>OY253752.1:14506479-17118879 GCA_958009045.1 Oxytorus armatus
TGAGCTCGATGGAGGAAGAGTGTCTCATAGAGAGACGAAGAACAGCGGCACTCAAGGAATGCACGGAATTGTTGAAAATCGACGGAACGCCAAAGTACAGCCGCGAAAGCTTCAGAAAATTATTTCAGGACGAGGTAACTCGTCCGACAAAAGTTGGACATTTTTTTTTACTTTAACACTCATTAATCCGATAATATTTCTATTTTTAGGCTATATATCGATAATTCTGTGTCAAATAAGCCATCGACAATTTAACAGTAATTTGGGGTATTTGTAAATGGGCAAAATAATGTTTGGCAAATAAAAAAATTGATCGAGGCTCAGGTCTTCTGTTATTTTTTGTTGTTGTTGAAATTCACAATATTTTGAATTCGCTGTTCAATTTAAAAAAAATCAATTTGATAGAATCATTTGAAAATCTACAAATGTATTCTTTAATTTTGTAAATTAACTATAGGGGAAACTATAGGGGTTATCGCGTCCTTTAAATTCGATTGAAATAGACACATTTTTTTTACTTTTGAACGCCGACTGAAAGTTCAATTGACTGTTGTTTTGTTAAGGGCTCACATAACGTTGCGCGCAAGCTGAAAATCAAGTAAATTTGAAAAATTATTATAGAGGTTATATGGTGAAAAAAAAATTAAATCGTTCATTTTACATTTTTCATTAACTTTTCAACTATGAGAAAAACAATTCAAACATTTTTTTTTTCAAATTTTAACATTATTTTTTACGGCTATAAATGGACTACCGATGGACTACGAAAAATATCCCTCAACGGTTCACATACCGCTGCGTGCCCTGAAAACCGAGTAAATTTGAAAAATTATTATAAAGGTTATATGGTGAAAAAAAATTAAACTATTGATTTCACATTTTTTATTAACTTTTGAACTATAAGAAAAAAAAATTTTTAATTTTTTTTCTTAAATTTCAACATTATTTTTTACGGATATAAATGGACTACCGATGAAAATCATGACGCCTCCTTGTCGACATCATAACTTCACCAAAAATTATCCAATCTACAAAAATAAAAGAGAATCTAGTAAAATAGTTTAGTAGTAATAGCCTGACGGAGGAATTTTTTTTTATGTTTTCTAAACAAAGAAATTACAGTATTTCAAACTCGAGTATGCAAATAAAAAAAAAAAAAATTAGTGTTTTATAATTTATAGAAAATTATCCAACGAAAAAATTAAAAAAACCTCTCGTCAGACTATAGAGAAAATAACTATTAAGATTTGAACAAAAAAAAAGTTAAAAAATATAAAAAATTGACTGAGTTATCGTGCTGACACTGTCCAAAAACATAGTTTCGAGAAAAACACGTTTAAAGTTTCTGGTAGGTAGCCGTCCCAACCCGATGTCCGGTCACATTTGTTGCTATAATTTTTTAACGGGGTAGAATTTTCTTAAAAGTTTTTTTTTAATTCTTAAAAGTATAAAGAATAAAAATCTATAAAAAAAAATCGATTTTTTTGAAAATTTCAGAGATATGTGAGCTTTTGAGGGGGGGAAATAGGCTTAGGACAGCATTTTCTCAATGATTTTCATGAATTTTTTTATACTATAAAAATGAATATAATTTATTGAAACTTTGAGAATATTTTATACATATATTTACGTATATACTATAAAATTTTTGAAGAATTTCCTTGAAAAACATCGAAAATATTAGCGACCCCATATTGCAGGTCACAATCAGACTCAGCATTTTGCGTACATTCTGGAAGTCGCAATTTTCATCTGAAATCAAACGAGGTTGAAATTCACTTTTATTATATGTCTCTCTTCTATATGAACCTAAATGCTATAAAAAAAATAGAAATCTGAATTT
The DNA here is from genome assembly GCA_958009045.1 of Oxytorus armatus. Lineage (NCBI taxonomy): Eukaryota > Metazoa > Arthropoda > Insecta > Hymenoptera > Ichneumonidae > Oxytorus > Oxytorus armatus. The sequence continues at coordinate 14,508,323 of OY253752.1, forward strand.
TTTACAGGGGTCAAAACAAAAAAGCGTGATTTTTTGCCATTCTTTACAACTTTATTTGCAAAAAAATAATTATTTTAAATAATGATAATATTCCGATTTTAGGTTCATATAGAGGGCGACACTATGAAGAGAGTAACTGCCAATTTTCAAAACGTTTTGTTGAAAACTTTTCAAACTAGCGTGTACGCAAGTTAAAAAAAAGTCGTTTTCAGAAAAACGCGTTTGAAACACGTGGCGCGCTCGGGGCCTGAAGGAGAGCTACTCACTTTAATGACTTATAACAATAGAACGAGTCGGAATTTTCATTAAAAATTCTGGGAACATATTTTTCAATAGTTTTACTAACAATTTATGAAATTAAAAAAAAACGATTTTTTGCACCGTGTAACCCTATTTCCTCCCTTAATCGGAAAAATGTAGAGCGTGATGTAATTATTTTTTTTATTACACAACCATCGTGAATTTATTTATGATAACTCAAAAATACTGTTGGATTTTGGACCGGTTCATTTGGCACGAAAATTTCCCATACAAATATCGTACGTCATATTTCATTCGAAGAAGATGACGAGTGAAAGTGGCGTCCACGACTTTTCCTCGCGACTCTTCGATATATCGTATGAAACGTCAATTTTTGCATATACCATAAAGATACCGGAGGAGAAATAAAAAACGAGACAAACACTGGCTGTATCGTCAGTGCAGAGACTGTTACATCGAAGTAAGAGTTTAAGATGTTGAAAATCAAAAAAAAGAAAGTAAAGTTTCACACATATCGAATACTTTCACTGACGTAAGGAATCTAATAAATTTACTGACCAGCATCTAATTAATGTCGATTCAAGAAAGATTCTTACTTTCTCAAATTAAACGAAAAAATTGAAAGATAACGTTTCGTTCTTTTTTTTTGTTCATTTCAACAGTGTCGCAGTGTCCGGCGACGATTAAAAAGTTATAAATCTTCTAATTAATTGAATAATCGATTGATTGAATATTAAATCAATTAAATTATTATTATAGGGATGATGTGAGAATGTTTTTTTGTTTCAATCGTCTCGATCAGATCGACACGATGATTTTTTTTATTTTATTTTTTTTCGTGAGACTTTGTGAGCGAAGAATCGAGTCGCGAACGATTCTCTTTGGACTTGGTGAACCGCTCCCACTCCCCTATCGTCCGACAATTAGTGGAGCCTCGATAAATAATTGTTTGCCGATCGGGCAAACGAGCGGACTCGTACATCTATATGTATACACAATGACGATCGACTCGGTAGCCAGCGGTGAATCGTGGAGGAGATCTATTCAGGGCCCCCATGGTGAATAAAGGTGGCCGATCGCCCGCGGGGCAATCAAGGCCTTGATATGCCTCGAGCGTCTCCGTGTCCGATCGCGCGCGAGAGCGCGATATATTTTGCCCGAAAGGCAAACGGATATATAGGTATCTCACCGGTTTTTCTAGACACTCGACTAGTTTGTCTTTTTTTTTCTTCTCTTTTCATTGTCGACAAAAAAAAAGTCACTTTTCCAAGCTTCCCCGTGTTTATTCAACTGTATAGAGATATGTGAGAATTTAAATTAATTTATTCGTGACGAAAAAAAAACGTCTCGGATTTTTCGGGGAAAACCCTGAATTGCGCGGACAAAAATTTTATACTGACGTCCAAACGAACCTTCACCAGATTATTTACATCCGTGATTTTTTTTTTTTTTTCATACCATTCCAATATTATGTCCATTATAAAAATATATCCATTTCCAATTTTATAATCCATTATACTGCGATGAAGTGTTTAAAAGATAAATATGGAAAAAAATTGTCCTTTTGAGGAAGATTTATAATGCTTAGTTTTCCAGCGCTTGCTTTGTTTCATTTTTTTTTATCACAGATTCCTGAAAGTTTGATTTTTATGCGAGAGCGCGAAACATTTTTTGTCATGTATTTTTGGTGATGTAAAAAAAGTGTCAAAACATTATGAACCTTTATCATATTATTTACATCCGTATTATTTTTTTCATACCATTCCAATATTATAATCCATTATTAAAAATTGTCCTTTTGAGGAAGATTTATAATGCTTAGTTTTCCAGCGCTTGCTTTGTTTTATTTTTTTTTAACACAGATTCCTGAAAGTTTGATTTTTATTTGAGAGCGCGAAACATTTTTTGTCATGTATTTTTGGTGATGTAAAAATTGTCAAAACGTTATGAACCTTTATCATATTATTTACATTCGTGTTTTTTTTTTTCATACCATTCCAATATTATAATCCATTATACTGCGATGTAGTGTTTAAAAGTTAAATATGAAAAAATGGCCTTTTCAGAAAGATTTATAGCGCTTAGTTTTCCAGCGTTTACTGTGTTTTATTTTTTTTATCACAGCTTCCTGAAAGTTTGATTTTTATTTGAGAACGCGAAATATATTTTGTCATGTATTTTTGGTGATGTAAAAAAATTGTCAAAACGTTATGAATCTTTATCATATTATTTACATTTGTGTTTTTTTTCATACAATTCCAATATTATAATCCATTATACTGCGATGTAGTGTTTGAAAGATAAATATGGAAAAAAATTGTCCTTTTGGGGAAGATTTATAGCGCTTACTTTTCCAGCGTCTGTTTTGTTTTATTTATTTTTAACACAGATTCCTCAAAGTTTGATTTTCATTTGAGAGCGCGAGAATTTTTTTCTAATGCTATGTTGGTGATGTAAAAAAATTGTCAAAACGTTATGAACCTTCATCATATTATTTACATTTGTGTTTTTTTTTTTTCATACCATTCCAATATTATAATCCATTATAGAGCGATATAGTGTTTAAAAGTTAAATATGAAAAAATGGCCTTTTCAGGAAGATTTATAGCGCTTAGTTTTCCAGCGTTTACTGTGTTCTATTTTTTTTATCACAGCTTCCTCAACGTTTGATTTTCATTAGAGAGCGCGAAAAACTTTTTGTAATGCATTTTTGGTGATGTAAAAACAGTGTCAAAACGTTATGAACCTTTATCATATTATTTACATCCGTATTATTTTTATCATACAATTCCAATATTATAATTCATTGAAGATCGAGGTATTGTTTAAAAGATAAATATGGAAAAAAATTGTCCTTTTGAGGAACATTTATAATGCTTAGTTTTCCAGCGTTTGCTCTGTTTTATTTTTTTTATCACAGCTTCCTCAAAGTTTGATTTTCATTTGAGAGCGCGGAAAATTTGTTCGTAATGCATTTTTGGTGATGGAAAAAAATTGTCAAAGCGTTATGTAAATAATTGGAAAATGCACGTCGATTCATCAGAAAAATAGACATGAAATATTTCACTTTACTGGAGATACAACATTTTATAAAAAAAAAAAGGAAAAAAGATTGAACTGCTAATGTAATCAAAAGCGATGATGCAGTTTCGTATAGCAATTTGCTGGAAGGTACACTACAATTAACTGGCCGTAATTGACGAGAAATCTGCCAATTGCGATTATTTCGTAACCACAGTACTGTACATATTGTCGAGTAAATGACAGTTTTCCAAAGTTATCGTTATTAACGCTGTATAAATGTACCTGTATCGAGGTTTTTTATTTTTCTTCACACCATAGTATTCAGGATAATCGGATGATAATTGCAAGTTTGCGATATCACAGAATTGAGAGAATAATTGAGACGAGGCGTTACCGAGCCTTTATCGAAGAATGAGATCGAGTTAGTAGATACGGTCGGTTAGTGGACGGACATAACACCTGCGGGCTAAACCTCGCACATATAATCATTCACACCTTCAGGAACGATTTGCTATCATGGACGTTCGAGGGTTAATTAAGGATCGAAATGACGGATTATTGTCACGTACCTTCGTATATATTTTGTAAAGTTAGTTCACTCGGTTTTTTTTTTAATCCCTGATGAAAGTTTCTCGACATGCTTTTTTTTTTCGTGTTATCACCAGTGCGTTGAAAATATTCGAGGGTTATGGAATATCCCACCACATTTCATAAAAATATCAAGATGGATTTAATTATGTGTAAGATAAGGGTGCAAAAATTAATCTCGGACTCATAAGGGTTTGGTTTATAAACGTGAAATGTGGCATGTAACTAGTCGCGACCTCTTGTTCACTATAATGCTGATGACAATTGGAAAATTGTCTGCACTTTTTATAGAATATTTTAATTGTCGAAATAGAATATCAAATTGTAATTGTAGCATCGTAGATACAAAAAGGTTTATCTCTAAACAAAGCAGACCTGATTTTTATTAGCATGCACACTATTCAACAAAAATTTATTCTCATTGTCGCGAGAGTGATTTTTTAGAACATTGAATGTATTCATAAATCACAACGTCATCTGTTTTCCTGCCCCGTTTTTTTTGTATTATCCACTTTTCTATAGGACTAATGTAAAAATGAAGAAAAAAAATTCCGTCATTTATATGTCTCAAATGTACGATATCCCTATTTTGTGTTCAATTGATGCGGAGACATGTACTCTTGGGATATATTGGAAAAAAAAATATATATAGAGCCAAATGTGAAGTGCTTTGTTAATGCTTAAGCATCGTTATAACCTTCAATTCTATTTGATGCTGCTTACAGCAATAATTCATAAAAAAAATGGTAATTTCCAACGCACAAAGATTATTCTAGTGCCGTAATGACATTATATACATATAATATCCTATTATCGTTATATAGAACCATATTTGAAACTCTATATGTGATGTATACTATGGGCGCCTCTATATTGGGGTATAGATGTGTGCTTTCATGGCATTGACCCGTTTCTCAATGATCTCGTAAAATGCGACACGCACGGGAATTATTACATGGTCTAAATGTATGGCAATAAGGAGAATTTACGTCACGAAAACTGAGAGAGAAAGAGAAAGAGAGCGAGGCGTGCCGAACAAAGTTGGGTACCTGTTAATATACCCTGGTAAGTCGAGACCACTTTTCGAAGGTTTTTCGAAGTGATCGAACGCCCCATTGTCGAACGTACAATTATTAGCTGCCTATATAGGTAGGCTCGTATTACCAAAGAGCCCTCTCGTTACGAGGAACACCGACAGTAACAAGATTTACACCTTAAACCTTTTATATATCTATACATGTATAAATGCATTTTTTTTTTCAATGGATATTATTATTACACGAAGTGCGTACTTGCAGAACAAGCAGAAGCCGCGAGCGTTTATTATAAAATATGTGTGCGTGTGTGTGTGAGAGCTAAACAATTCGAAGGTTTCCAAACGAGAACGTTCAATTATCCCTGTAAAGTTTTCTCGCGGGGAGAGATAAAATATTCGGTCGAATACAAACATCCCTCTTATTAAAAAAAACGTAAATATATATTATGTAAGTATCCACATAACGTGACCTACTATTAAGTTTCTTTTTCGTGAGAATTAAGTTTAAATTCAAAAAAATGTTCATTCAAGAAACTTATGATAGTTGAAAAATTCTCCAAACGAGAACGTCCAATTATCCCTGTAACGTTTTCTCGCGGGGAGAGATAAAATATTCGGTCGAATACAAACATCCCTATCATTAAAAAAAACGTAAATATATATAATGTAAGTATCCACATAACGTGAACTACTATTAAGTTTTTTCTTCGTGAGAATTAAGTTTAAATTCAAAAAAAATTTTCATTCAAGAAACTTATAAGAATTGAAAAATTCTCCAAACGAGAACGTCCAATTATCCCTGTAGCGTTTTCTCGCGGGGAGAGATAAAATATTCGGTCGAATATAAACATCCCTCTCATTAAAAAAAACGTAAATATATATAATGTAAGTATCCACATAATGTGACCTACTATTAAGTTTTTTCTTCGTAAGAATTAAGTTTAAATTTAAAAAAATGCTCATTCGAGAAACTTATGATAGTTGAAATATTCTCCAAACGAGAACGTCCAATTATCCCTGTAACGTTTTCTCGCGGGAGAAATAAAATATTCGGTCGAATAGAAACATCCCTCTCATAAAAAAATGTAAACATATATAATGTTTATAGAGAATTAAGTTTAAATTTAAAAAAAAATGTTCATTCAAGAAACTTATAAGAATTGAAAAATTCTCCAAACGGGAACGTCCAATTATCTCTGTAACGCTTTCTCGCGGGAGAGATAAAATATTCGGTCGAATATAAACATCCCTCTCATTAAAAAAAACTTGAATATATATAATGTAAATATCCACATAACGTGAACTACTATTAAGTTTTTTTCTTCGTGAGAATTAAGTTTAAATTCAAAAAAATGTTCATTCAAGAAACTTATGAGAATTGAAAAATTCTCCAAACGAGAACGTCCAATTACCCTTGTTAAGTTTTTTCGCGGGGAGAGATAAAATATTCGGTCGAATACAAACATCCCTCTCATTAAAAAAAACGTAAATATATATAATGTAAGTATCCACATAACGTGAACTACTATTAAGTTTTTTTCTTCGTGAGAATTAAGTTAAAATTTAAAAAACTGTTCATTCAAGGAACTTATGATAGTTGAAAAATTTTCCAAACGAGAACGTCCAGTTATCCCTGTAACGTTTTCTCGCGGGGAGAGATAAAATATTCGGTCGAATACAAACATCCCTATCATTAAAAAAAACGTGAATATATATAATGTAAGTATCCACATAACGTGACCTACTATTAAGTTTTTTCTTCGTGAGAATTAAGTTAAATTCAAAAAAATGTTCATTCAAGAAACTTATGATAGTTGACAAATTCTCCAAACGAGAACGTCCAATTATCTCTGTGACGTTTTCTCGCGGGGAGAGATAAAATATTCGGTCGAATACAAATATCCTTCTCATAAAAAAAACGTAAATATATATAATGTAAGTATCCACATAACGTGACCTACTATTAAGTTTTTTCTTCGTGAGAATTAAGTTTAAATTTAAAATTTTTTTATTATATATATTAAAAAAAGATTTATTATCAATTAATTATTTATATTAAGAATTTATTATCAATTCATTCTTCCCCATCGATTTTAACATAATAACGTTTGTTCGTCAATTTCTTTTTATCCATCCAGTTCACATTACATCATGTAAATTCTACGCGGCACGTGTATGAATGAGTTACAATAAATGAATTAAATCTCATACACTGTCGGTTCAACGAATCGTCACTCGTGTATAAGAATTATGATGATAATGTAAATGTCAAATACGAATGAATGGCAAAGTTGCGAATCGTTCATGTATCACGAGGTTGTGGCGATGATATTTATAACGCAAAGAATAGAGAGAAATCCGAGAGAATCTCTGAAAGTGTGATCGCGCACACTCGACAAGTCGAACGCGGTTAACTTACGTGCGATTACTATGTAATACAGCGTGATCTAGAATGCGAATGATTCATAATTTCAAGATATCACTCAGAGTCCCTCTTCGCTCTGTATAGTTTATATGTTTCTCGTATAATGGAGATGCGAGTGCGTTATATACGAGGGTAATTGCTGAAATGTTATAATTATTATTTCAGAATGTACTGGGACAATTATTCATACTTTTCGATCAGGATCGAGACGATCTGTTGAAACAGGACGATTGGATTGAATTTCTGAAAGCAAGACTCACGTGAGTATATTACTTGAACGATTTTTTAGTTTAATTGAAAAAATAAAATAGCATTTATCATCAATCTCGATTGAGGGGGGAAATAGGGTTAGGACAGCGTTTTCTCAATGATTTTCATGAATTTTTTTATAGTATAAAAAATGATTATAATTTATTGAAACTTTAAAAATATTTTATACATATATTTTAGTATATACTATAAAATTTGTATACATATATTTAAGTATATACTATAAAATATTAGCGACCCCCTATTGCAGGTCACAATCAGACTCAGCATTTTGCGTACATTCTGGAAGCCGCAATTTTCATCTGAAATTAAACGAGGTTGGAATTTACTTTTATTATATGTCTCTCTTCTATATGAACCTAAATGCTATCAAAAAAATAGAAAATTGAATGTTTTTACAGGGGTCGAAACAAAAAAGCATGATTTTTTGCCATTTTTTACAACTTTATTTGCAAAAAAAAAAATTATTTGTAATAGTGATAATATTCCGATTTTAGGTTCATATAGAGCGCAATACTATGAAGAAAGTAACTGCCAATTTTCAAAACGATTGGTTGAAAACTTTTCAAACTAGCGTGTACGCAAGTTAAAAAAACGAGTCGGAATTTTTATTTAAAATTTTGGGAACATATTTTTCAATAGTTTTACTAACAATTTATGAAATAAAAAAAAATCGATTTTTTTAACCGTTTAACCCTATTTCCTCCCTTAAGGACTCAGATACCTCTGCACGCACTGAAAACTGAATAAACTTGAAAAATTATTATAAAGGTTATATGTTGAAAAAAAAATTAAATTGTTGATTTCACATTTTTTATTAAATTTTCTACTAAAAATGAAAAATGTTCTTTTAGAATATTAACATTATTTTTTACGGGTATGAATGGACTACTGATGAAATCCATGGCGTCTCCTTGTCGACATCATAACTTCACCAAAAATTATCCAATCTGCAAAAATAAAAAAGAATCTCAAAGGATAATGTAGTAGTAATAGTCTGACAGAAGGAATTTTTTTTTTTCAATAAATAAACAAATTACAGTATTTCAAACTTTAATATGCAATTTAAAACAAAAAATTTGTTTTTAATAATTTATAAAAAATTGTCCAACGAACAAATTAAAAAAACCTCTCGTCAGACTATAGATAAAATAATTGTCAAGATTTAAAGAAAAAAAAAAGTTAAAAAGTATTAAAAATTGACGGAGTTATCGTGCTGAAACTGTTTGAAAATTGGTTTCGAGATAAACGCGTTTAAAGTTTCTGGTAGGTACAACGTGAACCCGAGTCCGGTCACATTTATTGCTATAACTTTGTGACGGAGTGGAATTTTCTTAAAAGTTTTTTTTTTTGAGAATTCTTAAAAGTATGAGGAATAAAAATCTGTAAGAAAAATCGATTTGTTCAAAATTTCACGGGTATGTGAGTCCTTAATCAATCAAAAAAAAAAAAAGACTCCTCCAGATATTCACGGCAGTGAATATTATTCATTGCATTTTGGTTCGTTTATTTTTTTTATAGTAGTAACGCGCCGCTCGTTAAACGAGCGATGACTATTTTTTGGTGAAAAGCTTCGACACACATCACTTTATTAATTTTCGTTCATTATCAACAAAATTGTATTGAAATAATAACTAAATAATCTTTACAGAAACGACAAACAAACGGACTTCATCGATCAGATCGAGAGCGTGGCGTACGCATTATGCGGCGACAAGCCCGTAGACGCGGATTCCTTTCGTCAGATATTTTGCGCCAAGGGGGTGAGTAAAAAAAAAAGTAAAAAAAAGCGAAATCGATCACAGACAGCCTGTCAAATATCTCTTTGTAAACGAGACACATACAAATGCCGTATGCGTAAATAATCACCGTAATATAAACTATCGGTCGGTATATCTCGTTTGTTGCCGGCGGCCACTGACACTCGCCCAACGCTCCCACGTGGATGGTTTTTCAGGTCGTCGACAAGCTGTTTCGACTTATCGAACAGGAGAATACCGGTTACGTGGCTCCCGCGCAAATCATGGAATTTATCGCCGGCATCAGTAACACCAGGTGGAAAAATCAATCGATATTATCATACGCCGTAAAATTCGATCTATAAAAAATATGCATGGGATATTCCACACAAGTTCGAACGACAATTTTTCCCGAGCAGAGACATTTTGGAAAATATTTTGTCAGCAAAGACCGCAAAGGATTCGTTTGTTGGGAAATGTTTTTTTTTAAAATCAACCCCTAACATCATTTGAGAAGCTTCTTTCTTCTTCCTCATTTCTTTAACAGGTTAGGCTACTCTAGAGGCCGAGAAAATAGGCTTTTTTGAGGATTTTTTTTTCAGAAAAACAAGAAAATAAATCGACATTACAAAATAGTACGTTTATCCTACATATCAGTGACTGTATAGAATAATTTTTTTTAATCGATCAATTTCAAAATGGCGGCTGTGCAGCGTTTTTGCGATGACGTCTCCGTTTTTGTTGGTCGGAAATATAACTTGGACAATTTTCAACGGATTCACTTGAAATTTTGAATATATCTTTAAAAATACATTGTCTATGGAAGTGCGTAGGATTTTATTTTTACATTGCATAGTTCATTTGTTATTAACAATTTTCTGACGATTTTTTAAGCGAATTTTTCACTTTTCGCTTTAGAAGTGCGCTATTTGGCCAAAAATCGATATATCGAAAAAAACCTACGCACTTCCATAGACAATGTATTTTTAAAGATATATTCAAAATTTCAAGTGAATCGGTTGAAAATTGTCTGAGTTATGTTTCCGGCCAACAAAAACGGAGACGTCAACGGAAAAACGCTGCACCGCCGCCATTTTGAAATTAATCGCTTCGAAAAAATTATTGTATACAGTCACTGATATGTATGATAAATACCCTATTTTGTAATCTCGATTTATTTTGTAGTTTTTCTGAAAAAAAAATCCCAAAAAAGCCTAGGTTTTCGGTCTCTAGAGTGGCTTAACTGCTTAATGCAGTCACAGCAATTTAAATGGTCTATGGTACCATTTAAAATGGTACGATTTCAATGGTTTAAAAAAAAAATACCTCGACCGCAAATCATCGGGTGCAATACGTCTCAATTTTGTGAAATTCGCGAAAAATCCTGTTGCCCCATTAGTTGTTGAAAAATTTAACGATTAACCAAGAGATTAAGATTAAGAAACTTGTTACCAAAACAAGTTTCGTAATCTTACTTCAGGGGGGAAATAGGGTTAGGACAGCGTTTTCTCAATGATTTTCATGAATTTTTTTATAGTATAAAAAATGAATATAATTTATTGAAACTTTGAGAATATTCTATACATATATTTAAGTATATACTATAAAATTATTATACATATATTTAAGTATATACTATAAAATTATTATACATATATTTAAGTATGCATTATAAAATATTAGCGACCCCATATTGCAGATCACAATCAGACCCAGCATTTTGCGTACATTCTGGCAGCCGCAATTTTCATCTGAAATCAAACGAGGTTGGAATTAGGGCTGTTACTTTTATCCGGGTTAGCCGGATACCCGAAAGTATCCGGGTATCCGGGAAATCGGATCCAACACTTCAGATTCGAATACCCGAATATCCGGGTATCCGGGTATTCGAGTACCCGAGTATCCGGATATCGGAATAATCACGGATCCGGGTAACCGGGTAATAACGAATAATATCGGGTAATTACCCGATTTTTCGCATACAGGCTCAAATAGGACCGCCGGCGTAAAAAAAATAATGATATTGTATTAGTCTGGTCATCAAATAAGCCGAAATATAGGGCGTTAATAGTTAGCATTGAAAAAAAATTGGAAAGTAACTTGTATCAAATTTGCTCTGTTCAAAGAAATTGTGCAAAACTACGGTAAAAATGGAAACTAAGTGTTGACGAATCAGACGTCACGGTTTTCCAATTTATAATAATTGTGTATTTACTCGGGAAAACATTTTACATGTGACTCCCACAATTTTTTAGAATCTGCTGTTACGATCACAATTGCTTGCCTGCGCATAACCGAGATCTGCTTCTTCACATTCTATATTTTCTCTCCAACTCTAAAGTTCATAAAAACTGCACACACGCCCATAAAGCAAATATACATTTCAGAAACTAAGGATATCTATTAAATAATAATAAATCGTGATGAAAAAATAATTTTAAAGATGCAAATAGTGCAGGTCAACGTTGATTACGTTCTTATGAAATGATCATGTGTTTCGCTAACATTGTATAGAAGATTATGTCATTGCTTTTTTAATCTACACAAGAATGTTTTATTGAAATTGTAGTTTTTGTCGGATGTGAGTTACAGTAAAGAATTAGTTTGGTAATAATAGTAAATACGCCTGCAAGATTCTTTCCAAGAATCTTCGTTATAATGATAATCTAATTTGTTTAATATTGATATCAGTCGGTAAACATAAAAAATGGTCAACTAAATGATCGGACATGAACACCGATATAATCCCGGTTTCTCAATCTTCCGGTAATGATTTATTATTCGTCTTATAAATGTACTTCGCAAACATTGTTCTTGGCAACATCTACGCATGCCTCACAAATTGTGTAAATTGAACAATTATTTTCAGCATTTTCGGCATTAATTATCGGCGGTAATTGCCCGATATTATCCGTTATTATCCGAGTACCCGGTTACCCGGATACCCCGAAACTATCCGTATACCCGAATCCGTTATTACCCGGATATTGTCGAGTTATCGGGATATACGGATTTGAAGCGTCGGTACCGTGAAACCCGAATTGCTCGGGTATCCGGATACCCGGAAAAGTTCAAGCTCTAGTTGGAATTTACTTTTATTATGTCTCTCTTCTATATGAACCTAAATGCTATCAAAAAAATAGAAAATTGAATTTTTTACAGGGGTCAAAACATAAAAGCATGATTTTTTGCCATTTTTTACAACTTTATTTGCAAATAAAAAAATTATTTTAAATAATGATAATATTCGTATTTTAGGTTCATGTAGAGCGCAATACTATGAAGAAAGTAACTGTCAATTTTCAAAACGATTGGTTGAAAACTTTTCAAACTAGCGTGTACGCAAGTTAAAAAAAAGTCGTTTTCAGAAAAACGCGTTTGAAAAAATAGTACCAAGAAAAACAAGCAAAATGGGGTCGCTAATATTTTATAGTATATACTTAAATATATGTATAAAATATTCTCAAAGTTTCAATAAATTATATTCATTTTTTATGCTATAAAAAAATTCATGAACCTCATTGAGAAAACGCCGTCCTAACCCTATTTCCCCTCTTAATGGCTTATAACAATAGAACGAGTCAGAATGTTCATTTAAAATTTTGGGAACAAATTTTTCAATAGTTTTACTAACAATTTATGAAATTAAAAAAAAATCGATTTTTTGAACTGTCTAACCCTATTTCCCCCCTTAAAGTATTTTTAATTGTTTAACCGCGGATTAAACCGTCTTGACTTGAGCGATCGCCAGAGCCGGTCACCGACCGCGGCGTCCACTGTTGTCGGTCAAATCAAATGGTTTAAAAAAAATAAAATCCTTTTTCTATTCTTTTGGATATGGGGGAGGGGGCTTAGGTCACCAGCAGGTTTTGACAAGGGTAATCTTGAATGGCTAGAAGAAATCTTCAAGCAAACGGTGGGAAACGAAAGAGAGATACGACGCGAGGAATTCAAGAAAATCGTAATATCAAAAAATGTACGAAAAATAATAAACCTACTTATGTATTATATATATATATTTTTTTAACAAATACGTAGATTTTCAATTTTTCGTATGTTCCAATTTTCACGAAAAATTCATCAATCGAGTCTCATTTCCATTTTAAATAGCCCTTCTTTACGGAGAGGGTTTTTCAGATATTCGACAAAGATAACTCGGGCTCGATATCACTTCAGGAATTTCTCGACGCTATGCATCAGTTCGCGGGCAAAACGCCCGACGACAAAATACGATTTCTCTTCAAGGTGTACGACATCGACGGTGAGAAATAATTTATTTTTTTTGTCGCACACTTTATTATCAATTTTCATTGATCATAAAGTAGCGGTGCGTATTTTGAATATTCAATGAAAAATTGGCCATTCAACGATAAAACGTCAATTTGTAATTATAAAAAAAAAAATTTCTCGTGAATTAAAGGTGATGGATTGATACAGGATCGTGAACTCGAACATGTGATGCGAGCGTGCATGGAGGAAAATGGTATGAAATTCAGCGACGAACAGATCGAGGATCTGACACTGGCTCTTTTCGAGGACGCTGATCAGGGAAATCGTGGTGCAATCACTTTCGAAGCGTTGAAGAAACAGCTGGAGAAGCACGATGGTCTCTTAGAAAATCTATCAATTAGGTATATCAATAAATGAGTAAATAAATAAATAAATAAATAAATGAATAAATAAATAAATAAATAAATAAATAAATAAATAAATAAATAAATAAATAAATAAATAAATAAATAAATAAATAAATAAATAAATAAATAAATAAATAAATAAATAAATAAATAAATAAATAAATAAATAAATAAATAAATAAATAAATAAATAAATAAATAAATAAATAAATAAATAAATAAATAAATAAATAAATAAATAAATAAATAAATAAATAAATAAATAAATAAATAAATAAATAAATAAATAAATAAATAAATAAATAAATAAATAAATAAATAAATAAATAAATAAATAAATAAATAAATAAATAAATGAATAAATAAATAAATAAATAAATAAATAATAAATATATATATATATACTCGTCTATATACTAGTGGCTGAGGGGCGGGGGGGGGCTGCGCGCTAACGCCCTGAGACCGAAACCAAACAGGCCCGAAATTTGTTTTTTTTTTCTGTTTTTTCATTGTTCTGATACGCTATTCGATCGAATATTTTCCGCTGATTTCAAATAACACCGAGTTTTAGTCGAAATCTCACAATATCAATGTGAAAAAGGCGAAAAACGAAAAAATCACTTTTCGGACGATTTTCAATGAAATTTCGAGTTTCTCAAAGAAATGGCTACTGAATTAGTAATCAGCGAGTCAAAATATATCGATATAGCGTTCTAAAAAAAAATTCAAAAATTCAAAATTTTTTTGTATTTCGGCCAAAAAGAAGTGGCTTCACTAAAATCGCTGTAACGTTGCTTCCCGATGGAGTTGGAACCTCACTCTGTGCTCATTCTTTTCGTGATCGAAAACCCTTAAAAGTGGCGCTTGAATCATTGTGCTATCATTATTTTTCGATTTTTCACAGATTTGTAAAGTCGGACCATCGATTTTTGCGAATTTCTCCATACATACCCCTTCTCATTTTTTTCGTCGATTTTCAACCTGCTCTCACAGCTACAATAATTGAGATATCGGGATGATCCAAAATGCATTCTCTAAGTCTACTCGAGACGTTTTGAAAACGCTCGTCAAAACCCAAAATCGATGAAACGGGAGCCAAGTTATGACCATTTGAAATTTCGACATTTTTAGATTTTCGAAAAGGTGGGCAAAAAATTACAAAAAAATGTTTTTCTCTTTTTTCAACGTTTCGATACCCTATTCGATCGGAAATTTTGCGCTGATTACGAATAACATCGTGTTTTAGTCGAAATCTCAAAATATCAATGTAAAAAAGGCGAAAAACGAAAAAAAACACTTTTTGGACGATTTTCAATGAAATTTCGAATTATTCAAAGAAATGGCTACTGAATTAGTAATCAGCGAGTTAAAATACATCGATATAGCGTCCTAAAGTAAAATTTAAAAATTCAAAATTTTTTTGCATTTCGGCCAAAAAGAAGCGGCCTCACTAAAATCGTTGTAACGTTTCTTCCCGATGGAGTTGGAACCCCACTCTATGCTCATTCTTTTCCTGATCGAAAACTCTTTAAAATGGCGCTTGAATCATTGTGCTATCATTATTTTTCGATTTTTCACAGATTTTTAAAGTCGGACCATCGATTTTTGCGAATTTCTCCATACATACCCCTTCTCATTTTTTTCGTCGATCTTCAACCTGCTCTCACAGCTACAATAATTGAGATATCGGGATGATCCAAAATGCATTCTCTAAGCCTACTCGAGACGTTTTGAAAACGCTCGTCAAAACCCAAAATCGATGAAACGGGAGCCAAGTTATGACCATTTGAAATTTCGACATTTTTAGATTTTCGAAAAGGTGGGCAAAAAATTACAAAAAAATGTTTTTCTCTTTTTTCGACGTTTCGATACCCTATTCGATCGGAAATTTTGCGCTGATTACGAATAACACCGTGTTTTAGTCGAAATCTCAAAATATCAATGTAAAAAAGGCGAAAAACGAAAAAAAAACACTTTTTGGACGATTTTCAATAAAATTTCGAGTTATTCAAAGAAATGGCTACTGAATTAGTAATCAGCGAGTTAAAATACATCGATATAGCGTCCTAAAGTGAAATTTAAAAATTCAAAATTTTTTTGCATTTCGGCTAAAAAGAAGCGGCCTCACTAAAATCGTTGTAACGTTGCTTCCCGATGGAGTTCGAACCCCACTCTATGCTCATTCTTTTCGTGATCGAAAATCCTTTAAAATGGCGCTTGAATCATTGTGCTATCATTATTTTTCGATTTTTCACAGATTTTTGCGGATTTCTCCATACATACCCCTTCTAATTTTTTTCGACGATTTTCAACCTGCTCTCGCGGCTACAATAATTGAGATATCGGGATGATCCAATATGCATTCTCTAAGTCTACTCGAGACGTTTTGAAAACGCACGTCAAAACCCAAAATCGATGAAACGGGAGCCAAGTTATGACCATTTGAAATTTCGAGATTTTTAGATTTTCGAAAAGGTGGGCCAAAAACGACAAAAAATTTTTTTTCTTTTTTTTTTATGTTTCGATACCCTATTCGATCGGAAATTTTCCGCTGATTACGAATAACGTTGAGTTTTTCTCGAAAACTCAAAAAATCAATAGGAAAAACGCAAAAATCGAAAAAATCAGTTTTTGGACGACGGTCAGCAGGTTGATTCCCCGAGTGGTACGAATTCTCGTAGTGTCACGATTGTTCGTCTCACTCGGGGAATCACGCAAAAAAGTCAGAAATTTAGTTAACTTTGGTTAATTTGTAGTAGTCTTGCATAATTCCGTTTTGACCCAAATATATAGATGCAAAATAGGTACATGAAGGTTGGATTAGATACGTGATTAAATAATCAACATCTTAATTGTCGTGTTCATGGTCTTAAAAGTAGTTCAGCCAAGAGGTATACAAAAATACAAAGTTGCCGGTATAACGAACGATAAATAATCGTCGACGCGAATAAAATAGCCGTTCCACTTTTGCAATAAATGGAGGCTCCATTAATCGAGCTCCGAGACCGATTAAACTATCGATGTATCGATATTATATCCATATATATATCAATATGTACTTATCGTTGAAAGTTTAAATGGATCAATGATGATTCGCAGTATAGATCGATGGATGGTACCACCGAAGCCGAAGAAGTCTGATCGTTCGTTATCGGCCGTTCTACGATCACTCACGCCTTACCAGCTGACAAAACCCTACGTGAAGAATAATTACGTTTACATCGTTTTCCTTTCGTTTTTTATACTCACGAACGTCGCACTTTTCGTAACGAGAATCTACGAGTACAGGAAAGCCGGTGTTTACGTGATGCTCGCACGTGCTTGCGGTACATAATTATCAATTTTTATTTGTAACTTAACTTTATAACAGTTAATTAGTTTCGCAAAAAATATTCGATGCAAGAACTTTTGTTTAATTTTTTCAAATTCCAGGTCAATGTCTGAATTTCGATTGCACTTTTACCCTCGTACTGATGTTACGTCAGTGCATCACATTTCTGCGAACTCACGGATTTAGTTCGGCATTGCCGCTCGATCATCACATATACCTTCACAAAATGGTCGGCGTTCTCATTGGCGTTCTCAGCTTGGTTCACACGTTTATGCATCTTCTAAATTTTTGTGAGTTTCCTACCACTTTCGATTTTTTTGTTAAAAAAACACTTCACAAATGATCCATTGACAGTGGAAGTTTCATTTTTTTTTTTCGCCTACATTCGTCCAAATATACTTCCAATGATCGTCGTTCCAATTCTTTAAGGTAGTAGTCTGGTAACTTAAGCCGATTTTCATGTCTTTTTTGGAGGGCGTTTTTTTGTAGAAAAATAAAAATGAATCGTTTTGGATATTTAGGATGTTTTTATTCACATATTAAAGATACAAAAAAAAATTAGTTTGAAAAAATGTAATAGTTTATTATTATTATTATTATTGATCGAAGTTGGCACCTCGAAGTTGGCAGCCCGGGTCCTAACTTTTTTTCTACCGATCCGATGGCTTTCAAATTTTAACAGGCTACTCTACGAACTGATAGTTCTCGTCGGAACTATCGAGAAATTTTTTCACCCCTAACTTTTTATTTTACAACCCCTTCTTTGCTAAAATAAAAGGACTTTAGCAAAGAAGGGGTTGTAAAATAAAAAGTTAGGGGTGAAAAAATTTCTCGGTGGTTCCGACGAGAACTACAAGTGTGTAGAGGTAGCCTGTTAAAATTTGAAAGCAATCGGTTCGGTAGAAAAAAAGTTAGGACCCGGGCTGCCAACTTCGAGGTGCCAACTTCGATCAATAATAATAATAATAATAAACTATTAAATTTTTTCAAAAAAAATTTTTTTTTGTATCTTTAATATGTAAATAAACACATCCTAAATATCCAAAACGATTCATTTTTATTTTCCTACAAAAAAAAGGCCCTCCAAAAAAGACATGAAAATCGGCTTAACTTACCATACTACTACTTTAAATCTTCATACATTGGCCATTTTTGTTTAAACTATGATTTTTTACCATTGAAATTAGGTATGATCGTGGTGAATGACGAGGTTATAAATAGAGCAAATTACACAATGTCCGAGTGGTTGTTGACCAGCAGACCTGGACTCTTCGGACTTGTCGGTGGTGGTGCCAATCCTACCGGTGTCGCTTTGATTATTATTCTCATCGTGATGTCACTGTGTTCGATGCCATTTGTGAGACGCGGTGGTTGTTTCGAGGTGAAATGAAATAAAAAATAATTTAATTAGTAATTGAACCTATTTGGTGCATTTGCAAAATTAATATTACATTGTGAAGTTGAAAAAAAAAATTCTCGTTGCATCATCCAATTGGATATGGTATTATTGGGTCTTATTAATGAAAAATAAAAAAAATTGATACTCTTCGCAACATGAAATTTCTTTGGAAATTAATTTTAGTTTTTTTCATCATCACTCGACAGGTATTCTACTGGTCTCATTTGATGTACATACCATTCTGGATACTGATGATATTTCATGGACCAAATTTTTGGAAATGGTTCGTCGTACCCGGCACCATTTACGTCATTGAGCGCGTACGTCGTTTGATCTGGCTTCGTTCAAAACGCGGTAAAACTTACATAAGCTCGGGTCTTTTATTGCCATCGAAAGTCACTCATCTTGTGATCAAGAGACCTCAACACTTTGACTTTCGACCGGGTGACTATGTTTTCGTCAATATACCAGTTATAGCGAGATACGAGTGGCATCCATTTACAATCAGTAGCGCGCCCGAGCAAGAAGGTAATTTGTTCTTAATTATTGAATTTACAAATTTTGCCAATTTCCCCATTATTTTTGCGAAATTTCTTCTCGTCTCACTCCATTATCTTTACTTCGACGCTTCTATGTCTGCATGAATTTTTTCACGATTAAAATCCGATCGTTAAGCGCGAATAAACAGCCTCGAACAATCTCGAACATGTCCAGCGAGAATCAAAGTGGTTAGAAGGTTGTTTCCGTAATTATATTCCACTCTATCGTAAACACAGATTACATGTGGCTTCACATAAGAGCTGTTGGCGAGTGGACCAACAGTTTGTACTCCTATTTCGAAAAGGAACAGCAGAGACTTCATCGGGGCGAAGTTCTTCCGATTGAGGCTTGCAAGTCCGAAGTAGTGCGAAAAGCTTCGTAAGTAATCCTCTCATTCGCTGTAAAGACTAACCGTCTCGTTATCTCTTATTCTTTTTATTATTCATTACCAGAGCGTCGAAATCGATGCCAACACCGATTATCATCGAGAAGAAAGCTTCCACGGATTCTTTGGAGGATCCTCGAGGACTCGACAATCCTCACTTCGTCTCGGACAACGGAACTACATGCACATCCGATTCAACGATCAATAAGAAAACTTCCTACTTGGCTCCACCCCCTGGTAATTGCTCCACCATCAATTGACAAATTATCGTAATACATAATGTTTAAATTAATAATTAATTGATGCTGCAGGTGCAGCGGACCTCGTCGGATCAAGGCGTGATCGAAAGCTCCATCAACTTGTTATTGGCAGCAAAATGCCACTCGAAAAATCTTTCTCGATGCCGGACATGCAAACAAAGTACAAGAAGAGACAAAGATTGATAGCGTTAGTAACAAAAAAATATATCTATTGACAATAACATCTAATCGAACGATCCATGGTTTTTTTATTTCAATTTGAACCGAGGGGCATAAAAAATTATTTAAAAATTAGAGGGGCATTACTCGAAAAAAATGACTTAATAAAAATTGAATATCCGTAAAGTCATCGTTGCTTTTTCAGACTTCGTGATTACATGAGATCCGAGTCGGAGAGAAGTTTCGACGAGTGTCAGATAAGACGTGCGAGACTGAAGTCTCTCGGTCTGGCGTATCTCAGTCCACAGAATAAATCGCTTGCTCAGAGCTTTCGTTACATGAGAACGAAACCAACGATAATAGCGTTCAAGACACCGAGCTTGGAGAATTGCGAGTACGAAGTGTCGCCGAACGGTGGTAAGACGAAAAATGATTTTTCTTCGTCGGTAATTAACAAATTTTTTTGTTGATTTTTCACCATTTTCTTCATTGTCAATGTTCGTTTGATTCAGGAAAAAATGTCGAATCTCCGAGGGAAAAGAACGCGACGACTTCACCAGCTGCGACATTGGCAGTAGCCGCTGAAGAGGGTCGATTGAGTCCAAAGCTCGAAATGGTGGAACGTAAGAGAAGTATTTTGACACTGGGAAGAAATCAATTTAACGCTCATCCAGTCGTTAATTATCCCGTGGGAAAACCATTGGAGGTGAATTTCATGGATTATTCAATTTTTCCGGAATATTATCGAATAATAAAAGAATTATTGTAGATGACAAAAAAAAAGAAGAAAAATCTACGAATTAATTTTCACAGATTTTTCTCGATGGTCCATACGGCGCCCCTTCGAGTCACATATTTCAGGCTCAACACGCTGTTCTCATAGCCACGGGAATTGGTGTCACGCCGTTCGCATCAATTTTACAATCAATAATGCACAGATACTGGAAGGCACGTCACGATTGTCCAAAATGTCATTTTTATTGGGCAAGTGAGATACCACAAACCGTCATGAATTTGCGAAAGGTACTGTTCGCGAAATAGATATTTTTCCATCATTAACGAAAATCTGGCGAATTTAATCTTGTTGTACTAAAGTTTTGGAAATAACTTCTTCTTTCTAATTTCACTCATTTCATCTGCAAAGGTGGATTTCTTCTGGATAAATCGTGATCAACGTTCGTTCGAGTGGTTCGTTAATTTGTTATCAAATTTGGAAATGGAACAGGCGGAGCTTGGTGTAACGATGGAACGTTTTCTCGAGATGCACATGTACATCACGAGTGCACTACAGAAGAATGACATGAAGGCTGTTGGTCTTCAACTTGCGATGGATCTCTTGCACGAGAAGGTGACGAAATCTTGTTGCCCGTTCACTTCATATTTTTTTTTTCAACTCTCTCTCGTCGGCATTCTTTGTCGCAATGATTTTTCAATATTTCTAAAGCTGTAGAGCCAAAATGAAAGCGAGTGTCAGTGAGCGTTTGGAATATATATTTATATCGGATTATAAATGAATTTATACGAAATCGAGAATTGACAGGATGACGTTTCGAAATTGTGGATTGTAACTGTGTTATGAAATTATTGAAACGTCATACTTCACTGAACGGGTTTAAATTTAATTTATTGAAGGTCAATAATTGCTATCGATTTCGATTATTCACTTACCACGGTCATCACAATTTTCATTGAATGAAAATTTTTTATGTGGTTGAATTTCTGGCTAGAAAACCGTTGAGTGTGGTTAATTAAAGAAATCTTATGCCTTGAATGAGCGGGAGTATATCGACGCTGCTTACGAGAAGTAGCACGATTCAAAATTCTTACGAAAACTAACACGTTTCGAATTCCACCACGAAAATCAACACGTTTCGATATTCGACGCGAAAACTAGCATGTTTCGGCTTTCATCGCGAAAACTAGCATGGTTCGGCTTCTACCGCGAAAAGTGGCATGTTTCGGCTTCCGTCGCGAAAACTAGCATATTTCGATTTGCACTGGAAAAAGTAGTATATTTGCCGAACTAAATCGAATAAGATTCGGAACTTTCACAAATGTTTTAATAATTTTTTCGGGAGCACTATAAGGAATAAATGGAAAACATTAAGGGTGTATCGCCCGTACACCCTTAAACATTTATATTAGTTTTCTATTTAAAAAATAATAACATTATTGGAAATACGATTCGCAAATACGATACGCAATATTCCACCACTCAAAAACTAAAATTGTTCATCAATGATATTTTCCATGGCTTCAAGTTTCGGAGTCAGCGATGGAATTGAACAAAATTATTGTTTATAAAGAGTATATTCTACTTACAGTCTGAAGAATCGTTCATTGTGTTTTTATTTCATTAAAAAAAAAACACAATCTTGGAGTGATCAACGACTAAAGTATAAAGTACAGTATAAGTATAAAGTACAGTTGACAAAATCTTCAAAACAATCGATTGAGATATCTCGCGAAATGTCAGGTCTTGAACAAAGTAGCAAGAGGGAAAAAAATTGACATTGTTAACTTTGCATACACCGCAATTGTTTTCGATTTTCTTTTCTCTAATTTTTTTGACCATGATTTTTTTACTCCAAAATGACGAGGCATTTGCTGTTTGCCATTTTATGATAAGCCTAGCAGACCAAAATTTAAACGGTAAAATATGTATGAAATAAATTCAAACAAAAAATAAAACAGTATAAAATGACAAGCATAAATATTTCGTCAATTTGGAGTAAAAAAGGATATTCAAAAAACGTGGAATAAAAAATGAGAAACACTTCCAGTGATACTGAAACGTGCTAATTTTCGCGGTGAAAGTCGAAACCTGCTAGTTTTCGTGGTCAAAGCCGAAACATGCTCGTTTTCGCGACGAATATCGAAACATGCTAGTTTTCGCGCAGATATCAAGCATGCTTGTTATCGTAAGAAATCTGAAACATGCTAGTTTTCGTAAGCAGCGTCGATATATTCGTGCAAAAGTCTCATGATTTAGTCTGTTAATAGGCTTAAGAGGCGATAAACTGAAGCTCCGGCTCAATTTAGTTAGAAAAAAAATTCTTTCTCACATCCCAAGCTCGTGTCCTATTTTTTTTTTCATTTTTCGAGGACACTGGTAGGACTTTCAATTATGTAAAATAAATATAAACGAAAATATTTCGAAAAGGAACCTTGATGAACGCCCGAACGAAATATGGTCCTTCCGACGGGCGTTCATCAAGGTTCCTCTCATAAATATTCTGCTTTATATATTTTTTCACACACTACAGAGTTTTATCAGTCTGCTCGACTAATCAAATAACAGCGACACGAGATTGGAATCCGAGAAATAATTTTTCTTAACAAAACCGAACCGCTGCATCATTTTATCGCCTCTTAAGTCTATTGACAAGCTAAACTATATGGTTTTTTAAAGAATATATACTCCAGTACAATTGGGGAGTAATTTTTCTCTAGTTAAGCAGATTTAATTTTTTTTTGTCAGATCGTTCGTAACTTCATCGACATAATTCGTTTAACTTCCACAAATATCGATTGATATTCAATTCGTTTGTTTTTTTTTCATTTTTTAAGGAAAAAAGAGATCTAATAACGGGATTGAAGACGAGAACAAACGCGGGAAGGCCCAATTGGGACAAGGTGTTCAAGCAGCTTCAGGATCGAAAGAAGGGAAAGGTTACAGTTTTCTACTGTGGTCCTCCACAGCTCGGCAAGATTTTACGTTACAAGTGCGATCAGTTTGGTTTTAATTTTCGAAAGGAGACCTTCTAGAATTTTTTTCTCGTAAGTACATATGGGTTGAGTATAGGCGGAGATCTCTACGAGCAAATAAAAACGGTGTTAACGATAGAATTCGGCTCAAAACAAACTTCATACCGGTTTCTTTTCGGACGGACGATTTATCTCTTTCTCTTTGCTCCGGAAGAATAAATCAAAATTCTCGTTGAATTGACGTGTGGGCGAAACAGGTTTTTTTTCATCCTTTCAATAGCGACAGTAGGCACAATCGGTCGTGAGAAAAAAAAAAGTGAGAGCGAGAAGGGGATGAATGAAAAAAAAAACCAAAATGTAGGTGAGCGAAACTAATTTTATACATAATTTTCGATTCGTTTCGCACATACGAAATTGCTTCTTATGTAAAGACATTACAGTTGAGTATTGTGCTCTTGTTGCGTCAGAAATTTCGAACTTGTTATTTTGTCACGATCCGGCTGGCGATTCGCAAATTTTTTTTTCCACATCGTGCCTCGTAAAAATTCTTATTTATTGTATTTTATTTTTTAATTCTCTCGTCATAAAGCAACGTGTCGTACTGTCGAATGGTTAAAAACCGAACAAGAGGAGCAGAGAGAGAGAGCAAAACGAACTATATTTATATTTGTATGATGTAGGATAGTGACGCGATAGAATGATTAATCTTTCGAAAGAGAAAGAAAACAAAATCTCAAAAGTTTCAGTGAAGGTAATCACTCGGGAGTGAATGATTTTTTTTTTTGATACTGGGATATACGAAGACGTCAGCCGCGAGCATAAATTTATAATTCACGATTTTGAATGTTTTTTTTTAGTGTATAAACCGTAATGTTGTAATGGTGTACATTTTTTTTGTAATTAATCGAACAACTGTGGATAGCAATTTTTACTCCGAGATACGTTGATCTTGTGGGTAATAATAATTACGAGTTAGGCATGTTGAGCATATTTTTTGTTTTTTTGTGTTTGATCAGTATGTTCGTTTTTGGCACGATAGCAATTGTCTTTATCGACCTTGTGCTATGTAAAGTTTGACGTATATTATAATATTTTAGTTCGCTAACTCTCGTTATACCGTCGCGATAAATAAATTATTCTTTTCGTCTAGACAAGCCCTATTCCAGTTATTTCTCCAATCGTCGGAACCGAAAAAAGAAGAAGAAAAAACGATGAAAACTTGTCGAAAAGAAATGTCTAACCTTTCAAGGAAATCCCTTGAATTCACGATGCTCAAAGTTGTCATTTTATTTTTCCTTATTTCAATGTTTCCATGACTCTGACGGCTTCGTGAATCAGCCAGGACGTCAGTAGGAAGATGAGAATCCGAATTTCCTTTTCCGACATTGTGAATTCTTTTTTTCTTCTTTTTATTCGTTTTTTTTTCTCGGTTAAGGTAAAGGGAAAATTCCACTCGTCCGATTTGGTTGGGAAAAATGTCGTCGAATACCAGCGATGATCTGACAAACTCGTGACTCGTAACAAATGACGGATTTTTACGATCAGACGACTGGTTGTTAAAGAGTTATTAAAAAAATTACAACGATTTTTACAACGGTAGAAATTTCGTTCGACCGTCCCGAAAACTGTTGGAAATAGAAAGTGCCAAAGAAAGTGCCCATTTATCCGTGTCACCGAACAATTATTTTGCCGATCGTAGATTATGCTAACGAGGAAAAATACGAGTTACAACGAATTTTCTCCGAATTTCCACTCGTCCCACGATAACGTATAATATAATTTAACAAAATGTTCGTCGTTTAGCCGGTTACACAGCCGCGAGTACAGCACGACAATTTTTGGCATACATTTGTTTTTTTTTTTTTTTTTTTTAGTGACTAGATTAATACCCTCACCAACAGTCCCACGATTGATAAGGTAATTATCGCCATCGGGAAAATATCCAAATCGTGAAGAACATCACGAGAACGTATCCGAATCCTTTGTTCCAACGAGATCAATTGAAAAATTGTCGCGTATGATTTTTTTGTCTTTCCTCTTCCACGACAATCTCATCAATTGGAACACATCAGCATGGATGCCTGATTGCAGTGTGAGATTACGAATTCGCAGGGAGTCTGGTACCAGGGCTCGCCGTCAATTTGTACGGCACAGGAATCGAGCAACTTCACCTAATTGTACAATTTTTTGGTTTTTTTTTTTCGTCCCACACGAATGAATAAACTTTTGTGATTAGAAAATTAATTTAAAAAAAAATGATATTCCAATTTTTACCTTCACGGTGTTGGCTTGACCGAGCCGATGAGGCTGCGACAATCCGACCTGTAACTGTGCGATATGAAACGACGAATAGAGCGCCGCGACTTCTAACTTTCCGTCGTTTATACTCTGTACACCGACGCCGTCTGTGCCTGATGGAAAAATAAAATTGCCATTTACGTCGTGAACTGTAAGGGATAATCGAGGAAAATTCAATAAGATCGCACACGAATGCCCAAGCTTTTATAACCTTCGAGACCCATATCCCAGAGTTTTACACCCGCGCCCCAATAAGGTATGTTCAGAATAACGATACTCTCGATCGACGGCAGTGAAACTTTTTTATCGTCCAAATAGATCTCAATTCTCTTGTCAAGATCTTTGCACTCTCTCTCCACCGCTTGCTGTGTACCAAAGCCGAGATACAGTAACTGTGAAAAATTAATAGATTGAATTGAAAAGAGAAACAAAATAGAATTTCAAAAAATACCAATAAAAGAATGTTTTAAAATAAAGTTTCGTTGTTAATTTGATATTTGCGATTTTATTTGTGACAAAAATAATGCCCAAAACGGGTAATTAAGGTAGTAGTCTGGTAACTTAAGCCGATTTTCATGTCTTTTTTGGAGGGCATTTTTTCTGTAGGAAAATAAAAATGAATCGTTTTGGATATTTAGGATGTTTTTATTTACATATTAAAGATACAAAAAAAGATTTTATTGAAAAAATTTAATAGTTTATTATTATTATTATTAATGATCGAAGATGGTATCTCGAAAAAAAGTTCGTGGGTGGCCCCGGTGATTTTGGCTCTTGATGTTATCTGAAATAAAAAATTCTTGATAATTCTTAATCTATAGACATGTCATTCTGGTCGAAACTACTGAAGTTAAATTTCATGGATAAATAACAAAATGGCGGACTTTGGAAAAAAAACTTTTTTCCAAAGTCCGCCGTTTTGTTATTTATCCATGAAATTTAACTTCACTGTTTAAAAATTTAACTTTTACTGAAGTTAAATTTCATGGATAAATAACAAAATGGCGGTCTTTGGAAAAAAAACTTTTTTCCAAAGTCCGCCATTTTGTGCAGTTTGGAAAAAGGTTTTTTTCCAAAGTCCACTATTTTGTTATTTATCCATGAAATTTAACTTCAGTAGTTCCGACTAGAATGACATGTCTATAGATTAAGAATTATCAAGAATTTTTTATTTCAGATAACATCAAGAGCCAAAATCACCGGGGCCACCCACGCGCTTTTTTTTCGAGGTGCCAACTTCGATCAATAGTAATAATAATAATAAACTATTAAATTTTTCAAAAATTTTTTTTCTTGTATCTTTAATATATAAATAAAAACATCCTGATTATCCAAAACGATTCATTTTTATTTTCCTAGAAAAAAACGCCCTCCAAAAAAGACATGAAAATGAGCTTAAGTTACCAGACTACTACCTTAATGATCGATAATTCTTTACCTTGTTAAATATCCTGTGACTGAAAAGATAAAAACGACTTTCTCTTGTACGATGAAAGCTCAGTGTGACCTGGGCATCGACACCCATGCTCATGTAATTGTACATGAAGTGACGTTGCTGTGAACCCCTGAAGCCCAAACTTCTCGTGTCCGGTCTCAACGTTACCGCCCATCTGTCATTTTACAACTATTTAAAAAAATCATTTTCTTCAATAGAAACGGTTTTTTTTTCTTCTATGAACAAGCAAAAAATAAATAAAATTGCAAATAATCTCCAATATAAGAAAAATCAATGGACGACTAATTATTTTGAAGTCTAAAATATTGAGATATCGTACAATAAATGTATGAAATTTCTTTAGACATGTAATTTAATGAAATCGATTCACAAAATGTTTTATTAAACAATTATTACGTAAATGCTTACTTTTTCTTGTTTTTTTTTCGTTACCTGTCCAATTTGACGGTTCTCGCGTTCTGTACGCGATGTAAAATTTCCGTGGCTTCGAGATCGGAACCGTGACCATTGCCCCAGCCGAGTACCCGGGAAAGATCGTTTCCGGTGCCGAGGGGTAATATCGCGACCGATGGTACAGGCTGTTGATTTAATTTTGTTTATTTTTTTTTCGTTCGCACGCGATATTTCCAGACAAACATTCGACGACGTGTACGATGGTTTAGCCTATTTCAGTCAGAGGGCTTTTTTTCGTTTTTTTTTCAACGTTTTTGGTATTTTTTTAAGTTTCTTTCTTTTTTTGTTTAGTGTCAAGCGAGCTGATTACCTTCAATTGAAGTTTGTGAATGGCATTGAGGAGCCAAGCGATTGTACCATCGCCACCAGCTACGAGAACGTTGCAGGGATTTTTACCGAGTAAACGGCACCATTCTAGCGCTGCTACCGGATCACGTTCCGAGAGATCGACGACCTGAGCCGGATTTAACAAACGTCGAAACATCGATAAAATTGTCGCGCCGTCGTTGTTGCCCGATTTCTTGTTTGCTGCCGTCGAATATCCAAAAATTGTACGATTCAATTTTTCTTTTTTATTGTTAATTATCTTTCTTAAGGTAGTAGTCTGGTAACTTAAGCCGATTTTCATGTCTTTTTTGGAGGGCGTTTTTTTGTAGGAAAATAAAAATTAATCGTTCTGGATATTTAGGATGTTTTCTATTACATATCAAAGATACAAAAAAAAATTTTTTTGAAAAAATTTAATAGTTTATTATTATTATTATTATTGATCGAAGTTGGCACCTCGAAACAAAAACGCGTGGGTGGCCCCGGTGATTTTGGCTCTTGATGATATATGAAATAAAAAATTCTTGATAATTCTTAATCTATAGATATGTCATTCTGGTCGGAACTATCGAAGTTAAATTTCATGGATAAATAACAAAATGGCGGACTTTGGAAAAAAAAATCCTTTTCCAAAGTCCGCCATTTTGTTATTTATCCATGAAATGTTACTTCAGTAGTTCCGACCAGAATGCGATTAAGAATTATCAAGAATTTTTTATTTCAGATAACATCAAGAGCCAAAATCACCGGGGCCACCCACGCGCTTTCTTTTCGAGGTGCCAACTTCGATCAATAATAATAATAATGATAAACTATTAAATTTTTTCAACAAAATTTTTTTTTGTATCTTTAATATGTAGATAAAAACATCCTAAATATCCAAAACGATTCATTTTTATTTTCCTACAAAAAAACGCCCTCCAAAAAAGACATGAATATCGGCTTAAGTTACCAGACTACTACCTTAAAGCATGAGTTTTCGTTGGTCTTACCAACGACGATGAGGGGTTTCCAATTTGGCCAAACTGGTGGTATTATCGAACGGAGACGCAATCTACGCCTCATTGTGCTACGCTTGTTAGCTACTTCCAAGCTTCCCGGTGGTATTATCATGAGCTTGAACTCGCCCAAATCGCATTCCTAAAAAAAAATCAAAGTTTATTAGTATTTTTGTTAATTTCTTGTTGGATTATTCGTTTTTAATTTTTGCATTCCCTTTTTTCCCTCACTTATACTATCAAACCGATATTTGCCAAATTTCAATTCAATATAATTTTTATATACAGCATTTTTTAATTAAAAAAAATAAATTAATAGATTCATTTATATTCAAATTGTATTATTGCGTGTATAGAGAATTTGGGACGTCCGATGCTCGGGTGCAAAATGCAAAATGACCAATACAGGTTTAAAATTAGGAAATTATGTTGGAAAGATTAGAATTAGAAAATTAAAATAACCGAAGTTTTTTCTATGAAGAGCCAAAAAATATATAATTTATAAAAATCAACATTGTATAACGATAATTTGAGAAAGAGAATGGAAAACAAAAAATTGACTTGCCGTAGAAATCGCTGATTTGCAAGTCTCGTGAACGGAACGTTGACACCAACAGCAACAATAATTCACGAGTCCGACCTCGGTGTCGCACTCCTCGTCGCAAACGTCGCACATAGCCAGAGGAGGAAGGTTGCCTTAAATTTAACCGAAATAATTCCACAATTTTCGTTATTTCGTTTCGATGCTTCACAATATCGATTTTGTTTGGCCAATAGAATTGTTGAATTTTTTGTTATTACTCCGAGCCTTTAGAACACATACTAATAAACTATAAGTGGACGATAATAAGAGAGACCTCTTATCCAATGATGCTTCATTGATTCGTCCTGCGATAACGTTATAGCTTTGCATTTTAATCGTTTGTCGGCGATCTTGATGCAACCTCGATCGGAGCAAACTCCGCAAGAATCGCAAATTTCACCATTAACGTTGAGAAGCAGCGTCTCGCAAATACTGCAATAGTACGCCTGCAAAAAAAAACCGTACTATTAGTTGAAAAAAAAAAAACAATATTTTGAACATTATAAAAATTCTAATTCGACTTTTCCGGACAATAAATTTGTCATTAAATCTTACAAATCATTGATTTTCATTGCTTACAACAATTAATTTAATTCACAGGGAATATCTGCCGGGAATAATGTGGTTAAAGAATAAAATGCCTTTTCTTACAATATCATTTGGTCAATGACACGAATTCAAGTAGTAAAAAATGTTGTCGGCCGGTAAATAAACCGATGATTATTTTAATGGGTTATTTTTTAAAGTGTAAAAAGGATATTCGGGTTTAATTGAAAATTGTAGTAATTTTTTTCCGAGTGAATTTGTTACGAAATTTCATTGTAAAAATTGTACATTATAAAGATTCTAATTCAACTTTTTCGGATATCAAATTTGCCCTTAAAAATTACAAGTCATCTATATTCATTGCATATAACAATGAATTTAATTCACAGGGAATATCTGCCTGAAATAATGTGGTTAAAGAACAAAATGCCTTTTCTCAAAATATCATTTCGTAAATGACGAAAATTTAAGTAGTAAAAAATATTGTCAGCCGGTGAATGAACCGATTATTATTTTAATGGGCTATTTTTTAAAGTGGTGTAAGGACATTTGGTTTTAATTGAAAATTGTAATAATTCTTTTCCGAGAAAATCTGTTACGAAACGTTGGAAATATTTTATTTATTTTTTATTCATTAGAGCAACTATACGCTAGTTACAAAAGTAATTAAATACCTTATTCTTTCCTGCGATGGTGGTCCAATTGTGCTTTTTAGAAACGTCTCTTATGTGAAGATGAGCGTCATCCATGAGATATCTGACGAGTTTTATCGTTGTTACAAATATAATAATTGCGGATACTGTCGGTAGGACAACGGTACTGAAACCTGTTTCCCACATGGCACTCGACAATTCAATGGTGTTTTGTGCTTGAGAGAAATATATATCCGTTGGAAAAAAAAACCGTCCGTATCCCCGTGCAATTTCAAACTGTAGTCGAAGGACCTTGAAAGAATAATATAAATGAATATACGAATTTTACTCCGAATCAATAACATAAACAATGGTCTCTCACCTGGAGTATTGTCTCTCACCTGGAGTCTCGTCCTGCTCCGAAATACGAATCACGACATAATATCCCCACTCGACGTGATTTACAATTGTAAAATTTATTAACAAACAAATTTAGAATTTAGACAATATTTTTTCCAATCATTTTAATCGATTTGTTTATTCATTCGAGTCATTTGAATGATGCCTGACATTTTTACGACAATTACGCAGCTGTCTACAGCTTGAAGTACGTGATATTTCAAAGCCGTCGTACTCCTCCAGGACTGCGACTTCTGAATACAATTTTACCCTAGAATTCGATAAACTGAGAAATAATCGAATCGATTTCTCGCGAGTCAGTGGTGGCACTCCGCCGCTGAGAAATAAAATCACTATAGTCGCATTTTATTTATTTTTTAACACGCATAAAAAAAGAAATTTGGTGATTGAGAAATTGAGAAATTTGGTAATTGAGAAATTGAAAAATTGTTATTGGTAGATATAAAATTTATTCAGTAAATTTATTTAAAATATGATAGTTCGTTCGCCTTCCATAATATCTGTACAGAAATTTGATCATGCGAATGTATACAATTTTTAATGATTTCAAGTGTTAATGAACTTTTCAATAAATGCACATTTCAAATTACAACCGCAAACAAACGAAACATAACGAACAAAAAAAATGAATTAAAAATAATATAATTCTTATGTCAAGTGGAACAATTAGAGTTTCGTTAATACGATAGTACGAACACTTTTGTAACAGGGTAGAGCAAGGACGATAGTAACATTTTTCGTTTCTATCGAAAATTCAATGTAATAATGTATTGTTTATCGTTATTATTATCGTTACTTCGTCGTTGCGTTAATTTCAACAAAAAACCAAAGATTTCCATTAAATAAATCGACTCTTTTTGTCGAGCAATCAGCTGAGTAGAAAATTTCATTCGCGTTACATTTTCCCCTGATAACACGGCTTATCAGGACCGTGAATGTGTACCAATGACTGTTTTATCTCCGACTGGCGATTCGTGAATTCCGAGAGCTCGCTACAAACCGGAAGTGCCAAGGCAGCTTCTAACGACTTAAACATTACAAAAACGTATTTGCATATATTTTAATCGCGGCGGAAGAATTATCTCGATAGGGTAATAAGGGTTGGCATTTATAAAGTTTAATTGTGACAGCAAGTGGTTTAACCTTAGTTTACTAATTACAAACCGGTATATACGCGGAAAACTCCGGTTCGCTGGAAAAAGAGGAAACGTGCGTACGCCGGATCCTGACGTAAATACGTAACATTTTTTTTTTATACCTTTACACTTACAGTAAGGAGTAATGATATTCATTTTTCATTATCTTCTCTATTAAGAACTCACATACCCCTGAAATTTTCAAAAAATCAATTTTTTTTTACAGATTTTAATTCTTTATACTTTTGAGTATTTTCCAAAAAAAAAAAATTTTAAGAAAATTCCACTACGTTACAAAGTTACAGCTGGAATGGGAAACTAGCCGCAAGTTCACGTTGTACCTACCGGAAACTTTAAAAGCATTTTTCTCGAAACTACGTTTTTAGACAGTGTCAGCACGATAGCTCAGACAGTTTTTAATATTTGTTAACTTTTTCTTTTTTCAAATCTTGATAATTATTTTTTCTATAGTCTGACGAGATGTTGTTTTCAATTTTTCGTTTGGACAATTTTTTATAAATTATTAAACACTAAGTTTTTTTTTTTTAAATTGCATACTAAAGTTTGAAATACTGTAATTACTTTATTTTTGAAGAAAAAAAAATTCTCTCCGTCAGACTATTACTACTACATTATTTTACTAGATTCATTTTTATTTTTGCAGATTGGATAATTTTCGGTGAAATTATGATGTCGAGAAGGAGGCGCTATGGTTTTCATCGGCAGTTCATTTACACCCGTGAAAAAAATAATGTTAACATTTCAAACAAAATTTCTCATTTTTTTTTCCTACAGTCGAAACGTTAGTAAAAAATGTGAAATCACCAATTTACTTTTTTTTCACACCATACAACCTTTACAATAAGTTTTCAAATGATGATGCAAAAGTGATAATTTCTTAACTTTTGTTTTTAAATCTTGATAATTAGTTTCTCTATAGTCTTGCGAGAGGTTTTTTACATTTTCTGTTTGAACAATTATTCATAAATTATTAAACACTAATTTTTTTTTTTTTTGTCAAATTGCATACTAAAGTTTGAAATATTTTAATTTCTTTATTTTTGAAAAAAAAAATTGAAATTCCCCCCATCAGACTATTACTACTATATTATTTCACTAGATTCATTTTTATTATTGCAGATTGGATAATTTTCGGTAAAATTATGATGTCGACAAGGAGGCGCTACGGTTTTCGTCGGCAGTCCATTTATGCCCGTGAAAAAAATAATGTTAACATTACAAAAAAAATTTCTCATTTTTTTTTCCCATAGTCGAAACGTCAGTGAAAAATGTGAAATCACCAATTTCATTTTTTTCATACCCTACAACCTTT
Organism: Oxytorus armatus; assembly: GCA_958009045.1. NCBI lineage: Eukaryota > Metazoa > Arthropoda > Insecta > Hymenoptera > Ichneumonidae > Oxytorus > Oxytorus armatus. The sequence goes on from OY253752.1 coordinate 14,542,267, forward strand.
GTAATAATTTTTCAAATTTGCTCGGGTTTTCGGTGGGCGCCGGGGGTACGCGAGCAATCGTGAAATAACGTTGGAAAAGTGACGAACGACGATGAATAAAAGAGGAACGAATAGCGTATGAAAGTTTGTTAATATAATTTATTGTATATCGAGGTTTCAACATGGAAAAGTACAAATATTGCAATATAGGGCCCGCGAGCTCTCCTCGGGAGGGAGGGAGGGAGGGATGGTTGTTTTTCTTTCTTTTTTTTTTTCATTTTTTTTTGTTGTTTGCTTTACGATTGCACGGGAAGTTTGAGGACGACGCAAGGTACGAAGTTCGAGATACGGGGGGGGAAATTGCGATATCGGCGTTTGAGGCCGACCGATCGGCTTCGTAGTTTGGCGACAAAAAAAAACAGCGTTAAGAGTGGGGGAGGGACGGATCGGAAGAGAGAAATTGATAGTAATTGATGGTAATAGAACGTTATCGATGCAAATACATATATTTATATATAAATATATATATATGCATTAAATATGTACGTATATAAATACATATGTATACGTCTGGTGTAAGGGAAGGTAACCCTCCTCTCCACGGTCCCCGCATATATTTAATACTCGTAATTTTTTTTCACTATTTGTTCATTTTTTTTTTCCCATTTTTTTTCTTAGGAACGCGCGTGTACCCGCGCCCTCCCCTCTCTTCTTCGCGCTAATGGGGATGTAAATGGGACGACATAAAAGCGCTCGTCCCAATGACAATACATAATATATATATTTATATATATATATATTATGTATATAATTTTTTTAACTACGTTGCTCCGACATTCGCGCAGTTTTTATTTTTTGTTCCTCTCTCGTGCTCCCCCGTCTTCCGTTGAATCGTAGCAATATTGACAAAAAACAAAACACAAAAGCCAATGAAATAATTACCGACATTATAATTCGTCGGTAAATTATATAACAATTTGGCAAAACTTTGGTTCTTTAACCCTTCGCCGATCGCTGACTTTACGTACATTTTTTTTTCTACCCCTTTCCCCGTCCCTCGAACGTTAGGGGAATTTTCCCCGATTGCACACTTTCGTCGATAATGACGTCCAATCATTTTTTTCACGACTCGTTAATTTTGTTTTTTCTTTTTTCAAACGATTCTTTATCGTAATCCGGTGGATCGGATGAAGGGACAAAAATTCGTAATTGCTATGATTCAACGATAATTCTCGATCAACGTACACTACGCCTTCGGAGGTGGAGTACTATTCTCTCTCTCTCTCTCTCTCTCTCTCTCTAGCTCGCTTTCGCTAATCTTTTCATTCGCATCTCTTCGATAAGCGTCTTTAGGATGTCGCTGCGCGATAATTTCTCATCTTTCAATCACCTCTCTCTCTCTCTCTCTCACTCTCTTTCGTTCTTAATCATTACTATTTCGCCTCCCTTGCTCTCGTTCTCTCACTGTCTCTCGCCTAGCGCTCTCGAAATTTCTCTTCGCATAGTTTTTTCTTTTGTTTTGTTTTTGTTTTTTTTTTCTTCTTTTTTCTTTCGTTTTGTTTTTTTTTTCCTTTTTATGCAACACATAATGCGACTAGGTATTACAGGTTAATAATTAATAATTAATATCGTTAGTTATACAATAATAACGTATGACTAGACAATGCAAGATAATAATTATATCGTAAATAGTAATAATCGTGGATTGCAATTTATATCAACAATGTGATGGCGCATTCGTGTAAAATTGGTAAATATATACGTGTTTTGTGTCTTGTTGTTGTTCTTCTTCTTCTTCTTTTTTTCACTCCTTTTTTTTTCTTCGTTTCTAATATAATATATTCCTGTTTAAGGTTGCGCGTGGGAGGGGGGTTGTTAATCTCGTTAATCGCGTTTCTCGTTTGTAATACTAAATACATATATATATATATATATATATATATATATGTATATATATATATATATATATATATATATAGATATATATATATAAAACGTCGGAAAAAATTGTCTCTATCTTCCTTTACATGTGTTTGTATACGAGATCTGCGGGAGGGGGTGAACTTTTTTTTTTGTGCGTGTTGTCTGTCATCGATGTTTATACATTTATCATATATCGGTATATGAAAAGATCGAAATATCGAAATATCGATATATCGAAGTATCGAAATATCGATATATCGAGGTATCGATATATCGAGGTATCGATATATCGAGGTATCGATATATCGAGGTATCGATATATCGAGATATCAAAATATCGAAATATCGAAGTATCGATATATCGCTATATCGAAGTATTGAAATATCGATATATCGAAGTATCGAAATATCGAAGTATCGATATATCGAAATATCGAAGTATCAAAATATCGATATATCGAAATATCGGAGTATCGAAGTATCGATATATCGAAATATCGAAGTATCAAAATATCGATATATCGAAGTATCGAAATATCGATATTTCGAAGTATCGAATTATCGATATATCAATATATCGAAATATCGATATATCGAAGTATCGATATATCGAAATATCGACGTATCGAAATATCGATATATCGAAGTATCGATATATCGAGGTATCGATATATCGAAAGATCGAAATATCGATACATCATTAAAATCTGTGTACGGAGTAGTTGTTTTTTCTTTAAATGATTATGTCGTTTTGAGATCTCGAGGCAGCCCCGAAACGATTGCGCCTGAACAAATTGTCGTGAATTTTCGTTTTGTTTTGTTCATTTGTTTAGGAAGCCTATGACTGCCGGTACGATTTGCTTCATACATATGACTTTTTGTCATTTACTCTGTCAACGCGTGTGCGTGTGTGTGTGTGTGCATGGTTGTTTTCTTTTATTTGTTAAATTACATAACCTCTCGCTATTCACACTTTTCTCTGCATTCATATTGAAGTATCGCGGGGGGGGTTAAAATATTTCGACACTTGCGGAGGGGTTTTTGTTTGGGTCAGGGGTCCTCGGAATCGAACCAAGAGATTTTTGTTTTTTTTCTGTTTTTTTTTTTCGTTATCACCATGATCAGTTTTTGAATATTTTTTTCTTCATTCGCCAGTACAGTGGCGCTGGGTGGGCGAGGTTTTTTCTTTTGTTTTTGGTAAATTATTTTATCGTTACTTTTTAATAGTGCATCTCTCGTAGATTCGTCGCTGAAACGGCTTAAGTTAACGGTATAACAGTCGATTTTTTTTTTTCGAGACGATTTCAATTATTTTGTTTCGGTTGTTTTGTTCTGTTTCTTTTTTTGTTTCTTTCTTTCTTTCCTCGTCGTATAAATAGTACGGTTGTTAACGAGTACCAATGTAATTTGTGCAAAAATACGCTTAAATCGCCCAGGAAGAACGTGAGTCACGTATGATCGCGTGGAATTGCATTAAAACTGGAAGCATACGAACATACTATGTATTGCGCGACAATTACGATTCTCATTTTTTTTTCTCCTTACACTTCATCGGTTTTGCTTTTTTTTATTTTTTATTTTTCGATCACGCGTCTCATCGTGCTCGAGACTTTGTGAAATTTTCATTCGATCCTGCGTCATCGCATTTCTTCCAAGCATCACATCAATTGTACACACTTCGGACGAGATTTCTTCCTCCTTCTCCTTCTTCTTTTCTCCTTTCACTTTCATCCTCCCTCCTCGTTAGGACTATTTTTTTTTCCTATCACCGTTTCTCCGTCATTTGTGTAAGTGTGTGCGTGTCTGTGTGTTTTTGTTTTTTATTTTTAATCACTTGAATTTTTTTTCTTTCTCGTTGCACCGAAGTAACAAAAAACAAGAAGAATAACGATCGCGCGCGCGTGCTCTTCGTAAAACGTGTGTGCGATACATCGGCCAAGTTTCATCGTCCAGCGAAGATTCATTAAAATAAATGAAAATCACAACGACGACAAAACACCCGCGCGATCGTTAAGGTCAATTAAATGCAACACACACCCCACTTAACCGACGTATTAATTCGATTAGCGATCGAATTTCATATCATTATTATTATTTTTTTCTCTTTTTTCTTTATTGTTTATTGTTTTGTTTCTTTACTCTCTACTTATCGTAGTTATCACCACAGTACGGTCATTATTATCGTAAATACAATAATATCATTTTTTTCATCTCCTTCCTCCTCTTTTTCTTCTTCTTTTACTCTTACTTATAAACCCATCATAAAATACATTACTTTGTAATATCCACATATGTAATATGTTTTCTTCGTCGCGTGAGAGTATCTCGTTTTAATTTCTTTGGTTTTTCTCCGTTTTTCACTTCTTCTCTTTTTCTTCTTCTTCTTCCTCGTGTTCCTCTCCTTACGGTTCGTTTTCAATTTTTAATTTATCGGTGTACATCTCGTCTCACCGTGGTTCTCCCCTCGTCCCAATTGTCCAAACGACATAACACTCGAGTTTCTCTCTCGAAAGATTTTCATTCATTAGGTTTCCCCTTCGATCTCGGAGTATAATATGAATGAATTTTTTCTTTTTTTTTTTCTTCTTTACATTGTCGTTGGATGTCGTTGAAGTTACGAACGTTCTGGCAAAAAAAACGAATTAAATTTGATTAACTGGAGAAAACTTATTGCTCAATTGTGCCGGGAGTATATATTCGTAGAAAAATCAAATGATTTAGCCTGTTGATAGGCTTAAGAGGAGATAAAATGAAGCTGCGGTTCGGTTTTATTGAAAATATATTATTTCTCGCATTCCAAACTCGTGGCGCTCTTATTTGATCATTCGAGAAGACTGACGGGAAAATATTTAGGAAAGGAACGTTGATCGACGCCGATGAGAATGACCATATTTCGTTCGGGCGTTCATAAAGCTTCCTTTTCAAAATATTTTGCCTTCTATATTTTTTTTTACGTACTAGAGAGTCCCGTCAGTCTCCTCGAATAATCAAATAACAGGACACGAGCTTGGAATCCGAGAAACAATATTTTTTCTTCACAAAAATCGAGCCAGAGCTTGATTTAATCGCCTCTCAAGCCTATTAACAGAGTAGCTCATGAGATTTTTCTAAAAATCTATGCTCGCGTTCCTTCGAGGATTAAGTTTTCTCCAATTAACCACATTCCATTTTCTTTACCCAGAACGTTCGTAACTTCAACCACCATCTCATTGGTGTATCAGCACCCCGGATGTATTAACAGAGAGGAAAAAAGCAAACAAAAAAAAACCACCCTTGCAACGTGGCCCGTTTCGATCGATAAAAAATAAAAAATAAAAAAAGAACCTACCCCAAACCCAACTTTCACAAATAATTGTGCAACCAATCGTCGACGGAATCGTGTGACGAAGAAGAAAAAAAATTACTCGAAAAAGTTTCGTAGCTTCGAGCACGCTATAACACGGTTCGAAAAAAAACCAAAAAAAAAAAAAAAACTCAAAAAAACAAGATTTTCAATTCGTCCGTTCACGGCACGTCGTAGATGGAATGTTCGAGTAAAATAGAGAAAAAAAAATACTCCAAACGCGTATTCGTCTAGAAAAAAAAAACATCACGTCTATCGCTGTTGTTGTCGAGCCTCCCCTCTCGCCCACCCCCACGTTTTTCCGCTCTTCGTGCGTCATTTAATATGCAAAAGGTATCTTGAGTACGAGGAATGTGCGAATTCGGAATGTTTCGAAAGTTTAACGCGCGATTAATTCAATGAATTAAATTCGCCCTTTTAAATGTGATGTATTTGTAATATATGACCGGTGTCAAAAAGCCACCCCCTCCCGAGAATCTTCGGCCGCGTCCCCGTCCCCCTCCCACGACCGCGCGTCGTGTCATCGACTACCCAGAATACATGGTATTTAAATATTTTGTTTTTGTTTGTTTGTTTGTTTGTTTTTTTTTACACCCATTGACAGACTAGCTACCACGTTTTTTTTTGTTGTTTTTTCTTTCTTTTTTTGTTTTTTTCGTTTAAATATATAGTTTTTTTTTTTTCATAGATATTCAATTAATTCATTCGTTAATTAATTAATAGTTCATTACAAGTATGATAATTCATAATTATAGAATAATTAAAACATGTACAGAAGATTATAGATTATCTCTTTCTTTTCCAAACGTTTTTTTTCGTCTTTCTCTCTCTTTAATTCTTTAGTTCTTCATCATTCCCGTCCTACCCCGCCCTCCTCCTCCTTCTTGTCGTCTTTTTCATATTTTTTTGTTCATTATTCCTCGTTTTTCTCGTCTCTCGCTCTTTTTTTTTATTCTTTTTCATTAGGGAGTAATTTTTGCTTCAGTTATTATTTTCTTTTTTAATATTTCTTTTTTGTTGATCGTTGTGGCTCTCATCGGAGTAATATCTCGATTTTTTTTTTTTTTTTTTTTTTTTTTGGAGTACATATGTTCTCTTCGCAAATATACCTCGTCGCATTTGTTTTTTTTTTTTTACTGACATTCACACAATTCTCTCGTTCATTCGTCCACTCGCACATTCGCGCCTGTCGCACACGTGTAAGTTTTACATAGTACATATGTATAGTGTTTTCTTTCATTTCTTCTTTTTTTTTCATCATTTCTTCTTCGTCTTCTTCTTTAATTAGGCCTACAGTGAGCTAGAGCATGCCGTTGTCCCCGTATTTATATATATATTTTTCTTCTTCTTTTTTTTTTTAAGATCTTAAACCGGAAGTTTTCGCGCCACGAATTAATCGCCTCTCGTTGATATACAAGCCAGAGTGACCCATATATATATACAGTGTTTTATTTTTCCTTCAATCTCATCGGCATTCGAGATCCGGTAAAGATGTTTCTTCGTTATTTTTTTGTTTTGTTTTTTTTTTCCATTACATTAACTCTTTCAACTATCTCGTGTAGAAAATTTGGATCATCCACTAAACGGATGATCCGATCGAATGTTTCAAAAAGCTCGAACGCACCGTTATTCTCCCTGTATCTCTTTTAATCTCGACTATGTGTTTTTTTTTCTTTTTTTTTTTTTTTTAATACCCGACGCCGAGTAACCAGCAAAAAATGCATATCCTAACGTGCGGACGGTTTTCGGCGTTTCAACCTATGTTATACGCGAGTAATAAGCGAAAACTATTTCTCCGATTGCTTTTGGTATGTGAAGGAAAAAAAAAATTACAATCTCCTCGATTCGCGGATAAAACGTGATAATGATAATTGGAAAAAATTGTTAACGACCGAAAGTCTCGTCGAGAGTAACTCTTTCCTTTGCTTGAGTTTCAATTGGAAAAATTTGATAAACGATAAGTAATACAATTTTGTCAATTATCTTGTCACGTTTTGTAATGTTGTAATTAGTTCTTTATTGTTTTTTCTTCAAAGCAATTACGTCAATAAGATTTCGTCTATTACTTGGCCATTCGTCGAGAAATGAAACGAAAGAAAAACAACGAGATTCACGATTCTACGATACGAGGGACATAAAACTTCAAAACTCTCTCCCTCTCAATTTACTCTCATTTTCATAGTTTTTTTTTTTTCATTTCTTTTTTTCTTTGTAAATCCTTTCATCTGTCTACAGCACCGCTTGAATTCCCATGTAAAATTCTACAATTTGATCCGACGTGGTGGATCGTGTATTATCGTTTTTTTTTTTCCCTTAATTTTTAAATGTTTTTTTTCCGTTCCCTGCACCTCGCTCGCCCCCGGGAGTTATACGATCTCTAAACGGTCACGGAACCCCGCCCGGATTAATTTTTGTTTCCTTCGCCCCCCTCTCCTTATCGACTCAGTATCGGTAAATAATTAATTATTATTCTTTGTCTCTTTTCCTCTTTTTGTTTTCTTCTTCTTCTCTTTAAATTCACGAAACTGAATTTCCCATTTCTTTATACTCCTTTTCCAACCATTCTTTTACTATTTTCCTCTCCGGCTTCGTTCCATCTGTGGGGCATTGGCAATCCGCCCGCGTCTTTCATCTTTTTTCTTTTCCGCTTTTCGTTCAAACGTTATTTTCCTTCGTCCCCCCCATTCTTTCCTTTAATTATTCATCCGTCGTGTAATTATTCTCAATCGGTAAGTAGCACGAGTACTAATAATTATCAGTACAATAATACAATGAGTCTAATGGTTAATATAATAATTCAATAAATGGTAATATCATATTTCTTACACAAATAAGCTAAAACTCGTTTTTCTTTTCTTCGCGCTTTGTTTGTTTGTCTTATTCTTCGTGTATGGCGTCTGTATTAATTAATTTTTTGTCTTTTACGCTTTTTGCCACCCCCTTATTTCCCTCATTAACGCCTCGTGTGTCTGTGTGTCGTGTCTCTCGCTTTTCACAATCCATAACCAGTGATTTTTGTGGTGTTTTTACCTATATAATTTTTTATTTTTTTTTCGTTTGCTTTTGTTTTAACCATCGAAAAGACGACATTATACTTTTTTTTTCGTGTTTCGCTGCACAAATGGCCGACGCCGTGGCCGATAACCATTCCGCGTCAAACAATTTTTCCATTCATCCATACACCTTCGAATAATCGATTCAAGAAGAAGAAAAAAAAACTCATTTCTCATCGCAATTCGAAAATGGTCGTGTTTTTCTTTTCTTTTTTTTTTTCTGTCCGTTTTTGTTCGCCTCTCCCTCTTCCATCTCGCCATTCTTCGTAGCGATATAACTAACAACGATTATTGAGACATAAATACAATACACATAATGTATATCTAACGTAATAATCGGATTGGTAATATTATAGTTAATTAAGTAGATTAGCGTGGCTTCTTCTCTTTCTTTCTTTCTTTCTTTATTTTTTATTTTTCACTCCGCTCGTTCATTTCGTGCCTCATTTTTGTATTATTATTTTTTCTACCCTCTCTCTGTCGATTTTTCTTGTCTTGGCAAATTTTTGCCGGTTCACTTTATTTTTTATTTTTTTTTTTTACATCTTTTCTCCCGTTTTTCTTTTAAAATTTATACGCGTGTGTGAGATCATTGTAGCTGCGAGCGCGAGTGCGTGCTTTGTGCGTAGGGCCGCGGGGCTCTCTCTCTCTCCGGGGATCCGGGATCTCGCGACAATATTTATAATTTAATATTATAATATTACTAATAAAAAAAAAAAACCCCCGCAAAGTCCCGGCCTTTCCATTCACCCTTTCTCTCTTTCACTCTCTCACGCTCTCTCGTTACGTTACAACTATTACCTACAATAATTCTTATCTCGTTTCTCATCGATTCTACGGCCTTTCGAGTCGCTGAGGAAGATTTTGTTTTATTCTCATTATTTCTCAAAATTTCAATTATATCGTCAAAATTTCTCATTATTTTTTTTCCTATTTCTTCTTCGTTTTTTTTTTCTTTTTTTTGCAAACAAGAAGAAATTGAGACCGGAAATACGGCGAATTTGAGTGGCGTGGAGCGTTTTCGCACCCACCCGAGTGTGACCGCCGCCGGGAACGAGAACGGAAGAGCAATGGGTTTCGTTTCTTTTTTTTTTTCATTCTTAACTTCCAATTTTTTTTTTCTTCCTCGTCTTTCTTTTTTTTGTATTTTTCATTAATTAATTATTCGTCGCGATTTGCCAACGGCATTGTGCGCTGGAGTTCTTTCCCCGCGCGACGATATTTCTCTTCGTCCTCGTGAGGGGGTGGTAGAAGGGAAATTATATTATCAGCCATTCGTTCATTTTCAATCTACATAACAGATCGTTAATCGACACGTAAAAACCATCGTTTATCACATTTGTCCTTTAATCATCTTGCGTGCGCTAGTGTGTTCGTGTGTGTGTTTGTGTGTCTGTGTTTGTGCGTTTCTTTTTTCGTTATTTCGTACATTTCCGTGTTTTTTTTTATTTTTATTTTTATTTTTTTTCTATCACCGTCTTCTTCGTCGCATATAAAAAACAAAGATGTTCCTGATTGTTTTTTTTGGAGGGTTGATAACATGACGTATTTTTTTAGAAAGCGTCGCTCGATAGAGAAATGTTTATCCTACAATCGAGTAAAATTGCTCGCGCGAAGCTCGTGGCGATGGTAAATATTTCTTTTTCGCAAGCCACGCCGCGTCTCTCGTGCGCCATTAATATTTTTGGCGATTAAACGAAGGATATTCTCGTGGATAAAACGCGATGCGCGACGGCAAACGATCGATACCTTACGATCGTTATCGAACGATCGCTCATTGAGACACGAGAGTCGTTAAATTCGTACGTTTTTTTTTTTTTTTTGGTAAAACATCTCGATTCTGTAAAATCATCGCTCGATCATTCGCAAAGGATTTTTTTTCATTGATATCACACATCGACAATGAAAATCCTCTCGCAGAGATCAATTAAAAGCTTTGGGAATTTTTCCCGTTTTTTTTTTCCTTCTCACGAATCAGGAGATACGGAAGTGGATAAGAAAAAAAATTTTGGGATTCTATACAAATATTTAAATATAAATAGATAAATAGTATAGAGTAATGGAGACGAGAGGGGGGGGGGGGGGGGGGGTGGGGAGGGGTAGCAAACTGAAACACGTAAATGAAAAATAATAACGAACGACCATCCTTGAACCAAACACAAATCAGTTTAATTCTCAAATAAAACATAATTTTTTTTCTCGTTATGTTATAATAATTAAATAAATAAATAAATAATCGATGATGGTGGTAGTAGTAGCGTAGTAAAGTGGCTGTAGTAGTTTGGTCATGGGGGGGGGGTAGAGGAGAAAGTATAGTTTTAGTGATAGTAGTGAGAAAGTTGCAGTAGCGTTAAGTAGTAGTAGATGTTATATAATGAAGTGATTATTATTAATTTTTTTTTTGTTTTTTTCGTAGTGATTAATGATAAGTAAGCCAGTAAATAAGGTTCGTTTTTTTTTTTTTTATAAGTGTTATGACCTAAGTTACGACGAAAGACACAAAAAATATATAGTGATTGCGACAATAATAATAATAATAATAATAATAATAATAGAAGATGACGCTAGTAATGGCAATCATACTAATAATAATAATAATAATAATAATAATAATAATGATAATAATAATAATAATAATAAACAGAGTAATAGGAGTAGAAGTAAGTAGTACAATAATAGTAAGTAAATAGCGTGAAGTAGATTTTAATCGTAGCGTGATCGTTCGTCGAGAATTGATCGAGAAGACAACGATAGAAATCGAGGAAATCCGAGTCGCTCGGACGATTTTCGAAGAATGAAAAAAAACTATGAAAAAAAAAAAAAAAAACTGCCACGAGCAACTCGACGTTTGATTCAAAAGCATCAACGTATTTTTTGTTCTTCGTTTTTCTCTCATTCTCGTTTTTTTTTTCCCTTCTTCCATTCGCGACAATTCCCGACTTCGCGCGCGGGATTTCTTCGCCGCGAGTTACGGAAAGTCGAATAAATAAAAAAATCTCGAGGGGGAGGAAAGAAAAAAAAAAGAAAAGAATTCACGGCCCTGGCCGAGTGGGGAGAAACGCCGAAAACGTCGTTTCTCGCACCCCAGTTTCTTTCCGATAATTTTTTTTCCTTTCCTTTGATTTTTTTTTTCATTTCAACCCACACGAGGTACTTCACGAAGAATGGCTCGATCGTCGTTCTCTCCCGGACTAGAAACACGAACGGTTACGCATAAATAGGACACGATACACCATCTCACGTTATTCTTTAGTATATATCCATATTTATATATATATATATATCCTTGTTCGTTTGTGTATATATATATATATGTGTAAAGATTTATATATATATTTATACGAAAGATCGTAATCCAGGATTTTTCTTCGACATAATGACAGCATTTACGACTATTCAATTGATAATCGCGATTTATTCGTTCGTGAAACTCACTCGTCCGAATGAAAAACGCGCGAATTAACGTTCTAACGCTAAAAATTCTAGTCTCTCGAGATTTACTTGCCGTAAGGAATGGAGTTTGTATTTAAGACTAGAAACGGAACAAAAGAAGAAAAAAAATACGTGAAACCCATTAAATTTTCTACTCGGCGAATAATCGAAATTAAAACGCCCTTTACAGAGAATTTTTCTCATTAAATATGACGAAAAATGTTCTATACAAAGCATTTTAATGGATTTTATCACACGAAATTCCTCATCGAGTCTCTCAAATCCTATATAACGTTTGCTCACCGCCGTTATATCATCGGAACCCTCGGAATTGTCAACGCTAAAATTCAATCCCAACGTTTCAATACTGTAAACTCCATTTTTTTCTGTCATTTTGTTCTGTTTTTTTTTCTTCAATTTTCAGCATCCTGGAAACTACCAATTATATAAATATATATATGTCATCGGAAACTTAAATGACAGAGGAGCGCGGGTTTGTTGACACTGCGGGTGAGACCCTTTATCCGTTTTCCGCAATTCCATCGCGAATCTCGTCGACGGAAAAATGTCATACGTCCTCTGAGCTACTACTTCCGCGGAAAAATTTTATAATCAATACGAGAGCCCCCGTTTACACCGTAAACATGTATTTTTTTTAACCACATACTATTTGTACAAACTACCCTATTACATCGACTATACGTTTTTTTTTGTTTTTTTTTTTTCCCCGTTGTCTTCTACCCAACGAATTTTCCCACTGAATCTACAGCCTACAGTCTCGTAGTTGGGGTGTGACGTCGCACGTCGACTAGATCCTCGTTTCGTTTTTTTTTTTTTTTTTTTTCGTCCTCTCTATTGCCCTATTCCCCATTCCCCGATTTTCCTATTCAGCGCTCTTTTTTTTTGTCCTCGTCCCGTTCTCGCGTAGGCGCGGAAGAAACAAAAAAAGAAACAACATGAATTCCAAAGAAACAACGAAAAATAAGAAGAAAAATAGAAAACGCACGATCGAGTCGTTTCGCACCGTTATTTTGTGTTTTTTTTTTTTTGGGGGAGACCTCGATCGAGTCAGCTCGCGATGAAATTTCGTTCGTTTTTCTTTCTTTGTTAGTTTGTTTTTTTTTTTTAACGCACGATCGCAACTACCACTCCCACCATCCACTCACAATCATCGTTATTAATTAATATTGTTCGACGTAAATCGACGGGGTGTGTAAAAAAGAAAAAGAAAAATTGATACCCCGTTTAAAGGGAGAGCTTTGGCTCGAAGAGTTTTTTTTTCTTTTTATCTCTTTGTTTCCGCTCAAATCGATTATACTCGTCGTAGATGTAAATTGATCGATTCATCTTCGACAGAATTATGACGAAAAAAAAAAATATTCAATACTTTCTCGTTCGCTCTTCTTCTTCGCCATTGCTTGTCAAAAAAAATTTGTATATATATATCCATACATATATATATATATATATGTATATGTAGCGATTTAAATATGCACATCATCAAAAGTTCGTAGTACAACGTGTCACTGACAAAACCTTATCGCGAATATTGTGGAAAAAAAAAAACAAAATCATGTAATTGCCATTTCGATTGGTCTTGGTCTGCTTTAATCCCGTTTTTTTTTTTTTTTCCTTTCGTTCATTCTCAACATAGAAAACCGTGAGTTGACTCGATCGAAGCCTTTTCTTCTCTCTCGCGTCCTTTTCTTTCTCTCCACGAGCTCGCATACCACTCGGCGTCTCTCGAAAATCGATTTTTCTTTCGCCCCCCCTTGCCGTTCTCGCCATTTCACGAAGTGAATCGCGTCTTTTTCTTTCTCTTCGGTAATTCCGAGCCCGGATACAAAAGTATCAGCGAAACCCGCACGTTTACCGAACATTCCGCGGACCCGTAGAAAATATATGTATACGTAGGAAGAGAGAAATTTGCCAATTTGCGAAGCTATGAAATTTATTTAACACGCCGTTCTCTAAACCGTTCGGATACTCGTGAAATGTTAACATTGCCGCGGAATTGAAAAGAGAAATCCTCCCCGGTATTTACCGCGATTCGTACGGGAGACTCTCACCGTCGCGAATTTGATCGACGATCGTTTTTCTGTTGTTGTTTAGTTTTACATCATTCTGTCAACACTAAAAGACATTCGTTCTTTTTTTTTCCTCCTCAACTATTTCTTAATAAAGAACTCAGAAAGAAAAAAAAAAAAAAAGCATCAGCATGACTTGTAGATTGGTAGAAACGATGTGAAAAGCAACAAAAAAAAACATTGTCGAACGAATACGCGAGGATAATGATCGGAAGATACATCGATTCGTCACGAAATGCCTCGTACATACATACATATATATGTATATGTATAAACGAGAGACAGCCGTCGGTAAGTTCGACGAGAGATGATCGCAAAATAATTTATACATTATACAAACTCGTTGCGATCCCGGGTCTGCTATTTTTTTTTTTTCTACTTTTTACTTTTCTATACGCGACGTCGAGGTAAACGCGTGTGTTTTACAGTACATTGACTAGCACGAGACGTTTCGTTTTTTTTTTAGCTAGCTTATCGTTAATACACCGGTGTGTCCCTTTGCCCCCCCCCCCCTCTCGGAGGATTTTCTTCGCGTTGCTCGAAATTTTCTCGTTCATTCGTTCAATTTTTTCATGTTCGCTGGTTCTCGTTATTATTATTATTTTTTTGTCACAGCGACACGAAAGGAGATTTTTCTGCGGCCTTGCGTACATAATTCGTTAGCGCACAATTCAAGAGCTTTCGACTCGATTGCGGTGTGAAGAAAAAAAAAAAAAAACCCACGCACACACACACACACACACACACACGGCACACGCAAAAACAAAAGAGTCGCGCGTAATATCAAGTGTATTAATTAAGTACGTTTCAGCCGCGGGCTTCGTCAATTCTCGTATAAACTTTAAATCTGTGTGTTTTTTTTTCTTTTCTTTTGTTTTACGTCACTCGATTTTTAGAGATCAACGGGAGCCCCGTGTGCGAGCCCTATTCCCCTAAACCACACTTCTCCCCGCCCCTGCCCCCAGTTACACGACTTGCCTCGGACTTGTATCTAATATACTTAATTTACTTTTCTTTTCGCTATTTCCTCCCCCAGTTACGAAATTCATCATCGTCGTTTCGCTTATATTAATAATACCTGGCGAAACTCACACCGGCAATCACACGTGACAACCGTTCTCGTTCTACCGTGCTCTACCTCGGTTGCCTCTCACTCTCTCTTTAACTTTTCGTTTTTTGTTTTTTTCCATCATCTCACTTTCAACCTCCCTTATCCATTAAATTACAATATTCTAAAACTTATACATAAACGAGTATGTATAACTGTGTATTACGTTTGTTTTGTTGTTGTTGTTGTTTTTTTTTGTTTGTTGCTTTGCGTAATCGAGAGCGACGTTGACCGAGTCACGAGATCGACTTTCTCTCTCTCTCTCTCGTGTCCTCCGAGGAATGACGAGTGTGAGGACGACGAAATAACGTTTTTTTTTTTCTTCTTTTGAAGAGAGAATGGAAAAACAAAGCTATCCTTACACCGCCCCGTTACGCTTTCGAATAACGAGAAGCGCGACAGGAAAGAAAAAAAAACGCAAAATGTTCGATATAATTGTCATTTTCTCGTGTCAGCGGTCACACGTCGCTTTCTCGAATTCCGCGATAATACTAGTATGTTACAGAAGAGCGCGTTTTACATTGTTCTTGGCGTGTAATCTCAAACGCTCCTGTCTCCCTCTCTCTCTCTCTCTTTTATTCAAACCTCATAACCCCCTTTTTCCTTTCTTTCCGTAATTTTTTTTTTTTTTGCATCGGCGGCACGCCGGTAAGGTACATATACATAAATCATAATATGTATGTACAGAATACGCTGGCGGCAATTTACCACAGGGTTAGTAGTCACTCTATCTATCACTCTACCATTTTTTTCCCCCTTTCCTCAAACTTTCTCCCTGCTCTCACTCACTCTCTCCCTCAATCCTTCGTCCTTCCGTCGTCACGTTTACCTTTTTTTCCTACGTTATTTTTCTTTTTATTTCTCTCCGGCGTCCTACGGAAAGCCCGAAGAGAAAGAAAAAAAGAAATCAAAAAATTACGCGTGTATTTCGTTTAGTTTTTTTTTTTTCTTGTGAGTGTGTTTAAGTGTATAACGCCACAATGGGTCATTGATCTCGGGCTTTATAGGGCTCACAGTCACAGAGTCACAGCACGCGTGCCCCTACCCAATACCGCCCCCTCCCCCTCGCGGATCTCCATTATTATTTGGTTTATCCTTCGTACTCACTCTTTCTCACTTGCTAACTCCCACCCTCTGTCTTTTTTTTTTTTACTATTCTTAATTTGGTTATAGCCCTTTCGTAAGAATGCGCCGTAATTTTTCTCTCTCTGTGCTTTCTTTTTCTTCACTTTCACCGAGACTCTTTTTGGAGCTCCAGCGGAGGAAACGAGATCGCGCGAAAATTGTTGTCTCGTCTTTCTTTTTTTTTCTCTCTTGTTATTTTTGCCGCTGTATTTCCGCCTATTTGTTCTTTTTTCTGCCCCCCCCCCCCCCCCCGCCCCGTTTTTGCTCGTTCGTACACGGTTATACTTTTGTTGTTGCTGTTGTTGTTTTTCTCTTTTTTTTCTTCTTTTTTTTTCGTTAAAAACTCTTTAGCCTCGCCTCGAAATCCTCTCTACCCCACAGCGCCTATGCGCAAAATCTATGCGCCAGGCTCGCGTACTTTCTCCTTGTTTCGCACATATCCTGCATGAGTTTGTCGATCGACGCTCTCATTAAAACCGCCGAATCCTCGTTCTACGCGGCTTTGCTCTTGTTCGTCTTGAAGCTAACTTGAAGAACCCTATTGCCGAGTGTATAACCATTGAGGCTCTGTATCGCGACAACCGCCTCCTCGTAATTCGTCATCGTTACAAAACCAAAGCCCTTGCACTTGTTCGTCTGTAGATCCCTAATGACCTTGACCGATTGGACGGCGCCGAAGGGTCCGAAGAGCTGCCACAAAACGTTCTCCTCGGTCTCGGGTGCGAGATTGTAAACGAAGATGCACCAGCCCGAACCGCCCATCGCGTTACCGGGTAGCATCGAGTTCGCCAGTAGATCACCCGCGAGCGGACTGTACCTGGAAAATCGCGAGGATCACAAAATTAATCGTTGCTCCGTTCGTTTTTCTTTTTTTTTTTCTTCTGTTTTTCTCATAAATTTTCAGTTTCTTTCGTCATCTTTCCCTTCGCCGCGCGGTTTATTTGCGCGATTATGAAGGGTGAAAAAATGGAATGGAAAACGGGGGCTTGTCGCTCGATCAAAAGTGTCTCGGTGTCTCGTTGAAGCCCCGCGAGGCAATTATTTTTAGCGTACATCGTCATTTGTGTCCGACTATTTCGAAATTCTGGCTTACGCGCAAACACTCGTATGAAATTTTATCGCAAACGCGCCGAGTACCCGCCTCGTAAGAATTTATACGATCTCTCGCGCAACGGATGGCGCCAAACGACGCACGGAATTTATTCAACGATGAGAACATTTGATTGAGCGATTTTTGCAAAATTTCTTTTTTCCCCGGTTGATAATGAATTTTTTTGGGGACGATCGAGGCAGTTAAGAACGTTGTAAATCGCTTATACGGGTGAATACGGTATTTTTTTTTTTAATTTGTTCACCCACGTCGATTGACGTAAATTTGTCCGCGAGATAAAAAGCAGAATTTGTACTGTAGATGGAAAATCATTAATGTCAAATTATGTTTGCAAATGGGTTCGGTGTTGTACGATTTTCCGTCGAATTCATGACTTCCGTTGTTGTGAATCGAAACGAAAAAAAAAAAGTATCTTTCCAATTTAAACCGAACGCAAGTGCACAATTTTGGAAATTGGCATAAATCAGCGCGTATTCATTTAACAATAATTCACGACGTATTGAAAAGACTTCCCTTATTAATCTTCTGGTAACGATTTAAAAAAAATAATTAAAAAAATTGAGCACAAAGTGCAGTAGCTACCTCGATCGTCGATGAAAGTCGATTTCCGTTAATTATTCGTGCAAAACACGAAAAGGGCACGGGACACAAATATTTCAATTCAACGCTACGTACCTACTTGACGTCACAAGCCGCGTTAAAACAAGGCACATCTCGATGAATACTCGATAAAAACAACGAATTATACGATTCATCGATCATTATCGATCGTAACAAATGCAATTGTTTATTGTTTATTCATTTTTATTTTTTTTTTACTGAATATACCATATTAAAGAGTGAAAATTGAAAGACAAGAGACGAGATCTTTTTCTTTTTTAACGTCTTCGCACGTGTTTTCGATGTATGCGTGTTTCGAATTGTCATAATAATAATTAGACGTGTGTGGTGGTGGAAGGCGAAAAGAAGCCCAAACATTCGACAAAAATTTGAGGTAATATTGCGAACAAATATTTCGCCCGAATGCCATTACTTCCGGTCTAATGTTCAATTTATTAAATTACGCAAGCTCGAATTGCGACGGAAGGATTAATGAGAAATAAAAAATAAAAAAACAAACCCAAAGCCCAAAAGAAAAAAAGCAAACAATCAAATAGCCATTTTTTATGATAATACTGCTACCGGAAGTGAATTTTACCATGAAATGACAACTTAACGCAAAGAATCAATAAAAAATTCGCAAACGAACATATACAACAAAAATCTATTCCGGAGAAAATAAAGAAAAAAAAAAAAAAAAAAAAAAACAACAATCCAGACCTATCGTCCGAGATTTTGCCGAGAAAACTGCCAAACTCGAATACGAAACGTAATGAGAAACGAAATGAAAAATAAAAAAAAAGGAAGAAAAAACAAAACACAAAGAGCCACAAGAGAAAAAACAAAGAAAAAAAAAACGATGACAAAGCCAAATGTACAACTTATACGATTAATAAATAACGGGAAAAAAGAAAAATACTGACCTCTGTAAGCCTTTGTTAATGGCAAGCATGGCCTTGCCAGTGCTAAAACAAAAAACACAAAAAGAACAACGTAAGATGAAAAATATATCACGGGGCAAGAAGCTAGCTAGAAGGAAAGTGTTTGTGAAAGCATTTTTCTTTTTTTCTTCTCTTTAACATTACGAAAAATTTTGTTAATCGTCACTACGACGCCTCTTTGGTACTCGCTACTGGATGGAATGTATATACCGAAAAAACGATAAATTAGAAACATATAGTAAAAGCGAAAAGAATCGTTACAAGTGGGACACAGATCTGCGCGCAAATAGATCGCAAATTATGTACGGAGCGAATTATGTGTGTGTGTGTAGTTTTATGTGTTTATTATGTTACGAGTTTTGCTGTGCTGTGTAAAATTCTGTGGCGTGGATGAGAACCAAAAAAAAAATGTAAAAAAAAAAACAGAGCGACAATGAAATTGTGTTTGGAGCAAAAGCCGAAGCGAACTTCTTCTTCGCCTTCCCTGTTTATCACCTTTGTTTTGCCATCTCATCGATGTGTAATCAATCTCAATCTCTCTCTCTCTCTCCCTCTCTCTTTCTCTCTTTCTCTCTGTTTTCGCGAGCGACAATATGTATTTTTGGGAGAACCACCATGGGACTCGTATGTTCCCATTGTGCTATCTCCTATCACTTTGAAAAAGAAAAAAAAAAAAAAAAATCAATTGTCAATGTGTGTCCTGTGTAAGTGTTTCAATGTCCATGCGGAATTTATGTATACACGGATATATGGAATATTCCAGAGACAAATCGACATTGTGACCATTATTACGATTTTTCTTTAAATGTCTTTTTCCTTCGTTTCAGTTTGTAAATTTCAGAAACGTTCAGTTTACAAATTCATTGATTTTTTTTTCTCCTCTTTAATCAAGAATTTTCCCAATTCAATAGTGATTAAAAATTCAATGAATTTTAAACGTAAAGTTAATTGCATAATTAAGTTTTCTTAAAACTTGTCAGTTTGTTGCAGGTCCATACGAAAAAAGAAAAAAAATCTCTCCTTATGAATGTTTGAATCTTTTTTTTCTCTCGAAATGTCGTCCTCAACTCCTCTACTCGTTAAGATATTATTTTGTTTAAACATTAAATGGCGAGTATATTGGGGAAAGAAAATGATTAAAAAAAAGTTAATCTCCATTTTTTCGTTAGTTACCGATCCATCTCCGAGACGATATTAAAATTTTTTTTTTCTGCTCTAAATAAATATTTATCACAAAAATATCGGAAAAAAACTGTAATTCCCAAATTCAACACTATCATTCATAATGATCGAGGTACTTTGCACAAAAGTCATAATATTGATTGGGGGAGGTGGAGTTGCTCCTCGACGTAAGAAAAAGTAGAAAAGAAATATATATATTAAAAAATTAAAGTGTTCATTGGTCCCGTCGATTTGTCCTGGAATTTCTTATATATAAATATGTTCATGTATGAGTGTACGTGTATGTATACACAATGTCAATTGTATATCGAGAAGTTTTAGACGGATCGATGCGACCACTCGAGTCACAAGCATTGTCGCAAGCAATGACTTTACCGATTGTACAACAAGTACACATATCTCGCTCGTATTCGTGTTTGCCTTTTGCTTCGTTGTATTTTTTTTTTTTTTTTTTTTTTTTTTTTTTTAATAACCAGTTGTGAATATCATTCGAGTGACAAAAATTCTTCAAAAAGATAATCATTAAAAGATTATCATTAACCACATAAAATTTGATGCCATTTGGAGAAATTATTTTTTACATAATCAAAACTGATATTCATTTATATTGAATGTTAATTGTTTTTTTTTTGCGAACAGTTCATTATCGTTTTTTATAAATGTTAAAAACTTTTTCACTCGAACGATGATTATACAGTAATTGTAACGCGAATTTTCGTGCGGAAAAAATTTACCACCGGAATCGGGAAGAATTAAAAAAAAGAAAAAAGTATTGGAAATTTTTAACGACATTCCGGAATCCATTTTTTTTCTCGTGGAACGTTGATGAAACTGTTGGATTTTTATTTTACGCCCGAGGAGAGGCTCGACCCGGTGAGAAAATCGATGAGGGTTGAAAAAAAGAAGGAGGGTCGCGAATGTGCAAGACTCGGGAGTGTAGAAAACAAAAAATGGCGTCAGAGTAAAAATTAAATGCTTGCTCGAAAATTTTTTCATCCGTTATAATGAATTTATAAATTCATTGCTTTTTTTTGCTTCATAATCAAGGAATTTTCCCGATTCAATACTGATTAAAAATTCAATGAATTTTGAACGTGAAATTAATTGTATAATTAAGTTTTCTTGAAACTTGCCATGCAATTCCTATGTTAATCGGTATATTAATAGTCAATCAACTTATTAAAAAAAAAACCGTATACTTCACCCCTCTTGACCCCCGTCGCTCGTGACATCACGTCATAAATTCATTGAGTTTTTTCTCATTAGTAAAACTGGACCCGCCGAAAATATGACAACATTTTGTAAGATACTTTTTAAAAAAGTTGGATAAAAAAAAAAGCGAATCGTTTTTTTGACTCGCCAATTTTTTGGAAGATTAAAAAGCTACGACAAAACGATAATCGCGAAAGCTGCGCGGTTGATTACGATCTAATCGATAAAGCAAAAAATAACGACAAATTTTATCCTTTCAACGAAGTTACGTGAATATATCAGTGAATCGACAAAAAAAAAACCTAAATTTTCTTTCTAATAACAAAAAAAATGGATTTACTCGAATCTCTTAAGGGGAGAAATAGGGTTAGACGGTTCAAAAAATCGATTTTTTTTAATTTCATAAATTGTTAGTAAAACTATTGAAAAATATGTTCTCAAAATTTTTAATGAAAATTCTGACTCGTTCTATTGTTATAAGCCATTGAAGCGAGTAGCTCTCCTTCAGGCCCCGAGCGCGCTATTTTTTCAAACGGGTTTTTCTGAAAACGACTTTTTTTGAACTTGCGTACACGCTAGTTTGAAAAGTTTTCAACCAATCGTTTTGAAAATTGGCAATTACTTTCTTCATAGTATTGCGCTCTATATGAACCTAAAATCGGAATATTATCATTATTTAAAATAATTTTTTTTTGTAAATAAAGTTGTAAAAAATGGCAAAAAATCATGCTTTTTCGTTTTGACCCCTGTAAAAAATTCAATTTTCTATTTTTTTTATAGCATTTAGGTTCATATAGAAGAGAGACATGTAATAAAAGTAAATTCCAACCTCGTTTGATTTCAGATGAAAATGCTGAGTCTGATCGTGACCTGCAATATGGGGTCGCTAATATCTACGATGTTTCTCAAGGAAATTCTTCAAAAATTTTATAGTATATACTTAAATATATGTATAAAATATTCTCAAAGTTTCAATAAATTATATTCATTTTTTGTACTATAAAAAAATTCATGAAAATCATTGAGAAAACGCTGTCCTAACCCTATTTCCCCCCTCAAAGCAGCGCCAAAAAATCAAAATATCTTAAATCCGAACATTGACGTTCGAATTCAGCGAGACGAAGAACGGGGAAAAGATCTCGTTACGGAACGGAGGCTGTTGCGTTGAAAAATTCGTGAATCATACGAAAGTCAGCAAAAGGTCAGCAACGAATATATACGTCGAGTTGTTACTTTTTTTTTCTTTCTTTTCTCAATGCAGATCGAGCAAAACAGGAACAAAAGCACAAACGATCGATCGATCGATCCGACGAGCGCGCAAGATCCTTTTCTTTTCTTTTTTGTTTTCACTTTTTGTTTTGTTTTAACGTTTTTTTCGTTATTTTTGTATTTTTTTTTTTTTTTTGGTTTCTTTTTTTTTCTGGGTAGAGCGAGTAGAGGCGAGTAGGTACCTGGATAGTGGCGACAGTGGAATGTACCTGAAGCGGCCGGGCGCATGATGTATCGGACCGCCGAAGCGTCGACTGGCCTGCGGCGCGAGATAAGCGGCGATCGGTGGTATCGCTTTGTTGTTGTTGCTCGGATTGTTGGCGAATTTCACGGTGATCGGTTCGGTCGAGCCCTTCGGTATTGTCCCGTTCAGCTCCTGGATCGCCCGTTCAGCCTCCACCCGCTGATCGAACCTTATGAATCCGACACCTTTCGACAGGCCTGCCAAGGTCACGCATAGAGCCGCGCGTAACAAGAATAAACATGGAAGAGAGAGCGGCACAAGCGAGGCGAGGCTTTTTTCTCTGTTTTATCAAAATTTCTGATTTTTTTCTCATTCTTTTTTTTTTTTTTTCATCATTCATTTTGGAAATTTTCTTCGCGGTTATTCTTTCAATTTGTATCCTTTGTTCATGGATTTTTGTCATCTTGCAATTAATACGAAAGAACAACAAAAAAAGTATTAAAAAAAAAATAGATAACGGGCAGCTACGGTTCGAATCGAGCAAGGAGGAACTGCCGTTGAAAACTGCCGAGACTGTGAAAAAATCATTAGTCTTCAAAGATTTGAAAAATTTGCCCGTGGGGTGGAATTGACGAGAGAGAACAAACAGTGAGCTTCAAATTTTTTTTGGGCAAATTTTGAGGGAGTTTTTTTTTTTGGTAGGTTATCATATTACCTCCAAAACCAGATACTCGAAATTCGTAATTCCTAAATTCATATTCCCCAAACGGACATTTGTTTCCCGAATGTTGACCGGCGATTAATTTTGCCACGTGTGTCGTGTCGTGAGCAAGGAAAATCGTTTTATCCGTGTTTTATTCGTGATAAGCGAGTGAGCAAAACTACTGCGGAGTACCTGGTACAATCGTGAATATATATTATTGTCCACCGTAGACTCTGTAAACAATGTGCGTACTTCCGGTGAGTGCTCCAACGGTTTTTTTTCGTACTGGTTCGTAAGATAAAGTACATCGAGGAACGTGGTATAGCCGAACTGATACTCGCGAGGGGACCGGGTCTCCAAAGTTTTTCAAGTTAATTTACGTTTATAAAGTAAAACATAGAAAAAATTAATTTGAAAAACTTCGGATTGCCCGGACCTCGTTGAGTATAAATTTAGGCTACACGACGTTCCTCGATGTAATTATTTTACGATCCAGTACGAAAAAACCATGAAGCACTCACCGGAAGTATCGCACATTGTTTACAGATTCCACGTGGACGACATATCGACGCTGCTTACGAAAAGTAGCACGATTCAAATTTCTCACGAAAACCAACACGTTTCGAATTCCACCACGAAAATCAACACGTTTCGATATTCGACGCGAAAACTAGCATGTTTCGGCTTTCATCGCGAAAACTAGCATGATTCGGCTTCCGCCGCGAAAAGTGGCATGTTTCCGCTTCCGTCGCGAAAACTAGCATGTTTCGATTTGCACTGGAAAAATTAGTATATTTGCCGAACTAAATCGAATAAGATTCGGAACTTTCACAAATGTTTTAATAATTCTTTCGGGAGCACTATAAGGAATAAATGAAAAACATACCCTTAAACATTTATATTCGTTTTCTATTTAAAAAATAATATTATTGAAATTACGATTCGCAAATACGATACGCAATATTCCACGACTCAAAAACTAAAATTGTTCATCAATGATATTTTTCATGACTTCAAGTTTCGGTGTCAGCGATGGAATTAAACAAAATTATTGTTTATAAAAAGTATATTCCACTTACAGTCTAAAGAATCGTTCATTGTGTTTTTATTTCATAACAAAAAAAACACAATCTTGGAATGATCAACGACTAAAGTACAAAGTACAGTATAAGTGTAAAGTACAGTTGACAAAATCTTCAAAACAATCGATTGAGATATCTCGAGAAATGTCAGGTCTTGGACGAAGTAGCAAGAGGGAAAAAACTGACATTGTTAACTTTGCATACGTCACAATTGTTTTCGATTTTCTTTTCTCTAATTTTTTTGACCATGGTTTTTTTACTCCAAAATGACGAGGCATTTGCCGTTTGCCATCTTATGATAAGCCTAGCAGACCAAAATTCAAACGGTACAATATGGATGAAATAAATTCAAAGAAAAAAAATTAAACGGTATAAAATGACGAGCATAAATATTTCGTTAATTTGGAGTAAAAGAGGATGTTCAAAAAACGTGGAGTAAAAAATGAGAAACACCTCCAGTGATACTGAAAGGTGCTAATTTTCGCGGTGAAGGTCGAAACCTCCTAGTTTTCGTGGTAAAAGCCGAAACGTACTGGTTTTCGCGGCGAATATCGGAATGTGCTAGTTTTCGTGGCAAAAGACGAAACATGCTAGTTTTCGCGCAGATATCAAGCGTGCTTTTTTTTTGTAAGAAATCTGAAACATGCTACTTTTCGTAAGCAGCGTCGATATATTCTTGATTGCACGAGGTACTCGCCGCAGTAATTTTGCTTACCCGGTATCACGAATAACATAGATAATACGATTTTCCTTGCTCACGACACCAATCTACGTGCAAAGTTAATCACCGGTCATTTTTGGTAAAACAAATGGCGGTTTGGGGAATATGAATTTGGGGGGATTACGAATTTGGGGAATCTGATATCAGGTAATATGATAAACTACTCTTCTTTTTTTTCGTTTCATTGACGTTATACTCTTTTGTTTTTCTTCATTTTTATTTATTTACTTTCTCAGAGTAGTCATTTAAATGCTCCTTTTTTTATAGATTCAGTCTACGATGATCACTGATGCCGATTTCTGATCATGTTTTACGATATTCGCTTGTAACGAGCCCGGCAGCTTTCGGTCCTCGAAACGGTAAAGAAAGAAAAGAAAAACAAACAATTGACGACGAAAAAAAAAAAAAAAAAAAAAAAACAATTAGAATGAGAGTACCGACAAGCGTGTCACGCACGCAATAACGATAATTGAGAAATTTTTCGTTAATTTTTCTCGATTTTTCGTTGTTGCTCTTTGTAATATTTCGTTTTTGTTTTTTCTTGTTTTTCTTTACCGCATGAGAGCGAAATGAAATGACCACACGAAGCACAGGTTGGTCCGAAGCGAGTGGCTCGGTGCGCGCAGTGTGCGTTTCGATTATTTTTTCGAAAACCCACACGAAGATACAGATTTGTTATGTACATTTTTGGTTTTTCAATGTAAATTTTTATTTTTTTTCCCGATTGCTTTGCGATTCTTTTTCTTTACTGATTTTTCGAGAATTAGGTTTTGGATTGGATTTTGAACGAACAATTATAATAAAAAACGAGGATATGTATGTGCGATAAATTCGATAAATGTAAATATAACGTATGTGGCGTTTGTGAGAGCGGAATAATTGTTCGGTTAAATCGGTAAAAATCAGTCGAGCAGGAGTGATAAAATATTTCATTGCGATACAATGAGATATTTTTTCTCGAGTTTGGTGAAATCAGCGAATAATACGTTTAGCAATTGGGATAATTGACGATAATAAATATGAGGGCATTACTCGTCAATTCCGTCGCGATATTTCTCAAATTCCGAATGTTTGAGGGTACTTTTTGTAAATTCTTTGACTTTTTTTTTGTCAATCCAACCGCACGACTAATACTTTTCTTTTCCACGTTCAAGTATTTTCGAAATAATTGCCTCGAATGAACAATTTTTACTAACATTTTTAAGGATAATGTCAGCAAAGCAAACGCAATGTTTTTTTTTTCTCGTTCAATTCGATATCTTTGATCTCGTTGTATATTTTTTTAAAGATTTTTGCTAATGCCCGAAGGATACCAGGAAAATTTTCCGGAACGTAAATCCTCATAGTTCGTCGAGTATAAACTAAATTATCCGAGTTCCGCGGGCGTTTTAAAAAATCCTCGAAAAAATCACAGCCAAAGCAAATGGCATTGAACGAAAAGAACAAAAAAAAACGATTCTTTTCGGTAACAGTGTCGTTAATGAATCTTAATTAAAATATAAAATACTATGAAATCAAAAATTTCGTGGAAAACATAAAACGTTTTTTGTTCCTTCACTTTTTCCCGATTTACCCCTTTGGAAATATATAAACTGACGAAAAAACTAACTGCAAAGTTTGTGTTGATCGAGTGGTTGAAAAAAAATTTGAAAAAAATCGCAAAAAGTACTTTTAAGTAGTACACCTCAAGCTTGAAAATTATGAAAAGCACCTGAGAAAATCGGAGAAAAAAAAGTGACCAAATTGACGCGGAATGCCTCGCACGTACAAACATTATTTTTTTTTGTTTTTTTTGTTAATCGTGGGATATATATGTGGGAAAGTGCTCGTATATTTGTCACGGGCACGGGTCTGCTCGTTCGCGCAATAAAGCAATCGTAAGAATTGGAAAAAACGACGTTCAACAATAATATATAAGGGTGATAGAGAGAAATAGAGAGATAGAAAGAGATAGAAGGAGAAAGAGAGAGATAGATAGACTGATAGGAGAAGTCGTGAAGAGTAAAAAAGAAAAAATTATGATTTACGTACCGGGCAAATTGTCTCCGCCGCCAGTCACAAACTGTCGTACTAAACAGAAACGAAACAAATCATATCTCGTTAAAATCACAGCGAAAAATCAGCTCGATTAGTTCGTCCCTGATTCGCAATTTTTCAACAAACAAAAAATAAAAGAAAAAAATTAAAAAAAAAACAAAACAAAAATTTAATATAATTGAATGAAAAAAATGAACATGTTTGAATTGAATTTTTGGAGTAAATATTGAAGAATTGCGATCGGAAAATTGTGATGTCACGTTGGATTATTCATCGAGCAATAAAAAAAATGATATAACGTCGACGAATTGTTTTTTTCGTCTTTGGGACGAATCAGAGGCGAGCAATTTTTTTCGAATAAATTATACTATAATCTGTCCTTAAGCATAGGTGTAAATTGTTTTTTCTATTTTTTTTTTTTGTTCTTTTGTTCTTCCGTGGTTCTTGTAGCCCGAGGCTTAATTTCGACATCGGCGAAAATATAATAACTAAGAATGGCATATGCGGATAGAAAAGAAATGAATGAAAGCTAAACAGAGGAAGATAGAGAGAGAGAGACAGAAAGAGATATAGAGAGAAAGAGAGAGAGAGAGAGAGAGAGACAGAGATAGATAGATAGTGGAAAAAAGTGTGCGTGGCGATATCTATAATGACGCTGACGAGTCTGTACGAGGGTTTTTTTTTGGGAAGGCCATGAGGCTGGTGTGTTTAGAGACCGAGAAATAAGTATAAAGGAATTTTTTTTTTTAATCTTCACGCAGTCAGGCACAACCAAAAGTTCAATTCGTTCGAAAATAATTCATGTTTTATTTCTTCTAATTGGTCATATCGTCGCGAGAGGGCACCGGATGGTAGGAACAAACAATTTTGGCTTTTACGACGGTAAAGTGACTTTTTGTTTGTTTGTTTAATGGGCAACAAACATTTCATTGTGATTATTTGTAAATTATATTTATTTTCATTTGAAGCGATGGAATAGAGAAGAAAAAAAATTATTTAAAAATTCCACAAGAATGTAGGTTAGATCGAGATAAATTTATTGCTTGTCCTTACCACCTGCAGTGGCGGCATCTAGCGGGGTCGCCCAAGGAGGGAAGTACCTATTTAGACGAGGAACATTAATTTTCACCCATTATCACCCGTTAACCGTCAAACTGATAAAAGTTTGTAAAAACGATTTAAAAAAATCGTACAACACTCATTTTCCAAGTATGCACATCAACACAGCTCCTTTAAGGGTGGAAATAGGGTTAGACGGTTCAAAAAATCGATTTTTTTTAAATTTCACAAATTGTTAGTAAAACTATTGAAAAATATGTTCCCAAAATTTTAAATGAAAATTCCGACTCGTTCTATTGTTATAAGCCATTAAGGGGGTAAATAGGGTTAGGACAGCGTTTTCTCAATGATTTTCATGAATTTTTTTATAGTATAAAAAATGAATATAATTTATTGAAACTTTGAGAATATTTTATACACATATTTAAGTAAATACTATAAAATTTTTGAAGAATTTCCTTGAAAAATACCGCAGATATTAGCGACCCCATATTGCAGGTCACAATCAGACTCAGCATTTTGCTATTTTTTCAAACGCGTTTTTCTGAAAACGACTTTTTTTTAACTTGCATACACGCTAGTTTGAAAAGTTTTCAACCAATCGTTCTGAAAATTGGTAGTTACTTTCTTCATAGTATTGCGCTCTACATGAACCTAAAATCAGAATATTAGCATTATTTAAAATAATTTTTTTTTTTGAGAATAAAGTTGTAAAAAATGGCAAAAAATCATGCTTTTTTGTTTTGACCCCTCTGAAAAATTAAATTTTCTATTTTTTTGATAGCATTTAGGTTCATATAGAAGAGAGACATATAGTAAAAGTAAATTTCAACCTCGTTTGATTTGAGATGAAAATTACGGCTTCCAAAATGTACGCAAGATGCTGAGTCTGATTGTGACCTGCAATATGGGGTCGCTAATATCTGCGGTGTTTTTCCAGGAAATTCTTCAAAAATTTTATAGTATACACTTAAATATATGTATAAAATATTCTCAAACTTTCAATAAATTATATTCATTTTTTATACTATAAAAAAATTCATGAAAATCATTGAGAAAACGCTGTCCTAACCCTATTTCCCCCCTTAATATTCTTTTTCTTTTTTCGAAATTTCATAATGTCCAATTTTCATCGTACTACGTTCTCGAATAGTCATGAAATTTCACTCTTGGTTCTGCGTACGTGAAGCATCGTCGGAAAAAATGAGGGATGGAAAAAAAAAACGAGAAACACACATGGAAAAAAATATTTCGGGAAGATAGAAAAAAAAAATAAACTAAACAGCGAGAGACGGGAGAGAGGAGAGCTTATCGAGCGAGATAAGGAACTGAAAATTCGTACAAAAAAAAAAAAAACAATTCCTTACTGAAACGAAAAGTCAAGTGATTATGCACTCCGCCCCGCTATATATTCCCGAGAGGCGGTACTTGTATAATTTATCCTACTGTAAATTAGTAGTCAAACAGAAAAAAAGAAACAGGTCGAATTTTCGTTTTTTTTTTAAGCTGAAATGAAATAGAAATAAATCAAAGAGAAAGGAGGGGCGGGGGGAGGGAAGAAAAGACGAATGAGGAAAGTATATGTACGAGAGTCAGCGTTTCTTTTAATTCTTTTCTCCATCGTAATCAACTTTCAACGTTTATCACGAATTAGGATTTTTTTTTTTTCGTTTTCAAGAGAGGCGCACCGATCCACCCTTGTCTTTTTTTTTTGGTTCTTTTTTCGTGACGGTCGGCAAAGCCCCATGGCCCATAACGAAAGAAAGGTAAAACAAAGGGAAAAAAATGAAAAAAAAAAAACGAAAGAAAAACAAAAATCCTATGTTCTTCGCTAAAAAAGAGAAAAAGGGGAGTGTATCGCTCGGTTGCGCGAACTTACCGGTTATGTTGTCGCACAAAATTCTCGATGTAATTATCCTCCCGTACGGACTGAAGAGATTCTCGAGATCGTGCTGCGTCATGTTCTTCGGTAGACCGCTAACGTAGAGATTTGCGCCCTTGATGGCCTCGCTGCTCGGTCTCGCGTACGAAACCTTCGCGACAAGACGCGCCGACGACGAAAGATCGACGAGAAACAAACATAAAAGTAAAACAAAAAACCGATGGCGACAATTGCGAGAGAGAATTTTTTTCAACCGAAAAGGGAAAAACCGAAAAAAAATTGACGAAAAAAAATTAAGTTGGAACAAAAAGATAATAACGATAATTGAATGAAATAATTTAGAACCGGTTGTGTTTTATTGAAGATGAAAAAAAAAAGTTTACGGAGAGAGAGAGAGAGAGACAGAAATAAAATTAAGTATCTGAATGGAAAAGAATAACTCGACGTGAAATTCTACATTTTTTTTTTGAGCTTTAGTTAATTCGATTAATTTTTTTTTCTGTTTTTTTTTCTTCTTTGTCTTTTTTCTTGTTTTTTCATAATTCGTCGTTTCGTCACCCACCTTTATTGTTTTGTTCTGCAGTCGTAGACCGTTCAATGTGTTGATCGCCTTCTCAGCGTCCTCAGGCCGATGATAGTTGACGAAGCCATAGCCCAAGCTTTGCCCTGCGATCACGAAGTCAACGGAGTCTAATTGAATTCCACATAAAAACAATAATGTAAAACTCAAATCCTCGAATTAATCAACGTCAACGCGCGCCAAAACTCTAACAATTGCGATGAGAGATAAAAAAAGTTGAAAAAATAAAATAAAATAAAATGAACAAATAAAAGAAACAAAAGCGTATTGAGAAAAAAAATATGTACGAAAATTATAAGACGAGAGTAATTAAATTCGTTCGTTAATTAATCGCCTGATGATGCGCGTTATTTGTGAAGATTCGTGAAGATCGTATCGGAGCTGACAAAATTAAAATTGCACAAAAAAAAAACGAAAGCTACGAAAATATGCCTCGCGAGTTATTGAAATATAATTCATTATTTTTCTGTAAATTATTCGTTATACATTTTTTAATATATTTTCCGTTACATATGGAAATTGTAAGACGAGGGTAAGTAAATTCGTTCGTTAATTAATCGCCTGATGATGCGCGTTATTTGTGAAGATTCGTGAGGATCGTATCAGAGCTGACAAAATTGAAATTGCACAAAAAAAACGAAAGCTACGAAAATATGCCTCGCGAGTTATTGGAATATAATTCATTATTTTTCTGTAAATTATTTGTTATATATTTTTTAAATATATTTTCCGTTATATACGGAAATTGTAAGACGAGAGTAACTAAATTCGTTCGTTAATTAATCGCCTGATGATGCGCGTTATTTGTGAAGATTCGTGAAGATCGTAGCGGAGCTGACGAAATTAAAATTGCACAAAAAAAAACGAAAACTACGAAAATATGCCTCTCGAGTTATTGGAATATAATTCATTATTTTTCTGTAAATTATTCGTTATATATTTTTTTAATATATTTTCCGTTATATACGGAAATTGTAAGACGAGAGTAATTAAATTCGTTCGTTAATTAATCGCCTGATGATGCGCGTTATTTGTGAAGATTCGTGAAGACCGTATCGGAGCTGACAAAATAAAAATTGCACAAAAAAAAACGAAAACTACGAAAATATGCCTCGCGAGTTATTGGAATATAATTCATTATTTTTCTGTAAATTATTCGTTATATATTTTCCGTTATATAGGGAAATTGTAAGACGAGAGTAATTAAATTCGTTCGTTAATTAATCGCCTGATGATGCGCGTTATTTGTGAAGATTCGTGAAGATCGTATCAGAGCTGACAAAATTAAAATTGCACAAAAAAAAAACGAAAACTACGAAAATATGCCTCGCGAGTTATTGGAATATAATTAATTATTTTCCTGTAAATTATTCGTTATATATATTTTTTAATCGAGACCCGTCCTTACTCGCGTTAAGTTTCCCTCCGAAAATTCCCTCCAAATAATTGTCAAACTCTCAATACTCGCTTGCTCCATCGGCTAAAAACCCCCTCCGTTCGCGCTACGAAAGATGCTTTATCATCGTGTACAATTTTCGTACGGTCCTGAGAATGGTACTACGAGAAGCTAGAAGCTTTCGATCTCGAAAGAAAAAGAAAAAAAAAGAAAAATACGCCCCCGCGTCCCAAAGCTCTAGAAATAGCGCGACTTTAATTCGTGTGTATGCGCGTGTGTTCTCGGACGCGCGAGACGGTCACGAACGCGCAAATTTCTCTCAAAAGACACGCGTTTCGCTGACGGTATAGCACGCGATAAAACTTGCTCAAGCTCATGGTTAATGATCGTCACTCATAAACGCTTCCTACGTAATAGATTAAACTTCTTTTTTTTTCTCAATCAATTGTGAATTAATCGCGGCGCGGTTAAATATTTGTGAATAAAACGGAATATAAAAATCGGTGAGGTTGTGTACGTATAATAATAATTATAAAAATAATAATGATAAGTAACGTTGGGCCGATTGAACGCGAAATAAAATTGAGCGATAAACGTTTTTTGTTTTTCCATGGATTTACAAAAAAAGTGGTGATTGTGACTCGTTGAAGCAAAGAACACGATATATTCGTATCTATAAACCGGATAAAAGTGCTTGGAGTTGAAAAACTTGGAAAACGAAATTTCACGAGATCTCTGCGATCCGTATAGAAGGATTTTCATTATTCATTTATTTTTTAACACCAATATGTAAAATACACAAATTATTCGTAAATAAATTCGCATTTTTATCGGGATACGCTGTAAAATAAAAAACGAACGAGCCTACGTTTAGATCTTTGAGCACTTTTGCGTGAAATTAAGGAAAATCGAAAACGACAATGAAAAAAAATTGGTTTTTTTTTTCTCGAAATAATCAAAGATTTTCGTTATCTTTGGAATTCGTGTTAAGGGGGGAAATAGGGTTAGACGGTTCAAGAAATCGATTTTTTCTTTATTTCATAAATTGTTAGTAAAACTTTTGAAAAATATGTTCCCAAAATTTTTAATGAAAATTCCGACTCGTTCTATTGTTATAAGCCATTGAGGGGGCAAATAGGGTTAGGACGGCGTTTTATCAATGATTTTCATGTATTTTTTTATAGTATAAAAAACGAATATAATTTATTGAAACTTTGAGAATATTTTATACATATATTTAAGTATATACTATAAAATTTTTGAAGAATTTCCTTGAAAAACACCGAAGAAAATTTATGACTGCCTTGACTTTGTTTTTCTTGGTACTATTTTTTCAAACGCGTTACTCTGAAAACGATTTTTTTTGAACTTGCGTACACGCTAGTTTTAAAAGTTTTCAACCAATCGTTTTGAAAATTGGCAGTTACTTTCTTCATAGTATTGCGCTCTATATGAACCTAAAATCGGAATATTATCATTATTTAAAATAATTTTTTTTTGCAAATTAAGTTGTAAAAATCGGCAAAAAATCATGCTTTTTCGTTTTGACCCCTGTAAAAAATTCAATTTTCTATTTTTTTTATAGCATTTAGGTTCATATAGAAGAGAGACATGTAATAAAAGTAAATTCCAACCTCGTTTGATTTCAGATGAAAATTGCGGCTTCCAGAATGTACGCAAAATGCTGAGTCTGATTGTGACCTGCGATATGGGGTCGCTAATATCTTCGGTGTTTTTCAAGGAAATTCTTCAAAAATTTTATAGTATATACTTAAATATATGTATAAAATATTCTCAAAGTTTCAATAAATTATATTCATTTTTTGTACTATAAAAAAATTCATGAAAATCATTGAGAAAACGCTGTCCTAACCCTATTTCCCCCCTTAACTGGATCTAAAAACAGTCAATTCCTGAATGACATTTGAAAAAAAAATGTAACCAAGATGATGAGTAAATAGATCGGCGATATTTTTGCAGATTTTCTACTGCTCGGCTGTATAAAAAAGTTCTGTATTAAACGGAAATAATAAAATTGAATTTCTAAAAAAAAAAAAAATATAAAAAAATAGAGATAAGTGACAAAACTTACCTGTGACTTTGTCACGAATGAGTTTACAACTCTCGACCTCCCCGATACTTGAGAAAAGCGCCCGAATCTCCTCCTGCGCCATCGTCTGAGGCAGATAATTGACGATGAGATTCGTCTTCGATTCCTCCTGCGAGGTCTGCCCGAGGGTAGAGCCTCCATTCTGTTGCACAACCGTGTCCATTCCATTCGCCATCATTTCAATCGTTCGTTTAATCACTCTTGTCAACTAACTACGTACGAAATCTGCAAGCATAAGCGAAATTATGCTCAGAAGAAAAAAAAACAAAAAAAATGAATGAATAATACAATTTTTTCTCCGTCGAATTTCGTAACATCGACGAAAAATCTTCTTTTTTTTAAATAATTTAACCAATTTTTTTGCTTATTTTAGAGTTTTATCAATTAATTTGAAAATTGAACAAATATTTGATTTTTTGACAAAATCATTTCGTTCAAATGTCCAAATTTCATTCGCATGAAATGTTTTTTTTTTCTCGACTCTATTCACTGATATTTAATAAATTTCCTCTCGCAGTATGAATTTCGAGGATGAGAGAGAGAGAAGGAAGAGCGATGAAGTATGTATGATCGATAGTGATCTATATTAAGTGTTGCTTTCTTTAGTCCACGATATATCGATCCAGCGGCCAGAAATATTTCTGCGACCTGGTTTTTCCACGTTGGATGAAGGAAAAGCTCGAGAGAGCCTGACTCGATTGTTAGTCCCATTACATTTATGGGTGACTGGAGTGAAATTATTTTATTATCATCTCGATAATACAGCGATGTAAACGAATGTTATTTTATTTCGTTCGAACGAATGTTATTTCAACGACTCACATACCTCTGAAATTTTCAAACATTCGATTTTTTTTTTACAGAATTTTATTCTTTATACTTTTGAGAATAAAAAAAAACAAACTTTTAAGAAAATTCCAATCCGTTACAAAGTTGTAGCAATAAACGTGACCGGACATCGGGTTGGGACGGCTACCTACCAGGAACTTTAAGGTCTGGTAACTTAGGCCGATTTTCATGTCTTTTTTGGAGGCCGTTTTTTTGTAGGAAAATAAAAATGAATCGTTTTGGATATTTAGGATGTTTTTATTTACATATTAAAGATACGAAAAACATTTTTTTGAAAAAATTTAATAGTTTATTATTATTATTATTATTGATCGAAGTTGGCACCTCGAAAAAAAGCGCGTGGGTGGGCCCGGCGAAAAAAAATTTGTTTGAAAAAATGTAATAGTTTATTATTATTATTATTGATCGAAGTTGGCACCTCGAAAAAAAAGCGCGTGGGTGGCCCCGATGATTTTGGCTCTTGATGTTATCTGAAATCAGAAATTCTTGATAATTCTTAATCTATAGACATGTCATTCTGGTCGGAACTACTGAAGTTAAATTTCATGGATAAATAACAAAATGGAAAAGGACGTTTTTTTCCTAAATCTGCCATTTTGCTATTTATCCATGAAATTAAACTTCAGTAGTTCCGACTAGAATGACATGTCTATAGATTAAGAATTATCAAGAATTTTTGATTTCAGATAACATCAAGAGCCAAAATCACCGGGGCCACCCACGCGCTTTTTTTCGAGGTGCCAACTTCGATCAATAATAATAATAATAATAATAAACTATTAAATTTTTTCAAAAAACATTTTTTTTGTATCTTTAATATGTAAATAAAATCATTCTAAATATTCAAAACGATTCATTTTTATTTTCCTACAAAAAAACGCCCTCTAAAAAAGACATGAAAATCGGCTTAAGTTACCAGACTACTACCTTAAACGCGTTTTTTCTCGAAACTACGTTCTTATACAGTGTCAGCACGATAACTCAGTCAATTTTTAATATTTTTTAACTTATTTTCTTTTTTAAATCTTGATAATTATTTTCTCTATAGTCTCACAAGAGCTTTTTTTAATTTTTTGCTTGGACAATTTTTTATCAATTATTAAACACCAATTTTTTTTTGTAAATTGCATACTAAAGTTTGAAATACTGTAATTTCTTTATTTGGAAAAAAAATTCCCTTCGTCAGACTAATACTACATTAATTTACTAGATTCTTTCTTATTTTTGCAGATTGGATAATTTTCGGTGAAGTTATGATGTCGACAAGAAGGCGCTATGGTTTTCATCAGTAGTTCATTTACACCCGTAAAAAATAATGTTCATATTTGAAAACAAAAATTTTTAATTTTTTTTCTTACAGTTGAAAAGTTAATAAAAAATGTGAAATGAACAATTTATTTATTTTTCACCATATAACCTCTATGATCATTTTTCAAATTGACTCGGTTTTTAGCACGCGCAGCGATATGTGAGCCCTTGAATAAAGTGAATTTTCTCCACGTCGATATAAAATGCATTTGATCGAAATTTCATGAAATAACATTTTTCTTTAAAATTTCGTTTTCATTAAAATTAATTGTATGAATTGAAATAATTTTAGTTTTTTTTTTTGCACGACCAAAATGCACTCTGAATCGTATCGATTTTTCTGCGTAGATGTGAGAAATGAAAATAAATAATCCACCGACGGACGTGTGTATTTCTCTCTCGTTTAGCTTCGTGTTTGGCCCCAAGAGACATGTTCCCTGTAACCTGTAAACTTTGTTATTTTCGGTTTTTGTCGAGTTAAGCGTCGAACAGGTCGCGTAAACGACAGAACGAGAGCTCGGCGTCATTTTGTACGAACTGATGGAAAATTTACGAAACGTTCAATCATAAATAATAGAATCAATTCCAATAATAGCGATATGGCCTTTCACGCTGACACGAATACACGCCTCAACGTGAAAATACATCGAGCTCTGGAACGTGTAGAAATTAATTCTACACGCCGATATTCGATTGAGTTTCTATATAAATTATCGATGGTTTTCAATAAAATTTTCATAAAACGAGACCGGAGGATAAAGTTTATTTCTAAAGACGTATCGAGTTCGGGCGAGGAATTGATACTTCGGATGTTCTAGAATTGCTGAACGAAAAAAAAAATTCAAATGTCTCAAAATTAATTTCGATACATTTTAATTGTTTTTTTTTTCTTTCAGGAATTCATATCGACGTATTTTGGTGTTCTGGAATTGCTGGAAGAAAAGATAAAATAAAATGTCTCAAAATAATTGAAACGTTATCAAAATCAACGATAAATCGTGTGATCAATTCTCTTTGCCTTTTTGTCATTATTCAATTTAAAAAAAAATGTATTAATTTCTTTTTTGACAACCAGAAACACGTATGTCCTCGATACGAGTATTACGTGTTCGGAATGGTTCGAAAATCCGCAAGCTACCCCATACGATTGGGAGCTTACTGTCCGTGGGGTTGTTTCTGACGATGAAAAAGGCAAATCTCCTCCCCCCTGCAAAACAGTGTTATTACTCCACAGTGATTCTCAATTGTTATCGTTGGACGAGAACAAAATTCTCATTAGATTTCGCGACAACGGTTTGTGTTTTATGTTAAATAATTAACAAAATATTATTATTTATAGATAAATTTGTCGGGAATAATTTTTCTACCATCGCAACATAAAATGGCTAAATAAATCGGATATTTTGAGCTGGACAAGTCTTCTGAAAAAAAAAAAAAAATGACCATAAGCATTTAAAATCAATATGGCGTTATTTTTTTTTCCTTGTTCAAGCTGATAAAAAAAGGATTGAGTGAAAAATTTCAAAACCAGCTCAGAAGGAATGTTATCAAGAGAGTAAAGTAATGGGTTTCAAGCTCAAATAAACAATTAGATAGAATTCACTGATTCCTGAAATTACCGAATTAAATATTCGAGAAACCTTTTTCAATAAATAGTTAATAAAAGTTTGACGAAAAAAAAAAAAAGAAAAAAAACGAAGAATAAGGTGAAGAAAAAAGGATGAGAAGCGAATGACGGACCTAGGGCAACCTTCGGATGAGAGTC
Source organism: Oxytorus armatus (assembly GCA_958009045.1). NCBI lineage: Eukaryota > Metazoa > Arthropoda > Insecta > Hymenoptera > Ichneumonidae > Oxytorus > Oxytorus armatus. The sequence goes on from OY253752.1 coordinate 14,580,308, forward strand.
ACTGAACGAAAAGGGAAGAATAAAAAAAAAAAAGGGCGGGGGAATAGGGACCCGTGAACCCTCTTGGCTCGAAAGAGGGTGAGAACGACGAGGAGTCGACGGTGGGATGGGTTTAAAGGGGCGACGAACCCCGGGTACATGAGCGTGCGGTGGTAGTTTAAAAGGCTCCCATGGTATATCCTCGCGGGGTTACACGACGGCACCCCTTCGTCCCACTCTCGACAACCGAAACTTCCCGTCGTCCTCTTTCTCTTTCTCTCTCGTTCTCGTCGTCACGCTATCTCCGTTATTTCCGTGGCACACGCTGCACATGCGATACTTGTGTTCCTCGTGGATGTTGAAGAGAAGGGAAGAGAGAGAGAGAGAGAAAAAAGTAGCAGCCAAATTTGGAGCGGTCGGGAGGGGAGGGGGGGGATTAAGTCTAGGGTGCAGACTCGTGCCCACGGAGTTTCCCCGATGGTTTCGACGTGCGTACACACACATGCACACACACAGCTGTCCATTAGGGCACGGTACAGCCGGTCGCACGAGCCGCATGCATATACATACGTATATCGGTAATTAAGGGGAGGTTGGGGCAATATGGACCACCAGAAGCGAAAAAGGTAATTTTTCCAATAGTCATAAATCTTGTCCTAATTATGTTTGGATTAAAATGTAAAATCCTTTCGGTGGAAGTACACGCCAGGCTTGTGTAAGGATGTGGGGAAAAATGGGATGCCGTTAAAGAAAACAATTAAAATTGCAAAATTTTTGTTTCGAGTGTCAATGAGAAATGAGCAAATACTAATTTTCATATTACAGCTAAAATTAAATTTCTTTGGTTATGCCGCTCTTTAATAGAAGTAATTTTTTTTTTTGGAGCAATTAAAAATCCCATATTAATTGCGTTTGAAGATAAAAATTCAAATAATAAAGATAAAGATTTCAAAAAAAGTGGAAGATTGCTCGAACGTAACGGGCATTGTAAAATTAAAATGTCGAATGTCGTTCATATTCAGGAAGTGTTCCATTTTTCCCCCCTCCGAGGCACCGATATAACCATCGGGTGCACAAAAGTACATACACTTCATATTCAAACATACATTGAAGTATATAACTGTAATTAAAATAAATTGGGGCAAAATGGACCAGTAAAAGAAAATAATTTTTGAATTACGCAATGGCATTTTTTTTCTCAGTCCTGGAGATTCAAACGAAAAAAGTATCCTTCCAGTCATTCAACGATAATTTCTTTCTGAACTTTATAAAATGTTTGGACTAAAAAAAAAATGGAAAGAAAAATTCTAAAATTCATTTAAATGCCCATATATTGTAACGTTTCATTTTTTTTTAATGCCTATAAAAGATCAAACAAATTTTCCGAACGAAAATCGAATCTTCTATAGAAAACCCGCAATCCTGTATTAAATATTGAAAAAAAAAAAAAATTATGATCCAACCCTCAAATGAAACAAAACCAAAAAAAATAATAAAATAAAAATAAAAACAAAAAAATCCATCGAATTCAGGTTGGTCCATTTTGCCCCACGTATCCCGCAGCACACGCGTAAACCTATCGTTATTAATTTCATTTTGTTTCTTTCAAGTTCCTCGCCAACATACCAAAAACTCACGTTCATTTCTGACGTCATTTTCTCCCCGTTCCACCACGCCCCGGGAGTGTATAAACGAACATACGTCGGTATCAGCTGTCCCCCGGACACCTTTGCACCCCTCGAAGCGAGTGTCGCCCCCCCCCCCCTGGCCATGGTACATGTGTGTTTTGGGACGGCACGTTAAGGGCGATATGACGGTGAGTGAGCACGGTGGTCTTCCGAAGCCAAAAAGAGTCAGTTCCTCGACGGGCATTAATTTTTATTTTATTTTTTTCAATTTTTTTTGCTCTCAGGACAACGAGGACACCTCGAGGGAAGGCACGAGAGAGAAACGATGGTTTGCGCAGCGGGAGAGAATAGGAGAGAAAAAAAAAACAAAATAAAAAATGTATACGCGCGTATGCCCGCGTTTATATCGAGTATTTTCAACCGTACAGCTGCTATCGCAATCCCGCATCTCACTTGGCGAGCTCTCTTATCGATCGGAACTCGCCACCCGCGCTTTGCAGCAGATATAACAAGGAGCCTGCGAGCAATGGTAGTGGCGAAAAGAAAAAAAAATTACTGTAGAATAAATTAGGCGGTTTTCCAATTTAAACAAATTTTTTTTCACATTTATCCTTCACACAAAACGGCTTTTTGTGAATTAATTGAAAAATTTAGGGAAAACTTTGTACCGTTAACTCGATGAAATTTCCATTCGTTTGTAGTTTGTAATTTTTCCACACACAATTGTAGATTTTTAATTATCAAAAATCGTAGAGTAGATAAAGAACGAAAGTTTGAGAAAAATCTTCCGTTCTTTATCTTTCGAAATTTCGTTTTTTTTTTTTCGTAAATCTTCGTGCGACTGTAAATTTTCAATTTATGAAAAAAAATCGTAAAGGCCTAGACTTCAATTATAGAAGAACGCTAGAGTGATATACGATAGAGAACAGCTGATGTAGACAATTACTTGGAATTATTATTTTGCTTGAAAGAAGAAAAAAAAGAGAGAGAGAGAGAGAAAAGGATATATAATACATATGGATACACAGTTTAGATAGGATCTTCGACGTTGGGCCAGGTGGTCATGGCGACGGGGATCATGAAAATCGCGTGGCCAAGAAGAGCGATCAATACGCTGCGCGCCCCCTCGGTCTCTCCACGGCTATGGCTGGGATAATGTGGCGGCAGCAGAGCAGCTCACCAACGCCATTGGGAACCCTCCAATCTATCTATCTCACTATCTCACTCTTTCTCTCTTTATAGAGATATATGCAAGGTATACATACATATATAACATTTTCTCTCTCTCTCGCCCTCTTTATATGCACATATGTACATATGGGTGTGTTGAAGAATGATATATATATATATATATATATATATATATAATTCTTCAATACATTCTCTTCGTCCCGTAGGGCAAACTCATTTCCAAGGGAAGCACAGTGACGCGTGTTAGTCCCTTTTACCCTCTCGCGAGCCATTCGCGTACTACTATGGCGTATACACTGCTGTTTAGTAATTTTCTTCTCTCTCTCTCTCCATCTCTCTTTCTCGGGGAGAAAACACCCTCACCGATCGCAACGAGACCCGGCCAACGAGGAACAATGACGGTACAACGAGAAACTGCAATAGAGTTTTTACCAAGACAAAAAAAAACACCCAAGCACACAAATTTCAACTATTTTCGACTTTTCTTTAAATTCAAATTCCATTGTCGTTTGGACGATCAGAGGGATCGTGGGTCGACAATAATTGAACCGTAGTACTTTTTAACGTCGTGAAAATAAGATTTAAAAAATGTGCATTGTTCGGAGAACACTTGAAAGCTGTAGATTAGAAAACTGTGGATTTGGAACGACAGCGAACGTTCTGAAGTATGAAAAAAAAATCCATTTTTCATAAAGAAAATTAGTGAAGAAAAAAAATGAAACCTCGAAAAAAATGGATCTGTCCGAGGGGTAAACGAATTTTAATAATTTTGTACGAACGGAAAAAATCAAACAGACAAATCGAACAGACAAACGTTTCTTTGCTTATGAAACATTGCTCCGAAATATGTTCTTACGATTAAAATGAAATAAACGTAACAAATATATTTTACAAAATATTTTTTATCCGAGCATTGTTTCACCGAACGTCGATTGAAATTCTTTTTTTTTTTTTGTTACACAGCCATTAGTCGTTCGCACATAAGGATCGAAAGATAAGTTGCCTCGACGAGTACAGAGCAAAATTTCGTATATATATTAGGGTGGGTCAAATAAAATGACTAATTTTTTTTTTCCTCGATATAATGAAAAATGTATTGTTTGGCATCTCAAAAAAAAACCCTCTGCAAGTATGTGCCCTTCATACTTAAATTAAGAGGTCCCTCATCGCGAATTTTCATTTCCCATTTGAATAACATGGAAAGATTTTTTTTTAACTTTGGAATTTTATCACACTTAAGGTAGTAGTCTGGTAACTTAAGCCGATTTTCATGTCTTTTTTGGAGGGCGTTTTTTTGTAGGAAAATAAAAATGAATCGTTTTGGATATTTAGGATGTTTTTATTTACATATTAAAGATACAAAAAAAAAAAGTTTGAAAAAATTTAATAGTTTATTATTATTATTATTGATCGAAGTTGGCACCTCGAAAAAAAAGCGTGGGTGGCCCCGGTGATTTTGGCTCTTGATGTTATCTGAAATAAAAAATTCTTGATAATTCTTAATCTATAGACATGTCATTCTGGTCGGAACTAGTGAAGTTGAATTTCATGGATAAATAACAAAATGGCGGACTTTGGAAAAAAAGTCCTTTTATTTTAGCAAAGAAGGGGTTGTAAAATAAAAAGAAATTTAACTTCAGTAGTTCCGACCAGAATGACATGTCTATAGATTAAGAATTATCAAGAATTTTTTATTTCAAATAACATCAAGAGCCAAAATCACCGGGGCCACCCACGCGCTTTTTTTCGAGGTGCCAACTTCGATCAATAATAATAATAATAATAAACTATTAAATTTTTTCAAAAATTTTTTTTTTTGTATCTTTAATATGTAAAAACATCCTAAATATCCAAAACGATTTATTTTTATTTTCCTACAAAAAAACGCCCTCCAAAAAAGACATGAAAATCGGCTTAAGTTACCAGACTACTACCTTAAACCGTTGATGTTAGGAGAGTCTTTTAGCACATTTTTTTGTAGAACATTTGACGCTCTACAAAAAAGCTCTCTTGTGTCTAATCGATAAAAGTAACCGTACAAAAAATAATTGGTGATAATTAGCTCTGGACTCTACTTATCTCGTTTATTAGTAAATAAATTTCGAATTTTAAATACTTTCGTTATCAATATGAATAAATATACTACTAATATATTACTAATATACTACTAATATATTACTAATTATTTCAAACAAATAATACGAGAATCCACAGCTAATTATCGCCAATTATTTTTTGTACGGTAACTTTTATCGATCAGACACAAGAGAGCTTTTTTGTAGAGCATCAAATGTTCTACAAAAATGTGCTAAAAAACTCTCGTAACATCAACGGTTTAAGCCTAATAAAATTCCAAAGTTAAAAAAAAAAATGTTTCCACGTTATTTAAATGAGAAATAAAAATTCGCGATGAGGAACCTCTTAATTTAAATATTTAGGGCTCATACTTGCAGAGGGTTTTTTTTGCAATGCCAAACAATACATTTTTCATTATATCGAGTAAAAAAAATATTAGTCATTTTATTTGACCCACCCTAATATATATATATACGTATTTGTATATATTATTTTTGCTCGGGTGTGTTCGAAGTTGAAAAACGTCGAGCGCGGAGAGAGTCCTCTCGGGGGAGCGGAGAAAGAGAGAAAGAAAGAGAGAGGGATCGAAGAAACTTTTGTCGAGATATATTTATCATACATATATGCGTTACGATACACGGAACGCGAACCCGGCGTTTTCGCAAGAGCAGCGCGGAGTGCGGTAAAGCACGTGGTACGAAAAAAAGAAAGAAAGAAACAAGAGAGAAAGAGGGAAGGACAAGAAAGAAGAAAAAAAGAAAAGAGACGAAAGTCGTAAGAGACGCCGAAGCGACGAGAATGACCCCCGGCCACCAACGAACGAAAGCGTTTCTACGTACTCTGTTTACGTATATATAAACAGCAATGATGAAAAAAAAAAAAAAAAACATAAAATATGAAAAGATTTTCGTTCCTTACCTTTCGTAATAACGCGAGAACAACCTGCGGGGGCCAATTCTATTCCACGAAAATGTTTCGTTCGACGGGGGAAAAAAAAAGAACGACAAAAAAAAAGAAGAGAAAAAAACGTCAGTAGAAACCGAAGGGTAGAACGAGTGTATTGCCGAAGCGTGAATTTACGATAGAGCGCACCCACCGCCCGAAAAACGTATGACAAAAATCGATAATAAAAATGAATTAATCCAGTCGCGACGAATCAGCAGCATTTATGCTCGGCTAATTAACCGTCGTAGTGTACGGAAAGAAAGAAAGGAAGAAAAAAAACGAAATAGGAAGAAAGAAAATACATTCGACGCGTTCGAAAACCAGAGATTAAAGTTCGACGATCGTGTTTCGTTTTTTCTTCCTTTTTTTTGTTCTCCTTCGTCTTTCGTTCGTTTGTTTTTTTTCGCCGATAGGGTCTCCTTCCGGTTCTTCAATCACCGAACGGCGTGATCCATGCCTCGTTGATCAAACGCACTCCGCGTGCGCGAGACGCCGCTAAATTCTTCGTTCTTTTTAGCAATCACACGCGACCCTCTATATATATATATGTATATATATATGTGTATATATATATAATTGTTGTATATAAACGATGTGTTGTGTCGTATGCGTTAAAAAAAACAGATCACACACTCGCTCGCGAGAATCACGAAAAAACTCGGTTTGATAACTCGCGATGACAGAAGAGAGTCGAAATAAAGGCGGTTAACTATACTAAGGAAACAAAGAAACAACGTTTACGGGCGGAGGCTGCCTAGAGACTGAACGCCGACAGTGAGAGTAGGGGGTAAGGGAGACCCCACGCACGAACGAATTGGTGGGAGAATAAGAGAGAGAGAGAGAGAGAGCGGGCCGTCTCGATGCGAAAAGCCTCGTGAAGTTTCGGCGTTACTCGTGAGAGTTCGCTGCTTTCAACGATCGACGCGACATCGCGCGGTTCGCCAACGAAACGACAGAGAATCTTTTGCATCGTTATAATTCTTTTCTTTTTCCGATTTCGCTATCCTTGAGACCCCACGGGACATGGAAAATTCAAATTTTGTATGACAAAAACATATTTTGTCGGATAACTTGACGTTAAGCGTTGCAAACTCTTTCGGAATATGTTTATAACACATTTCATACGGGAGAAATGTGAATTTCGAGTATTTTGAGTTTTGGCGGGAAAATTCAAATGTTGGAATACGAAAATATGTTTCGTGGGTAATGCTTCGAGAAAAAATCAATCATTTCAAGGGGAGTTTAATGATTGTAAGCTTGTCACGATATTTGACGAGGAAATACAAGTATTTGAATAGAATTATATGTTTTTTATGATAAGTCGGATGTACCGGACGTCGAGCAACTTGAAAACGATTATGATTCGATGTCGGGACGCTCGAAGAATTAGACTTTAGGGGTGACTGACATTGTTCGTTATTCCGAAAGATGAGTCGAGGGCCCTCTGCCGATTCGGTTACAATGGTACAATGCATTACAGTTATCCCCACCGGTAACATCGACTTTCATTTTTTTTTCTTCTTTTCTCGTTACAATTCTGCGGTTACTATATCCGGTCTTAAAGTACAGGGGTATAATAGAGCTCAGCCGTGTTTGAGCTCGAGCTGGACGGTTCGTTGGCTTTTATAACGTCATTTGTCGAACACATGTTTGTGACCACGACCTATCCCTTTTCCTTTTTTTTTCTTTTATTCTTTCCCTGAGAATCGCTAATAATCCGCTGGACTTTTCCCATTACTGCAACGTTCGCGAACTAGCGAACTTACCGACAATAGATTTACGGAGGATAAATAGAATAATCGCGTGTAGATGTGTATATATACGTGTTATCTGTAGAAAATAGAAACGCGGACAGAATGGCGCTGTAAAATGTAAACGCGAGTATAGTGTCGAGAAAGGTCATATCGACGCTGTTTACGAAAAGCACCACGATTTAAATTTCTTGCGAAAACTAACACGTTTCGAATTCCATCACGAAAGTCAACACGTTTCGATATTCGACGCGAAAACTAGCATGTTTCGGCTTCTGCTGCGAAAAGTGGCATGTTTCGGCTTCCGTCGCGAAAACTAGCATATTTCGATTTGCACTGGAAAAAGTAGAATACGAGGTCTGTTCAAAAAGTATCGCGAATTTTTAATTTCCGCGGGCTACGTATATTCGATTTTTTGTGGCGTTAGGTTGGTACTCATGTCCCTCACTTATGCTGAAAAAATTGGCCATTTTGAATGTTTAGTTAATTATCGACAGCTGTTTTGGTTAGACGTGTTTTGGCTTGTCTTCGATTTTTGCCTATTCCAAAAAATGGATGAAAGAATCTGTATCAAATTTTGTGTGAAAAACAGAATTAAGTGCGCGGACGCATTCCGAATGTTGACTGTGGCATATGGTGAAGCCACCTTGGACCAAAACAACGTTTATCCGTGGTACAAAATGTTTTCGGAGGGCCGAGAAGATGCGAACAACGAAATGCGTTTTGGACGCCCGAGCACATCAACAACAGACGAAAACATTGATGAAGCGAAGAAAATAATAATGGCCAATCGTCGAATCACCTTTAGAGAAGTTGTCGAGAAACTAAACATATCGATTGGCTTGTGCTATTCGATTTTTACCAATGATTTGGGCATGAGACGGGTCGCCGCGAAATTCGTGCCAAAATTGCTCAATTTCGAACAAAAACAGTGTCGCGTTAACATTGCTAAGGAGCCGTTGAACTCGGTCCAAGACGACCCAAATTTGCTCCGGAGGGTCATAACTGGTGACGAATCATGGGTTTATGGTTATGACGTGGAAACCGAAGCTCAATCATCGCAATGGAAGCTGCTTTTTTGAAATCGGCAAAAATCGAAGACAAGCCAAAACACGTCTAACCAAAACAGCTGTCAACAATTAACTAAACATTAAAGATGGCCTATTTTTTCAGCGTAAGTGAGGGACATGAGTACCAAGCTAACGCCACAAAAAAATCGAAAATCGAATATACGTAGCCCGCGGAAATTCAAAATTCGCGATACTTTTTGAACAGACCTCGTATTTGCCGAACTAAATCGAATAAGATTCAGAACTTTCACAAATGTTTTAATAATTTTTTCGGGAGCACTATACGGAATAAATGAAAAACATTAAGGGTGTATCGCCCGTGCACCCTTAAGGTAGTAGTCTGGTAACTTAAGCCGACTTTCATGTCCTTTTTGGAACGCGTTTTTTTGTAGGAAAATAAAAATTAATCGTTTTGGATATTTAGGATGTTTTTATTTACATATTAAAGATACAAAAAAAAATTTGTTTGAAAAAATTTAATAGTTTATTATTATTATTATTATTATTGATCGAAGTTGGCACCTCGAAAAAAAGCGCGTGGGTGGCCCCGGTGATTTTGGCTTTTGATGTTATCTGAAATCAAAAATTCTTGATAATTCTTAATCTATAGACATGTCATTCTGGTCGGAACTACTGAAGTTAAATTTCATGGATAAATAACAAAATGGCGGACTTTGGAAAAAAGTTTTTTTTTCCATGAAATTTAACTTCAGTAGTTCCGACCAGCATGACATGTCTATAGAATAAGAATTATCAAGAATTTTTGATTTCACATAACATCAAGAGCCAAAAGTTAAATTTCATGGATAAATAACAAAATGGCGGACTTTGGGAAAAAGTTTTTTTTTCCAAAGTCCGCCATTTTGTTATTTAGCCATGAAATTTAACTTCAGTAGTTCTGGTCAGAATGACATGTCTATAGATTAAGAATTATCAAGAATTTTCGATTTCAGATAACATCAAAAGCCAAAAGTTAAATTTCATGGATAAATAACAAAATGGCGGACTTTGGGAAAAAGTTTTTTTTTCCAAAGTCCGCCATTTTGTTATTTATCCATGAAATTTAACTTCAGTAGTTCTGACCAGAGTGACATGTCTATAGGTTAAGAATTATCAAGAATTTTTTTATTTCAGATAACATCAAGAGCCAAAAGTTAAATTTCATGGATAAATAACAAAATGGCGGACTTTGGGAAAAAGTTTTTTTTTCCAAAGTCCGCCATTTTGTTATTTATCCATGAAATTTAACTTCAGTAGTTCCGACCAGAATGACATGTCTATAGATTAAGAATTATCAAGAATTTTTGATTTCAGATAACATCAAGAGCCAAAATCACCGGGGCCACCGACGCGCTTTTTTTTCGAGGTGCCAACTTCGATCAATAATAATAATAATAATAAACTATTAAATTTTTTCAAACAATTTTTTTTTGTATCTTTAATATGTAAATAAAAACATCCTAAATATGCAAAATGATTCATTTTTATTTTCCTACAAAAAAACGTCCTCCAAAAAAGACATGAAAATCGTCTCAAGTTACCAGACTACTACCTTAAACATTAATATTCGTTTTCTATTAAAAAAATAATAACATTATTGAAAATACGATTTGCAAATACGATACGCAATATTCCATTGCTCAAAAACTAAAATTGTTCATCAATGATATTTTTCATGACTTCAAGTTTCGGAGTCAGCGATGAGATTGAACAAAATTATTGTTTATAAAAAGTATATCCTACTTACAGTCTGAAGAATCGTTCATTGTGTTTTTATTTCATTAAAAAAAACACAATCTTGGAGTGATCAACGACTGAAGTATAAAGTACAGTATAAGTATAAAGTACAGTTGACAAAATCTTCAAAACAATCGATTGAGATATCTCGAGAAATGTCAGGTCTTGGACGAAGTAGCAAGAGGGAAAAAAACTGACATTGTAACTTTGCATACACCGCAATCGTTTTCGATTTTCTTTTCTCTAATTTTTTTGACCGTGGTTTTTTTTACTCCAAAATGGCGAGGCATTTGCCGTTTGCCATTTTATGATAAGCCTTGCAGACCAAAATTCAAACGGTAAAATATGTATGAAATAAATCCAAACAAAAAATAAAACAGTGTAAATGACAAGCATAAATATTTCGTCAATTTGGAGTAAAAAAGGATGTTCAAAAAACGTGGAGTAAAAAATGAGAAACACTTCCAGTGATACTGAACCGTGCTGATTTTCGCGGTGAAAGTCGAAACCCGCTAGTTTCCGTGGTAAAAGCCGAAACATGCTAGTTTTTCGCTGCGAATATCGAAATGTGCTAGTTTTCGTACACTCTGCATACACCGCAATTGTTTTCGAATTTCTTTTCTCTAATTTTTTTGACCGTGGTTTTTTTTACTCCAAAATGACGAGGCATTTGCCGTTTGCCATTTTATGATAAGCCTAGCAGACCGAAATTCAAACGGTAAAATATGTATGAAATAAATTCAAACAAAAAATAAAACAGTGTAAATGACAAGCATAAATATTTCATCAATTTGGAGTAAAAAAGGATGTTCAAAAAACGTGGAGTAAAAAATGAGAAACACTTCCAGTGATACTGAAACGTGCTGATTTTCGCGGTGAAAGTCGAAACCTGCTAGTTTTCGTGGTAAAAGCCGAAACATGCTAGTTTTTCGCTGCGAATATCGAAATGTGCTAGTTTTCGTGGCAAAAGCCGAAACATGCTAGTTTTCGCGCAGATATCGAGCGTGCTTGTTTTCGTAAGAAATCTGAAACATGCTAGTTTTCGTAAGCAGCGTCGACATATAGCCACCAAGTGTGTTGACTCGTTACCCCCGACACCAGAGGCACATCGATCGTTCCGCAGACTTCTTCCGGCTCTCTTTTTTCCCTCCTTATCTTTTACTCTTTTCAATACAATATTGTATCAATATTTTCTTCCCTTCGCGTAGTCGCAAATAGTTTAATTTTCAAGATGATTCTACGAATAATATTTCTTCATACTTCTTGTTCGTTTGGTGTTTCGCCATTTTAGTTTTTACTTCAAAATCATAATCATTCAATTAACGGTCACGCAGACAAATGTATTCGACGCCATTTTTCTCTTTTACCAGTTCCATTGCAACTAGTTATTCAAATGTTTACCTCGAAGATTCTTTAAAAATGAATTTCTCGCGGCTTTCACTCTGTCCCCACTTTATCCATTTGTTCTATTTCAGGATATCGATTGTTCAATTGTTACTGACTGCGCTCACCGTTAGTTCTCGCTCTCTTCCACAGTTATTTCTGTTTTTTTTTTCTTTCTTTTCCTAGCGCAACATAATCCGCGCGAAATTGTTATCGGAGAAAATAAAGCGTCACTATGCATTTACATATGCTGTTCAGCCCTGACCTTATCACAATACCCGAGTACTACTAACTGCCAATACAACTGCGGCAAATTTATCTTAAGAGATAGAGAGAATGAGAAACGAGAGAGAGAGAGATATAATAGTCGTTCGAAACGATGACAACCCAAAATTATGTGACTCTGACGAAACGATCCGAGTAAGATTTGGCGGTAGAGCCAATAAAACGACAGCACGAAGCCAATGCAGTTTTGTACGAATTATTCTTGTCGTTAAAGTGTTAACGATTTGAAGTATGGAAAGGAAAAAAAATGCATTCCAACGAAAAATAAGAAGCTGGTTAGGACGTTATTTAAAATCTCGTGACAAAGAGTGCCTTGAAATTAAGCATTCGACGCTTAAGTACATTGAGATCGCGTTAAGATTAGCATTGTCTTGTACGAGGGGTGGACATGTATCTTGGATCTCTTATTCATTCTCAGTTCGAAGCTCCCCACAGGCCTTTGCGGTCCTCACGGCCAACTCTCGAGACACCACCAAACTATCCGCGAGAGGAACGAAATTATAAATACGTCCCGGTGTATAAACACTATAAATATACGCCGTTCTCTCGCGGGGATCCTCGATGATATAGGAAGAGATGTAAAAGAGAGAGGAGAGCTTTTCTGTACAGAGATAAATACCGGGATTTAGATACGGTATAAATTGACGGGATTTTGTCCAATTAACAGAAAATATTCGCAATTTTTTCGGAACGCAATTTTACGTGATCAATTTTCTTGGGATTAAGTTTCCTAGATTCGTTAATGAGGTGTCGTAGGAATCAGAATCGTTTTGAATTATTCAGATATTGTTTTTTAAAGAGAAATATGTTTTTTTTTCAAGTCAGTTTAGTTTTGTATTTACCGATGACGTTGAGAAAAATTGACTTTCATCAAATTTAGAAAAATAAACTTGAATTTTATTATATTGAAGTAATTTCCTTGTTCAAATAATTCAGTTTATTGAAATTACGGTTTATAGCAGAAAGGTATATCTGCTAGAGAGAAAGAGAGACGATAATAATTGTAATGATGATGATGCAGGAGCAGATAAAATGGAACGGACTCACTACTTGGGGCTCGATCGATTGGGTCATTTTCCAATTACGATCGGGCGAGAAGCCATCACCGAATCGTTTATACGCGTATACTTAGATATACCCATAACTATAGATGACATATAGTTTCATGCTATTAATCTTAGCGGCGATATTGCAGCAGCCATATTCATGGTTAATTCGCGCTCGTAACAACGAACTTTTGGCCCTGATGCCATTCCAAAGGTTCCGACAAGCGCAATAACCCCTAGTTCGATCTACTTGTGCTTCATAAACTGAGAATAACGGAGAATTGTTCTGCAGAAGCGTACATATCTCATTGTCACGTTTCATTCACAATATCTAGCGTTACGAAATTTTTAAATTTCCCAAAAGTGCTCCAAAAATTACAGTTCAAACTCTTTACTACACCATCGCATGGTCGATCCACCCCTCTGGGAAGGAGCGGCGTTGGAAAAATGAAAAAATATTGTTAACAACGAAAATGTGATCTATTAAAAATTTCTCAGGTTTGCTCCGTTGGTCCATTGTGCTGCAACACCAGATTTTCGAGTTACAACATAAATGAAAGATACATTGATTCGTTAAAAGTGGTCCCTGCGAATGTTTTCGATTGATTTTTCCAAATGCACCGTTTGCCTCGTCCGATGCTCGAATCGGTAATCATTTTAGCCATGAACTATCCGCGGGGCATCAAAATTCCTATGACGAATCGATAATCCCACCGTTTACTGACCGATAATCCGGGAGAGAAAAAAAAAGAAGCGATTCGAAAACGAGTATAAAGTCACGTACCACCATCCTCCCCTCCTGAAGACTATCTGTTCTTTTTTCTTCATAGAGAACGATCGAAGAACGAGGAGGGGTTGGTTTGTGGAATATTGTCGAGGGGGATGATCGTATATATCTAATACGTCGGAGGCCGACGATGCGGACAATGTGTATCATATCTATGGGCAGGGCATTCCGCAGTCAGATCGTCGAAGTGAGAAGGAAAATGTTAAAACGAAGGAAAAGAATGAAGAAGAGAAGAAGAAAAAAAAACTAGGAACGAGGGGTGGACGAGGATGAGCGTGGACGTGCTGCGAGGGACGATGCCATTGATTCGTCGGGGTGCGGTATACGGTCTCGGGGAAAATGCGGATGTGCTGCCTCCGGTGGTGTTCATAGGACCTCGGGAGAGAGTCCCTGGCGGTGAACCCCGTATTCTCGTTGCATCAGTAGCGACGACGGCGCCGCTCGCGGTAGCTTTACAATACCTCCGGGGTATATGAACCCCAAGCTCGTAGCGTGTACCGGACCGCTTTCTCGTTCCATAACCCAATCCCCTCCAGTTTACTGGATCATATATATATATGTGTCTTTTCTCTTTTGCGTTGCGCGGCTCGCCCTCGCCGCAGGTTCAACCCCGCATACATATGTATATATGTCTGTGTATACAGTATAAAAGCAGGGTGTAAGCGCGCGCACGCGAGCTGGCGCGACACATGGACCTAAAAAGCGATCAATACGCGGCGTCGACGACGAGGAAGCTCTGAAAGCGCCGAACTCGTTTCGTGCCGCTCCCCCACAGTCACCACAACCCGCCCCAAAAAAAAAAAAAAAACTAACTCCACATCTATACAGACAACTATTTTCTTTGGTTTTTCATCGTCACATTTTTTTTCATTACGCCGTCAATTAGATCCAGGTGAGAAGGGAAAAATGTACGAGGGTTGCTGAAGATGGAAGAATGAAAATTTGGGATATTAATAATTATTGTTATCATCGAAATAATAATTATTTTCTCTGGTTACGGTATCTAGTTTGGAAAAAGTGTATTTTCAATATTGAAGTACAACTATTGCGCATTGTTCTTGAGGGTGGAAATAGGGTTGGACGGTTCGAAAAATCGATTTTTTTTATTTCATAAATTAGTAAAACTATTGAAAAATATCTTCGCAAAATTTTTAATGAAAATTCCGACTCCTTCTATTGTTGTAAGCCATTAAGGGGCGAAATAGGGTTGGGACAGCGGCTTCTCAATGATTTTCATACATTTTTTTATAGTATAAAAAATGAATATAATTTATTGAAACTTTGAGAATATTTTATACATATATTTAAGTATATACTATAAAATTTTTCAAGAGTTTCCTTGAAAAACACCGAAGAAAATTCATGACTGCCTTGACTTTGTTTTTCTTGGTACTATTTTTTCAAACGCGTTTTTCTGAAAACGACTTTTTTTTAAGGCCCTAGTCTGGTCTAGAGCGAGATTTTTGACGTCATTTCTAATGTGCAATAACGTTTAAACCGTTGACGTTGTCTTGATGAAAATTTACACGTGCACTTATTGATCCTTACAGAATACTTGTACATCAAAAAAAAAAAATTATTTTAAATATTTTCATGTAGTTTTTTGCCTTGTTGCAACATGGTGCGCCGAAATCGGCGCCCACTCTGGACGATGTTGTATGCATCTGAAAAAAAAAAAATACATATTCTCAATCTGTATGAGTATTCTGAGCACTGGTAGCAGAATTGGTACTTAAAAAATTTTTTTATTGAGTCGAACAATAATTTTGCCGACATTTTATAACTCGTCGAATACCCGAAAATGTATGAAATATCATTAATGAAAGTTCAACAGGCCGCCATTTTGTCAAAAATTTTTTTTTAAGTACCAATTCTGCTACCAGTGCTCAGAATACTCATACAGATTGAGAATATATATATTTTTTTCTGTTCAGATGCATAAAACATCGTCCAGAGTGGGCGCCGATTTCGGCGCACCATGTTGCAACAAGGCAAAAAATTACATGAAAATATTTGAAATCATTTTTTTTTTTTAATGTACAAGTATTCTCTAAGGATCAATAAATGCACGTGTAAATTTTCATCAAGACAACTTCAACGGTTTAAACGTTATTGCACATTAGAAATGACGTCAAAAATCTCGCTCTAGACCAGACTACGGCCTTAACTTGCGTACACGCTAGTTTGAAAAGTTTTCAACCAATCGTTTTGAAAATTGGCAGTTACTTTCTTTATACTATTGCGCTCTATATGAACCTAAAATCGGATTATTATCATCATTTAAAATAATTTTTTTTTAAAATAAAGTTGTAAAAAATGGCAAAAAATCATGCTTTTTTGTTTTAACCCCTGTAAAAAATTCAATTTTCTATTTTTGTTTATAGCATTTAGGTTCATATAGAGGAGGGACATATGATAAAAGTAAATTCCAACCTCGTTTGATTTCAGATGAAAATTGCGGCTTCCAGAATGTACGCAAAATGCTGAGTCTGATTGTGACCTGCAATATGGAGTCGCTAATATTTTATAGTATATACTTAAATATATGTATAAAAATTTTATAGTATATACGTAAATATATGTATAGAATATTCTCAAAGTTTCAATAAATTATATTCATTTTTTATACTATAAAAAAATTCATGAAAATCATTGAGAAAACGCTGTCCTAACCCTATTTCCCCCCTCAATATTTTTCGGAAAAGAACACTTTTTTGTTCTTAGTAACTTCACGACTATGTTATTAACCCCCGGCGAGTGGAAAAAGATACGAGTTACCAGACAGTGATGGAATAACGAAAAATCATTGTACTAACGATAAGATTAATAGATTAATAATCAATGATATAATAATGATCGTCATTGGAAAAATGATGGAAAGAAATGAAATTCTATAGAAGAAAATTTGTTGATCATGTACGAAATTTCTACCGTAGAATTATCACTGAACTACTTTGAATCTATTAAAGAATTTTGTAATTATCAACAAATTTTTCCAACAAATCTTTATTCTCTCGCCATTTCTTCAATAGTTGCATTATCATTAATATCTATATTTAAAGAATAAAAAAATAAACAAAATGTAGAAATGTATTGTCCCATTGTGTCATTCCTCCATGAAAATAATCGTTGGAGGATTTATCATTATCATTATTATTGCGATATTATTATTTTTTTTTCATTTCAACTTACTGAAGCTTTCATTTTGGCACGGTGCTTTCGTGTTATCCACGAGGGGATGATATCCCCTCGTACATCGTGCATCGCTAATTTCCGAGGATAAGAGAAAAGAAACATGCGGATAAAATGACAATGTGGATGATGGCGAAAAGAAAAACGCAGTGCCCGGAGAAAGCTCGCGACGAAAAAATCGTTATTGTTATTATCTTCGTTTCTTTTCTTTCTCGTCTCTCCTCGCTTAATTATTCGGTCCGTGGACACAATGGAAAAACGAATTCGTATATAGCTTCGCTCGGACGCTACACTTGAGACCCCATGTTTTGTTTTGTGTTGTTTTTTTTTTTCGTTCTTTGCGAGGGTGGCACTACCCCTGAGATACGTGCAAATTTATCTATATACAGTGTGTACTTCCGGTTTCGAGGAACTGGGCGTTGAAGAACCGGCCCTCTCTCAACCCTCGACTGTCCTCTACTTCCGGGCCACCTCGGTCAAACAGTGCCGAGCGGTTACTGTTTGCCTGAGATGAGTACATACTGTATACAATATATTTTATGTATATTAAGTACATAGAGAATATAACACGAAAAAAAAAAAATAATGGGGGGGACTCTTGGAATATTAAAGAAAAGATCTTTAAACCGATCTATCCTGTCGCTCTACTCCCGGGGCTTTTGTGCGAAAAAAAAAAACGTTTGCACATATATCGCAAACGGCATGTTCCCGAAGCCACACCCAAGCAACAGAAGCTGACTCGGCCAGTTCACTCTTAGTTAATACGCCATTATACAAATTCGTGATAGCTGGAAAACATTCTTTCTTTTTTATTTATTTTTTCTTTTTTTTTTCTTCTTCCTTTCTTTTTTTATTCAATCGAGCTTCGCGTACTTTCCCATCTTATTGGAAAATCCGTTATTAAATCATTCGATAAATTAGTCCGAAGATGTAATTTAATTGAAATTATTATATTATACGGATTAATTGGTAGAATTATTATTTTTAAGTTAAATCACCGAATGAGCGAATTATTTAATACGTACCGGATAATTAAATAACTCATAATTGACAAATAAAATCATTGAATTACCGATAAAACAGTAAATAATTGAATTGAATGATTGAGAGGCTGCTCCACGGTTCTTTTTAATTTATCGAAAAATAATTATCGTATCACAAATCCCAAACGTACAATCACGTGAAAAAATATGCAGATCGGAGAAAATGTGGATATATTATTTTTTTGTTAACGAAACAAATATTTACGAAAATGCAGAATTGTAAAATTCTTTTTTATATACCGATTAATACGATTAATTGATATAATTAATTTTTTTAGTTAAATCACCGAATGAGCGAATTATTTAGCACTTACAGATAATTAAATGATTCACAATTGAATGACAAATAAAATCATTGAATTACCGATCAAACATTAAATAATTAAATTGGAAGATTAAGGCTTCACGATTATTTTTAACTTACCGAGAAAAAAATATCATATCAAAAATCCCAAACGAACGATTGTCGGAAATATTTTTAGAATTACGTAAAAAAATATTGCAGATCGAAAAAAATTGTAAATATATTATTTTTTGTTAACGAAACAAGTATTTACGAAAATGCAGAATTGTTAATTTTTTTTATATACCGATTAATACGATTAATTGATATAATTAATTTTTTAAGTTAAATCACCAAATGAGCGAATGATTTAGCACGTACAGATAATTGAATAATTCATAATTGAATGACAAATAAAATCATTGAATTACCGATAAAACATTAAATAATTAAATTGAATGATGAAGACTCCACGATTCTTTTTAACTTACCGAAAAAAAAAAATATCATATCAAAAATCCCAAACGAACGATTGTCGGAAATATTTCTACAATTACGTAAAAAAATATTGCAGAGCGAAAAAAATTGTAAATATATATTGTTTTTTAACGAAACGAGTATTCACGAAAATCCAGAATTGTTAATTTTTTTTATATACCGATTTTACATACCGAACAATTTCTTCTTTTTTTGTTTCACAAAATAAGAAAAGTCACGTTGACGAAAGGGGACAAAACAATTGCACGTGGCAATTTGTCAAAGTAAATTCGTAAGATGATGAAATTACGTTGATTTGACGAGGTACAATAGAATGAATAAACAAAGACTCGTTTGTCCTGACGTTATTTCAATTAAAGATATTACGAGAGAGGCGTATATAAATCTATATATACATTTACGGTACGAAACTTTACTATTTCATGTAATTAAATTATTCAGACACCTGGACACAACGATAGTGTTGTATTAAACCGAGTGCGAAGAACATGCCGTGGCGATATATATGCGGGGGGAGATGGATGATTGATAGGAGATTGCGCACAGTCCCTTATGGCATTTTATACCGTAAATAACGCTGATGCATAAAATATTCGTCATCGAGCACCGCTGGGACATTTTTCTTTCCTTTTTTTTTTTCTTTTATCGTTTGACGTTTCGTCGATAAATATTAAATAATCAATATAACATATAAATATACATAATGAATAAATTCAACGATATCAGATAAATATAATAAGCATAGAACACAAAGTAAAGAAAAAAATGAACATACCGATTAACGATGTAAATCAGTGGTTGAGTGGAGCAGGATGCTGAACTAGGCGGCGGAACGCGAAGTACTAATATCTTTTTTTTTTGTCTTTTCTTTACGCGTTACGCGACAAGTTAATGAATTTTTTTCTTTCGTTTTCTTTTCTATTTTCGCAACGTAATCAATTTTTATTCTCTTGCAATCCGACGATCGCAGATTATTTTGCTTATTCTCCAAATGCAAGAACTTTCGATAAGAAACCAAAAATTGCAAATTCTTCACTCGATCTTACCGATTTTTTTTAAATCTTTTTTTCTTTTATTATCGAATCTTCACGAGAATCTTCCAGTTGAGGCGTTTATACGAAGAGAAATTCGAGCGAGTGAGAGAGAGCGAGGGAGAGAGAGAGAGAGAGAGATAGAGATAACGAGAGAATAAGGGAGAGAAAGGGCACGTCGAGACAACAGGTTTCTCCCTCGTTGACAAATCACGAATCAAATTTTTTCTCTCACTCCTTTAATTTTTTTTTTTTCAACCGCCGTTTAATTGTGTGTGTATGTGTGAAAAAAAATGTGAAATTTTCCTTTTTGCGCGGAGCCCGATTTTCGCGAGAATGTTTGTTTGTTTTTTTTTGTTTTTTGGCTGCTAGCCCGAACGGGAATTGGGCGATGGATCGTCAAGGGTTAAAGTGGGAGGTAATAGTTTTTTTTGTCGTCCCTTCGGAATGACGATTTACGAGAGTTCCGTTGTTAACGCACAGACACAAGAGAGAGATAAGGGTGGTTCTTCGTTGGGAACGAGATTTTCGTCGTCGGACGAGATCGAGGGGCGAGAAGATTTAAAAAATTTTTTTTTCGATGGGGATTAGGAGGGAAAGATTTTTTTGATTTGAGAAGAAAAAAAAAGGGGAGGGTTTTGGGAGGAACTTGAAACGAGGCGACGAACGTAACGTAATATGGTTTGAAAAAACTCGGTTAATGTCAATTATTATAAAACGTATTATAATCAACGGGAGAATTAATTAACGAACGAACGAATTCAATTAAATAAATTGATATATATCCATATATATATATGTCTTTAAATAAATATATATATATATATATTTATGTTTTTGTTGTTATATATATATATATATATATATACATATATATATATATGTGTTAATTCAATGAATAATATAAGTAAAGATATAATAATATTGCGGGTAACGGTGTCTACGTAACGCAATGCCTTATGTGGTGCGGTAACTAAACTGACGGGGTAGCCGGCTCGACCGGTCGGCTGCACCCTCGAGCATCAACGTTCTATACGAACTTTCCGAATCGTGAGGGAGAGGGTAGAAACCCCCTCTGTCTCTGCTCCCAACATCTCATCGTCATCCCCCACTATTTTACCCCACTATTTTACCTCACTATTGTACCACCTCCACATCTACGGCACGACCGATACCATGTACGGAAAGTTGTGATTCAGCGTCACAGTTATTGGCACTTTAAGGGTGGAAAATGAAAATTTTCTCATTTTTGCTAAAAAAAAATTGTAAAATTTCTTTGCAACTCATTGCTTTGCTTCGATAATTCGAATTGATGAAAAATGTCAATTTCATTGGGGGGAGGGACGAAAAATGCATGTTGGAACGACGGGGGCCTCGAACTACCCCTATTCGCGCTTTCGACAAAGAGCATGCGCGCTCTACAGATTAAAAGGCAATGGACGTACAGCGATGCTTGGAGTGCGGAGAAAAAAAAATTGTGATTGATGAAGAGACAGAGATGCTTTTTTTTTACTTTTTTTTTTAGGATGGTCGAGGGGATGAAAACATTTTGAAAAATATCTTTTTGTCAACGACTACTCTATAGCTATTTTTTAATTGGGGCTGCCCGTTTAATCTTCTCGAGACGCTCGACGTGCGAGCTACGAAATGTTACGAAATGGAAATATTTGCACTTTAGCAAAAACTGTAAACAATGCCATTTAGGGGCAATTGAAATTTCAGGTAATGTCGATGCTTGTTTCTTTGCGGGCTTAGACACCTGTTTGTAAGTTACTGAGTGAGAAAAAAAAATTACACAGAAGCTCGACCGTTTTGTTCAGTTCAAAATAAGGAGTGAAAAGTTTTAAACGAAACGAAAATAGAATTTAGACGCAGTAAATAAAGGGACGAAAGTTCCCTTTTCAAATATCGTTAATCATAGTTTGTGAAAATTTTAATCAGATGCAGAAACGAGGGGGTTGAAAACTACCCTTGTCGTGGCTGTGGCTTTAAGAGCATGCGCGTTTGCGAAGATACTGGCAATGGACGCGGACAGCGATGCTGCGGAGGAAGGGTGGGAGCATAAAAAAATTGTCGGGAAAAAACGTGGAGAGGGACGAAGATTCGCGCAATGGGGAGAATTTTTTTTTGCAAGGGATCGCGTACCCTGAAAAATGAGGAAAAAATTACTTTTCCGAAGACCTGCTCTCCCGTTGAATATCATCATGGAGGACCGACGGCTTGTATTAAGAGAAGGGAGGAGGTGGTGAACTAAGCGTCAGAGGGGTGGATTTTCGCTCTTTATGCGTGTGTGTGTGTGTACCGTCTGTTATCACGCAGGCGCGAATATTCCCGGTGTGGAGAAGAACCCGGAGAGAAGAAGAAGACGCCGGAAGGGAGGAGGTGGGGGTGGAATAGCGACTTGACTGTTCCACCTTCCAATAAATTCTCTGCTATGCTACAAGGCTATATATATGGGTCTGCAGGCGGCAGAGGGATGAAAAATCTTGGAATAAAAATGAAGAACGCACTTATTTCTTTATAACCGTTCGAGTTTTTCTTGTAAATTTAATTTTACACATAAAGATAACTCATGAGTTAAGTGGGGAAATAGGGTTAGACGGTTCAAAAAATCGATTTTTTTTTATTTCATAAATTCTTAGTAAAACTATTAAAAAATATCTTCGCAAAATTTTAAATGAAAATTCCGACTCGTTCTATTGTTATAAGCCATTAAGGGAGGAAATAGGGTTAGGACAGCGTTTGCTCAATGATTTTCATGAATTTTTTTATAGTATAAAAAATGAATATAATTTATTGAAACTTCGAGAATATTTTATACATATATTTAAGTATATACTATAAAATTTTTGAAGAATTTCCTTGAGAAACACCGAAGAAAATTTATGACTGCGTTGACTCTGTTTTTCTTGGTACTATTTTTTCAAACGCGTTTTTCTGAAAACGACTTTTTTTCAACTTGCGTACACGCTAGTTTGAAAAGTTTTCAACCAATTGTTTTGAAAATTGGCAGATACTTTCTTCATAGTATTGCGCTCTATATGAACCTAAAATCGGAATATTATCATTATTTAAATTGATTTTTTTTTTGCAAACAAAGTTGTAAAAAATGGCAAAAAATCATGCTTTTTTGTTTTGACCCCTGTAAAAAATTCAATTTTCTATTTTTTTGATAGCATTTAGGATCATATAGAAGAGAGACAAATAATAAAAGTAAATTCCAACCTCGTTTGATTTCAGATGAAAATTGCGGCTTCCAGAATGTACGCAAAATGCTGAGGCTGATTGTGACCTGCAATATGGGGTCGCTAATATCGTCGGTGTTTTTCAAGGAAATTCTTGAAAAATTTTATAGTATATACTTAAATATATGTATAAAATATTCTCAAAATTTCAATAAATTATATTCATTTTTTATACTATAAAAAAATTCATGAAAATCATTGAGAAAACGCTGTCCTAACCCTATTTCCCCCCCTCAACTGAATTAAATAAATTTCGCTTCTTTGAATTCCCCATCCATGAATAAATAAAATGAATAATATAAACAAATTAAAAATTTCTCACAAGTTGTTTCTCTACACTAGAGCTTCGATTCTGGCCATTTTCTTTGATAAACAAAATGGTTAATTGCAGAATAGAGATACGAGTATGTAAAAATGAATTTTAATCTTTAAGAACTTAATTTTTTGTTGACTTCTCATTAAATTTTGGGTTATTTTGGACCATCCCTCGTATTGTAATTTATTTTCTGACAATGTTCAGAGTCTCAGGATGAATAAATAAATTTTATTCTCATCGATATGTCTATACGAGCTTCCGGCTATTTTTTCCCATTTCTCTATACCGCAATAAAATTTTAGGAAGCTATGTAAAAAAGAGAAAAAACAATCGATATTCGCGTATGCCAGTATGATAATTTTGTTGATGCAACGGCGCGGAATTGTTCATTTTTGGGGGTGGCGTGTGTACAACTCGTTATTGCGAGATAACATACGATAATTTCAATAGACGAATGACGAAGACAGTGCATACATTGGAACTTCGACATCGGTAATGACGCAATTTGCCTCGACGAGGAAGAGAGCTACCAAAAACGAGCTAACAGTTTTATACTATATAGAGTAAAATTTAATCAATGGAATTGAGAATAATGATTGAAAAAAATTGTCAAAATTAAGTTTTTTAGGTATTTTTATCTATGGACCAAAATTTAATTTACATAACTGAAAAATAACGAAGGAAAAAGTTATTGCAACAGAAGTACCGGTAAACTGCTCTTTCCACGACAATTTCACTTATAGAATTGAGAATAACGAACGGAAAAATGCCAAAATTAAGGTTCCCAGTTCATTGTTCTATACACCAAAACCTCGTTTATGGATTTGATAATAATAGTTCGAGAAAATTGCCAGCATCGAGGTTTTAGAGTAGTTTAGAGTACAGGGGAAAAAAAAAAGAAATGTGCGTTAAGGGTTGATCCCCGTTTCTCTACGCCATTGCGTACGTCCCACGACGGGAAGTTGGCGGGAGCCGCGCCGGGTCGAGGGTTGGTGGAGAGGGCTTCGATTATCGATCGTTCCCCTGTATAAAACCCCTCACGCTATATTCTCCGTCTCCCTCTCTTTCTCTCTCTCTCTCGCCAGTCATTCGTTCGTTTTTCTCAGGGTGTGTTACGCTCGGGGAGAACCACCCCGATATATTTCGATGTCAAAACAGGGTTTCGCAGTGGACAGAACTATAAGACCGAGAGTTTCATGGACATTTGATATTGAAGTTGAATTATTGTTAAACGAACTTTTCACATTGCAGCATCCTTATATTCTCTAGATTGCAATCAACGAATATCTCAATAAGAATCGTTCGATTTTATCGCCACAAATTTATCGATGACCGTTTTGTCGCAATGGTCATTGTACGTTATATATTTTTTGACATTTTCTTATGGCTTAAAAATATCATTAAATCTGATAACTGACTAGCTGTGCCGCGCGGTTTCACCCGCGTTGAATTTCCTTCCCCCTATTCAACGCGCTGCCGCCACTCCTTAAAGTTATAGCATAAAGTTATATGTCATAAAACCTTCCTGAATAAATGAGTTATCTGATGCAAAAAGAATTTTTCAAATCGGATTAGTATTTCCCGAGATTAGCGCGTTCAAACAAACAAACTTTCCTGCTTTATTCTAGTATGGTATAGATATTAGGGGGATTTTTTTTTTCGACTATTTTTTTTTTTCAGTCCCCACCCGAAATTTTGTTGGATATTTCGAAAAAAAATTCCCTGAAAGTTACAGCCCTTAATATCAATTCTAAGTACTTTCCCAAAGCGTGAGAAGATTTTCCATCTAAAATACACGTAAATCGAAATTTTTTATTTTTTTTTCAAATTTCTATAACTCAGCCGCATTTTATGCTATCATATTGTTCTTGTTTTCGATTTACTCAGAATGAAACAATCTAAAAAAAGTGCCTTTTGCGGTGAAAGTGTAAATTGTAGTGGTGAGTTGGTACGGGCCACTGAAGTTGATTTTTATCGAAAATTCTCGTTTTTTTTGCTGTTATCTTCGAAACAATTAACTTTACGAAAAAAATGTAAACGAAAAATTTGTTGGAAATTTAATTACCTACAAAAAAGGTCCTATCGATCAAATTGCTTAGATTAATATTTCTTGAGATATTGAACTTCAACTTATGAGTAGTATAAAATTTATAAAATTTGAAATATTAAATAATTTAAAAAATTAAAAATAAAAATTTATTTTTTATTCCTGAACAAATGGGCTATCTAATGAAAAAAGAATTTTTCAAATCGGATTAGTATTTCCTGAGATTAACGCGTTCAAACAAACTCTGCAGCTTTATTATAGTAGTAGGATAATTCCAAACCCAGAAAATTAAATATTTTCATCCCACATCGTTGATCTATTGAACTACGAGAAAATTCTTATGATCTTCTTTAGGTTCCATCTTTATCTCCCTAAATCTTTAAACTTAGGGTTGCACAAAGCCGAGAAGAAGCCTTGAATTTTTAAGACAATGTCTCTGAAACGCGAGACCTTTTCTACAATCTCTATCAGACAATTAGAGATAATTTATTCCTTGAAACTAATTTATTTCGCTAGTAAAACATATTCGTTAATTTTATTCCTAAAGTATACATATTACTTTTATTCATGAGATACTTTCTTATTCATTTTTGTTCCTTTGTTTCATGAAAATTTCATTTTTGCTCTCGGACTCCGTTCCCTGGAGCTTTGCTCCCTGACAGCAAAAAAAAAAAAGAGTCCGCGAGAATTTGCACATGAGACAGAGAGGGAGGAGAGAGCAGACTCTCGACGATATAACGAAAATCCCTTCGGTCCAACGTCCCTTCGCCCGCGAGGGACATAGACGAGCCCAGACTCGGGCCAACCATCGAACCCACAGTCACCCCTCGGGAGAGCAAAGCTCGCGAATCGCGTTCGCTGCGCTCGCAGACCAATTCGCCTTTCCACGTCAGGCACACGCATATAGTAAAAGGAAGAGAAAGGAAGGGGAGGAGAGAGAGAGAGAGAGAGAGCGAGACATGAGGGGGTTGTTTCCCCGGAACCCGGCGTGGAATTGAACGAGCTGACAGAAGCGCGGGGGTGCACGACTCATGCGCAATATGTACCGCAGTTCCCCGGCTTGTTGCGCGAGTTTGCGAGAAGCTGAAGCACCCGGACGCACAGACCGTACACCGGGAAAAGTGGATAAAGACGTGAGGTCATGAGGCAAAGAAAATCTACATATATCTATGTCCTTTTAAATATATAAAAGCATCTGCATGTAAAATACATTTATGTACAGTTTATATAATATAAAAGCGTGAAACATTTCACACTAATACGATTCACGTCTCCACCCTCACTCTTCATTTGGTCCATGAATTTTTTTTATATCATATTACCAACCTTTAAAAGTTCTTTAGTGTTTTTAGAAGATTTGTTTTCATTAAAACATGTGTAATGATTTTTTAAACATATTTCCAATGCAACTATGCATCTATGAAGAATAATTATGTTCTGAGGGATGAGAATGTTTCATGGAGAAGCAATGGAAGTTTCCTCGACACAGAGAGCAACGGAAAACCGTCGGTAATAGAGGCTGCACCGAAAACTATCGTCCGTATGTAATATCGGACCTTTTGGAGGGGTTCCTGCGAGGCCGGTAGCTGAGAATTGCAGTTTCCATTAAACAGAATTCTATCGATACATAGAAATAAAAATTCAACCCTCTGACATCCAGAAATTCTTGAATATCTCACAAGCTATTGTTTCATTACAGTTTTGTTAGAAGCAGAAAATTTCTAATTGGATAAGAACCTCGGCGAGTCAATTAACTTCATGTAGAGTTTTAAGGACTTCAATAGAGCATTTAACACGTCCTATTTTATCGAGATTTTTCTGATTACGAATTCAATTACTTGGAGTAATCCTACACGGTTTGAAAAAAAGTAATCTACTGGTTAAAATCGAATACAATTTTTCTCTCGTTCAATTTCATCGCTCCCCCATTTATTTGATAACATTTCATCAGATAAAGGAACATCTTTAATACTTTGGGATCTTTTTGATGACTGCATGACTCCCCGGCTTCTTTAAATCGTTCATTCGTATATCGCGGACCTTTTTTTTTCTATCAGTCAAATTCTAGTTAAGAAAAAATGATTCAATACCGGAAATATTCATCGAGGGATGATTTACAACGATTTATCAATCGATAACAAACGATTGCTGAATTGTTATCGCAACAAATTCATTTTATAAAAATGTTTGCACATTTTTCATGAGACAAACTGATTTCGAAGGTCGAAAAAAGTCGGCCATATGTAAACGGTTCAATAAATCGTGTCGCGTTTTGTGAAACAATAATTTTCAATTACTAACGAGAGAATTTTGTTTCATCGCGAATATATTGTTCATTCATGAATGCCTCCGTTCCAGATATTACGTACAATTCGGTGTACTCGAACCAGTGAAGTATATTTCACGGTGAGGAGTTGTACAAATAGCGGAGAGGAGAGGAGAGAATTTGTAGAGATGAAACGATCGTTCGAGCAGCCTCTGGGAAGAGTGCCTCGCCCAGGGAGCGCATGCGCCCTCACAAATGTCAAGCAGCGAGAGAGGGAGAGGATTCTGACGATGAGAATTTCCGGTATACTGGAAACTGGAGGGTGGTTTAACCGCTAAAACTTGGCTAGTAAACCTGGCTACGCGCGTATACTCATGTATATAAGCATTTATATGTATGCTCTACGAGTAACATAGTGGTCTTATGTGCGATATATATGCCGTCATACGTGGGTGAAATCAAGAACGCAATCAGGGACGACCTAGCCAACGTATATATGGAAGGAAATTCCACGGGAGCAGAATTGAGAGTACTCCAAAAGTACGTTACCCAAACTCAATAATACTCGATCATTAGGAATTTTGAATAAATTAACAATGTCTCTAATTAGTTAATTTGTTTCAATTAATGAAGAAAACTGAATCGAACCTGACCAGCTCTTTACCGTTTAAGGATATTTCACAAAAATCTAAATATTCCAGACTCCCCAAGAGCTTCCAATCTTCCAAAAATGTTCCTTTTTTTTTCTTCATTTAAGCATTACGGCTTACCCCTGAAATTTCCAAAAAGTCGGTTCTTTTACAGATTTTTATTCTTTATACTTATAAGAATTGAAAAAAAAACTTTTAAGAAAATTCCAGTAGCCGTAAGTTCACGTTGTAACTAACAGAAACTTTAAACGCGACTTTCTCGAAACTATGCTTTTAGTTCAGTGTCAGCACGATAACTCATTAGAGAATGCATTTTTGATCATCTTGATATCTCAATTATTGTAGCCGTGAGAGCGGGTTGAAAATCGGCGAAAAAAGTGAGAAGGGGAAAAATATGGAAAAATGGAAAAATGTATGGAAAAATGTATGTATGTACGTATGGGGGAATATGTATGGAAAAATTCGCAAAAACCGATGGTCCAACTTTGAAAATCTATGAAAAATCGAAAAAAAATCGTAGCTCAATAAACGAGGCGGCATTTTAAAGGTTGAACGGTTACGAAAAGAATGAGCACAGAGTGGGGTTTAAACTCCATCGCGAAGCAACGTTACAGCGATTTTAGTGAAGCCACTTCTGTTTGGCCGAAATGCAAAAAAAATTTTAATTTTTAATTTTATTTTAGGACGCTATATCGATGTATTTTGACTCGCTGTTTACTAATTCAGTATAGCCATTTCTTTGAGGAACTCGAAATTTCATTGAAAATCGTCCAAAAAGTGATTTTTTTCGATTTTCGCGTTTTTCACACTGATTTTTTGAGTTTCACCCCTTGAAACCGTTTTTCCGCCGATAAAAAAAAATACGTGTCGCTTAGTTTTTTGAGCTCCATAACATACATGAGTTTCAAAAAGATCGAAGGGGGACACCTCGTGTACTTTCCTTGTCAGTCAATTTTTAATATTAGTTAACTTTTTTTTTTTTTCTAAATCTTGATAATTATTTTCACTATAGTCTCACGAGAGGTTTTTTTAATTTTTCGGTTGGACATTTTTTAATAAATTATTAAACACTAATTGTTTTTTAAATTGCATACTAAAGTTTGAAATACAGTAATTTCTTTATTTGGAAAAAAAAAACAATTCCCTCCGTCAGACTATTACTACTACATTATTTTACTAGATTCTTTCTATGCGAGCCCTTAATCGAAACATATTAGCAAATAAGTAGAAACGAACGATAATAATTTAATTGCGTAACAGTTTCTTCGTTTGCGATTCTGGTTGTTTATGTGTTTGTCACAGAAAAACTGCGTCCCGTTCGGTAATCGGCGTGCGAGTCAGTAGTCGGCTAAGCGGTCACCCATCCCAGTACTTAAGGAGGGAAATAAGGTTAGACGGTTCAAAAAATGGATTTTTTTTAATTTCATAAAGTGTTAGTAAAACTATTGGAAAATATGTCCTCAAAATTTTAAATGAAAATTCCTACTCGTTCTATTGTTATAAGCCATTAAGGAGGGAAATAGGGTTAGGACAGCGTTTTCTCAACGATTTTCATGAATTTTTTTATAGTATAAAAAATGAATATAATTTATTGAAACTTTGAGAATATCTTATGCATATATTTAAGTATATACAATAAAATTTGTATACATATATTTAAGTATATACTAAAAAATATTAGCGACCCCATATTGCTTGTTTTTCTTGGTACTATTTTTTCAAACGCGTTTTTCTGAAAACGACTTTTTTTTAACTTGCGTACACGCTAGTTTGAAAAGTTTTCAACCAATCGTTTTGAAAATTGGCAGTTACTTTCTTCATATTATTGCGCTCTATATGAACCTAAAATCGGAATATTATCATTATTTAAAATAATTTTTTTTTGCAAATAAAGTTATAAAAAATGGCAAAAAATCATGCTTTTTTGTTTTGACCCCTGTAAAAAATTCAATTTTCTATTTTTTTGATAGCATTTAGGTTTATATAGAAGAGAGACATATAATAAAAGCAAATTCCAACCTCGTTTGATGTCAGATGAAAATTGCGGCTTCCAGAATGTACGGAAAATGCTGAGTCTGATTGTGACCTGCAATATGGGGTCGCTAATATCCCCGATGTTTTTCAAGAAAATTCTTCAAAAATTTTATAGTATATACTTAAATATATGTATAAAATATTCTCAAAGTCACAATAAATTATATTCATTTTTTATACCATAAAAAAATTCATGAAAATCATTGAGAAAACGCTGTCCTAACCCTATTTACCCCCATAATAGTGCCTGAACATCGGAGATCGCCGAATCCGCGCGCCGACCGACGCGTCAAATATTAAAAATTTTATATTAAACATTTTTCTACATAAACATAGATATGCATGGGAAGAATGAACCAACGGGTCGACGTACTATATCGATTAAACAAACCAAGGAAACGGCTGAAAACTGGCCGAAATGTCGCCAAGAGGGTTTAACGTTTCATGGGTCCTCGAGGGATGTATAAACGCCAGTATGTCGGCCACGTTCTGCGAAACTCAGTCACGATACTATGTCGGACGCCGATACCGGTGAGTGCTTGAAAATCATCGTACAGACTCACCCGTTAAATTCTATAAAAATGCAAAATTTTCCATTGGCATATATTATCCGTTTGCGAGAGTGATAGGAAATGTACAGTGGACGCTCTGGTCTGACACGTTCGAGCCATCAGGCGGTAAAACAATTCGTTTAATATATTCTGGCACATTTGCTCTCTTCTCACCCCGACGTCCCTCTCCTTAAAACATACCCCTTCTTTGCGATTTAACGTCCGTGTGCAGCAACATTTCGCTCGAATTTCTCGGGATCGTTTCGTGCGTGACGTGTGCTGTCCAAATCACGACAGGAGATTCCCGTGTCCGGATATATCACGGCCGATGTGCTCCGAGAGTATTCTCACACGAATTTCCTACCTAGCGAGAAATCCTTTTCACCTTATACATTTCATATACATATGTATGTTTGCGCTTTCACACTTAAACGTTCTATTCCCATAGTCACGAACGCTTTCAGCGGTTATTTCAACGTGTGCGAGAATCGAGACTCGCGAAATTTTACCCGGTACATATATGTACAATAAAACATGACTATCACGACTATCGTATATCTAGATATGGGATATTCGAGACCAAATCAACGGTAATGTAATCCTCAATAATTTTTTTTTTATTTCTGTTCTTTATTCTCGTGTATTTTGTTCCTACAAAATATTAGACACGGAAATTGTTCGGCAACATGCGAAAAACACTTTGCAACAATTTTTAGATTTTTTTATTTTCTGTCGATAATTCGTTTCGTCGTTATTAACGAAAGCCAATGAAAGTGTTAAATTAACATTGTTAAATATCAACGATTTATTTTTATTTTTTATTCTACATTCTTGGGTAAAAAAGAAGATTTTTAGATCGCTCGAATGTTGGAATTGGTTATGCTGCGAATTGTAGTTTAATTTTATATTGAATTTTTTAGATATTAAAAAAAAAGGAATTTTATGATGGAAAATTGGGAGAATGGGGGAAATGTTTATTGCAACATTTATATTAGAGCCAGGTCCATGTCGAAAGGGTTTTCGAAAATTTTGTCGATTAAGCAAGAATTTACCGTAAAAATGTCAAGAAAAAAATAGATAATCTTCATTGTTGATTAAACTATTTCGTTGGCAACGAAGATATGAATTTTTTTTAATGTGAGATATGGGATCTAAAAAATGAAGATTTTATGATCGCTCGAACGTTGGAATTGGTTATACAGCGAAATGAAGTTTAATTTAATTTTGAACTTTTTAGATATTTAAAAAAAAGGATTTTATGATGGAAAATAGGGAGAATAGGGGAAATGTTTTTTTGCAATATTTATATTAGAGCCAGGACCATGTTGAAAGGGTTTTCGAAAATTTTGTCGATTAAGCAAGAATTTACTGTAAAAATGTCAAGAAAAAAAATAGATAATCTTCATTGTTGATTTAACAATTTCGTTGACAACGAAGATATGAATTTTTTTAAATGTGAGATATGAGATCTAAAAAATTAAGATTTTAAGATCGCTCGAATGTTAGAATTGGTTATACAGCAAAATGAAGCTTAATTTTATTTTGAATTTTTTAGATATTTAAAAAAAAAGGATTTTATAATGGAAAATAGGGAGAATGGGGGAAATGTTTTTTGCAATATTTATATTAGAGCCAGTACCATGTTGAAAGGGTTTTCGAAAATTTTGTCGATCAAGCAAGAATTTACTGTAAAAATGTCAAGAAAAAATAGATAACGTTCGCTGTTAATTTAACAATTTCGTTGATAACAAATATATTAATTTTTTTTTATATAAAATATAGTGTAACTTTTTAGTACAACGTGGCAGGAAGAGAGAAGATAAAGTAAAAATGTTGAAAGTGTCGAAAGTGTCGAATTTGTCGAATTGGCTTTAAACGTCCCATATATTAGATATATATTGGTATTATCGTTGATTGTGCTTATATCGACTGTGTACAGTTGTATCGCGAATGGGATCATCACACCCGAGAGACACGGAAGCACGCGAAGACTTCCGTTTAACCCAGCTTTTCCCCGATTACCCTAAGGCCGTTCATGCACAGCCGTATCTACTGCATTCCCTTATTTTTGCTTTCGGCAAAGCCTCGCCCATATCGGGCACAACAGTTGCTGTTACGTTTATTGTTTTAGCGGTTTTCGAAGAGATAAAAGTTTTCGCGCATCTTCCCAGGGATAGTTGTTGACCTCTCCACGACCTCGCATAAGCGAGAGGGTTGAAATAATCGTGCTAGTCGAATAAATTCGATCTATCTTTACCGACGTTTTTTTTCTTCTTCTTTTTTTCGAAAGTTACACCAACAAGGGAGAAGTGTAAAAGTTCTCTCGAGCCGGAAACAATGGGTTTGTTCACGTCGGAATTAACTCCGGTTCTTCGTGTTCGAAAAGTTCTCGTAAGTGAATGCAGAGAGAAAACTAGAAAAAATATATATTATATACCCAGAAGCCTATGTGCTTTACTTCGCTCTTTGTATTTAAGAAAGAATTGCTGATTTGCCTCCGCTTTTCACCCCTCTCTATCTCTCGTGTCTAAAGCGAATAATTCTCGCTTTTTTGTTTTGTTTCTAGCACAGTGTACAGGGTGTTACGAACATGAGCTAAAAATTGAACGATTCCAATGTGTTTTTACGAAATTTTTTCCACTACCAATTTACCAAGTGATTGGGTAAAAAATTTTAAATTTATCCGGATAGGAATGCCACCAGTGGGCGTTAAATAATTATTTTATTAACTAGCAATAAGCAACAGTATTCCATGATTAATTAATTAGTCAATTAATCAATTAACGAACAGGGTTAATGCGAATAATAAAATTCTCGTTGCTTCATCTATTAACTTTTCAATAATTACAAGAAACAATTGATTACTGAATTAATTAATTCTTCAAAGAGATGGTACGATTGAGATGAGATACGAATAAAATATTTTTCAAAGAAAAATTCAATCACAGAGTCAATCTTTTACGTGTTGAATATCGTATTACCTAAATTTCTACGAAGACCATAAATTTATGTCACTGTTATAGATATTTAGTAATCACAGGTTATACTGTACTCTAAAGAACGAGATATCTAGATATATATCGCGTAGGATTTACAATGGCTTTCGTTAAAAGAATCTCACTCGTATATCAAGACTTAAGAGCCAAAGCGTTAGTTAGGGGGTTGGGAATTTGCGATGTTTGAGGCAAACGAGAAAATACAAGGTTTGTGCCTATAGCGAGGCTTCGTATCTCTCTATATCTCTTTCTTTCTCTCCTGGTACTCTGATGATGTGGCCTCGTTTTCGATCAAGCACCCTCACGTCACGAGAACGACTCTTTCTCACCCAACTTCTTCTCTCCCTCTTTCACCCCTAGCATACTAATACACATATATATATAGAAAGAACTACGAGACCTCGATGAGTTTCATGAAACACACCTCTGACGTGTGTGATTCTTAAATCGATATGCGAAAAAAATGTATTAATTTATTTATTGCTATCGATGATCATTTATCACTAGCATCTTCAAATATTTCAAGTATAAAATCGTGGCTATGTAATAAGAGTGAAAATGTCTTCAACTTTTCTTCAGTGATTTGAGCTCTCTAGAAGTGCAGAAAGTTTTTTTTTCTATTAAATCATAAATGATATTTCTTCGAGATTTATTTTGGTCATTTTAAGAAAGATGGGCAAATCATGGGAACTTTAGTGAGGAGGATACTAACAGGAAAAATCGAATTTTTATTTTATTTTTTCCATACTGATTCAAGATTATTAATTTATTAATTGCTATTGATGATCATTTATCACTAGCATCTTCAAATCTTTCAAGCATAAAATCGTGACTGGGTAATGAGAATAAAAATGTCTTGAACTTTTTTTTACGGTGATTTAAGCTCTCTGGAAGTGCAAAAAGTTTTTTTTTCTATTAAATCATAAATGATATTTCTTCGAGATTTATTTTGGTCATTTTAAGAAAGATGGGCAAATCATGGGAACTTTAGTGAGGAGGATACTAACAGGAAAAATCGAATTTTTATTTTATTTTTTCCATACTGATTCAAGATTATTAATTTATTAATTGCTATTGATGATCATTTATCATTAGCATCTTCAAATCTTTCAAGTATAAAATCGTGGCTGTGTAATAAGAGTAAAAATGCCTTCAACTTTTTTTTACAATGATTTGCGCTCTCTGGAAGTGCAAAAGGTTGTTTTTTCTATTAAATCATAAATGATATTTCTTCGAGATTTATTTTGGACATTTTAAGGGGGGGGGGGGGGGGGGGGTGGGGGTTTAAAATTATTTTTTTTGCATTTTTTTAAATATTTTTTTTCTGAATGAACAATATGTCGAGAATATTGTGTATACATTTTTAGTCAATCGGAGTAAAACTAACGGAGTTACAGCGTTTCAAACGATTACGATTACGTGATACGGGTTCACATATAAAAAATTTTAAATCGATTTTCCCGAAAACGTCATTTTTGAAGTTTGTGAACATTAGAACTCAAAATCTACCGAACCGATCCTTTTGAAAATGTAAACATCACTTCTTCACATAAATCAACAGGTAATCAGGAGGAGTTTTTTTTTCAATTTTTTCAATTTTTTAATAACAAATTAAGCGCGATTTTTTGAGCTAAAATTGCGTTTTTCACTTCCAAGTGCTGCAAAAAATAGAAAAAAAAAAAAAAAAAAACTCTTCCTGATTACCTCGAGAAATACATCACCTTTAAAATGCATATCAATTTTTTGTTTCGGATGATCCGGTAACGAGTTATAATGTTCACCGCAAAACCACTTTTTTCAAGGCGCCTCTGGAGATTCAACGTCACCGGCTTATTTATCAATATTTTTCATTGAAAATTTTTTCTGAGATACTTCAATAGTTGTACAATAATATGTAACTCTATTTAATAAAATTATATTAGTCATGTCGCCGCAAAAAAATCATAAAAATATGCTTTTTTTTCGCCTTTAAAACCCTACCCCCCCCCCCCCCCCCCCCCCCCCCCTAAAAAAGATGGGCAAATCATGAGAACTTTAGTGACGAGGATACTAACAGGAAAAATCGGATTTTTATTTTACTTTTTCCATACTGATTTAAGATTATTAATTCATTCATTGCTATTGATGGTCATTTATCACTAGCATCTCCAAATCTTCCAAGTATAAAACCGTGACTGGGTAATGAGAGTAAAAATGCCTTCAACTTTTTTTTACATTAAGGGAGGACACCACTGTGACCCCCTGTTTTTTTTCACATTTTTCAAGAATTTTTCTTTGTGGGAAAAAAAAGAGATATTCGAAAAATTTGTTTGGGTTTTGTTCCTTGTTTATTAATGTATCAAAAAACATTTTTTTCACATTTTTCACGCCGCATGGTGGCGCTGGGGAAGCTCTCGCGTCAGGTGCTGTCATTTCCACGGCACGCAGCAGAACTCTCTTCAACGTCGATCTGAAAAAAAATACCGAGTGTTTTCGTTAATAATATGATATTTTGAAGAGAAGTACATAGGGATTTGGAAAAATATTGTTTTAAAAAAAAATAGGCACGCCTTTGAAATAAACTTTAATTTCAAAGGCGTGCCTATTTTTTTTAAAACAATATTTTTCCAAATCCCTATGTACTTCTCTTTAAAATATCATATTAATAACGAAAACACTCGGTATTTTTTTTCAGATCGACGTTGAAGAGAGTTCTGCTGCGTGCCGCGGAAATGACAGCACCTGACGCGAGAGCTTCCCCAGCGCCACCATGCGGCGTGAAAAATGTGAAAAAAATGTTTTTTGATACATTAATAAACAAGGAACAAAACCCAAACAAATTTTTCGAATATCTCTTTTTTTTCCCACAAAGAAAAATTCTTGAAAAATGTGAAAAAAAACAGGGGGTCACAGTGGTGTTCTCCCTTAATTTGAGCACTCTGGAAGTGCAAAAAGTTTTTTTTTCTATTAAATCATAAATGATATTTCTTCGAGATTTATTTTGGACATTTTAAGAAAGATGGGCAAATCGTCAGGTTTTTTTTCTATCAAATCCTAAATTGTATTTCTTCAATATTCTCAGGAATATTGAAGAAATATAATTTATGATATAAGACGATCTTTAACTTTCCATGCTTAGGCATGGAAAGTCAAAAGTCGTTTTGAAAATGTGCTGATTCTATAAATTTTGCAAAGTTAATGTCATTCTCATTTTCGTCTGATATATCTACGTCATTCACGTTGGTTGTGTACGTACATTTCTACAGAGTCTCGTTTTGTGGTTCAACTCACGATCAAGCGTTGATATATCGTCCGCGGGGGGGTAGATTTGAGAGACGAGCTAGCGTCCGCGATTGACGAACTGTCGAGCGTCATGCGCTCGAAATCGCGTGTAGAAATACAGATACACATATGAATACGTTGATATACCTTTACCCTAAACGCGTTAAAGGCCCTCAATTCTATCATTCATTCACGATTTTTACGTCCTTTTGACTTTTAGCACCAACGTTATGTTATATATCACACATATGTAACGCAAAAAACACTAATACGTACGTACGTACGTACGGTTGATTTCAATGTGTTCAAAGTAGCTCACGAGCATTTTCAAACATTCTCGGCGTCTATATGGCTAACGTGTTAAGGGTAGCGAAGAGAGAGAGATAGAGACCGGCGATAGTCGAGACTTTGCGAGCCAAAAGCAGTTTAACAAAGCGATAACTCGCGTAGCCTCGCTCAAGCTCGACTTCAGTCTCGTTCGGTATCTCTTACGAGGTGGACCACTAACAAAATCATCCCTTAATCAGTTTTTCTCTATCACCGAAACGATATACCAAAAACGGAATAACATTTATTATTATATTGACTGGTTTTGAATTTTTCCATTTTTTTTTTGAATGTCACGTCCGGGTGAAGGTCGAGATCCACTCGAGCACACGAGTCTTTATCAGAGAGCTGATGGTTGGATATACCGATTTTTTTTTTTTTTATTCGAATGAGATTAATATTTATTTTATTTTGCAAAAACAATGGTAGCGAAAATCCCTAACGAGAGATTGATCCAAATGCTTTTCTGGTCATCTTGAAAAAAAATATTCAGATCGGTATCGAACAAAATTATAAGCACAATTCGATGTTTTAATTCTTATTTAAAAAAAATTAATTTCTGTACAATTGTCTCCATTCAATTCTGATAATAATCGTTTTTTTGGGATTTTCGTGATGATTTTTCTTCCGTCAAGTTGAAATAAAATGTAAAACAAAATTCTTGTAGTCCTGTTCGTTAGATGAATTTTTAGAATAAATAAAATAATAATGCATTACTTGGCTCCTTACAGAAAGAAAGTGAATTTACATTTAAAAGTAGGATTGAAAGTACTTTGTTAAAACAAAAAATAACTGATGTATAGAAAAAAGTATTGGAATTAAAAAAATGGATTCGAAAAGTCGTAAAAACAATGGGTTTATAAAATTCAATAATTTGAAAAAGCCACTACAAAATTCGACGAAAAAATTTGGAAACATAACTCGACATTCGAAACTGAAATTGTACAATGAAATTTTATGAAATTTTTGAAAATAATCGTACCATTTGTTAAAATGTTATGAATTAAAAAAGATACCGATTTAGTAGCTAAAGTTACGAAAAAAATTGTTATAATACACCTCGCAAACACGTTGTTTGAATAATTGCGAAATAATGTAACGTGACGTTTCTGGGACATTTGATTTTTGACATTACACAAAATATTACAAATATTTTATTTACCATGTCGATTTGTATATGAATATTTTCATTTGACAAAACAGACAGCGAGGACAGTGATGCTGAGGGTGGTCTCGGAAACGTGAGCAGACTGATAATTCGTCCGCCGGGTCACAGTGGAAAAGCGAAAAAGGGTCATTTGTGCTTCGACGCTGCATTCGAGACGGGAAATCTCGGACGTGTCGATCTGATATCCGAATTTGAGTACGATCTTTTCATACGCCCGGACACGTGCAGTCCGCGCTTGAGACTTTGGTTCAATTTCACGGTTGACAATGTACGTGCCGAGCAACGGGTCATATTCAACGTCGTTAATATATCACGAAGTAGAAACTTGTTTCGCGATGGAATGACCCCGTTGGTTAAGGTGAGACGAAATATAACGAAAAAGCGAATTCAAGATACGAATATATAATACACAAATTTTTTTCCCACTTCAGGTCGCTCAAAATTATGAATTTTTTATTTAAACGAAAGAAAAATATATTTTTTAATTGAAAATTAAATTGAAATGACGAATTAAAGATTGAATTTACGAAATGTTTAACACTTTGACCATGAATTTTGGAATTTACCAAAAATATTAACGTTCAATTTGAAATAACAACTATTCCAAATTTTGTATCATTAAAAAAAACAAACGTTAGCAACCCTTTTGCAAGAATGCAAACAAACCTTTTTGCAAGAATTATTTATCATTATTTCGTTATAAAATACTTTGCGATGCTTTTTTTTTTTTACTGAAATTACGAAAAATTAAAATAATCTTTGAGAAATATGAATTGACAGATTATTTCTCATGTTATGATAAATAATTTTTTTTCGTTTCTATTAAGAGCACGAGTAAACCAAGATGGCAAAGAATTCCACGGAGACAAGTGTTTTATTACAAATCGGCTCAGCATCAGAATCATCACGTTCTAAGTTTTGCGTTCAATTTTGATCGCGAGGATGACGTTTATCAATTCGCTTTAACTTATCCATACTCGTACACGAGATATCTCGGACATTTGGAGAATCTTTCCGCGAAATGTAATTCCGTTAAACGAGAGACACTGGCATCGTCGATACAGAAGAGAAAAGTCGAGCTAGTTACTATAGCCGGTGGTCCGAATGAAAATGAGGAACGTTCGAGAAGAGTAGTCGCCGTTATCACGAGAGTACATCCCGGCGAATCACCGTCCTCTTACGTATGTCAGGGTCTCATGGATTTTCTCGTTAGTGCTCATCCTATTGCTCAAGTTTTGAGGGATTATGTGGTTTTCAAAATTATTCCTATGCTCAATCCGGACGGCGTGTTTCTCGGTAATTACAGGTAAGGATTTTTAGTTTTTTTTTTCTTAAAACATTTTTTTTTTACTACTGTAAAGTCCATGGGTAATATGCTGCATAAAAAATGTAATTTTCATTATAATTTCGCGATAAAATTCTAAAGTACTGTAATGTAATTAAATATCGTAGTAAATAATTTTTAGAAATTAAAAGTTAAGTATTTACTATTAAAATGTGTCTTGAAGTACGATTAGGAATTAATTATTGAGAGATTAGGATTTCAAGGTAGTAGTCTGGTAACTTGAACCAATTTCCATGTCTTTTTTGGAAGGCGTTTTTTTGTAGGAAAATAAAAAGGAATCGTTTTGTATATTTAGGATGTTTTTATTTACATATTAAAGATACGAAAAAAAATTTTTTTGAAAAAATTTAATAGTTTATTATTATTATTATTATTATTGATCGAAGTTGGCACCTCGAAACAAAAGCGCGTGGGTGGCCCCGGTGATTTTGGCTCTTGATGTTATCTGAAATAAAAAATTCTTGATAATTCTTAATCTATAGACGTGTCATTCTGGTCAGAACTACTGAGAAATTTTTTCACCCCTAACTTTTTATTTTACAACCCCTTCTTTGTTAAAATAACAGGACTTTTTTTCCAAAGTCCGCCATTTTGTTATTTATCCATGAAATTTAACTTCAGTAGTTCCGACCAGAATGACATGTCTATAGATTAAGAATTAGCAAGAATTTTTGATTTCAGATAACGTCAAGAGCCAAAATCACCGGGGCCACCCACGCGCTTTTTTTTCGAGGTGCCAACTTCGGTCAATAATAATAATAATAATAAACTATTAAATTTTTTCAAAACATTTTTTGTTTGTATCTTTAATATGTGAATAAAAACATCCTAAATATCCAAAACGATTCATTTTTATTTTCCTACAAAAAAACGCCCTCCAAAAAAGACATGAAAATCGGCTTAAGATACCAGACTACTACCTTAATCCCTATGTAAAAGTCGAGACAAAAGCTTAAGCTGTACAAATTTTGCTCCTAAATATTGGCTACTAGTGCTTGTTAATGCTGAAACAGAATTGAGGGTGGAAATACGGTATTTGGGATATTATATTTTGGGGATGAAATAGTAAAAGTAGAATACTAAATTTATTGTAAACTGAACGCGTATGTAATATACGAAATAATTGAAAAATTAAAGCTCAAGTATTGAGGGATTACGATTTATAATCCCTAAAGGATGGATTACGTTCGTTACGCGATCCATCAAATTTTGAATGTTCGCGTGGAATTGCAAATTTTCCCTATCCTCATTCCGGATTATGTGAATTATCGTTAATAACAAATGAGAATTTTGTTTTCAGCGCAAAAATACTACAGGGGATGAAAACAAATTTTTGCATGTTATTTCATATTTCGACCATAAATCACTGAAATAAAATACTGAGCC
Source organism: Oxytorus armatus (assembly GCA_958009045.1). Lineage (NCBI taxonomy): Eukaryota > Metazoa > Arthropoda > Insecta > Hymenoptera > Ichneumonidae > Oxytorus > Oxytorus armatus. Next base: position 14,621,825 of record OY253752.1, read on the forward strand.
TATTATATACCGCGGTTATGTGAAAATGAGGAACAAAATAATGAAAGTACCCTGATGAGCATGGAAATAAGAATTTTGTTTTTAGCGCAAAAATACTACAGGGGACGAAAACAAATTTTTGCATATTATTTTTCGGCCATAAATTACTGAAATAAAATACTGAGCCTATTATATACCGCGGTTATGTGAATATAAGGAAGTAAATAATGAAAGTACAAAAATTGAGATTACGTCTAGTTATACTGTTAAAACGAAATTTTAATCCTGAAATGCAAAAGTGGGGATGAAAATTGCAATTAGATGTCGCATTAAACTTTCCACCAGAAAATCAACATTTGTAAAGAAGTAATTTCGAATTGTTATCTAATTTTTGTGATAGATCAACCCTGATGGGAATGGATCTGAATCGTGCCTGGAATCGAATATCCGATTGGATTCATCCTACTCTGGCAGCAACGAAAACACTGCTCGAGACTCTCGACAAAAATACGAAAGAACCACTCGATTGTGTGCTCGATCTTCACGCTCACACGAACGCCGGTGGTCTGTTTGTTTATGGAAATACGTACGACGATGTCTACAGGTAATTTTGATACTTCCGGTATGACTTTTACATTTTATTAAACACCATTCGGTGTCTTAGAAAAATGGGCAAAATTGTAGCTAATAATTTTTGTGGAATTTCACATTCCCAACAAATAATTACGATTAATCCGAAAAAAAATCCCTAATTTTCATCACAATAATTAATTTATCAATTGACTTAATTTCCAGTCAGTTATGAAACTATTTTTATCAATATAAATCGCCGCTGCTTACGAAAACTAGCATGTTTCAGATTTCTTACGAAAACAAGCACGCTTGATATCTGCGCGAAGACTAGCATGTTTCGGCTTTTGCCACGAAAACTAGCACATTTCGATATTCGCCGCGAAAACTAGCATGTTTCGGCTTTTACCACGAAAACTAGCAGGTTTCGACTTTCACCGCGAAAATTGGCACGTTTCAGTATCACTGGAAGTGTTTCTCATTTTTTACTCCACGTTTTTTGAACATCCTGTTTTTCTCCAAATCGTCGAAATATTTATGCTTGTCATTTTATACTGTTTTATTTTTTGTTTTAATTTATTTCATACATATTTTACTGTTTGAATTTTGGTCTGCTAGGCATATCATAAGATGGCAAATGCCTCGTTATTTTGGAGTAAAAAAACCATGGTCAAAAAAATTCGAAAAAAGAAAATCGAAAACAATTGTAGTGTATGCAAAGTTACAAATATCAGTTTTTTTCCCTCTTGCTACTTCGTCCAAGACCTGACATTTCTCAAGATATCTCAATCGATTGTTTTGAAGATTTTGTCAACTGTACTTTATACCTATACTGTACTTTATACTTTAGTCGTTGATCACTCCAAGATTGTGTTTTTTTTTAAATGAAATAAAAACACAATGAACGATCCTTCAGACTGTAAGTAGAATATACTTTTTATAAACAATAATTTTGTTCAATTCCATCGCTGACTCCGAAACTTGAAGTCATGAAAAATATCATTGATGAACAATTTTAGTTTTTGAGTGTGTGGAATATTGCGTATCGTATTTGCGAATCTCATTTTCAATAATGTTATTATTCTTTTAATAGAAAACGAATATAAATGTTCAAGGGTGTACGGGCGATACACCCTTAATGTTTTCCATTTATCCCTCATAGTGCTCCCGAAAAAATTATTAAAACATTTGTGAAAGTTCCGAATCTTATTCGATTTAGTTCGGCAAATATACTACTTTTTCCAGTGCAAATCGAAACATCCTAGTTTTCGCGGCGGAAGCCGAAACATGCCACTTTTCGCGGCAGAAGTCCGAATCATGCTAGTTTTCGCGATGAAAGCCGAAACATGCTAGTTTTCGTGTCGAATATCGTAACGTGATGATTTTCGTGGTGGAATTCGAAACGCGTTAGTTTTCGTAAGAAATTTGAATCGTGCTACTTTTCGTAAGCAGCGTCGAAAGATTCGAACGAATTTTTTAATCCCACTTTGCCCAATTCCATTATATTTTCTTCGTGACTAACTCGTGGCTGCTAGCCTCTCAGGTACGAGAGACACATTGTACTGCCGAAATTATTGTCCCAACACGCCGATGATTACGAACCCGGAAACACGATGTACAATCAGGATCCCCACAAAGTTGGAACAGCGAGACGTTATCTTTGCTCGATACTGAGCGAACACGTTAACTGTTACACGATACAAGTCTCGATGTACGGTTATTGCAGAAAGGGAAATCCCGGAATATTGCCCTACACCGAGGAGAGTTGTATCCTTTGATGAAGAAAATTCAAAAAAATTAATTAAAGTTCGCCGTTCAAATTGCATATTGCGTTATGGTAATAGTCAATAATTATTAAATATGTGGATTTCTCAAAGAGGAAAGTTCTCTGATGGTTACATTTTTTAAGTATAAAAAATATTTGTTCAATATTGATAATATCAAGAAATATATTTAAGGGTATGATCCCGAAGCAAAATTGATCATCGCAATTTTGGGCAGATACGAAAAATTTAGCAAACTTTTAACATATTTTTTTTCTAGGTCTATACGTTATTTTAGTTAATAAGGAAAAAAATACGCTTTAATAACCCTCTGGTAACATTAATATCGGCAAGTAGATATGACAATTTACCCTGTCGCCCCTCCACACCCTTAAATATATTTCTTGATATTCTCAAGGGGCGGTGGGATGAATTGTCATATCTAGCTGCCGATAATAATGTTACCAGAGGGTTATTAACGTGTATTTTTTCCTTATTAACTAAAATAATGTTTAAACCTAGAAAAAAGAAATGTTAAAAGTTTGTTGAATTTTTAATCCTAAAATTGCGGATATCACAAAGTTGCGATAATTAATTTTGCTTTGGGATAATAGATTAAGTAATCAATGCCACACGAATCATTGTGATGTGAATAAATTGATAATATAAATAATAATATATTCGTAAAAGACCCTTGACTGGTTGGAGTGCAATGCACCCTTCTTTCACCCTCCGGTATTGAAACGTTGCAGACTATAGAGTCGGTAGAAATTTGGCTCGTGTACTGTTGGAATACTACAAGCTGACCGGTCTGATACCCTCGGGACTTCCGGACCAGCCGTCCAACAAACGAGACCGTCAGTCGCGACAGAGGCATCGTGTACCACGGGATCCACGACCCCGAACAGCGAGAACGCCTGCGCCCCTTCATCTCGCCAGTATACACGAGTAATATGCATATATCTATCTATCATCCCCTTTTTTCATTCTCGACACTGTCCAACTATCTGATAAAGTACAAAAAAAATATTAAAATCTTTACTCAAAAAAATCGTGAGAGGAATTCAATTTTTCAAATATTTGTTTGTTATATTTTTAAATTGCGTCTCTTCTTACAATTTTTTTTATTCTGTTAAGAAAGGAACTAAATTTACTTTTCACACAATCGTACAAGCATTTTTAACCATCACTCCTTCGGGATTTCCAATGAGATTTTTCTTTTGGAAATATGAGCTTGCAACCCTTGAGGAACTGTTCATAAATTTCAGAAGATTTTCCCGTTTAAATATTCATTGTTGCGACAATATTTGGCATTTTTTTCAACCCTTTACAAACTTTCGAACGACTGGATTGAAGCGACGAATTTTTTTCCCTTCTGTTGATTCCTAATATTCCCACCCTTGTGTAATAATGATCGTAAATTTTGATATATCATTTAATTCCTTTGCAGCACCGAGTATATTAGGGCGGGTCAAATAAAATGACTAATTTTTTTTTTCCTCAATATAATGAAAAATGTATTGTTCGGCATCTCAACAAAACCCTCTGCAAGTATGAGCCCTTCATATTTAAATTAAGAGGTCCCTCATCGCAAATTTTCATTTCCCATTTAAATAACATGGAAACATTTTTTTTTTAACTTTGGAATTTTATTAGACTTAAACGGTTGATGTTACGAGAGTCTTTTAACACATTTTTGTAGAACATTTGATGCTCTACAAAAAAGCTCTCTTGTGTCTAATCGATAAAAGTAATCGTACAAAAAATAATCGGTGATAATTAGCTCTGGATTCTCTCATATTTGTTTGAAAACAATTAGTAATATATTAGTAGTATATTAGTATATTAGTAATATATTAGTAGTATATTAGTATATTAGTAATATATTAGTAGTATATTTATTCATATTGATAACGTATATTTTAAAAAATTTGAAATTTATGTACTAATAAACGAGATAAGTAGAATCCAGAGCTAATTATCACCGATTATTTTTTGTACGGTTACTTTTATCGATTAGACACAAGAGAGCTTTTTTGTAGAGCATCAAATGTTCTACAAAAATGTGCTAAAAGACTCTCCTAACAACAACGGTTTAAGTCCAATAAAATTCCAAAGTTAAAAAAAAAATGTTTCCATTTTATTTAAATGGGAAATGAAAATTCGCGATGAGGGACCTCTTAATTTAAATATGAAGGGCTCATACTTGCGGAGGGTTTCTTTGAGATGCCAAACAATACATTTTTCATTATATCGAGGACAAAAAAAAATTAGTCATTTTATTTGACCCACCCTAGTGTATGTCTCCTCTGCCGTCTAATTAAAGTGTTGAATATTTTCGACGGCCTATTGTATTGTATTGACATAAGGAGAGGGTTCATAAGTCTGTTTGAGATTTTGATAAATTTTTTTCCTCCCTCCAACTTTTTGCTCAAAGCTAATACTACGGTCTGTACTTTGAAAAATGTATTACCATTGGGTAGTGTCGTGCTTCAAAGGATTATGAACAATTTACAAAGAAATAAACTTCAATCCCTATCGTAATCGAAAATGCACACCCTCGTAACTTTGAAAAAACGCATACTCTCTTTATTTGTTTTCTATAATTTATTTATCATTATTTTATACAAGTGAACCACAGTATTTGTACGTGGATACGTTAACTCTGTACTTCATAGTATAAATAATTATTTTCCCACTTAATTATATGAAAAAAATAATCATAAAAAGTAAGTGTAACGATTAAACCATAGCGGAGGTTTTTTAAGATTTTTAAGATTTTTATTTTCATGGAATGCACAAGAAAAAAAGATTATTTACATTATACGGAGTAAAGAGTAAATATCCGCTTTAAATACTGCAAGCTCCTTTTATAAAATAATTGATAATACAGAAATCATTTTTAAAAAATTATACTTTAATTTTTCCAAAGTAAATCAATTTACCAATTGTCCTAAAAAAAAATATGCCAACTGGTTTTTATAAAATGAAATAAAATTAGTTAATTCGCCCGAAATTAGAGACATTGGCAAGTTTATTGTGAGATAAGTGTTCGATTGCATTTAAATCTTTGGCAGATACTTCCGGGAGGACGCGCCCGAGGCAGGGTCGTCGGGGAATCGCTACCGATCGATGAGCGGCACGAGAATGGACGGATTCGGTGGAACATCGGGAACCGGGAATTTTAACGTAGCTTGCGCCGGTAAGAATCAAACGAGCCACAGGCACCAGAGTCCCGGTTCACCGTTCAACGGAAAAGTAGGAACGTCGAGATACAACGTCGTCGTTGGCGTCGCGGCCGAGCCCAGACTCGCCATTATCGATTTTAATCAGCTGACAAGGGGTGGTTTGGACCTAGCCACGGGAAAGAATCGGGCAAAGGTCGAACGACGCTCGCCACAACGACAAACTTGCAATCCGGCACGTCGATAACAATTTTGTCCTATCGTCGCAATTTTCATTCTTTATCTCACGTTGAATCTTTCGATTAATTGAAATATCATCGAGTGTCCGTCGTTCGACAATCAATGACGGATATTTTAAACTTTCTGCATCGCCAATTGTATGGAACTACGTGAAAAGTACCATTTTTCAACGAATAATATTATACTCGATATTTCAATTGTAATTTAACAAATATACAACTTTTTTTCCTCCGCCAAGTAGTGAGTAATTTGAAATTTTATATTCAAACTATTAGAAGAAAAAACTTGAGTAAAATAATATCCCTGGTCCCAGTGGACTTTTTACCATTATTCGTTTGCGTTATTTTATGTAAAATTTCAATTCTCATCATTTATCAATTTTCATTCGATTATCTCACGATTGATCTTGCGATTAATTGAAATATCGTCGAGTGTCCGTCGCTTGGCAATCAACAACGTGTATTTTGAACTTTCTACATCGCCAATTATAAAAAGTCACGATTCTTCAACGATTAATATTATATTAGATATTTCAATTGTAATTTAACGAAAATACAATTTTTTTCCTCCGCCAAGTTATTTGAAATTTTATATTCTAACTATTAGAAGAAGAAAAATTGAGCAAATTAATATGCCCGGTCCCAGTGGACTTTTTACCATTTTTTCCTTGCGTTATTTTATGTAAAATTTTAATTCTCATCATTTATCAATTTTCATTCGATTATCTCACGTTTGATCTTTCGATTAATTGAAATATCGTCGAGCGTCCGTCGTTCCGCAATCAACGACGTATATTTTAAACTTTCTGCATCGTCAATTATATGGCACTACGTGAAAAGTCACCATTTTTCGACGATTAATATTATACTCGATATTTCAATTGTAATTTAACAAATATAGAATTTTTTTCCTCCGCCAAGTTATTTGAAATTTTATATTCCAACTATTAGAAGAAGAAAAATCGAGCAAAATAATATTCCCGGTCCCAGTAGACTCGTTACCATTTTTTGTTTACGTTATTTTATGGAAAATTTTACTTTTTCAATTAGTTTAATTTCCATCACCCGGCACCCGAATATTTTTCTCAAATGCATTATTTTTCCTCCCTTTTGAAACAAACTTTTAAAATAAATTTTTCTTCGGCCAAATGATTTTTCCGAGTGCAAGGGGAGATATTAGGATTTTTCTTTTATTTTATTCTAATTTAAATTCATTAAAATCTTTCCATTTAACTCAATTTCCAATCTCAATGTTCGAATATTTATCATTTTAATTTTCAATCTTTGACTTCTAATTCATTTTTCAATATTAAAATGTTTATCCAATTTTGCTTAATTTTTTTTCGGCACCCAAATATTTTTTTCAAACGCATTATTTTTCCTCCCTTTTGAAACGAACTTTTAAAATGAATTTTTCTTCGGCCAAACGATTTTTCCGAGTGCAGGGGGAGACGTTACGATTTTTCTTTTATTATATTGTAATTTAAATTAATTCAAAGGCATTATAAAGGCATTATTTTTCCTCCCTTTTAGAACAAACTTTTAAAATCAACTTTTCTTCGGCCAAATGATTTTTCCGAGTGTAAGGGAATATATTAGGATTTTTCTTTTATTTTATTGCAATTTAAATCCATTTAAATCTTTCCAATTAACTCAATTTTCAATTTTAATGTTCGAATATTTTTCGTTTTAATTTTCAATTTTCGAGTTCTAATTCGTTTTTCAATATTAAAATGTTTATCCAATTTTGCTTAATTTTTTTTCGGCACCCCAATATTCTTTTTAACGCATTATTTTTCCTCCCTTTTGAAACAAACTTTTAAAATGATTTTTTCTTCGGCCAAACGATTTTTCCGAGTGCAGCTGGAAACGTTACGATTTTTCTTTTATTATATCGTAATTCAAATTAATTCAAATCTCTTCGCTCAACTCAATTTCCAATGTCAACGTTCGAATATGTTTTCATTTCAATTATCAAATCGCGACTTCCAATTCGTTTTTCAACATAAAAATTTTTATCAAAATTTTTTTTTCCAACAAAATTCCAATCCTCACCCAAATTAATCGAATATTCGCGTACGAAATTGTATTTTTTTTTGTCCCCACGCCACGACGCTGACCTCGCCTGGGTCGCGGGTTTAAGAGTCTCAAACGTGATCGGTCTGTGCAATCACCCGTTACGTACGAGAAATGTTATCTGTATCGAGCGGATGAATTATCGATGACTATAGAATGAGAAAAAGCGAAATCGAGATAGATAGAGAAAGAGTGAGAGAGAGAGAGACAGAGAGAAAGAGAATAGGGGTTGTAAAACCCTTTGAAGGGCATGCAAAGTGCCACATGAACGACAACGAATTAAAAAATTCCAGAAATGTGAATAAAAAAACAAAAATCCAACAACTGCAACAAATAACGATACAAAAAAAAAATGTACCAATAAAAAAGGAAAACAACAACAACAACAACAAAAACACAATGAAAAACTGCATTGATTCCCACGTACCTGATGCAGATTTTTGTTTCTTTTTTTTTCTCGAAAATTCAACCCCCCGCCCCTCCGCGCCCCGTGTGAAAAGTTTCGCCGGTTGTGGAACGATGATTTGCGACAGTTGATTATTCGCTCGCGAACGCGACGAACACCAGAGGAAATTTTTTCGTACTACGAGAATTTAACACTTGTTCCCCCTGCCCCCGTGTGATATTGCACTTGCTGTTGTTATTAACTACAACGTAAATACAGAAAGTTCGATTTTATATTGCTGTTTGTATTTTTTTTTTTTTCCCCTTGCACGGATGAGACGCACAGCGGCGAATGTTCTTTTTGTTTCTTCTTAGTCTTTGTTCTTTTTATTCGTAATTATTTTTTTTTTTAATTCTTTTTCTTCCTATACTATTATTGTTGTTATTGTTATTATTATTATTATTATTATTATTATTATTGTATATATACCCCCCCTTAACTTCTTTTATTTTTCTTTCGTAACAAACACGTAATATACATACGAATGTAACGAATTATCAATGGAATCAAAAAATGTAAACTAAAACGAAAGAAATGAAACTAGCGAAAGAAGGGAGCAGACAAGCGGCCAGTAGCTTCTACCCCTTGACTCGACGGAACTGGCCGGTTTTCACTTTAGTACGAAACTCTCACGAGCGTTGTCGCTCCGCTGTTTTACGGGGATGGCCCCGCGCAGCATCATATCTGTATAACGCGCGCGCGCGCGCCGGTCGCTCACGGGAAGCTACACCAGCGGCATCTGAGCTTTTCCCGGGGATACGCGTGGTTTCGTGCGTTTGTATATAACGAGGAAACGCGAATTCGGGGGAGGGGTTTTGCGGGTCATGGAAGAAGATTGTCATGGGAATATAAGAATTTAATTTTAAAAAATCCTTTTTTTAAGGCCGTAGTCTGGTCTAGAGCGAGATTTTTGACGTCATTTCTAATGTGCAATAACGTTTAAACCGTTGAAGTTGTCTTGATGAAAAATTACACGTGCATTTATTGATCCTTAGAGAATACTTGAACATTTTTTAAAAAAATTATTTCAAATATTTTCATGTTGTTTTTTTGCCTTGTTGCAACACGGTGCGCCGAAATCGGCGCCCACTCTGGACGATGTTGTATGCATCTGAAAAAAAAAAATATATATATATTAGGGTGGTTCTTAATTTGGTGATGTTGGAAATTCTTTGGTATTGTTCCTCAAAAGTAATCAACATATCTAGAAAAAAAATTGGGCGCAAGCGGAACTTTGTCCAATAATTCTAACCCACCCCAACGAGCTGTCGAATTTTTATATGAAAAAATGCATGCATTCAAAATTTTGTTAAGAAAATTGTTTATTATTTCAAAACTATTTATGATAAAAGAATTTTATATAACGTTTTTGTAGGAAATATAATGCTCTACAAAAAAGGTATCTTGTGAAAGTCTCGTGAATCTAATATTTATCACGTAATTAGCAAAAAACTGTCATCATTTATTCCAAAAGTCGATCATTATGGTCAAAACAGGAGTTTGACGTCGAATAGATGCAATTTATTTTTCGTATGTATATAAGATTATGAAGAAATACGTAGCGCACTCAACAATGAAATGTAAACAATATTCAAATTTTCAGTTTTATCATTTTTATTGTGAATTATAATGAATGATGTCATATATTTTTTAAATCAACTTACAATAATGAATTACATCGGTTGGAGCAAAGTTGCTTTGTTAATATCCGGATATTTTATTTTAATATTCTTCAATTATTTGTACAATGAATTGTTTCTGATCTTCATCATAAGTGAGACGATCATTGTACTCTGTAATAAGTTTCACTCCTCTTTCTGCAACATCGTTAACCACTTTAATTCCTTTAACTATTTTTAAGCCTTGTAAATAATTTTCATTAGAAATCCACTCGCTCACATCGATATCAAAAAATGAGGAGCTGATTTCAAATATTTCGAAAAAAGCCATCGATTTGGAACTGATAAAGAAATCAATGTCCGTATCGATCAAAGAAGAAAAATTTATCATGAATGATAATAAAATTGATAAAATTGAAAATTTAAATATCGTTCACATACTGTTATTGAGTGCAATACGTATCTCTTCGTATGTCTAATTGCATATGAAGAATACATTGCAATTTTTCGACGTCAATCTCCTGTTTTGGCCATAATGATGGACTTTTGGAATAAATGATGACAGTTTTTTGCTAATAACGTGATAAATATTGGATTCACAAGAATTTTACAAGATACCTTTTTTTGTAGAGCATTAAATTTCCTATAAAAACACAATATAAAATTTTTTTATCATGAATAGTTTTGGAATAATAAACGATTTTCTTAACAAAATTTTGAATGCATGCATTTTTTCATATAAAAATTCGACAGCTCGGTGGGGTGGGTTAGAATTATCGGACAAAGTTTGGCTTGCGCCCAATTTTTTTTCTGGATATGTTGATTACTTTCAAGGAACAATACCAAAGAATTTCCAACATCACCAAATTAAGAACCACCCTAATATATATTCTCAATCGGTATGAGTATTCTGAGCACTGGTAGCAGAATTGGTGCTTAAAAAAATTTGTTGACAAAATGGCGGCCTGTTGAACTTTCATTAATGATATTTCATACATTTTCGGGTATTCGACGAGTTATAAAATGTCGGCAAAATTATTGTTCGACTCAATAAAATTTTTTTAAGTACCAATTCTGCTACCAGTGCTCGGAATACTCATACAGATTGAGTATATATATATTTTGTTTTTTTCAGATGCATACAACATCGTCCAGAGTGGGCGCCGATTTCGGCGCACCGTGTTGCAACAAGGCAAAAAAACTACATGAAAATATTTGAAATAATTTTTTTTTCAAATGTACAAGTACTCTCTAAGGATCAATAAATTCACGTGTGAATTTTCATCGAGACAACTTCAACGATTTAAACGTTATTGCACATTAGAAATGACGTCAAAAATCTCGCTCTAGACCAGACTACGGTCTCAATGTTTTCTTCAAATTTTAACGAATTCTCTCGTCAAATAGCGACAAAGGATAGTTAACTCTTGATCCAAAGCATCCGAGGATTCTTTAGCGTTGTAGAAAACTTTCCTCGCACACGGATTTCGTAGAATTAAAAGAAAAACATGGGACGTAGCGATGTACCCGAGAAACGGAAATTCAAGGAATCGAGAAATTCATTACCCGATAAAAGAGGGTGAAGGCTCTAAAAATTATGATGCAAGCAATGTGCATTTATCAATTGGCACCATTTTTCATATAAACTTACGACAAAACTGACCCGCATTACCCTCGATCTTCCGTTAGAAACCACCCTTCCCCCCGTTTTGGCAGTAGTACGAATGGACGCCGGCAAAAGGGGTGAAGCGGGGGATGTATGCATTCGACAATTGCGATTGCTCCGGACGGGGGTGGATCCTGGAGGAAGGGAATGGTTGAAGATCAGCGTAACGCTGGGGACGACACGGGGTTGGTCGAGAGCAGGGCGGTGGTCGTTGAACTTCTTGCACGGCGCACAAACGAGAACGAGAGATCTGCGCGGACTACGATGCGCAAATTATATTGTATATATATGCTTGTGTGTGCGCGCACGCGCGCGTGTGTTTGCGCGTTTCGGGACCCTCGCCAGTTCAATCCTGGCGAGGCCACCCTTGCCTAGAATTCCCCACGCGCGGTTATCCGTCAAATCCCCTTCTTCTCCCCTTTACCGCCCCTCCGCCGCCACTTGGGTAAGCCCGTTTTTGTTGCACCCTGAGCTCTCTGCAACCCTCGCTGAACCTCATCCTACTATCGTTTGGCGGGAGTGGCTCGTCATCCATACTCATATACGCATATATATGCCATTTTCGTGAAGGGTGCTTCGCCCTCGAACGCTCGAAGTAGTTCGTTTAATCGGGAAAATCAAATTTAACAAAACCATGAAGATATCACGTTTTTCTTCTCGATGTTAGGCGTTTGTTTTTCCCGATATTTCGATCGGAAAAGACGTAATGCTTGGCAAAAGCAAGGATTCGTAATCGGCGTGAGAGACTTCCTATTCGCATGGAAACTGAATGGTTCCGGATGTTTAGAATGCATGGTATAGAGTATAAAAGCCTTTTCTTCACCTTCGAGGATCATTCCAAGCTTTTCATGCAACGTCTCCAACGCAGCATCCTCTGAAAAAGTTTCTCGTCAATCGTTCCTTTCTTCAACGTAGTTAGTTCTCGCGCTTATGATTACCGTATCACTGTGCACATGCACAATGCATCTGGGGACAGATCGAAGACGCGTCGTTCCTCGCAGCATCCAAAATGGCGGCTGCCATTCCTTTAAACACTCATTACGCATGCGCGTTATTTATCCCGCGCGCTTGCGCCGATTAAGGAATTTTGTTGCACACTAATTCAGTGAAAATTTGCACGTTTAGCAACGAAGGAAAAATTTATCCCTTCGCGGAAATAGAGGATGATTCAATCAACACACGCCAAAGTACTAATTGGCTGGTAGGTGCGTACGTAATTCATCTGAAGAAAAACAAAACGAAATGATAATTCGTCAATAACGAAAAATGTCTCGATGTTTCGTCGATTTTACGAGCATAACCTCAAAATAATTTTCACCGCTTGATTCGTTATTTTATCAATCGCACGTTTTTGAAAAGATGATTACATTTTTTTTTTTAGATATTGATCTGTATCGTTTAATCGATAGTATTGAAATGATAAAATTCGTTGTAATTTTGGGGATAGACGATTGATTGATAAAGCGAGGTTCGCTTAGATTTTTAATTTTTTTCACAACTTATAAAGAATTTTGCCAGTTGCATAACAATAAATAGATTATTGACAACTCACGAAACTATAACGACAGTTGAGTTCGTTAATTTCAGGGTTGCCATCACTGTCGTTGGTTTATCCGCATTCTTCCTGTCCAAACGTTCGATAGAAGGCCATCGCTATGAAGCCATGAAATCACGACAGCGCATGAGAGATTCCAACCTTGGAGAGTACGAAGTCAGCGAAAGATTTTCTAGAAATAAAATAAATTAACTGAAAAAAAAAACAAACAAACAAGATGGCAGGTTTACCCGAATTGGACGAATCAAAGCTCAAACTTATGCAAGATTTGGAAATAGAGATGATGTCCGATATGTTCAATCGCATGACATCAGCTTGTCACAAAAAGTGCATACTGCCAAAGTACTCCGAGCCCGATCTTGGCAAGGGCGAGTCCGTTTGTCTGGATCGTTGCATCGCAAAGTATCTGGAAATTCACGAGCGCATAGGCAAGAGACTCACGGAATTGACCATGCAGGGTGACGGAGCGGCAGCGGGACAAATCGTTGAGAAACAGGCCAGTTAATCGAAGCGCCGAATTCTCACATTTGTCGATTTTGTAATTGAAAAAGAACAAAAAATAATAAGTTAAAGTTAATGAAAACCTGGAATCGCATTTAGGGAGAGTTTATGTAATTACAATTGAAAGTTCGAGTAAGCGCTGAATGAAGGGGGTGGAGAAGGGAGGGATAGTTATATTCTGTATTTAGAATTTGAATAAAATTGTGTAAATGTGATCGTTTTCTAGGAATTGCATAAGTTTATTATTGATCCGAGGCACACGAGTTTGAAATTAATTTTTTTTTCTCAACTAGAATGGTATATATAGCTCTGTACATATACAAATCCCGTGGATTTCCGTTATATTCAAAGTGCCATTAATTTTTTTTTTTAATGACTCAAATTTAGCAGCTTTAACACTAACTTGAAACTTAACGTTTTTTTTTTTTTCAACCATACGTACATTGACTTAAAATTGTTTTAACGAAAAACTTCAAAATGTACTGCATCGAAATTGGACAACAGTTCGAGAACGCTAAGAGTTTTCAGACTTTCGATGGGATTGCCCGGGTAGACCCCTGAATGACGAGCAGGCGGATTAAGAATGGCAAAATGGGGCACTCCCGTGATAATGGCAACTATTCTTTTACTTTAAGATTCTGGCACCTCGAAGTAAAATTTCTTCCCATTCAAATACGCCCTGTAGCAATTTACGTAATTAAATTTATACAATTAAAGAATATAATACTTACAAACTATCACGTAGTTAGAAACTGTAACTAGAAACAATGTTTGATAAAATCGCTTAAATAATCAATAAGCAATGTCTGTTTTTTTTAACTTCAATGATTTTTTTTTTACGTCCCAATTCGCGCTGTATTCCGACGGACAAATTTTTGTTATTATTACGAATGGTATATACCTATTTACACACACACACACACACACACATTATTCACTCGTGTCATTATGTGTTATTCAAGCATGCATTCCCTCCGCGTTATTTTATCTAAACTCCGCACCGTGTGATAATGACATTTTTCACGTTTTATTTATTTTATTTTTTCCCCCGCTGTTGTAGAGGAGAGTGGGGGGTTAATCCTTGATCGATGCTGGGATTCCTAAAATTAAAGTATGTTGTCCACCACCGACAACACGTACGGCAATTCTGTTCTCTTTCGACAATTGTTTGCTCCTTATTACCGTCGGAATTGAGACATCGTCCTCCTCGCCGGTTCCCAATTGTCCGTTACTACCCATACCCCAAGCGTACAAATCTCCCTTGTCCGTAACGGCGAACGATTGAGTGCTACCAGCTGCAACATCGATGCACTTTGTGTTCGCGAAACTCGGCACGATCGTAAGTTCTTTCGCGTCCTCGGACACATCACCGAGACCCAGACGACCGTATTCCTTGCGTCCTAGAACGAATACTTGACCGATGTCGTCGAGCGCAATAGTATGATGCTGACCGATACTAATGTGCTTCCAATTATGACCCTCGAATGTCTGTGACTTGCACGGGAATGAATACATACCCGTACGCGGCATTCCTGCGCGGAAAAAATTTAATAGAAGAAAAATAAATAAAATATTCAAGATCCCTTGAATTCGGAATGTTTAGCGTGGCAAGGTCGACAGGTTGAAATTTAACGAAAATAGAGAGAGAGAGAGTCGAGGATACTTGCTGTTTTTCCAGAGATGCTTTATCACAGATTAATAATAGCGATTTTTTGTCAATTACGTTTGCGAAACTGTAATTAAACCTTGTAGCAAATGATTTGAAAATTTTTGTATAATTGGCCAATAAAGAAATTTTTGGTATCATTGTTTGGACGAGAATCCATGGGCATTTTTTTTTTCCTTCAGATTTTCATTTTTATTCGCATTTTATTGGCTTTCGGTTTGAAAAATAAGTAATTAGCTTCGTATCCTTACCTAATTGATGATAATTATTGAGTCCGAACACAAGAATATCTCCCTTATCGTGAGTCTTGATGAAAGTACAATAGGATCCAGCCCAGATATCCTCGGCTTTTGCGTTTTTTGAACGATTAAATTGTACCAGACTGGGTGTAAGCAATTGAGCGACACCTCGACGACTGTAACGATCGGCGCTTCTCGTGCATATTCTTCCCAATTGTCCTTGCTCGCCGCAACCGCACGTATAGACGTGTCCGTGATCCGTTAAAAATGCCAAGTGATCAGCGCCCGATGATATTTTCACGACTTTGTGACCTGGTAACATCTCTACGGGAAAACGCTCATTTCCTCTTACCGTAAGTCCCATATTTCCATGCGAATCCTGAAAAATAATCAATTCGTAATCAAGTTTGAAAAATGTTGATCAAGTCAAAAGGAGAAATAAAGGTTATTTAATAATATTTATAATATAATGATAAAGATCGGAAAAAAGTATTGTACACTCTCTCTGTCCTAAGGAACGCAATAAAAAAATCAACAACAAAATATCTGAAGATCTAAGAAACGAGCGTCGCATGATTTATTGTGGAACGCCCTACTATGTAGAAGGTTGTATAGAGAAAAAGGAATACGCGAACAGATAAATACTGACCCGGAAAGAGCCCCAAGCAAAAACCTGTCCGTTTTCCAACAGTGCAGCACTGTGAGAATCTCCAGCGGTGACCTGCACAACCTTGCCGTCCAATTTCACCAGGCTCGGCGTCATTTCCGAACCTTCGATCGATGTGTCACGACCCAGTGCACCCTCGTCGTTGCAGCCAAAAGTGAGTATAGTGCCAGCTTTCATCAAGCAAACGCTGTGCATACCACCGGCGGCGATACAAACGATATCCTCACACGTGGGAATAACAGCGGGTCTCATTTTTTCCATACAGTTTGTCCCAAGTCCCAATTGGCCTACGTCACCCTGGCCAACCGCCAGAACGATTCCTCCGTCCTCAAATATTCTAAGATCGGGTCGCGGCGTCGATTCCGCATTTGCTCGTGCTAAGAACGTAACGGAAAGGTATTATACATTTTTTTTTTCTCCAATTTTCATATCGTTAAACAATTTTGATCTGTTGAATTAAGGAGAAGCAGCGCATCAACGTAACCTCAAAAAATGTCTAATGCACTATTCTCGGAGACGACTTATTCGTATAGAAAAAAAATAATGGGACTGCATAATTGATAGATCAACTATTTTTTTCCATTCGATTGAGCCATATCTCGGAGAAAAAGGATGTTAGGAAGTTTTGCTCCGTCTCTCTGGTACAGGTGCGAAAAAACGGGGGGAGGGATCTTACCCGTAATCTTAATAATGAAAATACGATATAAACGAAATGTAATGTAAAAAAAATCGGCCATGGCTGAAAAAACGAAGAAATGGTTACGCGAAGCTAACCTTCAACTCGGAGTGTGCCCGAGATTTTTGGAGCAAACATCTCGATATTGAATGAAACAGCTTCGGCAATTTTGTGCATTCCGAGATAAGAACTTTGTGAAAAACTTACCGTCCGACTTTTTTATCACTTTTGCCGGTTTAACGCCTTTGGCTATGGCCACAGCGGTACGTTTGGACCCTTTTCTCGCTGGCACTGAAACACGAGTCGCATGGATTAATAACTTTGTTAAGAAAACAAAAACATTGTGGAATCGAGATGCGGATGGACAATTGAAACTTGTCGTTATTATTCGTACTTACTCATAATATTCGTGGATTAACAAAGTACGATAAACGGAAACAAATAAAATGAACTACTGACAACGTGTTGTTGGCTCTTTGGCGCCAAAAGTTGCGATGATCGCTTGCTTCTAAAGTTCCGAAGTGACCGTTGAGAAATGTGTGTCGAGAGAGGGAGAGAGAGAGAGAAGCGCTCGTAGCGGCGAAAATTTGAAACACATCCTAGTGTCGGCAGTCCACGGCAGTCAGGGTGTGGAAACTCCCATACAAAAACCACGGCTCTATTATTAGTTCCCGTGAGGGGAACACTACAGAGAGTGCGCCACTATCGACGCACAGCTGGCGCGACCTACATAGTAGGAGCGAAAAGTAGAACTAGATCTTGGCAAGCTTTTTACCCGTTACCGACTTACTCACAAGGGGACCTTCGCGACTTGTCATCACCGATTTCGCTCGAATTTATAGGGTATGTTGGGGTTAACGAGGAGTGAAAGTGACCTAAGTGGGAGGGCCAGATGGGCAATATTTAAGAAAATACAAATTTTGCAAATTTAACAATACATAAGAAGTTTTCTAATCTTCTGTTTAAATTTTACGTTACTTGCACCACAAATATATTTAACTAATGCATAATGTATTTTATTTATTTATATTTTTTAAACATGTTATTATTTTCAAAGAATTCGAATTTTGGCATTTCTCATAACTTGGCAAGAGGATTGGGAAAGATTGGGAGATTAGGATTGTAATTGAAGCGGACACGAGGAATTTCTATATAAAATGAGATACTTTTATTATCATACAGTCGATGAATCGCATGTGCCGGAGTGATATTCATTGTAAAAACAGGGGAACCAGTAATTGTTTCGGTACCGTCCACACGTTATATGTACGACAGAATGTATTTTAATACAGTCTGTCAGTCGTACAGTAAGTAATTTTTCGAACGTTTAAGCATTATACAATGTTCCAACGAACAAAACTTATTTAATAAAAATAATGAACACTAATAAAGCAAAAGCATCATCTTTAATCTCCCACGTCTTGAGGAACAAGGTCTTATTGAGTCGTCGGTGTGGCATCGAAGGTGAACAAACTTCTGGCAATGGGACTGGACAGGAGGAAATTTGACAAAATCAATCTCGACGATAGATTCGAATGGAAAGAACAAAACCATAACGAGCGCTTTGAAAACATACTTCAGAATGTTGTCGGAGCCTATAATGACTTTTCAATACTACAACAGCTTCACAATTTCTACCGGTAGGTACAAAATTTTTGTGTTGCTTTTTCGTGTTATAGATCAGGAATCACGAGAATCACTCATCAGTGATGTGCATACCCTTGACTATCGTTTGTCAAAACTACGTTTTGATATTTTAATGCTATTGATCAAGCATCTGCAAAGGTAATTGAAGTAAACAAATAAAAATTCCGTTTATAACGAAATTCCTTCGGCAGAAAAAAATTAATAATTAACGAATAAACTCCTTTTAGAGGCGGTACATTTCGGTCCGATTTTGTTGCGACCCGAGGAAGAGACGGTAGCTTCGATAATGTACATAAAATTTTATAATACACATGACATATGATCCACTTAATCTAAATGAATGTAAATATATATCTGTATCTATACATATATAAATGATTTGCAAATAAATTATTGGAATAACTTTTTTTCATTTCTTGAAATATCTGTCTTTGATCTACTATACCGACCGACTTTTTATTTCCATGCCCACTCTTCATTCAAATAGCGCGCCGCAGCTGGATTTATATCTTTTTAGTTCCGACTAGGGGGACACTACATAGATAGCGCTAAAAACAGTGGCTGCGCTTCTTAACATGGGAGTTTCCACACCCTGACGGCAGTCGGCATTGTGACAATTGACAAAATTTGTGTTCGCACCTCCGCGCGCCGACGATCTGTAGATAAGAAAATTAATTTTGAGTGAAACCGTTAACGATCAAACATAGTTATGAACAATAAAAAATTATTAAACATTATACGCACTTTAATAGTTATTATCTGAAAAAAACCTTTACTTGTTTGGAGGTTAGTCGACGCAAAGTGATTCAGGGTCTAGTCAAATGTAAGATTAAAAACTGATCTTATTTAAACTAAATGCATGTATTATATCATACAGGGCATGCGTTTATTTATCGTACAGCGTGATAAAACTTTGTAACAGTTAGATGAGTGGAAAAGTAATGAATAGAAAAAAAATATGATTCTATTAAAACAGACTGGTTTATTTGAAAAGCTGTATCGATCGCTCGTCAAATATTCTTCGTTAACGTCTTCGTCAATATTTGAACAAAAAATCGGTCCTCATACTAATAATGTATGGCAAGCGAGATTACTCACTTTTCTGGAGTGCCCAGACACTAAAAATAATAAATGTAACGAATGCATGGATAATTCAAAATTGAATTCGCAAACTCTCGAGATGTGCAACGCAATTGAGCATTCGAATTTACTTTGCGAAAAAAAATCTTCGGAATACGATGAACTCGTAGCTTCCATAAATACGATTTTGCTCAGTGAGCGAGGCTCAAAAACAACGAATGCTCTCCGACTTGTTGATCAACAATGTTGCAAGCTTTTGACAAAATTGTCCAAATCCGAGATATTGCACGTGTTGCATCTATTCATGAGAAGCAGATTCAACATTACCAAGCTAAAATTATACAGGAGTTCGCTGCTTGCGCTAAGAAAATATCTTGAAAAAGGTCAGCTCTGCGTCGGTGAGACCTTACAGCTCTTGTTCTTTGAGAGTTCAGGTAAAAAGCTTGCGACTCGAAATATGAAGTTTTTAATAGATTTTTTGCCCCCTCTGAGCAATCTCTCACTGATGGAAAAAAGTGTAGTGGCTTATTCGACTTTCAAATGCAACGTAAAACTCAAAACTGAGGATATAAAAACGCTGGAAGATACATTAGAGACGAATGCAGCTGAGCTCGTAAAAGATATAGGAATTTTAGTGACAATATGCAAAAGTATAAGACACGCCGGTCCGACAAATGACTGTAGCCTGGTGAATTTGAGTCGGGAGATGATAGAAAAAGATGGGATTTTCATGATAATGGAAGCTGCCCATATTTTGGGCTTGTACGTAGAGGCGAAACATGAAAATTCCACGTTAACAAACAGACTTTTTCATGATTCGATGAGAAATCTTTCGAACAATAGGCAACAATTAATGTTGTCAACGATGAAATTTCCTGTGAGGATCAAGGATGTCGATAGACTTTTGTGGGCTTCCAGCTTTCTTAACTACAGACTAAGCCTATTGGATAGAAGAGAAATATCTTTGTTCATTGATCGAAGATACAGGGAATTTGAGGAAAAGCCTTTTCTTCTCGTCAATACTCTTTTATCACTGTGGATTCTCAATTGTAAATTAACGAAAGTTATAGACAAGTGCTTGAGGAACGATGTTTTCCGACTTGTAAACAAACAGAACGACCGATGGAAACCCATTGCAAGATTGCATTTGCTTCTTAATTGCATAAAGATCGAATGTAAAGAGATAAAATTGCCCGATGAACTTTTCAACACTCACAAGGTGTCAATGAAAGTTGACAAGTCCGTGAAGAGACTTTGTAAGATAATCAACGAATTAAGGGAAAAATTTAATATTGACGAGCCAACGATCGATTGTCCTGTCAGTGGAATTCATATAGCAGGCGTGAGTGTCAAGAGCGGAAACGTATCAATTCACATTGACTTACTGAACGATACAACGTGTTTCAAAGGGACAAAGACTCCTCACGGTCTCACGAACTTGAAACTACGATTACTTGAGAAAATTCAATATCATTCTGTACTGGTAAGTCCGAAAGTCCGAAAGAAGCGACTATTGGCAATATTTCTACAACAGTGTAAACAAATATTCAAATTGAAATCTAAAAAATTGTGGAGATGAATTTTTTCATAATAAAACGAATACTAAAAAAACAGAACTTCTCTTATAATTTTTTATATACTGATCTAAATATTCGTTTACATGAAGAGGAAAAGCATTCCGAAAGATCTCGCGTTTGGAATTTTCGATACGTAGTTTTTTTGTCGTAAAATAAAATTGTTAAAAATCATTACAGATGACCGAGGAACAATCGAACGACCCTGAATTCGTCTTGTCCACCGTCGTGAGGTGTATGAAAGACGTGACATGTGATAAGAGAGAAAAGAAATTTTCGAGCGAAGAAGAAAGTGTCAAAATAAATGTTATTCGATGAATCACGCTACATAACAGTTAATACAGGATCGTATTCTTTACAAAACGTGAAATATAAATAATTATAGAGTATAGCAATATATACGTTTCGTCCGCGTGAAGTCATTTGTCATTTTTTGTTGTTGTTTTTCTTAACGCATTACAAAATCAACAGATGATATATAAATTGGCTATCGTTAAATGTACAATGAACCATCTGCTGGTCCAAGATATCTCATCGAGATGAGCATCACGTCTATCAGCGTCCATACACCGAGTCCCCCGAAACTGAACAATTTTCCTATACCCTCCTGCCAGTGACCGAGGTAAAATCTATCAGCCCCAAAACCACCGAGGGTCACGCTAAGAATAAGAGCGGTCGACCATCTGTAACCACCGGTCCAATTGCACGGTAAATTTTTCATAAATCTTCTTCTGCCAAGACACACGATGTCGTCGTTGACTGTACAGTTAGTTCTGTAACGATAATTTAATATTTCTTTTATCAAACTTGTTGATTGTTCAATCGTTCTAAATTCGGCGGATATTTGTCATTTCGTCTTATTTCAGCTACAAATGTGTGATCTAGTGATAATGTACTTTATCATTATACCTTATCATGTACCAAGCTTCAGTACTGTATAAATGTTTCGAATTTTGTTAAAAAGGAACTCATCTTCTATAGCCAATTTACAAAATTGAATTTGATGTATATTTCATCCGCTCATTTTTTTATCACAGCATTGTACGGTTCCTGACAAGCATATATCGACGCTGCTTACGAAAACTAGCATGTTTCAGATTTCTTACGAAAACAAGCACGCTTGATATCTGCGCGAAAACTAGCATGTTTCGGCTTTTGCCACGAAAACTGGCACATTTCGATATTCACCGCGAAAACTAGCATGTTTCGGCTTTCACCACGAAAACTAGCAGGTTTCGACTTTCACCGCGAAAATTAGCACGTTTCAGTATCGCTGGAAGTGTTTCTCATTTTTTACTCCACGTTTTTTGAACATCCTTTTTTACTCCAAATTGACGAAATATTTATGCTTGTCATTTTATACTGTTTTATTTTTTGTTAACAATGTCAGTTTTTTTCCCTCTTGCTACTTCGTCCAAGACCTGACATTTCTCGAGATATCTCAATCGATTGTTTTGAAGCTTTTGTCAACTGTACTTTATACTTATACTGTACTTTATACTTTAGTCGTTGAACACTTCGAGATTTGTGTCTTTCTTTTATGAAATAAAAACATAATGAACGATTCTTCAGACTGTAAGTAGAATATACTTTTTATAAACAATAATTTTGTTCAATTCCATCGCTGAATCCGAAACTTAAAGTCATGAAAAATATCATTGATGAACAATTTTAGTTTTTGAGTCGTGGAATATTGCGTATCGTATTTTCGAATCGTATTTTCAATAATATTATTATTTTTAAAATAGAAAACGAATATAAATGTTTAAGGGTGTACGGGCGATACACCCTTAATGTTTTTCATTTATTCCTTATAGTGCTCCCGAAAAAATTATTAAGACATTTGTGAAAGTTCCGAATCTTCTTCGATTTAGTTCGGCAAATATACTGCTTTTTCCAGTGCAAATCGAAATATGCTAGTTTTCGCGACGGGAGCCGAAACATGCCACTTTTCGCGGCAGAGGCCGAATCATGCTAGTTTTCGGGGTGAAAGCCGAAACATGCTAGTTTTCGCGTCGAATATCGAAACGTGTTGATTTTCGTGGTGGAATTCGAAACGTGTTAGTTTTCGTAAGAAATTTGAATCGTGCTACTTTTCGTAAGCAGCGTCGATATAAGAGCGCAATGTAAAAACGTACAGTGTAAAAGCGTAAAAAAATTCAAATTCACAAGTAGAAGTAGTCCCAATAGTCGTACAATCTTAAAAGTTTGCAACAAACGATTATAGTTATATACAAATTTTCTATTGTATGATACAACCATAAAACATACCTGTAGTGTTGCCGGGGCGACGCTACCGAGCTACAAGAATTTTTTTGATGGCACTGATGTTCCCAATGCTCCGTCTGATAGCAATATCTGCATATGAACTTTTTCTGAAACGTTCTATCCCCCTAAAGAGATTCACATATCGAAAACTGAAATCTCAATCTTAGCTCCATATTTATTGTTTAAGAGAAACTTTTACTCACTACGCAGTCAATTTGTTCCGTTACTGTACAGTTCACGGTATAACTATTGCCATATATACATTTGGCATTGAGATCGCACTTCAGACAATCTCCGCCCAATGCAGAACACGGTGTTCCCGTTGGGCACATACCATAGGGTTCTTCCTGCAACACATGATCTTTGCGTATAAAAAAATTCACAATATATGCAATCTTTATTTTTCTGTTTACAAACTTACCTTTTTGCTACCATACGCAGGGGTAGAGTTTGCGTTTACTTCTCTCAGAGCATAACTCGCTATACCCTCTAAAACGGACAGTAACGAATTGTCAATAGTAATTATATTTCTGACGATGTTAAATATAAGAAGCCATCGGATGATAGGCCTCAAATATTCAATTTTAGTTTCTTGGTGCATTCCAGTGAAATAAAAATTTGAAAAAATTCGACCACACTGGACACCATTGACAAGATTGAGCTTAAACTATAATAAGATTACAAAATCATTATTCATACATAAAGAAATTTTATCATCCTATACTTTCGAAACTTATTTTTACGGTTTGAATTTTTTAACTTTTTTGGGAACGTAATCAATTAAGATTAATTTGTCAATGTTGAAATTTAATCTTTTTTAGAAAATGTTGAATTTCCTATAGAAATGTAAGGAAATGAAAAGTTCCTTTCGTTCGGTGCGTACATTGATCTTGGAGTGTTAATGTGATAAATAAATGATCCAGGAGAAACAGCCTCAATTATATCACTCACCGGTTACTTGAGTCGCCAATTTATCCGATAAATTGAAAATAAACGAAAACTTACGACTAATGAAAAATTTGATCGAGAACATAGAGAAATTTATTAATTACCATAACCCATGTGTGCCTCTTTGATTGTGCCCGAGAGAAGAGCCATTATAACGAATATAACATTTCGCAAATTAATACGAACGATATTCATTACGATTGTTAAATAACGTTTATTTATTTATTCAATAACAATCGTGAACAACGGAATAAAAGTCATTGACACTTTGGGATAAAGAAAGATATCCGGCAGAGCATTCTTGTCGTGTTTACAACACGAGAATTACAGCCCCAATGTTTGCGATCAACGCGCGCAACGTGAAAGCGATCGAAGTTTATGTTTTTTCCTGGAAAAAAAAAACAACAAATATTCCATTAATTTGCGAAGCAAGTTTCTTGAGATTTTCTTTTAAATCCAGTTAATTCATTTGGAATGTCCATAGGCTCGTGAGATATGTAATAATAATATAAAATGAAAAAAAAAGCAAAAATATCTGGATCAAAAGAATCAAGAGCCTAAAATTTTGCATTCGCTCAAGAACAAAATCAGCTGACTTCCGGACCCGATGTTCGTCGAGACGGTTAGTACGTCGTTTTTATTAGCCATACCGAGTGACAGAAGGTGGATTTTTTTTTTTTTTCGTTGTTTTCTATATTTCAATGATAACGAAAAAAAATTGAGGTATTAAACAAACAAAAGTTTCGAGGTCTGTTAAATGTTTTTGTCACACTTTACCGTACTATCGTGACGAGATAACTCGCGCTACGATAATACGAATGAAAACATGACGGGTGAAAATTTCGTCGCTTAACCGATAACCACAAAAAGCTTCGGAAATAAAAAAAAAGGTTCGTCCTCGGAATAATCGACGAACAACGGACAATTTTTTTTTCTTTCTTTCTTCTGATTATAATGTATTGTATGATTGTTAATTACAGCTGAGATTAGAGGCTGACATAGTTTGAAAGGGACAGCTATGGATTCCAAGGAATCTCTGAGAAAGAGCCAGGCAAACGTGGACATGGATGAATCCGAGGAGACTAACGACAATAGGTTTGTCAATAAATTTTTACAATCTACTAGGAATGATAATTATTAAAGTTTCTTTGAGAAGTTTTATCAATCGATCTATTTACTAAGCTTTAGCGATGAAATTAATTATCTCCAAATAACTATGACATTTTGCTATCCCTTAGGATTAGCGCCATTGACATTTGGTAATATTCACTTTGTAATTTCTCTCACCCCTTCTGTGTCATGTTGCCAATCGATAACGTTTAGAAAAATTCTATTTTTACATGTTGCACCAAAATGGTTGACAGTATAATTTTGTTTATCTTCAATGTCTAATTGGGCTGATGGGTTATCATTTTCTTTTAAATTTATGTTTAAAACCTATTGATCGTCGAAACTGCTACTGTAAAATTGTTCATCCACAAAATTTACTCGATATTTAGATATAAAATAGACACTTGTGTTTGTGATTATTCTTATCCCTTAGGATTAGCGTCATTAACATTTGATAACATTGACTTTGTAATTTCTCTCACCCCTTCTGTGTCATGTTGCCAATCGGTAACGTTTAGAAAAATTCTATTCATGTTGCACCAAAATGGTTGACAGTATAATTTTTCTCATCCTCAATGTCTAATTGTGCTGATGGGTTATCATTTTTTTAAATTTATGTTTAAAACCTATTGATCATCGATACTGCTACTGTAAAAATGTCCATCCACAAAATTTACTCGATATTTAAACATAAAATAGACACTCGTGTTTGTGATTATTCTTATCTCTTAGGATTAGTGCCATTAACATTTGATAACATTGACTTTGTAATTTTTTTTTACCCCTTCTGTGTCATGTTGCCAGTCGGTAACGTTTAGAAAAATTCTAGTTTTACATGTTACACCAAAATGGTTGACAGTATAATTTTGTTTATCTTCAATGTCTAATTGTGCTGATGGGTTATCATTTTCTTTTAAATTTATGTTTAAAACCTATTGATCGTCGATACTGCTACTGTAAAATTGTCCATCCACAAAATTTACTCGATATTTAAACATAAAATAGACACTTGAGTTTGTGATTATTCTTACCTCTTAGGATTAGTACCATTAACATTTGATAACATTGACTTTGTAATTTTTTTTTACCCCTTCTGTGTCATGTTGCCAGTCGGTAACGTTTAGAAAAATTCTAGTTTTACATGTTACACCAAAATGATTGACAGTATAATTTTGTTTATCTTCAATGTCTAATTGTGCTGATGGGTTATCATTTTCTTTTAAATATATGTTTAAAACCTATTGATCGTCGATACTGCTACTGTAAAATTGTTCATCCACAAAATTTACTCGATATTTAGACATAAAAGCCGCCTCTACGAACCAATGAAATAGATATGCTGAAGTTAGCATATCAGTTCTCAGCGTATGAAACAGAGTTCTATTTATATGCGACCGAGTTCTATATTTCCTGATGCCTTTCAACAATAGTTTCAGTGATTCAATAAGAAAAGACTGAAATTGACAAAATGATATGTTACAACTTCGTTACAATATCTAAGCTGTACGATTTTGTGATAGGCCGATGCATCGGTACGAGTTTTGGGCTCTTTTAGAGTTCAACGTGATAGTCCTGATACTCCTCCACGAATTTGAGAAGGGTTCTGGCTTGTGGCAATATTTGAATAGTTATGTACATTTTTTCGCGTCCTCCCATTGATATTTTAAGTTTTTGACGAAAATCTGATGTTATTCGTAATCAGCGAAACGTTTCCAATCGAATAGGGTATTGAAACATGGTAAAAGACGAACAAATCAATGCATGTTTTCCCGCTGATCATGAATCCGCTACCCATTTTCCCCAAGAAACTGAAATTTCCCTTGAAAATCGTCAAAAATGCAATTTTGTTTGTTAGAAGAAAAAAAACATCACAGAGAATTGAAAAGAATCAACATAAAAACTAAAAATAAGTAATTTAAAGAAAAAGCTAAATAACAATTAATGTATCGCAGATCCTTGGAACAAGAGAAGAATTTGCGTAAGCTCGCAAAGATACAAAACGGGATGATGGTCGGTGATCGTCTCAAGCTGAACAACAACATAGGCGAGAGCGAGGCAAAGTGTCTTGTACCAGCAAAATCGACTTTGGTAATGTCGAACGGAGCTCAAACACCAAGACCGGAGCGTCAGTCCGAAGGATCGGAAGAAATGGCCCGAGTATCCTCGAACGAAGATACCACGACAATCTCGAGCCGAACATCGTCAGCAATATCAGCGGTTCAGGCGCAATCAAACGACGAATCATCGATACCAACGAATTCTTCCGGTATTCACAATGGTCGTTCCAATTCACCTCAATTATGCGCCGGTGCGTCCTACGTCGATGCCAAATCGGCGAATCTTCATGGCGCGGAAGTGGGAAGAATTTCACGAGCCGATTCCGACATAAGAAACAACGTCGATTATACATTCGGCATTGACAAATGTCCGTCAAAAGTATCCTGCGGTAGCGATTCGAATCCCGATATCGGAGCTACATGGAACGCCACAAGTTCGTATCCAAGTGGCGCGTCGATGAATAATATAGGTGCTAGAATTGGTTCAACGAGTCACGGTACTTGTTGCTATCTGAGGCCGAATATAAATGGTACACGAGACGAAAACGACGACGAGGAAGCGAGCGGAGGGCAAAAACGAGAGTTGACGGATCGACGAGACTCGAGTTCCGGTAACGAGGACGATTTGTCGGACGTCGAGGATTATTGCATATACACGTACAAGGGAAACGACGATGCCGTCGAAGCGTCGAATTCTCGACAATCGATGAATCCGGGAAACGAGGAGGATCACGTAGCTGCCGGCGGACGACCAAACAGTAGCGGCAGATCAAGTCCGGAAATGGATTTTCTCGAGATGGATTTTGATCCTGGACCTTCGTGCGAACAGGACACCGGCGACAGTGATTTGGCATCGATTAATGAGGACATACAGAATTTAACGCTTGACAATGTCGATAACGATCCTCTGCTGTTGAACGATCTTAGCGGCGGTAAGGTCGTTGCGAGACAGCAACGTTCCGTCACACCGGAACTCACGACGAATAAACAGCGCGAACAGAATGTCAGCAATGATATTGAACAACGGGATAACGAGATTACAGCGAGTACCAGTAGAGTCGTAACTTGCACGAGTCCTGGCTCCCAATCTATGCCGAGCACCAGCGCTGGCCTTCGTAAGTTTGATATTTATTTGCAATACTCGTAAATTAATTTACGGAATTGATTTATCATTATGTAAATAGCATAAATTACATTTTGCAGAAATAACGACATTTTATTCGTTACAAAATATATTGCTGAGATATTTTGCCGAACTATCGATTAAATTACCGAATGATTTATCGTTAAGCCACTCACACGATATTACGAAATGTTTTCCTGAAATCTTACGAATATTTGTTCGCTGTATAATACAAATATTTTTTTTCAATAATTCGTTTTTTTCCGAAATAGCTCGTAATTGTAAATTTTCCCGAAATATACATTTTTCTTTCGTTATTATTCTTCAGGAAAATGGGAAGCAACAAGTTTAAATCGAAGTATCGGATGTCCGTTGCGCGAATCTTACAGCTATCACAATACAAGCGGTGATTTAATATCGCCTGGTGACAATCGTGACGCCGAGACGGAATTATGGGCCGACAGTACGTCGGTATCGGTGCCTGAAAATTCAAATTTCAACACGAGAAAGAACAATCTCAGTTCGACCCTCTATCATCGCATGATGGCGAAAAAATTGATGCTCAGCAAGCAAACCGCTTTTAATCAGAGCGGTGATTCGAATTTGGTAAGATGATTTATCGTTCGTTCACTTTTTTTTCGCAAATTGATGAAAAGAAATATCGTCCAATTTATCCGAACGTTGAATTTTTCTGTAGGAAAGCGAATTGTGCAGTGTACGGCTGGAAGGACCATCGCCCGTTGAGAAAGTTATGCTCTGGAGCGAGCAAGAGGCTACGGTCAAACAAGTCACGCAGATTGGTACTTCCGCCTGTGGCGCAACTTCCGCTATAAATGCTCTCGTGAGTTGGAAAAAATATATTTTTTTCAATCAAAACGTATCCGTTCAATCTATTAACGGTGAATGGCAAATACCTCAAAATGATATGTTGTTATCATATTGTTGTTAAAATTATGACAAATAATTTCATCGTCACTAATACCATAATCAATAGTTATCATTATAAATACGAAAATCCAGCTAATCGATAGAATTATATTGATGCGTTAGTATTATTAATTTTTTGCATATTTTCAAAACACATTCGTGTATTATTGAATCCGTATGTATTAGGGCGAATTTTTTTTTTTCAGTCCCCACCCGAAATTTTGTTTGATATGTCGAAAAAGAAATTCCCTAAAAGTTACAGACCTTAATATTAATTCTAAGTACTCTCCCAAAGCGTGAGAAGATTTTCCATCTAAAATACACGTAAATCGAATCTTTTTTTTACATTTCTATAACTCAGCCGCATTTTATGTTATCATATTGTTCTTGGTTTCGATTTACTCAGAATAAAACAATCTAAAAAAGTGCCTTTTGCGGCGAAAGTGTAAATTGTACTGGTGAGTTGGTACGGGTCACTGAAGTCGATTTTTACCCAGAATTCGCGTTTTCTTGCTGTTATCTCCGAAACATTTAACTTTACAAAAAAAATGTAAACGAAAAATTTGTTGACAATTTAATTTCCTACAAAAAAGGTCCTATCGACCCAATTGCTTAGATTAATATTCCTTGAGATATTGAACTTTATTTTTTTTATTATTTAATATTTCATATTTTATAAATTTTATACTACTCATAAGTTAAAGTTCAATATCTCAAGAAATATTAATCTAAGGCTTAGATTAATATTTCTTGAGATATTGAACTTTAACTCTAAGCCTTAGATTAATATTTCTTCAGATATGGAATTTTAACTTATGAGTAGTATAAAATTTATAAAATATGAAATATTAAATAATTAAAAAAATAAAAATAAAATAAAGTTCAATATCTCAAGAAATATTAATCTAAGCAATTGGGTCGACAGGATCTTTTTTGTAGGAAATTGAATTTCCAACAAATTTTTCATTTACATTTTTTTCGTAAAGTTAATTGTTTCGGAGATAACAGCAAAAAAAAGAGAATTTTGGATAAAAATCAACTTCAGTCGCCGCAAAAGGCACTTTTTTAGATTGCTTTATCCCGAGTAAATCGAAACCAAGAACAATATGATAGCATAAAATGCGGCTGAGTTAAAGAAATTTGAAAAAAAAAAAAAATTCGATTTACGTGTATTTTAGATGGAAAATCTTCTCACGCTAACGGAAGGTACTTAGAATTAATATTAAGGGCTGTAACTTTCAGGGAATTTCTTTTTCGACATATCCAACAAAATTTCGGGTGGGGACTGAAAAAAAAAAAATCGCCCTAGTATGTTGATGCCCCCCCCTCCATACATCGCCCCTGTTAAATTGTGCTATTTCATCGTGTTAAGTTTCTATGAGATCAATTTTCTTGTACGTCTTCAGCTTGCCCTTGACGTGCCGTTCTCCCTCGAGGTATTGGTAAAAGGTGTAGCTACGAGATTGCGCGAGCCCGGTACACCGTTGCCAAGGTATCTCGTCAGTAGATCACTAGCAGGCGCGACACACAAGGACGTTATCCGTGGCTTATCGCTGGCCACAAACGGCGCCGTTATCACGAAATTCTTTGCATTTTATCCGGAACGCAATGTATCATTGTCGCATTGGCTTCATCATTGGATTTCACGAGGTAACCGAGGCAACACGCGGGAATTTTAACCATGAAAATTGAGAGAAAAAAAATAGAATAATTTTAACGATTTTTCTTCTATCGTCTCAGGTGCCGCCCCTATCGCCACGTTGAATTTGCAAAATTGCGGTACCGGCTCTAACATACCGGACGCTTGGCATCATCAAATGATATTCGGCGTTAGCCAATCGGGTATTTATACGACAAATCCGTTGGAATGCTTGCCGGAACAGCTTGTGTGGCATCAGCTCGTAAGCCCGAGTATTCTTCTGGTCAAACGATCTGACGTTTTGGCACATTGGAATCCAGCTACCGATCTAACGCCTCTAGCCAGGTTCGATCAACACTGGCGAAAGCTCAATGTTCTCGGTGAGTGTTCTTCCGATGGGATAATAAATTCGATAAAAAATAGAAAAGTACTGCCGTAGGGTAATTGATCTTTGCAAAAGTGAAAAAACAATTTAACTGTCTGAGCTCAAAAATAACGGCACGGTCACAATCTTGTTTGGAAGATACTATATTTCAATGAAACTTTACGGTGGTTTAGTCGGTTGAACAGAAAAAGTTTGTAATTAATATTTCTGATAGTTTAACGCTTAATATTTGAAAATCTAATTTTCATCAAACTTTAATCTTTTGTTTGTTTTTTTTTTCGGTTTTTGTTTAAATAACAGGTCAAGTCGTGAATATGATACGTGAAACAATGGGCGAGAGGAAGCAACCGACGAATTCGACAATTGGGGCAAGTCACATTCGCATACCTGCGTCATTTCAAGCCGGAATAACACTCGTTATGCGCACCGATGCACCAGCCGCCGAAGAATTATTGCACACCGAGCAACTGCCCTTACTCTAGTCCGATGAACGAAATTGAGAGAAACTAAACGAAAGAAGAGAGCGAGACAGAGAGAGAGACGAATAGAGTAAGGCTTACTAAACGTCCTTCGTCGTCGACTGGCCGATAACGTTGTAATTAATAGCTGTAATTTGACAGGCTGGTTCGCACAACGCCCCCCCCCCCCTCCCCAAAAACAAAAAGAGTCGTCCAGCGAAATACAGCCAGATGACGAGAGCATATTCTGTTCTCTTAAACAACGACGAAGCGGCGTTTTATCCCTTTCCCCGCTGATTCCATCAAGAGAAAACTGCCCATGCAATTGACATTAGGAGCAGAGTATATAGTTTTTCAGTTTTATATAACTGAATATATAATAGTGTTCAATATTAATTGATATTTAACTCAGGTCTCTTCAACGAATTTATGACGCGTCTATTCGCGATATCAAGTGTTTCGTTTGTTGTTTTTGCTATTTAAACGGTTAATGCCAGTGAGACGATAACATATAATTTTTCGTTTATGCATTCGCTGATGTAACGCATAATTTCAAAGTACCTAATTATAATGTATATATATATATATATATATATATATATATATATATATTAGGTATGCATAAACTCGTTTGTTTTCCTTTCGTTTCTTTTTTTTTTGTTCAATTTTTCAGCCACAGAGGGAGACAAGGTCCGTAGAAAAATACCGAGAATTCATATCGGAAAGGTTCGGTTGGAAAAACTGATCGAAAAATTTGTTTGCACGTCGATTAAAAAAAAAGACAATCCGTGAATTCCAATAAAATCTATTGTCATACCTCCCTTAATATTATTATTATTATTTCGTTCGTTTCTCGCATATTACGTATCGTTACCAAAATTCATCATATAATAATCGAAGGATTATTTTTTTTCTTCCTTTTTTTTATGTCTCTCTGTTTTCTCAGGTGTAGAAGAGACGAATCGCTCAGTGTGTGATATCGTCTTCGTCACATTGTGCAAATATGGAATACAATAAGTTCATTTATGTACACGTACACGCGGTTTACAATGAGGTCTAGTTGTCCGAGACGGAAACGGGCACACATGTCGTCGCAAGTCGATCCTAGGACATACTGTAAGAGGAAAAAAAAAAGAAGAAAAAAACGTTTTAGAGAATTATTTTTCAATTGCCAGTTGAAGCGAGAAGGTATGGGGAATTTCAATTGTTATTATCGACTGCTTCATTAAATGCACTATAATAACGGTGAAATGGAAATTTGTTGTTTTTCTTTTTGGTATATACCTTTCTATGAGGGATGCTCGCATGCACGATGTAATTGCGGCTGGTGTCGCCTCGTTTAGCTTGAATACACTCTCGATTACCGAGAGTTCGGTGCCGGTGGTGTCCATACCGCAAAAACTTGCCCAATCGTTCACGACCATACCAGCTGCTATAACATCGCTACCTCTGTTCACAGTACCCGCCTGAGGATGGACAAACAACGAGGTATAATATCGCGCGAGACGTCGAAGAATTACAAATGAGCGAAATCTTATTTTTCAAATCTAATTAACGTCTTATTTATTATGATATATCGCCTTGTTATTAAAGAATTTGCCTGATAACGTGAATTTAGTTTTAAAAAATGTATTATTCATCGGCGGTAAACGTGAAATTGCAAAGTTTCGTGTGTAATGGGAAAAATTGATTATGCACGATTTTTTTAAAGGTTTCTTACCGCTAGGGGTACTTGCAACAACGACGACAATTCATCCTGATCCTGTATTGAAGTTTTTGGATGGACCAGGCCACCTTGATTGGAGAGAACGGCGTACGAACCGACGAGAACGTTGCTCGCCACTGTCTGCCTGAATACTTCGACTTTGAGAGTGTCCGCAAGTATTTCTTCAGTTTCCTAGAGATATTGTTAATTCATTGTTACTATTAAACTTATAGTCATAATAATAAGCGATTCCCACTAATTAGGTACGAAAGTTTAATAAAAGTATGCAATCTCCAAAAGAAGGATATTATGAATGTTGGCAAATGAAACAGCAAATGTACAGCAGTGTTCAAGCGATTAAGGAATCAAAAGAAAAATGTTTTTATGAATACCCTGTCAAGATCGGGATGAACAAGAGCAACATAATCATTGCACGCAATAACATTGCCCAGTGCGGATAGTCTTTCCTCGACACGCTGTACACTGACGCTGTCTGGCAGGGAATTTCTTATGTGTTGGAGTTCATTGTCAGTCGTGGTGTTTGGCACGAGTAGACCATTTTTGTTTCCTACGAATGAATTGTCACATATGGGAAACGTAGTGTTAAAAAAAAAAAAAACAGTTACACGACATTGCGCAAACAACTCACCGACGCACAGTCTTCCAATGATTCTGCAACCAGCGACAGACGCGTGAACGACAGGTATCGTTTCGCCAAGTTCAGCCTCGAAAACACTGAAACAATTGGCTATTTACAAATCGACCGAAATTGTATGAACCAACGTAAATGATAGACGTGGCTTTTGAGATTACCTATAGAAATTCTCAGAACCTCCAATGGCTACGAGACAGTAGGAATTAGTGAGTTTGGAAAATACACCAATCTCATTGTTATTCTCGAATTGCACGCGAACTGCCATATTGATATGCGAAAATTATTTACATATGGTTTGAACGAGATTAAATAATTTTTACGTAGTTTGTTCGAATGGAGAGAGCAGTTGGATAGAGTTTGAAAATGTGTCGCTGTGGGTAACCTCACTTTTTTTACCTACAGTGGACGAATATATTCGTAGACGCGCTAACACGAGGCTCTTCTGTTCACGGTCTTGTTGTCCGTGTCGTGAAGGAGTGCAAAAAAACGAGACAGCGCGCTACGCGAATGTATATTATCAAAGAGATGGCGCTGATTGCTATTTACCGATTGAGCAATGTTTTTTGCCTAGTGGGTTCGCGATTATCACGCTTAGCGCAATTGCGCGTAAAGCTCGAGGCGAGTATTCTCGATCTAGCTAATCTTTTGTTGAAGGACAAATCTAAAAAGGAAAATAAAATTGCAATTTTATATTTTGTTTTATGTTTGTTTTGCGACGTAAACGCTCCCGGGATTTCACGACTTTACACGGAAGGAAAAATTCAGTTTATTTTTAAGCACATGATGCCTGGCATTTATGCCGTTGCGGAAATGTATAAAATTGCGCGTAAAAGCTCGAAGCGAGTATTCTCGATCTATCTAATCTTTTGTCGAAGGACAAATAAAAAAATGAAAATAAAATTGCCATCTTACACTTTGTTTTATATTTGTTTTGCCACGTACACGTTTCCGGGATTTCACGACTTTACACGGAAGGAAAAATTCAGTTTAGTTTTCATCACACCATGCCTGACATTTATGCCGTTGCGGAAATGTATAAAATTGCGCGTAAAAGCTCGAAGCGAGTATTCTCGATCTATCTAATCTTTTGTCGAAGGACAAATAAAAAAAGAAAAAGAAAATTGCCATTTTACATTTTGTTTTATATTTGTTTTGCGACGCACACGTTTCTGGGATTTTACGACATTACACGGAAGGAAAAATTGAGTTTATTTTTAAGCACACCATGCCTGGCATTTATGCCTTTGCGGAAATGTATAAAATTGCCCGTAAAAGTTCGTGGCGTGTATGTACGGTTTATTTAATGTTTGTCAAAGGACAAGTAAAAAATATAAAATGAAAATGGAATTGTATATTTATTTTGCGACGCACACGTTTCCGGGGTTTCACGACTTTATAAGGAAGGAAAAATTCAGTATATTTTTAAGCCCAACATACCTCGCATTTTTGTCTTTGCGTAAATGTATAAAAATTCACGTAAACGTTCGAGGCGAGTATTCTTGATCTATCTAATCTTTTGTCGAAGGACATAAAAAATAATGCAAATTAAAATTGAAATTTTAAATTGTGTTTTATATTTGTTTTGTGACGCACACGTTTCCGGGGTTTCACGACTTTACAAGGAAGGAAACATTGAGTTCATTTTTAAGCACACCATGCCTGGCATTTATGCCTTTGCGGAAATGTACAAAATTGCGCGTAAAAGCTCGAGGCGAGTATTCTCGATTTATCTAATCTATTGTCGAAGGACGAATAAAAAATGCAAAATAAAATTGGAATTTTATATTTGTTTTGCGACGCACACGTTTCCCGGATTTCACGACTTTACACGGAAGGAAAAATTGAGATTCTTTTTCAGCCCACCATGCCTGACATTTATGCCTTTGCGGAAATGTATAAAATTGAACGTAACAGTTCGTGGCGAGTATGTTCGGTTTATTTAATCTTTGTCAAAGGACAAGTAAAAAATATAAAATGAAATTGAAATTTTATATTTATTTTGCGACGGGATTTTACGACTTTACACGGAAGGAAAAATTAAGTTCATTTTTAAGCACACCATGCCTGGCATTTGTGCCTTTGCGGAAATGTGTAAAATTGCACGTAAAAGTCGAGGCGAGTATTGTCAATCTATCTAATCTTTTGTCGAGGGACAAATAAAAAAAGGAAAATATAATTGCAATTTTACATTTTGTTTTATATTTGTTTTGCGACGCACACGTTTCCCGGATTTCACGACTTTACACGGAAGGAAAAATTGAGATTATTTTTCAGCACACCATGCCTGAAATTTATGCCTTTGCGGAAATGTATAAAATTGAACGTAAAAGTTCGTGGCGAGTATGTTCGGTTTATTTAATCTTTACCAAAGGACAAGTAAAAAATATAAAATGAAATTGAAATTTTATATTTATTTTACGACGGACACGTTTCGGGGTTTCACGACTTAATACGGAAGGAAAAATTCAGTATATTTTTAAGCACATCATGCCTGGCATTTTTGCATTTGCGGACATGTATAAAAATCCACGTAAACGTTCGAGGCGAGTATTCTCGATCTATCTAATCTTTTGTCGAAGGATATAAAAAAAAGGAAATAAAATTGCAATTTTACATTTTGTTTTATATTTGTTTTGCGATGCACACGTTTCCGGGATTTCACGACTTTACACGGAAGGAAAAATTGAGTTTATTTTTCAGCACATCATGCCAGGCATTTATGCCTATGCGGAAATGTATAAAATTGCGCGAAAAAGCTCGAGGCGAGTATTCTCCATCAATCTAATCTTTTGTCGAAGAATGAATAAAAAATGGAAAATGAAATTGAAATTTTAAATTTGTTTTGCGACGCACACGTTTCCGGGATTTCACGACTATACACGGAAGGAAAAATTGACA
Source organism: Oxytorus armatus (assembly GCA_958009045.1). Taxonomy (NCBI): domain Eukaryota; kingdom Metazoa; phylum Arthropoda; class Insecta; order Hymenoptera; family Ichneumonidae; genus Oxytorus; species Oxytorus armatus. Next base: position 14,659,145 of record OY253752.1, read on the forward strand.
TTATTTTTAAGCACACCAAGCCGGCATTTATGCCTTTGCGGAAATGTTTAAAATTGCGCGTAAAAGTCCAGGCGAGTATTTTCGATTTATCTAATCTTTTGTCGAAGGACGAATAAAAAATGCAAAATGAAATTTAAATTTTATATTTTGTTTTTCATTTGTTTTGCGACGCACACGTTTCCGGAATTTCACGACTTTACACGGAAGGGAAAATTCAGATTATTTTTAAGCACATCATGCCTGGCATTTGTGCCTTTGCGGAAATTTATAAAAATTCACGTAAACGTTCGAGGCGAGTATTCTGAATCTATCTAATCTTTTGTCGAAGGACATAAAAAAAATGCAAATTAAAATTGAAATTTTATATTTGTTTTGCGTCGCACACGTTTCCGGGATTTCACGACTTTACATGGAAGAAAAAATTGAGTTCATTTTTAAGCACACCATGCCTGGCATTTATGCCTTTCCGGAAATGTATAAAATGGCGCGTAAAAGTCGAGGCGAGTATTTTCGATTTATCTAATCTTTTGTCGAAGGACGAATAGAAAATGCAAAATGAAATTGAAATTTTATATTTTGTTGTACATTTGTTTTGCGACGCACACGTTTCCCGGATTTCACGACTTTACACGGAAGGAAAAATTGAGTTTATATTTAAGCACATCATGCCTGACATTTATGCCTTTGCGGAAATGTATAAAATTGAACGTAAAAGTTCGTTGCGAGTATGTTCGATTTATCTAATCTTTTGTCGAAGGACAAATAAAAAAAGGAAAATAAAATTGCAATTTTATATTTTGTTTTATGTTTGTTTTGCGACGCACGCGTTTCCGGGATTTCACGACATTACACGGAAGGAAAAATTTAGTTTACTATTCAGCACATCATGCCTGGCATTTATGCCTTTGCGGAAATGTATAAAATTGCGTGTAATAACTCGAGGCGAGTATTCTCGATCTATCTAATCTTTTGTCGAAGGACAAGTAAAAAATATAAAGTGAAATTGAAATTTTGTTTGTTTAGCGACGCACACGTTTCCGGGATTTCACGACTTTAAACGGAAGGAAAAATTGAGGATATTTTTAAGCACATGATGCCTGGCATTTATGCCTTTGCGGAAATGTATAAAATTGCGCGTAAAAGCTCGAGGCGAGTATTCTCGACCTATCTAATCTTTTATCGATGGATAAATAAAAAAAGTAAAATAAAATTGCAATTTTACATTTTGTTTTATATTTGTTTTGCGACGCACACGTTTCCGGAATTTCACGACTTTACACGGAAGGAAAAATTCAGTTTATTTTTAAGCACACCATGCCTGACATTTATGCCTTTGCGGAAATGTATAAAATTGCCCGTAAAAGTTCGAGGCGAGTATTCTCGATCTAATCTTTTGTCGAAAGACAAATAAAAAATGCAAAATAAAATTGAAATTTTATCTTTTATTTTATATTTGTTTTGCGACGCACACGTTTCCAGGATTTCACGACTTTACAGGGAACGAAAAATTGAGTTTATTTTTCTGCACACCATGCCTGGCATTTATGCCTTTGCGGAATTGTATAAAATTGCGCGTAAAAGCTCGAGGGGAGTATTCTCGATTTATCTAATCTTTTGTCGAAGGAGGTATAAAAAATGCAAAATGAAATTGAAATTTTATATTTTGTTTTATATTTGTTTCGCGACGCACACGTTTCCGGGATTTCACGACTTTGCACGGAAGGAAAAATTTAGTTTATTTTTCATCACACCATGCCTGACATTTATGCCTTTGCGGAAATGTATAAAATTGCCCGTAAAAGTTCGAGGCGAGTATTCTCGATCTAATCTTTTGTCGAAAGACAAATAAAAAATGCAAAATAAAATTGAAATTTTATCTTTTATTTTATATTTGTTTTGCGACGCACACGTTTCCAGGATTTCACGACTTTACAGGGAACGAAAAATTTATTGCGCGTAAAAGCTTGAGGCGAGTATTCTCAATCTATCTAATCTTTTGTCGAAGTACAAATAAAAAAGGAATATAAAATTGCAATTTTACATTTTGTTTTATATTTGTTTTGCGACGCCCACGTTTCCCGGATTTCACGACTTCACACGGAAGGAAAAATTCAGTTTATTTTTCAGCACATCATGCCTGGCATTTATGCCGTTGCGGAAATGTATAAAATTGCCCGTAAATGCTCGTGGCGAGTATGTTCGGTTTAATTAATCTTTGTCAAAAGACAAGTAAAAAATATAAAATGAAATTGAAATTTTATCTTAATTTTGCGACGCACACGTTTCCGGGGTTTCACGACTTTATAAGGAAGGAAAAATTCAGTATATTTTTAAGCCCATGATGCCTGGCATTTTTGCCTTTGCGGAAATGTATAAAAATCCACGTAAACGTTCGAGGCGAGTTATCTAGATGTATCCAATATTTGTCTAAGCAGAAGTAAAAAATATAAAATGAAATTGTACTGTATCATAAATAAATTAATAATAACTGTCATTTTGAAGTAACTAAAAGTGGTCAACTCTACTTCGTTATACTTTACTGAGAACGTTTTATATTTTTTTAAATCTCATCTTCGATAGCTCTTTGTATGCTTCGACATTTTAAATTATCCACATTTCTGGACAGTTTACATATTTTTATGATTTCTAGCGTGTTTTCTTCAGATACTAGGTTTTTAATATCAATTCTGAAACGACTCTGTATTCATCTAAGCAACAACACTGCTGCAGTCAACTTCCTGCTCGATGCGTTGGTAGCAAATGGCTCAATAGATTCCGCAGAAGCGACAGTCGAGTATTTCCAATGCGAGTATGAAGTACAATTGCCATTCGAAACTCTCGAGGAGTTTCGAAAGTTTGATCTCAAATTGGCGGGAGATCAAGCACGAAACCGTGACTTAGTCAGTTGAGTCCAAAACTTAGCAAAAAATCTACAGTTGAACAATATAAAAAGATCTTGCAAGGGTTTTACGTTTCCTTCAGATTTCATCTTTGAGACCGGTCGAACTGTATGGCAAAAAGTTACACAACAACTATGCGAAAATTTTTCCTTCGTCAGCTGATGATAAATTTCATCGCAAAAAAAAGTGGAGGGAAAAACATTGCTACGAAGTACATGCTTTGGCAAATGCATGATCGCTATCTCGTGACGATTATCACTATTTATAATGCTAACAGAAATGCAAATAGATGTAACTGTTTTTAGAAATCTGATTTCAGCCACACTTATGAGATACTACACGCACTCAGATGGATCACCTGTCAATGAGGATGAGGTATTGAAATATGTCGGAAATGCAATATCAAACGCAAAAGATTGGGATGGACGTCAACCCCGCCCGCCGAATTATCAAATCTCCATATCATTAGCTTAAGTAAACAATGAAAAGCTGTTTCCAAAGCTATAAATCTGAAAAAATAAAAATAATAAGCTAACGCCAAATTTATTATCTATTTTTATAACCTAATTTATTAACTAGTCCATATATTAAATGTATTTCATCTGATATTTCTCGGGTAAACAGATTTATTGCGATTTACGCGCATCTAGGATGACCCTGTAATATCCGTTAGGGATCCCGTCAGATCCCATACAATTCCTTTAGGAATCCCGTAGGATCCGGACTGGATACAGTTAAGAATCCAGCCGGTTCCCAGTCGGGAGTCCCGATCGGGAGGCTCGACTGGAATCCAGCTTACAGGAGTGACGTTTCCGTGATGGGATCCGATCGAATATCCAGTCGGATCCTGGCCAGAGACTGGGAATAATTTCTGGATTCCAGCTGGATCCCCGCCACAATTTCTGTACGGCAAAAATCTTCTATTTTTAATTCTCAACGCCAATCTGTTCAAAATATGTCAAAACGTCGTGCACTGTAGAAAGAATTACTAAAAGCGATAAAACGCGTTTAATATTTTTCTTATATGAAAACTTAAGTAAAATAAACTGATACTTTTTTTGTGATATGTATGGGTTTTTGAATTTTTCGAAAAAATCGTTATGGGTATTTCTTGAGGTTGCGATCACGAAAAACGAGGGGAAAGAACACTACGTGAGGAGAGTCACACAAAAACGTTAGACGATCCTTGAATCGTACTTGTAACATCAAGTTAGTTTAGTTTATAAAAATAGTTTATTAGTTTATAAAAATATTTTTAAGGAATATTTTTTCGCTTCTGAGATTCGTGAACGAGTATCTCACTTCTCTAATTTGTCAGGAATTAATAAGAGGAAAGAATTCAAGAATAACACACACAGTTTGTCAGACGGGGTCCGTATATATATTTTAGCGGTTCGAAGTAATAATAATAATGATAATAAGTAGGTGATACAATAACGTCCGTACAGCACGGGATCTCGCGTCGAACTCACGTCGATTACCTCGGCGGAAAAGGGAGAGAAGAAGAGCTTCTCTCTTGTTCGTCATCGTGAGCAGTAAATGCTCAAGTCAACAGAGACAATATATGTCTACCACGTAAATCAGTGGGCCGTTACAGATTTGAACCTTACAGCTCGGCCTCTCCTGATAAAAGTCCGTCTCGGACGACATATTCTCTTTGTCCAATATCCATATAATCATACATAAATACTCGTCCATATTTCAAAATCTCTCTCGCAATTCGATACATTATATACACGTTTTTTCAAAAGTCCGTCTCGGACGACGTACTCTCCTTTTCGATATACATACATCGTACATAAGTACTCGTCAACATTTCAAACTATCTCTCGTCATCCGATACATTATACACATGTTTTCTTACGATACACTCGATATTATTCAGTCACATACGCTCTCATCCTTGCTATCACCTGAGAAATCGCGAGCACACCAGGGCCTCATATTTATCGAACCCCAAGTACCACAATAAGGCCTCTGCGTGATCTGGTCCACATCTGGTGGTTTTCCACGTCCGCAACAACATAACGATCATTTCGTAGAACTTTGGTTACTCGATAAGGACCTTTAAACTTTGGAATTATTTTATGAGGTGCCCCCAATGTACTTTCGAAATTCTTTATCATGACATAATCATCGACCTCGTATTTATGTTCTTCTTTCCGTTTCTTGTTAACATACCGTTGACTATACTTTTGCGCTTTGTCTATCTTTTCGGCCGCCTTTGCTCGCAATATGTCTAAGTCACGAGTCTGAGTCGCAACAGCGTCCTCAATATAGTCTTTTATCTTGTCGCAAACCTTTCCACGCTGGTTGATACCAAATAAGAGCTTCGCTGGCGTTTCGCCGGTCGATGCATTAATCGAATTGTTCAAAGCGAACTCGACGTCGTCCAAAACCTTATACCAATACTGCCCGGATGCGTTGTCAATTAATTTGCCCAACATTGGCACTAATGTGCGGTTTACTCGTTCGACCTGACCATTCGCGTTCGGCGAGGCTGTTGCAATTTGCACATGTTTAATATTGTTATCTTTAAGAAAATTGTCAAATTCCCGTGATGTGAAACTCGTGCCTCGATCGGAGATAATGCACTTTGGTCGACTATGATTCGAAAAAAACCCTCTTAAGCAGTCGATTGTCTCGTTACTCGATGTAGTCTTTGTCGCATACTATTTCGTGAACTTGGTAAAAGAGTCGATCACAACGAGAATGTGACGTTTTATCTGGCGTTCCTTCATTTTAGGAAACCAATAGGTGGATTTTATTGCGCCACACGTCTTTTCAACCGATAAATGCCCCATCTCATCGTGACACTTTCTTATCACATGCGTGACCATACTCTGCGGTACACAGAACAATAGTTCGGCTCCTTCTTTTCTGTACACTAAACCATTCCTCATTTCGAAAGAACGGTGCTCAGATTTCTCCAAAAGCTCTCTTAACTCTTTAATCGCCGTGTCTCGACCCTGACTTATGGAAAGATTAACTTCGAACGGGTTGTCTTCGACGACCAAAATGTTTCTCGCACGACTGAGCGCATCAACGTGCTGCATTCTATTTCCAGCGCGATGTTCAACTTCGTAATAAAAATTCTCAAGCTCCAATGCCCATCTCGCGATTTTCTGATTTATCTCTTTTTTATTCAACGTCATTTTCAAGGAAATACAGTCGGTTACGATCTTGAATTTGATTCCATGCAAATAGACCCGAAACCTACGCAAAGAGTAAATAATAGCTAAAGTTTCCAACTCAAAACTATGGTACCTACTTTCCGCGTCACTTGCGAGCTTAGAGAAATAGAATACAGGGTGAAGCTTGCGGTCAGATTTTCGCTGTAATAGAACGCTACCATAACCTCGCGAACTCCCATCGCAATGTAATTCGGTTTCATCGCGCGGGTTGTAAATAGCCAAAATTGGTGCCTCGACGAGTTTTTCTTTTAATAACTCAAACGATTTTGACTCGACTTCCCCGAATCGGAACGGGACATCTTTTTTGCAGAGTTCGTGTAACGGCTTTGCTATTACCGAAAATTCCTCGATAAATTTTCGAAAATATGAGCTCATACCGAGAAAACGTTTGACACCTCTCACATCCCGTGGAACAGGATACCTTTTGATTGCTGCGATCCCATCGTCCGTTGGGCTAATTCCTTCTCGCGAGACTCGATACCCCAAATACTCAATGTTAGTAAATAGAAATTTACATTTGTCAATACGGAGTTCCAATTTGCTAGCTACAAGCGTCGCGAAAACAGCTTCGAGTACACAAAGACTGCCTTCGATGGTTTCCGTCGCGATCATGAAATCATCGAGGTACGCAATGACGTCGCCTCGATCGATAAACTCTTTCAGGACTTGGTTAATCCATCTTTGAAACTTTGTTGGTGCTCCTTTAAGTCCAAACGGCATCTTTGTATACTCGTACTGTCCGACAGGCGTAACAAAGGCCGTATATTTAATTGATTCTTCAGCCACGCCTACGTGGTGAAATCCGTCCTTTAAATCAAGTACTGTAAAGTATCGTTTGCCCTGCAACACGTAAAGCTGGTCCTCGATAAGAGGAAGGGGGTAATTATCCCGAAGCGTCAGTTTATTTAAGGTCCGATAATCGACACACGGGATACGTGTCTCCCCATTTTTCTTTTTCACTAGTACGATAGGTGAAGCGTACTCTGACTCACTCGGTCTGATGATCCCCTTCTCTAGCAACTTATTCAATATCTCACGGACTTGCTCTTTCTCCACGTACGACAATCTCCTAGGCGTAAAATGAAATGGTCGATCATTGGTCAACGTTAATTTCAATTCCGTTTTTAACCTCGGTTCTTCTGGACGAACGGGCTCCAGATATTTTTCTCGAAATATCTGTTTTATTTGCTTTTGCGTTTCAATCGATACCGCCGGATTTATTACCAATAAATCCGTTACGTCTTCGTTGGGTGAGAGAACGTCGATATTAGCTATGTCTACAACTTCTTTATCATACTCGTTTGTCACTTCTCTCAAACCAAGACCAAATTGTTTCAAAATATTTCTACCCAAAATAACGCACGATACCATTGTAAAATCTGGAACAACCATTAATCGCAAATCTCTTCGTACTTTTCCGTCTAACTCGATATCAAGATTAACTGTGCCAAGAACAACTAAATTACTGCTATTAATTCCCCGGAATTTATCACTAAAGTCGTCCGTGCATTGGATTACATCACCCGGAACATAGCGCAATTTAATAAAACTGACGGGACTTCCCGTGTCTAACAAGGTTAATAACTCGATTTGTTCTTTTTGTTCATTCGGATACATCGTATACAAAACGTTCTTACAATACTCGTCGTCTTCGACAGGAGCTGGATAGACGTTGTTGACCTGGTTCGGTTTGTTCGGGCAATCCCTCGCATAATGACCTGCTTTGTTACAGATGAAACAAGTTACCGTCTACTTCACGAGCTCGGGACATTGTTGTTTGATATGCCCTTCCTTGTTGCAATGGAAACATTTTGTCGTTGAGCGAAGATCCTTCGCGTTCCCGCTCATAACTTTCGACGTACCACTCGACGACGATGGCTGCTTTCGACCGAATTTATAGTAGTTATCGTGTCTACTATGACACTTTGCCTCTGCTTTGGACGGGCGAAGCGAGATTTTTTCAAACGCCGCTATTAACGATGCCTTATCGTCAAATTTCTGCATCCGCGCTTGATCTTGCAATCGGGGATCCGGTATCCCATCGATTACGTAGTCAACGATCTCGTCTTCCGGTATTCCAACACGATTGGCCAGTATTATCTTCTCGTGATGATAATCGTTAAAAGACTCTCCACTCTTCCAATGCCTATTCTCGAACTGCCTACGTAGCGCAACTTTGTTTGGACGATGATCAAACATCGATCGCATTTCATTGAGCAATCCTTCGAGGTTCATTTCGATATGCTCGGGTCTCGAATGAAACCACTCAACCGCTCTTCCCTTTAGTCTTGATCCCACCAATATCGGACTGGAGTGATCATCCAAATCGTACGAATTTTTAAATAATTGCAGCTGTTTTTCCCAATTCGAAAACGTGTCTTGTGCTCCATTAAATTCACTTAATAGGTCCGACAAGGCCCTAATATTGACCTTCGGCTGCCTTTTCACCACCGCTGGAGGAGTATCCACACGAGCTAACGCAAACTCCCTCTCCATGAGATCTCGTTCGCGCCTCAATAAATCGATTTCTCCCTGCCTAAGATCTCGTTCGCGCCTCAATAAATCAATTTCTCCTTGCATATCTGCCGTAGATCTAGGACGAAGAGAATTATCTCGTTGCATTTGATTCTCTGATTGCACGATTACCTCAGAGTTTCGCTGATCTTTTCTCCACTCACCAGTCGGATCGGCTTCTTGCAGTCGAGCAATCAATTCGTTCTTCGAGCCAGTTGACGAAAGTTCCCTTTCCTGGAGCTTTCCTCTTAGCTGAGCAACCGTAAAGTCCGTTGGTTCTCGCATTTCCATTCGAGTGTATACACAATACAGTTTACGGCACAAGCACAGACGCAAAACGAACAGACGTATAAATGTAAACTTCCCGCCGTGACACACATACACAGAACAGGTCAATAGATGAACATAAGTTCGACACACGTGTGACCAGAAATACAATACACAACACCTGTCCAAATTCGCGCGATTGGCACTGTCTATCTCTATAACCGTCTTTCTCTCTCTCTCTCTCTCTCTCTCTTTCTTTCTCTTAGGATCGCGAGTATTCGAATCTTACCGAAACACGTAAACAGCGCTACTGTGACGTCACTTAAATCACGCCACAGATCACGTGATCCGATTTTGTCCGTTACTCGATGTTTCGCGAACCTTCGACGTATAGATAATGGCTTCTCACTTGCACGAATTGAGCTGAAAATGTTCTTCTTTTTTTTTTTTCTTTCCGATCACCACGATACCAACAAGCAATACCCTCGTATCACTCGGAATTTCTTTTTTTTTTTCCACAGGCCACCTTACCGTCGACCCTGAATTTCTTTCACTTCTTACAGGTCACTTTACCGTCGACTCTGAATTTCTATCACTCAACGCGCGATTTCCCGAAAAGTACAGAAAACGTGCTCGACAATTACAAATGCGGTCTGATCCGAAATCATACACGAACCCACGAGACCGTTTCACTCGTTTCGTTATGATATTCGCGATCCAGCATACGCACACCACGGTTACGTAATTTCGAAAACCCCGTTTTTCACTTTTCCGACGACGTGAGCTTTGCGAGACTTTTCTAGAGTCCCCGGCTGTATTATATCACTATTTGTGGGCACGTCGATGGTGGAATCCCACTTCTGAAATTTGTAAGGAATATTTTTTCGCTTCTGAGATTCGTGAACGAGTATCTCACTTCTCTAATTTGTCAGGAATTAATAAGAGGAAAGAATTCAAGAATAACACACACAGTTTGTCAGACGGTCCGTATATCTATTTTAGCGGTTCGAAGTAATAATAATAATGATAATAAGTAGATGATACAATAACGTCCGTACAGCACGGGATCTCGCGTCGAACTCACGTCGATTACCTCGGCGGAAAAAAGAGAGAAGAAGAGCTTCTCTCTTGTTCGTCATCGTGAGCAGTAAATGCTCAAGTCAACAGAGACAATATATGTCTACCACGTAATTCAGTGGGCCGTTACAGATTTGAACCTTACACTTCCAAAAATTTTTTGACCTTGGACTAATTTTTCATCCAGTAATGCAGTATCATTGAAGAATGATTCGTTTTTAATTGAGTGTAAATCGTTGAAAGATTATATTCATTTTTTAATCTAGAAAAATATTCATATCTTATGGATAAATTAGACGTTTACAAATTACAAATTCGCCCATTGTTTCCTTATTATTTTATCTCGCTCACAAAAGCTTTCTCTGCGACAGCCAAGTTTTATGATCTCACTCGATTAGAGACGGGGATTTGTGAATGAGAAAAAATAATGAGACAGCAACGCGCAAGTTTCTAATTTATACGTTTTTTTTTAATATCCGTGATCCCCTTCTCGAGAATCTAAATTATATTAATAAAAAAGAGTTCGTTATCGGAAGAGCCCGAAGAAATTGTTTAAAATTTTGCTAATAATTATAATATGTCAAGTAAAAACGACGATATTACATAGAATTAATTAAATGATCATCGCCATTTTTATTTTACACCCTGACGAATATTTCTTTGTTTAACTTTCCGATCGAAGGGACGTGTCGGTGTGAATTCTTTTATCCAAAATGAATTATCTGTCAAAACTCGTATTATAGGATGTTAAATTCGTCACACAGTGCAATTATGACGTTCAATAAAATTCTTTCATTCAATCTCCTTTTTACTTCAGTTTTCATCATCGGCATGATGATATTGCACGACGGCAGTGACGCTGCCTCCGATATATCGCCAATAGACCCTCTCGCTTCCGTAATCCGTAGTATGAGCGACTTCGCGGGCAACTTCTACCAGGTATAATTATATATTAAAAAAACATTTTTTTAATAACTTTAATTAAGCCAGAGCGGGCGAGAAATAAACAGTAACAAATCATTCACGTAAATTTACTATTTTTTCGCAGAATCTTGCCAACAATACGGCGGACGGCAATCTCATTTGCTCACCGATTGGTGTTTCAATGGTCTTGTCGATGCTGGCTTTCGGTGCAAGAGGTAATACCAAGCTGCAATTGGACCGAGCTCTCTCATTTTCGAAGAACGAAACCATCGAGAAAGAGTGATTTAAGGTGCTCATCGATAGATTGAACGTAAGTTTTCGTCGGAAATAAAAATACATCGGGACAACGGGAAAGATTTTTTTTTAAATCATCGTAATTGAGAAACGAAGATCTAACGCGTTCTTATTTGAATTTATTTCCCAATCAGGAATATACCTTGGTGACGCTAGAATTGGCGAACAAGATATATCTTTCTAATCATACTATTGAGCCCAAACCCGAGTTTACTGAGGTGTTAAAAAACATGTTCAATTCGAGTTTGACGATGTTGGATTTCGAGCAATCGGAAGAATCGAGCGATATTATCAACATGTGGGTCGAGGATAAAACGAACAAGAGAATCAAAAATATAATTAAGCCGGGTAAGACGATATTCTGGCATCTCTCTTTTGCGATTTATTTGGAATTACTCATTTTTCATTCTTTTTTCTCATAGTGGAAGCTATATTTTCGTTAAAAAAAATTAATAATTACCCTCTTTGAAAACTAGGGGGGTGAATAAAACGCCTGAATTATTGAACGTGGCATTTTCTCCTGAAAACCTCTGCGGCTTGAGTGGACATTTTCAGTACATTTTCAGCTGTCGAGTGAAAACTTTCATAAAAAAAGGATCAGGGGACAAGGATGTTTGGTACTGAATTTGCGACCAGTGATACCTTGGAATTGTTTAGATCGAATTCCTAAGAAAACGCTACAAATTGGGAACTTGCACATTGTTTCCTCATTATTTTATTTCGGCCGCGAAGCTTCCTCTGTGACGAAGCGAAAATTGATAAACTTAACTTGCTCATGGAATGGGATTTGTGAGCGAGATAAATCGATCAGAACGCAATGTGCACCAATTTTTTTTCAATACATTCGAGCGTGACTTCCATTGGCCACCATTAGGCGCAAAAGGGTCAATAAAAACTTTACTGATACTTTACCACCTATGTATATAATTTGTCACAGACGATGTGAACAAGGACACGGCTCTCGTTCTGGTCAATGTGGTTTACTTCAAAGGCTTGTGGGACATAATATTCAACACTTCGCTCACGTCAAAACAGCCCTTCTGGGTTAACGGTATCACGCAGGAGAACAGAACGAGTATGTTCTCGAAATCCACTTATACTTCTGGCAAACTTGAAGACGTCGATGCTCGCTTTGTTGAACTCTCCTACAAGGTAAATTTATCCTCTCCCTGACAAGAATATTCTTCGTATAAATAAAATATATGATTAGTCAAAATAGCGTTATGAGAAGAGAGATGAAAAATTGTTATAACAACTTTATTGGAGAAATATAGTCACAGACCTACGGCAGCAACGACTTGACCAGCATGGTCATCATACTTCCAAACAAAAAGGATGGTCTTAAAAGATTGGAAGAGAACTTCGATAAAATCACCGTGCAAAGATTGATGAACGCGTCTTGTGATCTTTATGATTGTGAGATTGTTCATCTCACCCTGCCGAAATTCAGAATCGAAAGTGAAATGTCCCTCGAGCAGCCACTCCGACAGGTGAGCCTTTTCAATGATGGGCACAATTTTATCGTCGTATAAAAGTGAAGAAAAAATTAATAACGAAATCATATGGTGCACGAAATCACATGAACCAAACTTGAATTTTCGCAGATGGGATTGACGAGCATGTTCGACAAGAAAGCCGAGTTCACTGGTATAGCTTCCAGTCACCCGTTGTACGTAAGCAAAATTAAACAAAAGGTTTTCATCGAAATCGACGAATGGGGGACCGAAGCAGCAGGAGTTTATTGTAAGTATAACTTTCAACATTTTTTCCATCGGCATTTACAAAGGCTTCTTTGTTGTTGTTCCAAGAATTTCCTCGTGTTTTTTGTTTTCCTAAAAACTTCGAAAATTCTTTCGTGACGTAATGAATATTAATCATTGAATTCCGCGTACTGCGATTAGGATGATTAAATATTAATGTATATTTGAATATTTTGTCGTATAGTCGAGTAATCATTGTATACCGCGTGTCAATGAAGAATTTAAAAAAAAATGGTACCGCGTCTTCTTGTTACTTTGGCAAATGCGAAAGTTGTGCAACTACAGAGGGTCACGTGATTTTACGTGTTTCTTAATTGTTTAACGCTTAGAATAGCTTATCGTTCAAAATTATTTAATGCTATCATGTTTTATTTTGATTTATTTCAGATGGAACCTTAATGGACCGAAGCGGCTTTATTGAATTCCGGGCGGAACATCCTTTCATGGGCATCATCGCTACAGTGGGCAATAATCCCGTTAACCTCTTCACCTTTCGTTACACAGGAGAAGAATAATCTTCCCCCAATGCTCGTTTCGATATTTCGATTTACAAATAAGCATTTTTTTCGAAACAAATATTCTCGATGTGTGGAATGAAAATGGAATAATAAAATAATGCGTGGTAAATCGATGTAGTGTGAGTGAGTCTTTAAAATGCCGGGACAGGCCTTTTAACGCCATCAGCATCGCTTGCCGATGGTGCCACCGAATAATGACGTATGTCCGTCGTCTTTAAGGCCTTACAGACGTCCAGCGGTACCGAAAACTTACTAAAAGAAAAACTGTTTTTAGGAGGAATAGAAATAGAAATTCATAAAAAAATTCTTACACATCGTTTATTACTGTGTTAAGTTTGTAAAAAAATTTATGTCAATTTTTTTTTTCAAAAATTACAACATGAAAAATCACATTTTTTGAAGCACTGTAAAAAAAAAGTTGCTCCACGGTCGGCAGTATTTCTTCCTCAAATGTTGACGGATCTGCAAAATGTAAAGAAATTCTTGTAAAATAAGGTAGTAGTTATAGTCTGCCGAGCCGGATTTTTGAAATTCGATGAAACAATTTAGGGTAATTTAAAAAAAAATGTTAAGTTTGTGTCAAAAAAGTCACACTTTAATTGTTTTTATAAAATTTTCTAATTATAAATTTAAAAATCCGGCTCGATAGACTATAGAAAAAACAATTCCGAATATTTAAAAAAAAAAATCATCCAAAAATATTAAAAACCGTACGAGTTATCATGCCGACCGTGTCAGAAAAAGTAGTTTTGAGAAAAACGCGTTTCGCTCGAAGTCGCGCGCGGCTGGAGTAAGAACTTTATGAATTTTTTAAATTTTTTTAGTTAACTTACGTCTAATCTCCCATTCCAGCTTCATATTGTACGCCTTCCTTGTCAGTAAAAAATTGTTGTTGTTTATTTTTTTCTAATCGACGAATTGTTCTGGCCTCTTTTGTTGCTTAGGCGCGCGTCAGACCTTTATCCTTTCGTCGGGCAGTCACATTATCTACAATAACTTTTGAACTATGGGGAATTTTTACAATCAGCTTACACAGAAATACGCCTAAGACTATAAGGAATAATAATCTGTAAACAAAAAAAAATCGATTTTTTGAAAATTCTCGACGTACGTGAGGCCTTAACGCCCGCTGTCTTCGTCCGATATCCAATGCAAACACATGTGCAACGCCTGCTAATCTTACTACATTGAGATATTTAATAAAGATCTTACCTATTTGTTGTCCAAATACGAGTTGCTCATTACACGTTAAAACATTATAACCAAGAGCAGTGGGCGCGTGGTCTTTGCGCGGCTTCGGCGGTCTCTCATGTTAAGAAGAAGGCGCATATGACCTGCCCCTGACAAATGAGTACCAGAGAGATAGCCGCAAATTCTTATCGATACTTGCTTCCAAACGGTACAACCGATCTGGATTAAATGAGCTTAGCCGCCGTTTGCAACCAGACTGCAGCATCTGAGCTTATTTCATCACGATCGGTTCTGTCATTTCGGAGAAAGTACATTTCCCGTTTTCAAAGTGGTCGGGGCCCGTAATACATCCTTTTAAGCGGTATTGGCCGCGGTCAGTACTGGTATCGGTAACCGCTTAGGACTGGCCTGTACGCCGGCTACTGAGCGGGTAGCAGTTTATAACGAGCTATCCACATTGCTCGACAGTTTGACGTTCGTAAAACTACCCGTCGATCGACATCAATGAAAAGAACTGGCGTAGTATAACGCAATTGTTTAAATAATAAGTTTTAATTACTTTTACCGCTTCATCTCAGAGTGGGAAATGAGCAATCTTCAGCTGATACGAGCTGCATACGAAAGTATTACCGATTAGTGGAAAAAGCCACTCGCTCCATATGTGCACACAGCCATATGTAGAGTAAGGTATGTGCTTTCACAGCAAGCGTCTGCTATCAAGCTTCAATGCTCCGTTACGCGAAGCATCGAAATCTCATAGAAGACGCGCGACGTGACATTTAGCGGTAGTAAGCAGCGGCTCGTAGTAGAATACTACGAGCTCTGCACCACCGCGACGAAGAGCGACCGCGTCGAATCTTTCGTGCCTGTGATACAACTCCTCAAGTTCAAACGCCTACAACATTCGAATAAAACAACATTTTTCAAGTTTCGTACTTACTTCTCTAGATATTCTGACGTAGATTAACGAGAATTTTTTTGTTTTGTTCTAGGTCAAAAATTGTGGATGGCAAAAGTCACGCCGCGGCGCGCCTCAAAAAAAAAAAGATGCCAAAAGCAAATAGCAGTAGTCGGCCATTTTCTATAACAAAAAATAATAAAAAACAATATTTTTCATTAGCTTGATATTTATACTAAATAGATGTATAATTAGTTTCATAAATAAATCACTTTATCATACAAAAAAAATTGTCAAATGTGCACCAAAAACAAAAGATACCAAAAGCAAATGGCAGTATCCGGCCATTTTGTATAACAAAAAAATAAAAAATAGAATTTTTCATTAACTTGATATTTGTACTAAATAGATGTGTAATTAGTTTTATAAATAAATCACTTGATCATAAAAAAAAAATGGTTAAATGTGCACATGATTTTCCTCTACCTTTCGTGCCTGTGATACAACCCCTCAAGTTCAAACGCCAACAATATTCGAATAAAACGACATTTTTCAAATTCCGTACTTACTTCTCTAGATGTTCTGACGTAGATTAACGGGATTTTTTTTTTTTTTCTAGCGCAAAAATTGTGGATGCCAAATGTCACGCTGCGGCGCGCCTCAAAAAAAAAAATATGCCAAAAGCAAATGGCAGTAGTCGGCCATTTTGTATAACAAAAAAATAAAAAATAAAATTTTTCATTAACTTGATATTTATACTAAATAGATGTGTAATTAGTTTTATAAATAAATCACTTAATCATACAATAAAAATGGTTAAATGTGCACATGATTTTATACCCTCTACCTTGTCCATATCCCTTAACAATGATTTTTCAAGAAATATTTTTAATAAAAGATATCAATATTTTTAAATCAGTGGTCCCGATTGGTTTTTTCGTTTGTTTTTTTTTTTTCAAACATTTTTTCTACTCCTAAAAGAAGGCATATTAATTTATTTTTAACTTCATCCCAGAGGAAATTGATTTACGCTTCGAATGTTATTTTCTATTATTCGAAATAAAATTCGCAAAAAATCGTTGAGCTACTCGAAGCAGCAAGCCCGAAATGTCGATATCTCGCAGAGCATCGTTCCGAATTTTTTTTGCAGATTTTTTAAATTGTTTAAAATATCGAGAGGAGAAAAAAAACTAATCGTGAAAAAAATCTTAAAAAAAACCGAATGCTTTTTACAGTCGGGCAAATGATCTAGGATGACCCTGTAATATCCGTAGGGATCCCGTCAGATCCCATACTATTCCTTTAGGAATTCCGTAAGATCCGGACTGGATACAGTCAAGAATCCAGTCGGATCCAATTCGGGAGTCCCGATCGGAGGCTCGACTGGAATTGAGCTTACAGGCGGAACGTTTCCCTGTTGGGATCCGATCGAATATCCAGTCGGATCCTGGCCAGAGACCGGAAATAATTGCTGCATTCCAGCTGCATCCCTGCCACAATTTCTGCACGGCAAAAATCTTCTATTTTCAATTCTCAACGCCAATCTGTTCAAAATGCGTCAAAACGTCGGAAAACGCATTTTTTCCAAAAATTTCTTCACGGATTTATGAGCGTATGAGTGCACTGTGGAAAAAACTAGTAAAATCGATGAAACGCGTTTAATATTTCTCTTATATGAAAACTCAATTAAGTAAAATAAACTAATACTTTTTTATAATATTCAATGTTCTTGGATCAATTAATTTTCATTTTAGTCATTTCTATAGCATAAGTCGTGCAATTTTTGAGCCATCAGGCTAAAACTTTCTGCACAAATAGACTATCATCGAATAGTGTTAACTATTGAATTTGGAAAAAAATCGATCAAGGCGTTCTAAATTTATGGGATTTTGAATTTTTCGAAAACATCGTTATGGGTATTTCTTGAGGTTTGTGATCACGAAAAACGAAGGGAAAAAACACTACGTGAGGAGAATCACACAAAAACGGTAGACGATTCTTGAATTGTGCTTGTAACATCAAGCGATTAGTTTATACAAATATTTAATCTATGTCGTGACGAATTTACGAACGTAATATGTGCATTGCGTAATGTATATCAAACATTAGTTTCGTCTATGAGGAAATTGAAATTAAAAAAGGCCCTTTTTCGCAAAAAAACATTTGTGCTATGCAATATGAGGACGCAATGAGCAAGTTATTTTCTTTATTAGCATAAAATGCATTATTTTTCTATAGACTGATCGGCGTATTTTTTCCACATAACATACGCATTATTTAAGGTCTTGTTTTTATTTTAAACAGTTTCCCTATGAAAATGTGTGCAAACGAGTTTCAATGTTACCCGATTTCGAAGCATTTCGAGGCTTAATTTTTTTGCACGAATCCAGCGTATTTGTACGTCAAAAAAATATTAGCAGTTGTATAAATAGAGTATCTACGGAAACAATTTTGGCAATCCATCACTGCCACAGGCGGATCACGATACGTTCAACAAAAGACTGGATACAAGATATCAGCGACGTTCAAATAAAACGTTCACGTGTGCAAGGAGAGGTTGAATCTGTGAACGAATGAAAATTATGATTGTCAGAATGAATATAGAATATTTTAGGATTATCACACGACGATATCTTTTGAATTTATGAACGTTATATATGACTCTCTCTCTCTTCTTAGAGCGTTTGCTGATCACGCGGTTTCAAATCGTGGAAATTTTGAGCGGAGAGATTACTACAAAAAGGCTCGAGCTCTTCTACGCTCTATCAAATCAATTTGAACGTTCTTTCGCGATAATTCTCGACGGGCTCGAATTTCATTAAGAAGTTACGAATTTTCTTTCGCTACAAATTCAACATGAGTTTGCGTAAGTAAAACACACGTATATATCGACAGTGTCAAAATTGTATCACAATTATTATTTTATTTTTTCGTAATGCCGTATGCTCGTTTTGTGGAATTTTCGCTTGAAATTACTTGAGGGTTCAAGATCTTAAGCGATTTTGAAATTTTCGAAACATATCTCGGATCGGTGTTGGACTGTCGTAAATTTTTAGCTGTAGTAAAAGCAGAGTAAACATTTTCTACATAAATGGGTTTGAGAAGATGGATATTTAGTATTGAATTTCGCAAGAATCGCTACAGGGATTATGATTATATAAAATTTTGTATTATTTAATGATTGTGATTGATGTCACTTCCGAAAATTTTATGAACTTGGACTAATTTTTCATCCAGTAATGCAGTATCATTGAAGAATGATTCGTTTTTAATTGAGTGTAAATCGTTGAAAGATTATATTCATTTTTTAATTTAGAAAAATATTCATATCTTATGGATAAATTAGACGTTTACAAATTACAAATTCGCCCATTGTTTCCTTATTATTTTATCTCGCTCACAAAAGCTTTCTCTGCGACAGCCAAGTTTTATGATCTCACTCGATTAGAGACGGGGATTTGTGAATGAGATAAAATAATGAGACAGCAACGCGCAAGTTTCTAATTTATACGTTTTTTTTAAATATCCGTGATCCCCTTCTCGAGAATCTAAATTATATTAATAAAAAAGAGTTCGTTATCGGAAGAGCCCGAAGAAATTGTTTAAAATTATGCTAATAATTATAATATGTCAAGTAAAAACGACGATATTACATATAATTAATTAAATGATCATCGCCATTTTTATTTTACACCCTGACGAATATTTCTTTGTTTAACTTTCCGATCGAAGGGACGTGTCGGTGTGAATTCTTTTATCCAAAATGAATTATCTGTCAAAACTCGTATTATAGGATGTTAAATTCGTCACACAGTGCAATTATGACGTTCAATAAAATTCTTTCATTCAATCTCCTTTTTACGTCAGTTTTCATCATCGGCATGATGATATTGCACGACGGCAGTGACGCTGCCTCCGATATATCGCCAATAGACCCTCTCGCTTCCGTAATCCGTAGTATGAGCGATTTCGCGGGCAACTTCTACCAGGTATAATTATATATTAAAAAAACATTTTTTTAATAACTTTAATTAAGCCAGAGCGGGCGAGAAATAAACAGTAACAAATCATTCACGTAAATTTACTATTTTTTCGCAGAATCTTGCCAACAATACGGCGGACGGCAATCTCATTTGCTCACCGATTGGTGTTTCAATGGTCTTGTCGATGCTGGTTTTCGGTGCAAGAGGTAATACCAAGCTGCAATTGGACCGAGCTCTCTCATTTTCGAAGAACGAAGCCATCGAGAAAGAGGGATTTAAGTTGCTCATCGATGAATTGAACGTAAGTTTTCGTCAGAACCAAAAATAAATCGGGACAACGAGGAAGATTTTTTTTTAAATCATCGTAATTGAGAAACGAAGATCTAACGCGTTCCTATTTCAGGGATATACCGTGGCGACGGTAGACTTGGCGTACAAGATATATCTTTCTAATCATACTATTGACCCCAAACCCGAGTTCACGGAGGTGTTAAAAAACACGTTCAATTCGAGTTTGACGATGTTGGATTTCGAGCAATCGGAAGAATCGAGCGATATTATCAACAAGTGGGTGGAGGATAAAACGTACAAGAGAATCGGAAATATCACTAAGCCGGGTAAGATGATATTCTGCCATCTTTCTTTTGCGATTTCTTTGGAATTACTCATTTTTCATTATTTTTTCTCACAGTGGAAGCTATATCTTCGTTAAAAAAAATTAATAATTACCCTCTTTGAAAACTAGGGGGGAGTCGCGGCGGGGGGCGGGGGGGGGGGGGGGGGGGTGATGGTGAATGAAACACCCGAATTATTGAACGTGGCATTTTCTCGTTGAAACCTCTGCGGCTTAAGTGAACATTTTCAGTACATTTTCAGCTGTCGAGTGAGAACTTTCAACATGAATGGATCAGGAGACAAGGATGTTTGCGACTGAATTTGCAACCAGTGATACCTTGGAATCGTTTAGATCAAATTCGTTAAAAGAAAACGCTGCAAATTAGAAACTTGCACATTGTTTCCTCATTATTTTATTTCGGCCGCGAAGTTTCCTCTGTGACGAAGCGAAAATTGAAATACTTAACTTGCTCATGGAATGGGATTTGTGAGCGAGATAAAGCAATCAGAACGGAATGTGCACCAATTTTCTTTCATTACATTCGAGCGTGACTTCCATTGGCCACCATTAGGCGCAAAAGGGTCAATAAAAACTTTACTGATACTTTACTTCCTATGTATATAATTTGTCACAGACGATGTGAACAAGGACACGGCTCTCGTTCTGGTCAGTGCGGTGTACTTCAAAGGCAAATGGGTTGTTCCATTCAACCCTGAGAACACGTCAGAAATGCCCTTCTGGGTTAACGGTATCACGCAGAAGAACAGAATGAGTATGTACTTGGAATACGATTATTATTCTGGCGAACTTGAAGACGTCGATGCCCGCTTTGTTGAACTCCCCTACAAGGTAAATTTATCCTCTCCGTGACAAAAACATTCTTCGTATAAATAAAATATATGAATAGTCAAAATAGCGTTATGAGAAAAGAGATGGAAAAGTTGTTATAAAAACTTTATTGGAGAAATATCGTCACAGAGCGAAAACACGAACGACTCAACCAGCATGTTCATCATACTTCCAAACAAAAAGAATGGTCTTAAAAGATTGGAAGAGAACTTCGATAAAATCACCGTGCAAAGATTGATAAACGAGTCTCGTTATCATGGTAGGGTTCATATCACCCTGCCAAAATTCAGAATCGAAAGTGAAGTATCCCTCGAGCAGCCACTCCGACAGGTGAGCCTTTTCACTGATGGGCACAATTTTATCGTCGTATAAAAGTGAAGAAAAAATTAATAACGAAATCATATGGTGCACGAAATCACATGAACCAATCTTGAATTTTCGCAGATGGGATTGACGAGCATGTTCGACAAGGAAGCCGAGTTCACCGGTATAGCTTCCAGTCCCCCGTTGTACGTAAGCAAAATTAAACAAAAGGTTTTCATCGAAATCGACGAATGGGGGACCGAAGCAGCAGGAGTTTATTGTAAGTATAACTTTCAACATTTTTTCCATCGGCATTTACAAAGGCTTCTTTGTTGTTGTTCCAAGAATTTCCTCGTGTTTTTTGTTTTCCTAAGAACTTTGAAAATTCTTTCGTGAAGATTAATCATTGAAAATTCTTTCGTAACGTAATGAAGATTAATCATTGAATTCCGCGTACTGCCATTAGGATGATTAAATATTAATGTATATTTGAATATTTTATCGTATAGTCGAGTAATCATTGTAAACCGCGTGTCAATGAAGAATTTAAAAAAAAATGGTACCGCGTCTTCTTGTTACTTTGGTAAATGCGAAAGTTGTGCAACTACAGAGGGTCACATAATTTTACGTGTTTCTTAATCGTGTAACGCTTAAAATAGCTTATCGTTCAAAATTATTTAATGCTGTCATGTTTTATTTTGATTTATTTCAGATGCAGCCTTAACCTACATAAGCGCCGACTTCGTTGAATTCCGGGCGGACCATCCTTTCATGGGCATCATCGCTACAAAGAGCAATATTCCCGTTAACCTCTTCACCTTTCGTTACACAGGAGAAGAATAATCTTCCCCCAATGCTCGTTTCGATATTTCGATTTACAAATAAGCAATATTTTCGAAGCAAATATTCTCGATGTGTGGAATGAAAATGAAATAATAAAATAATGCGTGATAAATCGATGTAGAGTAAGTGAGTCTTTGGAATGCGGGGACAGGCCTTTTAGCGCCATCAGCATCGCTTGCCGATAGCGCCACCGAATAATGACGTATGTCCGTCGTCTTTAACGCCCGGCTGTCTTCGTCCGATATCCAATGCAAACACATGTGCAACGCCTGCTAATCTTACTACATTGAGATGTTAAATAAAGATCTAACCTATTTGTTGTCCAAATACGAGTTGCTCTTTACACGTTAAAACATTATAACCGAGAGCAGCGGGCGCGTGGTCTTTGTGCGGCTTCGACGATCTCTTATGTTAAGAAGAAGGCGCATAGAACCGCGTGACAAATGAGTACCAGAGAGATAGCCGCAAATTCTTATCGATACTTGCTTCCAAACGGTACAACCGATCTGGATTAAATGAGCTTAGACGCCTTTTGCAACCAGACTGCAGCATCTAAGCTTATTTCATCGCGATCGGTTCTGTCATTTCGGAGAAAGTACATTTACTGTTTTCAAAGTGGTCGGGGCGCGTGATACATCCGTTTAAGTGGTTGTGGCCGCGGTCAGTACCCACATTGCTCGACAGTTTGACGTTCGTAAAACTACCCGTCGATCGACATCAACCCGTGTGGAAATTCAGACTCAAATTCGGCTAGCGACGGGAAAGTTTTCTTAGTTAAATGGAAAGAACTGGCGTAGTATAACGCAATTGTTTAAATAATAAGCATTATTTACTTTTATCGCTTCATATTACAGCGGGAAGTGAGCAATCTTCAGCTGATACGAGCTGCATATACTATGCTGTGTCCAAGCATTACCGATTAGTGGCAAAGGCCACTCGCTCCATATGTGTGCACACAGTCATATGTAGAGTAAGGTATGTGCATTCACAGCAAGCGTCTAAGCTTCGATGCTTCGTTACGCGAAGCATCGAAATCTCATAGAAGACGCGCGCCGTGACATTTAGCGGTAGTTAGCAGCGGCTCGTAGTAAAATACTACGAGCTCTGCACCACCGCGACGAAGAGCGACCGCGTCGAATCCTTCGTGCCTGTGATACAACCCCTCAAGTTCAAACGCCTACATTATTCGAATAAAACAATATTTTTCAAGCTCCGTAATTCCTTCTCTAGATATTCTGACGTAGATTGAAGAGAATTTTTTTTTTTGTTCTAGGTCAAAAATTGTGGATGGCAAAATCACGCCGCGGCGCGCCTCAAAAAAACAAAAGATGCCAAAAGCAAATAGCATTAGTCGGCCATTTTGTGTGGCGAAAAAAATAAAAAACAATATTTTTCATTAGCTTCATATTTATACTAAATAGATGAGGAATTAGTTTTATAAATAAATCACTTTATCGTACAAGAAAAATTGTCAAATGTGCACCAAAAACAAAAGATACCAAAAGCAAATGGCAGTAGTTTGCCATTTTGTATAACAAACAAGCAAAAAAAAAAATATTTCTCATTAGCTTGATATTTATACTAAATAGATGTGTAATTAGTTTTATAAATAAATCACTTAATCATACAAAAAAAAAATGGTTAAATGTGCACATGATTTTATACCCGCTACCGTGGCCGTATCCCTTAACAATGATTTATTGATTTATTTTTCCAAGAAATATTTTAAATAAAAGATATCAATATTTTTTAATCAGTGGTCTCGATTGGTTTGTACGTTTGTTTTTTTTTTCAAACATTTTTTTACTCCTAAAAGCAGTGACATTAATTTTTTTTTAAGTTCATCCCAGAGGAAATTGATTTACGCTTCGAATTTTATTTTCTATTATTCGAAATAAAATTCGCAAAAAATCGTTTAGCTACTCGAAGCAGCATGCCGAAAATGTCGATATCTCGCAGAGCATCGTTACAAATTTTTTTTGCAGATTTTTAAAATTGTTTCAAATGTCGAGAGGAGAAAGAAAAATAATCGTGAAAAAAATCTTAAAAAAAAACCGAATGCTTTTTACAGTCGGGCAAATGATATAAAAAATCAGTGATGAAATACGAGAGAGGCTGAGTGGGAAGCGTAGATCGAGTTGTTTTCGAACGCTTCATATCGACCTGTGTAGCATATCGTAGAATTGCCTCCGGGAGTTTAACGAACATATATGTTATATACAGGCGAATGAAATCGTTGAAGCAAACAACGTTGCACGAATTAATTAATTAATCGACGTTTCGATTGTAGGTCGTCGAGAAGTTGTTTCTCTCTCTTTTTTTTTTGCACCCTCTCAATTTTTTTCACCCCTCCCCCGGCGTCATTATTAATTTATCGCACGAACGAGTGAGTCTCACGAGTGCGCGAGACCGAAAAAAATTCAAGCGGAAATAAAAAAAAGAAAAAAAGAAAAGAAAAAGAAACGTACAACCTTCAACCTCGGATATTCTGAAAAAGTTGATAAAACTTGTCGTATAATATTTCTCTCTTCGTATAATACGTTCGCGACCAGGGGCCACGGCGGTCTAATCGTTTCACTCCGTTTTACTATTAAAACCGAAGATCCCCGTGGTAAATTATTAAGCGCCGTACAAGAAGTGAGACTCGACTCACTGTGTGTGCGGGGGACGAGGGTATTAAGCGAAAACTTTGTGGAAAACTCGTGGCTGGAGAAAGTCTCTCGGTGCCAAGAAACTTTCTTCGAGATTTTACCTCTCTCTCTCTCTCTCTTTGGCTTTCTCTTATCCATGGGCACTCGCAGCTCGATATCACCGGCGTTTTTCCGCATTAAATTATTACTCGACGCTCGGGGATTAAAAACCATAACGCACACGTGAACCCCAGCAAGATTTTCGCGACGGGAATTCCCGCCTACGAAAAATTCAGGAGAATTTTCACGAGATAAAAAAAAAATTTAGTTTCATCGACGAACGATTATTACACAGCAAAACACGTATTTATTAAATATTTATATTTATCAAAGAAATATTCGTTATTATTCGTTGTTGTTTTAGATTTTTTTTAAATGAAAGTTATTTTAAAAATTTGCTGATACATTCCAAAGTGCCTGCAGTAATGGTTTCAAAATAGCAAGATTTTTGGCTTTAGTAATACTATGTAGGAAATTAAAAAAAATAAAAAATTCCATGTCTCCTTGTCAAATTTTCTGGCCATCTCAATGGTTTTTAGACTGTTCCACAAAATTTATTTAAAAAAATGTAAATACAAATGATGAAGCGATTCCAATGAAATTAATTAAATATTTATATTTATCAAAGAAATATTCGTTATTATTCGTTGTTGTTTTAGATTTTCGATGAAGATTATTTTTTAAATTTGCTCATACATTTCGAAGTGCCTGCAGTCTTTAAAATGGCAAGATTTTTGGCTTTAGTAATACTATGTAGAAGAATTAAAAATATATATTTTCCACGCTTCCTTGTCAATTTTTTCATCATCTCAATGGTTCTTAGACTATTTTATAAAATTTATTTAAAAAAATGTAAATACAAATGATGAATTAATTCCAATGGAAGAATTCAAATCACATCCTATTAAATTGCGTCGAATTGAATCGAATTAACATTTTTTTTAAATCTCCTCCACTTCACGAGTGTAATATCGATAACGTAAAAATTATTACAGAAGCGTAGATTAATTTAAATAAAAACAAACTAAAATACGGAAATATTCCACCGCATTAAGGGGGGAAATAGGGTTAGGACAGCGTTTTCTCAATGATTTTCATGAATTTTTTTATAGTATAAAAAATGAATACAATTTTTTGAAACTTTGAGAATATTTTTTACATATATTTAAGTATATACTACCAGGGGTGTTAGTTGAAACTTGCCGGTTTTTTCGATAAAGAAAACACTTCATTTTCAGAGGAACCTCAAAATTTTTTTATTCATAGTATTGACCATTGGTTTCTACACATTTCGCCCATCTCTCAGGCAAATTATGGATACCATCCCAAAAAAACTTTTTCTCTTTCGAGGTAAACCATTCGACGAGCCATTTTTCGACTTCTTCAAAATTAGCGAAGCACTACTCTGCAAGGGAGTGTCCCATCGATGCGAAAATGTGATAGTCGGACGGGGCGAGGTCTGGAGAGTACGGCGGGTGTGATAATATTTCCCAATTAAGTGTTTTTAATGTGTCTTTCACCAATTTAGCGGTATGAGACGGCACCTTGTCATGTTGCAAGATAACTTTGCCATGTCTTCGGGCCCATTCCGGCCGTTTTTCGATCAACGCATAATTCAAATTGATCATTCGTTGTCGGTAGTGATCCTTGTTCACCGTTTCACCAGGTTTTAACAACTCGTAGTACACCACACCACACTGGTCCCACCAAACACAGAGCATTGTCTTACGGCCAAAGCGATTTGGCCTTGCAGTCGATGGGCCGGCTTCACCAGGTGAAAGCCATGATTTTTTTCGCTTCGGGTTCTCAAAATAAATCCACTTTTCGTCCCCCGTGACAATTCGATGCAGAAAAGATTTCCTTTCGAATCGTTGAAGCAGCATTTCACAAACGGTTTTTCGATTTTCCATTTGTCTATCGTTCAGCTGGTGTGGCACCCATTTTCCATACTTTTGGATCTTTCCCATGGCTTTTAAACGTTTACAAATTACTCCTCGAGTCACATTTAGTGTTTCTGACAATTTTTGTTGCGATTGGGTTGGATCAACATCCAATAACGCCTGCAATTCCTCGTCTTCGAACTTTTTCGCTGCACCAGGATGTTCATTGTCTGTCAAATCGAAATCTCCACTTTTAAATTGACGAAACCATGTCTCACATGTTCTGATCACTGGAGCATGTTCACCATAAGTTTCTACCAGCAACCGGTGAGCTTCAGCTGCTTTTTTCTTTTGATGAAATAAGAAAAGCAACGAATGCCGCAAATGTGATTTACTTGGAACGAAACTCGACATATTCACTGAGGTAAACAAATATGACGCTATTATTTTGGCGGAATGTGACTTGCGTATTTTTGTAGGTTAATGTCAATAGAAAAAAATGACATACATGCCAAATCATAGAAATGCATACATATTGCTAGCGACATCTACTGGTAAAACCGGCAAACTTCAACTAACACCCCTGGTTAAAATTTTTGAAGAATTTCCTAGAAAAACACCGAAGATATTAGCGACCCCATATTGCAGGTCACAATCAGACTCAGCATTCTGCGTACATTCTGGAAGCCGCAATTTTTATCTGAAATCAAACGAGGTTGGAATTTACTTTTATTATATGTCTCTCTTCTATATGAACATAAATGCTAACAAAAAAATAGTAAATTGAATTTTTTACAGGGGCCAAAACAAAAAAGCATGATTTTTTGCCGTTTTTCACAACTTTATTTGCAAAAAAAAAATTATTTTAAATAATGATAATATTCCGATTTTAGGTTCATATAGAGCGCAATACTATGAAGAAAGTAACTGCCAATTTTCAAAACGATTGGTTGAAAACTTTTCAAACTAGCGTGTACGCAAGTTCAAAAAAAGTCGTTTTCAGAAAAACGCGTTTGAATACACGTAGCGCGCTCGGGGCCTGAAGGAGAGCTACTCACTTGAATGGCTTATAACAATAGAACGAGTCGGAATTTTCATTTAAAATTTTGGGAACATATTTTTCAATAGTTTTACTAACACTTTATGAAATAAAAAAAAATTCGATTTTTCGAACCGTCTAACTCTACTTCTTTCCTTAATCCTCATTGAACAAATGAAAACACATTTCATAATGTCAGTGAACAAGAAAAAAAAAAATATCGACGCTCATCAGTGTGAAGCGTTTCGCCGACTAAAACGATGCAATTTCCACATTTCACTTCCAACTTTTCAACCAATTTGCATCTCTGTAATTATTTTTCCCGTTTGCACGAGCAACGTTTTTTTTTTTTATTCGAAGAAAAATTTTAATAAAAAAATAACGCTGGGTCAATTTTTTTCGCCGCGGGTAATATTTTTTTCTACGACTACGTTGTGAAAAAATAAAGCTCCCTACGCGTGGGATGAAAACCAGTTTTTGCCTCGGTAAAAATTACTACAAAAAAAAAAAAACGTCAAAAGAACCAACTTTTCACGATAAATAATAAACGAACGAACGAGCGAGAGATCGTATGTTGGGGCGTTAGTCGCGAGAGCGCAACTTTCTCGAAAGTGTTTTTCCTCGATTCGTTGATTCGTTAGTATTAATTCCCGTTGTGTTTATCTGACGATAAGAATTTCTTTGGGTTCGTCGTTGCGTGAGACTGTGCGCAACTCTTCTCTTTCTCTCGCAATTCTCCTTTTCGCGTAGTTTTGCTCCGAGACTCCGAGAGATCTCTTTCAATTTACGTGCGGCAGCGAAACTCGCGCTTTTCCTACCGGGGCAAAACAATTTTCAATAATAAACATATTGTTTCTCTGTTAGAGTTAAAAAGAGAGGAAAGGAGAGATAGAGGAAATGGGAGAGAACGAGAGAATTTCGTTGCTTTTGCGAATTGGAGTGAATTGGAGTAAATTTCAAATTAGTACAGAGTGCAAGAGGGATGAATGGGCGGAGAGTGGGGTAGATTCGTACCTACACCCAACCTCAAACTTTAGGGTGATACAGGGGAAGGATTTTACCGGTGTGTCGTGGACCTCTAGTCGTTCGCCCCAACGAAGAGACAGCGAGCGAGGGTGGGAGGGTTTCGAGGGAAGAGCGCTCCCGCGAAACGAGAGGGAGCAACAGCAGCCGGCTCCGCGGCTCTCTCGTTGGTACCACATAGGGGTAGAAACACGAACCGCGCGCCAGTTGAAGGCGAGACTTCGCCCGCGCCGCTAGACCTGGTATTTCAATTAGAAAACGGAGAAATTTTTTTTGACGAGTGTCGCTCGCAACGGGTGTCCGAGTTTGCTGTACGAAAAAAAAAATATATATATAAACGCAACGATAAATCATAATACAACTGAACGATACAATTCCTAATAATAATTTTGAAATAAAATTGAAATTTGAAAAAAATCATATTATTAAAAAAATCGAATTTTCTTTTAACGTCAAACGAAATTTCAGATAATGTCGGATATAAGTTAAAAAAGAAAAACAATTGGACGATACTTTGAGTTTTTGTTTTTTGTGTCGACATAAAATAATAATAATAATTACTCATAATCCTCGATGACCTTCGATTAATGTAGACCGGGAGAAAAAAAAATGCCATCGATCAATCGACACGTCCAATTTATCCTCGTTTTACTCTTCAGAGGTGAGTCCATTCATCGCCCTTGTAATTATCGAAATTTCGTTGCATGAACATTTTTTATATTTTTTTGAGAGTTGAAAAAAAACAATCGTTTTTTTTAAATCTGTACTTCCGGTTTAACTTGTGTATATATATATACGTCGTTTCGAGCCATTCATTCGAGTACACAACTTTGTTTCACTCTGCCTGTGTAACGGAACGAGCTCGTAAAATCGCGGGTAACATCAATCGGCGTAAAAGTATCGTGTCGATGTCACGTGCGAAACCAGTTCGCTGATTTGCGACTTGTGGGGGTGGTTGTATATGTACGCTTGTGTTTCTCGCGGGGTGTACCAGATGCGCGGGCGCGAGTGGTTACACGTCGCCGCGAAAAAAAAAACCGTAGGGAATTGTCTCGATTACTTTTTTTTATATATTTTTTTATTAGTAACCGAAAATACGTGGAAAATATCTGAAAAAAAATGGTAACCGTGTGGAAAAAATTGTATTGGATTCCCTACGAATAATTTCAAATTAGTTGCTCGTTAATATTGACGAATTAATTAGCGAATAGTTTGAAAAACGTACGTAAAAGAATTGACAAAGATAATCAATTAATTAAGCTAAAAATTATGTCACACACTAAATTTATCAATTTAACAAAAATGGTAAAAGTAAAAATTATTGATGACACGAGTAATTGTCATTTTTAATATCAAATTAGTTGCTCGTAAATATTGACAAATTAATTAGCGAATAGTTTGAAAAACGTACGTAAAAGATTTGACAAAAGTAATCAATTAATTAAGCTGAAAATTATGTCCTGCACTAAATTTATCAATTTAACAAAAATGGTAAAAGTAAAAATTATTGATGACACGAGTAATATGTCATTTTTTCACGATAGACATTTTTATATTGAGAAATAATTTATTTTACTCGTAAAGGGGAAAAATTTGCAATACCAATAATCAAATTATTGAACGAAAAAGTATGTTTTACGATGAGATAAGGGATGACAAAAAAAAATAGTAACGAAATAGCAGAGAACATCGATGAGACAATAGTAATAAATTTTGTTAATTAATCCACCCTTGAACAGACGAAAAATTTGCAAATTTTATGAAAGACATTTTTATATTGATAAAAATCCCATAATAAGGGATTTAGTTAAACATTTTGTCACGAATATTCATAATAAAGGGAAGAAGAAAAAAAGTAACGATTTTTGTTACAGGGAAAAAAATTTAAATGTAGTCTGACGCAAAATAATTTTGTTGTTTAAAAAAAGTTATTATAAAAACTTTGTTACTTTTGTACTTTGTACATTGTGGCGAAAGCTTCTTTCTGTCACATTTTAATTCTGATTTTTTAAATGTTGTTTTGCGCATCCTTTAATCCCGTAGAGAATTTAGTTTCAATTTCACTTCATTTCCGTTGAATTTTGGTTTTGTTTGGTAACATGAATGGGATTCCGTGGCTCTCTGTGTTTGAGGAAATTCTCATCATTCGTTTGATCAATCCAAAAGCCGAATTGCTTTTTCCGTGATGCAGGAATAATTCAATTTGCCGAGTGTTTCGAACACGGTATTGTATGCACTCTATGCATATATACGTACATCCTTTTCATTTATATCGAAAGATTTTACGCGAAACACGAATTTCAACAGTATGGCAGGAAATACCAAACATTTTTTCCACGAAACATTCGTTCAAAACCTTAAATGCTAAAAATCAAACAAACTTTGTGATAAATCTTTTCTCTTTAATAAATTGCCTGAAAAATAAATTTTCTATTAAATCAAATACTTTGTAAAATCGATCCATCGTGTGTCACAAATTTATCCATATTTTAATTGTTGTAAAAAAAAAAAAACATTGTGCACTTTTTAAAAACTGATCTTTCTATCATTCCACGAATGGGATATCAACTCGGAATGAAAAAAAAAGTTTGATACTTTGTAAAGTCAATTTTCTCTTCGTTTGCTACGAATTGATAAAATAAAAACGAATTTTCGTTCACTGGTCGTCGATACTTTTTCCTTCATTTCTTTTTCTCTTTATCCCACACTGACATCATTAGTCTTTCAATGGAAAATTGTGCGGATCTCCGTTCTCCCGACACGTTCCGAGGGTTTTGTGAAAGGTTGATTCTCGTGTTGCCTGTGCGAATGAGAGAGAGAAGCTCTGATTGCGAAGGAAAAGCCCGAAACGAACAAGAGAGAGAGAGAGATAGATAGGTGGAGAAAGCCTCGGGGAAACACGCGGTACCGTACAACACGTGTTTTCTCGGCCGATCGAATTAGCCTCTCCGATATGTATGTCGAACGGGGTAAATGTACACGGGATGAGTTCGTGACAAGAAGGGAGAGGGAGATTTCACACAATTACCCCTATGGTATAGAACACCCGGTGATGTGTATTCAACTGTGTCAGATATCGACATGTATCATCATGACTTTTTGAGCTTTCTCTCACAATCTCGTTCTGTTCGTAATATAATGATCCTGCATTGTTATTTTCTTCTTTAGCGAAGAAAAAAAAATGGAATAATGAAGTTGATGGTGTATGGGAGAAAAAAGTAAAGATTTGATGCATAGAGCTCGGGGAACGAAAATGAAATGAAGAAAATATGAAAACAATGCATTAGTTATGATTTTCGAAAAATATAATTATGAATAATTATTCTGGTACGATGTTATTTTGTGAATTGAACGAAATTGACGTTTCCGCTTTACTCGATAAGCATTTTGGTCTCTGTTCGTTTGTAGCACGAGTAAGATCAAACCCCTTGAATCAATTGTCATGAAACTTAGCAGGATTCGATTTTAATTCTCAAATCAAAGAATTATACGATTGAAAAGTAAATTGGATAATTAAGAATATCGAAATCAATATTGTCTATGAAAAACAAAAGCTAAGGCTATACGAATTTCATGTACCAAAAAGGCGTCGCGTACCAAAAAGGCGTCGTAAATAAGGCCGACCAGAAGCAAATAAGCGATTCAAACAAGTCCGGTGAATTTTCAGGTTATAGACTTTGAATTGAAGATTTTATCTTCTTCTTCTAATCGTTAATCGGATTTACCATTTTTACTTTATTACAATAATAATTCATCGTAATTCTGACGTTAATTCATATTGTTTCTCATCGCCCTAACGGTGTCGATAAATATTTTATGACCTGGGAAACGTCAATGGGAATAGAACACAGGGAATTAATGATCATTTTCTCGGTGAAGGGGAAATCTCATCGGGTTTTCGTGCGGTCAAAATCGTACGAGAACATGCGACAGAGAAGGCCCATCTACTTCTGCTCCTCTTCCTCTTCCTCTTTGCCAAGCATATAGTGGCATGTTCTCCCCTGTTCACCTGCATCAAAGGGTCGTTTGAGTTGGGACTTTGTCAATCGGTGTTCAGGACGCCCCGCACAATCGGGTTTACTCTCTGTGCCGGTTACGACGAAACTTTCGTCCAACTCGACGATTTCTAACCCCTTTCGATTGTTCTACTCATCCCTGGTGTCGTCGTCGTCATCGTCGTGGATAGAAGTTCAAAGGAGGATGATGAGACTTCGTCGCCTTTTGACCTCTCACTCAATCACACCCTCTTCCCTTTGTAACATGCTCCCGCACACCTTCTGTTCTAGGCACTTTTAAGTTTAGTTCGTCGAAATCAAAAGTTTCGATACCTTTCCCGATTCACAATTTTATTAACAAGGAAAGTACCCGAGGTGTCCCTCTTCGATTTTGTTGAAACTCATGTATGTTATAGAGCATTAAAAACTAAGCGACACGTATTTTTTTTTATCGACGGAAAAACGGTTTCAAGCGGTGAAACCACCCCCTAAAGTTACACAGGTCAAAGGGCGATTTTGCAGTTTCACATACAAGCAGTGCACCGATTTTGATGAAACAAAAATTAAAATGTTTCTTATGCGAAGGAATGAAGAACCCACCAGATAATGAAAAAATATATATATTTTAAGGGGTTGAAATACCCTTGAACATCGATTTCTTGCACCTTACATTGAAAACTTGCGAATCGATTGGAATGAAAATTATGTTGTTTTATAGCGGAAATAAAATTGAAGTTGACGTATTTTTGTGTTTGTGCAAGATAACACTTTTGAGGGGGTAAGCTACCCCTATTTGAGTTTTTACATTCCAGTTGTCTCCTTGTCATTCCGAATGTGTTTGCCGATACGCACTCTTCTCATTAAGCTAAAATTAATAATTTACCGTTCTTTTTTAATTTTAAGGGGTCGAAACACCCTTGAATATCTACTTCTTGCAGCCTACATT
This sequence comes from Oxytorus armatus, assembly GCA_958009045.1. Taxonomy (NCBI): domain Eukaryota; kingdom Metazoa; phylum Arthropoda; class Insecta; order Hymenoptera; family Ichneumonidae; genus Oxytorus; species Oxytorus armatus. Next base: position 14,692,849 of record OY253752.1, read on the forward strand.
GAAAACTTGCGAATCGATTGGAATGAAAATTATGCTGTTTTATAGCGGAAATAAAATTAAAGTTCACATATTTTTGTATTTGTGCAAGAAAACAGTTTTAAGGGAGTAATCTACCCCTATTTGAGTTTTGACATTCCAGTTGTCTCCTTGTCATTTCAAATGTGTTTGCCAATACAAACTGTCCTCATTAAGCTAAAATTAATGATTCACCGTTTTTTTTTCAATTAGCACGAATATTTAAGGGGACGGACCACCCTTTCTAGCCCGTTTTTTAATAGATATTCAAAAGTTTCCGACCCACTGCCAAGAAATGTAATGATGGTACGACTTTCGTGTTGAGATGAACACGAAAATCGTACCATAAGGCCGATCGTAGTCGTAAGTTTATCTGAACACGAAAATCGTACCATCATAATATTTCTTAGCTGTGGTTCAGAAACTTTTGAATATCTATTAAAAAAGGCGCTAGAAAGGGTGGTCCGTACTCTTACGTATAAACATCCATGAGTTTCAACAAAATCGGAGGGGGACACCTCGGGTACTTTCCTTGTAAGTCTACTCAAGACGTTTTGAATTTTTTTGCATTTCGGCCAAACAAAAGTGACTTCACTAAAATCGCTGTAACGTTGCTTCCCGATGGAGTTGAAACCCCACTCTGGGCTCATTCTTTTCGTAACAGTTCAGCCTTTAAAATGCCGTGTCGTTTATTGAGTTACGATTTTTTTTCAATTTTTCATAGATTTTCAAAGTTGGATTATCGATTTTTGCGAATTTGTCCATACGTACCCCTTCTCATTTTTTTCGCCGATTTTCAACCGGCTCTCACGGCTACAATAATTGAGATATCGGTATGATCCAAATTACATTCTCTAAGTCTCCTCGAGACGTTTTGAAAACGCCCGTCAAAACCCAAAATCGATGAAACGGGAGCCAAATTATGTCCATTTGAAATTTCAGGATTTATTTATTTTTCAAGTAATCCCAAATAATTTCGAACAATTATTGCTTTTCTAACGAATACTAATCATATTTTGTTTCAGAATTAATGTTGTTATTGCGATAAAATGATTATAATAATGAAAAATTATTATAATTATCCGGCAATGTTCAATGATCGAACAAAAAATTGTTAAAAATATCATCATTTTCATTATCGTTTTTGCTAACAATATGATTTTTCATGGGTTTTTTTACTCTGCGGATAAATCCATATACTTTTGCGAATTGTGGATAAACGGTAAATGGGAAAAGACAAAATAATTCGATCGAGGAATAGAGGGAGAGAAAGATAGATAGACATTTCGCAATCTCAGTTGAATAAGATATTCTTCTCGCGCGGATTTCGCGATTCCTATGCAACCAGCAGGAAGAAGAAGCATGACCGACGAAACTTTTGTCTCTCTGTATAGTCTCAGGTCTCCTTCTCTCGTCTAACTATTGCGATTCATTCGCACAAATCACAATACAAACTCGTCGAGTTTTGGCCTGTTTCAGGGACTTTGTATATCTCTATATTCCTCAAATTCTCCTCATCACTTTTCTCTCTCTCTCACTCTCTCTCCCTGTCTCTCTCTTCCTTCAACCACGATCTTTTCGTTTGCCACGACTAAGACTTTTCACCGTGATAACTCTTCTCGCGGTTCATCCCCTGGTTGGTGTTCGTCGACTCGTCTTTAAAACTTTGATTAAACTTCGGCAGGATTGTGGGATACGGTCGTGCCTAACGCCACACAGTGTCTCGATCTTCGTCCCATCTTCTCTGCTTTTTTATTCTCCACGATTTTCCTTTTCTCCATGAGAAACATTGGGGCCTCTCGTGGTTGATAATGCAAAGTAGAAACTCGGCGGGTGATTGAACCGCCGAAGAAACCAAAAAAATTCTGAATATTACAACAAGTTAAGTCGACTATAACGTCGCCATTTTCGATTTCTCGATTTGTAGCGAAGAAAAAAAAAAAATTTACAAGTGCAGCCAACGATTTTTTAATCATATGCATTTTTTGGAAATTAATTGAGAAGAAAAAAATCGTTTAACAGGACAAAAATGCATGTTTTCACAATTTCCATGTTTTCACAATTTCCATGTTTTCACAATTTCCGGGTGACAAAAGTTATGATTGCTCAAACTAAATTGTTACAAATCTTTTTTTTCATCGTCAGACACACGTGATCTATGTGTTAAACCATGAATAATCATATTTCGTAAATGAACGTTTATATTATCGGATGAGAATTATTTTCACAAAAATTTGTACACAGTATGAAGTATTGTTTTGCTGAAATAGATAGGCACCTGATAAGGGGTGGGGTCGAATTGCCAGAACTAGTTGGTTCTGGCAAGGCTAAAGTATGTCGTATATCTTATGAGGAGGGCTTGTGAAATTCGGATATGTTACAGCATGTCTATACATCGTTTTTGTTGCTATAGGACCGATGGTATTATGAGTTTAGGTAAAAGGGGGATGGGTTTACTGAGGATGGTTCTTCGGATCATGTACTTTAATGATTATAAACTAGAAGGCAGCGAGACGAAATAGTTGATTATATGTTGACATTAACAGCTACTTGATGTAAAGTTAGAATCATCCTTTGGTATATCGAGTTCGAAAGTAATAAATTATTTTTTCAATTCAAACAAGTAGTGCAGCTAAATGACTGGGAGTACGGTCGTGATCAATGAACATTTTTTAAATTAAGGGATGATGGTTAACGAATTTATAACACACTAGCTGTCTTCCGCGGTTTTACCCGCATTAAATTTCGATTATATATCTGTTTCATACGCATTATGATTGAATAACCAAGTGCATCTCATATAAATATCATCCAGAAATTATGTGAAAAAATAGAAGGACCAATCACTAAAAAATAAACCGACTCCACCGTCGCTCATTAGAGTCAAAGCATGAAGTTATATGGTCTAGAGCCTTCCTGAATAAACGGGTTATCGAATGCAAAAAGAATTTTATAAATCGTATTAGTAATTCCTGAGATTAGCGCGTTTGAACAAACATACAAACTCTTCAACTTTATTATAGTATTATAGTAAGATTAACAGCTCCTTCATGTAAAGTTAGAATCATCCTTTGTTATATCGGGTTCGAAAATAAGAAATTATTTTTTCAATTCAAACAAGTAGTGCAGCCAAATGACTGGGAGTACGGTCGTGATCAATGAATATTTTTTAAATTAAGGGATGATGGTTAACGAATTTATAACATACTAGCTGTCTCCCGCGGTTTTACCCGCATTAAATTTCGCTTATATATCTGTTTCATACGCATTATGATTGAATAACCAAGTGCATCTCATATAAATATCATCCAGAAATTATGTGGAAAAATGAAAGCACCAATTACTAAAAAATAAACCGACTCCACCGCCGCTCCTTAGAGTCAAAGCATGAAGTTATATGGTCTAGAGCCTTCCTGAATACACGGGCTATCGAATGCAAAAAGAATTTTTCAAATCGTATTAGTATTTCCTGAGATTAGCGCGTTCGAACAAACATGCAAACTCTCCAGCATTATTATAGTAGTGAGATATTACGATTAATTATTCGTTATAGCATTGTAATTTTGATGAAAAAAAAACAAAATATATTGCAATATAGGACAACGATAATGAAAAATTATTAGATGAAAAAATAAATTATCATAGATATGGAACGAAAGATTTAGGAGACGATGGTGAATAAAAATAAAAATGAACAGTAACTTTATGTACGTTTTAAAATCAAATAAATTATTGTCACGTTCATTCTGTTCAGTTGTAAGAACTTTATTCAATCGGAGTTAGTGAATTACAGTAATTTTACATTGCCAGACGAATAAACCCACGAAAAGACAGGAAAAAACTGGCCACGTCGTTGTCGTTTCTTTACCGATTGTCGATTCACTGGTGGGCGGGTAGTAAATTTTGAAATTCGAATGAAGGGGCCACACACAGAGCAGTTGCGCGATTTCGAATGCTGTGGCTAACGGTGCAAACGTGCAGCTTCGATTTTCTTCGATGAAAAAGAGAGAGAGAGAGAGAGAGAAAAAGAGTAAGATTTGTTGGCCAACGAAGGTTTTTCTTACGACCTCCTTCTTCCCAATCCTTATAGTGCACACGGGGTAGTGAAAACGTAGTACACCTAAGTAGAGAAGTTGAGGTTTTTTATTCCTTTTTTTTTGTTCATCTTTTTTTCATTTCTACCCGAAGACGGACATGGCGCTATTAAATGGAGCGTGTGGCTGGCGAGCAGGTCTTTCTACTTTCTTCGCTGATGAAATGGGCGAGCACTTTTACCCGAGCAGTGCAGTCGGCGGAGATCGTTTTCTTCTTTACGAGACATACCCGCGACGCGCAACACGCGAAACTTCAAACTCTCCTTTGAAATACAAAAGTTTTTTTTTTAACGATACCATATATATATACATATATATATATCTTTCTATATACGAGTTTTATTTAATACTTCGCTTAAACTTTTGTGTATAAATCAGGAATGGGCACTATTCGAGCGGAAAACTGTTAACTGGTAGTTACGGGAGTGGGAAAGTACCGTAAATTTCGTATCCTGGCGTTTTTATATCGGATACCAAATCAGCGAGTTCAGAAACCGTTATTTAGATACAATTTTTTGTTTTTTCCAATGCAATTATTATGAATTGCATTAAAATCAATTCAAATTTCGTAATTTTTGCTTGAAATTCAAGATAGACGACTTTGAAAACATTGAGGTACCAATTTTCATTGTAATCGAAGCGTTATCTGTTTTTTTTTTGTATCGGCTACACTGACTCCGCCATATTTAATTGTCGTCTCATTGGATTTTGTTCGAGCCACACGTTTTTAAGTTGATCTCATCAACGCCAGGACCCGCGCAGTTAAAAGTAATTATTAATAAAATAATTATCAACAATTATTGTACGAAAAAATGTAATTACAATTATTACGTATGATCTTACTACTATAAACAAGCTGGAGAGTTTGTTTATTTGTTTGAACGCGCTAATCTCAGGAAATACTTGTCCGATTTGAAAAATTCTTTTTGCATTAGATAGCCCGTTTATTCAAAAAGGCTTTGGACCATATAACTTTATGCTATGGCCTTAAGGGGGGAAATAGGGTTAAGACAACGTTTTCTCAATGATTTTCATGAATTTTTTTATACTATAAAAAATGAATATAATTTATTGAAACTTTAAGAATATTTTATACATATATTTAAGTATATACTATAACATTTTTGAAGAATTTTCTTGAAAAACACCGGGGATATTAGCAACCCCATATTGCAGGTCACAATCAGACTCAACATTTTGTGTACATTCTGGAAGCCGCAATTTCAATCTGAAATCAAACGAGGTTGGAATTTACTTTTATTTTATGTCTCTCTTCTATATGAACCTAAATGCTATCAGAAAAATAGAAAATTGAATTTTTTACAGGGGTAAAAACAAAAGAGCATGATGTTTTGCCATTTTTTACAACGTTATTTGTAAAAAAAAAATTCTTTTAAGGTCTGGTAACTTAAGCCGATTTTCATGTCTTTTTTGGAGGGCGTTTTTTTGTAGGAAAATAAAAATGAATCGTTTTGGATATTTAGGATGTTTTTATTTAAATATTAAAGATACAAAAAAAAAATTTTTTGAAAAAATGTAATAGTTTATTATTATTATTATTATTATTGATCGAAGTTGGCACCTCGAAAAAAAAGCGCGTGGGTGGCCCTGGTGATTTTGGCTCTTGATGTTATCTGAAATAAAAAATTCTTGATAATTCTTAATCTATAGACATGTCATTCTGGTCGGAACTACTAAAGTTAAATTTCATGGATAAATAACAAAATGGCGGACTTTGGAAAAATTTTGTTATTTATCCATGAAATTTAACTTTAGTAGTTATTATTAGTTATTATTAGTAGTAATTATCAAGAATCTTTGATTTCAGATAACATCAACAGCCAAAATCACCGGGTCCACCCACGCGCTTTTTTTTCGATCAATAATAATAATAATAATAAACTATTACATTTTTTCAAACAAATTTTTTTTTGGATCTTTAATATGTAAATAAAAACATCCTAAATATCCAAAACGATTCATTTTTATTTTCCTACAAAAAAACGCCCTCCAAAAAAGACATGAAAATCGGCTAAAGTTACCAGATTACTACCTTAAATAATGATAATATTCCGATTTTAGGTTCATATATAGCGCAATACTATGAAGAACGTAACTGCCAATTTTCAAAACGATTGATTGAAAACTTTTCAAACTAGCGTGTACGCAAGTTAAAAAAAAGTCGTTTTCAGAAAAACGCGTTTGAAAAAATAGTACCAAGAATAACAAGCAATATGGGGTCGCTTATATTTTATAGTATATACTTAAATGTATGTATACAAATTTTATAGTACATACTTAAATATATGTATAAAACATTCTCAAAGTTTCAATAAATTATATTCATTTTTTATACCATAAAAAAATTCATGAAAATTATTGAGAAAACGCTGTCTTAACCCTATTTCGCCCCTTAATGGCTTATAACAATAGAACGAGTCGGAATTTTCATTTAAAATTTTGGGAACATATTTTTCAATAGTTTTACTAACAATTTATGAAATAAAAAAAAATTCGATTTTTTGAACCGTCTAACCCTATTTCCCCCCCTTAGGAAGCGGCGGCGGCGATGCGTTGAATCGGGGGATGAAAATTTAACGCAGGTGAAACCGTGGAGCACAGCTAGTCAAGGATAAAATCATATGATAAAAGTAACGATGACTATGATGTTGAAGTTTGCATCGTTGGAACGCAACGGAAATAGTTTTTAAAATTTTCATTTTCATTATTGCTCTTGCTTCTCGTGCACCATTTAGCCCCAGATTTTTTGAGGAGAACCCCAATAAAACATTTTAACGATTTTTGTCATCGATAATCCAATTTTAAGAGGGATTAATGGTGTATAAAATTTATTCTCGTTGCATTCCAACGATGCAAACTTCAACATCATCGATGACTACGCCTCACAAAACTAATTCGACTCACACTAATTCGACGCGATAATCATATTATTATTATTATTATTCTCTTATAACGAGTATTAACATTTTATGGTTTAATCATTCACGAATATTTGATTGGAAATTGTTTTTTATCTCTTCATTCGAACGATGGGTTCGTCATAATAAATAGTTGTCTCGCGTCACGAACGAGATCTGGGCAAGGATTTAGTCCTCGCGCGTATGCTGTAAAGCTCCAGCTTGATTCCGGAAGCGAACGGCGTGCATTCGCACAGAGGGTTCCTTGATTCGCGTGTGATTCTCGCTCGCTCGGCGTGCGAGCGAATGTCAGCGAGATTATAGTACCATGTACAGTATGAGAAAGGGAGATGGCGAGAGAGAGTGTAAGAGGAAAAGTGCGAGACAGAGAGGACGTTACCTCTCGGCTTTCAGGAAATTGATATTCCTTGCCACGACTCGGGTGCGAACGCGGCAAATGCTCGCTAACTCTACTCTATCTAGTTTCTATGTGCCTTTCGCTGGTACATCGGAATATCGACGTTGCTCTTCATCTATCCATCTCTACATACCTCTCTCTCTCACTCTCTCTCTCTCTCTCTCTCTCTATCTCTCGTAGAGAAATATTGACCTGATTTCTATACACTCGCAATTTAACCACTGGATGTTAATTGACTCGCAATCAGTGTTTTAAACGATTTGTTCGGGTTTCCCAAGCTCATTGTTTGTTCGTCAATACGTGCCACGGTAACACGATGAACGCATATATTGCACTTGTGTATGGCATGTTACCTCATCACGTCAAATTCACATCCTCCACCCTCCCAAACTCTCGCGATTTGGACTAATGAAATGACAAATCAGCATAAAGTTATCTTTCATCAATGCGAAACCTTACGAATGATATTTTGTTGTTTAATATTATCAGCGGACAATTGTATTACTTTAATCAATCACGTTAGTTGCAAAATCACGTTGGATGCAGAAAAGTAACACTTCGTTTCACGGAAATTCTTTTCCTTTTTTTCACAATGTTCACAAATGTCCGCTTTTTTTTTGTGTGCTAATAATTGTTCATTGAATTTTTTTTTTGCCCACGAAATCAATGAATAAAAATCTAGAATTATCGATGAATAAAAATCTGTTATTAAATAAAACATCCGTCAATATTTAATCACACCAATAAATAATCAATAGGACAGTAGTTTTGGCGGGTGGTTACGATGTGAAAATGATTTGAAAAAAAACAGACAAGCTTTGTTCGCCCTCTAAGTATTATAACGTCCATCAAAATTTTACGCCGTTTTCGTTTCATCGCAAAAAAATTCGTAAATTTCAGTATAACGGAATAAAAAATAAAAAAATACCGTAAATTGAATTTTTATGTCGACCCTTTTCACCCCCATCGCTCAAACTTCTCTCATTCTCGTTTCTCGAGAGACAGTTTCTTCTGTACGAACAATTCTTCGCTATTTGAAAAATCGTTTTTTTTTTAATATCACTTTCTTGCTGTGTTAAATACAGGGGAGGGTGACGTTAGACCGGTCGTATTGAACACAAACGCTGATGTTACGGAACGCGAATACGAAAAAGTTGGGGGGGGGTGAAACGGGAACTTAATATATGACTATCCACGATGAGGATTTTCGATATATACACATATTGTACTACCCTTCGCTACGGTCCTACCACCACTGTCAAACCTGCTGTTATGCGTGTTAGTGCCCGGAGTTACCATCCCCGCTAGACAACACCCTCGTAAACGTTGTCACGGCAAATAAATTCAAATGGATTTCTCGTAAAGTACGTTTTTGCACCTACAGAGGTTTTACGGTGCCGAGAAGTAGTTGGAAAGAGGGAAAAAGGGAGTGAGGGGGTAGTGGGATTGCAAAAGAAGGACGAGGGTATATATACGTGTAGATATATAGGTATATCGATTTTTTAACAAACAAAAGGTCGTAGCTCGGTGGACTTAACACGTAAAATTACTTCAGGTTACGTCCTTTTGTTTTAGAACAATCGATATAGTTTATCCTGACGGAATACTATGTATTTGGAGACACAGGGAATTTTATGTATATATGTATGCCCGTCGTGCTTTACGACACGTCGACGAACCGGCTGTCAACGAGTATGACGAGCTTAATATGCGAGAGGCTTTGGGGGCGTGCTTGAATTCTCTATCTTGCCTTTTCTTTACGAGGCCCATAACTTCTTATTTTCACTTGGAAGATTTTGCGGGTGTCTCGGATCTGTCTCTATATGCACGGACGTGAGTCAACTATATAGTACGTTGTGTGTTATTTTTTTTTCTAAGGATTTATAAGTATAACGTGTTGAGAAAGCTCATACGCGGTATGACAAGGGAGCCCACAAAACTCGCGGCTATCCTTTGAGTGGTGATAAAAGGGAAAGATCAAAATCTTCGGTTAACACCCAATCAGTCTTCCCACCCTAGGACTGTGTGCACATGGTGTGTATGAATAATTGGCGAAGATTAAATATAAGTGATAGATGAGAAGCGATTTTTATCATGTACAAACTTTAAAACTTTCGTCAGGTAAGGATAATAACAATGATAATCAATGTGCGTTGTACAACTATGGTCAGATACAGAAGCGGCAAATATTTTCGTGGAGTTCTGGCGGTCTGTGAGACGCGGAAAACCGCGACGGACTACGGGCCCTCCGTACACACCCTCATATCTCTCTTCATCTTTCACACTCTACCCTCACAAAGCCTCCTGCGCTTGGACTTTTTTTATCTCAACGTTCACACAGCCAGATGAGACACAACTCTATTCCGAGAAGACCTCTGTCGCTCTGTGACGGAGAAAGCATATTCTTTCACCCTCTCTATCCCTGAAACTTTCGTCGGTGCGTTCACATTACAAAAGGGCAAAATTGCGATCACATTTTTTGCATCGGCTCGTTCCCAGCTCATCCAGGTCCCCCGGGTACTCCGGGAGAAAGGGTGGCTGATGCTCTAGCCGAGGACTCGAACCCCTTCATTTTCTCTTGCTTTCCGTTTTTTTTCCCTCTCCATCCCACCATCGGTCTCCGTCGCGCTATTTTCAACCCGGTGTACAATTCTCGACTCGTTCTCTCAAACCTAGTGAGGGAACGGGAGTACAGTGAGAGAGGGAGGTAGGGAGAGTTAGCTAGCGCCGAATCAGCGGATGGGACGAATAAATGCCACATAATCCGCTACCTCCCTCTTCTGATTGCTTCGCGGACCAGCTGCGGCGCCCTCTACCGCTCAATCCGCTCGCGACCTCTGACGGTAGCGTCACCGAAGCTTCACTGAAAATTTCCTCGTTGATTCATCTACCATTCTTGCAACCTCGCGCATTATATACTACTACGTATATTATTGTCGACCATATATAATGCAACGTGAATGTATATTATGTACGCGTGGATTTATATAAATCTGCGGAGGTTGCTTTCCGAGCTTTCAGCAGTTTTAACGAGAGAGAAAAGGCCAAAGCAGGTGGTCCGAGAGCGATAGCTCGGCAGAGAAAAGAAATCAATCACGTATTAATAAAGCAGACACTTTCGTTTACCATTCTCTTTCTCCTAGCATTGTTTCGCGGACAACGATCGCAATTTCATAAAGGATGGGAAATGGAGCTTCCGTTGGAGAGGCAACGAGTAACTTTCGCTACCCGCTTGCAGACTTATTATTACATCCTTGATACTGTACTTAACAAGCCTCGCAACGAGGGCTCTGACAAACTTTTAAGCAGATATATTTTTCTTCAATCATGAGTTCTTCGAGATTCTGAGGTTGTCGAGTGCACATTATTAAATTAAAAAAAATAAACTCTTCATCTCCGATTTGGACACAAATGTTCATTTGTCGTTATTGAACAACACTGTCCCATTTCGCTGGCTCCTATATATACAGAGACGCGCACCTCCCGTTAGTTTTTCCAAAGCATACTTTATCTCATTTTTTTGCATAATTTATTAACAATTGTTTTATAAAAGCAACCTACAGTTTATAATTTATATTTTTTTCCTCGGAAAATAATCATTTACACGAACGAGTACAGAGTTAAGATATGCAGTTACAAGTACTGTAGGTAATTTTTATAAAATAATTAATAATAAGAAAATTGTAGAAAAAAATAAATAACAAATGCTATTGTCAAAGTATATATACCAGAGAAGTTCCCCTCGCTTCTGCCCTTATCGTAGTGGAATAACGAGCGGTACACTGGCACGCAGCGTATGCGGGTCGTTTGACAAAAGCAAAGCATTGTTTAAACAGTCGCTACTCCGATACCATACAAGATATCGTCGTGTACGTTTTTTTTTTAACGAACGTAATGGATTGCGTTTTGCGAGACTTTTTGCGATTATTCTCTACACTGTCAACTGAGGAAACGGGACAATCAGTTACGTCCCTTATTAGCGTGGGACAAACAGAGAAACAACGTTTCAAAAAAATATATAAAATTAAACAATTGTAACTCAACATTAATACAATAACGTAAATTAATTTATATATTACATATTACGACGGATAGATCCTTAAATGAGATATTACGAAATTTCCAATCTTTTACTTCAGCTTAAATGACAAATTGTCCAATATGTTATTCCAAAATGACGTTAAGCTTTGCCCATAAAATTCTTTTAGATTCGAGAAAAAATAAATAAAATTTATAGCTATTCGATGTGTAAACGATAAAGAAAAAAAAAATTGTGTCGAGTATACCAGTCTCTTCTTCTATATATATATAACCAATATTATTTTATACCGGAGATGGGACAGACGAAGTGTCGAGTAAGGCATAAAAAAATCCCTACGATTTTTATTCCACGCGGTAACACGTGTATTGGCATTGGGGGAAAATAGAAAGATATATGATGATAATTCAACTGGCCATCTCAATATTTTCACACGGTTAACGGGCGTCGATGCCAAAATCCCCTTAAAATATTCTCTTCCAAGAAGATATGGAAATTCTGGCTCGGGCGTATATGCTACCCTACTGGTACTGACGTAGAAATGTGAGTATGCGGTGGTAACATCACGATATACGTATAGTAAAATAACGACTATTGAGGCAGTGAGGGTTTTATCGATGCCTGCGGTGATGGCAGAACGGACATAGTTCGCCGGATGTATAACGCATGGAATTTCCGTGCATACAGTAATGTTAACATAGACATATATGGGGCGTTCCAAGTCAAAGTTACATGCTTTGATATTTTAAGGGTTCGCCATACCGCTGCGCGCGCTGTAAACCGAGCAAATTTGAAAAATTATTACAAAGGTTATATGGTGAAAAAAAAATTGAATTGTTGATTTCACATTTTTTATTAACTTTTCAACTATAAGAAAAAATAAATAAAAATGTTTTTTCATTAATATTAACATTATTTTAAAGATAAACATGATGAAAATCATGGCGCCTTCTTGTCGACATCATAACTTCGCCAAAAATGATCGAATCTGCAAAAATAAAAAAGCATCTAGTAAAATAATGTAGTAGTAATAGTCTGACGGAGGAATTTTTTTTTAAATAAAGAAATTACAGTATTTCAAACTTTAGTATGCGATTTAAAAAAAAATTAGCGTTTAATAATTTATAGAAAAATTGGCCAACCAGAAAATTAATCAAACCTCACGTCAGACTATAGATAAAATAATTATCAAGATTCTAAAAAAAACTAAAACGTTAAAAAGTAATAAAAGTTGACTGAGTTATCATGCTGATACTGTCTAAAAACATAGTTTCGAGAAAATCGCGTTCAAAGTTTCTGGTAGATACAGCGTGACCCCGATGTCCGGGCACATTTATTGCTACAACTTTGTAACGTTGTGGAATTGTCTCAAAAGATTTTTTTTTAATTCTTAAAAATATAAAGAATAAAAATCTATAAAAAAAAATTGATTTTTTGAAAATTTCAGGTTTATGCGAGCTCTTAAGGGAGGAAATAGGGTTAGAACAGCGTTTTCTCAATGATTTTCATGAATTTTTTTATAGTATAAAAAATGAATATAATTTATTGAAACTTTGAGAATATTTTATATATATTTAAGTATATACTATAAAATGTTTGAAAAATTTCCTTGAAAAACACCGCAGATATTAGCGACCCCATATTGCAGGTCACAATCAGACTCAGCATTTTGCGTACATCCAGGAGGCCGCAATTTTCATCTGAAATCAAACGAGGTTGGAATTTACTTTTATTATATGTCTCTCTTCTATATGAACCTAAATGCCATAAAAAAAATAGCAAATTTAATTTTTTACAGGGGTCAAAACAGAAAAGCATGATTTTTTGCTATTTTTTACAACTTTATTTGCAAAAAAAAATTATTTTAAATAATGATAATATTCCGATTTTAGGTTCATATAGAGCGCAATACTATGAAGAAAGTAACTGCCAATTTTCAAAACGATTGGTTGAAAACTTTACAAACTAGCGTGTACGCAAGTTCAAAAAATGTCGTTTTCAGAAAAACGCGTTTGAAAAAATAGCAAAATGCTGAGACTGATTGTGACCTGCAATATCAGGTCACTAATATCTGCGGTGTTTTTCAAGGAAATTCTTAAAAAAATTTATAGTATATACTTAAATATATGTATAAAATATTCTCAAAGTTTCAATAAATTATATTCATTTTTTATACTATAAAAAAATTCATGAAAATCATTGAGAAAATGCTGTCCTAACCCTATTTCTTCCCTTAATGGCTTATAACAATAGAACGAGTCGGAATTTTCATTTAAAATTTTGGGAACATATTTTTCAATAGTTTTACTAACAATTTATGAAATAAAAAAAATCGATTTTTTGAACTGTCTAGCCCTATTTCCCCCCCTTAACAGAGATCGACAATGAAAATATCAAAAAAATGTACGTCATTCCACGGTTTTATCTAAACTTTTATTCTACGAGAAACAAATTGTCAAAAAAAAATGTTCCAAAATTGGTACAAAGGTATTTCCCGAACCGTCGTTACAGCATACATAAAAAATGTTTAGAGTTTGTCGATTTGATCTGAAGCGTCTCGAGTATCTACGGTAAATGGCGTTGATAGGATTTATGCAATAAAATCGACAAAATATTAAAATGGCTAAAAGGAAAATTGTACTTGGATTTTCCAACGATACTGACTATAGTAGGTGGCATCAATACAAATCTATATATCGTTTAATGTAAAAGGGTCGTAACGAGAGTAGAAAAGCATGTGTTTGACGACTTTCTGGATTCGGGTCATACACAAATCGTTTGCGAGAAAACACAAAGGGCCAAACTCACGTCACTTTATTCCTCAAATCGTGGGAGTCACGCCCTTTTATTTTCCAACGTTTTATCCATATCTATGTGTACATAAATGTATGGGGATGTTATCGACTTGTCGGAGAATTCGAGAGAACGCGAAACGTTTCCGCGTTTCCGTTGTCGCTTGAAGGGAGGGCGGTTGGTGGCCGCCTGGCGGGCGACGAAGATAGGAGAATACCAGCTATACGCTTTTCACCCCCCTGCATATACGTCGTCGCACGTGAATATCCGGGAGAGGGTGGGTTTTAGGACTGGCAAGAGAGAGTTGCGTTTTCCTCTTCGCGCGTTATGCCACGATGATAATTCAAACTCCAAAGTTTCCGTAAGCGGTATATAGCTTCAACGACATACACCGATGCTTTCTCCTCCCTCTCTGTCTCTTTCCCCTCTTTCGTTTCCTCTTAAATGGTCCATTACTGAACTGATCATAAATCACACGCGTCTACTGTATATGTTTTCGACACACGAAAAATACATGTTCATATCACCTACGCACTTGTCGTACTCCCGATCGAGAATGATAAATAATATTGTGTTATTTCGACTCTCAGGATTTTTCAATGAAACCGACACAAATCTATGCATATTTAATTCTCGTAAAAAAATTGAACATTCGTTTTGGGAATTGAAATTTATTTTATTTGACGAAATCCAATGGATTTTATACGTGAACAGACTAAAGTGTATCGAGATAAGTTGGCATTTTAATTAATGCGGAATTTATAAAGTAAACGGTTATCGAAGAAACTGGATTATGGTAACAACTTGACGACTTTTTTTTTTATTCTGGTTACGTAAATTATTCACGTTCTAATAGAATTTTTCAGAATCGTCATCTTGATAAACTCAATTTTTACAATTTTGTTACAAGAATTTTTTTCTTCTCAGCAACTTTTCTCGATAAGTCGTCATTTTAATTGACGTGGAATTTATAAACTAAACGGTTATCAAAGAAGCTTGATTATGGCAACAACTTGACATTTTTATTCTGGTAACGTAAATTATTTACGTTCTAATCCAATTTTCGAGAATTGTCATTTTGATAAACTCAATTTTGACAATTTCGTTACAAGAATTTATTTCTTCTCAACAACTTTTCTCAATAAGTCGTCATTTTAATTGATGTGGAATTCATAAACTAAACGGTTATAAAAAAAACTTGATTATGGTAACAACTCGACGATTTTTTTTATTCTGGTAAGATAAATTATCTACGTTTTAATCCAATTTTTAAGAATCGTCATTTTGATAAACTCAATTTTGACAATTTCGTTATAAGAATTCATTTCTTCTCAACAACTTTTCTCAATAAGTCGTCATTTTAATTGATGCGGAATTTATAAATTAAACTGTTATCAAAAAAGCTTGATTATGGTAACAACTTGACGACTTTTTTGTATTCTGGTTACGTAAATTATTTACGTTTTAATCAAATTTTTGAGAATCGTCATTTTGATAAACTCAATTTTTACAAATTCGTTCCAAGAATTTTTTTCTTCTCAACAACTTTTCTCGATAAGTCGTCATTTTAATTGATGCGGAATTTATAAACTAAACGGTTATCATAGAAGCTTAATTATGGCAACAACTTGACATTTTTATTCTGGTAACGTAAATTTGATAAACTCAATTTTGACAATTTCGTTATAAGAATATTTTTTCTTTTCAACAACTTTTCTCGATCTACGAGATAAACGAAAAACTCCTCAGATTTTCGCAAGCTTCCTCGTCGTATAAAAAAGCGTTCCTCCATTTCTTCTCCTTCTCTTTCCTTCACTCGCGACTTTCTGGGAAAAACACATCATTTTTCTTTTTCAAGCTAGAGCAACGAGAGACTTTTCGCCATCCGTGGCGCAATTCATGGTACTCTCCGCGCCGTTACACAATTGCAATACACAAAGTTTCCGATTGCGAGAATCAGATAAATCAACTACGGAGTGTACATACATTTACGTATATATATATATATAAATATATATGGCTTTATGTACGTTTTCGTGTGAATGTGTTTGTCGCGCTGAATCTGTACTCGAAATGGTAAATAGGTCCCTGTTCTACTGACTACATCGTGCAGAAACTACGGTAAACAATAAACAGCATAGCAATGCGATTTGTGTTTCGTTCTATTCCCTATTTGCTACTGTTCTGGTGCTATTATATATATATAGGACATCCGTGAAAGATAAAAACTTTATTTCGATAGTAGCGTATTCGAGATATTGTGATAAATATGATGATGGGATGGGATAAAAAAAAATATTTAATGATGAATAACACCCACAGGTGTCAATCGCAATGTTTTCTCTTTTCTCATTCGTGATTTTCTCGAAAGTCTTCCTATGAGATTTTGTTTAGTTATTTATACGGGAATTTCTTTGTAATATTTCATTTTTCGAAAAACAACAAAAAAAAAACGAAAAATCTTCGAGAATTTCCAGGGGAATCTAATAAAGTAATGTAGTAGTAATCAAACTTTAGTATGCAATTTAAAAAAAATCATTAGTCTTTAGTAGTTTATAAAAAATTGTCCAACCAAAAAATTAATAAAACCTTTCGTCAGACTATAGAGAAAATAATTATCAAGATTTTGAAGTAAAAAAAAAGATAAACAATATCAAAAATTCACTGAGTTATCGTGCTGGCACTGTGTAAAAACATAGTTTCGAGAAATAATTGTTATAACTTTGTAACGGAGTGAAATTTTCTTAAAAGTTTTTTTTTTTTTAATTCTTAATAGTATAAAGAATAAAAATTTGAAGAAAAAAATCGATTTTTTGGAAATTTCAGGTGTTTGTGAGCCCTTAAGATAAATGAAATTTAATGAATGTATCATCCAGCAATGGTGGCAACGGTAAAGAGCTTTAGTTAGGAGAATTGCATTTTTTTTTAATTTGCGGAAATAAATAAATGATATGTTTTGAATTATTGGAATTTGTCTTGGCGCGATTCGCCCGGTACCCGTACAAAAAAAATTGGTCTACCGTAGAGCAGCAATACGTTTATTAGAATCGTCTACCAAAAATGCGTCTATCCGAACGCTTCCGAATGTGACATAGACTTCAATAGTCCACGAAGAGCGAACGGTATTAAAGTTCGTCAAAATGTTGTTTTAAACATAAAACTTAATATTTTTATTATTTCAATGTCATTATAAAAATAAAATTTTATATTTATAACACAATTTCGATGAAAATTTCAAGCCGTTGACGTTTTCGTGGACTATCCGTAGATTTTGAACAGACTTGGGAAAGTCAACAAAATCTATAACGGCGCGAAAGTTTTTCGGAATTTTATTGTAAAAATGAAATGTTTTTTTTATAGTGGATTTAATTTAAAAAAATTGGAAAATCACAAACTTGTAGTATGATAATGAAATTTTCTTTTTATAATGAAATTTCGAAAAACTTTAGTGCCGTTGATGCTTCGTGGATCTTGTCGCAGACTTTGGGTACGAATTTAAAAGTCTATGTCACATCCGGAAGTGTTCACATAGACGTATTTTTGATAGACGATTCTGATAGATCCATTGACGCTACACGGTGGATTAGTTTTTTTTACACGGGTATGCATATAAATGCATATATTTACGGATATAAATATAAATGACACAAATCTTCACTCATAATTCACTGGTACTGTGACGACAGTAGTATCGGAGCCGTTGATGACCGTCGTAACGAATTTATGACGTGGTAATACGCCCGAAGCTTCACTCCACGTCGATCCCTTTCGGCGGGATCGTTCTCTTTATAACGCGGATATCCACAGAGAGAGAGTCGTTAGATTAAATGTGCGAGAAGAGAGGGAATGATACCGCGAGAGCACAGAGATTCCCAGTAAAATTGCATCGGTAGGGTGCGCGCACTCGATCCCTCGATCCGGCAACATGCCACAGGGAAGAATTAAGCTGTAATACTGTGTCACCGGGGGATTCGTTTATGAACCAATGTTCTTCAACATCGACGTAACATATAAGCGGATATCATCGATATAACAGGAATTGTCGTCATTTAATTAAAAGAGGATAAAAGGTATTATTGGACACGATGAAATTGTGTCGAGTTAAAATTTTCAAATTCTATTAAAATAATTAATAATTGTTTAAAAGAATTATTGTTTTGTAACGATTTCATTTCGAAAGAGGAATCGTTCTTATTTCATTAGAAAGTTATTTTCGATAGTTGTTTTTTGGTTAGTAGGCTGCCTAGATGGTTTTATTTGAAAAATCTTGATAATCAAATTTCAGGATACGATAAATGCGTTTGGGTGCCCTGAAAACCGAGTAATTTTGAAAAATTATTATAAAGGTTACATGGTGAAAAAAAAATTAAATTGTTGATTTCACATTTTTTATCAACATTTCAAGTATATGAAAAAAAAATTTTTCATTGTTTTTTCAATATTAAAATAATTTTTTACGGATATAAATGCACTACTGATGAAAACCATGGCGCCTCCTTGTCGACATCATAATTTTACCAAAAATTATCCAATCTCCAAAAATAAAAAAGAATCTAATAAAATAATGTAGTCACCCTTAAGACACTAGAATAGTGTTTCGAGGATATCACGAAAATTCACTAAACCTATTAAAAATTAATATTCTTAATTTTAATATCGTTGCTTTTTTTTTGACAGTTTTTTATGGTACATCGAACTACTCAAATTATTGCATCGAATCTCACTTTTTTATCTGAGAATATATCGACGCTACTTACGAAAAGTAGCACGATTCAAATTTCTTACGAAAACTAACACGTTTCGAATTCCACCACGAAAATCAACACGTTTCGATATTCGACACGAAAACTAGCATGTTTCGGCTTTCATCGCGAAAACTAGCATGATTCGGCATCTGCCGCGAAAAGTGGCGTGTTTCGGCTTCTGTCGCGAAAACTAGCATACTTCGATTTGCACTGGAAAAAGTAGTATATTTGCCGAACTAAATCGAATAAGATTCAGAACTTTCACAAATGTTTTAATCATTTTTTCGGGACCACTATAAGGAATAAATGAAAAACATTAAGGGTGTATCGCCCGTACACTCTTAAACTTTTATATTCGTTTTCTATAAAAAAAATAATAACATTATTGGAAATACGATTCGCAAATACGATACGCAATATTCCACCACTTAAAAACTAAAATTGTTCATCAACGATATTTTTCATGACTTCAAGTTTCGGAGTCAGCGATGGAATTGAGCAAAATTATTGTTTATAAAAAGCATATTCTACTTACAGTCTGAAGAATCGTTCATTGTGTTTTTATTTCATAAAAAAAAACACAATCTTGGAGTGATCAACGACTAAAGTATAAAGTACAGTATAAGTATAAAGTACAGTTGACAAAATCTTCAAAACAATCGATTGAGATATCTCGAGAAATGTCAAATCTTGGACGAAGTAGCAAGAGGGAAGAAACTGACATTGTTAACTTTGCATGCACTGCAATTGTTTTCGATTTTCTTTTCTCTAATTTTTTTGACCATGGTTTTTTTACTCCAAAATGACGAGGTATTTGCTGTTTGCCATGTTATGATAAGCCTGGCAGACCAAAATTCAAACAGTAAAATATGTATGAAATTAATTCAAATAAAAAATAAAACAGTATAAAATGACAAGCATAAATATTTCATCATTTTGGAGTAAAAAAGGATGTTCAAAAAACGCGGAGTAAAAAATGAGAAACACTTCCAGTAATACTGAAACGTGCTAATTTTCGCGGTGAAAGTCGAAACCTGCTAGTTTTCGTGGTAAAAGCTGAAACATGCTAGTTTTCGCGGCGAATATCGAAATGTGCTAGTTTTCGTGGCAAAAGCCGAAACATACTAATTTTCGCGCAGATATCAAGCGTGCTTACTTTCGTAAGAAATCTGAAACATGCTAGTTTTTGTAAGCAGCGTCGATATACGCTCGTTGTAGATTAGAAGTGTCAGTAATAGTCGGACGGAGGGAATTTTTGTTTTTTCTCGAAAATCAAAAATTACAGTATTTTAACCTTTAGTATACAATTTAAAAAAAACAACCGTGTTCAATAATTTATAAAAAATTGTACAACCATAAAATTAAAAAGACCTCTCGTCAGACTATAGAGAAAATAATTATCAAGATTTACAGAAAAAAATAGTTAAAAAATATTAAGAATTGACTGAGTTATCGTGCTGACACTGTCTAAAAACGTAGTTTCGAGAAAAACGCGTTTGAAGTGTCTGGTAGTTACAACGTGAACCCGATGTCCGGTCTGGAATTTTCTTAACATTTTTTTTTAGAAAAATTCTTAAAAGTTGAAGAATAAAAATCTGCAAAAAAAAAACGATTTTTTGAAATCTTCCGGGGTCTGTAAGCCCATAATTGAATGGACAGTGCAACCTAATGTTACAATGTGACGATTACAGTTACGAATCAAATTCCACTAAAACACGTGGACACTTTGTCAAAAAGAAAATTAGAACTCATTGCTTATATCATAAATTTAATTCTAATCGTTTTTTTCTTTCGCTATTCCCCGTGCACGTGCTTAGCATTGAAATTGAATTATCAGAATTTTATTATCGACGGGTGTACAATGAATTCTCGTGAAATTTCCGAAGTCGGTCGTCCCGACGCGGAAATGACTCGTGTATATACAATGTCGTAAACCGAGAAAATCCAAAGTCGAAAGAAAAAAAGAAAAGCTCGTCTGTACTCTATCTCCGTCGTGAAATTGTTATTTTACAACCTAAGAGACACGGTATGCCTGTATACATCAGGGTAGAAGAAACATCCGAACGGTGATGGGCGACAGATGAAACGTAACAGGATTCACCAGTCCGTTAAATCGAGGTGAAAAAAAAAGGGGCATAGAGGAAGGGTTCGATGTTGGTGCGCTCGCGTTACCGGTAAAATAAAAAGAAAAACCACACACGAATGAGGGAAAGGGGTCTGGAGAGTCGGTAGATCGTGGTGTACAGCGAATGGTTTGTACGTGAGTTTACCGGGGCAGTAGGGTGTGGTGTACCACGATGGAGAACGACACAGAATGTATATTTATATATCAAAAAAAAAAGAAAAAAAAAAAATCAACACGAAAACATAAAGCACAATGACGTTGGTAGCATGCGAATTTCACGCTACAGACGGCTATAACAGCTGTGGATTATCCGCCGTAGATCGAGAGCAAAGGGGGATGAAGGTAAATTTTGAAATATAAACAAAAAACAGATACAGGAAATAACAATGAAAGTGGATACAGTGTCAATGACAGTGCGGAACGCGCGCGAGGAAGCGGCAAAAATTTTTGAAATTGTTCAAAAGCAAAAGCAAGGGATTTGCCGTTTACGAGAGCGAACGGGGTGAAAAGAGAGGGAAAATGAGCGAGGGTTTCTGGGCTCAACGTTCCGTGGAATGAAGAGTTATAACGGGAAAAAAAAAATTACATATGTATTCGCGTAGTGCCTTGACGTTATGGGCTGTATACATATAAATATGCAGAAGGCATGACCCGATGCGACGATGATGCCAAGCAACGTGTGTAAGGGTGTTGAAAAAAATAGGGGGAGGGGCGGGATGAGTTTGCCGCTTCCGAGCTGAGTCTCTCACGGAATTACGTACAATACGTCGTGCATATTTATGTGCATGTATGCGCGCATACTGTATGTAGAACAAGAGGGAAAGAGGGGATGTTCGCGTTCTCCGCGTTACTTCCGTGATTTCCGCGTGTCGTTTGCTTCACTCTCGTAGCTAACTCTCTCTCTATCTCTCTCTCTTGTTCATATATGGTATATCTTTACATATATATACGGATATTTATATACGTGTGTTTATATACTTCCGTTTTAGCTGTGGCCGTAGAGGCCGAGGATTCATCACTAACGGCGCTAACGCCCGGACACCCTCCGGGTTACGTCCGACCTCTCTACTTCATTTACCGCTCTTTTCTCATTCGTTTTCTCTCACCTCCCCCCCCCCCCCCCCGCCCCCCATGATATATAGGACACGGTGTTGCATTATTTATGTGAGAAAAAAAAACGGGAGTCTCAGGAATGGCACAGAAAAATTCGAGCGGAAATAAATAAAATCGCTCCACGGAATGAAGAATTGTATTCAATTAATTGTATTAATCAACGGCGATCGGTGATTTATGCGCGAGTGTTTTAAGGGAGGAAATAGGGTTAGGACAGCGTTTTCTCAATGATTTTCATGAATTTTTTTATAGTATAAAAAATGAATATAATTCATTGAAACTTTGAGAATATTTTATACATATATTTAAGTATATACTATAAAATTTTTGAAGAATTTCCTTGAAAAACACCGAAGATATTAGCGACCCCATATTGCAGGTCACAATCAGACTCAGCATTTTGCGTACATTCTGGAAGCCGCAATTTTCATCTGAAATCAAACGAGGTTCGAATTTACTTTTATTATATGTCTCTCTTCTATGTGAACCTAAATGCTATCAAAGAAATAGAAAAAATAGAAAAACGGAATAAAGAATTGTATTTAATTAATTGTATTAATCAATGGCGATCGGTGATTTATAATTCGCGAGTGTTTTAAGGGGAGAATTAGGGTTAGGACAGCGTTTTCTCAATGATTTTCATGCATTTTTTTATAGTATAAAAAATGAATATAATTCATTGAAACTTTGAGAATATTTTATACATATATTTAAGTATATACTATGAAATTTTTGAAGAATTTCCTTGAAAAACACCGAAGATATTAGCGACCCCATATTGCAGTTCACAATCAGACTCAGCATTTTGCGTACATTCTGGAAGCCGCAATTTTCATCTGAAATCAAACGAGGTTGGAATTTAATTTTATTATATATCTCTCTTCTATATGAACCTAAATGCTATCAAAAAAAAAGAAAATTGAATTTTTTACAGGGGTCAAAACAAAGAAGCATGATTTTCTGCCATTTTTGACAACTTTGTTTGCAAAAAAAAAATTATTTTCAATGATGATAATATTCCGATTTTAGGTTCA
Source organism: Oxytorus armatus (assembly GCA_958009045.1). Lineage (NCBI taxonomy): Eukaryota > Metazoa > Arthropoda > Insecta > Hymenoptera > Ichneumonidae > Oxytorus > Oxytorus armatus. Next base: position 14,716,143 of record OY253752.1, read on the forward strand.
TATAGAGCGCAATACTATGAAGAAAGCAACTGCCAATTTTCAAAACGATTGGTTGAAAACTTTTCAAACTAGCGTGTACGCAAGTTCAAAAAAAGTCGTTTTTAGATAAACGCGTTTGAAAAAACGCAAAATGCTGAGTCTGATTGTGACCTGCAATATGGGGTCGCTAATATCTTCGGTGTTTTTCAAGGAAATTCTTCAAAAATTTTATAGTATATACTTAAATATATGTATAAAATATTCTGAAAGTTTCAATAAATTAAATTCATTTTTTATACTATAAAAAAATGTATGAAAATCATGAAAACGCTGTCCTAACCCTATTCCCCCCTTAATGGCTTATAACAATAGAACGAGTCGGAATTTTCATTTAAAATTTTGAGAACATATTTTTCAATAGTTTTACTAACAATTTATGAAATAAAAAAATAATCGATTTTTTGAACCGTCTAACCCTATTTCCCCCCTTAAATCGCGTCGGGTGATATATGGTAGTATTGAGAACCGAAAGATGTACGAGAATTCTTTGATCATTCATCAATTAACGAATAAATTTATTGTTCAGTCAATTCGACATCTATCGCTGACATTTTGGACAAACAAAACTTGTCAAATAGCCATTTAAAAAAATTATATTCAAACAAGTGAATATCACATCAGAGAAAATAAGCGTTACCCTTAGGGTAGTTGCCATTTTCCTTCCTCATCCCCATGTCAGTAAGCGATATTTTTACTCAACGAGATTTTTACAAATTTTCATAAATTTCACAATGAATCGAGAAGCAAAATTTGCAATTTCAATTCAATTTAATCTACCCCATTCACAAAGTAGAAGACTCACTATATAATTTACCTTGAAAGTAGAAGAAGAAAAAAAAAAGTTCGCGAGGTAGAACGGCAAAACGAGTTTCCGCTTGCCCCTTTTAGCGCAAAAGCCCGAGGCTCTCGATTTGAGGCGAAGCGAAGTAGAAAAACAGAAATGTCTGTCCCATCCAGGAGAAACAAGTTTTACTTACGCTGAATGTTACGGTTCTACGACGAGGGAGAGAAAGAACGAGAGAGAGAGAGAGAGGAGAGGGTGACAAAAAATTTCTCGTCAACTTTATTTTTCTTCTATACGCTGCAAAAAGCTCATCCGTGCGTTTATAATGTGCAGTAGTCTTTGAGAGACACGACTTGCCCTGTGACTGCACGTTCCTACATTTGTCACACTCTTCAGCGCGCTTTCCATTCCCTCTGGAATATAATGCTAAGGACATATATATATATAAGTATATACCTTAGGGGTTGTAGCGAAAGGGAGGAGAAAAAAAAACGTGCTTCGTGAGAATGGGAAAACGAACGCGCGCGTGCATACCAAAAATCTTTTATACCTACCACGCCCGTCTCAATTGTATGCATCGTACTATATAGCGATAAAGAGGCAGGCGGTGGATGAGGGGTGAAAAAAATGACAGGTAAATGAAAGAATGAGCGAGAAAAATTTCATATACAGAACGATGGGTTGAAGTACATGTAAAATGAAGAAAAAAAACTACTCCACAGACCGAGAATAAAGCTCTGTGGCACTCTCTTTCGGTAAAAAAAAAATAACAACAACAAAAAAGTAATATTCTTCCGGCGTACTATGCTGATTTTTTTTAGCCTTGCACCGTCGATACACTCGCTTTAGGACGAGTATTCACAATTTTACACATCCGTACACGGTACTATTGTCATTGTGTTTTTGTGTATGCGCGCGTGTAAACACGGGGGAGGAATGACCAGAACTACATCCCTATTTCCTGCGGATACTCCTGGATTTTTATATAGCGTAATGTTTATGTACCTGTATGTGTTCAAGTACACATTACACGTGTTCTAGCATGTGCCTCTCCCCACGTTGACAATGACATCGGAGAGAATCGCTGAGCGCTTTGTGGACAACTGAGGATTAAATAATATCTACCGTTACGTTTCCACAGTTACGTGTATACGATTTTCCTCGGGATAACAAAAAGAATACGATGTATAGGTATATGAGGTACTCCACAACGACTTGAGGCTTACGTCTGACTGACCCTCTGCTTTCATGATTTTTTTATATTACTCTGCCTGCTCCGCAAGGCTAATTGACTAATTGTTATTTTTATTAATTTTTTTCAAACTTCCTTCGAATGATGTTTTTCTAAACTTTATTAAAAGCGGATCAATAAGTTAGGAAATATTACGATACTTGATGAAATCATCAATAATACCGAGTCGAGTAACAAAACTTTTAACCCTTCCCGCCCGTGCAATTAGAGGCCATTGAGTTTTTTTTTGAAAAAAAAAAATAAAAATAAAAACGATACGAAAAAAAATTGCAAACAGAAATCACCCCAATCTGGTATATGACTTAAAGGATTTATTGAACTTTTTCAATTAGACCTTTAAAAAAATAGTCAGGAATGCTGAAAAAACATTTTAAATAACAGACAGCGAAATTTTGGAGAATTCTTTCAAATTTTTCTAATTCTCACTAACTTTAAACGTTAAACAAAACTTTGATTTTTTTTTTATTAAGTAATGAGAAGAGGCCAGACAATGAACTGAATGGTCTTTAATGTTGTAAAAATAATTTAGAAATATCTGAAAGGGCTTCACTTATCAATGGGTCCAATTGGCATGGAATGTCCCATATATTTTTTAAGTATTCAATTTATATATGTAGTATTGAAAAAAAAAACGAAAAGAAATGGTTCAACCAGAAATCACCTCATTCTGAGATGTGGCTTGACACATTTATTGAACTTTTTCAATTAGAGCTATAAAACAATAGTCAGGAATGTTAAAAACAAATTTTAATAACTGACACCGAAATTGTTGAGAATCTTTTCAGTTTTTTTCCAATTTCTATTAATTTTAAACGTTAAACAAAACTTTGATTTTTTTTATTAAGTAGTGAGAAGAGGCCAGAAAATGAACTGTTGAACTGACCTTTCATGTTGCAAAAATAATTTAGAAAAATCTGAAAGGGCTTCACTTATCAATGGGTCAAATTGGCATGCCCCATATATTTTTCACATATTCAATTTATACAAATATGTATTATTTCCAGCGATAAAAAGGAGTAGCTAGTACTGTATATGAACAGGTGGCGAAGAAATTTTCAGGATTTTTCATGCGAATATATAAATAACACGCCTCCGGAGGTTAATGGAATTTTCGGTATTGCCGAGAGATTCGTAAATGGTCACATCGCTGCGGTTTGAACTTTACGACGTTTTTTTTTGTTTTGTTTTTCGTTTACATAATTTTATTACTTCTCTCAAGACAAAAAGCTTCGTGCAAATGTGAATTCTCGCTTGTTTTTTCAGGCGGATCTTTTTCCCATCGTGATGTTTATTTAGTTTCTTCTTTTTGTTTTTCATGTTTACGTTAATTTTTTTTTCTCGTACATGTTTTCATTGCTCATGCTCGTGCTCGGCCGGTGCTTGCTTTTTTTCTCCCCATTACTCTTCTTCCCTCGACCTCCCGTACACTGCACTTGCGAAACGAACGATCGATCGTTTTCTTGACGAGACTCATCCGTCTCTTTGACGGCGAACGTGAAAAAAAACACGAATGGATCTACAGTAGCTATATATATGTATTCATGTATGTATATATGTATTCATGTATAGAATAGAAGCTTTTGTAGAACGGTTTCACCATTTGAATCCGCGAACATTATGCTATTTTTTTTTATCCGAATGCCGGAATGCTACATTTTTTCTCTGCTGTTGTTCGATTAGGAGAATGATTCTTTTAAATGGCTCTGAAAATACATTAATCGCAAATTATTGTTTAATTCTTTTTAATTCCAATCATTTACTGTTATTGCGGTAGAAAAAAAATATTCATTTTACGGAGAAAAAAAAAATAGCAGAAAGGTGGGAGCGGGGAGGGAACCTCCCTAATCCTTTTCAACTTGTCGAAAAAAAAAGAAATCATATCGAAAATCCCAAACGAGCGATCGTTGCAAATGCTTCTACGATTCTACAAACAAATATTTAGATTCGAATTTAATAAATTATAGGGATGAGATGTTTTTTTTTTAAATAAAACAAATATTACTAAAAAAAAATTGAACTCCTATATACACCGATCTGAATATTTTTTAAAATGGGCATCAAAGTATTTCGAACAATCTTTGGGATTATTGATACAATTTTTATTTATTTTTCACTAACTAAAAAAATAAATCACGTTATTTTCCGACTTTTAATCGTGGAGGTACTTCCATCAGGTTTGAAGCATTCTATTGTTTCTATTATAAAGTACAGAGAGTCTATTGTTTCGTAGTGTGCACCATTTTAATCTTTATTTATACGTTGGTACACACAATAATAACATTTATCTAATATTCGTATATAACATTTCGGATATTTGGAGTGTATGAAACAATGGAAAATATTATCGCACGAAGGCGTCTAGGATTAAACTATAATTTATTAAATTCGAATCTTAATATTTGTTTGTAGAATCGTAGAAACATTTCCAACGATCACTCGTTTGCCATTTTCGATATGATTTCTTTTTCAACTGTTTTCAAATGTTTCTATGATTCTGCAAACAAACCTTCAGATTCGAATTTAATAAATTATAGGGTTGAGATGGTATTTAAAAAAAATAAAAGAAATATTACTAGACAAAATAGAACTTCTATATACACCGATCTGAATATTTTTTCTAAATGCGCAGCAAAGTATTTCGAACAATCTTTGGGATTATTGATACAATTTTTGTTTATTTTTCACTAACTAAATAAATAAATCACGTTATTTTCCAACTTTTAATCGTGGAGGTACTCTCTAGATTATTGTTTGAAGCATTCTATTGTTTCAGTTATAAATTATACAGAAAGTTTATTGTTTCGTAGTGTGCACGATTTTAATTTTCATTTATACATTGGAACACACATTAAGGGTGGAAATAGGGTTAGGACAGCGTTTTCTCAATGATTTTCATGAATTTTTTGATAGTATAAAAATTAATATAATTTATTGAAACTTTGAGAATATTTTATACATATATTTAAGTATATACTATAAATTTTCTGAAGGATTTCCTTGAAAAACACCGAAGATATTAGCGACCTCATATTGCAGGTCACAATCAGACTCAGCATTTTGCGTACATTCTGGAAGCCGCAATTTTCATCCGAAATCAAACGAGGTTGTAATTTACTTTTATTATATGTCTCTCTTCTATATAAACCTAAATGCTATCAAAAAAATAGAAAATTGAATTTTTTACAGGGGTCAAAACAAAAAAGCACAAAGGTAAAAAGTGCGGAGGAGTCTAGGATTAAACTATAATTTATTAAATCCGAATCTTAATATTTCTTTGTAGAATCGTAGAAACATTTCCAACGATCACTCGTTTGACATTTTCGATATGATTTTTTTTTCAACTGTTTTCAAATGTTTCTACGATTCTGCAAACAAATATTAAGATTCGAATTTAATAAATTATAGGGTTGAGATGGTATTTAAAAAAAATAAAAGAAATATTACTAAAAAAAATAGAACTCCTATATGTATGCACCGATCTGAATATTTTTTTAAATGAGCAGCAAAGTATTTCGAACAATCTTTGGGAACAAATTTTGGGTTAGGACAGCGTTTTCTCAATGATTTTCATGAATTTTTTTATAGTATAAAAAATTAATATAATTTATTGAAACTTTGAGAATATTTTATACATATATTTAAGTATATACCATAAAATTTTTGAAGAATTTTCTTGAAAAACACCGAATATATTAGCGACCCCATATTGCAGGTCACAATCAGACTCAGCATTTTGCGTACATTCTGGAAGCCGCAATTTTTATCTGAAAACAAACGAGGTTGGAATGTACTTTTATTATATGCCTCTCTTATATATAAACCTAAATGCTATCGAAAAAAAAAAGAAAATTGAATTTTTTACAGGGGTCAAAACAAAAAAGCATGATTTTTTGCCATTTTTTACAACTTTATTTGCAAAAAAAAATTATCTTCAATAATGATAATATTCCGATTTTAGGTTCATATAGAGCACAATACTATGAAGAAAGTAACTGCCAATTTCCAAAACGATTGGTTGAAAACTTTTCAAACTAGCGTGTACGCAAGTTCAAAAAAAGTCGTTTTCAGAAAAATGCATTTGAAAAAATAGCGCGCTCGGGGCCTGAAGGAGAGTTACTCACTTTAATGGCTTATAAAAATAGAACGAGTCGGAATTTTCATTTAAAATTTTGGGAACATATTTTTCAATAGTTTTACTAACAATTTATGAAATGAAAAAAAAATCGATTTTTTGAACCGTTAAACCCTATTTCCCCCCTTAATAACATTTATCTAATATATATAATATTTCGTATATTTGGAGTGTATGAAACAATGAAAAATATTATCGTCGCAGAAATTGAGGATTAAACTTCGAAGTATGTTAGTGTTTTTCGTTGGCTGCTATGACTCGTCATCTTCACGCCCCGAATAATCGGGTTGTTATTTTTTCAATTCGGCCCAGAGTGTGTCGGTGGGAAATGGCAGAAAAGGAAAAGAAAATCCTCTTCTCAGGCCGTCGCCATACCTCGGCACTTTATCCACTAGCAGTTTTCCGGATCTACTGCGTTATACAGCGCTCTCTTCGCAGAAAGAACAGGATATATATATACATCCTTACGTATTATATATATATGTGAGAATCCTTTTTTTTATTTCGCGAATGGAAAAGAGCGGGACGGAGGGAGGAAATGAAAAATAAAACACGAAGAAAATGAAGCGCGAGAGGTCGAGAACACGGTAGGAGAACGTTACTCTTGGCGCCCGTGAGAAACTTTCGCGCTCTTTTGCCCCTCCTCCATCTATACATAATATATGTGTGTAGGTGTACATACATATATATCGCGATTCTCCTATAGGCACCTTTGCTTCGCTCGCCGGCTCGATTTATCGCCTCGCTTGCGGTCTCTCGCCTCTTTCTTTCCCTTGCCCGCACTCGGTGTCTCTCTCTTTCCCTCCCTTCCAACCCTTGCCACTCTTCCCGTTTCGGAAGCTTTCCTTCTGAGCAAAAGTAACGACGGAAAAGTGAGAGCGGTGAGAAAAAAAAGTATCGGTCTCGCTTACAGTGATGGAAAGCAAAAAAAAAAACGAAATAAACTAAGAAGAAAATAAAAAAATTGAGATAGATGTATACAGAAACGTTTGGGGAAATGTGTATTCCCGTTACGCGCCTGCTGCATCCAACGAGATATCTCGTGATCCTTGACGCCAGAATGGAAGAAAAAAAGGCAACAAAATCTTCGCCACCCTCTACACCCCAAAGTTATATATTAGAAAGCTTTCGCTTCATTTTTCCTCAATGATTGAGGAAACTGTTTTTTGTTTTGCAGAAAGATAATATCCTTATCTTTTTTTTCCTGCGAGCGAATAAAATTCTTTTGGCCACGTAACAATGTGCGTGTTAATACTCTTTTTTATTTCTCGCATATCAATGAGAAATATTTTCAATGTAAAAAATCAATGCTTTATTAAATTCGGTAGGATAATATTGTCATTATTTTTGTTTCCATTAACACGTGATAGTGACAATTTGTCGATTATCATTCCGAGCATTTTGAAGCTTTCACGGAACAGCGAATCTGTACGTTATTTGTGACACGCGAAAAAGCCATTTTTTTACGAACATTTAGTACAAAGTGGAGTAATGGACACTAGAACATGATACACACGGCATCAACGGGTTATACGCAGTTGGAAATTCCAACAAATCGATTTTCTTTTATTGCAATTTCGGAATGTACATATATTTGAGTATATTCTCTGAAAATTTCAAATCAATCCGGCAAATATTCTGGAGATTCGTGACTACTTGTAAGGATTTTTACTGATATGTAAACGACTTTTGAAACTTTGAACGCGTTTTTCTCAAAACGGTGTTTTCAAAGTCGGTGAGCACGATTGCTCAAAAAAACGGCTCAACCGATCGGTCTGCAACTTTAACACAACCTTCTCAGATATATTCTTCAGGTATTGATCGAAGGAATAAGATTTCCGATAATTATTTATATTTTTTTTACGCAATTGAACGAAAAAATTTTGGTCGAAAATTGGAGTATTTTTTTGTTGGAGTCGGCATTTTGTCAAAAATCAAAATTTCGACTGATCCTTCGATCAATACCTAGATTTATCTATCCATTAATAGAATCTTTATTTTTATTTTAATTTTAAATAATCCAAACTGGAGATGTCGTGCTCACCGCCAGACACCTTTTTTTAGAGGAGCTCCCGGAGATCGGCTATAGAAGCTTTAAAAATCATTATTTTTACAAATAAAAAATATGAAAATAAAGTTAAAAGTTACCACAATATGTATATAAATGTTTACGTTAATAAAATACAATATCTTTCCAGGAAAAATTCTTGAAAAATCGCCTTTTTCGGTCTGCTGACTGCGTATAACTCCTTCAGAGAGGAAATAGGGTTAAGACAGCCTTTTCTCAATGATTTTCATGAATTTTTTTATAGTATAAAAAATGAATATAATTTATTGAAACTTTGAGAATATTTTATACATATATTTAAGTATATACTATACAATTTTTATACATATATTTAAGTATATACTATAAAATATTGGCGACCCCATATTGCAGGTCACAATCAGACTCAGCATTTTGCGTACATTCTGGAAGCCGCAATTTTCATCTGAAATCAAATGAGGTTGGAATTTACTTTTATTATACGTCTCTCTTCTATATGAACCTAAATGCTATAAAAAAAATAGAAAATTGAATTTTTTACAGGGGTCAAAACAAAAAACCATGATTTTTTGCCATTTTTTACAACTTTATTTGCAAAAAAAAAATTATTTTAAATAATGATAATATTCCGATTTTAGGTTCATATAGAGCGCAATACTATGAAGAAAGTAACTGCCAATTTTCAAAACAATTGGTTGAAAACTTTTCAAACTAGCGTGTACGCAAGTTCAAAAAAAGTCGTTTTCAGAAAAACGCGTTTGAAAAAATAGCAAAATGCTGAGACTGATTGTGACCTGCAATATCTGCGGTGTTTTTCAAGGAAATTCTTCAAAAATTTTATACTATATACTTAAATACATGTATAAAATATTCTCAAAGTTTCAATAAATTATATTCATTTTTTATACTATGAAAAAATTCATGAAAATCATTGAGAAAACGCTATCCTAACCCTATTTCCCCCCTTAAAGGCTTATAACAATAGAACGAGTCGGAATTTTCATTGAAAAATTTTGGAAACATATTTTTATTGAAAAATATGTGTGTATATTGACGAGTCAGAATCTTCATTTAAAATTTGGGCAACATATTTTTATTGAAAAATATGTTTCCAAAATTTTAAATGAAAATTCCGACTCGTTCTATTGTTATAAGCCATTAAGGGGAGAAATAGGGTTATGACAGCGTTTTCTCAACGAATTTCATGAATTTTTTTATAGTATAAAAAATGAATATAATTTATTGAAACTTTGAGAATATTTTATACATATATTTAAGTATATACTATAAAATTTTTGAAGTTCCTTGAAAAACACCGCAGATATTGCAGGTCACAATCAGATTCAGCATTTTGCTATTTTTTCGAACCCGTTTTTCAGAATAGTTTTACCAACAATTTATGAAGTAAAAAAAATCGATTTTTTGAATCGTCTAACGCTATTTCCCCCCTTAATAGGGTGTATTTTACACGAATTGGGATTGAAGTACGTCGGGGCAATTGGGATCAATGATAATTATTAGCAGATTCTCCACAAAATAAAAAGCAAGTACCTTGTTTTTTTTACTAAGATTGTCAATGACGTTTCTCACTGTTATTTGTTTTAAAAAAACCCGAAACAAAAGTAACAAAATAGGGAGAAACGCGCGGAAGTTATTTTCGAACGGTCTGAATCGAAAAAAAAAAGATTGCCGAACAGAGTTAGAAGGTTAATGGGTTTTTTTTTTTAATGAATCACACATACATATACGTAGCGGGTGTTCCACCGAATCGTACAAAGTGCAGCAGACAATTCTCGATGCACAATGCGTAACGAGAACGACAAAGTTCGTTGGTCCGTGGAACGAATGAACTGTGTTTCGTAAAACGAGAGAAGGAGCGAGAGAGAGAAAGAACGATGAGAATTTTGCCTCTCGCGTTGATTTTCGCTCACCTCACCATGTGACAAAACTTTTCCGTGCTTTATTTTCTCCCTCGAACTCCACCTCCGTGCCTTTCCTTTTCTCTATACCTCTCTCGTCCGCCTGTGATTTTGTTTTTTCGTTCTCTTTCTTTGCCGCCAAGCTCGTACGTGACGGTGCATTTCCATAACGCGGGGCCTTCCTCTCTCTCTCTCTCTCTCTCTCTCTGCAAATTGTCAATGCGGCCAGCTTTGAAAATAAAATATGCACTCTCTGCTGTTCCCTGCTGCTTCTGGTCGCGAGCTGCTCCCGCGGTTTCGAGTGAGAAACGGAGAGAGAGAGAGAGAGAGTTTGGAGAGCAGAGCACACGAGAGTCGACGTGCGCGCCTTCGTGAAATCTGCCTCGGGATGGTCCACGCTAGAGAGATAGAGAATGTGAGAAGCGAGAAGGGGGAGGAAAAAAGAAGAGGATCGCGAATATAAAAGGGGGAGGTACAGGCGTGATTTAAGGGGCTGTGCAGACGAATAAATTTCGCCAAGTCCTGGCTCCAACGTCCCGCGAGTGCGCGGGGGAAAATTCTCTTGCCCACGTCATCCCACCAAAAATCTACTCTCTCCCTCTCTCTCTCTCCCTCTAGAAAAAAAGGTGGGACTCTGCACACTGTGCGAAAAATACGGGGGTATGCACATGTTTTTTCTTCTCTTTCTCTCTCTTCCATCCCTCCGTGCATATTCTGCTCTGCCTGCTCTCGGCTCGCGCGCGAAATTTTTGTTGGCTCCAGCTTTTTTACCCCTCTTCCACCCCCACACCCCACCCACCCCCGTTTATGGCCTTCCCAGCTACATATATATATGTATGTATGTACAGCACCAGCAGCAAAAACTCCTGCAAGCCGACACGTTCGCCGATAGCGTCGCGCGCGAGCCACACAGCATCCCTCGAGCTTTATACATATATATATATAAAGCTCGAGCTTTATATATATATATATAAAGCACGATATATATATGCATGGATATATATGCAGAGGAGCGGACGCCACAGCTTTCTGCATTCGTTCCAACATTATTTTATTTTGCCAGGCGTTCTGCAGCCCCACGGACAATTTTTTTTTTCTCCATTTCTTCTTCACTTTTTATTCCGCTTCTTTTTCGCTCGCCACGACCGCAAGATCCGACTGACTGTATATGCATTTATATATTTATTCATATATATATATATATATGTGTGTGTTTATATATATTTATCCAGGTAGCTGTCGCGGTCCACAGTTTATGGCGGCAGCATCACGCTCACGGTTTCTGTTTAGACACGGCCCGCTCTATATCTTTCTCTATTTTTCTCGCCTTTCGCTATTGTTTTTACACATAGGTGCGCGAGACAGAACATACACAAGTTAGTGCGTTTAAAAAAATTGTAAAAAAAAAACGTTAAGGGAAAACGACGGATTGACGGTAAAGTTTATCGCGAGAAAAATTCAGTAGTAAACATCAAAATGCGTAGCGATTATTCGACTTTTTAAACAAAACCCTGCGAGCTATTAAACTGGGTATGGTGTTCCATGATTTTTCGAACAAATCAATAGAAAATATGATTTTTCGACATTCTTTTTCAACCACGAAACTAATGCGCTCTTTAATTAGCCAGAATCACAAGTTTTTTTTTTTCAAGATTGTTATTTGATTAATGTAGGCTTACAAGTTTATCGCAGTTTCGACATTGATTTGCGCATTGGCGAGAATACATTTTCTCGAAGCAAACGACCATTGTCGAATCGATGAAATGTTAATTGAATTTAGTCGAATATTTAATTGCCCCAATCGTATATTTAATGGAAACAATATTTTGTTATTATTATTCGTTCAACGTACGTTACGGTAGGAGAGAAAAATATTGACAATCATCCTTTCCATAAATCGCAACTGCTAATTGGCGTTGCGCGGTTAATAAGGGTGAAGCTTTTTTTTTCAACCAAATTTTACGTACTTAATTAGCGAATGGTCTGTTCACCAACATTAATTCCGAGCGTGAAATAAGAGTAATAATTAACGTTGCGAACGGTTATTTGCGCCAATTATGAGAAAAAAAGAAAGTATTACATTGCCTCGATTCGCGGGGTAATGACGGTCTCCTTGAGGGTGGAAATAGGGTTAGGACAGCGTTTTCTCAATGATTTTCATACATTTTTTTATAGTATAAAAAATGGATATAATTTATTGAAACTTTGAGAATATTTTATACATATCTTTAAGTATATACTATAAAATTTTTGAAGAATTTTCTTGAAAAACACCGGAGATATTAGCGATCCCATATTGCAGGTCACAATCAGACAGCATTTTGCGTACATTCTGGAAGCCGCAATTTTCATCTGAAATCAAAGGAGGTTGGAATTTACTTTTATTATATGTCTCTGTTCTATATGAACCTAAATGCTATCAAAAAAATAGAAAATTGAATTTTTGACAGGGGTCAAAACAAAAAAGCATGATTTTTTGCCGTTTCTTACAACTTTATTTGCAAAAAAAAAAAAATATTTTAAATAATGATAATATTCCGATTTTAGGTTCACATAGAGCGCAATACTATGGAGAAAGTAACTGCCAATTTTCAAAACGATTGGTTGAAAACTTTTCAAACTAGCGTGTACGCAAGTTCAGAAAAAGTCGTTTTCAGAAAAACGCGTTTGAAAAAATAGCGCGCTCGGGGCCTGACGGAGAGCTACTCACTTTAATAGCTTATAACAATAGAACGAGTCGGAATTTTCATTTAAAATTTTGGGAACATATTTTTCAATATTTTTACTAACAATTTATGAAATAAAAAAAAATCGATTTTTTTAACCGTCTAACCCTATTTCCCCCCTTAACCGAAAAATGACGGTAGGATTTAGGGGTGGAATTTAAAGACAAGATTATTAGAGCATACTTTTGTAAGCTAGATGATAAAAACTGCTCCAATAAATATTTTTCATTTGTTTTAAAACTATAAAAAATAAAATTACAAGTTTTATTATCTAATTATTATTTTTTCATTTCACCACTTAAAGCTGCATTGCTTAAAGTGGTGGAAATTTTATTCCAAAATTCGGACAATTCATCAGGAGTAAAATTTAAGGGGTATGGCCACGGTAGCGGGTATAAAATCATGTGCACGTTTAACAATTTTTTTTATATGAAAAAGTGATTTATCTATAAAACTAATTACACATCTATTTAGTATAAATATCAAGCTAATAAAATTTTTTTTTTGTTATACAAAATGGCCGACTCCTGCTATTTGTTTTTTTTTTAGACGCTCCGCGGCGTGACATTTGGCATCCACAATTTATGACTTGGAAGTAAAAATAATAATTCTCGTTAATCTACATCAGAATAACTAGAGAAGTACGTACGGAATTTGAAGAATATTATTTTATTCGAATATTGTAGGCGTTTGAAGTTGAAAGGTGGGTTTCCAGTGAAAAATTTCGTATAAAACTGCTCATAAAATAGAGAGTTTTTAATTAAGGGGGGAAATAGGGTTAGGACAGCGTTTTCTCAATAATTTTCATGAATTTTTTTATAGTATAAAAAATGAATATAATTTATTGAAACCTTGAGAATATTTTATACATATATTTACGTGTATACTGTAAAATTTTTGAAGATCTTCCTAAAAAAACACCGACGATATTAGCGACCCCATATTGCAGGTCACAATCAGACTCCGCATTTTGCGTACATTCTGGAAGCCGCAATTTTCATCTGAAATCAAACGAGGTTGGAATTTACTTTTATTATATGTCTCTCTTCTAGATGAACCTAAATGCTATCAAAAAAATAGAAAATTGAATTTTTTACAGTGGTTAAAACAAAAAAGCATGTTTTTTTGCCATTTTTTACAACTTTATTTGCAAAAAAAAATTATTTTAAATTATGATAATAGTCCGATTTTAGGTTCATATAGAGCGCGATACTATGAAGAAAGTAACTGCCAATTTTCAAAACGATTGGTTGAAAACTTTTCAAACTAGCGTGTACGCAGGTTCACAAAAAGTCGTTTTCAGAAAAACGCGTTTGAAAATATAGCAAAATGCTGAGTCCGAATGTGACCTGCAGTATGGGGTCGCTAATATCGTCGGTGTTTTTCAAGGAAATTCTTCAAAATTTTTATAGTATATACTTAAATATATGTATATAATGTTCTTAAAGTTTCAATAAATTATATTCATTTTTTATACTATAAAAAAGTTCATGAAAATCATTGAGAAAACGCTGTCCTAACCGTATTTCTTCCCTTAATGGCTTATAACAATAGAACGAGTGGGAATTTTCATAAAAAATTTTGGCAACATATTTTTCAATAGTTTTACTAACAATTTATGAAAATAAAAAAAAATCAATTTTTAGAACCGTCTAACCCTATTTCCCCCCTTAATCAGAAATTCCGTAGGTACTTCTCTGCAAAATGCAATTAGAAACATAATTAAAAAATTTCAAGTCAATCGGGTTAAAATTGTCGAAGTTATTTATCACGCCAATTAGAAAAAAAAAACTGTTCGCCCGTGCCAGGGGTAGGTTTACATTATACGCTCAAAGTCGTTGTCAAAAAAATGATTCTCGCTGCAAATCGAATAGTAACTTATTTTCATGATGATAAAGGATCGTTTAATAATAAAAAAAACCCGATTTTTCGAAAATTCCACCGTGTCCATACCCTTCAACAAATTTTCTTTTATCCATCAGATTTTTTTTTGTACACTTTAAAAAAATTGCTTTTCAACCGTGAGGTTATTGGCACGCGATAAGTAACATTAACATCTAACGAACCCCTCGAGATTTATGCTCGATAAAGAAGAAAAGAAAATGAGGAAACACACTCGCTTTAATTAAGAATCGTTCCTCGTGTTTGCTGGACCGAGGCTCGTGTACGTAGCAAAGGGCTCTCGTAGGATGTCGCCTGTTTTACTTATCTCTTCGTTACACACGCCGCGCACGCTTTCAATTCCGCGCATATATGTATATAAACGTGCATATATAACCAACATCTAGATCCGCTCCTCTGTATCGTACGAGTTGCACATAGAACACTGTCCACAGCATCCCTATCCGCGTGTACATGTGCCAGAGCCAGAGTTCACTCTTTCTCGTCGTCGTCGTCGTCGTCGTCATTTTCCGCAATCGTTTGATTCTCAAATCTATCTATACACTCCAAACCCCTACATATATATATATATATATACCTATATATATATATATATATATATATATATTAATGTGTATATATATACTGTGTATAGTGTAAATAGAGTAGACTATAGAATGTATAGGGAACGGTTGCCATAGACCATAGAGTGTTGCCATACAGAGCTGACGATGCGTTTAATTAAACCGGCTGTCGACGCCCCGTCTCTTGGCGCATTGTTTCATTCCCCGAGCCTGAAAAGTTCTGTCCCTGACTACTGTGTGTGTGTTATGTATAAAATGTGTGTATATACGTGTGTGGGATCCACGACCACTGCTCGCATCCCTTCCGGTTCCCTCTCTTCTTCCGAACCAACCCTCGACTATAGGTGTATGTTTTTACGTGTGCATGTGTGTTTCTGTGTTCGTGTGCAGCATTGTCGAGCTCAAACTCTCGTTTGCTGTGTACCATAGCCAGAGGCCTCGAATCTTTCTCTCCCCCCCCCCCCCCCACTCCCTCCGTTCAATCCTCTTTCCATCCCTTGTACAATACTCTCTTTTCTCACTCTAAAACTCTCTTTTCACCTTCTCGCCTATACACTTATATATATCTATCGTCTCCCCCCTCCTCCCCGCCCTCTCCTTGTCAACTTCACCGTGCACACACACGCGTACATTTTCCAGACAACAATGCACCGTTATTTGTTGCTCATTTGATGGACAACACAAGAGGAGCGAGAGAGGAAGTGATGTATACAACGTGCAGTCTTCTTCGTTTCCTCGTTTCATTTTATTTTCTTCTTTTTTTTTTTTTTTCATTCTTTGTCTCACGGTTTTGTGAGATATCATATGACTATCTGTTATTAGCATGTAACGTGTATTTACTGTGCTTTTTGTATTAACGGAAGTAAAGAGAATGAGAGAGAGAGAGGGAGAGAGATAGAACGTATTCTCTAGGGATTAAGGAAAATATTGTCTGCTAAACCCTTTCAATGTTATTTCTTGTTATATTAACGTTCATTTAATTTTATTTATTTTTCCCCGAAAAAAATAATTCTTCTTCCGTCACTTGGTTAATGATAATTTATGATAACTGCTAGTGATAATATCTGTAGCGTACGCAATCCTCCGGATGTGAGATTCGATGAAAATTGGGATTAACTTTGTTAGCACAAGTGGAGAATGATGCTCCGCTCTTAGCTCGAAATGTCAAAGGGAAAAACGGGGAAATAACAATGCGGGCGAATATTAACGAGCGAAAGTTTGTTATTTTATTCGTCTTTAAGTAGATTTTTTCGATTTTCAATTGCTCGGAAAATTCGAGGATCGACAGAACGAAAAATACGAAGAATTCCACGACTTTAAGGGAGGAAATAGGGTTAGGACAGCGTTTTCTCAATGATTTTCGTGAATTTTTTATAGTATAAAAAATGAATATAATTTATTGAAACTTTGAAAATATTTTATACATATATTTAAGTATATACTATAAAATTTTTGAAGAATTTCCGTGAAAAACACCGAAAATATTAGCGACCCCATATTGCAGGTCACAATCAGACTCAGTATTTTGCGTACATTCTGGAAACCGCAATTTTCCTCTGAAATCAAACGAGGTTGGAATTTACTTTTATTATATGTCTCTCTTCTATATGAACCTAAATGCTATCAAAAAAATAGAAAATTGAATTTTTTACATGGGTCAAAACAAAAAAGCATGATTTTTTGCCATTTTTTACAACTTTATTTGCAAAAAAAAAAATTATTTTAAATAATGATAATATTCCGATTTTAGGTTCATATAGAGCGGAATACTATGAAGAAAGTAACTGCCACTTTTCAAAATGATTGGTTGAAAACTTTTCAAACTAGCGTGTACGCAAGATCAAAAAAAGTCGTTTTTAGAAAAACGCGTTTGAAAAAAAGGGACCAAGAAAACCAAGCAATATGGGGTCGCTAATATTTTATAGTATATACTTAAATATATGTATAAAAATTTTATAGTATATACTTAAATATATGTATAAAATATTCTCAAAGTTTCAATAAATTATATTCATTTTTTATACTATAAAAAAATTCATGAAAATCATTGAGAAAACGCTGTCCTAACCTTGTTTCCTCCCATAATGGCTTATAACAATAGAACGAGTCGGAATTTTCATTAAAAATTTTGGGAACATATTTTTCAATAGTTTTACTAACAATTTATGAAATAAAAAAAAATCGATTTTTTGAACCGTCTAACCCTCCTTCCTCCCTTAACGTGACATCGTAGCACCGCGTGACGTCAATGGAGCCTAGGAAAATTAACCTCTGGATGCTTGGTCCCGGAAAATTGATACTCCAGAGTAAAATGGCTTGCCGGAAAATTGCTTCCAAAATTAATAGCGGCGAGTTCCCAAGGGCGAAATCGCCGGAAGCTGGTCTGAGCGGGGACAACAGTCAATTTTCTGGGGTAGGACAATTTGCTCGGGAGGCCAATATGTTCCCCGTTGACGAGTGATTCGTGTGTGACGTATAACATGTAATAAGCAATGGATGGAAAACGAATGACAATACAGGGAAACTCCGATGACATCAGGATGCATCGAGTAGCCCCGGATTCGAGTGGTCATAAGGAGGTCAAATTGCCATGACTATGTATAATCCTGCCCGTATTTGGTACATAGGCGAAACTCAGTGGCTAACCTATGAGGCAATACGCGAAGGTATGCATACTAGCGTAAATTGGCCGCAACAGAGACCACAGACAGAGTGGGCTTTCGCGACCTAGCCTAGCTGGATAGAGGACGGCGGGAGGGTTGGTTGGTTATCCTCTATGCTCGTCAACCGGTTCATCGAACATCTCCTACCCCCTACGGCCTAATTTCACGAGTCTCTCCCCACTGTGTATTCGCACGCACTCGATGAGAGCTCTGTTACCAATGTGCTGTTTATAACTTACACGTCGCCCGCGCATATATACATATATCAGCGATTCCCAAACATTACGATGAGTTATTGTTCCGAAAGTACGTCAAATTGTGTTAAAATGCTGTTGGGCCACGGTCAAATTCACTTGTGCATGGGAAATTCGTCGCTAATTACGTTAAAACGCTGTACGGGGAGTTGTAATTACAATTTCAAGTTGTATAGCGGTGAATTTACGTAGACAATTTTTTGCATCAATTTTAATCGATCGACAATTACGTGAAAAAATGACAACAATGTCTCCGATTGTACGGTAAATTTATCGAATTTTTGCATTAATTTTGAGGGCTCACTTACCCCTGAAATTTTCAAAAAATCGATTTTTGTTTTACAATTTTTTATTATACTTATTAAGAATAAAAAAAAAACTTTTAAGAAAATTCCACTCCGTTACAAAGTTATAGCAATAAATGTGACCGGACGTCGGGTTGGGACGGGTACCTACTAGAAAATTTAAACGCGTTTTTCTCGAGGCACGATAACTCAGTTAATTTTTAATTTTTTTTTTACATTTTTTTTTATCTTGATAATTATTTTCTCTGTAGTCTGACGAGAAGTTTTTTTCAATTTTTTGGTTAGTCATTTTTTATAAATTATTAAACACTAAATTTTTTTTTTCAATTGCATACTAAAGTTTGAAATACTGTAATTTCTTTAGTTTTGACAAGAAAAAAAGAAAAATTCCCTCCGTCAGACCATTACTACTGCATTATTTTACTAGATGCTTTTTTATTTTTGCAGTTTGGATATTTTTTGATAAAGTTATGATGTCGACAAGGAGGTGCCATGGTTATCATCAGTAGTCCATTTATACCCATAAAAATTAATATCAATATTGAATATAAACAATTTTTTCAATTTTTTTCTTATAGTTGAGCAGTTAATGAAAAATGTAAAATCAACAATTTAATTTTTTTTTTACTATATAATCTTTATAATAATTTTTCTAATTTGCTGGGTTTTTAGCGCGCGCAGGGGTATGTGAGCGCTTAACTTTATCAAAATTCTAGCGTACGGAATTACGATTATCAATTTTTTTTTTTCGATTCTTCATTCGCATTGTACATGGTCAAGAGGGTATTAAACCAAAAATTCTATGGTACATAAAATGTATCCCAAGCGCAACGAATAAATCGAATATGAATAAATGCTGCAAAATGTGGAGGGTATGTGTAGGACTGCACGAGTAGGTAGAGAAAATTTAGCCGAGGATTTACCGAATTTTTTTTTTTCTCCACAAAATTCCATCGCTACGTATATACAAACGTTTATTGTGTGCACGATGGATATAGATTTTTCTCTGTTATATCGAGTTTCGATATTTATCGCGAGATTATTTTACGATCGTTTTCCGTTCAAGTTTTTCTACTTTCTATATATTACTATGTACTGTAGATGAATAGTCCATATACTGTAGTAAATATAGTATACAGAACTATGGACAGTTTTATCGGATTTTATCACACAACTCCCTTATTCTATCGAAATTCATTTTTTTTTCACTCCCAAACTCTTCTCCGCAAAAGCTGATCGTCATACAGTTTACCAGATGACCATCTCATCGGCTGTGTTCCGCAATTCCTGATGATTCAAAAAAAAAAAAAAAATTCAACACCAGCGTGCTAACAATTGTTTTTGTTGTTTCTTTATTTTTAGTAAAGCACAAAAAATCTAATCGGTTCAGAAATATACGTTTTTCGATACTTTTATCACCTCCAGCCATTTTCCATTATCGACTTTGTTAATGCGCCAGTAACGCAAGCAATAATATTCGAGAAAACGCATCCATTCTTTTTCCACTCGTCACGTTTCTTCGAAAACGAAAATTCAGTCTAAGGGGGGAAATAGGATTAGGACAGCGTTTTTTCAATGATTTTCATGAATTTTTTTATAGTATAAAAATTGAATATAATTTATTGAAACTTTGAGAACATTTTATACATATATTTAAATATATACTATAAAATTGTTGAACAATTTCCGTGAAAAACACCGAAAATATTAGCGACCCCATATTGCAGGTCACAATCAGACTCAGCATTTTGCGTACATTCTGGAAGCTGCAATTTTCATCTGAAATCAAACGAGGTTGGAATTTACTTTTATTATATGTCTCTCTTCTATATGAACCTAAATGCTATCAAAAAAATAGAAATATGAATTTTTTACAACTTTATTTGCAAAAAAAAAATTATTTTTAATAGTGATAATATTCCGATTTTAGGTTCATATAGAGCGCAATACTATGAAGAAAGTAATTGCCAATTTTCAAAATGATTGGTTGAACATTTTTCAAACTAACTTGTACGCAAGTTCAAAAAAAGTCGTTTTCAGAAAAACGCGTTTGAAAAAATAGTACGCTCGGTTATACACGTGGCGCGCTCGGGGCCTGAAGGAGAGCTTCTCACTTTAATGGCTTATAACAATAGAACGAGTCGGAATTTTCATTTAAAATTTTGGGAACATACTTTTCAATAGTTTTACTAACAATTTATGAAAAAAAAAAAAATCGATTTTTTGAACCGTCTAACCCCATTTCTTCCCTTAAGGTCTCTTCTACACGCAATAACGTCACGAGCGAGAAAATAGACAATTCTAAGAGAGGTTGCTACAAAAAACAATAACTTAAATAATTAAAAAATTCACGATACCAAATTGATTGATCGAAATGACATAAAACATCATGACCGAGAAATGTCATCAGCTGATTTGACTGCAATGTTATCGGTCCTGAAAACAATTTTTTTTCAGTTTCATCCCCCATCAATAATTTATTTTTCGCGCCATCTATACCCATGCAGTCTGTATCTTTAAAAAGAAAATTTAATTTCGAATTTCGATATCCCAGTTGCAACCAAGTTCAATATCAATGGCGCATATACAAATGTTTCGAATTCTTTCATTCGGTCTGATACGAGACACGAGGAATGTTCGCTCTACCCGCCAGACAGTGTTCTAGATGGTTTTTAGTAGCAGCTGCACCACGGGAGAGGGTTAATAAAAGTCCCGTTTCTTTTTTCAATTCCGTCGAGATTCGCTGCTCGTATGATAGGGGAAAAAAAATCAACACGTGGCCAAAGAGCCCAAAGATATTGGACTAGAGCTCTACTTTTTTTTCATTCTGTTCCGCCGTTGAATTTGTTGCAGCGATTATTACGTACGAATATGTAAATGTTGTTTCACTTTCAAGAGCTTTGAAACCCTTTTTTTCAAATCTAATTCAATACTGGGAATTTGATTTCCTTGTTTTTGTTCTCGTTAAACTTTACACAGATTTATTTAAGCTTCAAGTTCACAAATGGATAGACGTTAAATTGTTTATACGAATTGTTCTGCCGTTCAATTTGTTGCAGTGATTATTACGTACGAATATGTAAATGTTGTTTTACTTTCAAGAGCTTTGAATCCCTTTTTTTCAAATGTAATTCAATACTGACAGTTCGATTTGCTTGTTTTTGTTCTCGTTAAAGTTTACATAGATTTATTTAAGCCTCAAGTTCACAAATGGATGGACGTTAAATTGTATGTAACAACTGTGCGAAAGTTGATTCTAATTTCTTGAAAAATAAAACATCGAACGATTATGATTCTCATCACTTTGATTGAACAATAAAATTAGGAAATAATATAGTAATAAATAAATCAGTAATATTGTTCTGAATAATGCAACTCTACCGAAGCGAAAGATGTAGTGAGAGAGAGAGAAGGAAGAGTTAGTGGTATTGGAAATTGAAGTTGTCGAGTCAGAACATCATATACAGTTTCGTCGTTTCTCTCGAGTTCTCATGTACCGTTGGCAGTATGTCTGGTATACCGAGTAAACTCGGACGCATCGAGTGTACTACCGGACAGTTTTGGAAATCTTCGTCTAGAACGTTGCACACGGAATCGCGAGGCAAATGTGAGATAAAGGGAGAGAGAGAGAGAGAGAGAGAAGGAGAGAGAGATGGACGATGATAGAGAGAATCACGATAGGAGAGATTTTATCTATAACGCTCATAGATATGTATATATTCTCGTGTACGATGAATCTCGCGCCAGTTCGCCCGTCCCTCTCTCCCAACCTCGCTGAAACCTACAGACGTCAGAGTAAATGCAATTACCTCTCTACCTATGTAGCAAACTAAGTTAAACTTGTGACCGGGGCTTGGCCCAAACTGTTTGCATTATGTATCCTGGTCGCTCCGTGAGGCGAGCGAGTAGCGGGTATGGCTTGGGGGGCTCGCGCCTTTCTATATATGTGTTGAAACAAGGTTGCAGCCGAGTGAGGCACATACATTGGTGACTTTATATGAGAGGGAAGTGCTGCATTGGTGTGTGTGTCAGTAGAGTGGTGCCTGGACCTCTCCTCTTCCATCCTATACGTACTCGAGCCTCGCTTCCGGTCCTGCCTGATGTTGCGCATCCCTCTCTCTATATATATAACAGAACGGAGTAACAGTAGAGACGGAGGTAACGCGAATCACTTAAGGAACATTTTTATTTTTCATTCATACGAAAATCTTATCACCCTCGGTATTTTATGTGTAAATACGCTCGTGAGTATCAATTCATGACATACATCAAAATAGCGAAATTTTAATTGTACATTATTTGGTTTTTGTTTAGCCGATTTGTCCGATCGTCCAAAAAATGATTTTTTCAATTTTCGCGTTTTTCACATTGATTTTTTGGGTTGTCGGGCAAAAACTCGGTGTTATTCGTAATCAGCAGAAAATGTCCGATCGAATAGGATATCGAAACATTGAAAAAAAAGAAAAACAAATTTTTGGCATTTTTTGCCTACCATTTCGGAAATCTAAAAATGTCGAAATTTCAAATGGTCATAACTTGGCTCTCGTTTCATCGATTTTGGGTTTTGACGGGTGTTTTAAAAATGTCTCGAGTAGACTTAGAGAATGCATTTTGGATCATCCCGATATCTCAATTATTGTAGCCGTGAGAGCGGGTTGAAAATCAGTGAAAAAAATGAGAAGGGGCATGTTTGGAAAAATTCGCAAAAACCGATGGTCCAACTTTGAAAATCCTTTGAAAAATCGAAAATTAATGATAGCACAATGATTCAAGCGCCAGTTTAAAGGGTGTTCGGTCACGAAAAGAATGAGCACAGAGTGGAGTTCCAACCCCATCGGGAAGCAACGTTACAGCGATTTTAGTGAAGCCACGTCTGTTTGGCCGAAATGCAAAAAAATGTTGAATTTTTAAATTTTCTCTTAGGACGCTATATTGATGTATTTTGACTCGCTGATCACGAATTTGCTACCCAATTCCCTAAAAGTCTAAAATTTCCATTGTAAATCATCCAATAACTCGATTTTTTACCAGAATAGCAACAATTTATTTAATTTTAATAAACCTCGATGTCAATAAAATAAATCGGACTTTTTTTTCATCAAGATGCTGCCGTGCCTTTTGATCTAATAAAAAAAAAAAAAAATTCAAAAAAGGTATATGCCACTGAAAAAGGCATATCATTTTTTCAATTTCGGTTTCTCCTCATTAAATAACGAGAACTATCGTTGAAATATATAAGAAAGTACGTAATCCACGGATCCGTATTACCTCCATCTTCCCTACTTGGCATTAGTAAGAGTAGTCCTAGTAGACAGTCCGGATAGTCCGCCCCGTCTGCTCCAATATATACCTATACCACTGACGACGCTTGCCAGTGGTATAGGACCGAGTGTGTGCCGGCGTTCACGGGATCCCGAGGCGAGTTACATGAGGGTCCCGCATATGCAACCGACCAAACCGTGAGCGGGATGCAGCCGTTGCAGGCAGTAGACCAGATCGCATCAGCAACTCACTTCCACCGTCTATATGTATATAATATAAGTTTCTCATGTATATACATGTTACGTATATAATATACGGGTTATTTCACGCGAGTTGGAACGATTCTTTTCATGTCAGCATTTTTTTAAATCTTCTAATTTGCGAACGAAATGGCCTTAAGGTAGTAGTCTGGTAACTTAAGCCGATTTTCATGTCTTTTTTGGAGGGCGTTTTTTTGTAGGAAAATAAAAATGAATCGTTTTGGGTATTTAGGATGTTTTTATTTACATATTAAAGAAACAAAAAAAAAAAATTTTGAAAAAATTTTATAGTTTATTATTATTATTATTATTATTGATCGAAGTTGGCACCTCGAAAAAAAAGCGCGTGTGTGGCCCCGGTGATTTTAGCTCTTGATGTTATCTGAAATCAAAAATTCTTGATAATTCTTAATCTATAGACATGTCATTCTGGTCGAAACTACTGAAGTTAAATTTCATGGATAAATAACAAAATGAACAAGGACGTTTTTTTTCAAAGTCCGCTATTTTGTTATTTATCCATGAAATTTAACTTCAGTAGTTCCGACCAGAATGACATGTCTATAGATTAAGAATTATCAAGAATTTTTTATTTCAGATAACATCTAGAGCCAAAATCACCGGGGCCACCCACGCGCTTTTTTTTCGAGTTGCCAACTTCGATCAATAATAATAATAATAATAAACTATTACATTTTTTCAAAAAATTTTTTTTTTGTATCTTTAATATGTAAAGAAAAACATCTTAAATATCCAAAACGATTCATTTTTATTTTCCTACAAAAAAACGCCCTCCAAAAAAGACATGAAAATCGGCTTAAGTTATCAGACTACTACCTTAATGAAGACACGAAGAGAAAAGACTTGGAAAATTTTGTTTTTACACTACCTTATCTGATATTCACATTTACAAAGCCTTCGTTGGAGACCTTACAAAAATATTCTCGGCCAAAAATCCTTTCGCAAAAAATGTTGCTTCTGGAGTTTAACAATAATTTATTTCTCAATTCTGCTAACGTTTTGTAAATAACATTACAACCATATGTTGTCTATTGTTTTACGAAATGTCTAAATGTTAATTCCACAACAAATATTGTGGTATTAAAAAATATTGACGAATGAATTTCTTTAATAAATTACTCTCGAAAATAGATTCGTCATTTTTTTGGTATCAAAGGCAAATAAAAAAATAGTTATAATCGCAAATTATTTTGTTACGTACAAATTTTTGTGACATATGGAAAAGTAAACGACAGGACATTATTTTCAAATTGATTAGAAGATTTAATGAAATTTAACATATTTTATTTTATTAATATCTCATTCTTTTTTTAATACTCTATGAAATATCCCATATATGTATTTATGTATAAAATTTGCGCTCGTTGTGCATATACATGTATATATGCAATATCCACAGTCTTATATATGCGAACGAGCAAATGATGTCTTTGTAAGTGTGTGTCGATGTGGGAGGGTGGATGGGCGGTGGTTTCTGAGGCGCCGTGAATTCGATCGAGATGTATACCAACCAAGTGAGCTCTCGCGCACCAGGTTCGAGAGGCTACAAACTTCGTGAAACTCTAGTCGCGCGGCGTTCGCCGAAGAGCAAAGAGATAGAAGGGATGGTTTGGGATTGAGAGGGGTTTTCCTTCGTCTCTCTTCTCTCTCTCTCTCTCGGCTCTCTCGCATAGCCGCAACCGCTATCAACTTTAGTCACCGGGACTGCCTATAGCCTGCGGACAAGATTTACCACTTAACGAAGGAGTGAGAAACGCCCGCGCGACGACGAAGGATCTTGGGGTTGGAGGGTGGTTAGCGGCGAGTTCCCGCAGTAGAGAGACGAGACTTTGGGACCATCGAATGTCTCCGTGCTCTCTGGCTCGGCTTACTCTTGCGTACCCAAGAGGGAATACACAATTTGGCGTCCGAGACGTTCCAGAGTGACGAACTCCCCATGATTTATTTCGTTTTGTTTCGATTAATTTTTTTTCTTAATAAGTCTCTTGCTGTCGACCTTTCACTCTACTTCAATGAGATATTGTTAATGTCCTTTTTGTTTCGGTAATCCTACAGTTAGTGTAATTTATGAAATAATTCTCTTCTGAATTTTTTAAACGAAAATTGAAACAAAAACGAACAAAAAAAAACGATTGGAAAGTTTAGAGGGTTAACGAGTTTGATAAAAATGTGCATTAATATATTTTCTATGAGAGAGAGAGAGATCGTTCTACTCGATTATTCACGGGGCAATTGTAGTCAGAGGTGTTGGGCTTTAAAGAATATTTTTTTAAATGGTAATGAACTAAAAAAAAATAAGTCACTTACTAACGACGACAAAGAAGTTTATTAGCACTGCTTTGTAGTGTCAAAATCGACGTGATTTCAATTATGTACTCGGATCGTGTGTTCCGATGAGCCACGATGATTACCGAAGCAGCTATAACCGTTTCGAGCGCTCCTCGAAACGCTTATCAAAATCCTCTAAGTTACTCCTCTACCGTCCGTCGAGCGGTCTAGTTATAAATTTCTAATATTGTCAATAGCCTTATACGTATATACATATAACGACGTCTCTAACTGTATCTACATCCGTCGGGCTTCTCGAGATCAATTGTAACGAGTGTCGGAACATTGTACGTCACTTTATTTTATTGGAAATGAATCATTGTCATCAGTGCTATCCGTTAAAAACCAGGCCTGGTCGCATCATCAAGCGTAGCGGACTGCATATCCCGTATATAAGTTGAGTACTCTGTTCATCTCAATTTTGTCAAATATCGAGTAGTCTAGTTACCTCGAATTATACAACGCGGCTCGGCGGAATTAGCGTCTTCTTTATATACGTGTATAGACATTTGTGGTGAGGAGAGCTTTATTGTTTAATTTATTTTAGTTTCATATTAATGACTCCGTTCATGTTTGTATCTATGTAATCAACCAAATGTGGGGCGAATAACTCAATTTTCCTTTTCGTATTTTGTATTAGAAGTGTAAAAAGAAACAATTTGCAAGGAATTATCTTTATAAAATAAATATGCCCGAGATTCTCAATGTCCAGATACCGTCGATTGTTGTAATTATTATTTACGTCCTTTTTATCGTCTATATTCGTCAGTGCGTTTACCTCGAATCTGTAATAATAATTAAATTTCGTTCTCCCATTTCTCGAGGAGAATAAGTCTCGAGAGAGATAAACAAATAATCATTACATTTGGCGCCCAACTAGTAGCACGAACCACGACTGTGATTAATCAAGCACAACACATGTCAACAGAACGAGTAACACGATTAAATTCCAAGTCAAAAGAAATAAGAGAAGATTGTAGTCTCTCCCCCATCAAGCGTAAACGTAAACAGACAAAGAAAAAGGAATCAGACGAGTTGACTAAAATAAGTAATAATTCTAATATAAACTGTGATATTATTAGGAACGACCCAGACTCGAATTTAATATTCGAAAATAACGAGAAGATGGCAAGTCACGAAACAGAGGAAGCGAGGCTTTTGAGAGGGATTCAAGAGCAAATAAATGAACAGCGTATAGAACTCGAAAGGATTCGTGCTGATAATGCACGACTAATTGCCGCTCAACAACAAGGCGCAAATAATGTACTACAAGTTCCAGAGAATAACGCCGGTGGACAAATCGTAGACGGATTGGTAAATCACCTTCAATATTTGCATATTAACGTCAAAACTCCTACATATTCGGAAGAATCGAATCCGCGTGAATTTTTAGAAGATATCGAACGCTATTTTAAATTCAAGAATGTTCGCCAAGAGCACTATATGTTAGTAATCGAGAGCTGGATAGACGGTCGTGTAAAGCTTTGGTACGATATCAACAAAGCCGATTTGACAACATTCGAGCTATTTAAAACCGCCTTTCTAGCAGAATTTTACTCGATTCCGGTGAAGGTGCGGTTCAAGAACCAATGGCTTGCGCGTCGTTATAAAATCAAGGAGGGTACAATGCATTCATATTTCTTCAAACAAGTACGAGAGACACAGTATTTTGAACCACCTTTGACTCCATACGAGATTAATTACACGGTTATACAACAGTTTCCAGCGAGAATCCAAGTAGCTTTAGCAACAGTAAATTTCGCTGAAACGAATCTTGTAGCACAAGCATTGTCTCAATTAGATAGCGCTCAAAATGAGTATGACCGAGAGAGAAATAAGGAATCGTGGAGAGTAGGAAATAATCCGATACCAAACAGTCAATTATCCAAACCACCACGCGTGAATTCATTACAAGTAGGATTTGAAAATGGTAGTGGAAATAACAACAACCAAATATACAATCGAGGTAGAGGGGGATATCAAAATCCGAGAGGTTATTCCGGTTATTACAATCGTCCACAATATCCGAGGTCTGACTCAAGTAATCTTGATAATAATTCACCTTCTCGGTTCATACAAAATTCACATTGGATACAAGGTGCTTTGCCGGATACTCGATTTCCCCCTCCAAACGCTAATCCAGCGATCCAGCAATCAATTGGTGGATATCGTAACCAAACAAACGCACAAATAAATTCTTTAAACTTCCAGTAGACACGATTCATAGTGGTCCCGTTTCGTGTCGTCAGTTTTTCGACTTTGTAGAGGACCTAAAAACCGACCTAGACGGAGACAATTCGTTCTCGAATTACCCGAAAGCTTTGGTGGCACCGTCGCCTCATATAATCTTAAGTATAGCTGGAAGTTCTGTGAAAGCCCTTGTTGATACTGGTAGCCAGATAACGGGTATTTCAGAAGATTTTTTCAATCAAATAGTCGCGAAAGGTGCCATACAAGAGATGCCTGTTTCTAATATTTGTGTAACCACCGCTATTGGTAAAAGAGTAGCAACTATTAAAAAACAAATTTTCCTGGAAATTCATATAGATAACTTAAAAATACCACACGTTTTTCTTGTTATCCCTCATTTGACGTCGAAGATTATACTGGGAAATGATTGGCTTATTCTAAATCGCACGATTATAAACTACCGCGCTAAGACGATTACGGTACGAGACCATGTATTGAACCCGGAGATAGTGTTATTTGAGGACGAACCGGCGGGGGGGCTTGCGTCATCTGTGCATAATCGAACAATGTACGTTACTATGGTACCAAAATCAACTCAAAATAATCATAATAATCTTCAAGTCGGCTTCGCTGAGGAAGATCGTAATGACGATACCGTGGATAAAAACGATGATTATAACGATAAGATGATCAATGAAACTAATTGTCATAAAATAAACGAGGGTCGCGTCGTTTCGTGTGTTTCTCACGGCATTGCAAATAATAGTACGGGTGATGAGCGGGCATTCTCCGACGATTTGGACTCAGTCGCGCGAAAGCTAATAACGCTTGAACCGTATCAATCAAGGACCGTACTCGATTTGGTCACGCGGTATA
Source organism: Oxytorus armatus (assembly GCA_958009045.1). Classification (NCBI taxonomy): domain Eukaryota; kingdom Metazoa; phylum Arthropoda; class Insecta; order Hymenoptera; family Ichneumonidae; genus Oxytorus; species Oxytorus armatus. The sequence continues at coordinate 14,745,666 of OY253752.1, forward strand.
GACCAGTTTTTTCGGATAAGCCAGGGTGCGTATCCATATACGAACACCATATTAAACCAACGCATTCTAAAGCATTTGTTCGACGTACGTACCCAGTACCACTTGCTTATCGCGAAGCCGTTGATCAGGAAATAAAAAATATGTTAGATGCTGACATTATCGAACGTTCCGTTAGTTCATATTGTAACCCATTGAGAATTGTAAAAAAGAAAGATGGCAATATTCGAATATGTCTCGACGCGAGATTTCTTAATGAAATAATTGAGGGGGATAACGAGTCTCCTCCTCACATTGATGATATTATGCAAAGGTATCAAGGTAAAAATATTATGTCGACTTTAGATTTAACATGTGGCTATTGGCAAATTCCCTTGACGGTAGAATCACGACCTTTTACGGCGTTCCTTCATGGTTCAACTCTGTACCAATTCAAGCGTGTCCCATTCGGATTAAAAACTGCAGGGAGCGGTTTCATAAGAGCCCTGGGTCTAGCAATGGGGGATGAATTTAGGGATTTTCTTACTTTTTATATCGATGACTTGTTAATAACGTCTGTGAACTTTGAAGAGCACCTATATCATCTTGAATGCGTTTTTGCTAAATTGCTTAAGTATAATTTCACTCTCAAGCTCAGTAAAGCTTTATTATGTCAAACCTCTGTACCATTTTTGGGATTTATATTATCACCGGGAGGAATAAAACCAGACCCTACAAAGCTTGATGTTATAAGAAATTTCGAGGAGCCGCATAATAGATTACACTTGCAAAAATTCTTAGGAATTTGTAACTATTATCGGCAATTCAGTGTGTGTCATGCCAAGTATATAGATCCATTCAGGTGTTTGTTAAAAAAGGATGTTCCTTGGACATGGGGTGATTATTATGCTAAAGCTTTCAAAGAATTAAAAGATAACTTCCTCAAAGTCGTTGAACTGTCACATTATTATCCCGATAGAGTTTTTAAGGTGCAAACTGATGCATCCGGTAAGGGAATAAGTGGGATTTTATACCAATTGGACGATGAAGGAAACCATAAATTAATATCTCTGGTGAGTCGTTGTCTAATACCGGCTGAGATTAACTATACGACAACTGAAAAGGAATTGCTTGCGATTATATATTCGTTAAATAAATTTCGTGTGTATTTATTAGGAAAGCCCTTTGAAATTATAACCGATCACCAAAGTCTCACGTTTATTCATAGAACACCGTTTCGCACTGCTCGACTATCGAGATGGTGCCTGTTGCTTCAAGAATATAGTTTTACAATAGTACATTGTAGTGGACGAGATAATATTGTTGCAGATTTTTTTAGCCGCAATCCCAATTGTGTGTTTCATGGTGAGGAGTCTGATAAAACTATTGTGGCAGCGTTAACGTCGTTTGACATGGTTTCATCCCATGATCATTCGATTGACGCATTACCCGTAATATGTCAGCTCGAGGTAGTGCCACAATTGAGGCAACAATTACGAGATTTGAGTAGATTGCAACAGCAAGATCCCGGTATAGTGCGACTAATCTCAAAAACGAATGAGCTTGGAAACTGCGATTATCAACAATATAACGATATTTGGTTTCACCGTAATAAGTCAACCGAGAATTGGGCAATAATGGTCCCGCTCGCGTTGCAAAAGCTTGTAATTTTATCGGAACATAGCCGGTTAGGGCATGTCGGAACGTATAAGACACTTTGTCATTTAAAACGCTTCTTTTATTGGAGGGGAATTACGAGGGACGTGAAGAGATATGTGATGCGATGTGACTTATGCCAACGAGTGAAGCATCTCAGTCGATCTGCAGAAGGCGAGTACTGTTTTGTTCGTTCGGATAGTCCCAACGATCTCATCACTGTCGATTTTTACGGGCCTCTTCCCCGTTCCATAGCTGGCGTCCAGTACCTTTTTGTTGTTATCGATGCGTTTTCGAAGCTCGTGCGTCTGTATCCGATAAAGAAAGCGACGACTCGTATTGTGCTGAAGAAATTGTGTGAGGATTATTTTCCCAATATCGGTAAACCGAAGCGCATATTATCGGACAATGGCTCTCAATTTACCGCATCCGCATGGGGGCACGAATTGCAACAACGGGGAGTGAAAGTAATGTACTCATCTATACGCCATCCCCAATCCAATCCAACGGAAAGGGTGATGAGGGAATTAGGTCGTCTGTTCCGTACCTTGGCCGCGGATCAGCACACGAAATGGGCTAAATATGTCGCAAAAATCGAGACGTTATTAAACTTTACTACCCATTGTAGCACAGGGTTTATACCCTACGAGATCCATCACGGAAAGAGGGCGAATGATGAACTGTATAAGATTATACAATTTCCTGATAATAATGCCATTTCGTATAAGGCGAAGTTATATCTGGCTAAAGAGAATCTACAAAAAAGTTTCGAGTCTCGTAAGCGTAACCAAAAGGCTCGACCGCCTATACAGCTTGAGGTAGATGACCTCGTATTACTACGTGTTCCACATCTGTCTAGTAACATAGACCGCGTTACTCACAAGTTTTTCCACCTATACGAAGGACCGTACAAGATTAGCAAAAGAATTGGCTCGAATGCGTTCATTCTTGTATATACAGATAGTGATAGACCAAAGGGAACGTATAACAGAACAAGTTTGCGTAAATATTACCAAGCCGTCGTTTAATCCATCGGTAAGTTATCGTAGCATTATGCAAGAAACCTTCTCAAAAGTAACGCGTCTCACTGTATATTTGTAATTATCAAACGTCATGCGTGATTAGACATCACCGGAATTTAATATTGATATGTGACAAACATCATCAACATGTGCTATCTACACTACTTGTAAGGTGATGATTGTATGTTTTAGTCGTATAATATGCATTAATTTAGCTCTTGTTGGCAAGCGAATAGGGTAGATTTAGTTTTAGTGCGTTTTCCCAATATGTTGTACTTATGTAAGACTATTAATACGATCCTTAATGTTTAGATTATTGGTTCCGCGTATCGAACCATGGTCATTAATTTGTAAATGTAGCGTGCGATATCAATTGTTATGCGTTGTGGACCCGAGATACATCTCGGGTCCACAATTCGAAGGAATCTTAAGAATGAATAGGATAATTTATGACAAGACCCTTATTGGGGGGGAGTTCTGTGTGTGTGTGTGTGTGTGTGTGTGTGTGAGTGTCAAGAGTGCAAGTTGGTGAGTGTCATCAAGCAAGTGGCGATATGAACACTACAGAAATATATTTTGTATTCAATATTTTTATATCTCATACAAAAGGGGGATAATGTAGTGTCAAAATCGACGTGATTTCAATTATGTACTCGGATCGTGTGTTCCGATGAGCCACGATGATTACCGAAGCAGCTATAACCGTTTCGAGCGCTCCTCGAAACGCTTATCAAAATCCTCTAAGTTACTCCTCTACCGTCCGTCGAGCGGTCTAGTTATAAATTTCTAATATTGTCAATAGCCTTATACGTATATACATATAACGACGTCTCTAACTGTATCTACATCCGTCGGGCTTCTCGAGATCAATTGTAACGAGTGTCGGAACATTGTACGTCACTTTATTTTATTGGAAATGAATCATTGTCATCAGTGCTATCCGTTAAAAACCAGGCCTGGTCGCATCATCAAGCGTAGCGGACTGCATATCCCGTATATAAGTTGAGTACTCTGTTCATCTCAATTTTGTCAAATATCGAGTAGTCTAGTTACCTCGAATTATACAACGCGGCTCGGCGGAATTAGCGTCTTCTTTATATACGTGTATAGACATTTGTGGTGAGGAGAGCTTTATTGTTTAATTTATTTTAGTTTCATATTAATGACTCCGTTCATGTTTGTATCTATGTAATCAACCAAATGTGGGGCGAATAACTCAATTTTCCTTTTCGTATTTTGTATTAGAAGTGTAAAAAGAAACAATTTGCAAGGAATTATCTTTATAAAATAAATATGCCCGAGATTCTCAATGTCCAGATACCGTCGATTGTTGTAATTATTATTTACGTCCTTTTTATCGTCTATATTCGTCAGTGCGTTTACCTCGAATCTGTAATAATAATTAAATTTCGTTCTCCCATTTCTCGAGGAGAATAAGTCTCGAGAGAGATAAACAAATAATCATTACAGCTTTGTGTTTTTACGAACTCGTGCAAATTGTTTTCCAAAGCTCTCAGTGCGCGATTAATTTTACTGCAGCTTCGAAACCCTCCCTAAAGGAAAAAAAACAAGTGCAAAGTCAGCGAATGCATCCTCTTTATTCGATAAATTTATTTTACTTTGCGACTTCTATCATCGCAATTATCAAAAATCATGATCGTACGATTATGCTGCGCGTGGTGACAGAAATCATCGGTACCACATCCCATATTCAATATCTGGTGCATACATATACGATGCATATAGTATATGGGACAGAGGAGAGGTATATTTGACTTGTCGCATTCGGTTAGCTTATCCGAGCACAGCTGCGGTCATACAGTCGCAGCTGCCAGTAGTATAGGCGTATATGTCGTCAGCCTCGCAGCTCCATCTTTCTGTTCCTCTCTCTCTCTCTCTCTCTCTCTCTGCTTCCCTCCCTCCCTAGTTGTGCATGGACAAATACTACACCGCGGTGCCAGTGCCGGTCGATCCGCGGATTCGATAAGCCGGCCTCTGCTCGAACGTGCACCCTGCGGATTAATATTTAATGGACATTACGCACGAGAACCGGGAGGGGTTGGTTGGACGATATGGTCATCGCGTCCATGGTCCATCCCCGTTCATATTCCAACATCTGCTCTCTGTATTAACCACTATAACAATTTACATATATAGATTTATAGATAAATGTGGCCGTATATGTTTATGTATGGGGTATTTTATGTCAATAAGTGATTTTTTGCTCATGGAACTTCTGGGGGCCGTTTATTTCGTCGATGGTAGTGGATAATAATAAAAAGCTTTGCAAATATTATTGTACTTTTGAATTAGTCTGTTTTTTTTGTTTTGAAACCATCGTTCGTGAATTTGAACGTTTCTGGAAAATACATTCTGGCAAAAAACCGTTCTACCTTGTGAGAAATACGCCATATACTCGACTCAACTCTACTATGTGTAGTCTATGTTTGCCAGAGAGGGAGAGAGAGAGAAAGGGGTCTCGTGGTATTCGGCCTGGGGGGTAATAATCAGCGTATTACACCAATTCGGAGCGCGAGAGACTCAATATTGACCGGCGGCATTTAAAAGCATCGCTCTCCCGTCGACGACGACAAGAGAGCGAATTATAGAGAGAAAGAGGGATGGGGAGAAGGGACTCGGCTCATTTGCTTTAGTATTATGCGACCCTATGCATATATTTGTTATAATACAGTGTGTGTGTGGGTTTTTGTGTGTACATTTATCGCTCGTATACTCGGAGGCATCTATGATCAGAAGTTAACGCAGTGCTGCTGACCAGGGTCAGCGACCATTACCTCTCAAACATAATAATCTACGTACTATTATAGAGTACTACAATATTATATGATTGTCCACCCCTGCATGATATCAATATAAGCACCTGATTTCATGACAGAATTATGTTAACTGCAGGCGACTACTGTTAATGTGATTCGCGTTAAAAATGAAAACTATCGTTTTTTTTTCGCCAAAAGTTACTTTGTGTAAAATAATCATCCGTAGAAATCAGCTAACCGTCACTAATTCGACAACGTTTTACGATAACACTTTGAAATCGTGTAAAAAGCTACAGATTGAAAATTGCATCATACCACAATTATCTTACTAATGTAATAAAGCTGCAAAGTTTGTATGTTTGTATGTTCGTATGTTCGTATGTTCGTATGTTCGTATGTTCGTATGTTCGTATGTTCGTATGTTCGTATGTTCGTATGTTCGTATGTTCGTATGTTCGTATGTTCGTATGTTCGTATGTTCGTATGTTCGTATGTTCGTATGTTCGTATGTTCGTATGTTCGTATGTTCGTATGTTCGTATGTTCGTATGTTCGTATGTTCGTATGTTCGTATGTTCGTATGTTCGTATATTCGTATGTTCGTATGTTCGTATGTTCGTATGTTCGTTTGTATGTTTGTGTGTTTGTATGTTTGTTCGAACACGCTGATCTCAGGAAATACTGATCCGATTTGGAAAATTCTTTTTGCATTAGTTAGCCCGTTTATTCAGGAAGGCTTTAAGCTATATAACTTTATGCTAGGACCCTGCAGAGTGGCGGTAGAGCGTTGAATCAGTGGACGGAAATGTAAAGCCGGTGAAACCGCGGGACACAGCTCGTTTATATCTATATATCGATTGCTAAAAAATAAGAGAGATTTGAACGCTGTGTTGTTTAAGTTTTTTTTTTGCTTCTTTATCAGTCGAGAGTACAAGTGATGGATTCTATATACGTTGCGAGGAGGAATAGTTTGATCTGTGAACGGACTGGTGATCGAATGCGTTCATGCACATCCATGCATATCGGGGCACCCTGTCTATACTTCCACCCTTTCGATCATGTCCCGTTCGTTCGTTCTCTCGCGACTATCAGTCCGTGACTCATATTGTAATTCGGCTGTGTGAATGGTGGACTGAACAACGCGCGATTATTCGCCTCTCTCTTGCACTCACGTAAAAGCTCGCGTCGACGACGGGGGAGGAAATTTGATCGATTGTAGAACTCGCGCGCGTTACCGACGTTTGCTCTCCGGATCATCATATGTATAGGATTTCTGCGACGAGAATTTTCGTCCGTTACGTATATATGTTTGACGATTATTGAACAAAAGGGCTTGGCACACATAGCTTTACTTGTTAAATTGTGGGCTTTTAGCCCTTATCTATATATATGTACTAATATATCGAGATATCGATGTGTGAACAAATGTATATTTCAGTACATACATACAGCGGAATTGAACGGTCATAGTTTCGTTTGTTAGCCCCCGCCCCCTCCTCCGGGCCCCCATTATCGATAATTGATCTGTCTTTCTCCCTCGCTGCTCGATTATACCTCTCGCCAAATTGGTAGATTTTTTTACATTTGAACCGAACAGTAGGGGACGACCGTGCGGCGTCATTATTTTACGATCTAGTGGTATATATGTATTCGTACATATTCGTAATGTATTATTCGTTATTATACACACGCTCTGTTCTCTGTTTAATTGACGACTCGAGAGCTCGCGAGATTACCCAACTGTTATCGCTGAGCTCAGTTCTTTTTTTTTTTTTTTTCGTCGCGGGGGCTTACAACCCTCACTCCTAACGATTTCCATCAATTATTCGATGGAAAGCTATCGTTACTTTTTAACGTTTTGTTTTTCATACGAACAAAACAAAGTGTTATTGCGAAATTAGGATATTATTCAATTATGTATTTTCTATTTGTTTTGATTTGCATCTTTCCTGAAGATGTAATTCGTTGTTTTTTCTTTGTTATACAATCCGGAGTTAATAAACACATGTTTATTTAAAAGCTATGGATTATTTCGTATTTCTTTCACATTGGATATAATGGTTATTTGATATTTAAAAATGTTCTACCCTCATTGCGTTGGGAAATGACTTTTTGCGGATTATCGACCAAACAACAACGACTATCGGCAAATGAACGTACTTCATTGATAATCCGTGAACGAAAGCAATTCGCGAAAAAAATATAGTTTTCGACGACGATAATAAGAATGATTTTAAATATACTAATATTAGGTTAAATCCGATGGGAGGAGAACAATCGGTAGAGCGACCCAGATACGAAGAGACCATTATAACGATGGAGCGTAGAGGGTTTATAATCGAGTCTCGTCGTGATTCGGACAATTTGTTGGCGCATGAAACGAGAATTTCGTCGTACACTCACACACCTCGACTAATGACGTGTAAACACATCAGACCGTCCGGAGTTTCGACATTCCGGGCCAATTTGTCGAGACTTGTGTATAATTTTTTTACCGTCAGTCGGCACGGAAATAAAAAAAATATATATCGGTTCGATAATGAAAACAAGTGAGATTTTCCATGTACTTGTTGGGCAATATTTACCGTGAATTCGTCAGAATTATTCGCCGCGTTCAATTTCAACTTCCTGATCAACTTAATCCGCGTTAATTTTCAACTGACTGTTACAAATTGTAAATTATACTCGCTAGTTACAGTTTTTAACCGCTAATTACCAATTACACTGGCAATTCGGTATTTACACGGGAGAATTATATATTTAAGGCGCTATAGGATTATTGATGATCAACGAAAATATCGATTTGTTTTTTTAAAGAAGGGATCGTAAGTAGATGAACAAACCGATGAAGTACAAAATTGGACATATATTTCAACGCACTTAGGGCTTTAAGGGCTCGAGTACCCCGCGCGCGCTGAAAACCGAGTGAATTTAAAAAATTATTATAAAGGTTATATGTTGAAAATTAAATTAAATTGTTTATTCCATATTTTTTATTAACTTTTCGACTATAAGAAAAAAGAATTATACATTGAAAAAAAAATATTAACATTATTTTTTACTGGTATATAAAACTATGTTTTTAAACAGTGTCAGCACGACAACTCACAGTCAATTTTTAATATTTTCAACTTTTTTTTTGTAAATCTTGATAATTATTTCCTATATTCTGACGAGAGGTTTTTTTAATGTTTTGGTTAAACAATTTTTTATAAATTATTAAGCACTATTTTTTTTTAATTTGCATACTAAAGTTTGAAATACTGTAATTTCTTTATTTTCGAAAAAAAATAAATAAATTCCCTCCGTCAGACTATTACTACTGCATTATTTTACCAAATTCTTTTTTATTTCTGCAGATTGGATAATTTTTAGTGAAGTTATGATGTCCACAAGGAGGTGCCATGATGTTCATCAGTAGTCCATTTATACCCGTAAAAAATAATGTTAATATTAAAAGAAAAAATTTTTAATTTTCTTTCTTATAGTTCAAAATTTAATAAAAAATGTGCATGGACAATTTGAGGGGGTAAATAGGGTTAGGACAGCGTTTTCTCAATGATTTTCATGAATTTTATTATAGTATAAAAAATGAATATAATTTATTGAAACTTTGAGAATATTTTATACATATATTTAAGTATATACTATAAAAATTTTGAAGAATTTCCTTGAAAAACACCGAAGATATTAGCGACCCCATATTGCAGTTCACAATCAGACTTAGCATTTTGCGGACATTCTGGAAGCCGCAATTTTCATCTGAAATCAAACGAGGTTGGAATTTACTTTTATTCTATGTCTCTCTTCTATATGAAACTAAATGCTATTGAAAAAATAGAAAATTGAATTTTTTACAGGGGTCAAAACAAAAAAGCATGATTTTTTGCCAATTTTTACAACTTTATTTGCAAAAAAAAATTATTTTAAACAATGATAATATTCCGATTTTAGGTTCATATAGAACGCAATACTATGAAGAAAGTAACTGCCAATTTTCAAAACGATTGGTTGAAAACTTTTCAAACTAGAGTGTACGCAAGTTAAAAAAAAGTCGTTATCAGAAAAACGCGTTTGAAAAAATACCGTACCTGAGTGACCGCTCGGGCCTGAAGGAGAGCTACTCACTTTAATGGCTTATAACAACAGAGCGAGTCGGAATTTTCATTTAAAATTTTGGGCACATATTTTTCAATAGTTTTACTAACAATTTATGAAATAAAAAAAAATCGATTTTTTGAACCGTCTAACCCTATTTCCTCCCTTAAGGGCGCGCAGGGGTCACATACCCCTGCACGCCCTTAAAACAGAAAAAATGATTGAAGAAATATTTGAAAAATGACGTAAGAATGCAGTTTTACCGATAATTGTTGATATTTATAAAAAGTACTTTGTTACGGTTTACGGTTCAATTCCAGTTCCGATATCGCAAAATCGAGTTTTCATATATCCTCCCCTCTTCGTCACTGACCCTTTCCGGCAAACGAACTTGTTTCTCACCCCTGAAAGATCTCTGTAACTTTAAGATCAATACAACCCCAATTTTCCTCGAAATAATACAGTTTGGTTGCACCAACCGCATTTGTACTGTTGTATTCATATCTGTATATATCTATACGTTTACATTTGTATATACGTATTGTAAAATAGAGTTTATACTCATCGTTTGAAAGTTTTCAATCGCGGTCTCCCTCTCATCTCTCTCTCGCTACACCCTCGATATATATAAATATAATAAGGCATTATTGTTTGTCGTTCGATGCATTCGCTCGTGGAGTTTGTCGTTCGAGGAAAGCTCGTCAAAGTTTTCGTGGCACTGCACGACTTGAGAAACTACGTTCGAGAGAGTTGCAGTGCCATTGCCATACGGCGTATAGTTTATTTGCCATCATATCGATACTTCGAGTGAAACCACAGACGTTTCAGAGTACGTGCTGGATGGTAAACTATTGGTGAGACATCTGTTGGAAAGCAAAAAAAAACAAAGACTAACGATAAAAATTCGACGAGATAATACATGGAAAACGATTTTTACGAATTCGTTAAATAAGATGGATAAAAAAATGATGCCTGATAAAATCGAGGCTGTAAAAACACAATTTCCTAAATTCAAAGGCAACCAAGATGACAAATCAAATTGTCGATATCAAAGTGTCCAAAATCCTATATTCAATAAAATCCATCTGTGGAAAATAACAATTATTGAAAAATGGAAGTTTCAAGAGAAGATACTTGACACAAATTTCGAGCATCGAAAATCGCGGTTGACAAGCAGTTTCAACGTATACACGTCAGCTTCGGCGTTCGTCGTGTTGAGAATCGACAAAAAAAAAAAGCTCAGCTCTCCGATGCCACAAAACGCTTTCGTTGAAAACGCCATTGTACCCCTTTCGCGTCCGGATGTTTGTCACCGAGAGAAAAGTAGAAAAGTACGACGTGCGGTTGGGGAGGGAGTGGCGGCGGTGAAAGGCGAAAGCGCTTTTCGGCGTCTGCGTCGAGAAGTGAGTAGAGAGACCTTCCAAGAGTCGTTCCTCTCGCTGTTACACACTCACCGGAAATCGTCTGTGGTTGTCATCTCTCGCTAGACGACGATGCATAGTAGTCAAAGAAAAAAAAATGTCTACCACGAACATTTCGGCAAGTTGAGAAAACCACCCTCTTTCTCTCTTCACCTACCCTCCCGGCTCCCCGCCGCTTCCATCAAACGTCTTCGTCACTGCGACGAGAACCCTGGAGTTTGCTATAAAGTCAGTAGAAAGAAACCAAAGAACGGAAAAGCTCCTTCGTCTCTTGTGTAATGTAGTGTCTTCCATATATATACCAATATACATATATGTATATGTATATTACTCTAAAACGTATGGAACTTCAGGAAAAGGGAAACGACTGTTCTTGCTGCATGCATACGCAAGTACGTCATCCACGAATGAAAAAATAAAATAAAGTATCTGAAGTTCGGTATATACATTTTCCGAACGAACTTTTCGCCAGTTCAAGAAATATATATACAGCGTGAGGGGGGGTGAAGGACGTATTGTATGCTCACATGGAAAAACTTTTTATATTCATCGTGACACGAAGAAACTCGCATTATAGAGTGGTAGATTTTCCGTTTTCGATCTCGTTACATATGCAAGTTGCGTCGATGTAAATTTATGTCAGTGCAGCTTAACGCGGTAAATGTGAGGGATGAAATTTCTGAATACTCGTGACGTTCCGAACCTTTCGTCGTAAAGTTGAATTCGGTACGTTGGCTATTTAACATCATGTGGCGTATATTTGTATTTGGCAAATTTTATATCTTTCACAATATATAACGTATTATTTTATACCAAATTTAATGTCCATTTGAAATTTTCAAAGACATAATATTTTAACGTTACATATTAGTAAAGTATGCTATGGGGAAGGCTAAAGAAAGAAAGCAGCGCCGGGACACGAGAGGCGGCAGGGTGGCCTGCAAGGACTAGTCAGGGATGCGGGGGGGGGGGGGGGGGGGGGGTAGGATGAGACCAAAGTGATAGGTAAATAAAGAGAACAAGAGGGTGATGGAATAAAAGAGACTAACAAGGAAAGTACCCGAGGTGTCCCCCTCCGATTTTTGTTGAAACTTATGTATTTTATAGAGCATCAAAAACTAAGCGATACGTATTTTCTTTTATCGGCGGAAGAACGGTTTCAAGGGGTGAAACCACCCCCTAAAGTGGCACAGGTCAAGGGGCGATTTTGCAGTTTCACATACAAGCAGTGCATCGATTTTGATGAAACAAAAATTAAAATCTTTCTTATGCCAAGGAATGAAGAACCCACCAGATAACGGAAAAAAAAATATTTTAAGGGATCAAAAAACCCTTGAACATCTACTTCTTGCAACTTCTTGCACAGAGCGGGGCTCAAAAAAGTGATTTTTTTCGATTATCGCGTTTTTCACATTGATTTTTTGAGTCTTCGACAAGAACTCAGTGTTATTTGAAATCAGCGGAAAATTTTCGATCGAATACGGTATCGAAAGATTGAAAAAAATTTTTTAAATTTTTTTTCATTTGTTGCCCATCTTTTCGGAAACCTAGCAATTAATAATCATCAAATTTGATTAAGATTTTATTGTATCTTAATAAAATATTAATATTAATTAATATTAATTGTTAATATTAATTGCTAGGTTTTACTTTTATCACAAGGCCTGTGCAAGTGTCGTTAAATGACTAATGAATATCTGTTTTGATATACCGGATTTGCAAAATTGAGTTAAACATATCCTTAATAAAAGTTAGATAAACTCGCTGAAAGCTCATGTGGAATTTCCTCGTGCAGGACTTTCCTCGTGACTCCGAAGGCTCTGGGTCGTTCTAACGAAAATTGGATGTACAGTTTCGTGATGTATCGCCATGGAAAATAAACCCTGGGGGCAAATTCACTACCGGTTCCCCATTCTCTCTCATTCTGTTTCTCTCTCGTCTGGTCTCTCTTTCTCTCTCCCTCTCTCTCTTTGGTTTTGACGTATCGCGAAAGTTGCACCCGCAAAGAACACTGTATAATACAGACCGGGGAACACGACCCTGGGGCGTGAAACACTACGAAACGAGTTAGTTGAAAGTCGTACCCCCGAGAGTGATACAGGTCGAACATTATTCTCTCGTCGCTTCATTATAGATATATTCGAATTGCATTAACTCTGATATTGATTTTTATTTAAAATCTCACGAGAACATTTTTCTTTCTCTCTTTTTTTCAATTAATACATCTCGCGATACATCAGTGACAAGAAAGAAAAAAAAATGTATTGGTTTCTCGAGGTATTAAAAAAATCTTTAACATTTTTTTCTTAATATTACTTTTCTTCTTAATATTCCGCGATAATTTTTAAATGGTTAAATAGTTTCATAACAAATATCTCGACTCGCTAGCATTACTGAAGCTCTGAAAAAGTTAATAATATTTTTTCGCTTTTTACCGTTTTGTTATTTGTCTGACATTGTTTGAAAAAAACAAATTCCCTCGTTAAAATCATCCACAGAGAATGTGAAACAAGGCAAAAAAAAACATTCAGGTAACTCGAACGTTGCGGGAAATTCTCCTCGAACTGAATTACATATGCTACAATTTTTACAGAAAAATTAATTCATATTCCTTTGTACTCTGTGGCTCAGTTAAATTTTTCATTGTACCCTTTTGAATGCCTCTTTGCTGCTATATTTTATAAAATATTTTACAAAAGTGTTTGACTCGTTAGGATTTGAGTAACGATAGAAAAGGACGAACTGCCACGAGGCATCCACATCTCGTTATTACACATTTCTAGATATTTATAAGTTTATTCTTCACAACCATATTGCGAATATAAATATATGAAAGTATTTATATTCGCGTTATTCACAATTGGCTTATACGTGACAACAATGCCAAGAGAGAGCTAGAGAGAAAGAGAGAGAGAGAGTTCTCTCACTCTGGTTAGCTGCTTTGCATCTTGTTAGTTCATTGTTTCTGAAGAGTAATGCTCGTGTACAGTCCTTGTATACAGTTATATCTATATATACAATCTATAGCGATAGAACCGGTGGTACACCGAGCAATGGTACATATAGCCATTATCCTCGGACGACAATAGGCTCAAGTGGGTTGAGTGAGGGAAAACCCTCGCGCGAGCTCTCGGCTCACCCCTCCAACTCGTTTAACGTCTCGAGGAAACGGCGAAGAATGAAGGGTACTAAATAATAAACGCTTTTCCTGCTCCCGAATTCTACGAGCCTTAGTATAAACTGGACAAGTATATTATAAATGATTCGAGAAAACCTTTCAACATACAGCCTTCAAATTTTTCCTCATTCGTACGTTTTATCGTCGAGATTCGCTTTTTCGTGTATAAATGAAAAAGAAAAAATGTCATCATTTCCATGACAGACAAAAAATTACGCAGATTCGACTTTTATGATTATTTAAGGTAGTAGCCTGGTAACTTAAGCCGATTTTCATGTCTTTGTTGGAGGGCGTTTTTTTGTAGGAAAATAAAAATGAATCGTTTTGGATATTTAGGATGTTTTTATTTACATATTAAAGATACAAAAAAAAATTTGTTTAAAAAAATTTACTAGTTTATTATTATTATTATTATTGATCGAAGTTGGCACCTCGAAGTTGACAGCCCGGGTCCTAACTTTTTTTCTACTGAACCGATTGCTTTCAAATTTTAACAGGCTACTCTACACACTTATAGTTCTCGTCGGAACCACCGAGAAATTTTTTCACCCCTAACTTTTTATTTTACAACCTCTTCTTTGCTAAAATGAAAAGACTTGAGCAAAGAAGGGGTTGTAAAATAAAAAGTTAGGGGTGAAAAAATTTCTCGGTGGTTCCGACGAGAACTATAAGTGTGTAGAGTAGCCTGTTAAATTTGAAAGCAATCGGTTCGGTAGAAAAAAAGTTAGGACCCGGGTTGCCAACTTCGAGGTGCCAACTTCGATCAATAATAATAATAATAATAAACTATTAAATTTTTTCAATAAAATTTTTTTTTGTATCTTTAATATGTAAATAAAAACATTCAAATATAAAAAACGATTCATTTTTATTTTCCTACAAAAAAACGCCCTCCAAAAAAGACATGAAAATCGACTTAAGTTACCAGACTACTACCTTAAAAACCGACGAGAGAAGGGAGCCTTTCTCTAGACTTTGTTGGAATAAGGGATGTTTAAGGGGGAAATAGGGTTAGGACAGCGTTTTCTCAATGATTTTCATGAATTTTTTTATGGTATAAAAAATGAATAAAATTCATTAAAACTTTGAGAATATTTGATACATATATTTAAGTATATACTATACAATTTTTATACATATATTTAAGTATATACTATAAAATTTTTATACATATATTTAAGTATATACTATAAAATATTAGCGACCCCATATTGCAGGTCACAATCAGACTCAGCATTTTGCGTACATTCTGGAAGCCGCAATTTTCATCTGAAATCAAACGAGGTTGGAATTTACTTTTATTATATGTCTCTCTTCTATATGAACTTAAATGCTATCAAAAAAATAGAAAACGCGTTTGAAAAAATAGTACCAAGAAAAACAAGCAATATGGGGTCGCTAATATTTTATAGTATATACTTAAATATATGTATACTAATTTTATAGTATATACTTAAATATATGTATAAAATATTCTTAAAGTTTCAATAAATTATATTCATTTTTTATGCTATAAAAAAATTCATGAAAACCATTGAGAAAACGCTGTCCTAATACTATTTCCCCCCTTGATGGCTTATAACAATAGAATGAGTCGGAATATTTTATTAAAAATTTGGAAACATATTTTTCAATAGTTCTACTAACAATTTATGGAATAAAAAAAATTGATTTTTTAAACCGTCTAACCCTATTTTCCCCCTTAACGGACACCTTGAGCGAATAGGGAAACTGTAACCAAATGATAGCTTTTTATTCATCCACGTTAATATACGTACATACAGTACGTATATTAGCCTCGCATACATATTTTATTACGAAATGTAAAACTTCTGTGTGTTGGCCTTCAATTAGAGCTGTACAAAAGCCGTCAATTGAGCTTTAAATACATATATAAAGATGCGTATTACGAGGTGCACGTTTAAACTCACTCGAGCATCAGTGACTGAATTCGTCCTTTTTTGCATTTCGCTCTTTACTCTTATTTTCCCCGTCCCCTTCTCCTCGCTCTTTATTCCTTTCGTTCGCTGAAAGAGACAAAAGGCGTCTTAATTGCCGCGACCATGGTAGAAACTCCAGTCGAGGTCTTCTCCTCCTCCTCGTCGTCGTCGTCGTCGTCGTCGAGGTCTCCGTAGAGAACGTCCATTTATAAGAAATTAGTTATGACGAAGAGAAGGAAGATCCTCTTAGAGATGAGGAAATGGGTTATAAAGAGGAACGAGAAATGACGCGAACGAAAGATGCAGAGAGAATATTATATTTATATGTATGTGACGTTCCAAGTCAATTCTCAATAGCCACACGATTCTCATAATTTTTACTTCCATTTATAATTCATATTTTATGATTTATTATATTTTTTTAAAATAATTTTACAATTACATTTTCTTAGAAAAATTCATTCTCATAGAATAAAAATATTAAAAAAAAAATGCATCCTCATAAAAGTTGAGATAATATATGAATGGTTAAAAAAAAAAATATGTATATTGAGAATTTTAAAAAATGATTATTCCCAAACGCGAATAATAAAACAATAATTAAATATTCTCCATAAAATTCGAGATTATAAAAAAAAATTATGGATCGAATAAAAAATATTGTGAGGGATGAAGACTGGTCGAGTTGAAATGCCCTTTATATTATACATATAGCAAAATTCTCTTTATATTAAGTCATATATATACGTATATGAATGGAAGAAAATAGGATGACTATATATAACAATTATTTATTCGATCTTACTCGCTCGAAAGGAGCCAAAGTTTCCGCGTTAGTGAAACGCTATATAAACGAGACTCTCCCTCTCTCTCACTCTCTGTCTTTCGGCAAACGAGAACCATTTCACGGCTCAATTCGACGCCGTTAATTTATCGAACAATGATCCTTATCACCCTTCCTCTTGAATCTCTCGTTTTATATACCGCGCTCTCTCGCCGTTAACCGATAAAACTTAGCAAAAACAACAGGATCGAATATATTAATTGAGTGGTATAATTGATCGATTGTAATCGCATGAGTGCGTACTTTGGGGGGGGGGGGGGGGGGGTTGAGTAGAAGAGCATGCAATTGGGAGAATAATCGTGCGAAATCGTTGAAATATTTCTGGTTAATTCAGGCTTTTGTCTAAAACATACAGAAACGTGATAAGGCAATGTAGGCATTAAACATTGGAGAGGGTGGATGAGAGAAAAAGAGGGGAAGAGAGAATAACCGAACTTTTACATGACTCGCGCCATTTCCACTCAACGACGAATTAAGGAGGTTTAATATTAATTGGATGTATCATATCTGATCGATAAAACTAGCGTTCCTGTATTTAATATCATCCCCCTTCTGTCTTTCTCTCCCTCTTTGTCGCTAAACTGAATCTAATCAACCCAAATCAGCCAACAAAGTGTCGCTTTCGAGGTGAGCTTTTGCCTTTCTATCTCTCTTTAAACTTTTCCCCTTAATTGTTCGAATTTCTCTCTCTCTCTCTCTCTCCCTCTCTCTTTCTGTCCGCCATCCACAACGTTAATTGGAAATGTTAATATTCGAGAAGCACCGGAGAGTACTGCATCGGTGCAGCTGTTACAGCTCGGAACACTAGCTTTTTCTCTCTCTTTCTCTCTTTCGTACTGTCATATTACGATATACATGTCATTCGGTACGGTAATTGGGAAAATTAACGGAATCCAAAACTTCGCCGCAACGAGATCTCGTCGAGTATCTTCGACGAATAAAAGAAAAACGATTTAAATTTAATGTGGCAAAAGTGGAAATAAAAATCCCTTCACAACGAAGAAATCAGATTTAAAAAAAACAGTATTGTTCATAAAACAGATTTGATCATTAAACAAATTTTTTTTTATTGTCATCATTGTTTTGGAAAACAATTCGAATACGTTCAATAATGTCAGTTCTTTTTGTAATGATTTAAATATTTTCTATTGAGAATTTTTATTATTATACCACTCGTAACTTTGTGATTGAAAGATTAATATCGTCAATGGCGGCAAACCGCACTGGAGTAAATGTTTAAGAGTTACAGCGAGTTTCGTTACTCGATGAACGTGGATGTATACGTTCAAAGTTTTTTCCTCCAAAAGCGCGCATTGCATGCACCAAAGGTTTGGGAATTTCTCGTGTACAAACTCCCTGTCGAAGGGTCGAGAAGTGAGAGAGAGGACGAAGAGGTGGAATGAGGGTAGCCTGAGAAATAGAGGAGATTGAGCGAGAGAGTAGGGTTTCGAGACCAGGCTTCGAGCCTAGAGACTACCCACGAATGAGAAATTCACTCGAGTGGCCTCAACAGTATACACAGCTGAGGGTGAAAAGCACGAAGTGCAAGCTTTGCCCCTGCATTTCCCTTTTCTCTCCTCTCGCCGCAAACAGGAAGTTTACTCTTCGGCGGATATGGGCGCGCGAGCTGCTTTCCCCCAATTTTCTCCCTCTCTCTCTCTCTCTTCGTCTGCTATCCTCAGACTAACGAACGGGGGTAGAATCATATAGTTCCATCACACATCATTGTATTGTGCCAGAATGTTAAATGGAAAATCATTCAAAATAAAAATCGTGAACATTCGTTTTCAATTATCGTAAAAAAATTGGTATTATATCTTTTATGTCGTTGAAGTTACGAACGTTCTGGCAAAAAAAACATTAAGTTTGCTTAATTAAAGAAAACTTACTCCTTCATTGCATGGGAGTATATATTCGTACAAAAACCACATGATTTAGACTGTTAATAGGCTTAAGGTAGTAGTCTGGTAACTTAAGCCGATTTTCATGTCTTTTTTGGAGGGCGATTTTTGGTAGGAAAATAAAAATGAATCGTTTTGGATATTTAGGATGTTTTTATTTACATATTAAAGATACAAAAAGAAAATTTGTTGAAAAAATTTAATAGGTCATTATTATTATTATTATTGATCGAAGTTGGCAACTCGAAAAAAAAGCGCGTGGGTGGCCCCGGTGATTTTGGCTCTTGATGTTATCTGAAATAAAAAATTCTTGATAATTCTTAATTTATAGACATGTCATTCTGATCGGAACTACTGAAGTTAAATTTCATGGATAAATAACAAAATGGCGGACTTTGGAAAAAAAAACTTTTTGTTTCCAAAGTCCGGCCATTTTGTTATTTATCCATGAAATGTAACTTCAGTAGTAGAGCTAATTATCACAAGAGAGCTTTTTTGTAGAGCGTCAAATGTTCTACAAAAATATGCTAAAAAACTCTCGTAACATCAATGGTTTAAATCTAATAAAATTCCAAAGTTAAAAAAAAATGTGTCCATGTTATTTAAATGGGAAATGAGAATTCGCGATGAGGGACCTCATTTAAATATGTAGGGCCCATACTTGCAGAGGGTTTTTTTGAGATTCCAAACAATACATTTTTCATAATATTGAGGAAAAAAAATAGTCATTTTATTTGACCCACCCTAATAAATATATACGGAATTGAATGTTAAGACCAAAAACATCTATAAGGGTTGAATAATTAATTGAACATCTTTCGACAAAATTATCGGTAGAAAAAGGAATTAGACCTCATTGAAAATGTTAAACTGAAACGAAAACCTTTTGGAAATTTACATACTGTACATCTATACTTCATAATAAATCACAAACGAATGATTTTTTATGCGTAAAACACAAATCCACCACTTTAATCCAGGTCATTGGACATTACTGTCGATTAAATCGATAATAAAAGTAATATAAAAAAGATTTTTTAAATTAGCAACGCTCGTTTGAGTATTGAGCATTACGGTAATGAACTCACGAGGTTAAAAATTCCTTTCGAATTAAAAAAGAAATGTGCTCGCCGGAAAACCCTTAATTAATCTAATAATACATTTTATATATTCCTTATATATAATATAAAAAGTGCGTGTTTTTTCGTCAAACTAGACTTAATTCCTATCAGTCCCGACGATCCGTCATATAAATATATAAATAGGTATCAGGGTACATGTAAATTTATGTATTTATTAATACTATACAGTATATTACGAGCGATGCGGAAAACTAGTTACTTCGCCGTTGATTTCGCCTCTCAAACCTCGCCCTCGCGTTATTAATTGGAAAAAAACTCTCGGGCTGACTACTGCTACTGGCTACTGATGTTGGTTGCATGGCAGTACGAGAATAGCGAAAGAGAGAGAAAGAGAAAGAGTGAAAGAAGGTCTGCGCTGGATGGTAGTAGTAACGGCCATGGTTAGCCCGGCCAGTGCTCGGGATTGCAGGAAAAGCGAGCTCATTAAAGCGATAAAATTAATTTAAACCGAGTCTGTGCCAGCCCACCTTACCCTCTACAACTTTTCTCTTTCCGCTCGTTCCCTGCCGGGAAGGCGGCCAACCTACCGCGCTCACAATCTAATTATTTTTACCAGTTCAGCGAGCTGTATTACCTTCGACACGCGTAACACCGAATTCGCGGTGCGGATTAGAAATGACGATTATAAATAATTGCATGCCAAACTCTCTAACGTAAATATAGGCGGACCAAAACTAAGTGCGGAAAATATTGATCGATATTTTGTCTAGTCCTGAATATTTCGCAACAAACAATGTTCAAGACCACATACTTTTTGTTGAATTTTTTAAAACGATTTTTATCAACATTAATATGTCAGTGAATGAACGAATTAAATTTTCATCAATGTATGCTCGCTGCAATAATTCAAAATAAAAATTTGCGAAAGCTTCACACTATTACTATACAAAAATGTGAAAAAAATATTATTAAAAACTAAACCGTGATTCGCACTTGCAAATTTACCCTTAATTATCTTTCTTGATTTATTGTTTTTATGATTTACACTTTTTTACCAACCCCGTTAATTCCAAAATTGTCTGTACATAGTTCCAACAGCAAAAATTACAAAATTATTGTGAAAATAATAATTAATAATCTATCTTTCAACGTGGTACATAAATATTTTTATAAAATTATCGACACCTATAGCATCTTAGAAAATTTAATTAACTAATTCAAAATTGTCTGTACATAGTTCCAACAGCGAAAATTACAAAATTATTGTGGAAATAATAATTAATAATCTATCTTTTAACGTGGTACATAAATATTTTTATAAAATTATCGTCACCTATAGAATTTTAGAAAATTTAATTCATTAATTCCAAATTGTCTGTACATAGTTCCAATAGTAAAAATTCAAAATTATTGTGGAAATAATAATTAATAATCTATCTTTTAACGTGGTATATAAATATTTTTATAAAATTATCGACACCTATAGAATCTTAGAAAATTTAATTAATTAATTTCAAATTGTCTCTACATAGTTCCAACAGTAAAAATTAAAAATTATTGTGGAAATAATAATTAATAATCTATTTTTGAACGTGGTACATGAATATTTAAAAAATTAAATACATTAATTATATAATTAAAAATTATTGTGGAAATAATAATTAATAATCTATCTTTTAACGTGGTACATAAATATTTTTTTAAAATTATCGACACCTATAGAATCTTAGAAAATTTAAATAATTAATTCCAAATTGTCTGTACATTGTTCCAACAGTAAAAATTAAAAATTATTGTGGAAATAATAATTAATAATCTATCTTCTAACGTGGTACATAAATATTTTTATAAAATTATCGACACCTATAGAATGTTAGAAAATTTAATTAATTAATTCCAAATGGTCTGTACATAATTCCAACAGCAAAAATTACAAAATTATTGTGGAAATAATAATTAATAATCTATCTTTTAACGTGGTACATAAATATTTTTATAAAATTATCGTCACCTATAGAATTTTCGAAAATTTAATTCATTAATTCCAAATTGTCTGTACATAGTTCCAATAGTAAAAATTCAAAATTATTGTGGAAATAATAATTAATAATCTATCTTTTAACGTGGTATATAAATATTTTTATAAAATTATCGACACCTATAGAATTTTAGAAAATTTAATTAATTAATTTCAAATTGTCTCTACATAGTTCCAACAGTAAAAGTTAAAAATTATTGTGGAAATAATAATTAATAATCTATTTTTGAACGTGGTACATGAATATTTTTATAAAATTATCGATACCTATAGATCTTAGAAAATTTAATTAATTAATTTTAAATTGTCTGTACATAGTTCCAACAGTAAAAATTAAAAATTATTGTGGAAATAATAATTAATAATCTATCTTTTAACGTGGTACATGAATATTTTTATAAAATTATCGACACCTATAGAATCTTAGAAAATTTAATTAATTAATTCCAAATTGTCTGTACATAGTTCCAACATTAAAAATTAAAAATTATTGTGGAAATAATAATTAATACTCTATCGTTTAACGTGGTACATGAATATTTTCATAAAATTATCGACACCTATAGAATCTTAGAAAATTTAATTAATTAATTCCAAATTGTCTGTACATAGTTCCAACAGTAAAAATTAAAAATTATTGTGGAAATAATAACTAATAATCTATCTTTAAACGTGGTACATAAATATTTTTATAAAATTATCGACACCTATAGAATCTTAGAAAATTTAATTCATTAATTCGAAATTGTCTGTACATAGTTCCAACAGCAAAAATTACAAAATTATTGTGAAAATAATAATTAATAATTTATCTTTTAACGTGGTACATAAATATTTTTATAAAATTATCGACACCTATAGAATCTTAGAAAATTTAATTAATTCATTCCAAATTGTCTGTACATAGTTCCAACAGAAAAAATTACAAAATTTTTGTGGAAATAATAATTAATAATTTATCTTTTAACGTGGTACATAAATATTTTTATAAAATTATCGACACCTATAGAATCTTCGAAAATTTAATTAATTCCAAATGGTCTGTACATAGTTCCAACAGCAAAAATTACAAAATTATTGTGGAAATAATAATTAATAATCTATCTTTTAACGTGGTGCATAAATATTTTAATAAAATTATCGACACCTATAGAATCTTAGAAAATTTAATTAATTAATTCCAAATTGTCTGTACATAGTTCCAACAGTAAAAATAAAAAATCATTGTGGAAGTAATAATTAATAATCTATCTTTGAACGTGGTACATGAATATTTTAATAAAATTATCGTCACCTATAGAATCTTAGAAAATTTAATTAATTAATTCGAAATTGTCTGTACATAGTTCGAACAGTAAAAATTACAAAATTATTGTGGAAATAATAATTGATAATCTATCTTTTAACGTGGTACATAAATATTTTAATAAAATTATCGACACCTATAGAATCTTAGAAAATTTCATACAAAGCTTTTCACGTTCGAACGGTTTTCATCTCCGAGCAATTGTGGTCCTGATTACGTGGCATCAAGGTACCGGCGTCGAGAGGATATTCCTTATTTAAACATTAATTGATCGAAAATCGAATTCCAATTGAATCTTTCGGAAAAGCTCTTATCGCGTCAGCAACCGTTCGTAGTTTCCAAACGTATTATCCGCAAACTGAAATAAACAGTATATATATGAAAGTGTGATACGTATAAAAGCGGAGACATACGGAAAACTTAATGCAGAGGGACCATCGACTCAATTTAGATGAGACACGCGAATCCATTTCACAGCCACACATATTTAATGCGTGTCACTGTGTGTGTATGAACGTGTATTCGGTACGCGTAGCTGCCATTTCCTGGTAAAGTTCCAATCTCTTCGTGTTCTATTGTCGTGTGTAGCCCGAGAGAGGGAGAGAGAGAGAGAGAGAGAGATAAAGTACGACAGGAAGACAGAGTGAGAGAGCAAAACAGCGAGAGTAGCAAGCCGGGTGGAGCGCAGACAGTGGCAATTACCGGCCAATTAAGCCACCTCCGACCGTACCAGAGAGCTCGACGCGCCACCACCTCTTCCTCTCCCTCTCTCGCCCCGACTATGTCTCTCTAGAAACGCTCTCCTAGAAACCCAGTCGCTTTCCAACGTCGTCCATGTGCTTTTGCTCGTTCTATATTCCCATCTAGATAGAGATATATATACGGTAGGTTAGTACAAGTACTGCCATATATACAGATTGATAATAAACAAAAGGACTTAATTCACCATCGTGTTACCTGTTAATTTTGCAAGGATTACGGCCTTTTGTTTGTTAACAATTGATATATAGTGGCAGTAGTAGAACCGCCAACAGAACTCTCTCCTTTACTATTTCCTGCATCCCCAACAGAGTCGTAAGAGAGACAGAGAGAGAAAGAGGGCGAGAAAGAGAGAGTGCAGGACACCCGTCGTCACTAGTTCCGCGCTGCTACGACCTTATAATTTCATTTGGGCCTCCGTTGTACACCTCCGACATCTCGCTCTATTGGCACTACACCTGGAAGCTTTCTCTAACGTGCTTCATCCACATCTATATTCGTGTGTATAGCTATATGTATATACCAACCCCCCCAACAAAACCCCTTGATACACGGCTGTTGCAGCATGCGAAACACGAACCCTCTCTCTCTCTCTCTCTCGATTTTGCTTTTACGACGAAAATCACGAGTTCTTTGATAAGTTTATTACAACAGTTTGTATATACCGCTCATAATGGAAAATTTACTACGAAGTAATTGTGTATGATAACGAAGGGACGTCGGGGTGCAACGGGTCACGGGTGGAGCGGGGAAACAGTTTATGAAAATATTTATACACGATGGTTCGAGACGAAAAAAAAAAAACAAACTGTCGACTCTACGCGCGTACATAAATGCACTCTATGAAAGTGTAGCGATGTACGTTTATTAATATATTTCAAAGTTGAAAGTTACGTGATTACGGAACAATATGTAATATTGCGTATATATAATGTATGCGTCACTGACAATTTCACGGGAAAATACGTTTCAAAATAGTTTCGAAATTGCGCGAAATTTGTTTTACGATACGAACGAAGTTTCACCCCGACAATGTTCCATCGATCATATTTTTCATTTTCGTCCTTAAGGGTGGAAATAGGGTTAGGACAGCGTTTTCTCAATGATATTCATGAATTTTTTTATAGTTTAAAAAATTAATATAATTTATTGAAACTTTGAGAATATTTCATGCATATATTTAAGTATATACTATAAAATTTTTGAAGAATTTCCTTGAAAAACACCGAAGATATTAGCGACCCCATATTGCAGGTCACAATCAGACTCAGCATTTTGCGTACATTCTGGAAGCCGCAATTTTCATCCGAAATCAAACGAGGTTGGAATTTACTTTTATTATATGTCTCTCTTCTATATGAACCTAAATGCTATCAAAAAAATAGAAAATTGAATTTTTTACAGCGGTCAAAACAAAAAAGCATGATTTTTTGCCATTTTTTACAACTTTATTTGCAAAAAGAAAATTATTTTAAATAATGATGATATTCCGATTTTAGGTTCATACAGAGCGCAATACTATGAAGAAAGTAACTGCCAATTTTCAAAACGATTGGTTGAAAACTTTTCAAACAAGTGTGTACGCAAGTTTAAAAAAAGTCGTTTTCAGAAAAACGCGTTTGAAAAAATAGTACCAAGAAAAACAAAGTCAAGGCAGTCATACATTTTCTTCGGTGTTTTTCAAGGAAATTCTTCAAAAATTTTATAGTATATGCTTAAATATATGTATAAAATATTCTCAAAATTTCAATAAATTATATTCATTTTTGGTAAATATGGAGCCAAGGGGACCCACTTCCCATGACCTTTGGAGTAGGCCCATTCGACGGGTTTTTTCACGAGAAACAACTTTTTCCTCTGACAAAATTGGGGTTTGTTATTTATTGAAAAGTTATTAGCAAATTACGTTAATAATTAGTATAGTTATTTTCCTTATACCAGTTAGTCCAAATCATCTTGTCCTTCACATGCTTGTTAAGAATACCGCCCCTGAGTAACTTACAAAAAGTTTTATCCGTCGCTCATTGTTTGTTAAACAGTTATTAACAAATAAAGTTTCATAAATCGAATATGAAATACTTTTACTGTTGTATAGCTTTACTGTTGTCCGCTGATACGTGTACTGTTTGTACACGTATCAGCGGAGGAGGCGCCCTCCCTGCACCCCCCCCACACACCAGCCCAAAAACAACCCAAAACAACCCGTAAATATAGTAAATAACACATATACCCCTTGCTGATACGTATGCTACTCATCATACTAACACAAATACATATGAGTGAATGGGGGTGCGACGGTGAGGGGACGTGTGGCGGGAGGGGTGGGTCGTGTGTGGGGGTGGAGGGTTTTTTGTTTGTTTATGTTGTTTGGGTTGTTTGGATTTGTTTGTTTGGGTTGTTTTGGTTTGTTTGTTTGTTTGGGTTGTTTTTGATTTGTTTTTGGGCTGGTGTGTGGGAGGGATGCAGAGGCTGCAGCTCCCCCGCTCATACGTGTACGGTTCGCCATACACTAGCAAAAGTACTTCATGTTCGATTTATGAAACTTCTTTTGTTAATAACTTTTTAACAAACAATGAGCGACGGATTAAACTTTTTATGTTACTAAGGGCGTTATTCTTGACAACGTACGTGAAGAACAAGATGATTGGGACTGACATATAAGGAAAATAGCTATCTGAATTATCATCGTTATTTGTTAATAACTTTTTAATAAATAATGGCCCCAATTTTGCCAGAGGAAAAAGTTGTTCAGGAAGGCTACCTTGACATCATATATGAAGGACAAGTTCATCGGAAGTGGGTCCCTTTTGCTCCATATTTACCTCATTTTTTAAACTTTAAAAAAATTCAAGAAAATCATTGAGAAAACGCTGTCCCAACCCTATTTCCCCCCTTAATGGCTTATAACAATAGAACCAGTCGGAATTTTCATTGAAAATTTTGTTAACATATTTTTCAATAGTTTTACTAACAATTTATGAAATTTAAAAAAATCGATTTTTTCAACCGTCTAACCCTATTTTCTCCCTTAAACCCTCTAGAAAATTTGTGTTCTAGAGGGGCAAATTTTATGAAAATTTTGGTTGTTCGGTTTTGATATGAATTTTTGTTTTTATCGCGAAAAAACTTGGTGGGTTTTCGTTCATCGTTGGTTGATGGTGAGAATCCTGGCTTTCATTCGCTTTTAGCCAACGCCAAAAGCGAGTAATGCGAGTGTCCGCCCTGTCAGATTTTCGGCCTAATGGGAAAAACATAAAGCCGAGCTCCGAAGAGATATTAGAGTTGAAGGTTCTTTTTTTTTTTTTTTTTTCTTTTGGGGCTGGAAAAAAAAGCGACAAAACGAGAGAAACGCGAATTGTTGAAAGTCTTTTTAGAGAGTCGGGGAGATAGAAGATGGCGTAGTGGTTGTGACGATTCCCCCAACGAGAATAATATATATACATTATATATATATGTGTGTATGTATTACTATTACCGCCGTCTGTTCTCGTTCTCCGTCTCCGTTTCGTAAAATGAGGGTTAATGAGCCACCAGCGACCATCCTCTTCGCGGATCTTTCTCCTCGCTTCTTCAACCCCACGGCGAAATATACATATACGAACACATATACAGAGAGATCGCGAGGAAGTGCCGCGCAATATTTTATCGTTTACTTTGCACTCTCGCACGGGGCGGATGGGTTTCCTCTCGGTGCCGCGACGAACCGAGACCAAAACTCAACCCCCTCTCTCGAACATCTCATCCTCGTCAAAGAGCCAACAGTGCTCTATGCACTTCAAGCTTCAACCGAGAAACTACCGCCGTCTGTCCTTACCACGTTAAATGACGAGAGGGTCTGCTCACTGTTATATACTGTATATAAACGGAGAGATGCTTCGGAGAGTTGAAGTAGAAAGAGGAAGCATATAACCACATATAACCACCGATTATTATCTTCCTCTAGAAGAGAAAGAGACAGAGAGAGAGAGCTCTGCATCAATTGCTCACACAACCCCTCTGAGTAGCCACTCGAAAGTCTTGCTTCCGCATATATATGTGTCGTATGTGTGCGAGCTTTTGGATAATTCGAATGATGACCAAAAGATATCCGAATTAACGAGCATAAAGAGCGATATGGAGAGAGAGGAAATGATGTATTATCCCAGGAAACCGCAAACGACCACTTTTCCTATTAAATGCAACAACCCCTGTACATTATAATTATTCGTACGAGACAAATGTTAGCTGCGACATTTTCCACAAGGATAAATACACCGGTCCAAAATGAAGTTGTGCTACTTCAATGAAGGAATTCTTTATTATGCGTACTCCCACATTACCTCAATATTGGCACAGCAGCGATAAAAGAGTCTTCTTATATATAGAGACACTTTCATTTACCAATTACATCGCTGTGAAAGAAAAAAAAATATTTTTAACCCTTTCACTTAAATCTGGATAACCAGCTATCGTAGCAGTAAATCTACAATTTTTTTCCAGCACACAGTTACCCTCATTAATCCCGTTCAAAATCATTTCAACACAATCGCGATATCTTGATGCTTTACCGAATTAAAAATGTTCGAAGTGCTTGGTCACCGGAGCTGTGTTGCTCTCGAAGAAGTAAAAGACAATTGTAATTGCGTTAAAAAAACAGAACTGTTTTTCCAACGAAACGAGAGACAATTTTGTTCTCGTATCTGTATAACGAATTTCATTGATGCCTCCACAACGAATTTTATATAGAATTTTTGTTCGTGGCATCGATGTACTACGGTAAATGGTTTTCGTTTAACGACGTTAAACAGGAGTCCATTATTTCCATATCTTTGACGATCCAAATCAACGTTCGATCTCTGCAATGGCTCATGCATTATTTACATCGTAGAAAATAGCTGGAGACCTTCGTTGTCATTCATCAGATCATACGCAAATTCAAATCGTACACATCCTGTTTAGTCACGTATATTTCACCGTGTACATCATAACTTGACTGGTACATATATACACGAGATTTCCGACCGGTTTGGGGTTTCCAAAATTTGCATAACCATATCGTAACGTTCGTGATAGAGAGAGAGAGAGAGAGAGAGAGAGGAAGATGATATTTCGTAGTTGAACCGTGGTTCACCTGCTTTCGATGAGACAGAATCTCTACAAGTAGTGTATATGTATATTATATGCATAAAGCCTTTTGGGAAGCACCACATCTTACATTATCTTCAGGACACATCAGCTAGAGAAACAGAGAGAGAGAGAGAGAGAAAGAGAGAAAGAGAGATAGAGAGAGAGAGAGAGAGAGAGAGAGAGAGAGAGAGAGAGAGAGAGAGAGAGAGAGAGAGAGAAAGAGAGAGAGAGAGGAAAAGTTAATAGGTAATTGAGAATGACGAAGCAAGTGGGAGAATTTGTGGCTAGTCTAAAGCCCCACTGGACTCTCCCTCCGTCATCTTTCAGCCTTTCCACCCAAACTTCAGACTTAACGTTTCAGTCATCCAGCGAGAGTTCGCAATTTAACCTCACTTTTCCGTTGTACTCTGTCCGTGCAGTCACGGCGTATAATAGTTCTCTATCTCCGGTGCTTCCGAGGTCTTCATTCCCGCGGAGGCCATCATAGAATGTAATTAACAAGCCCCGACATTAAGCTCCGTTGTGTATGACGAGTCACGTAATTCAAAGCTTCGTGCTAGTAACTCCCGTGGTATGGGCACGTATGCACGCCTCTCTGAGTCAGGTTGTAGATAGATAGGGTTTGTTATAGATACAGAGAGCCATCTGGCAATCTATGGTGTCCTGTATATCGGTTTCACCTTCCTCGTATATCGCGCTCAAGGATCGTGAGAGAGCTATCAATCCATTGTCAGATCTCTCTCTCTCTCTCTGACCCTCGCATAAGTATCGTAATGTCATATTCCCTATTTCTGTTTGTCCCATGAGGACTGATTTGCTGTTCGGTGCACACAGTTTAAGATAATCAGTAGATATGTCTTTCGAGCAATTGTAAGTATCGAAATTCCATAAAATTTATTTGTTTTTGGGTAAAAAAGAAAATTCAAATTTTTAGGTTTATCCAAAATTCTCCAAAATCAAAATCACTGCAGTGATTTTTACGAAATTCATATACAACAATAATGAGGAATCACTGCATCAATAGACTGACAAATTTCAATTGAATATCTCAAGGCATTCTCAACTTATTATGAGTTAAGGGGGAAAATAGGGTTAGACGGTTCAAAAAATCGATTTTTTTTTATTTCATAAATTGTTAGTAAAACTATTGAAAAATATGTTCCCAAATTTTTTAATGAAAATTCCGACTCGTTCTATTGTTATAAGCCATTAAGGGGGGAAATAGGGTTAGGACAGCGTTTTCTCAATGATTTTCATGAATTTTTTTATAGTATAAAAACTTAATATAATTTATTGAAACTTTGAGAATATTTTATACATATATTTAAGTGTATACTATACATTTTTTATACATATATTTAAGTATATACTATAAAATATTAGCGACCCCATATTTCTTGGTTTTCTTGGTACTATTTTTTCAAACTGCGTTTTTCTGAAAACGACTTTTTTTTAACTTGCGTACACGCTAGTTTGAAAAGTTTTTAACCAATCGTTTTGAAAATTGGCAGTTACTTTCTTCATAGTATTGCGCTCTATATAAACCTAAAATCGGAATATTATCATTATTTAAAATAATTTTTTTTCCCAAATAAAGTTGTAAAAAATGGCAAAAAATCATGCTTTTTTGTTTTGACCCCTGTAAAAAATTCAATTTTCTATTTTTTTGATAGCATTTAGGTTCATATAGAAGAGAGACATATAATAAAAGTAAATTCCAACCTCGTTTGATTTCAGATGAAAATTGCGGCTTCCAGAATGTCCGCAAAATACTGAGTCTGATTGTGACCTGCAATATGGGGTCGCTAATATTTTATAGTATATACTTAAATATATGTATAAAATATTCTCAAAGTTTCAATAAATTATATTCATTTTTTATACTATAAAAAAATTCATAAAAATCATTGAGGAAACCCTGTCCTAACCCTATTTACTCCCTTAAATTTTTAATGATTTTCATTCACACCCACGCACAAATATGCCATCGCGAACAATTTTTCTAAATACAATTTTTTCGATGCTTTAGATTATTTTAAGTGTTCTAACATAAAAATCTCGAATGTTGTTTTTTACGAGCACATAGTTTCCTCCATGAGAAAGAAAAATGTATATGTATATAGAGAGAGAGTATATAATATGAGAATTTGAAATTCCAGCCATCGTTCACGTGCACACAGTCTCGTACCGATCGTTTAGCCGGCGCACATTGTGCCTTGCCACGTGTCTATCTGTATCGCCGGGGAACGCGGTAAAAATTGCAGCAATATCTCGAGCAAAGGAAGCGAGACAAGGAGAAATAGCGAGAGGAATATCCGGAGAAGGAAAGGGCGACTCTTAACCCTCCCGAGGGGAATGGGCAGAGGCTGGAGGTCGAGAGATGAGGGCTTTGGGTCGTGTTGTGTCAGACGCCAAAGAGAGGGTAAAAGTGAGAGAAAAAGATAGAATATTTCTCCACTACCGTGTGCCCCCGCACTTATATATCCCGTTGGATATATAAATATATTGGCGTCGTTCGTCTACACCCCCATCCCCTTGTGCAAGCCACAAGCCCGCACCCCCCCCCCCCCCCCGCCGTCGGGACAATACTAAGCCGGTGGCGAATTTTCGTTGAAATAACAGTTGAAAGCACACGGCACGGTGAAAAATGTCGTCGTCGTACCGCCCCGCGAGACTGGCAAAGCAAATAAAGTAGAAAAACGGGGGCAAAAGCCGACTGGGCGCGTCCGCAACTACGGTGTGTCCCTTGCACTCGCGCCTGTTTCTCCATTTTCGTTCGTACACACACGCGCACGCACGCGCAAACATCCGCGGGAGCGTTACATCAAGGCGCACATGGACATAAAAGCTTTCGTGTGTTCCCCAATTGTTTGTAACATATACATATGTTTATACAAAGGGAATACGGGTTATTCAGTGTGAATTAGGTTTTTTGGTCGCCAAGCCAATTCTTAAAAGCTCGGTAATTCACGAAAGATCACTGAAAACGAGGAATTTCGATGAAGAACTTCCGGAATCTTGGTTTTAAGTCGGGGGTTATTGAAATTTTCATTTTTTTCCAACCGTAACAATTCGCCAATTGCGCTGCAATATTTCATCTTTGTCCGGAATAGCCCATGTTTATAATTACGCACGAGTAGAGTATATGTCGACGTGTATATGTAGATATATATAAGGGTTATTCCGCATTAAGGGGGGAAATAGGGTTAGGACAGCGTTTTCTCAATAATTTTCATGAATTTTTTTATAGTATAAAGAAAGAATATAAATTGTTGAAACTTTGAGAATATTTTATACATAAATTTAAGTATATACTATAAAATTTTTGAAGAATTTCCTTGAAAAACACCGAAGATATTAGCGACCCCACATTGCAGGTTACAATCAGACTCAGCATTTTGCGTACATTCTGAAAGCCGCAATTTTCATCTGATATCAAACGAGGTTGGAATTTACTTTTATTATATGTCTCTCTTCTATATGAACCTAAATGCTATCAAAAAAATAGAAAATTGAATTCTTTACAGGGGTCAAAACAAAAAAGCATGATTTTTTGCCATTTTTTACAACTTTATTTGCAAGAAAAAAATTATTTTAGATAATGATAATATTCCGATTTTAGGTTCATATAGAGCGCAATACTATGAAGAAAGTACCTGCCAAGTTTCAAAACGATTGGTTGAAAACTTTTCAAACTAGCGTGTACGCAAGTTCAAAAAAAGTCGTTTTCACAAAAACGCGTTTAAAACACGTGGCGCGCTCGGCGCCTGAAGGAGAGCTACTCACTTTAATGGTTCATAACAATAGAACGAGTCGGAATTTTCATTTAAAATTTTGGGAACATATTTTTCAATAGTTTTACTAACAATTTATGAAATTTAAAAAAAATCAATTTTTTAAATCGTCTAACCCTATTTGCTCCCTTAAGGCAGTCGTCTGGTCTAGAGCGAGATTTTTGACGTAATTTCTAATGTGCAATAACGTTTAAATCGTTGAAGTTGTCTTGATGAAAATTTACACGTGCATTTATTGAGCCTTAGAGAATACTTGTACATTTAAAAAAAAATTATTTTAAATATTTTTATGTAGTTTTTGCCTTGTTACAAAATGGTGCGCCGAAATCGGCGCCCACTCTGGACGGTGTTGTATGCATCTCAAAAAAAAAAAATATATATATTTTCTCAATCTGTATGACTATTCTGAGCACTGGTAGCAGAATTGGTACTTAAAAAAAAATTTTGAAAAAATGGCGGCCTGTTGAACTTTCATTAATGATATTTCATACATACATTTCATACATTTTCGTATTCGACGAGTTATAAAATGTCGGTAAAATTATTGTTCGACTCAATTCTGCTACCAGTGCTCAGAATACTCATACAGATTGAGAATATATATCTATTTTTTTTTTCAGATACATACAACATCGTCCAGAGTGTGCGCCGATTTCGGCGCACCATATTGCAACAAGGCAAAAAACTACATGAAAATATTTAAAATAATTTTTTTTTTTAATGTACAAGTATTCTCTAAGGATCAATAAATGCACGTGTAAATTTTCATCAAGACAACTTCAACGGTTTAAACGTTATTGCACATTAGAAATGACGTCAAAAATCTCGCTCCAGACCAGACGACTGCCTTAAGAGGATTTTTGGTCGTAGGCATTTCGTGGACGATGGCTTTCGATAAGAAAGAAACGAATTAAGCATGACTCAAATCCGATTTGTCGACTCTCTTTTTTCAGTTTTTCAAAACATTCCCGAGTTAGACTGCTCCGAAAAGTCTTTGCGGACATTAATCTTCTCTACTTCGAGCGAAATACCTCGTACATAAATATACGTGTGCACATATACTGTATTATATACGAGGGTATATATAACCTAGAAAAATGTACCATACACGTTTCTATACATGTTTCATCCCCCTCCAACGTTTTATGCCTTCGCGATCTCTACATATTTACATGAATTTTCACATCACCTCCGTACGTATATGGAGATCGTACATTTTCATGAACTTGTGTGTTTACGCATATATAGAAAAGACTCTTTGTGGCCACTAGCACAAGCTCGGGGTCTCTCGCGTGCATGTTTATAACGCACACAGAGGCGTTAACCCCGGGATGCCATAGACACGTATTCGCGGGCATTTGCACAATCTCAACGTCAGTGGGGGATTCGCGAGAAACGATGATAGTGTGTGAGAGAGAAATCTACCAGAGTGCAGCAGGGAGACGCATGGTGTGTCACGTTGATGCCCTTCCATTCTGAATTTCTTGTCTCCTTTCTCTTTCTCCCTCTTTCTCTTTATTTCAATGCTTACGTTTGCCTTAAGGCTACGTTTTGTGGATGTTTTATATAAACGTTGGTGATGCAGTTGGGACTGCGCAGAGGGTGAAAGAGAGAGAGAGAGAGAGAGTGAGTGTCAAGAAATATAGAAAATAATGTTAAAAGCTCACAGACGTTGCCACACGAGCGGGGATGACGTCGTTGACGGTGCGTTAATGTTATATTTTTATTTTATCCCCCATACGGAATCGCGTGCACATTCGAGCAAGTAAAAACTCGACAGTATAGAATATGTGTGGAGATACCGTACATATACGTATTTATGTAAGTCCGTGGAGGGTGGCTAGGTGCCGACTATGCTCTCCTCCCTCTTGTTCGTTTCCACACGGTCCCCGAAGGCAGACGCCGAGGTACGCGGCCGGAATAAATATCCAGATGCCGGAGGTTTCGTATATACGAACGGTGACGGTTTACGTGGTGAGATCGGACCGTTAACGCGAGCATATATACGTTCTCGCGATTCTCTAACTCCAGGACATAACTTCTATTCACCTATGCGGATGAAAAGAAATTTAAAACGCCTTGACGGTTTATTTTAACACAAAATACTGTACATATGTACGT
Organism: Oxytorus armatus; assembly: GCA_958009045.1. Lineage (NCBI taxonomy): Eukaryota > Metazoa > Arthropoda > Insecta > Hymenoptera > Ichneumonidae > Oxytorus > Oxytorus armatus. The sequence continues at coordinate 14,780,684 of OY253752.1, forward strand.
ATAATAGATGTGTACAGGACATATGTGTCTATGTGTATGTGTGTACGAACACAATGTCGTTTTACCGAGTCGTATACTGTACGTTTCGTCGATTGATTTTAAATCGACGAAATATATACAGTAGGGATGAAAACGGAGAATCACAAAATCCCGTCGTCTTGTTAAATATCTTTCTACAGTCCTTGATATAAATAAAACGTTTCAGACTAAAAGGACACTGACGTTCGTCGTTTATTTTATTTTTATTTTTTGTGTTTTAGGATGGTTATACAAAAAAAAACTATACATTAAAATTTGAAATTTTCCATTGAATTTGAAAATTGTCGCGATAGTTATGAATATAGAAAAATGCATATTATTGTTTTTTTCGAATTATTATCGTTTTTTTTTTTTTTTTCGTTGATTGATATAATTTTGTTAGTCGCGGAAAGGGTGGGCCACGGCTTTAGCTGAGGTGGTCAAAAAACTGCCCCTTAAAAATTACACACTCTTAAGACATAGGTGCGAATTACAATTTCAAGATTTTTACGTGTATACTATAGCTTTCCGTAAATTTAACAAATTTAAACGAATAAGGGATGTTTTCTGGCGGTACAACTTTCTCAGATAACGAATAGACAATTAAAAATCGATGATAAATTGAAATCTTGTAATGAAGATGAATGAAATATTTGTAGAAAGTGATATTTGCGGAATTTTAACCAATAAACACTTTGGCGAGGGGGCTGCATTTGCACGTGTATCATCTTTAATGATTAATATTAAAGAGAAAGAAATAGTCGCTTAAGGGGGGAAATAGAGTTAGGACAGCGTTTTCTCAATGATTTTCATGATTTTTTTTATAGTATAAAAAATGAATATAATTTATTGAAACTTTGAGAATATTTTATACATATATTTAAGTATATACTATAAAATTTTCGAAGAATTTCCTTGAAAAACACCGAAGATATTAGCGACCCCATATTGCAGGTCACAATCAGACTCAGCATATTTGCGTACATTCTGGAAGCCGCAATTTTCATCTGAAATCAAACGAGGTTGGAATTTACTTTTATTATATGTCTCTCTTCTATATGAACCTAAATGCTATAAAAAAAATAGAAAATTGAATTTTTTACAAGGGTCAAAACAAAAAAGGCATGATTTTTTACAACTTTATTTCCAAAAAAAAAAATTATTTTAAATAATGATGATATTCCAATTTTAGGTTCATATAGAGCGCAATACTATGAAGAAAGTAACTGCCAATTTTCAAAACGATTGGTTGAAAACTTTTCAAACTAGCGTGTACGTAAGTTCAAAAAAAGTCGTTTTCAGAAAAACGCGTTTGAAAAAATCGCACGCTCGGGGCCTGAAGGAGAGCTACTCACTTTAATAGCTTATAACAATAGAACGATTCGGAATTTTCATTTAAAATTTTGGGAACATATTTTTCAATAGTTTTACTAACAATTTATGAAATAAAAAATAAATCGATTTTTTGAACCGTGTAACCCTATTTCCCTCCTTAAACAATATCGCAGAATGGCACCGATATCATAAATAAATTTGTCCGTTACATTTGTCAATAAGTCGATATTGTTTATCCAGCGGTTAATTTTCTTGGAAAAGTATCACTCAATACCGACTGGTGAATATATGATAACTGAGCTCAATTAACTCTAGCAGAAAAACAATAATTCTGTTTGAGAAAAAAAAATGATAACTTCCGCGACCTGTCAATTTGGCACGAAACGCCCTATTTATATCAGTATACAATATATAGATGAATAACTATAGGTATATATGGTTCAAGAATGTCCAGGAACCGAGCAGTGCAATTGTCTCGTATAACCGCGTGCTCGATTTGCGACAATTTCTTTTTCCCATCAGCGGCGAGTAACGAACTTTCGTTTCTATATAACATAAATATATATATATATATATATATATATATATATATATATTTCGATGGTCCGTTCCATCTTCCTCGTTTTCGTCGTGGTTAAGTTTCTTCCCGGCCAACGACCAAACTTGTTTCGGAACAGTAGAACTATATAGCATTGTAATGGAGTAGAGAGATTACGTTATAATGCACTATATATACTGCAATGATCTATATAGATGTATCCATATATATATATATATATATATATATGACCTATATATATATAGTGTACACGCGAAACAATCGTGTACAAACGAGGGTTTGACCGTGAGTGCGGAAAACTAATCAAAGTTGTCGACGATATCGCTGTGACGGAGGATTTAGAGGGCTAGAGAAGTAGAAAGTGCATAAGGGAAACGAGTCAGTGTATGGTCAGGCGTGATCATTGGATATGAGGGATTGTCATCGTTCCAACGAAGAACTATTGGAAATAATTTTCCAATGACAAAATAATGAATAAAGTAACATCGAGAATCGATATGATACAATTATTATTAAAAATCATTTGTTAAATAGTAACATTCATCTTTTCGCAACAATAAGTTTGTTTTTATTATGATTATTATTACTGCTATGATATTTATTACTGAGATGAACAATTACTCGGAAGGTCCAAGAAGCAAAGGATACACACGCGAAACAAGTCGGTGTATAGTCAGACATGATAATCGAACGACAGGGATTGTCATTATTGGAATGACGAACTGTTCAACATAATTCGTCAATTAAACAATTATGAATAAGCAATCTCGCGAATCAATAATCGTTAAAATAGAATAATTATTCATAATAATTCAGATATACAAGGGAATCGAGTCAGTGCACAATCAGACGCGATCGGGAATAGTATCTTCTATGATTATAAACGTAAAATACGTTCTTTCGACTTTGTTCCTGCGAAGTATTGCAACTAATTTTACGACAAAAGAATCATAACTAATTGATTACAAATAAATTATGATCATTATAAAAAAAAGAATTGAAATAAATTCAATAAAAATTCACTTTATGTTTTGCCAATAATTACTTTGTTGTGAAATTGTTTTCAATGATTTTTGTTACTCAAATTTTGCCTGTTACTGATATTAGTAATCGATTCTCCCAGAGTCATTTTTGCGCCGCTTTCGTTCATTCCAAACAGGAAGAAAGCGTGTTGATTTTCTCCCCAGTAGTAAAAGCGTTCTACAGTCAGCCAATAAATGCGCGATATATACGTTTTACGTGGGAGCTACTTGTGGTGCGGCTTCTTCACGATATTGCGAGTTTGTCAAGCCAATAGCAATATCCTGCTTTATATGTATATACTATGTACATATGTATATATTATATGTGTAATATGTATATCTTAGGAGTATTGACAAGGATATTACGTAGAGAGTAGCAACCATGTAACGTGTGTAGAGTAGTACATGCTGCTTTACCGTGATACGCTATAGCAACGATGAAGCTGTGTGTTACCATCACGCAGCGTCTATATATCCCTTAGTATATTGAGAGAAACTACCCCGTGCGGTAGGGGTTGTAGCGACGGTCCTAAACGTTGTATTCTCCTATTCGTCGCGACGCTAGGGTGTGTATCCGCAAATTGCAAGCCGTCGATACTTCCTGTACATATATGTTCACAGTGCGTGACACAGAAATTCACACTCAGTGTCACCATCTCAAACAACTAAATTTTTGCACTCAATTCGACAACTATGACTTTGAAAAATTAAAATTCAATTAGAATTCAATTAAAATTCAATTAAAATTTAATTAAAATTCAATTAAAATTCAATTAAAATTCAATTAAAATCCAAGTTCTTCATTTTTGCTGAGTTATGTTCATTAAAATTAAAAAATTCAACCGTCTTTTTTGCACTTTTGCCAAAAATGAGCTGTTGCACCGAATTCTCATCGTAAAAGTAAAAACGTCGGATGAATTGAGCTACGAAGTATATTTGATTTTTTACAAAATTTTCAAACTCAAACGATTCAAAATTTTGCCCTCATTACTAATGACATGTTTTAAAAATAAAAAGCACGTAAAATTCAATGGGGAAAGAGGAGGGAAATTGAAAAAATTTTACGTTTTCCTTTCGTTGCGTGATATTCCATGATGGTGAAGTTCGCATCGTTGGAACGTAACGAAAATAAGCTTTTAAAATTTTTATTGTCATTACTGCTCTCGCTTCTCTTAGCCATTTAGGCCCAGGTCCTTAAGGGGGGAAATAGGGTTAGGACAGCGTTTTCTCAATGATTTTCATGAATTATTTTATAGTATAAAAAAATGAATATAATTTATTGAAACTTTGAGAATATTTTATACATATATTTAAGTATATACGAGGGAAAGGGAAAGAGGACGAAAATATGATCTCCTACATATGCGATGTGGTTCATCGTATTTATCTTATTCGGTTTTTCTTGTTTACGCAATGCTGGGGTATATAAGCCGCGTTGACGGTTTTGCGAATTTTTTTCATTTTCATTTTTTCCAGGAATATATATAAAAAATAACATTAGATTGCAAAAGTGTCGTCAGATTTTTTATCACTCGACGCGTTTGCGCGCGATGTCGATTTGAAGTTTATTGTCGTTATTGGGACGATCTTGCCGGATAGAGACAAACCGCAGTCATACTTAAAATCTCTTTATCAATTATTCAGCGTCGAGACGCCGCCGCGTCTCTCGATACCAGTATTAAAAATACTACGAGAAAGACGAACTGACGAGAGTTTATTAAGGGTGGAAATAGAGTTAGGACAGCGTTTTCTCAATGATTTTCATGAATTTTTTTACAGTATAAAAAATTAATATAATTTATTGAAATTGTGAGAATATTTTATACATATATTTAAGTATATACTATAAAATTTTTGAAGAAGTTTCTTGAAAAACACCGGGGATATTAGCGACCCCATATTGCAGGTCAAAATCAGACTCAGCATTTTGCGTACATTCTGGAAGCCGCAATTTTCATCTGAAATCAAACGAGGTTGGAATTTACTTTTATCATATGTCTCTCTTCTATATGAACCTAAATGCTATCAAAAAAATAGAAAATTGAATTTTTTACAGGGGTCAAAACAAAAAAGCATGATTTTTTGCCATTTTTTACAACTTTATTTGCAAAAAAAAATTGTTTTAAATAATGATAATATTCCAATTTTAGGTTAATATAGAGCACAATACTATGAAGAAAGTAACTGCCAATTCACAAAACGATTGGTTGAAAACTTTTCAAACTAGCGTGTACGCAAGTTAAAAAACAGTCGTTTTCAGAAAAACGTGTTTGAAAAAATAGTACCGCTCGGTTAAACACGTGGCGCGCTCGGGGCCTGAAGGAGAGCTACTCACTTTAATGGCTTATAACAATAGAACGAGTCGGAATTTTCATTTAAATTTTGGGAACATATTTTTCAATAGTTTTACTAACAATTTATGAAATTTAAAAAAATCGATTTTTTGAACCGTCTAACCCTATTTCCCCCCTTAAAGAAGGAAAAAAAGAAAGGTCTCAACGATTTTTGTTTTAACAAATCCAATCTTAAAAGGGATGAATGGCATAAAAAAATCTATCTTCGTTGCTTTCCAACGTTGCAAACTTCAACATCATGATAATCCGCTAGTAGTACAGATACACATACATATGTACATGTTATAATATATAAATTACATATATACATCTTATAATATATAAATTACATATATGTATATATACCTATATACCCACTAATATGTGTTTTCGCATGTACAGCGAGAGGTAAGTACGTCTCGCAAGGCCTATATAACCTTGTTAGAGAAAGCGAGTTAGCTAGACCACCATGGTTGGGGGTCCCAACAGAGCAGCTCGAGGTTGTGCCGGTGCGGTTGTCCTCTTAGCGGCCGACTTTGATACTCAATATTAATTATGACCGAGATTCTCGATAAACGCGATGCACTTCGTTGTGCTTCGTGCTGCTCCTCGTCGTATGAACTTCCATCACTCTCCTTGTATATCTATATACATTTCTCCATATAACTATATATATTATGTATATATATAGCCAATTTTAAGCGTTGCCAACCGCTTCTCCTTCGAATCACTGTACATAATATACTTTTACGTTCCGCGATACGTACACGTCGTATATGTATATATTCAAGAAATCTGCGAAGCCATAATTCAACGATGTTACGCGATACCTCTTGACGTGCTTCATCCGGAGAATCACGCTTTAGAGGGCGAGAGATGGCGCTGAAAAAAAGGGACGTAAAGTATATATATGTAGAATATAACGGGAATGGGGGATGAAGAGGGGACGGAAAAGCGAGAAGCGTAAAACCGACCACTCAACTCAGCGGTGATATATATACTTCATCTCGGCTTGTTCCCACACTGAAACGATACGTTCGTCGTGTCCTAACGAGCTTCCCGAGCAATTTATATCTTTTCTCATAACTCTCCAACATCGGAATCGCCACGAAATGGCTCTTTCTACCTTCCTTCATTATTTGATGTGTCTTTCTATGTTAATTCGTTAATATATAATGATATTGATGTTTCAGTGTTCTTTCGCAATTTACAATATACGAATTAGAATTTTTCTTCTCTTATCCTTAGCATACAGATTTTAAGATTTATCTTGAGAGACACAAATAATCGAGGCCACTCTTCCGACGAAAGTACACAATACCCCCTCGAGTTGAATTTCTTTGAGCTTTTCCTTTTTCTTCTCTGTCTCGATTTTACTCCTGCCTTCACAATGTTATATTTATCGTTGTGCGAGACGTCAAAATGTGATGAATCTTGCAATTACAAAGCTTAAACTGAACAGCATGAAGTTTTTCCCTCCTTTCAGCGAAAATTACATTAGAAATTTAATAAATTTTAATGTTAATGGATGGAAGTTCAAAGAAAATGTTGGATTTCTGCTATTGTTTTTATCGTCGTGTACGGAAAATGTTTTAAAGAGTCTTGCAATGTCTTGCTATAATTTTTCAACAACTTTAAGCTTCCGCCTAGAGCGTTGTTCCAAATGGTCGCGACAGAGTTGAGGGCCAAAGCTTCCAACTGCTTCAAGGCTTAAACTCCAACTCAACTAGACCTTTTTCTCACGATAATTACAGTAATTTGTCTCCATTTATACTTTGTGAAAAGCTCGAGCACTCGGTAATATTAATTTTCCCATATCTTGAAAATAGTCATGTTAAATTTGTCGGTTCTGTTCGAAAAAAATAATCGATAATCAATAACTTTAATAGAGATTTTTCGACATAGACAATCAATTTTTTTTCTAAATTAAAATGAACAAATGAGTGATAGCGAAAGTGCGTAAATTTTTTTTCGATTTCACGTTTTTGTTGTCATACCTTGATGGATATTGAAGTGATTGGCACGAAAGAAATTGTTCCGTCAGCTCTTAAAATTCGATACGATTCCCACAGCCATCGCTTGACCGTTAGTCAAGAGAGAAAAAGGAGAGAGATCGCAGGGAGTGAAGAGGAAAATAAAGAGAGCTGGAGAGAGAGAAAGAGAGGGTGGGTTGAACAAACAGATTAATCTCGGTTATGCGTTGGAAGCGTTGCCCGAGTTACGGGAAAATCACACGTTGGTAGTTGTGTGTGTGTGTGTGTGTGTGTGTGGCCGGTTCGGTGTCTAGAGAACTTCACGGCTAGTTGCGTTACCCATACTGCAGAGGCGCTGGTCGTTCGTTCTCGTCCGACAGTGGTATATGGTCCTGGACCAGATGGAAAGAGAAACCTCCGGCGATAGAGAGCGTGAGATGGGGATAGAAATGATTGCCAAACCGTATAGAAAGTAGAGAGCGAGGGTTGAAAATGGATAACAAGCGAGAAAGAAGAGCTCGCCGGGCTCGGTCACGCACAATACGTAGAGAGCTTGCAATATAGGGTGACGAAGAAATAGAGCAAAATATTAACGTCGAAAACAAAAAGGTTGATGGACGAAGAATTTAATTATCCGGTTTTGTTTGTCAAAACGTTAAAAAAAAAGCGAGGGTAAGGGAAAGAGGACGAAAATATGATCTCCTACATATGCGATGTGGTTCATCGTATTTATCTTATTCGGTTTTTCTTGTTTACGCAATGCTGGGGTATATAAGCCGCGTTGACGGTTTTGCCGATTTTTTTCATTTTCATTTTTTCCAGGAATATATATAAAAAATACCATTAGATTGCAAAAGTGTCGTCAGATATGTTATCACTCGACGCGTTTGCGCGCGATGTCGATTTGAAGTTTATTGTCGTTATTGGGACGATCTTGCCGGATAGAGATAAACCGCAGTCATACTTAAAATCTCTTTATCAATTATTCAGCGTCGAGACGCCGCCGCGTCTCTCGATACCAGTATTAAAAATACTACGAGAAAGACGAACTGACGAGAGTTTATTAAGGGTGGAAATAGAGTTAGGACAGCGTTTTCTCAATGATTTTCATGAATTTTTTTACAGTATAAAAAATGAATATAATTTATTGAAATTGTGAGAATATTTTATACATATATTTAAGTATATACTAGAAAATTTTTGAAGAAGTTTGTTGAAAAACACCGGGGATATTAGCGACCCCATATTGCAGGTCACAATCAGACTCAGCATTTTGCGTGCATTCTGGAAGCCGCAATTTTCATCTGAAATCAAACGAGGTTGGAATTTACTTTTATCATATGTCTCTTTTCTATATGAACCTAAATGCTATCAAAAAAATAGAAAATTGAATTTTTTACAGGGGTCAAAACAAAACAGCATGATTTTTTGCCATTTTTTACAACTTTATTTGCAAAAAAAAAAATTACTTAAAATAATGATAATACTCCGATTTCAGGTTCATATAGAGCGCAATACTATGAAGAAAGCATTTTGCGTGCATTGTGGAAGCCGCAATTTTCATCTGAAATCAAACGAGGTTGGAATTTACTTTTATCATATGTCTCTCTTCTATATGAACCTAAATGCTATCAAAAAAATAGAATATTGAATTTTTTACAGGGGTCAAAACAAAAAAGCATGATTTTTTGCCATTTTTTACAACTTTATTTGCAAAAAAAAATTACTTAAAATAATGATAATATTTCGATTTCAGGTTCATATAGAGCGCAATACTATGAAGAAAGTAACTGCCAATTTTCAAAATGATTGGTTGAAAACTTTTCAAACTAGCGTGTACGCAAGTTAAAAAAAAGTGGTTTTCAGAAAAACGCGTTTGAAAAATAGTGGCCGCTCCGTTATACGAGGGGGGACCCAAAAAAACGGGAATTGCGGTGCGGCGGGGAGGGAGAGTGAGGGAACCCATTGCTCGACCGGGTATCCGTTGGGGACACGTCTCCTGAGTTAGTGTGCGAAGTTCTGTCGCCGTGAGTGCATCGGTTCGCCCGTGGGAATTTTTGTAGTGAAACAACTTTTTCCATTTCGGCGAAAACGTGATGGCCGATTGTCGAGAGCAACGCGCGGCTGTGAAATTTTGTTTCCTGTTGGGGAAATCGGCCGCGGAAACTACTGTAATGCTTAAGACTACTTATGGAGATGCTGCCCTAAGTAAAACCAGAGTCTACAAGTGGTTTTCACGTTTTTAAAATGGAGAAATGTCAATTGAAGACCAACCCCGTTCAGGACGCCCCTCAACGTCAAGAAGTGACGAAAACGTCGACAATATCAATGCTCTCATTCATGAAGACCGTCGCCGAACCATTGATCAACTCTGTGAGATGTCTGGGATATCATGGAGTTCAATTCAGAGGATTTTATCCAAAGATTTGCACATGAGCAGAGTTGCAGTCAAATTTGTCCCTCGCCTTCTCACAGACGAGCAAAGGGAGCGTCGACTTCAGGCATGTTTTGAACTTCAAAATCAGTTCGAAGAGGACCCTGAACTATTTTCCAAGGTGATTACTGGTGATGAATCGTGGTGCTATGGATACGACCCCGAAACAAAGCAGCAATCAACCAGTGCCACTGGAGCCAGTGGAAGACACCTCGCTCTCCTCGTCCGAAAAAAGCTCGCCAAGTGAAGTCAAACATCAAGACAATGCTCATTTGTTTCTTCGATTGCAGAGGTGTTGTGCACGCGGAGTTCGTTCCCCCGGGTCAAACTGTCAACCAGAAGTTCTACTTGGAGGTTTTGAAAAGATTGAGGGAGAGTATCCGGAAGAAAAGGGCAGATCTTTGGCGCACAAGTGACTGGTTCCATCTTGACAACGCGCCGGCCCACGCCGCTCTCTCCGTAAAGCAGTTTTTGACCAAAAACTGCATGACACCAATTGTCCCCCCCCCCCCCCCCTACTCGCTGGATCTAGCACCCTGTGATTTTTTTTGTTCCCCAGACTCAAAAGGGACATGAGAGGAAAGCGTTTTGCCACTGTGGACGAGATAAAACAAAAATCGCTGAAAGGCCTAAAGAACATCTCGATAAGTGGATTTAAAAAATGTTTTGAACATTGGAAGTATCGTTCGCAGAGGTGCGTTGTGGTCAAAGGAGAATACTTTGAAGGTGATCAAAATTTGGTGTAAAAATATTTAAAAATTAAGAAATTATGACGAAATTCCCGTTTTTTTTGGGTCCCCCCTCGTACACGTGGCGTGCTCGGAGCCTTAAGGAGAGCTGCTCACTTTAATGGCTTATAACAATGGAACGAGTCGGAATTTACATTTAAAATTTTGGGAACATATTTTTCAATAATTTTACTAACGATTTATAAAATAAAATGAAAATCGATTTTTTGAACCGTCTAACCCTATTTCCCCCCTTAAGACCTCGAAGTTGAGAAACAGTGTAGAAAAAGCAACGTTTCAAGAGACCTGAGAAAAACTATACTCACTAGGGGTACAGGCTTTGGCCTCTCGCAGCTTCCAAGACTCGATCTCGTCCTCTTTCCACGAGCGTAGATTGTTTCCACGTTCTTGTAATCTAATCTGTTCTTCGTCTCGCCCATCCTTCTCCCCCCGCCCCGTGAACGAGAAGATACAAACCTATTTAGTTCTTCCGCAGCCTCTCGCGCGAAGACTCCATTCCACGGTCATCGAGACTGTATTGTCGTTCTCCGATGGTGTTCGTGCCAAATCCAGTTTTTTTTTCTTTTTTCTTCTAATTCCCTCGCTTCGTCATCATTTGTACGCCACGCCAACATCTGGGTCCTTTCGTTTTGCGCGATATATACAGCCGTCAGCAGCGAGCACAACAGAGAGAACACAAGCAACATTTATTATTTTCCTTCGTTGAAAAATCTGACGGTTTTTTTTTCACCCCTGCTCCTGCGCTCTCTCTCATCATCGCGAGCACTTTTTTGTTTTGCATCCCCGCGCCCTCTATGTGTGATCCGACAGGAAATCGCCACTTCTTCCAATGCGTAACGGCGTAATGTGTGCTAGTGCTCGCCCACCAGACGGCGCTGCTGCCACTGCTGACGGTTACAAAGGACCTGCAATCCTCGCTAACGAGGGGATCTAACTTTTTACGGGAACTCGCCCTCTTATTTCATCTCTCCTCTACTCTCCCGCTCGCTTCGCCTGCGACAGGACGAAAAAAAAAATCGCAAAATCAGGTAACCTCCCGTTCCCTATTTTTTTCTTCCTCTCTCTCTCTCTCGTTCATTTCTCTCATTGCTCGGCAGTCCGTTTGAGCCGAGTAAAAAATGTACTTCACTCACGTGTTTTCATTTCCCAGTTAAAAAATAAATAAATTCGTGGGCCAAAAGTTTCGTAGAAATAAAATTCGTTGCGAAAAAATATACGTACTTTCGTACTCTGTGGCCGTCGCAGTTACCCAACGCTTTCCGACGTTACGAAATAATATAATTTTCGCCGTGTTACGAAAAAAGAAAAACAATTTTCCTACAAATTAGACGTTACTGCCACGCTGCTACTTCGTAATTTTTTCGCTTAAAAAAGCGCCGGTAATTAATTTTCCCTTTGGGAAACATCTCAATCTCTTGGAGCGATCGTAAAGGAAAATTTGTGCTCAAGGGAAAATTACGAGGAAACAATGTGGATATTTCTAATTTTCAGAGCTTTTTTTTCTTCTCATCAAGCTCAATTATTCAAAGCTTTTATTGATCGTTGATACGTCAATATCAATGTACGTTTGTAGTCGTCTTAAGGGTGGAAATAGGATTAGAACAGGGTTTTTTCAATGATTTTCATGAATTTTTTTATAGTATAAAAAATGAATATAATTTATTGAAACTTTGAGAATATTTTATACTCATATTTAAGTATATACTATAAAATATTTTAAGAATTTTCTTGAAAAACACCGGGGATATTAGCGACCCCATATTGCAGGTCACAATCAGACTCAGCATTTTGCGTACATTCTGGAAGCCGCAATTTTCATCTGAAATCAAACGAGGTTGGAATTTACTTTTATTATTTGTCTCTCTTCTATATGAACCTAAATGCCATCAAAAAAATAGAAAATTGAATTTTTTAGAGGGGTCAAAACAAAAAAGCACGATTTCTTGCCATTTTTTACAACTTTATTTGCAAAAAAAAATTATTTTAAATAATGATAATATTCCGATTTTAGGTTCATGTAGAGCGCAATACTATGAAGAAAGTAACTGCAAATTTTCAAAACGATTGGTTGAAAAGTTTTCAAACTAGCGTGTACGCAAGTTCAAAAAAAGTCGTTTTCAGAAAAACGCGTTTGAAAAAATAGTGACCGCTCGGTTATACACGTGGCGCGCTCGGGGCCTGAAGGAAAGCTGCTCACTTTAATGGCTTATAACAATAGAACGAGTCGGAATTTTCACTTAAAATTTTGGGAACATATTTTTCAATAATTTTACTAACAATTTATGAAATTAAAAAAAATCGATTTTTTGAACCGTCTCACCCTATTTCCTCCCTTAATTAATTGTAGATTTCATAGAAATTTTAATCTGTACATCGATTCTCGTCAAACCCTGTAAATACTTCCCCAGTTTGCACTTTCAAGCTCAATAATTCAATCTTCCCCCCTCTGTAAATGTTAATTAAACTAATTACTAACAAATACAAATGATTGGACAATCGGTGGGGGAAATTTGAGACTGATTGCCGAAATCGAGGTATATAGAAATCCTGTTTTTTTCGCAACCCTCGGCACCGTAATCCCATATTTTTTTCTAAATTTGCTATTCCGAATATACGGAATGTATTTTACAAACTCTGTGGCAACGAATATCTGTAAAAAAGGATGTTGCTACAAATCAAAGTCGTGGGGGCCAGGAAAATACGAGTTCTTTCAAAGTGGCGAGAATTTTTTTTGCCAATTCGCCAAAGATATCGCGAATTCTCGACGAGCCAGACAACAATATCGTCGGGTAGCATAAAATCCTGAAGAAGCCATTGGTGAATGAAGTTTTCAATTAAAAACGGATAAAAAGTTTATATTTTTCGTACACCATATTTTTTAATGGAATATTTTTTACCGAGGTTACTTTTTTATATGCATCGTGTGTGTGGGGGTTGTCCGGTGGGACGCGAGACTTCTCGTTACCCTCTAGCGTATGAAAGCCCAATTCGCATCCGTGTATACATCAGAGAATTCTCGTTCACAGTTTGACTCTCTCTCTCTCTCTCTCTCGTGCTATACCGTTGAGTTCATTCAAGTTTAACAATTAAACTTTGTTACTTGCACGATGATTGACTCTGGTATTCTATTCGATCGCAAATACGCACTCGCTTGCACAATGGATACCGTACAGTCGCTGATTTAAAAGGGGTATGGCCACGTTAGCGGCTATAAAATCGTGTGCACATTTAACAATTTTTTTTTGCATAAAAAAGTGATTTATTTATAAAACTAATTACACATCTACTTAGTAAAAATATCAAGCTAATAAAAAATATTTTTTTTTGTTTTTTCGTTATCCAATATGGCCGACTACTGCTATTTGCTCTTGGCACACGGCGCTCCGCGACGTAACATTTGGCATCGACAACTTTTGACCTAGAAGAAAAAAAAAATTTCTCGTTAATCTGCATCAGGATACCTAGAGAGAAGTACGTATGAAATTTGAAAACTATTGTTTTATTCGAATATTAGGCATTTGAACTTGAAAGGTGAATTTCTCGTGAAAAATTTCGTATATGGTAAAACTGCTCATAAAATAGAAAGTTTTTACTCAATTACAAATTCCATACGTACTTCTCTAGGTATTCTGATGTAGATTAACGAAATTTTTTTTTTTCTTCTAGGTCAAAATTTGTCGATGCCAAATGTCACGCCGCGGAACGCCTCAAAAAAAAAAAAAATATCAAAAGCAAATGGCAGTAGTCGGCCATTTTGTATAACAAAAAAAAATATTTTTTATTAGCTTCATATTTATGCTAAATAGATGAGTCATTAGTTTTATAAATAAATCACTTTTTCATACAAAAAAAAAATTGTTAAATGTGCACATGATTTTATACTAGCTACCGTGGCCAGACCCCTTAACACATGACCTCATATTAGACCATTTCACTGAATCTCATCAGAAAATTGTATATGAGCACCTGTCCTTAATCTCGTCGTTAACAACTTTTGTAAAATACAAGTTTTCATGTGTGTCGCCCGCTACCGCTCAGCTCGTTTAATCAGACGATAACATCGTTCATTATATGGATATATTTTTGATCCATACAAACGGACGTGACAGAGAGGCAGTGACACGAAAAAAGAGAGCAAGACCGAATCATCCGCTTCGCTAATTGTGTTCCATTTAATGATAAAGGAAAGCTTGTTTTTAGCTCTTTTCTATAGACGATACGAGAAAACATACCCTGAGTCGAAATGTACCGTGACGCAGCCAAGTTGAAAAAGGAACGAAGCGAATCATTGTGTACCTACTTTTCTATACAGCACACAGTAAATTGGAGCCCACTGTTTGAAAAAAAAACTTTTACATTTTATATACATCACCATAATATCCATAATTTTATGAAAACACTTATTAAGGGGGGAAATAGGGTTAGGACTGCGTTTTCTCAATGATTTTCATGAATTTTTTTATAGTATAAAAAATGAATATAATTTATTGAAACTTCGAGAACATTTTATACATATATTTAAGTATACAGGGTGACAATTATAAGGTGGCCATGTATTTTTTACCGCTTTGGCGTTGAAAAATCGGGGGGTTTAAAAAGCGGTTTCCGAAGGATTTTGGATGCGCTTTTAGAAAAAAAGGATGTCGCTGATATGAGACGTACCATTCTTGGGTAACGAGACATTTTTTTTCGAAAAAATCAAAAAAATGCTTTTTTATTTTGGAACAATAAAGTTCATTCAATTCTGTACACGAAACACTGGTCGCAAACTCGTTTTAAGGTTTTTATCGTGGAGAAAAAAAATGTTGAACTTGCATATTTTGTGAGTGTATCCGTCTTCAATTTCAAGAACAGTAGAACAACTACAGCAGTAGTCATGTTGGATCACGTAGTCTCTGCCTGGCTTCACGTCCGTCGGAGAGTGAGGTTCAGAAGGCCATGACTATCGCGACGAGAAGTGACATAATGCTGAAACTTGGATCCAAAGAAAATTAAATACAGCAAGACCGGGCAAACGTAGCTCGACCGATCCTTTTCTGATTAACGATAGCCGTCGTATCTTTATCGAATAGTTATGAAGAATCATTCGGCATCGTTTATCAGAGAAGGTGAGGTAAAGTTACGTTTGTCTTATCTTAAATTTTTTTTTTTGCGTGAATCTAAGGTTTTCGCGCATCGGTTGATCGCGCTTTCACAAGGCACGTTCACTGCAAATTGTCCGGTTTGTCAATGGTTTTCGTCGCCTTTTAATTAATGCACATGACGCGAAAGGTCTCCGTTCTTGAAAACCTTGTATCCATAGAAAATTACATAAAGCGAGACGGCGAACGTAACTCGACCGATCTTTTTTCCATTAACCATATCTTATCTCGATCGAATCGTTTTAACACCATTCTGAACACTAATTTTACAACCATTCCGAAGACTAATGGTGGTGGTCTTAAAACTAGTCTTCAGAGTGGTCTTAAAACTAGTCTTGAGGATGGTCTTAAAATTAGTCTTGAGAATGGTCTTAAAACTGGTCTTGAGAATGGTCTTAAAAGTAGTCTTCAGGATGGTTGTGAAACTAGTCTTGAGGATGGTCTTCAATAATAAAATTTTTATACATATATTTAAGTATATACTATAAAATATTAGCGACCCCATATTGCAGGTTACAATCAGACTCAGCATTTTGCGTACATTCTGAAAGCCGCAATTTTCATCTGAAATCATACGAGGTTGGAATTTACTTTTATTATATGTCTCTCTTCTATATGAACCTAAATGCTATCAAAAAAAATAGAAAGTTGAATTCTTTACAGGGTTCAAAACAAAAAAGCATGATTTTTTGCCATTTTTACAACTTTATTTGCAAAAAAAAAATATTTTAAATAATGATAATATTCCTATTTTAGGTTCATATAGAGCGGAGTACTATGAAGAAAGCAACTGCCAATTTTCAAAACGATTGGTTGAAAACTTTTGAAACTAGCGTGTACGCAAGTTCGAAAAAAGGTCGTTTTCAGAAAAACGCGTTTGAAAAAATAGTACCAAGAAAAACAAGCAATATGGGGTCGCTAATATTTTATAGTATATACTTAAATATATGTATAAAAATTGTATAGTATATACTTAAATATATGTATAAAATATTCTCAAAGTATCAATAAATTATATTCATTTTTTATACTGTAAAAAAATTCATGAAAATCATTGAGAAAACGCTGTCCTAACCCTATTTCCCCCCTTAATGGCTAATAACAATAGAACGAGTCGGAATTTTCATTTAATATTTAGGGAACATATTTTTCAATAGTTTTACTAACAGTTTATGAAATTTAAAAAAAATCGATTTTTTGAACCGTCTAACCCTATTTTCCCCCTTAAAAACGCCCTTTATATCATCTATTACCGTACTATAGAATGTATTTAAAAAAATGTTACCACTTTTTCGATTTTTCGAAATACAGAATTGATAGCAATCACTTCCGGTATACGAACTCGGTGTACGAAAATCGATTACTCATTTTTTTTTATACGAAGCGAAAGCAATTCCCACGGAAAACTCGAATTTCGAGAAAGTCTGAAACTCGTTAAACAAAGTATTTTTCTTTTTGAAATTTTAGATACACGGTACAATGGCGCAGGGCGTATGTAATTCAACCATATGCTCATCCCAGTCGCCACATTGTTCGCAAAATTTGTAATTCAACGGTCGCCACCAGTTTTATCCACTCGACCGAACATTTTCATCCCGTCACGAATTTCACGCAATTAATCCATGCAAATTCGCCAAGCCAACCATGTTCCCAATATTGTAACTCGATTATAGGAAAACTTTTTCTTTTTTTATTTTCGTGTTGTAGAACATTGGGGGTAGGTTTTCCTACCGCCAATGTTCCTATCCAATGGGGTAGGGAAAAAAACAGATTGAGTTTTATTTTACCATACGAATGTGAGATCGAGGAATAATATGTCGTCGGGTATGGGTCGGCTGAATTCACGAGAAAATCTACCATGATGTATATAGAGCTCTCTTCTGGTGGCAGCAACTAAGTAGAAAAAGTATATTCAACATTGACAGGTGATTTCCCATTGAATGCAACGATGATAACATTTTTTTTTGCTTCTCATTCTCCCTCGTTCGTATCTTTCGATTTTGTTCTCTTTGCCATTTTATTTTTATTCATTACTTCCCATTCAATATATATTCTCGTCTAATGATCTCACGAGAGGTCAATCAAGTTGCCAATTAAACTTTCTGCAATTCGTTCGTCACTTGAAATTTGGATCAATTTCATTCATAATTTGCTAAGACATCGAAGTAATAATCTTACTAATATAATAAAGCTGGAGAGTTTGTATGTTTGTTCGAACGCACTAATCTCAGGAAATACTAATCCGATTTAGAAAATTCTTTTTGCATTAGATAGCCCGTTTATTCGGGAAGGCTTTACGCTATATAAATTTATGCCGTGACCCTATCTTACTACTGTAATAAAGCTGGGAAGTTTGTACATTTGTATGTTTGTTAGAACGCGCTAATCTCAGGAAATACTAATCCGATTTGGAAAATTCTTTTTGCATTAGATAGCCCGTTTATTCTGAAAGGCTTTACGCTATATAACTTTATGAAATGACCCTAAGGAGCGGCAGTGAATTTTAACGTGAGTGAAACCGCGGGGCACAGCTCGTAATTTTATATATATAAATGATTTTTCTCAACCGATAAATCGCACGAAAAATAAGCTTAAATTAAAAATCACTTCCACCGATATTTTTCGTTTATTCAATAGTCATCCGGTCGAATGGACCGCAATATATTTGCAGCGTACATTTTGCATATAATCGTCGAAGGAGTAAGCAAACGTTTAGAGACGAGAGATCAAACATAAGCCCCCCAGAGGAATAAAGCATTTGGTACGGTTTATGTATATATTTTCGGATGTAATACATCTTGTCATGTAATACTTATCCGAGGTTTCGTGGTTTCCGCATCGTTCTCTCGGTTTT
Source organism: Oxytorus armatus (assembly GCA_958009045.1). Classification (NCBI taxonomy): domain Eukaryota; kingdom Metazoa; phylum Arthropoda; class Insecta; order Hymenoptera; family Ichneumonidae; genus Oxytorus; species Oxytorus armatus. Next base: position 14,799,102 of record OY253752.1, read on the forward strand.
CTGCCACGAGATGATCCCACCACGCAGCAATCGCTCGCAGCATATTTTCTACATTTATAGATGCTGTATACATGGTAATATACAACCGAGTCGAGACAGGGATGGTGTGGCAGAGCTTGTATATATGTACTCCGCGAAAGCTGTAACAAGGGAGTGAAAAGTCACGAAGAGACGCGAGAGAGTAGAACACGAGGAAATAAGTCTCTCAAGAGTTGAAGGCAGCAAAAGGCAGTGAGTTTTGATATGGAAGTGGAGGAAGACAGAAAGAGGGAGAGTTTAAAGGGCTGTCGTGTCTCTGCTCTATTATAAACGTAGGAAGTATGTACTTCGTTTACAATAGTAGTTATATCGCTACTACTAAGATAGTTTATAAAGGATATTCCACATCAAGTGGGACGGTTTTTGTCTGCTTTTCGTTTCAGTTGAACAAAATTTCAGTATCAAGCAGAGTATTTCTTGACAATTGTGAATTTATTGTGATCGTTACTTTTCTTTATATGATAAAAAGGATGGCAAGGAGTATGGTCACGATAGCGGATATAAAATAATGTACACATTTAACAATTTTTTTTTGTATGAAAAATTAATTAATTTATAAAACTAATTACATATCTATTTACTATGAATATCAAGCTAATAAAATCTATTTTCGTTTGTTTTTTTTTGTTATACAAAATGGCCGACTACTGCCATTTGCTTTTGGTATCTTTTTTTTCAGGCGTGACATTTGGCATCTACAATTTTGCACTCAGAACAAATAAAAAAAATTCTCGTTAATCTACAGCAGAATACCTAGTGAAGTACGTACGGAATTTGAAAAAATATTGTTTTATTCGAGTATTGTAGGCATTTGAACTTGAAAGGTGAATTTCCACTGAAAACATTTCGTATAAAACTGCTCATAAAATGGAGAGTTTTTAATTAATGAGAAATTCCGTACATAGTTCTCTGCGAGATGCAATTAGAAACATAATTGAAAATTTTCAAGTCAATCCAGTAAAAATTGTCAAAGTTATTTGTCACGCGGCGCGCTCGGGTATTCTACGGCCGTGTCAGAGGTGGACTTACGTTATACGCTCAAAATTGGTGAAAAAAATATACTAACTACGTCAAAATTGATGACATCCGGTGTGAAACCATTTCACGTGAAATATATAACATATATGGTCGTTATATATAGCGTACAGTAGAAATGAGCATTGGGAGACACTCGGCGTGTTCTCTCGGTCCACGAACAAAAGAATCTACGACGCCTGCTACCCTTCTACTCAAGTTTTTCCAACGAGTTCCATCTCTGTGCCTCTGACCTGTTAGCCACCCCTGTGCATACTTATCCTATTGCTCGTTCTTTTCGTTTTTTTTCTCTTCTTATTTCTATCACGTGGGACGAAGCCAAGAATAAGCAGTTTTTTTTGCCACGTAATGGGATAAGAGAGAGAGAGGGAAAAAAACAGTGAGAGTCGACTACCATACATCTATGATACTTATTAAGGGAGGAAATAGGGTTAGGACAGCGTTTTCTCAATGATTTTCATGAATTTTTTTATAGTATAAAAAATGAATATAATTTATTATTAATTTATATAAAATATAGAATATTTTATACATATATTTAAGTATATACTATAAAATTTTTGAAGAATTTTCTTGAAAAACACCGGAGATATCAGCGACCCCATATTGCAGGTCACAATCAGACTCAGCATTTTGCGTACATTCTAGAAGCCGCAATTTTCATCTGAAATCAAACGAGGTTGAAATGTACTTTTATTATATGTCTCTCTTCTATATGAACCTAAATTCTATCAAAAAAATAAAAAATTGAATTTTTTACAGGGGTCAAAACAAAAAAGTATGATTTTTTGCCATTTTTTACAACTTTATTTGCAACAAAAAATTATTTTAAGTAATGATAATATTCCGATTTTAGGTTCATATAGAGCGCAATACTATGAAGAAAGTAACTGCCAATTTTCAAAACGAGTGGTTGAAAACTTTTCAACCTAGCGTGTACCCAAGTTTAAAAAAAGTCGTTTTCAGAAAAACGCGTTTGAAAAAATTGCGCGCTCGGGGCCTGAAGGAGAGCTACTCACTTTAATGGCTCATAACAATAGAACGAATCGAAATTTTCATTTAAAATTTTAGGAACATATTTTTCAATAGTTTTACTAACAATTTATGAAATTAAAAAAAAATCGATTCTTTTAACCGTCTAACCCTATTTACTCCCTTAACGGGCAGACGCAAGGAAGAAGAAAAAAAAAACAATACCCAGCAGGACGATCTCGACAATAGACGGAAAACGCTCTTGGCTTATTCGCGTGTGCTTCACAAACAACTCGACAATTAAATACGATTATACGTTTAACAATAAAACGCGAGGACTGTCGTCTGGAATTTTTTAATTAATTTAATTATACCCTCGGTATTGTTCATTGGTTTGTTTTTTTGTTACTCGACGAAGACAGTAATTAATGTTTCAAGTGATTCTCGTTGCTCTTGCTATTGAGTGGACAATCATTAACGTTTATTCATTCATTCGCATAGTCAATGATTTTTCATTAATCTTGGGATAAGTCATTTGATAACAAATTATACAATATAGCCTTTTCTATTTCGGTACAATATTTTTGTTGATACACGAAGAAAAATGTGCCTGAAAATCACGCGAAATTAAAGAACAATTCGTTAAAATGTCACTCGTCTCGTTTTTTTTTTAAAACGAATTTTTAAACATACGGGAATTTCGTCAATCTTTCCCAAAGTTCACGAGTGGCCTATGTATATGCAGTGGATTACATAATAACTAAAGCATAAAATATGCATAGCGAGAGCGTAAGACCCAATTTCCCGTTTACGTTGTGCAGACTCCGTTTATTAATCATTTTCACAATGTTGAAAAATTGCATTTTTAATTAGGCAATCCGCAGCGTGGCGTGTGACACGATTCTCGTCGCGGTCACCCGCATGTCGAAAATATAACCTTGCGAGCGGGTGGTCATCTCCCGTGTTTTGTCAAATTTTACACGCACATTTCCATCAGGTTTTCGGTTATCTTCCTAGACGACAACAAAATATAACGATTATTACACTCCGAGAGTATTTAATTAATATTACCGAGGCATTTCATTCCCTAACACAATCCCTCACGAACACACTCCACGATTTGGTTCATCATTATTTATATTATTGTTTTAACTCTAAAATGCATTTAATTTTCTTTTTACGACGTCAAAAAATCATTTTTGTAGATGCACTTTGAATTAAACAAAAAGTAACTAACTTTTTGTTTCATCCATAGTGCATAGTGTTTTTGACCACTTTAGGATTTGCTGTTAATTTGGACTTTGATTTGCCGACGATTTGGACTTTCATAGCAATAGTAGCGGCATAACAAGTGTTAAGTATGGATTTCCCGAGAAATCAGAAAAAACAAGTTTTCTCGAAAACCATGAGACTTTTACTGAGGTCATATTTGTTTATTTTGATATTTGTTGATTTTGTTTATTTTGCTGATTTTGAGATACCCTGTATATATGCAAAACTAACTCTTCGTGCGGTGCTGTAAATACATACCGCGCTCGGAAAATCCCACGAAATGTACATACATGGTTTTGCCGGGAACTCTGGTCAGTCCACCTAAATATATTCCGTCCAACGCAAGCTGCATTAGCAGCATTAGCAGCGTGACGAAAATTTCATATTTACTTCAAATTGTGTCCCAGAATAACTAAATAAATGACAAACCTTCGTCGTGCTGTAACAAATAAAGTAAAAATAAATATTCCAACACAATTAACGTATATTTCGACGTTGGGTTATCGGAACTCGTGTGTGTCGAAAAAGGAACGGAATTTTGTATGTACAGAGGTTCATATGTTATATGAAATTTTCAGTAGGGATTGAATTTCAAATGTTACTTCGTCCTTAGCAATTCCATTTGATCTATCTTCTTGATACCCATCAGTGATCGTACGTCCGTCTATATATCACGTGATGGGATATACATGCTGCAATAGGTTGTCCGGGACAATTAATTGAATGTACTGGATCATTCGTTACCGTGATAAAGATCGTTAGCTCGTGAAGGTGTTGGTAGCTCTCACGATATACCAGGGAGTACGAAAGTTACGAACGAATATGGGATATAATGTAATTTTGTACTGTTTTTAAATATTCACAATTTAGTAGATTTTTTTATATGTTGTCAATACTGCAAAATGCGAATAGTAGACATTATCCATAATGATCAATTTCTGATATTTGTTGGTATTTTTTTTAATTTTTAGTATTTCACACCCTTTACATATTGCAAAATATACTTACTTTAGCTTCTGGCGAAATATTGACTTTGAAATCCAAGCATCTCCAGTTGGAATAGTGGTAGCAATTTTCCATAATGATCAATTTCTGATATTTGTTGGTGTTTTTTTTTAATTTTTAGTATTTTACACCCTTTATATATTGCAAAATATACTTACTGTAGCTTCTGGCGAAATATCGACTTTGAAATCCAAGCATCTCCAGATGGAATAATGGTAGCAATTTTCCATAATGATCAATTTCTGATATTTGTTGGTATTTTTTTTTATCTTTAGTATTCTACACCCTTTATATATTGCAAAATATACTTACTGTAGCTTCTGGCGAAATATCGACTTTGAAATGCAACCGTCTCCAGTTGGAATAGTAGTAGCAATTTTCCATAATGATCAATTTCTGATATTTGTTGGTATTTATTTTTTATTTTTAGTATTCTACACCCTTTACATATTGCAAAATATACTTACTGTAGCTTCTGGCAAAATATCGAATTTTAAATCCAACCATCTCCAGTTGGAATAGTAGTAGAAATTTTCCATAATGATCAATTTCTGATACTTGCTGGTATTTTTTTTCATTTTTAGTATTTTACACCCTTCATATGTTGCAAAATATACTTACTATAGCTTCTGGCGAAATATCGACTTTGAAATTCAACCATATCCAGTTGAAATAGTAGTAGCAATTTTCCATAATGATCAATTTCTGATATTTGTTGGTATTTTTTTAAATTTTTAGTATTTTACACCCTTTATATATTACAAAATATACTTACTGTAGCTTCTGGCGAAATATCGAATTTGAAATCCAACCATCTCCAGTTGGAATAGTAGTAGAAATTTTCCAAAATGATCAATTTCTGATATTTGCTGGCATTTTTTTTAATTATTAGTATTTTACACCCTTTATATACTGCAAAATATACTTACTGTAGCTTCTGGCGAAATATCGAATTTGAAATCTGACCATCTCCATTTGGAATAGTAGTAGCAATTTTCCAAAATGATCAATTTCTGATATTTGCTGGTATTTTTTTTTATTTTTAGTATTTTACACCCTTTACATATTGCAAAATATACTTACTGTAGCTTCTGGCGAAATATCGACTTTGAAATCCAACCATCTCCAATTGGAATAGTAGTAGCAATTTTCCATAATAATCAATTTCTGATATTTGCTGGTATTTTTTATAATTTTAGGTACTTTACACCCTTCACATATTGCAAAATATACTTACTGTAGCTTCTGGCGAAATATCGACTTCGAAATCCAACCATCTCCAGTTGGAATAGTAGTAGCAATTTTCCATAATGATCAATTTCTGATATTTGTTGGTATTTTTTTTAATTTTTAGTATTTTACATCCTTTATATATTACAAAATATACTTACTGTAGCTTCTGGCCAAATATCGAATTTAAAATCCAACCATCTCCAGTTGGAATAGTAGTAGAAATTTTCCATAATGATCAATTTCTGATATTTGTTGGTATTTTTTTAAATTTTTAGTATTTTACACCCTTTATATATTGCAAAATATACTTACTGTAGCTTCTGGCGAAATATCGACTTTGAAATCCAACCATCTCCAGTTGAAATAAACGATGTATTATCTAATACTCTGTAGATATATATATATATATATATATATATATTTTGTGAAGGATGAGGATTAAATCCAACAGCAGGTTAATGAACCGAGCGAGGAGCGATGGACTCCGCTCCGATGTCGTAATTAATCCGCCGGAGTATCGAGTGTACTAGTAAGAGAAATCCGGGGAATATAGGCATCACTATTCTTCGGTCATCAAGATCGTCCATTTTCCTCTCTCTCTCTCATTCTCTTAGTCTTTCACCAAAATCTACGTTTGTTATACACGATAGTGCGTATATACGATATTAAACCGAGAGGAACGAAATTCCGTACAACCAAATTTATTTTATGATAATGACAATAGTTCAATTTTCAAAATGGTCAGATAAATATATATCTTTTTAATTTAAGTTAAAATAAATAAACTTTATATAAATGACGTTAGTGACAGTGTATTCTCGATTTATTAAACACCAGTAACAATATATCGATACGATAAATTTGCTCTTTTGTTTCAGTTTGCCAGGGCATTCAGAACTTTGAGGAGACGCCAAAGTACACCGAAGTTAATCCTGGTCAGGATGCGAAACTCATGTGTCTCGTTGTCGCGAAGCAGGGACAGTGCATCTGGCAAAAGGATCAGAAGGTAAAATGGGGAACCTTTAACTTTTCACATTGTATCACTTTTATTTTAATTCACAAATTATATATTTTCAATTCTCCAATCCATTTTGCAAATGTAAACCAATTGATTCTTTCTTTGAGTGCTAGCTACAATTTAACGTGTACGTACAATACATTTGAGATGGACAGCTTTTTGTAAAAATCATCTCACTTCCGGTAGCCAAAAAGAAAAAAAGAAAATTCTTATCGTAGAAGGGGATGCTACCTCTCGTTACGAGGGTGTAGCTCTCACTTCCTTGTGGCCTGATTCACGCCACGTACAGCTTCACGATGCCCGGGGTTATCTATGACCCTCTCACCGTTATATATACTTTATACGTATCCAATGCACACTCCACGGTATTATTTATTTTATATATTATATATATATATATATATATCTGACGGATTTTGTATGGCGGGTAAAAGGTTGATTGGAGATAAGACGGGAAACCAAGGGGGAGGTTTTCGTCTGAGCTTCGAAACAACGCTGTTTGTTTTTTTTTTTTTAATTTCATTCCCCGTTTGTTTTGTTGTTTCGTTATCTCGTTCGCCGACAGTGGAACGAGAGGTATGAAACGGATTCGTACCAAGGCGTTCACCGTAACAAAGAAGAAAAGAGATATTTTTCTTTTCCAGGATTCTCATTCTTTTTCCCCTTAAAATCTCAGTACAAACCCGGCGTATTTCCGATTATCGTGATTATTCAAATAGTCGAATAGCAACGCAATTGTGTGACAACTAGACAGTTAACAATACAGGTGCTTTTGCCACAACCTAAGTTTAAAGATCGTCAATATGGTACATTTATTTTTTTTTGTTGTCGCCATTTTGCTATTTAGCAAGACCGAAACGTGGTCTTTAAAAATTCTCGGTGATCCGGAGCGCCGCCAAAGTTTCTTAATAACCGCGCAATCTTCCTTCAGCTTTTTTTTTTTGATCAATCGCGTTTCCCCTTCAGCAGCCACAACCCATCTTTCAGTTTGATTCTTTTCTCATTCCCTCCCGAGATCCTCGAGTGTAGCACATTTGAATTACATTTATTCAATTAACGATAAAAATCCAGCGAAGATCCGAGACTTATAACCGTTCCTCTGGCTGCAATGTCCGCGATAACTTGTATACTCCGCGGAAACGAAGTATATATACTGTACTTTATATGATGAAAACATTTCGGATCATTATTGCCGATTGTTCGTCGAGACAGACGATTGCTTCACGACGTCTCCTGTTTTTTTTTCTTCCTTTTTTCAATATTTATTTTCCCTTACTTCTTCCCGACTGTACCGTTCTCTCGTTCGCTTCCTTTGCCATCTCGTCCGCGATATTCATGATTTTTTTCTTTGTCCCCTATATTTTTGCCCCCGTCGACCATTAGTGCCGCGGCCCGACCATCGGGCAAATCGGATTTTCTTGTCCACGAGTCATAGTGTTCTCCGCAGCAGTTTTCTCTACCATTTACTGTACGTATATTTTCAGTCAACTCCAATATATGATATCGCTGAGAATGGACTGTTGCAAAGAGTCCGCCGTGTCACGGAGAATTTTCATCCAACACCTATATGCAGGATGTGCGTGGTGTACACATCAGGATACAGGGTGTACAAAAAGTCACGGACCGGTGAAATATCTAAAAAATAAAGCGTATTTGAAAAAAATGTTTCATACAAAAGTTATAGGGTTTCAAGTGACGTATCGGATGATAATATCAGGATGACCTTGAAAAACGTGTTCAAGGTCAAGCGAATATCAGCTTCAATTTTATAAATGAGACACCCTAGTTTTCATTGCACATTCGTGCAGCTTTCCTCAAGAGCTTTTCAAAACACTACAATTAAGTATTCTTTAATGAAGTACTTTTCGTAGAGGTCGCACGGTCGGATTTGTACCTTTGTGTGTGTGTGTGTGTCACAGCAGAAAAAAGAACCCACGGTTCGTCACTCCCGTAGTATTTACTGACTCCGAACCTTCTTTGCTGTGTGTGTATGTGTGTGAGTGTGTTGTGAAATGTGCTTGTGTGAGAGTATTTACTAACTATTACAGCAGATGTTCGAATTGCTAACCTCAGTTGAAAGGAACCTCTTACATTCCTCAACATGTCGACGACTATCAAACTCATTTCGTCAATTATTCTTTGTTTCAGTTCTTCGATAACCACAGGTTTACTTGTATAAACCCGCTCTTTCAAGATGCCGCATAAAAAAAGTGGAGTGGTATCATATCGGGAGATCTTGAGGACCATTCAATTGTTCCTCGTCTTCCGATCCGTCTATTCGAGAAGATTTCATCTAACACCCTTCGTACTCTTACTCCAAAATGTGCTCGAGCTTCATCGTGCTGAAACCACACGCGATCAAAATTGTTAGTAAAGATATTTTGAACGGCAAGAATAATTTCCCCAACTAGCATAGCTTCATACCTCTCGGAATTGAGATTTTCATCGAAGAAAAGTGAGCCTATTAAATAATCTCCAATTATCCCTGCCCAGATATTGACTTTTTTAAGATACTGACATTCATTATCTCTCATACAATGTCCATTTTCGGAGCTCCAATACCGGCAATTTTGATGATTAACATTTCCATTAAGTTGAAAAGCAGCTTCATCGGTAAAGATAATATTATTTACGAAGTCATTTCCGCGAGCCTCAATAAGTTCGAAAAATTTCATTCTCCTGTCACAATCGTCGCGAACTAACTCCTGTACATAGTGCATTTTATACCCGTGAAATTTGTGCCGTTTTAGAATATTAAGCACCGATGTCTGGCAAACTTCATTTTCTGCAGCAACTTTTCTAGTCAACGTATTAGGTGTTTCGATAAAGCTTTGCAGAATATCTGTACTTTGTAATAATTTCTTTTCTTTATTAAAATTATTATGATTATTTTATTTGGAAATAACGATAATTTTCCTTATATCTTTTGTAATTAATTTTTCAGTTTGTTGTTCGTTTGAAATTAGTAATATTTGATTGTAAATTTTATTTATTTTTTAATATTATTTTTGGAGACTCGAGATCGTTTAAAATTCGTTATAATTTGAAGGTGCCGCAAGATACATACATAATAAATTCACACATTCACACACATATATTGATAATAGAAAATTCTTTCGCTTATCGTTTCTTTGTTTTCTTTTTTGTTTCGAGGGCGTTGCGTCACTTGATCCGTCGAACGATTCCCTTTTTTATTTTTGGTTCCTTAAACAGGCTCTCTTTAAAACACTAATTATCGGAAATACTGGTGATCATAATTTATCTCTCGTTATTATTCTTTATATAATCATAAATTTGCGGATCTTACCTCTCCCAGCGAATAATTCGCTTGATGTGAAGTCGACACTTAACATAACACTTCTTTGCACGCGTTATTCCCGACAAGTATATGACAGGTTAAAATCCCGATACATGGGTGGATATAGAGACATAGACATTTGTCTCGTACAATGTAATCGACGCACAATAGATATAAAACCGTCACAGTTCGCGGTCGCTGGGAGAGTGCGAGACGCAGGTCGTGAATCTATTCGCCAGTATTTCGATTATAATGATAATCAATGATATTCGACATTATTTTCGTTGGGCCGTTATTCGGGGGAAACGTGGCTATAGCGGCCTCTCTAACTATAGTCTATCCTCTCCGGTCGCTATAGCGCTATTCTTACAACTTGTTTCGTCACTTGAAACGGATTAAGTTCGTCCACTGCGAAGACGATCCTTCGCGCCATCAGTTTCAATGAAACGCTGAATCGTTCTTATAACTGTGCATTTTGAAATTGGATTTCGTTCATTAAAAGTTGCATTGAAAAGATCACATGTCTCTTGATACGACCTCTGTTTATCTCCATATCTTCTCATCATCAACAAATAAATGTGTTCTCTTTCCGGCAACAAGACCATTATTTACTTCTTGCAAAAAACGAGAAAGTGAATCGTTATGATCGTTATGACGTTCCTGTTGATAACCCTTCGGAATAAATATGATCTTGAGATTTTCCAGGTTACAGATATGATTATCCGGTGTAAATGCGCGATCAGGTAATCCCGTGGCGCAATTATAATTGAATATCGTTTGTTTCGTATATTTCGTTTGGCTGATTTTATCGCTACGGTTTTTCGCTTCCTCTCTCACGTCGATGACTCTTTTGGGTTCGTTATCGTAGTTGGCATTCGTAAATTCACCGACAAGTTTTTTCCCCCGCTCGCGAATTCGACGAGAAAACTTTATTGTTCGACGGAGCGACTCGACTACTGGCAATTCCACGCGATTTCAGTGCCCTCGTTTTCACCATACAATATACTCGTATATATGTACATAACAATTTTTATTTAACTCTTAGTCCGCGGCGCGTAATGCTCATTCATCCATCGATCTCTCTGATGCTCTCGTTAGTCACGCAAACCGGCTGTGTGCATCAGTCAGTTTTTTGTTTTTGTTTTATTCATCGATCATCGAGCTGATGGGCAATGACCTACATACGAATTTTGGTAAATTAAATTTTTGTAGAACGCGCTGTTGTGAATTATCCAGACGGAAACACGACAGGTGAATGGTGCCAATTAAGGTCAATGCAAGAACTTTTAAGCATGTGACAAAAACTCGAACGTTACGGCAACTCATGAAAATTCGATTCTATTCATGGAATCAACGGGTTAGGCCACTCTAGATACCGAAAAAATAGGCTTTTTTGGGGATTTTTTTTCAGAAAAACTACAAAGCAAATCAAGATTACAAAATAGCGTGTTTATCATACACATCAGTGACTGTATACAATAATTTTTTTCAAGCGATTCATTTCAAAATGGCGGCTGTACAGCGTTTTTGTGACGACGTCTCCGTTTTTATTGGCCGGAAACATAACTCAGAAAATTGTCAACCGATTCACTTGAAATTTTGAATATATCTTAAGCAATACATTGTCTATGGAAGTGCGTAGGATTTTTTTTTTATATTGCATAGTTCATTTGTTATTAACAATTTTTTGACGATTTTTTAAGCAATTTTTTCACTTTTTGCTTCAGAAGTGCGCCATTTGGCCAAAAATCAATATATCGAAAAAATCCTACGCCCTTCCATAGACAATGTATATGTAAAGATACATTCAAAATTTCAAGTGAATCGGTTGAAAATTGTCTGAGTTACGTTTCCGGCCAACAAAAACGGAAACGTCAACCGCCATTTTGAAATTAATCCCTTTAAAAAAATTATAGTATATAGTCACTGATATGTATGATAAACACTCTATTTTGTAAAATCGATTTATTTCGTACTTTTTCTGAAAAAAAAATCCCCAAAAAAGCCTATTTTTTCGACCTCTAGAGTGGCCTAAACCCTTAAATATTTTTGTCGGAAAATCTCGAAATTGCATTTTGACATTCTCATGCCGTTCCACAAATTATAAATTCCGAATTATTGATAAGGAAATGGATATTATCAACGTCCAACTTCCACTTCTGATTGCGATAGCTTCAGCGTTTCAACGTTCCTCCTACATACTTCATCAAAGTCTCAGTCGCGGTGATCCAAAAGGTTCGTCGTGATCTATATATCCAAAACTCACCCACGAAAATCATACGGAGGTGGGTACTTTACGTCGAAAAACTTTTCCGCGTTCCGGTCACGTCTCATTTTTTTTTCTCCTCCTCCCTATCGCGCGCACAGTTACGAAATTCGATTCTCTCATATAATCGTCTTTTCGCTAGGGTCGTGATTAAGTTCTCTGTCTTTCTCTCTCGGCGCGTTGGGTGGGCTTCCTCAACATTCCCTCGGCTCCACTCCCCGCCCCACAGCTTGAACACAAAGAAAACGTGCGCGTCTATGGAGCAGGAAGTGAAGGAGAAGAAAGAAAGGAGCCTGAAGGGTACCTCGTGACGAGTAGAAAGGGTAAGAGAGTTGCAAAGATCGAAGTGAGGTTTGGGGCTGGTGAAGAGGACACAAACGAGGTTGAGAGCGTTGGGCATGGGGACTGGTGAGGCCAATGAAGGGTGTTCCATGGCACAGTGAATGCGCGAGATTGCAAGGGAGGGAGAGAGAGAGAAAGAGGTCATCGTCATCGTTACCTATATCATATCGGCGAAAGAGAGGGATGCCCAATAATCGGTCGCGGTAATATGCGTCAAACTAAAAGATCGACGATCCGTCGGCCTGAAATTGAGAGGTCGTTAATCAACGTTTTCCCACTGAACACGTAAATATAACTCGGGAAGAGCGTTGGTGGAAAATTCCACGAGGGGATCCGCCATAGTAGAGAATCGTTATATAACGGTGAGCACAAATCTACGAGGGTCGTGGAAAAAAAATTGACTAAAATATGGTTTCACGCTCGGTGTATATAGGTTTATGAATATAACGCGATAGCATGTACGCGCACATCTTTATGTATTTATACATATGTACTAAATAGTATTTTTGGTATTTTCAGTCGAGATCTTCATAATCCATCCTGTCACAGACACTTGACGAATGAGTGAGACTCTCGATGCACTCTCGCGAGCTTGCATTCCAGTCACCCATTCAACGACCCGCTCGAATGAGCGCACGCGTATGCGTAAAATGTTTTTAACTCTTGAAAAATTGATTTTCCGTTGAAACAATTGCTTTTTCTCTGTCGCGAAAAAAATTCGTGCCCTTTCAACAAATCCGTGGTAATTCGTTTTACGTTGTCATCCCCGCATGTGTCCGCTAGTTGACAAATTTTTTCGGCGCTTGTCATCGGCAGCTTCTCCACTCGGAATCATAAATTTTGAATTCTCGCGGTCGTTTTTTTGTTTCAATAATTTTTTTGTGCGTGATTGTTTGCTGATGTTAGTAGTGATTGTTGTCGAATGTTCGAAAGATTCAACGTGAAGGCGCAAAAAAATCTAAACGGTTGCACATTTTGTTCGTGTGACATTACGGGGGTTTGGACCCTGCGACCAAGGTTTTATGACGTACCAGTTTACTATATTATAGATCATATTTATCGGCTCGAAACAAAATTCTCATCGTAGTGTTTTTATTCTTTCGTTTATTCCGCTTTAGTTTTTATAGTCTCGCTTGTCTTCTCGCGCGTCGGAGAGGCGAGAGCGTGACGATAATTTCCCCGTTAACGGAGAAAGATTTTACGCCACTTGAGCACTTGGCACGAGACCCTCGGTATTAACCCTCTCTGCTCTCTTGCGGTCCTGTATATAGACGTATATATTTGAACGTATCATCTGTATACATCGTAGCATCCTTTGGCTCGCTTCCTCGAAAGCTGTCTGGCTCTCGTATAGTGGGCCACTCGCGTCTCTCCATTCTATGTATTTACGGTTTGTACGTATATACAATATACATAATATATTGTATATAATATATAATGGCAGATGGTGTATAAAAAAATCGTGAATCGAAGTTGGCTCCGTTCGTTCAATTTTGGCGAGATTCGATGTCCGGCACGTACGGAAAATATCTTCGATCCTCTTACCATCGTTTCTCGTAAATCTCCCCTCATTTAATGTAATAACATTTTATTAAATCTTCATTCGTATATATTTTGAACATTAACGAAAGTATATAACATTTTACGTTCTGGATTAATTAATTTCACCGTCTAAATAAAACGAAAATATAACACACCCGAAGGGGTCACGTACCCCTGCGCGCGCTGAAAACCGAGTAAATTTGAAAAATTATTACAAAGGTTATATGGTGAAAAACAAATTAAATTGTTGTTTTCACATTTTGTACTAACTTTTCAACTATAAGAAAATTTTGCTTTTTTAATTATTTTAGTAATATTAACATTATTTTTTACCTGTATAAACGGAGTAGTGATGAAAACCATGGCGCATCCTTGTCGACATCATAACTTCACCGAAAATTACCCAATCTGCAAAAATAAAAAAGAATCTAGTAAAATAATGTAGTAGTAATAGGCTGACGGAGGGAATTTTTTTTTTGAATAAAAAAATTATAGTATTTTAAACTTTAGTATGCAATTGTTTTTTTAATTGGTGATTAATAATTTATGAAAAATTGTCCGACCAAAAAATTAGAAAAACCTCTCGTCAGACTATAGAGAAAATAATTATCAAGATTTAAAAAAAACGAAGTTAAAAAATATTAAAAATTGACTTATCATGCTGACACTGTCTAAAACCATACTTTCGAGAAAAACTCGTAAAAAATAATGTTAACATTGAAAAAAATTTTTTTTTAATTTTTCTTCTTATAGTTGAAAAGATAATACAAAATCTAAAACGAAGAATTTAATTTTTTTTTCATCATATAACCTTTAAAATAATTTTTCAAATTTACTCGGTTTTCAGCGCGCGCAGTGGTACGTGAGCCCTCAATCAATTTCAAAGTTGAAATAAAGCAAAAATATAACACACCTTAAGGGAGGAAATAGGGTTAGGACAGCATTTTCTCAATGATTTTCATGAATTTTTTTGTAGTATAAAAAATGAATATAATTTATTGAAACTTTGAGAATATTTTATACATATATTTAAATATATAATATAAAATTTTTGAAGAATTTCCTTGAAAAACACCGAAGATATTAGCGACCCCATATTGCAGGTCACAATCAGACTCAGCATTTTGTGTACATTCTGGAAGCCGCAATTTACATCTGAAATCAAACGAGGTTGAAATTTACTTTTATTATATGTCTCTCATCTATATGAACCTAAATGCTATCGAAAAAATATAAAATTGAATTTTTTACAGGGGCCAAAACAAAAAGCATGATTTTTGCCATTTTTTACAACTTTATTTGCAAAAAAAAAATTATTTTAAATAATGATAATATTCCGATTTTAGGTTCATATAGAGCGCAATACTATGAAGAAAGTAACTGCCAATTTTCAAAACGATTGGTTGAAAACTTTTCAAACTAGCGTGTACACAAGTTGAAAAAAAGTCGTTTTCAGAAAAACGCGTTTGAAAAAATAGCGCACTTGGGGCCTGAAGGAGAGCTACTCACTTTAATGGCTTATAACAATAGAACGAGTCGGAATTTTCATTAAAAATTTTGGGAACATATTTTTCAATAGTTTTACTAACAATTTATGAAATTAAAAAAAAATCGATTTTTTGAACCGTCTAACCCTATTTCCCCCTTAAAGTAATATCGTTGCCGTTCCCAAAGGGCAAAAGCTTTCTCACATTTTTAGTTTAACCTTTGTTTTTCCAGCTCCAGCATTAAGCCTCGCGTTAATAAGGATTACGAGGAGTACAAGTTTATATTTGTGTTCACGTAAATGTCTGTGTGTGCGAACAGCATCCACGGGGTAGGTTTGCATATTTTTTGCTTCGTGCGCAACCCATTGATACCACCGACGCGTACAGCGTGCGAGGCCCCAACGGGCGTACAGTATTAGCTAATGTAATATGAAACGGGCAACCTCGCGGAAAGCTTCATCAGCGAGTAAGGTGAAAAAAAAAAAATCGATTAAAAACCTTGGACGAGCTTTGGACCACCCGCATCAGATGGGTCCCCTCTCGCTGCTGTCGCACATAAATTTCAATCAGCGAAGCTTTTAAAAAAAACCACACTCTGTGAGTCCAAGCGAGTTTGCGCGCGACTAGCAACTCTGCCGGAACGGTGAGGTGGCTGTTAATGTCGTAATAGTACTATACAGGTTAGCTTTTGCATCAGCGTGGCCTCTCTGGCTTTGCGGATTAACGTACGCGCGAGTAACGAGCTTCGAAGTCTGATAATAACAACAACAACAAAAATAATAATAACAATAATATGGGAGAAAAGCTGTTGATAATGCGGTGTGTATGACCACACGGTCGTAGCCTAGTTTATATTGGAAGTTACGATGCCTCGGGGTAAATTCTATCTACTTAACTGCCCGTGTTAACCAACGAATATTCATGGGAAGACCCAGTGACAAATCCCTTTTCGAACAAAATCTTTCACCGCACCGGGCTTCACCCTTGTCTTCCCAGTGCCGGCAAATGTCCATTATCAATAATTACACTTGCATTTTTTTATATTCCGATTCAAAATCTTTCACGCTGTCATAAAACTAGTGATGCCGCCGAGACGAGACTTTTCTGGTCTCGTCTCGGCGGCACCACTCACGAGACGAGATTCTCGCCGAGATTTTCGAGACTCTCGTCGAGACTTTCGAGACTCTTGAAAAAAAACAGGGAAATTAATTTCACCACTATTCCATTGCTCGTTAGTGTTTTTTCATTCTTTTATTGAACCGAAACGAGAATCTGGTCGAGATTTTCGAAATTAACCAAAAAAAAAATCAATTCGTTATTTCACTTTTATCGCGATCACGTCGTTCTATCGCTCATTATTCGTTTTTTTATTCCCTCACGTCCGAAACGGAATTTCGTTCACTCACACCGTCACATACACTCTTACGCACACAGTCACTCACCCAGTCACACACACAGTCACACATGCTTACACGTATACAGCCACACCCACACAGTCGCTCACACAGTCGCACATACAGTCAAACGCACACAGTCACCCGCACACAGTGACACGCACAGTTACTCACACAGTCACCGCACACAGTTACTCACACAGTCGCCCGCACACAGTTACTCACACAGTCACACATACTTACACGCACACAGTCACACACACTCACACAGTCACATATACAGTTACACGCACACAGTGACACGCACGCAGTTACTCACACAGTCACATATACTTACACGCACACAGTCACACACGCTCACACTCACACAGTCGCATATACAGTCACCCGCACACAGTGACATGCACACAGTTACTCGCGCAGTCACACATACTTACACGCACACAGGAACTCACACAATCCCATACTCAAACGCACACAGTTACCCACACACAGCCACGCGTACACAGTGGAACACACAGTAACACGCACACATTCATACGCACAGTCACACGCATTCAGCCATGCGCACAGTCACACACACACACACACACACACGCGCGGATACGAGGGGTTTTGGGAAGTTCAAGAAATGTCAAGACGAGACGAGAATTGGTCGAGACGAGAAGAGATTATGACGTCACCACGAGACGAGACCGAGACCGAGTCTCGTCTCGTCTCGCCTCAATCAAGTCTCGTCTCGCGGCATCACTACATAAAACTATTTGTTCAATCGTTCGCACCGAGAGGACATTTCGTAAAATTCGTTCACCCTTATCAACGACAATTGTCAAGATTTCCATAATTCGGCGATGAAGCTTTCTTCGCCATATTCATTCCCCACTTTTCCATGCCCATTTCAGATTTAAAAACTTTTTTAAAATAGTAGATTATTCACAGATCGCAAGAAGTACGGGGGCTCGATACCGAATACCATTGTTAAAAAAATCCATCTCCGATAATAAAGTGGGTATAAATAAAAAGAGAAAATGATGGAAAATCGGCACGTAGAGGTCGCTGAGGATCCCAGTGCCGAGCTATATAAAGGAAAGCACGAGCTACAGTGCAGCACATAAATTTCAATCAAGGAAGCTTTTAAAAAAGCTAACGAAAGCTCGTGGATAGGAGGCGAGATAGAAGCGAGCGAGTGCAAGCAACGTGTGTATATATTTTATATATATGTGTGTGTGTAAGCTTGGTTGGCAAAAGAAGAGAAACTAGTCTGATGCGGTGGTGGGATGCTGTGAGGATGGAACGAGAAGCTTCGAGTTCGCCGGGCTTCTATTAGAAGCGGGGGAGTGCAGAAGGATAACGTAGCTATTAACTCGGTTGGCCCTCGGTTGTGTGTAGCATGTAGCTCTCGGAGGTGAGAGGTGAAACGTTCGTTTTTGAGAAGATGAACGAGGAGGTAGTAGAAATGTACGAAGACTGTGGATGGGATAAAAAGGCATCCAGTTCTTTTCTATCACCGTTTCACTGTTCTTCCGCGTTTGAGAATCCACCCGTCGTGCAGTCTCCAACCCCCTCTGCCTTGATCTTTCACTACTCTTGCCGTAGATTTTTCTCCGTTGTTCTCAGCGCCCCTTTGACAAGGGAGCAAGCAGCCTCAAGCACAAAGTATCCCCCTCATTCTTCAACTTCTTACTATCGCACAGAAGGTCGCGCTCAAAACAGAAGTGAAGCAACAACAGGAGGTTTTTTCGACGGGAATCTCCTCGTACACTGTGCCCGACCCTCGCGTCTCTTGTGCGCGTTCCGTCGTCACGACACCTTTGACTTTCGGCGCGTATACAACCCTAAATACTCGGGACTTTTTCCAGTGGACTCAACCCAACGCGGCGAGAACGTGTAAGGAGAAGCAACGAGCGCGTGACCTACCCTCGAGAGAAAACTCGACGACACAGAGAAGTCGCGTTTATCGTTTTGTGCAGGGCTGAAACCAAGATTTCGGTGTCTGACTGGTTGCTTTACAGCCGAGATATTTTCTACCCAAACACTCTAACGCTATAGAGCAGTGAGCGCATAACGCCGAGTGACGATGTATGAACGAGGGTACTCGTGAAAGTGCTCGCAAGTTCGGATGGAAAAGTCTCGTTTCACCTGATAATTCGAGCATGCGGCTACACCGGTGACAAGCATGAGAACCTTAGGCGCGTTATACCGCGAAGACTTAAAAAAAAAAAACTTCCCCACGCCTGACGTATGACGGAGTAAAGAACAAGCGAGTTTTACGCTCGTGCTAATTGTTCTTCGAAAGTTCGTCCTGTTTGACCCGAAGGTATCGCTGTTTTGTGGTCTTGTAAGTGTGCAATTGCTGGTGCACAGCCTCGGGAAAACAACAACGAAACCAGCTAACTTCGTAAAGTCTACATGTTATCGTGTAAAGAAAATGTCGCAAACCCAAGGAATGTGATAGAATTGGATTAGGGTTACTTATAAAGTTAAATAACTACTGAATTAGTAATCAGCGGGTCAAAATACATCGATATAGCGTTCTAAAATAAAATTTAAAAATTCAACATTTTTTTGTATTTCGGCCAAACAGAAGTGGCTTCACAAAAATCGCTGCAACGTTGCTTCCCGATGGAGTTGGAACCCCACTCTGTGCTCATTCTTTTCGTGATCGAAAAGCCTTTAAAATGGCGCTTGAATCATTGTTCTATCATTATTTTTCGATTTTTCACAGATTTTTAAAGTCGGACCATCGGTTTATGCGAATTTCTCCATACATACCCCTTCTAATTTTTTTCGACGATTTTCAACCTGCTCTGACGGCTACAATAATTGACATATCGAGATAATCCAAAATGCATTCTCTAAGTCTACTCAAGACGTTTACAAAAAAAACACTCAAAATTGAAAATCGATCAAACGGGAGCCAAGTTATGGCCAGTTGAAATTTCGACATTTTAAGATTTCTGAAAAGGTAAGCAAAAAATTACAAAAATTTTTTTATAATTTTACTTGACTACTTTAACGAAAAATAGTGTTAAAAAATATTATTCGTAAGTCGAAACATTTTTCATAGAAAAAGAATCATTTTCCATGTTGACTTTGACGTAGAAAATCATTCATACTATAAAATTCCCATTATGAGCTATAAAATGATGTAATCACCTTAACGTGATAAGGATGATGATTCCTATCGGAACTCGTAAGAGAAACCGTGAACCTTTAAGGGGGGGAAATAGGGTTAGGACAGCGTTTTCTCAATGATTTTCATGAATTTTTTTATAGTATAAAAATGAATATAACTTATTGAAACTTTGAGAATATTTTTTACATATATTTAAGTATATACTATACAATTTTTGAAGAATTTCCTTGAAAAACACCGGGGATATTACCGACGCCATATTGCAGGTCACAATCAGACTCAGCATTTTGCGTACATTCTGGAAGCCGCAATTTCATCTGAAATCAAACAAGGTTGGAATTTACTTTTATTATGTCTCTCTTCTATATGAACCTAAATGCTATCAAAAAAATTGAAAATTGAATTTTTTACAGGGGTCAAAACAAAAAAGCATGATTTTTTACCATTTTTTACAACTTTATTTACAAAAAAAAAATTATTTTAAATAATGATAATATTCCGATTTTAGGTTCATATAGAGCGCAATACTATGAAGAAAGGAACTGCCAATTTTCAAAACGATTGGTTGAAAACTTTTCAAACTAGCGTGTACGCAAGTTCAAAAAAAGTCATTTTCAGAAAAACGTGTATGAAAAAATAGTACCGCTCGGTTATACACGTGGCGCGCTCGGGGCCTGAAGGAGAGCTACTCACTTTAAGGGTGAACACCACTGTGACCTCCTGTTTTTTTTCACATTTTTCAAGAATTTTTTTTTGTGGGAAAAAAAAGAGATATTCGAAAAAATTTTTCGGGTTTTGTTCCTTGTTTATTAATGTATCAAAAAACATTTTTTTCACATTTTTGACGCCGCATGGTGGCGCTGGGGAAGCTCTCGCGTCAGGTGCTGTCATCGGCGTCAAAAATGTGAAAAAAATGTTTTTTGATACATTAATAAACAAGGAACAAAACCCAAAAAAATTTTTCGAATATCTCTATTTTTTCCGACAAAAAAAAATTCTTGAAAAATGTGAAAAAAAACAGGGGGTCACAGTGGTGTTCACCCTTAATGGCTTATAACAATAGAACGAGTCGGAATTTTCATTTAAAATTTTGGGAACATATTTTTCAATAGTTTTACTAACAATTTATGAAATTTAGAAAAAAATCGATTTTTTGAACCGTCTAACCCTATTTCCCCCCTTAAGTTCAACCTGAGGCTCGCTTCAACCTGAAAATACTTATGCGTATGATTTACACATCTGTTACATGTACGTGTTTGATAGAAACTTGCGTGTAAAGGGTTTTTTCATAGGTACTCTTTTGAAGCTCTTGTATTATGAAAAGATGAGCAACGGCTGACCCACCACGAGAGGGTGAAACCTCACATGGATCCTCCCTTGGCAGTGCGCGCAACCGCAAGTTTCGGAGTTCTGTCGGAGGAAGAATATAAAGAGAGTGAAAAAAAAAAACGAAAAGTTGCTTCGCGAATACGTAAACCGAGGGTACACCGGCGTGTATTTACATTGCTGAGATTTCTTTTGAATTACACAGCATCGAGGATGGGAAAAAGTTTGCCAAGCAATTTTAGCCGCTGATGCTCGCTCGCTCTCGGGGCCACCCTCAACCGACTTCTCGACGTTCCCCGAAACTTAATAGAATCTGTACCAAGGCTATAAGCCGTGGGATAGACTTTTCTTGCCTCAGTTGAAAAAGATACAGACGGCCATACTATATGTGTATGTAGTATTATATACAGTGAGAAAAAATAAGTAAAAAATATGGCGACGGTGAACTTTATCATTTTTCTTTTGAAACGTTTAAGCGACGGTGTATCATTTTCAGTAAATTTCAGCATGGTGTAACGAAAGGGATACTTGAAATTAAGCGATTTTACTTCCATGTATACGAGTTTATTTTATTCATGTAATAATCCACCATGAATTCAACGAGTAATATCCTGAATTTGGCCTCTCAATTAACAAAGAAATGTAGTTGCAATCTCGTCTAATATCACTTCATAAGTAAATGACCAAAGTCTGCGAATGTTTAACATTATATTACAAAATTTCGAACAATACAACAGATTTAATTTTCAATCCTCGAAATGTCTTTGCTCAAACGAAGCTGTGTTCTGGTAAATAAATTTTCTAAATTAATTGAACAATTACATTAAAAATCACAGGGTTTTTATAAAAAATAATATCCTCAGAATTTTTGTTTGTCATGAAATTCTACCGCAATGTGTGACACACCGGTTATTCTCGTACTGGATTATTCATAACCCCCTCAACATTTATATGGTGCCCGCCGGGCTCCGGTGTTCTCTCTCATGTCGTTCGCATAACGAAGTAAATATTAGTGCTAAACATACATTGTGACATAGTCCCACATAATTACAGTAATGGATTACAACACAGCGGTAGTCAGAGGCAGACGAAGAGAGAGAGAGAGAGATAGATGGAGTTAATGTTAAAAGGGAGTCGTTTTGGACGGAATGAGTTCTCTCTCTCTCTCTCGATGCTGACGACAACGAGGGTATTCTCTATATTCTGGATGCGACTCGACGAGATGTTACACTATGTATAGCACCAGGGATGACAAATAAAAGGGCGTAATCGCAGCAATTAACAACTGAAGTAAAATGGGTTTACGACCTTTTAGCTGGTAGCAGTCGATGTGTGTCATCTCTACTGCCCATCGTTAATATATGTTCTATATATAATATATATATATATATATATATATATATATATATATATATCCGTATACGAGTCATTAGCGTATACAGTGCGTATGCGGTCGGTCAGCGTTGTTCTCAAAATTTGTAGCCAAATGGCCTGCAAGCAGCAGGCAGGAGCATGTATATACGAGCCTGCTGGTGCGAAGCTCTCTCGGTCGCCGAAGCCCCCATTGTGCGGTTCCGTACTCGAGCCCGAGCAAAATATGTTTCAAGGGTGAGAGGTCATATAGAGGTGACGTGCGGATGAACGTGTGCGTTGGTCGCGAGGACAAGGACGGGGAACGAGCGGGCAGCAAGTGGCAAGTAGAATGAAGGAGGATGGGATGAATTGTGGAGTGGGAATTGGGCTGTGTGTGCGTATGTGTGTGTGGGGGCATGGAGCTCTGGAGCATGAATTAATTTCCATATTAATTCACGGAGAAAATCCGTTTTAATGACATCTGGATTAGAGAAAATGGGGTGGCGTAACGCGTTGGGCGAACGCGCAAGAGCCCGAGAAGCACACGTTGAGAACTTACCACAGTACATTACATCTAGACGTATTTCACATCTATATGAACCATATACTCGGCTCGAGCTTGCAGCATTATTTTTTTTTACCACCCTGCCACTTATTTCTGTCCGTGCCGCGGGACCCAGAGAGAGCTTCCGGTTTTATTTACAACTCACAGCGAGGGGGCGAAGGAGAGCATCGAGGGCAAACGCTCGCTACGACTATCGAGATTGTGGGAAATCCGCACGCGGTTGCGACGACGTCGTTCGTACATATATCGCTTAGGTATACTTACCGCAGAGATGAGGGATGAAGAAAAAATATATACAGTGGGTAAAATAGTATTCATACACCTTGTTTTTTTGCGATAACTTTATGAGACATAAGCGATACGCAAAGAAAGCCAATTTTATTTAATAGTACATCAGGTACAGAGATAAACTGCAAATGGAGATTTTTTTCCCAGGAATAATAGAAGAATTATGCAAAAAAAACGAAAATTTTCGGGCCAAAAAAGTATTCGTACACTTACGATTGAGCTGCTAAACCTCGATATTCACTCACGGACGGTCTGACCTCTGCGTACAATGTAAACAAGTCTTCGTTTACACAATGGTTTTGACCTATTCCATGCGATAGTAGATCTTCAAGCTCCGAACAGACATGATGGCAAAGAAAAGCGAAATATCAATATCCATGCGAGATAGAGTGATTTTTCGTCGGAAACGCGGTGAAAGTTATCGAAAAATTAGTAAAGTACTAAATCTAAGTTTCGCAACAGTGCAATATATAATAAAAAAAATACGAAAGAACGAACAGCACAGAAAATAAGCCACGAGCGGTCAACCGAGAATACTAACGGTACGAGAGCGTCGGAGTATTGTTACAGAGGCTACAAAAAAACCGTTCACAAATGCTCGCAGTTTAGCGAATGATGTCGCGTCAATATCGGGGAAGAGCGTGTGTCCCCAGACCATTCGAAACGTTTTGCATTCTGCTCAAATATACGGCAGAACTGCCCGCAAAAAACCATTAATTAATAATATAAATCGAGAAAAACGTTTAGGTTTCGCAAAAACCTACGTAAAAAAATCTATAGAATTTTGGAAACGTGTCGTATTCTCGGATGAATCGAAGTTTAACATCTTCGGGTCCGATGGAAAAAAATTCGTCTGGCGGAAACTGTAATGAATCTTTTATATTTTATTTTTATTTAAAATTCGTTACTTATTTATTGTATCAATTTGAAAGGTTGTATATTATTTTATGGTCATTAGGGAATGAAATAATTCGTTAAACAAAAATAATATGAAATTATACTCGAGGATCTTCAGATCGCGATTTAATAAAAATTGATATTTCGAATACAATATATTGTTGTGTATATATGACAAAGAGCGTCGTAATTATCATCGATATCGCAGTTGGAGTTATTATATATTCACCCACAAAGTTTTTCCGGGTATGAACAATGCACAAGATAGTTATTATAATTACAATGATATCTGGTAGAATGATATAAAATAGGTCAAACATTATGTACAGGGAGACGTGTTTGCCATTCTCATTTCAGAAATGAAATCTGATATAAACTGTGTATTTAAAGAAATATATCCACCGCAGCTTGATGATCGCAATCCCGCATGAACGCGTACAATTAAACGAATGTTCGGACTTAGCTTTTTCTATGGAAATCGATGTCAATCCGCAGAACCGATGATGTTGAACCAGATCTGGGTTTTTTCTCTGGCGGTTGACGCTTTATCCTTTTAAGGCTCGAAAAGAGCAACGCTGAACCGACGATAATATGATCGATGTCAGTTATTCAGCGTTGGATGAAAATACGTATATAAATATATGACTGGCAATCACGTCTTGCCTGAGCTTGCGATCGCTACGGCGGATCGATGATAACTCTCTTGTGGTGTCCGAGATACTACGTAACATGAGACCGAGAATCCACGAAAATCGTCGAGGGGCAACGATGGCGATTTTCGGTGACTCTCGTGGCTTTTCGTACCGCGTCATCACCTGAACAATCATAAATTAAGTTTTCCAACACAAAACCAAATACCGAGCTCCAGCAGAAAAATTTAATACCGACTGTAAAGCACGGCGGAGGAAGCGTCATGGTTTGGGGCTGTATGGGATATTATGGCGTTGGTAATCGGGCTTTTATAGATGGTACAACGAATGCCCGGAAGTATATCGACGTGTTGCGCAGCAATTTGAAAGCGAGTGTAGATCAAATGGGCCTGGATGGAAATTTCTACTTCCAACAAGATAACGACCCGAAACATACTGTCATCAAAATGAGGGAATGGTTACTCTATAATGTCCGTAAACAATTGATTACACCACCACAATCTCCGGACATCAATCCTATTGAAAATTTATGGCACTTGGTGGATGTAGAAATTAGAAAAAGAAAAATAACAAACAAATCCGATCTCCAAAGAGTGCTTTTAGAAAAATGGACGAAAATAGCAAAAGAAACAACGCAAAAGCTAGTTGTAGTAGTAAATGTAATTTTATTCAAGTTTGTTTCGTTCACATTCGGTTACAGCTTGCCTTTGGCTTCTTTTGATCATACATGTGTGCTGGGATCCTCGGTGATTAACAATTATTTGTCTTACGACTACTTGGTGCTTTTTAAATTATTATTATTATTATTTGTGTTTTTGGTGGTGCGATTATTTAGGGTGATAGGGGCGATGTGTTGGGATGAGAGGTTATTTACAAATGGGTGACGGTATGCATGAGCTCTCTAACGTCTCTGCTCTAGTACCGAGTTTTGAGATCTTGGGATCCCGTTATTAATTCCGGTTATGTTGTTGTCAAGGTTAGTTAGTTTTTGCAGGTATGCATTGAAGTTAGACGTGGCTCTTTCTCTGAAGCTTTTTTCGCCGAGCATCTCGTATAGGTCTTGGGTGGGGAAGCATCGCGGCAGGTTCCCTGCTATTTTTAACAATTTCTTATATGCTATTTCTAATTTATTAAGATTATTGCCGCTGTATAGTGGATATAAGCAGCCCGTTCCGTAGTCTAAGAATGGTAGTATGCATGCTCTAATGAGTTTATATTTTACGTGCGCGTCAATTTTTCTGTTTCAGCCGATAATTCCGGATAACATATATGCTATTTTTCGTGTTTTGTTTATTATTGATTTGGTGTGGCGTGCCATATTCAATGTGCAGCGGAGGTCTATGCCTAGGTACCGAATCCCGTCTTGTATAGGGATGTTCTCGTTGCCTATTTTGATTGTCATTTGTCCGCGTTTTTGGCCCACTATCAAAAAGCTAGTAGAATCCATGCTTAAGAGACTCGAGGCGATAGTTGAAGCAAAAAGGATGCACACCAAATATTAGTTGTAATTAGCAACTATGATGATGTAGGTTTTCACTATAATCGCAAGTGTATGAATACTTTTTTTGCCCGAAAATTTTCGTTTTTTTGGCATAATTCTTCTATTATTCCTGGGAAAAAAATTTCCATTTGCAGTTTATCCCTGCACCTGATGTACTATTAAATAAAATTGGCTTTCTTTGCGTATCGCTTATGTCTATAAAGTTATCGCAAAAAAAACAAGGTGTATGAATACTTTTTTGGCCCACTGTATATAGCGGAAAAAATAAACGCGAACGCATTGCGACGCCTCTGTTACGTAGGAACTCTCTCGAGAACCTACCATCAGCACTGGTTACACATATATATTTTTATTTTCAATGCCTGTACATATCTTGCTTGTTTTATTAATATGTTTACTCGCGTTATTTATCTTGTTTTTTTTCTCTCCTTGTTCCTCCTCTCCCGGTGTTTTTCACCCTCTTCGTGTTTCTTTGCGTCTCTTTCCCCTCCTCGATATCACGAGCGAAATATCAACGGAACCGCCGCCGCCCCCCGGAGTAGAATGGGGGCAAATGGTTGGAAGAGCTGAATTTCCGCTCGGGGGGCCGAAAAATCGCCTGGGGAAACACGACCGAGAGCGAAGAGTTCGCGGAAATCAACGGGTACACATATAGATGGGAAGATGGGGAAATAGTAGGGAGGACACCCACCGGGCGTATCCGAAAGATTTATGCTCTCCACGGTTTCTCATTACACCACCCTCTAGATGAGCTATATGCTTTCATCCTCGCGCGGAGTGAATATTTATGAAAGATGTAAATAACCGGTAGATCATTTTCCTCTGTGCTGTATACGGTTATGTATATATATGCTCGGTACATCCTCCGGCTGTCTTGTCATCGTGTCGCAAAACTCACTCCTAGTATACCTTCCGAAGCTTGCGAGTGGGTGCATAACGACTACCCTTCCGCATTATTACCCTTCCATCGACTCTCACTCGCGTTTTTTTGCTCTTTACGGGCATTTCCTACTGTCGAAACACCTCTCGCATTGTCTCTGTGACTAGAACAGTGCAAATCTGGAGATTTAATTTCGCGACTCGTCGAGCTGAACAAAAAAACTGATGTAGTCTGTTATTGGCAAAGTATACGGGTCGACGGTCGAAGGGAAAAACCATTTGACGTAATTTTTCATTCTAGTAATTATAATTATCAATAAAACATCTTCGTTGATTAACAAATAATAGTTTCATAATTGGTGATCGAACGAAACTTCGAAATTCATCATTTCCAGTTATAATTGCGGCGATAAATGATATTACAACGACCGTGTCATATAATTAACGAGTCAAAATGTCGTATTTTAAAATACGATGGAATAAAACGAAATGTTTTGTGTATTGAAAATCTCTCGATTTATTTTCCTTTCGTTTACATCACTTTCTTTTTTATTCGCGAGCTTCGGGACCTCACTTACAACGTCTTGTGATTTTATAATGCTTCGAAAATATCGAGAGAGAGAGAGGGTGAAGATATTTCACTCCAGAGAAATTTCAGAATAAACCCCCGACTCCGCAGCCGTCATGAATAAGACATTGAATTTTTTTTTTTTTTCCTTTGTTCGGTTTCCCAACGAAGAGGTCGATGCTTCAGCAGTACAAACAGAATAGTGAGGGGGAAAAAAAAAGCCGAATAAAAGCAGACCGTGGCGGTTTTAGGTTTTGCGGAGAAGTTTCATGGAGCGACATAAAAGCTTCAGTTGCTTCGGCTGCTGGTTTTCTCACTATCAATGTGAATCGAACCCTCTCTCACCGGCACACGCTTCGGACGATCCCAAACGTTCTGTAGAAATGGTCGGGGAAGAGGGATGATTCGGAATCGCGATTCGAAACAAGATCGATTGAGAGAGTGAGTTTTGGATAGGGTAGAAGGCTAGAGGAGAAGAGCGAGGCATTATAGGTGAGGAATAGCGAGGGAGCGAGAAACGACAGAGGAGGGAAAAGCACCGCGGTGAAATTTCCACCCTAGGCCCGGAGGATAACGTCGGTGCGATCTATTTCGTTGCTCTCAATGTGATTGCTGTTGCCTCTCTGCGGTGAGATCCACCAGCAGCATCAAGAGCCCGCTGGGCGTTATACACAGCCTTCCCTCGCCATTTCCCTTCCCTCTTTTCCGCGGCCCATTCCCCAACATTCCCTCCCCGTTATCATCACGCTCTCTTTTCGACCTCCGGGCTATGTACCTTTCCTGCCGATGAGCGTGAGCGAGGCATTTCGTTTTTCTCCGCGGGAAAAAGCAACCCCCCCGATACACTCCGTTCGTCGTTGCGTAACATTGGAACGAACCCCGTAAAAGTTTTTCCCGAAGGCGCCACGGGTATATAGCGTATAAATTGTACTGGGTTCACGAAATGGCCATACAGGACAAAATGGCGCCTTCCATTGAGCTAATTACGCGTGGAGTGAGATGGAAGTCTCCTGGAATGATATTGTTGTCCCTCACCGAGGACTGAGCATGGAGAATTTTCGTATAATCTTCCACTAATACTTGGCACAGATGAGGACTTTGTGGAGATCCAGGATTAGATGTTTTGGTATCGAGATAACGGTCCCTATCGTGGTAGAATGAGATTATGATTAAAAAAAGTTATGCATATCCCGTTTAAAATAATATACATTTATCTGTGACCGAATTCAGAGGGGAAATAGGTTTAGGACAGCGTTTTCTCAATGATTTTCATGAATTTTTTTATAGTATAAAAAATTAATATAATTTATTGAAACTTTGAGAATATTTTATACATATGTTTAAGTATATACTATAAAATTTTTGAAGAATTTCCTTGAAAAACACCGAAGATATTAGCGACCCCATATTGCAGGTCACAATCAGACTCAGCATTTTGCGTACATTCTAGAAGCCGCAATTTTCATCTGAAATCAAACGAGATTGTAATTTACTTTTACTATATGTCTCTCTTCCATATGAACCTAAATGCTATCAAAAAAATCGAAAATTGAATTTTTTACAGAGGTCAAAACAAAAAAGCATGATTTTTTGCCATTTTTCACAACTTTATTTGCAAAAAAAAATTATTTTAAATAATGATAATATTCCGATTTTAGGTTCATATCGAGCGCAATACTATGAAGAAAGTAACTGCCAATTTTCAAAACGATTGGCTGAAAACTTTTCAAACTAGCGTGTACGCAAGTCGTTTTCAGAAATACGCATTTGAAAAAATACCGTACCTGAGTGACCGCTCCGGTTATACACGTGGCGCGCTCGGGGCCTGAAGGAGAGCTACTCACTTTAAGGCCGTAGTCTGGTCTAGAGCGAGAATTTTGACGTCATTTCTAATGTGTAATAACGTTTAAACCGTTGAAGTTGTCTTGATGAAAATTTACACGTGCATTTGTTGATCCTTAGAGAATACTTGTACATTTGAAAACAAATTTTTTTAAATATTTTCATGTAGTTTTTTGCCTTGTTGCAACATGGTGAGCCGAAATCGACGCCCACTCTGGACGATGTTGTATGCATCGGAAAAAAATATATATATATATATTCTCAATCTGTATGAGTATTCTGAGCACTGGTAGCAAAATTGGTACTTAAAAAAATTTTTTGACAAAATAGCGGCCTGTCGAACTTTCATTAATGATATTTCATTATTCGACGAGTTATAAAATGTCGGAAAAATTATTGTTCGTCTCAATAAAAAATATTCTTAAGTACCAATTCTGCTACCAGTGCTCAGAATACTCATAGAGATTAAGAATATATATCTATTTTTTTTTCAGATGCATACAACATCGTCCAGAGTGGGCGCCGATTTCGACGCACAATGTTGCAACAAGGCAAAAAACTACATGAAAATATTTAAAATAATTTTTTTTTTTAATGTACAAGTATTCTCTAAGGATCAATAAATGCACGTGTAAATTTTCATCAAGACAACTTCAACGGTTTAAACGTTATTGCACATGAGAAATGACGTCAAAAATCTCGCTCCAGACCAGACTACGGCCTTAATGGCTTATAACAATAGAACGAGTCGGAATTTTCATTAAAAATTTTGGGAACATATTTCTCAATAGTTTTACTAACAATTTATGAAATAAAAAAAAATCGATTTTTTGAACCGTTTAACCCTATTTCTACCCTTAACACGTCAGGATACTATTAGTTTTACTATTTTTCAGTCAACCATTAATCATACCGTTACTGACAAGATTTGCATAAATTTTGGATCGATCGTCACCATCTCATGAAAATGGGCACTGTTATCTGTTGTTTCGAGACAAATGATTCAGAGTGTCTGAAAAGTTTTCCTCGGCATGAGGACTTTTCAATTCTCCACAAATCAGTTAAATCGATGGATTGAAATATCAGGGTTCGTTCATTCTTTCTCCAATTTATTTGAACTCGCACCGTGCGGACATTCATTAATTTGACCTCTGATTTGTCATCGTACTTCGCGAGCCCTATCTCACCGCCAAGTATTACAACAACGAAAAATCAAACAACAAAAAGCAAGCACGCAGAACTGTACCATTATACAAATTACTAGTACATATCTCAGTGACAACGTGGCCTCTCATATCCGACAGGAACTCAACGAGATTTTTTTTTTCTACCCTGCATTCTTATGAACTTTAGGATCAATCTCATCATCTGTCTGTTCCCAGGGCGATACGATGTTGATATTGCAAAAATATGGAACAGGTATTATTTAGTGTCGTGACACAGTTATATATAGTTATACACATTGTGTTATATCGATATATATCTCGTGATGGTAACGTTACGTTGGAAAAAGTCGAGAAATAGCAATGCGAAGGAGCCAAGGGAGCTGGAGATCGATCGAGTGATGAGGATGAGGAGGAATCACGTAACCGGAGAGAGGCTCCGTAAAAGCTCTCTCTCTCCGTCGATCTTTCTCTCTCCCGATCTATCTATCTCGTTGCTCTCAATGTGATTGCCGTTCTCGTACTATAGAGCTCGCTGCGCTGTACCGGTATTATCAGAGCGCCTTTGGCCCGCAGGGTTGTTATATATACGTATCTTTGCTCCCTGCGAGAATCACCGAGGACGAAGAACACGCTACGGCGACTCGAGCGTGTACAGATTATTGCGGAAATTAACTATACGTCCGGGATAATTTTAGTTAGTTTAAAAACAACGTGCATTCCATTTAGCCAAAAAAAATCTATTTAAAAAAAATATATGTCCAAGTGATGTCTGCCATTTACAAAATAGCTGCACACAAGTCAGGAAACTATCGTCAGTTAATTTTACACATTCATTTGATATTCCCGGTGAATTAGAGTCACTTTACATGAAGTGATTACAGACAATTTGAGGAAAGGGTGGAAAGAAAGTTTTCATACAACTTAGGAATTTCAATAATAAGCTTAAGGCGGTAGTCTGGTCTAAAGCGAGATTTTTGACGTCATTTCTAATGTGCAATAATTTTTAAACCGTTGAAGTTGTCTTGATGAAAATTTACACGTGCATTTATTGATCCTTAGAGAATACTTGTATATTTAAAAAAAAAAAATGATTTTAAATATTTTCATGTAGTTTTTTGCCTTGTTGCAACATGGTGCGCCGAAAGCCGCCTCAATCAGCGCCCACTCTGGACGATGTTGTATGCATCTGAAAAAAAAAATATATATATATTCTCAATCTGTATGAGTATTCTGAGCACTGGTAGCAGAATTGGTACTTAAAAAATTTTTTTGACAAAATGGCGGCCTGTTGAACTTTCATTAATGATATTTCATACATTTTCGGCTATTCGACGAGTTATAAAATGTCGGAAAAATTATTGTTCGACTCAATTCTGCTACCAGTCCTCAGAAACAGGCTACTTAAGGTACGTGCAAAATTTGAGCTCGATCGGTCCATTAGTTATCGAGATATCGTGGGCGCCGATTTGAAAAACATAGTTCTGAGATAGACGCGTTCAAAGTTTTGACACCGTCCGCGCAGCTGCTTGCTTAGAATTTGTATTTATCGGCTAATTTTTGAAATATCAATGAACGGTTTTCCGGAGCGTATGAAGAAAGGTCTAATGAATAAGAAAATGAAAAAAAAAAAAGAAAAATCGATTTTTCCAATTTCTAGACCAGACTACAGCGTTAAGAAATGTGACTCGTTCAAATGTGATTTGTTAATTAATCCATTGGGGTACTTTCGGCGAATTTAGAAGATACATCAGCAACATCCTACGTGATTCCTGATCGCGATTATCAGCGCCGACTCCCATTAACCCGATTCCCTCCTGTGTACGTGTTAGCGAAAGAGAAACATGTGGAGGAGACACGTGGCAGGGGTAGTTCGAAGAGAGAGACAGAGAAAGAGCGAGAAAAAGAGATAGAGTGAGGGAGCCAGGGTGGGAGAAAGACACCAAAAGGAAGAGGGCATTGCGGAGTTGGGGGAGGGACAGCGCGAGAGAGAGAGAAGGGGTGGCTTTTGCGGGTGCATTACGCTGATTGCTGGTCGCGCGCAAGCACGCCGGTCTCTCTGCCGTCTCTGCACACTGCTGAACGTAGTAGAGTGAACACACGAACAGAAAGATAGAGAATGAGAGAAACAGGGTGGATGAGAGAGAGAGGAAGAGCGCTCTCGCTCGTAGTTTCTGGGGGCACGAAGCACAGAGAGAGGGAGAGAGAGAGAAAGTTCGCACACGAAAGCTTGTAAGGGTCATTGGGGGATGAGAGAGAGACAGAGGGTGCTCGAGGGGCGGGGAAAGCACACGGAGTGAAACGGACTAACGGAAACGAACGTTATACGGCCAGCGAGACGTATAAGCACCGAGAGAAAACCCCGTGGGTCACAAACCCCTCCAACTCCCCGAAACGTTTGGGGGTAGGTGAGGGTTACCGAGAAATGGGATAGAGAGAAGTAGAAGGGGAGCAAGATGGAGAATAGCTAAAGAAGAAATAAGGGCCTAGCCCTGTAGTTAAGTAAGTGAACTCACGGTAGGGACTGAGGGAAGAAAAAGGGGCATACCCCGTCAGGCAGCCGACAACCCCTCGCGCTAGACTGTAACACAGATGTACAGTCACTTCATCGTCTCTGGACCTCTGCACGCAGTGCTTTTTGAGCAAAAGAACTCGACCTACCATGATGAAATATGCATATATATTTTTTTGTAGACAC
Source organism: Oxytorus armatus (assembly GCA_958009045.1). Lineage (NCBI taxonomy): Eukaryota > Metazoa > Arthropoda > Insecta > Hymenoptera > Ichneumonidae > Oxytorus > Oxytorus armatus. Next base: position 14,832,871 of record OY253752.1, read on the forward strand.
ATATAGATACCAGTGCCCGGCGGGTTTTAATCCCTTAAATGAATGACGTGCCTAGAACTCTCGCGCTTTTCTGCTTCACCCCTTTCGTGAAGGTCGCTCACCAGTCGTTCTATATACAGGCGAAAAGCTTTTTCGGGATTTTCTCGTACGATACGATACTATATATGTGCATGAGAATGCTCTCAAGCTGCTTGAGAATTATTCTCAGAGCAGACAAAAATTTTACACGCTCTTCCGGTTTTCTATAGGACTCTCATCTCGCGTCCTACCCTCTCACTCGACATTGTTGTAGAATACGCGCAATGTCTCGCCGTTGGATATACACAATTCATCAACTTTTTACATTTCTTATGATTTTTCTTATCGCACATACGGAAAAGTAAGCTTTTTATTTTTTGTCTAATTAGTTGTGAGTGATCGATGTTTTTTTTTAAGATGATGTTGCAGTAATAATAGCAAAAATGAATTACTGTTCCAATGCGTGTAAACACGAACACTGTAAACATTTTTTTGCATTTACAAATTTGCAAATGAACGTTGAGATAGTTTTAAAAACATTGCGGGGCTTTTTGTTGTAAATATCGAAGAGGCTGAGATGGTGGTGCACGAAAAGAGCGAAACATTTTTTTAATCAAAGAATGGCGTCTATAATTTGTACTTGAATTTGCGACTGCGTGCATAATTGGGATAAAGATCGATAAGTTAGTTGTGATGCTGATGAGAAATTAGATAACCTCTCGCTTTCACTATTAAGGACTTATACGAGCTCTGTTAAAAAAGTATCGCGAATTTTTAATTTTCGCGAGCTACGTATATTAGATTTTCGATTTTTTTGTGGCGTTAGGTTGGTACTCGTGTCCCTCACTTATGCTGAAAAAATCAGCCATTTTGAATGTTTAGATAATTGTTGACAGCTGTTTTGGTTGGACGTGTTTTGGCTTGTCTTCGATTTTTTTTTACAGATTTCTATTCTTTATAATTTTAGGGATCCTTAAAAAACTTTTAAGAAAATTCCACTCCGTTACAAAGTTATAGCAATAAATGTGACCGGACATCAGGTTGGGGCGTTGGACCTACCAACAACTTTAAACGGGTTTTTCTCGAAACTATGTTTTTAGACAGTGTCAGCACGATAACTCAGTGAATTTTTAATATTTTTTTTACTTTTTTTTTTAATCTTGATAATTATTTTCTCTATAGTCTGACGAGAGGTTTTTTCAATATTTTGCCCGGACAATTTTTGATAAATTATTAAACACTAATTTTTCTTCTTTAATTGCATACTAACGGACATTGGGTTCACGTTGTACCTACCAGAAACTTTAAATGCCTTTTTCTCGAAACTATGTTTTCAGACGGTGTCAGCATGATAACTCAGTGAATTTTAAATATTTTTTAACTTTTTTTTTTAATCTTGATAATTATTTTCTCTATAGTCTGACGAGAGGTTTTTTCAATATTTTGTCCGGACAATTTTTTATAAATTCTTAAACGCTAATTTTTCTTTTTTAATTGCATACTTTTTTTTAAATTAAGAAATACCGTAATTTCTTAATTAAAAAAAAGAAAGAAATTCCCTCCGCCCGACTATTACTACTAAATTATTTTACTAGATTCTTTTTTATTTTTGCAGATTGGATAATTTTTCGTGAAGTTATGATGTCGACAGGATGGCGCCATAGTTTTCATCGGTAGCCCATTTATACCCGTAAAAATGATCTTAATAATAAAAATAAAATTTTCTTTATTTTTTTTCTTATAGTTGAAAAGTCAATACAAAATGTGAAATGAACAATTTAATTTTTTTTTCACCATATAACATTTATAATAATTTTTCAAATTCACTCGGTTTTCAGCCGCGCGCAGCGACATGCGAGCCCATTGAATTGTTTATACAGAGAAAGATTGATTGTTAGTTTTCGTTGACCGTCATTCGCACACGTCGTATTGAGTCGTGATTTGAAAATTTACAACATCCCCTGGAGCCCTCGCGACCAACCACGTCCTTTTTTATTTTGGTTCTACGAATATCGCGCTTCTGGCATTCGCCAACCGCTGTAACTTCCTAGTCGCCCGCAGCGACGAGCGACCTGTACGCCGTACGCAAATATGACATTGGTAACGTTCGATTTTCTTGTCGGATACGAGATTACAGATGGAATTCGAATATAAATATCTCAGCGCCTACTCGTACTCTTCACTTCGATGTGGAGACTCATATTGTATCGGACGTTTTCGCGTTTGGAATGTTAATGGCCGTTATAACATGACGGTATACATGTTGTACCTCTATATTTCCTTCATGTTTGTTAAATTTTGTGTTTGCGTGTGTCGTATATGTATCACCGCGAGAGAGCCCTGAGGCTACTATGTATGCACACTCGTCACATAGACTCGAATGAAATTCCCGTCGAATATAGCGCACAGCGAGAGAGAGAGAGGCCTTTCAACCCCCGTGCTTTCACCCCCTTCGGTTATAACCACCCCTCGGGCTAACTGGGATTTTGGGCACGATGCGTGCGTGTCCTCTCGCACAGTGTGGCACTCGTTGCCTGAAAATGACGGATTTCCCTACTCTCTCGCGAAAATTCTCGTTCAAACGTATTTCCTCGTGTATGTACAGAGTTGTATGGCTTGCGCATAGTTCACCGGGATACAGAACGAATTAGAAATTCTCGTGGTTTGGCATTTTGGAAATTCCATCGAGCCAATATAACCAGATTCGTTGAAATTCAATCGTCATTATAATTTAAGACATTACGATGATAAAACTCGAACGACTTGTTCAATCGCGAAATCGAGAAAATGATAAAATCGATGACAATACATCGGATTGATTTTGGGAAATATTATAACTTTAACGATTGTCTCTCTTTTGTTTTTTTTTCTTCACAGCCAATTGGAATGCATTTGAAGAAATATGAGTGGGTTGGCTCGCCAGATATCGGCGATTGTTCACTTTGGGTAAGATCCGCAACCCTCGAATTTGACGATGGACTCTGGCAGTGTCAAGTTACCGCGAGCGACTTCACGACACAGGATGCACTCACCTCGGAACCGGCGAGACTCGTCGTTAGAGGTATTCAATTTTTTTGTTTTCATCAAGTCTTTACTAATTCAACTCCACAAGGAAAACATCATTCGAAATAAATTGTCAATCATTGTAAATTCCCAAGTATCCTGTAAATTAGATCTTTTTTTTTCGACTAATTTGAATACTTTGCCTATGAAGAATTGGCCAATAAGTGAACATTTTCATTTTTAATTATTCCATATCTGATACAATGGTAATTAATGCGTTAACACGGGGTGTTTGATAATCTATGGCACTTGCACAAATTTTCATTTCGAGAGGTATTACTTTATTGTTATTCAACATTGAAGAATAATTGTTCCGTAATTATTCATAATTATTTTAACGATGTGTTACGTTTCGTTTTGTTTTTAATTACTAAGAATTACAATTATTTTATGATAATGAGATTCGAAATTGATTTTCAAGTTTAAATACTTTCCATCCCCTATTCTAAATGAGCTATGCTATCGATTCGCCAATAAACTGACATCGAGAGGCAGAGAGTTAGAAATTCTTATTTCGACTATTTTGAGTAGTTTGCCTATGGCAAATTGGTCAATAACTGAACATTTTCATTTTTAATTATTCCATATTTGATTGTCGTACAATGGTAATTAATGCGTTAACACGAGGTGTGTAATAATCAATGGCACTTGCACAAATTTTCCTTTCGTGAGGTATTACTTTATTGTTATTCAACATTGCAGAGTAATTGTGCTATAATTATTCATAATTATTTTAACGATGTGTTACATTTCGTTTTGTTTTTAATTACTAAGAATTACAATGATTTTATGATAATGATATTCGAAATTGATTTTCAAGTTTAAATACTTTACCATCCCCTATTCTGAATGAGCTATGCTATCGATTCATCAATAAACCGAGATTGAGAGAGAAAGAGAAGCAGAGAGTCAAAACGGAAAGTAGCTCATCCTCCAAACAGAAGAGTACCCATGCATATACATACATAACACGTAACTGAGGCCTCTGTACATGCCAACCCCATTGTTATCGATAAATCATTAATTATTCATTGCGAACAGAGAGCGAGAGAGAGGAGAAGAGGAAGATCCGTCGGAGGACGCAACATCAATCTACACGTATAGAGCCTAAGCATTATAGTAGTTTAACGCTCGCAGGAGTAGATACAGTCTATACATCCCCTCTGCCGGAACTAAACTCTCTATCGAAGCGTTATGTGAGCGGGATGTCGCGCGGGCCCTCGGTTAGTTCCTGGTCTCGCCACTAGGTTTCATGGTTTCATGGTGTTCCATCAAAACCGGATCTCGGTATACGGGCCATTATGGTAACACGCGAGCGAATCCGTCACGAACACTGTACATATAACAACGGTAGAATGCAACATATATCAAACACGGGAAAAGGGTAGACGTACAGCGAGAGCTCTACTCGTATATATACGAGACTGTGTACAGGATGTTTCAGGAATGACGCGACTATTAACGACGTGAAATCCCGGTCGAAAAATTGAGTTTTAGTTTTTAATGTTGCGTTTTTTTGTTACACTTTGAACAACGATCAAAATTGACTAACAAGATGTCTGATTCTTTGCGTGATTCCGATATTGATAAAAAAGATTAAGGAGTTAAACGCAGTCAAGAGACCGAAAAATAGCGATTTTTCAAGAATTTTTCCTGGAAAGACATTTTTATTTATTAACGTACAAATTTTTATACAGATTATGGTAACTTTTAACTTTATTTTAATATTTTTTATTTGTAAAAATAATGATTTTTACTCCTCTAAAAAAATGCGTCTTCCGGTGAGCACGATATCTCTGGATTGAATCATTTAAAATGAAAAAAAAAACAAAAAAAGGTTTCGTTAATATAAGGTATCATCTAATATTTAATCGAAGGAATAAGCAAAATATTGATTTTTAACAAAATGGCGGCTGCTCAAAGAAAAATTGCGATTTTCGATAAAAATGTTCGACTTAAATTATTTATAAAATGGAAAATATTTATCGGCGCGATAAAACCTTTAATTAATCACTAAAAAATATATTTATAAAGTTTGTGTAAAAATTTGAGACTAATCGGTTTAGTCGTTTCCGAGGAATCTTGCTCACCGACTTTAAAAACACAGTTTTGAGAAAAACCCGCATTCAAACTTTCAACATCTACTTTCAAACGCTCCGAGACGTCTTTAAAAATATGCGTCTAACTTCGAGAATATTTGTCGGATTGACATAAAATTTTCTGTGTATATACTTAAATATATGTACATTACAAAAATGATATAAAACATTTTTTTTTTTAATTCTGACTACGTATAACTTCTTAAGGGGGGAAATAGGGTTAGGACAGCGTTTTCTCAATGATTTTCATGAATTTTTTTATAGTATAAAAAATGAATATAATTTAGTGAAACTTTGAGAATATTTTATACATATATTTACGTATATACTATAAAATTTGTGAAGAATTTTCTTGAAAAACACCGGGGGTATTAGCGACCCCATATTGCAGGTCACAACCAGACTCAACATTTTGCGTACATTCTAGAAGCCGCAATTTTCATCTAAAATCAAACGAGGTTAGATTTTACTTTTATTACATGTGTCTCTTCTATATGAACCTAAATGCTATCAAAAAAATAAAAAATTGAATTTTTTACAGGGGTCAAAACAAAAAAGCATGATTTTTTGCCATTTTTTACAACTTTATTTGCAAAAAAAAAATTATTTTAAATAATGATAATATTCCGATTTTAGGTTCATATAGAGCGCAATACTATGAAGAAAGTAACTGCCAATTTTCAAAACGATTGGTTGAAAACTTTTCAAACTAGCGTGTACGCAAGTTCAAAAAAGTCGTCTTCAGAAAAGCGCGTTTAAAAAAATAGTGACCGCTCGGTTATACACGTGGCGCGCTCGAGGCCTGAAGGAGAGCTACTCACTTTAATGGCTTATAACAATAGGACGAGTCGGAATTTTCATTGAAAATTTTGGGAACATATTTTTCAATAGTTTCACTAACAATTTATGAAATTAAAAAAAAATCGATTTTTTGAACCGTCTAACCCTATTTCCCCCCTTAACTACTAGTTGGATTTTTAGGATCCAGAAAGTGTCTGAAAATTTTTATTCCCGTTCGCTTGTTTGATCTAATTCAATTTTCAATAATTACTCCAAATTAACTTAACGTAGATAGTTGGAAAAAAAAAACAAATTTGTATTCACAATTTTTTTCATGCGGATTACACTGCCACCAGGAGATTGGAATTGTTCTATATATTTAAAAAAACACGTACACGTTCTAGATTATATTTTGTGTATGAGTGTCAGTGGAGATATTTATAAATATAACATATATGTATAAATATATATATATATATATATATATATAATATTTTTAATATAATAAAGCGATGGTGAACGTTCGGCTGGAATTTCCTGGTTCGTTTCCTCCCTCACTCTCCCTCACGAACGCAAACATACACACACCGACAGAATAAACGAGGGATTACGAATTAATCTTCGCTAATTGTCTCATTCTAGTGAGCCCTCAGCGACCGCAGATAGAGTACGCCGGTGGTGTAATTCTACCGGGTAGCAACGTGACAGCCCGGGCAGGTGAGACGGCAACTCTCACGTGCATAGCTCGCTATGGGAATCCATCGCCTCTAATTAAATGGTTGGTAATTGCTGAAAGTACATGTACTACGGAGTCGACTCTCGACTATGTGCACGGTTCCTTTTCATCCTCACGCCTAGCACGAGAAGGTCGATAGATTTTTTGAATAATCTCGAAAAAAAGAAAACAATACTCCTTTTGTCACGAATAATTCTTACAAAAATAAAAAATATTAATCATATTTTTTATTATCTCTTACGTTTCAGATTGATTTTATCCAATGGTCGCATATTGATCAGTTGCTTTGGTCCGATTAATTGTGAAAATAACGTTTTCTATTTGGTCGAAAATTGGCAGCGAATAAAAAAAATGTGATCAATTGTTTAGAAGAAAAATTAAGTTTTTAAATCATCTCGAATTTTTTTCTAGAGCCATAATATATCACTGGACTAAAAAACTGGAAAATATTCAGCCAAGGTTCTTTTTTTTTCTCTGTTTTTTTTTTTCGACAATCTCAGTCTCGCTATTTGCCCTCGTCGTCTTAGAAAAATGTATGCAAAACTTGTCTCCACTTCCGTATAGCACGGCGTACCTAACGAATGAGCCGACATTCGTACGTGTACAGCGCCATTCTTGACTCAACCCCCTTAATCCACGTTGACGTGTATATATAGGAGCCGAGACAGCGTGATGAGCGAGACTTTGTGAGGGAGTGTGAGAGAGAGAGAGAGAGGGGGTGAACGGGGATGAAATTCATTCTTTAACGTCGGGCGTTGGTCTTTTTCTTCGAAAAGATTCTCGCTTCGGGTAACTCTGCGAAGAATATCTTACGGATACGAGCAAAACCCTCACACCCACATCCAACAGCCCCGCCGCGTGATATCACAGCGAAGGGGTGAAGAGAGCGTAGAGAGAGAGAACTTCCCACCCTTAGCTCAAGCTCTCTCGGTGTTCTCCGTGGTTCCTCTCCCATGAATAATCATGATCTATTTTGCAATCTCGTATAGAGAGAGGCTCGGCTATCTGCGGATAAAGGTGCCGGACGAGCGGATTCGCATATCTTTGCGAAAAAATCTTATATAGTTGCAGCCTCGCACGTGTATATATAAATGTACAAATGAGAATTTAAGAAAGTCGGAGTAATCTTTTTCGTAAATACAATTTTCCGAAAAAAAATCTCACGTTTAATTATGATTTAACTCAAGTTAGTTGGTTATTTATTTTGTGTGAAAGATATTTCTGATAAAAAATATATATATTTATATTGAGCGATATATTTAATTCTACGAACCTTCGGTTTTTCTAAACTTGAAACTTTCAAGCTCGAATTATCTTAATAAATACTCGATATTTATTACAACGTTATTTTTCCGTACAGACGGTACATATTTTCGGAAATATTTGCGATATTTTGCTTCCTTACGATCTATGTTTGTTGTCCAATAAAATGTAATTATTTAAAAATCGCCTGGAACCTCAAAGTCACCAACTAAGAAAAAAATCTTATAGTTGCAGTATCGCACGTGTATATATAAATGTATAAATGACAATTTAAGAAAGGCGGAGTAATCTTTTTCGTAAATACAATTTTCCGAAAAAAAATCTCACGTTTAATTATCCTTTAACTCAAGTTAGTTGGTGATTTTTTTTTGTGTGAAAGGTATTTCTGACAAAAAATATATATATTTATATTAAACGATATATTTAATTCTACGAACTAAACTTAACGTTAACGTTATTCTAAACTCAAAACTTTCAAGCTCGTATTATCTCAATAAATCTTCAATATGTATTACATCGTTATTTTTCCGTAAAGACGGTACAAATTTTCGGAAATATTTGCGATATTTCACTTCATTATTTAATTATAAAATGTAATTATTTAAAACTGGCCTGGAATCTCAAAGCCACGAGCTAAGACTTCGAGGTAATCCTCGTTAACAAATTAGGATAGTCGTTTGCAGGAAATACATTTTTTTATTGAAAAATTTCGCATTCATGTATCAAAACGAGCGATAATTAGCACGATATTTTCTGTGTTATTAATAACAGCGACAACATTTGCAATTAAAAAAACCGCAATGTCCATTGTCGGATTATTACATAAATTTTCAATTTTTACGTAAAAAGGGTGTTCGTAAAAAAAAAACAAAACTTGGAAGCTTCGTATAAATTTTGTTTTTAATTTTTTTTAAATGATGACAAACGCTCGCTAGCTTTGTGCGAAAAGCATAGAACGAGTTATTTTCGTAAAATGTTTTTATCAATCTCGTTTCAGGGGCAATACCATCTATATAGTTTATATAGGGAGAAAGAGAGCGAGAGGGGATTCCCTGGAGCGGAGGATGGACGTATTCCATACTGTTTCGAAAGCATGGAAGCGTGCGAATCGTGCAAGCTGAGCGCTTTTGTTTTTTTTTTTTTTTTTTTTTGTAACTCTCGCGTGTGTGCTACGATCGTATATTCATCGCACCCTTTCGCCCCCGGAAACGCATACACACGTTTTCAATTCCCGCGCCCTCGAGAGGGTTGAAAAAAAAACAAACCCAACAAAAAAAAATGCGAAAACGAGGTCGAGAAAATAAGTGAAACTCGGACAATCGAACTCGTTCGAAATCGAACTCTTTTCCGATTCCGCCTCCGCGGTTCATACGGAATTCTGCACAGCTGTTGTTCTCCATCTCTTCCCGTTATATAGGGGAATCCCATTCGTTTATAGTATTCGTACCTTATAGTCGCGTTCCGCAGCTTCCGGGCTAGAATCGCGTCAGCCCCCGCGCTCAGTCTCACTGATGGAGAAAAGCCTCGACACGTAGGCGACGATCGGGAACAATTCCCTCACAATTATTCACAGCACCGCGACGATGTTTTTTTTTTAACTGGGCCAATAATACGCATTTGTAATTTATCACTTTTTCCTCCATAACTTTTGGCCTCCGTTGTGTAAAATTTTTTTAATTCTTTTCTTTTTACCTTTTGTAACGTTACGACGTGATCTAGATCGAAGCAGCTTGAAATTTCTAGCTCAATGAATGCTTTGTCAAACGTTCAATTGGGTAAAGAGTGAGTGTACTTTTTGAAAGATACCGGGAACGCATTTGCTAACACTTTATTTTGCATGGTACAGAAAAATCAAAAATTTAAAGGCTCACATACTCCTGCGCGCGCTGAGAACCGAGTACATTTGATAAATTATTATAAAGGTTATATGGTGAAAAAAAAATTAAATTGTTGATTTCACATTTTTTATTAACTTTTCAACTGTAAGAAAAAAAATTAAACATTTTTTTTTTTCTAATATTAACATTATGTTTTTCGGGTATAAATGGAATACTGATGAAAACCATGGCGCCTCTTTGTCGACATCAATAACTTCACCAAAAATTGTCCAATCTCCAAAAATAAAAACGAATCTAGTAATATAATGTAGTAGTTATAGGCTGACGGAGAGAATTTTTATTTATTTTCAAAAATAAAGAAATTACAGTATTTGGAACTTCAGTATGTAATTTAAAAAAAAATGAGTGTTTAATAATACAAAAAAAAAAGTCCAACCAAAGAGTTAAAAAAACCTCGCGTCAGACTATAGAGAAAATAATTATCAAGATTTAAAAAAGTTAAGAAACATAAAAAATTGACTGAGTTATCGTGCTGACCCTGTCTAAAAACATAGTTTCGAGAAAAACGGGCTTAATAATGTTAAAATTCATACAAAAAATGTTTAATTTTTTTCCTTATAGTTGGAAAGTTAATAAAAAATGTCAAATCAATTATTCAATTTTGTTTTTCACACAAAATTTGATACGGATTCTTTGATCCATTTTTTGGATTAGGCAAAAATCGAAGACAAGCCAAAACACGTCTAACCAAAACAGCTGTCAACAATGAACTAAACATTCAAAATGGCCGATTTTTTCAGCATAAGTGAGGGACACGAGTACCAATCTAACGCCATAAAAAAATCGAAAATCGAAGAGACGTAGCCCGCGGAAATTCAAAATTCGCGATACTTTTTGAACCGACCTCGTATGGGATCCTTTAAATCGAGCCTATCGGTAATTTTTTTTTGTGGTCCTGCATTTGCAGATACACTGATTGTGAGATAAAGATCCAACTAAATCTGGGATTACGTGCCGCAAATTAAGTACGAAAGTGATTCAATTGATTTTGTCGAAATGTCGTTTTGATCATTTTTTTTCTGTTTTTCAAAGCCACGGAGCAGATTGAAAAATTGATAAAGATTCCTCATGACTTTTGTCGTCTTAATTTTGTAACTATGAAATATTTCCGATACATACATAGAGGATTGAAGCGATAGGAGGAGCAGGGAGAACGATGTCGAAATTCCGTGGAGTCTCGAACGGCTGCATGGTCGTCGCATGGTGATATATATCGTCGAGGAATTCACGGAAATTACTTGAGGTTTTGCTAGAGTGGTGTGGTTGAATTTACTGCACGATAGTAGCCGATGGGTTAACCGAGGAAACTCCGCGATTGTAGTTAGGCGTTTCTCGCGACTACTTTGGGTTTTACGCACATTCTCCCGGCATGATCGTGATCATCGAGCATTGTTTGTAAAATATATATGCATGTTCACGAATTATTGGAAAATCTAAATTCCAATGATTTTCCTCATCGGTCATTTTTGGCAGGTATCTCGGCGAGTCGGAACTGAGAACACTGAGGCCTCAGGTTAACGCGACGGAGATTGACAATCCAAGAACATGGTCGACGAAGAGCGTTTGTAACATACTTGCCGAACGTTCACGATACGGACATCCGATACGTTGCGTTGCTATTCATCCGGCTTACGCCACTCCAACAATGTCGAGCAGCACCGAAGTTCGCTTTGACGTACGATGTAAGTACCCTTTCCGTTTGTACAACTTTCTAACTAACGTACAATACCATCGCTTGTTTACACATGAATCAACCCATTTCCGGAACTGTTTCATGTCGTTCGAATTCCCATTTCTAGCAATATCGACAATTTCTCGTCTCTTTCTCTTTTTATATTGCATAGTTCATTTGTTATTAACAATTTTCTGACGATTTTTTTAAGCAAATTTTTTCCTTTTCAATTTAGAAGTGCGCCAGTTGGCCAAAAATCAATATATCGAAAAAATCGTATGCACTTCCATAGACAATATATTTTTGAAGATATATTCGAAATTTCAAGTGAATCGGTTAAAAATTGTCGGAGTTATGTTTCCGGCCAACAAACACGGAGACGTCATCGCAAAAACGCTGCACAGCCGCCATTTTGAAATTAATCGCTTTAACAAAATTATTGTATACAGTCACTATTATGTATGATAAATACCTTATTTTGTAGTCTCGATTGATTTTGTAGTTTTTCTGCAAAAAAAATCCCCAAAAAAGCCTATTCATTCGGCCTCTAGAGTGGCCTAACATCGTAAGGGGGGAAATAGGGTTAGGACAGCGTTTTCTCAATGATTTTCATGAATTTTTTTATAGTATAAAAAATGAATATAATTTATTGAAACTTTGAGAATATTTTATACATATATTTAAGTATATACTAAAAAATTTTTTGCAGAATTTTCTTGAAAAACACCGGGGATATTAGCGACCCCATATTGCAGGTCACAATCAGACTCAACATTTTGGGTACATTCTGGAAGCCGCAATTTTTGTCTGAAATCAAACGAGGTTGGAATTTATTTTTATTATATGTCTCTCTTCTATATGAACCTAAATGCTATCAAAAAAATAGAAAATTAAATTTTTTACAGGGGTCAAAATAAAAAAGCATGATTTTTTGCCATTTTTTACAACTTTATTTGCAAAAAAAAAATTATTTTAAATAATGATAATATTCCGATTTTAGGTTCATATAGAGCGCAATACTATGAAGAAAGTAACTGCCAATTTTCAAAACTATTGATTAAAGACTTTTCAAACTAGCGTGTACGCAAGTTAAAAAAAAGTCGTTTTCAGAAAAACGCGTCTGAAAAAATAGCAAAATGCTGAGTCTGATTGTGACCTGCAATATGGGGTCGCTAATATCTGCGGTGTTTTTCAAGGAAATTCTTTGAAAATTTTATAGTATATACTTAAATATATGTATAAAATATTCTCAAAGTTTCAATAAATTATATTTATTTTTTATACTACAAAAAAATGCATGAAAATCATTGAGAAAACGCTGTCCTAACCCTATTTCCCCCCTTGATGGCTTATAACAATAGAATGAGTCGGAATATGCATTTGAAATTTTGGGAACGTATTTTTCAATAGTTTTACTAACAATTTAGGAAATGAAAAAAAAATTGATTTTTTGAACCGTCTAACCCTATTTCCTCCCTTAAGACACAAATTATCAGAGATATTGCGTACGCGATGCTCAACATCTCAATTTGTAGATTGCAACGGAAATTTCGAAACACGTAAACTAACTTCGGAATCGTTCAATGTCGCCGCAAGGTAGTATCAAAAATTCTGTACATTGCGGTCATGGATTACGATACTTGGCTGAATTAATTTAGCGATAATTAAGAGATTGAAAAGTTGAAGTATCGAGAAAAAAGAAATTGCATTATTGTCTTTCTCTTTAGATAAAGACCGTGCTCTTAGGCCTGGCAGCGATCAAACGATCACTTTTTCTTCCTCCACTTGTCGTTGATTTATAAACGGCGTTATTCCTTCACTTTATAAATTTCTTTTTTTTTATATTTTCTTGTGCGCGATATAATTATTACCGAAGATTCAAATCGACTCCTCGAGACGGAACAAAGCTTTTCTTTGTCCCTTTCGTTACTCCGAGACGAAATATCAGAATATATAAATGGACCACTTCATGCGATATCGACAGACCCTCGAAATTTTTTATTAATTTATTTACGTAAATAACAATAAAATTTATTTTATTATTTCCAATTTAACGGGTTAGGCCACTCTAGAGGCCGAAAAAATATGCTTTTTTGGGGATTTTTTTCAGAAAAACTACAAAATAAATCGAGATTACAAAATAGGGTATTTATCATACATACCACTGACTGTATACAATAATTTTTTTGAAGCGATTAATTTCAAAGTGGCGACTGTGCAGCGTTTTTGCGATGACGTCTCCGATTTTGTTGGCCGGAAGAATAACTCAGACAATTTTCAAGCGATTCACTTGAAATTTTGAATATATCTCTGAAAATACATTGTCTATGGAAGTGCGTAGGATTTTTTTTTATATCGCATAGTTCATTTGTTATTATCAATTTTCTGGCGATTTTTTAAGCAAATTTTTTACTTTTCACTTTGGAAGTGCGCCACTTCGCCAAAAATCAATATATCGAAAAAATCCTACGCACTTCCATAGACGATGTATTTCTAAAGATATGTTCAAAAATTCACGTGAATCGGTTGAAAATTGTCTGAGTTATGTTTCCGGCCAACAAAAACGGAGACGTCATCGCAAAAACGCTGCACAGCCGTCATTTTGAAATTAATCGCTTCAAAAAAATTATTGTATACAGTCACTGATATGTCCGATAAACACTCTATTTTGTAATCTCAATTTGTTTTGTAGTTTTTCTGAAAAAAAATCCGCAAAAAATCCTATTTTTTCGGCCTCTAGACTGGTCTAATCCCTTAATATTGTACAAATTTCCTGCGGCTTATTTATGACCGTTTTCTTCAATTTACAACAATGCACTTCACCATGGAAATTATTGAGTTCGTTGCCAAACTTAAAATTCAAATGAAAATCAAAGGTGGTGTTTTTTTGTATTATAGATATACAGGACGTTTGATATTTACGAAACTGGAGAAAAAGAGAGAGAAAGAGACGGACAATCGAGAATAGTTAGGTGCTCGCCGGTAATATAGAGAATGGAGTTGAAATTGTGAATGGGTCAGCGGGTGTTCGTTCGCGCGTATTTTGAATTCATTGTTACGTGAAATGGACAGCTGCGCAAGCTATTCGCATCGAGCTGGCACATCCCCCGCCGACTTTTTTTCATCCTGCGGCAATCCTTCCGGACCACTCGAACCTTTTAAAAGAGAAGTAAAAAAAATAAAGCATACACATATAAATATATAATCCTGACGAGCTTTGCCACCTCACTTTATCTAACGAGCGTTCGCACGGACTCCGGATAAGTTCTATATTCCTCTGTGTACGCCTCTTTGCCTGTGCAATCCGTATTTCGGGCCGGAAACAAATGAGAAATAATAATTGGCCCATCGACATTTGATATTGACATTCGGGGTATAAACTCGTAAAATTTGTCTCATTGTACTTTATCAACGTGGCTGCTATTTCTTCCCCGATATAACGCAATATTTATTTATTTATTGATCAATACATTGAACACGAAAAAAAAAAAAATTTTACACTTACCCTTTGGAAGATGATCGCTATCACAGTTGTTGAATTTTTCTTTATTTTTTCACATTACACCCGTCAATGAAACAGGTTCGTGAATACATGCAATTTTTGTAATGAATCCATTAATTTGACAATGTTAAATCAACGCGCCACCGAATGGTACGTAATTCATTAAAAAACAAAGTGTAAAATTTTGAAAAAGTTTTAAAGGACTTTGAAAAAGACATTTGTCATTAATTGAAGATGATATTAAACTTTCAGTAACTATTATTCCCATCTATCTTTTCCGAAGCATTTCGTGATTAACATTAAGGGGCATGGCCACTGGTAGCGGCTATAAAATCATGTGCACATTTAACTATTTTTTTTTCTATGAAAAAGTGATTTATTTATAAAACTAATTACACATCTCTTTAGTATAAATATCAAGCTAATAAAAAATATTTTTTTTTTGTTTTTTTTGTTTTCCAAAATGGCCGACTACTGCTATTTGCTTTTGGTATTTTTTTCTTTTTGAGGCGCCCCGCGACATGACATTTGGCATCCACAATTTTTGACCTAGAACAAAAAAAAAAAATTCTCGTTAATCTACATTAGAATACCTAGAGAAGTACTCAAGGAATTCGAAAAATATTGTTTTATTCGAATACTGTAGACATTTGAACTTAAAAGGTGAATTTTCAGTGGAAAATTTCGTATAAAACTGCCTCGTAAAATGGAAAGTATTTAATTGATCAGAAATTCCGTACGTACTCCTCTGCGAAATGCAATTAGAAACATAAATTAAACATTTCAAGTCAATCGAATAAAAATTGTCGAAATTATTTATCACGCGGTGCGCTCGTTTACTCTGTGGCCGTGCCAGAAGTAGGCGTACGTTGTACGCTCAAAGTCGGTGAAAAAAAAATGTTCTCGCTATAAATCGGATAATAACTTATTTTTATGATGATAATGCATCGTTTAACCAAAAACGCGTCGATTTTATGAAAGTTCTACCGTGGCCATACCACTTTAAAAAAATGGAAAAACTTTTTTTTTCAATGATATACAAGTAAAAAACTGATCTGTATAGATTTTGTTTTGTTTTGTTTTTTTTTCAAACGTTCGTTAGACGCACCGGAAACTCGACTGGTCGGTGTGCCTCAGGGACAGCTTGAGGAAGGTCGCGACAAGCTTGAAATCCGTTGTATCGCCGATGCCAATCCTACGGCATCGATACTCTGGCGACGAACGAAAGGCTCGGAAATCATGGAAGTCGCTAGTATAGGAGAGACACTTACTTTTACACCGATATTCCGTAATCATGCAGCAGTTTACGTGTGCGTTGCGACAAATAGCGAGGGCGAGAGCAGTCCGGTGTCCATTCAAATAGCTGTCAACTGTAAGTTCATCGTGTTACACTGGATTTTGTTATATTGACTGATAAAATGCTTAGGCTAGTATGTATTTATTTTTCGAAATTTAATCAGATCCACCGAAAATAATTTCTGTGGGACCGGATCGTCTATCGACGGCACTTCTTTACTCCGGTGCCTCGTTCGAGTGTCACGCTGACGCTATGCCATCAGCGGAATACAGGTGAGAACAGGAATACTTTCTTTAATCAATTGTCCTTGATTCAAACATCGTAAAATCGTAATAACTAGTTATTTTCTTCCTTTAGAGATCGCATACCCCTGAGCGCGCTGAAAACCGAGTAAATTTGAAAAATTATTATAAAGATTATAGGGTGAAAAATAGATTAAATTGTTGGTCTGACATTTTTTATTAACTCTTCAATTATAAGAAAAAAAATTGCAATATTTGTTTTTCCAATATTCACATTATTTAAACGCGTTTTTCTCGAAACTATGTTTTTAGACAGCGTCAGCACGATAACACACAAGAAAAGTACCCGAGGTGTCGCCCTCCGATTTTGTTGAAACTCATGTATGTTATAGAGCATTAAAAACTAAGCGACACGTATTTTTTTTTATCGGCGGAAAAACGGTTTCAAGGGGTCAAACTACCTCCTAAAGTTGCACAGGTCAAGGGGCGATTTTGCTGTTTCACATACAAGCAGTGCGTCGATTTTAATGAAACAAAAATTAAAATGTTTCTTATGCGAAGGAATGGAGAACCCACCAGATAATGAAAAAAATTTATATTTTAAGGGGTTAAAACACCCTTGAACATCTACTTCTTGCACCCTACATTGAAAACTTACGAATCGATCGGAATGAAAATTATGCTGGTTTATAGCGGAAATAAAATTAAAGTTCACGCATTTTTGTATTTCTACAAGAAAGCAGTTTTAAGGGAGTAAGCTACCCCCATTTGAGTTTTTACATTCCAGTTGTCTGCTTGTCATTCCAAATGTGTTTGCCAATATCCACTCTTCTCTTCAAGGTAAAATTAATGATTCACCGTTTTTCTTTATTGTAAGGGGTCGAAAGACCCTTGAACATCTACTTCTTGCAACTTCTTGCACAGAGCGGGGCTCCAAAAAGTGATTTTTTTCGATTATCGCTTTTTTCCCATTGATTTTTTGAGTTTTCGACAAAAACTCGGTGTTATTTGAAATCAGCGGAAAATTTTCGATCGAATAGGGTATCGAAACATGGAAAAAAATGAAAAAAAATTTGTTGTAATTTTGGCACAACTTTTCGGAAACCTAAAAATCTCGAAATTTCAAATGGTCATAACTTGGCTCCCGTTTCATTGATTTTGTGTTTTGACGAGTGTTTTCAAAACGTCTCGAGTAGACTTAGAGAATGCATTTTGGATTATCCCGATATCTCAATTATTGTAGCCGTGAGAGCAGGTTGAAAATCGGCGAAAAAAATGAGAAGGGGTATGGAAAAATTCGCAAAAATCGATGGTCCGACTTTAAAAATCTGTGAAAAATCGAAAAATAATGATAGCACAATGATTCAAGCGCCATTTCAAAGGGTGTTCGATCACGAAAAGAATGAATACAGAGTGGGGTTTCAACTCCATCGGGAAGCAACGTTACAGCGATTTTAGTGAAGTCACTTCTGGTTGGCCAAAATGCAAAAAAAATTGAATTTTTAAATTTTCTTTCAGGACGCTATATCGATGTATTTTGACTCGCTGATTACTAATTCAGTAGCCATTTCTTTGAGAAACTCGAAATTTCATTGAAAATCGTCCAAAAAGTGATTATTTTCGTTTTCCGCCTTTTTCACATTGATATTTTGAGATTCCAACGAAAACTCGGTGTTATTCGTAATCAGTGGAAAATTTCCGATCAATTAGGGTATCGAAACATTGAAAAAATAAATAATAAATAAATTTTTCATTTTTTTCCCACCTTTTCGGAAACCTAATAATCTCGAAATTTCAAATGGTTATAAATTGGCTCCCGTTTCATCGATTTTGGGTTTTGACGGAGATTTTCAAAACGTCTCGAGTAGAGACGTTTATTTTATTTTTCGAGATTGAATCATTTTTGATTAAGTTATGATGTCGACAAGAAGGCGCCATGGTTTTTATCAGTACTCCATTTATATCCGTAAAAAATAATGTTAATATTAAAGAAACAAAATTTTTTAATTTTTTTCTTATAGTTGAAAAGTTAATAAAAAATGTGAAATGAACAATTTAATTTTTTTATCACCATATAAACTTTATAATAATTTTTCAAATTTACTCGGTTTTCAGCGCGTGCAGGGGTATGTCAGCCCTTAATCATTACGACCTTCTTCCTCTTTATGTCTAATAAAAATTGAAACGAATATTAATCGGGAAACTAAGCAGTGATCAACGTACTAGTGTTGACAATATTTTTAAAATATAAAGAAGATACTCATAAATGATTTTTCATTAAAAGCAGAACATGACAGACTTCCCTCTGGGCAACCCACCCCTATTTATCTTTCATCCGTACATTTTCTTTTAATCGAGAAAACCAATTACTCGTGGTGTACGATTTGTGGAAAAAATATCGGCGAAAGGACAGATCACAATTTTCAATAAGTAACGTCATAGACTCTTTTTCATTCGTTATCGTCGAGAATTATCTAAAAAGTTGTTCACAAACTTTCAATGAGTTAAATCGGTCTGTAAAATGGTAAAATATGAAAAAAATGTCACTTTTTCCTTCGACCTCTCGATACTCTGTGCCTAATAATCGGAATTTCTTGGTAGATGGGCTCAAGTATTCAGCGACGGTAGAGCACCCATCGAGTGCGGTGTTGGTCAACGTTTGATACTGACAAACGTCACTTACGCCCAGCAAGGTCAATACATATGTCTCGCGTCGAACAAGATAAATGGAAAATTGCGAGAGGTTAAAAGTACATCGGTATCGCTTCAAGTCGTCGGTGCACCGAGGGTAATTCATTTTATTTCACGACAAACATTGATTTAAGGCCGTCTAGTCTGGTCTAGAGCGAGATTTTTGACGTCATTTCTAATGTGCAATAACGTTTAAACCGTTGAAGTTGTCTTGATGAAAATTTACACGTGCATTTATTAATCCCTAGAGAATACTTGTACATTAAAAAAAAAAATTATTTTGAATATTTCCATGTAGTTTTTTGCCTTGTTGCAACATGGTGCGCCGAAATCGGCGCCCACTCTGGACGATGTTGTATGCATCCGGAAAAAAAAAAATATATATATTCTCAATCTGTATGAGTATTCTGAGCATTGGTAGCAGAATTGGTACTTAAAAAATTTTTTTATTGAGTCGAACAATAATATTGCCGACATTTTATAACTCGTCGAATAATGAAATATCATTAATGTAAGTTCAACAGGCCGCCACTTTGTCAACAATTTTTTTTAAGTACCAATTCTGCTACCAGTGCTCAGAATACTCATACAGATTGAGAATATATATATATTTTTTTTTTCAGATGCATACAACATCGTCCAGAGTGGGCGCCGATTTCGGTGCACCATGTTGCAACAAGGCAAAAAACTACATGAAAATATTTGGAATAATTTTTTTTTTTAATGTACAAGTATTCTCTAAGGATCAATAAATGCACGTGTAAATTTTCATCAAGACAACTTCAACGGTTTAAACGTTATTGCACATTAGAAATGACGTCAAAAATCTCGCTCTAGATCAGACTACGGCCTTAATTAAAAGAAAGCTCATTACTTATAATAGATGTTATAAAATTTGAAATGAAATTTATTACATGGTTGTAATAAGCAATTTTCCCAACATATTAATTATTTAAAAATTAATATGATTTTTTTATCGATTTTAAAATTAATTCCAATAAGTTTTATTCAATCGAAACGAATCCTTTTTGTTTTGCACTCGATAAATTTCACTTTTACGTGCGTTAATTTGAATTGTGCAGGTTGTGAAGCCAACGAGCACGGAAAAATTCATCGTCTCAACGACTGAGGGAAGTCCTGCGAGATTGGAGATTAGATTGTGCTCCGATCCTAAGCCACGTCTCGTTGCTTGGGAATGGGGCGACACGAGACTTCACGCAGGTGAAGTACTCGAGTCACGTTATCGGGCGCTTGATCTTGAACCACTCGCCTCCGAGGATTGTTACGTTGCCATTCTCGAATTTACCCACACCGTAAAAGAGGATCAAAGACTGTATTACGTTATCGTCGAGAACGATCATGGCAGCGATCGACGTGCTCTAATGCTTAGAGTCGACGAGCCTGCTCAGGTGAGATTTCATTTTTTTTTTCAATCGGACTATTATTACTAAAGTTATGTTTGTACGTAATTCAGCAACAAGTTTTCCAAGGTAAAAATGTGTCATTTGTAATATTTATTTTACAAGATAATTCTTGAACCGTTTAAAAGAAATGTTCGATGACATTTTTTGTAATTAATTCGAAAATAACGAAATTTCATAATAGGTCATCCCCGTAATTTCGGGTGACCGTACTAGTTCCAGTTTTGAAACTTTTACAATTCCAATGTCTCGTTCGAAATCGATAAGATGAAAAAAAAATGTTTAAAAAGCAACTGACAGTCAAATTGTCTCGATAAGTAATACAATTATTGTCTGGGAAAGAAATACCCCACAAAACGTGTACCCGAGGGTTGAAACTGAAATTTCGTTAATAAAACAAATTGAAGGAAGAAAAAAAACATAACAAGGAAGAAGAAAAAGAATAAAAAAGACTATAATCGTTGATATGTCTCAAAGATACCGCTCGTGATCGCGTCCGTTGCCACATTTACCGTCCTCTCAATCTTCATAATGGGCTTCGTCTGCTTTCTCCGGTCGGATCGATGCTGCTTCGCGAGAACAACCGGACCAACGCTACAACAAGTTCACTGGTAAAAGATAAATCGTATATAAATCATAATACGAATCTCTTCCCCTTTTCCCATCGAGCATCGATACGTAAAATTGACAATTTTTCATTTACTTTGTTGCTGAACGAAAAATAAAACCAAAAAAAAAAAACAGTACAAAAGCGTCGAACGCAATGATAGAGGATCCACGTTTGCCGGGCGTCGAAACTATGGAACGGGCCGCTCAGCAATTCGTTCAAGAGAAACGACACACCAATCACGTACTGAAGCCCGTTGCGACTCAACAATATCCACAGGACTGTTATCAGCACGAGGCCCATCCACAGTCGCACTATCAGAGGCATCATCATCATCCGAGTCAGCAGCCGACGATTCACGGACCACAGTACACGATGCAGGTCAGATAAGTTGTGAGAACGAAACACAGCAACAACAACAAAAATAAATAAAACAAAAAAAGCAAAACAAACAATCCATCATAAAACAAATCAAAATGCAGAAAAAATGCGAGAAAAACAAACATTCAATTCTTGAGAATGTTGCATCAGAATTTGAAAAAAAAACATCCCCCATTTACATCCTCAAGAAAAACGAAGATTGCACACCCTCAGAAATTCCTATTCATCAGCCACCGATGCTCTGTTAACCGTAATTTCAATCCCTGTACACTTCCATAAAGGATTTGGGCAAAATGACATTTTTTTTTTTTTCTCAAACAAATATATCATCGGAAGGGAATGGCTTCGGGGACCGGTGACTTTTTGAGCTTATCGCGGGACTTTGGAATTTTCACGATTACCAAAATTGTGGTCGGTGGGAAACTGTGGATGAAAATGTTCGTGATACAATTTATAGAGTAGCTTTAAAGTGAATTTTCTTTGTTTGTTGTACGACGGACAATTGTTTAGTGGGGCGATTCCAGAATCGTTTTTTTTCTTTCGTTGTGGGACAGAAAATCGTCGTATTGTCTCTTAACAAACGCAAAACCATGCCGCTCTTGTTTGTACCTGACGAAAAGTTACGTGGTCCTCGAAGGCATTCGAAGATTCATGGAATTTCTGTAACATAAATTTCCAGATAAACGAACCATTCGATAAATGAACATAGAAAAACCATAGAAATGCCCATTTCTTTTCAAAGGGTCAATAGCAAAAAAATTAGATTTTGCCCATTCCCGCTGGCTCTTCACGTAGGCAAGTTTGCGTTTTTGCGCGTTCGTTTCGTCCATCCCCCGACAAACTCAATCGCCTGGCGATCTTCGCGTCCGCGTGACCGTGTCCACGCACGTTTATCATTCATCCGTTTCGCCACACTTCCGGTACACGCGGGATGGAGAGGGTTGATAATGGATGAAGCGGGGGAAGGACGAAACGGGCAATCCATGTCGATAAATATTGTCCCTCTCTCGCCTCCCGGCCCTCACTTTCCTTCCCTAGAATCGAATGATAGATGCCACGCCATGGATAGATGTCACGCCAAGTAGATATAACATTAGTTGTATAAAAAAAACATTCCCGAAGCATGATTATTGTAGCGACGAAAAATCCAAAAAAAAACATTCTGCGTTCTGTAAACCCAAACTCCACGCACAAGTGTTTACTCACGACAGTAGGTGAGATATGCTCGTTTCTATAATCGTGGGAATGGAAAGAGGGCGGGGATAGGGGATAACAGTAAAGAAATTAGCAAAAAACGACGTCATTGAGGTAGTACATCGGTAAATCATTAGTCGAATTGCCTCGCACACACAGCAAACATTTGAATGATGTTTTTTTTTTGGGGATATGCTTAATTTTTGTTTTTGCTATTTATAGCTGACCCAACATTACTCACAATTCGTTGCGTTATTTCCATTGCATTTTAAAGCAGCATGTCGGATAATTTTCAACGAAGTACATTGGCTTGACATTTTATTTTCCCCGAATTAGTTAACATTGCTCCGATGCAAGAAGTAGGCTTCGTCCGTTTTCACGATTTGCTCATGTTACACGAATAATGGAAAAACCGTAACGCGAATAATTTCCTGAATAAGTTTACTAACGTCGACGATGATGTTTTTACTTTGCCAAAATCTCAATTACCTTAAAATTATAATTATCGCGAGTCAATATGACTTTGCCTGACGTGCTATCTTAATACATATCGAATACTTGTATATTATGTGAAGAAGAAGAAAAAAAATCCGATATATCCTCTCGAGTGTCACGTAACAGGGAAATATTAATTGTAATTGTAACGAAAGAATTGTCTATTACATCGATATGAAGGGAAGGGGAGGGGGGCGTTGTGGGAACACTTTTGCTCCATTCAGTGTCGATAAAACATTGATTGAAAGTTTCCAATTATAATATAGTATATATACATAAATATACTATGTGAATGTATAGAAGAAAACAAATTTTTTTTCTCCTGTTTACATAAATTCAGAATATTATATTAATTAAATTACGCATACATATATATACATACATATATATATATATATATATATATATATATAAATATATATATATATGATCTGTTTAATGTTAATTAAAATGTGGGATATACGATACGTTGTTTCGTGCGAATTTTCACGATCTGATTTTGAATGAAAAATCCCGGGAGCCTCTGATCTTCGAAAAAGCATCGATGTATAATGCATCGTCTCGATGAACGCTTAATTACGAAAATTGCACACTTTATACCGACAAAAGAAATGGAAAAAAAA
This sequence comes from Oxytorus armatus, assembly GCA_958009045.1. NCBI lineage: Eukaryota > Metazoa > Arthropoda > Insecta > Hymenoptera > Ichneumonidae > Oxytorus > Oxytorus armatus. The sequence continues at coordinate 14,856,853 of OY253752.1, forward strand.
ACGAGATAGAATATACTCGACTCTGTAAGATAATGTTTGATTAAAAGTGCAGACCACTGTTCCCGAATGTGCATTTTGCCTTTATATATATATATATATATATATATATATATTATTGGATAGCCCGCAATGATAATGCTCATGGATGATACCGTAGAAAGTAAAGAAGAAAAAAAACAGAAAGACCGTTTCCTCCTAAACACGTTAATACTGTAATATCTAACGATTTTTTTTCTCTGAGTTTCCGAGTAATCGATGTTGTGCAGGGGGAGCAGCTGTTTCTGAAACCCGAGCGTCTCGCAACATTGAAGCCCCATAGCAGAAAGGACAAGCCACCGCAATATACCACGTTCAAGCCGAGTTTGAGTCATTGATAATTTTGTTATCTATTTTATATTGAATACGCTTAGAGAATAAATGAAATGGCATTCAATCAAAATGAAAGTGTACAAATATGCGTTTACCGACGATTGTCTCTTTTTTTATTATCAATCCCACGGATATTTCCTTTGAATTTCACGATTTTCTTTTGTTGCAATTGATTATTGCACTGATTTATTCTACTGATTATGAAATCGTTGATAAACATAAATGTTCATATCGATAAATAGCAAAAGGTAACTAATACTTTTTCTGGATTATCGAAATTTTGTCTAGTATTAATTTATTAAGGTATTGTCAATAAAAGACTTCTTGTTATCAACGGTTAAATGGCCAATGAAATCTCGAAGAAGTAGAGATAGAAGAGCGCATTAAAAAATTTGAAATATCTTGGATGCAACGAGTGACGAAAAATACATCAATCAACGAACTCACGGGTGGTAGTTTGTTCCTTGAACCTGTATCTCTACAAGCCCTGACCACACTCAACCATGTGTTCGAAACCATGACCTACCACAACTCGTCATCATGCGGGCGCTGCATTACCGCCTAATACCGCAATTGTAGCGACATCTCGTGACTCTTTTTAACGATAACTGATGTAGATAGTTTGCTTACCGATGAACGGTACGGGAGATGATTATCATCTTCCCCCTGCCCAACCCGAAAGATGACCATGCGACATCTATCGTCGTACACCGCGACCCCGTCACGTGACTTTTTCATCTTCTCTTAGAATGAGAGAGAAAGCTTCGAGAGGAACTAACTCATGGAGTCTAGAGTAAAGGAGTCCGATCTCTAATGGGGAACGGCCGAAAAAAGCGACCTCAAAAATTCAGCAAAAAAGGTGTCGCTGCGGTCGCAAGTTGGTCCGAGTGAAGTGAGCAAGAAATAAAATGTGCGTGGAATCTTGCTGAAGCTAGGCACCTACGGTCAATATACACATGACCCTTCGGTGTAATTGAGTGTAATCACGCGTCATCGTTAATATCATGGAGCCTAGAGTAAAGAAGTGCAATCTCTAATGGGGAACGGCCGAAAAAAGCGACCTCAAAAATTCAGCAAAAAAGGTGTCGCTGAGATCGCAAGTTGATCCGAGTGAAGTGAGCAAGAAATATACTGTACGTGGAACCTTGCTGAAGCTAGGCACCTACGGTCAATATACAAATATACACATGATCCTTCGGTGTAATTGAGTGTAATCACGCGTCATCGTTATTGTAACAGTTTTATGAAACTTTTAATTACTGCCAATCTGTAAAAATAAGGACATAGAGTAGCATTATATCGATTTTATAATATACTAACAAAAAGAAATGAAATAGTTTCGTGAAGGTTACAAAAAAAACCAATGCGATTTATATTGAACGAAATTGAAAGTACAATAGGTGAGGAGATTGTGCATTGATTATTCCAGGATCAATAAATAACTATAAAGACATCCCAGTTAAGAAATACAGACGATGAGCGTGTAATAAATAATGAGGTAAACATCGGGTTTTATAGTTATCGGGTCTTTATAGTTATTTATTGATCCTGGAATAATCAATGCACAATCTCCTGACCTATTGTACTTTAAATTTCGTTAAATATAAATCGCATTGGTTTTTTTTTGTAACCTTTACGAAACTATTTCATTTCTTTTTGTTACTATATTATAAAGTCGATATAATGCTATTCTATGTTCTTACGTTTACAGATTGGCAGTAATTAAAAATTTCATAAAACTGTTATATTAACGATGACGCGTGATTACACTCAATACACCGAAGGGTCATGTGCATATTGACCACCCGTGATATTGACCGTAGGTCCTTAGCTTCAGCGAGGTTCCACGCACAGTTTATTTCTTGCTCACTTCAGTCGGACCAACTTGCGACCGCAGCGACACCTTTTTTGCTGAATTATTGATACCGCCGGGAACTTGACCGGACAATTTTGACTTTTTAATTGTTTATCATATCTAATCGTTTGGTGGTCGTTTGGTAGTGATTGGTAGTCTATTTAAAAGGTTTGGTGGAAAATAGTTTTTATTTTATAAGACAATCAAAATTTTTGAGTGAAGTTGGCCGGACAATTATCAAATGTTAACCAAAAATGTTTTATGAAGGCTTATTCGACGCGGAATCATTTGGTAGTAACGAATATGTTAATGAAAAAGTTTGGTAGTTCTTGAAATACCTACAAAATATAAAAAACTATCTGTGGTCAGGTGGCGGGAGTACGAATTTTATGGCGTGAAGTTAGCCGGACAAAATTATTGTTTCTCAACCAATGTCATATATTCTAATGTCTCAATGATCTCAATTGAAGTAAAATCGTTTCGTGGTGATTGGTAGTCTAACTACAACGTTTGGTGGTCCACCGTTAAGCTTGCCAGATAACAAATTCATACGCGTCGACTGCACGGGGGTACGAGAGCTTCGATTGGTCGAGAAACGTATTCTGTTATATCGTGGTGTGTTATGAACGATAAAACCATTATTTGTCATCCGATTTTGTCCTGCAAGGTCTCAATAGAAGCAGAATCGTTTGGTGGTGTTTGGTAGTCCAATTACAACGTTAGGTGGTCAATCGTTTAAATTGCCAGATAACAAATTCATACGCGTCGACTGCACGGGGGAACGAGAGCTCCGATTGGTCGAGAAAGGTATTCCGTTGTATCGTGGCGCGTTATGAACGATAAAACCATTATTTTTCATCCGATTTTGTCCTGCAAGGTCTCAATAGAAGCAGAATTGGTTGGTGGTGATTGGTAATCCAATTACAACGTTAGGTGGTCAATCGTTTAGCTTGCCAGATAACAAATTCATACGCGTCGACTGCACGGAGGATCGAGAGCTCCGATTGGTCGAGAAACGTATTCCTTTGTATCGTGGCGCGTTATGGGCGATAAAACCATTATTTTGCATCGGATTTTGTCCTGCAAGGTCTCAATAGAAGTAGAATCGTTTAGTGGTGATTGATAGTCCAATTACAACGTTAGGTGGTCAATCGTTTAACTTGCCAGATAACAAATTCATACGAGTCGACTGCACGGGAGAACGAGAGCTCCGATTGGTCGAGAAACGTATTCCGTTGTATCGTGGCGCGTTATGAACGATAGAACCATTATTTTTCATCCGATTTTGTCCTGCAAGGTCTCAATAGAAGCAGAATTGGTTGGTGGTGATTGGTAGTCCGATTACAACGTTAGGTGGTCAATCGTTCAGCTTGCCAGATAACATACGTGTCGACTTCACGGGGGAACAAGAACTCCCATTGGTCGAGGCGTTTGTTCCATAAGGTCTCAATAGAATGATTAATACCCGTATTCATAGTCATTCCTTGAGGAATAAGGATCCCTTATTCCTACCTCAAGATACAGAATAAGGGATCCTTATTCCTCAAGGAGCCACTATGAATATGGGAATAATTGAAATAATTAAATTGAGTTGTAATGATTAATTGAAATAATTAGTAAATGAGCATGGTGCAATTTATCACATTGTTCGTTTATTACACATACGCCATATTATTACATATTATTGTTATTTTTATCTGATAATATTAACAGGAAATATTAAGTATACTGAGACCGATTTCTTACATTTTCAGCAACGGCCGCAAACGTTACGACTGTCCATTCTAATGATTCTGAGAAAGATACACTGCAATATGCGGCTCGATGATGACCTTGTTTGGATAGCGTATCGTTACTATGTCATTTCTCATGTCATTGAATAATTGCCAGGTACCGTAGGATCGCAGACAGTATGCAACGAAGTGATTTGCTGAAAACGTTACAGCACCGTCTAATCTGGAAGAGTAATCACCCATCAGCAGTCAATAGTTAATACATCTTCTAATTTCGGAGTGCATATTTCTATTCTGAATACAATCTTAAATATTTCGGGTGTCCTGAGTTCTTACTCGACCGATCAAACCTTCGCTATCAAAATGTTTTTCTCCCCATGCGTCGATTTTGTTACCGCACAACTTATTTTTACATAATCCCTGTATCTTTAAACTGTAGAAGCGTTCGTCTTCAGAGAGCTGTACGTCCGCTCGCTTAAATGTAAAGGCGCAAGGAAGTTACTGTTGTCGCCAAAGAGTGATAGCAATGGTGTTGGTCCACACCCGCGGGGTTAAGACGTATTTTACACGATTCCCATAGCAAACTGTGTCTTTTGGCTTGATCGTATCCCATTCTTCCTGATTCAGGGTCAAATCAAATTCTATTAATTCTCCAGAACACGTGTTGTTCGCGTCGTCAGCCGAATCAGTTGTTGCATTTTTAGTCTTATCTTTATCCATAAAACTTGAATCATTAGAGTCCTTGATATCGTGATAATCCTTGAGCCCTACATCCATGGCTACAATACCCAAATCAGCCCGTGCAGTGCTTAGAATGCCTCGTTGATCTTCACGAACGGCAATATAAACATCGTGTGCAGACCATTTACCTCCAAGTGCTGTACTCATGTCCATCCATACATTTGATGTATATGGTGGGAATGTGTTTGTGGTAAAATATTGGATGTATTCGTTAATAACACCGATGCCATCTATTACGAATACTCTAGATGGCCGCGGCATATTGCGTTCAACCGCAACAAATCCTGTAAAAAATGAGTTGATGAATAAAACAAAGTTTCTTGCGTACTGTGGGTTTGCAAAAATCTGCAAAAACATCGAAATACGGCACAGGAAAAGAAAGTGCGGGCGGAGATGTGTTGACTAAATAGCCGTCAAGACGTACCAAGTACAACTGAGCGAGATCAAAGCCATTTGATCTCGGTGGCATAAGAAACTTTTTGGCAGACTCTGTGCCTATAGAAGGTGTAATCACATAAAACCAAATCATATTTGAATTACACAAATTGCTAGTTCATATTTATTTAGGTTTCAGAATATGTAATGACATGCCAGTTAAAATCTATTTTGAAATGGTGGATTTTAAAATTTCACTTCAGTTTCCCCTTTGGAAGTAATATATGTATAACTCGACAAACAGATAGAGATAAGTGATGGAGAGTTTATAAAGTATGTCTCATAGGGTACATTATGGACTAGCTTAAGGAGGTCACCTAAAAATCGTGAAAGGGCAACTCTAATGCAACTGCGCAAGTGACATCCTGGAACTTTTTTAAAAAATCCAATTAACGATTATTATAACGAAAGATGACCATAAATGAAATAATTTTTTTTTAAGCCAACTAATGCAAATGTTATTCCAGTATTAACTTCTTACATGCAAACATCACAACAGCAATGAACCAAATTGGCTTCGTAGGGTGTCATTCTCTTTCTGAGAAGGTTCTTCTGGGTTTGAATAATATAGGCATATCCATTTAAAACTCTTGCACCGATGTAACAGAGCTTTTTTAAATAAAATGTCCCTGCATTAAGAAAAGTACAAACGTAAGTGTCTGCGCAAGACCTTCAAATAAAAATTCGTCACAACAGACTGGGCAAAATCTGCTTACAAAAAGAACCTTGCTAAGTTGTTTTGGTTCGTCAATGCTGTCTGTATCTTACAAGACGTTGAAAGGGAACAATAATACATACACTGATGACTGTGATGCAAAAAAAATTATTCCAATTATGAGAATGTTTCAAAATGTTGGTGTTCTCCGGGTACTGTTTTTTACGGCGTTCCAAGATTTCGTATACGCAGTTTTAATCCTATGATTATTAAGTGATTCCGCTACTTTAAAAAAAGTACTGTGATCCAATTATTGATTACTTCTGTGGAAACTACACGACTTTACAATACACTGTTACATGACGTTATTTTTGTTTTAATCACACTTGCCTTTGGTCTAACAAATTTGACTTATTCGTTTGTTTGGATAAGAATATGATATATTTTTTATTTTTATTATTATATTTTGATTAATTCAGTATTAACATGTGTTGAGGAAGTAATTCGCTACATACTCGTATTTCGTAAATCAAAAGGTTACGGCCACGCATCAAAAACACAATACAGTAGGATGTCGGGTTCAAAATTCTATAAGAATATACAGGGATATTCTATATATAGGGAAATTTTGGCATAATTATTGTAGCACGTGTTGCCGTATGTATGAATATGAAAATATATTAATTCTCTTCAATAGTGATTTTCTGCTTAATTTGAATGTACGATCTTAACTTCAATCGATTTCATTGCGGTATATGAAATACTGATGTAATCACTGCGAGTGCAAAAATAATATTGTCGTTACTGACTTCCCTCTTTATTCAGAAACAGTTAAAATTTTCGGTTAATCAAAATAGTAGCAAATACGAAATCTCAAAATATCAATGTGAAAAAGGCGAAATTTCGCTGATTACGAATAACACCCCTTTTCGTCGAAATCTCAATATTTCTATGAGAAAAAGGCGAAAAACGAAAAAAATCACTTTTTGGACGATTTTCAATGAAATTTCGAGTTTCTCAAGGAATATGGTACTGAATCAGTAATCAGCGAGTCAAAATACATCGATATAGCGTCCTTAAAGTAAATTTAAAGAATTCAACTTTTTTTTGCATTTCGGCGAAAAAGAAGTGTCTTCACTAAAATCGCTGTAACGTTGCTTCCCGATGGAGTTGGAACCCCACTCTGTACTCATTCTTTTCGTGATCGAAACCCCTTTAAAATGGCGCTTGAATCATTATGCTATCATTATTTTTCGATTTTTCACAGATTTTTAAAGTCGGACCATCGATTTTTGCGGATTTCTCCATACATATCCCTTCTCATTTTTTCGCCGATTTTCATCCTGCTCTCACAGCTACAATAATTAAGATATCGGGACGATCCAAAATGCATTCTCTAAGTCTACTCGAGACGTTTTGAAAACGCACGTCAAAACCCAAAATCGATGAAACGGGAGCAAAGTTATGACCATTTGAAATTTCGAGATTTTTAGGTTTTCGAAAAGGTGGGCCAAAAATTAAAATTTTTTTTTTTTCTCTTTTTTTTCTCTTTTTTCAATGTTTCGATACCCCATTCGATCGGAAATTTTCCGCTGATTACGAATAACACCGAGTTTAAGTCGAAATCTCAAAATATCAATGTGAAAAAGGCGAAATTTCGATGATCACGAATAACACCCCTTTTCGTCGAAATCTCAATATTTCTATGAGAAAAAGGCGAAAAACGAAAAAAATTACTTTTTGGACGATTTTAAATAAAATTTCGAGTTTCTCAAGGAAACGGGTACTGAATCAATAATCAGTGAGTCAAAATACATCGATATAGCGTCCTAAAAGTAAATTTAAAGAATTCAACATTTTTTTGCATTTCGGCGAAAAAGAAGTGTCTTCACTAAAATCGCTGTAACGTTGCTTCCCAAAGGAGTTGGAACCCCACTCTGTACTCATTCTTTTCGCGATCGAAACCCCTCTAAAATGGCGCTTGAATCATTGTGCTATCATTATTTTTCGATTTTTCACAGATTTTTAAAGTCGGACCATCGATTTTTGCGGATTTCTCCATACATACCCCTTCTCATTTTTTTCGCCGATTTTCAACCTGCTCTCACGGCTACAATAATTGAGATATCGGGATGATCCAAAATGCATTCTCTAAGTCTACTCGAGACGTTTCGAAAACGCACGTCACAACCCAAAATCGATGAAACGGGAGCAAAGTTATGATCATTTGAAATTTCGAAATTTTTAGGTTTTCGAAAAGGTGCGCCAAAAATTAAAATTTTTTTTTTTTCTCTTTTTTCGATGTTTCGATACCCCATTCGATTGGAAATTTTCCGCTGATTACGAATAACACCGAGTTTTAGTCGAAAACTCAAAATATCAATATGAAAAAGGCGAAATTTGGCTGATCACGAATAACCCCCGTTTTCGTCGAAATATCAATATTTCTATGAGAAAAAGGCGAAAAACGAAAAAAATCACTTTTTGGACGATTTTAAATAAAATTTCGAGTTTCTCAAGGAAACGGGTACTGAATCAATAATCAGCGAGTCAAAATACATCGATATAGCGTCCTAAACAAAAATTTAAAGAATTCAACATTGTTTTGCATTTCGGCGTAAAGAAGTGTCTTCACTAAAATCGCTGTAACGTTGCTTCCCGATGGAGTTGGAACCCCACTCTGTGCTCATTCTTTTCGCGATCGAAACCCCTTTAAAATGGCGCTTGAATCATTGTGCTATCATTATTTTTCGATTTTTCACAGATTTTTAAAGTCGGACCATCGATTTTTGCGGATTTCTCCATACATACCCCTTCTCATTTTTTTCGCCGATTTTCATCCTGCTCTCACGGCTACAATAATTGAGATATCGGGATGATCCAAAATGCATTCTCTGAATCTACTCGAGACGTTCTGAAAACGCACGTCAAAACCCAAAATCGATGAAACGGGAGCCAAGTTATGACCATTTGAAATTTCTAGGTTTTCGAAAAGGTGTGCGAAAAATTAAAATTATTATTTTTTCTCTTTTTTGAATGTTTCGATACCCCATTCGATCGGAAATTTTCCGCTGATTACGAATAACACCGAGTTTTAGTCGAAATCTCAAAATATCAATGTGAAAAAGGCGAAATTTCGCTGATCACGAATAACACCCCTTTTCGTCGAAATCTCAATATTTCTATGAGAAAAAGGCGAAAAACGAAAAAAATCACTTTTTGGACGATTTTATATAAAATTTCGAGTTTCTCAAGGAAACGGGTACTGAATCAGTATTCAGCGAGTCAAAATACATCGATATAGCGTCCTAAACAATAATTTAAAGAATTCAACATTTTTTTGCATTTCGGCGAAAAAGAAGTGCCTTCACTAAAATCTCTGTAACGTTGCTTCCCGATGGAGTTGGAACCCCACTCTGTACTCATTCTTTTCGCGATCGAAACCCCTGTAAAATGGCGCTTGAATCATTGTGCTATCATTATTTTTCGATTTTTCACAGATTTTAAAAGTCGGACCATCGATTTTTGCGGATTTCTCCATACATACCCCTTCTCATTTTTTTCGCCGATTTTCATCCTGCTCTCACGGCTAATTGAGATATCGGGATGATCCAAATTGCATTCTCTAAGTCTACTCGAGACGTTTTGAAAACGCACGTCAAAACCCAAAATCGATGAAACGGGAGCAAAGTTATGACCATTTGAAATTTCGAGATTTTTAGGTTTTCGAAAAGGTGGGCCAAAAATTAAAATTTTTTTTTTTTTTTTTTTCAATGTTTCCATACCCCATTCGATCGGAAATTTTCCGCTGATTACGAATAACACCGAGCTTTAGTCGAAATCTCGTTGATCACGAATAACACCCCTTTTCGTCGAAATCTCAATATTTCAATGAGAAAAAGGCGAAAAACGAAAAAAATCACTTTTTGGACGATTTTCAATGAAATTTCTAGTTCCTCAAGGAAACGGGTACTGAATCAGTTATCAGCAAGTCAAAATACATCGATATAGCGTCCTAAAAGAAAATTTACAGAATTCAAAATATTTTTACATTTCGGCGAAAAAGAAGTGCCTTCACTAAAATCTCTGTAACGTTGCTTCCCGATGGAGTTGGAACCCCACTCTGTACTCATTCTTTTCGTGATCGAAACCCCTTTAAAATGGCGCTTGAATCATTGTGCTATCATTATTTTTCGATTTTTCACAGATTTTTAAAGTCGGACCATCGATTTTTGCGGATTTCTCCATACATACCCCTTCTCGTTTTTTTCGCCGATTTTCATCCTGCTCTCACGGCTACAATAATTGAGATATCGGGATGATCCAAAATGCATTCTCTAAGTCTACTCGAGACCTTCTGAAAACGCACGTCAAAACCCAAAATCGATGAAACGGGAGCAAAGTTATGACCATTTGAAATTTCGAGATTTTTAGGTTTTCGAAAAGGTGGGCCAAAAATTAAAATTTTTTTTTTTTCTCTTTTTTCAATGTTTCGATACCCCATTCGATCGGAAATTTTCCGCTGATTACGAATAACACCGAGTTTTAGTCGAAATCTCAAAATATCAATGTGAAAAAGGCGAAATTTCGCTGATCACGAATAACACCCCTTTTCGTCGAAATCTCAATATTTCTATGAGAAAAAGGCGAAAAACGAAAAAAACCACTTTTTGGACGATTTTAAATAAAATTTCGAGTTTCTCAAGGAAACGGGTACTGAATCAGTAATCAGCGAGTCAAAATACATCGATTTAGCGTCCTAAAAGTAAATTTAAAGAATTCAACATTTTTTTGCATTTCGGCGAAAAAGAAGTGCCTTCACTAAAATCGCTGTAACGTTGCTTCCCGATGGAGTTGGAACCCACTCTGTACTCATTCTTTTCGCGATCGGAACCCCTTTAAAATGGCGCTTGAATCATTGTGCTATCATTATTTTTCGATTTTTCACAGATTTTTAAAGTCGGACCATCGATTTTTGCGGATTTCTCCATACATACCCCTTCTCATTTTTTTCGCTGATTTTCATCCTGCTCTCACGGCTACAATAATTGAGATATCGGGATGATCCAAATTGCATTCTCTAAGTCTACTCGAGACGTTTTGAAAACGCACGTCAAAACCCAAAATCGATGTAACGGGAGCAAAGTTATGACCATTTGAAATTTCGAGATTTTTAGGTTTTCGAAAAGGTGGGCCAAAAATTAAAATTTTTTTTTTTTTTTTTTTCAATGTTTCCATACCCCATTCGATCGGAAATTTTCCGCTGATTACGAATAACACCGAGCTTTAGTCGAAATCTCATTGATCACGAATAACACCCCTTTTCGTCGAAATCTCAATATTTCAATGAGAAAAAGGCGAAAAACGAAAAAAATCACTTTTTGGATGATTTTCAATGAAATTTCTAGTTTCTCAAGGAAACTGGTACTGAATCAGTAATCAGCGAGTCAAAATACATCGATATAGCGTCCTAAAAGTAAATTTAAAGAATTCAAAATTTTTTTGCATTTCGGCGAAAAAGAAGATTTTTAGGTTTTCGAAAAGGTGGGCGAAAAATTAAAATTTTTTTTTTTCTCTTTTTTGAATGTTTCGATACCCCATTCGATCGGAAATTTTCCGCTGATTACGAATAACACCGAGTTTTAGTCGAAAACTCAAAATATCAATGTGAAAAAGGCGAAATTTGGCTGATCACGAATAACCCCCGTTTTCGTCGAAATATCAATATTTCTATGAGAAAAAGGCGAAAAACGAAAAAAATCACTTTTTGGACGATTTTAAATAAAATTTCGAGTTTCTCAAGGAAACGGGTACTGAATCAATAATCAGCGAGTCAAAATACATCGATATAGCGTCCTAAACAAAAATTTAAAGAATTCAACATTGTTTTGCATTTCGGCGTAAAGAAGTGTCTTCACTAAAATCGCTGTAACGTTGCTTCCCGATGGAGTTGGAACCCCACTCTGTGCTCATTCTTTTCGCGATCGAAACCCCTTTAAAATGGCGCTTGAATCATTGTGCTATCATTATTTTTCGATTTTTCACAGATTTTTAAAGTCGGACCATCGATTTTTGCGGATTTCTCCATACATACCCCTTCTCATTTTTTTCGCCGATTTTCATCCTGCTCTCACGGCTACAATAATTGAGATATCGGGATGATCCAAAATGCATTCTCTGAATCTACTCGAGACGTTCTGAAAACGCACGTCAAAACCCAAAATCGATGAAACGGGAGCCAAGTTATGACCATTTGAAATTTCTAGGTTTTCGAAAAGGTGTGCGAAAAATTAAAATTATTTTTTTTTCTCTTTTTTGAATGTTTCGATACCCCATTCGATCGGAAATTTTCCGCTGATTACGAATAACACCGAGTTTTAGTCGAAATCTCAAAATATCAATGTGAAAAAGGCGAAATTTCGCTGATCACGAATAACACCCCTTTTCGTCGAAATCTCAATATTTCTATGAGAAAAAGGCGAAAAACGAAAAAAATCACTTTTTGGACGATTCTATATAAAATTTCGAGTTTCTCAAGGAAACGGGTACTGAATCAGTATTCAGCGAGTGAAAATACATCGATATAGCGTCCTAAACAATAATTTAAAGAATTCAACATTTTTTTGCATTTCGGCGAAAAAGAAGTGCCTTCACTAAAATCTCTGTAACGTTGCTTCCCGATGGAGTTGGAACCCCACTCTGTACTCATTCTTTTCGCGATCGAAACCCCTGTAAAATGGCGCTTGAATCATTGTGCTATCATTATTTTTCGATTTTTCACAGATTTTAAAAGTCGGACCATCGATTTTTGCGGATTTCTCCATACATACCCCTTCTCATTTTTTTCGCCGATTTTCATCCTGCTCTCACGGCTAATTGAGATATCGGGATGATCCAAATTGCATTCTCTAAGTCTACTCGAGACGTTTTGAAAACGCACGTCAAAACCCAAAATCGATGAAACGGGAGCAAAGTTATGACCATTTGAAATTTCGAGATTTTTAGGTTTTCGAAAAGGTGGGCCAAAAATTAAAATTTTTTTTTTTTTTTTTTTCAATGTTTCCATACCCCATTCGATCGGAAATTTTCCGCTGATTACGAATAACACCGAGCTTTAGTCGAAATCTCGTTGATCACGAATAACACCCCTTTTCGTCGAAATCTCAATATTTCAATGAGAAAAAGGCGAAAAACGAAAAAAATCACTTTTTGGACGATTTTCAATGAAATTTCTAGTTCCTCAAGGAAACGGGTACTGAATCAGTTATCAGCAAGTCAAAATACATCGATATAGCGTCCTAAAAGAAAATTTACAGAATTCAAAATATTTTTACATTTCGGCGAAAAAGAAGTGCCTTCACTAAAATCTCTGTAACGTTGCTTCCCGATGGAGTTGGAACCCCACTCTGTACTCATTCTTTTCGTGATCGAAACCCCTTTAAAATGGCGCTTGAATCATTGTGCTATCATTATTTTTCGATTTTTCACAGATTTTTAAAGTCGGACCATCGATTTTTGCGGATTTCTCCATACATACCCCTTCTCGTTTTTTTCGCCGATTTTCATCCTGCTCTCACGGCTACAATAATTGAGATATCGGGATGATCCAAAATGCATTCTCTAAGTCTACTCGAGACCTTCTGAAAACGCACGTCAAAACCCAAAATCGATGAAACGGGAGCAAAGTTATGACCATTTGAAATTTCGAGATTTTTAGGTTTTCGAAAAGGTGGGCCAAAAATTAAAATTTTTTTTTTTTCTCTTTTTTCAATGTTTCGATACCCCATTCGATCGGAAATTTTCCGCTGATTACGAATAACACCGAGTTTTAGTCGAAATCTCAAAATATCAATGTGAAAAAGGCGAAATTTCGCTGATCACGAATAACACCCCTTTTCGTCGAAATCTCAATATTTCTATGAGAAAAAGGCGAAAAACGAAAAAAACCACTTTTTGGACGATTTTAAATAAAATTTCGAGTTTCTCAAGGAAACGGGTACTGAATCAGTAATCAGCGAGTCAAAATACATCGATTTAGCGTCCTAAAAGTAAATTTAAAGAATTCAACATTTTTTTGCATTTCGGCGAAAAAGAAGTGCCTTCACTAAAATCGCTGTAACGTTGCTTCCCGATGGAGTTGGAACCCACTCTGTACTCATTCTTTTCGCGATCGGAACCCCTTTAAAATGGCGCTTGAATCATTGTGCTATCATTATTTTTCGATTTTTCACAGATTTTTAAAGTCGGACCATCGATTTTTGCGGATTTCTCCATACATACCCCTTCTCATTTTTTTCGCTGATTTTCATCCTGCTCTCACGGCTACAATAATTGAGATATCGGGATGATCCAAATTGCATTCTCTAAGTCTACTCGAGACGTTTTGAAAACGCACGTCAAAACCCAAAATCGATGTAACGGGAGCAAAGTTATGACCATTTGAAATTTCGAGATTTTTAGGTTTTCGAAAAGGTGGGCCAAAAATTAAAATTTTTTTTTTTTTTTTTTTCAATGTTTCCATACCCCATTCGATCGGAAATTTTCCGCTGATTACGAATAACACCGAGCTTTAGTCGAAATCTCATTGATCACGAATAACACCCCTTTTCGTCGAAATCTCAATATTTCAATGAGAAAAAGGCGAAAAACGAAAAAAATCACTTTTTGGATGATTTTCAATGAAATTTCTAGTTTCCCAAGGAAACTGGTACTGAATCAGTAATCAGCGAGTCAAAATACATCGATATAGCGTCCTAAAAGTAAATTTAAAGAATTCAAAATTTTTTTGCATTTCGGCGAAAAAGAAGATTTTTAGGTTTTCGAAAAGGTGGGCGAAAAATTAAAATTTTTTTTTTTCTCTTTTTTGAATGTTTCGATACCCCATTCGATCGGAAATTTTCCGCTGATTACGAATAACACCGAGTTTTAGTCGAAATCTCAAAATATCAATGTGAAAAAGGCGAAATTTGGCTGATCACGAATAACCCCCGTTTTCGTCGAAATATCAATATTTCTATGAGAAAAAGGCGAAAAACGAAAAAAATCACTTTTTGGACGATTTTAAATAAAATTTCGAGTTTCTCAAGGAAACGGGTACTGAATCAATAATCAGCGAGTCAAAATACATCGATATAGCGTCCTAAACAAAAATTTAAAGAATTCAACATTGTTTTGCATTTCGGCGTAAAGAAGTGTCGTCACTAAAATCGCGGTAACGTTGCTTCCCGATGGAGTTGGAACCCCACTCTGTGCTCATTCTTTTCGCGATCGAAACCCCTTTAAAATGGCGCTTGAATCATTGTGCTATCATTATTTTTCGATTTTTCACAGATTTTGAAAGTCGGACCATCGATTTTTGCGGATTTCTCCATACATACCCCTTCTCATTTTTATCGCCGATTTTCATCCTGCTCTCACGGCTACAATAATTGAGATATCGGAATGATCCACAATGCATTCTCTAAGTCTACTCGAGACGTTTTGAAAACGCACGTCAAAACCCAAAATCGATGAAACGGGAGCCAAGTTATGACCATTTGAAATTTCGAGATTTTCAGGTTTTCGAACAGCAGGGCCAAAAATTAAAATTTTTTTTTTTTCTCTTTTTTCAATGTTCCGATACCCCATTCGATCGGAAATTTTCCGCTGATTATGAATAACACCGAGTTTTAGTCGAAATCTCAAAATATCAATGTGAAAAAGGCGAAATTTCGCTGATCACGAATAACACCCCTTTTCGTCGAAATCTCAATATTTCAATGAGAAAAAGGCGAAAAACGAAAAAAATCACTTTTTGGACGATTTTCAATGAAATTTCGAGTTTCTCAAGGAAACAGGTACTGAATCAGTAATCAGCGAGTCAAAATACATCGATATAGCGTCCTAAACAAAAATTTAAAGAATTCAACATTTTTTTGCATTTCGGCGAAAAAGAAGTGCCTTCACTAAAATCTCTGTAACGTTGCTTCCCGATGGAGTTGGAACCCCACTCTGTACTCATTCTTTTCGTGATCGAAACCCCTTTAAAATGGCGCTTGAATCATTGTGCTATCATTATTTTTCGATTTTTCACAGATTTTTAAAGTCGGACCATCGATTTTTGCGGATTTCTCCATACATACCCCTTCTCATTTTTTTCGCCGATTTTCATCCTGCTCTCACGGCTACAATAATTGAGATATCGGGATGATCCAAAATGCATTCTCTGAATCTACTGGAGACGTTCTGAAAACGCACGTCAAAACCCAAAATCGATGAAACGGGAGCCAAGTTATGACCATTTGAAATTTCGAGATTTTTAGGTTTTCGAAAAGGTTGGCCAAAAATTAAAATTTTTTTTTTTTCTCTTTTTTCAATGTTTCGATACCCCATTCGATCGGAAATTTTCCGCTGATTACGAATAACACCGAGTTTTAGTCGAAATCTCAAAATATCAATGTGAAAACGGCGAAATTTCGCTGATCACGAATAACACCCCTTTTCGTCGAAATCTCAATATTTCAATGAGAAAAAGGCGAAAAACGAAAAAAATCACTTTTTGGACGATTTTCAATGAAATTTCTAGTTTCTCAAGGAAACTGGTACTGAATCAGCAATCAGCGAGTCAAAATACATCGATATAGCGTCCTAAAAGTAAATTTAAAGAATTCAACATTTTTTTGCATTTCGGCGTAAAGAAGTGTCGTCACTAAAATCGCGGTAACGTTGCTTCCCGATGGAGTTGGAACCCCACTCTGTGCTCATTCTTTTCGCGATCGAAACCCCTTTAAAATGGCGCTTGAATCATTGTGCTATCATTATTTTTCGATTTTTCACAGATTTTGAAAGTCGGACCATCGATTTTTGCGGATTTCTCCATACATACCCCTTCTCATTTTTTTTGCCGATTTTCATCCTGCTCTCACGGCTACAATAATTGAGATATCGGGATGATCCAAAATGCATTCTCTAAGTCTACTCGAGACGTTCTGAAAACGCACGTCAAAACCCAAAATCGATGGAACGGGAGTAAAGTTATGACCATTTGAAATTTCGAGATTTTTAGGTTTTCGAAAAGGTGGGCCAAAAATTAAAATTTTTTTTTTTTCTCTTTTTTCAATGTTTCGATACCCCATTCGATCGGAAATTTTCCGCTGATTACGAATAACACCGAGTTTTAGTCGAAATCTCAAAATATGAATGAGAAAAAGGCGAAATTTCGCTGATCACGAATAACACCCCTTTTCGTCGAAATCTCAATATTTCTATGAGAAAAAGGCGAAAAACGAAAAAAATCACTTTTTGGACGATTTTCAATGAAATTTCTAGTTTCTCGAGGCAAGTGGTACTGAATCAGTAATCAGCGAGTCAAAATACATCGATATAGCGTCCTAAACAAAAATTTAAAGAATTCTACATTTTTTTGCATTTCGGCGTAAAGAAGTGTCTTCACTAAAATCGCTGTAACGTTGCTTCCCGATGGAGTTGGAACCCCACTCTGTGCTCATTCTTTTCGCGATCGAAACCCCTTTAAAATGGCGATTGAATCATTGTGCTATCATTATTTTTCGATTTTTCACAGATTTTTAAAGTCGGACCATCGATTTTTGCGGATTTCTCCATACATACCCCTTCTCATTTTTTTCGCCGCTTTTCATCCTGCTCTCACGGCTACAATAATTGAGATATCGGGATGATCCAAAATGCATTCTCTAAGTCTACTCGAGACGTTTTGAAAACGCACGTCAAAACACAAAATCGATGAAACGGGAGCCAAGTTATGACCATTTGAAATTTCGAGATTTTTAGGTTTTCGAAAAGGTGGGCCAAAAATAAAATTTTTTTTTTTTCTCTTTTTTGAATGTTTCGATACCCCATTCGATCGGAAATTTTCCGCTAATTACGAATAACACCGAGTTTTAGTCGAAATCTCAAAATATCAATGTGAAAAAGGCGAAATTTCGCTGATCACGAATAACACCCCTTTTCGTCGAAATCTCAATATTTCTATGAGAAAAAGGCGAAAAACGAAAAAAATCACTTTTTGGACGATTTTATATAAAATTTCGAGTTTCTCAAGGAAACGGGTACTGAATCAGTAATGAGCGAGTCAAAATACATCGATATAGCGTCCTAAACAAAAATTTAAAGAATTTAACATTTTTTTGCATTTCGGCGAAAAAGAAGTGCCTTCACTAAAATCTCTGTAACGTTGCTTCCCGATGGAGTTGGAACCCCACTCTGTACTCATTGTTTTCGTGGTCGAAAACCCTTAAGAATGGCGCTTGAATCATTCTGCTATCATCATTTTTCGATTTTTCACAGATTTTTCAAGTCGGACCATCGATTTTTGCGGATTTCTCCATACATACCCCTTCTCATTTTTCTCGCCGATATTCAACCTGCTCTCACGGCTACAATAATTGAGATATCGGGATGATCCAAAAAGCATTCTCTAAGTCTACTCGAGACGTTTTGAAAACGCACGTCAAAACCCAAAATCGATGAAACGGGAGCCAAGTTATGACCATTTGAAATTTCGAGATTTTTAGGTTTTCGAAATGGTGGGCGAAAAATTAAAATTTTTTTTTTTCTCTTTTTTGAATATTTCGATACCCCATTCGATCGGAAATTTTCCGCTGATTACGAATAACACCGAGTTTTAGTCGAAATCTCAAAATATCAATGTGAAAAAGGCGAAATTTCGCTGATCACGAATAACACCCCTTTTCGTCGAAATCTCAATATTTCTATGAGAAAAAGGTGAAAAACGAAAAAAATCACTTTTGGGACGATTTTAAATAAAATTTCGAGCTTCTCAAGGAAACGGGTACTGAATCAGTAATCAGCGAGTCAAAATACATCGATATAGCGTCCTAAAAGTAAATTTAAAGAATTCAACATTTTTTTGCATTTCGGCGAAAAAAAAGTGTCTTCACTAAAATCGCTGTAACGTTGCTTCCCGATGGAGTTGGAACCCCACTCTGTGCTCATTCTTTTCGCGATCGAAACCCCTTTAAAATGGCGATTGAATCATTGTGCTATCATTATTTTTCGATTTTTCACAGATTTTTAAAGTCGGACCATCGATTTTTGCGGATTTCTCCATACATACCCCTTCTCATTTTTTTCGCCGCTTTTCATCCTGCTCTCACGGCTACAATAATTGAGATATCGGGATGATCCAAAATGCATTCTCTAAGTCTACTCGAGACGTTCTGAAAACGCACGTCAAAACCCAAAATCGATGGAACGGGAGTAAAGTTATGACCATTTGAAATTTCGAGATTTTTAGGTTTTCGAAAAGGTGGGCCAAAAATTAAAATTTTTTTTTTTCTCTTTTTTCAATGTTTCGATACCCCATTCGATCGGAAATTTTCCGCTGATTACGAATAACACCGAGTTTTAGTCGAAATCTCAATATATCAATGTCAAAAAGGCGAAATTTCGCTGATCACGAATTACACCCCTTTTCGTCGAAATCTCAATATTTCTATGAGAAAAAGGCGAAAAACGAAAAAAATCACTTTTGGGACGATTTTAAATAAAATTTCGAGCTTCTCAAGGAAACGGGTACTGAATCAGTTATCAGCAAGTCAAAATACATCGATATAGCGTCCTAAAAGAAAATTTACAGAATTCAAAATATTTTTACATTTCGGCGAAAAAGAAGTGGCTTCACTAAAATCGCTGTAACGTTGCTTCCCGATGGAGTTGGAACTCCACTCTGATCTCATTGTTTTCGTGGTCGAAAACCCTTAAGAATGGCGCTTGAATCATTCTGCTATCATCATTTTTCGATTTTTCACAGATTTTTCAAGTCGGACCATCGATTTTTGCGGATTTCTCCATACATACCCCTTCTCATTTTTTTCGCCGCTTTTCATCCTGCTCTCACGGCTACAATAATTGAGATATCGGGACGATCCAAAATGCATTCTCTAAGTCTACTCGAGACGTTTTGAAAACGCACGTCAAAACACAAAATCGATGAAACGGGAGCCAAGTTATGACCATTTGAAATTTCGAGATTTTTAGGTTTTCGAAATGGTGGGCGAAAAATTAAAATTTTTTTTTTTCTCTTTTTTGAATATTTCGATACCCCATTCGATCGGAAATTTTCCGCTGATTACGAATAACACCGAGTTTTAGTCGAAATCTCAAAATATCAATGTGAAAAAGGCGAAATTTCGCTGATCACGAATAACACCCCTTTTCGTCGAAATCTCAATATTTCTATGAGAAAAAGGTGAAAAACGAAAAAAATCACTTTTGGGACGATTTTAAATAAAATTTCGAGCTTCTCAAGGAAACGGGTACTGAATCAGTAATCAGCGAGTCAAAATACATCGATATAGCGTCCTAAAAGTAAATTTAAAGAATTCAACATTTTTTTGCATTTCGGCGAAAAAAAAGTGTCTTCACTAAAATCGCTGTAACGTTGCTTCCCGATGGAG
The DNA here is from genome assembly GCA_958009045.1 of Oxytorus armatus. Taxonomy (NCBI): domain Eukaryota; kingdom Metazoa; phylum Arthropoda; class Insecta; order Hymenoptera; family Ichneumonidae; genus Oxytorus; species Oxytorus armatus. The sequence goes on from OY253752.1 coordinate 14,877,076, forward strand.
TTGGAACCCCACTCTGTGCTCATTCTTTTCGCGATCGAAACCCCTTTAAAATGGCGATTGAATCATTGTGCTATCATTATTTTTCGATTTTTCACAGATTTTTAAAGTCGGACCATCGATTTTTGCGGATTTCTCCATACATACCCCTTCTCATTTTTTTCGCCGCTTTTCATCCTGCTCTCACGGCTACAATAATTGAGATATCGGGATGATCCAAAATGCATTCTCTAAGTCTACTCGAGACGTTCTGAAAACGCACGTCAAAACCCAAAATCGATGGAACGGGAGTAAAGTTATGACCATTTGAAATTTCGAGATTTTTAGGTTTTCGAAAAGGTGGGCCAAAAATTAAAATTTTTTTTTTTCTCTTTTTTCAATGTTTCGATACCCCATTCGATCGGAAATTTTCCGCTGATTATGAATAACACCGAGTTTTAGTCGAAATCTCAATATATCAATGTCAAAAAGGCGAAATTTCGCTGATCACGAATTACACCCCTTTTCGTCGAAATCTCAATATTTCTATGAGAAAAAGGCGAAAAACGAAAAAAATCACTTTTGGGACGATTTTAAATAAAATTTCGAGCTTCTCAAGGAAACGGGTACTGAATCAGTTATCAGCAAGTCAAAATACATCGATATAGCGTCCTAAAAGAAAATTTACAGAATTCAAAATATTTTTACATTTCGGCGAAAAAGAAGTGGCTTCACTAAAATCGCTGTAACGTTGCTTCCCGATGGAGTTGGAACTCCACTCTGATCTCATTGTTTTCGTGGTCGAAAACCCTTAAGAATGGCGCTTGAATCATTCTGCTATCATCATTTTTCGATTTTTCACAGATTTTTCAAGTCGGACCATCGATTTTTGCGGATTTCTCCATACATACCCCTTCTCATTTTTTTCGCCGATTTTCATCCTGCTCTCACGGCTACAATAATTGAGATATCGGGATGATCCAAATTGCATTCTCTAAGTCTACTCGAGACGTTTTGAAAACGCACGTCGAAACCCAAAATCGATGTAACGGGAGCAAAGTTATGACCATTTGAAATTTCGAGATTTTTAGGTTTTCGAAAAGGTGGGCCAAAAATTAAAATTTTTTTTTTTTTTTTTTTCAATGTTTCCATACCCCATTCGATCGGAAATTTTCCGCTGATTACGAATAACACCGAGCTTTAGTCGAAATCTCATTGATCACGAATAACACCCCTTTTCGTCGAAATCTCAATATTTCAATGAGAAAAAGGCGAAAAACGAAAAAAATCACTTTTTGGATGATTTTCAATGAAATTTCTAGTTTCCCAAGGAAACTGGTACTGAATCAGTAATCAGCGAGTCAAAATACATCGATATAGCGTCCTAAAAGTAAATTTAAAGAATTCAAAATTTTTTTGCATTTCGGCGAAAAAGAAGATTTTTAGGTTTTCGAAAAGGTGGGCGAAAAATTAAAATTTTTTTTTTTCTCTTTTTTGAATGTTTCGATACCCCATTCGATCGGAAATTTTCCGCTGATTACGAATAACACCGAGTTTTAGTCGAAATCTCAAAATATCAATGTGAAAAAGGCGAAATTTCGCTGATCACGAATAACACCCCTTTTCGTCGAAATCTCAATATTTCTATGAGCAAAAGGCGAAAAACGAAAAAAATCACTTTTTGGACGATTTTCAATGAAATTTCTAGTTTCTCAAGGAAACTGGTACTGAATCAGTAATCAGCGAGTCAAAATACATCGATATAGCGTCCTAAACAAAAATTTAAAGAATTCCACATTGTTTTGCATTTCGGCGTAAAGAAGTGTCTTCACTAAAATCGCTGTAACGTTGCTTCCCGATGGAGTTGGAACCCCACTCTGTGCTCATTCTTTTCGCGATCGAAACCCCTTTAAAATGGCGCTTGAATCATTGTGCTATCATTATTTTTCGATTTTTCACAGATTTTTAAAGTCGGACCATCGATTTTTGCGGATTTCTCCATACATACCCCTTCTCATTTTTTTCGCTGATTTTCATCCTGCTCTCACGGCTACAATAATTGAGATATCGGGATGATCCAAATTGCATTCTCTAAGTCTACTCGAGACGTTTTGAAAACGCACGTCAAAACCCAAAATCGATGTAACGGGAGCAAAGTTATGACCATTTGAAATTTCGAGATTTTTAGGTTTTCGAAAAGGTGGGCCAAAAATTAAAATTTTTTTTTTTTTTTTTTTCAATGTTTCCATACCCCATTCGATCGGAAATTTTCCGCTGATTACGAATAACACCGAGCTTTAGTCGAAATCTCATTGATCACGAATAACACCCCTTTTCGTCGAAATCTCAATATTTCAATGAGAAAAAGGCGAAAAACGAAAAAAATCACTTTTTGGATGATTTTCAATGAAATTTCTAGTTTCTCAAGGAAACTGGTACTGAATCAGTAATCAGCGAGTCAAAATACATCGATATAGCGTCCTAAAAGTAAATTTAAAGAATTCAAAATTTTTTTGCATTTCGGCGAAAAAGAAGATTTTTAGGTTTTCGAAAAGGTGGGCGAAAAATTAAAATTTTTTTTTTTCTCTTTTTTGAATGTTTCGATACCCCATTCGATCGGAAATTTTCCGCTGATTACGAATAACACCGAGTTTTAGTCGAAAACTCAAAATATCAATGTGAAAAAGGCGAAATTTGGTTGATCACGAATAACCCCCGTTTTCGTCGAAATATCAATATTTCTATGAGAAAAAGGCGAAAAACGAAAAAAATCACTTTTTGGACGATTTTAAATAAAATTTCGAGTTTCTCAAGGAAACGGGTACTGAATCAATAATCAGCGAGTCAAAATACATCGATATAGCGTCCTAAACAAAAATTTAAAGAATTCAACATTGTTTTGCATTTCGGCGTAAAGAAGTGTCGTCACTAAAATCGCGGTAACGTTGCTTCCCGATGGAGTTGGAACCCCACTCTGTGCTCATTCTTTTCGCGATCGAAACCCCTTTAAAATGGCGCTTGAATCATTGTGCTATCATTATTTTTCGATTTTTCACAGATTTTGAAAGTCGGACCATCGATTTTTGCGGATTTCTCCATACATACCCCTTCTCATTTTTATCGCCGATTTTCATCCTGCTCTCACGGCTACAATAATTGAGATATCGGAATGATCCACAATGCATTCTCTAAGTCTACTCGAGACGTTTTGAAAACGCACGTCAAAACCCAAAATCGATGAAACGGGAGCCAAGTTATGACCATTTGAAATTTCGAGATTTTCAGGTTTTCGAACAGCAGGGCCAAAAATTAAAATTTTTTTTTTTTTCTCTTTTTTCAATGTTCCGATACCCCATTCGATCGGAAATTTTCCGCTGATTATGAATAACACCGAGTTTTAGTCGAAATCTCAAAATATCAATGTGAAAAAGGCGAAATTTCGCTGATCACGAATAACACCCCTTTTCGTCGAAATCTCAATATTTCAATGAGAAAAAGGCGAAAAACGAAAAAAATCACTTTTTGGACGATTTTCAATGAAATTTCGAGTTTCTCAAGGAAACAGGTACTGAATCAGTAATCAGCGAGTCAAAATACATCGATATAGCGTCCTAAACAAAAATTTAAAGAATTCAACATTTTTTTGCATTTCGGCGAAAAAGAAGTGCCTTCACTAAAATCTCTGTAACGTTGCTTCCCGATGGAGTTGGAACCCCACTCTGTACTCATTCTTTTCGTGATCGAAACCCCTTTAAAATGGCGCTTGAATCATTGTGCTATCATTATTTTTCGATTTTTCACAGATTTTTAAAGTCGGACCATCGATTTTTGCGGATTTCTCCATACATACCCCTTCTCATTTTTTTCGCCGATTTTCATCCTGCTCTCACGGCTACAATAATTGAGATATCGGGATGATCCAAAATGCATTCTCTGAATCTACTGGAGACGTTCTGAAAACGCACGTCAAAACCCAAAATCGATGAAACGGGAGCCAAGTTATGACCATTTGAAATTTCGAGATTTTTAGGTTTTCGAAAAGGTTGGCCAAAAATTAAAATTTTTTTTTTTTCTCTTTTTTCAATGTTTCGATACCCCATTCGATCGGAAATTTTCCGCTGATTACGAATAACACCGAGTTTTAGTCGAAATCTCAAAATATCAATGTGAAAACGGCGAAATTTCGCTGATCACGAATAACACCCCTTTTCGTCGAAATCTCAATATTTCAATGAGAAAAAGGCGAAAAACGAAAAAAATCACTTTTTGGACGATTTTCAATGAAATTTCTAGTTTCTCAAGGAAACTGGTACTGAATCAGCAATCAGCGAGTCAAAATACATCGATATAGCGTCCTAAAAGTAAATTTAAAGAATTCAACATTTTTTTGCATTTCGGCGTAAAGAAGTGTCGTCACTAAAATCGCGGTAACGTTGCTTCCCGATGGAGTTGGAACCCCACTCTGTGCTCATTCTTTTCGCGATCGAAACCCCTTTAAAATGGCGCTTGAATCATTGTGCTATCATTATTTTTCGATTTTTCACAGATTTTGAAAGTCGGACCATCGATTTTTGCGGATTTCTCCATACATACCCCTTCTCATTTTTTTTGCCGATTTTCATCCTGCTCTCACGGCTACAATAATTGAGATATCGGGATGATCCAAAATGCATTCTCTAAGTCTACTCGAGACGTTCTGAAAACGCACGTCAAAACCCAAAATCGATGGAACGGGAGTAAAGTTATGACCATTTGAAATTTCGAGATTTTTAGGTTTTCGAAAAGGTGGGCCAAAAATTAAAATTTTTTTTTTTTCTCTTTTTTCAATGTTTCGATACCCCATTCGATCGGAAATTTTCCGCTGATTACGAATAACACCGAGTTTTAGTCGAAATCTCAAAATATGAATGAGAAAAAGGCGAAATTTCGCTGATCACGAATAACACCCCTTTTCGTCGAAATCTCAATATTTCTATGAGAAAAAGGCGAAAAACGAAAAAAATCACTTTTTGGACGATTTTCAATGAAATTTCTAGTTTCTCGAGGCAAGTGGTACTGAATCAGTAATCAGCGAGTCAAAATACATCGATATAGCGTCCTAAACAAAAATTTAAAGAATTCTACATTTTTTTGCATTTCGGCGTAAAGAAGTGTCTTCACTAAAATCGCTGTAACGTTGCTTCCCGATGGAGTTGGAACCCCACTCTGTGCTCATTCTTTTCGCGATCGAAACCCCTTTAAAATGGCGATTGAATCATTGTGCTATCATTATTTTTCGATTTTTCACAGATTTTTAAAGTCGGACCATCGATTTTTGCGGATTTCTCCATACATACCCCTTCTCATTTTTTTCGCCGCTTTTCATCCTGCTCTCACGGCTACAATAATTGAGATATCGGGATGATCCAAAATGCATTCTCTAAGTCTACTCGAGACGTTTTGAAAACGCACGTCAAAACACAAAATCGATGAAACGGGAGCCAAGTTATGACCATTTGAAATTTCGAGATTTTTAGGTTTTCGAAAAGGTGGGCCAAAAATAAAATTTTTTTTTTTTCTCTTTTTTGAATGTTTCGATACCCCATTCGATCGGAAATTTTCCGCTAATTACGAATAACACCGAGTTTTAGTCGAAATCTCAAAATATCAATGTGAAAAAGGCGAAATTTCGCTGATCACGAATAACACCCCTTTTCGTCGAAATCTCAATATTTCTATGAGAAAAAGGCGAAAAACGAAAAAAATCACTTTTTGGACGATTTTATATAAAATTTCGAGTTTCTCAAGGAAACGGGTACTGAATCAGTAATGAGCGAGTCAAAATACATCGATATAGCGTCCTAAACAAAAATTTAAAGAATTTAACATTTTTTTGCATTTCGGCGAAAAAGAAGTGCCTTCACTAAAATCTCTGTAACGTTGCTTCCCGATGGAGTTGGAACCCCACTCTGTACTCATTGTTTTCGTGGTCGAAAACCCTTAAGAATGGCGCTTGAATCATTCTGCTATCATCATTTTTCGATTTTTCACAGATTTTTCAAGTCGGACCATCGATTTTTGCGGATTTCTCCATACATACCCCTTCTCATTTTTCTCGCCGATATTCAACCTGCTCTCACGGCTACAATAATTGAGATATCGGGATGATCCAAAAAGCATTCTCTAAGTCTACTCGAGACGTTTTGAAAACGCACGTCAAAACCCAAAATCGATGAAACGGGAGCCAAGTTATGACCATTTGAAATTTCGAGATTTTTAGGTTTTCGAAATGGTGGGCGAAAAATTAAAATTTTTTTTTTTCTCTTTTTTGAATATTTCGATACCCCATTCGATCGGAAATTTTCCGCTGATTACGAATAACACCGAGTTTTAGTCGAAATCTCAAAATATCAATGTGAAAAAGGCGAAATTTCGCTGATCACGAATAACACCCCTTTTCGTCGAAATCTCAATATTTCTATGAGAAAAAGGTGAAAAACGAAAAAAATCACTTTTGGGACGATTTTAAATAAAATTTCGAGCTTCTCAAGGAAACGGGTACTGAATCAGTAATCAGCGAGTCAAAATACATCGATATAGCGTCCTAAAAGTAAATTTAAAGAATTCAACATTTTTTTGCATTTCGGCGAAAAAAAAGTGTCTTCACTAAAATCGCTGTAACGTTGCTTCCCGATGGAGTTGGAACCCCACTCTGTGCTCATTCTTTTCGCGATCGAAACCCCTTTAAAATGGCGATTGAATCATTGTGCTATCATTATTTTTCGATTTTTCACAGATTTTTAAAGTCGGACCATCGATTTTTGCGGATTTCTCCATACATACCCCTTCTCATTTTTTTCGCCGCTTTTCATCCTGCTCTCACGGCTACAATAATTGAGATATCGGGACGATCCAAAATGCATTCTCTAAGTCTACTCGAGACGTTTTGAAAACGCACGTCAAAACACAAAATCGATGAAACGGGAGCCAAGTTATGACCATTTGAAATTTCGAGATTTTTAGGTTTTCGAAAAGGTGGGCCAAAAATAAAAAAATTTTTTTTCTCTTTTTTGAATGTTTCGATACCCCATTCGATCGGAAATTTTCCGCTGATTACGAATAGCACCGGGTTTTAGTCGAAATCTCAATATATCAATGTGAAAAAGGCGAAATTTCGCTGATCACGAATAACACCCCTTTTCGTCGAAATCTCAATATTTCTATGAGAAAAAGGCGAAAAACGAAAAAAATCACTTTTTGGACGATTTTATATAAAATTTCGAGTTTCTCAAGGAAACGGGTACTGAATCAGTAATGAGCGAGTCAAAATACATCGATATAGCGTCCTAAACAAAAATTTAAAGAATTTAACATTTTTTTGCATTTCGGCGAAAAAGAAGTGCCTTCACTAAAATCTCTGTAACGTTGCTTCCCGATGGAGTTGGAACCCCACTCTGTACTCATTGTTTTCGTGGTCGAAAACCCTTAAGAATGGCGCTTGAATCATTCTGCTATCATCATTTTTCGATTTTTCACAGATTTTTCAAGTCGGACCATCGATTTTTGCGGATTTCTCCATACATACCCCTTCTCATTTTTCTCGCCGATATTCAACCTGCTCTCACAGCTACAATAATTGAGATATCGGGATGATCCAAAATGTATTCTCTAAGTCTACTGGAGACGTTTTGAAAACGCACGTCAAAACCCAAAATCGATGAAACGGGAGCAAAGTTATGACCATTTGAAATTCCGAGATTTTTAGGTTTTCGAAAAGGTGAGCCAAAAATTAAAAATTTTTTTTTTTCTCTTTTTTCAATGTTTCGATACCCCATTCGATCGGAAATTTTCCGCTGATTACGAATAACACCGAGTTTTAGTCGAAATCTCAAAATATGAATGAGAAAAAGGCGAAATTTCGCTGATCACGAATAACACCCCTTTTCGTCGAAATCTCAATATTTCTATGAGAAAAAGGCGAAAAACGAAAAAAATCACTTTTTGGACGATTTTCAATGAAATTTCTAGTTTCTCAAGGAAACTGGTACTGAATCAGCAATCAGCGAGTCAAAATACATCGATATAGCGTCCTAAAAGTAAATTTAAAGAATTCAACATTTTTTTGCATTTCGGCGTAATGAAGTGTCGTCACTAAAATCGCGGTAACGTTGCTTCCCGATGGAGTTGGAACCCCACTCTGTGCTCATTCTTTTCGCGATCGAAACCCCTTTAAAATGGCGCTTGAATCATTGTGCTATCATTATTTTTCGATTTTTCACAGATTTTGAAAGTCGGACCATCGATTTTTGCGGATTTCTCCATACATACCCCTTCTCATTTTTATCGCCGATTTTCATCCTGCTCTCACGGCTACAATAATTGAGATATCGGAATGATCCACAATGCATTCTCTAAGTCTACTCGAGACGTTTTGAAAACGCACGTCAAAACCCAAAATCGATGAAACGGGAGCCAAGTTATGACCATTTGAAATTTCGAGATTTTTAGGTTTTCGAAAAGGTGGGCGAAAAATTAAAATTTTTTTTTTCTCTTTTTTGAATGTTTCGATACCCCATTCGATCGGAAATTTTCCGCTGATTACGAATAACACCGAGTTTTAGTCGAAATCTCAAAATACCAATGTGAAAAAGGCGAAATTTCGATGATCACGAATAACACCCCTTTTCGTCGAAATCTCAATATTTCTATGAGAAAAAGGCGAAAAACGAAAAAAATCACTTTTGGGACGATTTTCAATGAAATTTCTAGTTTCTCAAGGAAACTGGTACTGAATCAGTAATCAGCGAGACAAAATACATCGATATAGCGTCCTAAACAAAAATTTAAAGAATTCTACATTTTTTTGCATTTCGGCGTAAAGAAGTGTCTTCACTAAAATCGCTGTAACGTTGCTTCCCGATGGAGTTGGAACCCCACTCTGTGCTCATTCTTTTCGCGATCGAAACCCCTTTAAAATGGCGATTGAATCATTGTGCTATCATTATTTTTCGATTTTTCACAGATTTTTAAAGTCGGACCATCGATTTTTGCGGATTTCTCCATACATACCCCTTCTCATTTTTTTCGCCGCTTTTCATCCTGCTCTCACGGCTACAATAATTGAGATATCGGGACGATCCAAAATGCATTCTCTAAGTCTACTCGAGACGTTTTGAAAACGCACGTCAAAACACAAAATCGATGAAACGGGAGCCAAGTTATGACCATTTGAAATTTCGAGATTTTTAGGTTTTCGAAAAGGTGGGCCAAAAATAAAAAAATTTTTTTTCTCTTTTTTGAATGTTTCGATACCCCATTCGATCGGAAATTTTCCGCTGATTACGAATAGCACCGGGTTTTAGTCGAAATCTCAATATATCAATGTGAAAAAGGCGAAATTTCGCTGATCACGAATAACACCCCTTTTCGTCGAAATCTCAATATTTCTATGAGAAAAAGGCGAAAAACGAAAAAAATCCCTTTTTGGACGATTTTAAATAAAATTTCGAGTTTCTCGAGGAAACGGGTACTGAATCAGTAATCAGCGAGTCAAAATACATCGATATAGCGTCCTAAAAGTAAATTTAAAGGATTCAACATGTTTTTGCATTTCGGCGAAAAAGAAGTGCCTTCACTAAAATCGCTGTAACGGTGCTTCCCGATGGAGTTGGAACCCCACTCTGTACTCATTCTTTTCGTGATCGAAACCCCTTTAAAATGGCGCTTGAATCATTGTGCTATCATTATTTTTCGATTTTTCACAGATTTTTAAAGTCGGACCATCGATTTTTGCGGATTTCTCCATACATACCCCTTCTCATTTTTTTCGCCGATTTTCATCCTGCTCTCACGGCTACAATAATTGAGATATCGGGATGATCCAAAATGCATTCTCTGAATCTACTGGAGACGTTCTGAAAACGCACGTCAAAACCCAAAATCGATGAAACGGGAGCCAAGTTATGACCATTTGAAATTTCGAGATTTTTAGGTTTTCGAAAAGGTTGGCCAAAAATTAAAATTTTTTTTTTTTCTCTTTTTTCAATGTTTCGATACCCCATTCGATCGGAAATTTTCCGCTGATTACGAATAACACCGAGCTTTAGTCGAAATCTCATTGATCACGAATAACACCCCTTTTCGTCGAAATCTCAATATTTCAATGAGAAAAAGGCGAAAAACGAAAAAAATCACTTTTTGGATGATTTTCAATGAAATTTCTAGTTTCCCAAGGAAACTGGTACTGAATCAGTAATCAGCGAGTCAAAATACATCGATATAGCGTCTAAAAGTAAATTTAAAGAATTCAAAATTTTTTTGCATTTCGGCGAAAAAGAAGATTTTTAGGTTTTCGAAAAGGTGGGCGAAAAATTAAAATTTTTTTTTTTCTCTTTTTTGAATGTTTCGATACCCCATTCGATCGGAAATTTTCCGCTGATTACGAATAACACCGAGTTTTAGTCGAAATCTCAAAATATCAATGTGAAAAAGGCGAAATTTCGCTGATCACGAATAACACCCCTTTTCGTCGAAATCTCAATATTTCTATGAGCAAAAGGCGAAAAACGAAAAAAATCACTTTTTGGACGATTTTCAATGAAATTTCTAGTTTCTCAAGGAAACTGGTACTGAATCAGTAATCAGCGAGTCAAAATACATCGATATAGCGTCCTAAACAAAAATTTAAAGAATTCCACATTGTTTTGCATTTCGGCGTAAAGAAGTGTCTTCACTAAAATCGCTGTAACGTTGCTTCCCGATGGAGTTGGAACCCCACTCTGTGCTCATTCTTTTCGCGATCGAAACCCCTTTAAAATGGCGCTTGAATCATTGTGCTATCATTATTTTTCGATTTTTCACAGATTTTTAAAGTCGGACCATCGATTTTTGCGGATTTCTCCATACATACCCCTTCTCATTTTTTTCGCTGATTTTCATCCTGCTCTCACGGCTACAATAATTGAGATATCGGGATGATCCAAATTGCATTCTCTAAGTCTACTCGAGACGTTTTGAAAACGCACGTCAAAACCTAAAATCGATGTAACGGGAGCAAAGTTATGACCATTTGAAATTTCGAGATTTTTAGGTTTTCGAAAAGGTGGGCCAAAAATTAAAATTTTTTTTTTTTTTTTTTTCAATGTTTCCATACCCCATTCGATCGGAAATTTTCCGCTGATTACGAATAACACCGAGCTTTAGTCGAAATCTCATTGATCACGAATAACACCCCTTTTCGTCGAAATCTCAATATTTCAATGAGAAAAAGGCGAAAAACGAAAAAAATCACTTTTTGGATGATTTTCAATGAAATTTCTAGTTTCTCAAGGAAACTGGTACTGAATCAGTAATCAGCGAGTCAAAATACATCGATATAGCGTCCTAAAAGTAAATTTAAAGGATTCAACATGTTTTTGCATTTCGGCGAAAAAGAAGTGCCTTCACTAAAATCGCTGTAACGGTGCTTCCCGATGGAGTTGGAACCCCACTCTGTACTCATTCTTTTCGTGATCGAAACCCCTTTAAAATGGCGCTTGAATCATTGTGCTATCATTATTTTTCGATTTTTCACAGATTTTTAAAGTCGGACCATCGATTTTTGCGGATTTCTCCATACATACCCCTTCTCATTTTTATCGCCGATTTTCATCCTGCTCTCACGGCTACAATAATTGAGATATCGGAATGATCCACAATGCATTCTCTAAGTCTACTCGAGACGTTTTGAAAACGCACGTCAAAACCCAAAATCGATGAAACGGGAGCCAAGTTATGACCATTTGAAATTTCGAGATTTTTAGGTTTTCGAAAAGGTGGGCGAAAAATTAAAATGTTTTTTTTTCTCTTTTTTGAATGTTTCGATACCCCATTCGATCGGAAATTTTCCGCTGATTACGAATAACACCCCTTTTCGTCGAAATCTCAATATTTCTATGAGAAAAAGGCGAAAAACGAAAAAAATCACTTTTTGGACGATTTTCAATGAAATTTCTAGTTTCTCAAGGAAACTGGTACTGAATCAGTAATCAGCGAGTCAAAATACATCGATATAGCGTCCTAAAAGTAAATTTAAAGAATTCAACATTTTTTTGCATTTCGGCGAAAAAGAAGTGTCTTCACTAAAATCGCTGTAACGTTGCTTCCCGATGGAGTTGGAACCCCACTCTGTATTCATTCTTTTCGTGATCGGAACCCCTTTAAAATGGCGCTTGAATCATTGTGCTATCATTATTTTTCGATTTTTCACAGATTTTTAAAGTCGGACCATCGATTTTTGCGGATTTCTCCATACATACCCCTTCTCATTTTTTTTGCCGATTTTCATCCTGCTCTCACGGCTACAATAATTGAGATATCGGGATGATCCAAAATGCATTCTCTAAGTCTACTCGAGACGTTCTGAAAACGCACGTCAAAACCCAAAATCGATGGAACGGGAGTAAAGTTATGACCATTTGAAATTTCGAGATTTTTAGGTTTTCGAAAAGGTGGGCCAAAAATTAAAATTTTTTTTTTTTCTCTTTTTTCAATGTTTCGATACCCCATTCGATCGGAAATTTTCCGCTGATTACGAATAACACCGAGTTTTAGTCGAAATCTCAAAATATGAATGAGAAAAAGGCGAAATTTCGCTGATCACGAATAACACCCCTTTTCGTCGAAATCTCAATATTTCTATGAGAAAAAGGCGAAAAACGAAAAAAATCCCTTTTTGGACGATTTTAAATAAAATTTCGAGTTTCTCGAGGAAACGGGTACTGAATCAGTAATCAGCGAGTCAAAATACATCGATATAGCGTCCTAAAAGTAAATTTAAAGGATTCAACATGTTTTTGCATTTCGGCGAAAAAGAAGTGCCTTCACTAAAATCGCTGTAACGGTGCTTCCCGATGGAGTTGGAACCCCACTCTGTACTCATTCTTTTCGTGATCGAAACCCCTTTAAAATGGCGCTTGAATCATTGTGCTATCATTATTTTTCGATTTTTCACAGATTTTTAAAGTCGGACCATCGATTTTTGCGGATTTCTCCATACATACCCCTTCTCATTTTTATCGCCGATTTTCATCCTGCTCTCACGGCTACAATAATTGAGATATCGGGACGATCCAAAATGCATTCTCTAAGTCTACTCGAGACGTTTTGAAAACGCACGTCAAAACACAAAATCGATGAAACGGGAGCCAAGTTATGACCATTTGAAATTTCGAGATTTTTAGGTTTTCGAAAAGGTGGGCCAAAAATAAAAAAATTTTTTTTCTCTTTTTTGAATGTTTCGATACCCCATTCGATCGGAAATTTTCCGCTGATTACGAATAGCACCGGGTTTTAGTCGAAATCTCAATATATCAATGTGAAAAAGGCGAAATTTCGCTGATCACGAATAACACCCCTTTTCGTCGAAATCTCAATATTTCTATGAGAAAAAGGCGAAAAACGAAAAAAATCCCTTTTTGGACGATTTTAAATAAAATTTCGAGTTTCTCGAGGAAACGGGTACTGAATCAGTAATCAGCGAGTCAAAATACATCGATATAGCGTCCTAAAAGTAAATTTAAAGGATTCAACATGTTTTTGCATTTCGGCGAAAAAGAAGTGCCTTCACTAAAATCGCTGTAACGGTGCTTCCCGATGGAGTTGGAACCCCACTCTGTACTCATTCTTTTCGTGATCGAAACCCCTTTAAAATGGCGCTTGAATCATTGTGCTATCATTATTTTTCGATTTTTCACAGATTTTTAAAGTCGGACCATCGATTTTTGCGGATTTCTCCATACATACCCCTTCTCATTTTTTTCGCCGATTTTCATCCTGCTCTCACGGCTACAATAATTGAGATATCGGGATGATCCAAAATGCATTCTCTGAATCTACTGGAGACGTTCTGAAAACGCACGTCAAAACCCAAAATCGATGAAACGGGAGCCAAGTTATGACCATTTGAAATTTCGAGATTTTTAGGTTTTCGAAAAGGTTGGCCAAAAATTAAAATTTTTTTTTTTTCTCTTTTTTCAATGTTTCGATACCCCATTCGATCGGAAATTTTCCGCTGATTACGAATAACACCGAGCTTTAGTCGAAATCTCATTGATCACGAATAACACCCCTTTTCGTCGAAATCTCAATATTTCAATGAGAAAAAGGCGAAAAACGAAAAAAATCACTTTTTGGATGATTTTCAATGAAATTTCTAGTTTCCCAAGGAAACTGGTACTGAATCAGTAATCAGCGAGTCAAAATACATCGATATAGCGTCCTAAAAGTAAATTTAAAGAATTCAAAATTTTTTTGCATTTCGGCGAAAAAGAAGATTTTTAGGTTTTCGAAAAGGTGGGCGAAAAATTAAAATTTTTTTTTTTCTCTTTTTTGAATGTTTCGATACCCCATTCGATCGGAAATTTTCCGCTGATTACGAATAACACCGAGTTTTAGTCGAAATCTCAAAATATCAATGTGAAAAAGGCGAAATTTCGCTGATCACGAATAACACCCCTTTTCGTCGAAATCTCAATATTTCTATGAGCAAAAGGCGAAAAACGAAAAAAATCACTTTTTGGACGATTTTCAATGAAATTTCTAGTTTCTCAAGGAAACGGGTACTGAATCAATAATCAGCGAGTCAAAATACATCGATATAGCGTCCTAAACAAAAATTTAAAGAATTCAACATTGTTTTGCATTTCGGCGTAAACAAGTGTCGTCACTAAAATCGCGGTAACGTTGCTTCCCGATGGAGTTGGAACCCCACTCTGTGCTCATTCTTTTCGCGATCGAAACCCCTTTAAAATGGCGCTTGAATCATTGTGCTATCATTATTTTTCGATTTTTCACAGATTTTGAAAGTCGGACCATCGATTTTTGCGGATTTCTCCATACATACCCCTTCTCATTTTTATCGCCGATTTTCATCCTGCTCTCACGGCTACAATAATTGAGATATCGGGATGATCCAAAATGCATTCTCTGAATCTACTGGAGACGTTCTGAAAACGCACGTCAAAACCCAAAATCGATGAAACGGGAGCCAAGTTATGACCATTTGAAATTTCGAGATTTTTAGGTTTTCGAAAAGGTTGGCCAAAAATTAAAATTTTTTTTTTTTCTCTTTTTTCAATGTTTCGATACCCCATTCGATCGGAAATTTTCCGCTGATTGCGAATAACACCGAGTTTTAGTCGAAATCTCAAAATATCAATGTGAAAACGGCGAAATTTCGCTGATCACGAATAACACCCCTTTTCGTCGAAATCTCAATATTTCAATGAGAAAAAGGCGAAAAACGAAAAAAATCACTTTTTGGACGATTTTCAATGAAATTTCTAGTTTCTCAAGGAAACTGGTACTGAATCAGCAATCAGCGAGTCAAAATACATCGATATAGCGTCCTAAAAGTAAATTTAAAGAATTCAACATTTTTTTGCATTTCGGCGTAAAGAAGTGTCGTCACTAAAATCGCGGTAACGTTGCTTCCCGATGGAGTTGGAACCCCACTCTGTGCTCATTCTTTTCGCGATCGAAACCCCTTTAAAATGGCGCTTGAATCATTGTGCTATCATTATTTTTCGATTTTTCACAGATTTTGAAAGTCGGACCATCGATTTTTGCGGATTTCTCCATACATACCCCTTCTCATTTTTATCGCCGCTTTTCATCCTGCTCTCACGGCTACAATAATTGAGATATCGGGACGATCCAAAATGCATTCTCTAAGTCTACTCGAGACGTTTTGAAAACGCACGTCAAAACACAAAATCGATGAAACGGGAGCCAAGTTATGACCATTTGAAATTTCGAGATTTTTAGGTTTTCGAAAAGGTGGGCCAAAAATAAAAAAAATTTTTTTCTCTTTTTTGAATGTTTCGATACCCCATTCGATCGGAAATTTTCCGCTGATTACGAATAGCACCGGGTTTTAGTCGAAATCTCAATATATCAATGTGAAAAAGGCGAAATTTCGCTGATCACGAATAACACCCCTTTTCGTCGAAATCTCAATATTTCTATGAGAAAAAGGCGAAAAACGAAAAAAATCCCTTTTTGGACGATTTTAAATAAAATTTCGAGTTTCTCGAGGAAACGGGTACTGAATCAGTAATCAGCGAGTCAAAATACATCGATATAGCGTCCTAAAAGTAAATTTAAAGGATTCAACATGTTTTTGCATTTCGGCGAAAAAGAAGTGCCTTCACTAAAATCGCTGTAACGGTGCTTCCCGATGGAGTTGGAACCCCACTCTGTACTCATTCTTTTCGTGATCGAAACCCCTTTAAAATGGCGCTTGAATCATTGTGCTATCATTATTTTTCGATTTTTCACAGATTTTTAAAGTCGGACCATCGATTTTTGCGGATTTCTCCATACATACCCCTTCTCATTTTTTTCGCCGATTTTCATCCTGCTCTCACGGCTACAATAATTGAGATATCGGGATGATCCAAAATGCATTCTCTGAATCTACTGGAGACGTTCTGAAAACGCACGTCAAAACCCAAAATCGATGAAACGGGAGCCAAGTTATGACCATTTGAAATTTCGAGATTTTTAGGTTTTCGAAAAGGTTGGCCAAAAATTAAAATTTTTTTTTTTTCTCTTTTTTCAATGTTTCGATACCCCATTCGATCGGAAATTTTCCGCTGATTACGAATAACACCGAGTTTTAGTCGAAATCTCAAAATATCAATGTGAAAACGGCGAAATTTCGCTGATCACGAATAACACCCCTTTTCGTCGAAATCTCAATATTTCAATGAGAAAAAGGCGAAAAACGAAAAAAATCACTTTTTGGACGATTTTCAATGAAATTTCTAGTTTCTCAAGGAAACTGGTACTGAATCAGCAATCAGCGAGTCAAAATACATCGATATAGCGTCCTAAAAGTAAATTTAAAGAATTCAACATTTTTTTGCATTTCGGCGTAAAGAAGTGTCGTCACTAAAATCGCGGTAACGTTGCTTCCCGATGGAGTTGGAACCCCACTCTGTGCTCATTCTTTTCGCGATCGAAACCCCTTTAAAATGGCGCTTGAATCATTGTGCTATCATTATTTTTCGATTTTTCACAGATTTTGAAAGTCGGACCATCGATTTTTGCGGATTTCTCCATACATACCCCTTCTCATTTTTATCGCCGATTTTCATCCTGCTCTCACGGCTACAATAATTGAGATATCGGAATGATCCACAATGCATTCTCTAAGTCTACTCGAGACGTTTTGAAAACGCACGTCAAAACCCAAAATCGATGAAACGGGAGCCAAGTTATGACCATTTGAAATTTCGAGATTTTTAGGTTTTCGAAAAGGTGGGCGAAAAATTAAAATGTTTTTTTTTCTCTTTTTTGAATGTTTCGATACCCCATTCGATCGGAAATTTTCCGCTGATTACGAATAACACCCCTTTTCGTCGAAATCTCAATATTTCTATGAGAAAAAGGCGAAAAACGAAAAAAATCACTTTTTGGACGATTTTCAATGAAATTTCTAGTTTCTCAAGGAAACTGGTACTGAATCAGTAATCAGCGAGTCAAAATACATCGATATAGCGTCCTAAAAGTAAATTTAAAGAATTCAACATTTTTTTGCATTTCGGCGAAAAAGAAGTGTCTTCACTAAAATCGCTGTAACGTTGCTTCCCGATGGAGTTGGAACCCCACTCTGTATTCATTCTTTTCGTGATCGGAACCCCTTTAAAATGGCGCTTGAATCATTGTGCTATCATTATTTTTCGATTTTTCACAGATTTTTAAAGTCGGACCATCGATTTTTGCGGATTTCTCCATACATACCCCTTCTCATTTTTTTTGCCGATTTTCATCCTGCTCTCACGGCTACAATAATTGAGATATCGGGATGATCCAAAATGCATTCTCTAAGTCTACTCGAGACGTTCTGAAAACGCACGTCAAAACCCAAAATCGATGGAACGGGAGTAAAGTTATGACCATTTGAAATTTCGAGATTTTTAGGTTTTCGAAAAGGTGGGCCAAAAATTAAAATTTTTTTTTTTTCTCTTTTTTCAATGTTTCGATACCCCATTCGATCGGAAATTTTCCGCTGATTACGAATAACACCGAGTTTTAGTCGAAATCTCAAAATATGAATGAGAAAAAGGCGAAATTTCGCTGATCACGAATAACACCCCTTTTCGTCGAAATCTCAATATTTCTATGAGAAAAAGGCGAAAAACGAAAAAAATCCCTTTTTGGACGATTTTAAATAAAATTTCGAGTTTCTCGAGGAAACGGGTACTGAATCAGTAATCAGCGAGTCAAAATACATCGATATAGCGTCCTAAAAGTAAATTTAAAGGATTCAACATGTTTTTGCATTTCGGCGAAAAAGAAGTGCCTTCACTAAAATCGCTGTAACGGTGCTTCCCGATGGAGTTGGAACCCCACTCTGTACTCATTCTTTTCGTGATCGAAACCCCTTTAAAATGGCGCTTGAATCATTGTGCTATCATTATTTTTCGATTTTTCACAGATTTTTAAAGTCGGACCATCGATTTTTGCGGATTTCTCCATACATACCCCTTCTCATTTTTATCGCCGATTTTCATCCTGCTCTCACGGCTACAATAATTGAGATATCGGAATGATCCACAATGCATTCTCTAAGTCTACTCGAGACGTTTTGAAAACGCACGTCAAAACCCAAAATCGATGAAACGGGAGCCAAGTTATGACCATTTGAAATTTCGAGATTTTTAGGTTTTCGAAAAGGTGGGCGAAAAATTAAAATGTTTTTTTTTCTCTTTTTTGAATGTTTCGATACCCCATTCGATCGGAAATTTTCCGCTGATTACGAATAACACCCCTTTTCGTCGAAATCTCAATATTTCTATGAGAAAAAGGCGAAAAACGAAAAAAATCACTTTTTGGACGATTTTCAATGAAATTTCTAGTTTCTCAAGGAAACTGGTACTGAATCAGTAATCAGCGAGTCAAAATACATCGATATAGCGTCCTAAAAGTAAATTTAAAGAATTCAACATTTTTTTGCATTTCGGCGAAAAAGAAGTGTCTTCACTAAAATCGCTGTAACGTTGCTTCCCGATGGAGTTGGAACCCCACTCTGTATTCATTCTTTTCGTGATCGGAACCCCTTTAAAATGGCGCTTGAATCATTGTGCTATCATTATTTTTCGATTTTTCACAGATTTTTAAAGTCGGACCATCGATTTTTGCGGATTTCTCCATACATACCCCTTCTCATTTTTTTTGCCGATTTTCATCCTGCTCTCACGGCTACAATAATTGAGATATCGGGATGATCCAAAATGCATTCTCTAAGTCTACTCGAGACGTTCTGAAAACGCACGTCAAAACCCAAAATCGATGGAACGGGAGTAAAGTTATGACCATTTGAAATTTCGAGATTTTTAGGTTTTCGAAAAGGTGGGCCAAAAATTAAAATTTTTTTTTTTTCTCTTTTTTCAATGTTTCGATACCCCATTCGATCGGAAATTTTCCGCTGATTACGAATAACACCGAGTTTTAGTCGAAATCTCAAAATATGAATGAGAAAAAGGCGAAATTTCGCTGATCACGAATAACACCCCTTTTCGTCGAAATCTCAATATTTCTATGAGAAAAAGGCGAAAAACGAAAAAAATCCCTTTTTGGACGATTTTAAATAAAATTTCGAGTTTCTCGAGGAAACGGGTACTGAATCAGTAATCAGCGAGTCAAAATACATCGATATAGCGTCCTAAAAGTAAATTTAAAGGATTCAACATGTTTTTGCATTTCGGCGAAAAAGAAGTGCCTTCACTAAAATCGCTGTAACGGTGCTTCCCGATGGAGTTGGAACCCCACTCTGTACTCATTCTTTTCGTGATCGAAACCCCTTTAAAATGGCGCTTGAATCATTGTGCTATCATTATTTTTCGATTTTTCACAGATTTTGAAAGTCGGACCATCGATTTTTGCGGATTTCTCCATACATACCCCTTCTCATTTTTATCGCCGATTTTCATCCTGCTCTCACGGCTACAATAATTGAGATATCGGAATGATCCACAATGCATTCTCTAAGTCTACTCGAGACGTTTTGAAAACGCACGTCAAAACCCAAAATCGATGAAACGGGAGCCAAGTTATGACCATTTGAAATTTCGAGATTTTTAGGTTTTCGAAAAGGTGGGCGAAAAATTAAAATGTTTTTTTTTCTCTTTTTTGAATGTTTCGATACCCCATTCGATCGGAAATTTTCCGCTGATTACGAATAACACCCCTTTTCGTCGAAATCTCAATATTTCTATGAGAAAAAGGCGAAAAACGAAAAAAATCACTTTTTGGACGATTTTCAATGAAATTTCTAGTTTCTCAAGGAAACTGGTACTGAATCAGTAATCAGCGAGTCAAAATACATCGATATAGCGTCCTAAAAGTAAATTTAAAGAATTCAACATTTTTTTGCATTTCGGCGAAAAAGAAGTGTCTTCACTAAAATCGCTGTAACGTTGCTTCCCGATGGAGTTGGAACCCCACTCTGTATTCATTCTTTTCGTGATCGGAACCCCTTTAAAATGGCGCTTGAATCATTGTGCTATCATTATTTTTCGATTTTTCACAGATTTTTAAAGTCGGACCATCGATTTTTGCGGATTTCTCCATACATACCCCTTCTCATTTTTTTTGCCGATTTTCATCCTGCTCTCACGGCTACAATAATTGAGATATCGGGATGATCCAAAATGCATTCTCTAAGTCTACTCGAGACGTTCTGAAAACGCACGTCAAAACCCAAAATCGATGGAACGGGAGTAAAGTTATGACCATTTGAAATTTCGAGATTTTTAGGTTTTCGAAAAGGTGGGCCAAAAATTAAAATTTTTTTTTTTTCTCTTTTTTCAATGTTTCGATACCCCATTCGATCGGAAATTTTCCGCTGATTACGAATAACACCGAGTTTTAGTCGAAATCTCAAAATATGAATGAGAAAAAGGCGAAATTTCGCTGATCACGAATAACACCCCTTTTCGTCGAAATCTCAATATTTCTATGAGAAAAAGGCGAAAAACGAAAAAAATCCCTTTTTGGACGATTTTAAATAAAATTTCGAGTTTCTCGAGGAAACGGGTACTGAATCAGTAATCAGCGAGTCAAAATACATCGATATAGCGTCCTAAAAGTAAATTTAAAGGATTCAACATGTTTTTGCATTTCGGCGAAAAAGAAGTGCCTTCACTAAAATCGCTGTAACGGTGCTTCCCGATGGAGTTGGAACCCCACTCTGTACTCATTCTTTTCGTGATCGAAACCCCTTTAAAATGGCGCTTGAATCATTGTGCTATCATTATTTTTCGATTTTTCACAGATTTTTAAAGTCGGACCATCGATTTTTGCGGATTTCTCCATACATACCCCTTCTCATTTTTATCGCCGATTTTCATCCTGCTCTCACGGCTACAATAATTGAGATATCGGAATGATCCACAATGCATTCTCTAAGTCTACTCGAGACGTTTTGAAAACGCACGTCAAAACCCAAAATCGATGAAACGGGAGCCAAGTTATGACCATTTGAAATTTCGAGATTTTTAGGTTTTCGAAAAGGTGGGCGAAAAATTAAAATGTTTTTTTTTCTCTTTTTTGAATGTTTCGATACCCCATTCGATCGGAAATTTTCCGCTGATTACGAATAACACCCCTTTTCGTCGAAATCTCAATATTTCTATGAGAAAAAGGCGAAAAACGAAAAAAATCACTTTTTGGACGATTTTCAATGAAATTTCTAGTTTCTCAAGGAAACTGGTACTGAATCAGTAATCAGCGAGTCAAAATACATCGATATAGCGTCCTAAAAGTAAATTTAAAGAATTCAACATTTTTTTGCATTTCGGCGAAAAAGAAGTGTCTTCACTAAAATCGCTGTAACGTTGCTTCCCGATGGAGTTGGAACCCCACTCTGTATTCATTCTTTTCGTGATCGGAACCCCTTTAAAATGGCGCTTGAATCATTGTGCTATCATTATTTTTCGATTTTTCACAGATTTTTAAAGTCGGACCATCGATTTTTGCGGATTTCTCCATACATACCCCTTCTCATTTTTTTTGCCGATTTTCATCCTGCTCTCACGGCTACAATAATTGAGATATCGGGATGATCCAAAATGCATTCTCTAAGTCTACTCGAGACGTTCTGAAAACGCACGTCAAAACCCAAAATCGATGGAACGGGAGTAAAGTTATGACCATTTGAAATTTCGAGATTTTTAGGTTTTCGAAAAGGTGGGCCAAAAATTAAAATTTTTTTTTTTTCTCTTTTTTCAATGTTTCGATACCCCATTCGATCGGAAATTTTCCGCTGATTACGAATAACACCGAGTTTTAGTCGAAATCTCAAAATATGAATGAGAAAAAGGCGAAATTTCGCTGATCACGAATAACACCCCTTTTCGTCGAAATCTCAATATTTCTATGAGAAAAAGGCGAAAAACGAAAAAAATCCCTTTTTGGACGATTTTAAATAAAATTTCGAGTTTCTCGAGGAAACGGGTACTGAATCAGTAATCAGCGAGTCAAAATACATCGATATAGCGTCCTAAAAGTAAATTTAAAGGATTCAACATGTTTTTGCATTTCGGCGAAAAAGAAGTGCCTTCACTAAAATCGCTGTAACGGTGCTTCCCGATGGAGTTGGAACCCCACTCTGTACTCATTCTTTTCGTGATCGAAACCCCTTTAAAATGGCGCTTGAATCATTGTGCTATCATTATTTTTCGATTTTTCACAGATTTTTAAAGTCGGACCATCGATTTTTGCGGATTTCTCCATACATACCCCTTCTCATTTTTATCGCCGATTTTCATCCTGCTCTCACGGCTACAATAATTGAGATATCGGAATGATCCACAATGCATTCTCTAAGTCTACTCGAGACGTTTTGAAAACGCACGTCAAAACCCAAAATCGATGAAACGGGAGCCAAGTTATGACCATTTGAAATTTCGAGATTTTTAGGTTTTCGAAAAGGTGGGCGAAAAATTAAAATGTTTTTTTTTCTCTTTTTTGAATGTTTCGATACCCCATTCGATCGGAAATTTTCCGCTGATTACGAATAACACCCCTTTTCGTCGAAATCTCAATATTTCTATGAGAAAAAGGCGAAAAACGAAAAAAATCACTTTTTGGACGATTTTCAATGAAATTTCTAGTTTCTCAAGGAAACTGGTACTGAATCAGTAATCAGCGAGTCAAAATACATCGATATAGCGTCCTAAAAGTAAATTTAAAGAATTCAACATTTTTTTGCATTTCGGCGAAAAAGAAGTGTCTTCACTAAAATCGCTGTAACGTTGCTTCCCGATGGAGTTGGAACCCCACTCTGTATTCATTCTTTTCGTGATCGGAACCCCTTTAAAATGGCGCTTGAATCATTGTGCTATCATTATTTTTCGATTTTTCACAGATTTTTAAAGTCGGACCATCGATTTTTGCGGATTTCTCCATACATACCCCTTCTCATTTTTTTTGCCGATTTTCATCCTGCTCTCACGGCTACAATAATTGAGATATCGGGATGATCCGAAATGCATTCTCTAAGTCTACTCGAGACGTTCTGAAAACGCACGTCAAAACCCAAAATCGATGGAACGGGAGTAAAGTTATGACCATTTGAAATTTCGAGATTTTTAGGTTTTCGAAAAGGTGGGCCAAAAATTAAAATTTTTTTTTTTCTCTTTTTTCAATGTTTCGATACCCCATTCGATCGGAAATTTTCCGCTGATTACGAATAACACCGAGTTTTAGTCGAAATCTCAAAATATGAATGAGAAAAAGGCGAAATTTCGCTGATCACGAATAACACCCCTTTTCGTCGAAATCTCAATATTTCTATGAGAAAAAGGCGAAAAACGAAAAAAATCACTTTTTGGACGATTTTATATAAAATTTCGAGTTTCTCAAGGAAACGGGTACTGAATCAGTAATGAGCGAGTCTAAATACATCGATATAGCGTCCTAAACAAATATTTGAAGAATTTAACATTTTTTTGCATTTCGGCGAAAAAGAAGTGCCTTCACTAAAATCTCTGTAACGTTGCTTCCCGATGGAGTTGGAACCCCACTCTGTACTCATTGTTTTCGTGGTCGAAAACCCTTAAGAATGGCGCTTGAATCATTCTGCTATCATCATTTTTCGATTTTTCACAGATTTTTCAAGTGGGACCATCGATTTTTGCGGATTTCTCCATACATACCCCTTCTCATTTTTCTCGCCGATATTCAACCTGCTCTCACGGCTACAATAATTGAGATATCGGGATGATCCAAAAAGCATTCTCTAAGTCTACTCGAGACGTTTTGAAAACGCACGTCAAAACCCAAAATCGATGAAACGGGAGCCAAGTTATGACCATTTGAAATTTCGAGATTTTTAGGTTTTCGAAATGGTGGGCGAAAAATTAAAATTTTTTTTTTTCTCTTTTTTGAATATTTCGATACCCCATTCGATCGGAAATTTTCCGCTGATTACGAATAACACCGAGTTTTAGTCGAAATCTCAAAATATCAATGTGAAAAAGGCGAAATTTCGCTGATCACGAATAACACCCCTTTTCGTCGAAATCTCAATATTTCTATGAGAAAAAGGTGAAAAACGAAAAAAATCACTTTTGGGACGATTTTAAATAAAATTTCGAGCTTCTCAAGGAAACGGGTACTGAATCAGTAATCAGCGAGTCAAAATACATCGATATAGCGTCCTAAAAGTAAATTTAAAGAATTCAACATTTTTTTGCATTTCGGCGAAAAAGAAGTGTCTTCACTAAAATCGCTGTAACGTTGCTTCCCGATGGAGTTGGAACCCCACTCTGTATTCATTCTTTTCGTGATCGGAACCCCTTTAAAATGGCGCTTGAATCATTGTGCTATCATTATTTTTCGATTTTTCACAGATTTTTTAAGTCGGACCATCGATTTTTGCGGATTTCTCCATACATACCCCTTCTCATTTTTCTCGCCGATATTCAACCTGCTCTCACAGCTACAATAATTGAGATATCGGGATGATCCAAAATGTATTCTCTAAGTCTACTGGAGACGTTTTGAAAACGCACGTCAAAACCCAAAATCGATGAAACGGGAGCAAAGTTATGACCATTTGAAATTTCGAGATTTTTAGGTTTTCGAAAAGGTGGGCGAAAAATTAAAATTTTTTTTTTTTCTCTTTTTTGAATGTTTCGATACCCCATTCGATCGGAAATTTTCCGCTGATTACGAATAACACCGAGTTTTAGTCGAAATCTCAAAATATCAATGTGAAAACGGCGAAATTTCGCTAATCACGAATAACACCCCTTTTCGTCGAAATCTCAATATTTCTATGAGAAAAAGGCGAAAAACGAAAAAAATCACTTTTTGGACGATTTTATATAAAATTTCGAGTTTCTCAAGGAAACGGGTACTGAATCAGTAATCAGCGAGTCAAAATACATCGATATAGCGTCCTAAACAAAAATTTAAAGAATTCAACATTTTTTTGCATTTCGGCCAAAAAGAAGTGCCTTCACTAAAATCTCTGTAACGTTGCTTCCCGATGGAGTTGGAACCCCACTCTGTACTCATTGTTTTCGTGGTCGAAAACCCTTAAGAATGGCGCTTGAATCATTCTGCTATCATCATTTTTCGATTTTTCACAGATTTTTCAAGTCGGACCATCGATTTTTGCGGATTTCTCCATACATACCCCTTCTCATTTTTCTCGCCGATATTCAACCTGCTCTCACGGCTACAATAATTGAGATATCGGGATGACCCAAAAAGCATTCTCTAAGTCTACTCGAGACGTTTTGAAAACGCACGTCAAAACCCAAAATCGATGAAACGGGAGCCAAGTTATGACCATTTGAAATTTCGAGATTTTTAGGTTTTCGAAATGGTGGGCGAAAAATTAAAATTTTTTTTTTTCTCTTTTTTGAATATTTCGATACCCCATTCGATCGGAAATTTTCCGCTGATTACGAATAACACCGAGTTTTAGTCGAAATCTCAAAATATCAATGTGAAAAAGGCGAAATTTCGATGATCACGAATAACACCCCTTTTCGTCGAATTCTCAATATTTCTATGAGAAAAAGGCGAAAAACGAAGAAAATCACTTTTTGGACGATTTTCAATGAAATTTCTAGTTTCTCGAGGAAACTGGTACTGAATCAGTAATCAGCGAGTCAAAATACATCGATATAGCGTCCTAAACAAAAATTTAAAGAATTCTACATTTTTTTGCATTTCGGCGAAAAAGAAGTGCCTTCACTAAAATCGCTGTAACGTTGCTTCCCGATGGAGTTGGAACCCCACTCTGTGCTCATTCTTTTCGCGATCGAAACCCCTTTAAAATGGCGCTTGAATCATTGTGCTATCATTATTTTTCGATTTTTCACAGATTTTTAAATTCGGACCATCGATTTTTGCGGATTTCTCCATGCATACCCCTTCTCATTTTTTTCGCCGATTTTCATCCTGCTCTCACGGCCACAATAATTGAGATATCGGGATGATCCAAATTGCATTCTCTAAGTCTACTCGAGACGTTTTGAAAACGCACGTCAAAACCCAAAATCGATGTAACGGGAGCAAAGTTACGACCATTTGAAATTTCGAGATTTTTAGGTTTTCGAAAAGGTGGGCCAAAAATTAAAATTTTTTTTTTTTTTTTTTTCAATGTTTCCATACCCCATTCGATCGGAAATTTTCCGCTGATTACGAATAACACCGAGCTTTAGTCGAAATCTCGTTGATCACGAATAACACCCCTTTTCGTCGAAATCTCAATATTTCAATGAGAAAAAGGCGAAAAACGAAAAAAATCACTTTTTGGACGATTTTCAATGAAATTTCTAGTTCCTCAAGGAAACGGGTACTGAATCAGTTATCAGCAAGTCAAAATACATCGATATAGCGTCCTAAAAGAAAATTTACAGAATTCAAAATATTTTTACATTTCGGCGAAAAAGAAGTGCCTTCACTAAAATCTCTGTAACGTTGCTTCCCGATGGAGTTGGAACCCCACTCTGTACTCATTCTTTTCGAGATCGAAACCCCTTTAAAATGGCGCTTGAATCATTGTGCTATCATTATTTTTCGATTTTTCACAGATTTTTAAAGTCGGACCATCGATTTTTGCGGATTTCTCCATACATACCCCTTCTCGTTTTTTTCGCCGATTTTCATCCTGCTCTCACGGCTACAATAATTGAGATATCGGGATGATCCAAAATGCATTCTCTAAGTCTACTCGAGACCTTCTGAAAACGCACGTCAAAACCCAAAATCGATGAAACGGGAGCAAAGTTATGACCATTTGAAATTTCGAGATTTTTAGGTTTTCGAAAAGGTGGGCCAAAAATTAAAATTTTTTTTTTTTCTCTTTTTTCAATGTTTCGATACCCCATTCGATCGGAAATTTTCCGCTGATTACGAATAACACCGAGTTTTAGTCGAAATCTCAAAATATCAATGTGAAAAAGGCGAAATTTCGCTGATCACGAATAACACCCCTTTTCGTCGAAATCTCAATATTTCTATGAGAAAAAGGCGAAAAACGAAAAAAACCACTTTTTGGACGATTTTAAATAAAATTTCGAGTTTCTCAAGGAAACGGGTACTGAATCAGTAATCAGCGAGTCAAAATACATCGATTTAGCGTCCTAAAAGTAAATTTAAAGAATTCAACATTTTTTTGCATTTCGGCGAAAAAGAAGTGCCTTCACTAAAATCGCTGTAACGTTGCTTCCCGATGGAGTTGGAACCCCACTCTGTACTCATTCTTTTCGCGATCGGAACCCCTTTAAAATGGCGCTTGAATCATTGTGCTATCATTATTTTTCGATTTTTCACAGATTTTTAAAGTCGGACCATCGATTTTTGCGGATTTCTCCATACATACCCCTTCTCATTTTTTTCGCTGATTTTCATCCTGCTCTCACGGCTACAATAATTGAGATATCGGGATGATCCAAATTGCATTCTCTAAGTCTACTCGAGACGTTTTGAAAACGCACGTCAAAACCCAAAATCGATGTAACGGGAGCAAAGTTATGACCATTTGAAATTTCGAGATTTTTAGGTTTTCGAAAAGGTGGGCCAAAAATTAAAATTTTTTTTTTTTTTTTTTTCAATGTTTCCATACCCCATTCGATCGGAAATTTTCCGCTGATTACGAATAACACCGAGCTTTAGTCGAAATCTCATTGATCACGAATAACACCCCTTTTCGTCGAAATCTCAATATTTCAATGAGAAAAAGGCGAAAAACGAAAAAAATCACTTTTTGGATGATTTTCAATGAAATTTCTAGTTTCTCAAGGAAACTGGTACTGAATCAGTAATCAGCGAGTCAAAATACATCGATATAGCGTCCTAAAAGTAAATTTAAAGAATTCAAAATTTTTTTGCATTTCGGCGAAAAAGAAGATTTTTAGGTTTTCGAAAAGGTGGGCGAAAAATTAAAATTTTTTTTTTTCTCTTTTTTGAATGTTTCGATACCCCATTCGATCGGAAATTTTCCGCTGATTACGAATAACACCGAGTTTTAGTCGAAAACTCAAAATATCAATGTGAAAAAGGCGAAATTTGGCTGATCACGAATAACCCCCGTTTTCGTCGAAATATCAATATTTCTATGAGAAAAAGGCGAAAAACGAAAAAAATCACTTTTTGGACGATTTTAAATAAAATTTCGAGTTTCTCAAGGAAACGGGTACTGAATCAATAATCAGCGAGTCAAAATACATCGATATAGCGTCCTAAACAAAAATTTAAAGAATTCAACATTGTTTTGCATTTCGGCGTAAAGAAGTGTCTTCACTAAAATCGCTGTAACGTTGCTTCCCGATGGAGTTGGAACCCCACTCTGTGCTCATTCTTTTCGCGATCGAAACCCCTTTAAAATGGCGCTTGAATCATTGTGCTATCATTATTTTTCGATTTTTCACAGATTTTTAAAGTCGGACCATCGATTTTTGCGGATTTCTCCATACATACCCCTTCTCATTTTTTTCGCCGATTTTCATCCTGCTCTCACGGCTACAATAATTGAGATATCGGGATGATCCAAAATGCATTCTCTGAATCTACTCGAGACGTTCTGAAAACGCACGTCAAAACCCAAAATCGATGAAACGGGAGCCAAGTTATGACCATTTGAAATTTCTAGGTTTTCGAAAAGGTGTGCGAAAAATTAAAATTATTTTTTTTTCTCTTTTTTGAATGTTTCGATACCCCATTCGATCGGAAATTTTCCGCTGATTACGAATAACACCGAGTTTTAGTCGAAAACTCAAAATATCAATGTGAAAAAGGCGAAATTTGGCTGATCACGAATAACCCCCGTTTTCGTCGAAATATCAATATTTCTATGAGAAAAAGGCGAAAAACGAAAAAAATCACTTTTCGGACGATTCTATATAAAATTTCGAGTTTCTCAAGGAAACGGGTACTGAATCAGTAATCAGCGAGTCAAAATACATCGATATAGCGTCCTAAACAAAAATTTAAAGAATTCTACATTTTTTTGCATTTCGGCGAAAAAGAAGTGCCTTCACTAAAATCGCTGTAACGTTGCTTCCCGATGGAGTTGGAACCCCACTCTGTGCTCATTCTTTTCGCGATCGAAACCCCTGTAAAATGGCGCTTGAATCATTGTGCTATCATTATTTTTCGATTTTTCACAGATTTTAAAAGTCGGACCATCGATTTTTGCGGATTTCTCCATACATACCCCTTCTCATTTTTTTCGCCGATTTTCATCCTGCTCTCACGGCTAATTGAGATATCGGGATGATCCAAATTGCATTCTCTAAGTCTACTCGAGACGTTTTGAAAACGCACGTCAAAACCCAAAATCGATGAAACGGGAGCAAAGTTATGACCATTTGAAATTTCGAGATTTTTAGGTTTTCGAAAAGGTGGGCCAAAAATTAAAATTTTTTTTTTTTTTTTTTTCAATGTTTCCATACCCCATTCGATCGGAAATTTTCCGCTGATTACGAATAACACCGAGCTTTAGTCGAAATCTCGTTGATCACGAATAACACCCCTTTTCGTCGAAATCTCAATATTTCAATGAGAAAAAGGCGAAAAACGAAAAAAATCACTTTTTGGACGATTTTCAATGAAATTTCTAGTTCCTCAAGGAAACGGGTACTGAATCAGTTATCAGCAAGTCAAAATACATCGATATAGCGTCCTAAAAGAAAATTTACAGAATTCAAAATATTTTTACATTTCGGCGAAAAAGAAGTGCCTTCACTAAAATCTCTGTAACGTTGCTTCCCGATGGAGTTGGAACCCCACTCTGTACTCATTCTTTTCGTGATCGAAACCCCTTTAAAATGGCGCTTGAATCATTGTGCTATCATTATTTTTCGATTTTTCACAGATTTTTAAAGTCGGACCATCGATTTTTGCGGATTTCTCCATACATACCCCTTCTCGTTTTTTTCGCCGATTTTCATCCTGCTCTCACGGCTACAATAATTGAGATATCGGGATGATCCAAAATGCATTCTCTAAGTCTACTCGAGACCTTCTGAAAACGCACGTCAAAACCCAAAATCGATGAAACGGGAGCAAAGTTATGACCATTTGAAATTTCGAGATTTTTAGGTTTTCGAAAAGGTGGGCCAAAAATTAAAATTTTTTTTTTTTCTCTTTTTTCAATGTTTCGATACCCCATTCGATCCGAAATTTTCCGCTGATTACGAATAACACCGAGTTTTAGTCGAAATCTCAAAATATCAATGTGAAAAAGGCGAAATTTTCCGCTGATTACGAATAACACCGAGTTTTAGTCGAAATCTCAAAATATCAATGTGAAAACGGCGAAATTTCGCTGATCACGAATAACACCCCTTTTCGTCGAAATCTCAATATTTCAATGAGAAAAAGGCGAAAAACGAAAAAAATCACTTTTTGGACGATTTTCAATGAAATTTCTAGTTTCTCAAGGAAACTGGTACTGAATCAGCAATCAGCGAGTCAAAATACATCGATATAGCGTCCTAAAAGTAAATTTAAAGAATTCAACATTTTTTTGCATTTCGGCGTAAAGAAGTGTCGTCACTAAAATCGCGGTAACGTTGCTTCCCGATGGAGTTGGAACCCCACTCTGTGCTCATTCTTTTCGCGATCGAAACCCCTTTAAAATGGCGCTTGAATCATTGTGCTATCATTATTTTTCGATTTTTCACAGATTTTGAAAGTCGGACCATCGATTTTTGCGGATTTCTCCATACATACCCCTTCTCATTTTTATCGCCGATTTTCATCCTGCTCTCACGGCTACAATAATTGAGATATCGGAATGATCCACAATGCATTCTCTAAGTCTACTCGAGACGTTTTGAAAACGCACGTCAAAACCCAAAATCGATGAAACGGGAGCCAAGTTATGACCATTTGAAATTTCGAGATTTTTAGGTTTTCGAAAAGGTGGGCGAAAAATTAAAATTTTTTTTTTTCTCTTTTTTGAATGTTTCGATACCCCATTCGATCGGAAATTTTCCGCTGATTACGAATAACACCGAGTTTTAGTCGAAATCTCAAAATACCAATGTGAAAAAGGCGAAATTTCGATGATCACGAATAACACCCCTTTTCGTCGAAATCTCAATATTTCTATGAGAAAAAGGCGAAAAACGAAAAAAATCACTTTTGGGACGATTTTCAATGAAATTTCTAGTTTCTCAAGGAAACTGGTACTGAATCAGTAATCAGCGAGTCAAAATACATCGATATAGCGTCCTAAACAAAAATTTAAAGAATTCTACATTTTTTTGCATTTCGGCGTAAAGAAGTGTCTTCACTAAAATCGCTGTAACGTTGCTTCCCGATGGAGTTGGAACCCCACTCTGTGCTCATTCTTTTCGCGATCGAAACCCCTTTAAAATGGCGATTGAATCATTGTGCTATCATTATTTTTCGATTTTTCACAGATTTTTAAAGTCGGACCATCGATTTTTGCGGATTTCTCCATGCATACCCCTTCTCATTTTTTTCGCCGATTTTCATCCTGCTCTCACGGCCACAATAATTGAGATATCGGGATGATTCAAAATGCATTCTCTAAGTCTACTCGAGACGTTTTGAAAACGCACGTCAAAACCCAAAATCGATGAAATGGGAGCCAAGTTATGACCATTTAAAATTTCGAGATTTTTAGGTTTTCGAAAAGGTGGGCCAAAAATTAAAATTTTTTTTTTTTTTTTTTCAATGTTTCGATACCCCATTCGATCGGAAATTATCCGCTGATTACGAATAACACCGAGTTTTAGTCGAAATCTCAAAATATCAATGTGAAAAAGGCGAAATTTCGATGTTCACGAATAACACCCCTTTTCGTCGAAATCTCAATATTTCTATGAGAAAAAGGCGAAAAACGAAAAAAATCACTTTTTGGACGATTTTCAATGAAATTTCTAGTTTCTCGAGGCAACTGGTACTGAATCAGTAATCAGCGAGTCAAAATACATCGATATAGCGTCCTAAACAAAAATTTAAAGAATTCTACATTTTTTTGCATTTCGGCGTAAAGAAGTGTCTTCACTAAAATCGCTGTAACGTTGCTTCCCGATGGAGTTGGAACCCCACTCTGTGCTCATTCTTTTCGCGATCGAAACCCCTTTAAAATGGCGATTGAATCATTGTGCTATCATTATTTTTCGATTTTTCACAGATTTTTAAAGTCGGACCATCGATTTTTGCGGATTTCTCCATACATACCCCTTCTCATTTTTTTCGCCGCTTTTCATCCTGCTCTCACGGCTACAATAATTGAGATATCGGGATGATCCAAAATGCATTCTCTAAGTCTACTCGAGACGTTTTGAAAACGCACGTCAAAACCCAAAATCGATGAAACGGGAGCCAAGTTATGACCATTTGAAATTTCGAGATTTTTAGGTTTTCGAAATGGTGGGCGAAAAATTAAAATTTTTTTTTTTCTCTTTTTTGAATATTTCGATACCCCATTCGATCGGAAATTTTCCGCTGATTACGAATAACACCGAGTTTTAGTCGAAATCTTAAAATATCAATGTGAAAAAGGCGAAATTTCGCTGATCACGAATAACACCCCTTTTCGTCGAAATCTCAATATTTCTATGAGAAAAAGGTGAAAAACGAAAAAAATCACTTTTGGGACGATTTTAAATAAAATTTCGAGCTTCTCAAGGAAACGGGTACTGAATCAGTTATCAGCAAGTCAAAATACATCGATATAGCGTCCTAAAAGAAAATTTACAGAATTCAAAATATTTTTACATTTCGGCGAAAAAGAAGTGGCTTCACTAAAATCGCTGTAACGTTGCTTCCCGATGGAGTTGGAACTCCACTCTGATCTCATTGTTTTCGTGGTCGAAAACCCTTAAGAATGGCGCTTGAATCATTCTGCTATCATCATTTTTCGATTTTTCACAGATTTTTCAAGTCGGACCATCGATTTTTGCGGATTTCTCCATACATACCCCTTCTCATTTTTCTCGCCGATATTCAACCTGCTCTCACAGCTACAATAATTGAGATATCGGGATGATCCAAAATGTATTCTCTAAGTCTACTGGAGACGTTTTGAAAACGCACGTCAAAACCCAAAATCGATGAAACGGGAGCAAAGTTATGACCATTTGAAATTCCGAGATTTTTAGGTTTTCGAAAAGGTGAGCCAAAAATTAAAAATTTTTTTTTTTCTCTTTTTTCAATGTTTCGATACCCCATTCGATCGGAAATTTTCCGCTGATTACGAATAACACCGAGTTTTAGTCGAAATCTCAAAATACCAATGTGAAAAAGGCGAAATTTCGATGATCACGAATAACACCCCTTTTCGTCGAAATCTCAATATTTCTATGAGAAAAAGGCGAAAAACGAAAAAAATCACTTTTGGGACGATTTTAAATAAAATTTCGAGCTTCTCAAGGAAACGGGTACTGAATCAGTAATCAGCGAGTCAAAATACATCGATATAGCGTCCTAAAAGTAAATTTAAAGAATTCAACATTTTTTTGCATTTCGGCGAAAAAGAAGTGTCTTCACTAAAATCGCTGTAACGTTGCTTCCCGATGGAGTTGGAACCCCACTCTGTATTCATTCTTTTCGTGATCGGAACCCCTTTAAAATGGCGCTTGAATCATTGTGCTATCATTATTTTTCGATTTTTCACAGATTTTTAAAGTCGGACCATCGATTTTTGCGGATTTCTCCATACATACCCCTTCTCATTTTTCTCGCCGATATTCAACCTGCTCTCACAGCTACAATAATTGAGATATCGGGATGATCCAAAATGTATTCTCTAAGTCAACTGGAGACGTTTTGAAAACGCACGTCAAAACCCAAAATCGATGAAACGGGAGCAAAGTTATGACCATTTGAAATTTCGAGATTTTTAGGTTTTCGAAAAGGTGGGCGAAAAATTAAAATTTTTTTTTTTTCTCTTTTTTGAATGTTTCGATACCCCATTCGATCGGAAATTTTCCGCTGATTACGAATAACACCGAGTTTTAGTCGAAATCTCAAAATATCAATGTGAAAACGGCGAAATTTCGCTAATCACGAATAACACCCCTTTTCGTCGAAATCTCAATATTTCCATGAGAAAAAGGCGAAAAACGAAAAAAATCACTTTTTGGACGATTTTATATAAAATTTCGAGTTTCTCAAGGAAACGGGTACTGAATCAGTAATCAGCGAGTCAAAATACATCGATATAGCGTCCTAAACAAAAATTTAAAGAATTCAACATTTTTTTGCATTTCGGCCAAAAAGAAGTGCCTTCACTAAAATCTCTGTAACGTTGCTTCCCGATGGAGTTGGAACCCCACTCTGTACTCATTGTTTTCGTGGTCGAAAACCCTTAAGAATGGCGCTTGAATCATTCTGCTATCATCATTTTTCGATTTTTCACAGATTTTTCAAGTCGGACCATCGATTTTTGCGGATTTCTCCATACATACCCCTTCTCATTTTTCTCGCCGATATTCAACCTGCTCTCACGGCTACAATAATTGAGATATCGGGATGATCCAAAAAGCATTCTCTAAGTCTACTCGAGACGTTTTGGAAACGCACGTCAAAACCCAAAATCGATGAAACGGGAGCCAAGTTATGACCATTTGAAATTTCGAGATTTTTAGGTTTTCGAAATGGTGGGCGAAAAATTAAAATTTTTTTTTTTCTCTTTTTTGAATATTTCGATACCCCATTCGATCGGAAATTTTCCGCTGATTACGAATAACACCGAGTTTTAGTCGAAATCTCAAAATATCAATGTGAAAAAGGCGAAATTTCGATGATCACGAATAACACCCCTTTTCGTCGAATTCTCAATATTTCTATGAGAAAAAGGCGAAAAACGAAGAAAATCACTTTTTGGACGATTTTCAATGAAATTTCTAGTTTCTCGAGGAAACTGGTACTGAATCAGTAATCAGCGAGTGAAAATACATCGATATAGCGTCCTAAACAAAAATTTAAAGAATTCTACATTTTTTTGCATTTCGGCGAAAAAGAAGTGCCTTCACTAAAATCGCTGTAACGTTGCTTCCCGATGGAGTTGGAACCCCACTCTGTGCTCATTCTTTTCGCGATCGAAACCCCTTTAAAATGGCGCTTGAATCATTGTGCTATCATTATTTTTCGATTTTTCACAGATTTTTAAATTCGGACCATCGATTTTTGCGGATTTCTCCATGCATACCCCTTCTCATTTTTTTCGCCGATTTTCATCCTGCTCTCACGGCTACAATAATTGAGATATCGGGATGATCCAAAATGCATTGTCTAAGTCTACTCGAGACGTTTTGAAAACGCACGTCAAAACCCAAAATCGATGAAACGGGAGCCAAGTTATGACCATTTGAAATTTCGAGATTTTTAGGTTTTCGAAAAGGTGGGCCAAAAATTAAAATTTTTTTTTTTTTTTTTTTTTCAATGTTTCGATACCCCATTCGATCGGAAATTTTCCGCTGATTACGAATAACACCGAGTTTTAGTTGAAATCTCAAAATATCAATGTGAAAAAGGCGAAATTTCGATGATCACGAATAACACCCCTTTTCGTCGAAATCTCAATATTTCTATGAGAAAAGGGCGAAAAACGTAAAAAATCACTTTTTGGACGATTTTCAATGAAATTTCTAGTTTCTCAAGGAAACTGGTACTGAATCAGTAATCAGCGAGTGAAAATACATCGATATAGCGTACTAAAAGTAAATTTAAAGAATTCAACATTTTTTTGCATTTCGGCGAAAAAGAAGTGTCTTCACTAAAATCGCTGTAACGTTGCTTCCCGATGGAGTTGGAACCCCACTCTGTATTCATTCTTTTCGTGATCGGAACCCCTTTAAAATGACGCTTGAATCATTGTGCTATCATTATTTTTCGATTTTTCACAGATTTTTAAAGTCGGACCATCGATTTTTGCAGATTTCTCCATACATACCCCTTCTCATTTTTTTCGCCGATTTTCATCCTGCTCTCACGGCTACAATAACTGAGATATCGGAATGATCCAAAATGCATTGTCTAAGTCTACTCGAGACGTTCTGAAAACGCACGTCAAAACCCAAAATCGATGGAACGGGAGCCAAGTTATGACCATTTGAAATTTCGAGATTTTTAGGTTTTCGAAAAGGTGGGCCAAAAATTAAAATTTTTTTTCTTTCTCTTTTTTCAATGTTTCGATACCCCATTCGATCGGAAATTTTCCGCTGATTACGAATAACACCGAGTTTTAGTCGAAATCTCAAAATATCAATGTGAAAAAGGCGAAATTTCGCTGATCACGAATAACACCCCTTTTCGTCGAAATCTCAATATTTCTATGAGAAAAAGGCGAAAAACGAAAAAAATCACTTTTGGGACGATTTTAAATAAAATTTCGAGCTTCTCAAGGAAACGGGTACTGAATCAGTTATCAGCAAGTCAAAATACATCGATATAGCGTCCTAAAAGAAAATTTACAGAATTCAAAATATTTTTACATTTCGGCGAAAAAGAAGTGGCTTCACTAAAATCGCTGTAACGTTGCTTCCCGATGGAGTTGGAACTCCACTCTGATCTCATTGTTTTCGTGGTCGAAAACCCTTAAGAATGGCGCTTGAATCATTCTGCTATCATCATTTTTCGATTTTTCACAGATTTTTCAAGTCGGACCATCGATTTTTGCGGATTTCTCCATACATACCCCTTCTCATTTTTCTCGCCGATATTCAACCTGCTCTCACAGCTACAATAATTGAGATATCGGGATGATCCAAAATGTATTCTCTAAGTCTACTGGAGACGTTTTGAAAACGCACGTCAAAACCCAAAATCGATGAAACGGGAGCAAAGTTATGACCATTTGAAATTCCGAGATTTTTAGGTTTTCGAAAAGGTGAGCCAAAAATTAAAAATTTTTTTTTTCTCTTTTTTCAATGTTTCGATACCCCATTCGATCGGAAATTTTCCGCTGATTACGAATAACACCGAGTTTTAGTCGAAATCTCAAAATACCAATGTGAAAAAGGCGAAATTTCGATGATCACGAATAACACCCCTTTTCGTCGAAATCTCAATATTTCTATGAGAAAAAGGCGAAAAACGAAAAAAATCACTTTTGGGACGATTTTAAATAAAATTTCGAGCTTCTCAAGGAAACGGGTACTGAATCAGTAATCAGCGAGTCAAAATACATCGATATAGCGTCCTAAAAGTAAATTTAAAGAATTCAACATTTTTTTGCATTTCGGCGAAAAAGAAGTGTCTTCACTAAAATCGCTGTAACGTTGCTTCCCGATGGAGTTGGAACCCCACTCTGTATTCATTCTTTTCGTGATCGGAACCCCTTTAAAATGGCGCTTGAATCATTGTGCTATCATTATTTTTCGATTTTTCACAGATTTTTAAAGTCGGACCATCGATTTTTGCGGATTTCTCCATACATACCCCTTCTCATTTTTCTCGCCGATATTCAACCTGCTCTCACAGCTACAATAATTGAGATATCGGGATGATCCAAAATGTATTCTCTAAGTCTACTGGAGACGTTTTGAAAACGCACGTCAAAACCCAAAATCGATGAAACGGGAGCAAAGTTATGACCATTTGAAATTTCGAGATTTTTAGGTTTTCGAAAAGGTGGGCCAAAAATTAAAATTTTTTTTTTTTCTCTTTTTTCAATGTTTCGATACCCCATTCGATCGGAAATTTTCGGCTGATTACGAATAACACCGAGTTTTAGTCGAAATCTCAAAATACCAATGTGAAAAAGGCGAAATTTCGCTGATCACGAATAACACCCCTTTTCGTCGAAATCTCAATATTTCTATGAGAAAAAGGCGAAAAACGAAAAAAATCACTTTTTGGACGATTTTATATAAAATTTCGAGTTTCTCAAGGAAACGGGTACTGAATCAGTTATCAGCAAGTCAAAATACATCGATATAGCGTCCTAAAAGAAAATTTACAGAATTCAAAATATTTTTACATTTCGGCGAAAAAGAAGTGGCTTCACTAAAATCGCTGTAACGTTGCTTCCCGATGGAGTTGGAACTCCACTCTGATCTCATTGTTTTCGTGGTCGAAAACCCTTAAGAATGGCGCTTGAATCATTCTGCTATCATCATTTTTCGATTTTTCACAGATTTTTCAAGTCGGACCATCGATTTTTGCGGATTTCTCCATACATACCCCTTCTCATTTTTCTCGCCGATATTCAACCTGCTCTCACAGCTACAATAATTGAGATATCGGGATGATCCAAAATGTATTCTCTAAGTCTACTGGAGACGTTTTGAAAACGCACGTCAAAACCCAAAATCGATGAAACGGGAGCAAAGTTATGACCATTTGAAATTCCGAGATTTTTAGGTTTTCGAAAAGGTGAGCCAAAAATTAAAAATTTTTTTTTTCTCTTTTTTCAATGTTTCGATACCCCATTCGATCGGAAATTTTCCGCTGATTACGAATAACACCGAGTTTTAGTCGAAATCTCAAAATACCAATGTGAAAAAGGCGAAATTTCGATGATCACGAATAACACCCCTTTTCGTCGAAATCTCAATATTTCTATGAGAAAAAGGCGAAAAACGAAAAAAATCACTTTTGGGACGATTTTAAATAAAATTTCGAGCTTCTCAAGGAAACGGGTACTGAATCAGTAATCAGCGAGTCAAAATACATCGATATAGCGTCCTAAAAGTAAATTTAAAGAATTCAACATTTTTTTGCATTTCGGCGAAAAAGAAGTGTCTTCACTAAAATCGCTGTAACGTTGCTTCCCGATGGAGTTGGAACCCCACTCTGTATTCATTCTTTTCGTGATCGGAACCCCTTTAAAATGGCGCTTGAATCATTGTGCTATCATTATTTTTCGATTTTTCACAGATTTTTAAAGTCGGACCATCGATTTTTGCGGATTTCTCCATACATACCCCTTCTCATTTTTCTCGCCGATATTCAACCTGCTCTCACAGCTACAATAATTGAGATATCGGGATGATCCAAAATGTATTCTCTAAGTCTACTGGAGACGTTTTGAAAACGCACGTCAAAACCCAAAATCGATGAAACGGGAGCAAAGTTATGACCATTTGAAATTTCGAGATTTTTAGGTTTTCGAAAAGGTGGGCCAAAAATTAAAATTTTTTTTTTTTCTCTTTTTTCAATGTTTCGATACCCCATTCGATCGGAAATTTTCGGCTGATTACGAATAACACCGAGTTTTAGTCGAAATCTCAAAATACCAATGTGAAAAAGGCGAAATTTCGCTGATCACGAATAACACCCCTTTTCGTCGAAATCTCAATATTTCTATGAGAAAAAGGCGAAAAACGAAAAAAATCACTTTTTGGACGATTTTATATAAAATTTCGAGTTTCTCAAGGAAACGGGTACTGAATCAGTAATCAGCGAGTCAAAATACATCGATATAGCGTCCTAAAAGTAAATTTAAAGAATTCAACATTTTTTTGCATTTCGGCGAAAAAGAAGTGCCTTCACTAAAATCGCTGTAACGTTGCTTCCCGATGGAGTTGGAACCCCACTCTGTATTCATTCTTTTCGTGATCGGAACCCCTTTAAAATGGCGCTTGAATCATTGTGCTATCATTATTTTTCGATTTTTCACAGATTTTTAAAGTCGGACCATCGATTTTTGCGGATTTCTCCATACATACCCCTTCTCATTTTTCTCGCCGATATTCAACCTGCTCTCACAGCTACAATAATTGAGATATCGGGATGATCCAAAATGTATTCTCTAAGTCTACTGGAGACGTTTTGAAAACGCACGTCAAAACCCAAAATCGATGAAACGGGAGCAAAGTTATGACCATTTGAAATTTCGAGATTTTTAGGTTTTCGAAAAGGTGGGCCAAAAATAAAAATTTTTTTTTTTTCTCTTTTTTCAATGTTTCGAAACCCCATTCGATCGGAAATTTTCCGCTGATTACGAATAACACCGAGTTTTAGTCGAAATCTCAAAATATCAATGTGAAAAAGGCGAAATTTCGCTGATCACGAATAACACCCCTTTTCGTCGAAATCTCAATATTTCTATGAGAAAAAGGCGAAAAACGAAAAAAATCACTTTTTGGACGATTTAAAATAAAATTTCGAGCTTCTCAAGGAAACTGGTACTGAATCAGTAATCAGCGAGTCAAAATACATCGATATAGCGTCCTAAACAAAAATTTAAAGAATTCAACATTTTTTTGCATTTCGGCGAAAAAGAAGTCCCTTCACTAAAATCTCTGTAACGTTGCTTCCCGATGGAGTTGAAACCCCACTCTGTACTCATTCTTTTCGTGATCGAAACCCCTTTAAAATGGCACTTGAATCATTGTGCTATCATTATTTTTCGATTTTTCACAGATTTTTAAAGTCGGACCATCGATTTTTGCGGATTTCTCCATACATACCCCTTCTCATTTTTTTCGCCGATTTTCATCCTGCTCTCACGGCTACAATAATTGAGATATCGGGATGATCCAAATTGCATTCTCTAAGTCTACTCGAGACGTTTTGAAAACGCACGTCAAAACCCAAAATCAATGAAACGGGAGCAAAGTTATGACCATTTGAAATTTCGAGATTTTTAGGTTTTCGAAAAGGTGGGCCAAAAATTAAAATTTTTTTTTTTTCTCTTTTTTCAATGTTTCGATACCCCATTCGATCGGAAATTTTCCGCTGATTACGAATAACACCGAGCTTTAGTCGAAATCTCAAAATATCAATGTGAAAAAGGCGAAATTTCGATGATCACGAATAACACCCCTTTTCGTCGAAATCTCAATATTTGTATGAGAAAAAGGCGAAAAACGAAAAAAATCACTTTTTGGACGATTTTATATAAAATTTCGAGTTTCTCAAGGAAACGGGTACTGAATCAGTAATCAGCGAGTCAAAATACATCGATATAGCGTCCTAAACAAAAATTTAAAGAATTCAA
The DNA here is from genome assembly GCA_958009045.1 of Oxytorus armatus. Lineage (NCBI taxonomy): Eukaryota > Metazoa > Arthropoda > Insecta > Hymenoptera > Ichneumonidae > Oxytorus > Oxytorus armatus. The sequence continues at coordinate 14,918,465 of OY253752.1, forward strand.
CATTTTTTTGCATTATGGCGAAAAAGAAGTGCCTTCACTAAAATCTCTGTAACGTTGCTTCCCGATGGAGTTGGAACCCCACTCTGTACTCATTGTTTTCGTGGTCGAAAACCCTTAAGAATGGCGCTTGAATCATTCTGCTATCATCATTTTTCGATTTTTCACAGATTTTTAAAGTCGGACCATCGATTTTTGCGGATTTCTCCATACATACCCCTTCTCATTTTTCTCGCCGATATTCAACCTGCTCTCACAGCTACAATAATTGAGATATCGGGATGATCCAAAATGTATTCTCTAAGTCTACTGGAGACGTTTTGAAAACGCACGTCAAAACCCAAAATCGATGAAACGGGAGCCAAGTTATGACCATTTGAAATTTCGAGATTTTTAGGTTTTCGAAATGGTGGGCGAAAAATTAAAATTTTTTTTTTTCTCTTTTTTGAATATTTCGATACCCCATTCGATCGGAAATTTTCCGCTGATTACGAATAACACCGAGTTTTAGTCGAAATCTCACAATATCAATGTGAAAAAGGCGAAATTTCGATGATCACGAATAACACCCCTTTTCGTCGAATTCTCAATATTTCTATGAGAAAAAGGCGAAAAACGAAGAAAATCACTTTTTGGACGATTTTCAATGAAATTTCTAGTTTCTCGAGGAAACTGGTACTGAATCAGTAATCAGCGAGTGAAAATACATCGATATAGCGTCCTAAACAAAAATTTAAAGAATTCTACATTTTTTTGCATTTCGGCGAAAAAGAAGTGTCTTCACTAAAATCGCTGTAACGTTGCTTCCCGATGGAGTTGGAACCCCACTCTGTATTCATTCTTTTCGTGATCGGAACCCCTTTAAAATGACGCTTGAATCATTGTGCTATCATTATTTTTCGATTTTTCACAGATTTTTAAAGTCGGACCATCGATTTTTGCAGATTTCTCCATACATACCCCTTCTCATTTTTTTCGCCGATTTTCATCCTGCTCTCACGGCTACAATAACTGAGATATCGGAATGATCCAAAATGCATTGTCTAAGTCTACTCGAGACGTTCTGAAAACGCACGTCAAAACCCAAAATCGATGGAACGGGAGCCAAGTTATGACCATTTGAAATTTCGAGATTTTTAGGTTTTCGAAAAGGTGGGCCAAAAATTAAAATTTTTTTTCTTTCTCTTTTTTCAATGTTTCGATACCCCATTCGATCGGAAATTTTCCGCTGATTACGAATAACACCGAGTTTTAGTCGAAATCTCAAAATATCAATGTGAAAAAGGCGAAATTTCGCTGATCACGAATAACACCCCTTTTCGTCGAAATCTCAATATTTCTATGAGAAAAAGGCGAAAAACGAAAAAAATCACTTTTGGGACGATTTTAAATAAAATTTCGAGCTTCTCAAGGAAACGGGTACTGAATCAGTTATCAGCAAGTCAAAATACATCGATATAGCGTCCTAAAAGAAAATTTACAGAATTCAAAATATTTTTACATTTCGGCGAAAAAGAAGTGGCTTCACTAAAATCGCTGTAACGTTGCTTCCCGATGGAGTTGGAACTCCACTCTGATCTCATTGTTTTCGTGGTCGAAAACCCTTAAGAATGGCGCTTGAATCATTCTGCTATCATCATTTTTCGATTTTTCACAGATTTTTCAAGTCGGACCATCGATTTTTGCGGATTTCTCCATACATACCCCTTCTCATTTTTCTCGCCGATATTCAACCTGCTCTCACAGCTACAATAATTGAGATATCGGGATGATCCAAAATGTATTCTCTAAGTCTACTGGAGACGTTTTGAAAACGCACGTCAAAACCCAAAATCGATGAAACGGGAGCAAAGTTATGACCATTTGAAATTCCGAGATTTTTAGGTTTTCGAAAAGGTGAGCCAAAAATTAAAAATTTTTTTTTTCTCTTTTTTCAATGTTTCGATACCCCATTCGATCGGAAATTTTCCGCTGATTACGAATAACACCGAGTTTTAGTCGAAATCTCAAAATACCAATGTGAAAAAGGCGAAATTTCGATGATCACGAATAACACCCCTTTTCGTCGAAATCTCAATATTTCTATGAGAAAAAGGCGAAAAACGAAAAAAATCACTTTTGGGACGATTTTAAATAAAATTTCGAGCTTCTCAAGGAAACGGGTACTGAATCAGTAATCAGCGAGTCAAAATACATCGATATAGCGTCCTAAAAGTAAATTTAAAGAATTCAACATTTTTTTGCATTTCGGCGAAAAAGAAGTGTCTTCACTAAAATCGCTGTAACGTTGCTTCCCGATGGAGTTGGAACCCCACTCTGTATTCATTCTTTTCGTGATCGGAACCCCTTTAAAATGGCGCTTGAATCATTGTGCTATCATTATTTTTCGATTTTTCACAGATTTTTAAAGTCGGACCATCGATTTTTGCGGATTTCTCCATACATACCCCTTCTCATTTTTCTCGCCGATATTCAACCTGCTCTCACAGCTACAATAATTGAGATATCGGGATGATCCAAAATGTATTCTCTAAGTCTACTGGAGACGTTTTGAAAACGCACGTCAAAACCCAAAATCGATGAAACGGGAGCAAAGTTATGACCATTTGAAATTTCGAGATTTTTAGGTTTTCGAAAAGGTGGGCCAAAAATTAAAATTTTTTTTTTTTCTCTTTTTTCAATGTTTCGATACCCCATTCGATCGGAAATTTTCGGCTGATTACGAATAACACCGAGTTTTAGTCGAAATCTCAAAATACCAATGTGAAAAAGGCGAAATTTCGCTGATCACGAATAACACCCCTTTTCGTCGAAATCTCAATATTTCTATGAGAAAAAGGCGAAAAACGACAAAAATCACTTTTTGGACGATTTTATATAAAATTTCGAGTTTCTCAAGGAAACGGGTACTGAATCAGTAATCAGCGAGTCAAAATACATCGATATAGCGTCCTAAAAGTAAATTTAAAGAATTCAACATTTTTTTGCATTTCGGCGAAAAAGAAGTGCCTTCACTAAAATCGCTGTAACGTTGCTTCCCGATGGAGTTGGAACCCCACTCTGTATTCATTCTTTTCGTGATCGGAACCCCTTTAAAATGGCGCTTGAATCATTGTGCTATCATTATTTTTCGATTTTTCACAGATTTTTAAAGTCGGACCATCGATTTTTGCGGATTTCTCCATACATACCCCTTCTCATTTTTCTCGCCGATATTCAACCTGCTCTCACAGCTACAATAATTGAGATATCGGGATGATCCAAAATGTATTCTCTAAGTCTACTGGAGACGTTTTGAAAACGCACGTCAAAACCCAAAATCGATGAAACGGGAGCAAAGTTATGACCATTTGAAATTTCGAGATTTTTAGGTTTTCGAAAAGGTGGGCCAAAAATAAAAATTTTTTTTTTTTCTCTTTTTTCAATGTTTCGAAACCCCATTCGATCGGAAATTTTCCGCTGATTACGAATAACACCGAGTTTTAGTCGAAATCTCAAAATATCAATGTGAAAAAGGCGAAATTTCGCTGATCACGAATAACACCCCTTTTCGTCGAAATCTCAATATTTCTATGAGAAAAAGGCGAAAAACGAAAAAAATCACTTTTTGGACGATTTAAAATAAAATTTCGAGCTTCTCAAGGAAACTGGTACTGAATCAGTAATCAGCGAGTCAAAATACATCGATATAGCGTCCTAAACAAAAATTTAAAGAATTCAACATTTTTTTGCATTTCGGCGAAAAAGAAGTCCCTTCACTAAAATCTCTGTAACGTTGCTTCCCGATGGAGTTGAAACCCCACTCTGTACTCATTCTTTTCGTGATCGAAACCCCTTTAAAATGGCACTTGAATCATTGTGCTATCATTATTTTTCGATTTTTCACAGATTTTTAAAGTCGGACCATCGATTTTTGCGGATTTCTCCATACATACCCCTTCTCATTTTTTTCGCCGATTTTCATCCTGCTCTCACGGCTACAATAATTGAGATATCGGGATGATCCAAATTGCATTCTCTAAGTCTACTCGAGACGTTTTGAAAACGCACGTCAAAACCCAAAATCAATGAAACGGGAGCAAAGTTATGACCATTTGAAATTTCGAGATTTTTAGGTTTTCGAAAAGGTGGGCCAAAAATTAAAATTTTTTTTTTTTCTCTTTTTTCAATGTTTCGATACCCCATTCGATCGGAAATTTTCCGCTGATTACGAATAACACCGAGCTTTAGTCGAAATCTCAAAATATCAATGTGAAAAAGGCGAAATTTCGATGATCACGAATAACACCCCTTTTCGTCGAAATCTCAATATTTGTATGAGAAAAAGGCGAAAAACGAAAAAAATCACTTTTTGGACGATTTTCAATGAAATTTCTAGTTTCTCAAGGAAACTGGTACTGAATCAGTAATCAGCGAGTCAAAATACATCGATATAGCGTCCTAAAAGTAAATTTAAAGAATTCAACATTTTTTTGCATTTCGGCGTAAAGAAGTGTCGTCACTAAAATCGCGGTAACGTTGCTTCCCGATGGAGTTGGAACCCCACTCTGTGCTCATTCTTTTCGCGATCGAAACCCCTTTAAAATGGCGCTTGAATCATTGTGCTATCATTATTTTGCGATTTTTCACAGATTTTTAAATTCGGACCATCGATTTTTGCGGATTTCTCCATACATACCCATTCTCATTTTTCTCGCCGATATTCAACCTGCTCTCACAGCTACAATAATTGAGATATCGGGATGATCCAAAATGTATTCTCTAAGTCTACTGGAGACGTTTTGAAAACGCACGTCAAAACCCAAAATCGATGAAACGGGAGCAAAGTTATGACCATTTGAAATTTCGAGATTTTTAGGTTTTCGAAAAGGTGGGCCAAAAATTAAAATTTTTTTTTTTTCTCTTTTTTCAATGTTTCGATACCCCATTCGATCGGAAATTTTCGGCTGATTACGAATAACACCGAGTTTTAGTCGAAATCTCAAAATACCAATGTGAAAAAGGCGAAATTTCGCTGATCACGAATAACACCCCTTTTCGTCGAAATCTCAATATTTCTATGAGAAAAAGGCGAAAAACGAAAAAAATCACTTTTTGGACGATTTTATATAAAATGTCGAGTTTCTCAAGGAAACGGGTACTGAATCAGTAATCAGCGAGTCAAAATACATCGATATAGCGTCCTAAACAAAAATTTAAAGAATTCAACATTTTTTTGCATTTCGGCGAAAAAGAAGTGCCTTCACTAAAATCTCTGTAACGTTGCTTCCCGATGGAGTTGGAACCCCACTCTGTACTCATTGTTTTCGTGGTCGAAAACCCTTAAGAATGGCGCTTGAATCATTCTGCTATCATCATTTTTCGATTTTTCACAGATTTTTAAAGTCGGACCATCGATTATTGCGGATTTCTCCATACAAACCCCTTCTCATTTTTTTCGCCGATTTTCATCCTGCTCTCACGGCTACAATAATTGAGATATCGGGATGATCCAAAATGCATTCTCTGAATCTACTCGAGACGTTCTGAAAACGCACGTCAAAACCCAAAATCGATGAAACGGGAGCCAAGTTATGACCATTTGAAATTTCGAGTTTTTTAGGTTTTCGAAAAGGTGGGCGAAAAATTAAAATTTTTTTTTTTTCTCTTTTTTGAATGTTTCGATACCCCATTCGATCGGAAATTTTCCGCTGATTACGAATAACACCGAGTTTTAGTCGAAATCTCAAAATATCAATGTGAAAACGGCGAAATTTCGCTAATCACGAATAACACCCCTTTTCGTCGAAATCTCAATATTTCTATGAGAAAAAGGCGAAAAACGAAAAAAATCACTTTTTGGACGATTTTATATAAAATTTCGAGTTTCTCAAGGAAACGGGTACTGAATCAGTAATCAGCGAGTCAAAATACATCGATATAGCGTCCTAAACAAAAATTTAAAGAATTCAACATTTTTTTGCATTTCGGCGAAAAAGAAGTGCCTTCACTAAAATCTCTGTAACGTTGCTTCCCGATGGAGTTGGAACCCCACTCTGTACTCATTGTTTTCGTGGTCGAAAACCCTTAAGAATGGCGCTTGAATCATTCTGCTATCATCATTTTTCGATTTTTCACAGATTTTTCAAGTCGGACCATCGATTTTTGCGGATTTCTCCATACATACCCCTTCTCATTTTTCTCGCCGATATTCAACCTGCTCTCACAGCTACAATAATTGAGATATCGGGATGATCCAAAAAGCATTCTCTAAGTCTACTCGAGACGTTTTGAAAACGCACGTCAAAACCCAAAATCGATGAAACGGGAGCCAAGTTATGACCATTTGAAATTTCGAGATTTTTAGGTTTTCGAAATGGTGGGCGAAAAATTAAAATTTTTTTTTTTCTCTTTTTTGAATATTTCGATACCCCATTCGATCGGAAATTTTCCGCTGATTACGAATAACACCGAGTTTTAGTCGAAATCTCAAAATATCAATGTGAAAAAGGCGAAATTTCGCTGATCACGAATAACACCCCTTTTCGTCGAAATCTCAATATTTCTATGAGAAAAAGGTGAAAAACGAAAAAAATCACTTTTGGGACGATTTTAAATAAAATTTCGAGCTTCTCAAGGAAACGGGTACTGAATCAGTAATCAGCGAGTCAAAATACATCGATATAGCGTCCTAAAAGTAAATTTAAAGAATTCAACATTTTTTTGCATTTCGGCGAAAAAAAAGTGTCTTCACTAAAATCGCTGTAACGTTGCTTCCCGATGGAGTTGGAACCCCACTCTGTATTCATTCTTTTCGTGATCGGAACCCCTTTAAAATGGCGCTTGAATCATTGTGCTATCATTATTTTTCGATTTTTCACAGATTTTTAAAGTCGGACCATCGATTTTTGCAGATTTCTCCATACATACCCCTTCTCATTTTTTTCGCCGATTTTCATCCTGCTCTCACGGCTACAATAACTGAGATATCGGAATGATCCAAAATGCATTGTCTAAGTCTACTCGAGACGTTCTGAAAACGCACGTCAAAACCCAAAATCGATGGAACGGGAGCCAAGTTATGACCATTTGAAATTTCGAGATTTTTAGGTTTTCGAAAAGGTGGGCCAAAAATTAAAATTTTTTTTCTTTCTCTTTTTTCAATGTTTCGATACCCCATTCGATCGGAAATTTTCCGCTGATTACGAATAACACCGAGTTTTAGTCGAAATCTCAAAATATCAATGTGAAAAAGGCGAAATTTCGCTGATCACGAATAACACCCCTTTTCGTCGAAATCTCAATATTTCTATGAGAAAAAGGCGAAAAACGAAAAAAATCACTTTTGGGACGATTTAAAATAAAATTTCGAGCTTCTCAAGGAAACGGGTACTGAATCAGTTATCAGCAAGTCAAAATACATCGATATAGCGTCCTAAAAGAAAATTTACAGAATTCAAAATATTTTTACATTTCGGCGAAAAAGAAGTGGCTTCACTAAAATCGCTGTAACGTTGCTTCCCGATGGAGTTGGAACTCCACTCTGATCTCATTGTTTTCGTGGTCGAAAACCCTTAAGAATGGCGCTTGAATCATTCTGCTATCATCATTTTTCGATTTTTCACAGATTTTTCAAGTCGGACCATCGATTTTTGCGGATTTCTCCATACATACCCCTTCTCATTTTTCTCGCCGATATTCAACCTGCTCTCACAGCTACAATAATTGAGATATCGGGATGATCCAAAATGTATTCTCTAAGTCTACTGGAGACGTTTTGAAAACGCACGTCAAAACCCAAAATCGATGAAACGGGAGCAAAGTTATGACCATTTGAAATTCCGAGATTTTTAGGTTTTCGAAAAGGTGAGCCAAAAATTAAAAATTTTTTTTTTCTCTTTTTTCAATGTTTCGATACCCCATTCGATCGGAAATTTTCCGCTGATTACGAATAACACCGAGTTTTAGTCGAAATCTCAATATTTCTATGAGAAAAAGGCGAAAAACGAAAAAAATCACTTTTGGGACGATTTTAAATAAAATTTCGAGCTTCTCAAGGAAACGGGTACTGAATCAGTAATCAGCGAGTCAAAATACATCGATATAGCGTCCTAAAAGTAAATTTAAAGAATTCAACATTTTTTTGCATTTCGGCGAAAAAGAAGTGTCTTCACTAAAATCGCTGTAACGTTGCTTCCCGATGGAGTTGGAACCCCACTCTGTATTCATTCTTTTCGTGATCGGAACCCCTTTAAAATGGCGCTTGAATCATTGTGCTATCATTATTTTTCGATTTTTCACAGATTTTTAAAGTCGGACCATCGATTTTTGCGGATTTCTCCATACATACCCCTTCTCATTTTTCTCGCCGATATTCAACCTGCTCTCACAGCTACAATAATTGAGATATCGGGATGATCCAAAATGTATTCTCTAAGTCTACTGGAGACGTTTTGAAAACGCACGTCAAAACCCAAAATAGATGAAACGGGAGCAAAGTTATGACCATTTGAAATTTCGAGATTTTTAGGTTTTCGAAAAGGTGGGCCAAAAATTAAAATTTTTTTTTTTTCTCTTTTTTCAATGTTTCGATACCCCATTCGATCGGAAATTTTCGGCTGATTACGAATAACACCGAGTTTTAGTCGAAATCTCAAAATACCAATGTGAAAAAGGCGAAATTTCGCTGATCACGAATAACACCCCTTTTCGTCGAAATCTCAATATTTCTATGAGAAAAAGGCGAAAAACGAAAAAAATCACTTTTTGGACGATTTTATATAAAATTTCGAGTTTCTCAAGGAAACGGGTACTGAATCAGTAATCAGCGAGTCAAAATACATCGATATAGCGTCCTAAAAGTAAATTTAAAGAATTCAACATTTTTTTGCATTTCGGCGAAAAAGAAGTGCCTTCACTAAAATCGCTGTAACGTTGCTTCCCGATGGAGTTGGAACCCCACTCTGTACTCATTCTTTTCGCGATCGAAACCCCTGTAAAATGGCGCTGGAATCATTGTGCTATCATTATTTTTCGATTTTTCACAGATTTTTAAAGTCGGACCATCGATTTTTGCGGATTTCTTCATACATACCCCTTCTCATTTTTTTCGCCGATTTTCATCCTGCTCTCACGGCTACAATAACTGAGATATCGGAATGATCCAAAATGCATTGTCTAAGTCTACTCGAGACGTTCTGAAAACGCACGTCAAAACCCAAAATCGATGGAACGGGAGCCAAGTTATGACCATTTGAAATTTCGAGATTTTTAGGTTTTCGAAAAGGTGGGCCAAAAATTAAAATTTTTTTTTTTTCTCTTTTTTGAATGTTTCGATACCCCATTCGATCGGAAATTTTCCGCTGATTACGAATAACACCGAGTTTTAGTCGAAATCTCAAAATATCAATGTGAAAAAGGCGAAATTTCGCTGATCACGAATAACACCCATTTTCGTCGAAATCTCAATATTTCTATGAGAAAAAGGCGAAAAACGAAAAAAATCACTTTTGGGACGATTTTAAATAAAATGTCGAGCTTCTCAAGGAAACGGGTACTGAATCAGTAATCAGCGAGTCAAAATACATCGATATAGCGTCCTAAAAGTAAATTTAAAGAATTCAACATTTTTTTGCATTTCGGCGAAAAAGAAGTGTCTTCACTAAAATCGCTGTAACGTTGCTTCCCGATGGAGTTGGAACCCCACTCTGTACTCATTCTTTTCGCGATCGAAACCCCTGTAAAATGGCGCTGGAATCATTGTGCTATCATTATTTTTCGATTTTTCACAGATTTTAGAAGTCGGACCATCGAATTTTGCGGATTTCTCCATACATACCCATTCTCATTTTTTTCACCGATGTTCATCCTGCTCTCACGGCTACAATAATTGAGATATCGGGATGATCCAAAATGCATTCTCTAAGTCTACTCGAGACGTTTTGAAAACGCACGTCAAAACCCAAAATCAATGAAACGGGAGCAAAGTTATGACCATTTGAAATTTCGAGATTTTTAGGTTTTCGAAAAGGTGGGCCAAAAATTAAAATTTTTTTTTTATCTCTTTTTTCAATGTTTCGATACTCCATTCGATCGGAAATTTTCCGCTGATTACGAATAACACCGAGTTTTAGTCGAAATCTCAAAATATCCATGTGAAAAAGGCGAAATTTCGCTGATCACGAATAACACCCCTTTTCGTCGAAATCTCAATATTTCTATGAGAAAAAGGCGAAAAACGAAAAAAATCACTTTTTGGACGATTTTCAATGAAATTTCTAGTTTCTCAAGGAAACTGGTACTGAATCAGTAATCAGCGAGTCAAAATACATCGATATAGCGTCCTAAAAGTAAATTTAAAGAATTCAACATTTTTTTGCATTTCGGCGAAAAAGAAGTGCCTTCACTAAAATCGCTGTAACGTTGTTTCCCGATGGAGTTGAAACCCCACTCTGTACTCATTGTTTTCGTGGTCGAAAACCCTTAAGAATGGCGCTTGAATCATTCTGCTATCATCATTTTTCGATTTTTCACAGATTTTTCAAGTCGGACCATCGATTTTTGCGGATTTCTCCATACATACCCCTTCTCATTTTTCTCTCCGATATTCAACCTGGTCTCACGGCTACAATAATTGAGATATCGGGATGATCCAAAATGCATTCTCTAAGTCTACTCGAGACGTTTTGAAAACGCACGTCAAAACCCAAAATCGATGAAACGGGAGCAAAGTTATGACCATTTGAAATTTCGAGATTTTTAGGTTTTCGAAAAGGTGGGCCAAAAATTAAAATTTTTTTTTTTTCTCTTTTTTCAATGTTTCGATACCCCATTCGATCGGAAATTTTCCGCTGATTACGAATAACACCGAGCTTTAGTCGAAATCTCAAAATATCAATGTGAAAAAGGCGAAATTTCGATGATCACGAATAACACCCCTTTTCGTCGAAATCTCAATATTTCTATGAGAAAAAGGCGAAAAACGAAAAAAATCACTTTTTGGACGATTTTCAATGAAATTTCTAGTTTCTTAAGGAAACTGGTACTGAATCAGTAATCAGCGAGTCAAAATACATCGATATAGCGTCCTAAAAGTAAATTTAAAGAATTCAACATTTTTTTGCATTTCGGCGAAAAAGAAGTGTCTTCACTAAAATCGCTGTAACGTTGCTTCCCGATGGAGTTGGAACCCCATTCTGTACTCATTCTTTTCGCGATCGAAACCCCTTTAGAATGGCGCTTGAATCATTGTGCTATCATTATTTTTCGATTTTTCACAGATTTTAAAAGTCGGACCATCGAATTTTGCGGATTTCTCCATACATACCCATTCTCATTTTTTTCACCGATGTTCATCCTGCTCTCACGGCTACAATAATTGAGATATCGGGATGATCCAAAATGCATTCTCTAAGTCTACTCGAGACGTTTTGAAAACGCACGTCAAAACCCAAAATCAATGAAACGGGAGCAAAGTTATGACCATTTGAAATTTCGAGATTTTTAGGTTTTCGAAAAGGTGGGCCAAAAATTAAAATTTTTTTTTTTTCTCTTTTTTCAATGTTTCGATACTGCATTCGATCGGAAATTTTCCGCTGATTACGAATAACACCGAGTTTTAGTCGAAATCTCAAAATATCAATGTGAAAAAGGCGAAATTTCGCTGATCACGAATAACACCCCTTTTCGTCGAAATCTCAATATTTCTATGAGAAAAAGGCGAAAAACGAAAAAAATCACTTTTTGGACGATTTTCAATTAAATTTCTAGTTTCTCAAGGAAACGGGTACTGAATCAGTTATCAGCAAGTCAAAGTACATCGATATAGCGTCCTAAAAGAAAATTTACAGAATTCAAAATATTTTTACATTTCGGCGAAAAAGAAGTGGCTTCACTAAAATCGCTGTAACGTTGCTTCCCGATGGAGTTGGAACTCCACTCTGAGCTCATTGTTTTCGTGGTCGAAAACCCTTAAGAATGGCGCTTGAATCATTCTGCTATCATCATTTTTCGATTTTTCACAGATTTTTCAAGTCGGACCATCGATTTTTGCGGATTTCTCCATACATACCCCTTCTCATTTTTCTCGCCGATATTCAACCTGCTCTCACAGCTACAATAATTGAGATATCGGGATGATCCAAAATGTATTCTCTAAGTCTACTGGAGACGTTTTGAAAACGCACGTCAAAACCCAAAATCGATGAAACGGGAGCAAAGTTATGACCATTTGAAATTTCGAGATTTTTAGGTTTTCGAAAAGGTGGGCGAAAAATTAAAATTTTTTTTTTTTCTCTTTTTTGAATGTTTCGATACCCCATTCGATCGGAAATTTTCCGCTGATTACGAATAACACCGAGTTTTAGTCGAAATCTCAAAATATCAATGTGAAAACGGCGAAATTTCGCTGATCACGAATAACACCCCTTTTCGTCGAAATCTCAATATTTCTATGAGAAAAAGGCGAAAAACGAAAAAAATCACTTTTTGGACGATTTTATATAAAATTTCGAGTTTCTCAAGGAAACGGGTACTGAATCAGTAATCAGCGAGTCAAAATACATCGATATAGCGTCCTAAACAAAAATTTAAAGAATTCAACATTTTTTTGCATTTCGGCGAAAATGAAGTGCCTTCACTAAAATCTCTGTAACGTTGCTTCCCGATGGAGTTGGAACCCCACTCTGTACTCATTGTTTTCGTGGTCGAAAACCCTTAAGAATGGCGCTTGAATCATTCTGCTATCATCATTTTTCGATTTTTCACAGATTTTTCAAGTCGGACCATCGATTTTTGAGGATTTCTCCATACATACCCCTTCTCATTTTTCTCTCCGATATTCAACCTGCTCTCACGGCTACAATAATTGAGATATCGGGATGATCCAAAATGCATTCTCTAAGTCTACTCGAGACGTTTTGAAAACGCACGTCAAAACCCAAAATCGATGAAACGGGAGCAAAGTTATGACCATTTGAAATTTCGAGATTTTTAGGTTTTCGAAAAGGTGGGCCAAAAATTAAAATTTTTTTTTTTTCTCTTTTTTCAATGTTTCGATACCCCATTCGATCGGAAATTTTCCGCTGATTACGAATAACACCGAGTTTTAGTCGAAATCTCAAAATATCAATGTGAAAAAGGCGAAATTTCGCTGATCACGAATAACACCCCTTTTCGTCGAAATCTCAATATTTCTATGAGAAAAAGGCGAAAAACGAAAAAAATCACTTTTTGGACGACTTTCAATTAAATTTCTAGTTTCTCAAGGAAACGGGTACTGAATCAGTTATCAGCAAGTCAAAGTACATCGATATAGCGTCCTAAAAGAAAATTTACAGAATTCAAAATATTTTTACATTTCGGCGAAAAAGAAGTGGCTTCACTAAAATCGCTGTAACGTTGCTTCCCGATGGAGTTGGAACTCCACTCTGAGCTCATTGTTTTCGTGGTCGAAAACCCTTAAGAATGGCGCTTGAATCATTCTGCTATCATCATTTTTCGATTTTTCACAGATTTTTCAAGTCGGACCATCGATTTTTGCGGATTTCTCCATACATACCCCTTCTCATTTTTCTCGCCGATATTCAACCTGCTCTCACAGCTACAATAATTGAGATATCGGGATGATCCAAAATGTATTCTCTAAGTCTACTGGAGACGTTTTGAAAACGCACGTCAAAACCCAAAATCGATGAAACGGGAGCAAAGTTATGACCATTTGAAATTTCGAGATTTTTAGGTTTTCGAAAAGGTGGGCGAAAAATTAAAATTTTTTTTTTTTCTCTTTTTTGAATGTTTCGATACCCCATTCGATCGGAAATTTTCCGCTGATTACGAATAACACCGAGTTTTAGTCGAAATCTCAAAATATCAATGTGAAAACGGCGAAATTTCGCTGATCACGAATAACACCCCTTTTCGTCGAAATCTCAATATTTCTATGAGAAAAAGGCGAAAAACGAAAAAAATCACTTTTTGGACGATTTTATATAAAATTTCGAGTTTCTCAAGGAAACGGGTACTGAATCAGTAATCAGCGAGTCAAAATACATCGATATAGCGTCCTAAACAAAAATTTAAAGAATTCAACATTTTTTTGCATTTCGGCGAAAATGAAGTGCCTTCACTAAAATCTCTGTAACGTTGCTTCCCGATGGAGTTGGAACCCCACTCTGTACTCATTGTTTTCGTGGTCGAAAACCCTTAAGAATGGCGCTTGAATCATTCTGCTATCATCATTTTTCGATTTTTCACAGATTTTTCAAGTCGGACCATCGATTTTTGCGGATTTCTCCATACATACCCCTTCTCATTTTTCTCTCCGATATTCAACCTGCTCTCACGGCTACAATAATTGAGATATCGGGATGATCCAAAATGCATTCTCTAAGTCTACTCGAGACGTTTTGAAAACGCACGTCAAAACCCAAAATCGATGAAACGGGAGCCAAGTTATGACCATTTGAAATTTCGAGATTTTTAGGTTTTCGAAAAGGTGGGCGAAAAATTAAAAATTTTTTTTTTCTCTTTTTTGAATATTTCGATACCCCATTCGATCGGAAATGTTCCGCTGATTACGAATAACACCGAGTTTTAGTCGAAATCTCAAAATATCAATGTGAAAAAGTCGAAATTTCGCTGATCACGAATAACACCTCTTTTCGTCGAAATCTCAATATTTCTATGAGAAAAAGGCGAAAAACGAAAAAAATCACTTTTTGGACGATTTTCAATGAAATTTCTAGTTTCTCAAGGAAACTGGTACTGAATCAGTAATCAGCGAGTCAAAATACATCGATATAGCGTCCTAAAAGTAAATTTAAAGAATTCAACATTTTTTTGCATTTCGGCGAAAAAGAAGTGTCTTCACTAAAATCGCTGTAACGTTGCTTCCCGATGGAGTTGGAACCCCATTCTGTATTCATTCTTTTCGTGATCGGAACCCCTTTAAAATGGCGCTTGAATCATTGTGCTATCATTATTTTTCGATTTTTCACAGATTTTTAAAGTCGGACCATCGATTTTTGCGGATTTCTCCATACATACCCCTTCTCATTTTTTTCGCCGATTTTCATCCTGCTCTCACGGCTACAATAATTGAGATATCGGGATGATCCAAAATGCATTCTCTAAGTCTACTCGAGACGTTTTGAAAACGCACGTCAAAACCCAAAATCGATGAAACGGGAGCAAAGTTATGACCATTTGAAATTTCGAGATTTTTAGGTTTTCGAAAAGGTGGGCCAAAAATTAAAATTTTTTTTTTTTTTTTTTCAATGTTTCGATACCCCATTCGATCGGAAATTTTCCGCTGATTACGAATAACACCGAGTTTTAGTCGAAATCTCAAAATATCAATGTGAAAAAGGCGAAATTTCGCTGATCACGAATAACACCCCTTTTCGTCGAAATCTCAATATTTCTATGAGAAAAAGGCGAAAAACGAAAAAAATCACTTTTTGGACGATTTTCAATGAAATTTCTAGTTTCTCAAGGAAACTGGTACTGAATCAGTAATCAGCGAGTCAAAATACATCGATATAGCGTCCTAAAAGTAAATTTAAAGAATTCAACATTTTTTTGCATTTCGGCGAAAAAGAAGTGCCTTCACTAAAATCGCTGTAACGTTGTTTCCCGATGGAGTTGAAACCCCACTCTGTGCTCATTCTTTTCGCGATCGAAACCCCTTTAGAATGGCGCTTGAATCATTGTGCTATCATTATTTTTCGATTTTTCACAGATTTTTAAAGTCGGACCATCGATTTTTGCGGATTTCTCCATACATACCCCTTCTCGTTTTTTTCGCCGATTTTCATCCTGCTCTCACGGCTACAATAATTGAGATATCGGGATGATCCAAATTGCATTCTCTAAGTCTACTCGAGACGTTTTGAAAACGCACGTCAAAACCCAAAATCGATGAAACGGGAGCCAAGTTATGACCATTTGAAATTTCGAGATTTTTAGGTTTTCGAAAAGGTGGGCGAAAAATTAAAATTTTTTTTTTTTCTCTTTTTTCAATGTTTCGATACCCCATTCGATCGGAAATTTTCCGCTGATTACGAATAACACCGAGTTTTAGTCGAAATCTCAAAATATCAATGTGAAAAAGGCGAAATTTCGCTGATCACGAATAACACCCCTTTTCGTCGAAATCTCAATATTTCTATGAGAAAAAGGCGAAAAACGAAAAAAATCACTTTTTGGACGATTTTCAATGAAATTTCTAGTTTCTCAAGGAAACTGGTACTGAATCAGTAATCAGCGAGTCAAAATACATCGATATAGCGTCCTAAAAGTAAATTTAAAGAATTCAACATTTTTTTGCATTTCGGCGTAAAGAAGTGTCGTCACTAAAATCGCGGTAACGTTGCTTCCCGATGGAGTTGGAACCCCACTCTGTGCTCATTCTTTTCGCGATCGAAACCCCTTTAAAATGGCGCTTGAATCATTGTGCTATCATTATTTTTCGATTTTTCACAGATTTTTAAAGTCGGACCATCGATTCTTGCGGATTTCTCCATACATACCCCTTCTCATTTTTTTCGCCGATTTTCATCCTGCTCTCACGGCTACAATAATTGAGATATCGGGATGATCCAAAATGCATTCTCTGAATCTACTCGAGACGTTCTGAAAACGCACGTCAAAACCCAAAATCGATGAAACGGGAGCCAAGTTATGACCATTT
This sequence comes from Oxytorus armatus, assembly GCA_958009045.1. Lineage (NCBI taxonomy): Eukaryota > Metazoa > Arthropoda > Insecta > Hymenoptera > Ichneumonidae > Oxytorus > Oxytorus armatus. The sequence goes on from OY253752.1 coordinate 14,935,131, forward strand.
GAAATTTCGAGATTTTTAGGTTTTCGAAAAGGTGGGCCAAAAATTAAAATTTTTTTTTTGTCTCTTTTTTCAATGTTTCGATACCCCATTCGATCGGAAATTTTCCGCTGATTACGAATAACACCGAGTTTTAGTCGAAATCTCAAAATATCAATGTGAAAAAGGCGAAATTTCGCTGATCACGAATAACACCCCTTTTCGTCGAAATCTCAATATTTCTATGAGAAAAAGGCGAAAAACGAAAAAAATCACTTTTTGGACGATTTTAAATAAAATTTCGAGCTTCTCAAGGAAACTGGTACTGAATCAGTAATCAGCGAGTCAAAATACATCGATATAGCGTCCTAAAAGTAAATTTAAAGAATTCAACATTTTTTTGCATTTCGGCGAAAAAGAAGTGCCATCACTAAAATCGCTGTAACGTTGTTTCCCGATGGAGTTGGAACCCCACTCTGTGCTCATTCTTTTCGCGATCGAAACCCCTTTAGAATGGCGCTTGAATCATTGTGCTATCATTATTTTTCGGTTTTTCACAGATTTTTAAAGTCGGACCATCGATTTTTGCGGATTTCTTCATACATACCCCTTCTAATTTTTTTCGCCGATTTTCATCCTGCTCTCACGGCTACAATAACTGAGATATCGGAATGATCCAAAATGCATTGTCTAAGTCTACTCGAGACGTTCTGAAAACGCACGTCAAAACCCAAAATCGATGGAACGGGAGCCAAGTTATGACCATTTGAAATTTCGAGATTTTTAGGTTTTCGAAAAGGTGGGCCAAAAATTGAAATTTTTTTTTTTTCTCTTTTTTGAATGTTTCGATACCCCATTCGATCGGAAATTTTCCGCTGATATCGAATAACACCGAGTTTTAGTCGAAATCTCAAAATATCAATGTGAAAAAGGCGAAATTTCGCTGATCACGAATAACACCCATTTTCGTCGAAATCTCAATATTTCTATGAGAAAAAGGCGAAAAACGAAAAAAATCACTTTTGGGACGATTTTAAATAAAATGTCGAGCTTCTCAAGGAAACGGGTACTGAATCAGTAATCAGCGAGTCAAAATACATCGATATAGCGTCCTAAAAGTAAATTTAAAGAATTCAACATTTTTTTGCATTTCGGCGAAAAAGAAGTGTCTTCACTAAAATCGCTGTAACGTTGCTTCCCGATGGAGTTGGAACCCCACTCTGTACTCATTCTTTTCGCGATCGAAACCCCTGTAAAATGGCGCTGGAATCATTGTGCTATCATTATTTTTCGATTTTTCACAGATTTTAAAAGTCGGACCATCGAATTTTGCGGATTTCTCCATACATACCCATTCTCATTTTTTTCACCGATGTTCATCCTGCTCTCACGGCTACAATAATTGAGATATCGGAATGATCCAAAATGCATTGTCTAAGTCTACTCGAGACGTTCTGAAAACGCACGTCAAAACCCAAAATCGATGGAACGGGAGCCAAGTTATGACCATTTGAAATTTCGAGATTTTTAGGTTTTCGAAAAGGTGGGCCAAAAATTGAAATTTTTTTTTTTCTCTTTTTTGAATGTTTCGATACCCCATTCGATCGGAAATTTTCCGCTGATATCGAATAACACCGAGTTTTAGTCGAAATCTCAAAATATCAATGTGAAAACGGCGAAATTTCGCTGATCACGAATAACACCCCTTTTCGTCGAAATCTCAATATTTCTATGAGAAAAAGGCGAAAAACGAAAAAAATCACTTTTTGGACGATTTTCAATGAAATTTCTAGTTTCTCAAGGAAACTGGTACTGAATCAGTAATCAGCGAGTCAAAATACATCGATATAGCGTCCTAAAAGTAAATTTAAAGAATTCAACATTTTTTTGCATTTCGGCGAAAAAGAAGTGCCTTCACTAAAATCGCTGTAACGTTGTTTCCCGATGGAGTTGAAACCCCACTCTGTGCTCATTCTTTTCGCGATCGAAACCCCTTTAAAATGGCGCTTGAATCATTGTGCTATCATTATTTTTCGATTTTTCACAGATTTTTAAAGTCGGACCATCGATTTTTGCGGATTTCTCCATGCATACCCCTTCTCATTTTTTTCGCCGATTTTCATCCTGCTCTCACGGCTACAATAATTGAGATATCGGGATGATCCAAATTGCATTCTCTAAGTCTACTCGAGACGTTTTGAAAACGCACGTCAAAACCCAAAATCGATGAAACGGGAGCAAAGTTATGACCATTTGAAATTTCGAGATTTTTAGGTTTTCGAAAAGGTGGGCCAAAAATTAAAATTTTTTTTTTTTTTTTTTTCAATGTTTCGATACCCCATTCGATCGGAAATTTTCCGCTGATTACGAATAACACCGAGCTTTAGTCAAAATCTCAAAATATCAATGTGAAAAAGGCGAAATTTCGATGATCACGAATAACACCCCTTTTCGTCGAAATCTCAATATTTCTATGAGAAAAAGGCGAAAAACGAAAAAAATCACTTTTTGGACGATTTTATATAAAAGGTCGAGTTTCTCAAGGAAACGGGTACTGAATCAGTAATCAGCGAGTCAAAATACATCGATATAGCGTCCTAAACAAAAATTTAAAGAATTCAACATTTTTTTGCATTTCGGCGAAAAAGAAGTGCCTTCACTAAAATCTCTGTAACGTTGCTTCCCGATGGAGTTGAAACCCCACTCTGTACTCATTCTTTTCGTGATCGAAACCCCTTTAAAATGGCGCTTGAATCATTGTGCTATCATTATTTTTCGATTTTTCACAGATTTTTAAAGTCGGACCATCGATTTTTGCGGATTTCTCCATACATACCCCTTCTCATTTTTTTCGCCGATTTTCATCCTGCTCTCACGGCTACAATAATTGAGATATCGGGATGATCCGAAAAGCATTCTCTAAGTCTACTCGAGACGTTTTGAAAACGCACGTCAAAACCCAAAATCGATGAAACGGGAGCCAAGTTATGACCATTTGAAATTTCGAGATTTTTAGGTTTTCGAAATGGTGGGCGAAAAATAAAAATTTTTTTTTTTCTCTTTTTTGAATATTTCGATACCCCATTCGATCGGAAATTTTCCGCTGATTACGAATAACACCGAGTTTTAGTCGAAATCTCAAAATATCAATGTGAAAAAGGCGAAATTTCGATGATCACGAATAACACCCCTTTTCGTCGAATTCTCAATATTTCTATGAGAAAAGGGCGAAAAACGTAAAAAATCACTTTTTGGACGATTTTCAATGAAATTTCTAGTTTCTCAAGGAAACTGGTACTGAATCAGTAATCAGCGAGTGAAAATACATCGATATAGCGTACTAAAAGTAAATTTAAAGAATTCAACATTTTTTTGCATTTCGGCGAAAAAGAAGTGTCTTCACTAAAATCGCTGTAACGTTGCTTCCCGATGGAGTTGGAACCCCACTCTGTATTCATTCTTTTCGTGATCGGAACCCCTTTAAAATGGCGCTTGAATCATTGTGCTATCATTATTTTTCGATTTTTCACAGATTTTTAAAGTCGGACCATCGATTTTTGCGGATTTCTCCATACATACCCCTTTTCATTTTTCTCGCCGATATTCAACCTGCTCTCACAGCTACAATAACTGAGATATCGGAATGATCCAAAATGCATTGACGAAGTCTACTCGAGACGTTCTGAAAACGCACGTCAAAACCCAAAATCGATGGAACGGGAGCCAAGTTATGACCATTTGAAATTTCGAGATTTTTAGGTTTTCGAAAAGGTGGGCCAAAAATTAAAATTTTTTTTCTTTCTCTTTTTTCAATGTTTCGATACCCCATTCGATCGGAAATTTTCCGCTGATTACGAATAACACCGAGTTTTAGTCGAAATCTCAAAATATCAATGTGAAAAAGGCGAAATTTCGCTGATCACGAATAACACCCCTTTTCGTCGAAATCTCAATATTTCTATGAGAAAAAGGCGAAAAACGAAAAAAATCACTTTTGGGACGATTTTAAATAAAATTTCGAGCTTCTCAAGGAAACGGGTACTGAATCAGTTATCAGCAAGTCAAAATACATCGATATAGCGTCCTAAAAGAAAATTTACAGAATTCAAAATATTTTTACATTTCGGCGAAAAAGAAGTGGCTTCACTAAAATCGCTGTAACGTTGCTTCCCGATGGAGTTGGAACTCCACTCTGATCTCATTGTTTTCGTGGTCGAAAACCCTTAAGAATGGCGCTTGAATCATTCTGCTATCATCATTTTTCGATTTTTCACAGATTTTTCAAGTCGGACCATCGATTTTTGCGGATTTCTCCATTCATACCCCTTCTCATTTTTCTCGCCGATATTCAACCTGCTCTCACAGCTACAATAATTGAGATATCGGGATGATCCAAAATGTATTCTCTAAGTCTACTGGAGACGTTTTGAAAACGCACGTCAAAACCCAAAATCGATGAAACGGGAGCAAAGTTATGACCATTTGAAATTCCGAGATTTTTAGGTTTTCGAAAAGGTGAGCCAAAAATTAAAAATTTTTTTTTTCTCTTTTTTCAATGTTTCGATACCCCATTCGATCGGAAATTTTCCGCTGATTACGAATAACACCGAGTTTTAGTCGAAATCTCAAAATACCAATGTGAAAAAGGCGAAATTTCGATGATCACGAATAACACCCCTTTTCGTCGAAATCTCAATATTTCTATGAGAAAAAGGCGAAAAACGAAAAAAATCACTTTTGGGACGATTTTAAATAAAATTTCGAGCTTCTCAAGGAAACGGGTACTGAATCAGTAATCAGCGAGTCAAAATACATCGATATAGCGTCCTAAAAGTAAATTTAAAGAATTCAACATTTTTTTGCATTTCGGCGAAAAAGAAGTGTCTTCACTAAAATCGCTGTAACGTTGCTTCCCGATGGAGTTGGAACCCCACTCTGTATTCATTCTTTTCGTGATCGGAACCCCTTTAAAATGGCGCTTGAATCATTGTGCTATCATTATTTTTCGATTTTTCACAGATTTTTAAAGTCGGACCATCGATTTTTGCGGATTTCTCCATACATACCCCTTCTCATTTTTCTCGCCGATATTCAACCTGCTCTCACAGCTACAATAATTGAGATATCGGGATGATCCAAAATGTATTCTCTAAGTCTACTGGAGACGTTTTGAAAACGCACGTCAAAACCCAAAATCGATGAAACGGGAGCAAAGTTATGACCATTTGAAATTTCGAGATTTTTAGGTTTTCGAAAAGGTGGGCCAAAAATTAAAATTTTTTTTTTTTCTCTTTTTTCAATGTTTCGATACCCCATTCGATCGGAAATTTTCGGCTGATTACGAATAACACCGAGTTTTAGTCGAAATCTCAAAATACCAATGTGAAAAAGGCGAAATTTCGCTGATCACGAATAACACCCCTTTTCGTCGAAATCTCAATATTTCTATGAGAAAAAGGCGAAAAACGAAAAAAATCACTTTTTGGACGATTTTATATAAAATTTCGAGTTTCTCAAGGAAACGGGTACTGAATCAGTAATCAGCGAGTCAAAATACATCGATATAGCGTCCTAAAAGTAAATTTAAAGAATTCAACATTTTTTTGCATTTCGGCGAAAAAGAAGTGCCTTCACTAAAATCGCTGTAACGTTGCTTCCCGATGGAGTTGAAACCCCACTCTGTACTCATTCTTTTCGTGATCGAAACCCCTTTAAAATGGCACTTGAATCATTGTGCTATCATTATTTTTCGATTTTTCACAGATTTTTAAAGTCGGACCGTCGATTTTTGCGGATTTCTGCATGCATACCCCTTCTCATTTTTTTCGCCGATTTTCATCCTGCTCTCACGGCTACAATAATTGAGATATCGGGATGATCCAAATTGCATTCTCTAAGTCTACTCGAGACGTTTTGAAAACGCACGTCAAAACCCAAAATCGATGAAACGGGAGCAAAGTTATGACCATTTGAAATTTCGAGATTTTTAGGTTTTCGAAAAGGTGGGCCAAAAATTAAAATTTTTTTTTTTTTTTTTTTCAATGTTTCGATACCCCATTCGATCGGAAATTTTCCGCTGATTACGAATAACACCGAGCTTTAGTCAAAATCTCAAAATATCAATGTGAAAAAGGCGAAATTTCGATGATCACGAATAACAACACCCCTTTTCGTCGAAATCTCAATATTTCTATGAGAAAAAGGCGAAAAACGAAAAAAATCACTTTTGGGACGATTTTAAATAAAATGTCGAGCTTCTCAAGGAAACGGGTACTGAATCAGTAATCAGCGAGTCAAAATACATCGATATAGCGTCCTAAAAGTAAATTTAAAGAATTCAACATTTTTTTGCATTTCGGCGAAAAAGAAGTGCCTTCACTAAAATCGCTGTAACGTTGCTTCCCGATGGAGTTGAAACCCCACTCTGTACTCATTCTTTTCGTGATCGAAACCCCTTTAAAATGGCACTTGAATCATTGTGCTATCATTATTTTTCGATTTTTCACAGATTTTTAAAGTCGGACCGTCGATTTTTGCGGATTTCTGCATGCATACCCCTTCTCATTTTTTTCGCCGATTTTCATCCTGCTCTCACGGCTACAATAATTGAGATATCGGGATGATCCAAATTGCATTCTCTAAGTCTACTCGAGACGTTTTGAAAACGCACGTCAAAACCCAAAATCGATGAAACGGGAGCCAAGTTATGACCATTTGAAATTTCGAGATTTTTAGGTTTTCGAAAAGGTGGGCGAAAAATTAAAATTTTTTTTTTTTCTCTTTTTTGAATGTTTCGATACCCCATTCGATCGGAAATTTTCCGCTGATTACGAATAACACCGAGTTTTAGTCGAAATCTCAAAATATCAATGTGAAAAAGGCGAAATTTCGCTGATCACGAATAACACCCCTTTTCGTCGAAATCTCAATATTTCTATGAGAAAAAGGCGAAAAACGAAAAAAATCACTTTTTGGACGATTTTAAATAAAATTTCGAGCTTCTCAAGGAAACTGGTACTGAATCAGTAATCAGCGAGTCAAAATACATCGATATAGCTTCCTAAAAGTAAATTTAAAGAATTCAACATTTTTTTGCATTTCGGCGAAAAAGAAGTGTCTTCACTAAAATCGCTGTAACGTTGCTTCCCGATGGAGTTGGAACCCCATTCTGTATTCATTCTTTTCGTGATCGGAACCCCTTTAAAATGGCGCTTGAATCATTGTGCTATCATTATTTTTCGATTTTTCACAGATTTTTAAATTCGGACCATCGATTTTTGCGGATTTCTCCATACATACCCCTTCTCATTTTTTTCGCCGATTTTCATCCTGCTCTCACGGCTACAATAATTGAGATATCGGGATGATCCAAAATGCATTCTCTGAATCTACTCGAGACGTTCTGAAAACGCACGTCAAAACCCAAAATCGATGAAACGGGAGCCAAGTTATGACCATTTGAAATTTCGAGATTTTTAGGTTTTCGAAAAGGTGAGCGAAAAATTAAAATTTTTTTTTTTTCTCTTTTTTGAATGTTTCGATACCCCATTCGATCGGAAATTTTCCGCTGATTACGAATAACACCGAGTTTTAGTCGAAATCTCAAAATATCAATGTGAAAACGGCGAAATTTCGCTGATCACGAATAACACCCCTTTTCGTCGAAATCTCAATATTTCTATGAGAAAAAGGCCAAAAACGAAAAAAATCACTTTTTGGACGATTTTCAATGAAATTTCTAGTTTCTCAAGGAAACTGGTACTGAATCAGTAATCAGCGAGTCAAAATACATCGATATAGCGTCCTAAAAGTAAATTTAAAGAATTCAACATTATTTTGCATTTCGGCGAAAAAGAAGTGCCTTCACTAAAATCGCTGTAACGTTGTTTCCCGATGGAGTTGAAACCCCACTCTGTGCTCATTCTTTTCGCGATCGAAACCCCTTTAGAATGGCGCTTGAATCATTGTGCTATCATTATTTTTCGATTTTTCACAGATTTTTAAAGTCGGACCATCGATTTTTGCGGATTTCTCCATACATACCCCTTCTCGTTTTTTTCGCCGATTTTCATCCTGCTCTCACGGCTACAATAATTGAGATATCGGAATGATCCAAGATGCATTGTCTAAGTCTACTCGAGACGTTTTGAAAACGCACGTCAAAACCCAAAATCGATGAAACGGGAGCCAAGTTATGACCATTTGAAATTTCGAGATTTTTAGGTTTTCGAAAAGGTGGGCCAAAAATTAAATTTTTTTTTTTTTTTTTTTTTTCAATATTTCGATACCCCATTCGATCGGAAATTTTCCGCTGATTACGAATAACACCGAGTTTTAGTTGAAATCTCAAAATATCAATGTGAAAAAGGCGAAATTTCGATGATCGCGAATAACACCCCTTTTCGTCGAAATCTCAATATTTCTATGAGAAAAAGGCGAAAAACGAAAAAAATCAGTTTTGGACGATTTTCAATGAAATTTCTAGTTTCTCGAGGAAACTGGTACTGAATCGGTAATCAGCGAGTCAAAATACATCGATATAGCGTCCTAAACAAAAATTTAAAGAATTCTACATTTTTTTGCATTTCGGCGTAAAGAAGTGTCTTCACTAAAATCGCTGTAACGTTGCTTCCCGATGAAGTTGGAACCCCACTCTGTGCTCATTCTTTTCGCGATCGAAACCCCTTTAAAATGGCGATTGAATCATTGTGCTATCATTATTTTTCGATTTTTCACAGATTTTTAAAGTCGGACCATCGATTTTTGCGGATTTCTCCATACATACCCCTTCTCATTTTTTTCGCCGATTTTCATCCTGCTCTCACGGCTACAATAATTGAGATATCGGGATGATCCAAAATGTATTCTCTAAGTCTACTGGAGACGTTTTGAAAACGCACGTCAAAACCCAAAATTGATGAAACGGGAGCCAAGTTATGACCATTTGAAGTTTCGAGATTTTTAGGTTTTCGAAAATGTGGGCAAAAAATTAAAATTTTTTTTTTCTCTTTTTTCAATGTTTCGATACCCCATTCGATCGGAAATTTTCCGCTGATTACGAATAACACCGAGTTTTAGTCGAAATCTCAAAATATCAATGTGAAAACGGCGAAATTTCGCCGATCACGAATAAGACCCCTTTTCGTCGAAATCTCAATATTTCTATGAGAAAAAGGCGAAAAACGAAAAAAATCACTTTTTGGACGATTTTAAATAAAATTTCGAGCTTCTCAAGGAAACTGGTACTGAATCAGTAATCAGCGAGTCAAAATACATCGATATAGCTTCCTAAAAGTAAATTTAAAGAATTCAACATTTTTTTGCATTTCGGCGAAAAAGAAGTGTCTTCACTAAAATCGCTGTAACGTTGCTTCCCGATGGAGTTGGAACCCCATTCTGTATTCATTCTTTTCGCGATCGAAACCCCTTTAAAATGGCGCTTGAATCATTGTGCTATCATTATTTTTCGATTTTTCACAGATTTTTAAAGTCGGACCATCGATTTTTGCGGATTTCTCCATACATACCCCTTCTCATTTTTTTCGCCGATTTTCATCCTGCTCTCACGGCTACAATAATTGAGATATCGGGATGATCCAAAATGCATTCTCTGAATCTACTCGAGACGTTCTGAAAACGCACGTCAAAACCCAAAATCGATGAAACGGGAGCCAAGTTATGACCATTTGAAATTTCGAGATTTTTAGGTTTTCGAAAAGGTGAGCGAAAAATTAAAATTTTTTTTTTTTCTCTTTTTTCAATATTTCGATACCCCATTCGATCGGAAATTTTCCGCTGATTACGAATAACACCGAGTTTTAGTTGAAATCTCAAAATATCAATGTGAAAAAGGCGAAATTTCGATGATCGCGAATAACACCCCTTTTCGTCGAAATCTCAATATTTCTATGAGAAAAAGGCGAAAAACGAAAAAAATCACTTTTTGGACGATTTTCAATGAAATTTCTAGTTTCTCGAGGAAACTGGTACTGAATCGGTAATCAGCGAGTCAAAATACATCGATATAGCGTCCTAAACAAAAATTTAAAGAATTCTACATTTTTTTGCATTTCGGCGTAAAGAAGTGTCTTCACTAAAATCGCTGTAACGTTGCTTCCCGATGAAGTTGGAACCCCACTCTGTGCTCATTCTTTTCGCGATCGAAACCCCTTTAAAATGGCGATTGAATCATTGTGCTATCATTATTTTTCGATTTTTCACAGATTTTTAAAGTCGGACCATCGATTTTTGCGGATTTCTCCATACATACCCCTTCTCATTTTTTTCGCCGATTTTCATCCTGCTCTCACGGCTACAATAATTGAGATATCGGGATGATCCAAAATGTATTCTCTAAGTCTACTGGAGACGTTTTGAAAAAGCACGTCAAAACCCAAAATTGATGAAACGGGAGCCAAGTTATGACCATTTGAAGTTTCGAGATTTTTAGGTTTTCGAAAATGTGGGCAAAAAATTAAAATTTTTTTTTTCTCTTTTTTCAATGTTTCGATACCCCATTCGATCGGAAATTTTCCGCTGATTACGAATAACACCGAGTTTTAGTCGAAATCTCAAAATATCAATGTGAAAACGGCGAAATTTCGCCGATCACGAATAAGACCCCTTTTCGTCGAAATCTCAATATTTCAATGAGAAAAAGGCGAAAAACGAAAAAAATCACTTTTTGGACGATTTTCAATGAAATTTCTAGTTTCTCAAGGAAACTGGTACTGAATCAGTAATCAGCGAGTCAAAATACATCGATATAGCGTCCTAAAAGTAAATTTAAAGAATTCAACATTTTTTTGCATTTCGGCGTAAAGAAGTGTCGTCACTAAAATCGCGGTAACGTTGCTTCCCGATGGAGTTGGAACCCCACTCTGTGCTCATTCTTTTCGCGATCGAAACCCCTTTAAAATGGCGCTTGAATCATTGTGCTATCATTATTTTTCGATTTTTCACAGATTTTTAAAGTCGGACCATCGATTTTTGCGGATTTCTCCATGCATACCCCTTCTCATTTTTTTCGCCGATTTTCATCCTGCTCTCACGGCTACAATAATTGAGATATCGGGATGATCCAAATTGCATTCTCTAAGTCTACTCGAGACGTTTTGAAAACGCACGTCAAAACCCAAAATCGATGAAACGGGAGCAAAGTTATGACCATTTGAAATTTCGAGATTTTTAGGTTTTCGAAAAGGTGGGCCAAAAATTAAAATTTTTTTTTTTTTTTTTTTCAATGTTTCGATACCCCATTCGATCGGAAATTTTCCGCTGATTACGAATAACACCGAGCTTTAGTCAAAATCTCAAAATATCAATGTGAAAAAGGCGAAATTTCGATGATCACGAATAACACCCCTTTTCGTCGAAATCTCAATATTTCTATGAGAAAAAGGCGAAAAACGAAAAAAATCACTTTTTGGACGATTTTCAATGTAATTTCTAGTTTCTCAAGGAAACTGGTACTGAATCAGTAATCAGCGAGTCAAAATACATCGATATAGCGTCCTAAAAGTAAATTTAAAGAATTCAACATTTTTTTGCATTTCGGCGTAAAGAAGTGTCGTCACTAAAATCGCGGTAACGTTGCTTCCCGATGGAGTTGGAACCCCACTCTGTGCTCATTCTTTTCGCGATCGAAACCCCTTTAAAATGGCGCTTGAATCATTGTGCTATCATTATTTTGCGATTTTTCACAGATTTTTAAATTCGGACCATCGATTTTTGCGGATTTCTCCATACATACCCCTTCTCATTTTTCTCGCCGATATTCAACCTGCTCTCACAGCTACAATAATTGAGATATCGGGATGATCCAAAATGTATTCTCTAAGTCTACTGGAGACGTTTTGAAAACGCACGTCAAAACCCAAAATCGATGAAACGGGAGCAAAGTTATGACCATTTGAAATTTCGAGATTTTTAGGTTTTCGAAAAGGTGGGCCAAAAATTAAAATTTTTTTTTTTTCTCTTTTTTCAATGTTTCGATACCCCATTCGATCGGAAATTTTCGGCTGATTACGAATAACACCGAGTTTTAGTCGAAATCTCAAAATACCAATGTGAAAAAGGCGAAATTTCGCTGATCACGAATAACACCCCTTTTCGTCGAAATCTCAATATTTCTATGAGAAAAAGGCGAAAAACGAAAAAAATCACTTTTTGGACGATTTTATATAAAAGGTCGAGTTTCTCAAGGAAACGGGTACTGAATCAGTAATCAGCGAGTCAAAATACATCGATATAGCGTCCTAAACAAAAATTTAAAGAATTCAACATTTTTTTGCATTTCGGCGAAAAAGAAGTGCCTTCACTAAAATCTCTGTAACGTTGCTTCCCGATGGAGTTGAAACCCCACTCTGTACTCATTCTTTTCGTGATCGAAACCCCTTTAAAATGGCGCTTGAATCATTGTGCTATCATTATTTTTCGATTTTTCACAGATTTTTAAAGTCGGACCATCGATTTTTGCGGATTTCTCCATACATACCCCTTCTCATTTTTTTCGCCGATTTTCATCCTGCTCTCACGGCTACAATAATTGAGATATCGGGATGATCCGAAAAGCATTCTCTAAGTCTACTCGAGACGTTTTGAAAACGCACGTCAAAACCCAAAATCGATGAAACGGGAGCCAAGTTATGACCATTTGAAATTTCGAGATTTTTAGGTTTTCGAAATGGTGGGCGAAAAATTAAAATTTTTTTTTTTCTCTTTTTTGAATATTTCGATACCCCATTCGATCGGAAATTTTCCGCTGATTACGAATAACACCGAGTTTTAGTCGAAATCTCAAAATATCAATGTGAAAAAGGCGAAATTTCGATGATCACGAATAACACCCCTTTTCGTCGAATTCTCAATATTTCTATGAGAAAAGGGCGAAAAACGTAAAAAATCACTTTTTGGACGATTTTCAATGAAATTTCTAGTTTCTCAAGGAAACTGGTACTGAATCAGTAATCAGCGAGTGAAAATACATCGATATAGCGTACTAAAAGTAAATTTAAAGAATTCAACATTTTTTTGCATTTCGGCGAAAAAGAAGTGTCTTCACTAAAATCGCTGTAACGTTGCTTCCCGATGGAGTTGGAACCCCACTCTGTATTCATTCTTTTCGTGATCGGAACCCCTTTAAAATGGCGCTTGAATCATTGTGCTATCATTATTTTTCGATTTTTCACAGATTTTTAAAGTCGGACCATCGATTTTTGCGGATTTCTCCATACATACCCCTTTTCATTTTTCTCGCCGATATTCAACCTGCTCTCACAGCTACAATAACTGAGATATCGGAATGATCCAAAATGCATTGACGAAGTCTACTCGAGACGTTCTGAAAACGCACGTCAAAACCCAAAATCGATGGAACGGGAGCCAAGTTATGACCATTTGAAATTTCGAGATTTTTAGGTTTTCGAAAAGGTGGGCCAAAAATTAAAATTTTTTTTCTTTCTCTTTTTTCAATGTTTCGATACCCCATTCGATCGGAAATTTTCCGCTGATTACGAATAACACCGAGTTTTAGTCGAAATCTCAAAATATCAATGTGAAAAAGGCGAAATTTCGCTGATCACGAATAACACCCCTTTTCGTCGAAATCTCAATATTTCTATGAGAAAAAGGCGAAAAACGAAAAAAATCACTTTTGGGACGATTTTAAATAAAATTTCGAGCTTCTCAAGGAAACGGGTACTGAATCAGTTATCAGCAAGTCAAAATACATCGATATAGCGTCCTAAAAGAAAATTTACAGAATTCAAAATATTTTTACATTTCGGCGAAAAAGAAGTGGCTTCACTAAAATCGCTGTAACGTTGCTTCCCGATGGAGTTGGAACTCCACTCTGATCTCATTGTTTTCGTGGTCGAAAACCCTTAAGAATGGCGCTTGAATCATTCTGCTATCATCATTTTTCGATTTTTCACAGATTTTTCAAGTCGGACCATCGATTTTTGCGGATTTCTCCATTCATACCCCTTCTCATTTTTCTCGCCGATATTCAACCTGCTCTCACAGCTACAATAATTGAGATATCGGGATGATCCAAAATGTATTCTCTAAGTCTACTGGAGACGTTTTGAAAACGCACGTCAAAACCCAAAATCGATGAAACGGGAGCAAAGTTATGACCATTTGAAATTCCGAGATTTTTAGGTTTTCGAAAAGGTGAGCCAAAAATTAAAAATTTTTTTTTTCTCTTTTTTCGATACCCCATTCGATCGGAAATTTTCCGCTGATTACGAATAACACCGAGTTTTAGTCGAAATCTCAAAATATCAATGTGAAAAAGGCGAAATTTCGCTGATCACGAATAACACCCCTTTTCGTCGAAATCTCAATATTTCTATGAGAAAAAGGCGAAAAACGAAAAAAATCACTTTTGGGACGATTTTAAATAAAATTTCGAGCTTCTCAAGGAAACGGGTACTGAATCAGTTATCAGCAAGTCAAAATACATCGATATAGCGTCCTAAAAGAAAATTTACAGAATTCAAAATATTTTTACATTTCGGCGAAAAAGAAGTGGCTTCACTAAAATCGCTGTAACGTTGCTTCCCGATGGAGTTGGAACTCCACTCTGATCTCATTGTTTTCGTGGTCGAAAACCCTTAAGAATGGCGCTTGAATCATTCTGCTATCATCATTTTTCGATTTTTCACAGATTTTTCAAGTCGGACCATCGATTTTTGCGGATTTCTCCATTCATACCCCTTCTCATTTTTCTCGCCGATATTCAACCTGCTCTCACAGCTACAATAATTGAGATATCGGGATGATCCAAAATGTATTCTCTAAGTCTACTGGAGACGTTTTGAAAACGCACGTCAAAACCCAAAATCGATGAAACGGGAGCAAAGTTATGACCATTTGAAATTCCGAGATTTTTAGGTTTTCGAAAAGGTGAGCCAAAAATTAAAAATTTTTTTTTTCTCTTTTTTCGATACCCCATTCGATCGGAAATTTTCCGCTGATTACGAATAACACCGAGTTTTAGTCGAAATCTCAAAATATCAATGTGAAAAAGGCGAAATTTCGATGATCACGAATAACACCCCTTTTCGTCGAATTCTCAATATTTCTATGAGAAAAGGGCGAAAAACGTAAAAAATCACTTTTTGGACGATTTTCAATGTAATTTCTAGTTTCTCAAGGAAACTGGTACTGAATCAGTAATCAGCGAGTCAAAATACATCGATATAGCGTCCTAAAAGTAAATTTAAAGAATTCAACATTTTTTTGCATTTCGGCGTAAAGAAGTGTCGTCACTAAAATCGCGGTAACGTTGCTTCCCGATGGAGTTGGAACCCCACTCTGTGCTCATTCTTTTCGCGATCGAAACCCCTTTAAAATGGCGCTTGAATCATTGTGCTATCATTATTTTGCGATTTTTCACAGATTTTTAAATTCGGACCATCGATTTTTGCGGATTTCTCCATACATACCCCTTCTCATTTTTCTCGCCGATATTCAACCTGCTCTCACAGCTACAATAATTGAGATATCGGGATGATCCAAAATGTATTCTCTAAGTCTACTGGAGACGTTTTGAAAACGCACGTCAAAACCCAAAATCGATGAAACGGGAGCAAAGTTATGACCATTTGAAATTTCGAGATTTTTAGGTTTTCGAAAAGGTGGACCAAAAATTAAAATTTTTTTTTTTTCTCTTTTTTCAATGTTTCGATACCCCATTCGATCGGAAATTTTCGGCTGATTACGAATAACACCGAGTTTTAGTCGAAATCTCAAAATATCAATGTGAAAAAGGCGAAATTTCGCTGATCACGAATAACACCCCTTTTCGTCGAAATCTCAATATTTCTATGAGAAAAAGGCGAAAAACGAAAAAAATCACTTTTGGGACGATTTTAAATAAAATTTCGAGCTTCTCAAGGAAACGGGTACTGAATCAGTTATCAGCAAGTCAAAATACATCGATATAGCGTCCTAAAAGTAAATTTAAAGAATTCAACATTTTTTTGCATTTCGGCGAAAAAGAAGTGTCTTCAGTAAAATCGCTGTAACGTTGCTTCCCGATGGAGTTGGAACCCCACTCTGTATTCATTCTTTTCGTGATCGGAACCCCTTTAAATTGGCGCTTGAATCATTGTGCTATCATTATTTTTCGATTTTTCACAGATTTTTAAAGTCGGACCATCGATTTTTGCGGATTTCTCCATACATACCTCTTCTCATTTTTTTCGCCGATTTTCATCCTGCTCTCACGGCTACAATAATTGAGATATCGGGATGATCCAAAATGCATTCTCTGAATCTACTCGAGACGTTCTGAAAACGCACGTCAAAACCCAAAATCGATGAAACGGGAGCCAAGTTATGACCATTTGAAATTTCGAGTTTTTTAGGTTTTCGAAAAGGTGGGCGAAAAATTAAAATTTTTTTTTTTTCTCTTTTTTGAATGTTTCGATACCCCATTCGATCGGAAATTTTCCGCTGATTACGAATAACACCGAGTTTTAGTCGAAATTTCAAAATATCAATGTGAAAACGGCGAAATTTCGCTAATCACGAATAACACCCCTTTTCGTCGAAATCTCAATATTTCTATGAGAAAAAGGCGAAAAACGAAAAAAATCACTTTTTGGACGATTTTATATAAAATTTCGAGTTTCTCAAGGAAACGGGTACTGAATCAGTAATGAGCGAGTCAAAATACATCGATATAGCGTCCTAAACAAAAATTTAAAGAATTTAACATTTTTTTGCATTTCGGCGAAAAAGAAGTGCCTTCACTAAAATCTCTGTAACGTTGCTTCCCGATGGAGTTGGAACCCCACTCTGTACTCATTGTTTTCGTGGTCGAAAACCCTTAAGAATGGCGCTTGAATCATTCTGCTATCATCATTTTTCGATTTTTCACAGATTTTTCAAGTCGGACCATCGATTTTTGCGGATTTCTCCATACATACCCCTTCTCATTTTTCTCGCCGATATTCAACCTGCTCTCACGGCTACAATAATTGAGATATCGGGATGATCCAAAAAGCATTCTCTAAGTCTACTCGAGACGTTTTGAAAACGCACGTCAAAACCCAAAATCGATGAAACGGGAGCCAAGTTATGACCATTTGAAATTTCGAGATTTTTAGGTTTTCGAAATGGTGGGCGAAAAATTAAAATTTTTTTTTTTCTCTTTTTTGAATGTTTCGATACCCCATTCGATCGGAAATTTTCCGCTGATTACGAATAACACCGAGTTTTAGTCGAAATCTCAAAATATCAATGTGAAAAAGGCGAAATTTCGATGATCACGAATAACACCCCTTTTCGTCGAATTCTCAATATGTCTATGAGAAAAAGGCGAAAAACGAAGAAAATCACTTTTTGGACGATTTTCAATGAAATTTCTAGTTTCTCGAGGAAACTGGTACTGAATCAGTAATCAGCGAGTCAAAATACATCGATATAGCGTCCTAAACAAAAATTTAAAGAATTCTACATTTTTTTGCATTTCGGCGAAAAAGAAGTGCCTTCACTAAAATCGCTGTAACGTTGCTTCCCGATGGAGTTGGAACCCCACTCTGTGCTCATTCTTTTCGCGATCGAAACCCCTTTAAAATGGCGCTTGAATCATTGTGCTATCATTATTTTTCGATTTTTCACAGATTTTTAAATTCGGACCATCGATTTTTGCGGATTTCTCCATGCATACCCCTTCTCATTTTTTTCGCCGATTTTCATCCTGCTCTCACGGCTACAATAATCGAGATATCGGGATGATCCAAAATGCATTGTCTAAGTCTACTCGAGACGTTTTGAAAACGCACGTCAAAACCCAAAATCGATGAAACGGGAGCCAAGTTATGACCATTTGAAATTTCGAGATTTTTAGGTTTTCGAAAAGGTGGGCGAAAAATTAAAATGTTTTTTTTTCTCTTTTTTGAATGTTTCGATACCCCATTCGATCGGAAATTTTCCGCTGATTACGAATAACACCCCTTTTCGTCGAAATCTCAATATTTCTATGAGAAAAAGGCGAAAAACGAAAAAAATCACTTTTTGGACGATTTTCAATGAAATTTCTAGTTTCGCAAGGAAACTGGTACTGAATCAGTAATCAGCGAGTCAAAATACATCGATATAGCGTCCTAAAAGTAAATTTAAAGAATTCAACATTTTTTTGCATTTCGGCGAAAAAGAAGTGTCTTCACTAAAATCGCTGTAACGTTGCTTCCCGATGGAGTTGGAACCCCACTCTGTATTCATTCTTTTCGTGATCGGAACCCCTTTAAAATGGCGCTTGAATCATTGTGCTATCATTATTTTTCGATTTTTCACAGATTTTTAAAGTCGGACCATCGATTTTTGCTGATTTCTCCATACATACCCCTTCTCATTTTTTTCGCCGATTTTCATCCTGCTCTCACGGCTACAATAATTGAGATATCGGCATGATCCAAAATGCATTCTCTAAGTCTACTCGAGACGTTCTGAAAACGCACGTCAAAACCCAAAATCGATGGAACGGGAGCAAAGTTATGACCATTTGAAATTTCGAGATTTTTAGGTTTTCGAAAAGGTGGGCCAAAAATTAAAATTTTTTTTCTTTCTCTTTTTTCAATGTTTCGATACCCCATTCGATCGGAAATTTTCCGCTGATTACGAATAACACCGAGTTTTAGTCGAAATCTCAAAATATCAATGTGAAAAAGGCGAAATTTCGCTGATCACGAATAACACCCCTTTTCGTCGAAATCTCAATATTTCTATGAGAAAAAGGCGAAAAACGAAAAAAATCACTTTTGGGACGATTTTAAATAAAATTTCGAGCTTCTCAAGGAAACGGGTACTGAATCAGTAATCAGCGAGTCAAAATACATCGATATAGCGTCCTAAAAGTAAATTTAAAGAATTCAACATTTTTTTGCATTTCGGCGAAAAAGAAGTGTCTTCACTAAAATCGATGTAACGTTGCTTCCCGATGGAGTTGGAACCCCACTCTGTATTCATTCTTTTCGTGATCGGAACCCCTTTAAAATGGCGCTTGAATCATTGTGCTATCATTATTTTTCGATTTTTCACAGATTTTTAAATTCGGACCATCGATTTTTGCGGATTTCTCCATACATACCCCTTCTCATTTTTCTCGCCGATATTCAACCTGCTCTCACAGCTACAATAATTGAGATATCGGGATGATCCAAAATGTATTCTCTAAGTCTACTGGAGACGTTTTGAAAACGCACGTCAAAACCCAAAATCGATGAAACGGGAGCAAAGTTATGACCATTTGAAATTTCGAGATTTTTAGGTTTTCGAAAAGGTGGGCCAAAAATTAAAATTTTTTTTTTTTCACTTTTTTCAATGTTTCGATACCCCATTCGATCGGAAATTTTCCGCTGATTACGAATAACACCGAGTTTTAGTCGAAATCTCAAAATATCAATGTGAAAACGGCGAAATTTCGCTAATCACGAATAACACCCCTTTTCGTCGAAATCTCAATATTTCTATGAGAAAAAGGCGAAAAACGAAAAAAATCACTTTTTGGACGATTTTATATAAAATTTCGAGTTTCTCAAGGAAACGGGTACTGAATCAGTAATCAGCGAGTCAAAATACATCGATATAGCGTCCTAAACAAAAATTTAAAGAATTCAACATTTTTTTGCATTTCGGCGAAAAAGAAGTGCCTTCACTAAAATCTCTGTAACGTTGCTTCCCGATGGAGTTGAAACCCCACTCTGTACTCATTCTTTTCGTGATCGAAACCCCTTTAAAATGGCGCTTGAATCATTGTGCTATCATTATTTTTCGATTTTTCACAGATTTTTAAAGTCGGACCATCGATTTTTGCGGATTTCTCCATACATACCCCTTCTCATTTTTTTCGCCGATTTTCATCCTGCTCTCACGGCTACAATAATTGAGATATCGGGATGATCCGAAAAGCATTCTCTAAGTCTACTCGAGACGTTTTGAAAACGCACGTCAAAACCCAAAATCGATGAAACGGGAGCCAAGTTATGACCATTCGAAATTTCGAGATTTTTAGGTTTTCGAAATGGTGGGCGAAAAATTAAAATTTTTTTTTTTCTCTTTTTTGAATATTTCGATACCCCATTCGATCGGAAATTTTCCGCTGATTACGAATAACACCGAGTTTCAGTCGAAATCTCAAAATATCAATGTGAAAAAGGCGAAATTTCGATGATCACGAATAACACCCCTTTTCGTCGAATTCTCAATATTTCTATGAGAAAAGGGCGAAAAACGTAAAAAATCACTTTTTGGACGATTTTCAATGAAATTTCTAGTTTCTCAAGGAAACTGGTACTGAATCAGTAATCAGCGAGTGAAAATACATCGATATAGCGTACTAAAAGTAAATTTAAAGAATTCAACATTTTTTTGCATTTCGGCGAAAAAGAAGTGTCTTCACTAAAATCGCTGTAACGTTGCTTCCCGATGGAGTTGGAACCCCACTCTGTATTCATTCTTTTCGTGATCGGAACCCCTTTAAAATGGCGCTTGAATCATTGTGCTATCATTATTTTTCGATTTTTCACAGATTTTTAAAGTCGGACCATCGATTTTTGCGGATTTCTCCATACATACCCCTTTTCATTTTTCTCGCCGATATTCAACCTGCTCTCACAGCTACAATAACTGAGATATCGGAATGATCCAAAATGCATTGACGAAGTCTACTCGAGACGTTCTGAAAACGCACGTCAAAACCCAAAATCGATGGAACGGGAGCCAAGTTATGACCATTTGAAATTTCGAGATTTTTAGGTTTTCGAAAAGGTGGGCCAAAAATTAAAATTTTTTTTCTTTCTCTTTTTTCAATGTTTCGATACCCCATTCGATCGGAAATTTTCCGCTGATTACGAATAACACCGAGTTTTAGTCGAAATCTCAAAATATCAATGTGAAAAAGGCGAAATTTCGCTGATCACGAATAACACCCCTTTTCGTCGAAATCTCAATATTTCTATGAGAAAAAGGCGAAAAACGAAAAAAATCACTTTTGGGACGATTTTAAATAAAATTTCGAGCTTCTCAAGGAAACGGGTACTGAATCAGTTATCAGCAAGTCAAAATACATCGATATAGCGTCCTAAAAGAAA
This sequence comes from Oxytorus armatus, assembly GCA_958009045.1. Classification (NCBI taxonomy): domain Eukaryota; kingdom Metazoa; phylum Arthropoda; class Insecta; order Hymenoptera; family Ichneumonidae; genus Oxytorus; species Oxytorus armatus. Next base: position 14,956,211 of record OY253752.1, read on the forward strand.
ATTTACAGAATTCAAAATATTTTTACATTTCGGCGAAAAAGAAGTGGCTTCACTAAAATCGCTGTAACGTTGCTTCCCGATGGAGTTGGAACTCCACTCTGATCTCATTGTTTTCGTGGTCGAAAACCCTTAAGAATGGCGCTTGAATCATTCTGCTATCATCATTTTTCGATTTTTCACAGATTTTTCAAGTCGGACCATCGATTTTTGCGGATTTCTCCATTCATACCCCTTCTCATTTTTCTCGCCGATATTCAACCTGCTCTCACAGCTACAATAATTGAGATATCGGGATGATCCAAAATGTATTCTCTAAGTCTACTGGAGACGTTTTGAAAACGCACGTCAAAACCCAAAATCGATGAAACGGGAGCAAAGTTATGACCATTTGAAATTCCGAGATTTTTAGGTTTTCGAAAAGGTGAGCCAAAAATTAAAAATTTTTTTTTTCTCTTTTTTCGATACCCCATTCGATCGGAAATTTTCCGCTGATTACGAATAACACCGAGTTTTAGTCGAAATCTCAAAATATCAATGTGAAAAAGGCGAAATTTCGATGATCACGAATAACACCCCTTTTCGTCGAATTCTCAATATTTCTATGAGAAAAGGGCGAAAAACGTAAAAAATCACTTTTTGGACGATTTTCAATGTAATTTCTAGTTTCTCAAGGAAACTGGTACTGAATCAGTAATCAGCGAGTCAAAATACATCGATATAGCGTCCTAAAAGTAAATTTAAAGAATTCAACATTTTTTTGCATTTCGGCGTAAAGAAGTGTCGTCACTAAAATCGCGGTAACGTTGCTTCCCGATGGAGTTGGAACCCCACTCTGTGCTCATTCTTTTCGCGATCGAAACCCCTTTAAAATGGCGCTTGAATCATTGTGCTATCATTATTTTGCGATTTTTCACAGATTTTTAAATTCGGACCATCGATTTTTGCGGATTTCTCCATACATACCCCTTCTCATTTTTCTCGCCGATATTCAACCTGCTCTCACAGCTACAATAATTGAGATATCGGGATGATCCAAAATGTATTCTCTAAGTCTACTGGAGACGTTTTGAAAACGCACGTCAAAACCCAAAATCGATGAAACGGGAGCAAAGTTATGACCATTTGAAATTTCGAGATTTTTAGGTTTTCGAAAAGGTGGACCAAAAATTAAAATTTTTTTTTTTTCTCTTTTTTCAATGTTTCGATACCCCATTCGATCGGAAATTTTCGGCTGATTACGAATAACACCGAGTTTTAGTCGAAATCTCAAAATATCAATGTGAAAAAGGCGAAATTTCGCTGATCACGAATAACACCCCTTTTCGTCGAAATCTCAATATTTCTATGAGAAAAAGGCGAAAAACGAAAAAAATCACTTTTGGGACGATTTTAAATAAAATTTCGAGCTTCTCAAGGAAACGGGTACTGAATCAGTTATCAGCAAGTCAAAATACATCGATATAGCGTCCTAAAAGAAAATTTACAGAATTCAAAATATTTTTACATTTCGGCGAAAAAGAAGTGGCTTCACTAAAATCGCTGTAACGTTGCTTCCCGATGGAGTTGGAACTCCACTCTGATCTCATTGTTTTCGTGGTCGAAAACCCTTAAGAATGGCGCTTGAATCATTCTGCTATCATCATTTTTCGATTTTTCACAGATTTTTCAAGTCGGACCATCGATTTTTGCGGATTTCTCCATTCATACCCCTTCTCATTTTTCTCGCCGATATTCAACCTGCTCTCACAGCTACAATAATTGAGATATCGGGATGATCCAAAATGTATTCTCTAAGTCTACTGGAGACGTTTTGAAAACGCACGTCAAAACCCAAAATCGATGAAACGGGAGCAAAGTTATGACCATTTGAAATTCCGAGATTTTTAGGTTTTCGAAAAGGTGAGCCAAAAATTAAAAATTTTTTTTTTCTCTTTTTTCGATACCCCATTCGATCGGAAATTTTCCGCTGATTACGAATAACACCGAGTTTTAGTCGAAATCTCAAAATATCAATGTGAAAAAGGCGAAATTTCGATGATCACGAATAACACCCCTTTTCGTCGAATTCTCAATATTTCTATGAGAAAAGGGCGAAAAACGTAAAAAATCACTTTTTGGACGATTTTCAATGTAATTTCTAGTTTCTCAAGGAAACTGGTACTGAATCAGTAATCAGCGAGTCAAAATACATCGATATAGCGTCCTAAAAGTAAATTTAAAGAATTCAACATTTTTTTGCATTTCGGCGTAAAGAAGTGTCGTCACTAAAATCGCGGTAACGTTGCTTCCCGATGGAGTTGGAACCCCACTCTGTGCTCATTCTTTTCGCGATCGAAACCCCTTTAAAATGGCGCTTGAATCATTGTGCTATCATTATTTTGCGATTTTTCACAGATTTTTAAATTCGGACCATCGATTTTTGCGGATTTCTCCATACATACCCCTTCTCATTTTTCTCGCCGATATTCAACCTGCTCTCACAGCTACAATAATTGAGATATCGGGATGATCCAAAATGTATTCTCTAAGTCTACTGGAGACGTTTTGAAAACGCACGTCAAAACCCAAAATCGATGAAACGGGAGCAAAGTTATGACCATTTGAAATTTCGAGATTTTTAGGTTTTCGAAAAGGTGGACCAAAAATTAAAATTTTTTTTTTTTCTCTTTTTTCAATGTTTCGATACCCCATTCGATCGGAAATTTTCGGCTGATTACGAATAACACCGAGTTTTAGTCGAAATCTCAAAATATCAATGTGAAAAAGGCGAAATTTCGCTGATCACGAATAACACCCCTTTTCGTCGAAATCTCAATATTTCTATGAGAAAAAGGCGAAAAACGAAAAAAATCACTTTTGGGACGATTTTAAATAAAATTTCGAGCTTCTCAAGGAAACGGGTACTGAATCAGTTATCAGCAAGTCAAAATACATCGATATAGCGTCCTAAAAGTAAATTTAAAGAATTCAACATTTTTTTGCATTTCGGCGAAAAAGAAGTGTCTTCAGTAAAATCGCTGTAACGTTGCTTCCCGATGGAGTTGGAACCCCACTCTGTATTCATTCTTTTCGTGATCGGAACCCCTTTAAATTGGCGCTTGAATCATTGTGCTATCATTATTTTTCGATTTTTCACAGATTTTTAAAGTCGGACCATCGATTTTTGCGGATTTCTCCATACATACCTCTTCTCATTTTTTTCGCCGATTTTCATCCTGCTCTCACGGCTACAATAATTGAGATATCGGGATGATCCAAAATGCATTCTCTGAATCTACTCGAGACGTTCTGAAAACGCACGTCAAAACCCAAAATCGATGAAACGGGAGCCAAGTTATGACCATTTGAAATTTCGAGTTTTTTAGGTTTTCGAAAAGGTGGGCGAAAAATTAAAATTTTTTTTTTTTCTCTTTTTTGAATGTTTCGATACCCCATTCGATCGGAAATTTTCCGCTGATTACGAATAACACCGAGTTTTAGTCGAAATTTCAAAATATCAATGTGAAAACGGCGAAATTTCGCTAATCACGAATAACACCCCTTTTCGTCGAAATCTCAATATTTCTATGAGAAAAAGGCGAAAAACGAAAAAAATCACTTTTTGGACGATTTTATATAAAATTTCTAGTTTCTCAAGGAAACTGGTACTGAATCAGTAATCAGCGAGTCAAAATACATCGATATAGCGTCCTAAAAGTAAATTTAAAGAATTCAACATTTTTTTGCATTTCGGCGTAAAGAAGTGTCGTCACTAAAATCGCGGTAACGTTGCTTCCCGATGGAGTTGGAACCCCACTCTGTGCTCATTCTTTTCGCGATCGAAACCCCTTTAAAATGGCGCTTGAATCATTGTGCTATCATTATTTTGCGATTTTTCACAGATTTTTAAATTCGGACCATCGATTTTTGCGGATTTCTCCATACATACCCCTTCTCATTTTTCTCGCCGATATTCAACCTGCTCTCACAGCTACAATAATTGAGATATCGGGATGATCCAAAATGTATTCTCTAAGTCTACTGGAGACGTTTTGAAAACGCACGTCAAAACCCAAAATCGATGAAACGGGAGCAAAGTTATGACCATTTGAAATTTCGAGATTTTTAGGTTTTCGAAAAGGTGGACCAAAAATTAAAATTTTTTTTTTTTCTCTTTTTTCAATGTTTCGATACCCCATTCGATCGGAAATTTTCGGCTGATTACGAATAACACCGAGTTTTAGTCGAAATCTCAAAATATCAATGTGAAAAAGGCGAAATTTCGCTGATCACGAATAACACCCCTTTTCGTCGAAATCTCAATATTTCTATGAGAAAAAGGCGAAAAACGAAAAAAATCACTTTTGGGACGATTTTAAATAAAATTTCGAGCTTCTCAAGGAAACGGGTACTGAATCAGTTATCAGCAAGTCAAAATACATCGATATAGCGTCCTAAAAGTAAATTTAAAGAATTCAACATTTTTTTGCATTTCGGCGAAAAAGAAGTGTCTTCAGTAAAATCGCTGTAACGTTGCTTCCCGATGGAGTTGGAACCCCACTCTGTATTCATTCTTTTCGTGATCGGAACCCCTTTAAATTGGCGCTTGAATCATTGTGCTATCATTATTTTTCGATTTTTCACAGATTTTTAAAGTCGGACCATCGATTTTTGCGGATTTCTCCATACATACCTCTTCTCATTTTTTTCGCCGATTTTCATCCTGCTCTCACGGCTACAATAATTGAGATATCGGGATGATCCAAAATGCATTCTCTGAATCTACTCGAGACGTTCTGAAAACGCACGTCAAAACCCAAAATCGATGAAACGGGAGCCAAGTTATGACCATTTGAAATTTCGAGTTTTTTAGGTTTTCGAAAAGGTGGGCGAAAAATTAAAATTTTTTTTTTTTCTCTTTTTTGAATGTTTCGATACCCCATTCGATCGGAAATTTTCCGCTGATTACGAATAACACCGAGTTTTAGTCGAAATTTCAAAATATCAATGTGAAAACGGCGAAATTTCGCTAATCACGAATAACACCCCTTTTCGTCGAAATCTCAATATTTCTATGAGAAAAAGGCGAAAAACGAAAAAAATCACTTTTTGGACGATTTTATATAAAATTTCGAGTTTCTCAAGGAAACGGGTACTGAATCAGTAATGAGCGAGTCAAAATACATCGATATAGCGTCCTAAACAAAAATTTAAAGAATTTAACATTTTTTTGCATTTCGGCGAAAAAGAAGTGCCTTCACTAAAATCTCTGTAACGTTGCTTCCCGATGGAGTTGGAACCCCACTCTGTACTCATTGTTTTCGTGGTCGAAAACCCTTAAGAATGGCGCTTGAATCATTCTGCTATCATCATTTTTCAATTTTTCACAGATTTTTCAAGTCGGACCATCGATTTTTGCGGATTTCTCCATACATACCCCTTCTCATTTTTCTCGCCGATATTCAACCTGCTCTCACGGCTACAATAATTGAGATATCGGGATGATCCAAAAAGCATTCTCTAAGTCTACTCGAGACGTTTTGAAAACGCACGTCAAAACCCAAAATCGATGAAACGGGAGCCAAGTTATGACCATTTGAAATTTCGAGATTTTTAGGTTTTCGAAATGGTGGGCGAAAAATTAAAATTTTTTTTTTTCTCTTTTTTGAATGTTTCGATACCCCATTCGATCGGAAATTTTCCGCTGATTACGAATAACACCGAGTTTTAGTCGAAATCTCAAAATATCAATGTGAAAAAGGCGAAATTTCGATGATCACGAATAACACCCCTTTTCGTCGAATTCTCAATATGTCTATGAGAAAAAGGCGAAAAACGAAGAAAATCACTTTTTGGACGATTTTCAATGAAATTTCTAGTTTCTCGAGGAAACTGGTACTGAATCAGTAATCAGCGAGTCAAAATACATCGATATAGCGTCCTAAACAAAAATTTAAAGAATTCTACATTTTTTTGCATTTCGGCGAAAAAGAAGTGCCTTCACTAAAATCGCTGTAACGTTGCTTCCCGATGGAGTTGGAACCCCACTCTGTGCTCATTCTTTTCGCGATCGAAACCCCTTTAAAATGGCGCTTGAATCATTGTGCTATCATTATTTTTCGATTTTTCACAGATTTTTAAATTCGGACCATCGATTTTTGCGGATTTCTCCATGCATACCCCTTCTCATTTTTTTCGCCGATTTTCATCCTGCTCTCACGGCTACAATAATCGAGATATCGGGATGATCCAAAATGCATTGTCTAAGTCTACTCGAGACGTTTTGAAAACGCACGTCAAAACCCAAAATCGATGAAACGGGAGCCAAGTTATGACCATTTGAAATTTCGAGATTTTTAGGTTTTCGAAAAGGTGGGCGAAAAATTAAAATGTTTTTTTTTCTCTTTTTTGAATGTTTCGATACCCCATTCGATCGGAAATTTTCCGCTGATTACGAATAACACCCCTTTTCGTCGAAATCTCAATATTTCTATGAGAAAAAGGCGAAAAACGAAAAAAATCACTTTTTGGACGATTTTCAATGAAATTTCTAGTTTCGCAAGGAAACTGGTACTGAATCAGTAATCAGCGAGTCAAAATACATCGATATAGCGTCCTAAAAGTAAATTTAAAGAATTCAACATTTTTTTGCATTTCGGCGAAAAAGAAGTGTCTTCACTAAAATCGCTGTAACGTTGCTTCCCGATGGAGTTGGAACCCCACTCTGTATTCATTCTTTTCGTGATCGGAACCCCTTTAAAATGGCGCTTGAATCATTGTGCTATCATTATTTTTCGATTTTTCACAGATTTTTAAAGTCGGACCATCGATTTTTGCTGATTTCTCCATACATACCCCTTCTCATTTTTTTCGCCGATTTTCATCCTGCTCTCACGGCTACAATAATTGAGATATCGGCATGATCCAAAATGCATTCTCTAAGTCTACTCGAGACGTTCTGAAAACGCACGTCAAAACCCAAAATCGATGGAACGGGAGCAAAGTTATGACCATTTGAAATTTCGAGATTTTTAGGTTTTCGAAAAGGTGGGCCAAAAATTAAAATTTTTTTTCTTTCTCTTTTTTCAATGTTTCGATACCCCATTCGATCGGAAATTTTCCGCTGATTACGAATAACACCGAGTTTTAGTCGAAATCTCAAAATATCAATGTGAAAAAGGCGAAATTTCGCTGATCACGAATAACACCCCTTTTCGTCGAAATCTCAATATTTCTATGAGAAAAAGGCGAAAAACGAAAAAAATCACTTTTGGGACGATTTTAAATAAAATTTCGAGCTTCTCAAGGAAACGGGTACTGAATCAGTAATCAGCGAGTCAAAATACATCGATATAGCGTCCTAAAAGTAAATTTAAAGAATTCAACATTTTTTTGCATTTCGGCGAAAAAGAAGTGTCTTCACTAAAATCGATGTAACGTTGCTTCCCGATGGAGTTGGAACCCCACTCTGTATTCATTCTTTTCGTGATCGGAACCCCTTTAAAATGGCGCTTGAATCATTGTGCTATCATTATTTTTCGATTTTTCACAGATTTTTAAATTCGGACCATCGATTTTTGCGGATTTCTCCATACATACCCCTTCTCATTTTTCTCGCCGATATTCAACCTGCTCTCACAGCTACAATAATTGAGATATCGGGATGATCCAAAATGTATTCTCTAAGTCTACTGGAGACGTTTTGAAAACGCACGTCAAAACCCAAAATCGATGAAACGGGAGCAAAGTTATGACCATTTGAAATTTCGAGATTTTTAGGTTTTCGAAAAGGTGGGCCAAAAATTAAAATTTTTTTTTTTTCTCTTTTTTCAATGTTTCGATACCCCATTCGATCGGAAATTTTCCGCTGATTACGAATAACACCGAGTTTTAGTCGAAATCTCAAAATATCAATGTGAAAAAGGCGAAATTTCGCTGATCACGAATAACACCCCTTTTCGTCGAAATCTCAATATTTCTATGAGAAAAAGGCGAAAAACGAAAAAAATCACTTTTTGGACGATTTTCAATGAAATTTCTAGTTTCTCAAGGAAACTGGTACTGAATCAGTAATCAGCGAGTCAAAATACATCGATATAGCGTCCTAAAAGTAAATTTAAAGAATTCAACATTTTTTTGCATTTCGGCGAAAAAGAAGTGCCTTCACTAAAATCGCTGTAACGTTGTTTCCCGATGGAGTTGGAACCCCACTCTGTGCTCATTCTTTTCGCGATCGAAACCCCTTTAGAATAGCGCTTGAATCATTGTGCTATCATTATTTTTCGATTTTTCACAGATTTTAAAAGTCGGACCATCGAATTTTGCGGATTTCTCCATACATACCCATTCTCATTTTTTTCACCGATGTTCATCCTGCTCTCACGGCTACAATAATTGAGATATCGGGATGATCCAAAATGCATTCTCTAAGTCTACTCGAGACGTTTTGAAAACGCACGTCAAAACCCAAAATCAATGAAACGGGAGCAAAGTTATGACCATTTGAAATTTCGAGATTTTTAGGTTTTCGAAAAGGTGGGCCAAAAATTAAAATTTTTTTTTTTTCTCTTTTTTCAATGTTTCGATACCCCATTCGATCGGAAATTTTCCGCTGATTACGAATAACACCGAGTTTTAGTCGAAATCTCAAAATATCAATGTGAAAAAGGCGAAATTTCGCTGATCCACGAATAACACCCCTTTTCGTCGAAATCTCAATATTTCTATGAGAAAAAGGCGAAAAACGAAAAAAATCACTTTTTGGACGATTTTCAATGAAATTTCTAGTTTCTCAAGGAAACGGGTACTGAATCAGTTATCAGCAAGTCAAAATACATCGATATAGCGTCCTAAAAGAAAATTTACAGAATTCAAAATATTTTTACATTTCGGCGAAAAAGAAGTGGCTTCACTAAAATCGCTGTAACGTTGCTTCCCGATGGAGTTGGAACTCCACTCTGATCTCATTGTTTTCGTGGTCGAAAACCCTTAAGAATGGCGCTTGAATCATTCTGCTATCATCATTTTTCGATTTTTCACAGATTTTTAAAGTCGGACCATCGATTTTTGCGGATTTCTCCATACATACCCCTTCTCATTTTTTTCGCCGATTTTCATCCTGCTCTCACGGCTACAATAATTGAGATATCGGGATGATCCAAAATGCATTCTCTGAATCTACTCGAGACGTTCTGAAAACGCACGTCAAAACCCAAAATCGATGAAACGGGAGCCAAGTTATGACCATTTGAAATTTCGAGTTTTTTAGGTTTTCGAAAAGGTGGGCGAAAAATTAAAATTTTTTTTTTTTCTCTTTTTTGAATGTTTCGATACCCCATTCGATCGGAAATTTTCCGCTGATTACGAATAACACCGAGTTTTAGTCGAAATCTCAAAATATCAATGTGAAAACGGCGAAATTTCGCTAATCACGAATAACACCCCTTTTCGTCGAAATCTCAATATTTCTATGAGAAAAAGGCGAAAAACGAAAAAAATCACTTTTTGGACGATTTTATATAAAATTTCGAGTTTCTCAAGGAAACGGGTACTGAATCAGTAATCAGCGAGTCAAAATACATCGATATAGCGTCCTAAAAGTAAATTTAAAGAATTCAACATTTTTTTGCATTTCGGCGAAAAAGAAGTGTCTTCACTAAAATCGCTGTAACGTTGCTTCCCGATGGAGTTGGAACCCCACTCTGTATTCATTCTTTTCGTGATCGGAACCCCTTTAAAATGGCGCTTGAATCATTGTGCTATCATTATTTTTCGATTTTTCACAGATTTTTAAAGTCGGACCATCGATTTTTGCGGATTTCTCCATACATACCCCTTCTCATTTTTCTCGCCGATATTCAACCTGCTCTCACAGCTACAATAATTGAGATATCGGGATGATCCAAATTGCATTCTCTAAGTCTACTCGAGACGTTTTGAAAACGCACGTCAAAACCCAAAATCGATGAAACGGGAGCAAAGTTATGACCATTTGAAATTTCGAGATTTTTAGGTTTTCGAAAAGGTGGGCCAAAAATTAAAATTTTTTTTTTTTTTTTTTTCAATGTTTCGATACCCCATTCGATCAGAAATTTTCCGCTGATTACGAATAACACCGAGCTTTAGTCAAAATCTCAAAATATCAATGTGAAAAAGGCGAAATTTCGATGATCACGAATAACACCCCTTTTCGTCGAAATCTCAATATTTCTATGAGAAAAAGGCGAAAAACGAAAAAAATCACTTTTTGGACGATTTTCAATGTAATTTCTAGTTTCTCAAGGAAACTGGTACTGAATCAGTAATCAGCGAGTCAAAATACATCGATATAGCGTCCTAAAAGTAAATTTAAAGAATTCAACATTTTTTTGCATTTCGGCGTAAAGAAGTGTCGTCACTAAAATCGCGGTAACGTTGCTTCCCGATGGAGTTGGAACCCCACTCTGTGCTCATTCTTTTCGCGATCGAAACCCCTTTAAAATGGCGCTTGAATCATTGTGCTATCATTATTTTGCGATTTTTCACAGATTTTTAAATTCGGACCATCGATTTTTGCGGATTTCTCCATACATACCCCTTCTCATTTTTCTCGCCGATATTCAACCTGCTCTCACAGCTACAATAACTGAGATATCGGAATGATCCAAAATGCATTGACGAAGTCTACTCGAGACGTTCTGAAAACGCACGTCAAAACCCAAAATCGATGGAACGGGAGCCAAGTTATGACCATTTGAAATTTCGAGATTTTTAGGTTTTCGAAAAGGTGGGCCAAAAATTAAAATTTTTTTTCTTTCTCTTTTTTCAATGTTTCGATACCCCATTCGATCGGAAATTTTCCGCTGATTACGAATAACACCGAGTTTTAGTCGAAATCTCAAAATATCAATGTGAAAAAGGCGAAATTTCGCTGATCACGAATAACACCCCTTTTCGTCGAAATCTCAATATTTCTATGAGAAAAAGGCGAAAAACGAAAAAAATCACTTTTGGGACGATTTTAAATAAAATTTCGAGCTTCTCAAGGAAACGGGTACTGAATCAGTTATCAGCAAGTCAAAATACATCGATATAGCGTCCTAAAAGAAAATTTACAGAATTCAAAATATTTTTACATTTCGGCGAAAAAGAAGTGGCTTCACTAAAATCGCTGTAACGTTGCTTCCCGATGGAGTTGGAACTCCACTCTGATCTCATTGTTTTCGTGGTCGAAAACCCTTAAGAATGGCGCTTGAATCATTCTGCTATCATCATTTTTCGATTTTTCACAGATTTTTCAAGTCGGACCATCGATTTTTGCGGATTTCTCCATTCATACCCCTTCTCATTTTTCTCGCCGATATTCAACCTGCTCTCACAGCTACAATAATTGAGATATCGGGATGATCCAAAATGTATTCTCTAAGTCTACTGGAGACGTTTTGAAAACGCACGTCAAAACCCAAAATCGATGAAACGGGAGCAAAGTTATGACCATTTGAAATTCCGAGATTTTTAGGTTTTCGAAAAGGTGAGCCAAAAATTAAAAATTTTTTTTTTCTCTTTTTTCGATACCCCATTCGATCGGAAATTTTCCGCTGATTACGAATAACACCGAGTTTTAGTCGAAATCTCAAAATATCAATGTGAAAAAGGCGAAATTTCGATGATCACGAATAACACCCCTTTTCGTCGAATTCTCAATATTTCTATGAGAAAAGGGCGAAAAACGTAAAAAATCACTTTTTGGACGATTTTCAATGTAATTTCTAGTTTCTCAAGGAAACTGGTACTGAATCAGTAATCAGCGAGTCAAAATACATCGATATAGCGTCCTAAAAGTAAATTTAAAGAATTCAACATTTTTTTGCATTTCGGCGTAAAGAAGTGTCGTCACTAAAATCGCGGTAACGTTGCTTCCCGATGGAGTTGGAACCCCACTCTGTGCTCATTCTTTTCGCGATCGAAACCCCTTTAAAATGGCGCTTGAATCATTGTGCTATCATTATTTTGCGATTTTTCACAGATTTTTAAATTCGGACCATCGATTTTTGCGGATTTCTCCATACATACCCCTTCTCATTTTTCTCGCCGATATTCAACCTGCTCTCACAGCTACAATAATTGAGATATCGGGATGATCCAAAATGTATTCTCTAAGTCTACTGGAGACGTTTTGAAAACGCACGTCAAAACCCAAAATCGATGAAACGGGAGCAAAGTTATGACCATTTGAAATTTCGAGATTTTTAGGTTTTCGAAAAGGTGGACCAAAAATTAAAATTTTTTTTTTTTCTCTTTTTTCAATGTTTCGATACCCCATTCGATCGGAAATTTTCGGCTGATTACGAATAACACCGAGTTTTAGTCGAAATCTCAAAATATCAATGTGAAAAAGGCGAAATTTCGCTGATCACGAATAACACCCCTTTTCGTCGAAATCTCAATATTTCTATGAGAAAAAGGCGAAAAACGAAAAAAATCACTTTTGGGACGATTTTAAATAAAATTTCGAGCTTCTCAAGGAAACGGGTACTGAATCAGTTATCAGCAAGTCAAAATACATCGATATAGCGTCCTAAAAGTAAATTTAAAGAATTCAACATTTTTTTGCATTTCGGCGAAAAAGAAGTGTCTTCAGTAAAATCGCTGTAACGTTGCTTCCCGATGGAGTTGGAACCCCACTCTGTATTCATTCTTTTCGTGATCGGAACCCCTTTAAATTGGCGCTTGAATCATTGTGCTATCATTATTTTTCGATTTTTCACAGATTTTTAAAGTCGGACCATCGATTTTTGCGGATTTCTCCATACATACCTCTTCTCATTTTTTTCGCCGATTTTCATCCTGCTCTCACGGCTACAATAATTGAGATATCGGGATGATCCAAAATGCATTCTCTGAATCTACTCGAGACGTTCTGAAAACGCACGTCAAAACCCAAAATCGATGAAACGGGAGCCAAGTTATGACCATTTGAAATTTCGAGTTTTTTAGGTTTTCGAAAAGGTGGGCGAAAAATTAAAATTTTTTTTTTTTCTCTTTTTTTAATGTTTCGATACCCCATTCGATCGGAAATTTTCCGCTGATTACGAATAACACCGAGTTTTAGTCGAAATTTCAAAATATCAATGTGAAAACGGCGAAATTTCGCTAATCACGAATAACACCCCTTTTCGTCGAAATCTCAATATTTCTATGAGAAAAAGGCGAAAAACGAAAAAAATCACTTTTTGGACGATTTTATATAAAATTTCGAGTTTCTCAAGGAAACGGGTACTGAATCAGTAATGAGCGAGTCAAAATACATCGATATAGCGTCCTAAACAAAAATTTAAAGAATTTAACATTTTTTTGCATTTCGGCGAAAAAGAAGTGCCTTCACTAAAATCTCTGTAACGTTGCTTCCCGATGGAGTTGGAACCCCACTCTGTACTCATTGTTTTCGTGGTCGAAAACCCTTAAGAATGGCGCTTGAATCATTCTGCTATCATCATTTTTCGATTTTTCACAGATTTTTCAAGTCGGACCATCGATTTTTGCGGATTTCTCCATACATACCCCTTCTCATTTTTCTCGCCGATATTCAACCTGCTCTCACGGCTACAATAATTGAGATATCGGGATGATCCAAAAAGCATTCTCTAAGTCTACTCGAGACGTTTTGAAAACGCACGTCAAAACCCAAAATCGATGAAACGGGAGCCAAGTTATGACCATTTGAAATTTCGAGATTTTTAGGTTTTCGAAATGGTGGGCGAAAAATTAAAATTTTTTTTTTTCTCTTTTTTGAATGTTTCGATACCCCATTCGATCGGAAATTTTCCGCTGATTACGAATAACACCGAGTTTTAGTCGAAATCTCAAAATATCAATGTGAAAAAGGCGAAATTTCGATGATCACGAATAACACCCCTTTTCGTCGAATTCTCAATATGTCTATGAGAAAAAGGCGAAAAACGAAGAAAATCACTTTTTGAACGATTTTCAATGAAATTTCTAGTTTCTCGAGGAAACTGGTACTGAATCAGTAATCAGCGAGTCAAAATACATCGATATAGCGTCCTAAACAAAAATTTAAAGAATTCTACATTTTTTTGCATTTCGGCGAAAAAGAAGTGCCTTCACTAAAATCGCTGTAACGTTGCTTCCCGATGGAGTTGGAACCCCACTCTGTGCTCATTCTTTTCGCGATCGAAACCCCTTTAAAATGGCGCTTGAATCATTGTGCTATCATTATTTTTCGATTTTTCACAGATTTTTAAATTCGGACCATCGATTTTTGCGGATTTCTCCATGCATACCCCTTCTCATTTTTTTCGCCGATTTTCATCCTGCTCTCACGGCTACAATAATCGAGATATCGGGATGATCCAAAATGCATTGTCTAAGTCTACTCGAGACGTTTTGAAAACGCACGTCAAAACCCAAAATCGATGAAACGGGAGCCAAGTTATGACCATTTGAAATTTCGAGATTTTTAGGTTTTCGAAAAGGTGGGCGAAAAATTAAAATGTTTTTTTTTCTCTTTTTTGAATGTTTCGATACCCCATTCGATCGGAAATTTTCCGCTGATTACGAATAACACCGAGTTTTAGTCGAAATCTCAAAATATCAATGTGAAAACGGCGAAATTTCGCCGATCACGAATAAGACCCCTTTTCGTCGAAATCTCAATATTTCTATGAGAAAAAGGCGAAAAACGAAAAAAATCACTTTTTGGACGATTTTAAATAAAATTTCGAGCTTCTCAAGGAAACTGGTACTGAATCAGTAATCAGCGAGTCAAAATACATCGATATAGCTTCCTAAAAGTAAATTTAAAGAATTCAACATTTTTTTGCATTTCGGCGAAAAAGAAGTGTCTTCACTAAAATCGCTGTAACGTTGCTTCCCGATGGAGTTGGAACCCCATTCTGTATTCATTCTTTTCGCGATCGAAACCCCTTTAAAATGGCGCTTGAATCATTGTGCTATCATTATTTTTCGATTTTTCACAGATTTTTAAAGTCGGACCATCGATTTTTGCGGATTTCTCCATACATACCCCTTCTCATTTTTTTCGCCGATTTTCATCCTGCTCTCACGGCTACAATAATTGAGATATCGGGATGATCCAAAATGCATTCTCTGAATCTACTCGAGACGTTCTGAAAACGCACGTCAAAACCCAAAATCGATGAAACGGGAGCCAAGTTATGACCATTTGAAATTTCGAGATTTTTAGGTTTTCGAAAAGGTGAGCGAAAAATTAAAATTTTTTTTTTTTCTCTTTTTTGAATGTTTCGATACCCCATTCGATCGGAAATTTTCCGCTGATTACGAATAACACCGAGTTTTAGTCGAAATCTCAAAATATCAATGTGAAAACGGCGAAATTTCGCTGATCACGAATAACACCCCTTTTCGTCGAAATCTCAATATTTCTATGAGAAAAAGGCGAAAAACGAAAAAAATCACTTTTTGGACGATTTTCAATGAAATTTCTAGTTTCTCAAGGAAACTGGTACTGAATCAGTAATCAGCGAGTCAAAATACATCGATATAGCGTCCTAAAAGTAAATTTAAAGAATTCAACATTTTTTTGCATTTCGGCGAAAAAGAAGTGCCTTCACTAAAATCGCTGTAACGTTGTTTCCCGATGGAGTTGAAACCCCACTCTGTGCTCATTCTTTTCGCGATCGAAACCCCTTTAGAATGGCGCTTGAATCATTGTGATATCATTATTTTTCGATTTTTCACAGATTTTTAAAGTCGGACCATCGATTTTTGCGGATTTCTCCATACATACCCCTTCTCGTTTTTTTCGCCGATTTTCATCCTGCTCTCACGGCTACAATAATTGAGATATCGGAATGATCCAAGATGCATTGTCTAAGTCTACTCGAGACGTTTTGAAAACGCACGTCAAAACCCAAAATCGATGAAACGGGAGCCAAGTTATGACCATTTGAAATTTCGAGATTTTTAGGTTTTCGAAAAGGTGGGCCAAAAATTAAAATTTTTTTTTTTTTTTTTTTTTCAATATTTCGATACCCCATTCGATCGGAAATTTTCCGCTGATTACGAATAACACCGAGTTTTAGTTGAAATCTCAAAATATCAATGTGAAAAAGGCGAAATTTCGATGATCGCGAATAACACCCCTTTTCGTCGAAATCTCAATATTTCTATGAGAAAAAGGCGAAAAACGAAAAAAATCACTTTTTGGACGATTTTCAATGAAATTTCTAGTTTCTCGAGGAAACTGGTACTGAATCGGTAATCAGCGAGTCAAAATACATCGATATAGCGTCCTAAACAAAAATTTAAAGAATTCTACATTTTTTTGCATTTCGGCGTAAAGAAGTGTCTTCACTAAAATCGCTGTAACGTTGCTTCCCGATGAAGTTGGAACCCCACTCTGTGCTCATTCTTTTCGCGATCGAAACCCCTTTAAAATGGCGATTGAATCATTGTGCTATCATTATTTTTCGATTTTTCACAGATTTTTAAAGTCGGACCATCGATTTTTGCGGATTTCTCCATACATACCCCTTCTCATTTTTTTCGCCGATTTTCATCCTGCTCTCACGGCTACAATAATTGAGATATCGGGATGATCCAAAATGTATTCTCTAAGTCTACTGGAGACGTTTTGAAAAAGCACGTCAAAACCCAAAATTGATGAAACGGGAGCCAAGTTATGACCATTTGAAGTTTCGAGATTTTTAGGTTTTCGAAAATGTGGGCAAAAAATTAAAATTTTTTTTTTCTCTTTTTTCAATGTTTCGATACCCCATTCGATCGGAAATTTTCCGCTGATTACGAATAACACCGAGTTTTAGTCGAAATCTCAAAATATCAATGTGAAAACGGCGAAATTTCGCCGATCACGAATAAGACCCCTTTTCGTCGAAATCTCAATATTTCAATGAGAAAAAGGCGAAAAACGAAAAAAATCACTTTTTGGACGATTTTCAATGAAATTTCTAGTTTCTCAAGGAAACTGGTACTGAATCAGTAATCAGCGAGTCAAAATACATCGATATAGCGTCCTAAAAGTAAATTTAAAGAATTCAACATTTTTTTGCATTTCGGCGTAAAGAAGTGTCGTCACTAAAATCGCGGTAACGTTGCTTCCCGATGGAGTTGGAACCCCACTCTGTGCTCATTCTTTTCGCGATCGAAACCCCTTTAAAATGGCGCTTGAATCATTGTGCTATCATTATTTTTCGATTTTTCACAGATTTTTAAAGTCGGACCATCGATTTTTGCGGATTTCTCCATGCATACCCCTTCTCATTTTTTTCGCCGATTTTCATCCTGCTCTCACGGCTACAATAATTGAGATATCGGGATGATCCAAATTGCATTCTCTAAGTCTACTCGAGACGTTTTGAAAACGCACGTCAAAACCCAAAATCGATGAAACGGGAGCAAAGTTATGACCATTTGAAATTTCGAGATTTTTAGGTTTTCGAAAAGGTGGGCCAAAAATTAAAATTTTTTTTTTTTTTTTTTTCAATGTTTCGATACCCCATTCGATCGGAAATTTTCCGCTGATTACGAATAACACCGAGCTTTAGTCAAAATCTCAAAATATCAATGTGAAAAAGGCGAAATTTCGATGATCACGAATAACACCCCTTTTCGTCGAAATCTCAATATTTCTATGAGAAAAAGGCGAAAAACGAAAAAAATCACTTTTTGGACGATTTTCAATGTAATTTCTAGTTTCTCAAGGAAACTGGTACTGAATCAGTAATCAGCGAGTCAAAATACATCGATATAGCGTCCTAAAAGTAAATTTAAAGAATTCAACATTTTTTTGCATTTCGGCGTAAAGAAGTGTCGTCACTAAAATCGCGGTAACGTTGCTTCCCGATGGAGTTGGAACCCCACTCTGTGCTCATTCTTTTCGCGATCGAAACCCCTTTAAAATGGCGCTTGAATCATTGTGCTATCATTATTTTGCGATTTTTCACAGATTTTTAAATTCGGACCATCGATTTTTGCGGATTTCTCCATACATACCCCTTCTCATTTTTCTCGCCGATATTCAACCTGCTCTCACAGCTACAATAATTGAGATATCGGGATGATCCAAAATGTATTCTCTAAGTCTACTGGAGACGTTTTGAAAACGCACGTCAAAACCCAAAATCGATGAAACGGGAGCAAAGTTATGACCATTTGAAATTTCGAGATTTTTAGGTTTTCGAAAAGGTGGGCCAAAAATTAAAATTTTTTTTTTTTCTCTTTTTTCAATGTTTCGATACCCCATTCGATCGGAAATTTTCGGCTGATTACGAATAACACCGAGTTTTAGTCGAAATCTCAAAATACCAATGTGAAAAAGGCGAAATTTCGCTGATCACGAATAACACCCCTTTTCGTCGAAATCTCAATATTTCTATGAGAAAAAGGCGAAAAACGAAAAAAATCACTTTTTGGACGATTTTATATAAAAGGTCGAGTTTCTCAAGGAAACGGGTACTGAATCAGTAATCAGCGAGTCAAAATACATCGATATAGCGTCCTAAACAAAAATTTAAAGAATTCAACATTTTTTTGCATTTCGGCGAAAAAGAAGTGCCTTCACTAAAATCTCTGTAACGTTGCTTCCCGATGGAGTTGAAACCCCACTCTGTACTCATTCTTTTCGTGATCGAAACCCCTTTAAAATGGCGCTTGAATCATTGTGCTATCATTATTTTTCGATTTTTCACAGATTTTTAAAGTCGGACCATCGATTTTTGCGGATTTCTCCATACATACCCCTTCTCATTTTTTTCGCCGATTTTCATCCTGCTCTCACGGCTACAATAATTGAGATATCGGGATGATCCGAAAAGCATTCTCTAAGTCTACTCGAGACGTTTTGAAAACGCACGTCAAAACCCAAAATCGATGAAACGGGAGCCAAGTTATGACCATTTGAAATTTCGAGATTTTTAGGTTTTCGAAATGGTGGGCGAAAAATTAAAATTTTTTTTTTTCTCTTTTTTGAATATTTCGATACCCCATTCGATCGGAAATTTTCCGCTGATTACGAATAACACCGAGTTTTAGTCGAAATCTCAAAATATCAATGTGAAAAAGGCGAAATTTCGATGATCACGAATAACACCCCTTTTCGTCGAATTCTCAATATTTCTATGAGAAAAGGGCGAAAAACGTAAAAAATCACTTTTTGGACGATTTTCAATGAAATTTCTAGTTTCTCAAGGAAACTGGTACTGAATCAGTAATCAGCGAGTGAAAATACATCGATATAGCGTACTAAAAGTAAATTTAAAGAATTCAACATTTTTTTGCATTTCGGCGAAAAAGAAGTGTCTTCAGTAAAATCGCTGTAACGTTGCTTCCCGATGGAGTTGGAACCCCACTCTGTATTCATTCTTTTCGTGATCGGAACCCCTTTAAATTGGCGCTTGAATCATTGTGCTATCATTATTTTTCGATTTTTCACAGATTTTTAAAGTCGGACCATCGATTTTTGCGGATTTCTCCATACATACCTCTTCTCATTTTTTTCGCCGATTTTCATCCTGCTCTCACGGCTACAATAATTGAGATATCGGGATGATCCAAAATGCATTCTCTGAATCTACTCGAGACGTTCTGAAAACGCACGTCAAAACCCAAAATCGATGAAACGGGAGCCAAGTTATGACCATTTGAAATTTCGAGTTTTTTAGGTTTTCGAAAAGGTGGGCGAAAAATTAAAATTTTTTTTTTTTCTCTTTTTTGAATGTTTCGATACCCCATTCGATCGGAAATTTTCCGCTGATTACGAATAACACCGAGTTTTAGTCGAAATTTCAAAATATCAATGTGAAAACGGCGAAATTTCGCTAATCACGAATAACACCCCTTTTCGTCGAAATCTCAATATTTCTATGAGAAAAAGGCGAAAAACGAAAAAAATCACTTTTTGGACGATTTTATATAAAATTTCGAGTTTCTCAAGGAAACGGGTACTGAATCAGTAATGAGCGAGTCAAAATACATCGATATAGCGTCCTAAACAAAAATTTAAAGAATTTAACATTTTTTTGCATTTCGGCGAAAAAGAAGTGCCTTCACTAAAATCTCTGTAACGTTGCTTCCCGATGGAGTTGGAACCCCACTCTGTACTCATTGTTTTCGTGGTCGAAAACCCTTAAGAATGGCGCTTGAATCATTCTGCTATCATCATTTTTCGATTTTTCACAGATTTTTCAAGTCGGACCATCGATTTTTGCGGATTTCTCCATACATACCCCTTCTCATTTTTCTCGCCGATATTCAACCTGCTCTCACGGCTACAATAATTGAGATATCGGGATGATCCAAAAAGCATTCTCTAAGTCTACTCGAGACGTTTTGAAAACGCACGTCAAAACCCAAAATCGATGAAACGGGAGCCAAGTTATGACCATTTGAAATTTCGAGATTTTTAGGTTTTCGAAATGGTGGGCGAAAAATTAAAATTTTTTTTTTTCTCTTTTTTGAATGTTTCGATACCCCATTCGATCGGAAATTTTCCGCTGATTACGAATAACACCGAGTTTTAGTCGAAATCTCAAAATATCAATGTGAAAAAGGCGAAATTTCGATGATCACGAATAACACCCCTTTTCGTCGAATTCTCAATATGTCTATGAGAAAAAGGCGAAAAACGAAGAAAATCACTTTTTGGACGATTTTCAATGAAATTTCTAGTTTCTCGAGGAAACTGGTACTGAATCAGTAATCAGCGAGTCAAAATACATCGATATAGCGTCCTAAACAAAAATTTAAAGAATTCTACATTTTTTTGCATTTCGGCGAAAAAGAAGTGCCTTCACTAAAATCGCTGTAACGTTGCTTCCCGATGGAGTTGGAACCCCACTCTGTGCTCATTCTTTTCGCGATCGAAACCCCTTTAAAATGGCGCTTGAATCATTGTGCTATCATTATTTTTCGATTTTTCACAGATTTTTAAATTCGGACCATCGATTTTTGCGGATTTCTCCATGCATACCCCTTCTCATTTTTTTCGCCGATTTTCATCCTGCTCTCACGGCTACAATAATCGAGATATCGGGATGATCCAAAATGCATTGTCTAAGTCTACTCGAGACGTTTTGAAAACGCACGTCAAAACCCAAAATCGATGAAACGGGAGCCAAGTTATGACCATTTGAAATTTCGAGATTTTTAGGTTTTCGAAAAGGTGGGCGAAAAATTAAAATGTTTTTTTTTCTCTTTTTTGAATGTTTCGATACCCCATTCGATCGGAAATTTTCCGCTGATTACGAATAACACCCCTTTTCGTCGAAATCTCAATATTTCTATGAGAAAAAGGCGAAAAACGAAAAAAATCACTTTTTGGACGATTTTCAATGAAATTTCTAGTTTCGCAAGGAAACTGGTACTGAATCAGTAATCAGCGAGTCAAAATACATCGATATAGCGTCCTAAAAGTAAATTTAAAGAATTCAACATTTTTTTGCATTTCGGCGAAAAAGAAGTGTCTTCACTAAAATCGCTGTAACGTTGCTTCCCGATGGAGTTGGAACCCCACTCTGTATTCATTCTTTTCGTGATCGGAACCCCTTTAAAATGGCGCTTGAATCATTGTGCTATCATTATTTTTCGATTTTTCACAGATTTTTAAAGTCGGACCATCGATTTTTGCTGATTTCTCCATACATACCCCTTCTCATTTTTTTCGCCGATTTTCATCCTGCTCTCACGGCTACAATAATTGAGATATCGGCATGATCCAAAATGCATTCTCTAAGTCTACTCGAGACGTTCTGAAAACGCACGTCAAAACCCAAAATCGATGGAACGGGAGCAAAGTTATGACCATTTGAAATTTCGAGATTTTTAGGTTTTCGAAAAGGTGGGCCAAAAATTAAAATTTTTTTTCTTTCTCTTTTTTCAATGTTTCGATACCCCATTCGATCGGAAATTTTCCGCTGATTACGAATAACACCGAGTTTTAGTCGAAATCTCAAAATATCAATGTGAAAAAGGCGAAATTTCGCTGATCACGAATAACACCCCTTTTCGTCGAAATCTCAATATTTCTATGAGAAAAAGGCGAAAAACGAAAAAAATCACTTTTGGGACGATTTTAAATAAAATTTCGAGCTTCTCAAGGAAACGGGTACTGAATCAGTAATCAGCGAGTCAAAATACATCGATATAGCGTCCTAAAAGTAAATTTAAAGAATTCAACATTTTTTTGCATTTCGGCGAAAAAGAAGTGTCTTCACTAAAATCGATGTAACGTTGCTTCCCGATGGAGTTGGAACCCCACTCTGTATTCATTCTTTTCGTGATCGGAACCCCTTTAAAATGGCGCTTGAATCATTGTGCTATCATTATTTTTCGATTTTTCACAGATTTTTAAATTCGGACCATCGATTTTTGCGGATTTCTCCATACATACCCCTTCTCATTTTTCTCGCCGATATTCAACCTGCTCTCACAGCTACAATAATTGAGATATCGGGATGATCCAAAATGTATTCTCTAAGTCTACTGGAGACGTTTTGAAAACGCACGTCAAAACCCAAAATCGATGAAACGGGAGCAAAGTTATGACCATTTGAAATTTCGAGATTTTTAGGTTTTCGAAAAGGTGGGCCAAAAATTAAAATTTTTTTTTTTTCTCTTTTTTCAATGTTTCGATACCCCATTCGATCGGAAATTTTCCGCTGATTACGAATAACACCGAGTTTTAGTCGAAATCTCAAAATATCAATGTGAAAAAGGCGAAATTTCGCTGATCACGAATAACACCCCTTTTCGTCGAAATCTCAATATTTCTATGAGAAAAAGGCGAAAAACGAAAAAAATCACTTTTTGGACGATTTTCAATGAAATTTCTAGTTTCTCAAGGAAACTGGTACTGAATCAGTAATCAGCGAGTCAAAATACATCGATATAGCGTCCTAAAAGTAAATTTAAAGAATTCAACATTTTTTTGCATTTCGGCGAAAAAGAAGTGCCTTCACTAAAATCGCTGTAACGTTGTTTCCCGATGGAGTTGGAACCCCACTCTGTGCTCATTCTTTTCGCGATCGAAACCCCTTTAGAATAGCGCTTGAATCATTGTGCTATCATTATTTTTCGATTTTTCACAGATTTTATAAGTCGGACCATCGAATTTTGCGGATTTCTCCATACATACCCATTCTCATTTTTTTCACCGATGTTCATCCTGCTCTCACGGCTACAATAATTGAGATATCGGGATGATCCAAAATGCATTCTCTAAGTCTACTCGAGACGTTTTGAAAACGCACGTCAAAACCCAAAATCAATGAAACGGGAGCAAAGTTATGACCATTTGAAATTTCGAGATTTTTAGGTTTTCGAAAAGGTGGGCCAAAAATTAAAATTTTTTTTTTTTCTCTTTTTTCAATGTTTCGATACCCCATTCGATCGGAAATTTTCCGCTGATTACGAATAACACCGAGTTTTAGTCGAAATCTCAAAATATCAATGTGAAAAAGGCGAAATTTCGCTGATCCACGAATAACACCCCTTTTCGTCGAAATCTCAATATTTCTATGAGAAAAAGGCGAAAAACGAAAAAAATCACTTTTTGGACGATTTTCAATGAAATTTCTAGTTTCTCAAGGAAACGGGTACTGAATCAGTTATCAGCAAGTCAAAATACATCGATATAGCGTCCTAAAAGAAAATTTACAGAATTCAAAATATTTTTACATTTCGGCGAAAAAGAAGTGGCTTCACTAAAATCGCTGTAACGTTGCTTCCCGATGGAGTTGGAACTCCACTCTGATCTCATTGTTTTCGTGGTCGAAAACCCTTAAGAATGGCGCTTGAATCATTCTGCTATCATCATTTTTCGATTTTTCACAGATTTTTAAAGTCGGACCATCGATTTTTGCGGATTTCTCCATACATACCCCTTCTCATTTTTCTCGCCGATATTCAACCTGCTCTCACAGCTACAATAATTGAGATATCGGGATGATCCAAATTGCATTCTCTAAGTCTACTCGAGACGTTTTGAAAACGCACGTCAAAACCCAAAATCGATGAAACGGGAGCAAAGTTATGACCATTTGAAATTTCGAGATTTTTAGGTTTTCGAAAAGGTGGGCCAAAAATTAAAATTTTTTTTTTTTTTTTTTTCAATGTTTCGATACCCCATTCGATCAGAAATTTTCCGCTGATTACGAATAACACCGAGCTTTAGTCAAAATCTCAAAATATCAATGTGAAAAAGGCGAAATTTCGATGATCACGAATAACACCCCTTTTCGTCGAAATCTCAATATTTCTATGAGAAAAAGGCGAAAAACGAAAAAAATCACTTTTTGGACGATTTTCAATGTAATTTCTAGTTTCTCAAGGAAACTGGTACTGAATCAGTAATCAGCGAGTCAAAATACATCGATATAGCGTCCTAAAAGTAAATTTAAAGAATTCAACATTTTTTTGCATTTCGGCGTAAAGAAGTGTCGTCACTAAAATCGCGGTAACGTTGCTTCCCGATGGAGTTGGAACCCCACTCTGTGCTCATTCTTTTCGCGATCGAAACCCCTTTAAAATGGCGCTTGAATCATTGTGCTATCATTATTTTGCGATTTTTCACAGATTTTTAAATTCGGACCATCGATTTTTGCGGATTTCTCCATACATACCCCTTCTCATTTTTCTCGCCGATATTCAACCTGCTCTCACAGCTACAATAATTGAGATATCGGGATGATCCAAAATGTATTCTCTAAGTCTACTGGAGACGTTTTGAAAACGCACGTCAAAACCCAAAATCGATGAAACGGGAGCAAAGTTATGACCATTTGAAATTTCGAGATTTTTAGGTTTTCGAAAAGGTGGGCCAAAAATTAAAATTTTTTTTTTTTCACTTTTTTCAATGTTTCGATACCCCATTCGATCGGAAATTTTCCGCTGATTACGAATAACACCGAGTTTTAGTCGAAATCTCAAAATATCAATGTGAAAACGGCGAAATTTCGCTAATCACGAATAACACCCCTTTTCGTCGAAATCTCAATATTTCTATGAGAAAAAGGCGAAAAACGAAAAAAATCACTTTTTGGACGATTTTATATAAAATTTCGAGTTTCTCAAGGAAACGGGTACTGAATCAGTAATCAGCGAGTCAAAATACATCGATATAGCGTCCTAAACAAAAATTTAAAGAATTCAACATTTTTTTGCATTTCGGCGAAAAAGAAGTGCCTTCACTAAAATCTCTGTAACGTTGCTTCCCGATGGAGTTGGAACCCCACTCTGTACTCATTGTTTTCGTGGTCGAAAACCCTTAAGAATGGCGCTTGAATCATTCTGCTATCATCATTTTTCGATTTTTCACAGATTTTTAAAGTCGGACCATCGATTTTTGCGGATTTCTCCATACATACCCCTTCTCATTTTTTTCGCCGATTTTCATCCTGCTCTCACGGCTACAATAATTGAGATATCGGGATGATCCAAAATGCATTCTCTGAATCTACTCGAGACGTTCTGAAAACGCACGTCAAAACCCAAAATCGATGAAACGGGAGCCAAGTTATGACCATTTGAAATTTCGAGTTTTTTAGGTTTTCGAAAAGGTGGGCGAAAAATTAAAATTTTTTTTTTTTCTCTTTTTTGAATGTTTCGATACCCCATTCGATCGGAAATTTTCCGCTGATTACGAATAACACCGAGTTTTAGTCGAAATCTCAAAATATCAATGTGAAAACGGCGAAATTTCGCTAATCACGAATAACACCCCTTTTCGTCGAAATCTCAATATTTCTATGAGAAAAAGGCGAAAAACGAAAAAAATCACTTTTTGGACGATTTTATATAAAATTTCGAGTTTCTCAAGGAAACGGGTACTGAATCAGTAATCAGCGAGTCAAAATACATCGATATAGCGTCCTAAAAGTAAATTTAAAAAATTCAACATTTTTTTGCATTTCGGCGAAAAAGAAGTGTCTTCACTAAAATCGCTGTAACGTTGCTTCCCGATGGAGTTGGAACCCCACTCTGTATTCATTCTTTTCGTGATCGGAACCCCTTTAAAATGGCGCTTGAATCATTGTGCTATCATTATTTTTCGATTTTTCACAGATTTTTAAAGTCGGACCATCGATTTTTGCGGATTTCTCCATACATACCCCTTCTCATTTTTCTCGCCGATATTCAACCTGCTCTCACAGCTACAATAATTGAGATATCGGGATGATCCAAATTGCATTCTCTAAGTCTACTCGAGACGTTTTGAAAACGCACGTCAAAACCCAAAATCGATGAAACGGGAGCCAAGTTATGACCATTTGAAATTTCGAGATTTTTAGGTTTTCGAAAAGGTGGGCCAAAAATTAAAATTTTTTTTTTTTTTTTTTTCAATGTTTCGATACCCCATTCGATCGGAAATTTTCCGCTGATTACGAATAACACCGAGCTTTAGTCAAAATCTCAAGATATCAATGTGAAAAAGGCGAAATTTCGATGATCACGAATAACACCCCTTTTCGTCGAAATCTCAATATTTCTATGAGAAAAAGGCGAAAAACGAAAAAAATCACTTTTTGGACGATTTTCAATGTAATTTCTAGTTTCTCAAGGAAACTGGTACTGAATCAGTAATCAGCGAGTCAAAATACATCGATATAGCGTCCTAAAAGTAAATTTAAAGAATTCAACATTTTTTTGCATTTCGGCGTAAAGAAGTGTCGTCACTAAAATCGCGGTAACGTTGCTTCCCGATGGAGTTGGAACCCCACTCTGTGCTCATTCTTTTCGCGATCGAAACCCCTTTAAAATGGCGCTTGAATCATTGTGCTATCATTATTTTGCGATTTTTCACAGATTTTTAAATTCGGACCATCGATTTTTGCGGATTTCTCCATACATACCCCTTCTCATTTTTTTCGCCGATTTTCATCCTGCTCTCACGGCTACAATAATTGAGATATCGGGATGATCCAAATTGCATTCTCTAAGTCTACTCGAGACGTTTTGAAAACGCACGTCAAAACCCAAAATCGATGAAACGGGAGCAAAGTTATGACCATTTGAAATTTCGAGATTTTTAGGTTTTCGAAAAGGTGGGCCAAAAATTAAAATTTTTTTTTTTTTCTTTTTTCAATGTTTCGATACCCCATTCGATCGGAAATTTTCGGCTGATTACGAATAACACCGAGTTTTAGTCGAAATCTCAAAATACCAATGTGAAAAAGGCGAAATTTCGCTGATCACGAATAACACCCCTTTTCGTCGAAATCTCAATATTTCTATGAGAAAAAGGCGAAAAACGAAAAAAATCACTTTTTGGACGATTTTATATAAAATTTCGAGTTTCTCAAGGAAACGGGTACTGAATCAGTAATCAGCGAGTCAAAATACATCGATATAGCGTCCTAAAAGTAAATTTAAAGAATTCAACATTTTTTTGCATTTCGGCGAAAAAGAAGTGTCTTCACTAAAATCGCTGTAACGTTGCTTCCCGATGGAGTTGGAACCCCACTCTGTATTCATTCTTTTCGTGAACGGAACCCCTTTAAAATGGCGCTTGAATCATTGTGCTATCATTATTTTTCGATTTTTCACAGATTTTTAAATTCGGACCATCGATTTTTGCGGATTTCTCCATACATACCCCTTCTCATTTTTCTCGCCGATATTCAACCTGCTCTCACAGCTACAATAATTGAGTTATCGGGATGATCCAAAATGTATTCTCTAAGTCTACTGGAGACGTTTTGAAAACGCACGTCAAAACCCAAAATCGATGAAACGGGAGCAAAGTTATGACCATTTGAAATTTCGAGATTTTTAGGTTTTCGAAAAGGTGGGCCAAAAATTAAAATTTTTTTTTTTTCACTTTTTTCAATGTTTCGATACCCCATTCGATCGGAAATTTTCCGCTGATTACGAATAACACCGAGTTTTAGTCGAAATCTCAAAATATCAATGTGAAAACGGCGAAATTTCGCTAATCACGAATAACACCCCTTTTCGTCGAAATCTCAATATTTCTATGAGAAAAAGGCGAAAAACGAAAAAAATCACTTTTTGGACGATTTTATATAAAATTTCGAGTTTCTCAAGGAAACGGGTACTGAATCAGTAATCAGCGAGTCAAAATACATCGATATAGCGTCCTAAACAAAAATTTAAAGAATTCAACATTTTTTTGCATTTCGGCGAAAAAGAAGTGCCTTCACTAAAATCTCTGTAACGTTGCTTCCCGATGGAGTTGGAACCCCACTCTGTACTCATTGTTTTCGTGGTCGAAAACCCTTAAGAATGGCGCTTGAATCATTCTGCTATCATCATTTTTCGATTTTTCACAGATTTTTAAAGTCGGACCATCGATTTTTGCGGATTTCTCCATACATACCCCTTCTCATTTTTTTCGCCGATTTTCATCCTGCTCTCACGGCTACAATAATTGAGATATCGGGATGATCCAAAATGCATTCTCTGAATCTACTCGAGACGTTCTGAAAACGCACGTCAAAACCCAAAATCGATGAAACGGGAGCCAAGTTATGACCATTTGAAATTTCGAGTTTTTTAGGTTTTCGAAAAGGTGGGCGAAAAATTAAAATTTTTTTTTTTTCTCTTTTTTGAATGTTTCGATACCCCATTCGATCGGAAATTTTCCGCTGATTACGAATAACACCGAGTTTTAGTCGAAATCTCAAAATATCAATGTGAAAACGGCGAAATTTCGCTAATCACGAATAACACCCCTTTTCGTCGAAATCTCAATATTTCTATGAGAAAAAGGCGAAAAACGAAAAAAATGACTTTTTGGACGATTTTATATAAAATTTCGAGTTTCTCAAGGAAACGGGTACTGAATCAGTAATCAGCGAGTCAAAATACATCGATATAGCGTCCTAAAAGTAAATTTAAAGAATTCAACATTTTTTTGCATTTCGGCGTAAAGAAGTGTCGTCACTAAAATCGCGGTAACGTTGCTTCCCGATGGAGTTGGAACCCCACTCTGTGCTCATTCTTTTCGCGATCGAAACCCCTTTAAAATGGCGCTTGAATCATTGTGCTATCATTATTTTGCGATTTTTCACAGATTTTTAAATTCGGACCATCGATTTTTGCGGATTTCTCCATACATACCCCTTCTCATTTTTTTCGCCGATTTTCATCCTGCTCTCACGGCTACAATAATTGAGATATCGGGATGATCCAAAATGTATTCTCTAAGTCTACTGGAGACGTTTTGAAAACGCACGTCAAAACCCAAAATCGATGAAACGGGAGCAAAGTTATGACCATTTGAAATTTCGAGATTTTTAGGTTTTCGAAAAGGTGGGCCAAAAATTAAAATTTTTTTTTTTTCTCTTTTTTCAATGTTTCGATACCCCATTCGATCGGAAATTTTCCGCTGATTACGAATAACACCGAGTTTTAGTCGAAATCTCAAAATACCAATGTGAAAAAGGCGAAATTTCGCTGATCACGAATAACACCCCTTTTCGTCGAAATCTCAATATTTCTATGAGAAAAAGGCGAAAAACGAAAAAAATCACTTTTTGGACGATTTTATATAAAATGTCGAGTTTCTCAAGGAAACGGGTACTGAATCAGTAATCAGCGAGTCAAAATACATCGATATAGCGTCCTAAACAAAAATTTAAAGAATTCAACATTTTTTTGCATTTCGGCGAAAAAGAAGTGCCTTCACTAAAATCTCTGTAACGTTGCTTCCCGATGGAGTTGAAACCCCACTCTGTACTCATTGTTTTCGTGGTCGAAAACCCTTAAGAATGGCGCTTGAATCATTCTGCTATCATCATTTTTCGATTTTTCACAGATTTTTAAAGTCGGACCATCGATTTTTGCGGATTTCTCCATACATACCCCTTCTCATTTTTTTCGCCGATTTTCATCCTGCTCTCACGGCTACAATAATTGAGATATCGGGATGATCCAAAATGCATTCTCTAAGTCTACTCGAGACGTTCTGAAAACGCACGTCAAAACCCAAAATCGATGGAACGGGAGTAAAGTTATGACCATTTGAAATTTCGAGATTTTTAGGTTTTCGAAAAGGTGGGCCAAAAATTAAAATTTTTTTTTTTCTCTTTTTTCAATGTTTCGATACCCCATTCGATCGGAAATTTTCCGCTGATTACGAATAACACCGAGTTTTAGTCGAAATCTCAATATATCAATGTCAAAAAGGCGAAATTTCGCTGATCACGAATTACACCCCTTTTCGTCGAAATCTCAATATTTCTATGAGAAAAAGGCGAAAAACGAAAAAAATCACTTTTTGGACGATTTTCAATGAAATTTCTAGTTTCTCAAGGAAACGGGTACTGAATCAGTTATCAGCAAGTCAAAATACATCGATATAGCGTCCTAAAAGAAAATTTACAGAATTCAAAATATTTTTACATTTCGGCGAAAAAGAAGTGGCTTCACTAAAATCGCTGTAACGTTGCTTCCCGATGGAGTTGGAACTCCACTCTGATCTCATTGTTTTCGTGGTCGAAAACCCTTAAGAATGGCGCTTGAATCATTCTGCTATCATCATTTTTCGATTTTTCACAGATTTTTAAAGTCGGACCATCGATTTTTGCGGATTTCTCCATACATACCCCTTCTCATTTTTTTCGCCGATTTTCATCCTGCTCTCACGGCTACAATAATTGAGATATCGGGATGATCCAAAATGCATTCTCTGAATCTACTCGAGACGTTCTGAAAACGCACGTCAAAACCCAAAATCGATGAAACGGGAGCCAAGTTATGACCATTTGAAATTTCGAGTTTTTTAGGTTTTCGAAAAGGTGGGCGAAAAATTAAAATTTTTTTTTTTTCTCTTTTTTGAATGTTTCGATACCCCATTCGATCGGAAATTTTCCGCTGATTACGAATAACACCGAGTTTTAGTCGAAATCTCAAAATATCAATGTGAAAACGGCGAAATTTCGCTAATCACGAATAACACCCCTTTTCGTCGAAATCTCAATATTTCTATGAGAAAAAGGCGAAAAACGAAAAAAATCACTTTTTGGACGATTTTATATAAAATTTCGAGTTTCTCAAGGAAACGGGTACTGAATCAGTAATCAGCGAGTCAAAATACATCGATATAGCGTCCTAAAAGTAAATTTAAAGAATTCAACATTTTTTTGCATTTCGGCGAAAAAGAAGTGTCTTCACTAAAATCGCTGTAACGTTGCTTCCCGATGGAGTTGGAACCCCACTCTGTATTCATTCTTTTCGTGATCGGAACCCCTTTAAAATGGCGCTTGAATCATTGTGCTATCATTATTTTTCGATTTTTCACAGATTTTTGAAGTCGGACCATCGATTTTTGCGGATTTCTCCATACATACCCCTTCTCATTTTTCTCGCCGATATTCAACCTGCTCTCACAGCTACAATAATTGAGATATCGGGATGATCCAAATTGCATTCTCTAAGTCTACTCGAGACGTT
Source organism: Oxytorus armatus (assembly GCA_958009045.1). Lineage (NCBI taxonomy): Eukaryota > Metazoa > Arthropoda > Insecta > Hymenoptera > Ichneumonidae > Oxytorus > Oxytorus armatus. The sequence continues at coordinate 14,987,600 of OY253752.1, forward strand.
TTGAAAACGCACGTCAAAACCCAAAATCGATGAAACGGGAGCAAAGTTATGACCATTTGAAATTTCGAGATTTTTAGGTTTTCGAAAAGGTGGGCCAAAAATTAAAATTTTTTTTTTTTTTTTTTTCAATGTTTCGATACCCCATTCGATCGGAAATTTTCCGCTGATTACGAATAACACCGAGCTTTAGTCAAAATCTCAAAATATCAATGTGAAAAAGGCGAAATTTCGATGATCACGAATAACACCCCTTTTCGTCGAAATCTCAATATTTCTATGAGAAAAAGGCGAAAAACGAAAAAAATCACTTTTTGGACGATTTTCAATGTAATTTCTAGTTTCTCAAGGAAACTGGTACTGAATCAGTAATCAGCGAGTCAAAATACATCGATATAGCGTCCTAAAAGTAAATTTAAAGAATTCAACATTTTTTTGCATTTCGGCGTAAAGAAGTGTCGTCACTAAAATCGCGGTAACGTTGCTTCCCGATGGAGTTGGAACCCCACTCTGTGCTCATTCTTTTCGCGATCGAAACCCCTTTAAAATGGCGCTTGAATCATTGTGCTATCATTATTTTGCGATTTTTCACAGATTTTTAAATTCGGACCATCGATTTTTGCGGATTTCTCCATACATACCCCTTCTCATTTTTCTCGCCGATATTCAACCTGCTCTCACAGCTACAATAATTGAGATATCGGGATGATCCAAAATGTATTCTCTAAGTCTACTGGAGACGTTTTGAAAACGCACGTCAAAACCCAAAATCGATGAAACGGGAGCAAAGTTATGACCATTTGAAATTTCGAGATTTTTAGGTTTTCGAAAAGGTGGGCCAAAAATTAAAATTTTTTTTTTCACTTTTTTCAATGTTTCGATACCCCATTCGATCGGAAATTTTCCGCTGATTACGAATAACACCGAGTTTTAGTCGAAATCTCAAAATATCAATGTGAAAACGGCGAAATTTCGCTAATCACGAATAACACCCCTTTTCGTCGAAATCTCAATATTTCTATGAGAAAAAGGCGAAAAACGAAAAAAATCACTTTTTGGACGATTTTATATAAAATTTCGAGTTTCTCAAGGAAACGGGTACTGAATCAGTAATCAGCGAGTCAAAATACATCGATATAGCGTCCTAAACAAAAATTTAAAGAATTCAACATTTTTTTGCATTTCGGCGAAAAAGAAGTGCCTTCACTAAAATCTCTGTAACGTTGCTTCCCGATGGAGTTGGAACCCCACTCTGTACTCATTGTTTTCGTGGTCGAAAACCCTTAAGAATGGCGCTTGAATCATTCTGCTATCATCATTTTTCGATTTTTCACAGATTTTTAAAGTCGGACCATCGATTTTTGCGGATTTCTCCATACATACCCCTTCTCATTTTTTTCGCCGATTTTCATCCTGCTCTCACGGCTACAATAATTGAGATATCGGGATGATCCAAAATGCATTCTCTGAATCTACTCGAGACGTTCTGAAAACGCACGTCAAAACCCAAAATCGATGAAACGGGAGCCAAGTTATGACCATTTGAAATTTCGAGTTTTTTAGGTTTTCGAAAAGGTGGGCGAAAAATTAAAATTTTTTTTTTTTCTCTTTTTTGAATGTTTCGATACCCCATTCGATCGGAAATTTTCCGCTGATTACGAATAACACCGAGTTTTAGTCGAAATCTCAAAATATCAATGTGAAAACGGCGAAATTTCGCTAATCACGAATAACACCCCTTTTCGTCGAAATCTCAATATTTCTATGAGAAAAAGGCGAAAAACGAAAAAAATGACTTTTTGGACGATTTTATATAAAATTTCGAGTTTCTCAAGGAAACGGGTACTGAATCAGTAATCAGCGAGTCAAAATACATCGATATAGCGTCCTAAAAGTAAATTTAAAGAATTCAACATTTTTTTGCATTTCGGCGTAAAGAAGTGTCGTCACTAAAATCGCGGTAACGTTGCTTCCCGATGGAGTTGGAACCCCACTCTGTGCTCATTCTTTTCGCGATCGAAACCCCTTTAAAATGGCGCTTGAATCATTGTGCTATCATTATTTTGCGATTTTTCACAGATTTTTAAATTCGGACCATCGATTTTTGCGGATTTCTCCATACATACCCCTTCTCATTTTTTTCGCCGATTTTCATCCTGCTCTCACGGCTACAATAATTGAGATATCGGGATGATCCAAAATGTATTCTCTAAGTCTACTGGAGACGTTTTGAAAACGCACGTCAAAACCCAAAATCGATGAAACGGGAGCAAAGTTATGACCATTTGAAATTTCGAGATTTTTAGGTTTTCGAAAAGGTGGGCCAAAAATTAAAATTTTTTTTTTTTCTCTTTTTTCAATGTTTCGATACCCCATTCGATCGGAAATTTTCCGCTGATTACGAATAACACCGAGTTTTAGTCGAAATCTCAAAATATCAATGTGAAAAAGGCGAAATTTCGCTGATCACGAATAACACCCCTTTTCGTCGAAATCTCAATATTTCTATGAGAAAAAGGCGAAAAACGAAAAAAATCACTTTTTGGACGATTTTCAATGAAATTTCTAGTTTCTCAAGGAAACTGGTACTGAATCAGTAATCAGCGAGTCAAAATACATCGATATAGCGTCCTAAAAGTAAATTTAAAGAATTCAACATTTTTTTGCATTTCGGCGAAAAAGAAGTGCCTTCACTAAAATCGCTGTAACGTTGTTTCCCGATGGAGTTGGAACCCCACTCTGTGCTCATTCTTTTCGCGATCGAAACCCCTTTAGAATAGCGCTTGAATCATTGTGCTATCATTATTTTTCGATTTTTCACAGATTTTAAAAGTCGGACCATCGAATTTTGCGGATTTCTCCATACATACCCATTCTCATTTTTTTCACCGATGTTCATCCTGCTCTCACGGCTACAATAATTGAGATATCGGGATGATCCAAAATGCATTCTCTAAGTCTACTCGAGACGTTTTGAAAACGCACGTCAAAACCCAAAATCAATGAAACGGGAGCAAAGTTATGACCATTTGAAATTTCGAGATTTTTAGGTTTTCGAAAAGGTGGGCCAAAAATTAAAATTTTTTTTTTTTCTCTTTTTTCAATGTTTCGATACCCCATTCGATCGGAAATTTTCCGCTGATTACGAATAACACCGAGTTTTAGTCGAAATCTCAAAATATCAATGTGAAAAAGGCGAAATTTCGCTGATCCACGAATAACACCCCTTTTCGTCGAAATCTCAATATTTCTATGAGAAAAAGGCGAAAAACGAAAAAAATCACTTTTTGGACGATTTTCAATGAAATTTCTAGTTTCTCAAGGAAACGGGTACTGAATCAGTTATCAGCAAGTCAAAATACATCGATATAGCGTCCTAAAAGAAAATTTACAGAATTCAAAATATTTTTACATTTCGGCGAAAAAGAAGTGGCTTCACTAAAATCGCTGTAACGTTGCTTCCCGATGGAGTTGGAACTCCACTCTGATCTCATTGTTTTCGTGGTCGAAAACCCTTAAGAATGGCGCTTGAATCATTCTGCTATCATCATTTTTCGATTTTTCACAGATTTTTAAAGTCGGACCATCGATTTTTGCGGATTTCTCCATACATACCCCTTCTCATTTTTTTCGCCGATTTTCATCCTGCTCTCACGGCTACAATAATTGAGATATCGGGATGATCCAAAATGCATTCTCTGAATCTACTCGAGACGTTCTGAAAACGCACGTCAAAACCCAAAATCGATGAAACGGGAGCCAAGTTATGACCATTTGAAATTTCGAGTTTTTTAGGTTTTCGAAAAGGTGGGCGAAAAATTAAAATTTTTTTTTTTTCTCTTTTTTGAATGTTTCGATACCCCATTCGATCGGAAATTTTCCGCTGATTACGAATAACACCGAGTTTTAGTCGAAATCTCAAAATATCAATGTGAAAACGGCGAAATTTCGCTAATCACGAATAACACCCCTTTTCGTCGAAATCTCAATATTTCTATGAGAAAAAGGCGAAAAACGAAAAAAATCACTTTTTGGACGATTTTATATAAAATTTCGAGTTTCTCAAGGAAACGGGTACTGAATCAGTAATCAGCGAGTCAAAATACATCGATATAGCGTCCTAAAAGTAAATTTAAAGAATTCAACATTTTTTTGCATTTCGGCGTAAAGAAGTGTCGTCACTAAAATCGCGGTAACGTTGCTTCCCGATGGAGTTGGAACCCCACTCTGTGCTCATTCTTTTCGCGATCGAAACCCCTTTAAAATGGCGCTTGAATCATTGTGCTATCATTATTTTGCGATTTTTCACAGATTTTTAAATTCGGACCATCGATTTTTGCGGATTTCTCCATACATACCCCTTCTCATTTTTCTCGCCGATATTCAACCTGCTCTCACAGCTACAATAATTGAGATATCGGGATGATCCAAAATGTATTCTCTAAGTCTACTGGAGACGTTTTGAAAACGCACGTCAAAACCCAAAATCGATGAAACGGGAGCAAAGTTATGACCATTTGAAATTTCGAGATTTTTAGGTTTTCGAAAAGGTGGGCCAAAAATTAAAATTTTTTTTTTTTCACTTTTTTCAATGTTTCGATACCCCATTCGATCGGAAATTTTCCGCTGATTACGAATAACACCGAGTTTTAGTCGAAATCTCAAAATATCAATGTGAAAACGGCGAAATTTCGCTAATCACGAATAACACCCCTTTTCGTCGAAATCTCAATATTTCTATGAGAAAAAGGCGAAAAACGAAAAAAATCACTTTTTGGACGATTTTATATAAAATTTCGAGTTTCTCAAGGAAACGGGTACTGAATCAGTAATCAGCGAGTCAAAATACATCGATATAGCGTCCTAAACAAAAATTTAAAGAATTCAACATTTTTTTGCATTTCGGCGAAAAAGAAGTGCCTTCACTAAAATCTCTGTAACGTTGCTTCCCGATGGAGTTGGAACCCCACTCTGTACTCATTGTTTTCGTGGTCGAAAACCCTTAAGAATGGCGCTTGAATCATTCTGCTATCATCATTTTTCGATTTTTCACAGATTTTTAAAGTCGGACCATCGATTTTTGCGGATTTCTCCATACATACCCCTTCTCATTTTTTTCGCCGATTTTCATCCTGCTCTCACGGCTACAATAATTGAGATATCGGGATGATCCAAAATGCATTCTCTGAATCTACTCGAGACGTTCTGAAAACGCACGTCAAAACCCAAAATCGATGAAACGGGAGCCAAGTTATGACCATTTGAAATTTCGAGTTTTTTAGGTTTTCGAAAAGGTGGGCGAAAAATTAAAATTTTTTTTTTTTCTCTTTTTTGAATGTTTCGATACCCCATTCGATCGGAAATTTTCCGCTGATTACAAATAACACCGAGTTTTAGTCGAAATCTCAAAATATCAATGTGAAAACGGCGAAATTTCGCTAATCACGAATAACACCCCTTTTCGTCGAAATCTCAATATTTCTATGAGAAAAAGGCGAAAAACGAAAAAAATCACTTTTTGGACGATTTTATATAAAATTTCGAGTTTCTCAAGGAAACGGGTACTGAATCAGTAATCAGCGAGTCAAAATACATCGATATAGCGTCCTAAAAGTAAATTTAAAAAATTCAACATTTTTTTGCATTTCGGCGAAAAAGAAGTGTCTTCACTAAAATCGCTGTAACGTTGCTTCCCGATGGAGTTGGAACCCCACTCTGTATTCATTCTTTTCGTGATCGGAACCCCTTTAAAATGGCGCTTGAATCATTGTGCTATCATTATTTTTCGATTTTTCACAGATTTTTAAAGTCGGACCATCGATTTTTGCGGATTTCTCCATACATACCCCTTCTCATTTTTCTCGCCGATATTCAACCTGCTCTCACAGCTACAATAATTGAGATATCGGGATGATCCAAATTGCATTCTCTAAGTCTACTCGAGACGTTTTGAAAACGCACGTCAAAACCCAAAATCGATGAAACGGGAGCCAAGTTATGACCATTTGAAATTTCGAGATTTTTAGGTTTTCGAAAAGGTGGGCCAAAAATTAAAATTTTTTTTTTTTTTTTTTTCAATGTTTCGATACCCCATTCGATCGGAAATTTTCCGCTGATTACGAATAACACCGAGCTTTAGTCAAAATCTCAAGATATCAATGTGAAAAAGGCGAAATTTCGATGATCACGAATAACACCCCTTTTCGTCGAAATCTCAATATTTCTATGAGAAAAAGGCGAAAAACGAAAAAAATCACTTTTTGGACGATTTTCAATGTAATTTCTAGTTTCTCAAGGAAACTGGTACTGAATCAGTAATCAGCGAGTCAAAATACATCGATATAGCGTCCTAAAAGTAAATTTAAAGAATTCAACATTTTTTTGCATTTCGGCGTAAAGAAGTGTCGTCACTAAAATCGCGGTAACGTTGCTTCCCGATGGAGTTGGAACCCCACTCTGTGCTCATTCTTTTCGCGATCGAAACCCCTTTAAAATGGCGCTTGAATCATTGTGCTATCATTATTTTGCGATTTTTCACAGATTTTTAAATTCGGACCATCGATTTTTGCGGATTTCTCCATACATACCCCTTCTCATTTTTTTCGCCGATTTTCATCCTGCTCTCACGGCTACAATAATTGAGATATCGGGATGATCCAAATTGCATTCTCTAAGTCTACTCGAGACGTTTTGAAAACGCACGTCAAAACCCAAAATCGATGAAACGGGAGCAAAGTTATGACCATTTGAAATTTCGAGATTTTTAGGTTTTCGAAAAGGTGGGCCAAAAATTAAAATTTTTTTTTTTTTTCTTTTTTCAATGTTTCGATACCCCATTCGATCGGAAATTTTCGGCTGATTACGAATAACACCGAGTTTTAGTCGAAATCTCAAAATACCAATGTGAAAAAGGCGAAATTTCGCTGATCACGAATAACACCCCTTTTCGTCGAAATCTCAATATTTCTATGAGAAAAAGGCGAAAAACGAAAAAAATCACTTTTTGGACGATTTTATATAAAATTTCGAGTTTCTCAAGGAAACGGGTACTGAATCAGTAATCAGCGAGTCAAAATACATCGATATAGCGTCCTAAAAGTAAATTTAAAGAATTCAACATTTTTTTGCATTTCGGCGAAAAAGAAGTGTCTTCACTAAAATCGCTGTAACGTTGCTTCCCGATGGAGCTGGAACCCCACTCTGTATTCATTCTTTTCGTGATCGGAACCCCTTTAAAATGGCGCTTGAATCATTGTGCTATCATTATTTTTCGATTTTTCACAGATTTTTAAAGTCGGACCATCGATTTTTGCGGATTTCTCCATACATACCCCTTCTCATTTTTCTCGCCGATATTCAACCTGCTCTCACAGCTACAATAATTGAGATATCGGGATGATCCAAAATGTATTCTCTAAGTCTACTGGAGACGTTTTGAAAACGCACGTCAAAACCCAAAATCGATGAAACGGGAGCAAAGTTATGACCATTTGAAATTTCGAGATTTTTAGGTTTTCGAAAAGGTGGGCCAAAAATTAAAATTTTTTTTTTTTCTCTTTTTTCAATGTTTCGATACCCCATTCGATCGGAAATTTTCCGCTGATTACGAATAACACCGAGTTTTAGTCGAAATCTCAAAATACCAATGTGAAAAAGGCGAAATTTCGCTGATCACGAATAACACCCCTTTTCGTCGAAATCTCAATATTTCTATGAGAAAAAGGCGAAAAACGAAAAAAATCACTTTTTGGACGATTTTATATAAAATTTCGAGTTTCTCAAGGAAACGGGTACTGAATCAGTAATCAGCGAGTGAAAATACATCGATATAGCGTCCTAAAAGTAAATTTAAAGAATTCAACATTTTTTTGCATTTCGGCGAAAAAGAAGTGTCTTCACTAAAATCGCTGTAACGTTGCTTCCCGATGGAGTTGGAACCCCACTCTGTATTCATTCTTTTCGTGAACGGAACCCCTTTAAAATGGCGCTTGAATCATTGTGCTATCATTATTTTTCGATTTTTCACAGATTTTTAAATTCGGACCATCGATTTTTGCGGATTTCTCCATACATACCCCTTCTCATTTTTCTCGCCGATATTCAACCTGCTCTCACAGCTACAATAATTGAGTTATCGGGATGATCCAAAATGTATTCTCTAAGTCTACTGGAGACGTTTTGAAAACGCACGTCAAAACCCAAAATCGATGAAACGGGAGCAAAGTTATGACCATTTGAAATTTCGAGATTTTTAGGTTTTCGAAAAGGTGGGCCAAAAATTAAAATTTTTTTTTTTTCACTTTTTTCAATGTTTCGATACCCCATTCGATCGGAAATTTTCCGCTGATTACGAATAACACCGAGTTTTAGTCGAAATCTCAAAATATCAATGTGAAAACGGCGAAATTTCGCTAATCACGAATAACACCCCTTTTCGTCGAAATCTCAATATTTCTATGAGAAAAAGGCGAAAAACGAAAAAAATCACTTTTTGGACGATTTTATATAAAATTTCGAGTTTCTCAAGGAAACGGGTACTGAATCAGTAATCAGCGAGTCAAAATACATCGATATAGCGTCCTAAACAAAAATTTAAAGAATTCAACATTTTTTTGCATTTCGGCGAAAAAGAAGTGCCTTCACTAAAATCTCTGTAACGTTGCTTCCCGATGGAGTTGGAACCCCACTCTGTACTCATTGTTTTCGTGGTCGAAAACCCTTAAGAATGGCGCTTGAATCATTCTGCTATCATCATTTTTCGATTTTTCACAGATTTTTAAAGTCGGACCATCGATTTTTGCGGATTTCTCCATACATACCCCTTCTCATTTTTTTCGCCGATTTTCATCCTGCTCTCACGGCTACAATAATTGAGATATCGGGATGATCCAAAATGCATTCTCTGAATCTACTCGAGACGTTCTGAAAACGCACGTCAAAACCCAAAATCGATGAAACGGGAGCCAAGTTATGACCATTTGAAATTTCGAGTTTTTTAGGTTTTCGAAAAGGTGGGCGAAAAATTAAAATTTTTTTTTTTTCTCTTTTTTGAATGTTTCGATACCCCATTCGATCGGAAATTTTCCGCTGATTACGAATAACACCGAGTTTTAGTCGAAATCTCAAAATATCAATGTGAAAACGGCGAAATTTCGCTAATCACGAATAACACCCCTTTTCGTCGAAATCTCAATATTTCTATGAGAAAAAGGCGAAAAACGAAAAAAATGACTTTTTGGACGATTTTATATAAAATTTCGAGTTTCTCAAGGAAACGGGTACTGAATCAGTAATCAGCGAGTCAAAATACATCGATATAGCGTCCTAAAAGTAAATTTAAAGAATTCAACATTTTTTTGCATTTCGGCGTAAAGAAGTGTCGTCACTAAAGTCGCGGTAACGTTGCTTCCCGATGGAGTTGGAACCCCACTCTGTGCTCATTCTTTTCGCGATCGAAACCCCTTTAAAATGGCGCTTGAATCATTGTGCTATCATTATTTTGCGATTTTTCACAGATTTTTAAATTCGGACCATCGATTTTTGCGGATTTCTCCATACATACCCCTTCTCATTTTTTTCGCCGATTTTCATCCTGCTCTCACGGCTACAATAATTGAGATATCGGGATGATCCAAAATGTATTCTCTAAGTCTACTGGAGACGTTTTGAAAACGCACGTCAAAACCCAAAATCGATGAAACGGGAGCAAAGTTATGACCATTTGAAATTTCGAGATTTTTAGGTTTTCGAAAAGGTGGGCCAAAAATTAAAATTTTTTTTTTTTCTCTTTTTTCAATGTTTCGATACCCCATTCGATCGGAAATTTTCCGCTGATTACGAATAACACCGAGTTTTAGTCGAAATCTCAAAATACCAATGTGAAAAAGGCGAAATTTCGCTGATCACGAATAACACCCCTTTTCGTCGAAATCTCAATATTTCTATGAGAAAAAGGCGAAAAACGAAAAAAATCACTTTTTGGACGATTTTATATAAAATGTCGAGTTTCTCAAGGAAACGGGTACTGAATCAGTAATCAGCGAGTCAAAATACATCGATATAGCGTCCTAAACAAAAATTTAAAGAATTCAACATTTTTTTGCATTTCGGCGAAAAAGAAGTGCCTTCACTAAAATCTCTGTAACGTTGCTTCCCGATGGAGTTGAAACCCCACTCTGTACTCATTGTTTTCGTGGTCGAAAACCCTTAAGAATGGCGCTTGAATCATTCTGCTATCATCATTTTTCGATTTTTCACAGATTTTTAAAGTCGGACCATCGATTTTTGCGGATTTCTCCATACATACCCCTTCTCATTTTTTTCGCCGATTTTCATCCTGCTCTCACGGCTACAATAATTGAGATATCGGGATGATCCAAAATGCATTCTCTAAGTCTACTCGAGACGTTCTGAAAACGCACGTCAAAACCCAAAATCGATGGAACGGGAGTAAAGTTATGACCATTTGAAATTTCGAGATTTTTAGGTTTTCGAAAAGGTGGGCCAAAAATTAAAATTTTTTTTTTTCTCTTTTTTCAATGTTTCGATACCCCATTCGATCGGAAATTTTCCGCTGATTACGAATAACACCGAGTTTTAGTCGAAATCTCAATATATCAATGTCAAAAAGGCGAAATTTCGCTGATCACGAATTACACCCCTTTTCGTCGAAATCTCAATATTTCTATGAGAAAAAGGCGAAAAACGAAAAAAATCACTTTTTGGACGATTTTCAATGAAATTTCTAGTTTCTCAAGGAAACGGGTACTGAATCAGTTATCAGCAAGTCAAAATACATCGATATAGCGTCCTAAAAGAAAATTTACAGAATTCAAAATATTTTTACATTTCGGCGAAAAAGAAGTGGCTTCACTAAAATCGCTGTAACGTTGCTTCCCGATGGAGTTGGAACTCCACTCTGATCATATTGTTTTCGTGGTCGAAAACCCTTAAGAATGGCGCTTGAATCATTCTGCTATCATCATTTTTCGATTTTTCACAGATTTTTAAAGTCGGACCATCGATTTTTGCGGATTTCTCCATACATACCCCTTCTCATTTTTTTCGCCGATTTTCATCCTGCTCTCACGGCTACAATAATTGAGATATCGGGATGATCCAAAATGCATTCTCTGAATCTACTCGAGACGTTCTGAAAACGCACGTCAAAACCCAAAATCGATGAAACGGGAGCCAAGTTATGACCATTTGAAATTTCGAGTTTTTTAGGTTTTCGAAAAGGTGGGCGAAAAATTAAAATTTTTTTTTTTTCTCTTTTTTGAATGTTTCGATACCCCATTCGATCGGAAATTTTCCGCTGATTACGAATAACACCGAGTTTTAGTCGAAATCTCAAAATATCAATGTGAAAACGGCGAAATTTCGCTAATCACGAATAACACCCCTTTTCGTCGAAATCTCAATATTTCTATGAGAAAAAGGCGAAAAACGAAAAAAATCACTTTTTGGACGATTTTATATAAAATTTCGAGTTTCTCAAGGAAACGGGTACTGAATCAGTAATCAGCGAGTCAAAATACATCGATATAGCGTCCTAAAAGTAAATTTAAAGAATTCAACATTTTTTTGCATTTCGGCGAAAAAGAAGTGTCTTCACTAAAATCGCTGTAACGTTGCTTCCCGATGGAGTTGGAACCCCACTCTGTATTCATTCTTTTCGTGATCGGAACCCCTTTAAAATGGCGCTTGAATCATTGTGCTATCATTATTTTTCGATTTTTCACAGATTTTTGAAGTCGGACCATCGATTTTTGCGGATTTCTCCATACATACCCCTTCTCATTTTTCTCGCCGATATTCAACCTGCTCTCACAGCTACAATAATTGAGATATCGGGATGATCCAAATTGCATTCTCTAAGTCTACTCGAGACGTTTTGAAAACGCACGTCAAAACCCAAAATCGATGAAACGGGAGCAAAGTTATGACCATTTGAAATTTCGAGATTTTTAGGTTTTCGAAAAGGTGGGCCAAAAATTAAAATTTTTTTTTTTTTTTTTTTCAATGTTTCGATACCCCATTCGATCGGAAATTTTCCGCTGATTACGAATAACACCGAGCTTTAGTCAAAATCTCAAAATTTCAATGTGAAAAAGGCGAAATTTCGATGATCACGAATAACACCCCTTTTCGTCGAAATCTCAATATTTCTATGAGAAAAAGGCGAAAAACGAAAAAAATCACTTTTTGGACGATTTTCAATGTAATTTCTAGTTTCTCAAGGAAACTGGTACTGAATCAGTAATCAGCGAGTCAAAATACATCGATATAGCGTCCTAAAAGTAAATTTAAAGAATTCAACATTTTTTTGCATTTCGGCGTAAAGAAGTGTCGTCACTAAAATCGCGGTAACGTTGCTTCCCGATGGAGTTGGAACCCCACTCTGTGCTCATTCTTTTCGCGATCGAAACCCCTTTAAAATGGCGCTTGAATCATTGTGCTATCATTATTTTGCGATTTTTCACAGATTTTTAAATTCGGACCATCGATTTTTGCGGATTTCTCCATACATACCCCTTCTCATTTTTCTCGCCGATATTCAACCTGCTCTCACAGCTACAATAATTGAGATATCGGGATGATCCAAAATGTATTCTCTAAGTCTACTGGAGACGTTTTGAAAACGCACGTCAAAACCCAAAATCGATGAAACGGGAGCAAAGTTATGACCATTTGAAATTTCGAGATTTTTAGGTTTTCGAAAAGGTGGGCCAAAAATTAAAATTTTTTTTTTTTCACTTTTTTCAATGTTTCGATACCCCATTCGATCGGAAATTTTCCGCTGATTACGAATAACACCGAGTTTTAGTCGAAATCTCAAAATATCAATGTGAAAACGGCGAAATTTCGCTAATCACGAATAACACCCCTTTTCGTCGAAATCTCAATATTTCTATGAGAAAAAGGCGAAAAACGAAAAAAATCACTTTTTGGACGATTTTATATAAAATTTCGAGTTTCTCAAGGAAACGGGTACTGAATCAGTAATCAGCGAGTCAAAATACATCGATATAGCGTCCTAAACAAAAATTTAAAGAATTCAACATTTTTTTGCATTTCGGCGAAAAAGAAGTGCCTTCACTAAAATCTCTGTAACGTTGCTTCCCGATGGAGTTGGAACCCCACTCTGTACTCATTGTTTTCGTGGTCGAAAACCCTTAAGAATGGCGCTTGAATCATTCTGCTATCATCATTTTTCGATTTTTCACAGATTTTTAAAGTCGGACCATCGATTTTTGCGGATTTCTCCATACATACCCCTTCTCATTTTTTTCGCCGATTTTCATCCTGCTCTCACGGCTACAATAATTGAGATATCGGGATGATCCAAAATGCATTCTCTGAATCTACTCGAGACGTTCTGAAAACGCACGTCAAAACCCAAAATCGATGAAACGGGAGCCAAGTTATGACCATTTGAAATTTCGAGTTTTTTAGGTTTTCGAAAAGGTGGGCGAAAAATTAAAATTTTTTTTTTTTCTCTTTTTTGAATGTTTCGATACCCCATTCGATCGGAAATTTTCCGCTGATTACGAATAACACCGAGTTTTAGTCGAAATCTCAAAATATCAATGTGAAAACGGCGAAATTTCGCTAATCACGAATAACACCCCTTTTCGTCGAAATCTCAATATTTCTATGAGAAAAAGGCGAAAAACGAAAAAAATGACTTTTTGGACGATTTTATATAAAATTTCGAGTTTCTCAAGGAAACGGGTACTGAATCAGTAATCAGCGAGTCAAAATACATCGATATAGCGTCCTAAAAGTAAATTTAAAGAATTCAACATTTTTTTGCATTTCGGCGTAAAGAAGTGTCGTCACTAAAATCGCGGTAACGTTGCTTCCCGATGGAGTTGGAACCCCACTCTGTGCTCATTCTTTTCGCGATCGAAACCCCTTTAAAATGGCGCTTGAATCATTGTGCTATCATTATTTTGCGATTTTTCACAGATTTTTAAATTCGGACCATCGATTTTTGCGGATTTCTCCATACATACCCCTTCTCATTTTTTTCGCCGATTTTCATCCTGCTCTCACGGCTACAATAATTGAGATATCGGGATGATCCAAAATGTATTCTCTAAGTCTACTGGAGACGTTTTGAAAACGCACGTCAAAACCCAAAATCGATGAAACGGGAGCAAAGTTATGACCATTTGAAATTTCGAGATTTTTAGGTTTTCGAAAAGGTGGGCCAAAAATTAAAATTTTTTTTTTTTCTCTTTTTTCAATGTTTCGATACCCCATTCGATCGGAAATTTTCCGCTGATTACGAATAACACCGAGTTTTAGTCGAAATCTCAAAATACCAATGTGAAAAAGGCGAAATTTCGCTGATCACGAATAACACCCCTTTTCGTCGAAATCTCAATATTTCTATGAGAAAAAGGCGAAAAACGAAAAAAATCACTTTTTGGACGATTTTATATAAAATATCGAGTTTCTCAAGGAAACGGGTACTGAATCAGTAATCAGCGAGTCAAAATACATCGATATAGCGTCCTAAACAAAAATTTAAAGAATTCAACATTTTTTTGCATTTCGGCGAAAAAGAAGTGCCTTCACTAAAATCTCTGTAACGTTGCTTCCCGATGGAGTTGAAACCCCACTCTGTACTCATTGTTTTCGTGGTCGAAAACCCTTAAGAATGGCGCTTGAATCATTCTGCTATCATCATTTTTCGATTTTTCACAGATTTTTAAAGTCGGACCATCGATTTTTGCGGATTTCTCCATACATACCCCTTCTCATTTTTTTCGCCGATTTTCATCCTGCTCTCACGGCTACAATAATTGAGATATCGGGATGATCCAAAATGCATTCTCTAAGTCTACTCGAGACGTTCTGAAAACGCACGTCAAAACCCAAAATCGATGGAACGGGAGTAAAGTTATGACCATTTGAAATTTCGAGATTTTTAGGTTTTCGAAAAGGTGGGCCAAAAATTAAAATTTTTTTTTTTCTCTTTTTTCAATGTTTCGATACCCCATTCGATCGGAAATTTTCCGCTGATTACGAATAACACCGAGTTTTAGTCGAAATCTCAATATATCAATGTCAAAAAGGCGAAATTTCGCTGATCACGAATTACACCCCTTTTCGTCGAAATCTCAATATTTCTATGAGAAAAAGGCGAAAAACGAAAAAAATCACTTTTTGGACGATTTTCAATGAAATTTCTAGTTTCTCAAGGAAACGGGTACTGAATCAGTTATCAGCAAGTCAAAATACATCGATATAGCGTCCTAAAAGAAAATTTACAGAATTCAAAATATTTTTACATTTCGGCGAAAAAGAAGTGGCTTCACTAAAATCGCTGTAACGTTGCTTCCCGATGGAGTTGGAACTCCACTCTGATCTCATTGTTTTCGTGGTCGAAAACCCTTAAGAATGGCGCTTGAATCATTCTGCTATCATCATTTTTCGATTTTTCACAGATTTTTAAAGTCGGACCATCGATTTTTGCGGATTTCTCCATACATACCCCTTCTCATTTTTTTCGCCGATTTTCATCCTGCTCTCACGGCTACAATAATTGAGATATCGGGATGATCCAAAATGCATTCTCTGAATCTACTCGAGACGTTCTGAAAACGCACGTCAAAACCCAAAATCGATGAAACGGGAGCCAAGTTATGACCATTTGAAATTTCGAGTTTTTTAGGTTTTCGAAAAGGTGGGCGAAAAATTAAAATTTTTTTTTTTTCTCTTTTTTGAATGTTTCGATACCCCATTCGATCGGAAATTTTCCGCTGATTACGAATAACACCGAGTTTTAGTCGAAATCTCAAAATATCAATGTGAAAACGGCGAAATTTCGCTAATCACGAATAACACCCCTTTTCGTCGAAATCTCAATATTTCTATGAGAAAAAGGCGAAAAACGAAAAAAATCACTTTTTGGACGATTTTATATAAAATTTCGAGTTTCTCAAGGAAACGGGTACTGAATCAGTAATCAGCGAGTCAAAATACATCGATATAGCGTCCTAAACAAAAATTTAAAGAATTCAACATTTTTTTGCATTTCGGCGAAAAAGAAGTGCCTTCACTAAAATCTCTGTAACGTTGCTTCCCGATGGAGTTGGAACCCCACTCTGTACTCATTGTTTTCGTGGTCGAAAACCCTTAAGAATGGCGCTTGAATCATTCTGCTATCATCATTTTTCGATTTTTCACAGATTTTTAAAGTCGGACCATCGATTTTTGCGGATTTCTCCATACATACCCCTTCTCATTTTTTTCGCCGATTTTCATCCTGCTCTCACGGCTACAATAATTGAGATATCGGGATGATCCAAAATGCATTCTCTGAATCTACTCGAGACGTTCTGAAAACGCACGTCAAAACCCAAAATCGATGAAACGGGAGCCAAGTTATGACCATTTGAAATTTCGAGTTTTTTAGGTTTTCGAAAAGGTGGGCGAAAAATTAAAATTTTTTTTTTTTCTCTTTTTTGAATGTTTCGATACCCCATTCGATCGGAAATTTTCCGCTGATTACGAATAACACCGAGTTTTAGTCGAAATCTCAAAATATCAATGTGAAAACGGCGAAATTTCGCTAATCACGAATAACACCCCTTTTCGTCGAAATCTCAATATTTCTATGAGAAAAAGGCGAAAAACGAAAAAAATCACTTTTTGGACGATTTTATATAAAATTTCGAGTTTCTCAAGGAAACGGGTACTGAATCAGTAATCAGCGAGTCAAAATACATCGATATAGCGTCCTAAAAGTAAATTTAAAGAATTCAACATTTTTTTGCATTTCGGCGAAAAAGAAGTGTCTTCACTAAAATCGCTGTAACGTTGCTTCCCGATGGAGTTGGAACCCCACTCTGTATTCATTCTTTTCGTGATCGGAACCCCTTTAAAATGGCGCTTGAATCATTGTGCTATCATTATTTTTCGATTTTTCACAGATTTTAAAAGTCGGACCATCGAATTTTGCGGATTTCTCCATACATACCCATTCTCATTTTTTTCACCGATGTTCATCCTGCTCTCACGGCTACAATAATTGAGATATCGGGATGATCCAAAATGCATTCTCTAAGTCTACTCGAGACGTTTTGAAAACGCACGTCAAAACCCAAAATCAATGAAACGGGAGCAAAGTTATGCCCATTTGAAATTTCGAGATTTTTAGGTTTTCGAAAAGGTGGGCCAAAAATTAAAATTTTTTTTTTTTCTCTTTTTTCAATGTTTCGATACCCCATTCGATCGGAAATTTTCCGCTGATTACGAATAACACCGAGTTTTAGTCGAAATCTCAAAATATCAATGTGAAAAAGGCGAAATTTCGCTGATCACGAATAACACCCCTTTTCGTCGAAATCTCAATATTTCTATGAGAAAAAGGCGAAAAACGAAAAAAATCACTTTTTGGACGATTTTAAATAAAATTTCGAGCTTCTCAAGGAAACTGGTACTGAATCAGTAATCAGCGAGTCAAAATACATCGATATAGCGTCCTAAAAGTAAATTTAAAGAATTCAACATTTTTTTGCATTTCGGCGAAAAAGAAGTGTCTTCACTAAAATCGCTGTAACGTTGCTTCCCGATGGAGTTGGAACCCCACTCTGTATTCATTCTTTTCGTGATCGGAACCCCTTTAAAATGGCGCTTGAATCATTGTGCTATCATTATTTTTCGATTTTTCACAGATTTTAAAAGTCGGACCATCGAATTTTGCGGATTTCTCCATACATACCCATTCTCATTTTTTTCACCGATGTTCATCCTGCTCTCACGGCTACAATAATTGAGATATCGGGATGATCCAAAATGCATTCTCTAAGTCTACTCGAGACGTTTTGAAAACGCACGTCAAAACCCAAAATCAATGAAACGGGAGCAAAGTTATGCCCATTTGAAATTTCGAGATTTTTAGGTTTTCGAAAAGGTGGGCCAAAAATTAAAATTTTTTTTTTTTCTCTTTTTTCAATGTTTCGATACCCCATTCGATCGGAAATTTTCCGCTGATTACGAATAACACCGAGTTTTAGTCGAAATCTCAAAATATCAATGTGAAAAAGGCGAAATTTCGCTGATCACGAATAACACCCCTTTTCGTCGAAATCTCAATATTTCTATGAGAAAAAGGCGAAAAACGAAAAAAATCACTTTTTGGACGATTTTAAATAAAATTTCGAGCTTCTCAAGGAAACTGGTACTGAATCAGTAATCAGCGAGTCAAAATACATCGATATAGCGTCCTAAAAGTAAATTTAAAGAATTCAACATTTTTTTGCATTTCGGCGAAAAAGAAGTGTCTTCACTAAAATCGCTGTAACGTTGCTTCCCGATGGAGTTGGAACCCCATTCTGTATTCATTCTTTTCGTGAGCGGAACCCCTTTAAAATGGCGCTTGAATCATTGTGCTATCATTATTTTTCGATTTTTCACAGATTTTTAAAGTCGGACCATCGATTTTTGCGGATTTCTCCATACATACCCCTTCTCGTTTTTTTCGCCGATTTTCATCCTGCTCTCACGGCTACAATAATTGAGATATCGGAATGATCCACAATGCATTCTCTAAGTCTACTCGAGACGTTTTGAAAACGCACGTCAAAACCCAAAATCGATGGAACGGGAGCCAAGTTATGACCATTTGAAATTTCGAGATTTTCAGGTTTTCGAAAAGGTGGGCCAAAAATTAAAATGTTTTTTTTTTCTCTTTTTTCAATGTTTCGATACCCCATTCGATCGGAAATTTTCCGCTGATTACGAATAACACCGAGTTTTAGTCGAAATCTCAAAATATCAATGTGAAAAAGGCGAAATTTCGCTGATCACGAATAACACCCCTTTTCGTCGAAATCTCAATATTTCTATGAGAAAAAGGCGAAAAACGAAAAAAATCACTTTTTGGACGATTTTAAATAAAATTTCGAGCTTCTCAAGGAAACTGGTACTGAATCAGTAATCAGCGAGTCAAAATACATCGATATAGCGTCCTAAAAGTAAATTTAAAGAATTCAACATTTTTTTGCATTTCGGCGAAAAAGAAGTGTCTTCACTAAAATCGCTGTAACGTTGCTTCCCGATGGAGTTGGAACCCCATTCTGTATTCATTCTTTTCGTGATCGGAACCCCTTTAAAATGGCGCTTGAATCATTGTGCTATCATTATTTTTCGATTTTTCACAGATTTTTAAAGTCGGACCATCGATTTTTGCGGATTTCTCCATACATACCCCTTCTCGTTTTTTTCGCCGATTTTCATCCTGCTCTCACGGCTACAATAATTGAGATATCGGAATGATCCACAATGCATTCTCTAAGTCTACTCGAGACGTTTTGAAAACGCACGTCAAAACCCAAAATCGATGGAACGGGAGCCAAGTTATGACCATTTGAAATTTCGAGATTTTCAGGTTTTCGAAAAGGTGGGCCAAAAATTAAAATGTTTTTTTTTTCTCTTTTTTCAATGTTTCGATACCCCATTCGATCGGAAATTTTCCGCTGATTACGAATAACACCGAGTTTTAGTCGAAATCTCAAAATATCAATGTGAAAAAGGCGAAATTTCGCTGATCACGAATAACACCCCTTTTCGTCGAAATCTCAATATTTCTATGAGAAAAAGGCGAAAAACGAAAAAAATCACTTTTTGGACGATTTTAAATAAAATTTCGAGCTTCTCAAGGAAACTGGTACTGAATCAGTAATCAGCGAGTCAAAATACATCGATATAGCGTCATAAAAGTAAATTTAAAGAATTCAACATTTTTTTGCATTTCGGCGAAAAAGAAGTGTCTTCACTAAAATCGCTGTAACGTTGCTTCCCGATGGAGTTGGAACCCCATTCTGCATTCATTCTTTTCGTGATCGGAACCCCTTTAAAATGGCGCTTGAATCATTGTGCTATCATTATTTTTCGATTTTTCACAGATTTTTAAAGTCGGACCATCGATTTTTGCGGATTTCTCCATACATACCCCTTCTCATTTTTTTCGCCGATTTTCATCCTGCTCTCACGGCTACAATAATTGAGATATCGGGATGATCCAAAATGCATTCTCTAAGTCTACTCGAGACGTTTTGAAAACGCACGTCAAAACCCAAAATCGATGAAACGGGAGCAAAGTTATGACCATTTGAAATTTCGAGATTTTTAGGTTTTCGAAAAGGTGGGCCAAAAATTAAAATTTTTTTTTTTTCTCTTTTTTCAATGTTTCGATACCCCATTCGATCGGAAATTTTCGGCTGATTACGAATAACACCGAGTTTTAGTCGAAATCTCAAAATATCAATGTGAAAACGGCGAAATTTCGCTGATCACGAATAACACCCCTTTTCGTCGAAATCTCAATATTTCTATGAGAAAAAGGCGAAAAACGAAAAAAATCACTTTTGGGACGATTTTAAATAAAATTCCGAGTTTCTCAAGGAAACGGGTACTGAATCAGTAATCAGCGAGTCAAAATACATCGATATAGCGTCCTAAACAAAAATTTAAAGAATTCAACATTTTTTTGCATTTCGGCGAAAAAGAAGTGCCTTCACTAAAATCTCTGTAACGTTGCTTCCCGATGGAGTTGAAACCCCACTCTGTACTCATTCTTTTCGTGATCGAAACCCCTTTAAAATGGCACTTGAATCATTGTGCTATCATTATTTTTCGGTTTTTCACAGATTTTTAAAGTCGGACCATCGATTTTTGCGGATTTCTCCATAGATACCCCTTCTCATTTTTTTCGCCGATTTTCATCCTGCTCTCACGGCTACAATAATTGAGATATCGGGATGATCCAAATTGCATTCTCTAAGTCTACTCGAGACGTTTTGAAAACGCACGTCAAAACCCAAAATCGATGAAACGGGAGCAAAGTTATGACCATTTGAAATTTCGAGATTTTTAGGTTTTCGAAAAGGTGGGCCAAAAATTAAAATTTTTTTTTTTTTTTTTTCAATGTTTCGATACCCCATTCGATCGGAAATTTTCCGCTGATTACGAATAACACCGAGCTTTAGTCGAAATCTCAAAATATCAATGTGAAAAAGGCGAAATTTCGCTGATCACGAATAACACCCCTATTCGTCGAAATCTCAATATTTCTATGAGAAAAAGGCGAAAAACGAAAAAAATCACTTTTTGGACGATTTTCAATGAAATTTCTAGTTTCTCAAGGAAACTGGTACTGAATCAGTAATCAGCGAGTCAAAATACATCGATATAGCGTCCTAAAAGTACATTTAAAAAATTCAACATTTTTTTGCATTTCGGCGAAAAAGAAGTGCCTTCACTAAAATCGCTGTAACGTTGTTTCCCGATGGAGTTGAAACCCCACTCTGTGCTCATTCTTTTCGCGATCGAAACCCCTTTAGAATGGCGCTTGAATCATTGTGCTATCATTATTTTTCGATTTTTCACAGATTTTTAAAGTCGGACCATCGATTTTTGCGGATTTCTCCATACATACCCCTTCTCGTTTTTTTCGCCGATTTTCATCCTGCTCTCACGGCTACAATAATTGAGATATCGGAATGATCCAAAATGCATTCTCTAAGTCTACTCGAGACGTTTTGAAAACGCACGTCAAAACCCAAAATCAATGAAACGGGAGCAAAGTTATGACCATTTGAAATTTCGAGATTTTTAGGTTTTCGAAAAGGTGGGCCAAAAATTAAAATGTTTTTTTTTTCTCTTTTTTCAATGTTCCGATACCCCATTCGATCGGAAATTTTCCGCTGATTACGAATAACACCGAGTTTTAGTCGAAATCTCAAAATATCAATGTGAAAAAGGCGAAATTTCGATGATCACGAATAACACCCCTTTTCGTCGAATTCTCAATATTTCTATGAGAAAAAGGCGAAAAACGAAAAAAATCACTTTTGGGACGATTTTAAATAAAATTTCGAGCTTCTCAAGGAAACGGGTACTGAATCAGTAATCAGCGAGTCAAAATACATCGATATAGCGTCCTAAAATTAAATTTAAAGAATTCAACATTTTTTTGCATTTCGGCGAAAAAGAAGTGTCTTCACTAAAATCGCTGTAACGTTGCTTCCCGATGGAGTTGGAACCCCACTCTGTATTCATTCTTTTCGTGATCGGAACCCCTTTAAAATGGCGCTTGAATCATTGTGCTATCATTATTTTTCGATTTCTCACAGATTTTAAAAGTCGGACCATCGAATTTTGCGGATTTCTCCATACATACCCATTCTCATTTTTTTCACCGATGTTCATCCTGCTCTCACGGCTACAATAATTGAGATATCGGGATGATCCAAAATGCATTCTCTAAGTCTACTCGAGACGTTTTGAAAACGCACGTCAAAACCCAAAATCAATGAAACGGGAGCAAAGTTATGACCATTTGAAATTTCGAGATTTTTAGGTTTTCGAAAAGGTGGGCCAAAAATTAAAATTTTTTTTTTTTCTCTTTTTTCAATGTTTCGATACCCCATTCGATCGGAAATTTTCCGCTGATTACGAATAACACCGAGTTTTAGTCGAAATCTCAAAATATCAATGTGAAAAAGGCGAAATTTCGCTGATCACGAATAACACCCCTTTTCGTCGAAATCTCAATATTTCTATGAGAAAAAGGCGAAAAACGAAAAAAATCACTTTTTGGACGATTTTAAATAAAATTTCGAGCTTCTCAAGGAAACTGGTACTGAATCAGTAATCAGCGAGTCAAAATACATCGATATAGCGTCATAAAAGTAAATTTAAAGAATTCAACATTTTTTTGCATTTCGGCGAAAAAGAAGTGTCTTCACTAAAATCGCTGTAACGTTGCTTCCCGATGGAGTTGGAACCCCATTCTGCATTCATTCTTTTCGTGATCGGAACCCCTTTAAAATGGCGCTTGAATCATTGTGCTATCATTATTTTTCGATTTTTCACAGATTTTTAAAGTCGGACCATCGATTTTTGCGGATTTCTCCATACATACCCCTTCTCATTTTTCTCGCCGATATTCAACCTGCTCTCACAGCTACAATAATTGAGATATCGGGATGATCCAAAATGTATTCTCTAAGTCTACTGGAGACGTTTTGAAAACGCACGTCAAAACCCAAAATCGATGAAACGGGAGCAAAGTTATGACCATTTGAAATTTCGAGATTTTTAGGTTTTCGAAAAGGTGGGCCAAAAATTAAAATTTTTTTTTTTTCTCTTTTTTCAATGTTTCGATACCCCATTCGATCGGAAATTTTCCGCTGATTACGAATAACACCGAGTTTTAGTCGAAATCTCAAAATACCAATGTGAAAAAGGCGAAATTTCGCTGATCACGAATAACACCCCTTTTCGTCGAAATCTCAATATTTCTATGAGAAAAAGGCGAAAAACGAAAAAAATCACTTTTTGGACGATTTTATATAAAATTTCGAGTTTCTCAAGGAAACGGGTACTGAATCAGTAATCAGCGAGTGAAAATACATCGATATAGCGTCCTAAAAGTAAATTTAAAGAATTCAACATTTTTTTGCATTTCGGCGAAAAAGAAGTGTCTTCACTAAAATCGCTGTAACGTTGCTTCCCGATGGAGTTGGAACCCCACTCTGTATTCATTCTTTTCGTGAACGGAACCCCTTTAAAATGACGCTTGAATCATTGTGCTATCATTATTTTTCGATTTTTCACAGATTTTTAAATTCGGACCATCGATTTTTGCGGATTTCTCCATACATACCCCTTCTCATTTTTCTCGCCGATATTCAACCTGCTCTCACAGCTACAATAATTGAGTTATCGGGATGATCCAAAATGTATTCTCTAAGTCTACTGGAGACGTTTTGAAAACGCACGTCAAAACCCAAAATCGATGAAACGGGAGCAAAGTTATGACCATTTGAAATTTCGAGATTTTTAGGTTTTCGAAAAGGTGGGCCAAAAATTAAAATTTTTTTTTTTTCACTTTTTTCAATGTTTCGATACCCCATTCGATCGGAAATTTTCCGCTGATTACGAATAACACCGAGTTTTAGTCGAAATCTCAAAATATCAATGTGAAAACGGCGAAATTTCGCTAATCACGAATAACACCCCTTTTCGTCGAAATCTCAATATTTCTATGAGAAAAAGGCGAAAAACGAAAAAAATCACTTTTTGGACGATTTTATATAAAATTTCGAGTTTCTCAAGGAAACGGGTACTGAATCAGTAATCAGCGAGTCAAAATACATCGATATAGCGTCCTAAACAAAAATTTAAAGAATTCAACATTTTTTTGCATTTCGGCGAAAAAGAAGTGCCTTCACTAAAATCTCTGTAACGTTGCTTCCCGATGGAGTTGGAACCCCACTCTGTACTCATTGTTTTCGTGGTCGAAAACCCTTAAGAATGGCGCTTGAATCATTCTGCTATCATCATTTTTCGATTTTTCACAGATTTTTAAAGTCGGACCATCGATTTTTGCGGATTTCTCCATACATACCCCTTCTCATTTTTTTCGCCGATTTTCATCCTGCTCTCACGGCTACAATAATTGAGATATCGGGATGATCCAAAATGCATTCTCTGAATCTACTCGAGACGTTCTGAAAACGCACGTCAAAACCCAAAATCGATGAAACGGGAGCCAAGTTATGACCATTTGAAATTTCGAGTTTTTTAGGTTTTCGAAAAGGTGGGCGAAAAATTAAAATTTTTTTTTTTTCTCTTTTTTGAATGTTTCGATACCCCATTCGATCGGAAATTTTCCGCTGATTACGAATAACACCGAGTTTTAGTCGAAATCTCAAAATATCAATGTGAAAACGGCGAAATTTCGCTAATCACGAATAACACCCCTTTTCGTCGAAATCTCAATATTTCTATGAGAAAAAGGCGAAAAACGAAAAAAATGACTTTTTGGACGATTTTATATAAAATTTCGAGTTTCTCAAGGAAACGGGTACTGAATCAGTAATCAGCGAGTCAAAATACATCGATATAGCGTCCTAAAAGTAAATTTAAAGAATTCAACATTTTTTTGCATTTCGGCGTAAAGAAGTGTCGTCACTAAAATCGCGGTAACGTTGCTTCCCGATGGAGTTGGAACCCCACTCTGTGCTCATTCTTTTCGCGATCGAAACCCCTTTAAAATGGCGCTTGAATCATTGTGCTATCATTATTTTGCGATTTTTCACAGATTTTTAAATTCGGACCATCGATTTTTGCGGATTTCTCCATACATACCCCTTCTCATTTTTTTCGCCGATTTTCATCCTGCTCTCACGGCTACAATAATTGAGATATCGGGATGATCCAAAATGTATTCTCTAAGTCTACTGGAGACGTTTTGAAAACGCACGTCAAAACCCAAAATCGATGAAACGGGAGCAAAGTTATGACCATTTGAAATTTCGAGATTTTTAGGTTTTCGAAAAGGTGGGCCAAAAATTAAAATTTTTTTTTTTTCTCTTTTTTCAATGTTTCGATACCCCATTCGATCGGAAATTTTCCGCTGATTACGAATAACACCGAGTTTTAGTCGAAATCTCAAAATACCAATGTGAAAAAGGCGAAATTTCGCTGATCACGAATAACACCCCTTTTCGTCGAAATCTCAATATTTCTATGAGAAAAAGGCGAAAAACGAAAAAAATCACTTTTTGGACGATTTTATATAAAATGTCGAGTTTCTCAAGGAAACGGGTACTGAATCAGTAATCAGCGAGTCAAAATACATCGATATAGCGTCCTAAACAAAAATTTAAAGAATTCAACATTTTTTTGCATTTCGGCGAAAAAGAAGTGCCTTCACTAAAATCTCTGTAACGTTGCTTCCCGATGGAGTTGAAACCCCACTCTGTACTCATTGTTTTCGTGGTCGAAAACCCTTAAGAATGGCGCTTGAATCATTCTGCTATCATCATTTTTCGATTTTTCACAGATTTTTAAAGTCGGACCATCGATTTTTGCGGATTTCTCCATACATACCCCTTCTCATTTTTTTCGCCGATTTTCATCCTGCTCTCACGGCTACAATAATTGAGATATCGGGATGATCCAAAATGCATTCTCTAAGTCTACTCGAGACGTTCTGAAAACGCACGTCAAAACCCAAAATCGATGGAACGGGAGTAAAGTTATGACCATTTGAAATTTCGAGATTTTTAGGTTTTCGAAAAGGTGGGCCAAAAATTAAAATTTTTTTTTTTCTCTTTTTTCAATGTTTCGATACCCCATTCGATCGGAAATTTTCCGCTGATTACGAATAACACCGAGTTTTAGTCGAAATCTCAATATATCAATGTCAAAAAGGCGAAATTTCGCTGATCACGAATTACACCCCTTTTCGTCGAAATCTCAATATTTCTATGAGAAAAAGGCGAAAAACGAAAAAAATCACTTTTTGGACGATTTTCAATGAAATTTCTAGTTTCTCAAGGAAACGGGTACTGAATCAGTTATCAGCAAGTCAAAATACATCGATATAGCGTCCTAAAAGAAAATTTACAGAATTCAAAATATTTTTACATTTCGGCGAAAAAGAAGTGGCTTCACTAAAATCGCTGTAACGTTGCTTCCCGATGGAGTTGGAACTCCACTCTGATCTCATTGTTTTCGTGGTCGAAAACCCTTAAGAATGGCGCTTGAATCATTCTGCTATCATCATTTTTCGATTTTTCACAGATTTTTAAAGTCGGACCATCGATTTTTGCGGATTTCTCCATACATACCCCTTCTCATTTTTTTCGCCGATTTTCATCCTGCTCTCACGGCTACAATAATTGAGATATCGGGATGATCCAAAATGCATTCTCTGAATCTACTCGAGACGTTCTGAAAACGCACGTCAAAACCCAAAATCGATGAAACGGGAGCCAAGTTATGACCATTTGAAATTTCGAGTTTTTTAGGTTTTCGAAAAGGTGGGCGAAAAATTAAAATTTTTTTTTTTTCTCTTTTTTGAATGTTTCGATACCCCATTCGATCGGAAATTTTCCGCTGATTACGAATAACACCGAGTTTTAGTCGAAATCTCAAAATATCAATGTGAAAACGGCGAAATTTCGCTAATCACGAATAACACCCCTTTTCGTCGAAATCTCAATATTTCTATGAGAAAAAGGCGAAAAACGAAAAAAATCACTTTTTGGACGATTTTATATAAAATTTCGAGTTTCTCAAGGAAACGGGTACTGAATCAGTAATCAGCGAGTCAAAATACATCGATATAGCGTCCTAAAAGTAAATTTAAAGAATTCAACATTTTTTTGCATTTCGGCGAAAAAGAAGTGTCTTCACTAAAATCGCTGTAACGTTGCTTCCCGATGGAGTTGGAACCCCACTCTGTATTCATTCTTTTCGTGATCGGAACCCCTTTAAAATGGCGCTTGAATCATTGTGCTATCATTATTTTTCGATTTTTCACAGATTTTTGAAGTCGGACCATCGATTTTTGCGGATTTCTCCATACATACCCCTTCTCATTTTTCTCGCCGATATTCAACCTGCTCTCACAGCTACAATAATTGAGATATCGGGATGATCCAAATTGCATTCTCTAAGTCTACTCGAGACGTTTTGAAAACGCACGTCAAAACCCAAAATCGATGAAACGGGAGCAAAGTTATGACCATTTGAAATTTCGAGATTTTTAGGTTTTCGAAAAGGTGGGCCAAAAATTAAAATTTTTTTTTTTTTTTTTTTCAATGTTTCGATACCCCATTCGATCGGAAATTTTCCGCTGATTACGAATAACACCGAGCTTTAGTCAAAATCTCAAAATATCAATGTGAAAAAGGCGAAATTTCGATGATCACGAATAACACCCCTTTTCGTCGAAATCTCAATATTTCTATGAGAAAAAGGCGAAAAACGAAAAAAATCACTTTTTGGACGATTTTCAATGTAATTTCTAGTTTCTCAAGGAAACTGGTACTGAATCAGTAATCAGCGAGTCAAAATACATCGATATAGCGTCCTAAAAGTAAATTTAAAGAATTCAACATTTTTTTGCATTTCGGCGTAAAGAAGTGTCGTCACTAAAATCGCGGTAACGTTGCTTCCCGATGGAGTTGGAACCCCACTCTGTGCTCATTCTTTTCGCGATCGAAACCCCTTTAAAATGGCGCTTGAATCATTGTGCTATCATTATTTTGCGATTTTTCACAGATTTTTAAATTCGGACCATCGATTTTTGCGGATTTCTCCATACATACCCCTTCTCATTTTTCTCGCCGATATTCAACCTGCTCTCACAGCTACAATAATTGAGATATCGGGATGATCCAAAATGTATTCTCTAAGTCTACTGGAGACGTTTTGAAAACGCACGTCAAAACCCAAAATCGATGAAACGGGAGCAAAGTTATGACCATTTGAAATTTCGAGATTTTTAGGTTTTCGAAAAGGTGGGCCAAAAATTAAAATTTTTTTTTTTTCACTTTTTTCAATGTTTCGATACCCCATTCGATCGGAAATTTTCCGCTGATTACGAATAACACCGAGTTTTAGTCGAAATCTCAAAATATCAATGTGAAAACGGCGAAATTTCGCTAATCACGAATAACACCCCTTTTCGTCGAAATCTCAATATTTCTATGAGAAAAAGGCGAAAAACGAAAAAAATCACTTTTTGGACGATTTTATATAAAATTTCGAGTTTCTCAAGGAAACGGGTACTGAATCAGTAATCAGCGAGTCAAAATACATCGATATAGCGTCCTAAACAAAAATTTAAAGAATTCAACATTTTTTTGCATTTCGGCGAAAAAGAAGTGCCTTCACTAAAATCTCTGTAACGTTGCTTCCCGATGGAGTTGGAACCCCACTCTGTACTCATTGTTTTCGTGGTCGAAAACCCTTAAGAATGGCGCTTGAATCATTCTGCTATCATCATTTTTCGATTTTTCACAGATTTTTAAAGTCGGACCATCGATTTTTGCGGATTTCTCCATACATACCCCTTCTCATTTTTTTCGCCGATTTTCATCCTGCTCTCACGGCTACAATAATTGAGATATCGGGATGATCCAAAATGCATTCTCTGAATCTACTCGAGACGTTCTGAAAACGCACGTCAAAACCCAAAATCGATGAAACGGGAGCCAAGTTATGACCATTTGAAATTTCGAGTTTTTTAGGTTTTCGAAAAGGTGGGCGAAAAATTAAAATTTTTTTTTTTTCTCTTTTTTGAATGTTTCGATACCCCATTCGATCGGAAATTTTCCGCTGATTACGAATAACACCGAGTTTTAGTCGAAATCTCAAAATATCAATGTGAAAACGGCGAAATTTCGCTAATCACGAATAACACCCCTTTTCGTCGAAATCTCAATATTTCTATGAGAAAAAGGCGAAAAACGAAAAAAATGACTTTTTGGACGATTTTATATAAAATTTCGAGTTTCTCAAGGAAACGGGTACTGAATCAGTAATCAGCGAGTCAAAATACATCGATATAGCGTCCTAAAAGTAAATTTAAAGAATTCAACATTTTTTTGCATTTCGGCGTAAAGAAGTGTCGTCACTAAAATCGCGGTAACGTTGCTTCCCGATGGAGTTGGAACCCCACTCTGTGCTCATTCTTTTCGCGATCGAAACCCCTTTAAAATGGCGCTTGAATCATTGTGCTATCATTATTTTGCGATTTTTCACAGATTTTTAAATTCGGACCATCGATTTTTGCGGATTTCTCCATACATACCCCTTCTCATTTTTTTCGCCGATTTTCATCCTGCTCTCACGGCTACAATAATTGAGATATCGGGATGATCCAAAATGTATTCTCTAAGTCTACTGGAGACGTTTTGAAAACGCACGTCAAAACCCAAAATCGATGAAACGGGAGCAAAGTTATGACCATTTGAAATTTCGAGATTTTTAGGTTTTCGAAAAGGTGGGCCAAAAATTAAAATTTTTTTTTTTTCTCTTTTTTCAATGTTTCGATACCCCATTCGATCGGAAATTTTCCGCTGATTACGAATAACACCGAGTTTTAGTCGAAATCTCAAAATACCAATGTGAAAAAGGCGAAATTTCGCTGATCACGAATAACACCCCTTTTCGTCGAAATCTCAATATTTCTATGAGAAAAAGGCGAAAAACGAAAAAAATCACTTTTTGGACGATTTTATATAAAATGTCGAGTTTCTCAAGGGTACTGAATCAGTAATCAGCGAGTCAAAATACATCGATATAGCGTCCTAAACAAAAATTTAAAGAATTCAACATTTTTTTGCATTTCGGCGAAAAAGAAGTGCCTTCACTAAAATCTCTGTAACGTTGCTTCCCGATGGAGTTGAAACCCCACTCTGTACTCATTGTTTTCGTGGTCGAAAACCCTTAAGAATGGCGCTTGAATCATTCTGCTATCATCATTTTTCGATTTTTCACAGATTTTTAAAGTCGGACCATCGATTTTTGCGGATTTCTCCATACATACCCCTTCTCATTTTTTTCGCCGATTTTCATCCTGCTCTCACGGCTATAATAATTGAGATATCGGGATGATCCAAAATGCATTCTCTGAATCTACTCGAGACGTTCTGAAAACGCACGTCAAAACCCAAAATCGATGAAACGGGAGCCAAGTTATGACCATTTGAAATTTCGAGTTTTTTAGGTTTTCGAAAAGGTGGGCGAAAAATTAAAATTTTTTTTTTTTCTCTTTTTTGAATGTTTCGATACCCCATTCGATCGGAAATTTTCCGCTGATTACGAATAACACCGAGTTTTAGTCGAAATCTCAAAATATCAATGTGAAAACGGCGAAATTTCGCTAATCACGAATAACACCCCTTTTCGTCGAAATCTCAATATTTCTATGAGAAAAAGGCGAAAAACGAAAAAAATCACTTTTTGGACGATTTTATATAAAATTTCGAGTTTCTCAAGGAAACGGGTACTGAATCAGTAATCAGCGAGTCAAAATACATCGATATAGCGTCCTAAAAGTAAATTTAAAGAATTCAACATTTTTTTGCATTTCGGCGAAAAAGAAGTGTCTTCACTAAAATCGCTGTAACGTTGCTTCCCGATGGAGTTGAAACCCCACTCTGTACTCATTCTTTTCGTGATCGAAACCCCTTTAAAATGGCACTTGAATCATTGTGCTATCATTATTTTTCGATTTTTCACAGATTTTTAAAGTCGGACCATCGATTTTTGCGGATTTCTCCATACATACCCCTTCTCATTTTTTTCGCCGATTTTCATCCTGCTCTCACGGCTACAATAATTGAGATATCGGGATGATCCAAATTGCATTCTCTAAGTCTACTCGAGACGTTTTGAAAACGCACGTCAAAACCCAAAATCGATGAAACGGGAGCAAAGTTATGACCATTTGAAATTTCGAGATTTTTAGGTTTTCGAAAAGGTGGGCCAAAAATTAAAATTTTTTTTTTTTTTTTTTCCAATGTTTCGATACCCCATTCGATCGGAAATTTTCCGCTGATTACGAATAACACCGAGCTTTAGTCAAAATCTCAAAATATCAATGTGAAAAAGGCGGAATTTCGATGATCACGAATAACACCCCTTTTCGTCGAAATCTCAATATTTCTATGAGAAAAAGGCGAAAAACGAAAAAAATCACTTTTTGGACGATTTTATATAAA
Source organism: Oxytorus armatus (assembly GCA_958009045.1). Lineage (NCBI taxonomy): Eukaryota > Metazoa > Arthropoda > Insecta > Hymenoptera > Ichneumonidae > Oxytorus > Oxytorus armatus. The sequence goes on from OY253752.1 coordinate 15,019,147, forward strand.
ATTTCGAGTTTCTCAAGGAAACTGGTACTGAATCAGTAATCAGCGAGTCAAAATACATCGATATAGCGTCCTAAAAGTAAATTTAAAGAATTCAACATTTTTTTGCATTTCGGCGTAAAGAAGTGTCGTCACTAAAATCGCGGTAACGTTGCTTCCCGATGGAGTTGGAACCCCACTCTGTGCTCATTCTTTTCGCGATCGAAACCCCTTTAAAATGGCGCTTGAATCATTGTGCTATCATTATTTTGCGATTTTTCACAGATTTTTAAATTCGGACCATCGATTTTTGCGGATTTCTCCATACATACCCCTTCTCATTTTTTTCGCCGATTTTCATCCTGCTCTCACGGCTACAATAATTGAGATATCGGGATGATCCAAATTGCATTCTCTAAGTCTACTCGAGACGTTTTGAAAACGCACGTCAAAACCCAAAATCGATGAAACGGGAGCAAAGTTATGACCATTTGAAATTTCGAGATTTTTAGGTTTTCGAAAAGGTGGGCCAAAAATTAAAATTTTTTTTTTTTCTCTTTTTTCAATGTTTCGATACCCCATTCGATCGGAAATTTTCCGCTGATTACGAATAACACCGAGTTTTAGTCGAAATCTCAAAATATCAATGTGAAAAAGGCGAAATTTCGCTGATCACGAATAACACCCCTTTTCGTCGAAATCTCAATATTTCTATGAGAAAAAGGCGAAAAACGAAAAAAATCACTTTTTGGACGATTTTAAATAAAATTTCGAGCTTCTCAAGGAAACTGGTACTGAATCAGTAATCAGCGAGTCAAAATACATCGATATAGCGTCCTAAACAAAAATTTAAAGAATTCAACATTTTTTTGCATTTCGGCGAAAAAGAAGTCCCTTCACTAAAATCTCTGTAACGTTGCTTCCCGATGGAGTTGAAACCCCACTATGTACTCATTCTTTTCGTGATCGAAACCCCTTTAAAATGGCACTTGAATCATTGTGCTATCATTATTTTTCGATTTTTCACAGATTTTTAAAGTCGGACCATCGATTTTTGCGGATTTCTCCATGCATACCCCTTCTCATTTTTTTCGCCGATTTTCATCCTGCTCTCACGGCTACAATAATTGAGATATCGGGATGATCCAAATTGCATTCTCTAAGTCTACTCGAGACGTTTTGAAAACGCACGTCAAAACCCAAAATCGATGAAACGGGAGCAAAGTTATGACCATTTGAAATTTCGAGATTTTCAGGTTTTCGAAAAGGTGGGCCAAAAATTAAAATTTTTTTTTTTCTCTTTTTTCAATGTTTCGATACCCCATTCGATCGGAAATTTTCCGCTGATTACGAATAACACCGAGTTTTAGTTGAAATCTCAAAATATCAATGTGAAAAAGGCGAAATTTCGATGATCACGAATAACACCCCTTTTCGTCGAATTCTCAATATTTCTATGAGAAAAAGGCGAAAAACGAAAAAAATCACTTTTGGGACGATTTTAAATAAAATTTCGAGCTTCTCAAGGAAACGGGTACTGAATCAGTAATCAGCGAGTCAAAATACATCGATATAGCGTCCTAAAAGTAAATTTAAAGAATTCAACATTTTTTTGCATTTCGGCGAAAAAGAAGTGTCTTCACTAAAATCGCTGTAACGTTGCTTCCCGATGGAGTTGGAACCCCACTCTGTATTCATTCTTTTCGTGATCGGAACCCCTTTAAAATGGCGCTTGAATCATTGTGCTATCATTATTTTTCGATTTTTCACAGATTTTAAAAGTCGGACCATCGAATTTTGCGGATTTCTCCATACATACCCATTCTCATTTTTTTCACCGATGTTCATCCTGCTCTCACGGCTACAATAATTGAGATATCGGGATGATCCAAAATGCATTCTCTAAGTCTACTCGAGACGTTTTGAAAACGCACGTCAAAACCCAAAATCAATGAAACGGGAGCAAAGTTATGCCCATTTGAAATTTCGAGATTTTTAGGTTTTCGAAAAGGTGGGCCAAAAATTAAAATTTTTTTTTTTTCTCTTTTTTCAATGTTTCGATACCCCATTCGATCGGAAATTTTCCGCTGATTACGAATAACACCGAGTTTTAGTCGAAATCTCAAAATATCAATGTGAAAAAGGCGAAATTTCGCTGATCACGAATAACACCCCTTTTCGTCGAAATCTCAATATTTCTATGAGAAAAAGGCGAAAAACGAAAAAAATCACTTTTTGGACGATTTTAAATAAAATTTCGAGCTTCTCAAGGAAACTGGTACTGAATCAGTAATCAGCGAGTCAAAATACATCGATATAGCGTCCTAAAAGTAAATTTAAAGAATTCAACATTTTTTTGCATTTCGGCGAAAAAGAAGTGTCTTCACTAAAATCGCTGTAACGTTGCTTCCCGATGGAGTTGGAACCCCATTCTGTATTCATTCTTTTCGTGAGCGGAACCCCTTTAAAATGGCGCTTGAATCATTGTGCTATCATTATTTTTCGATTTTTCACAGATTTTTAAAGTCGGACCATCGATTTTTGCGGATTTCTCCATACATACCCCTTCTCGTTTTTTTCGCCGATTTTCATCCTGCTCTCACGGCTACAATAATTGAGATATCGGAATGATCCACAATGCATTCTCTAAGTCTACTCGAGACGTTTTGAAAACGCACGTCAAAACCCAAAATCGATGGAACGGGAGCCAAGTTATGACCATTTGAAATTTCGAGATTTTCAGGTTTTCGAAAAGGTGGGCCAAAAATTAAAATGTTTTTTTTTTCTCTTTTTTCAATGTTTCGATACCCCATTCGATCGGAAATTTTCCGCTGATTACGAATAACACCGAGTTTTAGTCGAAATCTCAAAATATCAATGTGAAAAAGGCGAAATTTCGCTGATCACGAATAACACCCCTTTTCGTCGAAATCTCAATATTTCTATGAGAAAAAGGCGAAAAACGAAAAAAATCACTTTTTGGACGATTTTAAATAAAATTTCGAGCTTCTCAAGGAAACTGGTACTGAATCAGTAATCAGCGAGTCAAAATACATCGATATAGCGTCCTAAAAGTAAATTTAAAGAATTCAACATTTTTTTGCATTTCGGCGAAAAAGAAGTGTCTTCACTAAAATCGCTGTAACGTTGCTTCCCGATGGAGTTGGAACCCCATTCTGTATTCATTCTTTTCGTGATCGGAACCCCTTTAAAATGGCGCTTGAATCATTGTGCTATCATTATTTTTCGATTTTTCACAGATTTTTAAAGTCGGACCATCGATTTTTGCGGATTTCTCCATACATACCCCTTCTCGTTTTTTTCGCCGATTTTCATCCTGCTCTCACGGCTACAATAATTGAGATATCGGAATGATCCACAATGCATTCTCTAAGTCTACTCGAGACGTTTTGAAAACGCACGTCAAAACCCAAAATCGATGGAACGGGAGCCAAGTTATGACCATTTGAAATTTCGAGATTTTCAGGTTTTCGAAAAGGTGGGCCAAAAATTAAAATGTTTTTTTTTTCTCTTTTTTCAATGTTTCGATACCCCATTCGATCGGAAATTTTCCGCTGATTACGAATAACACCGAGTTTTAGTCGAAATCTCAAAATATCAATGTGAAAAAGGCGAAATTTCGCTGATCACGAATAACACCCCTTTTCGTCGAAATCTCAATATTTCTATGAGAAAAAGGCGAAAAACGAAAAAAATCACTTTTTGGACGATTTTAAATAAAATTTCGAGCTTCTCAAGGAAACTGGTACTGAATCAGTAATCAGCGAGTCAAAATACATCGATATAGCGTCATAAAAGTAAATTTAAAGAATTCAACATTTTTTTGCATTTCGGCGAAAAAGAAGTGTCTTCACTAAAATCGCTGTAACGTTGCTTCCCGATGGAGTTGGAACCCCATTCTGCATTCATTCTTTTCGTGATCGGAACCCCTTTAAAATGGCGCTTGAATCATTGTGCTATCATTATTTTTCGATTTTTCACAGATTTTTAAAGTCGGACCATCGATTTTTGCGGATTTCTCCATACATACCCCTTCTCATTTTTTTCGCCGATTTTCATCCTGCTCTCACGGCTACAATAATTGAGATATCGGGATGATCCAAAATGCATTCTCTAAGTCTACTCGAGACGTTTTGAAAACGCACGTCAAAACCCAAAATCGATGAAACGGGAGCAAAGTTATGACCATTTGAAATTTCGAGATTTTTAGGTTTTCGAAAAGGTGGGCCAAAAATTAAAATTTTTTTTTTTTCTCTTTTTTCAATGTTTCGATACCCCATTCGATCGGAAATTTTCGGCTGATTACGAATAACACCGAGTTTTAGTCGAAATCTCAAAATATCAATGTGAAAACGGCGAAATTTCGCTGATCACGAATAACACCCCTTTTCGTCGAAATCTCAATATTTCTATGAGAAAAAGGCGAAAAACGAAAAAAATCACTTTTGGGACGATTTTAAATAAAATTCCGAGTTTCTCAAGGAAACGGGTACTGAATCAGTAATCAGCGAGTCAAAATACATCGATATAGCGTCCTAAACAAAAATTTAAAGAATTCAACATTTTTTTGCATTTCGGCGAAAAAGAAGTGCCTTCACTAAAATCTCTGTAACGTTGCTTCCCGATGGAGTTGAAACCCCACTCTGTACTCATTCTTTTCGTGATCGAAACCCCTTTAAAATGGCACTTGAATCATTGTGCTATCATTATTTTTCGGTTTTTCACAGATTTTTAAAGTCGGACCATCGATTTTTGCGGATTTCTCCATAGATACCCCTTCTCATTTTTTTCGCCGATTTTCATCCTGCTCTCACGGCTACAATAATTGAGATATCGGGATGATCCAAATTGCATTCTCTAAGTCTACTCGAGACGTTTTGAAAACGCACGTCAAAACCCAAAATCGATGAAACGGGAGCAAAGTTATGACCATTTGAAATTTCGAGATTTTTAGGTTTTCGAAAAGGTGGGCCAAAAATTAAAATTTTTTTTTTTTTTTTTTCAATGTTTCGATACCCCATTCGATCGGAAATTTTCCGCTGATTACGAATAACACCGAGCTTTAGTCGAAATCTCAAAATATCAATGTGAAAAAGGCGAAATTTCGCTGATCACGAATAACACCCCTATTCGTCGAAATCTCAATATTTCTATGAGAAAAAGGCGAAAAACGAAAAAAATCACTTTTTGGACGATTTTCAATGAAATTTCTAGTTTCTCAAGGAAACTGGTACTGAATCAGTAATCAGCGAGTCAAAATACATCGATATAGCGTCCTAAAAGTACATTTAAAAAATTCAACATTTTTTTGCATTTCGGCGAAAAAGAAGTGCCTTCACTAAAATCGCTGTAACGTTGTTTCCCGATGGAGTTGAAACCCCACTCTGTGCTCATTCTTTTCGCGATCGAAACCCCTTTAGAATGGCGCTTGAATCATTGTGCTATCATTATTTTTCGATTTTTCACAGATTTTTAAAGTCGGACCATCGATTTTTGCGGATTTCTCCATACATACCCCTTCTCGTTTTTTTCGCCGATTTTCATCCTGCTCTCACGGCTACAATAATTGAGATATCGGAATGATCCAAAATGCATTCTCTAAGTCTACTCGAGACGTTTTGAAAACGCACGTCAAAACCCAAAATCAATGAAACGGGAGCAAAGTTATGACCATTTGAAATTTCGAGATTTTTAGGTTTTCGAAAAGGTGGGCCAAAAATTAAAATGTTTTTTTTTTCTCTTTTTTCAATGTTCCGATACCCCATTCGATCGGAAATTTTCCGCTGATTACGAATAACACCGAGTTTTAGTCGAAATCTCAAAATATCAATGTGAAAAAGGCGAAATTTCGATGATCACGAATAACACCCCTTTTCGTCGAATTCTCAATATTTCTATGAGAAAAAGGCGAAAAACGAAAAAAATCACTTTTGGGACGATTTTAAATAAAATTTCGAGCTTCTCAAGGAAACGGGTACTGAATCAGTAATCAGCGAGTCAAAATACATCGATATAGCGTCCTAAAATTAAATTTAAAGAATTCAACATTTTTTTGCATTTCGGCGAAAAAGAAGTGTCTTCACTAAAATCGCTGTAACGTTGCTTCCCGATGGAGTTGGAACCCCACTCTGTATTCATTCTTTTCGTGATCGGAACCCCTTTAAAATGGCGCTTGAATCATTGTGCTATCATTATTTTTCGATTTCTCACAGATTTTAAAAGTCGGACCATCGAATTTTGCGGATTTCTCCATACATACCCATTCTCATTTTTTTCACCGATGTTCATCCTGCTCTCACGGCTACAATAATTGAGATATCGGGATGATCCAAAATGCATTCTCTAAGTCTACTCGAGACGTTTTGAAAACGCACGTCAAAACCCAAAATCAATGAAACGGGAGCAAAGTTATGACCATTTGAAATTTCGAGATTTTTAGGTTTTCGAAAAGGTGGGCCAAAAATTAAAATTTTTTTTTTTTCTCTTTTTTCAATGTTTCGATACCCCATTCGATCGGAAATTTTCCGCTGATTACGAATAACACCGAGTTTTAGTCGAAATCTCAAAATATCAATGTGAAAAAGGCGAAATTTCGCTGATCACGAATAACACCCCTTTTCGTCGAAATCTCAATATTTCTATGAGAAAAAGGCGAAAAACGAAAAAAATCACTTTTTGGACGATTTTAAATAAAATTTCGAGCTTCTCAAGGAAACTGGTACTGAATCAGTAATCAGCGAGTCAAAATACATCGATATAGCGTCATAAAAGTAAATTTAAAGAATTCAACATTTTTTTGCATTTCGGCGAAAAAGAAGTGTCTTCACTAAAATCGCTGTAACGTTGCTTCCCGATGGAGTTGGAACCCCATTCTGCATTCATTCTTTTCGTGATCGGAACCCCTTTAAAATGGCGCTTGAATCATTGTGCTATCATTATTTTTCGATTTTTCACAGATTTTTAAAGTCGGACCATCGATTTTTGCGGATTTCTCCATACATACCCCTTCTCATTTTTTTCGCCGATTTTCATCCTGCTCTCACGGCTACAATAATTGAGATATCGGGATGATCCAAAATGCATTCTCTAAGTCTACTCGAGACGTTTTGAAAACGCACGTCAAAACCCAAAATCGATGAAACGGGAGCAAAGTTATGACCATTTGAAATTTCGAGATTTTTAGGTTTTCGAAAAGGTGGGCCAAAAATTAAAATTTTTTTTTTTTCTCTTTTTTCAATGTTTCGATACCCCATTCGATCGGAAATTTTCGGCTGATTACGAATAACACCGAGTTTTAGTCGAAATCTCAAAATATCAATGTGAAAACGGCGAAATTTCGCTGATCACGAATAACACCCCTTTTCGTCGAAATCTCAATATTTCTATGAGAAAAAGGCGAAAAACGAAAAAAATCACTTTTGGGACGATTTTAAATAAAATTCCGAGTTTCTCAAGGAAACGGGTACTGAATCAGTAATCAGCGAGTCAAAATACATCGATATAGCGTCCTAAACAAAAATTTAAAGAATTCAACATTTTTTTGCATTTCGGCGAAAAAGAAGTGCCTTCACTAAAATCTCTGTAACGTTGCTTCCCGATGGAGTTGAAACCCCACTCTGTACTCATTCTTTTCGTGATCGAAACCCCTTTAAAATGGCACTTGAATCATTGTGCTATCATTATTTTTCGGTTTTTCACAGATTTTTAAAGTCGGACCATCGATTTTTGCGGATTTCTCCATAGATACCCCTTCTCATTTTTTTCGCCGATTTTCATCCTGCTCTCACGGCTACAATAATTGAGATATCGGGATGATCCAAATTGCATTCTCTAAGTCTACTCGAGACGTTTTGAAAACGCACGTCAAAACCCAAAATCGATGAAACGGGAGCAAAGTTATGACCATTTGAAATTTCGAGATTTTTAGGTTTTCGAAAAGGTGGGCCAAAAATTAAAATTTTTTTTTTTTTTTTTTCAATGTTTCGATACCCCATTCGATCGGAAATTTTCCGCTGATTACGAATAACACCGAGCTTTAGTCGAAATCTCAAAATATCAATGTGAAAAAGGCGAAATTTCGCTGATCACGAATAACACCCCTATTCGTCGAAATCTCAATATTTCTATGAGAAAAAGGCGAAAAACGAAAAAAATCACTTTTTGGACGATTTTCAATGAAATTTCTAGTTTCTCAAGGAAACTGGTACTGAATCAGTAATCAGCGAGTCAAAATACATCGATATAGCGTCCTAAAAGTACATTTAAAAAATTCAACATTTTTTTGCATTTCGGCGAAAAAGAAGTGCCTTCACTAAAATCGCTGTAACGTTGTTTCCCGATGGAGTTGAAACCCCACTCTGTGCTCATTCTTTTCGCGATCGAAACCCCTTTAGAATGGCGCTTGAATCATTGTGCTATCATTATTTTTCGATTTTTCACAGATTTTTAAAGTCGGACCATCGATTTTTGCGGATTTCTCCATACATACCCCTTCTCGTTTTTTTCGCCGATTTTCATCCTGCTCTCACGGCTACAATAATTGAGATATCGGAATGATCCAAAATGCATTCTCTAAGTCTACTCGAGACGTTTTGAAAACGCACGTCAAAACCCAAAATCAATGAAACGGGAGCAAAGTTATGACCATTTGAAATTTCGAGATTTTTAGGTTTTCGAAAAGGTGGGCCAAAAATTAAAATTTTTTTTTTTTCTCTTTTTTCAATGTTTCGATACCCCATTCGATCGGAAATTTTCCGCTGATTACGAATAACACCGAGTTTTAGTCGAAATCTCAAAATATCAATGTGAAAAAGGCGAAATTTCGCTGATCACGAATAACACCCCTTTTCGTCGAAATCTCAATATTTCTATGAGAAAAAGGCGAAAAACGAAAAAAATCACTTTTTGGACGATTTTAAATAAAATTTCGAGCTTCTCAAGGAAACTGGTACTGAATCAGTAATCAGCGAGTCAAAATACATCGATATAGCGTCATAAAAGTAAATTTAAAGAATTCAACATTTTTTTGCATTTCGGCGAAAAAGAAGTGTCTTCACTAAAATCGCTGTAACGTTGCTTCCCGATGGAGTTGGAACCCCATTCTGCATTCATTCTTTTCGTGATCGGAACCCCTTTAAAATGGCGCTTGAATCATTGTGCTATCATTATTTTTCGATTTTTCACAGATTTTTAAAGTCGGACCATCGATTTTTGCGGATTTCTCCATACATACCCCTTCTCATTTTTTTCGCCGATTTTCATCCTGCTCTCACGGCTACAATAATTGAGATATCGGGATGATCCAAAATGCATTCTCTAAGTCTACTCGAGACGTTTTGAAAACGCACGTCAAAACCCAAAATCGATGAAACGGGAGCAAAGTTATGACCATTTGAAATTTCGAGATTTTTAGGTTTTCGAAAAGGTGGGCCAAAAATTAAAATTTTTTTTTTTTCTCTTTTTTCAATGTTTCGATACCCCATTCGATCGGAAATTTTCGGCTGATTACGAATAACACCGAGTTTTAGTCGAAATCTCAAAATATCAATGTGAAAACGGCGAAATTTCGCTGATCACGAATAACACCCCTTTTCGTCGAAATCTCAATATTTCTATGAGAAAAAGGCGAAAAACGAAAAAAATCACTTTTGGGACGATTTTAAATAAAATTCCGAGTTTCTCAAGGAAACGGGTACTGAATCAGTAATCAGCGAGTCAAAATACATCGATATAGCGTCCTAAACAAAAATTTAAAGAATTCAACATTTGTTTGCATTTCGGCGAAAAAGAAGTGCCTTCACTAAAATCTCTGTAACGTTGCTTCCCGATGGAGTTGAAACCCCACTCTGTACTCATTCTTTTCGTGATCGAAACCCCTTTAAAATGGCACTTGAATCATTGTGCTATCATTATTTTTCGGTTTTTCACAGATTTTTAAAGTCGGACCATCGATTTTTGCGGATTTCTCCATAGATACCCCTTCTCATTTTTTTCGCCGATTTTCATCCTGCTCTCACGGCTACAATAATTGAGATATCGGGATGATCCAAATTGCATTCTCTAAGTCTACTCGAGACGTTTTGAAAACGCACGTCAAAACCCAAAATCGATGAAACGGGAGCAAAGTTATGACCATTTGAAATTTCGAGATTTTTAGGTTTTCGAAAAGGTGGGCCAAAAATTAAAATTTTTTTTTTTTTTTTTTCAATGTTTCGATACCCCATTCGATCGGAAATTTTCCGCTGATTACGAATAACACCGAGCTTTAGTCGAAATCTCAAAATATCAATGTGAAAAAGGCGAAATTTCGCTGATCACGAATAACACCCCTATTCGTCGAAATCTCAATATTTCTATGAGAAAAAGGCGAAAAACGAAAAAAATCACTTTTTGGACGATTTTATATAAAATTTCGAGTTTCTCAAGGAAACGGGTACTGAATCAGTAATCAGCGAGTCAAAATACATCGATATAGCGTCCTAAACAAAAATTTAAAGAATTCAACATTTTTTTGCATTTCGGCGAAAAAGAAGTGCCTTCACTAAAATCTCTGTAACGTTGCTTCCCGATGGAGTTGGAACCCCACTCTGTACTCATTGTTTTCGTGGTCGAAAACCCTTAAGAATGGCGCTTGAATCATTCTGCTATCATCATTTTTCGATTTTTCACAGATTTTTAAAGTCGGACCATCGATTTTTGCGGATTTCTCCATACATACCCCTTCTCATTTTTTTCGCCGATTTTCATCCTGCTCTCACGGCTACAATAATTGAGATATCGGGATGATCCAAAATGCATTCTCTGAATCTACTCGAGACGTTCTGAAAACGCACGTCAAAACCCAAAATCGATGAAACGGGAGCCAAGTTATGACCATTTGAAATTTCGAGTTTTTTAGGTTTTCGAAAAGGTGGGCGAAAAATTAAAATTTTTTTTTTTTCTCTTTTTTGAATGTTTCGATACCCCATTCGATCGGAAATTTTCCGCTGATTACGAATAACACCGAGTTTTAGTCGAAATCTCAAAATATCAATGTGAAAACGGCGAAATTTCGCTAATCACGAATAACACCCCTTTTCGTCGAAATCTCAATATTTCTATGAGAAAAAGGCGAAAAACGAAAAAAATGACTTTTTGGACGATTTTATATAAAATTTCGAGTTTCTCAAGGAAACGGGTACTGAATCAGTAATCAGCGAGTCAAAATACATCGATATAGCGTCCTAAAAGTAAATTTAAAGAATTCAACATTTTTTTGCATTTCGGCGTAAAGAAGTGTCGTCACTAAAATCGCGGTAACGTTGCTTCCCGATGGAGTTGGAACCCCACTCTGTGCTCATTCTTTTCGCGATCGAAACCCCTTTAAAATGGCGCTTGAATCATTGTGCTATCATTATTTTGCGATTTTTCACAGATTTTTAAATTCGGACCATCGATTTTTGCGGATTTCTCCATACATACCCCTTCTCATTTTTTTCGCCGATTTTCATCCTGCTCTCACGGCTACAATAATTGAGATATCGGGATGATCCAAAATGTATTCTCTAAGTCTACTGGAGACGTTTTGAAAACGCACGTCAAAACCCAAAATCGATGAAACGGGAGCAAAGTTATGACCATTTGAAATTTCGAGATTTTTAGGTTTTCGAAAAGGTGGGCCAAAAATTAAAATTTTTTTTTTTTCTCTTTTTTCAATGTTTCGATACCCCATTCGATCGGAAATTTTCCGCTGATTACGAATAACACCGAGTTTTAGTCGAAATCTCAAAATACCAATGTGAAAAAGGCGAAATTTCGCTGATCACGAATAACACCCCTTTTCGTCGAAATCTCAATATTTCTATGAGAAAAAGGCGAAAAACGAAAAAAATCACTTTTTGGACGATTTTATATAAAATGTCGAGTTTCTCAAGGGTACTGAATCAGTAATCAGCGAGTCAAAATACATCGATATAGCGTCCTAAACAAAAATTTAAAGAATTCAACATTTTTTTGCATTTCGGCGAAAAAGAAGTGCCTTCACTAAAATCTCTGTAACGTTGCTTCCCGATGGAGTTGAAACCCCACTCTGTACTCATTGTTTTCGTGGTCGAAAACCCTTAAGAATGGCGCTTGAATCATTCTGCTATCATCATTTTTCGATTTTTCACAGATTTTTAAAGTCGGACCATCGATTTTTGCGGATTTCTCCATACATACCCCTTCTCATTTTTTTCGCCGATTTTCATCCTGCTCTCACGGCTATAATAATTGAGATATCGGGATGATCCAAAATGCATTCTCTGAATCTACTCGAGACGTTCTGAAAACGCACGTCAAAACCCAAAATCGATGAAACGGGAGCCAAGTTATGACCATTTGAAATTTCGAGTTTTTTAGGTTTTCGAAAAGGTGGGCGAAAAATTAAAATTTTTTTTTTTTCTCTTTTTTGAATGTTTCGATACCCCATTCGATCGGAAATTTTCCGCTGATTACGAATAACACCGAGTTTTAGTCGAAATCTCAAAATATCAATGTGAAAACGGCGAAATTTCGCTAATCACGAATAACACCCCTTTTCGTCGAAATCTCAATATTTCTATGAGAAAAAGGCGAAAAACGAAAAAAATCACTTTTTGGACGATTTTATATAAAATTTCGAGTTTCTCAAGGAAACGGGTACTGAATCAGTAATCAGCGAGTCAAAATACATCGATATAGCGTCCTAAAAGTAAATTTAAAGAATTCAACATTTTTTTGCATTTCGGCGAAAAAGAAGTGTCTTCACTAAAATCGCTGTAACGTTGCTTCCCGATGGAGTTGAAACCCCACTCTGTACTCATTCTTTTCGTGATCGAAACCCCTTTAAAATGGCACTTGAATCATTGTGCTATCATTATTTTTCGATTTTTCACAGATTTTTAAAGTCGGACCATCGATTTTTGCGGATTTCTCCATACATACCCCTTCTCATTTTTTTCGCCGATTTTCATCCTGCTCTCACGGCTACAATAATTGAGATATCGGGATGATCCAAATTGCATTCTCTAAGTCTACTCGAGACGTTTTGAAAACGCACGTCAAAACCCAAAATCGATGAAACGGGAGCAAAGTTATGACCATTTGAAATTTCGAGATTTTTAGGTTTTCGAAAAGGTGGGCCAAAAATTAAAATTTTTTTTTTTTTTTTTTCCAATGTTTCGATACCCCATTCGATCGGAAATTTTCCGCTGATTACGAATAACACCGAGCTTTAGTCAAAATCTCAAAATATCAATGTGAAAAAGGCGGAATTTCGATGATCACGAATAACACCCCTTTTCGTCGAAATCTCAATATTTCTATGAGAAAAAGGCGAAAAACGAAAAAAATCACTTTTTGGACGATTTTATATAAAATTTCGAGTTTCTCAAGGAAACTGGTACTGAATCAGTAATCAGCGAGTCAAAATACATCGATATAGCGTCCTAAACAAAAATTTAAAGAATTCAACATTTTTTTGCATTTCGGCGAAAAAGAAGTCCCTTCACTAAAATCTCTGTAACGTTGCTTCCCGATGGAGTTGAAACCCCACTATGTACTCATTCTTTTCGTGATCGAAACCCCTTTAAAATGGCACTTGAATCATTGTGCTATCATTATTTTTCGATTTTTCACAGATTTTTAAAGTCGGACCATCGATTTTTGCGGATTTCTCCATGCATACCCCTTCTCATTTTTTTCGCCGATTTTCATCCTGCTCTCACGGCTACAATAATTGAGATATCGGGATGATCCAAATTGCATTCTCTAAGTCTACTCGAGACGTTTTGAAAACGCACGTCAAAACCCAAAATCGATGAAACGGGAGCAAAGTTATGACCATTTGAAATTTCGAGATTTTCAGGTTTTCGAAAAGGTGGGCCAAAAATTAAAATTTTTTTTTTTCTCTTTTTTCAATGTTTCGATACCCCATTCGATCGGAAATTTTCCGCTGATTACGAATAACACCGAGTTTTAGTTGAAATCTCAAAATATCAATGTGAAAAAGGCGAAATTTCGATGATCACGAATAACACCCCTTTTCGTCGAATTCTCAATATTTCTATGAGAAAAAGGCGAAAAACGAAAAAAATCACTTTTGGGACGATTTTAAATAAAATTTCGAGCTTCTCAAGGAAACGGGTACTGAATCAGTAATCAGCGAGTCAAAATACATCGATATAGCGTCCTAAAAGTAAATTTAAAGAATTCAACATTTTTTTGCATTTCGGCGAAAAAGAAGTGTCTTCACTAAAATCGCTGTAACGTTGCTTCCCGATGGAGTTGGAACCCCACTCTGTATTCATTCTTTTCGTGATCGGAACCCCTTTAAAATGGCGCTTGAATCATTGTGCTATCATTATTTTTCGATTTTTCACAGATTTTAAAAGTCGGACCATCGAATTTTGCGGATTTCTCCATACATACCCATTCTCATTTTTTTCACCGATGTTCATCCTGCTCTCACGGCTACAATAATTGAGATATCGGGATGATCCAAAATGCATTCTCTAAGTCTACTCGAGACGTTTTGAAAACGCACGTCAAAACCCAAAATCAATGAAACGGGAGCAAAGTTATGCCCATTTGAAATTTCGAGATTTTTAGGTTTTCGAAAAGGTGGGCCAAAAATTAAAATTTTTTTTTTTTCTCTTTTTTCAATGTTTCGATACCCCATTCGATCGGAAATTTTCCGCTGATTACGAATAACACCGAGTTTTAGTCGAAATCTCAAAATATCAATGTGAAAAAGGCGAAATTTCGCTGATCACGAATAACACCCCTTTTCGTCGAAATCTCAATATTTCTATGAGAAAAAGGCGAAAAACGAAAAAAATCACTTTTTGGACGATTTTAAATAAAATTTCGAGCTTCTCAAGGAAACTGGTACTGAATCAGTAATCAGCGAGTCAAAATACATCGATATAGCGTCCTAAAAGTAAATTTAAAGAATTCAACATTTTTTTGCATTTCGGCGAAAAAGAAGTGTCTTCACTAAAATCGCTGTAACGTTGCTTCCCGATGGAGTTGGAACCCCATTCTGTATTCATTCTTTTCGTGAGCGGAACCCCTTTAAAATGGCGCTTGAATCATTGTGCTATCATTATTTTTCGATTTTTCACAGATTTTTAAAGTCGGACCATCGATTTTTGCGGATTTCTCCATACATACCCCTTCTCGTTTTTTTCGCCGATTTTCATCCTGCTCTCACGGCTACAATAATTGAGATATCGGAATGATCCACAATGCATTCTCTAAGTCTACTCGAGACGTTTTGAAAACGCACGTCAAAACCCAAAATCGATGGAACGGGAGCCAAGTTATGACCATTTGAAATTTCGAGATTTTCAGGTTTTCGAAAAGGTGGGCCAAAAATTAAAATGTTTTTTTTTTCTCTTTTTTCAATGTTTCGATACCCCATTCGATCGGAAATTTTCCGCTGATTACGAATAACACCGAGTTTTAGTCGAAATCTCAAAATATCAATGTGAAAAAGGCGAAATTTCGCTGATCACGAATAACACCCCTTTTCGTCGAAATCTCAATATTTCTATGAGAAAAAGGCGAAAAACGAAAAAAATCACTTTTTGGACGATTTTAAATAAAATTTCGAGCTTCTCAAGGAAACTGGTACTGAATCAGTAATCAGCGAGTCAAAATACATCGATATAGCGTCCTAAAAGTAAATTTAAAGAATTCAACATTTTTTTGCATTTCGGCGAAAAAGAAGTGTCTTCACTAAAATCGCTGTAACGTTGCTTCCCGATGGAGTTGGAACCCCATTCTGTATTCATTCTTTTCGTGATCGGAACCCCTTTAAAATGGCGCTTGAATCATTGTGCTATCATTATTTTTCGATTTTTCACAGATTTTTAAAGTCGGACCATCGATTTTTGCGGATTTCTCCATACATACCCCTTCTCGTTTTTTTCGCCGATTTTCATCCTGCTCTCACGGCTACAATAATTGAGATATCGGAATGATCCACAATGCATTCTCTAAGTCTACTCGAGACGTTTTGAAAACGCACGTCAAAACCCAAAATCGATGGAACGGGAGCCAAGTTATGACCATTTGAAATTTCGAGATTTTCAGGTTTTCGAAAAGGTGGGCCAAAAATTAAAATGTTTTTTTTTTCTCTTTTTTCAATGTTTCGATACCCCATTCGATCGGAAATTTTCCGCTGATTACGAATAACACCGAGTTTTAGTCGAAATCTCAAAATATCAATGTGAAAAAGGCGAAATTTCGCTGATCACGAATAACACCCCTTTTCGTCGAAATCTCAATATTTCTATGAGAAAAAGGCGAAAAACGAAAAAAATCACTTTTTGGACGATTTTAAATAAAATTTCGAGCTTCTCAAGGAAACTGGTACTGAATCAGTAATCAGCGAGTCAAAATACATCGATATAGCGTCATAAAAGTAAATTTAAAGAATTCAACATTTTTTTGCATTTCGGCGAAAAAGAAGTGTCTTCACTAAAATCGCTGTAACGTTGCTTCCCGATGGAGTTGGAACCCCATTCTGCATTCATTCTTTTCGTGATCGGAACCCCTTTAAAATGGCGCTTGAATCATTGTGCTATCATTATTTTTCGATTTTTCACAGATTTTTAAAGTCGGACCATCGATTTTTGCGGATTTCTCCATACATACCCCTTCTCATTTTTTTCGCCGATTTTCATCCTGCTCTCACGGCTACAATAATTGAGATATCGGGATGATCCAAAATGCATTCTCTAAGTCTACTCGAGACGTTTTGAAAACGCACGTCAAAACCCAAAATCGATGAAACGGGAGCAAAGTTATGACCATTTGAAATTTCGAGATTTTTAGGTTTTCGAAAAGGTGGGCCAAAAATTAAAATTTTTTTTTTTTCTCTTTTTTCAATGTTTCGATACCCCATTCGATCGGAAATTTTCGGCTGATTACGAATAACACCGAGTTTTAGTCGAAATCTCAAAATATCAATGTGAAAACGGCGAAATTTCGCTGATCACGAATAACACCCCTTTTCGTCGAAATCTCAATATTTCTATGAGAAAAAGGCGAAAAACGAAAAAAATCACTTTTGGGACGATTTTAAATAAAATTCCGAGTTTCTCAAGGAAACGGGTACTGAATCAGTAATCAGCGAGTCAAAATACATCGATATAGCGTCCTAAACAAAAATTTAAAGAATTCAACATTTTTTTGCATTTCGGCGAAAAAGAAGTGCCTTCACTAAAATCTCTGTAACGTTGCTTCCCGATGGAGTTGAAACCCCACTCTGTACTCATTCTTTTCGTGATCGAAACCCCTTTAAAATGGCACTTGAATCATTGTGCTATCATTATTTTTCGGTTTTTCACAGATTTTTAAAGTCGGACCATCGATTTTTGCGGATTTCTCCATAGATACCCCTTCTCATTTTTTTCGCCGATTTTCATCCTGCTCTCACGGCTACAATAATTGAGATATCGGGATGATCCAAATTGCATTCTCTAAGTCTACTCGAGACGTTTTGAAAACGCACGTCAAAACCCAAAATCGATGAAACGGGAGCAAAGTTATGACCATTTGAAATTTCGAGATTTTTAGGTTTTCGAAAAGGTGGGCCAAAAATTAAAATTTTTTTTTTTTTTTTTTCAATGTTTCGATACCCCATTCGATCGGAAATTTTCCGCTGATTACGAATAACACCGAGCTTTAGTCGAAATCTCAAAATATCAATGTGAAAAAGGCGAAATTTCGCTGATCACGAATAACACCCCTATTCGTCGAAATCTCAATATTTCTATGAGAAAAAGGCGAAAAACGAAAAAAATCACTTTTTGGACGATTTTCAATGAAATTTCTAGTTTCTCAAGGAAACTGGTACTGAATCAGTAATCAGCGAGTCAAAATACATCGATATAGCGTCCTAAAAGTACATTTAAAAAATTCAACATTTTTTTGCATTTCGGCGAAAAAGAAGTGCCTTCACTAAAATCGCTGTAACGTTGTTTCCCGATGGAGTTGAAACCCCACTCTGTGCTCATTCTTTTCGCGATCGAAACCCCTTTAGAATGGCGCTTGAATCATTGTGCTATCATTATTTTTCGATTTTTCACAGATTTTTAAAGTCGGACCATCGATTTTTGCGGATTTCTCCATACATACCCCTTCTCGTTTTTTTCGCCGATTTTCATCCTGCTCTCACGGCTACAATAATTGAGATATCGGAATGATCCAAAATGCATTCTCTAAGTCTACTCGAGACGTTTTGAAAACGCACGTCAAAACCCAAAATCAATGAAACGGGAGCAAAGTTATGACCATTTGAAATTTCGAGATTTTTAGGTTTTCGAAAAGGTGGGCCAAAAATTAAAATGTTTTTTTTTTCTCTTTTTTCAATGTTCCGATACCCCATTCGATCGGAAATTTTCCGCTGATTACGAATAACACCGAGTTTTAGTCGAAATCTCAAAATATCAATGTGAAAAAGGCGAAATTTCGATGATCACGAATAACACCCCTTTTCGTCGAATTCTCAATATTTCTATGAGAAAAAGGCGAAAAACGAAAAAAATCACTTTTGGGACGATTTTAAATAAAATTTCGAGCTTCTCAAGGAAACGGGTACTGAATCAGTAATCAGCGAGTCAAAATACATCGATATAGCGTCCTAAAATTAAATTTAAAGAATTCAACATTTTTTTGCATTTCGGCGAAAAAGAAGTGTCTTCACTAAAATCGCTGTAACGTTGCTTCCCGATGGAGTTGGAACCCCACTCTGTATTCATTCTTTTCGTGATCGGAACCCCTTTAAAATGGCGCTTGAATCATTGTGCTATCATTATTTTTCGATTTCTCACAGATTTTAAAAGTCGGACCATCGAATTTTGCGGATTTCTCCATACATACCCATTCTCATTTTTTTCACCGATGTTCATCCTGCTCTCACGGCTACAATAATTGAGATATCGGGATGATCCAAAATGCATTCTCTAAGTCTACTCGAGACGTTTTGAAAACGCACGTCAAAACCCAAAATCAATGAAACGGGAGCAAAGTTATGACCATTTGAAATTTCGAGATTTTTAGGTTTTCGAAAAGGTGGGCCAAAAATTAAAATTTTTTTTTTTTCTCTTTTTTCAATGTTTCGATACCCCATTCGATCGGAAATTTTCCGCTGATTACGAATAACACCGAGTTTTAGTCGAAATCTCAAAATATCAATGTGAAAAAGGCGAAATTTCGCTGATCACGAATAACACCCCTTTTCGTCGAAATCTCAATATTTCTATGAGAAAAAGGCGAAAAACGAAAAAAATCACTTTTTGGACGATTTTAAATAAAATTTCGAGCTTCTCAAGGAAACTGGTACTGAATCAGTAATCAGCGAGTCAAAATACATCGATATAGCGTCATAAAAGTAAATTTAAAGAATTCAACATTTTTTTGCATTTCGGCGAAAAAGAAGTGTCTTCACTAAAATCGCTGTAACGTTGCTTCCCGATGGAGTTGGAACCCCATTCTGCATTCATTCTTTTCGTGATCGGAACCCCTTTAAAATGGCGCTTGAATCATTGTGCTATCATTATTTTTCGATTTTTCACAGATTTTTAAAGTCGGACCATCGATTTTTGCGGATTTCTCCATACATACCCCTTCTCATTTTTTTCGCCGATTTTCATCCTGCTCTCACGGCTACAATAATTGAGATATCGGGATGATCCAAAATGCATTCTCTAAGTCTACTCGAGACGTTTTGAAAACGCACGTCAAAACCCAAAATCGATGAAACGGGAGCAAAGTTATGACCATTTGAAATTTCGAGATTTTTAGGTTTTCGAAAAGGTGGGCCAAAAATTAAAATTTTTTTTTTTTCTCTTTTTTCAATGTTTCGATACCCCATTCGATCGGAAATTTTCGGCTGATTACGAATAACACCGAGTTTTAGTCGAAATCTCAAAATATCAATGTGAAAACGGCGAAATTTCGCTGATCACGAATAACACCCCTTTTCGTCGAAATCTCAATATTTCTATGAGAAAAAGGCGAAAAACGAAAAAAATCACTTTTGGGACGATTTTAAATAAAATTCCGAGTTTCTCAAGGAAACGGGTACTGAATCAGTAATCAGCGAGTCAAAATACATCGATATAGCGTCCTAAACAAAAATTTAAAGAATTCAACATTTTTTTGCATTTCGGCGAAAAAGAAGTGCCTTCACTAAAATCTCTGTAACGTTGCTTCCCGATGGAGTTGAAACCCCACTCTGTACTCATTCTTTTCGTGATCGAAACCCCTTTAAAATGGCACTTGAATCATTGTGCTATCATTATTTTTCGGTTTTTCACAGATTTTTAAAGTCGGACCATCGATTTTTGCGGATTTCTCCATAGATACCCCTTCTCATTTTTTTCGCCGATTTTCATCCTGCTCTCACGGCTACAATAATTGAGATATCGGGATGATCCAAATTGCATTCTCTAAGTCTACTCGAGACGTTTTGAAAACGCACGTCAAAACCCAAAATCGATGAAACGGGAGCAAAGTTATGACCATTTGAAATTTCGAGATTTTTAGGTTTTCGAAAAGGTGGGCCAAAAATTAAAATTTTTTTTTTTTTTTTTTCAATGTTTCGATACCCCATTCGATCGGAAATTTTCCGCTGATTACGAATAACACCGAGCTTTAGTCGAAATCTCAAAATATCAATGTGAAAAAGGCGAAATTTCGCTGATCACGAATAACACCCCTATTCGTCGAAATCTCAATATTTCTATGAGAAAAAGGCGAAAAACGAAAAAAATCACTTTTTGGACGATTTTCAATGAAATTTCTAGTTTCTCAAGGAAACTGGTACTGAATCAGTAATCAGCGAGTCAAAATACATCGATATAGCGTCCTAAAAGTACATTTAAAAAATTCAACATTTTTTTGCATTTCGGCGAAAAAGAAGTGCCTTCACTAAAATCGCTGTAACGTTGTTTCCCGATGGAGTTGAAACCCCACTCTGTGCTCATTCTTTTCGCGATCGAAACCCCTTTAGAATGGCGCTTGAATCATTGTGCTATCATTATTTTTCGATTTTTCACAGATTTTTAAAGTCGGACCATCGATTTTTGCGGATTTCTCCATACATACCCCTTCTCGTTTTTTTCGCCGATTTTCATCCTGCTCTCACGGCTACAATAATTGAGATATCGGAATGATCCAAAATGCATTCTCTAAGTCTACTCGAGACGTTTTGAAAACGCACGTCAAAACCCAAAATCAATGAAACGGGAGCAAAGTTATGACCATTTGAAATTTCGAGATTTTTAGGTTTTCGAAAAGGTGGGCCAAAAATTAAAATTTTTTTTTTTTCTCTTTTTTCAATGTTTCGATACCCCATTCGATCGGAAATTTTCCGCTGATTACGAATAACACCGAGTTTTAGTCGAAATCTCAAAATATCAATGTGAAAAAGGCGAAATTTCGCTGATCACGAATAACACCCCTTTTCGTCGAAATCTCAATATTTCTATGAGAAAAAGGCGAAAAACGAAAAAAATCACTTTTTGGACGATTTTAAATAAAATTTCGAGCTTCTCAAGGAAACTGGTACTGAATCAGTAATCAGCGAGTCAAAATACATCGATATAGCGTCATAAAAGTAAATTTAAAGAATTCAACATTTTTTTGCATTTCGGCGAAAAAGAAGTGTCTTCACTAAAATCGCTGTAACGTTGCTTCCCGATGGAGTTGGAACCCCATTCTGCATTCATTCTTTTCGTGATCGGAACCCCTTTAAAATGGCGCTTGAATCATTGTGCTATCATTATTTTTCGATTTTTCACAGATTTTTAAAGTCGGACCATCGATTTTTGCGGATTTCTCCATACATACCCCTTCTCATTTTTTTCGCCGATTTTCATCCTGCTCTCACGGCTACAATAATTGAGATATCGGGATGATCCAAAATGCATTCTCTAAGTCTACTCGAGACGTTTTGAAAACGCACGTCAAAACCCAAAATCGATGAAACGGGAGCAAAGTTATGACCATTTGAAATTTCGAGATTTTTAGGTTTTCGAAAAGGTGGGCCAAAAATTAAAATTTTTTTTTTTTCTCTTTTTTCAATGTTTCGATACCCCATTCGATCGGAAATTTTCGGCTGATTACGAATAACACCGAGTTTTAGTCGAAATCTCAAAATATCAATGTGAAAACGGCGAAATTTCGCTGATCACGAATAACACCCCTTTTCGTCGAAATCTCAATATTTCTATGAGAAAAAGGCGAAAAACGAAAAAAATCACTTTTGGGACGATTTTAAATAAAATTCCGAGTTTCTCAAGGAAACGGGTACTGAATCAGTAATCAGCGAGTCAAAATACATCGATATAGCGTCCTAAACAAAAATTTAAAGAATTCAACATTTGTTTGCATTTCGGCGAAAAAGAAGTGCCTTCACTAAAATCTCTGTAACGTTGCTTCCCGATGGAGTTGAAACCCCACTCTGTACTCATTCTTTTCGTGATCGAAACCCCTTTAAAATGGCACTTGAATCATTGTGCTATCATTATTTTTCGGTTTTTCACAGATTTTTAAAGTCGGACCATCGATTTTTGCGGATTTCTCCATAGATACCCCTTCTCATTTTTTTCGCCGATTTTCATCCTGCTCTCACGGCTACAATAATTGAGATATCGGGATGATCCAAATTGCATTCTCTAAGTCTACTCGAGACGTTTTGAAAACGCACGTCAAAACCCAAAATCGATGAAACGGGAGCAAAGTTATGACCATTTGAAATTTCGAGATTTTTAGGTTTTCGAAAAGGTGGGCCAAAAATTAAAATTTTTTTTTTTTTTTTTTCAATGTTTCGATACCCCATTCGATCGGAAATTTTCCGCTGATTACGAATAACACCGAGCTTTAGTCGAAATCTCAAAATATCAATGTGAAAAAGGCGAAATTTCGCTGATCACGAATAACACCCCTATTCGTCGAAATCTCAATATTTCTATGAGAAAAAGGCGAAAAACGAAAAAAATCACTTTTTGGACGATTTTCAATGAAATTTCTAGTTTCTCAAGGAAACTGGTACTGAATCAGTAATCAGCGAGTCAAAATACATCGATATAGCGTCCTAAAAGTACATTTAAAAAATTCAACATTTTTTTGCATTTCGGCGAAAAAGAAGTGCCTTCACTAAAATCGCTGTAACGTTGTTTCCCGATGGAGTTGAAACCCCACTCTGTGCTCATTCTTTTCGCGATCGAAACCCCTTTAGAATGGCGCTTGAATCATTGTGCTATCATTATTTTTCGATTTTTCACAGATTTTTAAAGTCGGACCATCGATTTTTGCGGATTTCTCCATACATACCCCTTCTCGTTTTTTTCGCCGATTTTCATCCTGCTCTCACGGCTACAATAATTGAGATATCGGAATGATCCAAAATGCATTCTCTAAGTCTACTCGAGACGTTTTGAAAACGCACGTCAAAACCCAAAATCAATGAAACGGGAGCAAAGTTATGACCATTTGAAATTTCGAGATTTTTAGGTTTTCGAAAAGGTGGGCCAAAAATTAAAATTTTTTTTTTTTCTCTTTTTTCAATGTTTCGATACTCCATTCGATCGGAAATTTTCCGCTGATTACGAATAACACCGAGTTTTAGTCGAAATCTCAAAATATCAATGTGAAAAAGGCGAAATTTCGCTGATCACGAATAACACCCCTTTTCGTCGAAATCTCAATATTTCTATGAGAAAAAGGCGAAAAACGAAAAAAATCACTTTTTGGACGATTTTCAATGAAATTTCTAGTTTCTCAAGGAAACTGGTACTGAATCAGTAATCAGCGAGTCAAAATACATCGATATAGCGTCCTAAAAGTAAATTTAAAGAATTCAACATTTTTTTGCATTTCGGCGAAAAAGAAGTGTCTTCACTAAAATCGCTGTAACGTTGCTTCCCGATGGAGTTGGAACCCCATTCTGTATTCATTCTTTTCGTGATCGGAACCCCTTTAAAATGGCGCTTGAATCATTGTGCTATCATTATTTTTCGATTTTTCACAGATTTTTAAAGTCGGACCATCGATTTTTGCGGATTTCTCCATACATACCCCTTCTCGTTTTTTTCGCCGATTTTCATCCTGCTCTCACGGCTACAATAATTGAGATATCGGAATGATCCAAAATGCATTCTCTAAGTCTACTCGAGACGTTTTGAAAACGCACGTCAAAACCCAAAATCGATGGAACGGGAGCCAAGTTATGACCATTTGAAATTTCGAGATTTTCAGGTTTTCGAAAAGGTGGGCCAAAAATTAAAATGTTTTTTTTTTCTCTTTTTTCAATGTTCCGATACCCCATTCGATCGGAAATTTTCCGCTGATTACGAATAACACCGAGTTTTAGTCGAAATCTCAAAATATCAATGTGAAAAAGGCGAAATTTCGATGATCACGAATAACACCCCTTTTCGTCGAATTCTCAATATTTCTATGAGAAAAAGGCGAAAAACGAAAAAAATCACTTTTGGGACGATTTTAAATAAAATTTCGAGCTTCTCAAGGAAACGGGTACTGAATCAGTAATCAGCGAGTCAAAATACATCGATATAGCGTCCTAAAATTAAATTTAAAGAATTCAACATTTTTTTGCATTTCGGCGAAAAAGAAGTGTCTTCACTAAAATCGCTGTAACGTTGCTTCCCGATGGAGTTGGAACCCCACTCTGTATTCATTCTTTTCGTGATCGGAACCCCTTTAAAATGGCGCTTGAATCATTGTGCTATCATTATTTTTCGATTTCTCACAGATTTTAAAAGTCGGACCATCGAATTTTGCGGATTTCTCCATACATACCCATTCTCATTTTTTTCACCGATGTTCATCCTGCTCTCACGGCTACAATAATTGAGATATCGGGATGATCCAAAATGCATTCTCTAAGTCTACTCGAGACGTTTTGAAAACGCACGTCAAAACCCAAAATCAATGAAACGGGAGCAAAGTTATGACCATTTGAAATTTCGAGATTTTTAGGTTTTCGAAAAGGTGGGCCAAAAATTAAAATTTTTTTTTTTTCTCTTTTTTCAATGTTTCGATACCCCATTCGATCGGAAATTTTCCGCTGATTACGAATAACACCGAGTTTTAGTCGAAATCTCAAAATATCAATGTGAAAAAGGCGAAATTTCGCTGATCACGAATAACACCCCTTTTCGTCGAAATCTCAATATTTCTATGAGAAAAAGGCGAAAAACGAAAAAAATCACTTTTTGGACGATTTTCAATGAAATTTCTAGTTTCTCAAGGAAACTGGTACTGAATCAGTAATCAGCGAGTCAAAATACATCGATATAGCGTCCTAAAAGTAAATTTAAAGAATTCAACATTTTTTTGCATTTCGGCGAAAAAGAAGTGCCTTCACTAAAATCGCTGTAACGTTGTTTCCCGATGGAGTTGAAACCCCACTCTGTGCTCATTCTTTTCGCGATCGAAACCCCTTTAGAATGGCGCTTGAATCATTGTGCTATCATTATTTTTCGATTTTTCACAGATTTTTAAAGTCGGACCATCGATTTTTGCGGATTTCTCCATACATACCCCTTCTCGTTTTTTTCGCCGATTTTCATCCTGCTCTCACGGCTACAATAATTGAGATATCGGAATGATCCAAAATGCATTCTCTAAGTCTACTCGAGACGTTTTGAAAACGCACGTCAAAACCCAAAATCGATGAAACGGGAGCAAAGTTATGACCATTTGAAATTTCGAGATTTTTAGGTTTTCGAAAAGGTGGGCCAAAAATTAAAATTTTTTTTTTTTCTCTTTTTTCAATGTTTCGATACCCCATTCGATCGGAAATTTTCCGCTGATTACGAATAACACCGAGCTTTAGTCGAAATCTCAAAATATCAATGTGAAAAAGGCGAAATTTCGATGATCACGAATAACACCCCTTTTCGTCGAAATCTCAATATTTCTATGAGAAAAAGGCGAAAAACGAAAAAAATCACTTTTTGGACGATTTTCAATGAAATTTCTAGTTTCTTAAGGAAACTGGTACTGAATCAGTAATCAGCGAGTCAAAATACATCGATATAGCGTCCTAAAAGTAAATTTAAAGAATTCAACATTTTTTTGCATTTCGGCGAAAAAGAAGTGTCTTCACTAAAATCGCTGTAACGTTGCTTCCCGATGGAGTTGGAACCCCATTCTGTATTCATTCTTTTCGTGATCGGAACCCCTTTAAAATGGCGCTTGAATCATTGTGCTATCATTATTTTTCGATTTTTCACAGATTTTTAAAGTCGGACCATCGATTTTTGCGGATTTCTCCATACATACCCCTTCTCGTTTTTTTCGCCGATTTTCATCCTGCTCTCACGGCTACAATAATTGAGATATCGGGATGATCCAAATTGCATTCTCTAAGTCTACTCGAGACGTTTTGAAAACGCACGTCAAAACCCAAAATCGATGGAACGGGAGCCAAGTTATGACCATTTGAAATTTCGAGATTTTCAGGTTTTCGAAAAGGTGGGCCAAAAATTAAAATGTTTTTTTTTTCTCTTTTTTCAATGTTCCGATACCCCATTCGATCGGAAATTTTCCGCTGATTACGAATAACACCGAGTTTTAGTCGAAATCTCAAAATATCAATGTGAAAAAGGCGAAATTTCGATGATCACGAATAACACCCCTTTTCGTCGAATTCTCAATATTTCTATGAGAAAAAGGCGAAAAACGAAAAAAATCACTTTTGGGACGATTTTAAATAAAATTTCGAGCTTCTCAAGGAAACGGGTACTGAATCAGTAATCAGCGAGTCAAAATACATCGATATAGCGTCCTAAAATTAAATTTAAAGAATTCAACATTTTTTTGCATTTCGGCGAAAAAGAAGTGTCTTCACTAAAATCGCTGTAACGTTGCTTCCCGATGGAGTTGGAACCCCACTCTGTATTCATTCTTTTCGTGATCGGAACCCCTTTAAAATGGCGCTTGAATCATTGTGCTATCATTATTTTTCGATTTCTCACAGATTTTAAAAGTCGGACCATCGAATTTTGCGGATTTCTCCATACATACCCATTCTCATTTTTTTCACCGATGTTCATCCTGCTCTCACGGCTACAATAATTGAGATATCGGGATGATCCAAAATGCATTCTCTAAGTCTACTCGAGACGTTTTGAAAACGCACGTCAAAACCCAAAATCAATGAAACGGGAGCAAAGTTATGACCATTTGAAATTTCGAGATTTTTAGGTTTTCGAAAAGGTGGGCCAAAAATTAAAATTTTTTTTTTTTCTCTTTTTTCAATGTTTCGATACCCCATTCGATCGGAAATTTTCCGCTGATTACGAATAACACCGAGTTTTAGTCGAAATCTCAAAATATCAATGTGAAAAAGGCGAAATTTCGCTGATCACGAATAACACCCCTTTTCGTCGAAATCTCAATATTTCTATGAGAAAAAGGCGAAAAACGAAAAAAATCACTTTTTGGACGATTTTCAATGAAATTTCTAGTTTCTCAAGGAAACTGGTACTGAATCAGTAATCAGCGAGTCAAAATACATCGATATAGCGTCCTAAAAGTAAATTTAAAGAATTCAACATTTTTTTGCATTTCGGCGAAAAAGAAGTGCCTTCACTAAAATCGCTGTAACGTTGTTTCCCGATGGAGTTGAAACCCCACTCTGTGCTCATTCTTTTCGCGATCGAAACCCCTTTAGAATGGCGCTTGAATCATTGTGCTATCATTATTTTTCGATTTTTCACAGATTTTTAAAGTCGGACCATCGATTTTTGCGGATTTCTCCATACATACCCCTTCTCGTTTTTTTCGCCGATTTTCATCCTGCTCTCACGGCTACAATAATTGAGATATCGGAATGATCCAAAATGCATTCTCTAAGTCTACTCGAGACGTTTTGAAAACGCACGTCAAAACCCAAAATCGATGGAACGGGAGCCAAGTTATGACCATTTGAAATTTCGAGATTTTCAGGTTTTCGAAAAGGTGGGCCAAAAATTAAAATTTTTTTTTTTTCTCTTTTTTCAATGTTTCGATACCCCATTCGATCGGAAATTTTCCGCTGATTACGAATAACACCGAGCTTTAGTCGAAATCTCAAAATATCAATGTGAAAAAGGCGAAATTTCGATGATCACGAATAACACCCCTTTTCGTCGAATTCTCAATATTTCTATGAGAAAAAGGCGAAAAACGAAAAAAATCACTTTTGGGACGATTTTAAATAAAATTTCGAGCTTCTCAAGGAAACGGGTACTGAATCAGTAATCAGCGAGTCAAAATACATCGATATAGCGTCCTAAAATTAAATTTAAAGAATTCAACATTTTTTTGCATTTCGGCGAAAAAGAAGTGTCTTCACTAAAATCGCTGTAACGTTGCTTCCCGATGGAGTTGGAACCCCACTCTGTATTCATTCTTTTCGTGATCGGAACCCCTTTAAAATGGCGCTTGAATCATTGTGCTATCATTATTTTTCGATTTCTCACAGATTTTAAAAGTCGGACCATCGAATTTTGCGGATTTCTCCATACATACCCATTCTCATTTTTTTCACCGATGTTCATCCTGCTCTCACGGCTACAATAATTGAGATATCGGGATGATCCAAAATGCATTCTCTAAGTCTACTCGAGACGTTTTGAAAACGCACGTCAAAACCCAAAATCAATGAAACGGGAGCAAAGTTATGACCATTTGAAATTTCGAGATTTTTAGGTTTTCGAAAAGGTGGGCCAAAAATTAAAATTTTTTTTTTTTCTCTTTTTTCAATGTTTCGATACCCCATTCGATCGGAAATTTTCCGCTGATTACGAATAACACCGAGTTTGAGTCGAAATCTCAAAATATCAATGTGAAAAAGGCGAAATTTCGCTGATCACGAATAACACCCCTTTTCGTCGAAATCTCAATATTTCTATGAGAAAAAGGCGAAAAACGAAAAAAATCACTTTTTGGACGATTTTATATAAAATTTCGAGTTTCTCAAGGAAACGGGTACTGAATCAGTAATCAGCGAGTCAAAATACATCGATATAGCGTCCTAAACAAAAATTTAAAGAATTCAACATTTTTTTGCATTTCGGCGAAAATGAAGTGCCTTTACTAAAATCTCTGTAACGTTGCTTCCCGATGGAGTTGGAACCCCACTCTGTACTCATTGTTTTCGTGGTCGAAAACCCTTAAGAATGGCGCTTGAATCATTCTGCTATCATCATTTTTCGATTTTTCACAGATTTTTCAAGTCGGACCATCGATTTTTGCGGATTTCTCCATACATACCCCTTCTCATTTTTCTCGCCGATATTCAACCTGCTCTCACAGCTACAATAATTGAGATATCGGGATGATCCAAAATGTATTCTCTAAGTCTACTGGAGACGTTTTGAAAACGCACGTCAAAACCCAAAATCGATGAAACGGGAGCAAAGTTATGACCATTTGAAATTTCGAGATTTTTAGGTTTTCGAAAAGGTGGGCCAAAAATTAAAATTTTTTTTTTTTCTCTTTTTTCAATGTTTCGATACCCCATTCGATCGGAAATTTTCGGCTGATTACGAATAACACCGAGTTTTAGTCGAAATCTCAAAATACCAATGTGAAAAAGGCGAAATTTCGCTGATCACGAATAACACCCCTTTTCGTCGAAATCTCAATATTTCTATGAGAAAAAGGCGAAAAACGAAAAAAATCACTTTTTGGACGATTTTCAATGAAATTTTTAGTTTCTCAAGGAAACTGGTACTGAATCAGTAATCAGCGAGTCAAAATACATCGATATAGCGTCCTAAATGTAAATTTAAATAATTCAACATTTTTTTGCATTTCGGCGTAAAGAAGTGTCGTCACTAAAATCGCGGTAACGTTGCTTCCCGATGGAGTTGGAACCCCACTCTGTGCTCATTCTTTTCGCGATCGAAACCCCTTTAAAATGGCGCTTGAATCATTGTGCTATCATTATTTTTCGATTTTTCACAGATTTTTAAAGTCGGACCATCGATTTTTGCGGATTTCTCCATGCATACCCCTTCTCATTTTTTTCGCCGATTTTCATCCTGCTCTCACGGCTACAATAATTGAGATATCGGGATGATCCAAAATGTATTCTCTAAGTCTACTGGAGACGTTTTGAAAACGCACGTCAAAACCCAAAATCGATGAAACGGGAGCAAAGTTATGACCATTTGAAATTTCGAGATTTTTAGGTTTTCGAAAAGGTGGACCGAAAATTAAAATTTTTTTTTTTTCTCTTTTTTCAATGTTTCGATACCCCATTCGATCGGAAATTTTCCGCTGATTACGAATAACACCGAGTTTTCGTCGAAATCTCAATATTTCTATGAGAAAAAGGCGAAAAACGAAAAAAATCACTTTTGGGACGATTTTAAATAAAATTTCGAGCTTCTCAAGGAAACGGGTACTGAATCAGTAATCAGCGAGTCAAAATACATCGATATAGCGTCCTAAAAGTAAATTTAAAGAATTCAACATTTTTTTGCATTTCGGCGTAAAGAAGTGTCGTCACTAAAATCGCGGTAACGTTGCTTCCCGATGGAGTTGGAACCCCACTCTGTGCTCATTCTTTTCGCGATCGAAACCCCTTTAGAATGGCGTTTGAATCATTGTGCTATCATTATTTTTCGGTTTTTCACAGATTTTTAAAGTCGGACCATCGATTTTTGCGGATTTCTTCATACATACCCCTTCTCATTTTTTTCGCCGATTTTCATCCTGCTCTCACGGCTACAATAACTGAGATATCGGAATGATCCAAAATGCATTGTCTAAGTCTACTCGAGACGTTCTGAAAACGCACGTCAAAACCTAAAATCGATGGAACGGGAGCCAAGTTATGACCATTTGAAATTTCGAGATTTTTAGGTTTTCGAAAAGGTGGGCCAAAAATTAAAATTTTTTTTTTTTCTCTTTTTTCAATGTTTCGATACTCCATTCGATCGGAAATTTTCCGCTGATTACGAATAACACCGAGTTTTAGTCGAAATCTCAAAATATCAATGTGAAAAAGGCGAAATTTCGCTGATCACGAATAACACCCCTTTTCGTCGAAATCTCAATATTTCTATGAGAAAAAGGCGAAAAACGAAAAAAATCACTTTTGGGACGATTTTAAATAAAATGTCGAGCTTCTCAAGGAAACGGGTACTGAATCAGTAATCAGCGAGTCAAAATACATCGATATAGCGTCCTAAAAGTAAATTTAAAGAATTCAACATTTTTTTGCATTTCGGCGAAAAAGAAGTGTCTTCACTAAAATCGCTGTAACGTTGCTTCCCGATGGAGTTGGAACCCCACTCTGTACTCATTCTTTTCGCGATCGAAACCCCTGTAAAATGGCGCTGGAATCATTGTGCTATCATTATTTTTCGATTTTTCACAGATTTTAAAAGTCGGACCATCGAATTTTGCGGATTTCTCCATACATACCCATTCTCATTTTTTTCACCGATGTTCATCCTGCTCTCACGGCTACAATAATTGAGATATCGGGATGATCCAAAATGCATTCTCTAAGTCTACTCGAGACGTTTTGAAAACGCACGTCAAAACCCAAAATCAATGAAACGGGAGCAAAGTTATGACCATTTGAAATTTCGAGATTTTTAGGTTTTCGAAAAGGTGGGCCAAAAATTAAAATTTTTTTTTTTTCTCTTTTTTCAATGTTTCGATACTCCATTCGATCGGAAATTTTCCGCTGATTACGAATAACACCGAGTTTTAGTCGAAATCTCAAAATATCAATGTGAAAAAGGCGAAATTTCGCTGATCACGAATAACACCCCTTTTCGTCGAAATCTCAATATTTCTATGAGAAAAAGGCGAAAAACGAAAAAAATCACTTTTTGGACGATTTTAAATAAAATTTCGAGCTTCTCAAGGAAACGGGTACTGAATCAGTAATCAGCGAGTCAAAATACATCGATATAGCGTCCTAAAAGTAAATTTAAAGAATTCAACATTTTTTTGCATTTCAGCGAAAAAGAAGTGTCTTCACTAAAATCGCTGTAACGTTGCTTCCCGATGGAGTTGGAACCCCACTCTGAATTCATTCTTTTCGTGATCGGAACCCCTTTAAAATGGCGCTTGAATCATTGTGCTATCATTATTTTTCGATTTTTCACAGATTTTTAAAGTCGGACCATCGATTTTTGCGGATTTCTCCATACATACCCCTTCTCATTTTTTTCGCCGATTTTCATCCTGCTCTCACGGCTACAATAATTGAGATATCGGGATGATCCACATTGCATTCTCTAAGTCTACTCGAGACGTTTTGAAAACGCACGTCAAAACCCAAAATCGATGAAACGGGAGCAAAGTTATGACCATTTGAAATTTCGAGATTTTTAGGTTTTCGAAAAGGTGGGCGAAAAATTAAAATTTTTTTTTTTTCTCTTTTTTGAATGTTTCGATACCCCATTCGATCGGAAATTTTCCGCTGATTACGAATAACACCGAGTTTTAGTCGAAATCTCAATATATCAATGTCAAAAAGGGAAAATTTCGCTGATCACGAATTACACCCCTTTTCGTCGAAATCTCAATATTTCTATGAGAAAAAGGCGAAAAACGAAAAAAATCACTTTTTGGACGATTTTCAATGAAATTTCTAGTTTCTCAAGGAAACGGGTACTGAATCAGTTATCAGCAAGTCAAAATACATCGATATAGCGTCCTAAAAGAAAATTTACAGAATTCAAAATATTTTTACATTTCGGCGAAAAAGAAGTGGCTTCACTAAAATCGCTGTAACGTTGCTTCCCGATGGAGTTGGAACTCCACTCTGAGCTCATTGTTTTCGTGGTCGAAAACCCTTAAGAATGGCGCTTGAATCATTCTGCTATCATCATTTTTCGATTTTTCACAGATTTTTCAAGTCGGACCATCGATTTTTGCGGCTTTCTCCATACATACCCCTTCTCATTTTTCTCGCCGATATTCAACCTGCTCTCACAGCTACAATAATTGAGATATCGGGATGATCCAAAATGTATTCTCTAAGTCTACTGGAGACGTTTTGAAAACGCACGTCAAAACCCAAAATCGATGAAACGGGAGCAAAGTTATGACCATTTGAAATTTCGAGATTTTTAGGTTTTCGAAAAGGTGGGCGAAAAATTAAAATTTTTTTTTTTCTCTTTTTTGAATGTTTCGATACCCCATTCGATCGGAAATTTTCCGCTGATTACGAATAACACCGAGTTTTAGTCGAAATCTCAAAATATCAATGTGAAAACGGCGAAATTTCGCTGATCACGAATAACACCCCTTTTCGTCGAAATCTCAATATTTCTATGAGAAAAAGGCGAAAAACGAAAAAAATCACTTTTTGGACGATTTTCAATGAAATTTCTAGTTTCTCAAGGAAACTGGTACTGAATCAGTAATCAGCGAGTCAAAATACATCGATATAGCGTCCTAAAAGTAAATTTAAAGAATTCAACATTTTTTTGCATTTCGGCGAAAAAGAAGTGTCTTCACTAAAATCGCTGTAACGTTGCTTCCCGATGGAGTTGGAACCCCACTCTGTGCTCATTCTTTTCGCGATCGAAACCCCTTTAAAATGGCGCTTGAATCATTGTGCTATCATTATTTTTCGATTTTTCACAGATTTTTAAAGTCGGACCATCGATTTTTGCGGATTTCTCCATGCATACCCCTTCTCATTTTTTTCGCCGATTTTCATCCTGCTCTCACGGCTACAATAATTGAGATATCGGGATGATCCAAATTGCATTCTCTAAGTCTACTCGAGACGTTTTGAAAACGCACGTCAAAACCCAAAATCGATGAAACGGGAGCCAAGTTATGACCATTTGAAATTTCGAGATTTTTAGGTTTTCGAAAAGGTGGGCGAAAAATTAAAATTTTTTTTTTTCTCTTTTTTGAATATTTCGATACCCCATTCGATCGGAAATTTTCCGCTGATTGGGAATAACACCGAGTTTTAGTCGAAATCTCAAAATATCAATGTGAAAAAGGCGAAATTTCGCTGATCACGAATAACACCCCTTTTCGTCGAAATCTCAATATTTCTATGAGAAAAAGGCGAAAAACGAAAAAAATCACTTTTTGGACGATTTTAAATAAAATTTCGAGCTTCTCAAGGAAACTGGTACTGAATCAGTAATCAGCGAGTCAAAATACATCGATATAGCGTCCTAAAAGTAAATTTAAAGAATTCAACATTTTTTTGCATTTCGGCGAAAAAGAAGTGTCTTCACTAAAATCGCTGTAACGTTGCTTCCCGATGGAGTTGGAACCCCATTCTGTATTCATTCTTTTCGTGATCGGAACCCCTTTAAAATGGCGCTTGAATCATTGTGCTATCATTATTTTTCGATTTTTCACAGATTTTTAAAGTCGGACCATCGATTTTTGCGGATTTCTCCATACATACCCCTTCTCGTTTTTTTCGCCGATTTTCATCCTGCTCTCACGGCTACAATAATTGAGATATCGGGATAATCCAAAATGCATTCTCTAAGTCTACTCGAGACGTTTTGAAAACGCACGTCAAAACCCAAAATCGATGAAACGGGAGCCAAGTTATGACCATTTGAAATTTCGAGATTTTTAGGTTTTCGAAAAGGTGGGCGAAAAATTAAAATGTTTTTTTTTCTCTTTTTTGAATGTTTCGATACCCCATTCGATCGGAAATTTTCCGCTGATTACGAATAACACCGAGTTTTAGTCGAAATCTCAAAATATCAATGTGAAAAAGGCGAAATTTCGCTGATCACGAATAACACCCCTTTTCGTCGAAATCTCAATATTTCTATGAGAAAAAGGCGAAAAACGAAAAAAATCACTTTTTGGACGATTTTAAATAAAATTTCGAGCTTCTCAAGGAAACTGGTACTGAATCAGTAATCAGCGAGTCAAAATACATCGATATAGCGTCCTAAAAGTAAATTTAAAGAATTCAACAATTTTTTGCATTTCGGCGAAAAAGAAGTGTCTTCACTAAAATCGCTGTAACGTTGCTTCCCGATGGAGTTGGAACCCCATTCTGTATTCATTCTTTTCGTGATCGGAACCCCTTTAAAATGGCGCTTGAATCATTGTGCTATCATTATTTTTCGATTTTTCACAGATTTTTTAAGTCGGACCATCGATTTTTGCGGATTTCTCCATACATACCCCTTCTCATATTTTTCGCCGATTTTCATCCTGCTCTCACGGCTACAATAATTGAGATATCGGGATGATCCAAATTGCATTCTCTAAGTCTACTCGAGACCCAAAATCGATGAAACGGGAGCAAAGTTATGACCATTTGAAATTTCGAGATTTTTAGGTTTTCGAAAAGGTGGGCCAAAAATTAAAATTTTTTTTTTTTTTTTTTCAATGTTTCGATACCCCATTCGATCGGAAATTTTCCGCTGATTACGAATAACACCGAGCTTTAGTCGAAATCTCAAAATATCAATGTGAAAAAGGCGAAATTTCGATGATCACGAATAACACCCCTTTTCGTCGAAATCTCAATATTTCTATGAGAAAAAGGCGAAAAACGAAAAAAATCACTTTTTGGACGATTTTCAATGAAATTTCTAGTTTCTCAAGGAAACTGGTACTGAATCAGTAATCAGCGAGTCAAAATACATCGATATAGCGTCCTAAAAGTAAATTTAAAGAATTCAACATTTTTTTGCATTTCGGCGTAAAGAAGTGTCGTCACTAAAATCGCGGTAACGTTGCTTCCCGATGGAGTTGGAACCCCACTCTGTGCTCATTCTTTTCGCGATCGAAACCCCTTTAAAATGGCGCTTGAATCATTGTGCTATCATTATTTTTCGATTTTTCACAGATTTTTAAAGTCGGACCATCGATTCTTGCGGATTTCTCCATACATACCCCTTCTCATTTTTTTCGCCGATTTTCATCCTGCTCTCACGGCTACAATAATTGAGATATCGGGATGATCCAAAATGCATTCTCTAAGTCTACTCGAGACGTTTTGAAAACGCACGTCAAAACCCAAAATCGATGAAACGGGAGCCAAGTTATGACCATTTGAAATTTCGAGATTTTTAGGTTTTCGAAAAGGTGGGCGAAAAATTAAAATGTTTTTTTTTCTCTTTTTTGAATGTTTCGATACCCCATTCGATCGGAAATTTTCCGCTGATTACGAATAACACCGAGTTTTAGTCGAAATCTCAAAATATCAATGTGAAAAAGGCGAAATTTCGCTGATCACGAATAACACCCCTTTTCGTCGAAATCTCAATATTTCTATGAGAAAAAGGCGAAAAACGAAAAAAATCACTTTTTGGACGATTTTAAATAAAATTTCGAGCTTCTCAAGGAAACTGGTACTGAATCAGTAATCAGCGAGTCAAAATATATCGATATAGCGTCCTAAAAGTAAATTTAAAGAATTCAACAATTTTTTGCATTTCGGCGAAAAAGAAGTGTCTTCACTAAAATCGCTGTAACGTTGCTTCCCGATGGAGTTGGAACCCCATTCTGTATTCATTCTTTTCGTGATCGGAACCCCTTTAAAATGGCGCTTGAATCATTGTGCTATCATTATTTTTCGATTTTTCACAGATTTTTTAAGTCGGACCATCG
Organism: Oxytorus armatus; assembly: GCA_958009045.1. Taxonomy (NCBI): domain Eukaryota; kingdom Metazoa; phylum Arthropoda; class Insecta; order Hymenoptera; family Ichneumonidae; genus Oxytorus; species Oxytorus armatus. Next base: position 15,055,756 of record OY253752.1, read on the forward strand.
ATTTTTGCGGATTTCTCCATACATACCCCTTCTCATATTTTTCGCCGATTTTCATCCTGCTCTCACGGCTACAATAATTGAGATATCGGGATGATCCAAATTGCATTCTCTAAGTCTACTCGAGACGTTTTGAAAACGCACGTCAAAACCCAAAATCGATGAAACGGGAGCAAAGTTATGACCATTTGAAATTTCGAGATTTTTAGGTTTTCGAAAAGGTGGGCCAAAAATTAAAATTTTTTTTTTTTTTTTTTCAATGTTTCGATACCCCATTCGATCGGAAATTTTCCGCTGATTACGAATAACACCGAGCTTTAGTCGAAATCTCAAAATATCAATGTGAAAAAGGCGAAATTTCGATGATCACGAATAACACCCCTTTTCGTCGAAATCTCAATATTTCTATGAGAAAAAGGCGAAAAACGAAAAAAATCACTTTTTGGACGATTTTCAATGAAATTTCTAGTTTCTCAAGGAAACTGGTACTGAATCAGTAATCAGCGAGTCAAAATACATCGATATAGCGTCCTAAAAGTAAATTTAAAGAATTCAACATTTTTTTGCATTTCGGCGTAAAGAAGTGTCGTCACTAAAATCGCGGTAACGTTGCTTCCCGATGGAGTTGGAACCCCACTCTGTGCTCATTCTTTTCGCGATCGAAACCCCTTTAAAATGGCGCTTGAATCATTGTGCTATCATTATTTTTCGATTTTTCACAGATTTTTAAAGTCGGACCATCGATTCTTGCGGATTTCTCCATACATACCCCTTCTCATTTTTTTCGCCGATTTTCATCCTGCTCTCACGGCTACAATAATTGAGATATCGGGATGATCCAAAATGCATTCTCTGAATCTACTCGAGACGTTCTGAAAACGCACGTCAAAACCCAAAATCGATGAAACGGGAGCCAAGTTATGACCATTTGAAATTTCGAGATTTTTAGGTTTTCGAAAAGGTGAGCGAAAAATTAAAATTTTTTTTTTTTCTTTTTTTTGAATGTTTCGATACCCCATTCGATCGGAAATTTTCCGCTGATTACGAATAACACCGAGTTTTAGTCGAAATCTCAAAATATCAATGTGAAAACGGCGAAATTTCGCTGATCACGAATAACACCCCTTTTCGTCGAAATCTCAATATTTCTATGAGAAAAAGGCGAAAAACGAAAAAAATCACTTTTTGGACGATTTTCAATGAAATTTCTAGTTTCTCAAGGAAACTGGTACTGAATCAGTAATCAGCGAGTCAAAATACATCGATATAGCGTCCTAAAAGTAAATTTAAAGAATTCTACATTTTTTTGCATTTCGGCGAAAAAGAAGTGCCTTCACTAAAATCGCTGTAACGTTGTTTCCCGATGGAGTTGAAACCCCACTCTGTGCTCATTCTTTTCGCGATCGAAACCCCTTTAGAATGGCGCTTGAATCATTGTGCTATCATTATTTTTCGATTTTTCACAGATTTTTAAAGTCGGACCATCGATTTTTGCGGATTTCTCCATACATACCCCTTCTCGTTTTTTTCGCCGATTTTCATCCTGCTCTCACGGCTACAATAATTGAGATATCGGGATGATCCAAATTGCATTCTCTAAGTCTACTCGAGACGTTTTGAAAACGCACGTCAAAACCCAAAATCGATGAAACGGGAGCAAAGTTATGACCATTTGAAATTTCGAGATTTTTAGGTTTTCGAAAAGATGGGACAAAAATTAAAATTTTTTTTTTTTTTTTTTTCAATGTTTCGATACCCCATTCGATCGGAAATTTTCCGCTGATTACGAATAACACCGAGCTTTAGTCGAAATCTCAAAATATCAATGTGAAAAAGGCGAAATTTCGATGATCACGAATAACACCCCTTTTCGTCGAATTCTCAATATTTCTATGAGAAAAAGGCGAAAAACGAAAAAAATCACTTTTTGGACGATTTTCAATGAAATTTCTAGTTTCTCAAGGAAACTGGTACTGAATCAGTAATCAGCGAGTCAAAATACATCGATATAGCGTCCTAAAAGTAAATTTAAAGAATTCAACATTTTTTTGCATTTCGGCGAAAAAGAAGTGTCTTCACTAAAATCGCTGTAACGTTGCTTCCCGATGGAGTTGGAACCCCACTCTGTACTCATTCTTTTCGTGATCGAAACCCCTTTAAAATGGCACTTGAATCATTGTGCTATCATTATTTTTCGATTTTTCACAGATTTTTAAAGTCGGACCATCGATTTTTGCGGATTTCTCCATACATACCCCTTCTCGTTTTTTTCGCCGATTTTCATCCTGCTCTCACGGCTACAATAATTGAGATATCGGGATGATCCAAAATGCATTCTCTAAGTCTACTCGAGACGTTTTGAAAACGCACGTCAAAACCCAAAATCGATGAAACGGGAGCCAAGTTATGACCATTTGAAATTTCGAGATTTTTAGGTTTTCGAAAAGGTGGGCGAAAAATTAAAATGTATTTTTTTCTCTTTTTTGAATGTTTCGATACCCCATTCGATCGGAAATTTTCCGCTGATTACGAATAACACCGAGTTTTAGTCGAAATCTCAAAATATCAATGTGAAAAAGGCGAAATTTCGCTGATCACGAATAACACCCCTTTTCGTCGAAATCTCAATATTTCTATGAGAAAAAGGCGAAAAACGAAAAAAATCACTTTTTGGACGATTTTAAATAAAATTTCGAGCTTCTCAAGGAAACTGGTACTGAATCAGTAATCAGCGAGTCAAAATACATCGATATAGCGTCCTAAAAGTAAATTTAAAGAATTCAACATTTTTTTGCATTTCGGCGAAAAAGAAGTGTCTTCACTAAAATCGCTGTAACGTTGCTTCCCGATGGAGTTGGAACCCCATTCTGTATTCATTCTTTTCGTGATCGGAACCCCTTTAAAATGGCGCTTGAATCATTGTGCTATCATTATTTTTCGATTTTTCACAGATTTTTTAAGTCGGACCATCGATTTTTGCGGATTTCTCCATACATACCCCTTCTCATTTTTTTCGCCGATTTTCATCCTGCTCTCACGGCTACAATAATTGAGATATCGGGATGATCCAAAATGCATTCTCTAAGTCTACTCGAGACGTTTTGAAAACGCACGTCAAAACCCAAAATCGATGAAACGGGAGCAAAGTTATGACCATTTGAAATTTCGAGATTTTTAGGTTTTCGAAAAGGTGGGCCAAAAATTAAAATTTTTTTTTTTTCTCTTTTTTCAATGTTTCGATACCCCATTCGATCGGAAATTTTCGGCTGATTACGAATAACACCGAGTTTTAGTCGAAATCTCAAAATATCAATGTGAAAACGGCGAAATTTCGCTGATCACGAATAACACCCCTTTTCGTCGAAATCTCAATATTTCTATGAGAAAAAGGCGAAAAACGAAAAAAATCACTTTTTGGACGATTTTATATAAAATTTCGAGTTTCTCAAGGAAACGGGTACTGAATCAGTAATCAGCGAGTCAAAATACATCGATATAGCGTCCTAAACAAAAATTTAAAGAATTCAACATTTTTTTGCGTTTCGGCGAAAATGAAGTGCCTTTACTAAAATCTCTGTAACGTTGCTTCCCGATGGAGTTGGAACCCCACTCTGTACTCATTGTTTTCGTGGTCGAAAACCCTTAAGAATGGCGCTTGAATCATTCTGCTATCATCATTTTTCGATTTTTCACAGATTTTTCAAGTCGGACCATCGATTTTTGCGGATTTCTCCATACATACCCCTTCTCATTTTTCTCTCCGATATTCAACCTGGTCTCACGGCTACAATAATTGAGATATCGGGATGATCCAAAATGCATTCTCTAAGTCTACTCGAGACGTTTTGAAAACGCACGTCAAAACCCAAAATCGATGAAACGGGAGCCAAGTTATGACCATTTGAAATTTCGAGATTTTTAGGTTTTCGAAAAGGTGGGCGAAAAATTAAAAAATTTTTTTTTCTCTTTTTTGAATATTTCGATACCCCGTTCGATCGGAAATTTTCCGCTGATTACGAATAACACCGAGTTTTAGTCGAAATCTCAAAATATCAATGTGAAAAAGGCGAAATTTCGCTGATCACGAATAACACCCCTTTTCGTCGAAATCTCAATATTTCTATGAGAAAAAGGCGAAAAACGAAAAAAATCACTTTTGGGACGATTTTAAATAAAATTTCGAGCTTCTCAAGGAAACGGGTACTGAATCAGTAATCAGCGAGTCAAAATACATCGATATAGCGTCCTAAAAGTAAATTTAAAGAATTCAACATTTTTTTGCATTTCGGCGAAAAAGAAGTGTCTTCACTAAAATCGCTGTAACGTTGCTTCCCGATGGAGTTGGAACCCCACTCTGTATTCATTCTTTTCGTGATCGGAACCCCTTTAAAATGGCGCTTGAATCATTGTGCTATCATTATTTTCGTGATCGGAACCCCTTTAAAATGGCGCTTGAATCATTGTGCTATCATTATTTTTCGATTTTTCACAGATTTTTAAAGTCGGACCATCGATTTTTGCGGATTTCTCCATACATACCCCTTCTCATTTTTTTCGCCGATTTTCATCCTGCTCTCACGTCTACAATAATTGAGATATCGGGATGATCCAAAATGCATTCTCTGAATCTACTCGAGACGTTCTGAAAACGCACGTCAAAACCCAAAATCGATGAAACGGGAGCCAAGTTATGACCATTTGAAATTTCGAGATTTTTAGGTTTTCGAAAAGGTGGGCGAAAAATTGAAATTTTTTTTTTTTCTCTTTTTTGAATGTTTCGATACCCCATTCGATCGGAAATTTTCCGCTGATTACGAATAACACCGAGTTTTAGTCGAAATCTCAAAATATCAATGTGAAAAAGGCGAAATTTCGCTGATCACGAATAACACCCCTTTTCGTCGAAATCTCAATATTTCTATGAGAAAAAGGCGAAAAACGAAAAAAATCACTTTTTGGACGATTTTCAATGAAATTTCTAGTTTCTCAAGGAAACTGGTACTGAATCAGTAATCAGCGAGTCAAAATACATCGATATAGCGTCCTAAAAGTAAATTTAAAGAATTCAACATTTTTTTGCATTTCGGCAAAAAGAAGTGCCTTCACTAAAATCGCTGTAACGTTGTTTCCCGATGGAGTTGAAACCCCACTCTGTGCTCATTCTTTTCGCGATCGAAACCCCTTTAGAATGGCGCTTGAATCATTGTGCTATCATTATTTTTCGATTTTTCACAGATTTTTAAAGTCGGACCATCGATTTTTGCGGATTTCTCCATACATACCCCTTCTCGTTTTTTTCGCCGATTTTCATCCTGCTCTCACGGCTACAATAACTGAGATATCGGAATGATCCAAAATGCATTCTCTAAGTCTACTCGAGACGTTTTGAAAACGCACGTCAAAACCCAAAATCGATGAAACGGGAGCAAAGTTATGACCATTTGAAATTTCGAGATTTTTAGGTTTTCGAAAAGGTGGGCCAAAAATTAAAATTTTTTTTTTTTCTCTTTTTTCAATGTTTCGATACCCCATTCGATCGGAAATTTTCCGCTGATTACGAATAACGCCGAGTTTTAGTCGAAATCTCAAAATATCAATGTGAAAAAGGCGAAATTTCGCTGATCACGAATAACACCCCTTTTCGTCGAAATCTCAATATTTCTATGAGAAAAAGGCGAAAAACGAAAAAAATCACTTTTTGGACGATTTTCAATGAAATTTCTAGTTTCTCAAGGAAACTGGTACTGAATCAGTAATCAGCGAGTCAAAATACATCGATATAGCGTCCTAAAAGTAAATTTAAAGAATTCAACATTTTTTTGCATTTCGGCGTAAAGAAGTGTCGTCACTAAAATCGCGGTAACGTTGCTTCCCGATGGAGTTGGAACCCCACTCTGTGCTCATTCTTTTCGCGATCGAAACCCCTTTAAAATGGCGCTTGAATCATTGTGCTATCATTATTTTTCGATTTTTCACAGAGTTTTAAAGTCGGACCATCGATTCTTGCGGATTTCTCCATACATACCCCTTCTCATTTTTTTCGCCGATTTTCATCCTGCTCTCACGGCTACAATAATTGAGATATCGGGATGATCCAAAATGCATTCTCTGAATCTACTCGAGACGTTCTGAAAACGCACGTCAAAACCCAAAATCGATGAAACGGGAGCCAAGTTATGACCATTTGAAATTTCGAGATTTTTAGGTTTTCGAAAAGGTGAGCGAAAAATTAAAATTTTTTTTTTTTCTCTTTTTTGAATGTTTCGATACCCCATTCGATCGGAAATTTTCCGCTGATTACGAATAACACCGAGTTTTAGTCGAAATCTCAAAATATCAATGTGAAAAAGGCGAAATTTCGCTGATCACGAATAACACCCCTTTTCGTCGAAATCTCAATATTTCTATGAGAAAAAGGCGAAAAACGAAAAAAATCACTTTTTGGACAATTTTCAATGAAATTTCTAGTTTCTCAAGGAAACTGGTACTGAATCAGTAATCAGCGAGTCAAAATACATCGATATAGCGTCCTAAAAGTAAATTTAAAGAATTCTACATTTTTTTGCATTTCGGCGAAAAAGAAGTGCCTTCACTAAAATCGCTGTAACGTTGTTTCCCGATGGAGTTGAAACCCCACTCTGTGCTCATTCTTTTCGCGATCGAAACCCCTTTAGAATGGCGCTTGAATCATTGTGCTATCATTATTTTTCGATTTTTCACAGATTTTTAAAGTCGGACCATCGATTTTTGCGGATTTCTCCATACCCCTTCTCGTTTTTTTCGCCGATTTTCATCCTGCTCTCACGGCTACAATAATTGAGATATCGGGATGATCCAAATTGCATTCTCTAAGTCTACTCGAGACGTTTTGAAAACGCACGTCAAAACCCAAAATCGATGAAACGGGAGCAAAGTTATGACCATTTGAAATTTCGAGATTTTTAGGTTTTCGAAAAGATGGGCCAAAAATTAAAATTTTTTTTTTTTTTTTTTCAATGTTTCGATACCCCATTCGATCGGAAATTTTCCGCTGATTACGAATAACACCGAGCTTTAGTCGAAATCTCAAAATATCAATGTGAAAAAGGCGAAATTTCGATGATCACGAATAACACCCCTTTTCGTCGAAATCTCAATATTTCTATGAGAAAAAGGCGAAAAACGAAAAAAATCACTTTTTGGACGATTTTCAATGAAATTTCTAGTTTCTCAAGGAAACTGGTACTGAATCAGTAATCAGCGAGTCAAAATACATCGATATAGCGTCCTAAAAGTAAATTTAAAGAATTCAACATTTTTTTGCATTTCGGCGTAAAGAAGTGTCGTCACTAAAATCGCGGTAACGTTGCTTCCCGATGGAGTTGGAACCCCACTCTGTGCTCATTCTTTTCGCGATCGAAACCCCTTTAGAATGGCGCTTGAATCATTGTGCTATCATTATTTTTCGGTTTTTCACAGATTTTTAAAGTCGGACCATCGATTTTTGCGGATTTCTTCATACATACCCCTTCTAATTTTTTTCGCCGATTTTCATCCTGCTCTCACGGCTACAATAACTGAGATATCGGAATGATCCAAAATGCATTGTCTAAGTCTACTCGAGACGTTCTGAAAACGCACGTCAAAACCCAAAATCGATGGAACGGGAGCCAAGTTATGACCATTTGAAATTTCGAGATTTTTAGGTTTTCGAAAAGGTGGGCCAAAAATTGAAATTTTTTTTTTTTCTCTTTTTTGAATGTTTCGATACCCCATTCGATCGGAAATTTTCCGCTGATATCGAATAACACCGAGTTTTAGTCGAAATCTCAAAATATCAATGTGAAAAAGGCGAAATTTCGCTGATCACGAATAACACCCATTTTCGTCGAAATCTCAATATTTCTATGAGAAAAAGGCGAAAAACGAAAAAAATCACTTTTGGGACGATTTTAAATAAAATGTCGAGCTTCTCAAGGAAACGGGTACTGAATCAGTAATCAGCGAGTCAAAATACATCGATATAGCGTCCTAAAAGTAAATTTAAAGAATTCAACATTTTTTTGCATTTCGGCGAAAAAGAAGTGTCTTCACTAAAATCGCTGTAACGTTGCTTCCCGATGGAGTTGGAACCCCACTCTGTACTCATTCTTTTCGCGATCGAAACCCCTGTAAAATGGCGCTGGAATCATTGTGCTATCATTATTTTTCGATTTTTCACAGATTTTAAAAGTCGGACCATCGAATTTTGCGGATTTCTCCATACATACCCATTCTCATTTTTTTCACCGATGTTCATCCTGCTCTCACGGCTACAATAATTGAGATATCGGGATGATCCAAAATGCATTCTCTGAATCTACTCGAGACGTTCTGAAAACGCACGTCAAAACCCAAAATCGATGAAACGGGAGCCAAGTTATGACCATTTGAAATTTCGAGATTTTTAGGTTTTCGAAAAGGTGGGCCAAAAATTAAAATTTTTTTTTTTTCTCTTTTTTCAATGTTTCGATACCCCATTCGATCGGAAATTTTCCGCTGATTACGAATAACACCGAGTTTTAGTCGAAATCTCAAAATATCAATGTGAAAACGGCGAAATTTCGCTGATCACGAATAACACCCCTTTTCGTCGAAATCTCAATATTTCTATGAGAAAAAGGCGAAAAACGAAAAAAATCACTTTTTGGACGATTTTCAATGAAATTTCGAGCTTCTCAAGGAAACTGGTACTGAATCAGTAATCAGCGAGTCAAAATACATCGATATAGCGTCCTAAAAGTAAATTTAAAGAATTCAACATTTTTTTGCATTTCGGCGAAAAAGAAGTGTCTTCACTAAAATCGCTGTAACGTTGCTTCCCGATGGAGTTGGAACCCCATTCTGTATTCATTCTTTTCGCGATCGGAACCCCTTTAAAATGGCGCTTGAATCATTGTGCTATCATTATTTTTCGATTTTTCACAGATTTTTAAAGTCGGACCATCGATTTTTGCGGATTTCTCCATACATACCCCTTCTCATTTTTTTCGCCGATTTTCATCCTGCTCTCACGGCTACAATAATTGAGATATCGGGATGATCCAAAATGCATTGTCTAAGTCTACTCGAGACGTTTTGAAAACGCACGTCAAAACCCAAAATCGATGAAACGGGAGCCAAGTTATGACCATTTGAAATTTCGAGATTTTTAGGTTTTCGAAAAGGTGGGCCAAAAATTAAAATTTTTTTTTTTTTTTTTTTTTCAATATTTCGATACCCCATTCGATCGGAAATTTTCCGCTGATTACGAATAACACCGAGTTTTAGTTGAAATCTCAAAATATCAATGTGAAAAAGGCGAAATTTCGATGATCGCGAATAACACCCCTTTTCGTCGAAATCTCAATATTTCTATGAGAAAAAGGCGAAAAACGAAAAAAATCACTTTTTGGACGATTTTCAATGAAATTTCTAGTTTCTCGCGGAAACTGGTACTGAATCAGTAATCAGCGAGTCAAAATACATCGATATAGCGTCCTAAACAAAAATTTAAAGAATTCTACATTTTTTTGCATTTCGGCGTAAAGAAGTGTCTTCACTAAAATCGCTGTAACGTTGCTTCCCGATGAAGTTGGAACCCCACTCTGTGCTCATTCTTTTCGCGATCGGAACCCCTGTAAAATGGCGCTGGAATCATTGTGCTATCATTATTTTTCGATTTTTCACAGATTTTAAAAGTCGGACCATCGAATTTTGCGGATTTCTCCATACATACCCATTCTCATTTTTTTCACCGATGTTCATCCTGCTCTCACGGCTACAATAATTGAGATATCGGGATGATCCAAAATGCATTCTCTGAATCTACTCGAGACGTTCTGAAAACGCACGTCAAAACCCAAAATCGATGAAACGGGAGCCAAGTTATGACCATTTGAAATTTCGAGATTTTTAGGTTTTCGAAAAGGTGGGCCAAAAATTAAAATTTTTTTTTTTTTTTTTTTTTCAATATTTCGATACCCCATTCGATCGGAAATTTTCCGCTGATTACGAATAACACCGAGTTTTAGTTGAAATCTCAAAATATCAATGTGAAAAAGGCGAAATTTCGATGATCACGAATAACACCCCTTTTCGTCGAAATCTCAATATTTCTATGAGAAAAAGGCGAAAAACGAAAAAAATCACTTTTTGGACGATTTTCAATGAAATTTCTAGTTTCTCGAGGAAACTGGTACTGAATCAGTAATCAGCGAGTCAAAATACATCGATATAGCGTCCTAAACAAAAATTTAAAGAATTCTACATTTTTTTGCATTTCGGCGTAAAGAAGTGTCTTCACTAAAATCGCTGTAACGTTGCTTCCCGATGAAGTTGGAACCCCACTCTGTGCTCATTCTTTTCGCGATCGAAACCCCTTTAAAATGGCGATTGAATCATTGTGCTATCATTATTTTTCGATTTTTCACAGATTTTTAAAGTCGGACCATCGATTTTTGCGGATTTCTCCATACATACCCCTTCTCATTTTTTTCGCCGATTTTCATCCTGCTCTCACGGCTACAATAATAGAGATATCGGAATGATCCAAAATGCATTCTCTAAGTCTACTCGAGACGTTTTGAAAACGCACGTCAAAACCCAAAATCGATGAAACGGGAGCAAAGTTATGACCATTTGAAATTTCGAGATTTTTAGGTTTTCGAAAAGGTGGGCCAAAAATTAAAATTTTCTTTTTTTCTCTTTTTTCAATGTTTCGATACCCCATTCGATCGGAAATTTTCCGCTGATTACGAATAACACCGAGTTTTAGTCGAAATCTCAATATATCAATGTCAAAAAGGCGAAATTTCGCTGATCACGAATTACACCCCTTTTCGTCGAAATCTCAATATTTCTATGAGAAAAAGGCGAAAAACGAAAAAAATCACTTTTTGGACGATTTTCAATGAAATTTCTAGTTTCTCAAGGAAACTGGTACTGAATCAGTAATCAGCGAGTCAAAATACATCGATATAGCGTCCTAAAAGTAAATTTAAAGAATTCAACATTTTTGTGCATTTCGGCGAAAAAGAAGTGCCTTCACTAAAATCGCTGTAACGTTGTTTCCCGATGGAGTTGAAACCCCACTCTGTGCTCATTCTTTTCGCGATCGAAACCCCTTTAGAATGGCGATTGAATCATTGTGCTATCATTATTTTTCGATTTTTCACAGATTTTTAAAGTCGGACCATCGATTTTTGCGGATTTCTCCATACATACCCCTTCTCGTTTTTTTCGCCGATTTTCATCCTGCTCTCACGGCTACAATAATTGAGATATCGGAATGATCCAAAATGCATTCTCTAAGTCTACTCGAGACGTTTTGAAAACGCACGTCAAAACCCAAAATCGATGGAACGGGAGCCAAGTTATGACCATTTCAAATTTCGAGATTTTCAGGTTTTCGAAAAGGTGGGCCAAAAATTAAAATGTTTTTTTTTTCTCTTTTTTCAATGTTTCGATACCCCATTCGATCGGAAATTTTCCGCTGATTACGAATAACACCGAGTTTTAGTTGAAATCTCAAAATATCAATGTGAAAAAGGCGAAATTTCGATGATCACGAATAACACCCCTTTTCGTCGAATTCTCAATATTTCTATGAGAAAAAGGCGAAAAACGAAAAAAATCACTTTTGGGACGATTTTAAATAAAATTTCGAGCTTCTCAAGGAAACGGGTACTGAATCAGTAATCAGCGAGTCAAAATACATCGATATAGCGTCCTAAAAGTAAATTTAAAGAATTCAACATTTTTTTGCATTTCGGCGAAAAAGAAGTGTCTTCACTAAAATCGTTGTAACGTTGCTTCCCGATGGAGTTGGAACCCCACTCTGTACTCATTCTTTTCGCGATCGAAACCCCTGTAAAATGGCGCTTGAATCATTGTGCTATCATTATTTTTCGATTTTTCACAGATTTTAAAAGTCGGACCATCGAATTTTGCGGATTTCTCCATACATACCCATTCTCATTTTTTTCACCGATGTTCATCCTGCTCTCACGGCTACAATAATTGAGATATCGGGATGATCCAAAATGCATTCTCTAAGTCTACTCGAGACGTTTTGAAAACGCACGTCAAAACCCAAAATCAATGAAACGGGAGCAAAGTTATGACCATTTGAAATTTCGAGATTTTTAGGTTTTCGAAAAGGTGGGCCAAAAATTAAAATTTTTTTTTTTTCTCTTTTTTCAATGTTTCGATACCCCATTCGATCGGAAATTTTCCGCTGATTACGAATAACACCGAGTTTTAGTCGAAATCTCAAAATATCAATGTGAAAACGGCGAAATTTCGCTGATCACGAATAACACCCCTTTTCGTCGAAATCTCAATATTTCTATGAGAAAAAGGCGAAAAACGAAAAAAATCACTTTTTGGACGATTTTATATAAAATTTCGAGTTTCTCAAGGAAACGGGTACTGAATCAGTAATCAGCGAGTCAAAATACATCGATATAGCGTCCTAAACAAAAATTTAAAGAATTCAACATTTTTTTGCATTTCGGCGAAAATGAAGTGCCTTTACTAAAATCTCTGTAACGTTGCTTCCCGATGGAGTTGGAACCCCACTCTGTACTCATTGTTTTCGTGGTCGAAAACCCTTAAGAATGGCGCTTGAATCATTCTGCTATCATCATTTTTCGATTTTTCACAGATTTTTCAAGTCGGACCATCGATTTTTGCGGATTTCTCCATACATACCCCTTCTCATTTTTCTCTCCGATATTCAACCTGCTCTCACGGCTACAATAATTGAGATATCGGGATGATCCAAAATGCATTCTCTAAGTCTACTCGAGACGTTTTGAAAACGCACGTCAAAACCCAAAATCGATGAAACGGGAGCCAAGTTATGACCATTTGAAATTTCGAGATTTTTAGGTTTTCGAAAAGGTGGGCGAAAAATTAAAAATTTTTTTTTTCTCTTTTTTGAATATTTCGATACCCCATTCGATCGGAAATTTTCCGCTGATTACGAATAACACCGAGTTTTAGTCGAAATCTCAAAATATCAATGTGAAAAAGGCGAAATTTCGCTGATCACGAATAACACGCCTTTTCGTCGAAATCTCAATATTTCTATGAGAAAAAGGCGAAAAACGAAAACAATCACTTTTTGGACGATTTTCAATGAAATTTCTAGTTTCTCAAGGAAACTGGTACTGAATAGGTAATCAGCGAGTCAAAATACATCGATATAGCGTCCTAAAAGTGAATTTAAAGAATTCAACATTTTTTTGCATTTCGGCGAAAAAGAAGTGCCTTCACTAAAATCGCTGTAACGTTGTTTCCCGATGGAGTTGAAACCCCACTCTGTGCTCATTCTTTTCGCGATCGAAACCCCTTTAGAATGGCGCTTGAATCATTGTGCTATCATTATTTTTCGATTTTTCACAGATTTTTAAAGTCGGACCATCGATTTTTGCGGATTTCTCCATACATACCCCTTCTCATTTTTCTCGCCGATATTCAACCTGCTCTCACAGCTACAATAATTGAGATATCGGGATGATCCAAAATGTATTCTCTAAGTCTACTGGAGACGTTTTGAAAACGCACGTCAAAACCCAAAATCGATGAAACGGGAGCAAAGTTATGACCATTTGAAATTTCGAGATTTTTAGGTTTTCGAAAAGGTGGGCCAAAAATTAAAATTTTTTTTTTTTCTCTTTTTTCAATGTTTCGATACCCCATTCGATCGGAAATTTTCGGCTGATTACGAATAACACCGAGTTTTAGTCGAAATCTCAAAATACCAATGTGAAAAAGGCGAAATTTCGCTGATCACGAATAACACCCCTTTTCGTCGAAATCTCAATATTTCTATGAGAAAAAGGCGAAAAACGAAAAAAATCACTTTTTGGACGATTTTCAATGAAATTTTTAGTTTCTCAAGGAAACTGGTACTGAATCAGTAATCAGCGAGTCAAAATACATCGATATAGCGTCCTAAATGTAAATTTAAATAATTCAACATTTTTTTGCATTTCGGCGTAAAGAAGTGTCGTCACTAAAATCGCGGTAACGTTGCTTCCCGATGGAGTTGGAACCCCACTCTGTGCTCATTCTTTTCGCGATCGAAACCCCTTTAAAATGGCGCTTGAATCATTGTGCTATCATTATTTTTCGATTTTTCACAGATTTTTAAAGTCGGACCATCGATTTTTGCGGATTTCTCCATGCATACCCCTTCTCATTTTTTTCGCCGATTTTCATCCTGCTCTCACGGCTACAATAATTGAGATATCGGGATGATCCAAAATGTATTCTCTAAGTCTACTGGAGACGTTTTGAAAACGCACGTCAAAACCCAAAATCGATGAAACGGGAGCAAAGTTATGACCATTTGAAATTTCGAGATTTTTAGGTTTTCGAAAAGGTGGACCGAAAATTAAAATTTTTTTTTTTTCTCTTTTTTCAATGTTTCGATACCCCATTCGATCGGAAATTTTCCGCTGATTACGAATAACACCGAGTTTTCGTCGAAATCTCAATATTTCTATGAGAAAAAGGCGAAAAACGAAAAAAATCACTTTTGGGACGATTTTAAATAAAATTTCGAGCTTCTCAAGGAAACGGGTACTGAATCAGTAATCAGCGAGTCAAAATACATCGATATAGCGTCCTAAAAGTAAATTTAAAGAATTCAACATTTATTTGCATTTCGGCGTAAAGAAGTGTCGTCACTAAAATCGCGGTAACGTTGCTTCCCGATGGAGTTGGAACCCCACTCTGTGCTCATTCTTTTCGCGATCGAAACCCCTTTAAAATGGCGCTTGAATCATTGTGCTATCATTATTTTTCGATTTTTCACAGATTTTTAAAGTCGGACCATCGATTTTTGCGGATTTCTCCATGCATACCCCTTCTCATTTTTTTCGCCGATTTTCATCCTGCTCTCACGGCTACAATAATTGAGATATCGGGATGATCCAAAATGCATTCTCTAAGTCTACTCGAGACGTTTTGAAAACGCACGTCAAAACCCAAAATCGATGAAACGGGAGCAAAGTTATGACCATTTGAAATTTCGAGATTTTTAGGTTTTCTAAAAGGTGGGCCAAAAATTAAAATTTTTTTTTTTTTTTTTTTTCAATATTTCGATACCCCATTCGATCGGAAATTTTCCGCTGATTACGAATAACACCGAGTTTTAGTTGAAATCTCAAAATATCAATGTGAAAAAGGCGAAATTTCGATGATCACGAATAACACCCCTTTTCGTCGAAATCTCAATATTTCTATGAGAAAAAGGCGAAAAACGAAAAAAATCACTTTTTGGACGATTTTCAATGAAATTTCTAGTTTCTCGAGGAAACTGGTACTGAATCAGTAATCAGCGAGTCAAAATACATCGATATAGCGTCCTAAACAAAAATTTAAAGAATTCTACATTTTTTTGCATTTCGGCGTAAAGAAGTGTCTTCACTAAAATCGCTGTAACGTTGCTTCCCGATGAAGTTGGAACCCCACTCTGTGCTCATTCTTTTCGCGATCGAAACCCCTTTAAAATGGCGATTGAATCATTGTGCTATCATTATTTTTCGATTTTTCACAGATTTTTAAAGTCGGACCATCGATTTTTGCGGATTTCTCCATACATACCCCTTCTCATTTTTTTCGCCGATTTTCATCCTGCTCTCACGGCTACAATAATAGAGATATCGGAATCATCCAAAATGCATTCTCTAAGTCTACTCGAGACGTTTTGAAAACGCACGTCAAAACCCAAAATCGATGGAACGGGAGCCAAGTTATGACCATTTGAAATTTCGAGATTTTCAGGTTTTCGAAAAGGTGGGCCAAAAATTAAAATTTTTTTTTTTTCTCTTTTTTCAATGTTTCGATACCCCATTCGATCGGAAATTTTCCGCTGATTACGAATAACACCGAGTTTTAGTCGAAATCTCAAAATACCAATGTGAAATAGGCGAAATTTCGATGATCACGAATAACACCCCTTTTCGTCGAAATCTCAATATTTCTATGAGAAAAAGGCGAAAAACGAAAAAAATCACTTTTGGGACGATTTTAAATAAAATTTCGAGCTTCTCAAGGAAACGGGTACTGAATCAGTAATCAGCGAGTCAAAATACATCGATATAGCGTCCTAAAAGTAAATTTAAAGAATTCAACATTTTTTTGCATTTCGGCGAAAAAGAAGTGTCTTCATTAAAATCGCTGTAACGTTGCTTCCCGATGGAGTTGGAACCCCACTCTGTATTCATTCTTTTCGTGATCGGAACCCCTTTAAAATGGCGCTTGAATCATTGTGCTATCATTATTTTTCGATTTTTCACAGATTTTTAAAGTCGGACCATCGATTTTTGCGGATTTCTCCATACATACCCCTTCTCATTTTTCTCGCCGATATTCAACCTGCTCTCACAGCTACAATAATTGAGATATCGGGATGATCCAAAATGTATTCTCTAAGTCTACTGGAGACGTTTTGAAAACGCACGTCAAAACCCAAAATCGATGAAACGGGAGCAAAGTTATGACCATTTGAAATTTCGAGATTTTTAGGTTTTCGAAAAGGTGGGCCAAAAATTAAAATTTTTTTTTTTTCTCTTTTTTCAATGTTTCGATACCCCATTCGATCGGAAATTTTCGGCTGATTACGAATAACACCGAGTTTTAGTCGAAATCTCAAAATACCAATGTGAAAAAGGCGAAATTTCGCTGATCACGAATAACACCCCTTTTCGTCGAAATCTCAATATTTCTATGAGAAAAAGGCGAAAAACGAAAAAAATCACTTTTTGGACGATTTTCAATGAAATTTTTAGTTTCTCAAGGAAACTGGTACTGAATCAGTAATCAGCGAGTCAAAATACATCGATATAGCGTCCTAAATGTAAATTTAAATAATTCAACATTTTTTTGCATTTCGGCGTAAAGAAGTGTCGTCACTAAAATCGCGGTAACGTTGCTTCCCGATGGAGTTGGAACCCCACTCTGTGCTCATTCTTTTCGCGATCGAAACCCCTTTAAAATGGCGCTTGAATCATTGTGCTATCATTATTTTTCGATTTTTCACAGATTTTTAAAGTCGGACCATCGATTTTTGCGGATTTCTCCATGCATACCCCTTCTCATTTTTTTCGCCGATTTTCATCCTGCTCTCACGGCTACAATAATTGAGATATCGGGATGATCCAAAATGTATTCTCTAAGTCTACTGGAGACGTTTTGAAAACGCACGTCAAAACCCAAAATCGATGAAACGGGAGCAAAGTTATGACCATTTGAAATTTCGAGATTTTTAGGTTTTCGAAAAGGTGGACCGAAAATTAAAATTTTTTTTTTTTCTCTTTTTTCAATGTTTCGATACCCCATTCGATCGGAAATTTTCCGCTGATTACGAATAACACCGAGTTTTCGTCGAAATCTCAATATTTCTATGAGAAAAAGGCGAAAAACGAAAAAAATCACTTTTGGGACGATTTTAAATAAAATTTCGAGCTTCTCAAGGAAACGGGTACTGAATCAGTAATCAGCGAGTCAAAATACATCGATATAGCGTCCTAAAAGTAAATTTAAAGAATTCAACATTTTTTTGCATTTCGGCGTAAAGAAGTGTCGTCACTAAAATCGCGGTAACGTTGCTTCCCGATGGAGTTGGAACCCCACTCTGTGCTC
Organism: Oxytorus armatus; assembly: GCA_958009045.1. Taxonomy (NCBI): domain Eukaryota; kingdom Metazoa; phylum Arthropoda; class Insecta; order Hymenoptera; family Ichneumonidae; genus Oxytorus; species Oxytorus armatus. Next base: position 15,073,408 of record OY253752.1, read on the forward strand.
ATTCTTTTCGCGATCGAAACCCCTTTAAAATGGCGCTTGAATCATTGTGCTATCATTATTTTTCGATTTTTCACAGATTTTTAAAGTCGGACCATCGATTTTTGCGGATTTCTCCATGCATACCCCTTCTCATTTTTTTCGCCGATTTTCATCCTGCTCTCACGGCTACAATAATTGAGATATCGGGATGATCCAAAATGCATTCTCTAAGTCTACTCGAGACGTTTTGAAAACGCACGTCAAAACCCAAAATCGATGAAACGGGAGCAAAGTTATGACCATTTGAAATTTCGAGATTTTTAGGTTTTCTAAAAGGTGGGCCAAAAATTAAAATTTTTTTTTTTTTTTTTTTTTCAATATTTCGATACCCCATTCGATCGGAAATTTTCCGCTGATTACGAATAACACCGAGTTTTAGTTGAAATCTCAAAATATCAATGTGAAAAAGGCGAAATTTCGATGATCACGAATAACACCCCTTTTCGTCGAAATCTCAATATTTCTATGAGAAAAAGGCGAAAAACGAAAAAAATCACTTTTTGGACGATTTTCAATGAAATTTCTAGTTTCTCGAGGAAACTGGTACTGAATCAGTAATCAGCGAGTCAAAATACATCGATATAGCGTCCTAAACAAAAATTTAAAGAATTCTACATTTTTTTGCATTTCGGCGTAAAGAAGTGTCTTCACTAAAATCGCTGTGACGTTGCTTCCCGATGAAGTTGGAACCCCACTCTGTGCTCATTCTTTTCGCGATCGAAACCCCTTTAAAATGGCGATTGAATCATTGTGCTATCATTATTTTTCGATTTTTCACAGATTTTTAAAGTCGGACCATCGATTTTTGCGGATTTCTCCATACATACCCCTTCTCATTTTTTTCGCCGATTTTCATCCTGCTCTCACGGCTACAATAATAGAGATATCGGAATGATCCAAAATGCATTCTCTAAGTCTACTCGAGACGTTTTGAAAACGCACGTCAAAACCCAAAATCGATGGAACGGGAGCCAAGTTATGACCATTTGAAATTTCGAGATTTTCAGGTTTTCGAAAAGGTGGGCCAAAAATTAAAATTTTTTTTTTTTCTCTTTTTTCAATGTTTCGATACCCCATTCGATCGGAAATTTTCCGCTGATTACGAATAACACCGAGTTTTAGTCGAAATCTCAAAATACCAATGTGAAATAGGCGAAATTTCGATGATCACGAATAACACCCCTTTTCGTCGAAATCTCAATATTTCTATGAGAAAAAGGCGAAAAACGAAAAAAATCACTTTTGGGACGATTTTAAATAAAATTTCGAGCTTCTCAAGGAAACGGGTACTGAATCAGTAATCAGCGAGTCAAAATACATCGATATAGCGTCCTAAAAGTAAATTTAAAGAATTCAACATTTTTTTGCATTTCGGCGAAAAAGAAGTGTCTTCATTAAAATCGCTGTAACTCTGCTTCCCGATGGAGTTGGAACCCCACTCTGTATTCATTCTTTTCGTGATCGGAACCCCTTTAAAATGGCGCTTGAATCATTGTGCTATCATTATTTTTCGATTTTTCACAGATTTTTAAAGTCGGACCATCGATTTTTGCGGATTTCTCCATACATACCCCTTCTCATTTTTTTCGCCGATTTTCATCCTGCTCTCACGGCTACAATAATTGAGATATCGGGATGATCCACATTGCATTCTCTAAGTCTACTCGAGACGTTTTGAAAACGCACGTCAAAACCCAAAATCGATGAAACGGGAGCAAAGTTATGACCATTTGAAATTTCGAGATTTTTAGGTTTTCGAAAAGGTGGGCCAAAAATTAAAATTTTCTTTTTTTCTCTTTTTTCAATGTTTCGATACCCCATTCGATCGGAAATTTTCCGCTGATTACGAATAACACCGAGTTTTAGTCGAAATCTCAATATATCAATGTCAAAAAGGCGAAATTTCGCTGATCACGAATTACACCCCTTTTCGTCGAAATCTCAATATTTCTATGAGAAAAAGGCGAAAAACGAAAAAAATCACTTTTTGGACGATTTTCAATGAAATTTCTAGTTTCTCAAGGAAACTGGTACTGAATCAGTAATCAGCGAGTCAAAATACATCGATATAGCGTCCTAAAAGTAAATTTAAAGAATTCAACATTTTTGTGCATTTCGGCGAAAAAGAAGTGCCTTCACTAAAATCGCTGTAACGTTGTTTCCCGATGGAGTTGAAACCCCACTCTGTGCTCATTCTTTTCGCGATCGAAACCCCTTTAGAATGGCGCTTGAATCATTGTGCTATCATTATTTTTCGATTTTTCACAGATTTTTAAAGTCGGACCATCGATTTTTGCGGATTTCTCCATACATACCCCTTCTCGTTTTTTTCGCCGATTTTCATCCTGCTCTCACGGCTACAATAATTGAGATATCGGAATGATCCAAAATGCATTCTCTAAGTCTACTCGAGACGTTTTGAAAACGCACGTCAAAACCCAAAATCGATGGAACGGGAGCCAAGTTATGACCATTTCAAATTTCGAGATTTTCAGGTTTTCGAAAAGGTGGGCGAAAAATTGAAATTTTTTTTTTTTCTCTTTTTTGAATGTTTCGATACCCCATTCGATCGGAAATTTTCCGCTGATTACGAATAACACCGAGTTTTAGTCGAAATCTCAAAATATCAATGTGAAAACGGCGAAATTTCGCTGATCACGAATAACACCCCTTTTCGTCGAAATCTCAATATTTCTATGAGAAAAAGGCGAAAAACGAAAAAAATCACTTTTTGGACGATTTTATATAAAATTTCGAGTTTCTCAAGGAAACGGGTACTGAATCAGTAATCAGCGAGTCAAAATACATCGATATAGCGTCCTAAACAAAAATTTAAAGAAATCAACATTTTTTTGCATTTCGGCGAAAAAGAAGTGCCTTCACTAAAATCTCTGTAACGTTGCTTCCCGATGGAGTTGGAACTCCACTCTGTACTCATTGTTTTCGTGGTCGAAAACCCTTAAGAATGGCGCTTGAATCATTCTGCTATCATCATTATTCGATTTTTCACAGATTTTTCAAGTCGGACCATCGATTTTTGCGGATTTCTCCATACATACCCCTTCTCATTTTTCTCGCCGATATTCAACCTGCTCTCACAGCTACAATAATTGAGATATCGGGATGATCCAAAATGTATTCTCTAAGTCTACTGGAGACGTTTTGAAAACGCACGTCAAAACCCAAAATCGATGAAACGGGAGCAAAGTTATGACCATTTGAAATTTCGAGATTTTTAGGTTTTCGAAAAGGTGGGCCAAAAATTAAAATTTTTTTTTTTTCTCTTTTTTCAATGTTTCGATACCCCATTCGATCGGAAATTTTCGGCTGATTACGAATAACACCGAGTTTTAGTCGAAATCTCAAAATACCAATGTGAAAAAGGCGAAATTTCGCTGATCACGAATAACACCCCTTTTCGTCGAAATCTCAATATTTCTATGAGAAAAAGGCGAAAAACGAAAAAAATCACTTTTTGGACGATTTTCAATGAAATTTCTAGTTTCTCGAGGAAACTGGTACTGAATCAGTAATCAGCGAGTCAAAATACATCGATATAGCGTCCTAAATGTAAATTTAAATAATTCAACATTTTTTTGCATTTCGGCGTAAAGAAGTGTCGTCACTAAAATCGCGGTAACGTTGCTTCCCGATGGAGTTGGAACCCCACTCTGTGCTCATTCTTTTCGCGATCGAAACCCCTTTAAAATGGCGCTTGAATCATTGTGCTATCATTATTTTTCGATTTTTCACAGATTTTTAAAGTCGGACCATCGATTTTTGCGGATTTCTCCATGCATACCCCTTCTCATTTTTTTCGCCGATTTTCATCCTGCTCTCACGGCTACAATAATTGAGATATCGGGATGATCCAAAATGTATTCTCTAAGTCTACTGGAGACGTTTTGAAAACGCACGTCAAAACCCAAAATCGATGAAACGGGAGCAAAGTTATGACCATTTGAAATTTCGAGATTTTTAGGTTTTCGAAAAGGTGGACCGAAAATTAAAATTTTTTTTTTTCTCTTTTTTCAATGTTTCGATACCCCATTCGATCGGAAATTTTCCGCTGATTACGAATAACACCGAGTTTTCGTCGAAATCTCAATATTTCTATGAGAAAAAGGCGAAAAACGAAAAAAATCACTTTTGGGACGATTTTAAATAAAATTTCGAGCTTCTCAAGGAAACGGGTACTGAATCAGTAATCAGCGAGTCAAAATACATCGATATAGCGTCCTAAAAGTAAATTTAAAGAATTCAACATTTTTTTGCATTTCGGCGTAAAGAAGTGTCGTCACTAAAATCGCGGTAACGTTGCTTCCCGATGGAGTTGGAACCCCACTCTGTGCTCATTCTTTTCGCGATCGAAACCCCTTTAAAATGGCGCTTGAATCATTGTGCTATCATTATTTTTCGATTTTTCACAGATTTTTAAAGTCGGACCATCGATTTTTGCGGATTTCTCCATGCATACCCCTTCTCATTTTTTTCGCCGATTTTCATCCTGCTCTCACGGCTACAATAATTGAGATATCGGGATGATCCAAAATGCATTCTCTAAGTCTACTCGAGACGTTTTGAAAACGCACGTCAAAACCCAAAATCGATGAAACGGGAGCAAAGTTATGACCATTTGAAATTTCGAGATTTTTAGGTTTTCGAAAAGGTGGGCCAAAAATTAAAATTTTTTTTTTTTTTTTTTTTTCAATATTTCGATACCCCATTCGATCGGAAATTTTCCGCTGATTACGAATAACACCGAGTTTTAGTTGAAATCTCAAAATATCAATGTGAAAAAGGCGAAATTTCGATGATCACGAATAACACCCCTTTTCGTCGAAATCTCAATATTTCTATGAGAAAAAGGCGAAAAACGAAAAAAATCACTTTTTGGACGATTTTCAATGAAATTTCTAGTTTCTCGAGGAAACTGGTACTGAATCAGTAATCAGCGAGTCAAAATACATCGATATAGCGTCCTAAACAAAAATTTAAAGAATTCTACATTTTTTTGCATTTCGGCGTAAAGAAGTGTCTTCACTAAAATCGCTGTAACGTTGCTTCCCGATGAAGTTGGAACCCCACTCTGTGCTCATTCTTTTCGCGATCGAAACCCCTTTAGAATGGCGCTTGAATCATTGTGCTATCATTATTTTTCGATTTTTCACAGATTTTTAAAGTCGGACCATCGATTTTTGCGGATTTCTCCATACATACCCCTTCTCATTTTTCTCGCCGATATTCAACCTGCTCTCACAGCTACAATAATTGAGATATCGGGATGATCCAAAATGTATTCTCTAAGTCTACTGGAGACGTTTTGAAAACGCACGTCAAAACCCAAAATCGATGAAACGGGAGCAAAGTTATGACCATTTGAAATTTCGAGATTTTTAGGTTTTCGAAAAGGTGGGCCAAAAATTAAAATTTTTTTTTTTTCTCTTTTTTCAATGTTTCGATACCCCATTCGATCGGAAATTTTCGGCTGATTACGAATAACACCGAGTTTTAGTCGAAATCTCAAAATACCAATGTGAAAAAGGCGAAATTTCGCTGATCACGAATAACACCCCTTTTCGTCGAAATCTCAATATTTCTATGAGAAAAAGGCGAAAAACGAAAAAAATCACTTTTTGGACGATTTTCAATGAAATTTTTAGTTTCTCAAGGAAACTGGTACTGAATCAGTAATCAGCGAGTCAAAATACATCGATATAGCGTCCTAAATGTAAATTTAAATAATTCAACATTTTTTTGCATTTCGGCGTAAAGAAGTGTCGTCACTAAAATCGCGGTAACGTTGCTTCCCGATGGAGTTGGAACCCCACTCTGTGCTCATTCTTTTCGCGATCGAAACCCCTTTAAAATGGCGCTTGAATCATTGTGCTATCATTATTTTTCGATTTTTCACAGATTTTTAAAGTCGGACCATCGATTTTTGCGGATTTCTCCATGCATACCCCTTCTCATTTTTTTCGCCGATTTTCATCCTGCTCTCACGGCTACAATAATTGAGATATCGGGATGATCCAAAATGTATTCTCTAAGTCTACTGGAGACGTTTTGAAAACGCACGTCAAAACCCAAAATCGATGAAACGGGAGCAAAGTTATGACCATTTGAAATTTCGAGATTTTTAGGTTTTCGAAAAGGTGGACCGAAAATTAAAATTTTTTTTTTTTCTCCTTTTTCAATGTTTCGATACCCCATTCGATCGGAAATTTTCCGCTGATTACGAATAACACCGAGTTTTCGTCGAAATCTCAATATTTCTATGAGAAAAAGGCGAAAAACGAAAAAAATCACTTTTGGGACGATTTTAAATAAAATTTCGAGCTTCTCAAGGAAACGGGTACTGAATCAGTAATCAGCGAGTCAAAATACATCGATATAGCGTCCTAAAAGTAAATTTAAAGAATTCAACATTTATTTGCATTTCGGCGTAAAGAAGTGTCGTCACTAAAATCGCGGTAACGTTGCTTCCCGATGGAGTTGGAACCCCACTCTGTGCTCATTCTTTTCGCGATCGAAACCCCTTTAAAATGGCGCTTGAATCATTGTGCTATCATTATTTTTCGATTTTTCACAGATTTTTAAAGTCGGACCATCGATTTTTGCGGATTTCTCCATGCATACCCCTTCTCATTTTTTTCGCCGATTTTCATCCTGCTCTCACGGCTACAATAATTGAGATATCGGGATGATCCAAAATGCATTCTCTAAGTCTACTCGAGACGTTTTGAAAACGCACGTCAAAACCCAAAATCGATGAAACGGGAGCAAAGTTATGACCATTTGAAATTTCGAGATTTTTAGGTTTTCTAAAAGGTGGGCCAAAAATTAAAATTTTTTTTTTTTTTTTTTTTTCAATATTTCGATACCCCATTCGATCGGAAATTTTCCGCTGATTACGAATAACACCGAGTTTTAGTTGAAATCTCAAAATATCAATGTGAAAAAGGCGAAATTTCGATGATCACGAATAACACCCCTTTTCGTCGAAATCTCAATATTTCTATGAGAAAAAGGCGAAAAACGAAAAAAATCACTTTTTGGACGATTTTCAATGAAATTTCTAGTTTCTCGAGGAAACTGGTACTGAATCAGTAATCAGCGAGTCAAAATACATCGATATAGCGTCCTAAACAAAAATTTAAAGAATTCTACATTTTTTTGCATTTCGGCGTAAAGAAGTGTCTTCACTAAAATCGCTGTAACGTTGCTTCCCGATGAAGTTGGAACCCCACTCTGTGCTCATTCTTTTCGCGATCGAAACCCCTTTAAAATGGCGATTGAATCATTGTGCTATCATTATTTTTCGATTTTTCACAGATTTTTAAAGTCGGACCATCGATTTTTGCGGATTTCTCCATACATACCCCTTCTCATTTTTTTCGCCGATTTTCATCCTGCTCTCACGGCTACAATAATAGAGATATCGGAATGATCCAAAATGCATTCTCTAAGTCTACTCGAGACGTTTTGAAAACGCACGTCAAAACCCAAAATCGATGGAACGGGAGCCAAGTTATGACCATTTGAAATTTCGAGATTTTCAGGTTTTCGAAAAGGTGGGCCAAAAATTAAAATTTTTTTTTTTTCTCTTTTTTCAATGTTTCGATACCCCATTCGATCGGAAATTTTCCGCTGATTACGAATAACACCGAGTTTTAGTCGAAATCTCAAAATACCAATGTGAAATAGGCGAAATTTCGATGATCACGAATAACACCCCTTTTCGTCGAAATCTCAATATTTCTATGAGAAAAAGGCGAAAAACGAAAAAAATCACTTTTGGGACGATTTTAAATAAAATTTCGAGCTTCTCAAGGAAACGGGTACTGAATCAGTAATCAGCGAGTCAAAATACATCGATATAGCGTCCTAAAAGTAAATTTAAAGAATTCAACATTTTTTTGCATTTCGGCGAAAAAGAAGTGTCTTCATTAAAATCGCTGTAACGTTGCTTCCCGATGGAGTTGGAACCCCACTCTGTATTCATTCTTTTCGTGATCGGAACCCCTTTAAAATGGCGCTTGAATCATTGTGCTATCATTATTTTTCGATTTTTCACAGATTTTTAAAGTCGGACCATCGATTTTTGCGGATTTCTCCATACATACCCCTTCTCATTTTTTTCGCCGATTTTCATCCTGCTCTCACGGCTACAATAATTGAGATATCGGGATGATCCACATTGCATTCTCTAAGTCTACTCGAGACGTTTTGAAAACGCACGTCAAAACCCAAAATCGATGAAACGGGAGCAAAGTTATGACCATTTGAAATTTCGAGATTTTTAGGTTTTCGAAAAGGTGGGCCAAAAATTAAAATTTTTTTTTTTTCTCTTTTTTCAATGTTTCGATACCCCATTCGATCGGAAATTTTCCGCTGATTACGAATAACACCGAGTTTTAGTCGAAATCTCAATATATCAATGTCAAAAAGGCGAAATTTCGCTGATCACGAATTACACCCCTTTTCGTCGAAATCTCAATATTTCTATGAGAAAAAGGCGAAAAACGAAAAAAATCACTTTTTGGACGATTTTCAATGAAATTTCTAGTTTCTCAAGGAAACTGGTACTGAATCAGTAATCAGCGAGTCAAAATACATCGATATAGCGTCCTAAAAGTAAATTTAAAGAATTCAACATTTTTGTGCATTTCGGCGAAAAAGAAGTGCCTTCACTAAAATCGCTGTAACGTTGTTTCCCGATGGAGTTGAAACCCCACTCTGTGCTCATTCTTTTCGCGATCGAAACCCCTTTAGAATGGCGCTTGAATCATTGTGCTATCATTATTTTTCGATTTTTCACAGATTTTTAAAGTCGGACCATCGATTTTTGCGGATTTCTCCATACATACCCCTTCTCGTTTTTTTCGCCGATTTTCATCCTGCTCTCACGGCTACAATTATTGAGATATCGGAATGATCCAAAATGCATTCTCTAAGTCTACTCGAGACGTTTTGAAAACGCACGTCAAAACCCAAAATCGATGGAACGGGAGCCAAGTTATGACCATTTCAAATTTCGAGATTTTCAGGTTTTCGAAAAGGTGGGCGAAAAATTGAAATTTTTTTTTTTTCTCTTTTTTGAATGTTTCGATACCCCATTCGATCGGAAATTTTCCGCTGATTACGAATAACACCGAGTTTTAGTCGAAATCTCAAAATATCAATGTGAAAACGGCGAAATTTCGCTGATCACGAATAACACCCCTTTTCGTCGAAATCTCAATATTTCTATGAGAAAAAGGCGAAAAACGAAAAAAATCACTTTTTGGACGATTTTATATAAAATTTCGAGTTTCTCAAGGAAACGGGTACTGAATCAGTAATCAGCGAGTCAAAATACATCGATATAGCGTCCTAAACAAAAATTTAAAGAAATCAACATTTTTTTGCATTTCGGCGAAAAAGAAGTGCCTTCACTAAAATCTCTGTAACGTTGCTTCCCGATGGAGTTGGAACTCCACTCTGTACTCATTGTTTTCGTGGTCGAAAACCCTTAAGAATGGCGCTTGAATCATTCTGCTATCATCATTATTCGATTTTTCACAGATTTTTCAAGTCGGACCATCGATTTTTGCGGATTTCTCCATACATACCCCTTCTCATTTTTCTCGCCGATATTCAACCTGCTCTCACAGCTACAATAATTGAGATATCGGGATGATCCAAAATGTATTCTCTAAGTCTACTGGAGGCGTTTTGAAAACGCACGTCAAAACCCAAAATCGATGAAACGGGAGCAAAGTTATGACCATTTGAAATTTCGAGATTTTTAGGTTTTCGAAAAGGTGGGCCAAAAATTAAAATTTTTTTTTTTTCTCTTTTTTCAATGTTTCGATACCCCATTCGATCGGAAATTTTCGGCTGATTACGAATAACACCGAGTTTTAGTCGAAATCTCAAAATACCAATGTGAAAAAGGCGAAATTTCGCTGATCACGAATAACACCCCTTTTCGTCGAAATCTCAATATTTCTATGAGAAAAAGGCGAAAAACGAAAAAAATCACTTTTTGGACGATTTTCAATGAAATTTTTAGTTTCTCAAGGAAACTGGTACTGAATCAGTAATCAGCGAGTCAAAATACATCGATATAGCGTCCTAAATGTAAATTTAAATAATTCAACATTTTTTTGCATTTCGGCGTAAAGAAGTGTCGTCACTAAAATCGCGGTAACGTTGCTTCCCGATGGAGTTGGAACCCCACTCTGTGCTCATTCTTTTCGCGATCGAAACCCCTTTAAAATGGCGCTTGAATCATTGTGCTATCATTATTTTTCGATTTTTCACAGATTTTTAAAGTCGGACCATCGATTTTTGCGGATTTCTCCATGCATACCCCTTCTCATTTTTTTCGCCGATTTTCATCCTGCTCTCACGGCTACAATAATTGAGATATCGGGATGATCCAAAATGTATTCTCTAAGTCTACTGGAGACGTTTTGAAAACGCACGTCAAAACCCAAAATCGATGAAACGGGAGCAAAGTTATGACCATTTGAAATTTCGAGATTTTTAGGTTTTCGAAAAGGTGGACCGAAAATTAAAATTTTTTTTTTTTCTCTTTTTTCAATGTTTCGATACCCCATTCGATCGGAAATTTTCCGCTGATTACGAATAACACCGAGTTTTCGTCGAAATCTCAATATTTCTATGAGAAAAAGGCGAAAAACGAAAAAAATCACTTTTGGGACGATTTTAAATAAAATTTCGAGCTTCTCAAGGAAACGGGTACTGAATCAGTAATCAGCGAGTCAAAATACATCGATATAGCGTCCTAAAAGTAAATTTAAAGAATTCAACATTTTTTTGCATTTCGGCGTAAAGAAGTGTCGTCACTAAAATCGCGGTAACGTTGCTTCCCGATGGAGTTGGAACCCCACTCTGTGCTCATTCTTTTCGCGATCGAAACCCCTTTAAAATGGCGCTTGAATCATTGTGCTATCATTATTTTTCGATTTTTCACAGATTTTTAAAGTCGGACCATCGATTTTTGCGGATTTCTCCATGCATACCCCTTCTCATTTTTTTCGCCGATTTTCATCCTGCTCTCACGGCTACAATAATTGAGATATCGGGATGATCCAAAATGCATTCTCTAAGTCTACCCGAGACGTTCTGAAAACGCACGTCAAAACTCAAAATCGATGAAACGGGAGCAAAGTTATGACCATTTGAAATTTCGAGATTTTTAGGTTTTCGAAAAGGTGGGCCAAAAATTAAAATTTTTTTTTTTTCTCTTTTTTCAATGTTTCGATACCCCATTCGATCGGAAATTTTCCGCTGATTACGAATAACACCGAGTTTTAGTCGAAATCTCAAAATATCAATGTGAAAAAGGCGAAATTTCGCTGATCACGAATAACACCCCTTTTCGTCGAAATCTCAATATTTCTATGAGAAAAAGGCGAAAAACGAAAAAAATCACTTTTTGGACGATTTTCAATGAAATTTCTAGTTTCTCAAGGAAACTGGTACTGAATCAGTAATCAGCGAGTCAAAATACATCGATATAGCGTCCTAAAAGTAAATTTAAAGAATTCAACATTTTTTTGCATTTCGGCGAAAAAGAAGTGCCTTCACTAAAATCGCTGTAACGTTGTTTCCCGATGGAGTTGGAACCCCACTCTGTGCTCATTCTTTTCGCGATCGAAACCCCTTTAGAATGGCGCTTGAATCATTGTGCTATCATTATTTTTCGATTTTTCACAGATTTTTAAAGTCGGACCATCGATTTTTGCGGATTTCTCCATACATACCCCTTCTCGTTTTTTTCGCCGATTTTCATCCTGCTCTCACGGCTACAATAATTGAGATATCGGGATGATCCAAAATGCATTCTCTAAGTCTACCCGAGACGTTCTGAAAACGCACGTCAAAACTCAAAATCGATGAAACGGGAGCAAAGTTATGAGCATTTGAAATTTCGAGATTTTTAGGTTTTCGAAAAGGTGGGCCAAAAATTAAAATTTTTTTTTTTTCTCTTTTTTCAATGTTTCGATACCCCATTCGATCGGAAATTTTCCGCTGATTACGAATAACACCGAGTTTTAGTCGAAATCTCAAAATATCAATGTGAAAAAGGCGAAATTTCGCTGATCACGAATAACACCCCTTTTCGTCGAAATCTCAATATTTCTATGAGAAAAAGGCGAAAAACGAAAAAAATCACTTTTTGGACGATTTTCAATGAAATTTCTAGTTTCTCAAGGAAACTGGTACTGAATCAGTAATCAGCGAGTCAAAATACATCGATATAGCGTCCTAAAAGTAAATTTAAAGAATTCAACATCTTTTTGCATTTCGGCGAAAAAGAAGTGTCTTCACTAAAATCGCTGTAACGTTGCTTCCCGATGGAGTTGGAACCCCACTCTGTATTCATTCTTTTCGTGATCGGAACCCCTTTAAAATGGCGCTTGAATCATTGTGCTATCATTATTTTTCGATTTTTCACAGATTTTTAAAGTCGGACCATCGAATTTTGCGGATTTCTCCATACATACCCCTTCTCATTTTTTTCACCGATGTTCATCCTGCTCTCACGGCTACAATAATTGAGATATCGGGATGATCCAAAATGCATTCTCTAAGTCTACCCGAGACGTTCTGAAAACGCACGTCAAAACTCAAAATCGATGAAACGGGAGCAAAGTTATGACCATTTGAAATTTCGAGATTTTTAGGTTTTCGAAAAGGTGGGCCAAAAATTAAAATTTTTTTTTTTTCTCTTTTTTCAATGTTTCGATACCCCATTCGATCGGAAATTTTCCGCTGATTACGAATAACACCGAGTTTTAGTCGAAATCTCAAAATATCAATGTGAAAAAGGCGAAATTTCGCTGATCACGAATAACACCCCTTTTCGTCGAAATCTCAATATTTCTATGAGAAAAAGGCGAAAAACGAAAAAAATCACTTTTTGGACGATTTTCAATGAAATTTCTAGTTTCTCAAGGAAACTGGTACTGAATCAGTAATCAGCGAGTCAAAATACATCGATATAGCGTCCTAAAAGTAAATTTAAAGAATTCAACATTTTTTTGCATTTCGGCGAAAAAGAAGTGCCTTCACTAAAATCGCTGTAACGTTGTTTCCCGATGGAGTTGGAACCCCACTCTGTGCTCATTCTTTTCGCGATCGAAACCCCTTTAGAATGGCGCTTGAATCATTGTGCTATCATTATTTTTCGATTTTTCACAGATTTTTAAAGTCGGACCATCGATTTTTGCGGATTTCTCCATACATACCCCTTCTCATTTTTTCGCCGATTTTCATCCTGCTCTCACGGCTACAATAATTGAGATATCGGGATGATGCAAAATGCATTCTCTAAGTCTACCCGAGACGTTCTGAAAACGCACGTCAAAACTCAAAATCGATGAAACGGGAGCAAAGTTATGAGCATTTGAAATTTCGAGATTTTTAGGTTTTCGAAAAGGTGGGCCAAAAATTAAAATTTTTTTTTTTTCTCTTTTTTCAATGTTTCGATACCCCATTCGATCGGAAATTTTCCGCTGATTACGAATAACACCGAGTTTTAGTCGAAATCTCAAAATATCAATGTGAAAAAGGCGAAATTTCGCTGATCACGAATAACACCCCTTTTCGTCGAAATCTCAATATTTCTATGAGAAAAAGGCGAAAAACGAAAAAAATCACTTTTTGGACGATTTTCAATGAAATTTCTAGTTTCTGAAGGAAACTGGTACTGAATCAGTAATCAGCGAGTCAAAATACATCGATATAGCGTCCTAAAAGTAAATTTAAAGAATTCAACATTTTTTTGCATTTCGGCGAAAAAGAAGTGCCTTCACTAAAATCGCTGTAACGTTGTTTCCCGATGGAGTTGGAACCCCACTCTGTGCTCATTCTTTTCGCGATCGAAACCCCTTTAAAATGGCGATTGAATCATTGTGCTATCATTATTTTTCGATTTTTCACAGATTTTTAAAGTCGGACCATCGATTTTTGCGGATTTCTCCATACATACCCCTTCTCATTTTTTCGCCGATTTTCATCCTGCTCTCACGGCTACAATAATTGAGATATCGGGATGATGCAAAATGTATTCTCTAAGTCTACTCGAGACGGTTTGAAAACGCACGTCAAAACCCAAAATCGATGAAACGGGAGCAAAGTTATGACCATTTGAAATTTCGAGATTTTTAGGTTTTCGAAAAGGTGGGCCGAAAATTAAAATTTTTGTTTTTTCTCTTTTTTCAATGTTTCGATACCCCATTCGATCGGAAATTTTCCGCTGATTACGAATAACACCGAGTTTTAGTCGAAATCTCAAAATACCAATGTGAAAAAGGCGAAATTTCGATGATCACGAATAACACCCCTTTTCGTCGAAATCTCAATATTTCTATGAGAAAAAGGCGAAAAACGAAAAAAATCACTTTTGGGACGATTTTAAATAAAATTTCGAGCTTCTCAAGGAAACGGGTACTGAATCAGTAATCAGCGAGTCAAAATACATCGATATAGCGTCCTAAAAGTAAATTTAAAGAATTCAACATTTTTTTGCATTTCGGCGAAAAAGAAGTGTCTTCACTAAAATCGCTGTAATGTTGCTTCCCGATGGAGTTGGAACCCCACTCTGTATTCATTCTTTTCGTGATCGGAACCCCTTTAAAATGGCGCTTGAATCATTGTGCTATCATTATTTTTCGATTTTTCACAGATTTTTAAAGTCGGACCATCGATTTTTGCGGATTTCTCCATACATACCCCTTCTCATTTTTTTCGCCGATTTTCATCCTGCTCTCACGTCTACAATAATTGAGATATCGGGATGATCCAAAATGCATTCTCTGAATCTACTCGAGACGTTCTGAAAACGCACGTCAAAACCCAAAATCGATGAAACGGGAGCCAAGTTATGACCATTTGAAATTTCGAGATTTTTAGGTTTTCGAAAAGGTGGGCGAAAAATTGAAATTTTTTTTTTTTCTCTGTTTTGAATGTTTCGATACCCCATTCGATCGGAAATTTTCCGCTGATTACGAATAACACCGAGTTTTAGTCGAAATCTCAAAATATCAATGTGAAAACGGCGAAATTTCGCTGATCACGAATAACACCCCTTTTCGTCGAAATCTCAATATTTCTATGAGAAAAAGGCGAAAAACGAAAAAAATCACTTTTTGGACGATTTTATATAAAATTTCGAGTTTCTCAAGGAAACGGGTACTGAATCAGTAATCAGCGAGTCAAAATACATCGATATAGCGTCCTAAACAAAAATTTAAAGAATTCAACATTTTTTTGCATTTCGGCGAAAATGAAGTGCCTTTACTAAAATCTCTGTAACGTTGCTTCCCGATGGAGTTGGAACCCCACTCTGTACTCATTGTTTTCGTGGTCGAAAACCCTTAAGAATGGCGCTTGAATCATTCTGCTATCATCATTTTTCGATTTTTCACAGATTTTTCAAGTCGGACCATCGATTTTTGCGGATTTCTCCATACATACCCCTTCTCATTTTTCTCTCCGATATTCAACCTGCTCTCACGGCTACAATAATTAAGATATCGGGATGATCCAAAATGCATTCTCTAAGTCTACTCGAGACGTTTTGAAAACGCACGTCAAAACCCAAAATCGATGGAACGGGAGCCAAGTTATGACCATTTGAAATTTCGAGATTTTCAGGTTTTCGAAAAGGTGGGCCAAAAATTAAAAAGTTTTTTTTTTCTCTTTTTTCAATGTTTCGATACCCCATTCGATCGGAAATTTTCCGCTGATTACGAATAACACCGAGTTTTAGTTGAAATCTCAAAATATCAATGTGAAAAAGGCGAAATTTCGATGATCACGATTAACACCCCTTTTCGTCGAATTCTCAATATTTCTATGAGAAAAAGGCGAAAAACGAAAAAAATCACTTTTGGGACGATTTTAAATAAAATTTCGAGCTTCTCAAGGAAACGGGTACGGAATCAGTAATCAGCGAGTCAAAATACATCGATATAGCGTCCTAAAAGTAAATTTAAAGAATTCAACATTTTTTTGCATTTCGGCGTAAAGAAGTGTCGTCACTAAAATCGCGGTAACGTTGCTTCCCGATGGAGTTGGAACCCCACTCTGTGCTCATTCTTTTCGCGATCGAAACCCCTTTAAAATGGCGATTGAATCATTGTGCTATCATCATTTTTCGATTTTTCACAGATTTTTCAAGTCGGACCATCGATTTTTGCGGATTTCTCCATACATACCCCTTCTCATTTTTCTCTCCGATATTCAACCTGCTCTCACGGCTACAATAATTAAGATATCGGGATGATCCAAAATGCATTCTCTAAGTCTACTCGAGACGTTTTGAAAACGCACGTCAAAACCCAAAATCGATGAAACGGGAGCCAAGTTATGACCATTTGAAATTTCGAGATTTTTAGGTTTTCGAAAAGGTGGGCGAAAAATAAAAAAAATTTTTTTTCTCTTTTTTGAATATTTCGATACCCCATTCGATCGGAAATTTTCCGCTGATTACGAATAACACCGAGTTTTAGTCGAAATCTCAAAATATCAATGTGAAAAAGGCGAAATTTCGCTGATCACGAATAACACCCCTTTTCGTCGAAATCTCAATATTTCTATGAGAAAAAGGCGAAAAACGAAAAAAATCACTTTTTGGACGATTTTCAATGAAATTTCTAGTTTCTCAAGGAAACTGGTACTGAATCAGTAATCAGCGAGTCAAAATACATCGATATAGCGTCCTAAAAGTAAATTTAAAGAATTCAACATTTTTTTGCATTTCGGCGAAAAAGAAGTGTCTTCACTAAAATCGCTGTAACGTTGCTTCCCGATGGAGTTGGAACCCCACTCTGTATTCATTCTTTTCGTGATCGGAACCCCTTTAAAATGGCGCTTGAATCATTGTGCTATCATTATTTTTCGATTTTTCACAGATTTTTAAAGTCGGACCATCGATTTTTGCGGATTTCTCCATACATACCCCTTCTCATTTTTTTCGCCGATTTTCATCCTGCTCTCACGTCTACAATAATTGAGATATCGGGATGATCCAAAATGCATTCTCTGAATCTACTCGAGACGTTCTGAAAACGCACGTCAAAACCCAAAATCGATGAAACGGGAGCCAAGTTATGACCATTTGAAATTTCGAGATTTTTAGGTTTTCGAAAAGGTGGGCCAAAAATTAAAATGTTTTTTTTTTCTCTTTTTTCAATGTTTCGATACCCCATTCGATCGGAAATTTTCCGCTGATTACGAATAACACCGAGTTTTAGTTGAAATCTCAAAATATCAATGTGAAAAAGGCGAAATTTCGATGATCACGAATAACACCCCTTTTCGTCGAATTCTCAATATTTCTATGAGAAAAAGGCGAAAAACGAAAAAAATCACTTTTGGGACGATTTTAAATAAAATTTCGAGCTTCTCAAGGAAACGGGTACTGAATCAGTAATCAGCGAGTCAAAATACATCGATATAGCGTCCTAAAAGTAAATTTAAAGAATTCAACATTTTTTTGCATTTCGGCGAAAAAGAAGTGTCTTCACTAAAATCGCTGTAACGTTGCTTCCCGATGGAGTTGGAACCCCACTCTGTATTCATTCTTTTCGTGATCGGAACCCCTTTAAAATGGCGCTTGAATCATTGTGCTATCATTATTTTTCGATTTTTCACAGATTTTTAAAGTCGGACCATCGATTTTTGCGGATTTCTCCATACATACCCCTTCTCATTTTTTTCGCCGATTTTCATCCTGCTCTCACGTCTACAATAATTGAGATATCGGGATGATCCAAAATGCATTCTCTGAATCTACTCGAGACGTTCTGAAAACGCACGTCAAAACCCAAAATCGATGAAACGGGAGCCAAGTTATGACCATTTGAAATTTCGAGATTTTTAGGTTTTCGAAAAGGTGGGCGAAAAATTGAAATTTTTTTTTTTTCTCTTTTTTGAATGTTTCGATACCCCATTCGATCGGAAATTTTCCGCTGATTACGAATAACACCGAGTTTTAGTCGTAATCTCAAAATATCAATGTGAAAACGGCGAAATTTCGCTGATCACGAATAACACCCCTTTTCGTCGAAATCTCAATATTTCTATGAGAAAAAGGCGAAAAACGAAAAAAATCACTTTTTGGACGATTTTATATAAAATTTCGAGTTTCTCAAGGAAACGGGTACTGAATCAGTAATCAGCGAGTCAAAATACATCGATATAGCGTCCTAAACAAAAATTTAAAGAAATCAACATTTTTTTGCATTTCGGCGAAAAAGAAGTGCCTTCACTAAAATCTCTGTAACGTTGCTTCCCGATGGAGTTGGAACCCCACTCTGTACTCATTGTTTTCGTGGTCGAAAACCCTTAAGAATGGCGCTTGAATCATTCTGCTATCATCATTTTTCGATTTTTCACAGATTTTTCAAGTCGGACCATCGATTTTTGCGGATTTCTCCATACATACCCCTTCTCATTTTTCTCGCCGATATTCAACCTGCTCTCACAGCTACAATAATTGAGATATCGGGATGATCCAAAATGTATTCTCTAAGTCTACTGGAGACGTTTTGAAAACGCACGTCAAAACCCAAAATCGATGAAACGGGAGCAAAGTTATGACCATTTGAAATTTCGAGATTTTTAGGTTTTCGAAAAGGTGGGCCAAAAATTAAAATTTTTTTTTTTTCTCTTTTTTCAATGTTTCGATACCCCATTCGATCGGAAATTTTCGGCTGATTACGAATAACACCGAGTTTTAGTCGAAATCTCAAAATACCAATGTGAAAAAGGCGAAATTTCGCTGATCACGAATAACACCCCTTTTCGTCGAAATCTCAATATTTCTATGAGAAAAAGGCGAAAAACGAAAAAAATCACTTTTTGGACGATTTTATATAAAATTTCGAGTTTCTCAAGGAAACGGGTACTGAATCAGTAATCAGCGAGTCAAAATACATCGATATAGCGTCCTAAACAAAAATTTAAAGAATTGAACATTTTTTTGCATTTCGGCGAAAAAGAAGTGCCTTCACTAAAATCTCTGTAACGTTGCTTCCCGATGGAGTTGGAACCCCACTCTGTACTCATTGTTTTCGTGGTCGAAAACCCTTAAGAATGGCGCTTGAATCATTCTGCTATCATCATTTTTCGATTTTTCACAGATTTTTCAAGTCGGACCATCGATTTTTGCGGATTTCTCCATACATACCCCTTCTCATTTTTCTCGCCGATATTCAACCTGCTCTCACAGCTACAATAATTGAGATATCGGGATGATCCAAAATGTATTCTCTAAGTCTACTGGAGACGTTTTGAAAACGCACGTCAAAACCCAAAATCGATGAAACGGGAGCAAAGTTATGACCATTTGAAATTTCGAGATTTTTAGGTTTTCGAAAAGGTGGGCCAAAAATTAAAATTTTTTTTTTTTCACTTTTTTCAATGTTTCGATACCCCATTCGATCGGAAATTTTCGGCTGATTACGAATAACACCGAGTTTTAGTCGAAATCTCAAAATACCAATGTGAAAAAGGCGAAATTTCGCTGATCACGAATAACACCCCTTTTCGTCGAAATCTCAATATTTCTATGAGAAAAAGGCGAAAAACGAAAAAAATCACTTTTTGGACGATTTTCAATGAAATTTCTAGTTTCTCAAGGAAACTGGTACTGAATCAGTAATCAGCGAGTCAAAATACATCGATATAGCGTCCTAAAAGTAAATTTAAATAATTCAACATTTTTTTGCATTTCGGCGTAAAGAAGTGTCGTCACTAAAATCGCGGTAACGTTGCTTCCCGATGGAGTTGGAACCCCACTCTGTGCTCATTCTTTTCGCGATCGAAACCCCTTTAAAATGGCGCTTGAATCATTGTGCTATCATTATTTTTCGATTTTTCACAGATTTTTAAAGTCGGACCATCGATTTTTGCGGATTTCTCCATGCATACCCCTTCTCATTTTTTTCGCCGATTTTCATCCTGCTCTCACGGCTACAATAATTGAGATATCGGGATGATCCAAAATGCATTGTCTAAGTCTACTCGAGACGTTTTGAAAACGCACGTCAAAACCCAAAATCGATGAAACGGGAGCCAAGTTATGACCATTTGAAATTTCGAGATTTTTAGGTTTTCGAAAAGGTGGGCCAAAAATTAAAATTTTTTTTTTTTTTTTTTTTTCAATGTTTCGATACCCCATTCGATCGGAAATTTTCCGCTGATTACGAATAACACCGAGTTTTAGTTGAAATCTCAAAATATCAATGTGAAAAAGGCGAAATTTCGATGATCACGAATAACACCCCTTTTCGTCGAAATCTCAATATTTCTATGAGAAAAAGGCGAAAAACGAAAAAAATCACTTTTTGGACGATTTTCAATGAAATTTCTAGTTTCTCGAGGAAACTGGTACTGAATCAGTAATCAGCGAGTCAAAATACATCGATATAGCGTCCTAAAAGTAAATTTAAAGAATTCAACATTTTTTTGCATTTCGGCGAAAAAGAAGTGCCTTCACTAAAATCGCTGTAACGTTGTTTCCCGATGGAGTTGAAACCCCACTCTGTGCTCATTCTTTTCGCGATCGAAACCCCTTTAGAATGGCGCTTGAATCATTGTGCTATCATTATTTTTCGATTTTTCACAGATTTTTAAAGTCGGAACATCGATTTTTGCGGATTTCTCCATACATACCCCTTCTCGTTTTTTTCGCCGATTTTCATCCTGCTCTCACGGCTACAATAATTGAGATATCGGAATGATCCAAAATGCATTCTCTAAGTCTACTCGAGACGTTTTGAAAACGCACGTCAAAACCCAAAATCGATGGAACGGGAGCCAAGTTATGACCATTTGAAATTTCGAGATTTTCAGGTTTTCGAAAAGGTGGGCCAAAAATTAAAAAGTTTTTTTTTTCTCTTTTTTCAATGTTTCGATACCCCATTCGATCGGAAATTTTCCGCTGATTACGAATAACACCGAGTTTTAGTTGAAATCTCAAAATATCAATGTGAAAAAGGCGAAATTTCGATGATCACGAATAACACCCCTTTTCGTCGAATTCTCAATATTTCTATGAGAAAAAGGCGAAAAACGAAAAAAATCACTTTTGGGACGATTTTAAATAAAATTTCGAGCTTCTCAAGGAAACGGGTACGGAATCAGTAATCAGCGAGTCAAAATACATCGATATAGCGTCCTAAAAGTAAATTTAAAGAATTCAACATTTTTTTGCATTTCGGCGAAAAAGAAGTGTCTTCACTAAAATCGCTGTAACGTTGCTTCCCGATGGAGTTGGAACCCCACTCTGTATTCATTCTTTTCGTGATCGGAACCCCTTTAAAATGGCGCTTGAATCATTGTGCTATCATTATTTTTCGATTTTTCACAGATTTTTAAAGTCGGACCATCGATTTTTGCGGATTTCTCCATACATACCCCTTCTCGTTTTTTTCGCCGATTTTCATCCTGCTCTCACGGCTACAATAATTGAGATATCGGAATGATCCAAAATGCATTCTCTAAGTCTACTCGAGACGTTTTGAAAACGCACGTCAAAACCCAAAATCGATGGAACGGGAGCCAAGTTATGACCATTTGAAATTTCGAGATTTTCAGGTTTTCGAAAAGGTGGGCCAAAAATTAAAATGTTTTTTTTTTCTCTTTTTTCAATGTTTCGATACCCCATTCGATCGGAAATTTTCCGCTGATTACGAATAACACCGAGTTTTAGTTGAAATCTCAAAATATCAATGTGAAAAAGGCGAAATTTCGATGATCACGAATAACACCCCTTTTCGTCGAATTCTCAATATTTCTATGAGAAAAAGGCGAAAAACAAAAAAAATCACTTTTGGGACGATTTTAAATAAAATTTCGAGCTTCTCAAGGAAACGGGTACTGAATCAGTAATCAGCGAGTCAAAATACATCGATATAGCGTCCTAAAAGTGAATTTAAAGAATTCAACATTTTTTTGCATTTCGGCGAAAAAGAAGTGTCTTCACTAAAATCGTTGTAACGTTGCTTCCCGATGGAGTTGGAACCCCACTCTGTACTCATTCTTTTCGCGATCGAAACCCCTGTAAAATGGCGCTTGAATCATTGTGCTATCATTATTTTTCGATTTTTCACAGATTTTAAAAGTCGGACCATCGAATTTTGCGGATTTCTCCATACATACCCATTCTCATTTTTTTTCACCGATGTTCATCCTGCTCTCACGGCTACAATAATTGAGATATCGGGATGATCCAAAATGCATTCTCTAAGTCTACTCGAGACGTTTTGAAAACGCACGTCAAAACCCAAAATCAATGAAACGGGAGCAAAGTTATGACCATTTGAAATTTCGAGATTTTTAGGTTTTCGAAAAGGTGGGCCAAAAATTAAAATTTTTTTTTTTTCTTTTTTTTCAATGTTTCGATACCCCATTCGATCGGAAATTTTCCGCTGATTACGAATAACACCGAGTTTTAGTCGGAATCTCAAAATATCAATGTGAAAACGGCGAAATTTCGCCGATCACGAATAAGACCCCTTTTCGTCGAAATCTCAATATTTCAATGAGAAAAAGGCGAAAAACGAAAAAAATCACTTTTTGGACGATTTTCAATGAAATTTCTAGTTTCTCAAGGAAACTGGTACTGAATCAGTAATCAGCGAGTCAAAATACATCGATATAGCGTCCTAAAAGTAAATTTAAAGAATTCAACATTTTTTTGCATTTCGGCGTAAAGAAGTGTCGTCACTAAAATCGCGGTAACGTTGCTTCCCGATGGAGTTGGAACCCCACTCTGTGCTCATTCTTTTCGCGATCGAAACCCCTTTAAAATGGCGATTGAATCATTGTGCTATCATCATTTTTCGATTTTTCACAGATTTTTCAAGTCGGACCATCGATTTTTGCGGATTTCTCCATACATACCCCTTCTCATTTTTCTCTCCGATATTCAACCTGCTCTCACGGCTACAATAATTAAGATATCGGGATGATCCAAAATGCATTCTCTAAGTCTACTCGAGACGTTTTGAAAACGCACGTCAAAACCCAAAATCGATGAAACGGGAGCCAAGTTATGACCATTTGAAATTTCGAGATTTTTAGGTTTTCGAAAAGGTGGGCGAAAAATAAAAAAATTTTTTTTTCTCTTTTTTGAATATTTCGATACCCCATTCGATCGGAAATTTTCCGCTGATTACGAATAACACCGAGTTTTAGTCGAAATCTCAAAATATCAATGTGAAAAAGGCGAAATTTCGCTGATCACGAATAACACCCCTTTTCGTCGAAATCTCAATATTTCTATGAGAAAAAGGCGAAAAACGAAAAAAATCACTTTTTGGACGATTTTCAATGAAATTTCTAGTTTCTCAAGGAAACTGGTACTGAATCAGTAATCAGCGAGTCAAAATACATCGATATAGCGTCCTAAAAGTAAATTTAAAGAATTCAACATTTTTTTGCATTTCGGCGAAAAAGAAGTGTCTTCACTAAAATCGCTGTAACGTTGCTTCCCGATGGAGTTGGAACCCCACTCTGTATTCATTCTTTTCGTGATCGGAACCCCTTTAAAATGGCGCTTGAATCATTGTGCTATCATTATTTTTCGATTTTTCACAGATTTTTAAAGTCGGACCATCGATTTTTGCGGATTTCTCCATACATACCCCTTCTCATTTTTTTCGCCGATTTTCATCCTGCTCTCACGTCTACAATAATTGAGATATCGGGATGATCCAAAATGCATTCTCTGAATCTACTCGAGACGTTCTGAAAACGCACGTCAAAACCCAAAATCGATGAAACGGGAGCCAAGTTATGACCATTTGAAATTTCGAGATTTTTAGGTTTTCGAAAAGGTGGGCGAAAAATTGAAATTTTTTTTTTTTCTCTTTTTTGAATGTTTCGATACCCCATTCGATCGGAAATTTTCCGCTGATTACGAATAACACCGAGTTTTAGTCGTAATCTCAAAATATCAATGTGAAAACGGCGAAATTTCGCTGATCACGAATAACACCCCTTTTCGTCGAAATCTCAATATTTCTATGAGAAAAAGGCGAAAAACGAAAAAAATCACTTTTTGGACGATTTTATATAAAATTTCGAGTTTCTCAAGGAAACGGGTACTGAATCAGTAATCAGCGAGTCAAAATACATCGATATAGCGTCCTAAACAAAAATTTAAAGAAATCAACATTTTTTTGCATTTCGGCGAAAAAGAAGTGCCTTCACTAAAATCTCTGTAACGTTGCTTCCCGATGGAGTTGGAACCCCACTCTGTACTCATTGTTTTCGTGGTCGAAAACCCTTAAGAATGGCGCTTGAATCATTCTGCTATCATCATTTTTCGATTTTTCACAGATTTTTCAAGTCGGACCATCGATTTTTGCGGATTTCTCCATACATACCCCTTCTCATTTTTCTCGCCGATATTCAACCTGCTCTCACAGCTACAATAATTGAGATATCGGGATGATCCAAAATGTATTCTCTAAGTCTACTGGAGACGTTTTGAAAACGCACGTCAAAACCCAAAATCGATGAAACGGGAGCAAAGTTATGACCATTTGAAATTTCGAGATTTTTAGGTTTTCGAAAAGGTGGGCCAAAAATTAAAATTTTTTTTTTTTCTCTTTTTTCAATGTTTCGATACCCCATTCGATCGGAAATTTTCGGCTGATTACGAATAACACCGAGTTTTAGTCGAAATCTCAAAATACCAATGTGAAAAAGGCGAAATTTCGCTGATCACGAATAACACCCCTTTTCGTCGAAATCTCAATATTTCTATGAGAAAAAGGCGAAAAACGAAAAAAATCACTTTTTGGACGATTTTATATAAAATTTCGAGTTTCTCAAGGAAACGGGTACTGAATCAGTAATCAGCGAGTCAAAATACATCGATATAGCGTCCTAAACAAAAATTTAAAGAATTGAACATTTTTTTGCATTTCGGCGAAAAAGAAGTGCCTTCACTAAAATCTCTGTAACGTTGCTTCCCGATGGAGTTGGAACCCCACTCTGTACTCATTGTTTTCGTGGTCGAAAACCCTTAAGAATGGCGCTTGAATCATTCTGCTATCATCATTTTTCGATTTTTCACAGATTTTTCAAGTCGGACCATCGATTTTTGCGGATTTCTCCATACATACCCCTTCTCATTTTTCTCGCCGATATTCAACCTGCTCTCACAGCTACAATAATTGAGATATCGGGATGATCCAAAATGTATTCTCTAAGTCTACTGGAGACGTTTTGAAAACGCACGTCAAAACCCAAAATCGATGAAACGGGAGCAAAGTTATGACCATTTGAAATTTCGAGATTTTTAGGTTTTCGAAAAGGTGGGCCAAAAATTAAAATTTTTTTTTTTTCACTTTTTTCAATGTTTCGATACCCCATTCGATCGGAAATTTTCGGCTGATTACGAATAACACCGAGTTTTAGTCGAAATCTCAAAATACCAATGTGAAAAAGGCGAAATTTCGCTGATCACGAATAACACCCCTTTTCGTCGAAATCTCAATATTTCTATGAGAAAAAGGCGAAAAACGAAAAAAATCACTTTTTGGACGATTTTCAATGAAATTTCTAGTTTCTCAAGGAAACTGGTACTGAATCAGTAATCAGCGAGTCAAAATACATCGATATAGCGTCCTAAAAGTAAATTTAAATAATTCAACATTTTTTTGCATTTCGGCGTAAAGAAGTGTCGTCACTAAAATCGCGGTAACGTTGCTTCCCGATGGAGTTGGAACCCCACTCTGTGCTCATTCTTTTCGCGATCGAAACCCCTTTAAAATGGCGCTTGAATCATTGTGCTATCATTATTTTTCGATTTTTCACAGATTTTTAAAGTCGGACCATCGATTTTTGCGGATTTCTCCATGCATACCCCTTCTCATTTTTTTCGCCGATTTTCATCCTGCTCTCACGGCTACAATAATTGAGATATCGGGATGATCCAAAATGCATTGTCTAAGTCTACTCGAGACGTTTTGAAAACGCACGTCAAAACCCAAAATCGATGAAACGGGAGCCAAGTTATGACCATTTGAAATTTCGAGATTTTTAGGTTTTCGAAAAGGTGGGCCAAAAATTAAAATTTTTTTTTTTTTTTTTTTTTCAATGTTTCGATACCCCATTCGATCGGAAATTTTCCGCTGATTACGAATAACACCGAGTTTTAGTTGAAATCTCAAAATATCAATGTGAAAAAGGCGAAATTTCGATGATCACGAATAACACCCCTTTTCGTCGAAATCTCAATATTTCTATGAGAAAAAGGCGAAAAACGAAAAAAATCACTTTTTGGACGATTTTCAATGAAATTTCTAGTTTCTCGAGGAAACTGGTACTGAATCAGTAATCAGCGAGTCAAAATACATCGATATAGCGTCCTAAACAAAAATTTAAAGAATTCTACATTTTTTTGCATTTCGGCGTAAAGAAGTGTCGTCACTAAAATCGCGGTAACGTTGCTTCCCGATGGAGTTGGAACCCCACTCTGTGCTCATTCTTTTCGCGATCGAAACCCCTTTAAAATGGCGCTTGAATCATTGTGCTATCATTATTTTTCGATTTTTCACAGATTTTTAAAGTCGGACCATCGATTTTTGCGGATTTCTCCATGCATACCCCTTCTCATTTTTTTCGCCGATTTTCATCCTGCTCTCACGGCTACAATAATTGAGATATCGGGATGATCCAAAATGCATTGTCTAAGTCTACTCGAGACGTTTTGAAAACGCACGTCAAAACCCAAAATCGATGAAACGGGAGCCAAGTTATGACCATTTGAAATTTCGAGATTTTTAGGTTTTCGAAAAGGTGGGCCAAAAATTAAAATTTTTTTTTTTTTTTTTTTTTCAATGTTTCGATACCCCATTCGATCGGAAATTTTCCGCTGATTACGAATAACACCGAGTTTTAGTTGAAATCTCAAAATATCAATGTGAAAAAGGCGAAATTTCGATGATCACGAATAACACCCCTTTTCGTCGAAATCTCAATATTTCTATGAGAAAAAGGCGAAAAACGAAAAAAATCACTTTTTGGACGATTTTCAATGAAATTTCTAGTTTCTCGAGGAAACTGGTACTGAATCAGTAATCAGCGAGTCAAAATACATCGATATAGCGTCCTAAACAAAAATTTAAAGAATTCTACATTTTTTTGCATTTCGGCGTAAAGAAGTGTCTTCACTAAAATCGCTGTAACGTTGCTTCCCGATGAAGTTGGAACCCCACTCTGTGCTCATTCTTTTCGCGATCGAAACCCCTTTAAAATGGCGATTGAATCATTGTGCTATCATTATTTTTCGATTCTTCACAGATTTTTAAAGTCGGACCATCGATTTTTGCGGATTTCTCCATACATACCCCTTCTCATTTTTTTCGCCGATTTTCATCCTGCTCTCACGGCTACAATAATTGAGATATCGGGATGATCCAAAATGTATTCTCTAAGTCTACTGGAGACGTTTTGAAAACGCACGTCAAAACCCAAAATCGATGAAACGGGAGCAAAGTTATGACCATTTGAAATTTCGAGATTTTTAGGTTTTCGAAAAGGTGGGCCGAAAATTAAAATTTTTTTTTTTTCTCTTTTTTCAATGTTTCGATACCCCATTCGATCGGAAATTTTCCGCTGATTACGAATAACACCGAGTTTTAGTCGAAATCTCAAAATACCAATGTGAAAAAGGCGAAATTTCGATGATCACGAATAACACCCCTTTTCGTCGAAATCTCAATATTTCTATGAGAAAAAGGCGAAAAACGAAAAAAATCACTTTTGGGACGATTTTAAATAAAATTTCGAGCTTCTCAAGGAAACGGGTACTGAATCAGTAATCAGCGAGTCAAAATACATCGATATAGCGTCCTAAAAGTAAATTTAAAGAATTCAACATTTTTTTGCATTTCGGCGTAAAGAAGTGTCGTCACTAAAATCGCGGTAACGTTGCTTCCCGATGGAGTTGGAACCCCACTCTGTGCTCATTCTTTTCGCGATCGAAACCCCTTTAAAATGGCGCTTGAATCATTGTGCTATCATTATTTTTCGATTTTTCACAGATTTTTAAAGTCGGACCATCGATTTTTGCGGATTTCTCCATGCATACCCCTTCTCATTTTTTTCGCCGATTTTCATCCTGCTCTCACGGCTACAATAATTGAGATATCGGGATGATCCAAAATGCATTGTCTAAGTCTACTCGAGACGTTTTGAAAACGCACGTCAAAACCCAAAATCGATGAAACGGGAGCCAAGTTATGACCATTTGAAATTTCGAGATTTTTAGGTTTTCGAAAAGGTGGGCCAAAAATTACAAAATTTTTTTTTTCTCTCTTTTCAATGTTTCGATACCCCATTCGATCGGAAATTTTCCGCTGATTACGAATAACACCGAGTTTTAGTCGAAATCTCAAAATATCAATGTGAAAAAGGCGAAATTTCGCTGATCACGAATCACACCCCTTTTCGTCGAAATCTCAATATTTCAATGAGAAAAAGGCGAAAAACGAAAAAAATCACTTTTTGGACGATTTTCAATAAAATTTCTATTTTCTCAAGGAAACGGGTACTGAATCAGTTATCAGCAAGTCAAAATACATCGATATAGCGTCCTAAAAGAAAATTTACAGAATTCAAAATATTTTTACATTTCGGCGAAAAAGAAGTGGCTTCACTAAAATCGCTGTAACGTTGCTTCCCGATGGAGTTGGAACTCCACTCTGAGCTCATTGTTTTCGTGGTCGAAAACCCTTAAGAATGGCGCTTGAATCATTCTGCTATCATTATTTTTCGATTTTTCACAGATTTTTCAAGTCGGACCATCGATTTTTGCGGATTTCTCCATACATACCCCTTCTCATTTTTCTCGCCGATATTCAACCTGCTCTCACAGCTACAATAATTGAGATATCGGGATGATCCAAAATGTATTCTCTAAGTCTACTGGAGACGTTTTGAAAACGCACGTCAAAACCAAAAATCGATGAAACGGGAGCCAAGTTATGACCATTTGAAATTTCGAGATTTTTAGGTTTTCGAAAAGGTGGGCATAAAATTACAAAAATTTTTTTTTGTTTTTTTCAATGTTTCGATACCGTATTGAAATTTTTTTTCTCTTTTTTCAATGTTTTGATACCCTATTGAATAGGGTTTCGAAACATTGAAAAAAGAGAAAAAAAAATTTTCGTAATTTTTGGTCCACCTGGGCCTTTGGCCCAATTGGCGTCAGCAGCTTGAACATGACGCCGTAGACACGATGCGAAGTTGCCAACAACAAAAACGAACGATGCGCTACCTTAACAGTCTTGCTCTACTCGTGTGATACTAAATGAGCGCTGTCACAGTCTCTCTATAGATGCCGCCTGGTTAATTGTTCGTATAGCGTTTGTAGCTATAACCACGGTCTTATATACAGGCCTGGACCTCCATCAAATTTCGGCGGCGGGAAGTGACTGTCTTAACGAAGTTCGTTTTACTTTCTGTAGCAATCACTAGAGGCGTTCCGATCTTAGTTGCGACCTTGCAATGCCAGCAGACCTAACCTGAAAAGCCCACGATAGCTCTCGCGGTTGTCTGTCTCTGTCCCACTAACGATTTCTGCCGCATTACACATATTTATTATATGTAATTATGAAAGCGTTATTAATCCCGTCAACTTTAATGAATATATTGAATAAATATGCTCTTAATTTGAATCGGATTTTAAAGATTTTAACTGTTAACCGACCATGATAAATCTAAACTATTTGTAAATATCTATGTCATATGAACATATATTAGGCGAAATAGTTGTCTACCTCTTGATGGATCGATCTCCGTTAGTTTTTTTATTAAATCCTATAAAATAAACAAAAGTTTTCATTTTCAAAAATAGAAATATATCGAACCGTTTCATATATTTAATTTGATACTTTTTCATTATATTTTCGTGAAAATTACAGGTACTCAAGTAAAGAGAAAAATTAAAGTATTTATTTTTATTCGTACTTACTCGATTTTGAAAACTGGAACACTTGCAAAAACTTAAAAAATGAAGTGTAAAGAAATGGAAAGAGCTGATTTTTACTTACTTTAATCTACTATTTTTTGGCATGCTGCGAAATAGTCTATTTCGGAATATTGACAAAACTCAAATGAACAGAAAAACTAAAGAATTTATTTTAATTCATACTTCCTTGATTTTGACAGCTGGAACGCTTACAAAAACTTAACATAAGATTCATTCATTAGTTAATTTAGACAATTTTTTTTTAACAAGAAATGTCTTTTTCAGTTTTGAATTTTCCTGATGGTAATATTGCCTCATTCTTAATCTTACATAGTAAATTATCGCATATGAAAGGATTTCACATCCATGCTCTATACAGGGATAAGCGAAGGTGTACGAATGAAGTACTTCATCCAGAGTCATATCGAAGACATCAATTCGAGAGGAATATTTTGTAAATGATCCTTCGATATGACGGATCAGATGAAAGAAATGAGGATTTGCGTGAATCAGGCCACCGCGTGATTTCATTTGCACCAGTTGCGACTCTGAAGATCCACAGCTGTTTTTCAATCTCACAGCTTCTTGACACACTGGACAGGATTTATATTTTTGATGGAACTTCAGGGATATCTGAAATATCAATAGAGGAAATTTATGTATGTTTAAATTACTTTTATTTCATCGCTTTTATATACTAACAATGCAATAGGTACTTCTGTTAAGAAAACTCACCGATACAAGTACTGATTCCTTGAATTGACGGTTTCATGACTCTAAAGGACGGAACAGGGCTTGGATAATTTATTTCAAAATTCGAAACTTGTTTCGCATAACCATGCTCTGGCACACAATTTTCCTTTTCTATTGACACGTCATTGAACCTTGTTGGCACAGCAAACTTGTTGAGTCGTATTCTTTTGTACGTGACCTTACATATTGAAAAATACTTGACATGAGTAACTATCTTCTCAAACTATGTGTAAAATCTTTTCATTAAACTTACCCGTGCAATTACTTGGCCATTTGCGTCGAGCTTGCGAGCTTGACCCATTCGGCGAACTATGTCGTCATGATTAAAATGCTGTTCACATACACAATCCGTTTTTTGTAATTTTACAACATTTTACAATGCCTGGAATAGACTCTTTCCACTTTTTCCGCATATCAATGTCTTTTGGCACGTGAAATGTAGAATATTTCTTCTTTCTTTTGCTGCCGGTTTTGCAATTTGGGACCACACACTGATATCTCATTTTAAATATAATTATCACTAATAGTCGTGATATAAACGAAATGAACGTAATATGCAAGGATATCAATATCGAGGGGTTTTCAGGTTATGCCTGCTGGCATTGTAAGGTCGCAACTAAGATCGGAACGCATCTAGTGGTTGCTACAGCAATTAAACTTGACTTCGTTAAGAAGGTCACTTTCAGTGGAGGAGTTTCCAGACCTGTATATAAGACCGTGTACAGACCTGTATACATGGAGCCTAGAGTGAAGGAGTGCAATCTCCGTATTCTGAGGCGGCATCAAAAATTCAGCAAGAAAGGTGTCGCTGCGGTCGCAAGTTGATCCGAGTGAAGTGAGCAAGAAATAAACTGTACATGGAACCTTGCTCAAGCTAGGCACCTACGGTCAATATACACATGACCCTTCGGTGTTATTGAATGTAATCACGCGTCAGCGTTAATATAACAGTTTTATGAAACTTTTAATTACTGCCAATCTGTAAAAGTAAGGACATAGAATAGCATTATATCGATTTTATAATATACTAACAAAAAGAAATGAATTAGTTTCGTAAAGGTTACAAAAAAAACCAATGTGGTTTATATTTAACGAAATTTAAAGTACAATAGGTGAGGAGATTGTGCATTGATTATTCCAGGATCAATAAATAATCATAAAGACATCCCAGTTAAAAAATAGAGACGATGAGCGTGTAATAAATAATGAGGTAAACATCGGGTTTAGGCGACCCTCCTCTGATTCCTTTTGTAATAGGCTCATCCGCCGCGCTTTCGCACGCGAAACAACTTTTTCCTCTGACAAAATTGGGGGACGTCATTTATTAAAAAGTTATTAACAAATAAAGTTAATAATTCATATAGCTATTTTCCTTATACCAGCCAGTCCCAATCATCTTGTCCTTCACATGTGTTGTTAAGAATACCCCCTGAATAACATACAAAAAGTTTTATCCGTCGCTCATTGTTTGTTAAAAAGTTATTAACAAAGAAGTTTCATAAATTAAACATGAAATACTTATACTAGTGTATGGTGAACAGTACACGTATGAGCGGGTTCGCTGCGCCCCCCGTGCACCCCCACACACCAGACCAAAAACAACCCAAAAACAAACCAAAGACAATCCAAAAACAAACCAAAAATAACAAACAACAAATGAAACAACCCCCTACCCCATACGCGACCCACCGACACCGCACCTTCTCGCCGTCATTTACTCATGTATATTTGTATTCGTATGATTAGGAGCATACGTATAAGCAAGGGATATATGTGCTATTTACCCGCTGTGCTTACCCGCATACACTAGTATAAGTATTTCATTTTTTATTTATGAAACTTCTTTTGTTAATAACTTTTTAACAAACAATGAGCGACGGATAAAAGTTTTTGTATGTACTGAGGGGGTATTCTTAACAACACATGTCAAGGACAAGATGATTGGGACTGGCTGGTATAAGGAAAATAGCTGTATGAATTATTAAATTTATTCGTTAATAACTTTTTAATAAATAACGTCCCCCAATTTTGTCAGACGAAAAAGTTATTTCGCGTGCGAAAGCGCGTCGGATGAGCCTATTACGAAAGGAATCGGAGGGGGGTCCCCTAAACGCGATGTTTACCTCATTATTTATTACACGCTCATCGTCTGTATCTTTTAACTGGGATGTCTTTATAGTTATTTATTGATCCTGGAATAATCAATGCACAATCTCCTCACTTATTGTACTTTAAATTTCGTTAAATATAAACCACATTGGTTTTTTTTGTAACCTTTACGAAACTAATTCATTTCTTTTTGTTAGTATATTATAAAATCGATATAATGCTATTCTATGTCCTTACTTTTACAGATTGGCAGGAATTAAAAGTTTCATAAAACTGTTATATTAACGATGACACGTGATTACATTCAATTACACCGAAGGGTCATGTGTATATTGACCGTAGGTGTCAACCTTCAGCAAGGTTCCACGTACAGTTTATTTCTTGCTCACTTCACTCGGATCAACTTGCGACCGCAGCGACACCTTTCTTCTTGTATTTTTGAGATCGCTTTTTTCGGTCGTTCCCCATTAGAGATTGCACTCCTTTACTCTAGGCTCCATGTATAAGACCGTGGAATGGACAGCTGATCTTACATAACCTCTCATTTGATGTAAACAACAATACCCCGTCGTGTATACATCAGTTTTCGGTTCATTATTATGATTATGAAAAATAAAATGTTAACGTATGCCATTAAATCCTAAAAAGGTGTATACGATTATTTATAAAAAATGCCTACGGTCATTGCTTTGGACGTATCACTGTCTATGAGGCGTCCCGTAACAGGATTTGCCAGTAACGACGTTTTGCAGGGTGAACAATTGACTAGGCACAATCTCGCTGTGCACGGAATAAATTTATTGCTCAATTATCTACAGATCAATTCTAAACTTGAATTCGTCGCTTTGGTAAGTATCCGCTATTTTTATCGCCAGACATCTTAATTAAATTTGCTTGGTAATCACCTTAATGTGATTCCACTATACCAACGCATCTTGCTGATATTCTGAATTCTTTATCGTATGTCATTTTTTGAATGAATCTATCATTTAAATTATAGGTAGTATTTTCGTCACTGTACGAAGTTGTATGTCCGTTTACTCGAGATTACGATAGCATAAGAGCGAAGCTTCAGAATGTCGAAGAATGCGACAAGACCTGCATAGAAACGGCTCTGCACGGTGTCAACAATGTGATAATGGCGGAATGGGGAAACTCCACAGCGTGTCAGGTCATTCTCATAACGGATGGTAATCCCGGTATTGGTCCTATGTCTCTCAGCGATTCGTTAAATTCGCTGAACATCGGAAGAGAGGCCAATCCTTTTCCTCTACCTTTTCCTTATCCAGGAAAATTGACGATAGTATGCGTCGCCAATCAACAAGGTGAGATTACTCCCGCGTATTTTTTCCCCATGAAAACGATACTCAGTTTACTTAAAATTTTCATTCTATTTCCCCTACTTTCAAGATCCTGGATTAACGTTTGGTCTCCCGTTGTATCACCGTCTTGCGGAACTCGCCGGCGGTGACAGCGGTGTTCTCGTTCCCGATGGTCATCTATCAAAAAGTTCAATAACCAATTGCTTTCAAAAACTAGCCGAATCGAATTATGTGCCGTTTCAGGGTTATCTAAAATGTGGAAATTTGGGCTCTCGCGTTCTTCTCTCACCACCGCCAATAGTGAGTGTCCTTGTTTCGTTTCTTGGAATGAGATTACATAGATATTACCGATTATTAAGTGACCGAAGATCTTCCTAGAAAGCCGGAAATTTACATTATTTTTTACAATTATCTCTTTCAGCCCTACACGAAAAAGTCGGATTTCGTGCTTTTGCCAAATTTAACGATATCGAAAACGATAGAAATTTGCGGTTTCGTATCGGTGGTCGACGTTGGTAGTCCGAGTGCAATATCGAGACACCTGATACTTCCTCTCGCGACTGAAAAAACTTCGAGCATGCAGGGCGTATCGTTGGACGAAGATTCCGAGAACGAGGACAACGGCGACGAGGGAAAATCGGCATCGTTTTGCGTTTTGTTGCACGGTGCACTGAAGGTTGAAAATATGGCGGCTCTGTGCTTGTTGAATGACGACTGGTACGGTTTCATATATTCGTGGGCGGATACGAAGAAAAAATCAAACTTGATGCTGACGGTACTCGAGCAAGGTCTCGATGTTGTTCCGTGGCTCGGTAATTTTAGTCATTTGGGGCCTATCGACAGTGCGGGCAACAAAACCGGTGAATTTAGCTTTCCTGTCAAACCCACGGAAAAGAGAAGTTACTCGCAAAATGCTCCGTCGTGGATAAGACAAGTTGGTCTTCAATCTGATATACAAAAGATACTGAGACACGCGAGGAAATTACCGGAAAAAACGCAAAATTTTTACAAGGTGAATTATTAACGAATTCATAATATTTCAATTATGATAAGTATCCAGATTTTACAACAGAAAAGAATTTATATACGACACAAAAACTTTGAATCTTTTCTCTAATCATTGATGTTGTGGAATGTCTCATATATATCATTTTAATCCATCTAGTGATATTGTATTATACGATTTTTTTCCCCAGGAATTAAATAGATTACGACGTGCCGCTTTGTCAATGGGTTTCGTCGAGCTGTTGGAAGGTTTGGCGTCAATTTTCGAAAGAGAATGTACCCTCCTACCGCCAAATTTACATCTCGATTGTACGATACAAATGGGTCACGTAGCGGAAATGCTGAGAAAGCCGTATTCTCGAGAACTCAAAAACAATATTACACCGGTTAGAACGAAATTTCATCCGGGTGATCAATAGATCGAACGATCGCTCGTGCAACGAATGCCCCATCAATGAACCATAAATAAATTGATTTCTATAACGCCACCAAATTGTCCGTTTAAATATGATTGCATTGTGAATTTCTATGAACTTAAAGACGTCCCTAAAACGTTTTTTTATTGAAGCAATAAACGTGCTATAAAGAAGTTATTTGTAATAAAAAATGTTCAATGTTCCCTATATTTATAACAAAAAGTAATGACCTTTTTACCTATAGAGCCGAGTCATACCAACGAACTATTACAAATTCATAATTTAGTTTTATCGCGCAAAAAAGAGGGTGCTGGTGCGTGCGCGCGCAACAGGTAGCTATTTTCGAAAATGTTTCAAACGAGACATGAAATAACGGGCGCCAAACGGCCGGCTTCGCAATAGTTTCGCACAATTTGCAAGACAACAAATAATTCGCATCAATCGAGAATTCATAAAATATATTCAATTCTCGTATCATGGCCGAGGTAGATTACGACGAACTAAGAAAAAAAAACATCGCCAACAGAAAAGCGAAGGTAAGCTATGACGAAAAAAAAAAAACCTAACCTCACTCTGGAAAAGCGTAAAATTTTGTACTCTGTGAAAATATAAACATAATAAAACGATTGGATAAAGTTTGCAGATTTTTTCAAAGAACTCAAAGCTGAAACGAGCGATCTCAAGGAGCAGTTAGTACGGAAAAAAAAAATCACAAATTATTCCAGCGACGAAGATACAGAGAATCGACCACCCAGAAAGAAACGCAGATGGCAACCGAACAACTATTCGTTAGAATTTACGAGAACGTACAATACGAGAAGCAGATCAAGAAGAACGAGCGAAAATGGTGTCGATTCTGACAACGCCGATCGGAAGATCAATAAACCAAAATCCAAGGACAAGACTAACGAGAGACTCGTGCCGCTAGGTCGATCTCTCAAGGTCATATTTCCATGGGCCAAGACTTTTGAGCGAGAGATGGAAATGACCAGAATTGACAAGTGGGACGTAGACAAGGAACTCGCGGAAGATACCAATTATACCTCGGAAGAAGAATACGACTCGGAGAACGGCGCCAGAAACTCAAGAAGCGGCGTTTTTAAAGTTTCCAAATCGATCTACGATCCGAATAGCATACCGTCCGTCGACGAAATAACCGACGATATGTTGAACAACCTGGCGGAAAAAAGCACAGGTAAAATTTATTGCAAGTTAAACGGTACTAGCTGCCATCAGTGTAGACAAAAGACCATGGACACAAAGACCGTATGTCGTTCCGGCGAGTGCATAGGCGTCAGAGGACAATTTTGTGCTTCTTGTTTACGCGGTAGATACGGCGAGGATGCAGCCGCTGTTCTCAAAGATCCGGTAAGCATGTTCTACGTTCATTTATCTAACCCTCCTTAAGGTAATAACTGGAATATTTGAAACAAGCATTTTTAGAACCGAATTGCTTAAAACAACAAAATCACACCGCAAACCTGACTCTAATAGACTAATTCGTCGATGAATTTGCCTGTTCCCCAAAAATACATCCAAACGGCACTATTCGCGATTTTTTCTGAACAGTCTCCGAGAATGAGTTGAAAATAATTTTTCAGAACTGGTCATGTCCACCCTGTCGTGGTTTGTGCAACTGCAGTATATGCAGAACGAAAAACGGTCAAAGACCAACGGGAATATTAGCGCCGGTGGCTCAAGAGGAGGGCTTTACATCGGTAATGGACTACTTGCGGGCAACAAGTGAAGACGAGGAGGAAGCAGTTGAGTCTTCAAATTGAAAACGTAGCGCGAGCAAGTTCGAAGAAATCAGTATTCAATAGAAAAATGCATTCCTTTTACACTGATTATTATTGTATATCAGCATTATTTTACTTAGTTTTTTTTTCACTCCACTCATGAATTTTTGTGCAGTTTAGTGGCGGGCATCTTTGTCGAATTAGCGCTAGCTTACGTGTCAAGTTCACTCATTTTTTTTTTTACCAAAATTTTACCAGTAGCATGTTGCTGGATAACCGTGAAATTATGCGGATAAAATAAAATATTTTTTCTACGATTTTTACACATCTTCCATGAGTAATTCTATTATTTCACAGAGACCCTCGGCCACGAGTTTGCTCGTGCATACGTTAAAATCCGGCACGTGAATGAACAACGTACGTTTCGTATTGTTACAGAGCGAACGGTAATATATGTACTCGCAGAGATAACGACCAGCGTTATGAGATACACATGCTTTCCGGCTATCGTCGTTTTTAAACTTATCGTTGATCTTACGACACAATTTTTCAACGTCTATTTCAGTCTCGAGAGATTGCGACGAGGTTTCGTTGTATTTTTCCGTTGGACAATTGTCGTTTACATCACGACAAACGTAACCGCTGCCGTGTGCTTTATGCTCGATAGTGAGACAATTCGCTACGCCCGAAACACCAACGTGCAGTACAAACTGAAACGATTAAAGAAATACATTGTCTCGGCAAGTATAATATACACACGATTAAATGGAATGTAACAAAAAAATCGTTCTACTTCACACGGAATATCCCGTGTATCTTAACACGGCTCACCCGTGGATCGTGCTCTTTCCACAGTTGCGGCACTCTCTCAAACACGTGATCGTAGGCGACCGGAATATTTTCAATGATTAAATTAACGTTGTGTCGCTCGCGCAAATAGTCTCTCATCTGGTACAATTCCTTAACCGCTTCCCAGCTTGCATTTACTTCGTGGCCCGAGAACGGACCAAAACCCGTGACCAATATCGTGCTCTCCGACGAATTCATAATGCGCACAACTGCTGGAATTATCTAAACGATGTCGTTACGCGTTTACCCAAGTACGTATCTTCCCGCCGACTGACGCCACCGTCAGGTGTCGCCTTGAGAGATAACGAGAACGCCGCGTGCACATCTGGCTTTTAATAACTAGGTTTACGTCGAGATAAGGATCTGCAGAGTGCAATTTTTCTGTTCATGCGTATTGAAAATTGTTCTCGCACAGAAAAGTCCAATTGAGATAATGGAGGATCGAAGTTTCATTCGAATTAATAAACGCGCGGATAAAAAAAAATCCTATGCTGAACACTGTCACGTTGATATAGACGCTTTTTCGTCAGGAATCTCGTGCATGACTTAACGGGGGGGTAAGGTTTTTCACTTTCGAAAAATCGAATTTTTTTTTGTCTTATCTTATTGTTTAACATTTCGAGAATATGTCCTTAAAATTTTAAACCGATCTAAGCAATATTCTTGAAGTTATTATCTTATTAATCTCCTGTCCTTTAACGCTATACCTCTAACAGCTAGCAGTGCAACTGTCGAACAGGTATACAGTTTAATCATTGCTATTGTCTATATAGTATATAGTGTATACTATATATAGTGTATACACTACATATAAGCAAAAAGGTGCTTTAGACATCTTTGATGATATCAACATCCTTTATGGACTTGGCATTGACGATTCAGTGTGAGGTAAGCCGATAAAATTCGCTTATGAACGTTTTATACCAGATTTTTTAGTGTTCAAAACTTTAAAGCGTTTTCCTCACAACTCACGTTTTCAAAGTCGGTGTCCCTCATAACTTGAAAACTACAGCACCGATCCCTTTGAAATTTTGAACACTAATTCTGTACATAATTTACGAGGTAACGCTGGAGAGTTTTTTTTCAAATTTGTTAATAATTGTTATTTTACAATAACAAATTAACCGATTTTTTTTCGTAAAAATCGCGTTTTTCCCTTCAAAAGGTTTCAAAAAATTGAAAAATTGAAATTTCGAAAAACCCTCCCAGCGTTACCTGGGGAAAACTATTATCTAACAAATGAACTTTCATTTTTTCATTTCAGATGATCCAGCGCCAAGTTATGAGGGACACCGCAATTCTACTTTTTTCCGAGACACGTCCGAATAATTGCTGCCATTGCCGTATTTTTTAATATTTCTTCGTGAAAATTTTATATAATATTCTTCGAATGTCATATTTTACTGTACCATTAGTTTTAATAGAGATTTTAACTGCGTCGTCACAAAAAAATCACAAAAACATGCCTTTTTTGTACGAATTAACCTTATCCCCCCCCCTAAAAGAAAAGCTGTTTCAATTTTTTTTTAATTCTGGTTTTGCTGTTACTGGAAGATGACACTGAACGAATCAATGATATCACGGCATTAGCACAGAAATAAATAATTCTTAAGAGGAAGGCGCCCATGTACCACG
Organism: Oxytorus armatus; assembly: GCA_958009045.1. Lineage (NCBI taxonomy): Eukaryota > Metazoa > Arthropoda > Insecta > Hymenoptera > Ichneumonidae > Oxytorus > Oxytorus armatus. The sequence goes on from OY253752.1 coordinate 15,113,291, forward strand.
TGACACGTGAGTGCGAGAGAGATAGCTGAAAATTCTTATCGATACTTTTTCCAAAACGGTACAACCGATAGGGATGAAAAAAGCTTAGCCACTTTTTGCCATCATACTTCAGTGGCTAAGCTAATTTCATTATTTCCAATAAAGAACATGTAAATTTCATATTCGTAGAATAGAACAAGACGAAGAAGAAGACAATGGGATTATTGATTATCGAGACTGGATAAATAATGATCTTGTTTTTTTTTATTCGGCCTAAATGGCACTATAATCACGTATTCCGTGCATCCATATTATACGCATTATACATATACCTACAGTACACGCATTAAAATTACCTACCTAGCTTATATGTATATTTTTTTTATTTTTTTTATATCGTCTACAGTGCCTAAAGTCTAATGTTGGAAGCTGATGGAGAGCCAGGAGTTTAATATCCAAAGAGATCGTATTTATAAATATATATGTAATGTATACACATATATAAATATTTGTATATAATCGCGGACAGCATTATTCCGCGATCTCCGAGGCCCTTGATATCTTCGATTATCAAATTTCAATCGTGTTTTTTTTTCTCTTCATTCTCACTTCGTATCGTGATTTTTTTTTTAGTTATGCGTATCCTATGTGCGCGTTCGCGTGGCATAAATTAAAAATTACTCGACTGTTCGAACCGTTTGAAAATCTCTCCACGTACTCTCTTCCTCGCACGCACTCACACACATTCACATACACGTTTTATTTTGTTGTATAGTTTTTTTTTTCCCTCGAACAATACGACGAGCTTCAATTTTATCATCGCGCGCTCGAACGGTGTACGAGATTTATAAAAAAATATTCAAAAGAATCCGGCATTATCTATACATTTATATATTCGCCGTGATGCGCGTCGTTATTACAGAAACTTGTCACACAATTTTGGGCATTAAGGACTATCGCTATATTTGCTTATTTTTCATTTTTGTTTTCTTCATCTCGAAACTCGCTTCTTTTTTTTTTTTATCATTAATCGCTATCGTTGAAATCTCTCCCTCTTCTCTCTCGCTCATCTTGATCATCGTGAAAATTATTTCGAGACATCGTACAGACGTTGTTACAACTATATTTTATGTATACGTACAGTATTAGACTTTTTGCGAACTTTTGTTTTATTTTTCTTCTTCCATTTTTCTTTGCGCGTTTGTCGCGACAAAAAAAAACGAGAGAAAGAAAAGAGAAAACTACTGTTTTGTCGCACGCACATACACCCACACACGCGCACACACCCATCCGTCAATTCCGTCAGGCCTACGTTGCCATTGTTTGAGCAAGACAATTAATAAATAACGATACCATGCGAGGTCGACGATTTCAACTTAAATTATCATTTTCGTTAATACATCGTTTTTCTTCTTCTTCTTCTTCTTTTTTACTTACATACGTGAGCTTATGAATTAAAGAAAGTAAAATTAATTAGCCGCACTTTACGAGGTTGTGTATTAAAAATAACGAAAGGAAGAATAAATGGGTTGCAGGGGATGGTTTTTTTTTTTTGCAAGTCGTAACTATGGTTTTTCGAGTTAAGCAGTGGAATGAGAAAGAGGGATGAGATACATTGAAAAATACACTATTGTGTGTGAGCATTGGGAAACTTTTTTTCTCTTCTTCAATCGAAATTAAAAATTTCTTCCTCCTACCGTCTGACGAATATTTTAATTTTTTGTTTTTTTTCTTCAACGATCATTTTTTTTTCCAAGATTTTTTTGCTTCTGGCGGAGATAGGTCAAATAGAATTTAACAATTTGCATTTAAAAAGCAGAAATTACAAATTCCATGAGGATTATCAATTTTTTTAAAATAAATTCAGAAATGCAAAATGACATTTTTCGAAATCGAACGAAAACACGAAGTCTCGTTCGATAATAAAAATGATGATTTCAATATTTGTACGAAATTGGAAAATTCAATGATTCCCATCTCCGCACGGCGTTGTGATGTATTGTGCAATAACTGATGGACTAGGGAATTTGTCTCGTTTCAATTCGTTCGAACCTGATCAATTCGATGTATAGAAAGAGATAAAGAAATATTTGCAACGTTGATTTTCGTTTCTCTCGATTGACACATGGATTATCGATGAGAACGAGGGCGCTTATTTTTCTTTATTAAACGAGGAGCCAAGTTTCTTCCTGACTTGGCGAAGAAAAAAAATGTTCTATCTTCATAAGTGTCCACCATGAGAAAGTTATTAAAAACAATATTTATATTGAAACGACAAAATAATGGATTTGAAAATTAATTCAGGATTTTGAAATTTAACTACGGCAACAAAGTACCCTTGTAGTTTAACAAAATGAAATTGGAAAATTCTTCCTCCTGAACCACCCCCTTCTCGTTTTCTCTCTTTCTCTCTAATCCCATGTGCTTTTACGCGATTGCACGTTGAACGAAATCTTATCATAACATTTTCCTTTTAACACAATATCTATTATTCACCGTGAGCGTCGACAGCTGTTGCGCTTTATTTTCGTTGATAAACTTGCACCGAGAGCGGGCAACGAGAAAGACGATGATCAAGTTGTTACAGTCGGTTGTTGTTCTCTCGGGGTTGAGCATATCAAGTTACACGAGCAAACGGGACGGCAAAGAATATGTCGTTGTGTTTGATTTTCTTGGATAAAGATTCAATATGATACGATAACGTGGTGCCCGTTGAGAAACGCGTCTTTAAGAATCGAATTTTAATCATGGAAAACAAGGCGGTCGACTGATGATTTGCTCGATCGTCTTAATACCACAGTTGTTAACAATCATTTAAACGAATTAATGGAGGGCCTCGCGGCCAAAGTATTTAGGACTTATAACGCCTCGTGGACGTTGCAACAGCAACAGCAAAATACTCTCTTACAATCGAGTCGAAAAATCGATATAATACTTATTCGAAGGACCGTTCAACTCGCCGCTAGCGAATTAACGCCCGGGCTTAGTTTGGAGAATCGATTATCCGCGAGGGGGGAAAAAATAATAATAATAATATTCAGGTTGAAAGAAAAAACGAAATAAAAAGGAAAATGTAAGGCGGCGAATCTCCGAATTCGGAGCTACCGCTACCTGAGGTATTCGAGTGTAAACATTTTCAGTCATCGGGCGTTATTATTAAAAAATAATAATAAAAAAACAACAAAAGCACTCGTGCACTCGCAAATTCATGCAAACACACATACACTCGCGTACAGATACAAAATGAAAAATCGGACGCGCGAGAAACTTTACAGAAGAAAAGTTTGGAAGAATTGGCTTAATATGTACATAACCGTTTGGTACGCTATACAATTCTGCTTATTCGTTTTGTTTTTTTTTTATTTCTTTTTATTAAACAAAATTAACAGCACGTACGGCTCTCGGTGTGCCTCGTCATTGAAATTGGCCCTTCACTACTCTGCCGTTTTACTCGTTTTCAGTTTTTTGTTCTTTTCATCGTTCCTCCTACAACGATCACTTAATGATTGTTTCTCTATTATCTATTCTCGCTTACGCGCGACGCGGACAATCGGCAAAAGAGGTGAGAGTCAACCCCGCGCGCATCCCCCCTGATAAGTGACGACGAAAAATAATGGCGACGCGAGAAACGATCGGGGGACATTACTAAATTCAAGGATAATAAAATACAAAACGTTTACGACTGCGTTGTCTCGTAACCGGCGGTGGTGTCTCTTGGTAATAAAAAAATACACCGAGGTACACGGGTAAAAGTTGCTTAAACGGGGATGGCAAGTTTGTGCGAGTAGGATATATAATAAAAAATAAAAAAAAAGAAAATGGAGAAAGAGAGAAAGCATAATTCTTAGGAACTAGGCAAATCGCGCCGCACCAATTTTTTTTTTCCTTCATGGTACGTTCGTTTGATATTGAGATCCTTATTCGACATTGTGCCTTCTTATTATTATGTACAAAACTTTATTTCTTTCTTTCATTCCTCTCTCTCTCTTTTTCTCGCGCGCGCGCGCGTTATATCGACATTTCGAACGATATTATTTATATTACTTCCGGTTCGAAATATTCAACGCGAATTGCTATTTATATATGGAATATAACGGTTTCATTTTTATTATTCGCTCTTAAGTTTGCCACTTCCGGAATGAAATTTATTCCACAAAGTCGGGCTCGACATTAAACAGAACCGTGGGAAGTATTTGATAATTATCGTAATACAAGGACAGCGGGTAATACAGGAGAAAAAATAATTCAGCCTCTGGGATGACGCACCCCAGGCTCTTTCAGTTTGTAGCAAATGCACAAAAGAAAAGGTAGTGGCCAACAGCGATTGACTCGGTACGCTGTTTTTTTAACGTCTGACAATGTCACACATCGTTAGGATCGGGGATGAACGCCACACAAATGGAAAATCTCTCGTAATAATATTCTGAAAAAAAAAGCTACGAATAATTGCTCGAAATCGATCGTTATATCGATTAATAAAATAATATTTAATCGGAACAATGCCTAATTGTTCGACTAAAAATTATTATTATTACATCGAATCTCTGACGATTATTTTGCTCAGAAGATCACTTTTGAAATGATATTTTCCATTTGGAAGGCATTCAACCCGGTCAACGATAAGCTTAATACCCCTACTAACAATCTTATTGCTGTACTTGCAAGATTTTCCCGTATTTTTTTTTGTCCGTCCCAATGCAACTCCACTCAACCCTGTATGTCATAGTGTGTCCCTAAAAAAAAGTCGTACGAGTGGCTTCGACGTCGCGAGTACCGAGAAAAGAGGAGTAAAAGAAAAAAAAAACAATCGACATTAATGTTAGCTACTAAGTAAATCTTCGTTCGGCAACTTCGGTCGAATTACGAGCTTAAAAAAAATGAAATTCGCGATTCGTTTTACGCCTACGTGAAACAAAGATACACGGAGGATGAGTTTGTCCATTTTTTTTTCGCCATTTGCTCAACCGTGAAAAAGAAAGCGTCATTGCCAGCTCGATCACACAGTATTGTCGTTTAAAAAATATCGTCATTCATGCTTGTTTGAATTTGTCAATCGGTGTCCGAGTCTCCCTCTCTCTTTCTCTCTTTCATCGCGCGCCGTTTTCTACCTTCGCAAGAAGAAAATCGGCGTCGAACAGAGTTCTCGTTCTAAAAAATAGACAATACGCGCGTTTGACAAAAACGGTACTACGACGAGAGTACAGCTCGTAGCCTTCGCCAGCGTGCGTCCAACGTGGCGTTTAAACGTCCGGTAATGAAATTATTAACGATCCCGTTACCGATAGAACGAGCAACGCTTGGGTCCTCGAGAATCCTCGAGATCGCGGTACGCCGTTCGGAAAAATCGTCAGAGTGAAGAATTCTGACGGCTGACGAAAGACGTAATTTACATTGCGGCGAGCTGAATACCAATCTTCGATTGGTCGTTCGATTATTACCGTTGACAGCGTTCACGCCATTAAAAACGCTCGTCTGACGTGGATGATGATGATTGTGATTATTGTTGCTCTGTAACTGCTTTATCTTGCGGGAATAATCGTTTCTAAATGATTTCACCGTGGATCATTGCCGATACGTCTGCGGGGACATGCCATTTCCGGGTGTTACGTAATCACCGATCATCAAGCTCGGATTGACCGGATAATGGGAAGTGTTGCCGAGTACCAGCGATTGCTGGAAAGTAACACCAAGCTGTAGCCGCGAAAGACACGCAGGCAGTCGAAAAACTCTTTAGTATCCGTTTATTTTTTCACAGAGCCCCAAAGTCACAAAGTGTGTTTTTTTTTGTTTTTGCTTTGTTTTTCTGGCGAGCTTCAGCCATTAGGATTTCTTCTCCCGCGATGATTTCTTCTCTCGTGTCGTTCTTATTCATTATGCGGCTTTTTTTTTCATTTTCTCTTTCTCTCTCTCTCTCGCTCTCTCTCTCTCTTTCGTCTAGTTGTAACGAGGCTCTCCAACGTCCTCCATTGTTTTATTTTTATCTTTTATTCGTTTAATATATTTTCGTTTGTTCGTTATGCTTGAAGGAATCCGCAACGGCAAGAAGCTCACCATATGTTGTGATGATTAACGTTCATACTTACAGTTGCGGGTGACGTGAACATGTTAGGCGTTATACCACCACCGATCAATTGTGCCGCTTGTGTACTCGTAGCCGTTCCTCCGACCCTTCCACGACCGGTACTCGATATTGAACCCGGGTGTATATTCGGCTGACCCCCTGCCACACAAGCAAACGAAACTCATAAGCTTTCGAGAGGCGACCGATCGAGGATTTTTGGATTGTGCGAGAGAGTGAGAATGAGAGAAAAGATGGAGAAAAAAAAAAAAAAAAATTGAGAATAATGGGTAACGGAAAATAAATTGCAAGCGGGTTTTCCACGTTGCTGCTTCCTTGCGGTTAAATTGACCAAAATGAATATATATTTAAAAAGAATAGAATAAAGCAGGAATTTTTTAAGAACATTTAGGATAAAAATAACAAAACAAAATGTTAGCGAAAAAAAAAAAATGCAAATGAAGCGTGGAGGGCAATGATTGAGTAATCAACAGTTTCGCCGTACTTTTTTCTTTTTTTTTTCTTGTGTATTCATTAAAAAGCCGTTTATTGACACGGATTGAGTCTTACAAATTTACAAAACATCGTTATCACAAGGGATTCGTCTGCAAATATGTACAGATTTTCGTGATACCACTGTAACGCGTAAATGAACAAAAAAAAAAAAGAAGAAAAGAAACGGGTATTATTATGCGTTTGCGCGATTAGCGAAATTAAGAAATTAAGAAAATCTCGAGTGTTTTGTGTATATCTGTGTGATCAGCGGAAACAATCACCTCGCTCGTGTTAATTCAACGAGACGATATCGAGCGGACACGAGTCCCAACGCATCGGTTATCCGTAAGTTTCGTGCGATAACGATTGTCCGGACAAAAAAAAATACGACATCGAGTTCGAGACCTCTCGGAAATGTCGGACGCTCGGTGCGAATGTCACAGGGGCGAATCGTCGATTATATATTTAAAAAGAAAAACGCAAAACGAAGGAAAACAGCAAAAAAAAAAAAAAAAAACCACGGAGAAACTAAGAAACGCGATGAATTATAATTAACATTCCCTACAATCGTTCGGACAGGGACCGAGGCGACGACGGACCATCGTAAAAATTGGCAGAAAAAAAAAAATGTATTCCGTGTCACTTTTTTGCGATTTTCACAGTCAAATCGAACTAGTACAACATTCGCTTGCGCTGGTTTCGTCGGGTATATAATCAATCGTGAGCGCGAGAGGCGATGAGAGAGAGAGAAAGAAAGACAGAGGCGAGTAGAAGAAGAAGTTTCTTCATATACTCGACAATTTAGGGAAGTTATCTCGAAACCTTTTTTTTTCTTCCTTTTTGTTTCTAGGAATTACATGGAATTTCAAAAGATCGAGAGAACTACGGAGGTAGCACGCAATCGATGTTTAAGCTAACCACTATAGGCTATGAAGAGAGAGAGAGAGAGAGAGAGAGATATATGTATAGAGGCTTTAGGGAGACCCGCTCGTCAATTAATACGATTTATTTTGTAGTATTTCAATTTTGTTCGATTTTTTTTTTTTATAAGGAGTACTGATATAACGAGGGATCGAAGCAAACCTTACCTATTGATAGTAAATTACTGGGATTGACCGAACCGGCTGTATCCATGGAAACCTCACCGAGGCCGTTAACCGACATTCCGTTTACCATGTTAACAGCCTGTCGCGCACCCTGAGCGTCCAACGTTGTCCAATATGATTCGCTGGGCGATGTGCTGTTTAAGCCAGGTGGCGGCGGTGCCACCGCACCCGTATACCTGAAGTAAGGATTTTTCAGATCCAATGTATTGCTGCTACTCTCCAAATTCGTTCCCTCGAGCTTCAGGTCTATTGTCACGTCGTAGGATTGTCTGAAACGAATTTAAAAAAAAATAAAAAAAAAGAACAAAATTGTTTTAATTCTCGTTATCTTTAGAGAAATTTTGGACATTCGGTAAAATTTAATTTTCGAACTGTATATATATTTTTTTAATTATTTGTGTGTTCCAACGTATACCCTTGCGGATTTTTACATATTACCCTTCCCAATTTTCCCTCTTATCAATCCCCACCCGCATTCCACTGGGCTAACCGAACTCCCGTAGCACTGGTAGCTGTTTCTTAGCTATACCGTATCGCATGCGCCGTGGACACGCAAAAACTGCGAAAAATCCGCGCTGATACAGACGGCTTTTATTTTTACCGAGTTTCAGTTGTATTACTATTCAGAAACTCAGAAAAAATCGCCTTCCGCTTAGTCAGCGTACAAGCCCGTGCACGGCTAAGCGATCATCAATTCCAGTACTCTACGTGACCAATATTTCTTAAGGTAGTAGTCTGGTAACTTAAGCCGATTTTCATGTCTTTTTTGGAGGGCGTTTTTTGTAGGAAAATAAAAATGAATCGTTTTGGATATTTAGGATGTTTTTATTTACATATTAAAGATACAAAAAAAAATTTGTTTGAAAAAATTTAATAGTTTATTATTATTATTATTATTGATCGAAGTTGGCAGCCCGGGTCCTAACTTTTTTTCTACCGAACCGATTGCTTTCAAATTTTTAACAGGCTACTCTACACGTTTATAGTTCTCGTCGGAACTACCGAGAAATTTTTTCACCCCTAACTTTTTATTTTACAACCCCTTCTTTGCTAAAATAAAAGGACTTTTTTTTCCAAAGTCCGCCATTTTGTTATTTATCCATGAAATTTAACTTCAGTAGTTCCGACCAGAATGACACGTCTATAGATTAAGAATTATCAAAAATGTTTGATTTCAGATAACATCAAGAGCCAAAATCACCGGGGCCACCCACGCGCTTTTTTTTCGAGTTGCCAACTTCGGTCAATAATAATAAACTATTAAATTTTTTCAAACTAATTTTTTTTTGTATCTTTAACATGTAAATAAAAACATCCTAAATATCCAAGACGATTCATTTTTATTTTCCTACAAAAAAAAACGCCCTCCAAAAAAGACATGAGAATCGGCTTAAGTTATCAGACTACTACCTTAAGACAGGAGATCGCCGGAGCCGCGCACCGATGATGAAAAATGTTGTTATTTCGCGCATTCTCCGAGCGAATCGTGTAATTTAATGGTCATTTTGTTCCTATTACCTTTTATTCGCCACCAGAATAACTTTTCCGGATAGTAATTGTCCGCTCTTGCAAAACAGCGGATTCTCGAGGAGGCACCGTACTTGATACCAGTGCGTCAGAGGTTCCGTCGGCGCTGTGCTCAACCAAACTTGTTGGGTCGAGCCGATGAATGCAACGTCGAACCAAAATGCAAGACCGTGACACGTGCCGCTCTCAAGTATGTGAAAATCAACGTCTATCTCTGTCGAACGAGAGGAAAGACGAGTGTAAGTTGAAAAAATTTGATTTCAACTCTTTGTATAATTTGGAATTTTGGAAAAATTACACATCCATTGGATTCGCATAAATCAGATTACGGGTGAAAAATGCGAGGGCGGACCGCTTTTTGGACATCGGATTTTTACCAATTTAAGCAAAAAAAAACCTCCACGGAAAGAAGGTGACGTAAAAGTTTTTATTTACACTTTTTTTTTTAAGTACTTCATCACTTCGGGTCATTATGATTTTCGCTGTTATAATGTAAATATGAAAATACGTAGAGAAATAAATGAAATAAACGTAATCTTACCTATTTTGTGTAAATCAGTCTCGTCAGCAGTTTGGAAGTCAACAACGTGCCTAACAGATTTCGCCATACATATGCGTATGTCAAATGTGTCGACTATTGGCTGTCTGAAGTATTCTTTTATTGCATTGCTACGTAGAGCGGAGAGATCGACACCGTGAAAGCACGTTTGATACCAAAAATTCGCTTTATTGAACTGTTCCATGTAGAGATTCTCGTCCGAGAACGGTGCTATGTGAAGATCACCTCGGGATGGAAACATTCTGCCACCTTGAACACGAGAATGGAAGATTTGTTTGTTTTTATTTTTTATTTTTATAAATAAATACGATTTAAATAATAGTTTGTTGTCGAAAAATTGATTATCGTTGTAGCTACCTGGTACGAGCCACTTTTTGGCATGAAGATAAGTCTCGAGCATTCTTTCGTTGTAGAGCATATAGCCCATCGGTTCGCTGACGATACAATCGACGCGTTCCGGCAATTCAATCTCCTCAATTTTTCCCGCTATAACAACGATCTTGTCCGACAAATTGTTCGCGGCTACCAAATTTTCCGCGTGATTCGCCATATTGCTGGCCTCAACGGCGTAAACCTTTTTTGCACCGGCTTGCACGACGAAGAACGACAGGATGCCGGAACCGGCGCCAACGTCGAGAACAACTTTGTCCTTAAAATCGGACAAATTGCCCAGTATTGCCCGTTGATAGGTGCTCGTTCTTATGTAATCCTGCATCATGTTTTGTTGCTGCGACAAATAGCCGTAAAATTGAAAATACTGCATGGCCGACAATTCCTCGGTTCGCTCGTTGAACGCCGACAGTCCTTTGCCATTTTTGAGCTTTAGTATGTGAGAATGGAAGTTCCGAAAATCTGCAACGTAACGTTAGAAATTTGTTCAGAAAAAAAAAAAAGAGGATTGTTTAAACGGATCGAACAAACCTGTAGATTCATAATAAAATGTGTGATTTTGTCCTTTTGTTTTTCTAAATATCAATTTCTTAGTATCATTGAAAAACCAAAAAGTTCGATCGTGTCTCTCATATCCATGAGTGTTTCATATACTTTCGAGGTAATGTGAAATATCCATGGATTTGAGACGAGTTCGAGAGCCACATTGTTTTATCCAATTTTTCTATTTTCTTGCATCAATATTTTGTATAAAAATAAATTATCTTCTCGTTCCTATCGAACAAGAGCATCTAATTTCTTTTTGAAAATCTAATTTCTCTTTGTCTAAAGTCTCGAGTGAGGTAATGCAGAGACATTATTTTATTACCGGATTATAACACACTTCTTTGCGTAATTATCAAAAATTTGAGGTATTTACCCGGTTCGTTGGGAAATGTAATGAGTATACTGTCCCCGTCGAGAGTGAAGACGTAACTTCGCGAAGCAACTCTCGAACATTCTGTCGTGTGCGTTACGGGAAATTCCAGCAACGGTGTCTGCTCCTTCTCAGTCGTTTCGCCTGGGTGACAAAAAGAAAATTTGAGATTAGTTCCCAATTGTCATTTATTTTAATTTTAATTCTGTTGTATTAACGTCATGTTATAAATTAGACAATTGTTGTGTCCAATTTGAATAAACGCTATAAATAACAAATTTTTGGTATCCCCGATTCTGGACTACAAAGTTCCTACACGTATCGACTATGGCACATTAAATTTTTTTCTTTCATTTACCATCCCACACTAATTAATAAACAAACAAAAATAATTTCTATGCTATTTTCAATTTTGCCACAATGACCAAAGATTAGATATCAAATTCATTAAATTCATTAAATTTTTTTCTTTCATTTACCATCCCATACTAATTAATAAACAAACAAAAATAATTTCTATGCTATTTTCAATTTTGCCACAATGACCAAAGATTAGATATCAAATTCCAATTCACAGATTCCACAAAGGCTTTAAGAGCTTCCGAGACAAGCCTAAAGTTGAAAATTAAAAAATTGTGCAACACAGATGTGCGCATCACAAATAATTAAAGATTGCCGCTGGATATAAAACGCGACTCGTTCTATAGAGGATAATTATTTGAATGATAAAAATAATTAAAAAAAAACCATCCCCTACTCCTAGAATTTCAGTTGCGACAATGTTTAAAATCCTCCGCTAAAAACAAGCCTATTTGAAAATGTTACGCGATAAAATGTTTTGTCTCATAACTAAAAATAATACATTTTTAATCTCTCATCGGTATCCCGCAACTTGTCACGCTCTAACGGCGTACTGTAAACAGCGATGTGCTTCGTTATATTTACATTTCAATATTTCGTCATATTTGAGAGCACAAGCTCAACCAAAAATATTCATATCTTATCTCTCTTACGGACCACCAGCTTAATCTCTTTTTATTTCGTCTAAGTAATCACGAGAATGCGCACGGTTGGAGAAATAGAAATTCCTGTAAAAAAAAATTGACTCATAAAATATGGAATGACGAAAAATTTCTTCAATTCCCTCCTCTAAACAACGTGATATCCAAAAAAAATGTTCATACAAGTATAAAAAAAAATTGAAAAAAGAAAAGAAAAATGTATCGGCGTCGTATTGTCAGACGAAAACGCGACAAAGAGAATCTTGGAATGGGCGTCCAGGTCGCGAATTGTGGTTAGGGTACGCGTCTGGATGTGGCGGTATTACCTCCCCACCGCCGCTGGCCCGCCGACCCTGTTGGCCCATTCCTAAAGATGAGATATCGATCGGGTTTTCGTGAATTTGTCGAAAAATCCGAGCTCTTTACGTACCCGATAAGAGTTCGAGGCTGAGACCTTGAGGATCATAATTGACATTGAGATTGACCGGCTTGTTGTATTTCGGTGTTGACTGTCCGTTGTTTGACAGAGTCGACACTGTCACCGCGCGAAACGCCTTCGCCATTTTTATTATAGAAACACAGGACTGCGTGCGTTTTTGTGAGCTCTGTCCGAGGAAAAAGAACGAAAAGAAGAAAAAAAAAATTTACGCGGCTGTTTCTATTTCCTCTTGTTTTTTTTCTCCTTATTTTTCACCTCGCTCTTTCGACAATTTGCCGCTTGGTGTCTCGTGATAGAGAGAGAGAGAGATGAGAGAGACGCGAGAGACTGTGCCCCCGGCCGGACGATTGACCCTCGTGCAAAGATTGTTTCGCGTTTTTTTTTCTTTCTTTGCTTCTTAATTGTTTGTTTTCCCTTGGAACGCGGCAAAGAAACGAAAGGAAAAGAAAAAAATTAGTGTTTTTTATCCGACGCTTTGGGGACGACACGCGCCTGAGAGTTTTACAGTTTAACACCGGGAATATATTATGATCGCAAGCGTGTTACGATTACGATTTCTCGTTGACCACCGACCGCACCACCCCCGGCGCGATTTTACACACGCGCACACGTTTAGACTCTCCGTTGCCTCCCTTCGTCTCTTCACGACAACTCTTCTTCTATATCTATCTTCCTCTTGTTCCCCGTCTTCCTTCTTTCCCCCCCTTTTTCCTCCCCTCCTAGAGATTCTTCCGTCGTTTCACCGAGACCGCTGCCTGCCACTGCCACGCTCATCGACTCCTCGCAATTCGAACTTTTCGTCTTTGTTGGGACAAAATGCGTGGAACGCGTGGAACGTTTCCCCGCACACAATCGAAAAGCCACACGAGACACTTTTTTCTTTTTCCCAAGCGTCACCTGTTTTCTTTCTCTTTTCTCGTTGCTTTTTATTTAAGAACTAACGTCCTCGCGCGTGTCTCTGATTGGAATTCATTCTCGTGTCTTTTCACATTTATTACTTCCTCAACGGTGGATGACGGTGACGTTGGGTAATATCGGTATTGTACAATTGTGAGGAAGCGGAGGGAAGTAAAAAAAAAAGGAAGTTCGTCCAACTCGGGAGTACGCAAAAATGTGGAGAGCCCGGTCATTAACCACCGGGAGCTCGAGACGAGCATCACAAAGGGAAACACTTTCATTGGTCATTGAAACTGGTGGGGGATGGTCGATCCCCCTTTCGATTTTACGCTATGTAAACGCGTTTGTATATTCATTTAGTTTCAAATATAACGGAAATATCGTAAATTTCGTGCGACGCGAACGTGATTCGCTGGATAACTCGTGTTTTCGCCGACATTTCGCCAATCGTCGAGGCCCGCGAAATTTTTCCGAGCTGCTGCCACCAGTCGCGAACATTCGAGATACCGTTCGTTCTTCCATCACTTTCGCCGGGACGCTGATCCCAGTGAGTATCTTTGCGATATTAGCGGATAAAACAATCGTTGAATCGTGGTTAATTGTATTGTACAATTCGAAAAAACGGAATTTTTATTGATGAACGTTTGAGATGTGCTTTGATATTGCCGAAAGTCGCTATAATCGCGTAAAGCTCACGGCGCGGTGGAGTCACACGATAAAATGGGGTAGTCTGTTGATCGATGCTCGAAATCGCGACTTTTGTCCAAAATAATTGGCAAACCTATAATTTAAATAAACGACTAGCATTAATGATACTTCATACATAGTAAACAAGTGTTTTTTACGTAAGTGAATAGTTCTTATCGTTTTAACCACCAATTTTGAAAATTGGAAACAAAAAGAAGAAAAAACAATATGGCGGACATAGCTCTGAACCGTCGAGTTATCGATTATCGAACGAGAATCGATTATCGCGTAATTTACGGATGACTGCTCGTCGCGCCTCCCCGCCTTCCGCGGTGGCGTTGTTTATTATTGCCCCCCGGCTTTTATCAGGGTGTGGAAACTCCCATACAAAATCCACGGCTCTATTATTAGTTCCCGTGAGGGGGACACTACAGAGAGTGCGCCACTATCGACGCACATCTAGCGCGACCACACAGTAAAAAGCGAAAAGTAGAACTAGATCTTGACAAGCTTTTTACCCGTTACCGACTTAGTCGCAAGGGGACCTTCCGGACTTGTCATCACCGATTTCGCTAGTATTTATAGGGTATGTTGGGATTGACGAGGAGTGAAAGTGACCTAAGTGGGAGGGCCAGATGGGCAATATTTAAGAAACGAAACAATTTTGCAAATTCAACAATACTTAAGAAGTTTTCGGAGCACAATTTTCAATCACCGGTTGTCGCAGCGGCAGGAGCTCGAGTTCATAGTGTGAGGGTCGTAGGTTTGTTTCCCCATACGAAGACTTATTTTTCTCTAATCTTCTGTTTAAATTTTACGTTACTTGCACCACAAATATATTTAAATTCTGCATAATGTATTTCATTTATTTGTATTAAAAAAAAATGTTATTATTTTCAAAGAATTCGAATTTTGGCATTTCTCATAACTTGGCAAGAGGATTGGGAAGATTGGAAAATTAGGATTGTAATTGAAGCGGACACGAGGAATTTTTATATAAGATGGGATACTTTTATTATTATACAGTCGATGAATCGCATGTGCCGGAGTGATATTCATTGTAAAAACAGGGGAAGCAGTAATTGTTTCGGCACCTTGCACACGTTATATGTACGAAGAATGTATTTTAAGGGTGAACATCACTGTGACTCCCTGTTTTTTTTTCACATTTTTCAAGAATTTTTTTTTGTGGGAAAAACAGAGATATTCGAAAAATTTTTTTGGGTTTTGTTCCTTGTTTATTAATGTATCAAAAAACATTTTTTTCACATTTTTCACGCCGCATGGTGGCGCTGGGGAAGCTCTCGCGTCAGGTGCTGTCATCTCCGCGGCACGCAGCAGAACTCTCTTCAACGTCGATCTGAAAAAAAATCCCTTCAAAATATTTTGAAGGGATTTGGAAAAATATTGTTTAAAAAAAAATAGGCACGCCTTTGAAATTAACTTCAATTTATGACCATTTGAAATTTCGACATTTTTAGGTTTCCGAAAAGGTGGGCAAAAAATGAAAAAAAAAAAAAAATTTCTTTTTTCCAAACTTCGAGTTTCTCGAAGAAATGGCTACTGAATTAGTGATCAGCGAGTCAAAATACATCGATATAGCGTCCTAAAATAAAATTTAAAGATACAAAATTTTTTTGCTCGCGAAAATGCATAGGGTCCTCCCTGTGGATTTTTTTGCCGATTTTCAACCTGCTCTCGCGTAGTAAGTAAGTGTAGTAAGTTATTTTTCTAACGTTTAAGCATCATATAATGTTCCAACGAACAAAACTTATTTAATAAAAATAATGAACACTAATAAAGCAAAAGCAATATCTTTAATCTCCCACGTCTTGAGGAACAAGGTCTTATTGTGTCGTCGGTGTGGCATCGAAGGTCAACAAACTTCTGACAATGGGACTGGACAGGAGGAAATTTGACAAAATCAATCTCGACGATAGATTCGAATGGGAAGAACAAAACTATAACGAGCGCTTTGAAAACATACTTGAGAATGTTGTCGGAGCCTATAATGACTTTTCAATACTACACAGCTTCACAATTTCTACCGGTACGTACAAAAATGTATATTGTCTCTCGAAAAGTTCTCATTCAATGCCCGATAGAAGTAATTTTTGTGTTGTTTTTTCGTGTTATAGATCAGGAATCACGAGAATCACTCATCAGTGATGTGCATACCCTTGTCTATCGTTTGTCAACACCACGTTTTGATATTTTATTGCTATTGATCAAACATCTGCAAAGGTAATTGAAATAAACAAATAAAAATTCCGTTTATAACGAAATTCCTTCGGCAGAAAAAATTAATAATTAACGAATAAATTCCTTTCAGCGGCGGTATGTTTCGGACCGATTTTGTTGCGACCCGATGAAGAGACGGTAGCTTCGATAATGTACATCAAATTTTATAATACAAATGACATATAATCCACTTAATGTAAATGAATGTAAATATATATCTGTATATATACATATATAAATGATTTGCAAATAAATTATTGGAATAACTCTTTTTCATTTCTTGAAATATCTGTCTTTGTTCTACTATACCGACCGACTTTTTATTTTCATGCCCACTTTTCATTCAAATAGCGCGCCACAGCTGGATGTATATCTTTTTAGTTCCGACTAGGGGGACGCTACATAGATAGCGCTCTAAACAGTGGCTGCGCTTCTTAACATGGGAGTTTCCACACCCTGTTTATTATTGCCCCTTGGCTTTTATTTACTTTGTCGTATTTCCCGAGTGTGTAATATCGTCATGTAAAATCATAGCGTTATTACCTTGTAGTTTAGTTAAAAATCGTATATTCGTAAATTCGAACATTACCGAGACGTAACGCACAAAGAAAATTAGTAGTTTTTTTTTCTGTCATTCGGGCGCGTCCGATTGTCGAGGCTCGTTCGCGGTTTTCGAGGTTATGTTGACACGAGTGTTGTCGTTAAAGTGTTGATAAGTTATATCGTCAAAGAAGACAGTAAAATAATGACGAAAAGTGTGGAAGATTCATCGAGAAGTTGGATTTACAAATCCATTATCGTAACTGCTCTCGCTCTTGCAACCTCAACCCTCTTTGTCTATCTCAACGATGTTCAACCGCACTTTTACATAGACGAGGAATTTCACGTTGGTCAAACTCTGCGCTATTGTCAAGGAAAGTTTCTCGATGTAAGTCAATTTTATTCACAAACATGTTATATTTCATCGATGCCGAACAAATTTCAATTTCGTGATGATGATGATAACGTATTGTTATCGTAACAGCACTAACCTGTGTATAATCGAAATTTATAGTATCAATGATTGACAAAAAGCGCGTAGAGATTTTTGAAATAACACAAAATTTCATCTTTGTCGCATACTTCTAAGGATAATTTGCTTTTCAGTGGGACTCCAAGATCACGACGTTGCCAGGATTATACCTCATAACGGTTTTATTGCTAGCTCCTTTAGGTCTTTGCAACATATATTGTATGCGATGCGTAAATTTGCTCGGAACGTTTGCAAATTTTTATCTCGTTTACAGTATCGTTGAAAGGACAAGTTTTAGCGGCGTTAAAACGATACCCAAAAATTCCTGGATCCGCTTTGGTTTAGCTCTCAGTATAGCTCACTTTCCTCCGTTGTTCTTCTGGTTTTTCCTTTATTACACTGACGTTTTGTCCTTGAATTTCGTTCTCCTTACTTGGCTCATGCATCTTCGAGGACGCTACAAAACTGCCGCTCTTGCGGGTGAGTAGAACAACGGCTCGGAGAGATAAAGAGAGGGAGGAAAGCAGAGTTTGCTTGCTGGATTTAACTTTTGAGGATTTCTTCGTGCTTACGGTCGTAACAAAAATGAAATTGATCAATTTAACGACGTCAAAACTCTGCAACTGTAATAAGTAGCCTCTATTCCAGAAACATTCTAAATTCACGACTTTCTCTCGATCGGTTAACTTTTTGATACGACGGTATACGCAGAGGATCCTTAAAATGGAAATTGTGAATTCAGGTACTATAGCGATACTCGTACGGCAAACGAACGTAATCTGGGTAGCTGTATTCGCCGCCGAACGAGCCGTGGATTTGTTAGAGGCTCAAACTCCCAGAAGCATAGACGCTCTTGTCACCAGGAATATTCACAATACGCCTATGCACGCTAAAGTGAGTAAAAAAAAGCAAACATTTCTTTTTGTGGCGTATCTCCTAGTTTCCCGATAGACTCTTCTCGGTTGATCCCAGCCAGTCCTCTAGTGACATTGTTTTTTGTATTTATTTCTATCACCAGGTTCAATATCCCCTCGATTCATTTCTCCACTTGACCTCTCGTAGACGCAGTTTCGTTTTCCATTCCTTGCAATCCTCAAACATTCAGATAAGAATTGAGACAATGTAATCGTTTTCTTGCAGCTCGTTTGGAACAACGTTTATCATCACATGGCTCAAGGATCCTCGGCGTTTGTCAAATTTATCGTTCAGCTATTGAAAGATCTACGCTGTTACGCTCTAGTTGGTTTAATTTTCGTGTTATTCGTCATTGTCAACGGGGGAATAGTGGTGGGCGATAGAAGTGCTCACAAGGCAACGATACACGTACCTCAGATATTTTATTATTCCATATTTTCCATGTCGTTCGCTTGGCCCTATATGCTGCCCCATTTGAGAGGATTTTTGCGCTTGATCATGAAAAAATGGATACTATCGAGTTTTATATTTGCCATTTTCACGATAATCGTACATTCCAATACTCTCGTTCATCCTTACTTACTGGCTGACAACAGGCATTACGTTTTTTACATTTGGAACAGATTTATGGGACGTTATTACTTACTGAAGTATTTACTCGTGCCAATTTATGGTTTTGCAATTTACGCGCATCTGTCGTGTTTGAAAAATGTACGATTCTTGTCGCAAATGATTTATGTTCTCAGTGTGTGTGTCGTACTGATACCCCAATTGTTACTCGAACCACGTTACTTCATTGTTCCCTACGTTTTTCTACGTTTGAACATGACCAGTCCCGAAAAATGGCAATTAATCGGCGAATTAATGACAACCGTGACAATCAATATCGTGCAATTTTATATATTCGCTAATAAAGCGTTCTACTGGACCGACGGTGAATATCTTCAGAGGATATCCTGGTAAATTGTTTGTAGAGAAAAAAAGAAAAAAAAAAAAAAGGAAAAGACGCACGACTGTGTCGATGCCAATGGGAGGGAGATGAAGGATAAAAAGACTTCGAAAATGAATCGTTTTTCTTTTCGTTATTTTTTTTTAATTATGTGTATTTATTTAATAACTAAGCGAGATCTTAAGTTTCTAAAAAATTGTTCTTTTTCTTTACATCTTACAAAGGGAGGAAATTCTTTGTCTTCGCAATCACTCATTTCGCAATTGCTATTATCATCGAGTAATTTTATAAGAATAAGTATTAGCGTCTCGTCACTGTTTCATTTCTACGTATTATACAAATATAATACATTTTTGTTTTCTCTCCCCCCCACGAACGTTAGCCTCGTCTCACGTAATATAATAAGCAATTTTGGTCACAAGAATGAAGGAAAAATTTGCGAAACTCCTTTCGGACTCGTATTACCTCGAAGCTCGACTGCAATCTTCCTTCATTTTTGCAAGCACTTATACCTTGTGTTCCAATATGAAAATCACAATAGGTACATCGATAGAAAAAAAAACGAATTAATTTTAATCGTAGTGAATTTCGAAATTTTGCAAAGATTTCTTTTGAAATTTCGAGGAAGTTCATTCAAGTTCGATTAATTCGCTTTTCTTTTTCTCAATGCGTGAATAGTAAAACACTACGTGTCTACGTTAAACACGATAGATATCTCGTTACAAGTAGACAGGCCGTGAAACTGATGTTCAACGTGAAATTTATTTTTATTTTTCTCCCCACAATCTCGGAAACTCACGAACGAACGAGAACTTTCATTGGAAAAACAAAAGTGATCGTTCCTTAGGGATAATTCAGATTTTAGAGACAAACCCTTTTGAACGATCTCAATCGCGAGTTTTTCTTTGCCACCGAATTTCCTTTCTATTCTCACATTAATAGTATTATTGCTTTTTACCTCTATCATACAATGTATTTTTTTTCTCGTTCTTTTTTATCGCTTTCCCACGCCAGAACAATTAGTAGGATTTAGTTACTTTGGCGCAAAGTATATTATGAGAATTTTCATATTTTTGTTGTTGTCAAAGTGGAATCGCGAAAGTACTTGGACGTGCCGTGTCATTTTTCTTTTAATATCGTCCTCTTTTTTTTTTTATCGTCGTAAATATCCGCTCGGAAGAAATACAATGTCTCTGGGACTCGGAATGGTCATCCTTCGAATATTTTAACAAGATAATTGTTGATATTAAGAAAAAATAATAATATGAGTAATAATTGTTTTTGGAGCATGATGATTCAAAATTACTCGTAATTGAAAAAAAAAAAAAGGATAATGTTAATTTTAGGGAAATAAAATCGTTAATTTTGGTACACAAATGTATCTTTCACTCGTCAGGCAATGAAAACTTCGTAAATAATTTCGTAACTGCTTAGAAAAGAGATAAATATATTTATATTTATATATATATATATATATATATATATATATATATATATATATATATATATATATATATATATATATATATAGAAGAAATAGTGTTGGAAGGCTAATATTTGTTTGATCACTTATCACACGTTCTATACAGGTCTTGCATTTGAACAAAAACAACTTCCAAGGTTCTTCATGCTATTGAGGACATTAACAGTGCCTTATCTTCGACATCGTCGTTTAGAGATAGAAACGAGGGCTCGCAATACTGTTGTTCCGCGGTATTGCGAGACAAACGAAGAAAAGAAAAACTCGATTGTTCCGCTTACGAATCGGCGATTATGTGTATATTTTTCTAGTCCCGTCTTATAGGCGCTTTATTTAGTTTGTTCTTTTATTTTCAAAAGATCCCAAACTCGAGAATTCACAACCCTTTTTAATTGCCGAAAGTTTTTTTCGTTTCTCCTCTTTTTTCCATCTCGTGCCGGATTGGCTGAATTCTTTAGCTCGTAAAATGGACAAGGGGCCTACAGATGGGTGGATAGAGGAAGAGATATAGAGAGCGAGAGAAAGGGAAAAGATTGAGAGAAAGATTGTTTTCCGTAATAGGCACTGTATCACATAGTTCGTTGCAGAATGAAAATTGTCTTCAACAAAACTAAATATCGTAAATCGCGAATTATCGCTTTCACTTTCCCACAGTCTTCCGATCAATTTTTCTTCTTCTTCTTCTATTTTTCTTTGGTTTTTTTCTTCTTCTTTCTGCTCTTCACTAGATTCATTTATCATCCGACAAAGGATCTTCATTGATTTTCTCCATCATACTATTTGCTGTTTGAGTACAATCAAATTTGTCGAACCGTGTAATTTCATGTCGAGCGCCGAGCTTGGCCCATTTTTTTTTGTTTGCGTGTGCCACGCGAGTATTCTCGTGCAATTGTCGGCCAATAATTCGATCTCACGTGGCTCGAACGGCGCTAGACTCTTTAGAAAGCCATCCTCCTCGAAACCCGCGCGATAAGGCATCGTTGCGTTTGGCCTCTTCAAAAGAAATTCAACGCTCACGGCAAAACCCGCCATGTCAACGGGAAACTTACGTCCGGCTATCCAACCGTCGTAAAAACCCGTGAATTTTCCATTCTTGACGATCGGCGAGCTCAGACCAAATTTTGTGCATAGACCAACCGGAAACATTGATACCCTCTTCGTTCGTCTTATCTGATTAAAGAAGAGAAAACGTTATGATATTTGTAGGGTGGAAAAGACATGAACTGGATTGAAGGGATTTTTTTTTTTTTTTTTTTTTTTCGTCTTTTTTCAAAGATAAAACGATAGAAAAGAGAGGATATGATAATGAGGGGGCTCGTGGCTAAAAATGACGGAAAAATGTGTATTATTTTTTTAATTGGAGAAAAAAAAATCTTATTGAAAATCGCAAACGAAGAGATTTTTCGAAATGTTTCTACGATCAATAAGTATTTTGATAGAAATCGTAACAATATTGTAGATCTACTTTTTTTTTTAATATTTGTTTTATTTTGAGAACAACTGTATCTTCTATAATTTTGAAATTTCGGAGAAACATTTCCAGCTCGTTTGGGATTTTCGATACAATTTTTATTGACGAGTTTAAATAAAGGGTGGAGCGACGACCCTCCCTCCATAAATATTTAAATTTTACCACTCGATAAGATGCATTTTTCCATTGAATAAGAAAAAAAAAACTGTTTTTATCGAACTGCAATAATTCTTTTTTTAAATTCAATCATACGAACCTCTTCGAATAGATCAATATCGTACGTATTGTCGTCGTCGGCGAAATAAAAAACGCCTTTTGTCGCGTTTGCTCTTATCCACTGGAGTCCACGATTTCTGTTGGAAACTCCGCGTGGCTTCGCTCCCTTCTTCTGTTTATACTTCTCGGGCATCGGTGCTGATTTTCATTTAAACAAAAACGAATAAATATAAATATGAAATAATTGAAGAACAAAAAAGTAAAAAATAGGATAAACGGATCTTTTTTACGCCTCTCTACCAGTTATAGCCATTTATATTACTATTTTATTTTTTTATCGTTACTTTTCTCAAACTGATACTTCAATCGTTTTCATGTAAATCCAACAAAATTATCCATTCGATATTTCTCACACTAGATTGTCTTTACACGGAGAAAGAAGAATATTCGTTTAACGTTAGAAAATTTTTAATTCGACACAATTAAATGTTTAGTCGATATTGTCAAATTTTTATCGAGCCAAATAATTAACGAATTTTATTTGGATTAAGAAAAATTTCGTAATAGTAATAATACATTCTTATTTTTCGGAATGTGGGAGTCGTTGAAGTGGCCAAAACTGTGGAATACCCGTGCGTTAATCGAAGATTTCAAAAATTTCTCACCGACTAGATGCTCGAAAACGATTCCCGTGCGATTCAAAAGTTTCGTGACCTGCGGCGTCGAATTTTTCGCATCTTCTATCACGAGCCAATGAACATTCTCGACGAGCATCAGTGTATGAGCCATTCTCGTTAATTCGGGTATTTGTTCGGGTCGCCTGTACGTCGGTGTTATTATGTAAAGTGGATCGAGCGAACTTTTGTCATTACGTCCGTGCGGTTGAGGATAATTTGGCGTTTGTACGGTGGTTGTTACTTTGACGACGGTGGATTTTTGATTTTTCGTCTCGTTCGAAATACCATTTTTCAAACTGGAAGTGACGGTCTTATTCAACCGATTAGTCAGCTCTTGAATCAGTTGATTAGCCAAATCGGGACTGAGACCATTTTCTTTCTGAACAGCTTTAACCGCTGATATTATCTGGTAAAAAATTACAAAAGCGATTAGAAATACAGAACAAAAAATAGAGATACGCAGTTGATAATCGTGTGAACGTATCGCGATAGTTCTAGGGGACATATAGATAATTGGAACACAATCTTTGTGTGCTGTCAGATGTGAGCAATGTAATTCTTCAGTTCGAACACTAACGGTCGTCGCAACGAGTATATTGTTGAACTTACGTGTACGGGCCATTCCACGTTAAGTTGAACGATTTTAGCTGAGGGTCAGAAATTTTTACGCTTGTCTAGAATTCAATTTTTTTTTCTCGCCATTATCTTTTCTCGCTTCGTCCTTTATTCCATACATCTTCCATGAATTTGTGAAAACATTTTTTTTTAAATACCTTAAAAAAAAAGAGTCCGAATAAACGAAAAATTTAACAGAACTGAAAATGTACTTTATTTCTGGACGCCAGAGGGCTGTTTTAATTTCTTAAAGCAAAACGAAAGTACAGCAATATTTTTAAATTGCCTCCCCCTTCTTCTGTTTTCTCGCAATTAATTCTGTAAAATGCTTTTTTTTGTTGTTGTACACAAACGACTGCGAATTGGAGTTTTTTTCCTTTTAATTTCAGTTTTTTCTATCGCCTATTAAGAATTGCAATAAACCAAAAAAATATGAGGGTTATATAAAAAATTGTATCACACTTACGTTCAATCTTGAATTAACTTTGGTAAAAATTTGATGAAAACAAAATAGTACCTTCGTGTCAATGAAAAATTGAATAGATTTTTTTTTTCCGGTGACATATTTAAAATACTGGATAATCAATTTTATTGAATTCGTGATATTTCCGGTACGAATTGTAATTGACAGTTTAGCAGATTCTTTACATGTTCGAAAGGCAGTAAATTTTGTGACGAGTATGAAAATCACAAGACACTCGATCAAAAATCGTTTTCACTTGACGTGGAATACTCCGTATAGATGTATATATATAAATTGAAGACACAAAACACGCGAGGAACGACAATAAATTATGTAAAGCACTTAATATCATATGGCAAATGTACGTATATAGGAACATTGCATTATCTCGTCGAGAACACGTCGCAAGGTTGCCAGTCGAAACAATTTCGATATATAGCCTCTCCATAGAGGTATACAAACGTTAACGTGTAACGTGTGTTGTGAGCTCGTGTAATTTATAGCCCATAATATCGTTCTCGGCGATTATGACATAAAATTTCATGAGTGTTGAACGAGAGTACACGAGTTGTGCAATGACAAACGCTTGGTATCCTCATTTTTATCAAAAAACAAATATATATATTTTTTTTCGTACGGATCGTTAGTGGCGAAATAAAAGAAAAACTCGTTTTTTTCTTAAAACAAAAAACAAAAAGCCGTCTGTATCGGCACAGGTTTTCTGCAGTTTCCCTGTGTCCATGGCAGATGCGATACAGTGTAGCTAAGACGTCTGCGGACGCAATGGAAGTTAGATTAGCTTAGCGAAGTGCGGGTAGGGAGTGATAGGGGGAAAAATGGCAAAAATGGAATTGGGAAGGGTCATGCGTAAAAACCCGAAAGGATATACGTTGGAACACACAATAATAAAATAAATACAATTTATCAGAGTCGACGAAATTTTATCGAAATCAAAGAACAATTGTGTCGATTAAACGAAATTTATTCGAGCAAAAGTACATTTATTTCAGGATTTACGTTGGGGCTTTAAAAAATTGTTTAGTTTATATGCGGCAGTGTTATAAAAAACAAGTTACAAGTTAGCGAGTTATTTATTTTTTAAGATAATTCTAAACACATTTTTATCGGGATACGTGCTGAAACAGGGAAGTAAAAAATTGAGTTGTTTATGGATTTAGCACGTACATAGTCTTATGAAAGTTTAATCGCTACGAAATGTAGAGAGTTAAAAAAAAATATATATATACATATTGAAGATAGCATCACGGGACTTCAGTATCAACAATGATAATGCTCAAAAAGTATAAATAAAACAGTTTTTTAAAGAAATTTGTTGACCAATCTCCCGAGAATGTATTCCCCTTTGTTATCTCAATTATACACATTTTTTTACTCCGAAACCTCGATCGGCGGTTACAGTGAGAATTTTTCTTTAAAATCTGCACATACTATTAAATAGTTTTGTAAAATTACGAGCGACATCGAAGTGGTGTTGTTTTTTTTTTAAACGAATAATGAAATATAATATTCCTAGTATTATCGGACTTTATAAGCTCGATGGAATTATGAGTGCAAGGTCGTTGACAAGTACGAAAAAAAAAGCAGGAAATCTTACTACTATAATAAAGCTGGAGAGTTTGTTTGTATGTTTGTTCGAACGGGCTAATCTCAGGAAATACTAATCCGACGTGGAAAATTCTTTTTGCATTAGATAGCCCGTTTATTCCGGAAGGCTTTACGCCATATAAGTTTATGCTACGACCCTAAAGATCGGTGGCGGGATCGCGTTGAATTGGGGAACGAAAATTTAAGGTAGCAGTCTGGTAACTTAAGCCGATTTTCATGCCTTTTTTGGAGGGCGTTTTTTTGTAGGAAAATAAAAATGAATCGTTTTGGATATTTAGGATGTTTCTATTTACATATTAAAGAAACAAAAAAAAATATTTTTTTTAAATTTAATAGTTTATTGTTATTAGCGCCTGGGTAGCTCCGGTGATTTTGGCTCTTGATGTTATCTGAAATCAAAAATTCTTGATAATTCTTAATCTATAGACATGTCATTCTGGTCGGAACTACTGAAGTTAAATTTCATGGATAAATAACAAAATGGCGGACTTTGGAAAAAAATAGTTTTTTTTTCTCCAAAGTCCGCCATTTTGTTATTTATCCATGAAATTTAACTTCAGTAGTTCCGACCAGAATGACATGTCTATAGATTAAGAATTATCAAGAATTTTTGATTTCAGATAACATCAAGTGCCAAAATCACCGGGGCCACCCACGCGCTTTTTTTTCGAGGTGCCAACTTCGATCAATAATAATAATAACAATAATAAACTATTAAATTTTTTCAATATTTTTATTTGTATCTTTAATATGTAAATAGAAACATCCTAAATATCCGAAACGATTCATTTTTATTTTCCTACAAAAAAACGCCCTCCAAAAAAGACATGATAATCGGCTTAAGTTACCAGACTACTACCTTAACGCGGGTGAAACCGCGGGGCACAGCTCGTGTTTCATAAAATCCTAATAGAATGCATACTCAATGATGTTAAAGTTTGCATCGTTAAAATGCAACGAAAATAGATTTTTTACATCATTTATCTCCCTTAAGATTGGATTATCGATGAGAAAAGTCGTTGAAACGTTTAATATTGGGGTCTCCTTCAAGGATCTGGGCCTAAATGGGCCACGAGAAGCAGGAGCAATACTGAGAATGAAAATGTAAAAATCTATTTGCGTTTCGTTCCAACGATGCAAACTTCAACATCATCATATGTATATAGTATACTCACTGTTTCTTCGGTAATTTTTTGACCGTTATTGACGTCGAGAGATTCAGCGGTTTGCAAATTTCCCGGTCCATAGGCGACCTGACCCTCGGCTGTATTAAATTCCGCCACCTGATCGAATCTCACACCGGTCGTCAGGTGATATTGGTAGAATACGACGCACACGCCTATCAGCACAATCAGCCCCATCTTCGTGGATGGCTTCATCCTATTGATATCTAAAAATGGATTTAACAAAAAAAAAAAACGTAAAAATCGTCAATTCTCTCGTTTCAATCGTCGTCACTGTTGTTACTATTATTTATTTAAAATAATTATTACACTTCGACAGAGGGTCATAAAATGTGTGGCACAATTTCGTTTAAACAATCATGTTCACAGCACGTAGGAACGAATTATATCCATGACTGAAATTTCATATCGAGCACACGTCCGGCAGATAAAGAGTAACGCCTCTCCGTCCTCACAGTTATATGTGCCATCTCGACTGCTACACAAATAGTGAATACAAAATGTATTCGTAATTTAAAGTTTTTTTTTCTTTTTTTTTATATCGTCACACGCGACTTCGCGTGCAGTTAATATCTTTTAACGCGTTTAGTGTTTGCGAGGGAAAAAAAAGAAGATAACAGATAATTTACACGTCGATAATTGAAAGAACGTTGATTTGAAAGTAAAGAAATACAATAATAATGATTGATCATTGGCTTTGCAGTATCAAATTAATTCGTAGTAGAGGATGAATTTTTGTTGACACAACATTTTCGTGGATATGATGAAGAATCCTTTTTTTTTTGTTCTTCGGACTCACTTTGAAGGGAGAAAAACAACATTTAAGGGTGAACACCACTGTGACCCCCTGTTTTTTTTCACATTTTTCAAGAATTTTTTTTGTGGGAAAAAAAAAAGATTCGAAAAATTTGTTTGGGTTTTGTTCCTTGTTTATTAATGTATCAAAAAACATTTTTTTCACATTTTTCACGCCGCATGGTGGCGCTGGGGAAGCTCTCGCGTCAGGTGCTGTCATCTCCGCGGCACGCAGCAGAACTCTCTTCAACGTTGATCTGAAAAAAAATACCGAGTATTTTCGTTAATAATATGATATTTTGAAGAGAAGTACATAGGGATTTGGAAAAATATTGTTTTAAAAAAAATAGGCACGCCTTTGAAATTAACTTTAATTTCAAAGGCGTGCCTATTTTTTTTTAAACAATATTTTTCCAAATCCCTATGTACTTCTCTTCAAAATATCATATTATTAACGAAAACATTAGGTATTTTTTTTCAGATCAACGTTGAAGAGAGTTCTGCTGCGTGCCGCGGAGATGACAGCACCTGATGCGAGAGCTTCCCCAGCGCCACCGTGCGGCGTGAAAGATGTGAAAAAAATGTTTTTTGATGCATTAATAAACAAGGAACAAAACCCAAAAAATTTTTTCGAATATCTCTTTTTTTTCCCACAAAAAAAAATTCTTGAAAAATGTGAAAAAAAACAGGGGGTCACAGTGGTGTTGACCCTTAACGCGTTTCAATTGTTTCCTCTTTATTCATAATGTTTTGTTTTATTAATTGTTTTGTTTAAACAATTTTTGATTCGACGAATGACGACATTTTTAATTCTTCAACGTGGGCGCAAATTATTTTGCACTTTTCATAAGACCCTCCCAGGCATACCGAGCCTCGTAAGCACGGGACTCATTATTCCACAGAGATAATGGAACAAAATTCATGGAAACAATGTAATTTTCGTGCACGGTTTATTGTTCGATTTTCCGTATACGTTATTGGCGGTTTCGTGTTCGGAGCCTGATTTCTCCGTTAAATTACAACCGCGATGGTTGTGCAATTAAAAAATTGAAACCTGTGCTTTGGGACGATAGTCTCACGTGCTATAATAATGGAGCAAGGGAATCGATCGATCATGTACAAACCGCCGTTTACGAACAATGCGTTATAGTTATCGTGCTCTTACGAAAGGATGAATGAGGCAAAAATTTAAAAAATCGGTGTACAGGGCAATTAAGGCAGACGTCTGGTCTAGAGCGAGATTTTTGACGTCATTTCTAATGTGCAATAACGTTTAAACCGTTGAAGTTGTCTTGATGAAAATTTACACATGCATTTATTGATCCGTAGAGAATACTTGTACATAAAAAAAAAAAATTATTTTTAATACTTTCATGTAGTTTTTTGCCTTGTTGCAACATGGTGCGCCGAAATCGGCGCCCACTCTGGACGATGTTGTATGCATCTGAAAAAAAAATATATATATATATTCTCAATCTGTACGAGTATTCTGAGCACTGGTAGCAGAATTGAGTCGAACAATAATTTTGCCGACATTTTATAATTCGTTGAATACAAAAATGTATGAAATATCATTAATGAAAGTTCAACAGGCCGCCATTTTGTCAAAAATTTTTTTTAAGTACCAATTCTGCTACCAGTGCTCAGAATACTCATACAGATTGATAATATATATATTTTTTTTCTTTTCAGATGCATACAACATCGTCCAGAGTGGGCGCCGATTTCGGCGCACCATGTTGCAACAAGGCAAAAAACTACATGAAAATATTTAAAATAATTTTTAAAAAAAATGTACAAGTATTCTTTAAGGATCAATAAATGCACGTGTCAATTTTCATCAAGCAACTTCAACGGTTTAAACGTTATTGCACATTAAAAATGACGTCAAAAATCTCGCTCTAGACCAGACGACTGCTTTAACAAAAAAAAAATAGGATAATCAAAATATTTGATTCGATGAGAATTTTATTATATATACGCGATCAAATAAAAAACTCTAATGAATTAATTCTTTTGAAGATTCCAAGCACATTGAGTCTAAAGAATAAAAAAAAATCTTGCGGTGTAAAAAATTTCGCTGAGCTAATATTTAGAACTTTTTGTTATTCGTTTGTTATTAAGAACAATCGCTGTTCTTCTCGAGTACTGCTAGTTTAAAAAACAAAATCAATTTTCTAAAATCCTAAGATTAAATTCGACGAAAATTTTGGACTACGTCGCAATAGAAAAAAAGTATGAAGAAAAAAAAAGCTTGACGTTTTTCTGAATTTTTTTTTGTTAAATCAATTTTTCCAAATAAAAGTTTGTTTTGTCAGTCAAATTTCAATTGAAATCAAATTAATAGTTAGCTAATAACGAAAAGAGAAATAATTTTATAATAAAAGTAAAGTTATTTTTCTTTGGAATTTAACAAAAATTTAAATAAAAAATTTTTTCTTTCACTCGATTAAAATTCAATTTACATATAATATAAATGAATTTTTGTTGGATGAAAAAATGTAAAATTATGCTCGCTCGTGAAAAATAAATCTCGAGAAGTGAATTTTTTTATTTTATTGCCCCAATGGGTGGGTGTATATATGTAACATCTTTTTCTCCCAGTTAGAGGAGCCTCTTGGGAAGACATTTTTTTATTTTTTTTTATTCACCTCTCTCAGGTGTCATTAGGAACGAATTGCCGTGCAATGCCACGGGGTTAAGAGAGATCGGCCTTAAACACGCGAGTTGAGGCACGTGCGCTTGGAGTAGGACTCTCGTCGAGAAACGCTCGAAGAGAGCTTCGGAGACGAGAGAGAGAAGAGCGATGTTAGTTGTCAGCGAAATTCACATGACGAGTGTGTTCCCCGAGAGTCTCGTACGCGACGAGACGCCACGTAAAGCGAATAGCACCACTTCCAAATCCCACTCATCATCCTTCCTCCTTCACTCATCCATACGAAATGCAGAACAAAAACTCAAATCTATTTTTCAGAACTAAATTATTGTCGTGGTTTTTTTCTCGCCAATTCATCGTTATGCTAAAAATTCCCACGAGGCTAGCAGCTCGTGGTCGTGGTGTGATATTCCATTCGTGGCCATGCAATCATGGTCTTTGAATTTTCACGCTGACAGAAATAGTATTATTTAAATTTCGACACAAAAAATCTATTATTCATAAAAATGTAGCAAATATATACATTGCTTATATGCGGAAATCTGGAAATTGGAAGGAATCTGAGATTCCTTCCAATTTCCGGAAGAAATTGGGAAATCTGGAAACTGAAACTTGCAAAGGGGTAATGTGGAAAGTGAACACCTGGAAATCGGAAATGGAGAAGTTGGAAATTGGGCAACGGGAAACTAGGAATCTGGAATCTGAAAACTGGAAATGTGGAACTTGAAAACTGGAAAAAGTGAAAATTGGAAAATTGGCAAATCTGGAGAGTGCAAATGTGGAACTCTACACAATATTCGAATTTGATGAAAAAAAAAAGAAAGTGAAGTATTGACGGAAAACTTCAAAATTCCACAAGATTATTCAAATAAAATCCTTGCAAGTTTCATGAAAATCTCTGGAAACTATTAAGAAAACTGAGTTTTTGCATTCTTCAATTTTTCTCCAGCTTCAAAACTAGTTGAACGATTTTTTACTATTTTTCAATTCGTTGCGCGAAATGAAGGGGTTCATAAGATATTAAGATTTAGCTGGCATCACGTTCGAACGAAAAAGTGCGATTATAAGAGTCCCAGTGTGTTACTTCAAAATTCCGTAAGATCATAGAAATAAAATTCCTGCGAGTTTCATGAAAATCTCTGGAAACTATTTTTATTTAATTGAGATTTTGCATTCTTCAATTTTTTTTTCCAGCTTCAAAAGTAGTAAAACGATTTTGACTATTTTTCAATTCCCAACACAAACCAATTGTCGTTACGAGAGGAAGGGTTTCACAAGATATTAGGATTTAGCTGGCAATACGGTTCGAACAAAAGAGTGCGGTTATAAGAGTCTGAGTATGTTAAGTACGATAAACAAAAATAATAGAAAAACAAGGAGATTATAAGCTAGGATTAGATTTATGTTTTCAACATTGATCCCGTGCCCAATGTACAAGTATTCGTAGTGATTTTTTTTTAAATGACCAATGACCGTACGATGTAACTTTGTGACTCTTAAACTTCCTCGAATGATGTGTACAATAAAGACGCCGCTGCGGGCTCTCTTGAAATATAATATATAGCGACAAAAGTTCCGGAGTCGGATTTACTTATAAGATTTCCTGGTCCGCCACCCCCGAACGAAAGGGATGAGAGAGGAAGAGTGATATAGAGTGAGAAATGAAGGAGTTTGAGTTCCTCGCTCTTTCACCCCCCGCGGCTTATTTCCTTCGCGAAAGGAATATATCCGGATTCTAGGGGAGATGATGCTGGAGACTCGGTAACGTAAACGCTTCTGGGAATCTCATTTTTCCCCGATCGCATTCCGCGCGTATTTCAAGATGAACCAAGAATCACTATATCTACACATATATAGAGTGATTCTTGGTTTCTATGTGTAATCGTGTAAATATGTATATATTTACAGTATTACACAATACATATGGATCGTTAGAAGCAGAATGGCCCAATTCTCATCACTTTACGTTCTAACTACGAGTATTACGCCTTTTGGCTTCTTAGCAGTCGAAATAAAGTGATTTAATAATGTATCCGAGAGAGTTGGCAGCGTTTTGTCAGTAAATAATTAATACTGCATAAACTGCATGTCTATTATTTATGTTATAAAAATTATATATATGCAAGATTGCAATTATACATTAGAGGCATTCTTCATCAACTTAGCCACTTTTTTTTTCAACCTCTCTAATTTTTTTACAAAGTTTCCAGGTTGGAATATTAGTTAAAAGGAACGTCTGTCATTTTTTTTCGATTTTTTTAGGCATCCGTTTAGGATTATCAAATTTTTATTACGAACACTGTAACTAAAAAAATATTCATCGAAAAAAAAAAAAACATAAGAGTAAAAACTTTTTTAGTTTTTTCGCTTTATCGAAAAAAAACCAAATCATAATTTTTCTGCATTGAGAAAGTTGAAATATGGCAAAAAAATGAGAATACAATTTTTTTAAACCTAATAACACACTTTCGATTTCGGTATAAATTTTACAGGATGTCTCTCATTGGGTAAAGAGTCTGCGAAAAATTTTTCAGAATGGTACCTGCAATGATTACGATGAAAAAAAAATAAAATCCCTGCGGAATCTCATAACCGCAGATATTATTTCAAAACAAAAATAGTTGTTGCGTGTTATTGGTAAAAATTTGTTGGGCATCATTACAGATATATTTACCTTTTTATTATCCTTTATCCTTTTTGTTAGTACGATCTTCAGATCGTACTAACAAACTGAGCGACCCTTAAACAACCGGGTACTTACCCTGGATATTACCTTGGTTATTACCTTGTGCTTTATATTTACCTTTTTGTTCCAAATATATTCTCTAATGATGACCAAAAAAATGTGTACCAATAACACGCAACAATTATTTTTGTTTCGAAATAATATCCGCGGTTATGAGATTTCGCAGGGTTTTAATTTTTTTCATCGTAACCATTGCAGGTACCATTCTGAAAATTTTTTCGGAGACTCTTTACCCAATAAGAGACATCCTGTAAAATTTGTACCGAAATCAAAAGTCCGTTATGAGGTTTAAAAAAATGTTATTCTCATTTTTTTGTCATATTTCAACTTTCTCAATGCAGAAAAATTATGATTTTGATTTTTTATCGACAAAGCGAAAAAACTAAAAAAGTTTTTACTCTTATGTTTTTTTTTTGTTCGATGAATATTTTTTGAGTTAGTGTTCCTAATAAAAATTTGGAAATCCTAAACGGGCGCCTAGAAAAATCTAAAAAAAATCTCAGACGTTCCTTTTGACTAATAGTTCAACCTGGCAACTTTTGAAAAAAATTAGAGAGGTTGAAAAAAAAAAAGTGGCTCAGTTGATGAAGAATGCCTCATATACAGGATATTTTGAAGCTGGGATGTAACTTCGGAAAGCGACGTCAGATGGGCAAATCAATAGAATTTCGTTTTTCATTTAAAAAATATTCTTAATCAATGTAGTAACGATTTTAACAACCGGAGTACGACTGTCCAATTTCAATTCGGAATTGAAAAAAAAAAAAAAGAAGAAAGACATACGCACGACTTGCTGAAGCGCTCAGCCGTGTATTTATCTAAGTGTTAAATTTGGGGGCGGGAGCCGATACAGAGGGAGTAAGCCAAAAGCTCTGCCGCGAGACTGGTCGATTTTACGCAAGCTCGCTAAAGCGAGGTCACGATTTTCACGGGCGTAGTTTTACGGAAGGAATTTGAGACACGCGCGCTCTTCTCCGGGAAAGCGTTCCTCTTTCTTAGGTTAATATTTCCCTCGGTACGGAGAACAGAGAGATATTCGCCTCGTCCTTTTGCCTTCCTCCCTTTGCCGACATACCATCCGTCGCTATTTCATATATATAGACACTGCTCTCAGCAATGCGTCTATTTGACCGACAATTTTCGAGCAGAGGCACAATAGCATTTGAGGTATTTCGTTGAAATTGAAAAAAAAAAAGATATGTATATGAACCGACAGCAGTGGACGCCTCGTAATACAACTGAAACTCAGTAAAAATGAGAAAACCTTCTTTACCGACTCGGGTTTTCCGCAGTTTCCCCGCGTCCATGGCGAATGCGATACAGCGTAGTTGAAAAGCAGCTGCGGATGCTATGGAAATTAGGTTATTTTAGCATAGTGCGAGCAGGGAGTGATTGGAGGGAAAATTGGAAAGGGTCAATACGTAAAAACCCGTAGGGGTACACGTTTGAACACGCAATAACAAAAAAATAAAACACATATATAGAAATGATGGAAATTGAACGAAAAATAGAGAAGAATGAAAAATCGTAACACTATTTAAAAATTTGTTACTTAATTTAAAAATATTCTTAAAAATATTAATGATTGTGAAAAATAAAATTGCCGTAATGACTTTTGATTATTTGAAAAAAAAAAATTGTCATTGGTGACAATTTGAATGGATTTTTAGTAGAGTGAAAAATTTAATAGAATAACTAAGGTTAATCAGATTATATATGGCACAGAAGAAAGAAGCAAAAAAAAACAATTCTCTTACGTAGAGGAAATAAAGAAAATTAACTCAACCGGTCAAAGGGTTAACCGTGCGTTCTTATGTACATTGTACATATATAATGAAGAGGGTGAAATCAATATCCGAGATTATGGAAGTGTACTTGGGGGCGTCGTCTCGAGACTTGGAATTTCTCCCCTCTCTCTCTCACTATATATATATATATATATATCATCTCTTGCCTTTCGTTAATAGAGTCACGTTCGTCGAATATCGCTCTCATCCTCGATCAAGATCACGTTCGGGTAATCGATCGAGCGCCACGGAATACTCCGCCGTCGATATATGCCCAAAGTCATAATATCTATAGCACCCAGTGCATAGAGAATATACTGTACTAAATTGTATAACACGCTCATCTCGATCCTCCCATAGAATTTCACGTACCAACCCTTAAGCACAATTTCGATTGTCGCGAAAATTCCTCGTTTCTCGAGCGACAAAACGTCGCGATAACGATCCTTCGATCATAAACATTATACTATAAATTCATTAGTCCACGATTTTGTATTATATTATCAATTAAAACATTGAACAATGAATAATTAATTAATTGATTAATTATCAATTAAATGTTGTATAATCATCAATTTGATATTAAGGATGTATTGTATAATTAACGAATTAATTAATTGTTCATTGATGTTGGAAAATCGTGATATTCACGACATTGCTCAAAACGATCGTCAATTTGTCACGCAATTATTTTTTAATAATAACTCGTCTTTGTCAATAATTATTTCATTTAATATTCATCTGGAAAAAAATAAATGTGAAAGAATTTTGTGCCAATTTTAATATTGAACACTGATAAATTAACGATCAACAATGTTTGGTTTTGAGTTTAGTGAGAATTTATGAGGGGTTTGATATGGTGAAATTTTTATGTTTCTTGAAAACAGGCTATCAATGATTTTTTAAATTTTGACTCGCCTTTACTCGAAGAAAATTATCATAAAAAATTATCAAATTTCGCATTTCAAAATTAAATCTTTTCAGATTGTTTACTAATAATTATTCCTTGTTCAAAAAACCTTTGTCACGCAGGGAGAAAAGATTGAGACGTTTTCTCGAGGAGTTTGTGAAAAAGAAAAAGAACAATTATAAGAGATTATTCTCTTATAATTGTTTATTTATAAGATTATTTATAAATACAACAATTATAAGAGATTATTCTCTTATAATTGTTATATTTTTTCAACAATTTATTCGTAGAAACATTAAAAATGCATAAATTGTTTTATGCATTTTTAACGTTCCTACGAATAAAGTTTTAATTAACTTCTTTCAGAGGATTCGCCGATGTATCAATTTTTATAAATTCAGATAACAATAATGGCTTCGGCCGATGTTACATGACATGCGATATATATCCTGCAATATCGTTTTAATAAGGTCGTTCAGTGCAAATACTTGTCATATTTATTCACGTGAACGATGAAACTACGAACTATGTATACATCCTCTACGATATATTATTATTACCATCGTATATAACGAGAGATCGTAGATATCACTTCACGCTATTCCATGATTATACGTGTAACGAGAAATAATTCGGTCATTTTCCACGTTGGAAATGCATTTGTGTCATCCGAAATTTTACGAAATTCCTCGATGAAAATTTCAATATTCAAATTATGATATTCATACGTGCGTTAACTGCGTTATTATTAGCCATTAATTATAGTTATCGAGAATCCGAAATCCTTGTTATTTTATGAGCAATGTTCTGGAATACCTATATATAGACACAGTGTTATAGATATCGATACAAGCGAATTCCATAAATTTTCTCGAAGTCTCATCAACGCCACACGAAGCTCGTTATAATTTTTCGCACAAAAGTTTAACGAGAGGAATTTGAGTTCTAAATTTTCGGTGTTAAATTGAATTACGTTGAGTATCGACGTAATCAGATGTTCGAAGGTAAAGCAAAGCAACAAAAACAATGGCCCCTTTAGGAGAAAATACAAATTACATACACATTAGAAATTAAGATACTGATCAAATCATTTTGCCATTATTATTTCAAAGAGAGAATAATTGTGAGTAGAAATAATGATTTGTTCAATAATTATTGTTAATTCTTCGATAACAGGATAGGTGGATTATTTCTATCAATTATTATTGACTCGTAAAGTAAAAATTCTAATGATTTCTT
Organism: Oxytorus armatus; assembly: GCA_958009045.1. Lineage (NCBI taxonomy): Eukaryota > Metazoa > Arthropoda > Insecta > Hymenoptera > Ichneumonidae > Oxytorus > Oxytorus armatus. Next base: position 15,150,327 of record OY253752.1, read on the forward strand.
ATTGACGCATTGCCAATTTGTCTTTTCTCTGCCCGCTACACGAAACTCGGAATAATTTATCGCACGAAAGTTTAACGAGAGGAATTTGGGTTGTAAATTTTCGGTGTTAAATTGAATTACGTTGAGTATCGACGTAATCAGATGTACGCAGGTAAAGCAAAGCAACAAAAACAATGGCCCTTTTAGGAGAAAATGCATATTTCAAACACATTACAAATTAGGATACTGATCAAATCATTTTGCCATTATTATTTCAAAGAGAGAATAATTGTGAGTAGAAATAATGATTTGTTCAAGAATTATTGTTAATGTTTCGATAACAGGATAGGTGGATTATTTCTATCAATTATTATTGATTCGTGAAGTAAAAATTCTAATGATTTCTTATTGATGCATTGCCAATTCGTCTTTTCTCTGCCCGCCACACGAAGCTCGTAATAATTTTTCGCACGAAAGTTTAACGAGAGGAATTTGGGTTGTAAATTTTCGGTGTTAAATTGAATTACGTTGAGTATCGACGTAATCAGATGTACGCAGGTAAAGCAAAGCAACAAAAACAATGGCCCTTTTAGGAGAAAATGCATATTTCAAACACACTACAAATTAGGATACTGATCAAATCATTTTGCCATTATTATTTCAAAGAGAGAATAATTGTAAGGAGAAATAATGATTTGTTCAAGGATTATTGTTAATGTTTCGATAACAGGATAGGTAGATTATTTCTATCAATTATTATTGACTCGTGAAGTAAAAATTCTAATGATTTCTTATTGATGCATTGCCAATTCGTCTTTTCTCTGCCCGCCACACGAAGCTCGTAATAATTTTTCGCACGAAAGTTTAACGAGAGGAATTTGGGTTGTAAATTTTCGGTGTTAAATTGAATTACGTTGAGTATCGACGTAATCAGATGTACGCAGGTAAAGCAAAGCAACAAAAACAATGGCCCTTTTAGGAGAAAATGCATATTTCAAACACATTACAAATTAGGATACTGATCAAATCATTTTGCCATTATTATTTCAAAGAGAGAATAATTGTAAGGAGAAATAATGATTTGTTCAAGGATTATTGTTAATGTTTCGATAACAGGATAGGTAGATTATTTCTATCAATTATTATTGACTCGTGAAGTAAAAATTCTAATGATTTCTTATTGATGCATTGCCAATTCGTCTTTTCTCTGCCCGCCACACGAAGCTCGTAATAATTTTTCGCACGAAAGTTTAACGAGAGGAATTTGGGTTGTAAATTTTCGGTGTTAAATTGAATTACGTTGAGTATCGACGTAATCAGATGTACGCAGGTAAAGCAAAGCAACAAAAACAATGGCCCTTTTAGGAGAAAATGCATATTTCAAACACATTACAAATTAGGATACTGATCAAATCATTTTGCCATTATTATTTCAAAGAGAGAATAATTGTAAGGAGAAATAATGATTTGTTCAAGGATTATTGTTAATGTTTCGATAACAGGATAGGTAGATTATTTCTATCAATTATTATTGACTCGTGAAGTAAAAATTCTAATGATTTCTTATTGATGCATTGCCAATTCGTCTTTTCTCTGCCCGCCACACGAAGCTCGTAATAAATTTTCGCACGAAAGTTTAACGAGAGGAATTTGGGTTGTAAATATTCGGTGTTAAATTGAATTACGTTGAGTATCGACGTAATCAGATGTACGAAGGTGAAGCGAAGCAACAAAAACAATGGATCCTTTAGGAGAAAATGAAAATTTCATACACATTACAAATTAGGATACTGATCAAATCATTTTGCCATTATTATTTCAAAGAGAGAATAATAGCGAGTACAAATAATGATTTGTTCAAGAATTATTGTTAATGTTTCGATAACAGGATATGTGGATTATTTCTATGAATTATTACTAACTCGTAAAGTAAAAATTCTAATGATTTCTTGTTGGTGCATCGTCAACTCGTCTTTTCCCTTCCCGGATTGATTGAGCCATTGGGGGCCCATTCCAAACTTTTGTTATTTCACCACCCGTTTATCTCGCAACTTCTGCCTCCTTGACGTTGATGCAGTGTCTTGAATTGTCGTCAGAGACGAACACAAACTTTCTACGTAGAAAAACATCGGGAGACTCGGCCCGCGTTGAAAGTTTGGCGAGGGGTAAACAAAAAAACCATTTCGAATCTGTCACGAATGGTTCGAACTCGTCACATCGCCAGTGTGAATTGAGGAAACGGTAGAGAGATAGCGGAGACTTCGACACTGATCGACGTTTCTCTATGGCCTCTTTGGGTATTCATTAAGTTTAACAGCACGGTTGGTGATAGTGACCTAATTTATGAGGGTGTAGTTTCTCTCGATATACTAAAAACTAAAGGATATATAGACGGGTATATTTAAAATATCAGAGATTGTCATGTGTCGTTACTATGAACACGAGCATATTCTCTTCATTTTCTTCTTTTTCGATAATTTCTGTATTATCAATGATTTTATAAAAGTTTTTTTACGGCATTTCTACGAAATTATTACTTTTCAGGGCGTTGCATGAAGAAAGTCATCCAAAAATAAATGTCATAACTAAGGGAGAAACTGTGACTGTATTTACTTTGGTATTTACGATTTTTTTGAGGGTTGCAAAAAAAAATGAACATTATGGAATAAATAGTCAACGCGTTCATAAAATAATGGACAATAAATGGATTATTAAAAAATAAACAAATGCTCTTTCGAAATTAACTGTACCACAAGGCAATTAAAATGTTACGACTAATTAAATGAGTGTTAAATTAAAAAAATATATGTATTTTCTAAAAATTAGTATCTTTAACCTTTTGGAGCGTCTGCTTATCCTTAGATGTTGTTCGTAATTTTAATTGTTGGAGCAGGAAGGACAAAGCAAAGAGTGCGCGAGATTTAAATGCTTCTTCCCTTCCCCAATTTATCGAAATTCGATTCAAAAGGTCCGCAGTGTGTGACGTTTGGGGGTTGGGGGGGGGGAGGGGGGGTGGCGGCGTAGCAAAGCAACAGACCAAAAAGCGTAAAGATGTACCGAATAAAAAAAAACGCTTTCCGAGAGACGAGGGAGGCAAAACCAGAGAGAGATACGTCAGAGAGGGAATGAGGGACGAGAAAGGAGGCTTTGCAGGGTTAACCTCTTTGTGTGTGTGTGTGTGTGTGTGTGTGTATTTGGTTGGATGGTCGTTAAATTCTGTACGAGCAGCATGGATACATTTATACCCATCGAAGAGCTAGGTCAGCCAAAAATAACGATGACCCGACCCCTTGAGAGTATTTATGTGGAAAAAAAAACAAAAATACATTTGTAAAGAAATCTTTACAAACGTATTGTTTTTTTTATTTTTTTTTTAAGCGGTCTTTCGTAAGATGACATAAAGCCGCTTTTTAATAGCTAAGCCAAAAATTCGCGCGCAACAGAAGTGTCATTGTCCTCCTTATACGAACGAAATGGTCACGAAATATCTTGAAATGCGATTTAATTCTGAAGCCGGCTCACTCATGTGCATACTTCAAATCGGGCGATCGTAGACGACGAACTTAACGTTAAATTCCCATCGATTCTAGTATTATTATAATTCCACCGTGGAGTACAATAATACAATGAAATTAATATCGATTTTAGAAAATTTTCATTAAACGTATCGGCACACGAGGAATCATTTGACGCCTTATGAAAAAAAAACATTGATTTTAAGAAAGCTTTTTTTAATTATTAAAGGAAATAATTCGTAACATAACTTCTGATTTCTAATAAAATAATCAACCAAATTTACAAAAAGTCGGATGAGCCAAAGAATTAACAATCAATGTACGAATTTAAAGTAAATTTTGCAAGGGATTCATTTGACCGCCGCTTGGGTACATTTAGTGTTGAACGAAAGAAATTGAATTTTAGAAAATTTTAACCGACCACTTTTTACCGTTAGTTCAAAAATTCATTGTGACAAAATTTTATATTTAAACTATAACGAAAAAATTTGAATATTAGATCAATCAGTGATTAATGATAAATTATTCAAGTGAAATATTTTCCTTCACTTTCAGTTCGTAAATATTATTTTATGAATGAAAGCAACCGTTAAGAGAGTAATAAAAATTTACCCGAGTGCTACATGCGTTCGCTGTTTCCTCTCGTCCAATCCTGTCCCCTTCGGTACTCGTAACGTTCGGAGAACTGAAAAAAAAAGAAAAAGAAAAGATAACTAAGTTTTTAACTGGAGGAGTCGTAAAATTGGAATTGGAGTCGGAAAATCGTCATTAGTCATAGCCTTTTGTCGAAGCAACGAAATTACCATCGTCAACAGAAGCATAACTACAGTGCATTGTAGACCGGAAAAGCATCCGTTTAAAACGAGAGATTATCGAGGCGCGTGTATACATATGTATACATATGATGATTACCACGATCGTTGATAAGAATTTCGGAGTTGCTAATGAAGCTGTTAGATGATAAGACTCGGGTTATTATCATCCAAGGTTTTTCTCGTCAATGAGCTCGATGAACTTTGAGCTCGCAACATTGATAATTTGTTGTTGTTTTTTCGTTTTTAAATAATGTAATCGAACAAACTGAACCGAGCAATCTCTCTGTCTCTCTTTCCCTCCGCTTCATTAAATCCTACATATTACAATTTCGCTCTAAACCTCTCATTCCACTTTTTTTTCTTTTTGTAGTACAGAAGAAAAGAATGGCGATCACAAATGGTTTAAAATAATCACGTTAACTCTTGATATACGATTATCGTTTTGACATTTGGGTTTTTTGGCGGGAAACATTTTTTGAAAGAAAATCAACGAGGGCGTTTCAAACAATATTACGATAAATGTGAAAATAATTTATGCATTACCTAAGCAACTTTTTTCTATGATCGTAAAGCTAAAGTGCTTCTGCACTACGGACGAATATATACGAGTATATCCGGCCGTGGAAAAAGGCATAAAGTACTTTGCGCGTCAGGTCGACTGTAAAATTGTTTTTCGTCGTTGCATCTCTCGTCGCTGCACCCTCTACAAGATCTAATATAGTACTTGAGCGAATAGGACAAGTCTCACTACTACACCCTACATATTTGTCGAGACCGGAAACGTGACATTGTTATACAAGTAAATTGACAAACAGACAATGGTACATCGATTTGGGGAAAAAATTTAATTAAATTCATAAATTCTAAACTTTTCCAACGATTTTCTTTAAACTTAGTAGCATACAGCTTTTGACAATCGTCAATTTGTGTATAAAATTACAAACCGCTAATTTAAAAATTTTTAGCGTTGAAGCATTTTAACAGACACTTGTGGATTTTTAAGAAAATTGATAACATAGAAATGTAAATGCCTCTATTAATTTTCTTTAAACTTTTTTTTAAATAACATTAAAATTTCGATAAACTTTAAATCAACAAGTAACGTTAAATAATTGTTCATTTGTGTAAAAAGTTTTAAGCTGATAACGTCATTTTTTCAACTCGAATTTATTTTCTATACGTTGTAGTGAAAACTTTTTTTTATTCCGCGAGTGTCATCGTGGTTTCTCTATGAGGGAGTATATATAATAATAAATTGACAAACGGACAATGAAACATCGATTCAACGAAAAAATTTAATAAAATTTATAAATTCTAAACGTTTCCAACGATTTTCTTTAAACTTAGTAGCGTACAGCTTTTGACAACGGTTGATTTGTGTAAAAAATTTTAGACCGCTAATTTTTAAATTCTCAGTGTTGGAGCATTTTAACAGACACTTGTGTTTTCTCAAGAAAATTAATAAAATCGAAATGTAAATACCTCTAACAATTTTCATAAAACTTTTTTTAAAATAACGTTAAATAATTGTTCATTTGTGCAAAAAGTTTTAAGCCGGTAACGTCATTTTTTCAACTCGAATTTATTTTCTATACATTGTAGTGAAAACTTTTTTTTATTCCTTGAGCATCATCGTGGCTTCTTATTATTTAATTCATAAATTCTAAACGTTTCCAACGATTTTCTTTAAACTTAGTAGCACACAGCTTTTGACAATGGTCAATTTGTGTAAAAAATTCCAAACCGCTAATTTGAAAATTCTGAGCGTTGGAGCATTTTAACAGACGGTTGTGGATTTTTCAAGAAAATTGATAAAATCGAAATGTAAATGACCCTATTAATATTCTTTAAACATTTTTTTAAATAACGTAAAAATTTTGATAAACTTTAAATCAACAAATAACGTTAAATAATTGTTCATTTATGTAAAAAGTTTTAAGCCGATAACGTCATTTTTTCAACACGCATTTATTTTCTATACATTGTAGTGAAAACTTTTTTTTATTCCTCGAGCGTCATCGTGGCTTCTTATTATTAAATTCATAAATTCTAAACGTTTCCAACGATTTTCTTTAAACTCAGTAGCACACAGCTTCTGACAATCGTCAATTTGTGTAAAAAATTCCAAATCGCTAATTTGAAAATTCTGAGCGTTGGAGAATTTTAACAGACACTTGTGGATTTTTCAAGAAAATTGATTAAACCGAAATGTAAATGCCCCTGTTAATATTCTTTGAACATTTTTTTAAATAACGTTAAAATTTGATAAACTTTAAATCAACAAATAACGTTAAATAATTGTTCATTTATGTAAAAAGTTTTAAGCCGGTAACGTCATTTTCTCAACTCGAATTTATTTTCACTACATTGTAGTGAAAACTTTTTTTCATTCCTCGAGCGTCATCGTGGCTGTTTATTTTTAAATTCATAAATTCTAAACGTTTCCAACGATTTTCTTTAAACTTAGTAGCGTACAGCTTTTGACAATGGTCAATTTGTGTAAAAAATTCCAAACCGCTAATTTGAAAATTCTGAGTGTTGGAGCATTTTAACAGACACTTGTGGATTTTTCAAGAAAATTGATAAAATCGAAATGTAAATGCCCCTGTTAATATTCTTTAAACATTTTTTTAAAAAACGTTAACATTTCGGTAAACTTTAAATCAACAAATAGCGTTAAATAATTGTTCATTTATGTAAAAAGTTTTAAGCGAACAACGTCGTTATTTCAATTCGAATTTATTTTCACTACATTGTAGCGAAAACTTTTTTTCATTCCTCGAGCGTCATCGTGGTTTCTCTATGAGGGAGCAAATATAATAGTAGTAAATCGAAATCCAAGTAATTAATCGCCGTCTATGTTAATTACCCGTTATAGTCTCGATGATAGAATTCCTCTCAACTCCTATGACCATCATGTCGCGTTTAATCGCGAAAACACTTCCTCCATGCTCTCGCGGTCGACGATTTTATCGGCGAAATTTTTTTATTTCACTCCTGTTCGTCTATCCTTTTTATTTATCCTCGCAATTTTGTTTCGTACTTCCCCCCCGAATTATTTCACCATCGAATGCTGTTGTAAATTGAAAAAAAAAAGAAGCAAAACATTTAACTAACCAAAAAGTAATGAATTCAAAAAAAATAGTGATAATCAAAGAATGTTTCAAAATAATTATTTTCTACTTTTGACCATTCTTTTAAATCGTGGCAGTACACTTGTTAAGCTACTCGACTTATTTGCTGCGTTAGAAAAAAAAAATGGGATCGTTGATTAGGTAATCATATTCTTATTTTTCTATCACTCACTAAACGTTCCACGTGTTTCACGATAAGCTAATTCCACACGCGTACAATGTGTCACTTTGACGAATACCCAGCGCTATGTAATTCGACGAAAATGTATATCTATAGAAAAGTTGAGGGGGAGGGGATATAAATCGGAAAATCGAGTTATCAGTGCCGGTGAAATACTAGGACAGTGCGGAAGAGGAAAATTCTCGAACTGGCATAAACGTTTATCTATTAATATGAATCGTGTGTTGAAACTAACGGTGTTGCTCAGCGAAGCGTTCTGTTGTCAGAAAAAAAATCAGTGATTCGGGTAAACTAACGACTGAGATCTCGTTCAATAATTACGTACAGTTATTATCATCGTTATTACGATTTTTCAAATTATTTTCTACTCGCATAATATCGTCCAATTATCGTTTTATCATTTTATTAATTTTATTAATTTCATTCATTTTTTATTTGTTTTTTTTCTTCTAATTTCACTTATTTATTATTATAATTTTTTTAAGGGAAATAACAGACGAGAAGAGCGTACTGCACTATTGTGTGATGTGTTAACACGAGGTGGTTTGAAATATCGAGCCGGGAGAACGAAACGACGAGACGCGCGTTCGCGGAGCAACGTCCGTTCGGTACTGAAGAACCGAAGCGGAGTCGCGGTTGCGTTCCTCGTAGTCGTGTACCAAGGCACAACACACCAACCGCGGCGCGAATTCTCGCGGTTACCGGCAATCTCCCCCGCTTCCCGCCCCCGCCGCCGCTACCTACCAACACAATAAATCCTACAGGCATACACACACTTATGTACTCACACGCTACGCAAAAACACTAGAGGGAGTTCAGCAGCTGGCAGGGTGCTTTCTGTATGCAGTTATGGTTTCTCGTATAACGAGCATTTAGCAGCCGCTCTCACGAAGATCTTTCTCTCCCACTCTATTTCTCTTGGGACGGTCGTGTCATGTGGCAAGTGACAAAAGTCATAGACGCACGAGGGCCTGAAATCCTCGGTTCGACGGCAGACTCGCCCTAATGACGGTTTTCGACCTTTTTGTTTTTTGGGACGAATGGGCGACGGGGGAAACAAATAAACCAGAAAAGTTTGCGAGTGATCCGGAAAAAGTTTCGTAACTTCTGGGACATTCAAACGTTTCGCTAGAGGGAAGAATAAATTTGCGTCGAAAAAAAAAAAAAAAATAGAAATAAAACAGAAATATATGTATTTGAAATTTTTACCAAATCAAACATTGGAATTGTAAAGTGGGGAACATCGCCCTCCAAGACGATGTAAAACCCTCTCAGCCAAACACCATCGCAAATTTTGGATTGAAATTTCTTCGATGGTGTTAGCGTCAGTCGGTTGTAAACGGTTATGAAAACCGCGTCATGTTTTTTCTTGTTTTCATTATTTCGTTAATGTTTTGTGGAAGTGGCAAATTTTCCTGAACTTTTAACAGATAAAAAAACAATACAAGTTTAAAGTCAAAATTATTCGAAAAAATGTACAAAGAGTTTCGTTTTGAAAAGTAGGATATCGCGAATAATAAATATTTGTTTTTTTTTCTTCCTTTTATTCCACACAAAATGCTACTTGGCTCCATTTGAATGAAAAGTAGCCACGGGCACAGGGAAACTGCGGAAAACCTCGCTCAATACAAACGGCTTTGTTTTAACTGACTTTCAGTTGTATTTACTACATCAGAATCTCATAAAACTGCCTCAGCGAGCCAGCTATCACCCATCCATGTAGGGATCGCGAGCAAAGCAATTTAAGGGGGGAAATAGGGTTGGACGGTTCAAAAATAAATTTTTTTTTTTTTTCCATAAATTGTTAGTGAAAGTATTGAAAAATATGTTCCCAACATTTTAAATGAAAATTCCGACTCGTTCTATTGTTATAAGCCATTAAAGTGAGCAGCTCTTCTTCAGGCCCCGAGTGCGCCACGTGTATAACCGAGCGGTCACTATTTTTTCAAACGCGTTTTTCTGAAAACGACTTTTTTTGAACTTGCGTACACGCCAGTTTGAAAAGTTTTCGACCAATCGTTTTGAAAATCGGCAGTTACTTTCTTCATAGTATTGCGCTCTATATGAACCTAAAATCGGAATATTATCATTATTTAAAATAATTTTTTTTTTGCAAATAAAGTTATAAAAAATGGCAAAATATCATGCTCTTTTGTTTTGACCCCTGTACAAAATTCAATTTTCTATTTTTTTGATAGCATTTAGGTTCATATAGAAGAGGGACATATAATAAAAGTAAATTCCAATCTCGTTTCATTTCAGATGAAAATTGCGGCTTTCAGAATGTACGCAAAATGCTGAGTCTGATTGTGACCTGCAATATGGGGTCGCTAATATCTTCGGTGTTTTTCAAGGAAATTCTTCAAAAATTTTATAGAATATACTTAAATATATGTATAAAATATTCTCAAAGTTTCAATTAATTATATTCATTTTTTATACTATAAAAAAATTCATGAAAATCATTGAGAAAACGCTGTCTTAACCCTATTTACCCCCTTAACTGTTGTTGGTTAATATATCGATTATACTAATATATTAAATAATAATTGAATTTAGCCTTATATCAAAATAGATTCGCATTGGTTCTTTGTATTTTTTATTTCACAAATCGATTAATTGAATATTGACTTGGAAAAAAGAAAGGAAAAAAACATGGAAAAAACAAAGTGAACATCCGGGAATAACCGAGTTACATGCAACTCGTATCTATGTCACCGTGTATTATTGATACTCGAATGCATATCGAAAGCAGATTCAATCGTCCCAAGACGAGAAAATTACAAAGGTAGTCCCTGTCTCTGTCTGATTATCATAGAAAGATAAAACGAGAAAAAGAGAGAGGATACACGAGATCCAACGATGAATTTAACGTGTGTGATTCAACTGGACATATAATCCCGAATCCTGTTCACTGATATATGCAATATATATATATATATATATGCTATTCCATCAGAATAAATTAAATTGAAAGCTGGAGCACGATACGAGAGGTAGATAAGTCGATCGTGACTGACCCTGACGAGGTCACACGCGAATATCGCTACGTAGAATCCCTCGTCGCTAACTTACAAATTACATATCTATAGATATTGTCTTTTTATTGGAAGATCCATATTTCAAATGTCTGCTGATCGTAGCGACTGACAAAAAATCAATATTGATTTTAGGGTTATATTTGGGGCTAATGGAAATTACACGTGTGCCGGTTGGAAATCCCCCAGTCACGCATTTTACCGTCCGATATAGTTAACGATAATTCATATTACAGTGAGACCTAGATTGGCAAGAGCAAACTGGGACCCGAAGATTCTTATAATCGGGGCTACCAATACCGTATCATTCGTGAGGATTTTTCTTAAGGGGCAATACGCAGTCAGGATTTGAAAAAAAAAAATGTTTATTTCACTTTTGTAATGTACATATATTTAAGTTTATACACAGAAAATTTCATGTCAATCCGACAAATATTCTCGAAGTTACACGCATATTTGTAAAGACGTCTCGGAGCGTTTGAAAGTAGCGTCGTAAATTTTAAGGTAGTAGTCTGGTAACTTAAGCCGATTTTCATGTCCTTTTTCGAGGGCGTTTTATTGTAGGAAAATGAAAATGAATCGTTTTCGATATTTAGGATGTTTTTATTCACATATTAAAGATACAAAAAAAATTTTTTTTGAAAGAGCCAAAATCACCGGGGCCACCCACGCGCTTTTTTTTCGAGGTGCCAACTTCGATCAATAATAATAATAACAATAAACTATCAAATTTTTTCAAAAAATTTTATTTTGTATCTTTAATATGTAAATAAAAACATCCTAAATATCCAAAACGATTCATTTTTATTTTCCTACAAAAAAACGCCCTCCAAAAAAGACATGAAAATCGGTTACCAGACTACTACTTTAATGCGTTTTTCTCAAAATTGCGTTTTTAAAATCGCTGAGCAAGATTCCTTGGAAACGGCTAAACCGATCAGTGTCAAATTTTCACACAAGATTTATAAATATATTTTTTTCGCGATTACTCGAAGGTTTTTTCTCGCCGATAAATATTTTCCAATTTTATAAACAATTTATGGCGAAAGTTTTTATGGAAATTCGAAATTTTTTTTTGACAAGCCGCCATTTTGTTAAAAATTAATATTTTGCTTATTCCTTGGATTAAATACTAGATGATACGTTGTATCAACGAAATCTTTTTTGTTTTTTTCATTTTAAATTATCCAATTCAGAGATATCGTGCTCACCGTGCAAGACGCCTTTTTTTTAGAGGAGCTCCCGGAGATCGGCTATGGCAGCTTTAAAAATTATTATTTTTACAAATAAAAAATATGGAAACAAAGTTAAAAGTTACCACAATGTGTATATAAATTTTTACGTTAATGAAATAAAATGTCTTTCCAGGAAAAATTCTTAAGAAATCGCTTCTTTTCGGTCTCCTGACTGCGCATAACTCCGTAAAATCGAACTTCTTAGAATCGTGGTCCTAGTGTATTTTTTTTGTTTTCAAACCATTTTTACCGACCATTTTCAAATCGTTGCGAAATTAAATAATTTCGAACGGTTGTAAATAAATGTCGCAAGATTGAAACATCATTTTGAGTTCATAAACCCTGAAAAATGAGGATTTTCTTCATAAAAGTAAACTGCACATCTTTATTCCTACAATATTTCCCAAAGAGTCATATCAATCATTCTTTCATTGGCCTAATGATGTGTAATTGACAAAAAAAAAACCAATATACTTTGGTTTTGTTAAGCTGATGGGAAAAATTTAAATGGACTTAATGTGCTTAGAATATTAAGCACTTCCGTTAATTCCTATTTAGATTTTCTAGAGATAAATAGTAAAAACGTGTTAAAATAATTGAACCTCGCCTTAATTCTCCATTATCAAATCTCTCACACCATTGGTCGTCACCGTTCGTTGAGATACGAAAAATAAATAACGTGGACGAAACTTTAACGAATGGAAATCAGTGGCGAGAGGGTGAACATACGAATATCGGGACTGTGCCCGCCCTCTCGTCTTATCTAATCGGACGTGCATGTCATATAGTCGGGGGGGGGGGGGGGGGGGGGGGAGGGGTAGCCTTAGACGACATTGGTATTAAAATATACATATGTATATATAAACACACGGTGCACCAGAGGATAATCGGTTTAATCGCGTGACCGAGTCACTGCTCACGTTGGGTTATACAGATTCTAATATATAACGTCACAAACACATACAACCTAATGTCGGTGCTACTGCGGTAATTCCAAAGTTTAGAGAGACGTTGGAAAAAAAAGAAAAGAAAAACAAGAAAAGAAAAGAAAATCGATCTTTTTCTCTCTCACTCTCCGTGGCAGTTAGTCTGGTTGTTTCCCCAGGAATTATGCATCCTTACTTCCAGCACGCGATGCTTTTCTCTTGCTCGTTACACACACCACAATAATTTTACTACCCTCTAGCTGAAAATCCCGCTGCCAGAGGCTTTTTCGTGGTTGAAACGAGACTGGCGATGTGTGCGATTGTTATACATATATAAATCGATAAATAAAGCTTGCAAGATGGATCTTGGACCACGATAAATGTACGAGACGAGCTTGATGATTGTCTGAACTCGGTCGGTACATTATTCACTGGTCAATTACAGCGAGCTATCGCATCCAGCAAAAAATTCCTCTGTGTTGATTACGTATGTAAACGTTTGTACACACACATTTATGCTTAATTATACTTATGTGCATGTAATTAGAACGACGTATCGGGCCGAGTTACCGCGAAGCATAGAAAACAACGCGCAAAAGTAATAACCCATAATCGAACTTTGATTGGAGGGATACCATAACAGAACGATTAGAAAAGCCACAACGGCCGGGTAACATGTGCCACAAATATTGACCGGCTGTTTGATTGCCGCTCCATCGATTGCCTCGAGAATCCCGAGACCCCCGAGCCAGAAGGGACAAATATTGTTTCAATGGGCAATTTTTTGTTTGTTTTTTTTTCTTTTAATTGTTAGCAATTTTCGACCAATTTTCATTTAATATTAGCGGAAGAATAAATAATGAGCTTTGTGTCTCAATAAAATGACCGAGTTTGAATGGAATTTGCGTGGTCGGTGGATTATTTGTTTCTCGGAGCTTTGCAAATTTTAGTCCCGAGAAACGATAAATTATCGAAAACCAATATGACCGATTCAAAAGCTTTCGAATATCGATTTTTATACAAATCAACGTCTTGATGAAGTCGAACACCTTCGTACACTGATTTTTCGTTAATTTTTATCAAAATACATTTATAAACAAGATTTTTTATAAAGAATATCAAAAAATTAACTATTTTTTGTTATGGATTGAATTATAATAAATTTGTCATTGCACAATTTTCACTAATATAATAAAAGTTAAAAAAAGAGCCCGTAATCCCAATTTTCGTCGCAGTTAAAAAATATTTTCATTTTCCGGGGCTTGAAAAATCGAATTACAGTGAAAAGGTTTAATAATCAAGATTCACTGATTTTTCGTCAATTTTTAATAAAATCAATTTATAAACAAGATTTTTTATAAAGAATATCCAAAAATTAAGAATTTTTCGTTATAGATTGAATTGTAATAAATTTATCATTGCACAATTTTCACTAATATAATGAAAGTTAAAAAAAGAGCCCGTAATCCCAATTTTCGTCGCAGTTAAAATATATTTTTATTTTCCGGGGCTTGAAAAATCGAATTACAGTGAAAAGGTTTAATAATCAAGATTCACTGATTTTTCGTCAATTTTTAACAAAATCAATTTATAAACAAGATTTTTTATAAAGAATATTGAAAAATTAACAGCTTTTCCTTATAGATTGAATTATAATAAATTTGTCATTGCACAATTTCCACGAATATAATTAAAGTTTAAAAAAAGCCCGTAATCCCAATTTTCGTCGCAGTAAAAAAATATTTTTATTTTCCGGGGCTTGAAAAATCGAGTTACAGTGAAAGGGTTTAATAATCAAGATTCACTGATTTTTCGTCAATTTTTATTAAAATCAATTTATAAACAAGATTTTTTATAAAGAATATCCAAAAATTAAGAATTTTTCGTTATAGATTGAATTGTAATAAATTTATCATTGCACAATTTTCACTAATATAATGAAAGTTAAAAAAAATCCCGTAATCCCAAATTCCCGTAAATTTTTGTCGCAGTCAAAAAATATTTTTATTTTCCGGGGCTTGAAAAATCGAGTTACAGTGAAAGGGTTTAATAATCAAGATTCACTGATTTTTCGTCAATTTTTAATAAAATCAATTTATAAACAAGATTTTTTATAAAGAATATCTAAAAATTAACAGCTTTTCGCGATAGATTGAATTATAATAAATATGTCATTGCACAAATGTCACTCATACAATGAAAGTTAAAAAAAAAACCGTAATCCCAATTTTCGTCGCAGTCAAAAAATATTTTTATTTTCCGGGGCTTGAAAAATCGAGTTACAGTGAAAGGGTTTAATAATCAAGATTCACTGATTTTTCGTCAATTTTTAATAAAATCAATTTATAATCAAGATTTTTTATAAAGTATATCAAAAAGTTAACAGCTTTTCGCGATAGATTGAATTATAATAAATTTGTCATTGCACAATTTTCACTAATATAATGAAAGTTAAAAAAAAAGCCCGTAATCCGAATTTTCGTCGCAGTTAAAAAATATTTTGATTTTCCGGCGCTTGAAAAATCGAGTTGCAGTGAAAGGGTATAATAATCAAGCTCGTATATCGTTGCACATCTGTCAGAAGAGAAAGAGAGCAAGAGAGAGAGAGAGAGAGAGAGAGTGAGAGACGATATTTCTATTAATAGCGACGCACGTTTCATGGCGGATAGTAAAGGGTGTACGGGGGTTTTGCTGATGATTCATTCCGGCAAAAAGAAGTCGGAGGAGTGTGCGTTGGAGTATGAAAACAAATGCGTTGGATTTGCGCTAGCAAACGTTATTTTGCGAATGTTGAATGGGTGGTTATACAGGATATTCCTCGTGAAAGTTGGACGTTTTTTTTATCAATCGCATTGTTCATAGCCATTGTAATAATAAAAAGGTCGTTCTATCTTTATTCTGTCTTAATTAACGCGACGTTGTAGCGCGCGAATAATTCCTCCAGTGTATAACAACAAAATTTCGAAAGAACGTATTACAAAATTTATTAAGAGATGTTCATTTTCACAAGTATTTGAAAGAGCACCGAGAAGGAAAGGCGAAAAATCGTTACGAGAGGTGCCACGAGTAATTTTAACATCCATTCGCTGTATAAATGAATTTTTTTTCCAATATACTCAGAAACTTGAATCGAAAGCTTTCATTGATTGCTATCCTAAATTTTATCTTGTATTTCCGGTATATTTCTTTCTTCAAGTACAATAATTGCTTGTAAGAACGTTTCTTAAGCTCGAAAATTGTCTAACTTGACGTGTATCACCCCGTGGAATGCATGTACGAATAAATTAACAGCGGGTATTCAAGGGTAGTACAAACCGGTATTATCTCCTGCTCCAATTATGCGATACTCATTGGGCTCTGACATGAATATATACATATATAGAGGAAACATATTGTTCGTGAAAAGTCCACAATCCTGTTATCCCCGTCTATCCAACGTGTAATATATATAAGAGAAAACGTAGGCAATGTTATCGCTTCTCTCTCTCTATCTCTCTCTTTGTATGTTCTCTGTTTGTACATCATATATACACAGTATTCTGCAGAATTTAAGCTCTGTCGCGCTGGCTCGTTTCGCTAAAGCACATAGAGTGGCTTTTATGCACATACGCACGCTCCAAACTGTACAAGCACGCCGGAGAACATACAGCAAGTCTCACAAGCCCATGTAAACAGATTGCCCAGAGAGAGAGAGAGAGAGAGAGAGAGAACGATTTAGCGAGAGAAATTAGGATAGAGGAGGAACGATGCTTTATCGAGGAGCTTGATAATTGATTTGTTGATTGTACAGAATTGATTTTCCACGAATTTTCCATATTTTCAAAACTTTTTCCCGCGTTATATTGACGCTGAGAAGAGAAGAAAGGCAACGTTTAAAGTTGCACAAAGAAAATCGTATAAATTTCATTTATATAAAGTACATTGTACGATGTAATGAATATTTTACTAGATAGCTATTTTAAAGACTCGGAGGATCAATGTTGGCAAAAGCGTAAAAGCTCTATGAGAGATTATCACGATTGTCCCACTGTTTGGTCGTTTGAATAATCGGATCGAGTCACCGGGATCCTGTTTATCCCTTATTCCTATTAAATATATATCTCTCTATATTATATAAATATATCGCCGCCGCCGCCGACGCCGTGTACAAGAGTTGAGGAGAGCGAGCGGCGGCGGAGCCGGCTCATCTTCCTGGGCGGCTTCACTAACCCTTATACTCGCTTCGCTCGGGTGAAATGCGTACAGCCTCTTTCAACGACGGACCAAGCCCTAGCGGCTGTCTACGATTTTTTATCTTTCGTTCATTACGTTCATTATCTTAATTTTTTGATAATAGAAAAAATGGGGTTAAGAAATCTAAAAAGGTAATCAAAAAATTAGAAAATTTATTTTTCTCTTTTTTTTCAATGTTTCGATACCCTATTCGATCAGAAATTTTCCCCTGATTACGAATAACACCCACTTTTTGCCGATAACTCAAAAAATCAATTCGATAAATGGAAAAATCGAAAAAAATTCACTTTTTGGACGATTTTCGACGGAATTTTGAGTTTCTCAAGGAAACGGCTACGGAATTAGTGATCAGCGAGTCAAATGACATCGATGTAGCGTCCTAAAAGATAATTTAAAAATTCAACATTTTTTTGCATTTTGGCCAAACAGAAGTGGTCCACTAAAATCGCTGTAACGTTGCTTCCCGTTGGAGTTGGAAGCCCACTCTATGCTCATTCTTTTCGTAACCGTTCAACCTTTAAAATGCCGCTTCGCTTATTGAGCTACGATTTTTTTTCGATTTTTCATAGATTTTCAAAGTTGGACCATCGGTTTTTGCGAATTTTTCCATACAAAACCCCTTGTCATTTTTTTCGCCGATTTTCAACCGCTCTCACGGCTAAAATACTTGAGATATCGGGATGGTCCAAAATGCATTCTCTAAGTCTACTCGGGACGTTTACAAACCCCTCCTCAAAATTCAAAATCGATCGAATGGGAGTCAAGTTATGGCCATTTGAAATTTCGACATTTTAAGGTTTCTGAAAAAGTAGGCAAAAGATGACAAATTTTTTTTTTTTTTTTTTTTAATCATTCAGTACAATATTCGCTCGGAAATTTTTCGCTGATTACGAAATATCTGCCCGATAAAAAAGAAATTCATTTGATTAAAATAGATTTTCAATTCCATAAATTCACATCTTTTCTGTCCATAAATAAATATATACTTTTATGTACTGTATACTTTTATGTCATATATACTTTTATGTATGTGTGCTTAATCAGATATGCTTAATTTAGGTACATGGTAATGAGGAAAAAACTTTCACGAACAATTGGTTTGAAATAAAAAAATATTCAAGTTGATGAGAAAAAAAATCAAGTTGAGCATTTTTAAATTTCAAACCAATTGTTCATGAGATTTTTTTCTGGCAGAGTCTTGTAACAGCGATATTTGTCCTATAAGCGCGGTTTGATTTTTTTTTTTACCTTTTTATAAATTCCATTGGAGAAAAAAATATTCAATCTATTAGACGATCGAATTTTCAGAATAATAAAGTTCACTTTATTGAAACAAGTCTCGTGTATATATATATAGGCATATATATATGCGTACAATACATCGTGGAACGATTGGACACAATAGCATTGTCGACGAGGGCCGCACACATAGCCGGGGAATTTCTCTCGCACTGTATATTCAATGAGCGGCTTACTGGTCCACATATCCCTTTAACTTTTTGGCATCCGTGTGAGATACGAGACTCTGAACGGGTCGATATAGCCAACCGGATCCTGGCCTCGTATCCCGAGTCTGGGTGTTCTCTGATATACAGATCTAACTCTTTTTCCCTCCCTCTCAATTCTCTCCTGCTCGTTTGTTTTTTTTTTTTTTCTTTCATTGCAGATAGTCGCCGTTTCTCCGCAGTTTTCTTTATACTCCTATACATATATAGTGACACATATACGTATAACAATTCAGTATATTGCATTTCACACTATTGTAATACGACGCAATCCTTTCACCCCTTTTCTCGTATTCCAGGCTCCCTCGTCCTTCTAGAGATTCCTACGATATCACTGGAATAGTGCAATGGCATTCCGAGCTGCCCGTAATTGCGACCAAATGTGTGACAAAATTTAATTCCTCGAATTTCCGACATATACGACGACGTTAATTGCTCTCTTTCTGTATAACACTTGATTGTTCGGCAGTTTTCGTTCAATTTGGCGCTACGGGACGTAATCATGATTCTCAATGGTTATTCCTGTGTTAGGGAGGAATGGCGATCACAAGAGTGGAAATAGGGTTAGACGGTTCAAAAAATCGATTTTTTTTTATTTCCCAAGTTGTTAGTAAAACTATTGAAAAATATGTTCCCAAAATTTTAAATGAAAATTCTGACTCGTTCTATTGTTATAAGCCGTTAAGGGGGGAAATAGGGTTAGGACAGCGTTTTCTCAATGATTTTCATACATTTTTTTATAGTATAAAAAATGAATATAATTTATTGAAACTTTGAGAATATTTTATACATATATTTAAGTATATACTATAACATTTTTGAAGAATTTCCTTGAAAAACACCGAAGATATTAGCGACCCCATATTGCAGGTCACAATCAGACTCAGCATTTTGCTATTTTTTCAAAGGCGTTTTTCTGAAAACGACTTTTTTTGAACTTGCGTACACGCTAGTTTGAAAAGTTTTCAACTAATTGTTTTGAAAATTGGCAGTTACTTTCTTCATAGTATTGCGCTCTATATGAACCTAAAATCGGAATATTATCATTATTTAAAATAATTTTTTTTTGCAAATAAAGTTGTAAAAAATGGCAAAAAATTAGCTTTTTTGTTTTGACCCCTGTAAAAAATTGAATTTTCTGTTTTTTCGATAGCATTTAGGTTCATATAGAAGAGAGACATATAATAAAAGTAAATTCCAACCTCGTTTGATTTCAGATGAAAATTGCGGCTTCCAGAATGTACGCAAAATGCTAAGTCTGATTGTGACCTGCGATATGGGGTCGCTAATATCTTCGGTGTTTTTCAAGGAAATTCTTCAAAAATTTTATAGTATATACTTAAACATATGTATAAAATATTCTCAAAGTTTCAATAAATTATATTCATTTTTTATACTATAAAAAAATTCATGAAAATCATTGAGAAAACGCTGCCCTAACCCTATTTCCCCCCTTAATGGATCTGGCCACGGTAGCGGGTATAAAATCATGTGCACATTTAACAATTTTTTTTTCTATGAAAAAAATTATTTATTTATAAAACTAATTACACATATATTTAGTACACGAGCTCGTAAATATCAAGCTAATAAAGAATATTTTTTTTGTTACACAAAATGGTCGACTACTGCCATTTGCTTTTGGTATCTTCTTCTTCGAGACGCTCCGCGGCGTGACATTTGGCATCCACAATTTTTTACCTAGAACAAAAAAAAAAAATTCTCGTTAATTTACATCAGAATACCTAGAGAAGTACGTACGGAATTTTTTCTTTAATTTAAAACTTTCCATTTCATGAGTAGCTTTATACGAAATTTTTCACTGGAAATTCACCTTTTAAGTTCAAACGTCTACGATATTCGAATAAAACAATATTTTTCAAATTCCGTACGTACTTCTCTAGGTATTCTGTAGTAGATTAAGGAGAATTTTTATTTTTTTTTTAGGTAAAAAATTGTGGATGCCAAATGCCGCAGAGCGCCTCAAAAAAAAAACGATACCAAAAGCAAATAACAGTAGTCGGCCATTTTGTATGATAAAAAAACAAACAAAAATATTTTTTATTAGCTTGATATTTATACTAAATAGATGTGTAATTAGTTTTATAAATAAATCACTTTTTCATTAAAGAAAAAAATTGTCAAATGCACATGATTTTATACCCGCTACCGTGGCCATACACCTTAAGAACAATGTGCAATTTCTCGGTTACGATTCAACTGTTTGAATGTCCTTCAGTAGAAAAAGATGATTTTAATAATGCGATGCTGAGTCTAAAGAAGTAATTTCTTTATTTATTAATCGTAAAAAAAAGGTTGCAATGTTCGTCATTGGCCTCTGTTTGTGGCTAATCGGAGAGTACAGATTTTTGGGCGACTCTATGAGAACAGGTCGGTAATGTAGAAAATATACTTGTTACGACACTGTGTAAGCGAGTCTCTTGATACGCTCTTTCATACTCTCCGGTGATCTCATTCCTTGCATCGTTTCACGCGTGCTCTATCTTCCGACCTCGAACGTCGACAAGACGCGACTAGCAACCCCCGCTGAACTCCGATACCAACTCTGAGGGGTTAACACACAAGAGCGTCTCACCGTAATAACCCTCCATTCACGCATCCGGATCAAATGAGAGAGTTCCTTGTACAGAGCGCACGTAAAAAGGGATCGATCCTCTTCCTCGCGTGTGTCTGTATGTGTGTATTTTTATACACACATACAGACATTTTCCCATTTCCCATTTTCTTTTAACGGAAAACCTATATATCTCATTGGATTTTCCGTTGAGCTAGTCAAGCATCCGAACACCGTACAAGTGTAAAGACAAAAAAATGTTAGGAGTGGTCGATGAAATAAAAAAAAAAAAAATTCTCTATTGGAAGATAGGACAGAATAGTTTTTAATTTTTATTTAAATTAACAATCGACGAAATATATGATTATATAAATATTTATAATTTTATTATTATTATTGAAATATAGGAGGAATTATACTGAATTTAATATTTAACTTGTCACATTTAGATTTTTCATGAGAGAATTTTTAATTCTTGCTCAAACCTTAAATATATGCAGATGTGTTTGTATAGCTCTGGATTTTATATTCTCGCTTCGTATATTATGGATTCCATGTATCGTTGAATTTTCTCGTTTCAAGAAGCCCCTTGAGGTCTCGACAAGAATCTTCCATTTGTGGATTTTTATATAGAAACCGATATCGCTGCTAGACGATGTGATAACGCGCCTCGGGGAAAGAGAAAAGATTTTAGTTTTCTCGGTTGAGGGTGACAAAGAAATATATATATATAAAATAGTATATTCGATGTGTTTTTTTCTTCTTATATTTCTCTCAGCACTCTTTTCGCACTCGGATTTATTTCCAATTTTTGTCATATTTATATATCGGACATTGAATGCGAAATCGACAGGTCGATGACTATCACCGTATTTAACGTTTTTTTCTAAAGGTTTTGGGGAACCAGAAAAAAAAGCGTAACACAAAAACTTTCAGTATTTCTATCGAAAAAAAAATTCGTTATCAATGATAGTGTTAAGGTAGTAGCCTGGTAACTTAAGCCGATTTTCATGTCTTTTTGGGAGGGTGTTTTTTTGTAGGAAAATAAAAATGAATCGTTTTGGATATTTAGGATGTTTTTGATTACATATTAAAGTCACGAAAAAAATTTTTTTGAAAAAATTCAATAGTTTATTATTATTATTATTATTGATCCAAGTTGGCACATCGGAAAAAAGCGCGTGGGTGGCCCCGGTGATTTTGGCTCTTGATGTTATCTGAAATAAAAAATTCTTGATAATTCTTAATCTATAGACATGTCATTCTGGTCGAAACTACTGAAGTTAAATTTCATGGATAAATAACAAAATGGCGGACTTTGGAAAAAAACGTCCTTTTTCATTTTGTTATTTATCCATGATATTTAACTTCAGTAGTTCCGACCAGAATGACATGTCTATAGATAAAAAATTATCAAGAATTTTTGATTTCAGATAACATCAAGAGCCAAAATCATCGGGGCCACCCACGTGCTTTTTTTTCGAGGTGCCAACTTCGACCAATAATAATAATAATAATAAACTATTACATTTTTTCAAAAAATTTTTTTTTTGTATCTTTAATATGTAAATAAAAACATCCTAAATATCCAAAACGATTCATTTTTATTTTCCTACAAAAAAACGCCCTCCAGAAAAGACATGAAAATCGGCTTAAGTTACCAGACTACTACCTTAAATTAACATCATTATCGATTTTTTTATATCTTTATTCTAAATTCTTGGCGATATTTAGGGAATTTTACGAAAGGCTCTAATATTGGTGAGAAATGATTAATTTTATTCTCTATTTTTTTTTGCTCAAACAGGTTTTAGGGAAAATCTCAAAAGTAATGCCTAGTATTTTTTTCGTGATGTCTTAAAAGGGGTCGAAATAGCAAAACGCCAAAAAATTGTACGGGTGAAATAGAAAAGAACAAAAAATGGAAACGGTCGATAAAGCGAAAGATCAAAAAGTTGAGTATCAATGGACGCGTACCAATGATTTGATGATGTTGAAGTTTGTATCATTGGAATGCAACGAAAATAAATTTTATACACCATTAATCCCTCTTAAAACTGGATTATCGATGACAAAAATCGTTAAAACGTTTCATTGGGGTTCTCCTAAAAAAATCTGGGGCTAAATGGGGCACTAGAAGCGAAGAGCAATAATGAAAATGAAAATTTTAAAAACTATTTGCGTAGCGTTCCAACGATGCAAACTTCAACATCTTATGATTTGTTCGAATGCGTCCATTGGTATTTGACTTTTTTGTGCTTTCCTATTCCGACCGTACGATTTTTGGGATCTCCACTATTTAAACCGTTCGATTTTTTGGTGTTTCGCCATTTCCACTCCCAACCGTTCTAACCTAAATTGTTAAGCTTCACCGGATCTGTAACTTGGGCTAGGAATGTCTCGTATATTTGTATCGTGAGAACGCAAAATATACGGTTATATGTCTATATTTTCCGTGAGATACTCTTTCTGCAGCGTATCATTTTTTTCCTCTTTATCCCTGAGTCGCTCCCGCGAGGATTCCGACAGCCCACCAACTACGTCTCCACTCTCGGCGCATTACACATACTCTTTTCTCCCTTCCACATTACTCATCGTTCTATTCCGATTCCATTATTTTCCAGTTTCATTTCTCCTCGATTCGCAATTCTCCGGCTCTCTTCTGCATCCTCTCATTTTCTTCGTGTGCACCGCACATGGCAGAGTTCGAATCGTCGCGTGTACGTTGCGCTTAATTGAAGGAAAAAGTTTATTTGATTAAAATAAATTGTCATCGTTATTAATAAATGATGATAGATTGAAAGAAAGGGTTGTATTGAAATCTAATTATTGTTTAAAAATTATATTTAACTTTGTTTATTGCCATAATGTATCTTTTACTACTACAATGAAGCTGGAGAGTTTGTTTGTTTGAACGCGCTAATCTCCGGAAATCCTGATCCGATTTGAAAAGTTCTTTTTGCATTAGATAGCCCGTTTATTCAGGAAGGCTTTACGCCATGTAACTTTATGCTATCACCCTCTAAGGAACGTCGGCGACGCGTTGAATCGCGGAACGGAAATTTAGTGCGGGTGAAACCGCGGGGCACAGCTAGTAAATAATATAAATTTTTATAATTCATTCACAGACATTTTCACAACGATCGTAATATCGTTTTTTCATTGAACGAAAAGAAGTATCGAGGATTTCGTATTGATTGAAACGTCGGGTAATAGATAAATATCCGTTTACGTATAAGCAGTTGTGTGCGTGGTCGAGATTTCTGATTTTGTTACTTCAATGTTGCCTGCGGGTCGTGAATGATCGTTCGCCCACTCCTTTATTTATCGATACGATAGCATTTTTTTTTTCTTTCGAGTCGCGGGGCGCGTGGGTTTTTCCGTTAAATCGGCAGCAAGCGCCGGTCCTCGTGTCCGAGGCTTTCCGGTGAATCTTCTACGCGAGTGAAATGTGGTCGGAGGATAGTTTTTCGTGCTCGTATTTTTTCATTGAAGCTTTTTTTTTCATTTTCACTCGGCGCCTCTCTCGTTGCTTCTTCTTTTTTTTCGACTGTCTTTTGGCACAGCAGTCTCTCTCTCTCTCTCTCCCTCGACAAAGCTCAGCTTATTTATGTTTCTCGCTGTTGGTTGAGAGAAAAAATTAAAATATTGCAAAGCCGAGCTTTGACGTATATGTGGATAAAATAATGAAAAAAAAAATGATGCTCGTCATGGGGAGAGAGTATATAGAAGGAACCAATCACTCAGCAACACATGACACCCCCCGAGGTCCTTTATCATTTCATTTTACTTGAAGCTACGTCTTCTTTCTCTCTCTCGCTTTCTTTCTCTCTCTCTCTCTCTCTCTCTCTACACACACACACATATATATATATATATATATATATACATGGTCTTGTACGATGATGTCACAGAAGCTTTCTGACTTTGACGAAAGAAATCTGGTGAGTGCACTGCGTATGTGCGTGAATCGATAGGGTTAAAGGGATAGGGCAGATTGCTATGTATTATTGATAAAACAAGTCACCTTAAGCAAAGAAGCTTCCCCTTAAGGGGGGAAATAGGGTTAGACGGTTCAAAAAATCGATTTTATTTTTATTTCATAAATTGTTAGAAAAACTATTGAAAAATATGTTCCCAAAATTTTAAATGAAAATTCCGACTCGTTCTATTGTTATAAGCCATTAAGGGGGGAAATAGGGTTAGGACAGCGTTTTCTCAATGATTTTCATGAATTTTTTTATAGTATAAAAAATGAATATAATTTATTGAAACTTTGTGAATATTTTATACATATATTCAAGTATATAGTATAACATTTTTGAAGAATTTCCTTGAAAAACACCGAAAAAATGTATGACTGCCTTGACTTTGTTTTTCTTGGTACTATTCTTTCAAACGCGTTTTTCTGAAAACGACTTTTTTTCGAACTTGCGTACACGCTAGTTTGAAAAGTTTTCAACCAATCGTTTTGAAAATTGGCAGTTACTTTCTTCATAGTATTGCGCTCTATATGAACCTAAAATCGGAATATTATCATTATTTAAAATAATTTTTTTTTGCAAATAAAGTTGTAAAAAATGGCAAACAATCATGCTGTTTTGTTTTGACCCCTGTAAAGAAGTCAATTTTCTATTTTTTTCATAGCATTTAGGTTCATATAGAAGAGAGATATATGATAAAAGTTAATTCCAACCTCGTTCGATTTCAGATGAAAATTGCGGCTTCCAGAATGTACGCAAAATGTTGAGTCTGATTGTGACCTGCAATATGGGGTCGCTAATATCTTCGGTGTTTTTCAAGGAAATTCTTCAAAAATTTTATAGTATATACTTAAATATATGTATAAAATATTCTCAAAGTTTCAATAAATTATATTTATTTTTTATACTATAAAAAAATTCATGAAAATCATTGAGAAAACGCTGTCCTAACCCTATTTCCTCCCTTAAGGGGCGATGCGCAGTGAGGAGACCGAAAAAAGCGATTTTTCAATAGATTTTACTGGAAAGACATTTTTATTTATTAACGTAAAACGTTTAATTTATTAACGTATCGACGACCCAAAAAAGCTACTGAATAACCGTCGCAATTCCCTTAAACCGTAAACAATGCAAAATAATTTTGAACAAATTCAATGTGAAAAAAATTGGAAAGAATTGCGATTGAAAAAGAGAAAAATGATTGAAATTGAGATGAAAAAAAAAAGGGACGAAACTGTAATAGACTGTGAAATCACTCGGGAAATGATCCAATTACGTGTAAATGATCGAATTATGTGATAAAAGACGTTTCAGAAGAGACTTTTCAGGGGATTAAAAGAGAAAAAAAATCGTTTCACGCTACAAAGTCTGGATACAACGCCCCTCGATGTAGACGATGTGTCCTGAGAGCCTGTCACTCAGTTAGGAAACTCGGAGCGATAAAGTCTGTCACCTTCGATGTCGATCGAGGCAATATTGCACGGGAAGGAAATACAGAGAGGTGTATATATATATAAGAGCCAGATTGAACGAAGAAAGAGGTAGAAGAGGAGAAAGATAAGGGAGGAAATGCTGTATAAACAGAAGCATGTTTGAGAATAAAATCCAACGAAACGAAGTTTTTTTTCCCTACACTAAAAGAGTTTACCACCCCCCCTCGGGGGTACCTCAAGGGAGAGATCTCGCGAAAGGGGTTGAAACGGGGTACTCCCTACCCCGTAGCCGAGTAGCTTCGAGCTTTCGGGAGAAAACAGATTGACAAGACGACAACGAGCAAAAAACGACGTATCGGAAACGAGAAGAATTTGGGTGACGAATGGAAAGTACCTGTCGTGACAAAGGGGTATTCATCACCTACGCAAAAAAATCGAAATTGACTACTAAAATTAATTAAAAAAAGTAAATACATTGAACAATAATCACTGGTACATTATTTTATCAATAAATAGATAAAACGTTATAACAAATTAACAAACATTGACGAGACGACGACGAGCAAAAAAAAACGTAGCGGAAACGAGAGGAATTTGGGCGACGAATGAAAAGTACTTGTCGTGACAAAGGGGTATTCATCACCCACGCAAAAAAATCGATATTGAATACTAAAATTAATGAAAAAAAGTAAATACATTGAACAATAATCACTGGTACATTATTTTATCAATAAATAGGTAAAACGTTATAACAAATTAAAAAACATTGACGAAACGAGAGGAATTTGGGTGACGAATGAAAAGTACTTGTCGTGACAAAGAGGTATTCTCGTCACCTACGTAAAAAAATCGAAATTGAGTACTAAAATTAATTTAAAAAAAGTAAATATATTAAACAATAATCACTGATACGTTATTTTATCAATAAATCGATAAAACGTTATAACCAATTAACAAACATTGACGAGACGATGACGAGCAAACAAAAAACGTAGCGGAAGCGAGAGGAATTTGGGTGACGAATGAAAAGTACCTGTCGTGACAAAGGGGTATTCGTCACCTACGCAAAAAAATCGAAATTGACTACTAAAATTAATTTAAATAAAGTAAATATATTGAACAATAATCACTGGTACATTATTTTATCAATAAATAGATAAAACGTTATAACAAATTAACAAACATTGACGAGACGACGACGAGTAAAAAAAATGTAGCAGAAACGGAAGTAATTTGGGTGACGAATGAAAAGTACTTGTCGTGACAAAGGGGTATTCATCACCCACGCAAAATATCCATATTGACTACTAAAATTAATGAAAAAAAAGTAAATACATTTAATAATTATCACTGGTACGTTATTTTATCAATAAATAGATAAAAAGTTATAACAAATCAATAAACATTGACGAGACGATGATGAGCAAAAAAAAATGTAGCGGAAACGAGAGGAATTTGGGTGACGAATGAAAAGTACTTGTCGTGACAACGGGGTATTCATCACCCACGCAAAAAAATCGATATTGAATACTAAAATTAATGAAAAAAAAAAAATACATTGAACAATAATCACTTGTACATTATTTTATCAACAAATAGGTAAAACGTTATAACAAATTAACAAACATTGACGAGACGACGACGAGCAAAAAAAACGTAGCGGAAGCGAGAAGAATTTGGGTGACGAATGAAAAGTACTTGTCGTGACAAAGGGGTATTCATCACCCACGCAAAAAAATCGATATTGACTACTAAAATTAATGAAAAAAAAGTAAATACATTGAGAAAATACATTGAACAATCAATGATACATTATTTTATCGATAAATAAATAAAACGTTGTAAAAAATTAACAAAATATTAGTTTATACAAATAATTGTTTTTTGTCATGTATAATATACAATAAATATTGCGATTGCAAGCTCTTCGGGCACTCTCGCGTTTTCCGTGAATAATAATCTCGCAACATTACTCTCTCTCGCGTCAACTTTTGCATATATATCGCCCGAATGATGCCCGTGAACTCATATATATTCATTCTTCAGCGTCCGGGCTTGTACGAACGGGGTAGTTTTCATCAAACGCGCGTGAAACCTGCAAAACTGGCAAAATACGACATTTTGCCATGAAAGCGTAGATCATAAAAGTTACTGCACGGGTTATCTCGCATGTATGGTATCAGAAATGAAAAAATAAATTAATTACAAAAAAACCCGAAACGCGTGAGTTCGTGTTGTTCGAATATTAGACGAAAACTCGAAAAAAAATCCTATCGAGTCTATTTCCTACAATTAAATGTTTGTTACATTCGTTATTTTCCACTGTCCTTTCCGCAACTATCGGCGATGTAATTGCAAAACAAAAACGAAAAAAAAAAAAATCGGTTAGAAAAACGTAAAATTGGAAACGGGTGAGCAAACACGAGATGCTTCCGGCTGTATTTCCTCTCACGCCGGGAAAACGCCCGCTGTTATTTTATCGTTTTCTTTTTTGGAGGGTTGTTTGTTTGGTTTTTTTTTTTGCGAAATTCGTCACTCGACAGTTTCGCTGAAGAATTTTCGTGCCGTTGAATTTTATATGAAATTTTCGAATAAATCCTCGGCTGATTGTGGGCTCAATTTTTTATCGTCGAGCACACATATATATATGCGTATCGCGAATAGGATATATATTTTTCCCAAACGATGTATCTTGCTCTAAAAATACTCCTGGTACAATTTTTTCTTCCTGTTAAATCCTGATAACACGGAAAATCGAACTTTCGTCGGAACGAATGATTTTCTTTTCTTTTCCAATCGATTAATCCCTCCACTCCATCATTCGGTCTCGGAGGGCAAGCAAAAAGAAAAAAAATTTCCCAATGAATACGAAAGTGAAGATCAAGAATTTTCGTACGAATTACCCGTGAAATTTCTAGCATTTATATGAAAATAATTGTCTTTTCTTTCGTTGAAACGTTTTGAAAATATCGGAAAAGTGATGGAAATTAAAATATTTTTCTTTGATTTCAATACTCATGACTTTGACTTTGACTTTGTTCGTGTACTTGTCAATCTTGTAACATTTAAGCATTTTGTCAATCAAGTCCAACAATTATTATAAGAAATTATTGGATACTTCATTTATCCCGGATGCTACCCTTTATTTCTCTAAACTTTACGTTCCGTGCTATCGAACCCAAAAACTCATTTCATTAACGTGCACAGGAGAAATAGAAAAAAAATTCTCTAAACTCATAAACATTTTTTTTCAAGCTACTGATCTCTACGATCTCTCATTCGTTCGGTCGTTCCTTTGTTTCAAGGTTTTTTTCGCATTTTTTACCCCTCTTCGTTGTTACATATATGTATATACGGATATGTTGGGGAAAAACTATCGAGTTTTCTTGTCACGTTTTCCCATTTCAGTAAGAGCGAGACTGAAAACACGCGAAGCGAGAGAGACAGATTATATTTGCAACAGGAGGGAGTTGTAACCCTGGCAACACCTTCATATATACGTGTATATATATGTAGACTGTTAGTACATATACATATAGAAGAAAATAGGAAGTGAATGAGGGATGAGTGAGAGGGAAGAGAACGTTCTGCCCGCGGGAACTCTCAGTTCCTCGTTGAAGAGACCGAGTAGAGTCAGGGTGGAGCACGCAGCACATAGAGAGAAAGAGAGAGAGAGATGAGGGAGTTCGTAAAATCGATGCCCGAGCTCTCGTCGAGGTTCCCTTGGGAGAGACCTCTCTCCTCTCCTCGCGAAAGGTACAGAGCACAACGAGACACGTGGCCGAAGGGAGGAAAGCTAAACGAGAAACCTGCACGTGCATTTATATATATATATATATATATATATATAAATTTATGTATTACATAGGTGCTATATATTGAATGAATGCGTCAAGTTCATTGCGCAACGCGAAATATAGTTCGTGTTCTGGAACGAGATACCCTTGAGGTCTTAACGTTGAGACTTTTTTTTTTTAATTTTTATTCATATTTATGACACTATTCTAATTTTTTCTCTTTGTCATCAATATTAATTTATGGTAGCTTCAATTCGGAAAATTCTATAGAAACCAATCGAACTTCAATTTGTACGAGCAAATAACGTTTCATTTTGATAAAGTTCATTCGATGTTTTAAACCTGATTTTAATGATTTCGGTTATTTTTATTTTTATTTCGAAATTACATAAAAAAAAAAAATCCTCCTTTAAGGGAGGAAATAGGGTTAGACGGTTCAAAAAATCGATTTTTTTTTATTTTATAAATTGTTAGTAAAACTATTGAAAAATATGTTCCCAAAATTTTAAATGAAAATTCCGACTCGTTCTATTGTTATAAGCCATTAAGGGGGGAAATAGGGTTAGGGCAGCGTTTTCTCGATGGTTTTCATGAATTTTTTTATAGTATAAAAAATGAATATAATTTATTGAAACTTTGAGAATATTTCATACATATACTTAAGTTTATACTATACATTTTTTATACATATATCTAAGTATATACTATAATATATTAGCGACCCCATGTTGCTTGTTTTTCTTGGTACTATTTCTTCAAACGCGTTTTTCTGAAAACGACTTTTTTTAACTTGCGTACACGCTAGTTCGAAAAGTTTTCAACCAATCGTTTTGAAAATTGGCAGTTACTTTCTTCATAGTATTGCGCTCTATATGAACCTAAAATCGGAATATTATCATTATTTTAAATAATTTTTTTGCAAATAAAGTTGTAAAAAATGGCAAAAAATCATGCTTTTTTGTTTTGACCCCTGTCAAAAATTCAATTTTCTATTTTTTTGATAGCATTTAGGTTCATATAGAAGAGAGACATATAATAAAAGTAAATTCCAATCTCGTTTGTTTTCAGATGAAAATTGCGGCTTCCAGAATGTACACAAAATGCTGAATCTGATTGTGACCTGCAATATGGGGTCGCTAATATTTTATAGTATATACTTAAATATATGTATATAAATTTTATAGTATATACTTAAATATATGTATAAAATATTCTCAAAGTTTCAATAAATTATATTCATTTTTTATACTATAAAAAAATTTATGAAAATCATTGAGAAAACGCTGTCCCAATGCTATTTCCTCCCTTAAGCCTTTCGAACGAGACTGCAATCAATCGGTTTTCACTTGCTTCGGTGGCTTTCTTTAGGCTCAATGTAACAAGCTCCCACTTAGATTTATGGACTTTTAAATATTTTAAAATTGTATTACAGTGATGAACAAACATATTGTACTGCGGTATAATGTACATTACGTGTGTATATAAATTTCATATACTTGTGGTAATTTATGTTAGTACATTGAGATGCATATCTCCATATATTATGTACTGTTATTTCATCCTCCTGTACATGTATATATATATATATATATATATATATATATATATATATATATATATATGAAGATACACGCTTAAATGAATCTCGGAATCAATGAGGGGACGCAGAGCTATCGCGGAAATTACTATAACCTGGCGGACCTTGAGGGAGGAAATTGTTACGAGGCCAGTATGAATTATGAGACAACCGCTCCATTAATTCATGAAGCTAATCTCCTCCTGCACCTATTTTTCATTATGCAATATCTCATGATTATAATAAGAAGCAAAAAAAACAGAAAATATGCATTATCCGCGGCATTATGACATCGTGTATTCGGGGAACGTGATAAAATAGGTACGACAAATTTATCTTTACGATCGAGACGATCCAATGAGCCTCTGGGATACCGAATTTGCCAAAAACATTGCCGATAAAATCGTTCTTTTGTCTCGTAAAAATCTGATGTAAAACGCGAACTCTCGATATCGCGGATTTGAGAGCAATAAATAGAAAGCGGGGAACGAGAGAAGAGAGAAAAAAAGTGGTAAAGAAACGACGTGGAGAAAATTTCGACACACGCGGAAGAACGAGAAAAAGTCGATACAACTTGTTTCTTCACGAACGTTCAATCATGACGGGAACTTTTGAGTACTTCTTGGGTTCGCTTCCGCAAAGTTACCGCCTTTGAAACCCAATTCCAATACGGGCCCGCACGACAGTTTAATTGAATCCTTTCGTTCGCGTGAGTTCACGATTTAGTTCGATTGGTATTTCATTTTAATTACGAAAAAATCGCTCATTGTAAATTAATCATCAGGATAGTTTATGGGAAATTAATTACACATTATTGTTGGAATTAATGACTAATTAATATTTTCAAAATCAAAATTAAGATACCCAATGCTTTCTTTAAGGGGGGAAATAGGGTTAGACGGTTCAAAAAATCGATTTTTTTTTAATTTCATAAATTGTTAGTAAAACTATTGAAAAATATGTTCCTAAAATTTTAAATGAAAATTCCGACTCGTTCAATTGTTATAAGCCATTAAGGGGGGAAATAGGGTTAGGACAGCGTTTTCTCAATGATTTTCATGAATTTTTTTATAGTATAAAAAATGAATATAATTTATTGAAACTTTGAGAATATTGTATAAATATATTTAAGTATATACTATAAAATTTTGGAAGAATTTCCTTGAAAAATACCGAAAAAATTTATGACTGCCTTGACTTTGTTTTTCTTGGTACTATTTTTTCAAACGCGTTTTTCTGAAAACGACTTTTTTTGAACTTGCGTACACGCTAGTTTGAAAAGTTTTCAAACAATCGTTTTGAAAATTGACAGTTACTTTCTTCATAGTATTGCGCTCTATATGAACCTAAAATCGAAATATTATCATTATTTAAGATAATTTTTTTTTGCAATCAAGTTGTAAAAAATGGCAAAAAATCATGCTTTTTTGTTTTGACCCATGTAAAAAATTCAATTTTCTATTTTTTTGATAGCATTTAGGTTCATATAGAAGAGAGACATATAATCAAAGTAAATTCCAACCTCGTTTGATTTCAGATGAAAATTGCGGCTTCCAGAATGTACGCAAAATGCTGAGTCTGATCGTGACCTGCAATATGGGGTCGCTAATATCTTCGGTGTTTTTCAAGGAAATTCTTCAAAATTTTTATAGTATATACTTAAATATATGTATAAAATATTCTCAAAGTTTCAATAAATTATATTCATTTTTTATACTATAAAAAAATTCATAAAAATCATTGAGAAAACGCTGTCCTAACCCTATTTTCCCCGTTAAGAAATTCATCATTCAATTCTACGTTGATCGATCATTTGACTCGAACATCGATAAATAACTCATTCTCTCTATTTTTCCAAACTAAAATTACAATTATTTCCATTTCATTTTTCTCCGTATACTCTTCATTAGCTGTTCGTCGCGTTTTCTCGCCGTGATTTCTCTCGCAGAAGATAAACGCCAGTGTTTGACAGTCGAAACGTCACAAAAGCACCGACATGAATGAGCTGTCGGCCATTATACGAGCGACAATTGAACACTACGAGATAAGAACGAGAGAGAATTATTGTGGAAATAATGAAAAGGGGAGAAAATGAGAACGAGCCGGCGACTATCCGCTAACAAAATATATATAGTATAGCGATGAGTGACGGAATCGTAGTTGCAATTTAACGATTAGCGAGCAAACTCTGCGAGCACACGAGCACACCGACCTCTCGCATGTTAGCCCGTTCTGGCTCTTGAGTGGCATCTCGTTTAACCTTCTTCTATTAATATAATC
Organism: Oxytorus armatus; assembly: GCA_958009045.1. NCBI lineage: Eukaryota > Metazoa > Arthropoda > Insecta > Hymenoptera > Ichneumonidae > Oxytorus > Oxytorus armatus. The sequence goes on from OY253752.1 coordinate 15,184,532, forward strand.
GCAAACGAACGCGGAACGCGCTTAGCGCACGGCCCAGAGACAGATGAAGAGAGTGAGACGGGCCAGGCAAACGCGGATGTTGAGGTGAATGAGCCGTGAAACTAGATACGTGGAGTCCTCATATGTACAGATATATATACATATAATGTGTAAATATATGTATGTACTTATGAGGCAATTTGGATGATGTCCGAAGACTAAGAAAATTTCACACTATTTTTAAAATTTCTGTAACCTAAGTAGGAGCAATCTAGAGTTCTAGAGCGAACGAAAATGTACGGATACAAAGGCGAGAGATAGAGATGTGATTTTCCAACACGCAAACATACGTCCCATTATGTATTTCGTTCTAATTTTAATTATATGTACATAGGTATAAAACGCGTAGCATATAGTTAACTGTGGTTTTAGGGGTGTACGCAATTACGCGGTCTTGTTACGGTCAGCCGTGCAATTCATCGTGTCAAAGTGGAGGAAAACCGGAACAATATGACGTCTCGTTTGCGGAGAGCGAGAAACGTGGCGCGAAAGAGAAAGGGAGAAAGAGAGAAAGGGAAGAGAGCAAAAACGAGGTATCGTTGGAGGGTTGAAAGCTCGTGTGTACTTTCCTTTTACTGTCTTTTAAGCTAACACACAGAAGAAAAAAAAACACACGGACACACACGTGTGAAACTCGTCGTTCGAGCCCGGCTCAGTCAAACGAAACGAGATACAATGAAAAGTGAGTCAAGACAGCTAAGAGAACGCGAACCGGAAACTGCCTTCTTGGAAAACAATCGGACTTTGTTTTTTGTCGCTGTTTTCTTTTCCTTTCTCGAACAATCGAGTTTTTCCCGCGATAGACTATTGTCGTCGCTCCTAAAAGCCTCTCGGTTATTCTCAACTTATGAAATTAATTGTTACCATTTTTTTTACCTTTATTACCAATTTTTACCATTTTTTACCATTTTTTTTAATCCGAGTAAGTGGAATCGTTCGAAATACGATTGTTAGCAATTTTACTGTTTAATATTATAGATGTCGTTTTGAAAACCTCAAAATCAAATGAAAAACAGAACGACAATGTATTTGTCTTTTTTTCCCTCCAATTACAATTTGTTGTTGTTATTATTATTATTATTATCGAAAAAGCTGCGAATTTGGAGTATTTTAGGTCACGCGGAAGAGTAAATATGTCGCAGCAACGAGTAATCTCTATTCACCCTTATTCATCCCTCTCTCATAATTAACGAAACAAAAATTCGAATTTGATAAGCGAAATAACGTAATGAGCAATTAATTTGAAAAAGAACTTCCGGCGTAAAGTAGCGAGTTTGCCGCGAATTATGGCTAACAGGGGGATGACAATGGCTGAATGAAACTTTGTCGCGGCATGCGAGAGTATCATCCAGTACGCCGTAACGGTGTCTGATTAACGACGTACATTATGCCCCCCTCGTCACCCCTTCCGCGCCCCTTTTTGTCACGTCTTTCCACCCGTTCTTGAGGTTCGTTAGTCCGCTCGACTACGCGTTAACAAATCCTTTTGTGCGAAGAATTGAAGGCGCGAGCTCGGAGTGCCAGGCTCTCTCGCGTCATCGCTCTTTTGTTAAATTTCTACACCTTTATTTTCTCTTCTCCTTTCGTAGCTCTTTCCTGTGTTCTCGATTTTTTCCTTTTTTGTCCATGTATTTTCGATTCACCTGGGAGGAAGGACACGAGGCGATCGTGTCGTTGAAAATCTCGTCTTTGTCCAATTAACCCAATTTAGACTCTCGTCGCGCGCCACTGCTCCATCAGCCCTGTGCGCGCTTTTCACATGTTCTCAGCTGGCTTTTACCCTTCACTCTCTCGCCGTACCCTCCAGAAACTTTTTTTTTTTGCTCTCACACGTTAATTTCTCAGGCACAGATTTTTTTTTCCTCGTGAAAAACCATTTACATATGTATATTTCGTTTTTTTTTGTCACACACTCTTCTTTCTATTTGTTTGCAGGCAATTGTAAACAGTTATTAGTCGGTTTTGCCATCCGTAAGAAGTTTAACGAGACGATAGAATGAAAATAATGAGCGAAGAACGTTCAAGGCGGAGGGTAGGTGCAAAACTTTTTGGAGATCAGTAGTAATGTCAAGTTTTGGTCAGACTCCTGCGAAAATTGACGTTTAGAAAAACGTTGGTACATTAATATTGACGATGTCGTTATAAATAGCGAAATAGGTTTTGATCGATTGTACTTGACGAAGAGTGGCAATCAATTGTCGACTTTGCGGTCGAGTTGAAACACATGTGTAGTTTCGTATACTCGGAAACGATGAATTGCTGCGGGATTTTCTCTTTGAAATTTATAGACATATATATCTATATTTACTGATGTTAATGGGCAACTATAGACAGTAGAAAAGTGGTTTGAAATTGCGATATTATCGCATTAGTTGATTTATTGCGGCAAATCAACGTCAAATACATCGGATGCTACTAAATCATGTTGGAATGATCAATAGAATTTTGCAGGATTTAAAAATGTATTTATATGCCGTTCTTATAATTTGCATTGAAATATATATTTTATATGCATTGTCGTTAACATGATAATATTATTAACCTCGATGTTTCTCGGATATTCCAGAAAATCGTGAAATCCACCGTTATCCCTCTTTTCGTACGTTTATCGCTACTATCACTCATATTTATATTTACTACGATATCGTCATTGCATGTTCACATGAGTCATTAATACCACCGAGTATATTAATGACCAGGCGAATGCAAATTGCCACCTTGACTATCGCAGTAGTACAGCTCAATGTCGGTCAGGCACCAATTAAACATTATCAACGTTTGCACTTTTTCCAAAGACTTCTACTCACAAAAAAGAAACTTTGCGTCCTCGAAAATTCCCGACAATTTGATCGTTAAATTGAAGTTGAAAATCGGAAAAAAAATTAATACAGACAAAAATTTTCGTGCCACCCAATGAAAGGAAAATCTGATGAAAATCAGACATATTAAACGTTGCCAAAAACATTGAGCCTTATAAAATGAATAATAATAATAATGGCGAAACTTTTATTGTCGAGAGATCTAGACAGTGTTGTAAGAAGAAGAAAAGGCAGGAGGTGTAAATTGTTGAAATGAGGCTAACCGTTTATTCAAATGTTGAAACGGGAACGGGTATGAATTACTTGACGATTCTTGTTGGACGTTATAGAGGACTCTGTCTGTAAAGAGAGAGAGAGAGAGAGAGACAGCGTGTGAAAATGTGGAAAATGATCGATAAGTAGTGCTTGTGTAAAATATGCGATATAGCGAAGAGAAGGGAAGAAGATATAGCGAAGGGATAACCAAAAAATTCGTTGGGATGGTCGAGAACATAGTTCATAAAATGTACGTATGGATTTTGACTTCTATTGCGTTTTTTAATAATAATAATTACCACGTGAAGAAAATTTTTACTGACAAACGAGTCTCTGGTATGAATGAGCGATATTGATTTTTTTATTCTCAAGTATTTTCATTCGATACAATACCTCGTACTGTATTGAGTGTAACAAAACTAACAGAGTGAGGTCAATCAGAGTTCATGAAACTTTAATCTCACAGCTCGAGATGCGCGTCTCGGAGAATACTTTAATAAGTAAGATGATTGTCTCTACGTGCCAATTGAGCAGTTTATTTTTGTCTATATACAATACAGTATACACTGCCTTTAGTGTCTTTAAGGACAGCCACCGTTTCCTATAAATAGTAGTTTTTATTTCTCTTCGTGAATTCAAGCGACGGCGTCTAGACGCCAAGTAATAAAATAAGATTTTTTATTTTTAAACGGCTCTACTGTGATTTTGAAAATTATTTCCACGCGAACGTTAGAATCATTGAGGTATGCCAAAGTGTGAATTTTCGAATTTTCATCCCCTATTATGTCAAAATATTATTGGAAAAAAATGTCCCAAACTTTGCCAACTATGTAAATTGAAGAAAAAACGTTGAAAAACTATGTTAATCGAAGAAAAATCTTTTTGAATTCCTATACATCTACGAAGATTACCTGGCATATAAAATATTCAGAACCTTGAGTTAAATTTGTTCTCGCTCGATAATTTCAAGTATTACTATTTCGAGGGTGAAATCTTTATTATTTCTAGTCGTTTTCCCTCGCTTCCCCCGCACTTCGGACGAATTAATATTTCAAATTTCTCATTAATAAATTGAGTAGAAAAAATGGGTCGGGCTGAACGGAAATTCTGCACATTTCTCAACTTTTTACATAGTTCATGAATTTTATATTATACCAACGATAAATCGCTCGTTGGCGTTTACATGCATTTTTCGATCGATCGTCCGACGAGTTGTAAGTTTCTCATATGAAAAGGTGTACCTATGTACCGGGCATTTCTCGTCAAATTTAACGGTGACCCTGACCCTCTGGGATTTTGCTCCACAATGTTTTGTATTTTTATTGCAAACATGAAAGACGCGGTGGAAAAAAACTGCGTATCTTTTAGGATTGTAACAAAATTATGAAAAATTGTTGGACCAAATCCCAGAGAGTCAGGGTCACCGTTCGATTTCACATGATATACCCCATATATCATTCGTATTATTGTATATACAGAATACTTTATTATTCGAAACTTGAAAAGTAAATAGGATCGACATTGTTCATTATGAGCAAGTATGTGAGCTATATATCTATACACAATGAAGTGAATTTACTCTAGGGATGAGAAAACAGCGGAAGGAACCTCAGATGGTTTCGCGATAACGTTTTTTTTTATATTTCTTTATTGAGTCATAATTTTTGGTACAATACTTTTTTGTTTAATTTTTAATGAGATTACTTATGACAGTAATGTTCTCAAGGTTGCTAGGATTGTTGAGTTGATAGAATTGATTAAATGTTTCAAGTTTAAGAAATTTCGGTTTTTTCGGTATTATCAATTATTCGATGGAATTTCAAGTCACTGTGATCTAAGCTATATATCTATATGTACTAGTTTACGTATCATTTATATATGTACAGGGTGTCCCAAAACTAGTACGTCAGAGCGACATGGGGGTTAGATCAGCTCCGGATCTATCAAAATAAACAAATATCACCTCAGTAAAAGTCTAATGGTTTTCGTAAAAGTTCGTCTTTTTGATTTTTCGAAAAAATCGCTACCTAGCCACTTATTATCTGCTACCATGGCTATGAATTACTTTGGGTTTGAACAAACGGCACTAAAGGGACCGAAGTAGGTACCTAAGACGGTAAGCAAAATGGTTCTAAGAAAAAAGCAAACAGCACCTTTGCGGGAGTCTAAGGAAACGAAGAAAAATTATATTTAATGATTTATTTAATTTTTACAACATTTGTTCAAATTGTCTACCTCCAAGCCTAATACACAAACGGCATATATTTTAGGAACAAAATATGAATAAACCCAAAGTAATTCATAGCAATGTTAGTAGAATAACAAGTACTAGGTAGCGATTTTCCAAGAAATCAACAAAGACGATTTTCCTCGAAAACCATGAGACTTTTACTGAGGTCATATTTGTTTATTTTGATTGGTCCAGGGTCAATCTAAATCCCGTGTCACTCTGACGTGCTAGTTTTGGGACAGCCTGTATATATATATATTTATACACACACGCACGCAGGCGCTTTTTTTTCGAGCGCAATATAGCCATCTTGGCTAAGAAGATAAAGAAGCTAAGCCAGCATGAAAAAGGGGCTTCGCACGATGCGAACGAAGCATCGAGTTAAAAGTCTGCCAAAGTGCGAATCTCAAGAGCGCGAAGAATAACAAGACCCGGGGTTTAAGGAAGAAAAAAAAACTTTATGGAAACAAGTCTCAGCTCTGTTGGTTCAAGTAGTATTTTTTTTTCGTTTAGGCAGCGATTTTTGCGATTAAGCACGAAGTATTTGTAAGAGGCGTGTATATCCCGTTGAAAGATCGTGAAGAACGTCTTGAGAAATTGAATTAAGAACGTTAGCGTAAGGATTCATGGTATTATCTTGACGATATATGTAAAGTACCTACACATACGCGGTCTGTTCAAAAAGTATCGCGAATTTTGAATTTTCGCGGGCTACGTATATTCGATTTTCGATTTTTTGTGGCGTTAGGTTGGTACTCATGTCCCTCACTTATGCTGAAAAAATCGGCCATTTTGAATGTTTAGTTAATTGTTGATAGCTGTTTTCGTTAGACGTGTTTTGGCTTGTCTTTGATTTTTGCCTATTCCAAAAAAATGGATCAAAGAATCCGTATCAAATTTTGTGTGAAAAACAAAATTAAGTGCGCGGTCGCATTCCGAATGTTGAGTGTGGCATATGGTGAAGCTACCTTGGACCAAAGCAACGTTTATCGATGGTAAAAAATGTTCTCAGAGGACCGAGAAGATGCGAACAACGAAATGCGTTCCGGACGCCCGAGCACATCAACAACAGACGAAAACATTGATGAAGTGAAGAAAATAATATTGGCCAATCGTCGAATCACCGTTAGAGAAGTTGCTGAGGAACTAAACATATCGATTGGCTCGTGCCATTCGATTTTTACCAATGATTTGGGCATGAGACGGGTCGCCGCGAAAATCGTGCCAAAATTGCTCAATTTCGAACAAAAACAGTGTCGCGTTAACATTGCTAAGGAGCTGTTGGACTCGGTCTGCGACGATCCAAATTTGCTCCAGAGGGTCATAACTGGTGACGAATCGTGGGTTTATGGTTATGACATGGAAACCAAAGCTCAATCATCGCAATGGAAGCTGCTTTTTTGGAATAGGCAAAATCCGAAGACAAGCCAAAACACATCTAAGCAAAACAGATGTCAACAATTAATTAAACATTCAAAATGGCCGATTTTTTTAGCATAAGTGAGGGACACGAGTACCAACCTAAGGCCACAAAAAAATCGAAAATCGAATATACGTAGCCCGCGGAAATTCAAAATTCGCGATACTTCTTGAACAGACAGTGCGTGTATACAAAAATAGTCAAGTGCATCGCACTTTCTTGCTGGATAACAACAAAAAGTTCTGTAACATCGTCACTTTGTTCTCAAGCATATGCATTTGTTTATTCATTAGAATAATTCTGATGGAAAAATGCTCTAGTATTCAATACCTAAATACTAAAAACTAATTACTTTTAGTTTTTTCGCTGGTCAAAAACGCGGTAGTCAAAACCCAATTCAGAGAGCGTGCACAAAATGTTGTTTTTTTTTCTTTTCATTTCGACACTCGTTAAAATGGAGCAAGGTACTCTTACTTTTTGGTAAAAAATTGTGTGGCCGATATTCAATGAATGAGGACCGGTGGCTGTCGCGTTATAAAATTCAATCGACCCGGCGAATTCGTTTTCCTTCATTTCTTCAACAACTACCCTCCAATCGACGAGCAATTTTTTCCACATACTCGCGAATTGTTCATCCAATTGTCATTTATACGGCTCTCGCTTACCGCCAAGTACTTACCATAGTAATGTGATAGATGTTGTCGGGATTTTTGTTTTTTTTTTGCCGCAGAGTCCGCGACCGGCTGTGAAAACAGCAGCGAGAACGGCGTAGGGCGGCTCTGCAGTAGATCGTGTACGTATGTACACAGACGCAGGAAAAACCAAGGTAGACCGGAGAGGTGCACGCGCGCGCACGACACACACCAAAGAGTGTTGGAGTGGGGCCGGGGGGGATGGCGGAAAGAAAAGAAAATCGCGATGTTGCCGTAACTTTACTGTCAGGGCAGCAGTAGTAACGGCAACACCAGCACCGGCATTTCCGTCGATTTTTTTTCTTTGTCGCGGTTTTTTTTTTAATTTAATTTTTTCCGTTCCAGATCGTTTTACAGTACTTTATGTTTTTTTTTAGAACGCTCGTCCTCGCTACTCTCTGTTCGCTTTACGGCTGATACTGCTTGAAATCATAGAGTTTGGCTCGCGGTTTGCTCCGCTGCAGCGCCTCGCGATGCTTCGCGCGCATGTTCCCTGTAAACCCCCCTTACAACGATGTGGGGTAGGGGATAGGAGGAATGTATATAACAACAGGCAACTGGGGGAAGGTAAAAGCGTGCTCACTCGCGATGTTAGGGCCGAGAGAGGGTAGGAAACCGGGATCCGGAACGTTATTACGCTGGGGAATAGCGGCAAGGGTTTTATGCTTCGCTACTACTGCAATAACCAGCCGAGCTTAAACTTTACTTAAGAAGCTTTCGTATCGCTTTGAGCCTCAATACTTCACTCTCTGTGTACTTAAGACGAAATATATATATATGTGTGCTACTTTGCTCTCTCGCTTGGCAGATGAACTCGAATGAAGTGAATTTACTCAAGGGGACGAGAAAACAGAGGAAGGAACCTCGGATGGGTTCAGGATAACGTTTTTTTTTAACAATTATTTATTAAGGCATAATTTTTAGTACAATACTTTTTTGTTTAACTTTTTAATAAGATTACTTATGAAAGTAATGTTCTCAACGTTACTAAAATTGTTGAGTTGATAGAATTGGTTAAATGTTTCAAGTTCGAGAAATTTCGGGTTTTTCGGTATTGTGAATTATTCGATTGAATTTCGAGTCACTGTGAGCTAAGGGGTTGTTAATGACTTTTACATCGAGAGAAATGGACTTTATCGACGGGGGGAAATGTGACGAACGTGTGGTAACCTCTGGATTAGTTCGAAGTTCTCTTTGGAGAGAGCGGTTTAACCGACAGTGATAAACTCTACATGTTCGACCGTCCGTACAGTAGATAAAGAACGTATTGGTGCAGGCATCTTTTGGAACAAAGCTAACACTGTCGTTGTACGAAATATTGATCTTACCCGTCGCAAAATTTTATTACATTCTGTCCTTTGTCAGGGTTATCGCACAATTACGAATCCAGGGGCTCCGCGAAGTCTGGGAATAGTAGGCAGTAGAAAAACTCGTTATTGGTCAGACATGCTTTATCAGCGATTTACATGTTTATTTTGTCACTTTCCCATGAGCAATTAATTCTCAATGCGGACACACATTAAACGATGGATAAATTGACTTTGTCACTTTTAAATTCACTAAACCGAAATTGGAATTTATTTTATGCAGTATTTTTTGAATTATATTATGAAGAAAATGTAGATTTTTTGTTTTCTTTATTTTTCCCATCGGAAAATCGCTTCCAAAAATTCATTCAGGGTAAATAACAATGCATTTAATCCACAAATTAATTACAAACCGAATGAATATTAATTTTAAGCTTATTATTTGTTTGTGCACTCGTTATAGTTGTGGGTATACAAAAGATATGGGTCAAAAAACCTGAAAAAAAAACAGTCAATGACGAATCTTTTCTAACTTTTATTTTCAATTCTGGCACTGAAACAAAATTTAGATCGTGTGTCGTTCGGAGTTATAGGATCGGGTGTTGTTACGAACTGACAATCGTAACAATAACGTCGTATTAGTTACAAATTTTCTTGTAGAATGAAAAATTAATATTTTCGTGTATCGCGTTGGTGATTAATGAGTGAAGGATTTAAATTGTGCGACAAATTAACGAACTCTCAATGACAAATGTTTTTCTTTGTTTTGAAAATTTATTTTCGTTTTATCCTGGCACCGAGACAAAATTTCAAACGATCGTCAGCGACTCTGAGAGTTAAGCGTCGGCGTTGTTACGACGAAGTCGTATAATAATAATGTACTTTGTCTTCCGGTTTAGACCGACACTGGTTTTATTGTTGTTTTTTTTGTTGTTGTTTTTTGGACCAGTGCCCGGATTTAAGCGTGTTCTTTGGTGTCATCATTTAAAAAAAGACTCATTTGTATTTCAAGGGTACGGCGATTCCTTCGTATCGATCATTCTCTATACCACAGTTGGCTTTCAATACGCTCTTTTTAATAGCCTCCCGATAACTCTTAACGTCAGTTATGAATTTCAACCATATACCAATCATTTCGATCATGTACCATTTTTTCATATTTTCCTCGACACTTTCCTGAATTTTTTCCTCACGCTCATTGTCATCCTCGTTCTCCTCGTCATCGGCAATTGCCTCAGCAATATTTTCCTTCAGTGGACTTGGAAAATTATCGAGGCTCGCTGTTTCGTACAATTTTTGTAAAATATTCTCGTTTCTCACGAGTACACGACGTACCGTGCCTTTGCTGATCTCCACCAAACGTCGAAAACGCTCGTCACCACGTTCGTTCAGCAAAATTTTCAAATAATTCTCTTGCTTCGAGCTTGGCTCGTTCGTCAACGATGACTCGCTATTGTTTACGATAAATTCGTGCATTTCGTCGATCGTCGAGAAACAATTTATCTCGGCAAAACCATCAAAGTTTCCCTGATACTCGCGAACTCGTAGCTCAATTAGAAGCTCATTGTCCTGACTCGTTGAGGACCGATCGTTAGAGCTGGCAATCGGAAGATCGTCATCTTAAAATAAAAAAAATAGTAATCATTGAGAAATTGATGAATAATTAAAAAAATAATATATAATGAAAATCGTGGGAATCAGAAATGTTCATTTCTCATTATTTTATCACGTTCACGAAGTTCTCGGAAAAAATTTCGACCACTACAGGGTTAATAACGATTCATTAATTTTTCGAAAAATTAACAAATATATCAACCCTTAAATGGCTTTGTCGTCTTCAAAACGGAATAGCAAATTGTTCTTCAATAATGGCTCATTTCAATTTTAAGTTTTTATCCCATGGCTCGATAATTTTGAGCGTTGAAACGTTTTAAAGGATATTTTGGGGTTTTCAACATTCCAAAAATTTATAAGATGCTAAAGAAGTTCTCAGAAAAATTTCGACCACTACATAGTTAATAACGATTCATTAATTTTTCGAAAAATTAACAAATATATCAATCCTTAAATTGCGTTGTCATCTTCAAAACGGAATAGCAAATTGTTCTTTAATAATGGCCCGTTTCATTTTAAGTTTTGATCTCATGGCTCGATCATTTTGAGCGTTGAAACGTTTTAAAGGATATTTTGTATTTTGGAACATCCCGAAAAATTCCTAAGATGCTAGCGAAAATTTTTCTTCAAACTCAATACGAGAAATGATCATGAGGGTACGTAATCGTAGGAAATAAATGTTGAGTACCGGAAGGTGATATTACTGTGACGATTATTCCGGAATTTGGTAAATTATCATCGTGCTGATAGTTGTCATAAAGACCTGGCAATTGCGGACCAATTTCATGAACCACGGGCTCCTCCGAGGTATCATCGTCCTCGTCCTTATCACTGTCATAATCGTCTCTGTTCGAAAACCAATTGTTACCGTTGCTACGAGACTGTGACGTTGCTGCCCGAGCTGATTATCATCATGTATACGAGAAAATAAGGGTAATGATTAGTAACTAATAATCGTTCGTTTTGTAATTACGTAAATTATGTGGAGTAACTATTATTGAGGATATTTAGGGTATAAAGCGTATAAAGCCTTATTTAAAACATCGAAAAATGAGAATAATTCTTTGTAGTGTAGATTTTTTAGATCGTAAATACTTATTATTTTTTTATAATAAGTATTCACAGTGTGAAAGAAATAATTGCAAAAGAAACTACAAATTATAATTACTAAACCCTAAATAATTCGATACCTTATTCAATTACTTACTATTGAATTAAAAAAAAACTACAAATTATTCATTACGAAAAGTTATCTCACCCTCTAGACCATCAGATGGACCACCCAGTACCATTTCGTTATCCTCTCCCTCTTCCTCGTCAATTGTATTGTTCCGATACGTGGAAGATCCGGAGGATGAATCCGAGGACGTTGAAGCCTGGCCCAAACGATTTTTGTAACTTTTTTGCCTCGATATCGGACGAGGCACCGTGATATCTCGATTCAACGTGGCAGGATCGACTCTAACTTTCATAATTCACCAACCAAAATGTGCCAATTTCCACCCTTTCAAACGACTCGAGACTCGCTCGCCATTATATTTTTTCTCCCTTCCGAAAATTTATCTCAATTTGATATTTATGATATTGAACGTCGGATACTCGGTTCAATGAAAATACGTCCCGGAAGTATTACCGCCTGAAGATTAAATAATTAATTATCACTGATTTTGTTTTTATTAAATTTTTCTAATTATGAGAAACGACGTATTACAAAAATAATATTGTTTCTCGCTCGATGGTCCCCTATCGGACTGACACGATGTCACGTCTTCGCCGATTCCCTCGAAGCTATTGCAAAATGTCTAAGCGGATATTTCGATCGATGCATGACGAAACTGTTATCGTATGCATTACCTATAGTCGATCATTTGAGAATGAAAAAAAAAAATAGAAAAGAAAATATAAGCATCCGAGTTTCGTGGCGTCAAACGATTTTTCATCGATGATTAATCGAAACTTTTATAATTCAATATATTCATGACATGAGAAACTTTTTTTTTTCATTTAACTTGCAACACTGTTGTTTAAACAAGAACTTTATTTTTAGGCAAGACTCATACAACGATTGTACACAGGATGTTTGTTTTTTTCGCGCAATCTTTTTTGCTCTTTTTTTTTTACGAAAGTTTTCGTCAATTCGCTAGTGTAGTTGGCGTGTCTCACATTATACATTCATTTAGTTTTACATTTAGAGCTTAATTGTATATCGTCTAAATTCGAACGATAAATTGGATGGGAACGGGGAACTGCTGCTTTTCTTTTTTTTTTCAATCAACGTTCTGTACATTACGTTCGTTAAACTTTCTTTATGTTGGGTCTGATGAACATTGAACGTTCTAAGGACTCCTAGAATTTATACGATGATCACGTGAAATTATTATTTTTTCCCTAGAGATTTTTTTATCATCGAAACGAAAAAAATATCATATTAATTAACACGTTGTAGACGCTAATTTTCCTTTTTTTCCCATGAATTATTCGTAAATTATTATTGATATATTATTGTTGTTTTTCTTCGATACAATCGATCTATTCATTCTATTATTATTAATATCAATTTAACGTAATGTCGTATATTCGGTACCTATATTTTGCCCTTTTTATCTTTCAATATTTACGTCGCGTAAACACGTTTTACATTAGTCGCGTCTCATTGAGACTTTGTGGCTACAAGATTTTTACAATTAAAGAAGAACGACACGTTAATTCCTAGTCAAATCAGTGTCTGGCGAACGAAAAAACATTTGTTTTCATCGTTTCAATGCTCGCAGGCAAGTTGCATTCTGATATAACTTCTTGACGAGTGAAACAAAAGAATGAAAAGTGATTAATCAAAGAATTCTTTGGTTTTGTATAATTTTGAAAATAACATACATCCCGAGGGTATTTCCCTTTTTCTCAATGTAAATCGTAACTTCTGTTCGGTCGCTAATTTTATTCGTTGAAAAATTCTCTGTGATACGAGATTTTTTTTTTTTTCGTACAAAAAAAGTGTTCAACTATTACAGCAATTTGATTAACTAAATTAATTTTAAGGTTCACAATTTTTCTTGTACGCCATTTAACAACATAATGCTAAATTGTCAAAGCTAATTGAAAATTCAATAAAACCAGACGAATCGAATAGTTTATTGTTAACGCGTTAAAGGATACGTTATTTAAAGACAATACAGCGACGATCACGTTTATCGAATTATTGTGAGGATGAAAAAATAATTTTTCAATTTCGAAACTGATCTGACTAGAAAATAATACTGGTACTCCTCTAATAGAAGGAAAAAAAACAACCAATAATGGAAAAGAGGGGCTTGATTGGTCAAAAAAAAAAAACAAAAAACTCGTCTATTCGTTCGTTGTTGCATATATGTACACAAATCTTCATTAAATAACGTCTTTTGTTTATTCGTACGATATTTCTGAACTACGAACACTTCGATTGAGTATTACATCTTTTTCTCTTCGCTAAACATGTGATCGTTAATAATTATAATTATTATTGTATTATTGTTTTGCGCGTGGACCCAATACAACTCTTCGTTCCCCAAGAGCTCAGTGATACTTTCAAAACTTTGTCGTATACAACTTGATATTTTTATATATTTTCTTTTCTTTATATATATTTTTCTGGACCAGCCGATATAACAAAATATTCTGAAATTAATAAAAAATAGACGAACGAATCGTTTGTTCGACGGGGAGGGGGGGGGGGGGGGATTTCGATCGTTAATACAAAGTGATGTTCTCGGAATTGTTTCTTTACGAGGAAGGGGATGGAGATATATAGCGAGTAGTTTGGCACGAGGTTGAAAGATCGATGATCCAGCTCCTCGGAGAACAATCAATATATATATTTTTCGTTTTTTTTTTCAATAATTATATTCTACACACATGTAATATGCGTGTATATAATATATATAATACATTAGGGCGATTTTTTTCTTCGACTATTTTTTTTTTCTCAGTCCCCACCTGAAATTTTGTTGGATATGTCGAAAAAGAAATTCCCTGAAAGTTACAGCCCTTAATATTAGTTCTAAGTACTTTCCCTTAGCGTGAAAAGATTTTCCATCTAAAATACACGTAAGTCGAATTTTTTTTTTTTTTTTCAAATTCCTATAACTCAGCCGCATTTTATGCTATCATATTGTTCTTGGTTTCGATTTACTTTGAATAAAGCAATCTAGAAAAGTGCCGATTGCGGCGAAAGTGTAAATTGTACTGGTGAGTTGGTACGGGTCACTGAAGTTGATTTTTACTCAAAATTCTCTTTTTTTTGCTGTTATCTCCGAAACAATTAACTTTACGAAAAAAATGTAAATGAAAAATTTGTTGGAAATTTAATTTCCTACAAAAACGGTCCTATCGACCCAATTGCTTAAATTAATATTTCTTGAGATATTGAACTTTAACTCATGAGTAGTAATTATATTACTGTAAAAATTGTATACTACTCATAAGTTCAATTTCAATATCTCAAGAAATATTAATCTAAGCAATTGGGCCGATAGGACCTTTTTTATAGGAAATTAAATATCCAACAAATTTTTCATTCACATTTTTTTCGTAAAGTTAATTGTTTCGGAGATAACAGCAAAAAAACGAGAATTTTGGGTAAAAATCAACTTCAGTGAGCCGTACCAACTCACCAGTACAATTTACACTTTCGCCGAGATAGGCACTTTTCTAGATTGTTTTATTTCCGAGTAATTCGAAACCAAGAACAATATCATAGCATAAAATGCGGCTGAGTTATAGAATTTTGAAAAAAAAAAACAATTCGATTTACGTGTATTTTAGATGGAAAATCTTTTCACGCTAAGAGAAAGTACTTAGAATTAATATTAAGGGCTGTAACTTTCAGGGAATTTCTTTTTCGACATATCCAACAAAATTTCAAGTGAGGACGAAGAAAAAAAAATAGTCGAAAAAAAAAAATCGCCCTAATAATACATATATATAAATATATAATATTATATACATATGACATATATGTATTTATTAATTTTTTGTTTTTTTTAAAATAATTATATTCTACACACATGTGATATGCGTGTATATAATATATATAATACATATATATAAATATATAATATTATATACATATATTATATATGTATTTATTTATTTATTTATATAATTTATATTATTTATTAAGCCGATTGGAAAATCGGCGTTCGAACGAAGCGACGAGATTTATAGCAACGGGATATGGAAACACGATAGGCATCTAGAACACTTATTCGGTGATTCGATTCGATCACTCAAGTCGAAGCTTGACTCTCGATTATTTTTCTTTCTTTTTTTTCGTGACTTTATGCTCCGTTTTCTTTTTTTTTTTTTTTTTTTTTAATTCGAGAGTCACGCCGCGCTCATCTATATATTTAACGTGTATCTTTCACATTTTTTTTTGTTTGTTTTTTATTTTCCTTTTTTTTTCTCTTCGTCGTTAATTATATATAATTTCGCAATTTTTTTTTCTTTCTTTTCCTACGTACGTCGCGTATAACACAACGTCGGTGCCGGGGGGAAAAGCCGAACCTTCCTAAGACCCCCCGCGGACGATGACGCACTCTTATTGTCGTTTATTTTTTATTATTTTTTTTCGCTATAATTTCGCTCATATCGACGTCGTATTATGATCAGCACCGTTCTGCGATTGAGTATTGTGAGGCAACGATGCCAATTCGTGTCTGCTCAGATGATTCACGATACCCGCACCCAGAGAATCACCGACGACGTTCACCGACGTTCTGAAACGATCGCTGAACGCAAAAGACACGAAGAAAATCGTTATATTTCATAATGGACGAAAGAGATTAACGTTAATTGTAAATAAATCGTGAAGCTTGGAAATGTTCGTCTTCCGAACGAACAATTCCGCGGAAAAATAAACAGACCGTAGATTGATCTCATTTTTGTAAACAACGAAAATGTTCCGTCTACTTTTTCAATAATTTATATTTTTATTCATTATTTTATAAGTGACCTATCGGATTTTTAACTGCATACGTTCACTCTTTACTCCGAAAAATTATTAATTTCCTTTTGCATTTCATGAAGAAAGAAAAATCTTCAAAAATTCAATTTAATGATCGTTAACTCTCTCCGCTATTCGTAACATTTAATTTTTGTGTTTTTTCTTTTTTTTTCATGAAATTGACTGTAAAAATAATAACGTAAATGATAAAGTCACAGAGTTAATACAAGCTGTTAAAAATACTGTGGTTCACTTTTATAAATAAGAAGAGGAATCATTTTTTTAAATCAAATTTGCACATATGAACAAGTAGATTAATTAATTTTTGCTCGCTGGTATCGAAAGTCGGCGTGAACGTTTAAAAGAAATGAGGAAACAGTGTAAAAATTCAATTCGGAGGCTTGTTTCGTTCACTAAATTGTAAAATTTAACAAAAAAAAAAAAAAAACAAAAGAAACTAAGAATCTGCCATTAATTTTTGGGAAGGAAAACGGTCATTGTTTTGTTAAATACTCACAGTAGCCAATCAACGGCGACGATAAGAGTTACGTCCTTGGCCGGAAGTCCCACCGTATCGAGGACCATCACCATAGTGACGAGTCCAGCCTGTGGAATTCCAGCGGCACCGATGCTAGCGGCAGTTGCGGTAATGCTAAAAATCCGCCATTGCATTAAGGAGAGAAATAGGGTTAGATGATTAAAAAAATCGATTTTTTTTAATTTCATAAATTGTTAGTAAAACTATTGAAAAATATGTTCCCAAAATTTTAAATGAAAATTCCGACTCGTTCTATTGTTATAAGCCATTAAGGTGGTAAATAGGGTTAGTACAGCGTTTCTCAATGATTTTCATGAATTTTTTTAGAGTATAAAAAATGAATATAATTTATTGAAACTTTGAGAATATTTCATACATATATTTAAGTATATACTATAAAATATTAGCGACCCCATATTGCTTGTTCTTCTTGGTACTATTTTTTCAAACGCTTTTTTCTGAAAATTACTTTTTTTTAACTTGCGTACACGCTAGTTCGATAAGTTCTCAACCAATCGTTTTGAAAATTGGCAGTTACTTTCTTCATAGTATTGCGCTCTGTATGAACCTAAAATCGGAATGTTGTCATTATTTAAAATAATTATTTTTTTCCAAATAAAGTTGTAAAAATGGCAAAGAATCATGCTTTTTTGTTTTACCCCTGCAAAAAATTCAATTTTCTATTTTTTTGATAGCATTTGGGTTCATATAGGAGAGAGACATATAATAAAAGTAAATTCCAACCTCGTTTGATTTCAGATGAAAATTGCGGCTTCCAGAATGTACGCAAAATGCTGAGTCTTTTTTATTTTATAGTATATACTTAAATTTTATAGTATATAGTATATACCAATTTTATAGTATATACTTAAATATATGTATAAAATATTCTCAAAGTTTCAATAAATTATATTCATTTTTTATACGATAAAAAAATTCATGAAAATCATTGAGAAAACGCTGTCCTAACCCTATTTCCCCTCTTAAGAATCGTGAGAGAGAAAGTGAAAAAAAAACGTTCAAAGTCCCCATAGTTGAAGCCGCGAGAAAAAAAAAAACTTTTCTGACAAAGTTCAAAGCTCTGTGCGAAAAGTTGAAAACTTTGTTGCTCACCTGACAGCGGCGAGTTGACCGAAGCTAAGCGGAAAATTGCGCACTTGTGCGATGAAAATTGCGGCTACGGCCTCATAAAGAGCCGTACCGTCCATGTTTATGGTCGCCCCGATCGGCATTACAAAACGCGAAACTCTCGAGTCAATGCCGTTACGTTCCTCGAGACAACCAATGGCGACCGGAAGTGTCGCCGAGCTCGACGACGTGCCGAACGCCGTGGCAATAGCCTGCGCCATATTTGAGATGTAGACAATCGGATTTTTCTTCGTAAATAGGAAGAATATCGTCGGTAGAACGATAAAGCCGTGAATAAATAGGCCAATCATAACGGTCATGAAGTACATGCCCAGCTGACCTAGGATAACGTCGAACGACTCCATTTCCATTATTTTTGACGACACGAGAAACAGAACACCGACCGGTGATAGCCTGAGAAACGAAAAATATCGTCATTAATATATATAATTGATTTGGCGAAAGGATATGTTGAAGAATTATTTGATAAACGGTCAAATTTTATCGATTATCAGTTGATGCAAAGAAGGATAATTAATTAATCAGCGATTAGGGCTTAATTAATTAATTATTTATTTACTGAAAAAGGGAAGTGTTTGGATTGACTAAATTGTCGTTCATCCTCGTTCAAACGAATTTTTAGCTGGTACTACAAATATTTTTGTTTACCGTAAAGATATTGTCGTTAACTGGCTCTAATAATTGTTGAAGAAACTAATAATTTATTTGTACTACCCGAGCAGAAGTTGTAATAGGGATCCAGCTGGATCCTTATGATATCCTTACTCTCTGGTAAGGATTTCACTAGATCCCTGGCAAATTTCTGCATGGGTGACTGAAAATTCGTTTGAACGAGGCTGAAACCCAATTTAGTCAATCCAAACACTTTTTTCTTCAGTGTTATTGTATATCGATCAATAATTGATTTTTTATTCATTATAATAATGAATTGATGATTATTTAATAAAATATCACTTACCAAATTACCCAGTTGGTAATGATCATCATTGCGGAAGATAGCGCCTCGAAAAAGCTCAACAGGGGCTTTCCGGTTGGTCCCATTTTCCCAAGGGTTATACCGAGTACCGTCGCGAATACTACGAGACCGAGAATATTCATTCCCGATGTATTCTCACCGCTTATTTCCCATGTTAAAATGTCGTCTAAAATGGTGAAAAAAAAAACGAAGATTATTTCTATACTCGATGATAGATTTCAGGATTTTTTCTCGAAATCAAATTGTCACTTGACTTGTTCTCTTTTCTCGTATTTTTCAATATTTATCCTTGCACCATTTGCTTCGATAATCTTTTGATTATTAAAATTAATAGGTCATCGAAATGGTATTGGTCGAAGAGGTCTCTTCAACTTGGAAAATGCTTAGCACAAGCTATAAGCTTATTCAAGCGACAGCTTAGAAAAGACTGTTCATCCGGGGATGATTGCTCGCTGGATTAATTAACAGTTCATCTCTTTACCACGTGTACCAATTGTTTTTCTTTTTTCGTTTGCTCTACTTGACTCAGTTTGCTGTTATTCATTTGTACTTTTTTAATGTCTTATATTGACACTGACATAATACAATTTAAAAATAAGAATTTCTTATGATAAATAATAAATTCTTTATCATAATTAAAAACAAAAAATAATAATTTTTTGTCACTTTTGATTAATGTAAAAAAATCGTTTATGGTCTCGTACTTACCGGATGTATTGTTCTTTTGTTTGGTAAGTACGGTCCGGTATTGGGAGACGCAGGCTTGCACCAAATTCGGGGGAAACATGTTTCTCACGAGATCCATGAGGGTGTCGGTTGTCGAGACGTTTCTCGTGTTACCCTTCGTCTCCATACCCGTGCTGTCACCCTGACCCGGATGTATAACGACTACCAGAATAATACCTGAAACAAAAACAAAATGAAAAAAAAAAAAACAGGAAAATAAAAAATAAAACGTGAAGATTTGATTTTTTGGAAAATTAAAAATCGTCCATTACCGAGTATTACAGCACTGACAGTTGTCACCATGTAATAAGTGATTGCTCGAGCTCCGATTCGGCCGCTCAACGAAAGATCCAGTGATCCAATTGCTGATATGAGACTGGCCACGATTAACGGCAGTATCAAACTCTTCAGCATTCGCAGAAACAATTCACCGATGTAATTCACGTACATTATCTCGCGTTTCGTCCACGGTTCATCCCTCACGTTTCTCAGTATCAGGCCTAATATAACGCCACCCACCACACCTGACACAGTCAGTATCGTCAGTGCATTGTGCTTCAGGCATGATTGAACCTTTTGTCTTTTCGTTCGAGGCCTCTTCGACGGCTCCTGTGGATAATACGACGTTCTCTCGGCTACTCGTACCTGCGAGTCCGTGCCCGAAAGTGGTGATCTACGGAAAAAATTGAGAAAGTAGAGGGAAAATCCTTTTATTTTTTATTAGTAAATTGTTTTAATTCATTAAATTCATTTAATTACTTCTATAATTAATTTTATTGGTTAAAGAAATTATTTAAAAATGCCAAAACGATTCAATTTTATATTTCAGATTTTTTAGTGGCTCGACAATTTTTTTTGTATTTTTACACCCAATGGTTGCAATGTACAGAATTGTTTGACGGTACTTCCAAAGATAATTTTTCAATTTTAATTGAATCCGGCCAAAATTTCCAAATCAGTAATTATCTCGAATAGTCGTGAGGGTTGCACTTGAACTGGAGTGTTAAAAAAAACAAAACAAATCTAGTATTCAACGATGTGCAAAAATCATTTGGAATTTAACTGCTCGAAAAAAAAAAATCGGGCGACAGAGAGGCATAAGAAATTATTTATAAACATTTATTAAAGAATTGGCAATAAGGTGTGTAAAAGTGCGAACTAATACTTTCAGCCTGATCGATCGAGTGTCAATTCAGAAATTTAAAAAAATTCTCCTCTTCATACCTAGATATCTCAGAAATCAATGAGCGACTTCGAAGTGTACAGAAATTTTTATTTTCCGGTACTAATTCAAATTGTTCATTTCACTGTAGCCCGGCTCTTAATGAATGAATTAAAAAGAGGTTTCAAGCATTATCCATTTGTAATAAACAATTAAAAAATTCCTTAAAATAAAACCTAGATCAGTTTCTAGACGAATAATGAATAACTATAAAATTCAGGAGTGAAGGGTGAGTGCATATAAACTGGATAATAATATACTATCTTAACATCACGTATATCTATGTCGAGATAAAAATGTTTCCTTCATTGCTTCACAACGTATTTTATGATAACACAATAATATTAATAATAGTACAGACGCGTTTAGAGTCAAATGAGTACAAGTCTCTCTCTCTCTCTTCCTCCCTCGTTTTCATTGAGATGACCATTAAAACACGTACCCCACATATGAATTTTAAAAAATGTTCCATTTCATATCTAGATATCTCAGTAATTAATGGGTGACTTTGAAGTGTACAAACATTTTTATTGTCCAATAATTCAAATTGTTCATTTCACTGTAAGCCGGCTCTTAATGAATAAATTAAAAAGAGATTCCAACCATTATCCGTTTAAAATAAACAGTTGAAAAATTCATTAAAATAAAAGAGATCAGTTTGTAGACGAATAATAAATAACTATAAAATTCAGGAATGAAGAGTGGGTGCATTAAAACTGGATAATGGTTATTTCTGGATTATTGAATAAATTCATTGTTCCAAAACGTATTTTATGATAACACAATAATACTAATAATAGTACAGGCGCAGTTTAGAGCCAAATGGGTACAAAACTCTCTCTCTCTCTTTTTCTCCCTCCCTCGTTCACTGAGATGACCAATAAAACACGTACCCCACATATGAATTTAAAAACATTTTCCTTGTCATACCTAGATATCTCAGTAATTACGGTAGTAGTCTGGTAACTTAAGCCGATTTTCATGATTTTTTTGGAGGGCGTTTTTTTGTAGGAAAATAAAAATGAATCGTTTTGGATATTTAGGATGTTTTTATTTACATATTAAAGATACAAAAAAACATTTTTTTGAAAAAATTTAATAGTTTATTATTATTATTATTATTGATCGAAGTTGGCACCTCGAAGTTGGCAGCCCCGGTCCTAACTTTTTTTCTACCGAACCGATTGTTTTCAAATTAAAACAGGCTACTCTACACACTTATAGTTCTCGTCGGAACCACCGAGAAATTTTTTCACCCCTAACTTTTTATTTTACAACCCCTTCTTTGCTAAAATAAAAGGACATTAGCAGAGAAGGGGTTTCAAAATAAAACGTTAGGAGTGAAAAATGTCTCGGTGGTTCCGACGAGAACTATAATGTGTAGAGTAGCCAATTAAAACTTGAAAGCAATCGGTTCGGTAGAAAAAAAGTTAGGACCCGTGCTGCCAACTTCGAGGTGCCAACTTCGATCAATAATAATAATAATAACAAACTATTACATTTTTTCAACTAAATTTTTTTCGTATCTTTAATATGTAAATAAAAACATCCTAAATATCCAAAACGATTCATTTTTATTTTCCTACAAAAAAACGCCCTCCAAAAACGACATGAAAATCGGCTTAAGTTACCAGACTACTACCTTAAGGGGGGAAATAGGGTTAGACGGGTCAAAAAATCGATTTTTTTTAATTTCATAAATTGTTAGTAAAACTGTTGAAAAATCTGTTCCCAAAACTTTAAATAAAAATTCCGACACGTTCTATTGTTATAAGCCATTAAAGTGAGTAGCTCTTCTTCAGGCCCCGATCGCGCCACGTGTATAACCGAGCGGGTACTATTTTATCAAACGCGTTTTTCTGAAAACGACTTTTTTTTAAACTTGCGTACACGCTAGTTTGAAAAGTTTTCAACCAATCGTTTTGAAAATTGGCAGTTACTTTCTTCATAGTATTGCTCTCTATATGAACCTAAAATCGGAATATTATCATTATTTAAAATAATTTTTTTTTTGCAAATAAAGTTGTAAAAAATGGCAAAAAATCATGCTTTTTTGTTTTGACCCCTGTAAAAAATTCAATTTTCTATTTTTTTGATAGCATTTAGGTTCATACAGAAGAGAGACACATAATAAAAGTAAATTCCAACCTCGTTTGATTTCAGATGAAAATTGCGGCTTCCAGAATGTACGCAAAATGCTGAGTCTGATTGTGACCTGCAATATGGGGTCGCTAATATCCCCGGTGTTTTTCAAGAAAATTTTTCAAAAATTTTATAGTATATACTTAAATATATGTATAAAATATTCTCAAAGTTTCGATAAATTCTATTCATTTTTTATACTATAAAAAAATTCATGAAAATCATTGAGAAAACGCCCCCTAACCCTATTTCCCCCCTTAATGAGTGACTTTGAAGTGTAAAGGAATTTTTATTTTCCAATAATTCAAATTGTTCATCTCACCGTAAGCCGGCTCTTAATGAATAAATTAAAAAAAGACCATCCAACCATTATCCATTTATAATAGACAATTGAAAAATTCATTAAAATAAAAGAGATCAGTTTCTAGACGAATAATGAATAACTCTAAAATTCAGGAGTGAGGAGTGGATGCATAAAAACTGGATAATGGTTATTTCTGGATTATTGAATAAATTCATTGTTCCAAAACGTATTTTACGATAGCACAATAATACTAATAATAGTACAGACGCGGTTTAGAGCCAAATGAGTACAAATTCCCCCCCCCCCCCCCCCCCCCCCCTCGTTTCCACTGAGATGACCAATAAAACACGTACCCCACATATGATAATTGTCTGACCCACTTAGAACAGTTCTCTTTCGTCGTGACAAATTTATTTATTTGGAACAAATCCGTTAAGTCAAGATTGAAATGAAACAAAGATCCATGGAATGAGAGAAATTTTATTTTAATACATCGCTTTCGTAACGGCCTTGATTTTTTTAATAGATCTTTTATTTTTCTGAGTTTAAGAAGCTGATATACGATGGCGAAACGAAGCGTCGAATTTTATATAGATATCTATATGTACGACGAAACTATCTCTCATGTGTGATACACGTGCTGACGGAGCGACGTATATCGTATCATCGAGTGTATTATAGTGTTACGTGTACTTTCCTGATGGGAGAGCACACGCTGATACGAGCTAAATGTATGGTCTTTGTGGTCCAAGGCTATACGAGTTCACTGTAATAATCTCAACGGGTTATATATATATATATATATATATATATATATATTCATATATATATATAGCACAATACAACACCCGGAAATCATAAAATGTTAATTTTCATTCTTTGTTTTTTTTTCTATGACAAATAGGTATAAAAAAAAACATGCATACGAACGTTTTTAGTATTATTGTTTCTTATCGCGGTTTTAGGATTTTTTATACATTTAATTTCTCAGCTGATCACTAATAAAAACTATTATTATCTAGGAATAATTTTTTATTTATAAATATTTATTTGGGAGAATATTCGAATCATTTTTTTTCTTCTATTTATTCATACAGAGTCATCTTTGATTATTCTCATAAAGGGACGAAAAAAAAAAACTTATTTGGGAAAATTAAACGATCGGAATAGTCCGCTTACAATTCTTAATGTCACATTCTCCTGTTAAGATATATTATGTGCGTGGATAATCAATCATCGTCGTTGGCAATGCGAATATCCGTGTGTATGTACGTAATTCATATCTCGTGTTATAATCACGCGAGCTCGAAGCACTTGGCGCTTTAAAACGCTCTAAAATGACGGCAAAGATTATATATAGCGCGGCAACAAGGTTGATAACACGCAAAACCGAATGATAGGAATATTTTGTTTTTCCTTTCTGTAGAACGTTGTCACCAGCGTGTTGATTTACCTCGATATTTTAGAAATATGTGTGCAGTCATCGTTTAATCTGAACATCGTTCGCACGGAAAGTCTCTTTCAAAATAATTCTATGACAATTGTGAATTACTACTTTTTTCTTTTAAATAAATGCTCACATTTATTCACTCGTACTTAATTTTATACATTTTTTATTACACCATTTAAAACGCCCTAAAATGACGGCAAAGACTATAAAGCGCGCAACAAGGGTTGATAACACGTAAAACTGAATGATAGGAGTATTTTTATTTATTATTTTACCTTGATATTTTAGAAATATGTGTGCAGTCATCGTTTAATCTGAACATCGTTTGCACGCAAAATCTCTTTTGAAATAATTCTATGACAATTGAGAATTACTACTTTTTTTTTTTAAACAAATGCTCACATTTATTCACTCGTACTTAATTTTACAATTTTTTTTATTACATCACTGTTTGGTCATGTACGTGACAACTGATATTCATGAATAATTTATTTTCTTATCATATTCAAATTTTTTTTTTTCTTCAATACATGAATAATTCATGAATTATTCATGGCCGGTTTCGGTTTTGATACTTAATTTCAGAGAGACGTTACGATGAGAATTAAATTATATTGAAAAGAAAGATGCGAAAAGAAAAGAAAAATTATTCGATTTTAACGAAACCAATGATATGAAGGTTTCCGCGTCGATGATTTCCAATATTATGCATACACTTTTAATGTAAAAAAATACAGTGGCGTTAATCTATCTATATATATATATATATATATATAAATGAATCCCTATTTCCCTTGGTCACGCCATAACTTGAGAACGACTTTTCCGATTTCATTCATCTTTTTTTTTAAGTATTCTAATACTTTGTAGAAGGTTCTTACGAAAAGAAAAATTAAAAAAATTGCGCAGAAAATTGGAAATTTTTCAGAAAACGTAACGACTATTTAACGTTTGCGCGTTTGGCAGTTCGCGCGAAGCAAATGTGATTTAATAGATGCATCGGTCGGCATCTATCGATCAAAAAATTCATTTATTCATTTCTTAGTGCACAGTCCATTCGATCTGAATGTTTATCCAGTTTTGAGTTTGTTGAGTCAGTTTTTGAGAAGTGTTTGTTCAGCGCAGTTAGTTCACCGGAATCACGCGTTATATTGAAAGTTTAATTTAATATCGATTTTTGGTAAGTTTTGTTAGATTAACACGTGGTATATATGGTTATGCAGAAACACTAAGGGAGTCAATTTTTTTATTTTCGGTTACAATAAACACTATGTTTTTGAAATAATTTTTTTTAATATCATTTATTCCAGTTCGAATTGAAGTGACATAGCTCAGATAGGACAACGTCTGTCGGGTCAGCTAGTACGGTATAATTTAAGATTAAAAAAAAACATAAAAACTGGGCTATTGCGGGTCTATGGGTTATCGGAATTTATAAAGAGACAGAACGAAATTAAGTTATTATTGAAGCTCTTACTCGTTCCTGTAACTACTTAAACTTTGGGACGGAAAAATTTTTTGTGTAAATGGAAAAAAAGTTCTCACTGTTCGTGAGTGATTTGTCGAACAATCGACCGGTATGTCTACTTTATTCGCGCAAAGTGCACAAACTCTGTTCGTAATGTAAAACATTGGAAAATCGAAGATTACCTTGTCGGAAGTTATTTGACTATGTAAATGCGTTTGAACGAGAGATTGAAATTATTCAAATCGCGCAAAAGAGTTAAGGGATTAATAGACGAGACTACATTTATATTCGAAGAAATTGCAAGATTTACATCGCAATTTTTAACCGAATGAAATTATTGATAATCTGATAAAATTGATAATTGAAACACATAAATCAATCAACCACAATATCAATGAAATTCCTACGTAAAATCGTTAAATTGAGCTTTTTTTTCTTTAATCTTAATAATTAACCCTCGTGGAAATTCGTCATCATCTGCGAAAGGGTAAATTGTTTATTATGCATTTGTTTATCATAATCCGCTACAAAAAAATTACAATCCATTTCGAGCCGATTTGGAATTGCACAAATTTGGTGATACATATGTTTTGGTGGTAAATGTCTTTGAATAAAAGATTGAAATTATTCAAATCACGCAAAAGATTTAAGGGATTCATAAACGAAACTACATTTATAGTCGAAGAAACTGCAAGATTTACATCGCAATTTTTATCCGAATGAAATTATTGATAATCTGATAAAATTGATAATTGAAACACATAAATGAATCAACCACAATACCAATGAAGATCTTTACGTAAAATCGTTAAATTTCAATGTTTTCTTTTATCTTAAGGTAGTAGTCTGGTAACTTAAGCCGATTTTCATGTCTTTTTTGGAGGGCGTTATTTTGTAGGAAAATAAAAATGAATTGTTTTGGATATTTAGGATGTTTTTATTTACATATTAAAGATACAAAAAAAAAATTGCTTGAAAAAATTTAATAGTTTATTATTATTTTTATTATTGATCGAAGTTGGCACCTCGAAAAAAAGGCGCGTGGGTGGCCCCGGTGATTTTGGCTCTTGATGTTACCTGAAATAAAAAATTCTTGATAATTCTTAATCTATAGACATGTCATTCTGGTCGGAACTACTGAAGTTAAATTTCATGGATAAATAACAAAATGGTGGACTTTGGAAAAAAACGTCCTTTTCCATTTTGTTATTTATCCGTATGAAATTTAACTTCAGTAGTTCCGACCAGAATGACATGTCTATAGATTAAGAGTTATCAAGAACTTTTTTATTTCAGATAACATCAAGAGCCAAAATCACCGGGGCCACCCACGCGCTTTTTTTTTCGAGGTGCCAACTTCGATCAATAATAATAATAATAATAAACTATTACATTTTTTCAAAAAAATTTTTTTTTGTATCTTTAATATCCGAATAAAATCATCCTAAATATCCAAAACGATTAATTTTTATTTTCCTGCAAAAAAACGCCCTCCAAAAAAGACATGAAAATCGGTTTAAGTTACCAGACTAACTACCTTAATGATTAATCCTCGAGAAAATTTTTCATCATTTGCAAAAGGGTAAATTGTTTATTGTGCATTTATTTATCATAATCCTCTACGAAGAAAAAAATGACAATCCATTTCGAGCCAATTTGGAACTGCATTTTTTAAAATATATAAATAATTCAATCTTGCACCTGCTTCCCCTGCTATACGCGAATTTTTTCGTTGGTGCCGTAAAAATCTCGAGGTTAAAGTTTCACACGTGTCCGCAGCGTTGTACGTAAATTTGCAAGTACCAAAGATCAAAGTGAAAAAAAAAAAGGCCTAAGAACCGAAGAATCACAAAGTCGAAAACGCGAATCCATTAACTCGAATGCAAAGTGCCAGCAGTGAAGAACGACGCCTGAATGAGCTGTCGCTATGAACGCGGAGTATACCGGTAACGCGAACAAATTGCCCGTGGAAAAATATTACGCAACAATATAATTGCGTCGCGAGCGAGAACACGATGAACATCGGTCACACAGTAATGGATGTGCATAGCGATATTCCGCGTATGTTACCATAATCGCGAGTAACGCGGCTCGCCGTGTCAATAATAAACATCCATCAGTGAAAAGAGCTAAAATCATCGTGCGACCCTGTTTAATTGACTGACATTTAATTGACTCGTTTCAGCGAGCAACATACACAATTTACGTGTTTTTTTTTCATTCTTTTTTTACAATGAAAGCCAAGACCAGAGAGTGTTACAAATGAAACGGGAAACTCTGCGTTGATGATATTGTCGTGTTTAATATTCACGGTATAGCAATTTAAGAGTACAGTCGTAATTGTGTGTTTATGCCTTTTATTAGCAATGTTAACTACGACCGCAATGTCTAACTACTCTTTTGATGAAGGTTAGGGGCAGACAGTGAGCAATCATTTTTGTTTTTTTGAATATATCAGTCATTTCACGTTAAACTGATCCGATTGTGATCCTCCACCCTCTAGCATTTGGTTCACTAACGTATGAAATGCCTAATATATCACGAAACAATTTGTCTCCGATTTTGTTGATACCTCAATATATTGCACAGTACGAAAAATCTTTTAAAGAGTTATATGCAACCAGGAGACCGAAAAAAAGCGAATTTTTCAAGAATTTTTCCTGGAAAGACATTTTAATTTATTAACGTAAAAATTTATATACATATCGTGGTAACTTTTTACTTTATTTTCATATTTTTTATTTGGAAAAATAATGATTTTTAAAGCTGCTATTAGCCGATCTCAGCGAGCTCCTCTTAAAAAAAAAGGCTTCTTGCGGTGAGCACGATATCTCTGGATTGGATCATTTAAAATGGGGAAAAAAAAAGATAAATTTATTATTTGTTCAGTTTGTCATTTAACGCCGACGTTAGACAATGTAAAATTTGTCAGATTGTCATTGTCTACTTACAAGGAAAGTACCCAGGGTGTCCCCCTCCGATTTTGTTGAAACGTAGATAAACACGAAAATCGTACCATAAGTCCGATTGTAATCGTAAGTTTAACTCAACTTACGATTACGATCGGAAACTTTTGAATATCTATTAAAAAAGACGCTAGAAAGGGTGGTCCGTACCCTTAAGTATAAACATCCATGAGTTTCAACAAAATCGGAGGGGGACACCTCGGGTACTTTCCTTGTAAGTCTACTCGAGACATTTTGAAAACGTCCGTCAAAACCCAAAATCGATGAAACGAGAGCCAAGTTATGACCATTTGGAATTTCGAGATTTTTAGGTTTCCGAAAAGGTGGGCAAAAAATAAAATTTTTTTGTTATTATTCTTTTTCAACGTTTCGATACCGTAATCGATCGAAAATTTTCTGCTGATTTCAAATAACACCGAGTTTTTGTCGAAAACTCAAAAAATCAATGTGAAAAACGAGAAAATCGAAAAGAATCACTTTTTGGACGATTTTCAATGAAATTTCGAGTTTCTCAAAGAAATGGCTACTGAATTAGTAATTAGCGAGTCAAAATACATCGATATAGCGTCCTAAAATAAAATTTAAAAATGCAAAATTTTTTTGCATTTCGGCCGAACAGAAGTGACTTCACTAAAATCGTTGTAACTTGGCTTCCCGATGGAGTAGGAACCCCACTCTCTGCTCATTCCTTTCGTGATCGAACACCCTTTAAAATGGCGCTTGAATCATTGTGCTATCATTATTTTTCGATTTTTCACAGATTTTTTAAGTTGGACCATCGGTTTTTGCTAATTTTTCTATACATACCCCTTTCCATTTTTTTCGCCGGTTTTCAACTCGCTCTCACGGCTACAATAATTGAGATATCGGGATGATCCAAAATGCATTCTCTAAGTCTACTCGAGACGTTTTTAAAACGCCCGTCAAAACCCAAAATCGATGAAACGGGAGCTAAGTTATGAGCATTTGAAATTTCGAGATTTTTAGGTTTCCAAAAAGGTGGGCGAAAATTACAAACAATTTTTTTTCTTTTTTTTCAATGTTTTGATACCCTATTCGATCGGAAATTTTCCGCTGATTTCAAATAACACCGAGTTTTTGTCGAAAACTCAAAGAATCAATGGGAAAAATGCGAAAATCGAAAAAATCACTTTTTGGAGCCCCGCTCTGTGCAAGAAGTTGCAAGAAGTGGATGTTCAAGGCTCTTTCGACCCCTTTAAAATAAAGAAAGACGGTGAATCATTAATTTTAGCTTAACGAGAAGAGTGCGTATCGGCAAACACATTTGGAATGACAAGGAGACAACTGGAATGTAAAAACTCAAATAGGGGTAGCTTACTCCCTTAAAATTGTTTTCTTGTAGAAATACAAAAATGCGTGAACTTTAATTTTATTCCCGCTATAAAACAGCATAATTTTCATTCCGATCGATTCGTAAGTTTTCAATGTAGGGGGCAAAAAGTAGATGTTCAAGGGTGTTTCCATTCCTTAAAATATATATTTTTTTCATTATCTGGTGGGGTCTTCATTCCGTCGCATAAGAAACATTTTAATTTTTGTTTCATCAAAATCGTTGCACTGCTTGTATGTGAAACTGCAAAATCGGCCCTTGACCTGTGCAACTTTAGGGGGTGGTTTCACCCCTTGAAACCGTTTTTCCGCCGATAAAAAAAAATACGTGTCGCTTAGTTTTTAATGCTCTATAACATACATGAGTTTCAACAAAATCGGAGGGGGAAATCTCGGGTACTTTCCTTGTTAGAGACATTCAAATTGATGAAATTTAGGAAAGCCCCTTTGTGGGATCAGGGTACATTCTCTCTTTTTCTCTAATTTTGTGTTTAATAAACAAACAAAATGAACCTAAGGTATCTCAAGTTACCACAGAGTCACTTCCATTTGTTTCATCTGCATTTAAAAATTTTTTTAATATCTTTTATTCACTGAGACATTTTTTATGTTAGTTAAATTCGCACTTGACAACAGTTAATTTGTCATTCGCAATGACCCAATTATTATTCTATATTTCTTATAAAATATTTTTCAATTAACTTCGTTACTTTATTTCCACATGTTGCGTTACATACTCTCTGCAAAGAGAGACTCTCTCGTGGCAATTCTACTGTTACAAATTTGTGATCACCGTTGCATCGTTTACGAGCGACGAATTCTATTGTTGAACGTCTCACGTGTATTAAGCACGTTTTCGCGTGGGTGTCTCTCGGTCGAAACGTCGCACACATTACCCGCGTACACTTCTCTGCCAACTGTCTGTAACTTCGTCGACGGATTTTATCGGAAATATACAATACGCGACCGTAAATTCACGAGATACTTGAAGATTCAACAGATGCTGTAATCGTTCAGCCATAATCGAACGAGCAGATAGCAATTTCGGAGCGATTTAATAACATCGAATTTTGATAATAATTTTCTCTTCTCAATTCGTTAAATTCATGTGTACAAAGTAAAATCAAAATTGGATTTCGACAGGAAAAACACAAATGAAAATTGAAAAGTTGAAATAGACAAAAGTGTGAAAAACTTTTTTCAATATTGTCTCGTTGACAGCAATATTTCCCCACTAAATTCATTGATATTAAACGCAAAAATTAAATACAATGAAGATTGAAATTGTAATTTAAGTTAGAACCAAATGGAAATGGGAATATAAATTCAGATTGAAGGAAACACTTTTGAACTGTGATAATAATTTTCTCTTCTCAATTCGTTAAATTTCCGTATACAAGATAAGATAAAAATTGAACTTTGACAGAAAAAAAAATTGGACACAAATGAACATTGAAATATTGAAATAGACAAAAGTGTGAAAAACTTTTTTCAACATTGGCTCATTGCCAATAATATTTCCTCACTAAATTCGGTGATATTAAAAGCAAAAATTAAATACAATGAAGATTGAAATGCTAGTTTAAGTTAAAACAAAATTGAAACCGAGAATATAAATTCAGATTGAAGGAAACATTTTTGAATTGTTATAATAATTTTCTCTTCTCAATTCGTTAAATTTCCGTATACAAGCTAAGATAAAAATTGAACTTTGACAGAAAAAAAAATTCGACACAAATGAAGATTGAAATATTGAAATAGACAAAAGTGTGAAAAACTTTTTTCAATATTGTCTTATTGCCAATAATATTTCCTCACTAAATTCGTTGATATTGAAAGCAAAAATTAAATACAATGAAGATTGAAATGCTAATTTAAGTTAAAACAAAACTGAAACGAGAATATAAATTCAGATTGAAGGAAACACTTTTGAATTGTGATGATAATTTTCTCTCCTCAATTCGTTAAATTTCCGTATACAAGCTAAGATAAAAATTGAACCTCGACAGAAAAAAAAAGTTGGACACAAATTAACATTGAAATATTGAAATAGACAAAAGTGTGAGAAACTTTTTTCAATATTGTCTCATTGACAATAATATTTCCCCACTGAATTCGTTGATATTAAAAGCAAAAGTTAAATACAATGAAGATTGAAATGCTAATTTAAGTTAAAACAAAATTGAAACGAGAATATAAATTCAGATTGAAGGAAACATTTTTGAATTGCGATAATAATTTTCGCTTTTCAATTCGTTAAATTTCCGTATACAAGCTAAGATAAAAATTGAACTTTGACAGAAAAAAAAAATTGGACACAAATGAACATTGAAATATTGAAATAGACAAAAGTGTGAAAAACTTTTTTCAATATTGTCTTATTGCCAATAATATTTCCTCACTAAATTCGTTGATATTGAAAGCAAAAATTAAATACAATGAAGATTGAAATGCTAATTTAAGTTAAAACAAAACTGAAACGAGAATATAAATTCAGATTGAAGGAAACACTTTTGAATTGTTTTATTAAAAAATTTTGTGCAACAATAATGAGAATGTCGAATTAAAAATTAAACAGGGCCATATAGTGGTCAATTGGTCGAATAATTAATTCCGCCTCGAAAGGGCCGGTTCGCCAATTAGCTTAATTGAGACAACGAAAAAATAATTAAATAAAAAAAACAGAAGTGACGGAAAGTGGGATCGAGTTCCAGGTTTGTTAAACACGCCATCAATCCCCATTTGAGTTTCGAAACACGTTTCAAAATGCCTGAAAAAAAAATCTTGTCAGCCTGACCCACGAAGAAATTATAATCAAATTTCAAACGCTCGTAAACGAAAAAAAAAAACTAACGATAAATTACGATCTGAATTATCTCAATTATTCAATTCGATTCCACAGAGCAAAGTACCAATCGAGAAATTATCATAATTTCTTCATGTCCTTATCGGACATCGGACGTGTCGAAAATATTTTACGAACGACAATCGTTCGTTGGAATTTCAATCGGAAATATCGAACGAGAGAAACATAAGTATATAAGCGATTGAAGGTTCATCTCATTCAAGGCTGAATTATTATGAAACGAAACGCCTACTCACATTTACATTGCGTTATATGTTTGTTCGAGCACGTGGAGCATACGATATGTGTACATATCTATATTTATCTGTCGCTCGTGAATATAGTTTCTTGTATTTTAAATGATATTCGCGTAATAAAAATGACGCATTTTCGCCCGTAGGCTCTTTCATTGACCGAGGTGACTGGAGATAGACAAACAAAATTCATCGACACACCCAAATATATCATCCGCTAATGAATAAAAGGGTGTAACCCATTCCGAATATGTCGGATAATATTGTTGTGAAAATATTGAGATCCAAATATAAAAAATTAAGCAAAAATTGTGCAGAGAGATTCATTGAAAAAAAAATAAAACAATCACTTAAAAAAAGTAGAGCCCTTCTTACCATTATTCTGTTTACCATTTGGAATATTTTTTTACATGACCAAAAAATCATTTCGAATAATTTTTCGTTGGGGATTTTCTATATAATTTTTTTTTTCACTAAATAAAATAATAAAACAGTTATTTTTCGATTTTTCATCGCGGAACCTCCCCCGTCGCCCAAAATAGTGTGGTTGACAAGTTTTTTATACACTAGCAGTCGATATATAAAAATATCTGTTCAATTATAATGGATTCATGTCACGGACAAGAAACGAGCACAAGTCTTTTGTCGTGAAAAAAGTAGGAGAATAAAAAAATCTTCTGGAGAAGATTGACGTGCTCAATTAGAAAAAAAAAGTGGTTTTCTCTCTGTGGTATATTGAATTTTCGTATTGACTATTCTCGTTGATAACGCGTCGATGAATTCGGAAACCCGTTAACCCGCGAGATAGTTTCAATACCGGGGGGTGGAAGAAGAAATTGAAGAAGTGTATAATTTCGTAAAGAACCAAAAAAATTTGCGGAAAAATTTTTGTAATCTTAAAGAAAAAAAAATTGTACTTACAATTCCGAAGCGACTTCCATGTTGCTTCGTTGCGTCAAAGCTCACTGGGGTGGGGGGAGGATCGAGTGGTCCAGTGGGGCCGTAAGCTAGCCCGTTCACATGGACTTTGCTTCCGGCCAACCGGAAGTGTCGTCGACGGTGCCGCGCCGGTGTGTGGATGCTCGACGAGTTACCCTAACGCCTCTCGTTGTTATAAGCACTCTTCTCTCTCTCTCTCTCTCTTTATACCCGACTGTTATGGTCCACGCGATGATCTGACGAGAGACATGCAAATATAACGTTTATAGTATATACTCAGTGGCGATGAGGACAATTTTAATGAAAAATTATTAATAATGCTTCTAATGATGAAAGGATTACGATTAATTTGGAGATGATGATTAACGGAGAAAAATTGTATGATTAAATGATGGGGCAAAAGTAATTTGGCTATAGGGTTAATGCGAGGATCAATTCCAAATAATTGCAGCAGACACAAATCCTCGAGCAAGCCGTTCCTCATTTGAGGAGGGAAATAGGGTTAGGACAGCGTTTTCTCAATGATTTTCATGAATTTTTTTATAGTATAAAAAATGACTATGATTTATTGAAACTTTGATAATATTTTATACATATATTTAAGTATTTACTATAAAATTTTTATACATATATTTAAGTATATACTATAAAACATTAGCAACCCCATATTGCAGGTCACAATCAGACTCAGCATTTTGCGTGCATTCTGGAAGCCGCAATTTTCATCTGAAATCAAACGAGGTTGGAATTTACTTTAATTATATGTCTCTCTTCTACATGAACCTAAATGCTATCAAAAAAATAGAAAATTGAATTTTTTACAGGGGTCAAAACAAAAAAACATGATTTTTTGCT
Organism: Oxytorus armatus; assembly: GCA_958009045.1. NCBI lineage: Eukaryota > Metazoa > Arthropoda > Insecta > Hymenoptera > Ichneumonidae > Oxytorus > Oxytorus armatus. The sequence goes on from OY253752.1 coordinate 15,220,069, forward strand.
ATTTTTTACAACTTTATTTGCAAAAAAAAAATTATTTAAAATAATGATAATATTCCGATTTTAGGTTCATATAGAGCGCAATACTATGAAGAAAGTAACTACCAATTTTCAAAACGATTGGTTGAAAACTTTTCAAACTAGCGTGTACGCAAGTTCAAAAAAAGTCGTTTTCAGAAAAACGCGTTTGAAAAAATAGTACCAAGAAAAACAAGCAATATGGGGTCGCTAATATTTTGTAGTATATACTTAAATATATGTATAAAAATTTTATAGTATATACTTAAATATATGTATAAAATATTCTCAAAGTTTCAATAAATTATATTCATTTTTTATACTATAAAAAAATTCATGAAAATCATTGAGAAAACGCTGCCCTAACCCTATTTCCCTCCTTAATGGCTTATGACAATAGAACGAGTCGGAATTTTCATTTAAAATTTTGGGAACATATTTTTCTAATAGTTTTACTAACAATTTATGAAATAATAAAAAAATCGATTTTTTGAACCGTCTAACCCTATTTCCCCCCTTAATCATGTATTTACGAACATTTTCTCGCTGTCTTTCTATCTTTATACCCGACTGTTATGGTCCACGCGATGATCTGACGAGAGACATGCAAATATAACGTTTATAGTATATACTCAATGGCGATGAGGACAATTTTAATGAAAAATTATTAATAATGCTTCTAATACTGAAAGGATTACGCTTAATTTGGAGATGATGATTAACGGAGAAAAATTGTATGATTAAATGAAGGGGCAAAAGTAATTTGGTTATAGGGTTAATGCGGGGGGGTATTTTGGATCAATTCCAAATAATTGCAGCAGGCACAAATCCTCGAACAAGCTGTTCCTCATTTAATTATGTATTTACCGACATTTTTTTTAATGTACTGTGAGACCAATGACACAGCGTTTTTTTTATTGACAAAGTTAAAACTAATTTGAATCAATTCGTGACATTTTTTTTGCATAGTCACAAACGATTTGGAGTACTTCTTTCCGTAACCGTTCTTCACTCAAGATCCACTTTCATTAACGTCACTTTTCATCTCGGAAACTTGTACGCAAACAATTTTTCAAGCTTCGCTACTCGATCGACGAGACTGCGTGATGAAAGCCTCCTTAAGGGAAGAGATAGGTTTAGGACTACAATTTTTTTTGAGTGATTTTCATGAATTTTTTTGGCAAGTAAGAAATGTATACAATACCGTATATTTTCCAAGAAAATACTTCAAAAAAATTACGCTATTTCTTCGAATATATGTATAAAATCTTCCCAAAGTTTCAATAAATTCTATACACTTCTTACTTGCCAAAAAAAATTCATGAAAATCACGAAAAATAAACGTACTCCTAAACCTTACTGCTTAAGGAGGCGCCTCCACGATTAAACGTCGGAAAAAGCGTCTAGAATTTTTGTTATTTATTTTGTCGAAAAACAATCGTATCGAAAATTCCAAAGGATCGTACGAAATGATTTTCCGCGGTGAAGAAAACTATTCAAATCGATATACAAAAAAATTGTAAGAGTTGATTTTTTTTGGAGTATATTTTATTTTCAAGGAAATCGATCTTCAACAATTTTTCATATTTGAATCCGAACATCTTACATGCTCGTTGAAGCATTTGCAATGATCACTCGTTTTTTATTTTTTCATACTATCTTTTTTTTCTGCAATTTCATTCCTCGGTACAATAATTTTTATTTTCTCTCTCTTTGTTTTTTTTTTAACTATCGTCTCGGACATGATATAAAGCGGGTATCATCGGGGTATCGGGAGTATGTACGAGAGCATATGCAATGATGATGATGAGGTGCTTCGACAGGAGATGGAGGATGTGTTCGATGTTAGGGGGGGCCTCTCTCTCTCTCTCTTTCTCCCTCTCTCTCAATCTGTGCCACCTTGGGTGGTACGATTAACGTTATCGTTACATATATATATACATATACATATGTATATATGTAAATAATACACACACACATATATATAAATAAATATATATATATGGTCTTTATATACCGCGAGAGAACTCCCCTACGATGATCTCTTCCTGCCTTGATCATCTAATACGATGCACACAGGCACAAAAATGAAATACAAGCTATGCACAACAATATATGCATATCATGTACATATAATAAATGCATACATGAATATTTTTTTATATTTATACATGTACCTATGTATGATCTATGAGACGATTAGCGAGAGGATTCACCTCGTCGGCTCTGTTTCACTATAGATCACTATAGATCCGCCATTGTGTTCCTATCTAGGTTCGGTCTCGGCTCTCTCGTTGCACAGTCCCTAGGATTATCGTGCTTGCCTGTATTTTATATCATAGGTCTCGCGAACGATCAAAGTTGATCACGCTTTTGCAAATTTCTCTCCCTCTCAGGTCTCCCTTGATTTTATCAGGCTCAATCTCTCCGGAGCTTCGATGATCTATACAGTGGTGGCGCTGCCTGTATATGCTTCACGATCGTAATTCTCCCTCTTTCTCTCCTTCTGTCTCGTTACACACTTCTATGGCACACTTCTCTCTGCGATATGTTTGAAAAAAAAAGAGGTATATATATGTAGACGGGGACTACTCGGTTTGATGGCTATTGTTGAATCGACAGACAACTTCCGTTTCCTTCCTCCGAGACACTCGACACGTCAGCTACTGTATTACGTCCAGCACCACAATTGAAATCGTCTCATGTCCTTTCATCAAACTTTTTCACTTATGTTTTTGGAGATTTTTTGATGTTTTGTTTTTTTTTTTTTTTTCAAGTCCTCAATTCTTTCACCGTGGAAAGTATTGATCCACGGAAGGGTGGGGAATCCTCTTGGTGATCAAGCCACCTCGACCTTGAAAGATCATTTGAAAAAATCGTTATAACTCGATTTTACGAAATTTACATAACTTAAGATTTCACTTGACAAATTGTTGATGCATGGAATAATTATTTTAACAAAGATTGTTCAATCAAAAGTTATGGCTCGTATGGTCTGGTAATAGAGTGTCTTTCTTTTTGTTTGATTTTTATTTATTTTAGTTTTTTCAATAAATAATCCGGACGGTTGATCCAATTTTTATTTTAGCTCGCTCGATTTTTTCGTTGGAAGTTAATCAATTCACTTATGTTTATTATTCATCATTTTCATCGTTTAATTTTTAACGAAACGAAAGATAAGAAATATGAATTGATCAAAATCCGTGCAGAGTGGACAAGGACGAAAATTTCTTAATTTTTTTCTCGTTCTACATTCTAATTATTTTCTAGCTCACATAGTACCGGTACAAAAGAAATGACGAAATCGTGCTGAATGGTGCATCGATGCGGGACAATATGTGGAATATTCTCGAATACCAACTCTTGTTGGACAGTATGAAAAGAGGTGGAAAGGAGGGACGAGGCTGAAAGAGAGGAATATCGATACGATCGATGTATGGTGTGCCTGGTACACTTTCGAATATTAGCCTGATCGACAAAAGTGTGACTCGTGAAACCGCAAAACTCCGATGCACGACCGTGTCCGATGCCTTTGCGCTTTCCTCGGGCATCGGCCAATTTTCCCTTAAAGTTTTACTTTTCTCTCCTCTACCTCGAGGCTTTTTCTCGGTTCATTTTCCCCTCGGGAGCTTCTTTTTTCGCCAGGTCGAGTGGGAAAAGCTTTTAAGGGTGTTTCCATGCGATGCCCCTATTTTTTTCGTCACACAATCACCACTCCCCTTCCCTCATCGAGCTAGCTGGATCCGGGAGGCCGAGAAACTTTTCTCTCTCTCTCTCTCTCTCTCTCTCTCTCTCTCTCTCTCTCTCTCTATCCTTCTTAATCTCTCTCACCCTCACACTTTTACCACCACCCCATAATATAAAGTAGTACGAAAATTCCGGAGTTCTACTTTCTTTTTCCATCGTTCCACAGAATACATGTAAAACAGAACTTTACTCCTCTACATATTTATTGATAAAATTCTTATCGATTTTTCTTTTTTTTTAACAGCATGCACGATGCAGCTTCAATAAAAAAATCTCGTTGCAGCTATTGATTTATTTTTTTCTTAGTGAGTGGAATTTACAATAACAAATTGTTACAAGAAAAAACAAAGTTTTCACCACAACGAAGTTGGCATGTTATAAATTTTGGCAAAATCATAATTGACAGAGTAAATTTCGATATAATTGCAATTGACACAATAAATGTTTGTTGTGAAATCTGTTTTTTTTTTCTTAATGAGTGGAGTTTTCAATAACAAATTGTTACAAGAAAAAACAAAGTTTTACCACATCGAAATTGGGATGTTATAGATTTTGGCAAAATCATAATTGACAGAGTAAATTTTTATAGAATTGCAATTAGCACAATGAATTTTTGTTGTGAAATTTGTTTTTTTTTCCTATTGAGTGGAATTTTCAATAAGAAATTGTTACAAGAAAAAACAAAGTTTTTACCACAACGAAGTTGGCATGTTATAGATTTTGGCAAAATCATAATTGACAGAGTAAATTTCGATAGAATTGCAATTGACACAATAAATTTTTGTTGTGAAATCTGTTTTTTTTTCTTACTGAGTAGAATTTTTAATAACAAATTTTTACAAGAAAAAACAAAGTATTTTCCACATCGAAGTTGGTATGTTATAGATTTTGGCAAAATCATAATTGACAGAGTAAATTTCGATAGAATTGCAATTGACACAATAAATTTTTGTTGTAAAATCTGTTTTTTTTTCCGATGGAGTGCAATTTTCAATAAGAAATTGTTATAAGAAAAATCAAAGTTCTTACCACAACGAAGTTGGCATGTTATAAATTTTGGCAAAATCATAATTGACAGAGTAAATTTTGATAGAGTTGCAACTGACACAATAAATTTTTGTTGTGCAATCTGTTTTTTTTTCTTAATGAGTGGAATTTTCAATAACAAATTGTTACAAGAAAAAACAAAGTTTTTACCACATCGAAATTGGGATGTTATTGATTTTGGCAAAATCGTAATTGACAGTATAAATTTTGATAGAATTGCAATTGGCACAATGAATTTTTGTTGTGAAATCTGTTGTTTTTTCCTATTGAGTGGAATTTTCAATAAGAAATTGTTACAAGAAAAAACAAAGTTTTACTACAACGAAGTTGGCATGTTATAGATTTTGGCAAAATCATAATTGTCAAAGTAAATTTCGATAGAATTGCAATTGACACAATAAATTTGTGTTGTAAAATCTGTTTATTTTTCTTAATGAGTGGAATTTTCAATAACAAATTGTTACAAGAAAAAACAAAGTTTTTACCACATCGAAGTTAGGATTATAGAAATTTTGGCAAAATCATAATTGACAGAGTAAATTTCGATAGAATTGCAATTGGCACAATGAGGTTTTGTTGTGAAATCTTCGTTGACAGTTCGTACTTTTTCACAGATTCGGTATTAGAGTGTACTTTCGTTCGGAGTTTTATTTTTCACGAGTACTCTGAACAGATATGTATGAAGTTTTTTTTTCTGTTTCGTCGATCTATAGGGTTTAATATCGCGGTCATGCGTATAACTCCGAGTGCATTAAAGAAATATCTATACCACGGATGCAAATATCGGAACCAATATTATACTCCGGGCGTTTTATTGCGTTTTTTCGTGAATAGCCATGATGTATATTTGCACGATACGTTTTGGCGCTCGTCGAAACGAGAATGGTACTTTGATCGACAATCGAGAAAAATATAGATAATATAAACTATCTAAAATGTAAAGGGCGTAAACTACACAATTTAACGTGTGTAATATGGGTTATATGATATTTTCCTTCTAAACTAACGTTCCGTATAGATATACGGTATACGAGCTCCAATTACGGTGCAATAGTGAATAGAGAGCCGGGTTACACCGTAAACGCTCGGTTTGATTATATAAAATATCCGTTTCGACGTCCATGTCGAGCCCCGTTAAACCACAGAAGAGCGCGTGCTACGTACCCTATGTAATGACCTAAATTTCGATCAGTCCGGATGACAGATCCGACTCGTTCACTCTCCATGGCTCCCTATCTGTTTTTTACACACCGTTATACACCCGCATAACGAACACTTTTCCACAAACTCATTCAAACAACTTTTTCATATTTCGTTCGGCAGTACATTTATTATATATATATATATATCATTGATGAAGGATACAAAGAGAATTGATTTGAAACTAACGTCATGATATATTTATAGATTCTTTTACATATGAGACATTACAATTGGGATCACGTTAATTGGGTCAGCTTTTCGATGGATGACACTCTCTTCTGTTCCAAAAATAATATTTTACGATCACGAAAAAAAGTTCCTCCGCTAATTTTATGTGAAAAATTGCTTTCTTTAATTTTTGCTTTCCCTCAGGAGGGAAGTGTTGTTTTAACGAAATAAAATATATCATTCAATGTGTCAATGAATTCGAAATATTCGATAATATTGAAAAATCACATTTAACGAAAATTTGTCAATTTATCTCTCATAATTTAATGATATATTGCGAATTTCTTGAAAAGTTTTTTCAAATACTGTAGTTTTTAGAAATTTCTAACTATGAAGATGAAACTCTGAACCGGGCAGAATTTGATAAAAAATCTATTGAAGCGTATTAAGGGAGGAAATAGGGTTAGACGGTTAAAAAAATCGATTTTTTTTTTATTTCACAAATTGTTAGTAAAACTATTGAAAAATATGTTCCCAAAATTTTTAATGAAAATTCCGACTCGTTCTATTGTTATAAGCCATTAAGGGAGGAAAAAGGGTTAGAACAGCATTTTCTCGATGATTTTCATGAATTTTTTTACAGTATAAAAAATGAATATAATTTATTGAAACTTTGAGAATATTTTATACATATATTTAAGTATATATTATAAAATATTAGCGACCCCATATTGCTTGTTTTTCTCGGTACTATTTTTTCAAACGCGTTTTTCTGAAAACGACTTTTTTTAAACTTGCGTACACGCTAGTTTGAAAAGTTTTCAACCAATCGTTTTGAAATATGGCAGTTACTTTCTTCATAGTATTGCGCTCTATATGAACCTAAAATCGGAATATTATCATTATTTAAATTAATTTTTTTTCCAAATACAGTTGTAAAAAATGGCAATAAATCATGCTTTTTTGTTTCGACCCCTGTAAAAAATTCAATTTTCAATTTTTCTGATAGCATTTAGGTTCATATAGAAGAGAGACATATAATAAAAGTAAATTTCAACCTCGTTTGATTTCAGATGAAAATTGCGGCTTCCAGAATGTACGCAAAATGCTGAGTCTGATTGTGACCTGCAATATGGGGTCGCTAATATCTTCGGTGTTTTTCAAGGAAATTCTTGAGAAATTTCATAGTATATACTTAAATATATGTATAAAATATTCTCAAAGTTTCAATAAATTATATTCATTTTTTATACTATAAAAAAAATCATGAAAATCACTGAGAAAACGCTGTCCTAACCCTATTTCGCCCCTTAACCCTTTGCACTTGAGAGGTGACTCTCAGTTACCATTTAGTTTCACCTCTCGAGTGCAAAGGGGTTAAAGGGTATTAAATTTAATGAGAAATTTCAATTTTTCACATTTTACAAGAAAAATAAGTTTCGAGCATACTGTCGTTCGAAAATTCAGTATAAAAGTCAAAGAAAAACAATAAAGTATGATGAAGTTACGAAGAACACGACAACCGAATGAAAACTTGGGACATTTGAGTGTCAAGCCAAGAGGCGTCCTCCAAGAAACACTATTTATGTGCCAAAATATACATATATACCTTGTTGTCGTAGAAATAGAGAGTGAATGAAAAAAAAAAACCTAACATCGTTAATTTATAGAATTTCTTTCCGGAATATAGGTCGCGCGTGTAATGAAAAAGTCTATATTTTATTCGTCCAAAATCCATTTTTCTCGGGTCGCCCACGTACCCATCTTTTCGGGTTTAATGTCTTTGCGTGAGATTTTCAAGAATATCGAAAAACTTGACAAATATTTGTGAGCAACAACGAGGAGAAACGGTACGTCACTAAAAATATATATTTAGGCAGGAAAATTTTTATTCGTACGTGCCAAGATACGCCGGGTCCGCGGAGACTGTATGAAAGCTATGAATACAAAGCGGTTCTTCCGGGGGAAATTAATTTAAACAAAAATTCCAGAAAAATTGAGTAAAAAAAATCCATGAAAGCTTGCGTATGAAAAATAAGTTTGTAAATTAAATTTTGGACGTATTGCTTTCTCATTGACAAATGTGCATTTTTCTTTCACGTTCTCGCCACACTTTCCAAGGGTCGACAACCCTTAAATTATATTATCGCGATTATGTGTTCTTAACATTTATACAATTATTTCCGTTCGGTCAATAACAAAGTGCATTCAGACGTCGTGAAAATTGATTTAATAAATTGACGATACCAGTTGCTATTCTCGTAAATATATATTTTCTCTTTTTCTCATCTATCTCCGATGATAAATTGTAGGTAAATCTGCCGCAAAATGCCTAGAATTAAATGGTATATATCGCGTTGTAAGAATCTAGTCAGCGAGGTCAACATACATACACATGTAAATGTATAATGGACTTGGCGAATGCGTGTAGATCAATGCAAAGGCCTCGCCGTATGATCGAAATGATAATGATCTCATAGTTGGAAGAAAATATCATGAATGTTTACTCGCTTTTGCGAGTTATACAGAAATGCATATCTTAATATAGGAAGCGCTCCATTGATTCGCTTGGAAATTCATCACGAGTGAAAAACGTGCACTGTTTATGATATATAAATAACAGAACGATTGAAAACAAACTAAATGAATTGAATAAATCGTAATTCTTATTGATTTATTTAAATGCCATTAATAAATTACGATTTATTTGTAATTTCGTTGCCAAAAAAATGTCCCCTCAGAAAACTGGTAGTGCTGATGAATAGTCAATTTAGTTCTGTAATGAATCAATTCCCAAAGAATTACAGAATCGTTATAGTTTTTTTTTCGGAAAAAATAATCCACATTCAATTCTCCCGCGTACAAAATTTAACTTAAGGGCGGAAATAGGGTTGGACGGTTCAAAAAATCGATTTTTTTTTTAATTTCATAAATTGTTAGTAAAACTATTGAAAAATATGTTCCCAAAATTTTAAATGAAAATTCCGACTCGTTCTATTGATATAAGCCATTAAGCGGGGAAATAGGGTTAGGACAGCGTTTTCTCAATGATTTTCATGAATTTTTTTATAGTCTAAAAAATGAATATAATTTATTGAAACTTTGAGAATATTTTATACATATATTTAAGTATATACTATAAAATTTTTATACATATATTTAAGTATATACTATAAAATATTAGCGACCCCATATTGCTTGTTTTTCTTGGTACTATTTTTTCAAACGCGTTTTTCTGAAAACGACTTTTTTTGAACTTGCGTACACGCTAGTTTGAAAAGTTTTCAACCATTCGTTTTGAAAATTGGCAGTTACTTTCTTCATAGTATTGCGCTCTATATGAACCTAAAATTGGAATTTTATCATTATTTAAAATAATTTTAGTTTTGCAAATAAAGTTGTAAAAAACGGCAAAAAAATCATGCTTTTTCGTTTTGACCCCTGTAAAAAATTCAATTTTCTATTTTTTTGATCGAATTTAGGTTCTATAGAAGAGAGACATATAATAAAAATAAATTCCAACCTCGTTCGATTTCAGATGAAAATTGCGGCTTCCAGAATGTACGCAAAATGCTGAGTCTGATTGTGACCTGCAATATGGGGTCGCTAATATCTTCGGTGTTTTTCAAGGAAATTTATTATTCAAGGAATACTTAAATATATGTATAAAATATTCTCAAAGTTTCAATAAATTATATTCATTTTGTATACTATTAAAAAAAATCATGAAAATCATTCAGAAAACGCTCCCCTAACCCTATTTCCCCCCCTTAATCGACCATTGAGCATAATGGTATGTCCTAAGGGGTTATACGCAGTTGGCAATTTCAAAAAATCGTTTTTTTTATCGCATTTTCGGAATGTACATATATTTGAGTATGTTCTCTGGAAATTTCAAATCGATCCGGAAAATATTCTTGGAAATACATGCATATTTGTGAGGACGCTCGGAGCGTTACAAATTAGGCGGCCTAAAGACCGGAGTAGCAGCATGAAACTTTGAACGCGTTTTTCTCAAAACGGTGTTTTCAAAGTCGGTGAGCACGATTTCTCGAAAAACGGCTCAACCGATCGGTCGGCAATTTCAACACAACCTTCTCAGATATATTCTTCAGGTATTAATCGAAGGAATAAGATTTCCGATAATTATTTCTATTTCTTTTAAAAAATTCAACGAAAAAATTTTGGTCGAAAATTGGAATTTTTCTCTTTTTGGAGCCGTCATTTTGTCAAAAATCAAAATTTCGACTATTCCTTCGATCATCACCTAGATTTATCTATCCACTAATAGAATTAAGTGGATAATCTTTCACTTTTCAAGTAAGACGATAATTCATATCACGAATATACCTTATTTAGTCAATTAATGATTTTTAATTAACTAAATGAGGCATATTCGTACGCCAATGACTCGAACATCGAAATATTTCGTATATTTGAATGTTCGAATATGCCGAACATCGAAATATGTCGGGGGAATTATATATGCCCATATGTGAATATATGAAAAGCTCGAGGGTGGCTACTGGCAGAAAGAGAGAGAGAGATACTGATTAACGAAGGGAAATCATCGGGACGGGTTTCCACGCCGTTAGTTCCGGTCGTCGATGCGCGACGATTAAAAGGTAATCACGTATGGAGGAAAATGTATTGGGTTTGACGACTGGGTGACCTGTTACCTTTTCCGATTCGAAACCCCCTCGTCGTGTTTCCATCGACATATAAAACGATCGCGATCGAATCAACCGTGCAAATCTTTACATATATACATTCCAGACATATATATATTTACGTACATACACAAGTATATGCGTAATTAAAGTGTAGATGGTACATGGCAAATGCAAATCTGCACGGAACAATAAAATTGAAACGAAGCTAAATTGGAATTATGATTAATTAGTACCTATATATATGTATGTACGTGCAAAACAGAAGCAGTATGTGACGCTTTAATCTGGTCGGAGACTTTTTAAGCTTCGATCATTTTTCCGAAAATAAAATATTGGAAACTTATTAACGGGTTATTAAAAAAATATGAATTTCTGGAATTGTTTGTGGAATAAATTTTGCATTCATCGCGGGTCTTCTCAGTTAATTTTTAATGTAAACTAAAAACGAATTTAGGATCATTTTGTTAGAAATTATGTTAGAAAAATTGAATACCATGATATCTCGTTCAAGAAATGATTCTAGTGTGAAAAATTGAATTTTTACGATTGTTCCCGTCTGTAGAAAATAAAATACTGCAAATTTATTAACGAGAATTTCTACCGTTAGGCCACTCTACAGGCCGAAAAAATAGGCTCTATTGGGGATTTTTTTTCAGAAAAACTACAAAATGAATCGAGATTACAAAATAGGATGTTTACCATACATATCAGTGACTGTATACGATAATTATTTTGAACCGATTAATTTAAAAATGGCAGCTGTACAGCGTTTCTGCGATGACGTCTCCGTTTTTGTTGGCCGCAAACATAACTCAGACAATTTTCAACCGACTCACTTGAAATTTTGAATATATCTTTAGAAATACATTGTCTATGGAAGTGCGTAGGGTTTTTCTTTTATATTGCATAGTTCATTTGTAATTAACAATTTTCTGACGATTTTTTAAGCAACATTTTCACTGTTCACTTTAGAAGTGCGCCATTTGGCCAAAAATCAATATATCGAAAAAAATCCTACGCACTTCCATAAACAATGTATCTTTAAAGATGTATTAAAAATTTCAAGTGAATCGTTTGAAAATTGTCCAAGTTATGTTACGGGGCCAACAAAAAACGTAGACGTCATCGGAAAAACGCTGCACAGCCGCTATTTTAAAATTAATCACTTCAAAAAAATTACTGTATACAGTCACTGATATATATGACAAACACCCTATTTTATAATCTCGATTTATTTTGTAGTTTTTCTGAAAAAAATAAATAAATAAATAAATAAATCTCCAAAAAAGCGTATTTTTCTTGGCCTGTAGAGTGGCCTGACCCTTTGAAAATAATTTTTTTTTCATTAATCCAATTAAAAATCTTTCGCGAAATCTCGTAACGTTTTAAACGCCGGCTATTATCACGATCTCTCGCTTTTCCATTCGCCTCCTCTCTCCTCTCCTTGTCTCTGTTTATCGTTCGCTCTCCCGCCGACTTATCTCTCTCAATTCCAGTTCATTTGACTCTTCCTGTGAGCTCGCGTGTCAGTGCACATTGCCGCGCGCCATTGACGTCTATATGGCTCTTTGCTGGCTCGGTGGCTGGGCCACAGCAGAGAGTTCGCACCCTCGTTCCTTCCTCGACACTTTTGACGTGTATACAGTGGACACACACACAAACGTACATTGATTTATATCGATACACGAAGGTTGGGCACGACATTAGAGAATGATAAGGGAAACGGCAATGAGGGAACGGTGAGAGAAAGAGTCACGTACTTTTTCAACGGGATAAACGAGGGAAAAAGATGATGGTGAGAAAAAAAAACGCGAATCTTCGTCCCTGTCGTTGCTCGAAGAGGAAAAGGTCGAGGAAGGAAAAAAAGAGGATCACAGATTGGGTAAAAAAAATATATCTATTATAGAGCGTGTGGATGATAGTGGAGGATGAAAATGAAAGAAGAGAGAGAGAGAGAGAAAGGGATATCAACCCTAAACGCCCACGGGTTTTCTCGTCTCAATTTTATTTCAACCCTCTTGCGCGCACAAATTTTACCCTCGCAGAGTGTACGCGTGTGCCCACAAATTTTCATTCCCGCTTCTCTCGTTCTCTTTTCCTCCTTGCTCCTCTCCCCACGTACATTTGGGAAAAGAAAAAACAAAACTCGAAAAAGCACACGTAAAAAATACTCAAATACTCATTCTCTTTTTCTCCTCACTCCTCACCCTCATACTTTCAGGAAAGAAACCAAAAAAAATCCGAAAAAGCTCACGCAAAAAAAAACTCAATTACAATGAAGTAAATTCTAAAAAAAAAAAAAAACCCAAATTTTTCTTCAATGACGTAAAGAGAATATAATTTGACTGACCGTGCTTAAACAAGATGACGACAAGAAGATTCCACCACGAATCGCACCAACAAAACAATCGACGAAACTAGTGGCTAAACAAACGTTAAAATAATGTTTCGTTTTTTTTTTTAATTTGAAAAAATTCTTCCTTCAAACCAAAGATAAAACTCGCGCGCGACTGATCGACCGCATTGGCATACGCGCGATTTTATCAAACGATAACACGCGATAACAGATTTAATTCAGCGCAATTAAGACAATTTGTTTGATCGAAACGATCGATCGTATTTGTGATTTATTTTTCGTCAATTCTCCCGATACTTTTACACCGTTTAATTAACTCTTGCGAGACTTTTTTTTTGTTTTTTTTTCCCCGTCAACGAGAACCACGCGCTCGCCGGTTTTATCGGTGAAACGAGGCGCGATACAAATTTCGCGAGGAGGGTTCCGCACCGTGATAGAGTCGAGGTGCGTGTGCGGCCAAGCTCACTCCCGAGCTGAGAAAATCGGAATTGTATATAGTATCATATGCACATATATATATGTATATAAATACATACATGCATATATGCCTCTAAAATATATATTGAAGCGTATGTGTTGGTGTAAAATATAATTTCGATTTCCTCTATTACGAGCTTATATGTATGTTTCTACGTCCATATCTTTATGCGTGTAAAAATAAATAGGTTTATGTGATATGTGTACTATTACGCGATATAGTACATAGATTGCAACATATATATATGTATATATATATATATATATATATATATATATATATATATATATATTAAAATTGGAAGAGCTTGGTAACCACCTTCGCGCGTCCACGCCACGAACACTTGTGGCGCTGGGCAAATCGAGATACGCGGATGAGATCTCTCTCTCTCTCTCTCTTTCTCTCCCACCCCCAGCCATCCTCCTCATCGCCCCACCGCTCGCAAGTTAAGCAAACGCGAGATCGCCTCTCGTCGTCGTTCTCATCGTTGCGCGCCCTTTCCTCTTTCTCGTCACTACACACCTTCTCTTACATATATATGTTTTTTTTTTGTTTGTTGCTATCATCCTCTCTTTTCTCACTCCCGCTGATACTCCGAGTCTATAGATTGCATCGCGTTTTTCCCAATCGCACTTTTGTTCTTTTTAACCTGTTTCAATGACTTTACCGATTGATGCTGTATCAAACATTTCCTAATCTTTTTCTTTTTGCTGGGATTCATGATGAAATTTGTAATGGTGTGATTAGTGATTGAGGTCCTTGATTTCGGAAAGTTTGAACTTATTTTCTCACATTTTCACTGATATACTGTGAGACTGGAGATTAGATGACGTTTTTGCCAATTACACTTTTTTTTAATTCACCTGTTTCGACGATTTTCACCATTGATGCTGTATCAATCATTTTCTCTTTGCTGGGATTCACGATGAAATTTATAATGGTGTGATATGGTGATTGGGGAACTTGATTTCGGAAACTTTGAATTTATTTTCTCTCATTCCCACTGATATACTGTGAGACTGTAGATTACATTGTGTTTTTGCCAATTTTCTTTTTGCTGGGATTCACGATGAAATTTATAATGGTGTGATATGGTGATTGGGGACCTTGATTTCGGAAATTTTAAACTTATTTTCTCTCATTCCCACTGATATACTGTGAGACTGTAGATTACATTGCGTTTTTGCCAATCGCACTTTTGTTCTTTTTAACCTGTTTCAACGACTTTACCGATTGATGCTGTATCAAACATTTCCTAATCATTTTCTTTTTGGTGGGATTCACGATGAAATTTAGAATAGTGTGATTAGTGATTGAGGACCTTGATTTCGGAAAGTTTGAACTTATTTTCTCACATTTTCACTGATATACTGTGAGACTGGAGATTAGATGGCGTTTTTGCCAATTACACTTTTTTTTAATTCACCTGTTTCGACGATTTTCCCCATTGATGCTGTATCAATCATTTTCTTTTTGTTGGGATTCACGACGAAATTTATAATGGTGTGATATGGTGATTGGGGAACTTGATTTCGGAAACTTTGAATTTGTGTTCTCTCATTCCCACTGATATACTGTGAGTTTATAGATTACATTGCGTTTTTGCCAATTACACTTTTTTTGAATTCACCTGTTTCGACGACTTTCCCCATTGATGCTGTACTCGGATCATTTCCTTTTCGCTGGGATTCACGATAAAATGTATAATAGTGTGATATGGTGATTTGGGACACCTTGATTCTGAAAAAATGGTCAAAAAAAATGTAATGTTGTTTAAACGCAGTTTGTAGTGTTCGAGAAAGAGAAATGACGAATGTCTAAACTTATGTTTATTATTATCAGTGAAATTAGTGAATTTATCGATCGATCGAAAGCATCCATTTTCTGGTATCTTACCTTCGATTTTGCTTTCCCTCCTCTATTTTCACCCTCTGCCCTCCGGTGGAGGAAACGATTGGGTGTGGTACGAGAGGATTCGCGAGCAATCCGGAAATTAAAGGGGAAGAAAGACCTATTAGGGGAAAAAGGTTCTCAGAGCTCTCGCGAAAAGGGCGGAGAAAAAGCCTGTATATGGGGGGGGGGGGGGGGGCGAGAGAGTAAAAACGTGTCTCCTCGTCGCGGGTCAACTCAAACTTCCGACCTCGTTTCGCAACTGCTCTCTTGAACGATTGTATATACGCACTTCCTAGTATAAGACACAAAAGCTCAAACGCCTTTTAAGGGTTGAACGATCAAAGTGGTTTTTTAGCTTTCGTTGACTTCCTTATTGGGCTATTGTGATGAAAAAAAAAACCGAAATTCGGATGGTGAACGTGACCTTTTTTTCTGTTAATTCTCGATAGACACGTCGGTGATAAATAACGAGTTATAAATGTACCGTTTGTAATTGCAAATTTCCAAATTCGATGGTGCAAGCAAAGTCAACGTATTATTTAAGGGCTCACGTACCGCTGCGCGCGCTGAAACCCGAGTAAATTTGAAAAATTATTATAAAGGTTATATGGTAAAAAAAAATTTAATTGTTGATTTCACATTTTTTATTAACTTTTCAACTATTAGAAAAAAATTAAAACATTTTTTTTCTAAATATTAACATTATTTTTTGCGGGTATAAACGGACTACTGATGAAAACCATGGCGCCTTCTTGTCGGCATCATAACTTCAGGAAAAATTATCCAATCTCCAAAAATAAAAAAGAATCTAGTAAAATAATGAATTAGTAATAGTCTGACGGAGGGAATTTTTTTTCTTTTCAAAAATAAAGAAATTACAGTATTTCAAACTTTAGTATGCAATTTAAAAATATAAAATTAGTGTTTGATAATTTATAAAAAATTGTCCAACCAAAAAATTGAAAAAACTCCTCGTCAGACTATAGAGAAAATAATTATCAAGATTTAAAAAAATAAAAAGTTAAAAAATATTCAAAATTGACTGACATTATCGTGCTGACACTGTCTAAAAACATAGTTTCGAGAAAAACGCGTTCAAGGGGGGAAATAGGGTTAGGACAGCGCTTTCTCAATGATTTTCATGAATTTTTTTATAGTATAAAAAATGAATATAATTTATTAAAACTTTGAGAATATTTTATACACATATTCAAGTATATACTATAAAAGTTTTGAAGAATTTCCGTGAAAAACATCGAAAATATTAGCGATCCCATATTGCAGGTGACAATCAGACTCAGCATTTTGCGTACATTCTGGAAGCCGCAATTTTCCTCTGAAATCAAACGAGGTTGGAATTTACTTTTATTATATGTCTCTCTTTTATATGAACCTAAATGCTATCAAAAAAATATAAAATTGAATTTTTTACAGGGGTCAAAACAAAAAAGCATGATTTTTTGCCATTCTTTACAACTTTATTTGCAAAAAAAAATTATTTTAAATAATGATAATATTCCGATTTTAGGTTCATATACAGCGCAATACTATGAAGAAAATAACTGCCAATTTTCAAAACGATTGGTTGAAAACTTTTCAAACTAGCGTGTACGCAAATTAAAAAAGAAGTCGTTTTCAGAAAAACGCGTTTGAAAAAATAGTACTCTCGGTTATACACGTGGCGCGCTCGGGGCCTGAAGGAGAGCTACTCACGTTAATGGCTTATAAATAAAAATAAATAAAATAAAAAAAATCGATTTTCTCCCATTCCAGCTATAACTTTGTAACGTAGTGGAATTTTCTTAAAAGTTTTTTTTTTATTCTTTAAAGTATAAAGAATAAAGATCTGTAAAAAAATGGATTTTTTGAAAATTTCGGGGGTATGTGAGACCTTAAAGAACTTTTCCCTTAAAAAATCATATTTTTCGTTCGTAACGTTATTAATAACCATTTTTTTACATCGTCCTGTAACAAAAAAAGAAGTGACGAGTTTGACGTATCTGTCGATTTGCCCATGAAACGCCTCATGCACACATAACTGAGTCATGGTTTTATTTATTGTCCGATAAAACGTTTGATTTTGCTCGACCACTCCACTATACATTTTTGTTAACGTATCGAAAGATTTTTGCGCACAAATATTAGTTCAGAAGATTGGAGAGGCTTCAGAGGGGATTCTTTCATTAATTTTCATACGTTGTGTGTATCGCGAGAAGTGATGATATACGAAAAAGAAAAAGGTATAATATCGTCTTTTCGCGACACTCTGAATACGATGAAAACTGGGACATGAAGTGTGAAGGTCTCTCGACGGAATCATCGTTTTCTGAAGAAATTCTTTCTCGATAACGATTCACACCGGAATTCAATTCAATGCATATATCGTATCAATACGTATACAAACGTGCATGTCGAATAATGAGGGTTCGTATATGTGAATTTTTTGCTGTGCCGAGAAATTTGTCGAAAGCACGTCATCTCGTTAACCTCATTTCTCATCTTTCATCCCCCTTTTATACGTTTCTTTGCTCTACATAATATGTTTTCTCTTTATCAATGGAAAAGTGCAACTCGCTCGTGAGCATTGACATTTCGTTCCTTCGTTCGGTGAAAGGTTCGCGTGGCAGAGCTGAACTTTTGGGATTAAAAACAAAAACGGTTTCGAACCCTCCAATAATGTCTTTTGAAAAAAATGTTCTCTTAAGGGGGGGAAATAGGGTTAGACGGTTCAAAAAATCGATTTTTTTTTAATTTCATAAATTGTTAGTAAAACTATTGAAAAATATGTACCCAAAATTTTAAATGAAAATTTCGACTCGTTCTATTGTTATAAGCCATTAAGGGAGGAAATAGGGTTAGGACAGCGTTTTCTCAATGATTTTCATGAATTTTTTTATAGTATAAAAAATGAATATAATTTATTGAAACTTTGAGAATATTTTATACATATATCTAAGTATATACTATGAAATTTTTGAAGAATTTCCTTGAAAAACACCGAAGATATTAGCGACCCCATATTGCAGGTCACAATCAGACTCAGCATTTTGCTATTTTTTCAAACGCGTTTTTCTGAAAACGACTTTTTTAGAACTTGCGTACACGCTAGTTTGAAAAATTTTCAACCAACCGTTTTGAAAATTGGCAGTTACTTTCTTCATAATAATGCGCTCTATATGAACCTAAAATCGGAATATTATCATTATTTAAAATAATTTTTTTTTTTGCAATTAAAGTTGTAAAAAATCGCAAAAAATCATGCTTTTTTGTTTTGACCCCTGCAAAAAATTCGATTTTCTATTTTTTTGATAGCATTTAGGTTCATATAGAAGAGAGACATATGACAAAAGTAAATTCCAACCTCGTTTAATTTCAGATACAAATTTCGGCTTCCAGAATGTACGCAAAATGCTGAGTCTGATTGTGAGATGCAATATGGGGTCGCTAATATCGTCAGTGTTTTTCAAGGAAATTCTTCAAAAATTTTATAGTATATACTTAAATATATGTATAAAATATTCTCAAAGTTTCAATAAATTATATTCATTTTTTATACTATACAAAAATTCATGAAAATCATTGAGAAAACGCTGTTTTAACCCTATTTCCCCCCTTAACAGTTCACATAACCCTGCACGCGCTGAAAACTTAGTAAATTTGACAAATTATTATAAAGGTTATGTGCTGAAAAAAAAATTAAATTGTCGATTTCACATTTTTTATTAACTGTTCAACTATAAGAAAAAAATTTTAAGAATTGAAAAAAACAAATTAACATTATTTAAACGCGTTTTTCTCGAAACTATATTTTTAGACAGTGTCAGCACAACTCAGTCAATTTTTAATATTTTCTAACTTTTTTTTTTACAATCTTGACAATTATTTTCCTCTATAGTCTGACAGGAGGGTTTTTTAATTTTTTCGTTCGACAATTTTTTTATAAATTATTAAACACTAATTTTTTTGTTTTGAAATTGTATACTAAAGTTTGAAATACTGTAATTTCCTTATTTTGAAAAATAAAGTAAAATCCCTTCGTCAGACTATTACTACTATATTATTTTACTAGATTCTTTTTTATTTTGGCATATTGGATAATTTTTGGTGAAGTTATGATGTCGACAAGGAGGCACCATGGTTTTCACACTATTATGCGCGCGCTGAAAACTTAGTAAATTTGACAAATTATTATAAAGGTTATATGGTGAAAAAAAAATTAAATTGTCGATTTCACATTTTTTATTAACTGTTCAACTATAAGAAAAAAAATGTTAAGAATTAAATAAAAATATTAACATTATTTAAACGCGTTTTTCCCCAACCTATATTTTTAGACAGTGTAAGCACGACAACTCAGTCAATTTTTAATATTTTCTAACTTTTTTTTTTACAATCTTGACAATTATTTTCCTCTATAGTCTGACAGGAGGGTTTTTTAATTTTTTCGTTCGACATTTTTTTTATAAATTATTAAACACTAATTTTTTTGTTTTGAAATTGTATACTAAAGTTTGAAATACTATAATTTCTTTATTTTGAAAAATAAAATAAAATCCCTTCGTCAGACTATTACTACTATATTATTTTACTAGATTCTTTTTTATTTTGGCATATTGGATAATTTTTGGTGAAGTTATGATGTCGACAAGGAGGCACCATGGTTTTCACACTATTATGCGCGCGCTGAAAACTTAGTAAATTTGACAAATTATTATAAAGGTTATATGGTGAAAAAAAATTAAATTGTCGATTTCACATTTTTTATTAACTGTTCAACTATAAGAAAAAAAATGTTAAGAATTAAATAAAAATATTAACATTATTTAAACGCGTTTTTCCCGGAACTATATTTTTAGACAGTGTAAGCACGACAACTCAGTCAATTTTTAATATTTTGTAACTTTTTTTTTTCACAATCTTGATAATTATTTTCTCTACAGTCTGACAGGAGGGTTTTAAAAATTTTTCGTTGGACAATTTTTTATAAATTATTAAACACTAATTTTTTTGTTTTTCAATTGTATATTAAAGATTAAAATACTGTTATTTCTCTATTTTGAAAAATAAAATAAAATCCCTTCGTCAGACTATTACTACTATATTACTTCACTAGATTCTTTTTTATTTTTGCATATTGGATAATTTTTGGTGAAATCATGATGTCGACAAGGAGGCACAATGGTTTTCATCATTAGTCCATTTATACTCTTAAAAAATAATGTTAATATTTGAAAAAAAAATGTTTCAATTTTGTTCCTTATAGTTGAAAAGTTAACAAAACATGTGAAACGAACAATAAAATTTTTTTCTCACCACATAACGTTTATAATAATTTTTCAAATTTATTCGATTTTCAGCGAGCGCAGGAGTATCGTGAACCCTTGAAATTCGTTTCTTATCGAACGTTGGTTCTCCCATTAATCATTATCGATCATCGAAAAGGACATGAAAGTGTCATTGATACAGTGCTACTCGGGGCTAAGAGGATTAAAATTACTGGCGATAAGGACACGACCACAAGCTTATACGTCATTAGAGAGGATTAATATCAACCTATGTATACATATCAACTGTTGGCAAACAAAAGGACCTAACAAACGTTACTTTACGCGTGAAATCCTGTGGATCACGTTCTTTTGTTTATACTTGAATAAGCCAATGAATATATATGTATACAGTGTTGACTGTTTGGATTTGATGGAAACACGATTTATAAAGGGAAAGCCCAATTTCGTTGACCTAGATTTCGTCGACACAATTTTTTTTCAGCCCTTATTTTGCCGTTCACAATTTAGGCAATCCTAATTTTAGTAGTCGCCACATAAGAAATCTCTATTTACGCAATTCTAATATTGAGAAGCGCTGCTAATTGAAATCATTATTTGTGCAATACTCCTTTTGTGCAAAAGGTAATTTTTCGAAGTTTCCACTTTAACATTATCTCATTCTCGATTGCCAATGGTCTTCGTTGGTGACAAACTCAATGTTGCATAGCTTTTTCGTTTGACATTCGTGATAACGACCGATAGAGATGCGAGGAAAAATCGTTCGACAGAATCGACGTTTCCCAACAGTGTGTTGACAAACGTTGCATATATTTCGGTGGATTTCCTGTCAAAGCTGAAACTCTACCGGGTGTGGGTCAAGAGATAGATCGATTCGCGCGAATGTTTACTAGGGAAACGGTTTGGGAAACCCTCGTGATACAGAAGAGCGGAGTAATATAGTGGACGATCGGGAGTGAGAGAACGAGATAGATGTATGTATACGGGTATAGAGTAGATGAGAGTGGGGTGTTAAATTACTGGGTTGATATGTACCTGGAGTGAGAGAGAGAGAAAGACAGAGGATTATTGCGAAATCCAAGTCCAGCTCGTCCTGATTTCCTGGAGTTTCCAGTAACGCAACAAGCGGCACAGCTTCACGTAACCATGGCAACTGCTCGGGCATCTCTCCCTAAGGATCTTCACCTATGGCATTTCGAAATACGTCTATATGTGTATACATATAACGACAGAGAGATTGTTCCTGGCCTCAGGAGCTTCCGCACGGCTTCTCTCTGGCAGTCAAAATTGAATACGACATAAAGAAGGTAGAAAAATTTGAAAAAAATTTCCAGTTACAAGCTACGACATAAAGAAATACGTACATGCGTGAAATAATTTTTATAACTGACGTAATGCTGACTTTCGGTATAGAAAATTAATGAGATTCAGTGAGTAATCTACCAATTAAGGTAGTATTCTGGTAACTCAAGCCGATTTTCATGTCTTTTTTGGAGGGCGTTTTTTTGTAGGAAAATAAAAATGAATCGTTTTGGATATTTAGAATGTTTATATTTACATATTAAAGATACAAAAAAAAATTTTTTTGAAAAAATGTAATAGTTTATTATTATTATTATTGTTGGTCGAAGTTGGCACATCGAAAAAAAAGCGCGTGGGTGGCCCCGGTGATTTTGGCTCTTGATGTTGTCTGAAATCAAAGATTCTTGATAATTCTTAATCTATAGACATGTCATTCTGGTCGGAACTACTGAAGTTAAATTTCATGGATAAATAACAAAACGGCGGACTTTGGAACAAAAGTCCTTTTATTTTAGCAAAGTAGGGGTTGTAAAATAAAAAGTTAGGGGTGAAAAAATTTCTCGGTAGTTCCGACGGGAACTATGAGTGTGTAGAGTAGCCTGTTAAAATTTGAAAGCAATCGGTTCGGTAGAAAAAAAAGTTAGGATCCGGGCTGCCAACTTCGAGGTGCCAACTTCGATCAATAATAACAATAATAATAAACTATTAAATTTTTTCAAACAAATTTTTTTTTGTATCTGTTTGTATTTTTTTTCTGATTTCAGTGTTTCCTCTTTTTTTTTTTTCTAACTCCTCTTTTATCGTCCTTCATCAATTCTTCTTTATTCATTGACTTGTGACGACACGCGACAAAGTCGTAGCAGTATAAAAGACATTCGACCGCTGCAAATTCCCCTCGAGGTTACGGGGGAGTAGATCTGATAGAGAGGGTTGAGAGAAAGTATTGAAAAAGAAAAAAAAATCCGGAAGCAACAATGCGCGTAAACATTTTCCTAAAATATGAATTGTGCTTGTGAATTCCTGTAAAAGTAATCAACAAATGTTCTTTTATCAAAATAACAGTTTTAAAGCGCTCTAACGAATTTTCTTAGTGTCCATTTTTTCCATTTCAGTCAATTTCATCTTTGAATCAAACCAAATTGTTGAGTGTAAAGAAAAATTCTTCGAAAATGCATTTTTTTTCTGGATTCAGTGTTTCCTCTTTTTTTTTTTCTAACTCCTTTTTTATCGTCCTTCATCAATTCTTCTTTAATCATTGACTTGTGACGACACGCGACAAAGTCGTAGCAGTATAAAAGACATTCGACTGCTCCAAATTCTCCT
This sequence comes from Oxytorus armatus, assembly GCA_958009045.1. Classification (NCBI taxonomy): domain Eukaryota; kingdom Metazoa; phylum Arthropoda; class Insecta; order Hymenoptera; family Ichneumonidae; genus Oxytorus; species Oxytorus armatus. The sequence goes on from OY253752.1 coordinate 15,243,559, forward strand.
CGAGGTTACGGGGGAGTAGATCTGATAGAGAGGGTTGAGAGAAAGTATTGATAAAGAAAAAAAAATTGAAAAAAAATCCGGAAGCAATAATGCGCGTATATTATTGTTATAAGCAATGAGCAAAAGGCAATTTTCACGCATATCGACTAAACATTTTCCGAAAATATGAATTGCGCTTGTGAATTTCTATAAAAATAATCAAGAAATGTTCTTTTATCAAAATAACAGTTTTAAAGCGCTCTGACGAATTTTCTTAGTGTCCATTTTTTTCCATTTCAGTCAATTTCAACTTCGAATCAAACCAAATTGTTGAGTGTAAAGAAAAATTCTTCGAAAATGCATTTTTTTGCTGGATTCAGTGTTTCCTCTTTTTTTTTTCTATCTCCCTTTTTCTCGTTCTCCATCAATTCTCCTTTATTCATTGACTCGTGACGACACGCGACAAAGTCGTAGCCGTATGAAAGACATTCGACTGCACGAAATTCCCCTCGAGGTTACGGGGGAGTGAATCTGATAGAGAGGGTTGAGAGAAAGTATTGAAAAAGAAAAAAAAATTGCAAAAAATCCGGAAGCAACATTGGCGGTGGCAACAATACCGTGTCCCTGCTCCAGTCATCTCTATTCACGCGCGCACACACGTGGTTACCGATAATATCGTCGCATATATATTACGAAGGCTATGGATATTACGGTTACAGTGGGGGATGCCTGCCATAAACGAGATAATAAAGTGATGCTGGTGCGTTCCATTATGCACTGTTCATTGAGAATTTAATGAGGATTTGCTTATAATGGAACCGAACCCCCGCGTTGCCGTATACATATGTCCATGTATATGTCATTGTCGACGTCGTTGATATCGAATTAAAAAGCCTTTTGGCATCGACCTGACGTTAAATAGGGGGCGGGCACCCTCTTTTGTTTAATATTTTTCCAAATGTGTCGTGAGAAAAGTTTGTTTACGACTATTCTACCAGTTTACGAGTCTGACGAGAAAAAAAAACAACTGTTCTACTGGAGGACAGATCTACCCTGTAATATCGGCACTGTACCTGATGTGTAACCCGAATTATCATAATGACTTTTTATACAACAGAAGTGAAATTACATGTTTCAATGAAAAATTTTATAAGAATCAGGAAATGTACTTCCGAATTCCGAGCTTCAAACGTTTGGGCAAGTAAAACCACCCTTCCCAACGCCACATTCCTCGTTCAAACATTAAATTTATCAGATTTTAACAAATCTTTTATTCCGCTGTAACGATAATCGAATTTACGACGAACACGTATTTTTGTCATATCGGCTAATAAGCTGATAAGCCAATAAATGCTTGAAAGGGATGAAGTCGACCCCCAAAGATCCGGCACCTAATACGGTCACTCATTAATCTGTTCGTGAAGAAAAAAAATTGATATTAAAAGAGTCCAGACTATTGCAGTTCTGGCGATTTGTTTTTTTGCATTTCGGTGCTGGTTCGCGAATGTTTAAGGTAGTGGGGGGGGGGGGGGGGGGGCTGGTAACTTAAGCCGATTTTCATGTCTTTTTTGTAGGAAAATAAAAATGAATCGTTTGGATATTTAGGATGTTTTTATTTACATATTAAAGATACAAAAAAAAAATTTGTTGAAAAAATGTAATAGTTTATTATTATTGACCGAAGTTGGCACCTCGAAAAAAAAGCGCGTGGGTGGCCCCGGTGATTTTGGCCCTTGATGTTATCGGAAATCAAAAATTCTTGATAATTCTTAATCTATAGACATGTCATTCTGGTCGGAACTACTAAAGTTAAATTTCATGGATAAACAACAAAATGGCGGACTTTGAAAAAAAAAGTCCTTTTATTTTAGCAAAGAAAGGGTTGTAAAATGAAAAGTTAGGGGTGAACAAATTTCTCGGTAGTTCCGACGAGAACTATAAGTGTGTAGAGTAGCCTGTTAAAATTTGAAAGCAATCGGTTCGGTAGAAAAAAAGTTAGGACCCGGGCTGACCAGAAAAACACTGTTTTGAGAAAAATGCGTTTAAAATTCAACAACAGATTTTCATAAGTAAACAAAATTTTTTTTTTGTATCTTTAATATGTAAATAAAAACATCCTAAATATCCAAAACGATTCATTTTTATTTTTCTACAAAAAAAAAGCACTCCAAAAAAGACATGAAAATCGGCTTAAGTTACCAGACTACTACCTTAAGATATTAAGAATGTCTAAAATTTGAAAGGCACACTAGAATAATGTTTTAGGACTGTAAATTCTTACCTTGGCTGGTTTATCGTTATTAGCAATGTCTAATAACATTGAATTATAGTGAATTGTATTAAAATTTCCCGTCTGACAAATATAAACGGTCGAAATTCATTATAGAAGGATTTTCAACGCTATTGTTTCTTAATGGCATACTACCGCGTCATTAGCTCCCAGCAATGAATAACTAAACCGGGAACTCTTCCAACTGTAAAATCCTACATCGCTTGTAATAAATATGTACAATGTAAGATCCGCAGATATTCGATCAGACGTCGGGAAGCCCGTGCCCAATTATTCCAAACGTCGAGCTACATCGATCCGTTTGACCCAGGCAACACCATAACTACCCTTTCAATTGTCCGATGGAAAAAAGGTTTCGAAATGACGATCGCCAGACAATAAAATCATCATAAACTTTATTAAACATCAGTAATTAGACGAAAAACTTACGATTATCAAGTCCGAAAACACTTAAAACCATTGTCATCCATCGCCAAAACTGTCTTTACTCCAATTATTCGCTTTTCGTCAGTTGGCAATATTTCAAATTTATCTTCAAGCTTAATGCAGCCGGCGATACGGCGCTGAGCCAGCTCACCAATTTATTCTTGCTAAATATCAAAACCGATATATTTAAAAAATAAGGCAAGTACGAAAAATGAATATTTATCTATTACGTAATTTCGTTCACACCTCTTACACATGGTGATGAGCAATTCCTGTGACTTGCAAGGATGAAGTTGTAAAAAAGTTGTGCCGAGAATGGGATGAATCGCTTGGGACAATTCGTCGTAACCAAGGGTGTCCTGACGAACGAGTTTCTGAGCTTTCTCCACGCTAACTTTATTAACACCGGGGAAATCTGCAAATCGTCAAAGTTATCATTGTGACAACGATGTAATCAGTGAAGAGTATATGTTCGACGCAATTTTCCCAACGGAAGGAAAAATTGTGTGTTCTGCGAGGGAAAGAGTGCGCGAGAACGTCGCGAATAATTGAGGAGCAGAGAGAATTCCAAGAATTTAGAAGTGATCAGGTTTTAAAAAAAAACTGTACTTGAGTAAAAATGAAATCTTCCAGAAACCCTACATTTATATATAGAATGGAGGCATAAATCGTAACTATGTATATGTCGGGTACTCATGGATCTTTTGTCTACTTGCAGCACATACAACCCGATTGTTTACTGGTATAGAGGTATATATATGTATATAGATTTTCTCTGATGCGCTTCCAGCATCGCGCATAGTCCCACGTTCGTTTTGCTCCAAACCGTGGAACTCTCTCTCCCTCGCTCTTTCTCTTTTTCCCGTTTGCTGTTTTTTTCCCTCGACGTTGCTAACGCTCCCTCTCACGGTCGTCGACAACAAGACCCGCGAGGCGAATCGAGATACAACATCGAGACGGGACAGCATCTTAGCCCAGTTCGCGGATGAGCGTACGAACGACAATCGGAAAAAAAAGAGGAACAATCAGCACTACACGGCTGTACACTCGGGAACGGATTAAGGTCTAGTGGCGATCAGACGGCAATTCGAAAAGGAATCTCACTACTCCTCCCTCTAGCTACCTTTTTCTCTTCTCCCTGTGTCGGAGGAATTACTCGGTCCGTTAGTGGAATGATAATAACGCAATTTTACACTTGTACTTTCACGAGACCATTTTTCAAGACAGTGTTATTCGCTAGATGGTTTCTCGAGACGTATATTTGAATTTCAAGGGTTTGGTTTGAAAGTACATGAAAAAGTAGGTTTAAGGCAATAATAGTGTACTTGTTACTATACAAATCATAGATAAGAACCAATCCTGTTGACAATTATGGAAATGGTGCTCTTATTACTTTTTTTTTTTAGGTTAAAATCCATTTTACCCGGAGCTCAGCTATCCAGTTCGGTCAATTTGATGCTAAAACTTGTAGAACATTGTTATAACTCGCTACTTTGGAAGCACGATTGAAAATGGTATAAAAATGCTCCAGATAATACGATCTCAAGTCATCGCAACAATTCTGTAAACGCGAGTGCATTCGGGATACGATAGGATTCTGTTAAAAAAGTCGATAATCCCTGGAGAGACCGTTTTCCGAACGCACCCTGCTCGAATTCACTATACGTACACGAAGCGAAGTAGCGCCGCTTGCGGCGAGTTTTTGTACTCAGGAGATCGGCAACGGTCGATATAGTACGAAATACCGACACTTACCATCAGCGACTCGCACCCTTCGTCATGAAGAAGGTAATTACGGAGATAGTCATTACAAAATGATGGGACAAGGGGATTGAATGAGTAAAATTAATTTACCGGAAAACCAGGCGTTGAAGTAAATCACCGGAACCCCGTAGCTCATCGACCATAAAATATGATGTTCCGTCACGAACGGTTGTTCGGCATCGCAAGTGGCTTCGTAAGGGTCATTAGTATCGCAATTATCAATTCCTTCTTTCTCTTCTTCCATCTTGCTCTTATCGTCGATTTTCGAATCCAAATCATCGAGCAGATAATCGTTCGGTACGAATGTCTTAACTCGACGATACAAATATGCCTGGCCGGGTATCAACTGGTAACACACATATTTTTACGTCGATCAACATATTTTCCCGATGTATCGCCAATCTATTGTTCTCTGTTTAGGATCTCCTTGTCTACACGTGTCCTATATTGATCGTGCGGTATACCTTTTCCCCTCGTAGCTCCCAACCGTCCGATATCTCGTTCGAGACACGAACAAAAGTTTCCGCGTTTTCGAGAAACTCTTCCCAACTTATCGTACCCGGACCATCCATTTTCTCATTGGGTAATTTTTATTTATTCATTCAAACACGATCATTGTCAAAGTTTCCTGGCCTTTAGTTCTTCCTTTTGCTAATTCAGTACCTCAAGAATTCTGCAAAAAAAAAATAGCATTTATACGTATATGCATCATTCGCTCATTTTTATCGACATGAAAATAATGGTCTTTCTTGATTTTTTTTTTTTCATGCAATTTCACCCAAGTCTCTAAGCTGAAATGAAAAACATATAACTGGCAGAATCATCCTAGTAGACATGGTCTTTTCCTAAAAGCCAAAGGGGCTTGGACTCACGCCATATTCGGCACATAGAATGATGTGGGTTACGCCATTGTGCTTCTCAACAGTCGATATACTAAATACGACGTCGATTTCACGATAAAAATGAAAAAGGGGAAGCTGTACACCTGGCGGAACAGCCAGAGTGTCTCCCTATCCGGCCTCTCGTCGTACTCGTCAATTGTCGGCCATTCCGCCTCGGTTCTTTTCGGTTACGTTCGACAGGCTTCGGACACTTCACCCTCGCCTCCTTCAACCATTTTTAACATACCCAGTGGCCCGGTACTTTTCCGTGTATGTGTTAATCCGTATGTCTCATTGCGGTAGTTCGTAAGATCAACGATGTACGAGTATGCGTTTAGCTTTTTTTCCAGCCAATCGTATCTCGTTTTGCATCCCAGGGACGTAATTGTCGGGGGTACTTACGATTCTATTCAGAATGGAAGGAAAAATATTTTCGAAGAAAGAGAACAATACCTTTTTCCTATAGCATTAGATATTGTTAGAACTACGTTATTAAATGTAACACATTTTTTTTTTGTATTTTAATTCTGAATCCATAGTACTATAACGATTCAGCTGTTATAGTAAACTTCTTAATGTAATTCCTCAACCACATATTACTTCCTGAAAAACTTACTGATCGTCTAAGGAAAACCTTTTACTCCAAGGATGTAAATTAATAGGGGTAGACAAGAAAGAGTTCACTGATTACTCGGTCATAAACCGCTTTGTCATTATGTGGTTATGCGAGTGGTGGGGAAAGGCAACTATAACGACTGGCGAGGAACCCCCGATCAGTAATAGGGGTACTTACTTTAATTGTATTGTATGTACGTAAAATAAGCAGCGCATGTTTTCAGCTTTTTGGCCAGGTAGATTATATCTAAAATTTTACTTACAGGATTTCCAGCGTTCATTTTTGTGTATCTCTCGCTTATCTGAAATTCAAACGATGTATCAAGCCTTGGTAGTAACAGAACTAGTTAAATTAGGGCTAAAGTTTGAAAAATTGATTTTACCAACTTCTATTAACGCCTAGTTTAGGCAGCGACCGTAATTTAATATTAAAAAGATTAATGTGAAGAAAAAAAGGCGCCGGAACATTTATAAACGCTCCAGAGTCAATATTCACATTAATCTTCTTGAGTTACATATAAGTTAAGTTACGACCGTTGTATAAATCGGTGATAAACAAACCAGATGAAAAAAAAACCTCAACCGGGGCTCTTTTACCCTATTTAACTACTTCCCTGCATCGATGCACGAAGTTGCGCGCGCATCGCTAAAAAAAAGATCTTTGGCGTACGTGTGTGCGCGTTTCTTCGGGACTAGGGGCGCATGCGCGAGTGTCGAACCTCGTAAATAAAGAGAGAGCGAGAGAACACGAATGTCCGCCATTTTGGCACCGTTTCGATGCAATCTATATACAGACACGCTCCCCACAATCATATGCGATCCGAGCAGGGCAAGTAACCCCGACAAAGTACGGAATACTGCGTTGGTGTGCGTTAGCGAGTAATAAAACAGAGAGAGACAGAGAGGATTTTATTTTATAGGCGAGGGGACGCCGCGACGTATATCGAGGATTCGGTTGGTGCAGTGGCGTACCAAGCGGTGAGGGAAAGAATTAAACCGCCAGACAAAGAGAGAGATAAAAAATTGTGCAGCAAAGTATAGTTCGGGTGTAAGAGACAGCGATAGAGGAGACTGAGAGAGGCAAAGAGTTCCTCGATGAAGTAAGGTGCGACGAAGTAAAGTGAACGACGTGTCGAAGAGTTTTGTGTACGAACGTGTCGGAAGAAGAAACGAAAAGAAGAAAAATCTCGTTATCGAGTTGTTTAAAGAACTTTGCTTTCGGTTTTTTTCTGATTATCGCTCAACGATCAGTCAACTTGAAAGAAAATTGAAATGCACGCACACCCACACGCACAAAAATAGTCATTTATACCCGCAAAGAGTGATCCGCGTACAAAACAATATCGGTACTCTACTGTATTTATTGCCAAAACCAAACGAAATCCAGAAACAAGAAGCGAATGGCTGAAACCGAAAGTTCGGATAAAGAATTAAGAAAAAACTAACAAAGTTTGATTCGTCTTTTTAGAAAGAACGACGAAAACGTCGAAATATCGCGTTCAATTGAGTTATCCTGTTGACTGTGACGAGAAATCGCGTCGCCGGTGAAAACCGCAAGAGTGCGTGCGCGTGCGCCCTAAAAAAAAACAAATTCAGAGAGAGAGAGAGAAAATAACGTCGTCGTTGACGTCGTGGTGCGATGACGACGCTCGTCGTCTGTCGTGCGGTCTCGTGCCCGCGAAACAAGCCACGCGGACTTACCTCGAAACTATAGAGACAAGAATATAAAGGTTTGGGTAAACAAACAACAACGTCGTATTTGGAACAAGATTAAAAGTATCATTCGTCGTTTTTGACGCTACGTACCTGGGTGACGCGTCTTGTTTCACGTCCATCCGCGTCACAATCGTCACAATATCGGTTTTTGTTTCACCTTTCTCGTATCCTTTCGACCATTTCCTTTTTATTTGCCTGCCGGGGCCCTCCCCCCTCCTCTGCCCAATTCTCCGGATTTCGCAAATTCGTGATTTTTGACCTGTTACCGTAAGTCTCCCCCACCCCCGCGGACACAGCGATCTTTCTCTCTGTGTGTATTGTCCACGCACCATCGGCTATCTCGAGCGAAGACATTCTCACACCGCCCTACTCCTTGGCCCCTCAACCTTCTCCCCTCGCCGCTCTCCTTCCTCCGGCCATCCCTCGTCTCGTCTCTCTTTACGAGCGCGCCTCGGCCAGCTTCGAGACTCTGCCGTTGATCGGCGACGTTTTACACAATCGCCGGCCACGGCTTAGCGCGGAAAGTCCCTCGGACAGAAATAAAAGAGCGGAAAATATAAGGAACGATATACTTTTTTTTTTTGACGTGAAATCGTGGAGAACGTGCGACGATTTCAACGCCGAAGAGAAACACTTGACGAGACTCTTTTCGTTTCACGATATACAAACGGTGGCTATGTACGCCAAGGGAAAAGCGTCGGCTGTACCTTCGGACGGTCAAGCCAGAGAAAAGTAGGTGTATAATAATAATAATAATAATAATAATAGAAGTTAAGATTAATGGTAATATTTTTTTTTTCATGTTTATTTACGAAATAAGCCTTGTTTATGCCCAATACATTTTAAAGGCCAATGATAATCGATCGTGACTGTGTTATTCATTTATTGATTGACATCTATAATTTAGAAGAGTTTTTATATATATTTTCGAGCGTTAGAAGATCGAAATTCATAAGTGAATATTACAACTTGAAGTTTGCAGGTTAATGCTAACCGTTATTATTATTTTACGTTTTTTTTCACAGTAATCTGCGTGTTTATAGAAATTTAGAGTTTACATGTCGTGGCGTTGATTGTAATAATTGTGTTTATAAAAGCATTTTTGACGTTGAATTATTCGATTTATCGATATATCGATTTATCGATTGATATTTAAAACGTACGAAAGTTCTGCTTTTCTTACGATCGGGTTTGAAAGATATTTATCGTAATTATGAAAATTCGTAGTTTGCTCGAAATTCGAAACACCTGTACGGACAGTCAGCTCGAAATTTTCACGCGAAACTATTTTTTTTTCTTCTTCGATATTTTATTGCTCCAAAATTTGATTATTACAATATTTATTTGCTCCGGTGTGGAATTACTCAAAAATTTGATTATTACAATATTTAATAGCTCCAGTATGGAGTTACTAAAAAATTTGATTATTACAATATTTAATAGCTCCAATATGCAATTACTCAAAAATTTGATTATTACAATATTTAATAGCTCCTGTATGCAATTACTTAAAAAATTGATACTTACAATATTTATTAGCTCCGGTATGGAATTACTCAAAAATTTGATTCTTATAATATTTAATAGCTCCAGTATACAATTACTCAAAAATTTGATCATTACAATATTCAATAGCTCCAGTGTGCAATTACTCAAAAATTTGATTATTACAATATTTAATAGCTCCAGTACGCATTTACTCAAAAATTTGATTATTACAATATTTAATAGCTCCGGTATACAATTACTCAAAAATTTGGTTATTACAATAATTAATAGCTTCAGTGTGCAATTACTCAAAAATTTGATTATTAAAATATTTAATAGCTTCAGTGTGCAATTACTCAAAAATTTGATCATTAGAATATTTAATACCTCTAGTATGTAATTACTTAAAAATTTGATTATTACAACATTTAATAGCACCAGTATGCAATTACTTAAAAATTTGATTATTACAATATTTAATAGCTCCAATATGCATTTACTCAAAAATTTGACTATTACAATATTTAATGGGTCCAGTATGCAATTACTTAAAAATTTGATTATTACAATATTTAATAGCTCCAGTATACAATTACTTAAAAATTTGATTATTACAATATTTAATAGCTCCGGTATACAATTACTTAAAAATTTTATTATTACAATATTTAATAGCTCCAGTGTGCAATTACTCAAAAATTTGATTATTACAATATTTAATAGCTCCGATATGCAATTACTCAAAAATTTGATTATTACAATATTTAATAGCTCCGGTATGGAATTACTCAAAAATTTGATTATTACAATATTTAATAGCTCCAGTGTGCAATTACTCAAAAATTTGATTATTACAATATTTTATAGCTCCGGTATGCAATTACTCAAAAATTTGATTATTACAATATTTAATAGCTCCAGTATGGAATTACTAAACAATTTGATTATTACAATATTTAATAGCTCCAGTATGCATTTACTCAAAAATTTGACTATTATAATATTTAATGGGTCCAGTATGCAATTACTTAAAAATTTGATTATTACAATATTTAATAGCTCCAGTATACAATTACTTAAAAATTTGATTATTACAATATTTAATAGCTCCGGTATACAATTACTTAAAAATTTGATTATTACAATATTTAATAGCTCCAGTGTGCAATTACTCAAAAATTTGATTATTACAATATTTAATAGCTCCGATATGCAATTACTCAAAAATTTGATTATTACAATATTTAATAGCTCCGGTATAGAATTACTCAAAAATTTGATTATTACAATATTTTATAGCTCCGGTATGCAATTACTCAAAAATTTGATTATTACAATATTTAATAGCTCCAGTATGGAATTACTAAAAAATTTGATTATTACAATATTTAATAGCTCCAGTATGCAATTACTCAAAAATTTGATCATTACACTATTTAATAGCTCTAGTATGCAATTACTTGAAAATTTGATTATTACAATATTTAATAGCTCCAGTGTGCAATTACTCAAAAATTTGATTATTACAATATTTATTAGCTCCAGTATGCAATTACTTAAAAATTTGATTATTACAATATTAAATAGCTCCGGTATGCAATTAGTCAAAAATTTGATTATTACAATATTTAATAGCTTTAGTGTGCAATTACTTAAAAAATTGATTATTACAATATTTAATAGCTCCAGTACGCATTTACTCAAAAATTTGATTATTACAATATTTAATAGCTCCGGTATACAATTACTCAAAAATTTGGTTATTACAATATTTAATAGCTCCAGTATGCATTTACTCAAAAATTTGATTATTACAATATTCAATAATTCCAATATTCAATAATTCCAATAATTAATTGCTCGAAAATTTGCTAGGATCTTGCATACAGTTATTATTGAATTTATAATTTACCACGTAACGTCATTACTATGCTAAAAGCATTGTTATTTTCAAACCACACCGGCTCTTCGACTTATTCCTATAGTTTTACTTTTTATTGTTTATTTCACTCGATCTATGCATACGCGTTGTCTATTTTTGTTCCTAACAACAAATAACACATATATTTTGGAGGCAAACAAATCATATGATCAAATTTCGTGGTTCTATTCAATGAAAGTATGCCACGGTCGTTATAAATAGTATATACATAAACATATAGGCAATATATGTAATATACACATAAACACACACACACACATATATATATATATAAACTACGAAGTTACATTTTATAGGATTGAAATAGGCCCGAGTAACGAACTTTCTCGTCAGGTTGTTTCTCCTCGTATCTAATATTGTGTATACACGTATACACACAAAGTGTATAAAGAGCCAGGGCAATATTCTCTGGAATTATATTCGCTTACATGGGATAGTACACGCTCGAAGCGTCAGATACGGAGAGGAGGCACTGTCAGTCACGTAAATACACACGTGACACTGTAAACGTCGTTATTGAGAACCACTGGCGACGTTCCAGATAACCAAAGGAACGAACGACACAACGGACGAACAGACGAAAGACTATGTCGTACCAGCTACATAGGCTGCGTTCCTTTATTCAATTTTTCATCGATTTTTTCTTCTTTTTCTCACCATCGCGTTTCTTTTTAATACAACGCGCGGGAACAAGACGGAATGATCGAAAGCCGAATTAAGTGAACGCAGCCATAGTCTTCGTTCTACGAAATCCTCCCTTTCTCCGGATGTACGAACTTCGCCTTCTTCTTCTTCTTCTTCTTCATTTCTCCTTCTCACGCAAATATCTCACTTTGTTTTCGCCTCCTCTTTCCCTCTCATCGTCTTCTTCGTACCGAGAGACTAAGTATATAAATATATATATGTATATACATACCCTTATATACATCTGTGCATTTCTATATATGTATCGCTATGTTTTTAGTATATATTAAACTATCTACATAGTTTTATGTACAATAGTGTATATATATATATCTTTATATATATATATATATATATATATATAGAAAAAGTACATTTGTACACATACACACACCAACGAGCAACCATTCTTCTCGTTCGACCGGGAGATTCCGTTAGAAATTACGTCGGGTCGTTGACACGATGCCGATTAATGCATCTCAAGCAGAGCGGAAATTATCGAACGTATATATATATATATATATATATATATATATATATATATATATATGTAGCGAGGTAGAGATTGCACTTGAATTACACAATTGTTGTATACGAGTTTTCCGAAACATTTTTCTTTTCTCGAGATTGATCGTCGACAAAGTATCGGAGAAATTTCTGTCCTTGATGATAACAATCCGGAATTAATTAGGATGTTGACGATTTTTTTTTGCATATGGTTGTATTAACGATCAATTTTATTAGTGATTTATCAAAGTCTGTTTACTGCCATGGAATTGCTCCGGAACAATATATTCTGCGCAATGGAAAAAAGTTCAGAACTTCTTTTAGGAGATATCGTATTTACAATGGGGGATGGAAAAGTTTTCGTTGGTCAGTTTGATGAGGAAATATACCCTGTTTGCGATCACTGTGATATTTAGAAGGTCCCGATTGAAGCCCGACGTCGAACCGTTAAGATAGAGAAGTTTAGTAATGTTGCGAATTATTTCGGGGAAATATTTCCTGATTCTGTGGGATATTTCATAAAAATTACGTTGGTTTTTCCGATTTTGCTGAATTTTTGGGACATGGACTGTTGTTAAATATAGAATATTGTAGTAACGTCATGGTTTACTGTGGCAAAAATCCCCGAATCGTTTCGTATTTATTATTTATTTTTTCAATAAAAATACCGAATATTTATAGGTAATTATGATAATGTCAGAATGATTTCTACATTATTATAGCATTTTTTTTTGTTGGTCGTCAAAAAAATGACGACATAAGTTGCAACTCGAAAAAACGAAGAAAAAATAAAACCAATTCCGTAACGTACGTATTTCAATGTTGCAAAATTCGTTGTTTGTGTTACAGATTGGCTCTTTATGTTTACGAGTACCTGCTTCACGTCGGCGCGCAAAAAGCTGCTCAAACATTCCTGTCAGAGGTAATTTCATTGAAGTTGCAAAAATTACGAGATACATCGGAACTCGTATTTTTTTCATCGAAAAAGAATTTTCGTTGCATGCTTAATTCCGCTTGTTTTACTTATCGAGAATTTTAATTCTTATATTATTTTTCTTGCAGATACGATGGGAGAAAAATATAACGTTGGGCGAACCACCTGGGTTTCTACATTCTTGGTGGTGGTGAGTTGAAATTTATTGTATTTTTTTTTTTACGCCTAATCGAACCAAGTCATTCAACGGGAACGGTAAAGTTCAATTTTCGTTTTTTTTTTAAACAAATGAGCAATTATTATGATTTTTGTTGTTGATGTTTTTGTTCAGTGTCTTCTGGGATCTGTATTGCGCAGCACCGGAACGACGTGATTCTTGCGATCACAGCAGCGAAGCCAAAGCTTTTCACGACTATGTAAGTACAGAGCCGCTAAAATACATGCAATTAAACGTGTACCCAAGTTTTGTCACAATTTTTTTTGTATCGACGTGAATTTTTCGTTTTTTCCTTCTTTCAGGGATTCGTGAACAGTGGTTATGGCGTTAATGGTATTACACACGTAAGTATCCATGACCAAAAATTCACTTTACACATTTTCATAACGTTAATCACTTGGAAAACAAAAAAAACTCTTAACATAAAACTTTCCGGCGTTTTGGAAAATTTCACACATATTGGCATTCGATAGTCGAAAGTAAAAAAAAATCCTAAAAACAGTTTCTCGTGCGAGGAAGGATTTAAAAAAAATTCACGCAGGAAAGTCCGAATGAGTATTCAAAATCGAGGACCTTTTGTTATAATTCGAGAATTTGGTCTCTTCTCGATTGTAATAACGAAAATTCTTAAATATCAACATTTTGCCAGGGGGCATGATTAATAAGAGAACGAAAAAAGTAATAAAGAATCGACGAAATGTTGTCGTTGCTGGTCGAAAAAAAAACATTGAAAAATAATTGCAGAATGCTGGACCAGCACCATCTCCACTGGGACAGATGCCACCGAACGATGGCATGCCTGGTGGACCTATGCCACCCGGATTCTTTCCCGTAAGTCCACAAAAACTCGAATGCTCACATTAATTTTCTGATCTCGATTTGAAATATCAACGATTTTCTATTTCGAATTAAAGGATAATAAATTCTCTCCGTACAGAGAAAAAAAAACACCTAATCGTGATCTAGAAAAAGAAAGAACAAAATTGTCATCGTACTTCGTTGAAAGAAACGAAACAAAAATGTCTCGCGACATCAGAAATTTTCACATCCAAATCGAATAATTATAATTAAATAAATACACACGTGAACTTTGGCGAGCCGACGTTCGATCGAACGGACCAACAGGTACATCAACGAAAGAAAACATTTAATATCTCTCTGATACGATGCACGCTGTACATAAATGTGAACGAATGGTTTCTTTTTTTTTTATTTTTTTTTATAATTCCACAAATCCAAGAATGAATTCAACAGCGAAGAAACGAAAATTTCGTAAGATATTTTGATGAAAAAAAAAAAAAACAAAATTATCGCCACGGTAAATCATAAACTTTCTTGATCGAATGAATTTATACATTTCACGAATGTGTCGAGCATCGTTCTGTTGTTTACAAAGAATTAAAAAAAAAAAAAACAAATTCCGAATGAATCGTCATCCACTTTTAGGTCAGAAAATAATTTAAGCAAGTACGTCTAATGCCTTCCTGGTCAAATCGTAGTGTGGAAAAATTGGAAAATTCTTCAACATACAATTCTATTCTCGCATGAAAATATTAGTAAATTAGTGAAAAAAAGAAGTTTACTAAATTTGTTGAGAAGTTACAAATTTTTAATAATAGGCCTCGGTGATTTGAATTTGCAAAGGAGAAAAGCGACATTGCGAAAATATTTTCTTAAAAAACTTGAAGAAAAACTATTATTTAACAAGTTTTTATCGTTATTATGATAAAATGATAATTATGGTTAAAACTCAATAATCGTAGTATTTTCTATGTCAGCTCGTTTTTTCCTCCTCCGTCAAATATTTAGCTCATTGAGATGCACCATAATTTGTCATGACTTAAAACGTTTGGATGAGATGCTACTGCACATTCTTAAGGGTGAACACCACTGTGACCCCCTGTTTTTTTCACATTGTTCAAGAATTTTTTTTGTGGAAAAAAAAAGAGATATTCGAAAAATTTTGTTGGGTTTTGTTCCTTGTTTATTAATGTATCAAAAAACATTTTTTTCACATTTTTCACGCCGCATGGTGGCGCTGGGGAAGCTCTCGCGTCAGGTGCTGTCATCTCCGCGGCACGCAGCAGAACTCTCTTCAACGTCGATCTGAAAAAAAAATACCGAGTGTTTTCGTTAATAATATGATATTTTGAAGAGAAGTACATAGGGATTTGGAAAAATATTGTTTTAAAAAAAATTAACTTTAATTTCAAAGGCGTGCCTATTTTTTTTAAAACAATATTTTTCCAAATCCCTATGTACTTCTCTTCAGAATATCATATTATTAACGAAAACACTCGGTATTTTTTTTCAGATCGACGTTGAAGAGAGTTCTGCTGCGTGCCGCGGAGATGACAGCACCTGACGCGAGAGCTTCCCCAGCACCACCATGCGGCGTGAAAAATGTGAAAAAAATGTTTTTTGATACATTAATAAACAAGGAACAAAACCCAAAAAAAAAGTTTCGAATATCTTTTTTTTTTCCCACAAAAAAAAAATTCTTGAAAAATGTGAAAAAAAAACAGGGGGTCACAGTGGTGTTCACCCTTAAATTATACTCAATTTTTTTTTATCTATTAATAACGTGAAAAAACATTTTTTTTTCTTCATTTCGACCAATTATTTGACTAGGAATTGAATAGCCCTACTTCCTTAAGACCATTTACATATAAAATTAATAATAGACCTTTTACGTCCTCGTCAATTTCGATAATTATCTTAAAAACGCGTGTTACACTTGATTCAAATCTTTCATTATAATACGAATATTATAACACGCGACAGTATCTCGATGCCGAGTGAATATAGAAAAATGTGTGTGATACATATATTTGTTGCGAAGAAAATTTGCAGTCTAGGGTCAAACGGGCTGTGCCGGTTGAAGATTTGAAAAATTTCTCTCGTTAAATCGTTTCTTTATTTATGTTAGAGTTTTGAAACAAGTGTACGTCATTGAAAAAAAAAGATAGAAAAAAGACCGTCTTGTGCTATGCTTGACAAATATTATCCTTTTTTTTTACTTGCTCCATCTCTTTTATATATATGTACAATTATTCTCATGTGTATATATGTTCACTCTTGTAAATCACAATGTCCGTAACACTCACTGACTAACATCGATTCGATGTTGTGATTTTCCTAATGTCAACTGATCGTATAGATGTAAACGTATAGTATAGAGCCCTTCAAAATTATTCATTAGCATATTTTTAGAGTCATGAAAATTCGTTGAAAAAGTCGATTTAATGATCGATCGGCCATGAAAAAGTTCACTGCACTGTTCTGATATGAAAAAAAAAAAGAAAAGAGAAACAGCCTGCCTAGACACTAGATGAGCATAAATCCTGATGTAACAAATATTCACACACATCGTTGCATCGACAAATGGGGTAAATCATTTTTTTGTGTTCGAAGAATTAAAAAAAAAAACGTAACATCGCTTCCGGTCATATTTGTGTCGTTTCGTTCATTGCTGCTCGTATCCATCACACGCTGAAAAGTAAATAAGCATCCTTGGTGGGAATCAATTCGTCCGGCATAATTTTATCTTTGTATCTTGCGAGCAATATCTTTTCAAACTTCTTGTCTGTTCATTGACGTGATGTAATTTTTAACCAGTGACACGACGCGTTCTCTCATTATCAAGTGATCATATTCTTTTTTTTCTCCTCTTTACCCGGAAGTTCGTCGATGATGGGGATAATCTGATTTTCGAATCACTCTACGATGTAACAAGATTTCGATTTTTCCTTTTTTTCGTTAACATCTCGATTGTCCAATTTTTTCGAGCATCTCATTTTTTCCTCTCAAATACATCAACGCATTCAATTAAAGTTTATTGAATATTCGTAATTAATAAATCGGATGATAAAATCGCTATTTTGTCGTGATTCGAAAATTTCATTGATCCCTAACCATTGTCCATTAACCATTGTTCGTAATATCCACGGGAACTCTAACTCTTGTCGCTGATGTGGAAAATCCCAATTTTCGAATCGCAATTTCGATTTTTCAACTATTTTTCGAATTCTCGATTATTCGAATATAAGCCAAATTGAATATTGATAATCGATAGATGAACAAAATAAAATGATAATTTCTTTCGTGATTCGAAAATTAGATTTTCTTCGTGTCCCCTATAAAGTTCATTTACCCTACTATCGTAATTTCTACGGGAACTCTAACTTCCATCATTAACGCGGAAAAATTGAATTATCGAATCACGATCCAACGATTGAAATTTACAATTTTCATTTTTTCTTGTTTACTTCTCAATTATCCAATTTTGTCTGCAACGAAATGAAACGGCATCAATGTTGTCGACGAATAAAATTCAAAGTAAAAAAAAAAATCATAATTTTATACGTGATTCGAGAATTAGATTTTCTCTCGTTCCCCACAATTTTATTAACCATTATCGTAATTTCTCTATCCCGTGCCTTTTTATTCCGACATTAGTATATTATAAATAGTTGTTTGCCTGGATCGCAGTGTTGCTACATGTCTGTCGTTTGCGTTGCTTGTTGCAGAACAACTCGACAATGCGACCATCTCCGCCCACACACCCCTCATCACAGCCATCCCCCCAGCACCCCCAGCCACCCCCGCCCCCACACTCGCAGATGATGTCCACCCAGGTAAGCATCATTCGACACACAATAAACTCTTTCTTTCTCTCTTTCTCTTCACGCAACGTTGCGAAAATTAACGGAGAAAAATTGTTGAATTTTTTTTTTTCCGATCGTCAAATTGAGCCACATTATTATGATTTCGCTTCGAAATTTCATCACATAGAAATAAATTTTACTTCATTACGAGAATTTACGTAAACTTGAGATTTAAATAATATTTAAATACTGAAATTAAAAAAAATTCAACCCCTGATTTTTCTTCGTGCATACATACACTCACACACACACACACACGAAGAACTCAATCGTTCCGCTCTCTCATCGATCCGTCACAAATATCATGATCGTACATGTGAATCGTTATTTATCATTCTGTATCATTCTTTAAATGTCTGTTCCATCGGGGATTTTTTTCTTAACCGCTTAATTCTCCAGATCACGTAATCGTTATCTAATCGTGTGTTGTTCATTTTTTTTAAGCAAAGTGAATCAATCGTCGTGCATAATATTTCTCGTTGTTTCGCGAATATCGTGAAAACATTTCCAATAATCAAAATTGTAACGATTGACGTTGTATGAGAAATTGCACGTCGAATCGCCTTACACACTTTTAACATTACGATAATATTTTATTGGATTGTTTTTTTTTTTTTTTACTAACGTGATACACCAACTGTTTTCCGGATAACATTTTTCTGTATTATACCAATATGATAGTGATGTAGCATGAAACGATTTTAGAACGAGTTCTCGTGATTACGTGTACACACTGCCAAGGTAAGGGGTTTGTCCTTGTTACGCTCGTAGTCGAGCGGATACATGCTCATTTGTATGAGAAATAAAAAAT
The DNA here is from genome assembly GCA_958009045.1 of Oxytorus armatus. Lineage (NCBI taxonomy): Eukaryota > Metazoa > Arthropoda > Insecta > Hymenoptera > Ichneumonidae > Oxytorus > Oxytorus armatus. The sequence continues at coordinate 15,262,480 of OY253752.1, forward strand.
AATCAAATAAAATAAATGATTCGTCGCAACAGGTAAGAATAGAGTGTTAAGTTTACAATCAATCATAACTTTGTAAAAAGTGTTTCAAGAAAATTAATTCTATTCCAGTGTCCAGAGCCCAGTAAAATTGTTAATTCGGTTGAAATAAATGAAACAAAAGTCGAATAATTTATCGAAAAGTTATTTTTAATATCAAAATTAATGGCCATCTTTAAAAGTGCAGTCGTACTGTCGAATTAAAACTTTTATATTTATAATACTTGATTATCTTTAATATTTCATTTCAATATTTGCGTAACTTTTTTTCGTATTTGGTGTAGTTTTTATTTGTTTTATTTCGCTAGCTCTCATGAAATAACGTTGTCTTTTTCGTTACATACGAAAAATTCTCGTGATTTTTATCCTCGTACCAGTTTTGCCCAGCCCTCTGTCGAAAAGTCCTTTGATGAAATAAACGACACTTACTAAATAACATCAGCGCGAGTTACGAGAATCTTTGATCCTGACGAAATTGTTAAACATTCGCGTTTTATTGTTACAGTTTATGGGACCTAGATATCCCGCAGGACCAAGACCCGGTGTGCGTATGCCACAAATGGCAAATGAATTTAACGGGGTAGGTTCGACGTTTTCGGGACAAAACATCCACTACGTCCAAAATTTTCATAAATATTACGACAATTGTGAATCCTTAACTTATAAAATCGTTTTTTTTTTAGCCACCCGGACAGCCCATGATGCCAAACAGTATGGATCCAACGAGACAAGGTAAGGCAATTCGTTTGCTCGCTAATTTTTAATTAGAGAACAAAGAAACCGAACGAAAACCCTATTCTGTCTTCATTTTGTTCCTTTTTGGTATTGGCAAGCGTTTCGAAAGGAGAATGACTTAGACGCATGAGTATCAAAAACCACACAGCAAAGAAAATAAATAAATGAACGAGTAATATACATATAGATATATATAGGACGTTCAAGGCTAAATCGACAGATTTTTGACGCTCAACCATTTTCCAATGGTTACGCGAAATGGCCATTGCGCGCCAATTTTTAATTTATTTTTCTCGAAAATTCATTCGATCATCAGGAAAAACTTTATTAATCGACACTGTTTTTTTTCTCTCGAGATTCTCCGTTGTTTGATAATTCACAATTTCACGAACCGCAAATAACGCGAGGGTGCGACCAGCGGTTGGGAACGGGGGATTGGATTCAAATTCAAAATAATTAAAAGTAGCTCGGGGTAGATAAAGGTAAAAAATTTGGTTTTTTACCCTTAAACCTTTTGCGTGGCTAACGAAATCATTCTTCGAATCTCACAAAGCGGCAAGCGTTGGAAAAACAAAAATTCATACTCCCACTTCTGTAACCTCTACACCGGAGAACGATTTTTTTCTTTTACAAAAATATAAAAATCGAATGGTTGCGGTCTTAGCGTCGACGTGCAACATGTTGAAATGAAGAAAAATTGAAAAATGTCAAAGTTTACGAACCTGTCGATTTTTCCCGGAATGTCTCATATACATATGTGTGTACATGTGTAATTACCTTTTTTTTTTCTTCTAAATAATTAATTAATTCTAAATTGGATTGGATTGCTGTGATGTGGAGTGGATTGGTTTTTGAACTTGGAATCCAGTTACGAACAGTGGTGAAGAGCGACGATTGTGTATTTCGTCGATTAAGAATTTTTCGTTATTGAAAACATTTTTGACGACGATTACGCGAGAACGGACGATCGTCGCGAAAAAAAAATGCAAAAGAAAAAAAAACAACATAATGTACCACTGCGAGATAACTTGGCTCTGCCGCCATAAACTTGACCTTACCTACCTGCCGTACTAATGTGTGCTCTTGTGTTCCTCAGGCGAAGCCGGAGAGTTTGTAGGGTGGCAAGGTAGGAAGCAAAAACCCAGCAACCGAATCACACTCACATGACTTAGTCAAGCCTAACTTCTCAATAGATTTTTTTTAATCAATTTTTTCGTTTTTTTTTTGTTTTTCGTTTCAATTTCCTCTCTATACGCCTCTTTATTGTTTGTCTCTTCTACAGCCAACGAGTCACGCTATACCAGCTTTTATCTTGTGTCGCAAAGATCGTTTATCCTGTTGTCTCTGACATTCTCGTAAATTAGGTGTTATTTTTTTGAAGGTTGGAAAATATTGCAAGTCTATATTGTTGAAAAATCGCGCGATATTCGCGTAATTCGAAATTGGAATATTGTTTTTTAAAATTTGTTTCTTTTTGAATATTGTCTTTTTTTTTTTTAAATCTCGACCAACGATTTATACAGCCGTTAAATTGGTCGTTCAAAATAATAACAAAATTAACAACGTCATGATGTGAAACACTGTTGTGATGAAAAATTTTGTGATTCGGGTGTACGTGTATACGTGTAAAACAATGGGAATGGCCGACTATCGTGAAATTGAACGTTCGAATTACCGTGAAATTTAACGAAATATTGTTTCGATCGATTGAACGACGCGAAACGATAAGCCCTCGCGGTAAAATGAGAGAAAAGAAACGAACGGAAAACAACAACAACAAAAAGTCAAAGAACGCGATGATTCATTTTACAAGTTATAACACAATTTTTTTTCTCCATTTTCTCACGATTCCCATATCGGGACTAAAAGTGTTTCATACGCTTCCTCGCTGTAGCTTGTTCCTTTCTTTTTTTTTCCGCCAGTTCATTTGCGCTTCCAAAACATTGCGGAAAAAAATAAACTCCAGTTTTATTTTGCCGGAAAAAAAAATCACATAAAAAAAATTCAAACGGGAGACCGTTCAAAATTTTTCAGTCACGTAAAAAAAAAAAATTTAGATTTATATTTAAAAAATTGTAGGATGTTTGACTTTATAAAAATATTTTCTTTATCTTGAAAAATAGCATGTTCGGCATTTTTTTTTCGTATTTCAAGCTACCACATTTTTTCGGATAATCGTAGTAGCATTTCCAACAATGGCTCGTTTAGAATTTTCCATACGACCGTTTTTTCTTCCGGGCGATTTAAAAGGAATCGTGGAGGCCAGTCCCTTGAATTCCTCATTGTCGCGGTTTCCCGGAAGTTCAGTTATATGTCGAGGAATGGGGGAAGAAAAGCAAAAAATTACATGTCGTTCCGTGCCGTTCCCATTTCTCTCCAGCATGTGCCTCCTGCCGTGTCACAAATGTGTGTGTTTATCATTTATACCATCTCGCTAAAATTGAAGCATGCTTATTGTTCCACCGTTACAAGACCCCCCAACCCTACCCCCGAATTTCCCGAGTCAACACCCACCGATCTTGCTTATTGTATCTATATGTTGCGAATTTTGTGCAAAGAGTGTGCGGGAATCTAAACAGGAATCGATTATTATTACGATCCGAATGCACGAGTGATCGGGAACGACGAAGTGCGTTTAATATCACTCGATTAATTATTGTTTTTTGAATCCCGTCACGCTTTGCAGCCAATTGTACAAATAAACATTTAGCAATCTAGTGATTAACAGTTAAAAAAAAACAACAACAACAGTCGTATACGAAATTTCGTAGGAGTAGTTAATTTTGTTTTTCTTTTTTTTTTCTTCAAATCGGTAATTACTGACGAAGGCTTTCTCTTTCTGTAGGACCTCCGGGCATGAATCCCATGAATCCACGGATGAATCCACCGAGAGGTCCGGGTATGGGTCCAATGGGACCTGGAAGTTACGGTCCCGGTATGCGAGGACCACCACCCAACAGTAGTTTAGGTCCCGGTGGACCGGGCGGACCTGGTATGCCACCTATGAGTATGACAGGACCGGGAGGTAGGCCACAATGGCAACCAAACACATCTACGGTATGTTGATCATGCACGATACTTTTCATCTTAAAAATTATCTTCTTTATCCGTCTGACGAACGTACATACCGAATGTTCATTAATTCGCGATCACACATCTCTATAACACTTCCGGTATAAAAAAAAAAAACGTTTTTGTCGAATTTCTTCGCCAAAAAACCTAAAGTACCTTCGAGTAACCCCGATAAATTAACGTTAAAACAGTACGTAACAATTCTAAAAAAAAATGAAACAAAACTTCCTCTGACAATTTTTGTTTTTTTTTTCTTTAAATATATATATTGTTAAAAAATGATCTTCATTTATCTATCTAACAAACGTACATACTCAATATTGATTAATTCATGTTCACACATCTTTATAAAAAAACGTTTTTGTCGACTTTCTTTGCCAAAAAACGTAAAGTACCTTCGATAACATCGATAAATTCACGTTAAAACGCCAACGTAACAATTTTGATCTAAAAACACAAAAATTCCTTCTGACAATTCTCATTTTTACTTTCTTTATATATTTCGTTTAGCCAATGAATTATTCATCATCGTCGCCGGGTAATTACGGCGGTCCACCGGGTTCGACAGGTCCGCCCGGTCCCGGTACACCGATAATGCCAAGTCCACAAGACAGTAGCAACAGCGGTGGTGAAAATATGTACACCATGATGAAACCCGTACCTGGTGGAAATATGCCCGGGGTAAGTAGCTACGGAGGACTTTTAAAAAAATTCAATGCCCCCCCCGCGGTTTCTTTTCATTCAATAATAATCACGCTCGTAATTATGGAAATTACCCTGGTAAACGTTTTACTCTTTTTTGCCCCCCGCCCTCCCGCCAATAGGATTTCCCAATGAGCGGAGGACCCGAGGGTGGTCCGATGGGTCCAATGGGACCGAACACAATGGGTCCTGTATTGAACGGCGACGGTCTCGACGGTATGAAGAACAGTCCGGCGAACGGTGGTCCTGGAACACCGAGAGAAGACAGTGGAAGTGGCATGGGTGACTATAATCTCGGTGGTTTCGGCGGTCCCGGCGAGAATGTGAGTATGAGCAGGTTCTTTAACGAATCACTGTACAGTCAGTGATGATTACGATAAAAAAAAAAAACAACAACAACAACAACAACGACAAAGAAACAAAAAATATAATGTAGCTACGGGGGTACCGAGTAGGAATTAACGACGAATCTTCGCGTATCCTCAAAACCGCTACTTGCACACGGTCGATTGGGTACGCGAAGATAATTACGTTTGGACTCGTTACGGTAAACGCGCGTAATCCAAAATCATGCGCATACATTTTAACAAGCGACAAAAAGCTCAGGTATCAAGTAGAAGAATGAAACAACGACAAAAAAAACAAAAATACAAACAAACAACGAAGAGCAATGAAATTATTTTGTCTGATAAAATTGCGCGACGCTAATTCTCAATCTTCGACTCATTCCAAATGGCGCTGTGCGAATTACAAATTCCTCTGTAGCACAAGACTGTCTTAGGTTTCGTTTGTTTCTTCGGCGACCGATGCGACACATGTAAAAATCCTTGGTTCACACTGCTTTTTTTTTTCTTTATTTTTTCGACACTTTTCATTTACCGGAAGAAAAAAACCAAACTATTGTACACACAAAGGTTGGATGCGTAAAATAAATTATCGATCCGTTATCCCGAGTTTCGAGATAATTCGAATTTAATGGGGAAGCTCCAGGATTGAAAGGGACTACGTATAATTCAGCGGAAAACTTTTAATTTGTTTATCTTTTTTTTTCTGTTATTGCCCATGAGTCAATCAAGCAACGTCTCTTATGGACCTAGTCGTACACTCAAATCGACAAGCAACAATGCTATCATTTGTGGTTGTTTTTTTTAAATTCAACTCCTTTCGCAATTTTTAATATTTCAACTTGAAATTTTTCTCGGATGACTTCACCGATGACGAGGATAAGATCCTCGAGACTTTACAAAGACTTGTACGAAATTATCAATATCGTGAAGTTCAACATATTGTGTGTCTGTAAGCCTTTTTCTTTTTGCATTTTCTTAAAATTGCAAAGTATTCCACAATTTTGGACGTTTTGTGAAACTTGTCTGACATCCTTGGGAAAGAGAGAGAGAGAGAGAGTGAGTGAATGAGTGAGTGGGTGAGTGAGTGAGTGAGTGAGTGAGTGAGTGATTGAGTGACTGATCCTTCTTCTGGGATTTATGATTTTTTCCTTTCGAGCCGAGCGGTAAAATGAAAATAGTCCTGAAAAATTTTATTTATTGTGCTTGCTTGAAATACAAAAACTTGAATGAGTTTCTGCCATGGTGGGTTTTTTCGTTTAGTCACTTGGTAACCAGTAAAAAAAATTATTTGCCAAAATTAAGAAAATTGCTTCAGTCAAGTAAAAATTGTCAATTTTGAGCATTAGCTCGTAACGAAAATGTAAAATTAAACTGAAACGTGATAAATTTTCGACCTTGTTGCAGCAGTTTTTTTAAAATAATCTTGTACTTCTCAAAACAAGCGAAATTTCTAAAAAATAGTATTTTCCAAAATTTCCCAATCAACGAATGTCAGCGTTCCATATTTTACCTCGTGCTTTTGCACTGACCGTAATTCTTTAGCGAGAAAAAGTATCTCGATGAGCAACGAAATAAAAAAAAAAAGTCGTTTTTTTTTGTCTAATTACAAAAAAATTTTGTATTTCGAGTTAAAACATACATTTCTCATTTAACGAACTAGCTGTTTGCTAAGCGAATTTTTGTACGAAAATTCGAAGATATATCTCTCACCGTACTTTTCTCCCTGGAGCATCTCCCTTAAACAATGAACTTTGGGGTCAGGTTTCAATTGTTTCGGAGGTTGAAAAAAAAAAAAAAAAAAAACACTACATTACGTGCACGTTCTGTATTTCTCGACAGTTTTTTTAAAACTCAATACTCGCCTTGGATCCAGCTTCAAGTTCATAGACGTCGTAGAGACTACCCCCGATTAATCACACAATGAGGAAGCGATGATTCGTGCGAAACCGCTAGAGACGAGAGAACACATGTGTCCCGTGTGTATGTGTGTGTGCGTGGGGCGCGTCCGTGTGTGTTTGTGTTTAAAGCGTCCCGTAGAGGAAAGTCGTTTTTTTTTTCGTCATAAAATTAATTTTGATATTAATCGTGACTGCCCGCGACACACAATACGCTGCATTTCATTTCAATTTTCTTTCTTTTTTTCTCGGTTTTCCTCCATTCACATCTGTTTCTCAATCGTTTCGAGCCCCCTTGGCGTTCATCCCTATATAATAATTCTTTGGACCTAGCATTTAAGGTTTTTACGTTGTTAAAGAAGCAAGTTACTTAATTGCCATAAAAAAAAAACCACTATGTATATGCTTCGCTGATAGTCCCAAGGTTGAGAACTATTTTTTCCTATTCTTTTGTTATTCTATCAACTCGGTCTTTTTTGTCATTATATATTCAATCAAGGCGGGTCTTAATAATTACGCGCCTTTCGTTGGACCCCCCCCCCCCCCCCCTCCCGGGCCGCAAGACTATCTATATTTATTTTAAAAACGATTGAATAACGAAACGAACGAAGGACAAAAGAAAAACAAAAGAAGACAAATTAATAAAAAATACTTAGCTCTTAAGCGAAGGTGCCTGAAAGGCTGTTACTCGTAACTGTCCACCACTGTGATTTGGTCGCATAATTTTCTTAACTCGATTTTCCGTTTTTTTTGTTTAAATACATATATATCTATATATACACTGTATGTGTGTGTGTGTCTCTCTCTCTCTCTCTCTTCCTCTCTTTTTCTCTCGTTATCGTACATATATTTGCATGTATACATACTTTTTTTTTTGTAATCTTAATCGCAAGCACCGTCAAGTTTGTTGTCCCATTATGGAGTAATCGATTTTCTCGATTTTTTACGCTTAAGTTATTGATGTTATTATTATTTTTTTAATCAACTCATCTTGCCAATTTTTGATAAACTTTTCTCAATCGTCGATAATTCGCTCTGGATAATTGTCGCGAGAGACTGTTGAAAGGGGCCGAATAAGCCCGCTAGTCGCTCTCGGACGATCATCCCCCAATCGAGAGACTTCAATCGTGTTCACTGATTTTTCGTGATTTTTTTAAATTGTTTTTACTCGAAACTCTACAACGGTTAGATCGAAATTCGATGCACGGGGACAGGACACGGGGGAGTCCTTCGGACGATTTTTGCTCACTTTAAGAAACACGCGAACGAGCGTCCGTTGAAGGGGGGTGAAAATAAATAAATAAATAAAATGAAAACTCAATCGGCAGCTAATCTCGCGTGATGGGCTTCGTGATTTCGTTTTTTTTTTTGCCGGCTTGACGCTTTCAAACAATTGCTCAATCGAACGATATCGAATTTTTCCTGTTTTTCGTTTAATTTAATTTTTTTTTTTGTACATATAGATTCGGGAATAGGGTGTTTTCGCCTCGCGGGGAAGAAACCGCGAGTCATTAATTCGCGTAAGATAAAAATCATGTCGTGAAGTTTTTTTTTCTTGCCTCGCGCTTTTGTTTTATCGATTTTTTTCTTTTTTTTTTTTTTATAGCATGTATTTTTATACAAACTTACTCGATAATTGCAAGCTTTCTTTGACGTAGCATTTAAGAATATACACAATACTCTCTAATCTCCGGTGCAACGTGAAGTTTACACGTCCCGCAACGTGACGATTTACTTACATATTGTAAATATTGTTTTATTTCAATTGTTTTTTTTTTTTAACGTCGCTTCTTCATCTCGTCAAACGCGCTTTGCCTGACTCTCGCTAAATGGAATGAACGGGGCCTTTGGGTAATCAGCATGAGTAATCTAATGACTTTAATCGATTTTTAACTTCGAAATGGCCTACGAGAGATATACAAATGCATAATCACGTGTAAATATACATTATTATTATTATTATTATTATTATTATTATTATTATTATTATTATTATTATTATTATTAATATTATTACTGTGTAAATCGATAATAACGAATTCACACTGGCGTCCGGTTCACGAACGAGAACTTTTCGACGTTTACTCGTGTTGTTTTTTTTTACTTATTGTTTTTTGTTGTTTTGTGATTTTTCTTTTTTTCCTTTTAACGCGACGTCGAAGTTTTTTTTTTTGGTTTTGTTTAATCCGAGGTTCGTGAAAACACGTTTCTCACCGAGTGTGGTACATGAAGCACTCGATTAAGCGAGGGTTGGATGAAAATGTTGTATTAAAAAAAAAAAACAAAAACGAAAACGAAGAAAAAAAAACTGAAAAAAAGGAAAAAAACACACACACACAAAAAAACGTTACTATTTTTGTATGGATATAAGGACACACGTATATTAGGCAGTGTGATTTGCTAAGCCTGAAGTTGAGCCGAGAGAAAAACGAGGACGGGAAGGTGTTACGGCATTAGGCTGGTATTTTAAGGGAATGAGGTTTTTTTTTTCACGAGGAAAATGAAAAAAAAAGAAGAGACAAAACGAAGAAAAAAAATATATATATATGGAATCCATCCGTCCGCAGGTGGTTATAGGTCAGTACCAGACTATGCTGTGCTGCTATTTAGTTACTTTTAACATTAAACATCTTTGAAGAAGAAAAACGAATATTTAAACAAAAGAAAAAGTACACTATTAACGATTCGATGTAACGCGAAACGGGAAGAACAAAATGAATACGAAGTGTGGACAGAGCAATTTTTTTTCTCATCTTTTTGGCGATACAAATTGTTTGCCTTTGTTTTTTTCTTTTCCTTTTTTTTTCTCGTAATACGGTACAAAAAGACACGCGTCACTTGGTTACGTCTTTTGCTTTTTTTTTGCGCTCACTTTCGCAATATTCGTTTTGTTATTCTTCAATATAATCAAGACTTTCTACGATCTGATAATCGAAAATTTACTGATTATTGAAAAAAAAAAACAATTAAAAAAAAAGTATATATATACACTCATATATATATATTTTATCTATATATCGATGAAAAAAAAGCAAGATCAGAGACAAACACGATATACAGATATACGAGGCTCAAGAGGGAACGTTCGTGAAAAGCAAAAAACGATGAAGATTCGAGAAGAAAAGAAAAGAGAAAAAAATCGCGTTCGTATTTTTTTTTTCCGATTATTCTTCTATCGTCGTGAACGCATTGGTTCCTTTGGTTGACGCTAAAATGACGATCATAGACGAAGAGCCGCGAATTATCCCAGCGAAGTGACATTTTGTTGCTCTTCCTTTTTTTTTTTTTTTCTTCTCCAATCATCTCGTCGCGCGAGATCGAGACGTTCGACGAAGAAACTTTAAGGAAAACAAATAATAAAAAAACAAAAAAAATGATATAAAATAACGGGGATTTAGTAGCGAGAGTGAGAGCGTGTGTATATGAGATGACCGCGCGAGAGCGAGAGAAAACGCAAAAAAACGAAACGAAATTAAACAACAAGTGAAAAAAATTTGTCTTTAAATCTTGAAAGTGTAGACGCACCTTGGTATATACTCTTTAAAAAAAAAATCTCTATATATATATATATATATCGTTAATTCAAATAAACGAAGGAAAAAAATCACTCCCCAACGTTGTAAGCCACATTAACGACCGATCGATGAGAAATTAAGAATAATAATATATGCCTGCGCAAGAAAAGAAAAGAATAAAAAAAAAAAAAGAAACCAAGGGAGGATCGAGACAATAAATGTAATTCTGTTACACTGAGAATACTGAGTTTTTTCTTTTTATTTGTAATGGAAAACCCGTAAGGTGCTGGATAAACGGAGTTTATTATATTTTTTTTTTTTATGATAATCGTCCATCTCTCTGTCTGTTTCGTCGTTATCGCGTTATCGTTAAATACTTTCACGGTTTTTATTATAATTACTTTTTTTTTTACATCGCAGAATGTACAGAAACGCGCGTGTTTCGCGGTCACGTGTCCCGGCACTTCACGCGCGATTTTTACCCACCCGAGTCCTTGTTTGTTTTTTTTTTACTCCAATTTGATTTTTTGTAAGCACATTGTGTTGTCCATGCTCTTCGAACGTCACAGTGCCGGAACGTCAAGTGAAACGCGCGTACTGCGATCGCGTGTATTTTTAAAAATCGTGAAGAGAATAAAAATGAGATATTGAGGAATTTTTCGTCAAAACAGGTCCATCCAACCTCCCCCGAAACTCTCAGTTTTTTTTTCTTATGTTTCATAATTTGCCAGCTCGTCGTACGGGGTCGAACAAAACTTTTTTTTCGTTTTTTTATTATGTTTTAATTGCATTTTTTTTCCCACGAAGTTTATGCATTTTGAAATGAGATGGGTTTCTTGACAAAAACAAAAAAATCGTGCCAAAAAGTCTTGTTTTTGTGTGTGCTTTCCAATACAATGTATTTTTATATTAACATCTTTTTTTGAAGGAACGAGTCACCTTGGAATTATGAAATTGAAACTGTGATGCAATTGCACAGTGTTAGAACTTTGTAAAAAAAATTTTAATTCGTATAATTTTTTTTTCGCAGTCCACTTCCGTCGGTGCAAATACATATTGTTTCCATTTTCAACTTCTGGCAAGGTTCAGGTTGCACCGATTAACCCAAATGACCTTCGCAGGGTCTCATTCTCTTCGTAAGAAGAACCCTTCCGGCCTGAGTGTAGAATTTTCCGTTTGAAGCTCATGCGCAAAAGATAATATACACTTTTGTAGAACATTTTTCTCTTTTCGCAGTGACACTTTGACAAATTTGATCCGTAACCGCGGCGCAGATGCTTTAGACAAATATTTCTACATTCAGGTTTGAAAAAATCTTTTTAGAATGAAAATAAGACTCCGCGAAGGCTAATTTGGTCCAGCGGTGGATCCTGAACCTCATCGGAAGTTAAAAATGGAACATGATTTGCACGGATCAACTGGGTCTTTAGTTTTTTCGAAATATATTAAGTTGTAAATGAAAATTCACGAGAAGTACTCCCACGTAATACCACTGGACAAATTGTGGGAAGAATCTGAGAGATTCAGGCGAAACAAAAGTGGACGAGTTGACACCGAATTCCTCATTATACGATATTTATATATATACATATAAAAAATATATTTGTATAGTTTTTTTTTCTCGATAGAACTACTCGTAGTACTAGTATAGGCTGTTACTGACCTTTAGCACATGGATGCGTGAGCCGGATTGCGATTGTGGATTGCGAATTAGCGTCGTAACGTTCTAGATTGACGAAAAAGTATTAAAAAAAAAAAAAAAAGTAGAGAAACGAACCTGAAAGTAAATGTGAAAAAACGAGATTCAATTGAAAGAAGTAAAAAAAAACGCAGAGAGAGAGAAGCAACGGTTTGATTGTCGCTTTCTCTTCTCTCGTTATTTGTGGAAAAAAAAAAACAAAGTAATAAAAGAAAAAATCAGTGAGGTGTGGGTGCGTGTCGGGGTTGGGGGATCTGATAATAGGGCGAAATCGTGATTTCGTCGTTCGTGAAATCTCGTGGCTTTATACGAAAGATAAAGTAAAAAATAATAATAATCTAATGACGGCCGATGACGATTTGAAATTGGATAATGAAACAAAATGATAGAAAAGGAAAAATCGTCGATCGTTCCGATCGTTTAATTTGCTTGATCCTCTTAACGTCCATGTGTTGTGGGTCAGAGCACCCTGAGTAATTTTATTATTAAATAACGATAATGACGAGACAATGAGATAAAGATTTTTAACGAATAATAATTGAAGAAAAATAAACAAAAAAGAAAAGATGAAAAAAATATATATATGAATAGACGAGGAAACGATCCAATTGTTTCGCAACGAAATATAAGCTCGTCTTTAATTTTACGAAAAACAAAACAAACAAAAAATAGTATCTATAACCCGGATTCAATCGAACGACCGAACGTGGATTTCTTTGACCGAGCCTGGCCCCCCCTACCGACGCACCACCACACCACGCACTGCGTATGTATATACTACGTCCCAATTTGATCCTTTTCACGCTTATTGAAAAAAAACACATTGATGATCCGCTGCTTTATCCGGTAGTCCAGGTGTTTGAAAAGCAAAAAAAAATGAAAATTATTAACATTTTTCACTATTGAAGGGATAAAAGGGCTAAATAGGATCAATGGTCAAAATAAATGGAAGCCACGCGTGTTCATAACGGGAATATGATTTCATGAGAATATATCCCGAGATCGAAAAGATACTTTTTTCAAAATTACAATTATAAAACTCATTTGTGAATTACATTCATAAATTAAAAATCTAATTTTCTCGATCACATTGAACAAAAAAAAACAAAAATAGAATTATAATTTTTATTATGCACTAACTGTTTCCACAGCGATTTAACCCTGCACTACATTTTTACTAGAAATTTGACTTACTACTGAATTTAATTGAAAACACTGACAATGCGTTGGTGTTGCAATTTTTCGAAGTGTAATTGAAAAAATGTAATTGTACACATCCCTGAAACTATCCTTGGTCGAGAAATAGATTTTTCTTTTTACTAACAAATCTTGAAACAAAATTAAAAATTTTTCTCGGAATCAAATCGTACACTGTCATTCCAGATAAAATTTTGAAAACTATCGTTGTCCAAAAATACTCGTTTTGTTTAATTTTTTTTTGTTTGTTTTTTACAAGACGAGACAAATATTTAATTTCGTAACCTCTACCGAGCGTCAAAGTGTTTTTTTTTTTTCGATAAACGTGATTCTCGACATTCCAGTTATCTTGTGCCAAGATTCGCGAAAGTTTAAGCGCCGAACGAAATAACAAAAGGAGAAAAATCTTTGCGATTAACGTTGGAAAATTAAAAAGTAGACGAAGCGAAAAATAATAAAATCTCGCGAGAATTAACTTTGGTGAATCTTGGCAAATGATCGTGCTGTTTCGAATCGTCCGAGTGCATTGCAATAATATAAAAAAAACCCCTTCCACCCCTGTTCCCAAAGCTGAAGAAACCAAACAAGAGGCAAAAGGTAATGAACAACTATAAAACTCTGTTTAATTTCACTCGGCGCCGTACCTGCCGGAACGTTTTTCAACGTTCTGGCCGATACGCGCGAGAAAAAAAAAGCCGAAAGCTATCAACACTTCCTGTGATTCCTTTCCGAGTTGAAAAAAAAAAAATCTCGACCTTTTCACCCGGACGATCTTGTAACGTGTAACCGGCCTGGGTTGTTGGTTGGTTCGCAGGATCAGAACGAGTCGGCAGCCATTCTCAAGATCAAGGAGAGCATGCAAGAGGAGGCCAAGAGGTTTGAGAAGGATTCAGATCATCCAGATTATTTCATGCAATAAATCCGTTCAACGTGTCGTGTGGACCTTACCGACACCCGCGACTAACGCTTACGCGGATCTGTGACCAAAAAAAAACACACAAAATTAACAAAAGGAGGAAAAAGTTAATCAGGAACGGCGAGGGGGAGAGGGGGACTGAAAAAAAGTATACATAGCACACGTTATGTAGATGAAAAAAAAATACACGGAAGGAAACCGTTCGAGAGAGAGAGAGAGAGAGAGAGAGAGAGAGAGAGAGAGAGAGAGAGAGAATATTATACGCGATTTCGGCAAACGTTCCACGATAGCGCTCGCGCAGCGCGTTTTCTTCCTTTGTCGCGATCGTTCTTCGTCGATTTTACACGATATACATATATTTATATACATGCATTTGTATAAATATATATATATATATATATATATATATGCACGCGAGAGCCCCGATTTTTTCAACAATCGTCAGATGAGGTCGACTGGTGCGGCGAGAGACTTTGGTGTGTAAAGTTGTCAGAATCGGGGTTGTAACAAATAAAAGAATTGAAAAAAAAAAAAAAAAAAAAAACAAAATTGCCAATATTGAGGTTGCAGGGAATCAAAAATTGTAAAAAGGCGCGGATTGACAAAATTGTGTTCGAAAAAAAAAATTGTTATTTCCAACATCGAGACTGGCGGAATTAACGATAAAGTTAAAAGATTACGTCGGAATCGTGTGTTCGACAAACACGGAATGTTGCGGAAATCGACTTTTAACAAAATTGCGAAAGATGCCAAAATTAAGGTTGACGAAAGTTTGAAACAAAAAGAAAAAAAGAAAAAAACAATGGCAATAAACGAGTTTGACGAAATTTTCTATATACCAAAAATTGAGATTGGTAAAATAAAATAGTTGAAAATCGTCGTTTGAGGAAAATTGAAAGATGCCAAAATGAAGTTTGACAAAATTTGATGGTTCGACGAAATTTAACGAATACGGAAAGAATTTATTAGCCGGGGAAGACATTGCGGTTTTAGATAGAATTCGCGATGTTGCCAAAATCGAGTTTGACGAAATAAAAACGAAAAAAGTAAACTGCACAAATCGAGGTTCTCGTGTCCATTGATTTACCGATCAAAACACCAAAATACGCACGCACACGATTAATATCCACGTACAAGAAGAACGCCATGCACAGGGTTCCTTTGTTCCTTATAACACGTGTGAATGCCCGGTACGGTGTGTCGATTATTTATTCACGAAGCAAAAAAAAAAGATCGATTATCATGTAACACAGGGTTAAAATATCGAATCACCAATATACCTCGTTCGAAACAATTCTCGTTTTTTTTTTTTTTTTTCCAAAAAACATATCTTTATTCTCTCGTTCTTTTGCAAATGCAGGAAATTATTAGTCAGGGGAGAAGGAAAGAGGGTGCTGGTAAGAAAATTACAGAAACTGGAAGAAATCACGAGTTTCGCACGTTCCAACTCCGTGTTCCCGAAACGGAGATTGTCCAAAACTTTTTATTTAATTTTATTTTTTTCGTTTTTTTTTCGTGCACTAATAATTCTCAGGAGAAAAAATGAATGTAGATTCGAGGTGTTCTCGTGCCAAGTAACGTGGACGAGAATCCTTGAGAGCAAATTGTCCTCTCTCTTCTTTTTTTTTTGTCGAATTGCTTTGCTCACTCTCGTGGCTTTGGAACTCGATGAGAGAGGAAGAAAAAAACAAAAAATTGGCCAGTTTTGCGGATAAAACCGCGTTAGAGCGAGAATTGAAGTCACGAAAGTGAAAGAAAGGAAGAGAGAGAGAGAGAAAGAGAAGATAATGCAGGATCTATACCTCGATTATACGATACACTCGGGATTTTCGTTCACGTGGATAAAGTCACGTAACATTTTTTTTTTTCGCTCGCGTGACATGTATTTATTTTATTTTTTACTTTCGCAATTTAATATTACGACAATCTCGGTTTGTGTTTTTTTTTATGATTATAAAAGTTGAAAATTCCGTCGGCTTTCCCAGGGCGACAGGAGGGAATTTAAGAACTGGAGTTGTAACATTTTTTTTATTTCTATTGGTGACTCGTGATAGTTGAGAATGAGAGGACCAAGCGGTGATCGGACTATTGGGAGAAGACAAAAAAAAAATTACTCGATCGAATCACCGGTTGAGGTAACTACCAGCGCGAAATTACACCACTCGATGATGAACCTATTGGGAAATAATTCGCTGTTGACGTCGCTCCGCAAAGTAGTTACTTCAAGGGGGGAGACTTTTTTTTTTAATTTTCCAAAAAAAAAAAACAGATCGTAATGAAATTCTCAAACGGGCGATTGTTCGAAATGGTTTTTTTGTGGTCACACAAACAAAAATATTACGATCGAGGAATGAAAAATTGTGAGTAATTGTATTTTTTAAATATGTGATTTATTTATCGAAAAAAAAAAAAAATTGATCTACAATTTTTGTATATTCGAATTTTGAATATTTCTCACACGATCATAGCAGTATTCGAACAATCGCTCGTTCGCGATATTTCATAATACTTTGTGTTTTTTTTTTTAAGTTAAAAATGATCGTGTACCCCGGTCATTAAGGGTGATGATTTTTTTTGTACATCGTCCATTAAAATTGATCGAAATACCGATAAACAATACGTCATATGCATTGAGATACGTCATTATGATCATTATTCTCTCTGCTCTCGTGCGTGCATAAAGAAAACAAACGAAAGATCGAATCGATTCAATCAATCCGCATATTTATCCTCGTTCGAAAGTGAAGAAGGAGCAAGAAAAAAAAATACACACACACACAGACAAGAAAAATAAAAGATATATCGAGATATACGAAGAGGATATTGAGGGAGAAGGAGAAGAAAAATGTCCAGCATGCGGGAAAAATGCATGCATTCGTTCTTCGTATTCACGCATAATTAATAACGACATAATTGTAGGTATCCCTGTACGAGTATAGCGAACATTAGCGTAATGAAAAAATAAATAAAATAAAATAAAATAAAATAAATACAATTAATAATTATGAGAAAATAAATGTCATCTATCCTACCAAAAAAAAAAACGATACAAAAAAAAACAAAAAAATCAATCGGCCTCATGTTTTCTTTCACATTTCGTCGTACACATTGAGAGCAGGGGAAAAGATGGCATTGAGTAGAAAAACATCAGCGATGAAGCTAAAACATCAATTATAGGTAAGTGCGCGAATAAAATCCGTATTCTTCCTAAAGATTAAATAGAAGTAAAATTGAAAATTTATTTTCTTCATTTTTTTCTTCGGTGTCTCACGGATCCTCCCTGGCATCGTTTACTGCCTGTTCTATGAATAGAAACCTTGTACGGATGAAAAAAAAAAGAAGAGGGAAACGTCGACAATCGCCGGTACGAAAATTGGCAATCGTTCGAGGATGCGGAGAACAAGGACGAGAGATTTTTTTTTTTCCTCCCTCGTGGAAAAACGAAGTTTTTGGCACGAGTGAAAAGAACGTGGGAGATAAGTCAAGGAGTAACGGGCAACGAAAAATCGAAGAATTTCTATTTCGTCAATCGGGAATTAATGTAAATTTGAAGAAACAAGATGTAAGTTATTATTTTATTATTTTTACATTCAAAATATTTACTTGACTGAAAAAATTGTCGCTACAGTTGCATTAATTGAAATCTTTTTGTTTTTTTAATGAATCCTTATTTACCGGATGTAAAGTGTCGTAGGGGGTGGAAAAAAAATGTTTCAACCCTTGGTACCCTGTCCAGGGAAATCCATTTCGAGAATAGGATTTGCGGAAAAAAAAAAGAATAATCCCCTATACACGGGGAAGAAGTGCCCGAGAGTAATATAGGATGAGGTCAGAGGAAAAAAAGGAGGGACGAGCGTGCTTATCGTGCATCGTCTCGAATCATCTCGAAAACCCTCTCCTCCATCGGGTTCACCTCTGGCGATGCATCATGGGCACACGCTCCGTACCGTTCTCTTCCCTTTTTTTTTTTCATCCCCCAAACCCCCTTCCGAAACAATGTCGTCGCGCAATACGTGTCCACCTTATAGATTCTTCGTAGGAATTGGTATATATATGACGCTCTGAACGACAGTTTTTATATGGGCCATTCCAGCGCGGATCGATCAGCCAATTCTAACGATTGTTTATTGGATGCAAATTTTTTTAAAAATCATTCACACGCCTCAGTAGAGTTTACTGAATTTTTACTAGATTTTTTCATAATCCGTGTCAATTTTGATTTTTCAATTTTAGATGAAGTGCCCCGTATATCGATATACGGACAATTCCGTCCAACGGAGGCCATTTTTTGAACCTCATGATCTTCTGAATTCTTGATGCTCGAAGTCTACTCGGACAGGAAAATTGTGAAATTGTTAAGGACTCACGTACCGCTGCGCGCGCTGAAAAACGAGGAAATTTGAAAAATTATCATAAAGGTTGTATGGTGAGAAAAAAATTCAATTGTTGATTTCACATTTTTTCCTAACTTTTCCACTGAGAAAAGAAATTTGAAAAAATTTTTTTTTTCAATATTAACATAATTTTTTACGGGTATAAATGGACTACTGATGAAAACCATGGCGCCAAACTTCACCAAAAATTATCCAATCTGTGAAAATAAAAAAGAATCTAGTAAAATAATGTAGTAGTAATAGTCAGACCGAGGGATTTTTTTTTCTTTTTTTTTTTCAAAACAGAAATTACAGTATTTCAAACTTTAGTATGCAATTTAAAAAAAAATTAGTGTTTAATAATTTATAAAAAATTGTCCAACCAAAAAATTAAAAAAACCTCCAGTCCGACTATAGGGAAAATAATTATCACGATTTAAAAAAATTAAAAGTTCAAAAATATTAAAAGTTGACTGAGTTATCGTGCTGACACTGTCTAAAAACGTAGTTTCGAGAAAAACGCGTTTAAAGTCTCTGGTAGGTAAAACGTGAACCCGACGTCCGTCACATTTATTGCTATAACTTTGTAACGGAGTGGAATTTTCTTAAAAGTTCTGTTTTTGAAAAATTCGTAAAAGTACAAAGAATAAAAATCTGTAAAAAAAAATCGATTTTTTTTTAATTTCTGGGGTATGTGAGCCCTTAAGGGGGGAAATAGGGTTAGGACAGCGTTTTCACAATGATTTTCATGAATTTTTTTATAGCATAAAAAATTAATATAATTTATTGAAACTTTGAGAATATTTTATACATATATTTAAGTATATACTATAAAATTTTTGAAGAATTTCCTTGAAAAACACCGAAGATATTAGCGACCCCATATTGCAGGTCACAATCAGACTCAGCATTTTGCGTACATTCTGGGAGCCGCAATTTTCATCTGAAATCAAACGAGGTTGAAATTTACTTTTATTATATGTCTCTCTTCTATATGAACCTGAATGCTATAAAAAAAGTAGAAAATTGAATTTTTTACAGGGGTCAAAACAAAAAAGCATGATTTTTTGCCATTTTTTACAACTTTATTTGCAAAAAAAAATTATATAATTATTATATAATTAAATATATTTTTTTATTTAATTATTTTTTATTTTTTATTATTATTATTATCGGAATATTATCATTATTTTTAAATAATGATAATATTTCGATTTTAGGTTCATATAGAGCGCAATACTATGAAGAAAGTAGCTGCCAATTTTCAAAACGATTGGTTGAAAACTTTTCAAACTAGCGTGTACGCAAGTAAAAAAAAAGTCGTTTTCAGAAAAACGCGTTTGAAAAAATAGTACCAAGAAAAACAAGCAATATGGGGTCGCTAATATTTTATAGTATATACTTAAATATATGTTTAAAAATTTTATAGCATATACTTGAATATATGTATAAAATATTCTCAAAGTTTCAATAAATTATATTCATTTTTTATACTATAAAAAAATTCATGAAAATTATTGAGAAAACGCTGTCCTAACCCTATTTCCCCCCTTAATGGCTTATAACAATAGAACGAGTCGGAATTTTCATTTGAAATTTTGGGAACATATTTTTCAATAGTTTTACTAACAATTTATGAAATTAAAGAAAATCGATTTTTTGAACCGTCTAACCCTATTTCCCCCCTTAATACAAATAGTTGTTTTATTATTTTTTTCATTCTTTACTTTTATAACTCAGCCAATTTTTGTCGTATAGTTGTCTGCAGCTCAAAAATGTATCGTAGAGCGAATCATGGGTGACTTCGAAATGTGCAATTATTCCATGCGGAAAAAACAGTTGATTCGCCATTTTTTATTTATATTTTTACGTAATTTTCCCTAAATTTTAAGTAGTTACTGTCGGTAAGCTGCGAAAATACGAAGGAAATCATTGCCATTTTGGAAATTTTCCCTAAATTTTACAATCCATTTGCTATGGAATGTCCCATATATATTATATATGTATAACTGTCTCGTTCTCATATATACTACATACGGTAACGGAGTGTCGTCGTCGTCGCAACCTTCCAACCCTTCTGTCCACCCATCCCAGAGACTTGCCGAACGACCGACGGCTGACGTTCGCGAAAAAAGCACGTCGATGTGCCCTCTAGAGAGCGCGAACCTACGAGAATAGAATCCTCTCTACGTCCGGGGTTATTACGGATTATCGGAGACGTATGTAACGCCAAGTTTCGGCAATCTAATTCCCGTCTGAAAAGCATATGAGATGCGCGGATAACGGAATTACTCCTGTTTTTCAACTCAAAAACTCATCCCTCATATTTTTCCGTCGTTTGTATCGATGAATTTACAATTTTATTTTTTAAGATGAATTTCTTCAATGTGGAAAAACTCAAATTTGCGACAAATTGCTCAAAATATTTTGTTTTTTATTGTGTTTCAGTGGTTTTACATGCTCACGGATGTGGCTTCATTTTTATGGAATTTTTTTCGAGTTTCCAAAGTCGAGCATACACCAAGCTGTCGGAATGAAACTTTTTGCCCGGCTAGAATGAGGGTTGGAGATGTTTGAGGTACAATTTGATAGTAGTCAACAAAGGGATTATGAGTTTAGGAAGTATTCGATTTATTTGATTTTTTTAACATTAAAAAATTAACCACCCTGTTGAACTAAAGAAGAGAAAAATAAAGGGTGCAAATTAAAGGTCGCACATTGTTTCCTCATAATTTTTGCACATTGACAAAAGAATCGTTTATGAGGTAACCAACGTTGGAGAGAGAAGGCTCGCAGAGGAAGCTCGATGATTGTTCGGCCATTACGAGTGTGCAAGGTTTTGAAAAAGCATTAAAAAAAAAATTGCTCGCATTGTGCAATATATTTCTCATCAATCTGATTATATCCCTTCATTATTTCAATCCTATAGGGGTAGTTCTGTGTCTCGGATCTGAAAGAATCGTTCGGGAGAAGGAAGAGAGAGTAGGTAGGGTAGTAAGGCACCGTTGATGAGTTCCTGATCAAAGGCCTCGAGAGGTACTCTACTTAATCACCTGATTTCACGAGACGCTTGATTCCCTTCTCACGGATCTATCTCACCGTATACATAGGTAGCAAGCATGTGGCAAAGCAAAATCGTATATAGCAGAGATTCTGGAGTCTCTCACGGGACGACTGACGTCATAACGAAAAAGGGATGAAAACTGTTCGATATATACATATATATTTAAACAATAAGTTTTTTTCGTAGGAAGGGGTAGTACACTCGTAGTCACGGGAATAGTCGAGTGGTAACTGAAAATACTCGAGGATCGCTGGAAATAAGTTGGTGCATCCCCCGGTAATACCAGGAGGCGAGGGGTGAGACTGCGAACTCGGCACGAGCATTTGATGCTGCAGACGAGACTTCCTCTTTCTATCTCTCATTGTTTCGTTCTCGAAGCCTTTTATGATAGTCGATTCGTTCTATGCGCCAACGAAATCGACGTTTCCAATACAAGAGACACTGTTTCGTACAATACCATTGACGAAATAAAGGGAAGGAAATATTTGTCGTATGATTGCACATCGATAATATATGTCAAACTAAAATTATCGCGTTTCGGTAAAGTTTAACGAAACGCAAATTTATTTTTGAATTTGATACAAATATTTTTTTCTACTCAATCAATTTTTGTTTACCGTTAACACTCGTTCGCAGTGCGGGCTCACATACCGCTGCGCTCCCTGAAAACCGAGTCAATTTGAAAAATTATTATAAAGGTTGGATGGTGAAAAAAAATTAAATTGTTGATTTCACATTTTTTATTAACTTTTCTACAAGAAAAACATTTTTTTTAATTAAAAAAAAATATTAACATTATTTTTTACGGGTATGCACTACTGATGAAAATCATGGCGCCTCCTTGTCGACATCATCGCTCCACCAAAAATTATCCAATCTGCAAAAATTAAAACGAATCTAGTAAAATACCGTAGTAGTTATCGTCTGACAGAGGGATTTTTTTTTTTTTTTTAATAATGAAATTACAGTATTTCAAACTTTAGTATGTAATTAAAAAATAAATTAGTGTCTAATAATTTATAAAAAATCGTCCAACGAAAAAATTTAAAAAATCTCTCGTCAGACTATAGAGAAAATAATTATCAAGATTAAAAAAAAATTAAAGTTAAAAAATATTAAAAATTCACTAAGTTATCGTGCTGACACTGTCTAAGAACATAATTTCGGGAAAAACGCGTTTAAAGTTTCTGGTAGGTACAATGTAAATTTACGGCTAGTCGGCACGTTTATTGCTATAACTTTGTAAGGGAGTGGAGTTTTCTTAAAAGTCTTTTTTTGTAGTATTCTTAAAAGTATAAAGAACAAAAATCTGTAAATAAAAAATCGATTTTTTGAAAATCTCAGGGGTATGTGAGCCTTTAAGGTAGTAGTCTGGTAACTTAAGCCGATTTTCATGTCTTTTTTGGAGGGCGTTTTTTTGTAGGAAAATAAAAATGAATCGTTTTGGATATTTAGGATGTTTTTATTTACATATTAAAAATACAAAAAAAAATTTTTTTTTAAAATTTAATAGTTTATTTTTATTATTGATCGAAGATGGCAGCCCGGGTCCTAACTTTTTTTCTACCGAACCGATTGCTTTCAAATTTTAACGGGCTACTCTACACACTTATAGTTCTCGTCGGAACTACCGAGAAATTTTTTCTCCCCTAACTTTTTATTTTACAACCCCTTCTTTGCTAAAATAAAAGGACTTTTTTTCCAAAGTCCGCCATTTTGTTATTTATCCATGAAATTTAACTTCAGTAGTTCCGACCAGAATGACATGTCTATAGATTAAGAATTATCAAGAATTTTTCATTTCAGATAACATCAAGAGCCAAAATCACCGGGGCCACCCACGCGCTTTTTTTTCGAGGTGCCAACTTCGATCAATAATAATAATAATAATAATAATAGACTATTAAATTTTTTCAAAAAATTTTTTTTTTGTATCTTTAATATGTAAATAAAAACATCCTAAATATCCAAAACGATTCATTTTTATTTTCCTACAAAAAAAACGCCCTCCAAAAAAGACATGAAAATCGGTTTAAGTTACAGACCTTAAGGAAATCCTAATTAAACTTTTTCAAATTTCCATTACATTTCGTTCTTTTTTTAAAACAATTTGTCATTCTGATTTAATCTTATGCTCGTTACGTTCGATCAATGACGTCACACCGTTCTGAAAAACTCTGACGTAGATATTCCTCTGCACTCTCTCTTTCTCTCTCTCTCTCTTCTCTATGTATGTAACTATGTATAGAGATACTGATTTGAGGAGTCGAGAGATAAGCGTCGCAAAAGAGAAGAAGTGTCTTTCCCTCACTCTCGCCCTCTCAGCTATTGCCGGGGTATAAAATTGTCGGAAATTTTACAACGCGAAACCTGACGTTGACCTGATTGTCGTGAAATCGCGATTTCCACGATCCTCCCTCTCGAACAACACCCCTCCTCTTTTCTTCTTTGAGTATTTCATCCCTTTGCGTTTTTCACGCAATAATTTTTCAATCCACACCCCGTCAATCTCGATATCTCGAATGATGTCAATTAACAAATAAACGAACCTCATTCGTTGATGGATTAACAAATTTATTGAATATCATGTAAATTATTTATGGCCACCATATTACTAGTCAATTCACGAGTGCATCGATCGAATTTTTCTTTCCTTCAGAATCGAGTTTTTGGGTTAATCGCCGTTCCAGTTTACGTTCTCAATGGCAAAATTGCGTCTTCACTCGAAAACGCTTTTCATCCCTCCCCCTCTCATCTTCCTCGTTGCGTCCTTCGCGCCACTTAACAATTAGCAATGTATTGTGTCGACGACGTCATCGGAAAAAGGCTTTTCTCGATGCCGTCTGCTACCCTCGGCCATCTCGTACCGAGGAGGGATGAGAGATATTCGCGCCGAGACTGAGCCCCCCCCTGAATTGAAGGTAAATCTGTCAGGGTCGTAACCCTGAGCTTTCTTTTTTGTCATTGAACGAATCGATGAAATTCCTTTTGCGAAAAAATCTCTGATTTTTCTTTAATTTTTTCGTTGGGATAGTTTTTTTTATAGAGTTATGATTTAACAATTAAATCAATCGATGCAATAAAGGTCAAATTAGCAAGGGGATTTATTAATTTTATTTTTATTAATTGTATCACGGTTTAAACAAAATTCTAGCTAATCCCCATGTTAACTTTCATTAGAAATTAATTAATTTACGTTAATGATCTCATCGAGGGTACAAATGTAAAGGATAACACAATATGAGATCCGCGGTCATTGAGGAGGAAGGGATGTTTTGAGAAATTATACGCAGTCAGGAGAGCGAAAAAAAAGCGATTTTTCAAGAATTTTTCCTGGAAAGACATTTTTATTTATTAACGTAAAAATTTATATACATATTGTCGGAACTTTTAACTTTATTTTCATATTTTTCATTTGTAAAAATAATGATTTTTAAAGCAGCTACGATCTCTGGGAGCTCCTCTAAAAAAAGTCGTCTTACGGTGAGCACGATATCTATTCATTGGATCATCCAAAATGAAAAAACAAAAATGTTTTCGTTAATATCAAGTATTATCTAGTATTTAATCTATGGAATAAGCAAAATATTAATTTTTAACAAAATAGCACCGTCTATAAAAAAAATTTCGATTATCGATAAACATTTTGGTCTCAAATTGTGTATAAAATGGAAAATATTTATCGGCGAGAAAGAACCTTAGATTAATAACTGAAAAATATATTTATAATGCTTGTGTAAAAATTTGAGACTGATCGGTTTGGCCGTTTCCGAGGAATCTTGTTCACCAACTTTAAAGACACAGTTTTGAGAAAAACGCATTCAAACTTTCAAAATCTGCTTTCAAACGCTCTTCACAAATATGCGAGTAACTTCAAGAATATTTGTCGGATTGACATGAAATTTTCTATGGTTATACTTAAATATATGTACATTACGAAAATGAAATAATTTGTTTTTTTTTTAAATCCTGACTGCGTATAACACCTTAAGGTAGTAGTCTGGCAACTTAAGCCGATTTTCATGTCTTTTTTGGAGGGCGTTTTTTTGTAGGAAAATAAAAATGAATTGTTTTGAATATTTAGGATGTTTTTATTTACATATTAAAGATACAAAAAAAAATTTGTGTGAAAAAATTTAATAATTTATTATTATTATTATTATTGATCGAAGTTGGCAGCCCGGGTCCTAACTTTTTTTCTACCGAACCGATTGCTTTCAAATTTTAACAGGCTACTCTACACACTCATAGTTCTCGTCGGAACTACCGAGAAACTTTTTCACCCCTAACTTTTTATTTTACAATCCCTTCTTTGCTAAAATAAAAGGACTTTTTTT
The DNA here is from genome assembly GCA_958009045.1 of Oxytorus armatus. Classification (NCBI taxonomy): domain Eukaryota; kingdom Metazoa; phylum Arthropoda; class Insecta; order Hymenoptera; family Ichneumonidae; genus Oxytorus; species Oxytorus armatus. The sequence goes on from OY253752.1 coordinate 15,288,368, forward strand.
TCCAAAGTCCGCCATTTTGTTATTTATCCATGAAATTTAAATTCAGTAGTTCCGACCAGAATGACATGTCTATAGATTGAGAATTATCAATAATTTTTTATTTCAGTTAACATCAAGAGCCAAAATCACTAATAATAATAATAATAAACTATTAAATTTGTTCAAAATTTTTTTTTTTTATCTTTAATATGTAAATAAAAGCATCCTAAATATTCAAAACGATTCATTTTTATTTTCCTACAAAAAAACGCCCTCCAAAAAAGACATGAAAATCGGCTTAAATTACCAGACTACTACCTTAAAGAGCATCACCCAGTAGATTGACTTGTACGGTGCGTCGAAGACGACGACGACGACGACGTTGTCATTGTCGCCCTGGTCGTTCGAGCCTCCTCTCCTTCGAGAGCAAGTGGCCACTCCACGATGTACCCTTCTACCCTACCGAGCTTTCTATTCGCGGCACAATTTCGAGGATCGATGTATCGAGCGCATGCTTCAAGCTCTCTGTTCTAGCTTGCTGCTGCTATCCGCATCAAAAACCCGACGACTCCTTCTCTTCTCATCCCCTAATACACTAATTAAAAGCCCTCATTCTCGTGTTGTCGAAATAAAAAGCGTATAAAGGGCTTTTCTTTTTATTCTATTCTATAGTTTGGAAATAAAAAAGTAAAAACGACTTTTCTACGTCTTCTGCATTATCATTGAATTCATGATAAGCAATTGAATGATATTATATTGTTAAAATTGTTAATTCCATTGTTCCTTGTTTATTATTTTTCTCGTTACTCGCCAGTTTCGTATCGTTTCACCCCCGCCGCTTCCTCCATTTTTATCTGCGTGCAAAAATTATTTATTTAAATCAAACAAAATGTATTGAGGCGAAATATAATTGCTTTGATGTACAATAATTTTTTGTGAAGCGTACGGTGAAAAAAATTATAGTTTTCAAAGGGGTGGGCGAAAAAATGTCGAGTTGCAAAGTAACGAGTACAGATATACGTTGAAGTAAGTGAATACTTCTGTAGGATATATTCTCGAGGAGCGACGGTGTACCCAAGCCGAGCATTGAGATTACCGGAGCGACCAGAGGGAGGTCTCCAGTCGCGGCGCATTCTTAAGTGTAATTCTAAACCAAATTCCTCCATATTTTGTTACAATAATTTTATCTCATAATAATTGTCCATCGTTAATTAAATCATAATTAATACAATTTGTATCTAATCGAAAGTCCATGACGTAAATGGTTTAAGGGTTGCAGGTGTTGCGAACGAGAATAGATCGTGAGAGGAGCCCCAAAAAAACCGACGCAGTGATGCCGCATTGAGATAAATTGGGAATAAGAAGGGGTCGAGGGCAACGAGACGCGAGAATTCCACCAGGGATTACCACCACCTTTTTTTTTCGCTTGATTTACTATATATCGCTGTTACTCACGTCTCAACCACCCACGATCCTTCCTTTTCTATATTTACATAATATTCTGTTATATAGTGAAAAATGATAGTTAATATTAATTGGTTGTTAATAACAAAGGATATTTTCACTATTTTCACAGTGGGTAGTGAAAAATGATAGTTAAAATTAATTCGTTGTTAAAAACAAAGGATCTTTTCACCTTCTTCACAGTGGGTAGTGAAAAATTATAGTTACCATTAATTGGTTGTTGAAAACAAAGGATATTTTCACTATTATCACAGTGGGTAGTGAAAAATGATAGTTAACGTGAATTGCTTGTTAAAAACGAAGGATATTTTCACTATTTTCACAGTGGGTAGTAAAAAATCGAAGTCACCATTAATTGGTTGTTGATAACAAAGGACATCTTCACCATTTTCACAGTGAGTAGTGAAAAATTATAGTTAACATTAATTGGTTGTTAAAAACAAAGGATATTTTCACTATTTTCACAGTGGGTAGTGAAAAATCATAGTTAACATTAATTGGTTGTTAATAACAGAGGAAATTTGTACCATTTTCACCATTTTCACAGTGGGCAGTGAAAAATGATAGTTAACATTAATTGGTTGTTAAATACAAGGGACATTTTCACATTGGGTAGTGAAAAATGATAGTTAACATTAATTGGTTGTTAAATACAAAGGACATTTTCACTATTTTCACAGTGGGAAGTGAAAAATGATAGTTAACATTAATTGGTTGTTAAAAACAAAGGATATTTTCACTATTTTCACAGTGGGTAGTGAAAAATGATAGTTAACATTAATTGCTTGTTAAAAACAAAGGATATTTTCACTATTTTCACAGTGGGTAGTGAAAAATGATAGTTAACATTAATTGGTTGTTAAAAATTTAAGACATTTTCACTATTTTCACAGTGGGGAGTGAAAAATGATAGTTAACATTAATTGGTTGTTAAAAACAAAGGATATTTTTACGATTTTCACAGTGGATAGTGAAAAATGATAGTTAACATTAATTGCTTGTTAAAAACAAAGGATATTTTCACTATTTTCACAGTGGGTAGTGAAAAAGCATAGCTAACATTAATTGATTGTTTATAACAAAGGATATTTCACCATTTTTACAGTGGGCAGTGAAAAATGATATTTAACATTAATTGGTTATTAAAAACAATGGATATTTTCACTATTTGTACAGTGGGTCGTTATAAAGCATTATTGATCAGTGCATTTGAACAAAAACGGACGTCTACCAAAGTATTTATCTTATTTTTTCTTTTAATACTAGAAGCAAAACAGTTTAACGTTCCTAATATGAGTTGAGTAGTTACTACGTCATAGAAACGCAGTGTTAACCGTCCGGTACCAAATGAGGGTGCGCTACCAAAGGGGTGGGAACGTGTAGCAGTGTGAAGAAGAGAAAACCGCGGTGGTAGGGGTTGTACCAGAGGCCGCAACACCCAGTTTTACACCGGTGTTACCACCAGCACTTTCTCGACCTCTTCCTCTCTCGCTTCATCTCCATATCTTTCACTCTTTCTACTTCTCATCCCCTCTCATCGGTTCCTCTGTATCCACCCTCCGAACCACCACCTTTTTTTTCCTCATCCACCTCTTCTTCCTGCGTTGTCCTCCTCTTTAAACCTTCCCCGTCAACCTCCACCCCCTCATCACTCTCTATCTCGCTCTCTCTCTCTCTCCGACTCTTCTTCCTCCTCATCCATGGCCGCCGAGAGTTCGAGTTTCTGCAACTTCGGCAAAATCACTGGCACAAGAAGTTCAGTCGTTCGGTACACGTTCACGTCGCAAGAATCTCGCGGACTCGTCGTCAACGTCATTCGGACCCTTTCAAGACGGTTTATAAAATTTCTTGTGTTTTATAATTCGATTGATAACGTCTTTCGAACGTTGAAAAAAAAGAAAAAGAAAATTCGTTTTATATCCTCGCAATATGAGGGTCTAATTTTTTGAATCATCTCTCGGTTCGTTCCCATTGAAATTTTGTTGTTTATATTATTAAAAAAAAAAGACAAAAAATCGTCGATCTTCGTGATAGAACGAGGAAATAATCGAGGGACATTGGGGAGGCTGTGAGGAAAAAGTTCAAGTTTGAATTTCAATCCCGGAAGAAATGGTCTAAAAGAGCAGGGAGGGGGTACAAAAATCGAAATCGTGTGGTGTCACGATGGCGGAGTCGAGAGAAAATCGTGACGGTCTCTTTGACTCGTCCTACGATCATCACAAATCGCCGTCCTACCGGCGAACGTCGATTCTTCATAATCTCCTTCTTCTTCTTCTTCTTATTCTTCATCTCGTCAACGACGCGTACGCTCAGTAAGCTTATCGTTGTAGATTTCTCCCACCGACTATTGGAATTGGACATGTCGAGGGCACTCGAAGCGTCCACCATAAAGACATGTTTGTAAAGAAAAGAAAAGAAAAAGTATAAAACAGGATGAAAAAGAAAAACAAAACAGATTTTCACAAGTCTCTAAAGTGATTTTTGTGATTATTTAATATTTTCTATGTCGCACTTTACAGGCTGTAAAATATTTTCATGAATATGCAATTTTTTAATTGAGTAGAGAGAGAGTTCAATTTCTCGAAATGCTGTGCACGTTGCTATGAGCATTTTTTTTCTTCTTTAGTACATCGTTTAATTAGAACGAAACGCTTTGCCAAGACATCTAGATAGGGAAGTTTAGACGCCATTAAAAATTACGCAATATTCCGTCTACATATATATGAATAATTTACTTAATTTACTTAAATATTAAAGATATTTTTGAAAAATTGTAATTCCAAATTTATCGGTCGGAGAGATTTAGTCTTTACTACTTTAGTATAGACGCCATTAGTGAATCCCCATTAGGGCTGTGTCGAGAAGTTCACGAAATATTTCTTAGGATTCGACGAACATTGCAGGCGAAGTTTGGAATTTTACGATCTGTTGCCCGAAGATCCGAAGCTCTACGACAAAATGAGACCGCCGAAAAAAGATGGCCAAGCGACGGTTGTCTATTTTCACGTGACAGTAATGGGTCTCGATTCCATTGACGAGACATCGATGGTACGATTTTTCACAAAACTTTTCCGGAAACCGAATATTTATTGCCGTCATTATAATTATTGTAACATTGTCGTTCTTTTTTTTTCCTCATTAAACGACGAATCAAAAGTTTGAGAAAACTAAAAAAATTATTACTATCGTTAAATTTAGACTTACGCGGCTGACATATTTTTCGCTCAAACGTGGAAGGACAATAGGCTCAGACTACCGGAGAACATGACGTCCGAGTACAGGTACAAAAATTCCCTAATCGTGATTCAGTAATTTAAAAAATAAAAATAATAATTATAAGAAGTAGACAAAAGTTCAATGTACGACATTTCGGGATATTTAAGATTGTTGGAGGTGGATTGGTTGAAGAACATGTGGAGACCGGATTCGTTCTTCAAGAATGCCAAATCCGTCACTTTTCAAACTATGACGATACCCAATCATTATTTGTGGCTGTACAAAGACAAGACCATACTTTACATGGTGAAGTACGTCAAAATTTATTTTCTCTTTTTTTTTTCTCTATAGATCAGCGCTATTTGATATTATCCGATAAGAAATATCTTTGTATGACTTTAATGAAGAAATAATCGAAAAAAAAAATTATATCATTAACCGTTTCTGACTGAGTGTCAATTTCAGACTCACTCTGAAGCTCTCCTGCGCCATGAATTTCCTCATTTATCCTCACGACACGCAGGAGTGCAAGTTACAAATGGAGAGCTGTGAGTAATCGTAATTTTTACTTCATTAAATAAACTAATGGCTAATAACTTTATCGATCTAGTGGTCAATCGAACAATTTATTGAATTATATTGTTTGAGGGTGGAAATGGGGTTAGGACAGCGTTTTCTCAAAGATTTTCATGAATTTTTTTATAGTATAAAAAATGAATATAATTTATTGAAACTTTGAGAATATTTTATACATATGTTTAAGTATATACTATAAAATTTTTGAAGAATTTTCTTGAAAAACACCGAAAATATTAGCGACCCCATATTGCAGGTCACAATCAGACTCAGCGTTTTGCGTACATTCTGGAAGCCGCAATTTTCATCTGAAATCAAACGAGGTTGGAATTTACTTTTATTATATGTCTCTCTTCTATATGAACCTAAATGCTATGAAAAAAATAGAAAATTGAATTTTTTACAGGGGTCAAAACAAAAAAGCATGATTTTTTGCCATTTTTTACAACTGTATTTGGAAAAAAAATACAAATTTAAATAATGGTAATATTCCGATTTTAGGTTCATATAGAGCGCAATACTATGAAGAAAGTAACTGCCAATTTTCAAAACGATTGGTTGAAAACTTTTCAAACTGGCGTGTACGCCAAGTTCAAAAAAAGTCGTTTTCAGAAAAACGCGTTTGAAACACGTGGCGCGCTCGGGGCCTGAAGGCGAGCTACTCACTTTGATGGCTTATAACAATAGAACGACTCGGAATTTTCATTAAAAATGTTGGGAACATATTTTTCAATAGTTTTACTAACGATTTATGAAATTTAAAAAAAATCGATTTTTCGAACCGTCTAACCCTATTTCCACCCTTAATGGATAAGAAAATTAATCGTGAAATTAATCAATCAATTCGTTAGATAACTCAACCACGTAAGGGATTTTATTGCAAACGATTAATTATCAATTGAACGATTAATCCGATCGAGTCAAATTTATTAACGAATCAATCGGTAGCACGTCTAATCACCATTTGTGAAAAAATCACACGACAATTTGACACACGAAAAATGTGTAAAATTGTCGTGTGGCACATTGGGTTGGGTGGGGCATTGTTGGGTTTTGTTGGATTTTGTTAGGTTCAGTTGGGTCCATCCCTACTAAACACCTACTCAACCCTGCTAAACCCACTAAACCGGATGTGAAAATATGCGCAGAGTATTTTTCGCCTGCGATCTTCTTATCAGTAAATTAATTGCAACGTGACGTTTCGACATGGAACCTAATCAATCGATTGAACAATTCATCAATTAATTACGTAAATCACCAACGTGGTTACGTTCATTGAGGATAATAAATAATAGAATTAACAATTACTAATCATCAATTTATTCATTTACTAATTTAATTATCAATTAGTTTTTAAAATAGAAAGAAAAAAAAACCTAATTCATCCCACAATCTTCATTAATTCAATGGTATTAATGGAGCTAGAAATGTTAAGCAATCGTTAGACCGGATGCTCGAGAACGGATTTGAGTTTTAAACTCTGTTTTCGTCATCGTCGACGCGATAACTTCGACGATATATTCCATCGTCGTGGCCGGAGCTCATTCGGCCCTCAAGGGCTTGATAACTTGGTCGAACGAAAGGAGAGTAAAGAGGTTCATGGAGGCGCGAGAGTGATGGACCAAGGGGTTGGTTTGAGACTCGAGTGAAAGTCGATAAGCCTCGAATGAAAGATGAGGGTCTTGTGGGGGCTGCATCATCATCTCTTGCGCGCGCCCGCGCGCTCGTTCGTTCCCCTATTATATACGACGATGACAACGGTGGTAGAACGATGCAGGGGGCGGGGGGGGGGGGGGGGGGAGAGAAACGCCGATTCGCGATCCGATTCACGAGTTAAATGTAGCGTGTATCCACACATACACCCCTGGGTTATTTATACATGCGGCATTGTGTTCTATAGAAAAAAAACTCATCGTACACGTCGTTACACCTTGAAAATCCTTACAATTTTTCATGAAGAATTGCAAACAAAAAAATAAGAGAAGAAGAAAAACAAAACAAACAAAACAAAACTCGGTCAACAGTGTCCCACACGACGGATGAAATGATCTTCCAGTGGGATCCTGACGTGCCACTCGTCGTCGATGAGAACATCGAGTTGCCCCAGTTGCAGCTCATCAAGAATTACACGGCTGACTGCACGCAGGTTTACTCCACAGGTAATGAAATCACTGTGAATTTTTTCAACCACTAGCCCGATGTTTTAAAAGCCTTCCATTGTCAGCGAAATTGAATTTTAAGAGATATGGCGACGGTAAAGTGTATAAAATCATGTGCACATTTAACAATTTTTTTTTTTGTATGAAGAAGTGATTTATTTATAAAACTAATTACACATCTGTTTAGTACAAATGTCAAGCTAATAAAAAATATTTTTTTTGTTTTTTTTTCGTCACACAAAATGGCTGACTACTGCTATTTGCTTTTGGTATCTTTTTTTTTTTGAGGCACTCCACGGCGTGTCATTTGGCATCCACAATTTTTTACCTAGAATAAAAAAAAAAAACTTCTCGTCAATTTACATCAGAATACCTAGAGAAGTACCTACGGAATTTGAAAAATATTGTTTTATTCGATTATCGTAGTCGTTTGAACTTAAAAGATTAATTTCCAGTGCAAAAATTTCGTATAAAACTGCTCGTAAAATGGGAAGTTTTTAATTAAGGCCTTACATACGTCCAGCGGTACCGAAAACGTACCAAAAGAAAAACTGTTTTTAGGAGGGATAGAAATAGAAATTGATAAAAAAATTCTTACACATTGTTTATTACTGTGTTAAGTTTGTAAAAAAATTTATTTAAATTTTTTTTTTCAAAAATTACAACATGAAAAATCACATTTTTTGAAGCACTGTAAAAAAAATTTTGCTCCACGGTCGGCAGTATTTCTTCCTCAAATGTTGACGGATCTGCAAAATGTAAAGACATTCTTGTAAAATAAGGTAGTAGTTATAGTGTGTCGAGCCGGATTTTTGAAATTCGAAAAATTAAACAATTTACGGTAATTTAAAAAAAAATGTTGAGTTTGTGTCAAAAAAGTCACACTTTAATTGTTTTTATAAAATTTTCTAATTATAATTTAAAAAATCCGGCTCGGCAGACTATAGAAAAAACAATTCCGAATATTTAAAAAAAAAATCATCAAAAAATATTAAAAACCGTACGAGTTATCATGCCGACCGTGTCAGAAAAAGTAGTTTTGAGAAAGACGCGTTTAAAGTTTCAAGCGCGTTTCGCTCGAAGTCGCGCGCGGCTGGAGCAAGAACTTTATGAATTTTTTAAATTTATTTAGTTAACTTACGTCCAATCTCCCATTCCAGCTTCATATTGTACGCCTTCCTTGTCAGTAAAAAATTGTTGTTGTTTATTTTTTTCTAATCGACGAATTGTTCTGGCCTCTCAACTCAGGTAGGCGCGCGTCAGACCTTTGTCCTTTCGTCGGGCAGTCACATTATCTACAATAACTTTTGAACTATGGGGAATTTTTACAATCAGCTTACACAGAAATACGCCTAAGACTGTAAGGAATAATAATCTGTAAACAAAAAAAAATCGATTTTTTGAAAATTCTCGACGTATGTAGGGCCTTAATCAGAAAGTCCGTAAGTACTTCTCTGCGAAATGTAATTGGAAAGATAATTTTTTAATTTCAAGTCAATCGGATAAAAATTGTCGAAGTTATTTAACACGCGGCGCGCTCGGGTACTCTATCTCGGCTTATACGCTCAAAGTTGGTAAAAAAAACATACTACCTACTACCGTAACTTAACTTAACTTATTTTTATGATGATAAAGCATCGTTTGAGCAAAAAAAACAATGATTTTTTGAAAGTTCTACCGTGGCCATACACAGTCCACAAGCTTTTTGATACATAGCACAAAAGATTAAACTTTGCCAGTTGTGTGAAACGATTGTAGGATTTGAAAAATTATTTTGCCGAAGTGTTGATAGAAGAATGGCGATACGGTTAACGACGACGAATCTAGAGAGCGTCCATTTGATGTAGAAAACGAATTCATTATAATGCACAAAATGAAAGTAAAATTTTTGGCACTACACTGGGCGGTTTATTCGCCTAATTTTTTTTCACCAATGCACCGTTGTGTTCCCAATGAATTGAAAAACTAAAACGTTGTCCCTTTTCGCAGGTAACTTCACTTGTCTCGAAGTGATATTCATTCTAAAACGTCGTCTCGGTTATTATCTCTTTCACACATACGTGCCGACCTGTCTGATCGTCATAATGTCCGTGAGTATTCGTCCAGCAGGATTGGGCATATTCGAATTTTTTTAAATTCACGAATAACGAAGAAACTTATTCAAAATTCGTTCCGAAAATGGACAAAGAATCCCACTGGATTCATTTTTTATTTTGGAATGAATAATGAATCCTACTGGATTCAGTATTGATACCGAAAATGAATAATGAATCCTACTGGATTCAGTATTGATTCCGAAAATGAATAATGAATCCTACTGGATTCATTTCAAAATGAATAATGAATCCTACTGGATTCATTTAAAAATGAATAATGAATTCAACTGAATTCAGTATTGTTCCTTGTTTATTAATGTATCAAAAAACATTTTTTTCACATTTTTCACGCCGCATGGTGGCGCTGGGGAAGCTCTCGCGTCAGGTGCTGTCATCTCCGCAGTGGTTCGCGGCACGCAGCAGAACTCTCTTCAACGTCGATCTGAAAAAAATACCGAGTGTTTTCGTTAATAATATGATATTTTGAAGAGAAGTACATAGGATTTTTTCGATATCTCAATAATTATAAAAGTTATAGCCTATTTTCGACGAGAAATTTTGCTCAAAAATCATTCTTTAATTTCAAAGGCGTGCCTATTTTTTTTTAAACAATATTTTTCCAAATCCCTATGTACTTCTCTTCAAAATATCATATTATTAACGAAAACACTCGGTATTTTTTTCAGATCGACGTTGAAGAGAGTTCTGCTGCGTGCCGCGAACCACTGCGGAGATGACAGCACCTGACGCGAGAGCTTCCCCAGTGCCACCATGCGGCGTGAAAAATGTGAAAAAAATGTTTTTTGATACATTAATAAACAAGGAAGAAAACCCAAACAAATTTTTCGAATATCTCTTTTTTTCCCACAAAAAAAATTCTTGAAAAATGTGAAAAAAAACAGGGGGTCACAGTGGGGTTATCCCTTAAGCTCACAACTAGCAATAACTATTTATATTATATTATATTATGACTTATTTACTTTTGTATCTAGAAACAAAAGGAAATTCGCTACTCGTTACGAATGTATGTACTACATACATTCGTACTACGTATATACTATGTACATACTACTACACACATACTACATACATACTATGTAGTACATACATACGTACTACATACATACTATGTATATACATACAGTACATACATACTACACATTTGTACTACATACATACTATGTAGTAACTTTCTGCGCCTCATGAGTCTAGAAAAACAAATACATAAGTACAAAATGTCTCTTTCTCGCACGAAATGATGTCCCATTTCTCCCATCAGCTTATTAAAGCTTTGAAATCATAACATTCGTTCGAAAGCGTCCGCTTTTGTTATGATTCCATTTATGATTTTTCCAGATTATTCAATTTGATGGTATCCAAATACGGAGTGAATACCAAATTAAATTGGATTCATTACTTATGTTGAAATGAATACTGAATCCACTAGGATTCATTATTCGTTTTGAAATAAATACTGAATCCAGTAAAATTCATTATTCACTTTCGGAAGGAATACTGAATCCAGTAGGATTCATTATTCGTTTTGAAATGAATACTGAATCCAGTAGAATTCATTATTCATTTTCGGAAGGAATACTGAATCCAGTAGGATTCAGTATTCATTTTGAAATGAATACTGAATCCAGTAGAATTCATTATTCATTTTCGGAAGGAATACTGAATCGAGTTGGATTCATTATTGAAAAAAAAATGAATAGCCATCTGACATGTATTCGGTATGATTTTAGTATTCGAATACCCAACGTATTCGAGTATGCCCATACCTGTCGTCCAGACATCAAGATCCTTAAAAAAAAAACGACATGTACAAATGAGCGAATATAAAATATTTGAAAAATCGTATAATACTTAAAAACTCTTTTTTTCAAATTAATTTGCGTCAAGACGCTTCTCTTGATCGGATTTTTCCTTTGTTTTCATATTAAACGAAGATATTGCGCGCGATAAAAAATACTCTCCGAGTTAACAATATAAATACATTTTTCAGTGGGTATCCTTCTGGATAAAACCGGAAGCCGCACCTGCTCGTGTGACATTGGGGGTAACTTCTTTGCTGACACTGTCGACCCAACACGCCAAGAGTCAAGCGTCATTGCCGCCGGTATCCTATCTCAAAGCTGTCGATGCTTTTATGTCAATATGCACGATTTTCGTTTTTATGGCGCTCATGGAATATTGCCTTGTAAACATTGTACTCGGTGATTCCGATGCGCCACCAGCGAAACCACCACCCCCGCCGCCGGCACCAGCGTCCGCCGGTGGTCCAAACGAATCGACGAAACTCGACAAGATCTTCGATATTGCGACAAAGGTAATGCCTGGAATGAAGATATTAACATTGGGATTTCGTGCTTCTGTGCCTCCGCGAATCGTGAAGCTTTGTGTACCATTTTTTTTCTTCTTTTTTTCCCATTTTTTTTTTTCAATCTGACATTGGGCACGTGTCGAAAATACAATTTCTATTTTATTTTTATTTTATTTTTTTCTTTCCAATTACGAACAATTTTATTCGTTTCAATGCGCGGATTTCGGAGGAGGCTGACGACACTAAGAGCGACATTTCTCACGTTTCCACAATGAACGAGGCTAACGATAATCCGTGCGGTTATCACGGAGGCACAGAAGTCCCGATACACGAGGGCGTTCAAGTTGTGATTGTTTTCACGCAGGAGAACGCAATGCTGTTGTCCGGTCGATCGCAGAAATCAACGACTGGACCACCGCCCGGACCAACGATGGCTCAACGTCGAAGAATGCACGCTCTCAATATCGATCGTTTCTCACGTGTTTTCTTTCCGTTTCTCTTCGCTGTGCTAAACGGCACTTATTGGTGCATGTTCGCCAAATACATCTAAAATCGTTTTTGACAAGAAAAATGTAGGCAGGGGCAAAGGGTTAAACGGGGCAATTCTAGTTGATCGAGGCAAAATGGGGATACACAAGGATAATACGATTTAATTATTTCATTTTTACATGGATCCCACGAGAATCTCGATTTTGTTATATTTTATTTTCTAAATTGTAATTTTTCCAAATTCTTATTTTGAAAATCTGGATTTTGGTGATTTAGTTACCAGAGACTCGCGCAATTCGAATGGAAAATCATTTGCAATTTCTTCGTCACGTATGAATGAGTATATTAATGTTTTATTAGTAATTATTCGTAATTAATTTGTGAGAAAATGATTGCAGATATTTTCTTTTTTCATTCTAACGACGTTCACAATTGTCCATTTCTCTCGACCTCAATTTTGACAAATCTTTGTATAGCGGATTTGGTGTTTTGATCAGCAAGAGGTTCCAGTGTGCATTGTGTGACGAAAGCTCGAGCCTTAAGGTTTAAACCGGGCAATTCTAGTCGATCGAGGCAAAATGACGATACACAAGGATAATACGATTTGATTCTTTCATTTTTACATGAATCGCACGAGAATTTCGATTTTGATATCTTTTATTGTTGAAATTGTAATTTTTCCAAATTTTTATTTTGAAAATCTAGATTTTGGTGATTTAGTTACCAGACACTCGCGCAATTCGAATGGAAAATCATTTGCAATTCTTTCGTCACGTATGAATGAGTATATTAATGTTTTATTAGTAATTATTTGTAATTAATTTGTGAGAAAATGATTGCAAATATTTTCTTTTTTCATTCTAACGACGTTCACAATTGTCCATTCCTCTCGACCTCAATTTTGACAAATCTTTGTATTGCGGATTTGGTGTTTTGATCAGCAAGAGGTTCCAGTGTGCATTGCGAGACGAAAGCTCGATCCTTAAGGTTTAAACCGGGCAATTCTAGTTGATCGAGGCGAAATGACGGTATACAAGGATACTACGATTTGGTCTTACTGTCGAAATTGTAATTATTCAAAATACTCATTTTGAAAATCTCGATTTCGGTGATTTAATTATCGGAGAGTTGCATAATTCGAATGAAAAATTCTTTGCAAGGCTTTCATGGCGTATGAATGAATATATTAATGTTTTATTAGTAATTATTCATAATTAATTTATGAGAAAATGATTGTAGATATATATTGTGTTTTTTGATTCCAATGATGACTTGTCCAATGGACAATCAGTTGACAGACACTTGTCCATTTCTCTCGACCTGAATTTTGGCAAATCTTTGTATTGCAAATTTGGTGTTTTGATCAGCAAGAGGTTTCAGTGTGCATTGTGAGACGAAAGCTCGACCCTTAAGGTTTAAACGGGCCAAATCTAGTTGATCGAGGCAAAATGACGATACACAAGGATAATACGATTTGATTATTTCATTTTTACATGAATCGCACGAGAATTTCGATTTTGATATATTTTATTGTTGAAATTGTAATTTTCCCAAATTTTTATTTTGAAAATCTAGATTTTGGTGATTTAGTTATCAGAGACTCGCGGAATTGGAATGAAAAATCATTTGCAATTCTTTCATCACGTATAAAAGAGTATATTAATGTTTTATTAGTAATTATTCGTAATTAATTTGTGAGAAAATGATTGCAGATATTTTCTTTTTTCATTCTAAGGACGTTCACAATTGTCCATTTCTCTCGACCTCAATTTTGACAAATCTTTGTATAGCGGATTTGGTGTTTTGATCAGCAAGAGGTTCCAGTGTGCATTGTGAGACGAAAGCTCGATCCTTAAGGTTTGAACGGGACAATTCTAGTTGATCGAGGCAAAACGACGGTAAACAAGGATAATACGATTTGGTCTTACTGTCGAAATTGTAATTATTCAAAATACTTATTTTGAAAATCTCGATTTCGGTGATTTAATTATCGGAGAGTCGCATAATTCGAATGAAAAATTCTGTGCAATGCTTTCATGACGTATGAATGAATATATTAATGTTTTATTAGTAATTATTCATAATTAATTTATGAGAAAATGATTGTAGATATATATTTTGTTTTTTGATTCCAATGATGACTTGTCCAATGGACAATCACTTGACAGACACTTGTCCATTTCTCTCGACCTGAATTTTGGCAAATCTTTGTATTGCGAGTTTGGTGTTTCGATCAGCAAGAGGTTCTAGTGTGCATTGTGAGGCGAAAGCTCGATTATCATTATACATATAGATTGTTTCACACGGTATAATTTCATTCTGCGTAATCTCCCATCATCGAAAGGGTTCTGATTCTTATGCTCGAAAGAAAAAAAAACGAAAAAGAAACAAGCAAAATTATGATTTGAATTTCCCCTCACTTCCGGTTAGCCCCCAATGACGAAAAGTCTCTCCGTCTAGTGCATGCACTTCGGTATTATCAATAATTAATATATCGAACGAATCTTCTGGCCACTGTACAGATAACAAAAATTCTTAGACTGTAATTACATTAGCGAGGTTACGCGATATCGTTCAACGAGAGGATATAATACTGGACGAACAAAAAAAAATGGTTTTAACGACAAGGGCTAAAAACAAAAAAAAACAATGGGGGGAAAAACAAAGATACGTATATATATGCTCTAAATGACGCGATAGAGTGTATATATATATACATATATAAATAAGGGATGAAGTGATCGTTTTGTGTTTTTCCATAAATTCTTGTAAAATATTAAAAATTGATGTATGAAAGTACACAAACGTCGTCCTCTTTTTGACGAAGAAGCGAGAAACAAAAATTTGGTAGTGTAGACAAATTGAATTGTTTTTTTTTTTTTTTTTTTTTTTTTTTTTTTTCGAAAATTCGCTCTCTTGTAATGATTGTTAATGAGCTTAGGATCAGTGAAGTTCGCAGACGTTTATACACGTCGTTGTCCATTGATCGCTTATGTTTCGCGACGATTTGTGAAATCACGCCAAAAACAAAAAATGAATTATTCCTCGCCAATCTCGCTTGGGCAGTCCTACGCAATAATAAAATAATAATAACAATACTATGAGCCTCCGCGTAGCGTTAATGACGACGAATAAGAAAAGAAAAGAAAAAATTATGCGAACAGGAGGAGAATTGAAAGAAGGAAATTATCGAGGATCGATCGTCCCGTTGAACCATCAGAGTTGAATTTATATATATATATATATATATATATATATATATGTATGTATATTGTAAAATTAACGGAATGATCGATCTCGACTTCAACACTTTGTATACTAAAATAATAATAATAATAATAATGATAAATAATATCGATTGTTAAATATATACATAGATATAAAATTTTAATTGATCGATCAATGATTCTTCGCAGGGGGACTATCGTTAATTGGATCGTTTAATTATATCGCGTAATTATAAAAATTAAGAATAAACACGTCAACGAACAGGTTGCATATTTCAATTTAACATTTTTCGTTTTTTTAGCTCCTTTCATTTTTCTCTCATACTCGAATTACAATTGTTCAACAAGTTTTGTCCATCCTTCCTTTTCACTCCTTCTCCAAGCTCGAATTTTCTTTGTCGCTCATTTTGATAACCAATTAATTAATTAATCAATAGATCCATGTTTTTTTTAGCCTCCGTTGCGAATTTTCGTCGCCGCACGAATTTTCGTTAAACTGAATTGGAAGATTCTTCGTATTTCACTGTAAAATATTTATTTATTTTTTGATAATGGACCGCGTGATCTTGCGCTGATTTGGCCTTTCGTTTCCGGTGTCCGAATTATATACTCGCTGTGTGTATTTTATCTATAATATTATATTGGATAGCGTGCGGAATGTCGAGAGAGACAGAAGGGAGTCTGAGGAGCGAAGAAGAGAGGCAACGAGAGAGAGAGAGAGAATCGGAGGCAATCGGTGAATCGCTATCGTAACCGGGGTTACAAAGGGTGATAGACGACACCCACGCTTCACTTACACTTCCTCCCGCGAGAGTCACGACATCGAGACCAGATTTCACGCTCGTTTTTTCATTAAAAACGTTCTTGAACTAAATGGAAAGTAGAAAAAAATTCAATTCTAACGCACAATGACTTTTTCAATTACGTATGTCTGATATGTTGCGATCGCAAATTTTACTCCTGATGAATTGTCGAATTTTGGAATACAATTTTCATGACTTGAAGCCTTTGCAGCTTTAAGGGGGGAAATAGGGTTAGGACAGCGTTTTCTCAATGACTTTCATGAATTTTTTTATAGTATAAAAAATGAATATAATTTATTAAAACTTTGAGAATATTTTATACATATATTTAAGTATATACTATAAAATTTGTATACATGTATTTAAGTATATACTATAAAATATTAGGGACCCCATATTGCAGGTCACAATTAGACTCAGCATTTTGCGTACATTCTGGAAGCCGTAATTTTCATCTGAAATCAAACGAGGTTGGAATTTACTTTTATTATATGTCTCTCTTCTATATAAACCTAAATGCTATCAAAAAAATAGAAAATTGAATTTTTTACAAGGGTCAAAACAAAAAAGCATGATTTTTTACTATTTTTTACAACTTTATTTGCAAAAAAAAAATTATTTTAAATAATGATAATATTCCGATTTTAGGTTCATATAGAGTGCAATACTATAAAAAAAGTAACTGCCAATTTTCAAAACGATTGGTTGAAAACTTTTCAATCTAGCGTGTACGCAAGTTGAAACAAAGTCGTTTTCAGAACAACGCGTTTGAAAAAATAGTACCAAGAAAAGCAAGCAATATGGGGTCGCTAATATTTTATAGTATATACTTAAATATATGTATAAAATATTCTCAATGTTTCAATAAATTATATTCATTTTTTATACTATAAAAAAATTCATGAAAATTATTGAGAAAACGCTGTCCTAACCCTATTTCATTTAGTATAACATGATTTTATACCCGCTACCGTGGCCCTTAAATTTTACTCCTGATGAAATGAAAATGTCGAATTTGGGAATAAAATTTTCGCCACTCAAAGCAATGCAGCTTTAAGTGGTGAAACGTAAAAATCGCAATTTGATAATAAAACTTGCAATTTTAATTTTTATAGTTTTGAAACAAATGAAAAATGTTTATTGGAGCAGTTTTTATCATCTAACTTACAAAAGTATGTTCTAATAATCTTGCTTTTTTTTTAATGTCCCTTTCGAACGATTCTCGAGAAAAATGCGTGCACACAGCGATTTTACAGTTTTTAATATCGTTGTGACTTTTTTTTTCCAACTTCCAAAGTTTCTTCATTGGATGGAGAGACCGAAGATAGGGTCAACAGTGGATCTCGTAATTGGGAACAGGTCAACAGCCTTCAAGATATATATATACACACAGACGCACACACAGGCATATATAATATACAATTTAAAATGTAAGTACATCAAAATAATATACGCGAGGAATTTCAGTGGAAAGTGTTAATTTCACACTGTCGAACGTCAACGATTTTCCAGACATTTCTACATTATCTTTTTGCCCATCAAATAACATTTTGAATAATCCTTCCGAACGATTAATTTTTTTCTATTTTAACTTTACTTTACATTAATCGATATTTAAAAAAATAATTTCGTTTGGCGCAAATTAAGTAAAATTTACCATGTTATATTTTTTGTTTTTTTTTTTTTCGAACCGTCCTAAAACGAATGGACTGGATGGAATGGCTCGTTGAATCTTCGTTTATTTCAGGACAACCGAAAAAAAAAAACAGAAAAAGAGACAGGAAAAAAAATAGAAAAAAATCTTTATCAATTCTTAAATTGACAAAGATTTTTTTTTGTCTATAACCGAGGGGTACCTTGACCATTTTCTTGTTATCGTTCGTGTTGAAAAGTGGTGTGCACGAGAGAATGAAGTATTAGGGGAGAAAAAAAGAGGGAGAAATAGTTACAAGTGGCGAGTGTAGGACAAATGCAAGTGTGCTGCACGTGTGAGGAGAGACCACCTACCATTCGATATAACGGGTGTCCCGAGACATTAATTACGACTGAAATTTTAGTTATTTTATTTTTTATTTTTCTTGCAACCCTTACAGCATCGAGGCATACGTCCGATTATAAATTTCTCCTCATTTCCACGAACAATACTTCTTTCGTCAGTACTTTTATTTAATTTAAAAAATTCACGATTAACGTTAAATTGTAATATTAATCGTGACACCCTCACTGCGGTCTTGGGTGACTCGCGTACTCTCGTCGTCAGTCTCGCAAGGTCCTTATTCGGTCACCATTTGGCTCGCCTTCAAGACGAACCTCTGTTAGCAAATGCCAACGACCGAGGCTCTCACACTCCTCTCTCTTTCTCTCACGAGATATTATTTATTCGTGAATAATGATAAATTCTATAACGAGACTAAAGAAAAAATATATATATAATTAACGTAATTTTCGATAATAACATGTTTATTTCGTTATTTAATAAAAAATAAAAAAATAACTGCGATTTCACTCTTTTATTACGTGAATCGTCTTATCGTCCTAGGTCCCGTTGGCTCGGTGATAATTACGTAACGATTTTAGATTCCGTAACCGAAAGCACGAAATTCTGTTGCAAAAAAAACAAAAAATCCACCGCGACGAGATAACGCGGTGAAATTATTTCGTAAAAACGAAATAGAACGAGAAGAGAGAGAGAGAGAAGGGGAAATGATTATTTCGTGAATGAAACTTCGTATTTTGTTTATGAATGCGATACACTGTGCGTAGGGTAATAATCGTCTATGTATATCCCTTCCAACCCGAGCAAACGTTGATAAAGGGACGATAAACTCTCGCTACAAACGGGAGAAACGGGAGCACTCACAGACTTTTCAACATACATGATTATATTTCCGTCTGCTGTTAAAAGGACGTAATATTTGTGCTTATAAAGCATTTTATAGGGTCTTTTAATTATTAAGTCCCGTATCGTTATGAATACCGAGAACCCTGAAGACCTCATTATCGTCGTATTCGTCGTCGCTCTCACGTGATGAATCTTTCGACAAAATTAATTTATCACGTGCACAAAGAAGTCTCGGTGCGAAAAAAAAGAAAAGAAAGGAAAAAATCGTGAGTACTCTCACGACTGGGGCGAAACGTTCATTAGGAGACCGCGTAAAAACGCCCCGAGATTAATACAGGTTCGTTCAAAATTGACGATTATATTTACAGAGGTAATAGGGGTTGATGAATCGGTAAATCGCTGATTAATCGGAATTTCGTCATATTAATCGTATTGATTATGTAAACAGTCGTGAAATTCCGTACTTTGGACGCAATTGAAACGCGATGATTCAATGGTAATTTGTTGAGCATACGCAAAAGTTACCGATAAATGACTATCGAGAAGCATTTAAAGCGATAACTAAATGATAATGACGCTAGTCAATGTTTCAGAACTCTTGAGCTTTTATTCGACAATAATATCACGTGATCACGTGAAATATTATTCATCGTTGAAACTTTAAAGAACTACTACCGTTACTTTATAATTGAAAATTTGTTTAAACTAAACAAATTTTTAATTACAAATATAATAAATAAGGCTCGAAGTTGACGTTTTTTAACAAACTATTACAAATTTCTTTGTTTATTTATGAAGGGCAATTGTTAATAAAATTTTTCAAATTTTTAGGCATAAATTTACCGGTTTTTAAGGGTTGAAAAATTCTGGGAATTTTTTTTTTTTTTCCCTAATAATCCCGTGAAATTTAAGTTTAATAATCTTACATCTTACATTTCTCAATCCCGTTAAATAAAAGTTACTTCGTAATAAAAAATTTGTTTAAACTAAATGTAACTACAGTTATTCCGGGTTAATTAATAAAATAAATATTATTACTATTCCATATAATAAATAAGACTCGAAATTGACGATTTTCAACGGACTATTCCAAATTTCTTTGTTTATTTATCATGGGCAATTGTTAATTAAATTTTTCAAATTTTTAGGGATAAATTTACCGATTTTTAAGGGTTGAAAAATTCTGGGAAATTTTTTTTTTTTTCTCACATCGACCGATTGTGAATGTAGACAATAATCCCGTGAAATTTATTCGTCGTTAAAACTTTAAAGAAGTACTAACGTTACTTTGTAATTAAATAATTTGTTTAAACTGAATGTAACTACAATTGTTCCGGGTTTATTAATAAAATCAATATTATTACTATTACATATAATAAATGAGATTCGAAATTGACGATTTTTAACGAACTATGAAAAATTCAAATTTTCATGGTTAAATTTAGCGGTATTTAAGGGTTGAGAAATTGTGGGAACTATTTTTTCTCTTAACATCGACCAATTGTGAATGCAGACAATAATCCCGTGAAATTTATTCGTGGTTAAAACTTTGAAGAAGTACTACTTGGTAATAAAAGTTACTTAGTAGTAAAAAATTTGTTTAAACTAAATGTAACTACAGTTATTCCGGGTTAATTAAAAAAATCAATATTATTACTATTACATATAATAAGTAAGACTCGAAATTGACGATTTTTGACGAACTATTACAAATTTCTTTGTTTATTAATAAAGGGCAATTGTTAATTAAATTTTTCAAATTTTTAGGCATAAATTTACCGGTTTTTAAGGGTTGAAAAATTCTGGGAATTTTTCATTTTTTTTTCCCACATCGACCGTTTGTGAATGTAGACAATAATCCCGTGAAATTTATTCGTCGTTAAAACTTTAAAGAAGTACTAACGTTACTTTTTAATTAAATAATTTGTTTAAACTAAATGTAACTACAATTGTTCCGGGTTACTTAATAAAATCAATATTATTACTATTACATATAATAAATAAGATTCGAAATTGACGATTTTTAACGAACTATGAAAAATTCAAATTTTCATGGTTAAATTTAGCGGTTTTTAAGGGTTGAAAAATTGTGAGAACTATTTTTTCTCTTCACACCGACCAATTGTGAACGTAGACAATAATCCCGTGAAATTTATCCGTTATTAAAACTAATAAAAGTTACTTGGTAATGAAAAATTTGTTTAAACTAAATGTAACTACAGTTATTCCGGGTTAATTAATAAAATCAATATAATTATTATTACACATAATAAATAAGACTCGAAATTGACGATTTTTAACGAACTATTCCAAATTTCTTTGTTTATTTATCAAGGGCAATTGTTAATTACATTTTTCAAATTTTTAGGCATAAATTTAGCGGTTTTTAACGGTAGAAAAATTGTGATAACTTTTTTGTTTTTCTTAACACATCAAACGATTGTGAACGTATCTTTAGTCACGCTCTCTGGCTAAGTACATCATTGTGAAAACTGCTTCAAGCACGTTCACCACATATCCCACCATATATAACTCAACGACCACGTATATACCCATGTATATATAATTATATATATTGAGGATTAACAAACACAAGGCCCTCACTCGTAAAATTAACACATCTAAACTAACGTGAGTTACGCCCTTTTGTTATCTAGTAGTCGATGTATGTACACTCTGGTTGTTCCACTCGTGCTCTTTCGAGCGACAAAATCGTCGTCGGCGTAAAACGTAGAGTCGACGAGACTCGGGTCAGCATTCTCATTGCACAGGCGCCTCTCCTCCTGTAGCTTTGGGCTCCAATGCCTCTTGTTAAAGTGTACGGCGGGGCTTCAAAAGCCACCGACAATGAACAATTATTATTATTATTTTTTTCATTCCTACACACTCACAAACGTCCATACTGTTCATCTCCCCACTCCCATTAAATAATGACTTATATATATTTGTGTGTTATGTAGCAATTGAAATCGGGAATAATAATTTGATAATGACCGTGTAGCCAAACCTTTCGTTTTGACGCTAATTCCTCCACTCTACTGATTGTTCGCCCCGCGATAACGATTGCGACAACAATCTTCAAAGGATATACCGATTTTGCTGAAATAAGATATTTTCATACGGGAAATTCAGTTTCGGCAATTATTCAATCGGTACTCGTGCAATTTCACTATCTATTGACATATTCACTTTTTTAAGGTAATCAAAATGTTAACTTTTCCTGATTTCCGATGGAAATTTTATTGCACTGATAATGAAACTGCAATTCACGATCCTGATGGAAATTTTATTGCAGTGATAATGAAACTGCAATTTCACTATCTAGGCATATTCATTTTTTAAGGTAATCAAAATGTTAACTTTTCCTGATTTCTGATGAAAATTTTACTGTAGTGATAATGAAACTGGGGAAAAATGTATCAAGCCTTGTTTGCCAAAATCGATATTTATTTGTCTTTCAATTTTTGCTCCATTTTCGTAAATCCTGTAATCTGAAAAATATGAATTTTTTTTATCGTTGAAATTCATCTGAGCATTCTTCAAAGTATATGTGAATTTTGTTGAAATAACATTATTTTCATACGGGAAACTCAGTTTCGACAATTATTCGATCGGTATTCGTGCAATTTCACAATCTATTGACATATTCATTTTTTAAGGTAATCAAAATGTTAACTTTTCCTGATTCCTGATGAAAATTTTATTGTAGTCATAATGAAACAGGGGAAAAATGTATCAAGCCTTGTTTGCCAATCGGCGGGGTCTTAGGGATCCCATCGAAAGAAATAGAATCGATATTTATTTGTTTTTCAATTTTTTCTCCAATTTCGTAAATCCTGTAATCTGAAAAATATGAATTTTTTTTATCGTTGAAATTCATCTAAGCATTCTTCAAAGGATGTGTGAATTTTGTTGAAATAACATTATTTTCATACGGGAAACTCAGTTTCGACAATTATTCAATCGGTATTCGTGCAATTTCACAATTTATTGACATATTCATTTTTTAAGGTAATGAAAATGTTAACTTTTCCTGATTCCTGATGGAAATTTTATTGTAGTGATAATGAAACTGGGAAAAAATGTATTAATCCTAGTTTTGCCACCCCAGTCTGGAACCCCATCGAAAGAAATGAAATCGATGTTCATTTGTTCTTCAATTTTTGCTGCAATTTCGTAAATCCTGTACACTGAAAATTATGAATTTTTTTTTATCGTTCAAATTCATCTAAGCATTCTTCAAGCGATTGGTGTTAATAAAAGGGTTGGACAATATTTATTCTGTCTTCAGTTATGATCGAATAACAAAAGTGATGTTCGCCGAGCCCCGGTGTGGTAATAACGTGATTGCGAAGAAAAAAAAAATCATACAAAATCGTGATTGTTTATTGTAATTACTGTAATTTGTTAATTAACGTTTTAGATTCGTAGACGTAGCTTTTAGTGCTTCCTCTGTAAGTAAGTACCAGTTTCTCAGATATTCTTTTAAACAGCCGTAGTCAAGGAAGGGTAGATTGTATTGGAGTTTTCAATTTTGTCTCGAAACATCTGGCACTCTCTCTCTTTCTCTTTCGTCTCATGGAGACCCCCATAAAATGTGTCTCGAGATCTCTCACAAAAACGTCGGCCGAGGGAAAGAGAAAGAGAAAGAGAAAGAGCAAGAGAGAGAGAGAGAGAGAGAGAAAAGACCTTGTGGAAAAGAGGCTGTAATGCTTCCCGGAAAACTATACCTGATCTCGCAGCGGAGTTCTCTCTCTCACTGGTACAGAAAGTACAGAGAGTCCCTTTGAACGACAATTAAGGGGGGAAATAGGGTTAGGACAGCGTTTTCTCAATGATTGTCATGAATTTTTTTTATGGTATAAAAAATGAATATAATTTATTGAAACTTTGAGAATATTTTATACATATATTTAAGTATATACTATAAAATTTTTGAAGAATTTCCTTGAAAAACACCGAAGATATTAGCGACCCCATATTGCAGGTCACAATCAGACTCAGCATTTTGCGTACATTCTGGAAGCCGCAATTTTCATCTGAAATCGAACGAGGTTGGAATTTACTTTTATTATATGTCTCTCTTCTATATGAACCTAAATGCTATAAAAAAAATAGAAAATTGAATTTTTTACAGGGGTCAAAATAAAAAAGCATGATTTTTTGCCATTTTTTACAACTTTATTTACAGAAGAAAAATTATTTTAAACAATGATAATATTCCGATTTTAGGTTCATATAGAACGCAATACTATGAAGAAAGTAATTGTCAATTTTCAAAACGATTGGTTGAAAACTTTTCAAACTAGCGTGTACGCAAGTTAAAAAAAAGTCGTTTTCAGAAGAACGCGTTTGAAAAAATGGCTTATAACAATAGAATGAGTCGGAATTTTCATAAAAAATGTTGGGAACATATTTTTCGATAGTTTTACTAACAATTTATGAAATAAAAAAAAAATCAATTTTTTGAACCGTCTAACCCTATTTCCCCCCTTAAACAAAGAAATAAATTATTGAAAAACAGTTAAAGCACACTTTGAATCCCAACAGCAGCATTGTTTTTTTTCTAATGATAAAATAACAAAATAATTAAATGATTCTAACGGTGTATAATTAATCGTGATCCGGACGAATTATGAGTGAACGAAGGAACAATAAGATTAATGTATTTTGTTAAACTAATAATTAATACCGCATTTGTTGCATTCACTATGGAACACTACACTTTCGTGTACGAAGCAACTTAAAATACCTGCCATTTTCCTAATAATTAACATTTTTTTCCTAATTGTTTAATGCAAAATTCTCAATAACGTTTTAAAGGAAATTAAATGTTACTTTTAATAAGCTGCATTTAATGTTTGTCCTAATTGTTTGTGCCTATTTGAATCATTGGAAGTAATTGAAAAATATTGAAGGATTTGTTTATTTTTTGTAAAAAATAAAAATAAAACAAAAAATGTCGTTTTCTGAGAGTCGAAAAATACAGCCGATAATATTTTTTCCCCGAGTCTTCAAAGTACCTCGCCCGAAGCATTTACAGTCCTGGAGAGAGATTTAATCCCTCCCACTATGAGTATGTATATATATGTATAGACAGATATATATATATATATATATATATATATATATATATATATATATATACCCCGAGATTTCCCCGTGTTCCCCGTCGCGACCAAACTCGACCGGCAGTGTCGAGAAACATCGAGGAGCAGGCAGTGTGTGCCGAGTGCTGCAGCCGCTGTCTGTAAAAGCACGGCACTCTCGCGAAGAGTACAGTGAGGAGAGAGGCGCGTCCCCGACTCTCCCATCTTCGCGTTCGGCTCTTCGACGTTCTCGTGATTATTTTAAAAAAAACTATAAAACAAAGAGGAAAAGAAAAAAACACGAAATTTCGTAACGTCACGTATTATTATTTATTCGCAGTGTTTTACGTTGAAAAGAAAAAAAGCGGATTTTCCTTTGCTCGTTTCGCGCAATTTCCACGAGGATTATCGCGCATGATCGTACAAGTGCGAGGGATTTTTCGAGTGTTTTTTTTTTCGTCGTTGTTTGTTTGGTTTTTATTTTATTTTTATTTTTCGTAAATTAAACGACGAGGAAAGAGGAGACAATCAACGAGGGATCCAAGGGGGTCCGGACCAAAGAGTCTGAGGTAAGGTAAACGAGAGATCGTTTCTCTCGCGAGAGACACGCATGAGACGCGAGAGAGCACGTTATATACCAGTTTATTTGTGTGGCTTTGTGTGTGTGTGTGTGTTCCTCTCTCTCGCTCTGTCTCTATCTCCGTCAGCAGCGTTCCCAGGGGTTCGAGGAACGCTGTGAGGTCCATTTCGTGCTCCATTATATATATACATAGATAGATCGTGATCCCAAAGGATAAATCGTCGATTCTTTATGTATTATTATTACTAGTTATTGTTCGAATAAATGCGGGTACGCGGAAACTCCTGAAGAAAAATGGTAGATTGAAAAAAAAAAAGGTACTCCGATAATGTATATACGTGAGTGATAGGAAGGCTCGATTTAGAATTCAAGTGACTCAAGCGCGGAAAATGTACGGTCTCGAGAGATTTGTAAAAAAAAAAAAACAAAGCAGTCTTCAGTATTTTTTAAGCCTTCAAGACATTTTTTTTTTTTTTTTTTGAGCAAATGTCGGCACAATTACTTTTGGAAATTTGTCAGCAGCTATTGCGATTGGAGATTTTATGATCTTTTTGTGCATAATGGTCGAATCAAGATTGAAATTGATGGAGAAATTGTAAACGGTGTAAAAGTATGTTTTTTTTAATTTTCTTTCGAAGTAAAAGTACATTTTTTATTTTCTTTTGGAGCAAAAGTAAATTTTACTCCAAAATTATAACATACATTTTTCACGAACAAATCGCGTTTTCGCTATAACGAGAAAGGATGCCCAAGCAAGGATTTATAATGATGATAATTATTTAAAAAATGTCTCTTAATGGATTGTCCTTTATTCAGATAAATGGAGCCTACGTGTTGAGGGAATCTCAACGGTGGCTGTACATATTGTAACGAAGAAGAGAACGAAGAAAGACGAGGAAGAAGAATAATCAAAATGGCCCTTCGTTATCAAACGGCTGTCTTAGCCGCTATTCTTGTAATATTGTTATCAGGTGAGTAATTACTTCATTCTACCCTACAAATTTATCTCTCGAGAGTATAAAATTATGGCGAATTATTCGGAAATCGCGAAATATCAGCAAAGTTCATTCACAAAACAATGGGACCACTAGAAAAGGAATAATAATTGAGAAAAATTGTATTAAAATATATTTTCAATTGACACGTACATTTATCTATAAAAATTCTACCTTTCTATATACCCCATTGACCGAAAAGTTACTTTATCACACATTTGGGGCAATTTTAATTTTTGTTATTCATTTTATATCAAAGGGTTTTTGTAATTATTTTTCTTCGTTAAAGCAAGGATTAATCGCTGTAATTTCAAGTTTGAAGAGAAGAATTTTTATAGGTAAACTTAGGTGTCGATTGAAAAGATATTTTAATACAAATTTTTGGAGCAATTTTAATTTTTGTTATTCATTTTATATCAAAGGATCTTTGTAATTATTTTTCTTCATTACAGCAAGAATTAATCGCTGTAATTTCAAGTTTGAAGAAAAGAATTTTTATAGGTAAACGTAGGTGTCCATTGAAAAGATATTTTAATATAAATTTTTGGAGCAATTTTAATTTTTGTGATTCATTTTATATCAAAGGATCTTTGTAATTATTTTTCTTCATTACAGCAAGATTTAATCGCTGTAATTTCAAGTTTGAAGAAAAGAATTTTTATAGGTAAACGTAGGTGTCGATTGAAAAGATATTTTAATACAAATTTTTGGAGCAATTTTAATTTTTGTTATTAATTTTATATGAAAAGATCTTTGTAATCATTTTTCTTCGTTAAAACAAGGATTAATCGCTGTAATTTCAAGCTAGAAGAAAAGAATTTTTATAGGTAAACGTAGGTGTCGATTGAAAAGATATTTTAATACAAATTTTTGGAGCAATTTTAATTTTTGTTATTCATTTTATATGAAAGGATCTTTGTAATCATTTTTCTTCGTTAAAACAAGGATTAATCGCTGTAATTTCAAGCTAGAAGAAAAGAATTTTTATAGATAAACGTAGGTGTCGATTAAAAAGATATTTTAATACAAATTTTTGAAGCAATTTTAATTATTGTTAATCATTTTATATGAAAGGATCTTTGTAATTATTTTTCTTCATTAGAACAAGGATTAATCGCTGTAATTTCAAGCTAGAAGAATAGAATTTTTATAGGTAAACGTAGGTGTCGATTGAAAAGATATTTTAATACAAATTTTTGGAGCAATTTTAATTTTTGTTATTCATCTTATATGAAAGAATCTTTGTAATTATTTTTCTTCGTTAAAGCAAGGATTAATCGCTGTAATTTCAAGCTTGAAGAAAATAATTTTTATAGTTAAACGTAGGTGTCGATTGAAAAGATCTTTTAATACAAATTTTTGAAGCAATTTTAATTTTTGTTAATCATTTTATATGAAAGGATCTTTGTAATTATTTTCCATCATTAGGGCAAAGATTAATCGCTGTAATTTCATACTGGAAAGAAAGAATTTTTATTTTAAGAACTTACCATTATTTTTACTCGTTCTCAGTCCAGCCACAAGAATTCGACAGAGATATTTAAAATGTAAAAAAAAACAAAAAAAGTAGAGAACCGGGATCCGGTATTCTCGCAATACATGAAGTGAAGAAAAAAAAGAAATCATCTCTCCATCCGCGTTCTACCCTCGTGACAAGAAGTGCCTTTATCCACGTCCGATTAGATATCAAGTCGAACCCCTGACCCGTGTCTTCCGCTCTGAAGAGTTTGTCACTCTTTCTCCCTCTCTCTCACCAGAGATGAGTTTATTTCAGTACCCAAAAAACCATATTATGACCCATGTGCTCCCAGCAACGATGGCGTCACGAACGAGAAACGAGAGTATAGTGTCTTCACTCGAAAGAGCTTGTAAAATCGTGCTATAACACACGATGAGAAAATTACCGGACGAGGAAAAAAAAAAAGAGCCAAAGCTTCTCATCGTTCCGTAAGATTACGATAAAACGGGTATTCCCCTTTTTAACGCCAATGCAAATTATTGTGAACATGTGCTTCCCCGTGTCACGTGGTCGATTGAGTCTAAAGAGGAATTTTCAATAAACTTCGATTCTTCCATTCGGTATTTTTAATTATCAATATTTTATGCAATATTAAGTTTGAACAAAAAAAAGCTGACATGATCCTAGCTCCATTATATGTAAATAAAGAATTGTTTAATGGGTCTGATTAATTAGAATTTGTGAGCACTTTCTATTGATCGTTCAACGAAAATTGATATAGCTTCTTCGCGATTCGTCGAGCGTATCGATAAAGACGGCGATGCTCATTGAGCATGGAATATAACTCGATTTGCGGTTGACCAATATGAAAACGGACTCGACGAAGCGCATATAGTATATAACAAGCGACGAATGTTAAATTTGCCTCGAGCGATTTAATATACGTGCGGGACACGCGACGAGCTTAATTCATCGTGTAAATGAGATTATAGACTTTTTTCTCCATTCTCCCATCATTCTCGTATCTCTACACTCTCACATATGCAATGTGTGACCGAGAGGAAAGTACAAATCGTCGCAAACATCCGCCTCGGTCATTTGATAGACTCGCGACTGTAAAGGGTTTTTTTCCTTTTTTTTTCCACTCTGCACAAAATACTTCTATGCTTTCTACTATCGATGATGTACGTGCCGGTTGAAATGGTCGTTTTAACGTTGAAACGGCCTTTTACCAAGAAACGACACAGTTAAGATTGGTCTCCACGCTTCCTGCTCCGGCTGCGAATACAATATTTATCTTTGTTCTCGTTTATTTTTTATTGTTATTATTTTTGTCATTATAGATTTCGCGGATGCGCAGTATGGACGAGAGCAACGAGTCGCAGCGAGAGGTAAACTATTCATTTTGGTTGGAATTGAATTAAGCTCAAGAGAGATTGAAGAAATATTGTTTTGTCGAAAATATTTTATTTCGGGATCCTTTATTCCCATAATTAAAAGACTTTTTAAAAGCTCGTAGTTAATCCGGAAAAAGGAAGAACTTCCAAATTTTTATCGCCATCTAATTTTCATTTTGATTTTTAATTGAATGAACGAAGAAAAATAAATAAATAAATAAAATCGCGAGGGGAGGATGTTGTAGGATCGTTACGTCGTGCGGAAATTTTGTCGCCCTTTGAGACAACGACCCAACGATATCAATGGCCAGTTCGATCTTATACGAGATTCAGAGGTAGCTGTGTTAAATCGTTTGTTGCTTCTCGGTGCACAAAAATGTAGAATAAATAATGTTGCAAATTAATTAATCTGCGGTTGCGGTACAACAAAGTGTTATTAACAAACTATTCGTGTACTAATGGTAAAAGATTTTTAACGATTTCACGTGGTAACGACACTCTCTCTAACTTCTCATGATTTCGTAATTGATTTAATTTTTTCGAATCAATGACTTACGATTGTAATTCCCATATTTACTTGTTTATTGAGGGGCTCCACGATTCTTTTCAACTAGACGAACAAAAAATCGTATGGAAATATCTCGAGTGAATGATTGTTGGAAATATTTCGACGATCATGTAAATAAATATTCAAATCTGAATTGAAATAAAATCCCGGACTGGATGAACTTTTTACAAAGTAAAACAAATATTTAAAAAATCAAACTCCATACAATTTTTTAGTTACCAATCTGAATTTTTTTTTGCTTGACCAGAAAAACATTTAAAAAAAAAACATGTTTTTTACGATGTTTTAATCGTCGAGCCACTCCACGAGAAATATCTTAAGTGAATGATTGTTGGAAATGTTTCGACGATCATGTAAATAAATATTCAAATCTGAATTTAAATAAAATCCCGGGCTGGCTAAAGTTTTTACAAAGTAAAACAAATATTTAAAAAATCAAACTCCATACAATTTTTCAGTTACCAATCTGAATTTTTTTTTACTTGACCAGAAAAACATTTAAAAAAGAAAACATGTTTTTAACGATGTTTTAATCGTTGAGCCACTCCACGAGAAATATCTCAAGTGAATGATTGTTGGAAATGTTTCGACGATCATATAAATAAATATTCAAATCTGAATTCAAATAAAATCCCGGGCTGGATAAAGTTTTTACAAAGTAAAACAAACATTTAAAAAATCAAACTCCATACAATTTTTTAGTTACCAGTCAGAATTTTTTTTTAACATAACCAGAATTGAATCGTGTAGCCACTCCTTGAAATAACATTACAATTCGCGAAAATCTCGTCTGTACTCATTCTGTGTAACGATGGAATTAATGGTCTCCAATAATCCAATTCGGCAATATCCTATCAAATTAATCATCGAATCACGTCGATCTGTCAAAACGCACGTCGCGTTAATAAAACGCGTGAATTAAAATGATTAAGGTCCAAATGCCAAGAGGCGACATCCTTGCGAGCAAGGCTCGTGTTATCCGGCAACGGGAAATTTGTTGATTGGACGAATACATCATTTGACCGCTTCGTCGACTTGTGGTCTTCACGGACCCGAGAGATATTGTATAGTCTCTCACTTGAAAGACAGGAAAAAATGTTTCTTCTGCGATGCCTCGCAACCGAGACAACAGCACGACATCAGGAACATCGTCAGTGGGTCAGTGTACTTTCGAATCATTCGGAATCTTCGTATCGTAATTTTACAGAAAATTTAACAAACTATTCAAAAACGATTGCGAGAATTAAAAAATTCGTTTCATTAATTTGTTTATTTTGTGGGAAAAAAAGAACGTATTGAAAATACCAAACGAGAGAGAATGTTCGAAATGCTTTTGTGATGATGTGAAAAAAAATACAAGTCGCTGTATGCAAAAATTGTGAGAGGATTTATATATATAAAATATTTGTTTTATTTAAAAAAAATATATTTTCATTCGAATTCCCTTCTGCAATTTTTCTTAATATTTTCTGCATGATCATTAGAAAAATTTTTGATAACTTCTCGTTTGGGGTATTCGATACATGTTTTTTTTTTTCTCCGATAAGTTAAAAACCATCGTGGAGCCTTCGCGCTGCTCCGAAATAAAACAAACACCGAGACGTCCTCAAACAGTTGTAACAAAAGGCTTATAATTTTTTAATTTCAGTTCCGCGAAAAACACCTGGTGGCAGGCGGAAAACGGAGTGGAAAATGTCACGATATCGTTCGATCTGGAGGCCGAATTTCACTTTACTCACTTAATCATAGGTTTTCAAACTTTTCGTCCGGCCGCCATGTTGATCGAGCGATCGCACGATTTTGGAAAAACCTGGCAAGTTTATCGTTACTTCGCGCACAATTGCGAACAATCGTTTCCCGGTGTGCCGACTTATCCTTTACGAAAATTGACGGACGTTATTTGCGAGACTCGTTATTCGAAAGTTGCACCGTCGGAGAACGGCGAAATTATATTTCGTGTATTACCGCCGAATCTACAATCGGTCATTGACAATCCGTACTCGAAGGAAGTACAGAATCTCATGAAAATGACGAATTTACGAATTAATTTCACGAGACTTCACACCCTCGGCGACGATTTGCTGGACGATCGCGCCGAGATAAGGGAAAAATATTATTACGCCGTTAATAATATGATAATACGCGGTTCTTGCTCGTGTTACGGTCACGCGTCGGCGTGCGTCGAACTTCCGGGAGTGGAGAACGAGGAAGAAATGGTTCACGGACGTTGCGAGTGTACGCACAATACGAAGGGTCTTAATTGTGAAAATTGTCAGGATCTTTTTAACGACGGACCGTGGAAACCGGCCGTTGGTAAACAGACAAACGCCTGTAGGCCCTGCAACTGCAATGGCCACGCGAAATCGTGTCACTTTGACGAGGCGGTTTATGAAAAGTCCGGACGTATATCGGGCGGCGTTTGTGACGATTGTGATCACAACACGAGGGGACACAATTGCGAGCAATGCAAACCATTTTATTTTCACGATTTACGAAGAAACATTACCGATCGTGACGCTTGTCAACGTAAGTCTTTACTTCCTGTGGAATACTTTATATATTTTTTTTGTACTTTCGGTTAGCTGGGATCAATTCTATCTTTGGTGTGTTTGAAATGAATGTTTTTTCACGTTCCAGTGGGTTGAAATGAATGTTTTTTACTTCCGGTGGGCTGAAATAAATATTTTTCACGCTCCAGTGGGCTAAAATGAATGTTTTTCAATTTCGGTGGGCTGCAATGAATATTTTTCACGTTCCAGTGGGCTAAAATGAATGTTTTTCACTTCCGGTGGGTTGAAATGAATATTTTTCACGTTCCAGTGGGCTAAAATGAATGTTTTTCAATTTCGGTGGGCTGAAATGAATGTTTTTCACTTCCGGTGGGCTGAAATAAATGTTTTTCAATTTCGGTGGGCTGAAATGAATGTTTTTCACTTCCGGTGGGCTGAAATAAATATTTTTCACGTTCCAGTGCGCTTAAATGAATGTTTTTCAATTTCGGTGGGCTGAAATGAATATTTTTCACGTTCCAGTGGGCTAAAATGAATGTTTTTCACTTCCGGTGGGTTGAAATGAATATTTTTCACGTTCCAGTGGGCTAAAATGAATGTTTTTCAATTTCGGTGGGCTGAAATGAATATTTTTCACTTCCGGTGAGCTGAAATGAATATTTTTCACGTTCCAGTGGGCCAACATGAATGTTTTTCACTTCCGGTGGGCTGAAATAAATATTTTTCACGTTCCAGTCAGCTAAAATGAATGTTTTTCACTTCCGGTGGGTTGAAATGAATATTTTTCACGTTCCAGTGGGCTAAAATGAATGTTTTTCAATTTCGGTGGGCTGAAATGAATATTTTTCACTTCCGGTGAGCTGAAATAAATATTTTTTACGTTCCGGTGGGCTAAGATGAATGTTTTTCACTTCCGGTGGGTTGAAATGAATATTTTTCACGTTCCAGTGGGCTAAAATGAATGTTTTTCAATTTCGGTGGGCTGAAATGAATATTGTTCACGTTCCAGTGGGTTAAAATGAATGTTTTTCACTTCCGGTGAGCTGAAATGAATATTTTTCACGTTCCAATGAGCTGAAATGAATATTTTTCACGTTCCAGTCGGCTAAAATTTTTTTTTTACTTCCGGTGAATTAAAATGTCTCATGTTTTAATGTTTAATGTCGTAATCCAACTATCTAATAATTATTTTTGATAATTTTTATGGACTAATTGGTATTTATCGATCGAACCCAAAACTACCATTGGACTAAGCTCACTTTTTACAGATTGAAAGCTTTGTTAAATATATTTTCCATTGAAATTCCTTTGGAAAAATATAAAATTCATTAATAATGTAATCGCGAATTAATTTAGCGTGCGATTGCGATCCCGTTGGTTCGTTGGACGATGGAATTTGCGACTCGAGAACCGACGTTCTCAGTGGCGAGGAGTCTGGCCGTTGTCATTGTAAAACTAACGTCGAGGGACGTCGTTGCGACGTGTGCAAAAATGGATTCTGGAACTTTGTTGCCGACAATCCGGACGGCTGCGAAGGTTAATTGATAGAAAAAACATTTAATTTACATATCCTATTTAGTCCTATTATTTTGATTTTACTTCGTCTTATCGTTTTTCCATCGATATTTCTCTTTGTCCAGCTTGTACATGCAATGAACTGGGAACCATTGACAATCAGGGCTGTAACGCGATAACCGGTGAATGTACTTGCAAACGTTACGTCACTGCGCGAGACTGTAATCAATGTTTACCGGAGTACTGGGGACTATCCGACGATCATGATGGTTGTAAATCTTGCGATTGTGATCCGGGTGGTTCTTACGATGCAACTTGCGACGCGGTTACGGGACAGTGTCGTTGCCGAGCTCACGTCACCGGCAGAACTTGCAATCAACCCGAACAGAGCTATTACACCGGCTCACTGGATTTTCTGATTTACGAGGGTGAACTCTCAAGAGGCAGTGACGTAAGTTGACGTACATTTTTTTTTTTTCAGTATTAACATTTTTTATTTCACGGGTATAAATGACTGATGAAAATCATGGCGCCTCCTTGTCGACGTCATAACTTCACCGAAAATGATCCAATCTGCAAAAATAAAAAAGAATCTAGTAAAGTAATGTAGTAGTTATAGTCTGACGGAGGGAATATATTTTTTTTTTTTTAATAAGAAATTATAGTATTTCAAACTTTAGTATGCTATTTTTAAAAAAGTAGTGTTCAATAATTTATACAAAATTTTCCAACCAAAAAATTCAAAAAACCTCTCGTCGGATTATAAAGAAAACAAAAAAAAATAATTATATCTCAAGAATTCGAAGGTTCTGAATCATGAGTTCGCCAAAGAGTTTCCAATTTGAATAAACAGCGCAGAGAATTTCGTCAATATTATTTATATACACGAGAAAATTTGAATTTTACATTAATGACATATTGTTTTTTTTTTTTTTTTTTTTGGAATATCGATGAATAATTTTTATTACATTTTTTTTTATTATCGCAGAATTGTCAGGTTGTCATAAGGGAACCTTACAGAGACGGTAGAAACAACACGTGGACGGGAACGGGTTTTATGAAAGCGTCGGAGGGTGCTACGATGAATTTTACGGTGAATGACATAAGACGATCAATGTGGTACGACGTTGTATTGCGTTATGAATTATTACAACCGGGTATCTGGCAAGACGTCGAGATAAACGTGGAGAGAAACGAGCCCGTTGATCCGGACGGTCCGTGCGCGTACTGGCGCGAGGAGGACGATCATCTCTGGCTACAATTGCCACATAATGCACGCAGCGCCGTAGCCGATCCCGCTGTTTGCCTCGAAGCCGGCAAAACTTACAAGGTTTTGTTGCAATTCCGAAAATTCAATAGC
Organism: Oxytorus armatus; assembly: GCA_958009045.1. NCBI lineage: Eukaryota > Metazoa > Arthropoda > Insecta > Hymenoptera > Ichneumonidae > Oxytorus > Oxytorus armatus. The sequence goes on from OY253752.1 coordinate 15,324,018, forward strand.
CAAGTTGACACGCCAACCGCATCGATTCTCGTTGATTCGGTGAGTCTAGAACAAAATTGTACAATTTTCTCGGTAAACAAACCTTTTTGCCAAACATTTTTGTCATTTAACTTTTTATCTTAACAATGATTAATGTTTTTTTTTAACCGCATTCACCCTTTCAACCACTTCTAAACATTAGAAAGTATTTTTAAATTCTTTCTCACTATTTAAAAAATGTTTGCACGGTTTTTAAACATTTTGTTGAAAATTTGTATCAAAATTGTCATTCCCTTTGCGTTATTTAAACAATCGAATGCATCATTAAACGATCTTTTCCAGTAATATTCCGAAAACCCAATGATAGCAATGAACATTCATTATTTTTGAAATTCAAGATTTCTCAAGTAGTCTTCGTAAAATGTCTAAGGTTTAACATGTATTAATGTTTTGCCAAACATTTTTATCATTCAACTCTTTCTCTTAATAATAATTAACGTTTTTTAAATCGTATTCATCTTTTGAAACAATTCCAAACATTCGACAGTATTTTTTAATTTTTTCTTAATATTTAAAAAATGCTTGCACAATTTTTAAATATATTGTTGAAAATTTGTATCAAAATGGTAATTTCCTTTGCGCTATTTAAACAATCGAATGCATCATTGAACGATCTTTTCCAGTAATATTCTGAAAACCCAATGATAGCAATGAACATTCATCATTTTTGGAATTCAAGATTTCTCAAGTAGTCTTCGTAAAATGTCTAAAGTTTAACAAGTATTAATGTTTTTCCAAACATTTTTATCATTTAACTCTTTCTCTTAACAATATTTAACGTTTTTTTAATCGTTTTCATCTTTTTAAACAATTCCAAACATTAGACAGTATTTTTTAATTTTTTCTTAATATTTAAAAAATGCTTGCACAATTTTTAAATATATTGTTGAAAATTTGTATCAAAATGGTAATTTCCTTTGCGCTATTTAAACAATCGAATGCATCATTGAACGATCTTTTCCAGTAATATTCTGAAAACCCAATGATAGCAATGAACATTCATCATTTTTGGAATTCAAGATTTCTCAAGTAGTCTTCGTAAAATGTCTAAGGTTTAACAAGTATTAATGTTTTTCCAAACATTTTTATCATTTAACTCTTTCTCTTAACAATATTTAACGTTTTTTTAATCGTTTTCATCTTTTGAAACAATTCCAAACATCAGACAGTATTTTAAAATTTGTTCTTAATATTTAAAAAATGCTTGCACAATTTTTAAATATATTGTTGAAAATTTGTATAAAAATTGTCATTTCCTTTGCGCTATTTAAACAATCGAATGCATCATTAAACGATCTTTTCCAGTAATATTCTGAAAACCCAATGACAGCAATGAACATTCATTATTTTTGAAATTCAAGATTTCTCAAGGAGTCTTCGTAAAATGTCTAAGGTTTAACATGTATTAATGTTTTGCCAAACATTTTTATCATTCGACTCTTTCTCTTAATAATAATTAACGTTTTTTTAATCGTATTCATCTTTTGAAACAATTCCAAACATTAGACAGTATTTTAAAATTTGTTCTTAATATTTAAAAAATGCTTGCACAATTTTTAAATATATTGTTGAAAATTTGTATAAAAATTGTCATTTCCTTTGCGCTATTTAAACAATCGAATGCATCATTAAACGATCTTTTCCAGTAATATTCTGAAAACCCAATGATAGCAATGAACATTCATTATTTTTGAAATTCAAGATTCCTCAAGTAGTCTTCGTAAAATGTCTAAGGTTTAACATGTATTAATGTTTTGCCAAACATTTTTATCATTCAACTCTTTCTCTTAATAATAATTAACGTTTTTTTAATCGTATTCATCTTTTTAAACAATTCCAAACATTAGACAGTATTTTAAAATTTGTTCTTAATATTTAAAAAATGCTTGCACAATTTTTAAATATATTGTTGAAAATTTGTATAAAAATTGTCATTTCCTTTGCGCTATTTAAACAATCGAATGCATCATTAAACGATCTTTTCCAGTAATATTCTGAAAACCCAATGATAGCAATGAACATTCATTATTTTTGAAATTCAAGATTCCTCAAGTAGTCTTCGTAAAATGTCTAAGGTTTAACATGTATTAATGTTTTGCCAAACATTTTTATCATTCAACTCTTTCTCTTAATAATAATTAACGTTTTTTTAATCGTATTCATCTTTTGAAACAATTCCAAACATTTGACAGTATTTTTTAATTTTTTCTTAATATTTAAAAAATGCTTGCACAATTTTTAAATATATTGTTGAAAATTTGTATCAAAATGGTCATTTCCTTTGCGCTATTTAAACAATCGAATGCATCATTGAACGATCTTTTCCAGTAATATTCTGAAAACCCAATGATAGCAATGAACATTCATCATTTTTGGAATTCAAGATTTCTCAAGTAGTCTTCGTAAAATGTCTAAGGTTTAACAAGTATTAATGTTTTTCCAAACATTTTTATCATTTAACTCTTTCTCTTAACAATATTTAACGTTTTTTTAATCGTTTTCATCTTTTGAAACAATTCCAAACATCAGACAGTATTTTAAAATTTGTTCTTAATATTTAAAAAATGCTTGCACAATTTTTAAATATATTGTTGAAAATTTGTATAAAAATTGTCATTTCCTTTGCGCTATTTAAACAATCGAATGCATCATTAAACGATCTCTTCCAGTAATATTCTGAAAACCCAATGACAGCAATGAACATTCATTATTTTTGAAATTCAAGATTTCTCAAGGAGTCTTCGTAAAATGTCTAAGGTTTAACATGTATTAATGTTTTGCCAAACATTTTTATCATTCGACTCTTTCTCTTAATAATAATTAACGTTTTTTTAATCGTATTCATCTTTTGAAACAATTCCAAACATTAGACAGTATTTTAAAATTTGTTCTTAATATTTAAAAAATGCTTGCACAATTTTTAAATATATTGTTGAAAATTTGTATAAAAATTGTCATTTCCTTTGCGCTATTTAAACAATCGAATGCATCATTAAACGATCTTTTCCAGTAATATTCTGAAAACCCAATGATAGCAATGAACATTCATTATTTTTGAAATTCAAGATTCCTCAAGTAGTCTTCGTAAAATGTCTAAGGTTTAACATGTATTAATGTTTTGCCAAACATTTTTATCATTCAACTCTTTCTCTTAATAATAATTAACGTTTTTTTAATCGTATTCATCTTTTTAAACAATTCCAAACATTAGACAGTATTTTAAAATTTGTTCTTAATATTTAAAAAATGCTTGCACAATTTTTAAATATATTGTTGAAAATTTGTATAAAAATTGTCATTTCCTTTGCGCTATTTAAACAATCGAATGCATCATTAAACGATCTTTTCCAGTAATATTCTGAAAACCCAATGATAGCAATGAACATTCATTATTTTTGAAATTCAAGATTCCTCAAGTAGTCTTCGTAAAATGTCTAAGGTTTAACATGTATTAATGTTTTGCCAAACATTTTTATCATTCAACTCTTTCTCTTAATAATAATTAACGTTTTTTTAATCGTATTCATCTTTTGAAACAATTCCAAACATTTGACAGTATTTTTTAATTTTTTCTTAATATTTAAAAAATGCTTGCACAATTTTTAAATATATTGTTGAAAATTTGTATCAAAATGGTCATTTCCTTTGCGCTATTTAAACAATCGAATGCATCATTGAACGATCTTTTCCAGTAATATTCTGAAAACCCGATGATAGTAATGAACATTCATTATTTTTGAAATTCAAGATTTCTCAAGTAGTCTTCGTAAAATGTCAAAGGTTTAACACGTATTTATGTTTTGCCAAACATTTTTATCATTTAATTCTTTCTCTTAACAATAATTAACGTTTTCTTAATCGTATTCATCTTTTGAAACAATTCCAAACATTAGACAGTATTTAAAGATTTGTTCTTAATATTTAAAAAATGCTTGCACAATTTTTAAATATATTGTTGAAAATTTGTATAAAAATTGTCATTCCCTTCGCGTTATCTAAACAATCGAATGCATCATTAAACGATCTTTTCCAGTAATATTCTGAAAACCCAATGATAGCAATGAACATTCATTATTTTTGATATTCAAGATTTCTCAAGTAGTCTTCGTAAAATGTCAAAGGTTTAACATGTATTAATGTTTCGCTAAACATTTTTATCATTCAACTCTTTCTCTTAATAATAATTAACGTTTTTTTAATCGTATTCATCTTTTTAAACAATTCCAAACATTAGACAGTATTTAAAAATTTGTTCTTAATATTTAAAAAATGCTTGCACAATTTTTAAATACATTGTTGAAAATTTGTATAAAAATCGTCATTTCCTTTGCGTTATTTAAACAATCGAATGCATCATTAAACGATCTTTCCCAGTGATATTCTGAAAACCCAATGCCAGCAATGAACATTCATTATTTTTGAAATTCAAGATTTCTCAAGTAGTCTTCGTAAAATGTCAAAGGTTTAACATGTATTAATGTTTTGCCAAACATTTTTATCATTTAATTCTTTCTCTTAACAATAATTAACGTTTTTTTAATCGTATTCATCTTTTAAATCACTTCCAAACATTAGAAAGTATTTAAAAATTTTTCCTTACTATATAAAAAATTTGTGCACGGTTTTGAAACATTTTGTTGAAGAGTTGCAGCAAAATTGTCCTTCGCAAAATTTTTCCTTACTATATAAAAAATTTGTGCACGGTTTTGAAACATTTTGTTGAAAAGTTGCAGCAAAATTGTCCTTCGCGTTCTTTAAACAATCGAATGCGTCATCGAACGATCTTTTCGAGTAATATTCTGAAAACTCAATGACACCAATGAACATCTATTATTGTTGAAATCTATGATTTCTCAAGTAGTCTTCGTAAAATCGTCTAAGGTTAAACATGTATTAATATTTTTATTTACTCCAAAATCTTTGACTCATTTGGTTGACATACAAAAAAGCAAACTGTCGTATTACGTAAAAGCAAATAATGTTAATGCGTGTTTCCATCAGATTGTTCTGAGGCCGAGAATCGAGTCGATACCGTTCTTCACGGGTCCGGGTCAGATACGTCGTCAGGATTACGAGAGAAATCGTTGCAACGAGATATTCAACGATGTCGGACGTTACACGTCGCGAGAGGCCGATGTATGTGAAAAATATCGCAACAGCATAGGCTATTACGTGTTTAACGGGGCTCACTCGTGCGAGTGTAATCCCACGGGTTCGAAGAGTCTCCTGTGCGATCATTATGGCGGCCGATGTTCGTGCAAGAATAACGTTGTTGGAAGACGTTGCGATCATTGTGCGCCGGGCACTTATGGCTTTGGTCCCGAGGGTTGCGTCGCGTGTGACTGTAACGCGGTCGGTGCGCTTGACAATTTTTGCGACGTCGTAACGGGACGTTGCAAATGCCGACCGAATACATATGGCCGTGATTGCGGGGATTGCGATCCGGGCTTCTGGAATTTTCCACATTGCAAACGTTGCGAGTGCAACGGACACGCCGAGTCGTGCGACTCGAAAACCGGCGCTTGCATCAATTGCCGCGACTTCACGACCGGACACAATTGCGATCGTTGCGTCGACACGTTTTACGGTGATCCACGCATTGGCGTTGATATCCCTTGCCGAGCTTGTCCATGTCCAGGTAAACGATAGATCCCCACGCCATTTTTAGGGGGTCTGGCCACGGTAGCGGTTATAAAATCATGTGCACTTTTAACAATTTTTTTTGATAAAGCATCGTTTAATCAAAAAAAAAAACAATGATTTTTTGACAATTCTACCTTGGCCAAACCCTTTAAGTTACTTACAGGCACGATAGATTATTATCAATCACACTGTTTGTGGAATAGAGGAAAACTCATTCTGTTCTGTTAAGGAACGAACAATCCGAACGAACGACCAATTTTTGTCTCATTTTTTCTCATTGCCAACACCAGGCACCAAGGATTCCGGTCATTCTTACGCCGACAGCTGTAGTTTGGATTCCGTGACGCACGACGTGATATGCGAGTGTTACGAGGGTTATTCCGGACCACGTTGTGAAACATGCGCCGAGAATTACTTCGGCAATCCGGAGGATACGAGCGGCGGTTGTTCGCCGTGTGACTGCAGCAACAATACCGATCTCGCGAGACCGGGCAATTGCGATCCCAGCACCGGCAGGTGTCTTCAGTGTCTCTACGACACCGACGGCACGAATTGTCAATTCTGCAAGCCTGGCTTCTACGGCAATGCTCTTGAGAAAAATTGTCGGGACTGTATGTGCAACGTTTTGGGCACTGACGCGAGCGCCGGTCCTTGCAATCATCGTCACGGTCAGTGTCCTTGCTTGCCTCACGTTGTCGGAAATCTTTGCGACACCTGCGAGGAGAATCATTGGAGAATCGCTAGTGGACAGGGCTGCGATCCTTGCGAGTGCGACCCTGTTGGAAGCATCTCGGACAGGTTAGTAATTTAATCGTTTGAACGTAATAAAATTTGGCGTCAAGCTGAGCAGTAGCTGAGGATTGATTAGAAATGGCAGAATTCAATATGACCCGATGAAAAATCAACAAACATTCCTGTTATTAATGATTATTCACATCCGTTGATTTTCAATCTCTCTCAGTCCACTTTTGACTCTAAAATCTTTGCGATTCTTTGATTTTTTTGTTTCCCCCCAAACAGATGCAATCCGTACGACGGTACTTGCGAGTGCAGATCGGGTTTTGGTGGACGTCGTTGCAACGAGTGCCAGGCGAATTATTGGGGCAATCCGAACGTCGAGTGTCACGCTTGCGAGTGCGATGCGATAGGTTCGTCGAGCGAGCAGTGCGATCGTGAGACCGGCATTTGCGTTTGTCACAAGGGAATTGGTGGCGACAAGTGCGATCAGTGCGATCGTAGTTACATCGGTGTTGCGCCAAGCTGTAGTCCATGCGGCGAGTGTTTCGACAATTGGGATTTGATTCTCGACGGTCTGAGAAATACGACGAAACTCGTGATCGAGGAAGCCTCGAGAATACAAAAAGTCGGTACCACCGGTGTTTACAGTCAGCAGTTCGACACGATGATCGATGATCTCGATCAAGTGAGGAGCCTGATAACGAGTACATCGGTGAGAAGTCAGGATCTCGACGAACTGAGCGATTTGGCGAATGATCTTGCCCTTAACGTGACGAGATCGGCGAAATCGTTGGAGGAAGTGGAGAATCAATTGGAAAACGTCAGTGCGCGCGTTAGCCTCGATGATATGTCGCTGAAGGGATTGAAAAATCGTACAAACAACTTGCACCAGGGGGCGGATCTGTTGAGCGAGGACGCTACGAGACTTCAAGAGGCGAACGTTCAGGGTGCTTTGAATGTTACGCAACAGATGGCGGAACAGTCGAGACAGGCGGAAAAGATGGCTAACGAAACGACCAACGTGCTAGCCGACGCCGAACGCTACAGGAAACATACGGAATCGCTTTTGGCAAAAAATAGCGCTACCGTGAATGACGCTCAGGAACGTAGCGTCGAGGCTATTGGAAAATTGGAGAGAAAGATCGATGAATTTAACGAGGAAATGCCGCGGCTCAATCTCGGTATGTGCGGCGATAACGTAACGGATTGCAGCAACGTTTGCGGTGGCGCTGGGTGCGGTTTCTGCGGTGGACTCTCCTGCGACGCTGGCGCCATTACATTGGCCAATCAGGCCCTCGACGTCGCTAAGAAACAGACGGCCAAGATTAAAACTCACAAGGACGAGGCTGAACAGCTATTGCGTAATGTGCGTTGACGATTTTCTCAAATAAACGATTCGCATAAACGATATTGCAAAAATTGACATTCTAAATTTTCTGCTAATGCAGTGTCATTTTTGTTTTTTTTTATTTTTTATTTTGGTAAATGGCCCCGGATCGTAACATTTTTAGTAAAGCAGTATAGGATAAAATGTTAATAATAGTACGATCATTTAAAAAATTAACATTTTATGAATTACTGTTAATTTTTTTTACGACCCTTACTTGAAATTATGCATTCATCGAACTTTAAATCTTGACGTGACGTGTCGTTTTTTTTTTCCGTTCTTTCTCATTGCGCAGATGTTGGACATCAAGCAAGACGCGACAGCGGCCCGGGGCAACGCACAGGACGCTTTCAACGCAGCCTGGGACGTGAGAAATCGTTCGGACGCCGTTGTAAAATCGGTGTCGGAGGCGACCGAGAGAATTTGGAGCATGCTAAACGAGGATCAACCGACGCCCGTGATGGTTCGTGATCTTGCGGAGGAAGTATTGCGCAAAAATATACATCTTCAGCCGGACGAGATAAAACAGCTCGCCGACAAGATAAAAAATATCGTTGGCTCTCTGACGGATTCCGATAGGATTCTCGCTGATACAGCGAACGATCGGCGAAATGCTCATGATCTTGAAAATCTCGCTAAAAGCGCCAAGGAAACTGCTCTTGATAAACAGACACTGGCGAGAAAGGTAATAACAAAAGTTACGCGTGCAAATATCATACTTTCGATTTTTACCTCAAGGACTAACATACCGCTGCGCGCTCTGAAAACCGAGTTGATTTCAAAAATTATTATAAAGGTTATATGGTGAGAAAAAAATTAAATTGTTAATTTCACATCTCTTATTAAATTTTCAACTATACGAAAAAAAATAAAAAAATAAAAATATCAACCCTTTGCACTCGAGAGGTGACTCTTGGTCAAGCTAAATGGTGACTGACAATTGCATCTCTCGAGTGCAAAGAATTAACATTATTTTTGACCGGCATAAATGGACTACTGATGAAAACCATGGCGCCTCCTTGTCGACATCATAACTTCACCAAAAAGTATTTAATCTGCAAAAATTAAAAAGAATCTAGTAAAATAATGTAGTAATAATAGTCTGACCAAGGGATTTTTTTTTTTTTCAAAAATATAAAAATTACAGTCTTTCAAACTTTAGTAAGCAATTAAAAAAATAAAATTAGTGTTTAATAATTTATAAAAAATTATTCAACCAAAAAATTACAAAAACCTCTCGTCAGACTATAGAGAAAATAATTATCAAGATTCAAAAAGGCAAAAAGTTTAAAAATATTAAAAATTGATTGAGTTATCGTCCTGACACTGTCTAAAAACATAGTTTCGAGAAAAACGTGTTTAAAGTTTCTGGTCGGTACAACCTGAACTCTGATGTCCGATCACATTTATTGCTAAAACTTTGTAACGCAGTGGAATTTCCTTAAAAGTTTTTTTTTTAAGAATTCTAAAAATTCTAAAAACGTATAAAGAATAAAAATCTGTAAAAAAATCGATATTTTGAAAATTCAGGGAATCTGTGAGCCCTTAACGGGTTATGGAGTACCGATCTTTATGAAAATCGGCAAAACGACAAATCGATTTTGTTTCTCAAGCACATACGCGCTTTAATAGCGTATTGAAAATTATTTTTCAATGGTTTTTCTTCACGAAAATAAAGGATCTTTGCCTCCTCGTCCACCGAGATCTTCATAAGCCCATAAATCCACTTTGTTTTCTATTCAAGTCCCATAAATTTCACATTGTTTTTTGTTAATTCGTCAGGTCGTCGAATTGTTGACCGATACTCAAGAGGCACAGGGAAAAGCGGAATCGGCGATTGATCAGGCGGTACATGACATTGCCCTGTCGGAAAAAGATCTGAAGGACATTGTCGAAGTGACGAGGGAGGCCGGTAAGAAGGCGGGCAACACAACGGCATCGGTGAACTCGTTGGATCAGCGTCTGACGAAACTACAGACGCAATCGGTGAGAAATGATTTCATTCTGAAGGACGAGATACGAAAGGAATTGCTGAAAGTCGCGAACAACGCGACGATCGTTAAGAACAAGAGTACGCGTCTCGGTGGCGAGTACAAGAGAGCCGGTGACTCGTTGAATTATCGGGTAACAAAGAGCAAAGGTGACATACACCGTGCGAAACAATTGTTGCAAAGAGCGTCGGAATTAACGACCGACACGTCGACGAAATTCAAGGATCTCGACGGTATGGAGAGCGTTTATCGCGACAACGACAGACTATTGGGCGATCTTATGGGCGAAGTTGATGCTCTAACCAATCAGATGGTGCAGCATCTTGCTGAGATCGAACAAAAGTCACAATTGTATCGTCAATGCACGACCTGAGCGAACGTACTTTTTTTCCTTCTCCGATCCGAGCATTTTATTTAAATAAAGAGCACAATCGAGAGAGCGCGGCCTGTCGAGACTTTTTTTTTTCTCGTTTTCTTTCTGCGGCTTCTCACAGGACTCTCGAATTTATCACCCCGTGTGCCTGCGGCAACTTAAAAACGCTAACGGAGAGGCTGCTGCGAGAAACGAAAAACAACAATGAAAAAAAGAAAGAAAAAAAAGAGTATGAAGATGAAAAATGAGAAACAAACGTGCCATAATATTCGGACCAGAGTCCAGTTGCCCCTCTCCGCAGGCCATTTATCTTTTTTTTTTTTTACAATTAAATCGAACAAATCGTTAGACGTCCTTGTGGAAACGAACAATTAGCGACGGTAAAATATTTTTTAGATTTCATTTCCTTACCATTAAAACTTTGATAGTTATTAAAATTTTTTTTATTATTAACTCTTTGAGATCCAATAATTGTTTGGCCTATCAGAATATATATATATTTTTTTTTTTTCCCTCCAACAAGAAAAACACGTATATTCACACTCGCGAACACACCCACGCCCACATACACTCGCACACACACACACGTCTGTAAATAAATACAGTCATAGTAGCATGAAGCACTGTGTCATATAAAATACATACTCTTGAGTAGTACATTTCACGTTTATTATGGGGTGGGAGAGAGAATACATCGGCATAGTAGTTTTAATATAATTACGAGACGTGAGTAACACCGAAAGAAAGAAATGATGAGGAATAAAAGAATAAAAGATTGAAGAAGAAAAAAAAGAACGAAATCCAACAGACTCTAAGAATTACAGTACTATAGTTCTAATAGTGTATTTTCCAACGAGGGAAATAAGAAAACTTAAAAAAAAACAAAACAAAATTATATATAGATATATATCATCGTAAGTGAAATGCAATAATTTTAATACGCTTCAACCAAAACACTTTTTTAATCATTAATATTTCATACTTTGTTACGATTTATACACGCCAAGATATACATAGTGTTAAAATATGTTATAGAGCGAATGAATAAAAAATAAAAATTAAAAAAAAATCTAAGCGTCGATGGAGAAAAAAAAGAAACGATTTTGCGTCGCTGGGATTGCTGGAAAATGAAGAATCAGTGCTCTGGTATGACACGAATTATCGGAAGTTTGCGTTGCAGTGCGGTTGGCGAGATAGATTTGTGGACAGGAAGGGAGATACCTCGACGATGATAAGAGTCCAAATGACATTAGTAAGTACATTATATATATATATATATATATTTTTTGTAACGATTACAATTCTGATATCTACATGAGAATTTTGCAAAATAAAAAAATTGTGATATGTTCCATTAGGGCGATTTTTTTTTCGACTATTTTTTTTTATTTCAGTCCCCACCCGAAATTTTGTTGGATATGTCGAAAAAAGAAATTCCCTGAAAGTTACAGCCCTTAATATTAATTCTAAGTACTTTCCCAAAGCGCGAGAAGATTTTCCATCTAAAATACACGTAATCGAATTTTTTTTTGTTTTTCAAATTTCTATAACTCAGCCGCATTTTATGCTATCATATTGTTCTTGGTTTCGATTTACTCAGAATGAAACAATCTAAAAAAGTGCCTTTTGCGGTGAAATTGTAAATTGTACTGGTGAGTTGGTACGGGTCACTGAAATTGATTTTTACCCAAATTCTCATTTTTTTGCTGTTATCTTCGAAACAATTAACTTTACGAAAAAAATGTAAATGAAAAATTCGTTGAAAATTTAACTTCCTACAAAAAAGGTCCCATCGACCCAATTGCTTAGATTAATATTTCTTGAGATATTGAACTTTAACTTATGAGTAGTATAAAATTTATAAGATATGAAATATTAAATAATAAAAAAAAATGAAAAATAAAAAAAGTTCAATATCTCAAGAAATATTAATCTAAGCAATTGGGTCGATAGGACCTTTTTTATAGGAAATTAAATTTCCAACAAATTTTTCGTTTACATTTTGTTCGTAAAGTTAATTGTTTCGGGGATAACAGCAAAAAACGAGAATTTTGGGTAAAAATCAACTTCAGTGACCCGTACCAACTCACCAGTACAATTTACACTTTCACCGCAAAAGGCACTTTTTCAGATTGTTTTATTCTGAGTAAATCGAAACCAAGAACAATATGATAGCATAAAATGCGGCTGAGTTATAGAAATTTGAAAAAAAAAAAAAAAAAAATTCGATTTACGTGTATTTTAGATGGAAAATCTTCTCAAGCTTTGGGAAAGTACTTAAAATTAATATTAAGGCCTGTAACTTCCAGGGAATTTCTTTTTCGACATATCCAACAAAATTTCGGATGGGACTGAAAAAAAAAATAGTCGAAAAAAAAAATCGCCTTAATGTTCCATAGTATGAGAAATTCATTATCTTGCATTGCATCTTTATTCGTGATAAGAATAATGTCATGAGATAGGCGCTTTGTCATTTTTTATCGACTTTTATTCAAACTTTACTCTGTATGGCTTCGGGGGAAGAAATCTTAGGCTCCGTTTACCATGCGTTTATTAAAACATAATAATTCAGCTGATATTTTCGTACGATGATTGCCATTCTGCAATAAGAAATCTCTCGTTTTAGAGAAGATACGACAGAAACTGATGGAAATTGAAGAAAAATTCAATCCTATCGCAGAAGTATGACGTTTTGTGCTTTCCTATCAGTATCTATGAGAATTTTTTTTAATGATCCTACATTTCCTTAAAAAAAATCATTTTATATTCTATAATACCAAAAAAAATGGTTCCACTCTTCCTGAAAATAAGAACACAGTCACCAAGTGAATCAATCCTTTTTCGATGCTCCAAGTGAACTGAAAGTAGAATCCATGACTTTAGGTAAGAAATAATAATAACTTAACGATTTTATCACGATTACAGAAGCGAAACAAAGTTATGAAAAAAAAAGTCAGTTTATCATTCTTCATGATCACCATCATTAATCGTCATAATTTTTTTTCCCACTTTTATTGAGAATTAATTCTGGTACAACTTCTGGGAATAAAACTTTGGGCTCCGTTTACATGTGTTTGCGACAAGCACACAACGACCCTTGCATAGTCCTGTTCCCTTAACATATTTATAATGCATTTTATCGTATAAGCGTTTGGTTATCCGTGAATGGTGAGCTCTGTTGAATTTAAATGAACTGTTGGGTTATATACATATGTATAATACGCATAGTACATATAGTTTAGGCCGAAGGGCACGCACAATGCGCTCATTCAACCTTCTCCATGGTGGTTCTTCAAGCGTCTAGATCATTCACCGTCAACCACAGAACAATGAATATACAAGCGACTTGATTCTTCCCTTGTCGAGACGACAAGAGAAGAAAAAAAAAGAAGAAGAAGAAGAAGAAGAAATTCATCCGTCCAAGGACCCATCGAAATGTCCATTAATATTCGTCAACCGTTTCCATCGCCCACAAATATATATTGTGTCATAGAAATTCATCGGTAGCCACGAAATTGAACACCCACTTCTAAAATCGTGTATAATAAATAATGAACAGAGAGAAGAAAAAATTGACACTCCGAGTTACCGAATCGCTGCTTTAGCTTATTTGAAACATCACCTTCTCGTGTAAAGTCCTCGTGTAACTCATCTGATGAACATTTACTAGTATGCTAAGTAGCTTACAAGTAAATAAAGGGGTATGGCCACGGTAGTGGGTATAAAATGATGTGCAAATTTAGCAATTTTTTTTTTTTTGTATGAAAAAGTGATTTATTTGTAAAACTAATTACACATCTATTTAGTCCAAATATGAAGCTAATAAAAAAGATGTTCTCTTGTTATACAAAATGGCCGACTACTGTTATTTGCTTTTGGTATCTTTTTTTTTGAGGTGCACCGCGGCGTGACATTTCGCATCCAAAATTTTTTACCTAGAACAAAAAAAAAAATTTCTCGTTAATCTACATCAGAATACCTAGGGAAGTACTTGCGGAATTTCTGATTAATTAAAAACTTTCCATTTTATCAGCTGTTTCATGCGAAATTTTTCACTGGAAATTCACCTTTTAAGTTCAAATGCCTGCAATATTCGAATAAAACAATATTTTTGAAATTCCGCACGTACTTCCCTAGATATTCTGATGGAGATTAACGAGAATTATTATTTTTTTGTTCTAGGTCAAAAATTGTGGATGCCAAATGTCACGCCGCGGAGCGTCTCAAAAAAAAAGATACCAAAAGCAAATAGCAGTAGTCGACCATTTTGTATAACAAAAAAAACAAAAAAAAATATTTTTTATCAGCTTGATATTTGTTAATTGTGCGCATGATTTTATACCCGCTACCGTGGCCATACCTCTTAAGTGATCATTGAAAAAAAGTAGGAATAAATTATTTGAAATTTAGTTGGCACGAGCCAAGATTATTGAAACGCGACGGAGTGCGCATAAAAGTGCTTACGAAATTTGCAATTAACTCAACGATACTCGCCAGGTGAGACTGTTAAAATGAAAATTGTTTTCTCAATTAGATACATCGGTAATCCTGTAATAACACGAATTATTAACTTGCCAGGCTGTTTTTTTTTTGCATCGCACTGTGTCCTAGATTGGGGAATATACGAGAGAATTCATTAAGGGGGGAAATAGAGCAGCGTTTTCTCAATGATTTTCATGAATTTTTTTATATTATAAAAAATGAATATAATTTATTGAAACTTTGAGAATATTTTATACATATATTTAAGTATATACTATAAAATTTTTGAAGAATTTCCTTGAAAAACACCGAAGATATTAGCGACCCCATATTGCAGGTCACAATCAGACTCAGCATTTTGCGTACATTCTGGAAGCCGCAATTTTCATCTGAAATCAAACGAGGTTGGAATTTACTTTCATCATATGTCTCTCTTCTATATGAACCTAAATGCTATCAAAAAAATAGAAAATTGAATTTTTCACAGGGGTCAAAACAAAAAAGCATGATTTATTGCCATTTTTTACAACTTTATTTGCAAAAAAAAAATTACTTTAAATAATGATAATATTCCGATTCTAGGTTCATATAGAGCGCAATACTATGAAGAAAGTAACTGCCAATTTTCAAAACGATTGGTTGAAAACTTTTCAAACTAGCGTGTACGCAAGTTCAAAAAAAGTCGTTTTCAGAAAAACGCGTTTGAAAAAATACCGTACCTGAGTGACCGCTCGGTTATACACGTGGCGCGCTCGGGGCCTGAAGGAGAGCTACTCACTTTAATGGCTTATGAGAATAGAGCGAGTCGGAATTTTCATTTAAAATTTTGGGAACATATTTTTCAATAGTTTTACTAACAATTTATGAAATTAAAAAAAAAATCGATTTTTTGAACCGTCTAACCCTATTTCCCCCCTTAAGCCTAACTTTAACGGAAGGAAATACGATTGTGGAACGTTAAAAAATAACAAAAGAAAAAAAACCGAGTCCGGAAACAATTATGAGCATAATAAAAAGTAGCTGAGGTCACTGGATGTGAATATTTTTTCTTTTTTTTATGCACGAGTAACTAAACTAGCGCATTCGTTAGTGATATCAGTCTGTTATAACGCATTTCCTTTCTGAGAAAATAAATACACACTAGCATATACACGACGGACCGTCTTCCGGAAGGCAATTCTCATTGCCAACGTTTAGGAGATAAAGGAGCTTTGTGTACACAGCTTGATTAGACAGAATCCTCCAAACATTCTTCATCCTTTTTCTTTCTTTCGGGGTTAACAAAAATTTATTTACGTTTTTAAGATAAAACCCAAAGAAATGCAATCTCAGGTTTCACCGCGTTGATATATCTCATTGAGTGTACCGCATATGCGTTCAGTTTATATTTCTTTCCCACGAAAAGAAAATACGCTCGGGTACCAAAGCGAGAATTCTTTTTTTTTTCTTTCTGTTTCACTAGATCGCAGGATGTTAATAGTTTCATAAATAACTCCGGACAGAAGTTACGTAATAGAACATTAGTGAGAGTCGTTTTAAAGAATTTTTTTCGGCGTATATATTCTCATTCAAAAGTTAGATTCAATAATAATTCGGAGATTGTCGTTGATTCGCCAGAGATGAGGATTAAAGTTTTTCCAATAAAAAAGCTTACTTTTTTTAGTTCATTATCTTTTTCGCATTATTATTGTTTAGACTCAAGTCATTTAGTATTTTCAACGTTAATCAACGACGTCGGACATTCATTTAATTTGTTATATCTATATTATCATTAAATTTATTTTATTGACTGGACTGGAAGCTTCCCTTAAGGGGTCTGGCCACGGTAGCGGGTATAAAAACATGAACATATCTAACAATTTTTTTTTGTATAAAAAAGTGATTTGTTCATAAAACTAATTACACTGTCTATTTAGTATAAATATCAAGCTACAAAAAATATTTTTTCCGCTATACAAAATAACCGACTACCAATTTTTGCTTTTGGTATATTTTTTGTTGAGGCACTCTGATGTAGATTAACGAGAATTTTTTTTTTTTCGTTCTAGCTCAAAAATTGTGGATGCCAAATGTCACGCCGCCGAAAAAAGATACCAAAAGCAAATAGCAGTAGTCGGCCATTTTGTGTAACGAAAGAAATATTTTTTATTAGCTTAATATTTATGCTAAATCGATGTGTAATTAGTTTTATAAATAAATCACTTTTTCATACAAAAAAAAAATTGTTAAATGTGCACATGATTTTATACCCGCCACCGTCGCCAAACCGCTTGACGGATTATACAAGCAAATAAACGAGAAAAAAAAAACAAAGGATTAAAAGAGAAAAAGTCTCGAAGGGTGGGTAACGAACATTCACGTTTCTTTCATTGGTTTTCTGCCCCACAGAGTTTTTATCACCATTCTTCGTGATTTTTTTTCGAAACATTCGTGACTTCCAGCAGAGACACTGGAGAGGGAAGAGATCATATTCAAAAATCGAGAAGCCGGTAAGTTTCGGCGATTGTCCTCGATCGAAGCTATACACGTCCATTCACTTTCTCACCCTTGTACATTTATATTTGCTCCGAATGTTTTTTTTTTTTTAGCTCAACGTCTAAAAGTCGGGGGGGTGAATTTGCGATGTAAGCGACGAGAGTCTCTCCCTTCGTACCTGAGGGGATAATACTATGGCCGTTTCCGAAGACGATTGTTCGGCGCCCTTATAGTATTCTCTCTATCCCCCTCATTCGGCCCTCTTTCTCTGGAGGGTTGACAGCTGCCCTTAAAACGTTCCACTCACGAGCTACCAATCGTGAAACGCGTATTTTCTCCTTCTCTCACCTTTCCGGCAACGAGGTGCGAGGAACGAGACGGAAGAAATGGGGAAAGGTGAAGGAAGAACCCTTGCGCGAACGATATAATAGCGGAATTGAAGAGCAAACTGGCGCGAAGAAGCAAAAAAAAAAAACGTGCCGGCTGGATCGCAGTCGAAGCGCGTCAGGGAACGACAACGCACCGGTTTTTCAAAGTGCTCTCGAACATATGTACTATTTTCAACAATACTTTTACCTCAATGCAACATTTAAGGAAAAATAACAATTTAATTCGGTAGTTCGTTTTTTTTTCTTGGTTCAATTAAAGTAAAATTAATTTTGCGTTGATGTTAATAAATTGTCAGAAAGTTTGTGTGTAGCTGATAAAATTGTAAACAAAAAATTCGTTCGTTTCGAATTAATTGGGAGATGATGTGAAATTAATTTTACAAAGGTACGAGAAAAAGGGTTAAACTACCTAGGGTGTTCAAAGTGAATTTTACAAAGTCATAAAAAGGCGACTACGATAATTTAAAATTGCTTTGACGAAGGGACAAAAAAAAAGGTGTTTGATCTCCAAGTGAACTAAAAATTTAATTTCACGAAGATATTAAAAAGTGATTTTATCGCCGCGCGAATAAAAACAACGTGAATCTTCCAAAGGCATAAAAATAAATGATTCGATAAAGTATAGTCAACGTGAATTTGAGAAAGTGACTTCCGCTCCACCCTTTCCCATAAATATGGCTACTATATATACGTAATTGTGAGCTGGGTTAACTCTCTGACGTACGAGGATATAGTGCCACGAGGATGTGGTGAACGAGCATATCGTTGAACACAAACGGAGCCGTACCAGAAGCCAGATCGCCATCGTAGTAGAGAAGGAACAGCAGTAGCAGAGTACACCCAAGAGGGAGAGCAAAAGTAAAGGCGTAAGTTAATTCTCGAGTGGCTCTGAGATAAGAAGCTCTCGTGAGTGTATAACGTATATATACACGAGTGAAAAGATCGTAAAGCGAGACGCTGAGGGTCGACAGTCTCTTAAAGAGCGGCTCGGATGTTGTTTCCTCGAGACGTCATCCGTCGAGACGACTTTTGTGCAAAAGTTCAACATCTTCGTCGAGAAAAATCTGCAATCAATAAAATAAAAAATTGAAACATCAAAGTGATAAAAAAAATGCAATGTAAAGAAATTTTTTTGCAAAGCATCAACGTGATTTTTGTAAATTTAATTGTTAATAACAGCAATTTTTTGAATTGAATTCTAATAATACGAACGTTATTATTGAAAAATGAAATTAAAAATTATTTAAAATTATTGAAAAATCATTTTCAATAATCACAATTTAAAAGAATTGATTTTCCAATATAGCAATTTTTAAATATTGCTTTACGATAATGGGAATTTGAAGAAAAATTCAATTTTTCAATAACCAGTGTCAGTGATAAATTCGTGTGACCGTGGAACAAAAAATAACCATCTTCTTTCGATGATAATTACAAGCAATCGCTTATGAAAGAGCGATAGCAGTAGCAATCGCGAGGGGGAGAAAAAAAAAGAAGAAATTCTGCACGGAAGAATTATCGTGTTGGTTACACAGTGTGATTCATCGGGAGCACACGTGCGCGTCCTGGACTATTTGTTCTTGCAACAATAACTCTCATTGATCGATCCATTGAACTGAACGCTCTTCATGGGAATGAATACTACAGATGTATAAGCCAAGTGAAACGCGAGATTAAGTGAGCTTTTTTTTTGCCATCGAGGATAAAATGGATAATATGGGAGGAAACGAGTCGATGATGGAGATGATTCAGGAGAACGTGGAGGGAAGATCATTTCCACGATCGGTCACAATTATAGCCGCTGTTTGCGCTATAATTTTCAGTATTGTAGGAATTCTCGGTAAGATCGAATAAAATTCCAATTACCGCGACAATTTTAAGATAAATTTCTTATTCAACGATAAGCTACATCCGTTAAGTTAATTAATTTTTTTTATTTTCCGCATTTAACTCGTGTCACGGGTCTGCAAGCCATAAAATAGCTGAAAGCGTTTTATTTTTTTGAATACGCCATTAAAAAACGGTGTCGAAAGTCTCAAACGAGAGATTGTCGAAAATTGCTTGTCCGATCAGGTCAAAAAAAATGTATTACCGGTGAAAAATTGTAAGACACCGATTTTTTTGAATATCTATTCGTTTTTTCCAATAATTTTTCATGAAAAAGTTTAGCGGTCCCGTTAAGGGGGAAAATAGGGTTAGGACGGCGTTTTCTCAATGATTTTTATGAATTTTTTTATAGTATAAAAAATTGAATATAATTTATTGAATCTTTGAGAATATTTTATACATATATTTAAGTATATACTATAAAATTTTTAAAGAATTTTCTTGAGAAACACCGGGGATATTAGCGACCCCACATTGCAGGTCACAATCAGACTCAGCATTTTGCGTACATTCTGGAAGCCGCAATTTTCATCTGAAATCAAACGAGGTTGGAATTTACTTTTATTATATGTCTCTCTTCCATATGAACCTAAATGCTGTCAAAAAAATAGAAAATTGAATTTTTTACAGGGGTCAAAACAAAAAAGCATGATTTTTTGCCATTTTTTACAACTTTATTTGCAAAAAAAAAATCATTTTAAATAATGATAATATTCCGATTTTAGGTTCATGTAGAGCGCAATACTATGAAGAAAGTAACTGCCAATTTTCAAAACGATTGGTTGAAAACTTTTCAAACTAGCGTGTACGCAAGTTCAAAAAAATTCGTTTTCAGAAAAACGCGTTTGAAAAAATAGTGACCGCTCGGTTATACACGTGGCGCGCTCGGGGCCTGAAGGAGAGCTACTCACTTTAATGGCTTATAACAATAGAACGAGTCGGAATTTTCATTTAAAATTTTGGGAACATATTTTTCAATAGTTTTACTAACAATTTATGAAATTAAAAAAAAATCGATTTTTTGAACCGTCTAACCCTATTTCCCCCCTTAAAATAAGACTAAGCTTCTTTTTAATTTACCTATTATATCAGGCTATATTCAATGTTATATAATTTTTGCTTTGTCATATAACAGTTTGGAACGAGCGCGCAATATTCAAAGTGTTCGTTGTACTCGGTTACTTTTGATTAAAATCAATTTGTTTTTAGACGAGAGATCATTTTTCCTCGTGCCAACGGAACGTTGTCGCTCGACGAAGGTTTTAATCTCTGATTGTACGAGTATTGAGTTTCCACTTTTGATCTACATGCTTCAAAACGCTGCCATTAGATTCACGAGGGATTGGTACAGTTAGAAGTGTTGATATGATTGAGAAACGTGACGAAGATTCCATATGCAGAAATTCGACGAGTATTCCTAAGTCTTTCCCACTTTTATATTATTTATATTTAATTTCAATAACTAAATTAATCATTAATTATTGGGAATAATAATTAAGCATTGAAATTGAATTAGCGAAATTAAATTCAAATATGTTTAAAACATACTCCAAAGGGATTTATCGTTTTTAGTTCTACGTTCAAGAATTTGTTACGAAAAATTCAAATTTTCTTGTCACTTTCACTGAGAATGATCTCATAAACGTATTTTTTTTCACCATCAATAAACCCGACAGATAAGAGAGAAGAGTTGTGAGAGAGAACAAAAAAAACATTCTGCCACGCCTGAAAGCAATTACGGATGTCACATTGCGTTAGATATGACTTCGGGAACTGCCCGAGTACATACCGTACTTGCATTACCATTCAACGATTGTTCCCACGATTCTTAGAAGCTCGAGCACTTAAGAGCTAACGAACATAAATTTTCATTCGCAGTTGCAAATTAATGAGTCTACGTGTTTGTCATTGGAATAAAATTGAGTATCAACGGTAATAATGTTTAAAATTTATCAATTAAACAATTCAATAAATGTTTGTTGATCAATGGTCCTGAAAATTATAAATTGAAATTCTTAATCTTTCGTTTAATACCCAGCTTTGAAAATTTTGAATTTCCTGGTGAAAAATTAAATTGAATTCCTTTTATATTGAAATATACATTTTTTCAAAACTTTAATGAAAGAATGTGCAGAAAAATTGTGTGCTTGAAATAAACATTTAAGAGATTCTCTAAGAGGGCTGACTCCCCCTTTCCTTTTGCCATTGTCCTTTATCAATTTGCTGAAAATTCGTATTGATAACCCCAAACGACTGAGTACTGTACGAAATGGCTCTCATAATCGCGCTCAAAAATATTCAGAACCGATTCCGCTCGATTCGGTCAGAAGAGAAGGATTTTTTTTTTCTATTGAATTTGACAAAAATCGATAATAAAAAGAGACCTAAATTTTATATATCGAATTTTTTCGGAACATCTGTTCAACGTTCGAAATCTATTAAAGAAAAAAGAGCGAAATAAAATGTAAATTGAAACGTGCACGTTGCTTTCTCGTAATTTTTCAACAACGACAAAGTCCCCTCTGTCGAAAAGCCAAAAATCCACTGTCTCATAGAGCAGGATTTGTAACAAAAAAAATGGTACGAGAAAGCAATATGCAAGTTGAATTTTTTTAGCACATGCATAATCGTTAATAAAAACTTTCTTTCTCACTATGTTTTTTCCTCACAGGTAATTTGGTGACGGTCATCGCGCTGTTGAGGTACACGAGATTGCGAAGACACGCGACAACGGCGTTCGTCATAAGTCTCAGTATTTCGGACTTGATATTTTCCGCTGTAAATCTGCCGTTGACCGCGAGCAGATATTTGAACGAGGCATGGGTACTCGGCGAGGCACTCTGCCAAATATTTCCCCTATTTTTTTACGGCAACGTGGCCGTATCTTTGCTCAGTATGGTAGCAATTACGATTAACAGGTCTGTATGTGTGTTTTTGCAGCGTATATAAACCCGGGGATTACTCCGAAAGCCGACGAGAATTTTTCGACCTCGTGGTCTCGGATCTTCTTGCAATTTCGGGATTCGCTCGAATAATTTGTTTTTTTTTGTTTGTTTTTTCATTTAAAATATTGCTCACACCAGCCTGTAAAATTCATCAAATGGATAAGCTACTCGCGAGGAATTTGAAAAAAAAAGAAATTATAAAAATGTACGAGTCCTACATACGAGGCTTATCGTTGAAAATGGTTTTTAAAATTTTTTTTCAATTTTTTTACGTGCTTTTCTCGAAATTGGAGCGGGTTGAAAATATTTTTATTGAAAAGCTACGTTTCTTGTACATAAGAAGCAATTTTTTCTCAATGTTATTCATTCGTATTTTATGAAAAAAAAAATTGTCAACAATATTTCTGAAATATTGCGAAAATTCAACATTACGGTTGAAAATCTAAATAAAAAAAACTGTGCGCATATCTGCTGGATGAATATGAACGAATCTTGGAGTTACAAGAGAAACCAAGACCGTGAGATTGAAAAATCTTTGATTTTCGAAATAATCACTCATATATATGTATATTAGGACGATTCTTTTTTTCGACTATTTTTTTTTTCAGTCGCCACCCGAAATTTTGTTGGATATGTCGAAAAATAAATTCCCTAAAACTTACAGCCCTTAATATTAATTCTAAGTACTTTCCCTTAGCGAGAGAAGATTTTCCATCTAAAATACACGTAAATCGAATTTTTTTTTTTTTTTAAATTCTATAACTCAGCCTCATTTTATCCTATCATATTGTTCTTGGTTTCGATTTACTCAGAATAAAACAATCTAAAAAAGTGCCTTTTGCGGCGAAAGTGTAAATTGTACTGGTGAGTTGGTACGGGTCACTGAAGTTGATTTTTACCCAACATTCTCGTTTTTTTTGCTGTTATCTCCGAAACGATTAACTTTACGAAAAAAATTTTAACGAAAAATTTGTTGGAAATTTAATTTCCTACAAAAAAGGTCCTATCGACCCTATTGCTTAGGTTAATATTTCTTGAGATATTGAACTTCGACTTATGAGTAGTATAAAATTTATAAAATATGAAATATTAAATAATAAGAAAAATAAAAAATAATAAAAGTTCAATATCTCAAGAAATATTAATCTAAGCAATTGGGTCGATAGGTCCTTTTTTATAGGAAATTAAATTTCCAACAAATTTTTCGTTAACATTTTTTTCGTAAAGTTAATTGTTTCGGAGATAACAGCAAAAAACGAGAATTTTGGGTAAAAATCAACTTCAGTGACCCGTACCAACTCACCAGTACAATTTACACCTTCGCCGCAAAAGGCACTTTTTAGATAGTTTCATTCTGAGTAAATCGAAACCAAGAACAATATGATAGCATAAAATGCGGCTGAGTTATAGAAATTTGAAAAAATAAAAAAATTCGATTTACGTGTATTTTAGATGGAAAATCTTCTCACGCTTTGGGAAAGTACTTAGAATTAATATTGAGGGCGTAACTTTCAGGGAATTTCTTTGTCGAAGTATCCAACAAAATTTCGGATGGGGACTGAAAAAAAGAAATAGTCGAAAAAAAAAATCGCCCTAATATATATATATATACATATATTTTATCTCGTAACGAGACAATGACGAGGAACGAGAGTTTCATTCATCGATACTCAACGATGGCATATTATGACAATTACAAATGTTATAATTAGCTCGTGGAGAACTCGAACGAGTGGTTCGAAGTAAAAGAAAGAAAAAAGAAAAAAAATACATCTTCCTCTTGCAATGATCTAATCGACTACAAACGACTCCTTGTCCCGTGACTCATACTCTCTCATTCCTCGTTGCCACACACTACTTTTTTTTCTCTCATAATTTTTTATCGCGTTTTGATGCGGCCTCTTTGAGGCTCCCCAGATGAGAAACCCATTTCGCCTTTATTTCTTTTTTTATTCCACTTTGTTTTTATCCCTCGGTCGAGGGATCACGAGAGCACAGACACAAAGAGCTCGAAGAGAGTTGCTTCTTTCGCGGACCAACGCCCGTACATTAAAATTATACAAAATTGATAAGCTCGCGTCAGTTCCGAGAAACGAGTATCAAATTGTTTTTTTCTCTTTCTTTTTCTTAATCTCGTTTTTTTTTTCTTTGTCGTTTTCAGATACGTGCTAATATCCAAGTCCGACATATACGCGCGTTTATATACGACAAGAGGAATAACGCTGATGCTCATTGCCATCTGGATTTTAAGTTTTTCCCTCTTGATACCACCGTTGTTGGGCGTATGGGGCACTCTCGGACTCGATCCTGCGACATTCTCGTGCACGATACTCAAGAAGAACGGGCGAAGTCCGAAAAAATTGCTCTTCGTCGTTGGTATTATCGTTCCGTGCATTGTAATCATCGTCTCGTATCTCTGTATATACTGGAAAGTAAGAAAAAGTCGTAAGAATCTGGAGGCACACTCGGGCGGTCGAAAAAACGGTGGTTTTCAAAAGCGCGAAGATTCGCGCGTTACGAGATTAATGCTTACGATTTTTTTGTGCTTTTTACTCTGCTTCATGCCGCTGATGCTCGTTAATGTCATCGATGACAAAGTTCGCGTACCGATATTGCACATTGTCGGCTCAATTTTAGCATGGGCATCCTCGGTCGTAAATCCGTTCATCTATGCCGGAACTAACAAACTTTATAGAGACGCTTATCGACAAATATTGTGCCCGATATCGAGAAACAAACCGTCGATCGGCGCGAGACCAACTTGCTCGCATTCGAGCAAAGTTTCGTCGCCCCAAGCGACGTAGCTCTTCGAAAAACGTTTTGATTCTTCGCAACGCGATTTTCGTTGAGGAATGACGTTGAGAGACCGGCAAAATATGATTTTTCAATTATACTTAAAAAAAAAATTAAATTTCATTGAATATTGTATCTGTACGAAATATTGTACGTTTCAATGTATTTTTTTTTTAATTGCAATTCATTATCAAATTTAGATTTGCCCATCTCCGATATTCCACGAGGTTAAAAATTGAAATGAATGAAACACTCGTTGCGATTTTAATGTACAAAAGTATTGAACTCTTTTAATTATTTTTTTTCGACTCATACAGTACCAAAAACGCGTTTAAATCGACGAAACAAACACGTCAATCTGTTTTTGTTGTTATTTTTTTTTTGTTTCACAAAAGTACTTATCGAGATTCAAAAAAGGCGAGAAAGAGAAAATGAGATCTTCGAGTGTAAATCGATTGAATAATTTCTGTTCCTCAAGTCAGCTGCTCTATTTCATTTTTCTCGCAAATATCCGCAAGTATTCGATCGCTGCAAATAAATGTAATTCGTTTATTTTTATTTTTATTATTTCTACTATGTAGAGTTTTTCGTTGTCCGTCTAATTTTAGTTATTTGGTATAATAACTTAGGTTTGTATTTTGTACTTCGATCGGTGATTGATGAGTGGGTGTATAGTGTATTGGGAGAGGCGGGGGACTCGTAGGCCTAAATTTTGGTGTATATTTTTTACGCTCGAGAATGGCGTACGAGTTGGATAACGAATTAAGTTTGTCGTCGTAGACGCTCGACGAGTGTTCTCTTTGTAAAATCGTAGAATTCGTAGAAAAGAAGAAAAAAAAATGATTAACGAATGTAAACTACCGATAGAAAATTCGTTGCGAATATCGAACGGTGTAAATGCGACGCGTGGTGCCCGTTCGACGTATACAATCGCGAAGGGCGACCTGGCACTGTTTTTCATTCCTCCGTTGGAAGTCAATTTAAAAAAGAATTAAAAAAGCTTCGTATTCGTTACAGCTACGAAAAAAAGTGTATAAAGTGTACTAATCTATCGTAATATATAACAGAGGCTACGAAAAAAAAAAAAAAAAAAAAAAAATTGTCGCGACTGTATTCTTAACCGCTAATATAGATACGTGTATATCAAATTTGGACGGAAAAATATGAGTGTAGTTTCGATCTTACGTACGATTCGATCAACGTGAGAAAATCTGACGTTTCTATGAAAAACGACGAGGTTTTCCGACTAAGCTATGTATAAAGTTAATAAACTTTGTGGCAGTATTTTTGTCTTCGCACACGCGTGGTAACGACGCGGCGGTCATTTGCCCATTTTGCTTTTGTTCATTTTCGTGGGTTGAAAGAAAAATAAGAAAACCGCGTCAGGAAATATTTTACAAATAGTCTCTCTCGTCTTCTTCCTAGTAATATATATATATATATATATACTTATTAATGGAATGTGCTGAATTGATTTTTTTCCTTTCGGTTTTTCATGAACTCGTCTCAGTTGAGTTCCATTTCGGCGATGTACGGTTCAGTGATGGCAGTGATGGGACAAATACTCAGAGTATTCTGAAATAAAATGGAAATATATTAAATACCGAGTGATTTTCAAAACGAGGATCCGGTGCGATCATTGGTGGTTGAAGCAAGCTTGCTGATACGACGATTGTACATTGGTTAATAAAAAGAAAAATTCTCTCGATGGGGTTCGTCATTTTGGCTTTCTCACAGTGGCAACGATATGCAAGTTTCAATTTTTTTATTTTTTATTTTATAATTTCATAAAATCTTAAGCGTTTTGTCGATTAAGGTAGTAGTCTGGTAACTTAAGCCGATTTTCATGTCTTTTTTGGAGGGCGTTTTCTTGTAGGAAAATAAAAATGAATCGTTTTGGATATTTAGGATGTTTTTAGTTACATATTAAAGATACAAAAAAAAATTTGTTTGAAAAAAAATGTAATAGTTTATTATTATTATTATTATTGATCGAAGTTGGCACCTCGAAGTTGGCAGTCCGGGTCCTAACTTTTTTTCTACCGAACCGATTGCTTTCAAATGTTAACAGGCTACTCTACACATTTATAGTTCTCGTCGCAACCAACGAGAAATTTTTTCACCCCTAACTTTTTATTTTACAACCCCTTCTTTGCTTAAGTCCTTTTATTTTAGCAAAGAAGGGGTTGTCAAATAAAAAGTTAGGGGTGAAAAAATGTCTCGGCGGTTCCGACGAGAACTATAAGTGTGTAGAGTAGCCTGTTAAAATTGGAAAGCAATCGGTGCGGTAGAAAAAAAGTTAGGACCCGGGCTGCCAACTTCAACGTGCCAACTTCGATCAATAATAATAATAATAATAAACTATAAAATTTTTCAAACAAATTTTTTTTTGTATCTTTAATATGTAAATGAAAACATCCTAAATATCCAGAACGATTCATTTTTATTTTCCTACAAAAAAACGCCCTCCAAAAAAGACATGAAAATCGGCTTAAGTTACCAGACTACTACCTTAAAAATGCCAAAAAATTCTACACCCACAGCTCGAAATTGCGTGCTTCCTCGTGATCAATCCACGTGAACTTGTAAGAATAAAAAAATAAAAAATAAATCATTCGACCTACCAGTCTCACGAGTTCATCGAACGTGGGTCTGTCGCCAGGATCGGTTTGCCAACAGGAAAGTAGAACTTCGTACAAAGGATCGGGAGTATCTCGCAATTGTGGCAATTTAACGCCCTTATCGACGGCCTCCTCGACGTCGATGTCGTTCGGAAGATTCGCGTACGGTGTACCGCCCATGCTCAGCATTTCCCAGATCAAAACGCCAAAAGCCCAGACAACACCCTGAGGACTTTTTTTCTGTTTACTGAAACATTCCAGCGCCATCCATCTCGTATACTTTACGTCCTCGAGGGCGTACTTTCCGATACCGTAACCCATGACTTTTGGCGTAAAATCGTGACACAGTCCCACGCTTCTCGTGCACAATAGCCCGTGAACGATTTTGTGCGACTCGAGATGTCGAAGAGCCGAGGCGATCGACGCGCCGATCGGTAGTATCTCGTCGATCGGAAATATATCACCCGATCTAGCGGCCAACAAACGATTTTTCAGAGTTTGCGGTGGCATCTCGAGTACAACGTAGAGTATCTCCGGAGTTTCGCAAGTGCCAACGAGAACGGCGAGATTTTTCATTGAACCGACTTTTATGCAAACATCGAGATCCCTGAGCATATGTCGTTTCTCCGATTGTCGAAGTGCATTGTCGGTTATACAGTGTACCGCGGCTGTCGAGGATATACCATTTTTTTGTACCGTACCCATGTTCACAGTGCCGAAACGTCCTCGGCGTATGATCGTTGAGTCGATGATCAAAAAATTTCGCGGTATGTTCCAAACTTTTTCCTTTAAATTTTGATAATGATTGGCACGTTCAGGCACGTCTTCCGGTATATACGCCATATTGTCGACCTCGTAAACCGGTCCCTGTAGCGTCAGCTCTTGTTGTTCCGGCAATTTTCTCATGCGATTACGCCTGTGTCGTCGGCGAATAACGAAATAACCGAGTATCGTGGCGGCAAGTAGAAAACCGAGAATTCCAATGGCAACGCGCAATCCCACGATCGTCAAATCGACCCGTGCGTCGTCGTTATAAGCCTGTTCATTAGCGAGATTCGAGTAACTGTAACGTAACTCATTGGCCAATCGTGAAATAACAACGAGACCAATTTGTGGCTCGGCGAAACGTCCTTTTAACGGAGCATTGTAATAACCACCGATTGATTTACCATCGCCAACAACAAATTTCTCGTATCTCGGATAATCGGCCGCGTCAAATTCACCGGTCACGTAATAACCGATTGATTCCTTGTTGGCACGATTGTAATTCGTGTGCAAGACTCTCTCGTCCTTTGGCGGTGTTACCAAACGTTCGACAACGATAATCTGATAGGAGCTCACGGGACCATTCTCGCTACGACCTTTTGACAATAATATCGTCGTAGTCTCGCTCGTTTCGTCAATTATCACGGGCGTACGTGGCTTCTCCGGTTCTCCAATGAGCGTCCAACCGAGCACATACGTTGGATCACTCTCGCCATTTGTGTTTGATGCTGTTATCGACACGTTGTACTTCGTGCCGGGATGAAGATTCGTCAGTGACGTATTGTTCGAATTACCACCTTGCACAATCGTCTGACTCGGTAGAATGTTGTAAGACGCGTGTGTTACTTCGGCGATTGCTTGAAGGGCGTACGACGTTAAATTTCCATTCAGTATGTTCGGCGGTTCCCACACGAGCACGAGACTCGTGGATTTACTATCGAGCACTTGTAATCTTCGCGGAGGACTAGGTCCTGATAAAATGGAAATTATGAGATTTATTGATTGCTGGGCGACGTTCGATTTGCAGGAATGACTCGCATCTACGATAATGAGTCTAATTTCAGGCGCAAAACTAAACTTGTTTTCTTGAATGAATCAAAATAATTGCAACAAGCTTTACTAGAAAATATGGTATAAATAATCGTCGGTTAATCCATTAATCCAGGAGTTACAGTTAAAAAAACTGCGCGTTACAGATTTCATTAAATAACTCCAATTTTAAGTACAAAATGGTACGCTATATTTTGAATGTACAAAATGCATTGCGACGCGTTTAACTAGAAAGGTGAATCGCCAATGAAACTTACCTTTTTGGCCGGTGACATAGACGCTAACAGATTCCTGTGAACCGCAAAAATTTGACGGATCAGAATTGCAGGTATCGGTACAGGCGTGAGAAGGGCCGTTTCTTCCATAGTGACTACCGCAGTAACACTGCTGTCCGTGCATAATCCCTGCGAACCTGAAATTTCAACAAGACTTCCGTTAGGACGTGTCTTTAAATCGGTAGCAACGATAGTACTAAATAAAGGAATTTCATACATGAAATAACGACGACGACATTCCGCCGCGCACTGACTGGGAGTAGTCGGCCAGGCTTGAACCAAACTGAGAAAGTCAAGTTCGTTGTTCGTGCTCTTGAAGCATCCAAGATATTCTTGCGTCGAGGATAAGCTGAAAGCGAACGCGAGAAACGCCCAAAACACGTACACGCCGTATTGCATTTTATTTAAACCCTAATTTCAATAACGATTTATGTTTACGTTAGTTCTAGCCATTTTGTTTCCTCATCACGACGAAAGTACTGTACAACATGTTGAATTCTTGGACGATGAGTTAACGAACGAATGAGTCAACGGCGAGAAGAGTGTCTCGATGACAGGACACGCCAAAGAAAATTTGAGGTTAAAGATATGTGTTTTAACGATTCAAAAAATGGGTTTTCTCAGTTTTATTTTGTAATTTATAGAAATAACAACAAACATTTGTGAATGCTACTATTCGTTTATTTATATCGCAACATGTTTTTTCGTTTAATAGATAATAATTTTGGCTCCAAAGTGTAATGTTATTTTTAAGCTGAGCACACCCTTCTTAGACACGCGACGCGCACGAATGCACACAGAATGTTGCATAGAGAGTGCAGAACTCTGCAGAGTGCAGGCATGTGCAATAAGATGCTGTGGTATATATAGATATTAGGGCGATTTTTTTTTTTCGACTATTTTTTTTTTTCAGTCCCCACCCGAAATTCTGTTGGATATGTCGATAAAGAAATGCCCTGAAAGTTACAGCCCTCAATATTAATTCTAAATACTTTCCCAAAGCGTGAGAAGATTTTCCATCTAAAAAACACGTAAATCGAATTTTTTTTTCTTTCAAATTTCTATAACTCAGCCGCATTTTATGCTGTCATATTTGTTTTTGATTTCGATTTACTCGGAATAAAACAATCTAAAAAAGTGCCTTTTGCGGCGAAAGTGTAAATTGTACTGGTGAGTTGGTACGGGTCACTG
Source organism: Oxytorus armatus (assembly GCA_958009045.1). NCBI lineage: Eukaryota > Metazoa > Arthropoda > Insecta > Hymenoptera > Ichneumonidae > Oxytorus > Oxytorus armatus. The sequence goes on from OY253752.1 coordinate 15,355,062, forward strand.
AAGTTAATTTTTACTCAAAATTCTCGTTTTTTTGCTGTTATCTCCGAAAGAATTAACTTTACGAAAAAAATGTAAATGAAAAATTTGTTGGAAATTTAATTTCCTACAAAAAAGGTCCTATCGACCCAATTGCTTAGAGTAATATTTATTGAGATATTGAACATTTTTTATTTTGTTTATTATTTAATATTTCATATTTTTTAAATTTTATACTACTCATAAGTCGAAGTTCAATATCTCAAGAAATATTAATCCAAGCAATTGGGTCGATAGGACCTTTTTTGTAGGAAATTGAATTTCCAACAAATTTTTCGTTTACATTTTTTTCGTAAAGTTAATTGTTTCGGAGATAACAGCATAAAAACGAGAATTTTGGGTAAAACTTCGGTGACCCGTACCAACTCACCAGTACAATTTACACTTTTGCCGCAAAAGGCACTTTTTCAGATTGTTTTATTCTGAGTAAATCGAAACCAAGAACAATATGATAGCACAAAATGCAACTGAGTTATAGAAATTTGAAAAAAAAAAAATTCGATTTACGTGTATTTTAGATGGAAAATCTTCTCACGCTTTGGGATAGTACTTAGAATTAATATTAAGGGCTGTAACTTTGAGGAAATTTCTTTTTCGACATATTCACCAAAATTTCGGGTGGGGACTGAAAAAAAAAATAGTCGAAAAAAAAAAATCGCCCTAATAGATATAGGAGTATACGATGCAAGAAGATATAAGTAGCATCAAAAGTCACTATTACGTAAATACACAGGGAAGAATGTATATTAAACAACGTTGCATGTATAACGCACATTGTTTTAGTCATGCATTATAATAGATTGCATTACTCATTGTACTTTCACAATGGCGGCTGTACGAAGACGTCTTACGTACATTATCCATTATATTGGTAAATGGCTATAGGAATTTAATTCACTAGCTGTGCCCCGCAGGTTTACCCGAATTAAATGTCGATTATATATCTGTTTCATACGCATTATGAGTGCATAATCAAGTGCATCTCATTAACTATAAATACCATCCGGAAATTATGTGGAAAAATAAAAGAACCAATCCCTAAAAAAATAAACCGACGCCTCTGCCGCTCCTTGGGATCGTAACGTGAAGTTATGTGGTCTGGAGCCTTCCTGAATAAACGGGCTATCTAATGCAAAAAGAATTTTTCAAATCGGGTCAGTATTTCCCGAGATTAGCGCGTTCGAACAAACATACAAACTTTTCAGCTTTATTATAGTAATAAGATTATTCATTGTATTGACAATGGGTAATGAAATTTGATCCAGTATCCATTGTTCTGATAATTGCGTAATAATGGAATTTTATTCATTATTTTGATAATGCATAATGGGATTGGATTCATTATACATTATTTTTAAGAAATTTTATTCATTATCCATTTGTTGGATAAATGAAAGAATAGAATCACTACCCCATATTTGTTTTATGAATAAATGCATAACTTTTACAAGACTAACTGATCGTGACAAAGTGATAACAATAATTATGATAATACAAAAGTCTAATGGACACATTAACAAATAGTTGCAAATTATTTTGTTGTTCCCTTTTATTAGATTATAAATATTGTAGACATTTTTCTAAATGAAGAATTTCCCTTTCATTACGACAATTACAATTACAAACTCATAGTTTAAATAATCAATATTATCATTAATATTAAATTTCTTTTATTTTTTCTCTCTCTATATATATATAATCATTGATTACATGTATAGTAGCACTGCGGGTAATAGTCCTAAGGCTGAAAAAAAATGATCGGTTCTCGTTATAGAATCCCACCTCGTGGAATAAAACGAATGTCATGCAAAATTCTGTATAGAAGAAAGAATGAAAGTTAACAGAAAAAAAGAAAAAAAAACAGGACAAAGATCCGATAGGAAAAAAAGCAATTTAAAGTAGAGCGTGAAGGGGTCAAGTGAATGTCGGTATAATTTAGCATTCGGTTAATGGAAAAATGGCGTTAGTAATGAGAATTTTCAAAGACCATAAAACATATGCAATTCCCAGAAGTTATGCATTATAATTAATGCTTTTTTTTTTCTCTTCTTTTCTCTATGACGACAAATGTCAAAATGGCTGAAGCACGGTATGAACAAAAATTGACCAGAAAAGGTGAGAGTGATAGAGAAAATGAAGAAAAAAAAAAAGGAGAAAACAACATTGCGTTATCAAGGGCTGGTAGGCACGTGAGAAACGAGGGTGACGCGTGGGTCGGAAAAAAAGAGGTATGGAAAGAAAGAAGAAGAAAAAAAAAAGTATATAAAATTAGTATTTAGTATATATATACATATCGGGTGTAATGTCTAAAGGAGGGGTTTACACCAGGGCGCAGGTCCTCGTCAGGACATATGGCTTGTAGTATACACTCAACCCCCTAGCAATTCGTTTTTCTGCCTCCACCTCTGAAGGAGAGTTCTCGAAGGCATAGTTCGTAAGTCACGCGAGGAACAGAAACATCAGAAAGCTCCCGTTTGGTGTAAACCGGAGGGTTAACCATCGTTCGTTACAATCAGTCAGTCGGGCAAAATGAAGTATCCGGCTTTGGTCGCGGTTGCTTTTCTTCAGGAATTATTGTTCCTCGGTACGGTGCCGTTTACATACTCGGAGAGGACTAACGCGCGTCAGGGAATCGGTCGGGAACCACGGACGATCATAATACCCGATCAAGGAACCATTGTTGGAAGAGACGTAAATATAATTTCATCAGACTTTTTCGCTTCTTTTTTACGACCCTTTCTTTGCACTGAAATAAAGTAACACGTGAAGAACGACGAAGACAAAAGAAAAAACAGAATAAAAAAGTAAGGTAACGAATGACTTCTTCTTCTTCTTCGTTTCCTGCTGCTTCTTCGGCTTTAATAAATGTAAAGAAAAATAAAACAATAAATTGTCATTGTATCGAGGATGTGCATTTCAATTTCTCGGCAACAGATTCTTCTCGCTCGACCGCAAAAAGTGACCGTTTATCTCGGTGTACCGTACGCTAAACCACCCCTCGGTCTTTTACGTTTTTCCGCCCCGGTGACGGATCCTCTGCCATCATGGACCGGCGTAAGAAATGCATCGCAATTCGCACCCTCCTGTCAGCAGGTTGCAAATCGCACGAAGTTACACGAGAAACTCTATCAACGTCTGTTGCCACCGGATCAGCCGGATCCTGGCGTTAGCGAGGACTGCCTTTATCTTAATCTCTACGTACCGGACGGTGAGTATATTATTTTACGAAAGTTAATCGTAAACATAACAACCCTTAACATTGAAGACTCACGTAGCGCTGCTCCCGCTGAAAATCGAGTAAATTTGAAAAATTATCATAAAGGTTATATGATGAACTTTTGAACTATAAGAACATATATTAAAATTTTTTTTCATTTATATTAACACTATTTTTTACGGGTATAAATAGATTATTGATGCAAAACCATGGCGCCTCCTTGTCGACATCATAACTTCATTAAAAAATTATTCAATCTGCAAAAATAAAAAAGAATATAGTAAAATAATGTAGTAGCAATAGTCTGACGGAGGGAATTATTATTTTTTTTCCAAAAATAAAGAAATTACAGTATTTCAAACTTTAGTATGCAATTTAAAAAAAAAAATTAGTGTTTAATAATTTAGAAAAAATTGTCCAACAAAAATATTTTAAAAACCTCTCGTCAGACTATAGAGAAAATAATTATCAAGATTTATAAAGGCAAAACGTTAAAAAGATATTAAAAATTCACTGAGTTATCGTGCTGACACTGTCTAACAACATAGTTTCGACAAAAAATGCGTTTAAAGTTACTGGTAGGTACAACGTGAACCCATTTATTGCTACAACTTTGTAACGGGGTGGAATTTTCTTAAAAGTTTTTTTGTGAAAAATTCTTAAAAGTCTAAAGAATAAAAATATGTAAACAAAAAAAAATCGACCTTTTGAAAATTGTAGGTGTTTGTGTAGCCCTTGATCAATGACAAAAAAATAATCCCACGACGAAATTTAAATTTCTACACAAATTTCTACACATTTATTGCTACAACTTTGTAACGGGGTGGAATTTTCTTAAAAGTTTTTTTGTGAAAAATTCTTAAAAGTCTAAAGAATAAAAATATGTAAACAAAAAAAAATCGACCTTTTGAAAACTGTAGGTGTTTGTGTAGCCCTTGATCAATGACAAAAAAATAATCCCACGACGAAATTTAAATTTCTACACAAATTATCGGAAACCGATGTCCGGTCACATTTATTGCTACAACTTTGTAACGGGGTGGCATTTTCTTAAAAGTTTTTTTGTGAAAAATTCTTAAAAGTCTAAAGAATAAAAATATGTAAACAAAAAAAAAATCGACCTTTTGAAAATTGTAGGTGTATGTGTAGCCCTTGATCAATGACAAACAAATAATCCCACGACGAAATAAAAATTTCTACACAAATTATCGGAATCCGATGTCCGGTCACATTTATTGCTACAACTTTGTAACGGGGTGGAATTTTCTTAAAAGTTTTTTTGTGAAAAAATCTTAAAAGTCTAAAGAATAAAAAATATGTAAACAAAAAAAAAATCGACCTTTTGAAAATTGTTGGTGTATGTGTAGCCCTTGATGAATGACAAAAAAATAATCCCACGACGAAATTTAAATTTCTACACAAATTATCGCAACCCGATGTCCGGTCACATTTATTGCTATAACTTTGTAACGGGATGGAATTTTCTTAAAAGTTTTTCTTTGAAAAATTCCTAAAAGTCTAAAGAATAAAAATATGTGAACAAAAAAAAAATTGACCTTTTGAAAATTGTTAGTGTATGTGTAGCCCTTGATCAATGACAAAAAAATAATCCCACGACGAAATTTAAATTTCTACACAAATTATCGTAACCCGATGTCCGGTCACATTTATTGCTACAACTTTGTAACGAGGTGGAATTTTCTTAAAAGTTTTTTTTTTTAATTCTTAAAAGTCTAAAGAATAAAAATATGTGAACAAAAAAAAAATCGACCTTTTGAAAATTGCAGGTGTATGTGTAGTCCTTGATGAATGACAAAAAAATAATCCCACGACGAAATTTAAATTTCTACACAAATTATCGTAACCCGATGTCCGGTCACATTTATTGCTACAACTTTGTAACGAGGTGGAATTTTCTTAAAAGTTTTTTTTTTTAATTCTTAAAAGTCTAAAGAATAAAAATATGTGAACAAAAAAAAAATCGACCTTTTGAAAATTGCAGGTGTATGTGTAGTCCTTGATGAATGACAAAAAAATAATCCCACGACGAAATTTAAATTTCTACACAAATTATCGTAACCCGATGTCCGGTCACATTTATTGCTATAACTTTGTAACGGGATGGAATTTTCTTAAAAGTTTTTCTTTGAAAAATTCCTAAAAGTCTAAAGAATAAAAATATGTCAACAAAAAAAACATTGACCTTTTGAAAATTGTTAGTGTATGTGTAGCCCTTGATCAATGACAAAAAAATAATCCCACGACGAAATTTAAATTTCTACACAAATTATCGTAACCCGATGTCCGGTCACATTTATTGCTACAACTTTGTAACGGGGTGGAATTTTCTTAAAAGTTTTTTTTTTAATTCTTAAAAGTCTAAAGAATAAAAATATGTGAACAAAAAAAAATCGACCTTTTGAAAATTGTAGGTGTATGTGTAGCCCTTGATCAATGACAAAAAAATAATCCCACGACGAAATTTAAATTTCTACACAAATTATCGGAAACCGATGTCCGGTCACATTTATTGCTACAACTTTGTAACGGGGTGGAATTTTCTTAAAAGTTTTTTTTTTAATTCTTAAAAGTCTAAACAATAAAAATGTGAACAAAAAAAAAATCGACCTTTTGAAAATTGCAGGTGTATGTGTAGCCCTTGATGAGTGACAAAAAAATAATCTCATGACGAAATTTAAATTTCTATACGAATTATCGGTTAATCAACGCGAACGATTAGTTGCGTGTGCGAGTAAACGAAATGGTCAGAAATACCGATAATATCTACATGCGAAAATATTTCTGTATAACATGAAGAAAAATTGTGTCTAAACATTGAAGAAAAATTTCAAGTTCCTGTTAAATTTCGCGAAGCAATATCGGATTAAAAAAAACCCCAGAAAACGATTGTTCGAAATGTCCCTTAAATAATGTTGGAAAATATTCAGATGATAAATATCCTGAATACTGGAAAAATGGTAGAAGGAGATAGATTTTTAAAAAAAGTTTAAAAAATATTTTCAATGCGGAACATATCTTACAATTATTTCGATACCGATCTAAATATTTTTCTACACGACTAGAGAGGCATTTCAAACAATGTCTCTTATGGAATTTTTTTATATGATTTTTTGTGACGCCAAAAAAAAATAAAACACAATTCTTTTCGAATTTTTTTGTTTACTACCCCCTTAAGTACAGGTGTATATCTGGTGGTTGGATGGCGTCTATATGTGGCTGTCGAAGAATTAACTCTCTCGATTCCTCGTGAATTTCCAATGCCACAAATCACCAACGAAATTCCGTAATTTCCTGTGCAATTCCGTACGAAAGGCTTTCGCGCTCTGTGTGTCCACGCGGCACGCGTAACGATTTATACCTATAAACTCTTGTAATACGTGCAATATAATGATCGTAGTGGAGGACCTTCTCTGGTTTAGAATATCGCGTGACCCATAAAACTGGAATGAAATCGTTTTGACCCGCCGTACCTCTCTCGTAATTTTCCATCTAAATGTGAAAGCCAAATGTTATCGAGAGAATGAGAAAGACCACCCGTCGTTATAAATGACACTGATATCCCTCTTTTATGCATCCTGAATCGACGAGACGAGGCGAAGAAGTAGTTCGAAACGTCCTTGGTCCGTCGTTCTTTGCGTTAAGTATCAACGTCGTCATCGTCGTCGTTGGTTGGTAACGCTCCCACCCCCCTCACGACAGCGAGATAAGAACGACGATGCAAATCTTAATTATTCCCAGGGAATAAAACCGCTCTCTCCAGAACGTTTATCGTCGTCCGAGTGAAACAGCCCAATGGAAAATTCAACAAAACGACCGAGACGTTAAGAAAATAACGTATAAAAGTGCTAAGGGTTGTAAATTCTCGGTTGACCCTGTACTCATCGCTCTATCAACCCTGGACGATCGTCGTTTCGATTTTATTCGTCCATTAAGAGAAAAAAAAAACAACGTTCCATCGTTTTTTACCGTACGATATTTTATTAGGACACGAGCTGTGCCCCGCGGTTTCACCCGCGTTAAATTTCCGTCCCTCGATTCAACGCGCCGCTGCCGCCGCTCCTTAGGGTCATAGCATAAAGTTATATAGCCTAGAGCCTTCCTGAATGAATGGGCTATCTAATGAAACAAAGAATTTTTCAAATTGGATTAGTATTTACTGAGATTAGCGCGTTCAAACAAGCAAACTCTTCAGCTTTATTATAGTATAGTAAGATAGTAGTAAGACAGTAAGATTAGGGTCATAGCATAAAGTTATATAGCCTAGAGCCTTCCTGAATAATCGGGCTATCTAATGCAAAAAGAATTTTTCAAATTGGATCAGTATTTACTGAGATTAGCGCGTTCAAACAAACAAACTCTTCAGCTTTATTATAGTATATTAAAATAGTAGTAAGATAGTAAGATTAGGATCATAGCATGAAGTTATGTAGCCTAGAGCCTTCCTGAATAAACGGGCTATCTAATGCAAAAAGAATTTTCCAAATCGGATTAGTATTTCCTGAGATTAGCGCGTTCGAACAACATACAAACTCTCCAGATTCGTTATAGTAGTAAGACATTCACTGGTGAATTCACCCTCACAAAATAATTACTATTTCAATGTAAAATATTTAACTACCCACGTGGAATGAATGACAAATGTAGATACGAACGAAGTAAAATTTACCGGAAATTTCCCATTTCCAACCCTTATTTGTTCAGCCCCAATTCGCCGGATCAATGTCTAATCGCGAGTTATTAATTCATGGCATGATAATCATCGAGGCGAGGAGAAAAGAAAAAATATCGAGCATGATGTGCAGGTACATTTTTCATGTTGTGAATCATGGAAAAATAATGCTTTCGATGTATTTGTCTGGCTCATTAGTCGAGACTAACTGTGATTAGGCAACATCGGTGTGGAAGTACGTGACAAAACACTGGTCGTTCCTGTTCGTTCGAATTTTCACGAATTTTCCACGATTTTAAACATTGTAACTCGTGTCGCCGAGGTAAACAAAGGACTGTCGTGCAACGAAATTATGAGAGTTAACTGATGCATTATCGGAAAGAAGCCTGGTAGCGATGTCGACGATAACACACCCTCTCGCCTATAACGTCGATCTTTTCTCGCGACGCTCTCGTTTTTTTTTACTTCTTTTCTTTCGTGGAATCGCCGACCGGAAACTGTCGCCAGCACGCAATGTCGAAGCTATGTAATAATGGCCCAGTGGCTGGAGGTCTTGTTCCCTGGACAAAGTTCAAGATTTTCTTTATTTCCAACGACGTGTATGGTATCGAGAAAAACGCACACCCACTCACTCACCTGAGAAACCCTGCGTGGTGCAGCGCGATCATTGCCAGTTACAGATTTCTGTGTGCGATATTGTGGGCGAGACGAGAGATGGAAAAGGGAGAGTATTTAGCTCGATTGAAATCGGTAATTGTGTAGGCTGGAGACGAAAAAAAGTTTTCTTCTTTCACACCGCGCGAGAGACCAATCTTAAGTTGATTTTGATGACCGTGCTGATTTTCATCTCTCGTGTTGATCGAGGACTTAAAAAAAACAAATCACAAACCCCAAATATCTCTTTACTCGAGCAAGATCTATATATAATCGAGTAACTTGCGCGAACTCTTCCACTTTGGGAACACCCGTGGGACAGACAAAATAGTATCTTTGGGAACGAGGAATATGGAATGAAACGAAAGAAACAACGGGACTACGCGATTGGAGGGCGGGAGGTTCAAATCAATTCGTAATCGGGGCCCTAAACGTCACGTTGTGGACGATGAAGAAGAAGAAGAAGAAGTGGAAAGACGGGGGATCCCCTGTTTCGTTCGGTCGATACGTTGTCCGAGGGAGTAACAGTAACTGGTGCAGCCCCGCGCTCGCGCGTTCGCACACGCGATCTTTTAGGGCCACACGGCAAGGGAGATGTCGAGATTACGACGCCAGTCACGAAGGCCTCTGTGCTTTCCATTTGGTTCTGCAACGCGAGAAAGAGAGCAGCTAAATATGTTGTATAGAGATGAAAGGAGAGAGAAAGAGAGGAATAGAAAATCCCGTACGTTACTCGTATTTCGTCCATAAACGCGTGGGAGGTGTGGGAGGGTGAGTACAAAGAGGAAAGGGGAAGCTGAGAGAGCCAAGCCCCCGAGCATAGGAAGGGTTTAAAATCACGTTGGTCGCACCCTTTGGTAATATCCATGAGCGGGGGTCTGTCCATGCTCGTGTTGAATCGTAAAACTACATTCCTAAACGGTAAAAAAAATTAGGGCGTCGCCCACCTCCGACCGGCTCGGATTTAATCCAGTAAAGATGGAGATTCCGCGATAACAAAAATGAGTTCAAGGTCGGGAGGGTAGAATACTGAAGGAAGAATTAAATTATGCAGTACAAAGTAGGGAAGCGTGAGGGAAAATAAGGCGCCTCTGAAATGAACGAGAAGTATTATGCTCGCGTACATAGGTGTTCGTGAATGCGATGAAAAAAGCTCGTGGCGCATTAGGGTGCAACGACTCCCAACCGTTTCTCTTCATTTCCATGATTCTCAAAACTAGTTCATTATCTCTGACTCGCGGTCTCTAGTCAGTTTTCCGCGCCACCTAACGGTCGGTCAATGTATTCATCGTGGAGCGTGAGAAACGCGCCGTTGCGCGAGACATTTTCAACGCGACATTCACTGTGATTGTGCAAAGAATGAGGAAGAAAAAAAAAAGAGTTAGTACCGGGGATTCCCCGTTATAGTTTGGACAAATTGCCACGTTCGAAATATGCTCGTTTGAGCGACAGGGCAAACTGGCATTCCTTAAGCGTCGTGTAACGATCGTGAAAAGGGCGATTATTATTCAGCAAGGGGGTTAAATTACCATACGTCACGTATTAATATCATGGATGCCGATGAACGAGCGTTTTTTTGTTTGCACTAGTGTGTACAGCTTTTCGGAAATTAACTAATGCGAACGAGTAGACGAGAAGAACGCGGAATGAAACCTTGAAGGTATCCTCATTTGACCAATTTCTTTCGCCCTCTATCTATGATTAATGGATGTTTAATTCAGGAAGCCCACCGACAGATGGATGGCCGGTGATGGTATGGTTTCATGGCGGTGACTTCAACACCGGCACACCGGCAATTTGGGACGCTACCGTCTTCGTCAATAAACAGAAGGTCAGCTCACTCAACGTTAATGTCGTTTCTTCTCTTGTTTTTTTTCTTCCTTTCGTCGTTATTTTTTCTTCTGCTCTTCAGATATATCACGGATGCTTTTTACTGGCCGTCGATTAAAGGGAATAATAATTAATGCTTCTTTTTTTTTAAACAACGATTAACACCACTCGACAATTTGAAACACTGCCAAAGACCTTGAGCTTCAGGTATACGTGTATAATAATACATTAACGCAGAGCCAGAGTATATCCAAGCCAAGCGATATATTTCGTGACGAGAGAATATAAAATTTACGTCATGTAGATATGAAGAAAAAAAAACGACTTCATTACCTCTCGGTTCCATCGGAGGGGGCCTCAATGGCATATAAAATATTAAATACTCGTGGCATTATACAAGCATTTACCGCGAAAAGAACAGAACATTTTCGATTAGGTATTAATGAGAAAAGAACGCAGTTGGTTCGATAAGAATTGACCAATATTTTTTACGGAATTGTTACTTGAATATGGCAACTTGAATGTTTATGTTATGAGAATAAGGGGAAGTATCTATGTATTTTTTAATTGCAAATTTGTGCTACGAAAATACGATTGGTAAAGTTTCAGGAATATTAACGTCATTTTTAACGGGAAGTATAGTATCGCTGTGGCTTTTACGAATTCATTGAACGAAAACTGTCTAGCGAACGTAGAATCTTGCTAATATTTTGCTAATAACAATTTTCATTTTCACAAAGTTATTCAAGCTTCTGAATTACGTCTTCAAGAATTTTCCGGTGATCAATCCGAAGAGTATAAATTTCCGAAGAACAGAGGAATTTGTCTCTTCTTCTCAAATGTTTAAATAAAAAGCCAAAGGCCAAATGGGTTCTTCATTCCTTCGCATAAGAAACATTTTCATTTTTGTTTCATCAAAATCGATGCACTGCTTGTATGTGAAACTGCAAAATCGCCCTTCGACCTGTGCAACTTTAGGGGGTGGTTTCACCCCTTGAAACTGTTTTTCCGGCGATAAAAAAAATACGTGTTGCTTAGTTGTTAATGCTCTATAACATACATGAGTTTCAACAAAATCGGAGGAGGACACCTCGGGTACTTTCCTTGTCAGAAACGTGAACTTAAATGACGTAATTACCAAATCTTTTCGAAATATTTGTGAAGCTAAGATTATTTTAAAAATCTCCAAGGGCTTTCACGAACAGAATTTTAGCGTTATTCAATTAGTTACTCAATCTATGAATTGATCACTGAAAAAAAAGCTCTCGAAGCGACTTAGATGCGTAAAGTTAAATAATGTCGTGCGAGAAGAAATTTTTTACTAATTATAAATATTCCCGAGGAATAAATAGGGTGGCCGGATCGAAGTTTCGAACCGTAAAAGCTTCGACGGTGCAAAACTCCGAATTTTAATAGTACGAATTACATGGTTCATTCCGACGACAGTTTGAATAATCGACTGTAAATAACATCGAACGGGTATGGATCGATACCAAAAATCATACGAATTTAATATCGTCGAGTAAATATTTTTTCGAAAGATTACGCAGACGACAGAGCAATTTATCGAACGGTCAGTTAGTACTACTTGAAAAATTCCGAATTGGTGATTTTTAGAGATCCGCAAAGTTCTGAAAATTATATTGTCGAACAAGAAACTATCGGAAACTATCGGAAACTAACGTAATAAAATTGAAGAAAAGAATTCTCGGGTATACGAGTTTTTCGGACTCCGAAAATTACGGCGTCGACGATGCAGTATTCCGAAAATAAAAGTTCCGAAGGGGCAAAATTCCGAAAATGTTCAATTCGTGCATTTAGATGGCAGCACCACTGATGTTATGTCCTATGGACCTTCTTCACGAGCGAGCGTCAGAGCCCACTAGTAGGGCTAGTTTTACTCTCTTTCGAAATTTTGCCCTGTCGTATTAATACACTGTCGTCTGTTTACCCTTTTCGGGACATACAAATTCTAATATATTTGGCTTCGAACTTTTTTTTTCTGAACCTTTTCGGGTAAAAACTTGACCGTTCGGCAACTCGAGTTTCTAGCACCACAACTTTCGGAACTTTACGTTTTCTAATCATTAAAATACGATTTTTTAAGTAGTAGGATTTTTGATTTTCGATACTTTTGCAGGTCGGTGCCATAATTATTCTTGTTATTTAATCCTCGATGTATAACTATTCTTCGCAATGACATTTCTGTTTTAAAAAGGGAGGATTTAAAAAATTTCGAAAAGTTTTAAGATCGTCCCACATAAATTCGGAGTTTTGAACCGTCGAAGTTTTTACGGTTCGAAACTTCGACCCCGCCCCTAAATAGGTTCTTTGAAAATGCTCAAAAAAAAGTTCACGCACGAATTAGATTTCGTTTATGTGCAATTGCAAAAATGTCTACGTCCCAAGAATCGTTCCTCACGTTGTCTCTATTTGCCGCAGATTCTGGTGGTAACGGTGGCCTATCGTTTGAACATACTGGGTTTTTTCACGACAACGGACGCGGAGGCGTCGGGAAATTACGGTATGTTGGATCAAATAGCGGCGCTGAATTGGATAAAGAAGAACGTAAATTTGTTCGACGGTTCTCCCGATAACGTCGTAATATCGGGACACAGTTCTGGTGCGATAAGCGTCGGTCTTCACATCGTGAGTCCATTGAGTAAAGGAAAATTTTCAAAAGCAATAGTAATGAGCGGTGACGCAATAGGTTCGGTACGTACACCGGAGCTTGAAATAACGGTGGTCGACACAATCGCAACGCGTTTCGGTTGCAATCGACGACCAACGTCCGATCTCATGGATTGTTTGCGAAACGTTGACGTGAAGATCCTCGTCGAGGAAACCTCGGACATTGAGACATGGGGCCCGATAATCGATGCCGAAACGACAAATTCCACGGAACCATTTCTTCCCGCTCATCCGAAGTACATTCTCGACAGTGGCAATTACAATGCCGTGCCGTTGATCGCCGGTTACGTGAGTAACGAGCAGGCGCTCGTTTACAAGGACGCTTACGGCAACGAGAACGACGGTAAACTGTCATTGGCGAAGTTCGAAACGATGATAAGCGACGAGGCGAACGGTGCTCTACAGCAAACTAACGACAACACAACGACGTGCGAGTCCAAGCCGGAAATGATTTCCGAAGCTGTGTTATTCTTCTACAAGCCACATCCACCGACGACCAACGAGGCTGTCATCAGAGATCGTTATCTCGATCTGCAGACGGAAAAAAATTATGCCTCTGGTCTCGTACTGTTGGCCGGTAAAATGTCGAAATTCGTGAAAACATTTGTCTATCGTTTTGATTATCGGCCGAGAACGGCGTCGGTAACGCGCGATTTGCCCGAATGGGCGAGCGTACCTCACATGTTCGAACTTCCGTTCTTCTGGGGTTTGCCGCACTTTTATAACGGACAAATATTGTGGAACACCAGCGACAAAGTTCTCGCTGACGTTATGATGATGATGATGGCGAATTTCTTGCGGATCGGTAATCCATCGTTGAACAACGTACGATGGGAGGCTTATACCGAGGAGACACCCGGAATTCTTATAATCGATCGTACGATCAATATGAGCGAATCGCACGCCGTTGACTTTCGCGCTCTGGCATTTTGGAACGATTATTATCCACGTGTCGTCGACGAGGCCACGAACAATTGTTGTAACGTCACGAGCTCCAGCGGTGGCTCAACGGCTTTTGCCTCTTTCGACGTGCGCTTAGCTACGACCGTTGTCGCCGCTTGTGTCTTACAGTCGGCTCGAGTCTGAAAATTAATCAATGCTCGATAGTTAATTAACGGGATACTTTTCTGGCTGTAGCAAAATGCGGAAAAATGGAAAAAAATTATTTTTCGGCCGTTTCGAAACTCGATAAATGTCGTTAATTCTGTACTTCGTTCGAATAACGTGTTGTGCAACGCGTTAACAAAATTTTAATTGCGAATTTACGAAATTTTGTCTAATTTTAAATAACTTTCCAAAATTCCCGGTTATAGCGCACGTTTTTCTTAAAGTTTAAAAACCGCAGTCCAAGGATCAATCCCAATGGGATATAATTTTCAAGGAAAACAAACAAATATGTCGAAGACACGAGAAATATTAAGTTTAAACGATAATAATGCTGAAAAAAATTTATAAACAAAACAGTTAATTAATCACTTCAGATTTTGTAATTGCGACATTGATTTCACGAGGAAGTAAGTGTGTGTACTTCGATGGAAGAAGATTCTGAAAAGAAGAGTCTGAAAATTAATCAATACTCGACACTCAATTGACGGGGAATTTTCTGGTTGAAGGAAAATGCGAAAGAATGAAAAAAATGATTTATCAGCTCTTTCGAAACTCGATAAATATTGTTAATTCTGTACTTCCCCGGAATAACGTGTCTTGCAATGTATTGAAAAAATTTTTAATCGCGAATTTACGAAATTTTGTCTAATTTTGCGGAACTTTCCTAAACTATCGATTACAGTGCACGTCATTTCTTAAAGTTTAATAACTGCAGTCCAAGGACTATGTCGAAGATACGAGGAGTATTAAGTTTAAACGATAATGATGCTAAAAAAAAATGTATGAATAAAACAGTTAATTAATTAAATTAGATTTTTAAATTCCGACACTCATTTTACTGGGAAGCAAGGTGCGTGTACTTCAACGGAAGAAAATAATTCTTTGTTCCCGCGAATTTGGATACACCGACTTGACAACAATAATGACGGGGCGGCGATCAATGGAGCTTCGGTGATACGAGAGATTACGAAGTGATAGACACACCGATGATCGGGAAATATAAATAGGAAATGATAAATTTTATGAACGTTTCAACATTTACTGAATTTTTTATTATTTGCTTTAATACGGAGAGATATAGAAAAACATATATTGTTTGGGAAACAAACGGTTGATAACTTATGAATATTTTGATGCTTTGATAATAATAATAATAATAATAATAATAATAATCATGTATGTACCGTCTATATATAATAATAATTATATTATATAAGAGAGAGGTGCGCGGCGAACGTGCATCGGGGCTGGTGGCCTGCGCGCGCGCACATCCAAACATTTCTTCTCCTTTTTTTTTTTCATCTTTCTTTCTTTTTCTCCTAAATATATAATATTAATTAATCAATTTGTTTGTTTCATTTTTTTTCTTCTTCTTTTTTACTCATCTTCTTTAATGCAAAAACTCCTACAGTGATAACCGCGACATCAGGGGGGGTGGCAAGGAGGGGGGGTCTCGTACGCATTATCTTTGTGCGCTGTTGTTGCGCGTACACACGAGCCCCAACCCCGGGACCAACTTATATACAATATTTTCGTCCCTCCCTCCCGCCCCCCGCCGTCATCATCCCTCATCCAACGGTCCTCGTCGTTCAGCGTCGTTCCACCCAACCGTCTCACGTTTTTTTTCTTTTTCTCTTTCTTTCGTCCCTTTCATTTCTACTAATCTCGCTTTTTCGTGACTCACCCCTCATCGTTATACGGTTTCAGCCCTAGTTCAGTCACTATTATCGTGTTTTACTCCCTTCCGTTTTTTCACTTCATGTTTTTGTTTTTATTATTTCGTTTTACTTGCATCTTTTTGTTTTCCATATCTATCCGTCTGCTTGTCCGCGTCTTTCGGCCCTCGTTCCGTTGAACCACTCCAACCACCGGTAACACACATCTTCTTCGGGATTTCTCGGTTTTTCCTCCTCCTCCTCGTTTCTTCCTCTTTTTATCGGTTTTTTTTTGTATTCTTACTTTTTTTCGTCATTCCGTTTTTGTTCACACGTTTGATATCGTTAATAACGGCCACGGCCGTGTTTACCTTACAGAAGCAGGCACAGCGATTTCTTTTTCTGCTTCATCTTCTTCTCCGGGGATTTTTTGTTGATTTGCCGAACGAGGTCGTAGAATATCTGCGATATGAGAGTGAGAGAAAAAAAAAAGAAGGCGTTAGCGAAAATTTTGGTACAATCTTAACTATCGATTATTTTAATTTTAACTATCGTTTCGCAGTTTGAAGTATTAGTTTGTTATTTATTTATTCGTTAATTCTAATAGTTCGACGCGCTTCACTTACGTCGTGAACATTTATTTTAGCTTTGGCGGAGGTCTCCATGAAGGCGCAATTGAATTGCCGAGCGAGATTAACACCCTGGTCCTTGCCGACTACCCTTTCGTCCTCCAAGTCACATTTGTTACCGACGAGAACCATCGGCACGTCGTCCGTATCCTTAACCCGTAATATCTGTTCCCTAAGATCTTGCAGATCGTTGAACGTCGATTGTGCCGTTATCGAGTACACCAGCACGAAACCCTGGCCATTTTTCATGTACAAGTCCCTCATCGCTGTGAATTGTTCCTGAGAAGAAAAAAAAAAAAAAAAACGTTAATATACAATCGTCAATTATGCGCTAGGGTTAAATTGATCGAATTTACAAGAGGGAACAAAAATTAAGAAAGCTTCAGCGGTAGTGAATTGAGTAGAAATTTTTTAAGGGTAACTAATTCAGATAAAAATGAGCCAGAATTAAAGAATGTTAAATAGAAGAAAAAAAATTGAATAAAGTTCGTTTTACAGAAAAATTAAAACATTGTCGATAATTCACAGGGCAATTCATTTCAATTTTTATAAAAAAAACTATCAATTTTAAAACATATTAATTAACAATAAAAAAAGAAAATTCCACGAACATTTTTTAGTAGTTTTTCTATTCGTTCTAAAAAGTATTTCAAACGGTTTTTTCGAATGAATGAGGTAACCGACCCTGCTCCAGATTCATCGACATCACTTTTCTCTGGCAAAAATTGCCACGGCAATTTTTCAAATCTCCGTACTACTTGAAATTAACGCTAAAGTTTCCACGAAGGAAGAAACATCAAAGAAAAAGAAGAGAAAAAAAACTATCGTGATTTTTTTACCGTTCCGGCTGTGTCCAAGATTTCCAGCATACACTGTTGTCCGTCAACCTCGACCTGCTTGCGATAGCTGTCCTCGATTGTCGGATCATACTTCTCGACGAATATACCCTGTACGAATTGTACGGTAAGGGCAGACTTGCCGACACCCCCGCTTCCCAAAACTACTATCTTATATTCGCGCATCTCTCAGTCTATTCTGTCTGTGCTCGTCGTCACAGCCGAGGGGTCACCGAATCCGCCACGTCTTGTCCTCCTTCGCTTTCAGCGAGATAGATCTGTAATCCGAATTAAAAAAAAAAACATCCCCAATTAATGATTGTTGATACGAGAATCATGAAGAAAAAAAAATTGTAAAATTTCACAATCTTTTTCGGCTTGCCGAAAGAAAAAAGAAATTATATACAAATATGCAAATCGACGATTGACGGAAAATCCTTCGACGATTGCGTAGACTCAATTTTGAATTGAACAAATTTTTTTAATTCAAAATTAAGTCGACGCAATCGTCGAAAGATTTTTGAACAGTCGTCCATTTGTGAAAAAAAAAGTATTCCGATCGGTATGTTAAAATTTTTAAGAGGAATACTTTTTTTTTACACGACCAGAAAATCACTGACGATAATTTGCCGTTTGGAATTTTCGATACGATCTTTTGTGCAAATTAAATCTAATAATATCATTACTTTCGACACTTTTTTGCCGGGCAGCTACCCTTTAATACGAAAAACACATCGTAAATTTCGAGGTAACGTACGAGTCACTTTGTGGAACGCGATATTTTTTTTTTTTCCCACATCCATTCCCGAGACGTCTCACAAGAATTTCAACGATCTAACGAACGTACGAGAGATCTGCCAAGCACAATGACTGCGGCATCAAACTTTTTAAGTCTCATTCCATTAACGCCGTATTCTCGATGACACTGGAAGCTCCGGGAAAATTTTTAAGGTAGCGACGTAAGGATATAAGCGTGCGCGTGTATATATTGTCACTTTGAGGGTCCCCGCGCGCGACAGAATTATTACGCCATCGGAGAGTTGAAACTTTGAAGAATATTGTCGGCAGAGAGAAACGAAGATGGTTCTCCAATGAAGAGCAAAGCTCTGAAAGCTTTTAGCATTCACTGTCGAGCCTTGTGATATTGACCTCGTTTTTTTTTTAAACTTCTTTTCACACGACCCTTTGAGGAAAAAAAATGTGTGACACGGCCTCGAGCGCGTTAAAGCTCGAAACTTCATGTCTATGGATGGAGAGGGACTTGGTCACGTTATTCTCGGTTGAATTTTCCTCGCGGGAGGCGGAAACACGCGGAAATCGAACGTACGTCTCCCGTGCAAAAAAATCGCGATATATCGCAAATATAAAGTGCCTCCGGTTGATCGAAGCTCGAATTTGTCCGAGCAAAATATTTCTCTCCCTCGGGACGATTCAATGGGATTAAAAAAAGGAAGAAAAAGAAAAAGAAGAAAAAATTCCCTGGAAGCACCAATGGATTAGAGAATATGCCCGAATATATATACAAGAGGTGGAGGTTCCGGAGAGATTTTTTTAAATCTTCTCTCAATTTTTTTTTATATGCAATTGCCTTTTGCCCTCGCATCATCCCACGAACTCTGCTCGGGGGTTACACGCTGAGTTTCGCAGTCGAGCTCTTTTCTCTCGCTCTCTATGGATACCGGAAACCTCTCTTGGGGCATTGATGAAAGGGAGTTTCGATCTTGGGACGAAACTCGGTGATGCGGAACAATGATTCCTCATTACGGGATTCATCGTCGTTCTCGTCACATTATTACTACTGCCAATACACTAACTATATATATATATATATATATAATAACGATAACGATGTCGATACGACAAATTCTGGTAAAAGCAACGTACCACCTCGCGCGCAACTAATAAGTACGCCCTGCATTAAATTGATAAACGGATATATATGCCGGTATAGTAGTTTAGTAGTATACAATTTTTACGGTTTATATTACCGTAAAAATTTTATACTACTCATAAGTTAAAGTTCAATATCTCAAAAAATATCAATCTAAGTAATTGGGGCGACAGGACCTTTTTTGTAGGAAATTAAATTGCCAACAAATTTTTCATTTATATTTTTGTTGTAAAGTTAATTGTTCCGGAGATAACAGCAAAAAACGAGAATTTTGGGTAAAAATCAACTTTAGTGACCCGCACCAACTCACCCTTACAATTTACACTTTCGCCGCAATAGGCACTTTTCTAGATTGTTTTATTCTGAGTAAATCAAAACCAAGAACAATACGATAGCATAAAATGCGGCTGAGTTATAGATTTTTGGAAAAAAAAAAAAATTCGATTTACGTGTATTTTAGATGGAAAATCTTTTCACGCTAAGGGAAAGTACTTAGAATTAATATTAAGGGCTGTAACTTTCAGGGAATTTGTTTTTCGTCATATCCAACAAAATTTCAAGTGGGGACTGAGAAAAAAATAGTCGAAAAAAAAAATCGCCCTAATATATATATATATATAATAACGATAACGATGTCGATACGACAAATTCTGGTAAAAGCAACGTACCACCTCGCGCGCAACTAATAAGTACGCCCTGCATTAAATTGATAAACGGATATATATATATTTTTTTTTCATTATTAATTTTTATTTATTATTCGCACAGTAAGGTTGGTATCCAAAAACTTTAATTTACGATCCGTACGATTTTTTTTTCGTCTTATAAATTACGAATTTTCCGTTATTATTTTTTATTATTTATTTACATTTATTATTTGTTGACGTTCCGAGAAAATTCTAAAGACTGTAGATTTATTGACGACCTAAAAAATTAAATATCAGTTAGGAACTTTGAAAGACGTTATTTTTATCATTTACAAAAAAAAAATGGTAAAAATAATGTTTTTTCAAGTTCCTAACTGATATTTTATTTTTTAGATCGACTGTAAATTTATTGACGATCTAAAAAAATAAAATATCAGTTAGGCACTTTGAAAGACATTATTTTTATCATTTACAAAAAAATGATAATGTATAATGTATAAGAAACATAAAAAATAATGTTTTTTTAAGTTTCTAACTGATACTTTATATTTTAGATCATCAATAAATCTGCAATCTACAGAACTTTCTCGAAATGTAAAAAAATAATAAATGTAAATAATAAAAAAATAATAATGAAAAATTCGTAAACTATAAGACGAAAAAAAAAATGTACGAGTCATAAATTGAAATGCTTAGATACCAATCTTACTGTGCGAATAATAAATAAAAATTGATAATGAACAAAAAAAAATCGTAATTCACGAAATAACGAAATAATTGAGAATTTGTAAGATTCGATTTTTTTTTTACAGAACGTCAATAAACGTAATGTTCGTCCCGTTAGTTTCGGAAAGTTCGGAAACAATGAAAACAGACAAATCAATTAGATAACAAAAAATCCATAATTTATGAGATAGGAGGGAAAAAAGTGTGCGAGTTAAAAAAATGAATTTTATAAATCACGAAAAAAAAGCTTCTTTTCAGAAGCTCGGACAACGATGAATATCAATAAATAAAAAAGAAAATCCGTGACGTTACGAGTGGAATGGAAAAAGTTTGCGAGTCGTAAAATTGTTTTTTTTCTCATTCTATATCGCGAGCACTCGGGTCTAAGCGTGTTTTACGAGAAGTTAATTCGTTGAATTAACTTCCTGAAACGAATGCGTTTATCCTTATATATATCACGCGCAATTTCAATTGGTTTGATTACGAATATACTGTCGCCGTGACAGTGCCGTAATTCTCGTACTCTCACGAATGAACGATTGGTAATGTAACGAAAAAGAATAAATAAATTAGTCCGTGGAAGGGACACGCGATAGGTAATTACTCGGGCATTAAGAATATCAAAATATTGAATATGGGCGAGAGGAAGAAAAAGATGGGATGGAAAAAGATTCGCGAGACGAATTTCAACGAAGGCAACCCCCGTCCGATGGAAGGACACGCTCGTTCCCGAAGTATATAAACTGCGGTGTATTACGTGAACACGATAATGTGGAGCAATGTTAAATTACCGTTTTTTTTTCTCCGTGCCTTTTGCTTCGTCGTAACAAAGTTAATTAGAGCGAAAAGCACCAACCACGGTTTCATTTTATGTACTTATTTACGATCGTATGCACGTTGTGCCCCGCCCGTACATCACTATGGCGTCGAGGAAGGTAGTTAAAAAAAAAAAAAATGCCCAAGCAACGAGGGAACAATCGGGATTTCGTTGTGGGATCGTGGAAGGGTGGTCGTAGGAGAGAGCATCGAGGGAACTAAGAAGCCCCGTGTAACAGACCACTTCCTGTTTCACCAAAATTTACAGTGACGTTAAATCTAATTTCTTCCACTTTTCCCCCTGTTCTATCTCTCGCCGCCCTCTGACTTACCTAAAAGTTTACCGATCGAAGACTGCCGCGATGATTCACAAAAGCAGAGAGCGTGTGTTTAATCGCGTCACCGCGGTAAAACTTCGCCCCTACTCGAGTTTCTCACGTTGACCATCGTGACTATTCTCGTACTAACGCGTACATAATATCCCACGACGTTCAGGAGTCATACTTTTTTTTTAATTCGCGATTGCGTCACTATGATCAGTGAGAAGGATCTCGTGGAAATAGAAAAGTGTGGTATGACTGGATTTTACTAAAGGAAATTCAACTTTGCGAATAGATAAACGTGAATGTCTGTCGATATTTAGAATGAACGATTTTACAATGAAAAAATATGTAAGAGGACTTTGGCAACAACAAAAAAAGTGACTTAAAGGCTCACATAACCTTGCGCGCGCTGAAAATCGAGTAAATTCGAAAAATTATTATGAAGGTTATATGGTAAAAAAATAATTAAATTGTTGATCTCATATTTTTTATTAACTTTTCAACTGTAAGAAAAGAAATTAAAAAATTTTTTTTTGTTAATATTAACATTATTTAAACGCGTTTTTCTCGAAACTATGTTTTTAGACAGTGTCGGCACGATAACTCAGTCATTTTTTAATATTTTTTAACTTTTCGTTTTTTTCAAATCTTGACAATTATTTTCTCTATTGTCTGACAGAGGTTTCTTTAATTTTTCGGTTGGACAATTTGTTATAAATTATTGAAGACTATTTTTTTTTTTCAATTGCATACTAAAGTTTGAAATACTGTAATTTCTTTATTTTTGAGAAAAATAAATAAATTCCATCCGTCAGACTATTACTGCTACATTATTTTACTAGATTCTTTTTTATTTTTGCAGATTGGATAATTTTTGGTGAAGTTATAATGTCGACAAAGAGGCGCCATGGTTTTCATCAGTAGTCCACTTATACACGTAAAAAAATAATGTAAACATTTTTTAAACAAATTTTTTAATTTTTTTTCTTATAGTTGAAAAGTTAATAAAAAAATGTGAAATCAATAATTTAATTTTTTCGATGTCGACAAGGAGGCTCTATGGTTTGCATCAGTAGTCCACTTATACCCGTATAAAAATAACGTTAATATTTTTTTTTAATTTGTTTAATTTTTTTCTTATAGTTGAGAAGTTGATAAAAAATGTGAAATCAATAATTTAATTTTTTTGTTGTCGACAAGGAGGCGCCATGGTTTTTATCAGTAGGCCATTTACACCCGTAAAAAAATAATGTTGATATGAAAAAAAAAACTTTTTAATTTTTTTTTTCTTATAGTTGAAAAGTTAATAGAAAATGTGAAATCAACAATCACATTTTTTTTTCACTATATAATCATTATAATAATTTTTCATATTTACTTGGTTTTCAGCGCGCGCAGGGGTATGTGAGCCCTTAATTGAGAAAACTCCATATATGTATTTATTTACGTATATTTATAAACGTGTATAAGTGAAAATGTGTTTTCGTAAATGTTACATATACGTGCACACACGGTATATAGCGTAGTATGCTTTGGGGGTGGTTTGTCAAAGAGATCGGAAGCTTTGTTCCCCTCCTGTCTCGAGTTTATCAATCGGGTTATAGTCAGGCGTCGACGTTTGGGGGCTGTTGGACCCTATTCTCGTTGAGTCTCACACAATCTCACCACACCCTCTCTCATCCACAATGTATTATATATCGAAACGTACCCGCGCTCGCAAATACATGAACACAACTCACCGGGCAATTAACCCAACGTAAATTTTGTATAATAACGATCGGAAGGTTGCCTCGAAACGCCTTTAGCCTCTCAACGTTGAAATTCTCGACGTATAATTATTTCGCGCAAAATTACCAAAGTTAAAACTTTATATCCGATCAGTTTTGTAAGAAAAAAAAGTTTTACGATCGTAATAAACGAAAACCGCGATTGCCCCAGCATTCCCTGGTTTTTCGACGAGAGGTTTATGAGTGATTCAACATATAATTGAATCAATTTTTATCAAATCAGATTTTATCGATCGTAGTTAACAGCTATACCCCCCCCCCCCTCTTTCCTCTATTTATTTACTACCTATTTGTATTTTCCGATAAAACGAATCGCCAACCCTCTTGTCAATTCGCAATTTACCCATTAGTATTAGACGGTTCAAAAAATCGATTTTTTTTAAATTTCATAAATTGTTAGTAAAGCTATTGAAAAATATGTTCCCAAAATTTTAAATGAAAATTCCGACTCGTTCTATTGTTATAAGTCATTAAGGGTGGAAATAGGGTTAGGACAGCGTTTTCTCAATAATTTTCATGAATTTTTTTATAGTATAAAAAATGAATATAATTTATTGAAACTTTGAGAATATTTTATACATATATTTAAGTATGTACTATACAATTTGTATACATATATTTAAGTATATACTATAAAATATTAGCGACCCCATATTGCTTGTTTTTCTTGGTACTATTTTTTCAAACGCGTTTTTCTGAAAACGACTTTTTTTGAAATTGCGTACACGCTAGTTTGAAAAGTTTTCAACCAATCGTTTTGAAAAATGGCAGTTACTTTCTTCATATTATTAGGCTCTATATGAACCTAAAATCGGAATATTATCATTATTTAAAATAATTTTTTTTCTGCAAATAAAGTTGTAAAAAATGGCAAAAAATCATGCTTTTTTGTTTTGACCCCTGTAAAAAATTCAATTTTCTATTTTTTTGATAGCATTTAGGTTCATATAGAAGAGAGACATATAATAAAAGTAAATTCCAACCTCGTTTGATTTCAGATGAAAATTGCGGCTTCGAGAATGTACGCAAAATGCTGAGTCTGATTGTGACCTGCAATATGGGGTCACTGATATTTTATAGTATATACTTAAATATATGTATAAAATATTCTCAAAGTTTCAATAAATTATATTCATTTTTTATACTATAAAAAAATTCATGAAAATCATTGAGAAAACGCTGTCCTAACCCTATTTGCCCCCTTAAACCTGTTTCCTCCCGCGCGCACGTACGATAAATACGAGAGTGGAATCTCGAGTATGAAAGAACAATCTTTGTCCTAGAAGTCGTCCAACTTTCGACTGTCCCTCGTCGTGTTAGACCGTAAGCAAAATTACTGAAGTTTATCGCTCGTAGCCTAAAACGATAAACTGACAAATTGATTTCTGATGTTCTGCTGTTCAGCTGATGTTCAGCGATCCTGAAGAAATTTATTTATAATATGTTCGCGAACGAATGGATCTTAGATAGATTTAAGGGAGAGATGTAACAAATTTAATTTTACGTATAACAAGATTCTGAATTTTACCAATTAATTAGTCTCTGATCTAGATGCCGAGAGAATTACTTCCAATTACGTTAGTCAATCATTAGCATTCTGAGAGGTCAATTATTATTTTGTTTAAATTGCAAATTACGTCCTACTGACAAAAACTTCTAATTATCTTTTCTCATAAATAAATAATTGCTTTCAGGCACCGTGTTTTTGTCACAAAAAAAAAAGGAACAGAAATTTCAGCCATTGAACTTAACATATGTTCCACTAATTCTTCTGAATTATACATGAGTTATGTAAAGAATTGAATATTAAACAATTATCTTGAAAAATAGTGATCGTAGGTATCGGTATTTCAAGAAATTTTTGTTTCGAAATTAGCTCGAGCGCTTGAGAAAAAAAAAAAATCGATTCGAAAAGCACAGAGTGCTCTGGAGCGGCGTTTTTTCCTATCTCCGCCAGGTGGCTTCTAGCATAGTCTCTCGCGCAATAGGAGTAAAAACAATCAAGGCGTTAAAAGCACGACGAAAATTCATCCTCTGACACTTTATCCGCTTCACCCTTGATTTGCATCATGATTCATATATTTATTAATTTACCGACAGTGTCGTCGATATATTCTGATGAAATGTTTAAATTTTCACATGTCTACTTTTGTCCTTTCGCAATATCCTCTCTCATCATCGAACGAGACTCTCCCTGAGGGTTCGATCGAGTTAAGACTCCCCGAGGGCCGAGAGGAAGAAGAGATCGAAAGATGTCTGCCTCCCTCCCACCCGATCAATATCCAGCAGTTTCATCAATAGCGAATAAAAAATAGCTGGCCACCACAAAGATCTTAATTTCAAAGCGAAATTTATATGCCCCACCGAAATCGTCACGTTTGCACATCTCGCATTTACCGTCTCTAAGATAGTAATACGTGGGCATCGGCGTAGACGTTGGATGTCCACTTTGAGCTGTAAATACGTTATCTGCTCCATCGAATCCCGATACACTTGATCGCACTCGGTCGCCGCCACAGCGTCGAGTGACTTTATCCCCATCTACTTTTTCTCTTCTTCTTTCTATCCTCCCGTACTTTCATCTCTCCCGACGTCTCTCGTCCACTCGTAAGTTTATCGCTCGATTCCACCACGACAATATATACACCCATACACGTTAGTCATGAATTTCGCGTGAATTCTCGTGGGCTTTTGCAAAATCCCGGCTAGAATTGACTTTTTCTTTATCTCGAAAAAAAAGTCGTTTCCGCAGACATTCGTTTTTCCGGCTCGTCTCACACGTCTTCCGATACTGTTTTTGACGAAATTGTTTCTTTTTATCCGTGCTATCTTATTTCGTTACAACGTTCGCGCTTTTATTTCACTGTGTGAGGCTGCTCGAGGAAAAAGTGGAACTATGTATATGAGAGACGAGCTTTCTTCGAGGGTGTATGAGGGAAAATGTCGAACAGAAAATGAGAGAAGGTGAAGTGCGAGGTAGAGAGGGAACGACGAAAGATATGTTGGGGTGAGGGAGAGGTCGTTGGGTCAACATGGTCATCGACACCGAAGGCAATTGGAGCGCGAAAGTTTTCTCTCGCTCGACGACCTCCCCCGTCGCGCGCGTCATTCCTCTATCATCCCCGAGTGAAAGTGAGTGATAGAGAGAAAATTTGTGATGTTCTTCGAGAGCGACAATGTTCGCTGGATCGTGGCCACATTGACGCGTGTGTTAGAAACGTGTATATATAGTGTAACCCAGGGAAACCCAGCCTGACCTATGACGACCGTTCCAAGGGTTGTGCGTCCATGTTATTCTGTCTATCTCTCTCTCTCTCTCTCTCTCTCTCTCTCTCTCTATATATATATATATATATATATATATATATATATATATATATATATCCCTCTGTTCGCACAAAGGCCGTCAACGACACACTGAAGACGTCTGAAATCCCAAGCGGGGTTGGTGTACACAGGCGATTATCCCTCTTCCGGAAGCACCTTAATCTCGGTTAGTCCTCGGTGTATATATGCGATGTTACGTCTATCCAGGTATATCGATAGAAGCTTTGAAGGTTATCGAGAAGAAAAGAATGAGTGACGGGGAAACTGGTTTTTCATTCTGTTCCATTTTTCTTTGGGTCCTTTTTTTCCCCTTAAATAGCCACAAAACGTGAATACAATATATTCCAATTTTCGATCAATCTTAGCTCGATGCCCATCTCTCAAAAAGGAGGCCTTAATGAATAACCACTTTTGGCAATGACACGAAAGAGGATATTTTCTTCTTCTTCTTCTTCTTCTACACATTTTCAGTTCGAAAGAAATTCTCGGACATTGAATTAATTGGTAAGGAGGGGATGATTGAACGGTTTATCGAATTGACTTTCACAATGACTCTCGAAGGACTTCCGCGTCCCTGAATCGGATGAAAGCAATGGGTTAGGAGTGTGAGAGAATGAAGTGAATCTTCCACGTCTCTACATATATATCTGAGAGAAGGATTTGTAATCGAACTCTTATAAGCCGAGAGCTTGAATGAACGCGAGAAGAATAGGGGTAGGCGAAATGATAAGAGTGTACATTATATATCTCCTGCATATGTATATACTATATCGGTTGGACGTTTGTAAGGAACGAAACCGAAGCATCAGCCGGTCGAAACGTTCCATTGTATATGAAAAAGTGTGTCACGGAGTTACTCTCCGCCTCTCCATTCTCGCGTGAAAAGCAGAATGCGAAAGAGATGGGAGGAGGGATGAGAACGAGAAAGCTTTTAGTCTCTTCGCTGTCTCACTTCTTTCATATATCTCTTGTTTCTCGTATGTTTCGGAAAAATCCATCTTCCCTTATCCTCCTAACCGCCCCTATGCGACGACAGACGGTCGCCGCGCGAATTCCACCCCTGTGGCTCTTATTCAAGCTTTATGACTTGACGATGAGTCTTCCGGTACTCCTAATATCGTATAATTCTGCACTCATATTTGTATATCCATATATTGAATG
Source organism: Oxytorus armatus (assembly GCA_958009045.1). NCBI lineage: Eukaryota > Metazoa > Arthropoda > Insecta > Hymenoptera > Ichneumonidae > Oxytorus > Oxytorus armatus. The sequence continues at coordinate 15,383,085 of OY253752.1, forward strand.
ATGTTGAAGTTTGCATCGTTGGAACGCAACCCAAATAGGTTTTTACATTTTTATTTTCTGTATTGCTCTTTTTTCTTGTGCCCATTTAGGCCCAGGTCCTTGAAGGAGACCCCAATAAAACGTTTTAAGGTAGTAGTCTGGTAGTGGCCGATTTTCATGTCTTTTTTGGAGGCCGTTTTTTTGTAGGAAAATAAATTAATAATAATAAAATAATTAATAAAATAAAATAAATTTTTATTTACATATTAAAGATACAAAAAAAAAATTTGTTTGAAAAAATTTAATAGATTATATTTTTTAAAATTTAATAGATTATATTTTTAAAAATTTAATAGATTATATTTTTAAAAATTTAATAGATTATATTTTTTTAAATTTAATAGATTATATTTTTAAAAATTTAATAGATTATATTTTTAAAAATTTAATAGATTATATTTTTAAAAATTTAATAGATTATATTATTGTTATTATTATTGATCGAAGTTGGCACCTCGAAAAAAAAAGCGCGTGGGTGGCCCCGGTGATTTTGGTTCTTGATGTTATCTGAAATCAAAAATTCTTGATAATTCTTAATCTATAGACATGTCATTCTGGTCGGAACTACTGAAGTTAAATTTCATGGATAAATAACAAAATGGCGGACTTTGGAAAAAAAAGTCCTTTTATTTTGCCCGCCATTTTGTTATTTATTCATGAAATTTAACTTCAGTAGTTCCGACCAGAATGACGTGTCTATAGATTAAGAATTATCAAGAATTTTTTATTTCAGATAACATCAAGAGCCAAAATCACCGGGGCCACCCACGCGCTTTTTTTTCGAGGTGCCAACTTCGATCAATAATAATAATTATAATAAACTATTAAATTTGTTCAAAAAAAATTTTTCTTGTATCTTTAATATGTAAATAAAAACATCCTAAATATCCAAAACGATTCATTTTTATTTTCCGACAAAAAAACGCCCTCCAAAAAAGACATGAAAATCGGCTTAAGTTACCAGCCTACTACCTTAACGATTTTTGGCATTGATAATCGAATCTTAAAAAAAAATGTAGTTTTGCTTCCTCTCCAACGATACAAACTTCAACATCATTGTATGTATGCATATTACTGACAACTTTATGCCACAATTCTCGTATATTCGCGTGTAACGTGACCACTTGAAATCAACTCAATTTTCTGTCGCATATAAAGGTTTTCTTTTCGTGAAAACTTCTATAACACGGATTATGAGTGTGGATTGTTTTGAAATAGTTCAAAATTTGTCGGAAAATCATTGTTTCAACGTTAAGAATGAAGCATTAAATTATTCCTCAATCGATTGATGTATGGGACGTTAATTCCGCTTGGAAAATTCCAATATCCCAATTTTCCTTCCTCACAAAAATGTTAATTATATCATGCGATGTGCTGGCTCGAAATTCTTCGCGATTAACAAACCTACGAGCAAGTAGTTTTTCTCAATTTTGGCCTCCTCATAGATGAAACTTTGTGAATCTTGGAAAAGCTACGAGGAAGCAATTTCACCTTCCGTTCTTTTTTCTTTTTTTTTTTATCGTTCTTTACGGTCACGAGAAAATTGTTGCAAGGTTGCCGGTTGTTTGGATCGTGCAGTATTTTCACGTTAGGCATTTCGATCACCGCGCGTGTGTCCCAGGAGAAATACACGAAGGATTCTTGCTCGCAGGTAACTATATTAACTTGCTCGACGCTTTTACATGCGGTATCATGCAGTTTCACGCTGCTACTGCTGCTGCAACTGCCGGTACATTCTTCTTGCTCGCGTTCCGTGACGCCCAACGACACCCCTCGTGAAATTCCACGAATTCGCGCGTCTCACTCTGTCTCGACATTATTTGTACATATTTTATCTGGTACATAACCGATAAATCGGTATAACCGTGAAATTACACGTAACTTCATTCGTGTTTGAGTTTTTTTTTAAACCGTGTGGTTTTTAAAGTTTTTATATATACTTAAGGTTGATGATATAATAAAAATTATCGTAGTTACGTCACGCTCTGAGAAGTTATGCTTTCGCTAACACGTTTGCGTTGAACTTTCAAGCTGTCGCATTACCGATCTTTTGTTCTCTCTTTTTCTCGGCCACACCCTCTGTTTGTAATGACAAAAAAAAGGCTCTCTCGCCATTTCTCTAAGTCTCCTGGTCCCCGGTGCGTAAAACACAATGTACACTCAGGTAAATCCTACTCTTCTGCGTTGTCATACGTATAAATATAAACCACAGGTAATTTTACGTATCGCGAGAACTCTGACGCGGTGCCGCTATATAAACATCCATTTTTCATCACTCCGGAAGAATTTTTCGTATTTACGAGTGCAGAATATTCTCTGATATTTTCATGGAGAATACACGACAAAAATATTCACGTTTAGAATTTACAAGCTTCGTTGCGAAAGTATAATAGTTCTACTGCATGGAGTATAAATTCTTTTTTATTTTTTTGCGTTTCCCTTAAATGCCTGAAAGTCTTGAATAGTCAGAAATTATAATGACGATTATTATTTGAAAATAAAAATTGAAGTTGCATGTACTTTTTTTTTTTAAAGTAATTGAAAAATTCGATTATCATTTTATCTTGAGGCAAAGAATTTCGAAAAAAGATCTGCAAAGTAAAAGAGTGAGGGCGAGGAATAAAGGGGAAAGCATTGATACGATTCTCTTCATCTCGAATATTTTCAAGAGGGGTTCTTTTTCTCTTTTCTTTCGATCACCGTATCGAAAACTGTAAATTGATTTCGCGTCCGAGCGATTGAATACGTTTTGACGTCATTTTTTTTTGCAATGCTCCACTCTCCGTTTGTCATTTTCGCTTTTTTTCTTCTCTTTCTATTACTTGGGTGTGTGCGGCGGCAAAGCCAGACCAATAATCGAGCTCAATCTGCACAATCGTTTGTTGCTTTTCTCTATTCATTTTTGTTCGATGCTTTATTTTCTGAATTTTTTTATCAAAGCTCGCAAATAAAACGTTGCTTCGATTTTAAGAGAACGAGAGAGAGAGAGAGAGAGAGAGATTGGGATCGAACGGGGAGAATATTTCGGAACGCATAGGGTGGGAAAGAGAGGAAAATCATTTATACGAGGTCTGTTCAAAAAGTATCGCGAATTTTGAATTTCCGCGGTCTACGTATAATCGATTTTCGAATTTTTTTGTGGCGTTAGGTTGGTACTCATGTCCCTCCACTTATGCTGAAAAAATCGGCCATTTTGAATGTTTAGTTAATTGTTGACAGCTGTTTTGGTTAGACGTGTTTTGGCTTGTCTTCGATTTTTGCCGATTCCAAAAAAGCAGCTTCCATTGCGATGATTGAGCTTTGTTTTCCACGTCATAACCAAAAACCCATGATTCGTCACCAGTTATGACCCTCTGGACCAAATTTGGGTCGTCGCGGACCGAGTCCAACAGCTCCTTAGCAATGTTGACGCGACACTGTTTTTGTTCGAAATTGAGCAATTTTGGCACGAATTTCGCGGCGATCCGTTTCATGCCCAAATCATTGGTAAAAATCGAATAGCACGAGCCAATCGATATGTTTAGTTCCTCAGCATTCTCTAACGGTGATTCGATGATTGGCCAATATTATTTTCATCAATTCATCAATGTTTTCGTCTGTTGTTGATGTGCTCGGGCGTTCCGCAACCCATTTCGTTGTTCGCATCTTCTCGGCCCTCTGAGACCATTTTGTACCACCGATAAACGTTGCTTTGGTCTAAGGTAGCTTCACCATATGCCACAGTCAACATTCGGAATGCGTCCGCCCACTTAATTTTGTTTTTCACACCAAATTCGATACAGATTCTTTGATCCATTATTTGGAATAGGCAAAAATCGAAGACAAGCCAAAACACGTCTAACCAAAACAGCTGTCAACAATTAACTAAACATTCAAAATGGCCGATTTTTTCAGCATAAGTGAGGGACACGAGTACCAACCTCACGCCACAAAAAAATCGAAAATCGAATATACGTAGCCCGCGGAAATTCAAAAGTCGCGATACTTTTTTAACAGACCTCGTATGGTGGCAAAGTGTGCAAAACGAGAGCCAGTGAAGCTTTCTGGGAGAAGCATCAACGGTAGTGGAGAGTAGCGGAGCAAAAGGGAGTGCATATACGTGGTGTACAATGCCGGAGATTCAATTCGAGGCTACTGCACCGCAAATTCAACGATGTATATGGGATATTCCAGGCCAACTCTACGCGTTCTTGACCCTCAACATTTTTTGTTTTTTCATCTTGTGAGTATATATGTCGTGATAAACGAGATTATTCAGATTTTTTTCGACCGATCGAACTTTAAAATGCCGCTTCATTCATGGCGCTGTGATTTTTCATCAATTTTTCACAGATTTTTTAAGTTCAACCATTGATTTTCGCGAAATTCTTTGCATACATTCCCCTTCTCATTTTCTTCAGCGATTCTCGACCTACTCTTACGTCCACAATAATTTAGATATCGCGTTGGATTAAATGACATTTAACAGACATTACGGAAAGGCAACCCCAAATTATGCTAAACCTACCTTTGCGGTCCTGCGAACCTCTTGAATATTTTCAAAAACAATAAAATCGATTCCTTTTACGAAATTTCCGTGGGATATTTATGAGCTATTTGGGCCTCTCGTGGGAGTCCAATCGGTACTTATAAAACTTACTAGAGTTTTAGAAACTACCGTAATATCATTAAAAACAAATGAGAAAAAAATTCGTAAGCTTGAAAGTTTTACAAATTTCCTCTTTATTAATGAGTAGCCTATTGCACCAGGTAATTTTACGTATCGCGAGAACTCTGACGGTACCGCTGTATAAACAGACACTTTTAATGACTCCGGAAAAAATGTTGGCCATAAAAAATCGATAATTATGAGAGCAAAATGGTACCTGTATGTATTTCAGGGGAAAAAAAAGTGGCGCCAGCTTAACGTTAAGTCCGTATCCGGACTTTTGAAATTGCATTTTATCTGAAACGGAGAGAGAGAGAAGATATTTTTTTGGCTCGCCGAGGGTTGCCTTAAGGGCGGGGTAAAGTATTTAAACTTATTTTTGCATTTTTTTTAATTTAAAAAAATGAATGTACAACATCTCAAGAATATTGTGTCAAAATTTCAAGTCGATCGGAGCAAAATTAACCGAGTTATGAGCATTTGAGCATCCGTTGCTCCAGACCGGTTTAAAGCGTTTTTCTGAAACTTGTCAAAACTTTAAAGCGTTTTTTTCTGAAATTTGTCATTTTTAAAATCGGTGTACGCTAAAACTCAAAATCTAATGCACCGATTCTTTTGAAATTTTGTACACTATTTCTACACACAAATCACCAGGTAACGCTGCCGAGGTTTTTTTTTATTTTTATAATTATATTTTATGTTACAATAACAAATTTGCCGATTTTTTTTAAGCGAAAATCGCGTTTTTGACTTCCAAGTGCTACCAAAAATGAAAAAATCAATGAAAAAAAAAAAACTCGACATCGTTACCTCGAGAAACATCTCACCTAATAAACGCATTTTGATTTTTTTGTTTCGAATGATCCAGTGACGAGTTTTTTTCGAGGCGCCTGCGGAGATTTGCTGTCAACGGCTTATTTATCAATATTTTGCAATGAAAATTTCGGAAAATATAGTTCACATGTTGTATTATTATATGAAAAGTAAATAAATAAACCAGCACTACATGTATCGTCTAAAAAATATTCTTAAAAATATGCTTTTTTTCGCCGAATTAACCTCACCCCTTTGTTAATTACAAAAGTGTAAAAAAAAACAAAATAAAATTGGTGCGCGTGACGAATCCGTCGATTTGGCCTCAAACGGTCCATAAACGTAGGTCTATCGATTCCTAGCAGACGAACGAGCGTAAACCATATTCCTTTACGTGTCAAATTGTCTTGGTTACGCCTTTTTGTTTGCCAGCATGCGATATACGAGGTCTGTCAAAAAAGTATCGCGAATATTGAATTTCCGCGGGCTACGTATATTCGATTTTCGATTTTTTCGTGGCGTTAAGTTGGTACTCGTGTCCCTCACTTATGCTGAAAAAATCGGCCATTTTGAATGTTTAGTTAACTGTTGACAGCTGTTTTGGTTAGACGTGTTTTGGCTTGTCTTCGATTTTTGCCTATTCCAAAAAATGGATCAAAGAATCTGTATCATATTTTGTGTGAAAAACAAAATTAAATGCGCGGACGCATTTCGAATGTTGACTGTGGCGTATGGTGAAGCTACCTTGGACCAAAGCAACGTTTATCGGTGGTACAAAATGTTCTCAGAGGGCGGGGAAGATGCGAACAACGAAATGCGTTCCGGACGCCCGAGCACATCAACGACAGACGAAAACATTGATGAAGTGAAGAAAATAATATTGGCCAATCGTCGAATCACCGTTAGAGAAGTTGCCGAGGAACTAAACATATCGATTGGCTCGTGCTATTCGATTTTTACCAATGATTTGGGCATGAGACTGGTCGCCGCGAAATTCGTGCCGAAATTGCTCAATTTCGAACAAAAACAGTGTCGCGCTAACATTGCTAAGGAGCTGTTGGACTCGGTCCGCGACGACCCAAATTTGCTCCAGAGGGTCATAGTACAATCAATAGGGAATATTGTGCCACACTAAATTACAAAAGTTTTTTTTTTTTTTTCAATTAGGTTCAGTATCACGTACTGAATGTAAATGAAGAAAATCCTTACAAATTAAGTGACCGCAAGTGCCGCCATTTCGAGGAAAACCGTATCGGCCAATATCTCCGTTACCGTGCACTTTAGGCCAAAAATTCTAATAACCTTTCTTGTGGACAATTGAATTTCCTATCTTTTTTTCTAAATAATTTTTTTTGTATCACTCACCGTTTACGACTTATACGACGGTTAAAATTTATTTATTCACTTTTTGACCTGCATCTCTCCTAATAATTGTTAAAACAAAAAACATCTGATAACTTATCTTTTAAATCCATAAATTGTCCACAACTTTTATTTAAAACTTTTTTGTCTAAAGTTAATATTCTCGAAGTTATAACGCGTTTTTATTAGCCCTGGGTGCAGGGCTAATAAAAGCGTAGCGCAACATCGAACGCGTTATAACTTTGAGAATATTAATTTTAGACAAAAAAGTTTCTAATGAAAGTTGTGGAAAATGTATGGATTTGAAAGATAAGTTATTAGCATTTCATTGTTTAAACAATTATTAGGAGAGATACAGGTCAAAAAGTGAATAAATAAATTTTAACATCCGTATAAGTCGTTAACGGTGACTGATACAAAAAAAATTGTTTTGAAAAAAAGATGGGAAATTCAATTATCTACAAGAAAGGTTATTACCATTTTTGGCCTAGAGTGCACGGTAACGGAGATATTGGCCAATACGGTTTTCCACAAAATAGCGGCTCTTACGGTCACTTAATTTGTGAGGATTTTGTTTACTTACACTCAGTACGTGATACAGAACCTAATAATAAAAAAAAAATAACTCTTGTAATTTAGTGTGGAATTGACAAGAGTAACGGGCTCCCTATTGATTGTACTATCATAACTGGTAATCATGGGTTTATGGTTATGACGTGAAAAACAAAGATCAATCATCGCAATGGAAGCTGCTTTTTTGGAATAGGCAAAAATCGAAGACAAGCCAAAACACGTCTAACCAAAACAGCTGTCAACAATTAACTAAACATTCAAAATCGCCGATTTTTTCAGCATAAGTGAGGGACACGAGTACCAACCTAACGCCACAAAAAAATCGAAAATCGAATATACGTAGCCCGTGGAAATTCAAAATTCGCGGCACTTTTTGAACAGACCTCGTATGTCCTAAACTCGTATGTTTCCAGCGCCAGTATAAGCCGACGGTTGAAACTTCGAACCGCCGATTGAACTGCGGTATATATGTACACCGACGATAAATTGGATACATGAAGGATAACGGGCGACGACCTCTCACCGTTCAAATCGAATATCTCATCGACGCTGCCGACAGCCCTCCCGGTGACACGATCGACATGTGATAATCGTCAATTAAATCTATAACGTATTGTAAAATTATAAATTGATGAAATTTTTTGTTGGCATTAATATTCCCATCAAATCAATAAATCACGAATTATTCATTGATTTAAAAAAAAAAAAAAGGCAATAAATTTTAGTCACAACCGTTTGCATTTTAAATATAATCCGACAAAAATGAAAAACGTATGAATGTTGATTTTTTTTTCTTCTCCTTTCGCACAACATCGGCAGCTGTATGTGCGAAATTTTTACGACCAAAGTCTCAATGCTTCATTGTCAAATATCTCGTTAACGAACTTTTTCGTTCAAACGTACACTTCGTTACAAACCTTTAAAATCCAAAGAAAAAACAAAACAAACAGTAACTTTGTAAGCCGACGTATTTCATCGTAAAGTGTAAATGCTAAAGATGTATATTTAAAACGCCGATAAGAAGACGATGATAAAAGAATTATTATCAAAGTATAACAATCACAATCTTGGCAGAATGAAGAAGCACCGCGAAAGCCAAGAGACAAATGGATCGTGATTCTTCGTAATATCTCGTGGATAAACAAGTTCGCGCCAGTCTCATGATCGATGGACTCTTTTCCTCCTTTGCCCCGGCCAATTGTGCACATTGTAATATCGAATCGCGCTCGTTTCTCAACTCGACGAAAAAGTCGCGAAGAAAGGAAAAAATGCAAAGAAAACGAAATGAGAATGTTCCTTGATGATTTTTATTCACCCAAGTGCGATATTCTTCTTGGGGGCGGGGGGAATTAGCGCGTGGCTTTGATAATTCAACAGTGAAGTACAATGGGTGGATAAGCAGAGAGGAAAGAAGAATAATTTATTACTGCGTTTGAATGAAATATGAAATGAAAAATAGCTGCACGGTAGTATAATAAAAAGATTTCTTTTACAATTCAAAGGATCTGAGCTTTAAAATTTTGTTTTGTCAAACAAATATTAACTCGCGGCATTGTTAAGAAGATATGAAACAAAGATTTCTTTTCTGAAAAAATTAATAAGGCTTAAGAGATTTTTTTTAAATAAATAAATTCAAAATAGCTCCATTCGGAAAAGAGCTGAGCAGCTTGTAAATTGCAGCAGCGCGCGCTATATAAATGAGAAAAACTGGGAAAACCGAGGCATCGTACAGATAAGACTCCTTCAAACGAACACACACACACACACACACATGTGTGTTTGTACATGTATAAAAAAAAGGGGAGTAAAAAAAAGTCCGTATACGTTACGTGATGGGATGTCAAAACGAGGAAGCGAAGAAACGTGAGGGTTGTATTTTTCGAAAAGAGATTTATTTCGTACGGGGGATGAATTCACGAGGAGCCATTATTCGTCGTCGTTTCCACACTTTTCCCCGTGTAGACAAGGGAAAACGTGCAACACGGCAGGATCTACTATATACGAGCAAAAGTTATAGCGGTAGGTTGAAAAAAAAAAAACAAAACAAAACAAAAAGAGAGCGAGAGAAAGGATAAAAGGAGAGCTAGAACAAAGTTTGAATCGAGCGTCAAAGACGTGTCCGGATGATAATGGGGAAACGTGAAAAGTTGGCGGTAGGGTACCCGAAGAGAGAGAAGATTGAAGGTAGGTCAGTACAATGCACGCGAGAGAAAAGGTGAGTAGCGCAAATATGCGTGTTTGCGCGCGAGAGAGCGAAAAAGAATAACGCGAGGAGTGAGTTTTTTTTTTTTTTTTAATACACGGTACGAATCCGAACAATGCTTGCACAACGTGTCTATGTTCGCGGTACCAGAGGGGGTGAAAATGTGGGTCAACGATGAGAGGGAAAGAGAAGGCGCAGCGTAGATTACATTTTTCGTTCGCGTGTACATTAAATACGTACGTGTATTATTTATTCATACGCTTCTTACGCGTGTATATTCGGGGTCAATGGAAGGCTAAAATGGTCGAGCTTTGAGAATCAAAACGGTGAAATAACGTTTGTTGGTGATAATCGAAGGTGAATGATTAAGGGAGGAAATAGGGTTAGACGGTTCAAAAAATCCATTTTTTTTTAATTTTATAAATTGTTAGTAAAACTATTAAAAAATATGTTCCCAAAATTTTAAATGAAAATTCCGACTCGTTCTGTTGTTATAAGCCATTAAAGGGGGAAATAGGGTTAGGACAGCGTTTTCTCAATGATTTTCATGAATTTTTTTATAGTATAAAAAATGAATATAATTTATTGAAACTTTGAGAATATTTTATACATATATTTCAGTATATACTATAAAATTTTTGAAGAATTTCCTTGAAAAACACCGCGGATATTAGCGACCACATATTGCGGGTCGCAATCAGACTCAGCATTTTGCTATTTATTCAAACGCGTTTTTCTGAAAACGACTTTTTTCGAACTTGCGTACACGCTAGTTTGAAAAGTTTTCAACCAATCGTATTGAAAATTGGCAGTTACTTCCTTCGTAGTATTGCGCTTTATATGAACCTAAAATCGGAATATTATCATTATTTAAAATAATTTTTTTTTTGCAAATAAGGTTGTAAAAAATGGCAAAAAAGCATGCTTTTTTGTTTTGACCCCTGTAAAAAATTTAAATTTCGATTTTTTTGGCAGCATTTAGGTTCGTATAGAAGAGAGACATATAATAAAAGTAAATTCCAACCTCGTTTGATTTCAAATGAAAATTGCGGCTTCCAGAATGTACGCAAAATGCTGAGTCCGCCTGTGACCTGCAATATGGGGTCGCTAATATCTTCGGTGTTTTTCAAGGAAATTCTTCAAAAATTTTATAGTATATACTTAAATATATGTATAAAATATTCTCAAAGTTTCAATAAATTATATTCATTTTTTATACTATAAAAAAATTCATGAAAATCATTGAGAAAACGCTGTCCTAACCCTATTTCCCCCCCTTAATAGAAATGACTATGCGAATTCACGGTAACGTGAATTATTTCTTTAATCTATCCGCCATCTTTTCATCGCCTAATAAGAATTCTTTACTATTTCTTTAAAGTCATTAAAGTACAAAGAATATCGTTAAGGTAGTAGTCTGGTAACTTAAGCCGATTTTCATGTCTTTTTTGGAGGGCGTTTTTTTGTAGGAAAATAAAAATGAATCGTTTTGGATACTTAGGATGTTTTTATTTACATATTAAAGATACAAAAAAAAAAAATTTTTGAAAAAATTTAATAGTTTATTATTATCATTGATCGAAGTTGGCACCTCGAAAAAAAAGCGCGTGGGTGGCCCCGGTGATTTTGGCTCTTGATGTTATCTGAAATAAAAAATTCTTAATAATTCTTAATCTATAGACATGTCATTCTGGTCGGAACTACTGAAGTCAAATTTCATGGATAAATAACAAAATGGCGGACTTTGGAAAAAAAAGTCCTTTTATTTTGCCCGCCATTTTGTTATTTATCCATGAAATTTAACTTCAGTAGTTCCGACCAGAATGACATGTCTATAGATTAAGAATTATCAAGAATTTTTCATTTCAGATAACATCAAGAGCCAAAATCACCGGGGCCACCCACGCGCTTTTTTTTCGAGGTGCCAACTTCGATCAATAATAATAATAACAATAAACTATTAAATTTTTCCAAACTAATTTTTTTTTGTATCTTTAATATGTAAATAAAAACATCCTAAATATCCAAAACGATTCATTTTTACTTTCCTACAAAAAAAGCGCCCTCCAAAAAAGACATGAAAATCGGCTTAAGTTACCAGACTACTACCTTAAGTAGTCAAATGTCATTTCATTAAAACGCTCACTCTTAATTATCGAAAAAAAAACGGAATCAGAGCCGTCTGACAAAAAAAATCAAAAGATTGAATCGATTTAAAAGCGTGCAATAAATTTCAATTACTATTGAACTGAAACATTCTGTAATAATCGAAGCGATTTATAAATTATTCGTCGAATTAACCGCGTGGCGAAGGATAAAAATCAAATATATATGCACTGGCAATTTGAACGGTCGGATAAATCCGCGCCAGGAAGTCAACGCGTCAATCACAATGACAAAAAAATTGTCAATGTTGCGATAAAAAGAAAAGGCAACTTGAACCAAAGTACAGTTTTAAGCGGGGTTGTTGCGGCGAGCATAAAAAAAAGAAACAACGAAACGATTGAATAATTCGGTCGGGCCGTTTAGGAGCGTATGAATTGTGCAAATTGAAGTAGAGGGAGGGAAGCGAGGCAAAAATGTTATATATCTCGCTGCTGGACGGAGTTCTTTGTGGTGGTAGAAAGAGAAAAGAAGATTGAGGCAGATAGAGAGGGAGACAGCCGATAGCGAGAAATATTTTCGTCGGTGAGCTCAGAAATGTCTCGGTTTGAGCCAGTGCGGTCATCATCCGAGCGTTTGCTCGTCTCATTTCTCTCCCGCCAGGGCGAAAACGTGTGGAGAGGAATAAAGCCCCGCGAGAGAGAGGGAGAGAGAGAGAAGAACGAGAGGAGGAAGGCAGGGTGGAGATGATTTTGCTGAGTCAGGGGAAACCGAGGATGAGAGACAAACAGAAGCACGCACACATATATATAAATATGAATCCTCAGGGTAGCACTGACGCCCACCCTCTTATACTTTTCTCTCCCCATCTCTCTCTCTCTACTATTTTTCAAAGCTGTTTATATCCTCCAATCTCTATCCCCTCCCCTCGCAATCCTCTCTCTTTACACCGCGGTCGCAATAGCGAGCGCGAAATGCGCGAGACTGCGGAAAAATTTTCGTGGGCGTTTCGCGGATTACTCACGAGCTCATACGCGAACACCGCACACACGGCCAAGCATACATTGTTCTTGTGTAAAACCTGATATTGTCTGGTATATCGACAAACATGTATATATTAGGGCGATTTTTTTTTTCAGTCCCCACCCGAAATTTTGTTGGATATGTCGAAAAAGAAATTCCCTGAAAGTTGCAGCCCTTAATATTAATTCTAAGTACTTTCCCAAAGCGTGAGAAGATTTTCCATCTAAAATACACGTAAATCGATTATTTTTTTTTTTCACATTTCTATAACTCAGCCGCATTTTATGCTATCATATTGTTCTCGGTTTCGATTTACTTAGAATAAAACAATCTAAAAAAGTGCCTTTTGCGGCGAAAGTGTAAATTGTACTGGTGAGTTGGTACGGCTCACTGAAGTTGATTTTTACCCAAAATTCTCGTTTTTTTGCTGTTATCTCCGAAACAATTAACTTTACGAAAAAAATGTAAACGAAAAATTTGTTGGAAATTTAATTTCCTATAAAAAAGGTCCTATCGACACAATTGCTTAGATTAATATTTCTTGAAATATTGAACTTTTTTTATTTTTTATTTTTTTTATTATTTAATATTCCATATTTTATAAATTTTATCCCGCTCATAAGTTAAAGTTCAATATCTCAAGAAATATTAGTCTAAGCAATTGGGTCGATAGGACCTTTTTTGTAGGAAATTAAATTTCCAACAAATTTTTCGTTTAAATTTTTTTCGTAAAGTTAATTGTTTCGGAGATAACAGCAAAAAAACGAGAATTTTGGGTAAAAATCAACTTCAGTGACCCGTACCAACTCACCAGTACAATTTACACTTTTGCCGCAAAGGGCACTTCTTTAGATTGTTTTATTCTGAGTAAATCTAAACCAACGACAAATATGATAGCATCAAATGCGGCTGAGTTATAGAAATTTGAAGAGAAAAAAAATTCGATTTACGTGTATTTTAGATGGAAAATCTTCTCACGCTTTGGGAAAGTACTTAGAATTAATATTGAGGGCTGTAACTTTCAGGAAATTTCTTTTTCGACATATCCAACAAAATTTCGGGTGGGTACTGAAAAAAAAAAATAGTCGAAAAAAAAATCGCCCTGGTATATATATTTATTCAGACATTCAAGTACATGTATAGTTCATTTTACATGGAGTAATATGTCTATGTACGTGTATGGAACGACGTAAAGTCAAAATGGCGTCGAGGGAGAAATTCTTATAACAAATTTCTAGGTCCTTTTGACTCTGAGACATTAATATCCTATATAGAGTTTGAAGGAAACATTTTGAGAGACAGAGAGAGAGAGAGAGAAGCGAATACACGTGGCAATTCGGAGAGGGATGGACAATTTCAAGATGTTCCAGGGATATTTCAGGCCATTGTTACTCCAACTGGTACACATTTGTACATAGATATGTAGCATATGTTTTGCAGGTACGTGGAATGTTCAAGTACCATGTATCTTAGGCCGATCTGTACATTAATACAGACGCCATTGTTCTCCATCTATGAGAAACCTAATCCAAGCCCGGATCGATTCGGCATTAGGGCTTCGCTAGGGCGCGCATCTTGCAATAATACCGACGTGAGTGGTGCATTGGGGTTGCACGAAGAGAGACAGACATTTCATAATGAGGAACACGGATAAACGGAGACAGGACGTTGCGGGGGTTGCGAGAGATCGAGTTTTGAGAATGCGCTTCTCGCGATAATCTTCCAATGTTGAGGGATGTGGTTGAAGTTACGTTCTTGCAAAAAAAGTTCAAGAGGTTAATTAGAGAAAGCTTACTCGTTAAATAAACGGGAACATATGTTCGTACAAAAATCTCATGGTTTAATGTGTTAATAGGCTTAAGAAGAGATAAAATGAAGCTCTCGCTCAATTTTGTTGAAAAAAAAAAATTGTTTCTCGGATTTCAAGCTCGTGTCCTGTTTTATTGATTTTTCAAGTACACCGATAGAACTCTCCATTGTGTTAAAAAAATATAAGCCAACGTATTTCGAAAAGGAACATTGATGAACGACCAAACGGAATATGGTCGTTCTGACCGGCGTTCAGGAAGGTTTCTTCCCTAAATATTTTGGTTTATATTTTTTTTTACATACTAGAGAGTCCTATCAGTCTCCTTGAATAATCAAATAATAGGACACGGGCTTGGAATGCGAGAAAAGATTTTTTCAACAAACCGAACCGTAGCTTCATTTTATCGCCTCTTAAGCCTATTAACGGACTGAGTCATGTGGTTTTTATACCGATATATACTCCCGTATAATTGAGGAGTAAGTTTTCTCCAGTTAAGCACATTTCAATTTTTTTTTTGCCAGAACGTTCGTAACTTCAACGACATTGTTGATGGAGGGAGTATAATGGGAGTATGTGGCCAAATCCATTTTCACTCCTCTTTACTGACGGTGAAAATTAACAAAGTTTTTATACAATTATTACCGGCGAATTGACCAATTGAAAATAATTATACCTGTTTTAAATCACGTTCATTATTATTATTCGTTGTTGCTACTTGTGCCGCATATTTCTTCATCTTAACGGGTTATACGCAGTTGAAAATCTCAAAAAATCGATTTTTTTTTTATTGCATTTTCGGTATGTACATATATTTGAGTATATTCTCTGAAAATTTTAAATCAATCCGGCAAATCTTCTTGGAGATACATGCTTATTTGTGAGGATTTTTAACGATGTGTAAACGACTTTTGAAACATTGAACGCGTTTTTCCTCAAAACGGTGCTTTCAAAGTCGGTGAGCACGATTTCTCAAAAGCGGCTCAACCGATCGGTCTGCAATTTTAACACAACCTTCTCCGATATATTCTTCCGGCATTGATCGAAGGAATAGGATTTCCGATAATTATTTCTTTTTTTTTAAAACAATTCAACGAAGAATCTATCGTCGAAAATTGGAATTTTTTCTTTTCGGAGCCGCCATTTTGACAAAAATCAAAATTTCGACTATTCATTCGATCAATACCTAGATTTATCTATCCACTAATAGAATCTTTTTGGTTTTTTTATTTTGGATAATCCAAACCGGAGATATCGTGCTCACCGCCAGACACCTTTTTTTAGAGGAGCTCCCGGAGATCGGCTATAGCAACTTTAAAAATGATTATTTTTACAAATAAAAAATATGAAAATAAAGTTAAAAGGTCCCCCAATTCGTATATAAATTTTTATGTTAATAAATTAAATTGTCTTTCCAGAAAAAATTCTTGAAAAGTCATCTTTTTTCGGTCTCCTGACTGCTACACCTTAAATTTGTATTGTTAGTAAAATTGTTAGTAAAACTATTGAGTAATATGTTGTCACAATTTTAAATGATAATTCCGACTCGTTCTATTATTATAAGCCATTAAGGTAGTAGTCTGGTAACTTAAGCCGATTTTCATGTCTTTTTTGGAGGGCGTTTTTTTGTAGAGAAATAAAAATGAATCTTTTTGGATATTTAGGATGTTTTTATTTACACATTGAAGATACAAAAAAAGATTTTTTTGAAAAAATTTAATAGTTTATTATTATTATTGATCGAAGTTGGCACCTCGAAAAAAAAGCGCGCGGGTGGCCCCGGTGATTTTGGCTCTTGATGTTATCTGAAATCAAAAATTCTTGATAATTCTTAATCTATAGACATGTCATTCTGGTCTGAACTACTGAAGTTAAATTTCATGGATAAATAACAAAATGGCGGTCTTTGGAAAAAAAAGTCCTTTTTCAT
The DNA here is from genome assembly GCA_958009045.1 of Oxytorus armatus. Taxonomy (NCBI): domain Eukaryota; kingdom Metazoa; phylum Arthropoda; class Insecta; order Hymenoptera; family Ichneumonidae; genus Oxytorus; species Oxytorus armatus. The sequence continues at coordinate 15,399,586 of OY253752.1, forward strand.
TTTGTTATTTATCCATGAAATTTAACTTCAGTAGTTCCGACCAGAATGATATATCTATACATTAAGAATTATCAAGAATTTTTGATTTCAGATAACATCAAGAGCCAAAATCACCGGGGCCACCCACGCGCTTTTTTTTTCGAGGTGGCAACTTCGATCAATAATAATAATAATAATAAACTATTAAATTTTTTCAAAAACATTTTTTTTGTATCTTTAATATGTAAATAAAAACATCCTAAATATCCAAAACGATTCATTTTAATTTTCCTACACAAAAAACGCCCTCCAAAAAAGACATGAAAATTGGCTTAAGTTACCTTAAAGTGAGTAGCTCTCCTTCAGTAGCTCTCCTCACTATTTTTTCAAACGCGTTTTTCTGAAAACGTCATTATTTGAACTTGCGTACACGCTAGTTTGAAAAGTTTTCGACCAATCGTTTTGAAAATTGGCAGTTACTTTCTTCATAGTATTAGCGCTCTATATGAACCTAAAATCGGAATATTATCATTATTTAAAATAATTTTTTTTGCAAATATAGTTGTAAAAAATGGCAAAAAATCATGCTTTTTTGTTTTGACCCCTGTAAAAAATTCAATTTTCTATTTTTTTGATAGCATTTAGGTTCATATAGAAGAGAGACACATAATAAAAGTAAATTCCAACCTCGTTTGATTTCACATGAAAATTGCGGCTTCCAGAATGTACGCAAAATGCTGAGTCTGATTGTGACCTGCAATATGGGGTCGCTAATATTTTCGGTGTTTTTCACGGAAGTTCTTCAAAAATTTTATAGTATATACTTAATTATATGTATAAAATATTCTCAAAGTTTCAATAAATTATATTCATTTTTTATACTATAAAAAAATTCATGAAAATCATTGAGAAAACGCTGTCCTAACCCTATTTCCCCCATTAACAGATCGATTTAGTCTGCACCGTACTTTGTGTACAGTCAATTATGACGTTGTGCAATTTACGTTCTTTTTGTCAAAACCAAATGTCCGATACTCACTGACCGACATTAAATTTCATATTAATTAGCAGATATGGTCCAGCGGTTGTACTTCATTAATATGAAGTGTACGAATACCAAGTGTTTCCCGACGTACGTTCCTCCATGGCATTTTTTTTCTTTAACGTACAACAAAGACGCTTTCCTTAGGCAATGTGTATTTGATTTTAATTACGAGAGTATAAGAAGAATATTAAAAGAGAGAGAGAGAGAGAGAAAGGGAGAGAGAAAAAAAAATGGAGCGTGCCCGAGTGGCCATTAATTTTCCCGGATGTGACGTGAGGGGGGGTAGGTCTCCAGGATTTTCGAGAGATCGCGAGCAAGTTTTCTCTCGTTCGTTCACGCCGCTTTTCCTCGCCCCGATCCTCTTGGCTGTTGCTCCTTCGTTATTTTCGCCCGATATTTCAGAGTCACGCCCGCGAATCTTAGCAATCTTTATCCACTGTACATACACATATATAAATATATATGTTTGTGTATATGTATATAGCATAACCGCCCCCGTGCGAGCGTCGACTCGTCGTTCTTATCCTCGAGTTTAGACGACGTCGACGACATCGTCTCGGGCCGACTCTCGCGCGCGAGAGAAACAAGAGAGGGGCCCCGCAGTTGATAATTATTCTCGTTACACTTCGTCGAGCCAGACACATACATACATATACGTAATATACGCCTATAATTGATACTTGAGGAGAGGAATGGGGAGGTCAAGGAACGTCGACGAAGGGAAATTAACGTTTTCCAGACTTTAAAGCCGACGTAAAAGTTTTCTCGTCCAGTCTCTTTTCGAGTAGAGCGTTTACTCTTATCACGTGCTAAGAAAGAGAGAGAGGGAAAGTTTTCTTGTACATAAGTTTCTGGGGGGGGAGAGGAACTTTGTGTTTCATTTTTTAAATGCTTTCAGGCAAAGTCACTTCTTCATGGTTGTTCTTTGAGACAATTTTTCTTTCTTCTTTTTTTTCTCTACTAAAACAGAATAAAAATGAAATTTGTGAATTAATTTTGAAATTACGGCTTAAGGTAGTAGTCCGGTAACTTAAGCCGATTTTCATACCTTTTTTGGAGGGCGTTTTTTTGTAGGAAAATAAAAATGAATCCTTTTGGATATTTAGGATGATTTTATTTACATATTAAAGATACAAAAAAAAATTTGTTTGAAAAAATGTAATAGTTTATTATTATTATTATTGATCGAAGTTGGCACCTCGAAAAAAAAGCGCGTGGGTGACCCCGGTGATTTTGGCTCTTGATGTTATCTGAAATAAAAAATTCTTGATAACTCTTGATCTATAGACATGTCATTCTGGTCGGAAGTACTGAAGTTAAATTTCATGGATAAATAACAAAATGGCGGGCAAAATAAAATGACTTTTTTCCCAAAGTCCGCCATTTTGTTATTTATCCATGAAATTTAACTTCGGTAGTTCCGACCAGAATGACATGTCTATAGATTAAGAATTATCAAGAATTTTTTATTTCAGACAACATCAAGAGCCAAAATCACCGGGGCCACCCACGCGCTTCTTTTTCGAGGTGCCAACTTCGATAAATAATAATAATAATAATAAACTATTAAATTTTTTCAAACAAATTTTTTTTTGTATCTTTAATATGTAAATAAAAACATCCTAAATATCCAAAACGATTCATTTTTATTTTCCTACAAAAATACGCACTCCAAAAAAGACATGAAAATCGGCTTAAGTTACCAGACTACTACCTTAAGCTTCGTCAAAAATTTACCGTAATCGAAGCTTTTGAAAATTTCCTTCGGAACAGAATTTCAAAAAAAAATTTGCGGTAGAGACTTAACGTTATGTTTAAAACTTGAAATTTTATGCATTTTTCATTTTGTTTCTTTTCTCAACAGATTAAGAATACTAATTTCAAATAAAATTCAGCGACAATTACGTTTCACGACTTTAGAGAAAAGTGTAGAATTAATTTTTATTTCTCAACGGTACAAGTAATTAGAAAATTCAATAGCCCCGCTCCTTTGTGCAGAATGATTTCGAGAGGAAAAAGAGAAAAAAAACGTACCGAGACAATCGAAGCTTCGTTTATATCATAGAATTGTTTTTTATGTGACAAAACAAACGTTGTTCGAGGACTTACATCATCCGCAAAACAATGACGTTACGTCTGTGCCCAGTCTTATCATTTCTCTCTCTCTCTCTCTCTCTCTCTCTCTCTTTCTCTTTCTCTCTCTTTCTCTTTCTCTCTCTCTCTGTCGGCGATATTAATATGACATCGTGATAATTTACAATTCAATAATTTCCCAGGACAATGATAATGGTCGTCCTCGGTCTTCGAGAATTGTTGAAGGGGGCGGCAGCCCGCGCGTCATACGAGTGAGGTATTTTCCATAATAATACGGGGGGGGGGGGGGGGGGGGGGGGGGGGATAATGTTGATAAAGAGAATACGAGAGGGATATGCCGGGAGCAAGGGGATATGAGAGAAAGGTTTTTAGCGGAATTGTGAGGGAGAAAGAGAGGGCGGATGGACGATCGACATTGTTTCTAATGAGATTATACGAAATGCGAATGGTCGAAGAGCTTCGACAATATCCGATATAGTTGACGAACCGTGTGGTATATAAAATTTCTCGTTTCCTCGGAAACCCACCGTTCAGTTTTCCTCTCACGTTTTATCGATCCGAGAGCATACTCTCTCTATCTCTACATCTCCTCTCGCTCATCGAACTCGTCTCGTTAACGTTCGATTTATCGATTTTATGCCCGAGCACGAGATTTACCCTTAAACGCAATTATCGACAGGAATTATATTTTGCTTTTTAAGTATTTTAAAATGAAAAAGCATCACAGCGATAAAAATTTCTCTATAATGTAATTAAAATTATTGAAATTGTGAATTTTATCAAATCGAATGACATTTTAATGTTCTGAGTACGTTTATTTATATGTTTCCTCCTCAATTTATCCGGGACAAAGATACATTTAAGCATAAACAAAAAGCAAGGATAAAAATTATTGTTGTAACTTTTTTACAACTGTTTTCCTGACGGCGAAACATTGTGGAGATCTTTCCATAATTTTTATCGATCCGAGAGCATACTCTCTATCTACATCTCCTCCCGTTTATCGAACTCGTCTCGTTAACGTTCGATTTATCGATTTTATGCCCGAGCACGAGATTTACCCTTAAACCCAATTATAGATGAGAATTATATATATTTTTTTAAGTATTTTAATATGAAAAAGCATCACAGCGATACAAATTTTTCTATAATGTAATTAAACTTATTGAAATTGTGAATTTTATCAAATCGAAAAACGTTTTAAGGGGGGAAATAGGGTTAGACGGTTCAAAAAAATCGATTTTTTTTAACGCGGTAGTCTGGTCTAGGAATTTGAAAAAATCGATTTTTTTTTTTTTTTCATTTTCTCATTCCTTAGACCTTTCTTCATACGCTCCTGAAAACCGTTTATTGATATTTCAAAAATTAGCCGAGAAATAAAAATCCTAAGCAAGCCGCGCGCTCAGGTAGCGGGGCGCGCACGCGACGGTGTGAAAACTTTGAACGCGTTTATCTCAGAACTATGTTTTTCAAATCGGCGCCCACGATATCTCGATAACTAATGGACCGATCGAGCTCAAATTTTGCACGTACCTTAGGTAGCCTGTTTCTGAGGGCTGGTAGCAGAATTGAGTCGAACAATAATTTTGCCGACATTTTATAACTCGTCGAATACCCGAAAATGTATGAAATATCATTAATGAAAGTTCAACAGGCCGCCATTTTGTCAAAAAATTTTTTTAAGTACCAATTCTGCTACCAGTCCGCAGAATACTCATACAGATTGAGAATATATAAATTTTTTTTTTTTCAGATGCATACAACATCGTCCAGAGTGGGCGCCGATGTCGCATCATGTTGCAACAAGGCAAAAAACTACATGAAAATATTTAAAATTATTATTTTTTTTCAATGTACAAGTATTCTCTAAGGATCAATAAATGCACAAGTAAATTTTCATCAAGACAACTTCAACGGTTTAAACGTTATTGCACATTAGAAATGACGTCAAAAATCTCGCTCTAGACCAGATTACCGCCTTAATTTCATAAATTGTTAGTAAAACTATTGAAAAATATGTTCCCAAAATTTTAAATGAAAATTCCGACTCGTTCTATTGGTATAAGCCATTAAAGTGAGTAGCTCTCCTTCAGGCCCCGAGCGCGCGCCACGTGTATAACCGAGCGGTCACTATTTTTTCAAACGCGTTTTTCTGAAAACGACTTTTTTTGAACTTGCGTACACGCTAGTTTGAAAAGTTTTCAACCAACCGTTTTGAAAATTGGCAATTACTTTCTTCATAGTATCGCGCTCTATATGAACCTAAAATCGGAATATTATCATTATTTAAAATAATGTTTTTTTTTGCAAATAAAGTTATAAAAAATGGCAAAAAATCATGCTTTTTTGTTTTGACCCCTGAAAAAATTCCATTTTCTATTTTTTTGATAGCATCCAGGTTCATATAGAAGAGAGACATATAATAAAAGTAAATTCCAACCTCGTTTGATTTCGGATGAAAATTGCGGCTTCCAGAATGTACGTAAAATGCTGAATCTGATTGTGACCTGCAATATGGGGCTGCTAATATCTTCGGTGATTTTCAAAGAAATTCTTCAAAAATTTTATAGTATATACTTAAATATATGTATAAAATATTCTCAAAGTTTCAATAAATTATATTCATTATTTATACTATAAAAAAATTCATGAAAATCATTGAGAAAACGCTGTCCTAACCCTATTTCCTCTCTTAATGTTCTTTTTACGTTTATTTATATGTTTCCTTGTCAATTTATCCTGGACAAAGATAAATTTAAGCATAAACAAAAAGCAAGGATAAAAATTATTGTTGTAACTTTTTTACAACTGTTTTCCCGACGGTAAAACGTCGCGAGAGTCTTTATTTTTATAACATTTTCGCACGCGAATGAAATTCGAACGAGACATTAAATGGGACAAATTCTTTAACAGTTCTTGGAGTTTGTTTCGATATAAAAGTGGAAAAGTGTCACGATGATACGTCTCGGGATGCAGTCGAGACGTCGCGAGCTGGAATTCCAGAAGAAAAAAGAAGAAGAAAAAACGAGTCACTTCTGTATATATTTTTCTTCTCTCCCTCTCTTGGTCCCTTTCTCATTCGCCACACATACTACGTATATAGCAAGCGTCTCGTCTGACATTTCCGGGTGACTCGTGCACGTTGATGCGCTTGATGCTTTTCGCATATATACATTCAGGTATATATTAATATATATATATATATAGTCTGAGAGCTCACACCCCGTTCATCTCTCGAAATATTTTTACGTTCATTACTCCGGGTACCTGTTCGCGATTCACTGAATTCCAGCCGTACGACGAGGGGAAGGAGAAAACCCCAACGCCCCGCGCTACCGCCGCCGGCGCGGTTACGATATCAAAGTTGGAAAGGATATGCAAAGAATTCAGAGGATGGAAAAAAAATGTAATTTGTTACAGAGCACGAGAAACGCGGGGAGGGAAAAAAAATGTTACTCGTTTGTACGTTATTAAAAAGAGCGGTTTTTCTCGCTCAAAATAATTTCTTTGGTAGAAATCTATTTTTCTTTTTTAAACCACTAGAATTCTCGTTCAGAAAAATCCTACAGGACAAAGTAAGGGAACTGAAGAGACGTTTCTTACGAAAAAAAAATGAATCAAACCAAACGACCCCATTCTCGTACATTAAATTTACAAACAACGAACTCGTTAATAATTTTAAAAAACAAGAAAATTTCTTTGGTAAAAATCTACTTTTTTTTCAGAGCACTATAATTCTCGTTGAGAAAAATCCTATGAGACAAACTAAGGGAAAAGAAGACATTTGTTACGAAAAAAAAAAAAGAATCAAATCAAGCGATCCCATTCTCGTATATTAAATTTACAAATAACGAACTCGTTAATAATTTTAAAAAACAATAACAAATATTCTTTGGTAGAAATCTACTTTTTTTCAGGTCGTTAGAATTTTCGTTCAGAAAAATCCTATGGGACAAAGTAAGGGGAAAGAAGAGGCATTTGTTACGAAAAAAAAAAAATGAATCAATCCGAGCGGTCCCATTCGCGTGTATTAAATTTGCAAATAACAAACTCGTTCTTAATAATTTTAAACAACAATACGGAAATTTCTTTGGTAGAAATTTACCCTTTTTTCAGGACCTTAGAATTCTCGTTCAGAAAAATCCTATGGGACAAAGTAAGGAAAAAAAAAAAAAGAGATATTTGTTACGAAAAAAAAAATGAATCAAACCAAGTGACCCCATTCTCGTATATTAAATTTACAAATAACAAACTCGTTGTTAATAATTTTAAGAAACAATACAAAAATTTCTTTGGTAGAAATCTACCTTTATTTCTCGTTCAGAAAAATCCTATGAGACAAAGTAAGGAGAAAGAAGAATCATTTGTTACAAAAAAAAAAAAAAGAATCAAACCAAGCGCTCCCATTCTCGTATATTAAATTTACAAATAAAGAACTCGTTCTTAATAATTTAACAAAAAAATACAATAAGAAGATTCTGCCTATCTCTATGAACTTTGCCTTTAAGACGGAACAAATGTATTATAATCATGTGAAAGGGACCAGTGACTCTCTGGATATTATTGAGAACGGAGTTGGATGGGCAAAAGCTCGGGTATTTCTGCTCTCGCGCCTATACACACGATCGTTTCGCAGTAATGCTGATGCTTGCTGCGGGCGCTGCTATATCCTGACTAGATAACAGGTCGGCAGGATATGGTGTAACGGCTGATAATGAACGGGAGGCCCCGGCACCATTCACATCGTTATCCACCGTCGAGAGCTCAACTGCGACCGCATCAGGGCCGGCATAGTTCACGCAGGCACCGAAGAGAATAAGCAAGAGAAACGAGAGAGGAAAATTGAAAGGGAACGATAGAGAACGAGCTATAATCACGCGCGTCGAGAAACGCTTTGACATCAGGTCCCTCGTACAATGCGAGCACACGTTGCATTACAATAATGCGTATATGTTTATTTTTTATTTTTATTATTATCGTATGGATTATAAGTGGTCATGAATTCCGTGTATTGTTGAGATTCCGACGAATTGTCACATTTTTTTTTTGATTTATCAGAAATTTATTTAAAAACTCGATATTCGATTGAAATTTATTGAAATTTCGAGTTTTCCAAATCCCCTAAGGTTATCCCGAGGTCTCTTCTTCCTCGAACGTTCCCGGAAGTGACTCTACCGGTTTTGTCGTCACCGGAGAAAGACTTGTGCAAAAATATTCGGGACTCTATTGGTTGAAATCACGTAAATGGCAATTTTTATTGAATTAAAACCAACAGAGAGTAGTTTGGAGGGTGTACAATTTTGCAAATGAAATTTAAGACAATGCGAAAACACATCTTAAAATTTACTTATTTTTAGTGCATTGATTTTGCGCGGGAAAAAAATGATAAAGGTTTACTGAACGGTCGAATTGATCAACCGCCGCTCGTACGATTCACCGCTTTAACGAAAATTCGAGAAATTAAAACGAAAAGTAGTGCAGTTTTTCACGAGCGTCAGATTGGTGTTTCGCGCGAATTTAATTGAGATTAAATTTCCGGTGAAAAAAAAAAATGTAGGAAAAGTGTGAAGATTTTGATCAATACGAAAAATCGATTAATATGATCACGAGCGGAGAATCACGAAATCTCCGTTTCACACTCGGGTTATAATTTCTCAAGCTCTCTCACGTGACGTATAAAGCCGAGAAATATATACGAGTCGGGCACGTTTCCGTCAGAGCTTTCAACTTCCGGCAACCGACACACGACCGCGGTTCTTTCAGGTCTCTTGGCCTCGTGTATATATATATGACCGCTGGGTGTTTGAAATCTTCCAACGTCAACGTGTGACCCACTTAATTGTAAGATGTAGACATTATTAGAAAAAATATATTGCAACATTTGCAATTTTTTTTCCCAAATATGATTAACCTTTTGGGATATGGAAAAAAAACCTAGAAGTCTCTTAAGGGAGGAAATAGGGTTAGACGGTTAAAAAAAACGATTTTTTTTTATTTCATAAATTGTTAGTGAAACTATTGAAAAATATGTTCCCAAAATTTTTAATGAAAATTCCGACTCGTTCTATTGTTATAAGCCATTAAGGGGGGAAATAGGGTTAGGACAGCGTTTTCTCAATGATTTTCATGAATTTTTTTATAGTATAAAAAATTAATATAATTTATTGAAACTTTGAGAATATTTAATGCATATATTTAAGTATATACTTTAAAATTTTTGAAGAATTTCCTTGCAAAACACCGACGATATTAGCGACCCCATATTGCAGGTCACAATCAGACTCAGCATTTTGCTATTTTTTCAAACGCGTTTTTCTGAAAACGACTTTTTTTTAACATGCATACACGCTAGTTTGAAAAAATTGCGGCTTCCAGAATGTACGCAAAATGCTGAGTCTGATTGTGACCTGCAATATGGGGTCGCTAATATCGTGGGTGTTTTTCAAGGAAATTCTTCAAAAATTTTATAGTATATACTTAAATATATGTATAAAATATTCTCAGTTTTGGTAAATTATATTCATTTTTTATACTATAAAAAAATGCATGAAAATCATTGAGAAAACGCTGTCCTAACCCTATTTCCCCTCTTAACGGGTTAGGCCACTCTAGAGGCCGAAAAGTAGTCTCCTTTGGGGATTTTTTTTTCAGCAAAACTACACAATAAATCGAGGTTACAAAATAGAGTGTTTATCATACATATCAGTGACTGTATACAATAATTTTTTTGAAGCGATTAATTTCAAAATGGCGGCTGTGCAGCGTTTTTTCGATAACATCTCCGTTTTTGTTGGCCGGAAACATAACTCAGACAATTTTCAAGCGATTCACTTGAAATTTTTGATATATCTTTTAAAATACATTGTCAATGGAAGTGCGTAGGATTCTTTTTTTTATATTGCATAGTTCATTTGTTATTAACAATTTTCTGACGGTTTTTTAAAGAAATTTTTCACTTTTCACTTCAGAAGTGCGTCATTTGGCGAAAAATCAATATATCCAAAAAATCCTACGCACTTCCATAGACGATGTATTTTTAAAGATATATTCAAAATTTCAGGTGAATCGGTTGAAAATTGTCTGAGTTATGTTTCCGGTCGACAATAACGGAGACGTCATCGAAAAAACGCTACACAGCCGCCATTTTGAAATTAATCGTTTCAAAAAAATTATTGTATACAGTCACTGATATGTATGATAAACACCCTATTTTGTAATCTCAATTTATTTTGTAGTTTTTCTGGAAAAAAAAAACCACCTATTATTTCGGCCTCTAGAGTGGCCTAATCCCTTAATCCTTTTTTCCGTACACACAACATTTTTCGAAATCCCCCAACATTTTTTTTTTCAATTCCCCAATTTGTTGGAGTTGGTAGAAACTTTAAGTCGATAAACCGGAAATCGAGCTTTGAGCGTAAAAGCGATTATACTCGTGTGATTGAGTATCAGAAAGAAAGAAAAAAAAATCAATTACGATGACTTTGTCAAGAGAAAATTGACTATCGAGCATTTTCACGGACGGCAGTATGTGGGCGGAAAGAGGGGAGAGAGAGAGATGAAAATTAAATTTCTAAATGACGAGGAGGAGAATCGATAGATATTAACACGGGAGGGTTGTGCTGGTGTGACGCTCTTCGGTGCAGTCACGAGGGAGCGCGAACGAGAGTTTCATATTCTATTTTTTTAATTTTTTTTTTATTAGTCACCGCCACGTCCGTTATCATCGATTCTCGTGATAGCGTCATTCCACTCTCGTTCAGTCCCTATCTTCCTTCGCGCCGTTCGTTCTCACTCCCGGGGATTCCCCTCTCGTATCCAGAGGGGTGTATCGATATATTCTCAGTTTCCGCGCGAAGGGATCTCGACGGAAATGAAAACTTATAGATACCGTGGTTTTGAAAGGTGTAGAGGAAAGGTGTCTGTAATACGAGGGTAAAAAAAAACTTCAACCATCGGAAGGATCATATAATAATGCACAGAGAGAAAATTCGCGACAGGTGTGTGATCGACAACCCTTGCAACGACATCCCAATTCTCTCTCTCTCTCTTTCGAGAGATATTTAACGTCGTCGTCGTCCTGAAAGCTCCAAAACTTCGTTATCAACTGTGCATATACGTTCCTCGATCGAATCTCGACGTTTTAATGGCACTGTCACGATTTTTATGCGAACGACGACCGGCGCGAAAAGAGATAATTCACGAAGAAGGCTTAAAAATCTTTTTTTTCTTTCATAATGGATAAATCTATGTACCGCGATGAGAGAAAAAAAACCGAAACTAAACACGAAAAGATTCGTCTTAAGGGGAGAAATAGGGCTAGACGGTTCAAAAAATCTATTTTTTTTTTATTTCATAAATTGTTAGTAAAACTATTGAAAAATATGTTCCCAAAATTTTAAACGAAAATTCCGACTCGTTCTATTGTTATAAGCCATTAAGGGGGGAAATAGGGTTAGGACAGCGTTTTCTCAATGATTTTCATGAATTTTTTTATAGTATAAAGAATGAATATAATTTATCGAAACTTTGAGAATATTTTATACATATATTTAAGTATATTCTATAAAATTTTTAAAGAATTTCCTTGAAAAACACCGAAGAAAATTTATGACTGCCTTGACTTTGTTTTTCTTGGTACTATTTTTTCAAACGCGTTTTCCTGAAAGCGACTTTTTTTTAACTTGCGTACACGCTAGTTTGAAAAGTTTTCAACCAATCGTTTTGAAAATTGGCAGTCACTTTCTTCACAGTATTGCGCTCTATATGAACCCAAAATCGGAATATTATCATTATTTAAAATAATTTTTTTTTGCAAATAAAGTTGTAAAAAATGACAAAAAATCATGCTTTTTTGTTTTGACCCCTGTAAAAAATTCAATTTTCTATTTTTTTTATAGCATTTAGGTTCATATAGAAGAGAGAGATATAATAAAAGTAAATGCCAACCTCGTTTGATTTCAGATGAAAATTGCGGCTTCCAGAATGTACGCAAAATGCTGAGTCTGTTTGTGACCTGCAATATGGGGTCGCTAATATTTTCAGGGTTTTTCAAGGAAATTCTTCAAAAATTGTATAGTATATACTTAAATATATGTATATAATATTCTCAAAGTTTCAATAAATTATATTCATTTTTTATACTATAAAAAAATTCATGAAAATCATTGAGAAAACGCTGTCCTAACCCTATTCCCCCCCTTGAATCCAGAATCGCACTTGTATCATAAGTTTCTTTTCGTCACTATGGAGTGTGTAATGGAAACGCTGAGATGATACGCGAGAAAGCAATGTATAGATGGACCCCGAGCGCGTGCCCTCATATCCGTGTGGCCTTGGAAGTGATTTTTGCTCCTTGGGGGCATGTGCATTATGTAGACCACGTAGCGCATAAAAGCGAAAATACAGATATAGATATATACATATATATGAAGACGAAATAAGGTTCTTCTTGAGCTCGCGGCATTGTCGCGACCGAGCGCGAAAAAGAGTTTGAAAAAAAAAAGGGATCCTCTCTCTCTTCCATCGCACTCTGTTCGTCGTTTTTTTTTCTCTCTCATTCTTCCCTTATCCCTGTTTTTTCGCCAACGCGATTCCCTTAATGATCAACTCGTCTCTTTTGCTAATTGGGTCGCTGTCCCCGGTAGACGGACGTTTCATTTCTCTCGGCGCTTCCTTTAGATATTGCCGGAAATGATATATCGAGATTTTTTTTTCACTATTCATCCTATTTTTTTTTTCTGTTATACGCCCGATTGCGGGGAATTGTGGAATAATATTTGAACGCTTTTGCTCTTCTTAATGAGCACGACGGGATCGGATTTTTTTTGTTTGTTTTCCGTCAATAATAGACGGAAAAAGAGGTGGATGTTTTTTTTTGTAATTGCCAAACCAAAAATCGTATAAAAAATCTCAAACGAGGAATAAAATAATAAATGATTATTTTTCACATATTTTTGAAACCAGTATTTTTTTTCTTTCGGAGAAAAAAATATTACTTCCTAGTTTTTTTCGATTCGAACTTGGAATATTTTTTTATATGCTCGTACAAGCATTCTCAATGATCGTTCAATTGGAATTATCGATACCAGTTCTCGATATTTTTTTTAATCAAGCTGATCTATAATCGATAATGATAGTAGCCTAATTCTAACATAAGAAATGGATTAAAAATGCACTACCGTAAAAATTCACTCTGGGAGAATTTTTTTTCGACAGAAGAATTGCTAATAAATATTTCTACAAATTCACTCTTGAACTTGGGTTATTTAAAAAGCTTAATTTTCTTATTTCAAAATTTTTCGTTCGGATCAATCATATTTCCGGCTGATTGATCGAACGCGGGCTAAAATTGGGATGACCGGTTAGATGTATAGTGCAACTATATGTGTAATGTGTGTGCAGGCGGATAGACGAACGTACCGGGGCTCTATTTACTCCGTTCCCCTAAGGCGAGATCGGGTTCTTGAAGCTTCTCGTCGAATCTAATTAAATCTTGCCATAAATTCGATCGTCGATAGGCTCTGACCCAGACTCGCCGAGAACCTGCCCAAGTAAGTTTACTGAAATCTCGCAGAAGCAAAGAGAGAAAAAAAAAAAAACAACCTGCTCCCTAGCGAAAATTTAACTAACAAGCTGGCATCATCATCCAAGCGAATCGATCTCAATTTACGAAATAGATATAACCGTTCGTTTAAGACAGTACAACTCTTACTTCCTAGCTATAAATCGTGGTTGGAGTGAAAAAAATATATATATCCATTTTCGCACGGTTTGAAAACCCGGTTGATATTTTTAATGCCCCACTTTTTTTTTAAATAACATGCTCCTTTAACGGGTTAGCCGAAAAAATAAGCTTTTTTGGGGATTTTATTTCACAAAAACTACAAAATAAATCGAGATTACAAAATAGGCTGTTTATCATACATATCAGTGACTGTATACAATAATTTTTTTGAAGCGATTAATTTCAAAATGGCGGCTGTGCAGCGTTTTTGCGATGACGTTTCCGTTTTTGTCGGCCGGAAACATAACTCAGACAATTTTCAACCGATTCACTTGAAATTTTGCACACATCTTTAGAAATACATTGTCTATGAAAGTGCGTAGGATTTTTTTTTATATTGCATAGTTCATTTGTTATTGACAATTTTCTGACGATTTTTTAAGCAAATTTTTCACTTTTCACTTTAGAAATGCGCTATCTGGCCAAAAATCAATATATCAAAAAAATCCTAGGCACTTCCATAAACAATGTATTTTTAAAGATATATTCAAAATTTCAAGTGAATCGCTTGAAAATTGTCCGAGTTATGTTTCCTGTCAACAAAAACGGAGAAGTCATTGCAAAAACGCTGCACAGCCGCCATTTTGAAATTAATCGCTTCAAAAAAATTATTGTAAACAGTCACTGATATGTATGATAAACACCCTATTTTTTAATCTCGATTTATTTTGTAGTTTATCTGGAGAAAAAAAAATCCCCAAAAAAGCCTATTTTTCGGCCTCTAGAGTGGCCCAACCCCTTAACATGTTCCAAGTTAATAGTGACAAATTCACAAAATCTCGAATTTCAAGCAAGTTTCTCAAAATAGAAAATTACGAATTTTCCAATGAAGCTACAATTAATCAAATCTTATTCACTGAATATAAATAATATAATTACAATATAAATAAAGTATATATCGAATCTAAATCAGTTTTCGTAAAGTAAAATCTTACAAAATTGTTCATTAATCTCAAATAAATTGAATAGCCGCGAAAATAAATGTCGAGTTAATCTAGCAACTTCATATTTTAGTAGCGAAAAATATTTTACGAGTTCTCATTAGTGCCGTAAATATACAAAAATTCGGTATTAAAGAGAGGTTTTTTTTCTTATTTTTTCGTTTTTTTTTTTACTCGGTGCGTAAAAAACGTTGGTAAACCGAGTGGATTGAATGTTCGTGGTTTTGGTCGCTCGTCGAGTAAATTGCGAGTGAGGTAGGAATAGTGTGGAGGGAGGAGTTGAGAGAAGAGGTATTCGTTAACGAAAAGCTTTTATATCAAACAAGAGAGAGAGAGAGAGAGAGAGAGAGAGAGAGAGAGGATGAGTTGAAAATCCGAGTAAAATTTCGAGAAGAACGATGAAGTAGCCAAGAAGAGGAAAGCCTCGAGTTAAACTAAAACGTCTACATACGAGGTCTGTTCAAAAAGTTTATATATTCGATTATATTCGATTTTTTTTGTGGCGTTAGGTTGGTACTCATGTCACTCCACTTATGCTGAAAAAATCGGCGATTTTTAATGTTTAGTTAATTGTTGACAGCTGTTTTGGTTAGACGTGTTTTGGCTTGTCATCGACTTTTGCCTATTCCAAAAAAGCAGCTTCCATTGCGATGATTGAGCTTTGGTTTCCACGTCGTCCATAAACCCATGATTCGTCACCAGTTATGACCCTCTGGAGCAAATTTGGGTCGTCGCGGACCGAGTCCAACAGCTCCTTAGCAATGTTAACGCGACCCTGTTTCTGTTTCGAAATTGAGCAATTTTGGCGCGAATTTCGCGGCGACCCGTCTCATGCCCAAATCATTGGTAAAAATCGAATAGAACGAGCCAATCGATATGTTTAGTTCCTCGGCAACTTCTCTAACGGTGGATCGACGATTGGCCGATATTATTTTCGTCCGTTGTTGATGTGCTCGGGTGTCCGGAACGCATTTCGTTGTTCGCATTTTCTCGGCCCTCTGAGAACATTTTGTACCATCGATAAACGTTGCTTTGGTCCAAGGTAGCTTCACCATACGCCACAGTCAACATTCGGAATGCGTCCGCGCACTTAATTTTGTTCTTCACACAAAATTTCATACGGATTCTTTGATCCATTTTTTGGAATAGGCAAAAATCGAAGACAAGCCAAAACACGTCTAACCAAAACAGCTGTCAACAATTAACTAAACATTCAAAATGGCCGATTTTTTCAGCATAAGTGAGGGACACGAGTACCAACCTAACGCCACAAAAAAATCAAAAATCGAATATACGTAGCCCGCGGAAATTAATAATTCGCGATACTTTCTGAACAGACCTCGTATATTACTACTTGCAAAAAAAAAAAAAAACTGAAATTTTCACCTGACAATCACTTCTAATGAAAAATTACTCGCTATCGATGATGAAGAGTGCAAAAAAAATTGAGGGACAAAATAAGCCGATAAAAAGAGCTAAGCATTGTTGGTATTAAATTCATTATGGTGGACATTGGTCCGCTAATTTATGGAAACTTACGTAAACATTAATAATGGCTCCGGGATGTCGAATGGCTTTGTTCAAAATTCAATTCAGATCTGAGTCTGTGCCGAAGCGAAAAGAAACGACGACTGTTAGACGCAGATACACGAGCAAATTATATAAGTACAATGGATTAAATCGTCTATTCATACGATCAAGTATAGCGAAAATGATAATAATAATTGTTTCATCGTTAAATGGCACCCAGCTTTTTCAGGTTGTGCGTAACGTCGGGTACGAATCTTTGAAAATACATCGTTGAATTGAGACAAATTTCTGTATTATTTCTCAACGGTTATGTCATCTACGAAATTTGATGATTTATCAATGCGTAACAACTTTTTATCTTACTACTGTAATAAAGCTGGAGAGTGGCTTTGTACGTTTGTATGTTTGTTAGAACGCGCTAATCTCAGGAAATACTAATCCGATTTGAAAAATTCTTTTTTCATTCGATAGTCTGTTTATTCGTGAAGGTTTTACGCTATGTAACTTTTCGCTACGATCCTATTTTACTATTGTAATAAAGCTGGAGGGTTTGTACGTTTGTATGTTTGTTCGAACGCGCTAATCTCAGGAAATACTAATGCGATTTGAAAAATTCTTTTTCTATTAGATAGCCCGTTTATTCGTGAAGGTTTTACGCTATGTAACTTTTTGCTATGATCCTAGTTTACTACTACAATAAAGCTGGAGAGTTTGTTTGTACGTTTGTACGTTTGTTCGAACGCGCTAATCTCAGGAAATACTAATCCGATTTGAAAAATCCTTTTTTCATTAAATAGCCCGTTTATTCAGTAAGGCTTTACGCTACATAACTTTGTGCTACGACCCTGAGGAACGGCAGCGGCGCGTTGAATCGGAGGACAGAAATTTAACGCGGATGGAAACCGAGGGGCACGGCTCGTAGTGAATATAACGTTGCGTTAAACCGTCGAGCATTTTTAGATATTTTTTGCGATAAACCATCGAGTTTGCAGTAGTAATAGTGAAGAGGATAGTACGAGAGATAAAAGGATAATACTATTGTAAAAGGGAAAAGTACGAATAAACATTTTATGGAATTCCTGCGCAAAATTTAACAAAAAAACCACTATAGTTTTATTTATGTAGGAATGATTTTACCGTTCGAAATGTTATCTCGTCGAGCTTCTCTTTTTCAGGATTTTATCACAGTACGAATAAATATATATACAGACGATGGAAGGCTATCGTCGGTTTTAACGCGTACGCCCATTTAATCACGTGCCCGTGTGCGTGTGTGTAATAAACGAGAGACAAAGAGAGAAAGGGAGAACTGAAACAGCTGCAGGTTCATTGAAATGTTACGAGTCAAATAAATTAGAGAAGATCAATACGAATAATAGAGTAAATTAATAGATCGTACAACGTAACGGTAGGTAGAAAAATAAAACGTTCTCTGAAAAAGCTGGCCGATTAAAATGTCAGCGCGATATATAAAGAATTTATACAGTTGTGATTGATCGATCATCATGTTACGTAACGTATTCGCTAAATGAGCATAAAACATTATACTCCAAATTTAGAAATGAAGAAAAAAACCCATCCACAGATTTAAATGAAAAATATAATAACGAAATAACGATTGGAAGAGGATGAAATTTGAAGCGATGAAATTGAAAGAATTAAAAAATCGTTTTTCTTCTATCACTGAGTGAAAAAAAAATCTGCAAACATTTTTTTATTCGATAATTTCACGCGCTTTTGCGAACCGGGTCACTCTTATTTTATCCGCAAAATACCTATGCATATCGTATAGGTATTTCACGGGATATATGTATCGACGAAGCATGAAATTAAATACGTTAACCAAGGACAAAGTCGATTTTTCTACTGGCAAGTTATAATTCTTTTAAAAAAAACAGGCCTAGGTGAAGTGAAACAAAGCTCCAGGGTATATTATATACACAGACATTTTATAAATATATATATATATATACGACGTTGAATAAATAGCATAAGAATTCCGAATTATGTTCAGACACGCTTGCCTCTGCGGTTTTCTCGTGGTGGTTTAACGCTGCGCCACAGGCCATCATCACCACATACACACATAGGCACACACTCTTGTGTACTTTAATATAAAAAAATTCCGGCCGTACGGTAGGTATATCTGTCGTACATAGCCGATCGATAAGCAAAGCGAATTCAACGATAGAGAGAGAGAGAGAGAGAGAGAGAGAGAGAGAGAGAGAGAGAGAGAGAGAGAGAGAGAGAGAGAGAGAGAGAGAGAGAGAGAGAGAGAGAGAGAGAGAGAGCAAAAGATAGGAGATAGAGCAACGAGGTCACTGGGCACCAACCCGAAACGCCGAAATAAATATTTTTAGACACATTCTACTCCGCCACCATTATGCCTTCCTCTCCGCCCCCGAAAAATAACCGAGAACGATATAATCGATCGTTAACAAAACCCGAGTTTACCGGTGTCGAATTGATAATGGAATTAATTTTCTGGCTCAACGTTAATTACGTGGTGTCCTAATTTAAAAAAACTATAACCATTATTTATTAGGAAAAAGAGGATAAAATATATTTGGCGCATGGCGAATTTGAAGGATGTTTGGGAAGTGGAAAACGAGAAATATCAATAGCGTGCGAGAGTGTAAATAGACGATGTTTACATCGTTGGAACGCAAAAAGGTTTTTCGATTTTCATTTTCAATGATGCTCTTGTTTCTCGTGCCCGTTTAGGTCTAGGTCCTTGAAGGAGACCCCAATAAAATAGGGAAATAGGGTTAGACGGTTAAAAAAATCGATTTTTTTTTATTTCATCAATTGTTAGTAAAACTATTGAAAAATATGTTCCCAAAATGTTTAATGACAATTCCGACTCGTTCTATTGTTATAAGCCATTAAGGTAGTAGTCTGGTAACTTAAGCCGATTTTCATGTCTTTTTTGGAGGGTGTTTTTTTGTCGGAAAATAAAAATGAATCGTTTTGGATATTTAGGATGTTTTTATTTACATATTAACGATACGAAAAAAAATTTGTTTGAAAAAATGTAATAAAAAGGATATGTGCAGAGAAGGGCACCGTAAAAACCCGAAAGGGTGTACCCGGAATAATAAATAACTAACTATGTTCAGCGTAATATTTAAAGTTCCGCGATGCTATGTTCGTTTTATTGTAGTCTGTGCGTTAATCTTTACTTTGGGATTCTCGAGATTATCGTTCTTTCATTGATAGGATTTTATTTTTCATTTTATTTTGCAAGTAAGCTTATTTTATGGTTTGCATCGTTGGAACGCAACGAAAATATATTTTTTAAACTATCATTTTCCGTACTGCTCTCGCTTCTCTTGCCCATTTAGGCGCAGGTCCTCAAAGGAGACCGTAAAAAAAAAACGCTTTAACGATTTTTGTCTTCAAAAACTTCAGCCTCAAAGAGGTATGAATGTTGTAAACAATTTATTTTCGTTGCATTCCAACGATGCAAACTTCCACATCATTTTATCTTTGTATTCGCGTATACTCGTACGAATCAGCAGGAGAAAAGACGTCGATATAGGGAGCTAAAAGAAAAAAGTTTTCATCCGATTGGAAATTTTTTTACCGACTACTAATCACATCGAATTTTTCGTCGATAGCTAAAAAGCCAAAAAGGTTAAGAGATTTATTTCTCCGTTGTGTGTACATGGTTGCGAGATAAAATGTGCAAAATATAGGGAACGTAGAGTTGTATTTTTCAGAATAAATATTGTAAATTTTATTTCTCCAACGGTTTTGGTGACACAATTTTCGAGACGTTTTTTTCGCGAAGGTTTCCTATCGATAAATCGATCGTAAGTGCACGAAACCCGCACACACGTTTTACTTGTAACACATTGAGAATGGACGACCAATCATTTACCGGATGTCGATCATCCTCGTGTGTGTGTGTGTGTGTGTGTGTATTTGTGTGAGCAACTTTTCGAATCGACTTTATCGTTTTTGTACGTTAGGCACGAGCCTCTTGTTGCCTCTAACAATCGTTAACCGTGAGCATAATTCGACGATAGAAATTGTATAGAGCTGCGCGACCATTATTCGGATGGCGCAACTAAACCTTCTCTCCTACGTATAGCCGGTACGCGTTGAATATGGATTAGCATACGCAAATACGCGACATGCTCTCGCGCTGAACTTATTAAAAGAGAGAGAGAAAAATATGACGGACGGGACAATGATCGGTGTATGGATCATATTAAATGGAACAAAGATGTTCGCCCAATGAATGAGTAAAATAGTTAACTGTGGTATCAAACATATCTTCAATTTTAAAACAATAATATATAATCAAATAAAATAAATGATATCAATTAATAAACTACGAAAAAGTAATTTTTTTTCAGAAAACAAATTTGAATTTGATCTTGTCCTCTGAAGTCCTCTTGCAACAAAAAATGATATTTTATTTTTTTTCTAGATCTTTGGAAAATCTGTAGTTTGAGAAGGAAAAAAAAGTCGCAATAATTTGGACGGAGAAGGGCCGGCAAAAAAAAATGTAACAAACTTGCGATAAAATAGGGGTCGAAATTAATTGTCCGTAAAAATTCGTTAACTTCTGGATGATCGATAAAATTATCTGTGAAATATCAGGAATTATAAGGTCAGGAATAATATCCTGAACTTTTTATATACTTAATTACATATTACGGCGAGCGAGATCGAGATATGCATATCGAGCGTGTGTGCTCTTGCATTGATTAAAGGCCTGCGGTTTTCCGTGCACGCACCAACCCGGTAACGAGGAAATTGCGGGAACGTTCAAGCCTATCCGAGCTTTGATTAATATAAATAGGCTATATATCGCTGTTTAACACATACACGAGGGAATTCTATAGCAATTAGAAAACTTTTTTTCATCTCCGAAACTCCACAATATTTTTGTACGCTGATTCAACTCCTACCGTAACTTTGTTTCATTAGTATCAATATAAACGAAACGTCTACGTATATTTTTCACTTTTTCTTTCTATACTCACGATTAAGTTTTCACGATCTTATCTGAAATCATTTTATGACTGAATTTACAATCAATGAAGTGGATTTGAAGGAAATATTCTGTAAAGAAGAGGACTTTAAAAAATAAATTTTTTTGCGAACGCAATACGACAAAGTTTTTCAAATTGTCAATAAAAAAAAAATGAGAGTCTATGTTTTAAAGTCTTCGTTTACTTGATGCTAATAAGTGATACACATTGGGACAAATTTGGGGGCCCAAAATTTCTTAAATAATTGAAGGAATTATTTAAGAACCAATATGTACGAGGTCGGTAAAAGTAAGAGTATCTGTAAAAGTATCGCGAATTTTGAATTTCCGCGGGCTACGTACATTCAATTTTCGATTTTTTTATGGCGTTAGGTTGGTACTCATGCCCCTCACTTATGCTGAAAAAATCGGCCATTTTGAATGTTTAGTTAATTGTTGAAAGCTGTTTTGGTTATACGTGTTTTGGCTTGTCATCGATTTTTGTCTATTCCAAAAAATGGATCAAATAATCTGTATCAAATTTTGTGTGAAAAACAAAATTAAGTGCGAGGACGCATTCCGAATGTTGACTGTGGCATATGGTGAAGCTACCTTGGACTAAAGCAACGTTTATCGGTGGTACAAAATGTTCTCAGAGGGCCGAGAAGATGCGAACAACGAAATGCGTTCTGGACGCCCGAGCACATCAACAACAGACGAAAACATTGATGAAGTGAAGAAAATAATATTGGCCAATCGTCGAATCACCGTTAGAGAAGTTGCTGAGGAACTAAACATATCCATTGGCTCGTGCTATTCGATTTTTACCAATGATTTGGGCATGAGACGGGTCGCCGCGAAATTCGTGCCAAAATTGCTCAATTTCGAACAAAAACAGTGTCGCGTTAACATTGCTAAGGAGCTGTTGGACTCGGTCCGCGACGACCCAAATTTGCTCCAGAGGGTCATAACTGGTGACGAATCATGGGTTTATGGTTATGACGTGGAAACCAAAGCTCAATCATCGCAATGGAAGCTGATTTTTGTGGAATAGGTAAAAATCGAAGACAAGCCAAAACACGTCTAACCAAAACAGCTGTCAACAATTAACTAAACATTCAAAATGGCCAATTTTTTCAGCATAAGTGAGGAACATGAGTACCGACCTAACGCCACAAAAAAATCGAAAATCGAATATACGTAGCCCGCGGAAATTCAAAATTCGTGATACTTTTTCAACAGACCTCGTATGTATACGTAACATTGGTAGAGATAAAAAGTTTTTTTGAAATATCAAAATTGAAAGGAAATGGATAAGGAAATAATTGTTATGTCTCAGAATTTCTCGAGGTACACATAGCGGGGCATTTTTTTTAAATGTAAGAGACGTTGCGGACACTCGACCTGAGAGACAATGATGTCGCGGGCAATTGTGTTACCCGGGGGCGGATAAGACGATCGTTGATAAAAAAAAATACCACCCTCGTACCGTATATTTTTCACTATCTTTTATCTTTCGTTACAGCTGTACATTACGTCGAATGGTGTCTCGTCCCGTTCCTAAAAGACTTTTCCAAAAAAAAAATATGCACGTGTCGCCGGAATGAATGAAGGAAATGAGGGAGAATGAGAGAGACGAGAAAGCAAGAGAGAGGCTTCCTCGTGGATTGACGTGCTCATTTTAATGCCGAGGGAGGTCAACGATTTTATATCTATGCTTGGACTCTACACGGTCACGAGTGTGACTTTGTACTTGACGTTGAGACAATTACGGGCAACTTTGTAACGACAAATCGGTATCCACGATTTGTAATTACAAAATGTGATCGTAACGATGTAATAAAATGTTGAAAATTTGAGAAAAAAAAATAGAAACAGGGCATTGATAAATCGGCAATTTTCAAAAAGGACGAGGTAATAAATTGAAAAAGAATTAACGATTTTTCGTGTTTCCCCATTGATTTTTTGAGTTATTGACAAAAACTCGGTGTTACTCGTAATCAGCGGAAAATTTCCGGTCGAATAGGGTATCAAAACATTGAGAAAAAAGAAAAAAAAATTTTTGTAGTTTTTGGCCCACCTTTTCGGAAACCTAACAATCTCGAAATTTCAAATGGCCATAACTTGGCTCCCGTTTCATCGATTTTGGGTTTTAACGAGTGTTTTCAAAACGTCTCGGGTAGAGTTAGAGAATACATTTTGGATCATCCCGATATCTCAATTATTTTAGCCAGGAGAGCAGGTTGAAAATCGGCGAAAAAAATGAGAAGGGGTATGTATGGAAAGATTCGCAAAAATCGATGGTCCGACTTTAAAAATCTGTGAAAAATCGAAAACTAATGATAGCACAATGATTCATGCGCCATTTTAAAGAGCTTTCGATCACGAAAAGAATGAGCACAGAGTGGGGTTCCAACTCCATCGGGAAGCAACGTTACAGCGATTTTAGTGAAGCCACTTCTTTTTGGACGAAATGCAAAAAAATTTTGAATTTTTAAATTTTCTTTTAGGACGCTATATCGATGTATTTTGACTCGCTGATTACTACTTCAGTACCCGTTTCCTTGAGAAACTCGAAATTTCATTGAAAATCGTCCAAAAAGTGATTTTTTCCGATTTTTGCTATTTTCCTATTGATTTTTTGAGTTTTCGACAAAAACTCGGTGTTATTTAAAATCAGCGGAAAATTTCCGATCAAATAGGGTATCGAAACATTGAAAAAAGAGAAAAAATTTTTTTTGTAGATTTTTGCCCACTTTTTCGAAAACCTAAAAATCTCGAAATTTTAAATGGTCATAACTTGACTCCCGTTTTATCGATTTTTGGGTTTAACGAGTGTTTTCAAAACGTCTCGGGTAGACTTAGAGAATGCATTTTGGATCATCCCGATATCTCGATTATTGTAGCCTTAAGAGCAGGTTGAAAATCGGCGAAAAAAATGAGAAGGGGTATGCATGGAAAAATTCGCAAAAACCGATGGTCCAACTTTGAAAGTCTATGAAAAATCGAAATAAAATCGTAGCTCAATAATCGAAGCGGCATTTTAAAGGTTGAACGGTTACGAAAAGAATGAGCACAGAGTGGGGTTTCAACTCCATCGGAAATTAAAATGACAGCGATTTCCGTGGACCTCCAAACTTTTGGCCGAAGCGCGAAAAAATTTTTAATTTTTAAAATTTCCTCTGGAACCCTAAGTCAATGTATTTTCGGCCGCTGATTACGAATCCGCTATTTATATCGCCAAAAAAACTGAAATTTCCATTAAAAAATCGCGAAAAAGGTGATTTTTTTTGCGGAACAAATAATTCATAAAATATTAACAAACTCCCGTGGCAATAAACTGAATTACAATACAATAAAATGACAGAACCGAGTGCGGTCTATAGAAGTGTGTAGAAATCGCAATTTGACACACACATCCAAGCTCCCAGTGTCTTGCCCAAATGTGAACAAACAAAATAAAAATAAAATGGCATCACGAGATAATTAGTAATTCGTTCGAGAGGAAATGGACATCCCGGATTGTCGGTGTGTTGACGTCATTGAAAATTTGAGAAATATTTTTTCGACTGTCCGAGAGGTGATATATACTCTCTCGTCCTGTCGAGGCTACAAAACGTGTATTGCAATCGTATTATACTAACATGCAGAGACAGAAAAAGAAAGAGACCCGCGCAACGAGCTTGAAGTACAAGGGGGGAGGGGGTGGGGGCATCGTTGCGTGACACACACATCGCGGGTGTCCGCACACGGGGGGGGGGGGGGGGGCGCAACGATTGTGAGTCATATAAAACACATCGGTTCGGTGAACCTTTACCGGTGTGACCACCTAACGATGATACGTGCATGTGCGCGTTGTCTTTCACGGTATATACAGGGTATCCCAAAACTAGCACCTCAGTAAAAGTCTCATTGGTTTTCGAGATCTTTTTTGTTTTTTTTTTTCGGAAAATCGCTACCCAGTACTTGGTTATTCCGCTACCATTGCTATGAAAGTCGAAATCGTAAGCAAATCAAAGTTCAAATTCGCACCAAATCCTAAAGTGACCAGAAACACAAACGAAAACAGCGAGAATCAACAAGAATAGCGATTGTCCGGAAAATTAAGGGAGGAAATAGGGTTAGACGGTTCAAAAAATCCATTTTTCTTTTATTTCAATAATTGTTAGTAAAACTATTGAAAAATATGTTCCCAAAATTTTTAATGAAAATTCCGAGTCGTTCTATTGTTATAAGCCATTAAGGGGGGAAATAGGGTTAGGATAGCGTTTTCTCAATGATTTTCATGAATTTTTTTAAAGTATAAAAAATGAATATAATTTATTGAAACTTTGAGAATATTTTATACATATATTTAAGTATATACTATAAATTTTTTTAAGAATTTCCTTGAAAAACACCGCAGATATTAGCGACCCCATATTGCAGGTCACAATCAGACTCAGCATTTTGTTATTTTTTCAAACGCGTTTTTCTGAAAACGACTTTTTTTGAACTTGCGTACACGCTAGTTTGAAAAGTTTTCAACCAATCGTTTTGAAAATTGGCAGTTACTTCCTTCATATTATTGCGCTCTATATGAACCTAAAAACGGAATATTATCATTATTTAAAATAATTTTTTTTGCAAATAAATTTGTAAAAAATGGCAAAAAATCATGCTTTTTTGTTTTGACCCCTGTAAAAAATTCAATTTTCTATTTTTTTTCATAGCATTTAGGTCCATATAGAAGAGAGACATATAATAAAAGTAAATTACAACCTCGTTTGATTTCAGATGAAAATTGCGGCTTCCAGAATGTACGCAAAATGCTGAGTCTGATTGTGACCTGCAATATGGGGTCGCTAATATCTTCGGTGTTTTTCAAGGAAATCCTTCAAAAATTTTATAGTTTATACGTAAATATATGTATAAAATATTGTCAAAGTTTCAATAAATTATATTCATTTTTTATACTATGAAAAAATTCATGAAAATCATTGAGAAAACGCTGTCCTAACCGTATTTCTCCCCTTAAAGAGACGATTGTTGCCTCTAGGCTGAGAGATCGTTACCAGGTGGGATGTGATTGTAAATTGTGACGAAACGGTAATGATACATTTTTTTTTTCCCCTCTTTTTGCTAATAACGTAACTTCGCCGTGCTTCTTACGATAAAAATGATAATTATTCGTGAATTATCGCAATCACCGAGTTACCAAACTCAATGGATTTCGGGAAATAAATTTACTGATCAATTTAATCGTGAAATAATAGGATTATCGAAATTGTGAAAAGAAAATCATAAATCGTTAAATCTAGGGATAAACTTTTGGCATCTCACTACGACGTTAACGTCGAAACTTTTAATCCCTCAATTCTGAATAATCCGTCAGGCGCCCTAATAAACTAATAATCCATCTTTCTCTGTTCATTCATCATTTCTCGTACAAGAAGCAAAAGTCTTTCTCTCCTCCTGCTCCATTGTCAGCATCTCTTGCCCCCTCTCTTCCTCTTCCTCTCCCTCGCCCCTCTTAACTCTCGCGGAACACTCCAGACAAGTTCACGAGCAAAGAGTATAACTCCAATTTACCTCCTTCCTCTCGCACTCACTTTTTCCGTCTGGTTCTCATTTTCTCTCTTGCTCAAGTTCTCTCGTTATCCTTTCCATTTCGGTCGAGCAAACCGGTGCTCTCCGCCTCTCCCACATCGCGCAACTAGAGCGGCGACTTCACGAAAGTGCGGCAATTCTCGCGGAAATTTACTCGGTATATCCGCGCGATCGCTCCTAAGCCTTATCCATTTACGTGCATACCATACATTTTCTATCTCTCTCGTCGCCGTTGGTACTCTCACATCGAAGTTTCGCCCGCATATATCCACATCCCACGGCCTCCGAGGGGTGAATTGATTCGTCGGATATCGGCCCACCGACTTTACTCCATTTACTTTTCAATTGCCTTTTTACGGCGTATAATGACTTTGAGTTTTTATCACATTCGATCTCTATCGCAATCACTGTCTCTCTCTCACTATTATGCCCTCGCTTCGATTCATTGTTATTATTATTTTCGACGTTTTATCACCGGACGTGTTTCAAACTTTCGTTGAACGCGAGCAAACTCAAGTCGTCGCGCGAACCTAATCGAAATATCTTCGCGGGAATTCTCGATTTTTTCGTCGACAACCGATTCAATTTTACCTTTGCTATGATGCAAATTTGCGGTGATGCAAATATTTATTTTTTTATGGTTTTTTTTGGTAGGCGAAGGATTTTATATCGTGGAATAATGTCAATTGAATTGTTTTACACGGGCACAGAGATAAATTCAATATTCTGATTATTGAGTGAAGACTAAAAGAACGTGGAAAATGAAAATTGGTCGAAACGGTACGTAGCAGGGGATTTGAGGTTTGCCAGCGGAAATTTGAGAACGAGCAGTGTGAAATCGAAAAATATAGGTCAAAATGTGCTGCACGAATGTTACGATAGAATATTTTTCATGGGATAAGTCTCGATGGCAACGCTTGCTGCACGATATGACTCACCTCGATCAACGCTTTGATAACGATGACGTTGGATAGAGGTTTCTCGTGTAAAAATAATGTACGTAAATCTGATCGTAAAATAGTTTCACGATTTTCCTAACAAATTATAATTCATTCGTGACTTGATCCACTAATTATTTGGATCAATCGGCGCGCTCTACTGATAAACAGATATATCACTCTTGTAACTCGAGAAATAAGGTACAGAACCAAAAAATATAGTTTCAAACGTATTATATGAGTTTCAAGCTACAATATTTTCAATGCAACAAGTCTCGATGGCAGTGTCTACTGCACGATACAACTCGATCAACACTCGTTAACGCTACTGTTGGTAAAGCCTTCGCGTGTACGAAAAAATTAGACGTAAATCTGATCACAAACCAGTTTAACGATTTTTTTTTTACAATCACTCCTAAACTATTCATGATTCGACTGTGATTGTGCGAATTCATTAACGCGCCTACTGCCAATTATCGAGAATAATACATAAATTGTAACCGGTGCCCCGGTGAATGTATCGCGTGAAAGAGTTTTTCTCGTGTTCGGAAACTCTGCGGTAAACTAATCGGTGGATTGCTGTCGCTCTTCTCTACTGGCCTGTATGTGTGTATATTAGGGTGGTTCTTAATTTGGTGATGTTGGAAATTCTTTGGTATTGTTCCTCAAAAGTAATCAACATATCTAGAAAAAAAATTGGGCGCAAGCGGAACTTTGCCCAATAATTCTAACCCACCCCACCGAACTGTCGAATTTTTATATGAAAAAATGCATGCATTCAAAATTTTGTTAAGAAAATTGTTTATTATTTCAAAGCTATTTATGATAGAAGAATTTTATATAACGTTTTTGTAAGAAATATAATGGTCTATAAAAAAGGTATCTTGTGAAACTCTCGTGAATCTAATATTTATCACGTAATTAGCAAAAAACTGTCATCATTTATTCCAAAAGTCGATCATTATGGTCAAAACAGGAGTTTGACGTCGAATAGCTGCAATTTATTTTTCGTATTTATATAAGATTATGAAGAAATACGTAGCGCACTCAACAATGAAATGTAAACAATATTCAAATTTTCAATTTTATCAATTTCATTGTGAAATATAATGAATGATGCCATATATTTAAAAAATCAACTTACAATAATGAATTACGTCGGTTAGAGCAAAGTTGCTTTGTTAATATCAGGATATTTTTTTTTATATTCTTCAATTATTTGTACAATGAATTGTTTCTGATCTTCATCATAAGTGAGACGATCATTGTACTCTGTAATAAGTTTCACTCCTCTTTCTGCAACATCGTTAACCACTTTAATTCCTTTAACCATTTTTAAGCCTTGTAAATAATTTTCATTAGAAATCCACTCGCTCACATCGATATAAAAAAATGAGGAGTTGATTTCAAATCTTTCGAAACAAGCCATCGATTTGGAGCTGATAAAGAAATCAATGTCCTTATCGATCAAAAAAGAAAAATTTATCATGAATGATAATAAAATTGATAAAATTGAAAATTTAAATATCGTTCACATACTGTTATTTAGTGCACTACGTATCTCTTCATATTTCTAATTGCATATGAAGAATACATTGCAGTTTTTCGACGTCAAACTCCTGTTTTGGCCATAATGATGGACTTTTGGAATAAATGATGAGTTTTTTGCTAATAACGTGATAAATATTAGATTCACAAGAATTTTACAGAATACCTTTTTTGTAGAGCATTAAATTTCCTATAAAAACACAATATAAAATTTTTTTATCATGAATAGTTTTGAAATAATAAACAATTTTCTTAACAAAATTTTGAATGCATGCATTTTTTCATATAAAAATTCGACAGCTCGGTGGGGTGGGTTAGAATTATTGGACAAAGTTCCGCTTGCGCCCAATTTTTTTTCTGGATATGTTGATTACTTTCAAGGAACAATACCAAAGAATTTCCAACATTACCAAATTAAGAACCACCCTAGTGTATATACGTCATCATTCCATCGAAGGATAAATCGAACGGTTATACGAGGCCATATCGAGTTTTCCGGGTTTTGGGTTTCAGTGATCAGCATTGATTCGCTTCACCAGTCATTCCCTGTTACACGCTGCATCTATATATGTGCAATTCAACTTCGCGGTATGGTACAGATGGCCATTACCGATCGACTCTCGAACGCCAATAAATAGTTTTATCACACGCGGGAAAATAGAGCGATCTCTCTCTTTCTCTCTTCCACATTCGTATTGCTAAGATTCGTATTGTGTCCGTTATACCGTAAAAATCTAAAATCAATCGATCGAGCGATAAATGATCAGTCGTCGTCGCAGCGAGATATCGAGGACAATGCGAAAAGTGAATTGGTCAAAGGATGATGAGAAAGAGCGAGAGAGAGAGAGAGAGAGAGAAAACAAATTGAATTTGTTGGGTGAATAAAAGGTGGCGCACGGACGACTGTACAGCAA
The DNA here is from genome assembly GCA_958009045.1 of Oxytorus armatus. NCBI lineage: Eukaryota > Metazoa > Arthropoda > Insecta > Hymenoptera > Ichneumonidae > Oxytorus > Oxytorus armatus. The sequence goes on from OY253752.1 coordinate 15,429,931, forward strand.
ATTGAATAAAATTAAGCGGGACGAGAGAACATAGAGAATCCAGCAACCGAGAAACTACCGAGGCTTCAGAAACGGAAATGGAATGGTGAAGAATGAAAGAAATAAGACAGAGAGAGAGAGAGAGAGCGCGACAGAATTGGAGATGAAATAAAAAGAAGAGGAGAGGAAGGAAGCGGAGGAGAGTCAGGGGGCCTCGCGAGGCGAGACGATGTGAAAAATAAAAGAAGAAAATTCAACACAAAAGGAGTGTATAGGATGCAGTAGCGCGATGAAAGAAAAAAAAAGAGAGAAAAAGAAAAGAGAAACCCCTTCTTCAAATCTCACTCTTTCTCTTTCTCTCCCACCTCATCTCTCCACGTTGGTCCCAATTCTGCTTTCATACAGTGTTGTATGTCTGCATGTACATTCTGCACATATACGTATACGAGCGTAAAACACTTCGTGCATGCAGAAAGATAAAAAAAATCTATTTTAAAACTCTCGACGCGCGTTGTTTTTTGTCGTTTGGGGAGTGGGGCGTGTACCGGGAATGTTGCACCGCTAAGACAAACGGAGTGGCTAAGAGCAGTCGGCGATAGGATATATATACACACGGACGTTTATTTAATGAGACTTTGCGGAAAGTCTCGCAATAAAACTTTGTGTCTCGTACAAGCTTCGTTGCTATTTCGATACTGACAAACTTGTCGCGTCAATCTAACGAAAGATTGGTCTCTTTCAAGGTACTGCCCCTACGATACTTTTCAACTCGTCGAAGAAAAACTAAAATCAAACAAAAAAAAAACGAACAATAATATTAATTTTATGAATATTTCGAACGAGCTGTAATGTACACACGGTCAATAACATTTGCTTTAATGACATTTTCTTTTCACCCCCAAAATAATTAAACCGGTAATTGCCATAATTAGGTTGCTCTACGCCTCTTTAATTAACTTTTCGTTTAACGCGCCTAATCGTCGTTAGAGAATTAATTACTTCGGTACCCTTGAGTTTCTCACGAACGTTTCGGATGCTGATAATTCGTTTTTCCTTTCTTCCTTCTTTCTTCCTCTCGTTTTCTCCACTCGGGGAGATTCTTTTCACTTCTTAATCATATTGAGGTGAAGTGGCGAGGCAGTGTGAATCAGACTCGAAGACGTTCATCTCTTGGTCCTCGCCCTAACAGAGCGAGATAAAGAGAGAGAAAATCGAAGTTCAACGCGTGTTCTCTTCAACTCCTCGCTCGTCCCCTCCCAATTACAGCTCGAGATTCAATTAAACCCCCGTCCCAAGGAGTTGCCGATAGTCTCTCCCTCGATTTTACCCAGGCAAAGCTTTGACCGGACGATTAGTTGTTGCGATTAAGGCCGTAGTCTGGTCTAGAGCGAGATTTTTGACATCATTTCTAATGTACAATAACGTTTAAACCGTTGAAGTTGTCCTGATGAACATTTACACGTGCATTTATTGATCCTTAGAGAATACTTGTACATTCAAAAAAAAAATTATTTTAAATATTTTCATGTAGTTTTTTGCCTTGTTGCAACATGGTGCGCCGAAATCGGCGCCCACTCTGGACGATGTTGAATGCATCTGAAAAAAAATAAAAAATTTATATTTTCAATCTGTAAGAGTATTCTGAGCACTGGTAGCAGAATTGGTACTTAACAAAATTTTTTGACAAAATGGCGGCCTGTTGAACTTTCATTAATGATATTTCATTATTCGACGAGTTATAAAATGTCGGCAAAATTATTGTTCGACTCAATAAAAATTTTTTTTAAGTACCAATTCTGCTACCAGTGCTCAGAATACTCATACAGATTGAGAATATATATATTTTTTTTTTTTCAGATGCATACAACATCGTCCAGAGTGGGCGCCGATTTCGGCGCACCATGTTGTAACAAGGCAAAAAACTACATGAAAATATTTAAAATAATTTTTTTTTTAATGTATAAGTATTCTCTAAGGATCAATAAATACAGGTGTAAATTTTCATCAAGACAACTTCAACGGTTTAAACGTTATTGCACATTAGAAATGACGTCAAAAATCTCGCTCTAGACCAGACTACGGCCTTAAGGAGGGAAATAGGGTAAGACGGTTCAAAAAATCGATTTTTTTTTATTTCACAAATTGTTAGTAAAACTATTGAAAAATATGTTCCCAACATTTTTTATGAAACTTCCGACTCGTTCTATTGTTATAAGCCATTTTAAAGCGAGTAGCTCTCCTTCAGGCCCCGAGCGCGCGACGTGTTTCAAACGCGTTTTTCTGAAAACTTCATTATTTGAACTTCCGTACACGCTAGTTCGAAAAGTTTTCAACCAATTGTTTTGAAAATTGGCAGTTACTTTCTTCATAGTATTGCGCTCTATATGAACCTAAAATCGGAATATTATCATTACTTAAAATAATTTTTTTTTGCAAATAAAGTTGAAAAAAATGGCAAAAAATCATGTGTTTTTGTTTGGATCCCTGTAAAAAATTCAATTTTCTATTTTTGTGATAGCATGTAGGTTCATATAGAAGAGAGATGTATAATAAAAGTAAATTCCAACCTCGTTTGATTTCAGATGAAAATTGCGGCTTCCAGAATGTACGCAAAATGCTGAGTCGGATTGTGACCTGCAATATGGGGTCGGTAATATTTTCGGTGTTTTTCAAGGAAATTCTTCAAAAATTTTATAGTATATACTTAAATATATGTATAAAATATTCTCAAAGTTTCAATAAATTATATTCATTTTTTATACTATAAAAAAATTCATGAAAATCTCTGAGAAAACGCTGTCCTAACCCTATTTCCCCCCTTAACAAGCAACGGAGTCTCGTGTGAAATGGACCAGAGTATGATCGAAGGCGAACACAAATTTTTTGTTTGTCTCGTCATTCACGCTGCATCAACGGGAAAAAAATAATAATGGTTAAGGTAGTCTGGTAACTTCAGCCGATTTTCATGTCTTTTTTGGAGGGCGTTTTTTTTGTAGGAAAATAAAAATGAATCGTTTTGGATATTTAGGATATTTTTATTTACATATTAAAGATACACAAAAAAATGTTTTCGCAAAAATTTAATAGTTTATTATTATTATTGATCGAAGTTGGCACCTCGAAGTTGGCAGCCCGGGTCCTAACTGTTTTTCTACCAAACCGATTGCTTTCAAATTTTAACGGGCCACTCTACACACTTATACTTCTTGTCGGAACCACCGAGAAATTTTTTCACACCTAACTTTTTATTTTACAACCCCTTCTTTGCTAAAGTCCTTTTATTTTAGCAAAGAAGGGGTTGTAAAATAAAAAGTTAGGGGTGAAAAAATGTCTCGGTGGTTCCGACGAGAACTATAAGCGTGTAGAGTAGCCTGTTAAAATTTAAAAGCAATCGGTTCGGTAGAAAAAAAGTTAATAATAATAATAATAAACTATTAAATTTGTTCAAACTAATTTTTTTTTGTATTTTTAATATGTAATAATATGTAAAATCGGCTTAAGTTACCAGACTACTACCTTAATGGAAATGGCGTCTTTCGAGGAAAATTTTTCGTCAAGGATCAATGCAAAAAAAAAAACAAAAATTGAACAATTATTTGTAAAGATTTAAACGTTTTCTTCCTCATCGAGGAGGTTTTGTCGCGGTGCAAAAAAAATAAAATTAATACACGAGATTATTTTGTCAGGGAAGCGAAAAAAAAATTCTACAAAACAGAAACTTGCACAGTGTTTCGACATTATTTTATCTCGTTTGCAGAACTTCCTCTACGAGCGAGATAACGAGTAAGCGGCAATACACTTTTCTATTTTCCACGGTTTTATTTATTTTTTAAATATTACGTTTATCGTAGAGAGACGATCGTAGAGCGAGTTGCGAAAACGCGCATACGCGTTTTATTGACCTTGCGCATAATCGACGAGATTTGGTTGCTCGTCGCGAACACGAGAGGGTTTCCTCTCCGCCCCTCGCTCACTTCCTTACCGTCGCTACGCGAGTTCTTCCGCTCGTCATCGCGAAAGACGAGAGACAGGAGGACGCGCGGAGGAGAGCAATGGAGATGGAAAATCGTGAAGGTAGTAGTGTGGAGAATGATGAGAGACATACGACGACGAGAAAGTCTCGCGAAATTCTCGCCAGAGTGTGACGGAACGAAGGAACAAAAAAGAAGAAAAAAAAACATCACGATCGTACAAACTAATGTACAGCCGTTGTATGTATGTATAGGGACGGTACGGCGCAGAAGAGGACTTGAGAGAGAATTTTCCTTTCTTCGTTATGTATTTCCGTACTCGACGGGAGAAGGAGATGCGCCCATTGAGGGATATGGAAGACGAGGCGTGGGGGGGGGGGGGGGGTCTACGCGAACGACGCGATGACTCATATACACGATCGGTGGAGAGAAAGAGACCGGGGGAGAGATATGAATTATGTACAGTTTGCGCGACCGTGACGAGTGTCCCAGTCAGTAACCCTCGGGGGAATTCAATTTATCAAAAGAAAGAAAATCATAAATATCCATCGACGAGAAATAGTATCGTTAGGATTTACAAATCAGGATTGAACAAAAAAAAAAAACGTCAAGTTTAATCATTAAGTAATTTAGATTTTTTAAATGTTTCCCAATTTGTTACTGAAGTAGGAGTAAAAAATTTGGATTTGCACGTCATCATTTGTTTTGTTTTTTATCATTAATTATTATGTTTTTTTTTTAAAGGGGAATTTGCGAAAAAAGAAAAGTTATTTCAATTGTGATTTCTACCATGACAATTTGATGATCACCTAGGAAACATTAAAATATATCTAATGGCTGTCAAATACTTAAAGACTTTTTTTTTTCTTTTATTTGTCACGTTTATGGTCACTAGCAACAACGCGCTCGCTTCGCTCGCGCTTGAATGTTTCATATTTCGAACTTGTCCTTTAGATTAAGAATCAACTGCAAATTCTTATAGATACTTTTTCCCAAACGGCACAACGGATTTTGTCACCATACTGCAGTCGCTAAGATTATTTCGTCTCGATCGGTTGTCATTTCGTTAAATAGTACATAATTTATTATAAGGTTTTTAAATTAAGAGAATTAAGAGCATTGGGCGAGAGTCAATAATCTATTGAATCTTTGATCTTATTAAATCTTTGTATACCATAGATATTGTTTCATAGTGAACTAAATCGTGTTTGAATTACGCGCGCTTTACGACAACCAATCAGATTCACGATAAACTGGCTTCAAAATTCGATATATTTATCTCGCATATCGAGAGTTTCGTGAATCGAGTGCCATGTCTTTTTTAAGAAAGGAATAAATGGTACAAGTTCGTCGTTTAACCGGAACACTGGGATCTTAACCAAGGGCGTAAAAGAATTCGCTGATACTTCGTGGAAGTATCAGTGAATTCTTGCCGTGTGTGCGTGTGTGTGTGTGTATGTTGTGTGTGTTGTATATATATATAGTAAGTTCAGGGGGAATCCGCCTTGTCGAGAAAAAGCCGGACAACGAGTTTTGCCGGGGTCCGATGGCCGGTAAAAGGGGTTGGAAGGAGGAGTTGAACGACGGAAAGAGAGGAAAGAGGAGATATAGTACAAGACAGTTGGGAATCGCGTGCCGGTAGATCGGAGCGAAGAAACGCGAGCTTCCCAATCTCTCCACTCTCTCTCTCTCTCTCTTTGCTATCTCTTGGTCGTTTTTTTCATTCTTCGTTCGGAACGAGCGCGTGTTACTATCGGCGCGGAATTCGATCGGGTAATTTACACTAGTGTGTGTGTGTATGTGCGAGTGCCCGGGGGGGGAGGAGGCTGGGTCAGTATGTGGCACGAGAAAATAGTCCCTGACAATTGGCACGAATTATAAGGGGGAACCATTGGAGAAAATAAGATTCTTCATACTTCGTTTCACTCTCAACTCCCTAATTGTTTGGAAATTAAGGGAGAAATAGAAGATGGCGATATATATATATGTATAAAGATAATGTGACAAATAACGGGGGAGAAAAAAATATAGAGAAAAACATATGAAGTTAGAAAAATCTGGTCAGCCCCAATATTGGAATTTTTTTTTAAACCTCAACCCCGATATTGGAAATTAAAAAAAACTCTCAACCCCGATATTGGAATTTTTTTTAAACTCCTGACCCCGATATTGGAATTTTTTTTATTCTCAACCCCGATATTGGACATTTTGTAACTCTGAACCCCGATATTGGAAATTTTTTAATTATCAACCCCATTCGCGTTAACGTGAATTCTGCTAACCCCGATTTTGGCAACTCTATCCCGTTAACCCTGATCCTAAATTTTTTTTACAATGACAACCCCGATTTTCGAAATTTCAACGTCTCCCAACCCCGCTTATGGCAATTTCGATCCCGTTACGACGATTTTGTTAATTTCCGTATGTTCAATCGTTAATTCAAAAAATTTTATTTCGGTAACCCCGTTACCGACAATTTTAACCCTCTCAACCCCGATTCTGGCAACTTTTCGTTCAACATTCGCCTCTCGGACTAATGGCGCCACGCGCCGCAGAAATGGGGTTAGCCGGTCACGCGAATTTGACAGAAGCCCCCCGCCTACCGACGCCTTAACATCGTTACAAAGTAACACAAAAAAGTAACTAATAACTTTGTTACATTTTGAAAAATATAAGTTTATACGTCCCGCATATCCACGTGCAACGTTTTTTTTTTTAAACCGCCATCTTGCCTTTAACCGCAGAATGAGAGAGAAAGAGAGAATTTATTCTCGTTTTTATTTTTCAACTTCAAAGTGGTGTGTGGCAAAGAGAAAGAGAGAGAGAGAGCTGATTTCCGGAGCGGCGACGTTCCGTGAGACATCAGCCGCGCCACGCGGCCGGGGCCCCCACAGGGCGCCTAAAACGACGCATTTTTCTTCGTCTTCTTCGTATAAACCCTATCTCTTCCCCCCCCCAGCCGCTACTCGCTGAGAATTCAACAGGACTACCGAAGCGATGTGAAAAACACGCGTTAACGGACAAAGAAACATAATAACAATGATAATAAAGTTTAACGTCCGGGTGGACAAGTCGTCGGTAATTAGAAGCAACGACGATCAACTATTTAGCCAACAAAACTGCACGTACAACTATCAATGGACCTAAAAAAAAATTAGTATTTTGTTTGTTTGTTTCATACCTTTTGACTATCCCGCTAAGCCCCGATACGTCGAAACTTGGCCGCTTCGTTATAACTCTTGGCCTCTTCGTTCTTTCCCTCGTTGTATTTTCTCTGTCTCTTGCTCCTTTATTCCCGTACAATTCGTTACAGATCGAGCAACACGCACCGAAACAGCCCACACGAGCTTCGTTTCTTTTTTTCTCTTTCTCTTCTTTTTTACTCGTTAATCAGCGTGTTATCTCTGTCGCGCCCGCGCCTCGCCCGATGCCCGGCGATTATACTATTCTATATAGTATGTGTGTACCTATGTATATATATATATATATTATAATATATATATAATAACAGCGTATTCTCTTTATTACACTTAAAACTCCGTTTCGAGAGATAATCTTTCGTTTTTTCTTGTTCCCTCTCGTATATTAGCTGCTAAGTAATGGTTTCCGAGCTCTCGCGTCCGGCTCGTCACTGCACCGCCATGAGTTCATCGATGAGAGAGAAATCTTATGCTTTTTATCTCTCAGTTTTTTTTTTTTTTTTACGTTCGTAGTACAACACTGTCGCGCGCGCTGTTCTCACCGTGTAAAGAAGCAACGCACGTTATGTTACAAACCGCTGGTGCAACTACACGAAACAGCGATGTATATATGTGTATAGAGAGAGAGAGAGAGAGAAAGAGAGAACGATAGAGGCAGATTACGCGAGGAAAGGGTGGGGGAGATCGCGAGGCTTGAGGCACCGAACTCTGCGTGTGTCACACTTGCCGTTTTATTTCTTTCTTCGTTAAAACCTGCTCGTCTATAATACCGTGGCGTTTTTTTTTAACACACAAAATCTCGTTGAAAGGCTAACCGCCTTCTTCTCCTGAGACCGGGAGATACTCCGTTTTTTTTTCTTTTTTTTCACGTCCTGTCGTTCTGTCGTGTTGCGCCCGTTGTAGAAGTGCTTTAACCACTACCGACGCCTCCTATCGTACCTCTCTCTCTTTCCTCCGCTTCGAGATATACTTGTCGTTAATCTCACGACGTTTCACGAATGTGCTTCGAGTCCGGCGTGTATTACACATATATGTATGTATATATATGTATATTATATATATACGTATATATATATATATAGTATCACGTATCTTTTATTGCGAAAAAGAACTAAATCTTTGAATAGCTCCTTACTATCTCTGTCCGTACGTTTTTCTTTTGCTTCTCTCTCCTGCCCCCGTGTGTGTGTGTGTGTGTGTGGTAAAAGCCACCGCGACAGTGCACAGTTCTACCGTTATCTAGGGCGATGCCTCCAGATGCCTCTCGCTCACTGGGTTTGCCTCACTTCGGTCCGCCGAACTCTCGCCGAGCACGACCAGCGAGGATGCTAACTTGACGCCGGGCGTCGCCCCTCTCAGCCGCATACAGCGCCAACCGAATTTGCGGCCGTCAGTAACAACTATAACAAGCGCGCGAAGATTCGAATAAGTTTTTCGAATCTTCGCGTTAAGGGGGAGAAATAGGGTTAGGACAGCGTTTTCTCAATGATTTTCATGAATTTTTTTATAGTATAAAAAATTAATGTAATTTATTGAAACTTTGAGAATATTTTATACACATATTTAAGTATAAACCGATATTCCCAGTGCGAATTAAAAAAATTGGAGAAGACGCATTTTTTCCAAAATAAAACAGATAAAAAAATAGAACTCTTAAAAGTTTCTATATAGATTTTATGGAAATATTATTCTTTAATGATTCACAAATAAGCATTTTGTATAAACTTTCGTTTTCGATTTAGGATTCGATATCTCACGTAGGAAGCTCCAAGTGATTCCGTTGCACAAAACAAGATGGCGTCCTTTCTCGATCTTACCAGATGTATGTACATTCCATGCTCTTACAAACTCGTTGCGTCCTTTTGATTATTCAACTATAAACATGTCAGAATGCAGCGTTTTTTTGCTCTTCTCAAGTTTTCAAGTATTTCTCGCTGCGCATCGCGAACCGGTGCACACGTTGCATTTTGTTGCTTGTCGTTAGAGCGTTGCAATGTTGTAACAACAGGTATCAACGTAATGTTTTAAATTGCGAAACAATGACAATAATATCAAATTCTTTTCGACAATGGCGGGGAGAAATAACGAGTGAGCAGAGAAAATTTTTCCTGAATGTGTGTCAAAACGGCAGAGCCGAGGGAGTTACAAATTTTTTGCTGCAATCACACATTTTAGACCTTTGAACCCTACCTTGTGGATATATTCAAACGGCACGAATTATGGTTGACGCTGAATCGAGGATTTTGAGAACCGCGAGTCAGGCAGAAATTTTACGTTCACGTCAGCGTGACGATGAGTTTGTGAAGCAGCTCCGGGAGAGACTTTCGGATTTATCACACAGATTCGGTGGATACAAGACATTCTTGCACGTTTTACAATCCGACGTACCGCTGAAGCTCGTTTACTTCGTCGTCACATCGGGCTTTGGGAATCAGACACTCGGCGAGGAGTACACAGGAATTGTTCAGGTCAACTTGAACGCACGAAATGTACCTTCCACGAGCGTACGTAGTTTGAAGTTTTTCTCACTGAGTAACAAAGTTCTTGAGCACTGTTAACAAAAAAAAAAATTTCTTGTCCTTTCAACGTTCAGGCGCGGATTCTGGCGGCTCTGCTCGAATGTTTCGGCGAACAGGGTTTGATAAGATTGTTGGAGAGACTGAGAGTGTCGATAAACGATCCTCGCTGTAGTTTGAGGCCCCAAGCTATCGCGTTTCTCAACAAACTTATCTCCAGACTCAAAATTGGAATACCGCTGCTTGTTCTTGTTCACAAAGGGCTTTTTTATACTTTCGGACGTTATTACAGTTTAGGAAAGAGAATAGCGCGTGTGGATTACGCAAAGGTACAATTATTTTTGTTTGAAATATTTATCAAGGACGTTTAATGTACAGCTCCGATGTTCGATTCCATGTAAATTTATAGAATGAACAGTTTCGTAAATACCTCGGAGCTTTTCCAAAGGATCTTAAGCATTTATGAACGTTGGCAATTTAACAAAGTTTTCCCCCGTGAGAAATTAATAAAAAAAACAATAAGAGACTCACGTTATTCCTCTCGTCCACAAGAATTTTAACGGAATAAAAATTGTTAACTCCGCAAGGTAAACGGTGGAAGAACGTCGGACGGTGTGAGCTGGGGCTTGAGACTGCTCGGTGCTGCGACGCTCGCACAGTGCGCGCTTCGTCTCTGGCAAAGTTGTAAAATCGACGAAAATAACGATACTATCGCGGAATTGCCGGACAACAATCCGTCGAACAAGTGTCAATTGTGTCTCGACGCTTCGCCAACGACGGCAACGCCGTGCGGTCACCTGTTCTGTTGGAAATGTCTTGCCGATTGGTTGCGCGCTCGACCACAATGTCCACTTTGCCGTGAACGCGTCACATCCTCTCGTATCGTTTACCTCATGAATTTGTAACGATCAAAAATCCATCCAACACGTTCTGTACGAAATAAATTATCAACGTTATACCGTTTGAAATGTAAAAAAATAAAAAATAAACGACGCCAAAAAAAATAACAACGAGATTATATTGTCGTTATACCTCCATCGGCCGTGATTTTTTGTTTATTAATTTTCTTAGTTTTTCATGATGTTTGGTTTTTTTTTTTTTTTTGTAATTTTTCGTTCTATATAATCACGTTTTGAGCTTCGAATATATTCTTGCACAGGCATTCCTTGGTAATCGTCAATTCCCCGGTATATCTCACGATTATATACAAAAATATCAAGTTTATTACGTAACGGGCGTTCGAAACGTTTGCAAACGTGCCGGTACTTTTAACGAGGACGCTCTCACCAAGCGCTGTTTCTTCTGCTTCCTCTGTACCCCCCCCCCCCCCCCCCCCGACCCACTATCCTAAGTTAAACAATAATGTACATTTCGGTTTCGTGTCTCTTTCTCTCGTTGTTACAAGTTTTATAAAACTCTCAGTTGAATCGACGAATCAATAACAACAACGGTTATTCAGGAACGGATATTACATATACATTGATATCTCTAAGGTCACAATGATGTTCTTTGCGGCGTTATAATACCAACTTTTTCGGCAAAATTACCGAGCATCTGACTGAAACTAGCGGCCTCCGAATTGTCCTTCATCCGAAAGCCAATAGTGTGGGCGTAAGCGGTTGAAAACATTGCTCGCAATGAGTCTAACCTTTCGTCGCGATTTCTGAAAATTTAAAAGCAAAAAAAGAAAAGAGATTATCCATGATTGTCTTGCCAATGTTGGAGAAACAATTTTTCGTATATAACTTGAGAATAAATTTATCACAATGTCGTGCGAAAGGTTGATTGATTTTTTTCTGAACGATGGACAATTTACTATGTTGACATCTTCAAGGATGTGGAACGACCGTGTTCGCTATTTTGCGACGGTGAGGTCGATTGGAATAGAATGCATTGTTTTTTTTGCTAAGTGATTGATCGTAAGAGCTGAACACAGAAACATAAGATTGGAAGCGTTAGAAGATAAAAGTAGAACATTTTTAGTGCAAGATATTGGAATTGAGGAACGCTGACTGATTTTGTTCTTCTCAAATGATCTGTAAAATTTTATTTCTCAATATTTTCTGTTTTTCGCTTCATTGTAGTTTTCTTTTCTTACTTCGGCGTAGGAATTTCCTCGATAATAGTTGTGCTCGATTCCTGAGAGGTTTGACCGGTGCAAGAGCTGTAATTCGCTTTGCAGGAGAGTCCCGATGACGACAGGTACTCGGGTAGCCCACCGTTGGCGGTTGTCGAGCCGCGAAAACTGCCCGTACCCGAGACTATTTGCCAAGAGCCACCGGAAGACGTTGACTCGTTGCGCTGTCGTAAGCGTCCTGGCACTGGCACGGCTACGGGTGACGTTCTGTTTGCCGGTAACGGTGAACGCGAGCCATGACTACCGGCAACGTCTTTGTTCGATGTGTGAAACGACCAAGGGACTACGTTCCTGTTAAAAAAAAAAAAAAGAACAAATACAAAACTCCGATTCGATGTTGACCGAGGCTCTGCGACATATATTTTTTGTATTTTTACTTCCGCCAGTCCGTTGAAGGAGAGAATAAGGAAGAAGAAAAAAATGCGAAATTCTTGCTCACCCATTACTGTGACAATCGTCCTGAGCGTCGGCGGAAGAACATGGAAAAATTGCCGGTGGATTATTGTCCTGGCTGTCACGGCTGTTGTGACTGAACGAGCTGCAACAGCTGTTCAGACTGATGTTCGAGCTGACCGAGCTGTGAGTAACGACGGACTCGTTGTCGAACATAACATTGTCGAGATGCGAATCGCTGTCGTTGCGCAGTACCGGCTGTTTGGCACGTGGATGACGGGGATAAACGCTGTAATCGTCGCCCTCGAGATGTTTCAAAAAGTTGAAACAAAAGAAAAATATATCCTCGCCCTTGCTCACACGATCAGCGAGATCGTGACCGAACAGCATCCAATCGTAAGCTATCGTGAAATAGAGCATTTGACAGGGATTCAACGACGTGTGAATCGCTCCATCGGCCCAAAGACTTAGCCTTAACAGAGAAACGAACAGTGGCGTTCTGTCCCATCCTGGAAATATCATTCGAACAAACAATTAATAATGACCTAAAGTAATTAATCTAATTCAACTTGTTTTGTTATTTGTTTTTGTTTTTTTTTTCCCGTCAATGTACCCACCCGATATACAATGAATCAACATTCCGCTACTGCTGTCCGTGAGATATTTCAATATGAGCTTCATATAATTTTGGGTCAGCTGAATAAGATCCCAAACCTGATACTGTTCCCAATTTATACGCAATTGGGTCGATATTGGATCGTCGGGTACGCTTATCTGAGCGTCAACGTGTCCCTGTGACCAATCGAAAACGAGATCGGCCGCGAAATAATTGTTGTGACGAAATTCTTTGAAGAACTCGCAACCCGGATAAGGCAGTGACATTATCGTGAATTCCGAGTATCTCTTCTCCTTGTCGACTTTCTCCGACGATGTGACACTGAATATTGAAACAAAAAAAAGAAAAACAAGAGTTATCTCGGTTTTTTTAGGGAGTCTCGAAACGTTTGATGTTCAAAGAGGGAAAATTTTTCCAACATTGATCCGGAAAACTTTGATGAAAATATCTCATGAAATAACTCACTTCATTCCGAACTTGACTTTTTTCTTCTCGACCATGAAATCAATGATGTTACCGACATTGAGAGTCTTGAGTAGTTTTATATCCTGATTCCGTACTTTCCCGAACAATTGCCAATCGCTCGGACCGCTTGAATCACCGGCACTCGCCTCGTCGTCTTCCTCCATAACATTACCGGCTGTCTCGTTACCGGCGAACAAATAATCGAATCCCGATCTACCGTAGATCTCGGGACCGCCCGATAGAGTCGCGCTACGACATATGTGTCGACCCTTGTACAGTATAACGGGCAATGGAAATCTCGAACGACATCTCGCGTATCTCGCGCTTTTAATCAGATCCTTGAGCTTATTAGGATCGTACATGCTCTCGTAAATAGTCTCGGTTGTACGTGGCAGTGGCGGTGGTGTCTCGCATGATTGCGAATTTTTGTGCTTCTCGTACTCGAGTATGATAAGATGACTAGGATAATGAGCGCTAAGATCGCCACCGTTGTTGTTAATTATCGAATGTGTGTAATCGAGATCGGTAAGCAACAGGCACTGTTGCATTATGGCTTGACTCTGCGAACAATGGAATTTTATCAATATTCACAAACGACGTTTGCCCCGCGTCAAGGGAGATTATAACGAAATATTGAAGCGATTAAAAAGCTACGTAGTCAAATGATTGTTGAATTTTGTGAAAAAAAAATTGTTTTTTTTCAAACTTTCATAGATCATCCAAGCGTAAAGAGCTGTGGCTTCCGCAACATGTGTTCTTAGCGTACAAAACTATTAAAATTATATTATTTGCCAATGAAATCTTGCCAAATTCTCAAGAACTAGATTTTTATTTAATTTTTTCAAACAACGATTTGGATCGCTGGTCGTTAGTATTGAAAATACAAATGAACTTATTTTCTTTGTTTCAAGATACTGTCATCGATTCATCAATTCAGATTAATGATAAGGTGTTTAAAAGTATAAAATTTAACAAAAGTCTTTTGTTAACAGGGAAAACGTTTGAGTTGAGTTGAGAAAACAAAAACTAATGGATGTAGCATTTTGTTTTATTTGTTCTCGAGTACTCTGATCTCATTTTCTTTCGAGTACTCTCACAGAAAATCTCAGAATTTGCACAATTTTCAGCAAATTCCCCCGAGTACTAATCGATTTTATCGCATAGCCAGTTTTCCGGAAAGAAAAAAAAAAGGTAGTGGAGAAACAAAGACAGGCAATTACCGTATTATCAGAATCCTTGGCTCGGTAGGTATTTTTGGAGAAGTAAACGAGCAAGTTGTGCAGATCTTGAATATCGATGTCAGTCATAGTTGAGCTTGCTTCTTTGTTGGACAATGGAAAACAAGAAGATTATCGTTTTCTCCGGTGATAACTTTGAAAATTCCTTCCACGACGTAACACTGGATAGCGAATGTCGTCTTTTAACAACGTTAGAAACGATAGAAACGTCTTTTGATATTGAACGGGATATACGCAACGACAAATTTGTTGTTTTTTAGATTACGACATACAAAAGTACGCTCAAACGGCACACATAGTGCAAAATTATAACAAAATATAAATAAAATAAATAAGACAAAAAAACAAGACTACGCTGTACACTTGGCAGTAGAAACGCTCTTTGTAGACGCTTCGTCACTTTCCTCTCTTTTGATATTAAACTCTATTCACGATTATTCAATCAGAGTTTTGTTTCGACCGAGGCGATCGTAATTATTGCATTTTCTTGGACAATGTTCAACGCTCAAATCCACTTCGTGTGGAATATACTGTGAATTGCTATGATCCATCGACGGCCTGATTCCAACAGAGACTATCCGTCGGGGAAAGAACAATAAACGTCGAATAATTGACGTTCTATTGTGCTCGTTCAATAGCTAGGAGCAGAGTAATGAAAAACAATCTAATGATCGAAATATTCGACGATACATAGCGCGTTGATATTTTTTTTCATACTTAACATACATAACAGTCATGTTCCAAGTAATGATTGTGTACATTGACTCTTGAAACGAAACGTAAAAGAAAATAAATATATCTAAAATTGTGACAAACACACGTCTCGTTTACGTGGAAATTAAATCGTTCGCGTGGGTTTTTGTTTTTCCTTCACTTTGGCATAAAATTGCTTTCGCAACCGCAATATTTGTTTGTTCGTTGCTATAAATGCCCAATCTCCGTGGGTGTCGCAAATGTTTTTCGGCACGTTGTGACACGAGCGCGTGTAGGACAAAAACACTCCCCTCGGTGACGCTATAGCATTCAAGTTGTAGAAAGTCACGGGCGCGCGCGCGCTCGTTGCTCGCTCGTGTGACAAGCGACGAACATAACCTCACTTTACGAATGATCGCCGCGTGTATCCGCGGTTATGTGGCACACACGGGTCAAGAAAGCGAGATGACAAATTTTTTTTTCCTTCCTCACTTATTTTCACACGAAAACTCGAAAGAGAACATTGTGGGGATGGAAAATGAAGAGCTGTTTTATTAAATAAATCACGAATTATCGGTTAAAAATCGTTTTATAAGGAAATTCTCGGATTTTAGAGTGAAAAAACGAAACTCGTTGCTCGCAAAGGGGCAAGGTCGTTGAAACGAAAGAGAAAAAAAAACTACGAGCAGAAAATCGAACCTGCTCGTAGAACCCTTCGTTCCACGGGACTCGTAATTTCCTCTTTCTTTCACTACGAGGTCCGTGGGACCTCGTCTTCGAACTTTTTTCTTTTTCTTGGCTCGAACCCCAGTGCGACACGTCAATGACAGTTGTGCCCGTTTGTCCGATTGCCCGTACGAGGCATACTGCGCAGAGATAAAGAACGGAGAGGGAGCGACGAAAGAGCGAAAATGACATTGATGTTATCGTTACGGACAGATAGATGGCGCAACTCTGCACGACCGGGGAATAAGGGGTTCTGTCAGTCGGTAAGTTACCATCAAGAATTGGACAAAATGTAAGAGCACTGTATAGTGTGTTTTTCTGGCACTTTCAAGACGATCAGCGAGTCTTTCATTTGTTCAAAATGTACGCGGAAGTTTCTGCGACTAGAGTCGTCGGATAATATTCAGAGTTTTTTAATGAAGAAAAATTATTGTAAAGCTGCTCAATTTTTTATCAAAATTAATTATAACCACTTTTGCATAGTGCTTAATAGTTGCATGTTTAATCTCATTTGGTGATGTGAGAAAAACTACAATAATACAAAAATCCATTAAAATCAGCATAAAAAATTGTAGTACTTAAAAATGACGGAATTTATTTTAGAAAAATAAAGGCGAAACTTGTCGTATTCGAAAAAAAAGTAATCAAAGCATTTTGCTACGCGGTACAAGTTCATGTCTATATGTGTAGTAGACGTAGCACTGACTAGCCAGCAGCAACATGCGACGTATTGAGAATCCAATTGAATACAATATGGCGCACGAGTTTTCGAACTTTCTGTCAGGGCCCTTTGATCTTGCGAAAAAATCAGTAAGACGGCACGACTAAACATCGGATCAATCTAAAAAGTGTTTGAGAACGTTACCGAACATTCAGTGAGCATATTTAGATAATACGTTATAATTGGGATCGCGTTATTACTCCGTACAACGGCGGGGAAAAACAGCTGAGATGAGCCGGGGGCCGCGTCATTGTCAACAGGTAGTACACACGCGATGTACATTATTCCACCGACAACAAAGTTTTCCCGTTGTTCAGCATTAACACTTCCAGTTGTCGAGTACGAGGTCATGTCGGAGTTTAAGAAAACATTCTCCGAAAATATGTTCCTAACCTCTTTCTTCTTTCAGAGAAATATTTTCCTAAATTTCGACTTGAATTTATATTATTTCGTTCCAGTAATTTTGTACACAAATTATTTTAATAAAAAACATCTTGCTGATGTAAAATATTCAACATCGATGGAAAGTTTACACGCTCTTGCCGCAATGGTCAACAGAATTTTTCATCATAAACCCTTTTTTCCTTGCTTCGGCCACTTTTTATACAGAATTCTCTATGAAAAGTGTTTGTAGAAAAAAAAGTTTTTGATACACTGATCAATGGAAGTTTTCCGCTCATAGTCCGTGTTAGAAACTTTTCTTTCTTCGAACCTGTTTCGCACAAGTATAAATGACATGTATCGAAAGTATAATTTTCAGAGTTTAGATTTAACTAAGAATGTATTCAATTCTGTTGCTTTAGAAACTCAATCATTCTGCATAGGAAAATGATTCGGTTTGGATGCGGGCCAAAAGCTCACAAAAAGTACTATGGCGGAAAACTGAAATCAGAGTATGGGGTTCCAGAGAGCAGTGAGTCCTTTCTTTATCGTCCATAATACTGCACTGAGGTAAATAATCTACAGAATTACTGACGCTCGCCAAATAATCACAATCATATGGATAAAAGAGGTGTCATTATTCTCATTGTAAGTGGATATTATTTCCAATAATGAAGTGTGGTACAGTACGTACTGTACAGTACTTAGTATATACAATGATCTATTGTTGCTCTGAAACTATTATACATGTAACAAAATATTTTGTTAGTAAGATACTACCGTATTTGAAAAGAAGCGTGCCATAAAAATGTACTTCAGAACGAGACGAAAGGGTAACCGTTCTACCGATATCAGAGCGCAAAGTTCCAGAGAATGGTGAGTTATTTTTTTATCATCCATAATGCTGCACCGAGGTAAATAATCTACAGAATTACTGACGCTCGCCAAATAATCACAATCATATGGGTAAAAGAGGTGTAATTATTCTCATTGTAAGTGGATATTATTTCCAATAATGAAGTGTGGTACAGTAGGTAGTGTGCGGTACCTAGTAAATAGACATGTAGTCGGAAGTTCCTGCGACTTGAGTCGTTGGATAATATTCACAGTTTTTAAATCAAGAACAATTACCGTAAATCTGCTCAATTTTTTTCAAAAGTTAATAATAACCATTTTTGCATCGTGGTGATGTGGGAAAAACTACAATAATTTGAAAAATCATGAAAATCAGCATAAAAAAATGTTATTATTTAAAAATGTTATTATTTAAAAATGATAGAATTTATTTCACAAGGATAAAGCGAAAATTCTCGTCATCGAAAAAAATAAATAATCGAAGCATTTTCTTGACGCGGACAAGTTCATGGCTGTGTGTGTGATGAACACTGACCAGCGCAGCATTTCATGCGACGTATTGAGAATCCAATATGGCGCGCGAGTTCTCGAACTTTGTCAGGGCTCTTCGATTTTGCGACAAAAATGAATGAGACGACGCGAATAAACATCGGATCAAGTTAAAAAGTGTTTGAGAACGTTCCCGAACAGTCGGTGACCATATTTAGATAATAGATTATAATTGGGATCACATTATTACTACGTACGACTGCGGGGACAAACGGCCAAGAAGAGCCGGGGGCCGGGTCACTGTCAACAGGTAGTACACACGCGATGTACATTATTCCACTGAAAACAAAGTTTTTCCCGTTGTTCATCATTAACACTTCCTCATGTCGGAATTAAAAATAAAATATTCTCCGAAAATATGTTCCTAACCTCTTTCTTTTTTCAGA
Organism: Oxytorus armatus; assembly: GCA_958009045.1. Lineage (NCBI taxonomy): Eukaryota > Metazoa > Arthropoda > Insecta > Hymenoptera > Ichneumonidae > Oxytorus > Oxytorus armatus. The sequence continues at coordinate 15,448,757 of OY253752.1, forward strand.
AAATTATTTTTCCACAGTTCGACTTGAATTTATATTATTTCGTTCCAGTCATTTTTTTACACAAATTATTTTAACAAAAAATATCTCGCCGATGTAAGATATTCAACATCGATGGAAAGTTTACACGCTATTGCTGCGACTGTCAACAAGAATTTTTCATCATAAACCCTTTTTTCCTTTGGCCACTTTCCATACAAAATTCTCTATGAAAAGTGTTCGCAGAAAAAAAAAAGTTTTTGATGCACTGATCAATGGAGGTTTTCCGCTCATAGTCCATGTTAAAAACTTTTTTTTCTTCATACCTGTTTTGCACAAGTATAAATGGAATGTATCGAATGTACAATTTTGAGAGTTTGGATTCAAGTAAGAATGTATTCAATTCTATCGCTTTAGATACTCAATCACTCCGCATAAGACAATGATTCAGATTGGACGTGGGCCCAAAAGCTCATACAAAGTACTATGGCGGGAAACTGAAATCAGAGTTCAGAGTTCTGGAGAGCGGTGAGTCCTTTTCTTATGGTCCTTAATAATACATCGAGGCGAATAATCTACAGAATTACTGACGCTCGCCAAATAATCACATTCGTACGGATAAAAGAGGTGTCATTATTCCCATTGTAAGTGCATATTATTTCCAATAGTGACGTGTGGTACTGTAGGTACTGTACAGTACCTAGTATATACACAGTTCTATTTTTGCTCTGAAACTACAATTTTATACAGGTAAGAAAATATTTCCTATAGTTTCATTGTCTTATTAAGTTTTGGAAACTGTTTAGAAGTCTCCAATCGAGATAAATAATATATGTCATTAGACGAATGTGTTGTACATAACGAAGGTGTTTCTAAGTCGATTAACACATTGTATTCAACATTTTTGTAAAAAAAAAAGAATGAGCGAAATTAATACAGGATAACAGGGGTACGGTTACACTTTCATCTTTGTCTCAGCTACTTTTTTATGACATGATTGATTTCAAATACGATGGTATTTGGAATTTCGTGTTAATCGATCTAGAAACACTTTCGTTATGTACAATACATTCATCTAATGGCAAATATCATTTCTCTGTATTGGAGACTTTTAATCATACGATTTCAATGAATGCATTTTCAAAGTATCCCAAAAAGACCAAATTTTTTTATTTTGCAAAAAAGAATCAAACGAAACGTCCCAAACGAGAGATGGTCCGAAATGCTTTTCTGATCATGCAACAAAATACATTACATCAAAAGTTCTAAGAGGATTTATATTTTCTAAATGATTATTTTGTTTTGAAAAAAAAAATCTATGTACTGCAACTTTTTAGATTCGAATGAAAGTATTTGTTTACATGATCCTAGAACCACTTCTAACGAACGTTCATTTAGGGCTCTTCGATACGTTTATTTTTCCTAAAATAAAAAAATTAAACGACATTTTTTTTCCGGACTTTTAACCCAGCGATTACGAAATTCGAGATGGTAAAATGAAGAGTTCGCACTCGTACTCGCTCAGTCGGTATTTCGTATCCACTATCCTCTTCGACACCCTCTCGCTACTACCCGTCCATAACAATTTTAACTTACCGACTGCCGCCAGTCTTTGTCGGTATTTTACCAAATGAGCTCGTTCTTTTTAATGATCCAGAGTTCTGTCTTACGGGATATCAATAAATACATCTCGACTGACGATCAAATTGACGTACCGTGTGATAACGACATTGTCTTATTTTTAAAGAAATTAGACAAAATTATCTGTTGTAAAGTTAATTGAAACGTTAGAAAGAAGGCCCTCGAAGATTAAAGACTGTATACCCAGCGGAGTATATCAGTAAATCGTCATTTCTTTATAAATTATTGCACCCCGATAAAGATAAAAAGCAAGATATAGATTTAATCCGAGAAATGGGCAAAGGGGGAACGGCAATATCAATAAATTTGATTCGTATCAACGCGTATACTCGTTCCTTCCCCCTTTTCCTTTTTTTTTCTGCCTTCTCTGCACTAACTTCGGCGAGGGCAGAGCAAATTAAATTGTCCGCATTGCGCTATAAGGTCGTTCTCGTGGCTTAGACGAACCATTGACAAAAGGTCGGTTATCATCGAGCCTCAGAGGCTCCCTCGGGACTGACCATCGAACTCTCTGTTAATCCAAAATACATACGAACATTTGAGGAAACAAATTTTTGATGATAATCGTACACGGAGATTTACAAAAGCAAATTTTCCCAATATTTTTGGGAGAAGCAATTTTTTTGCCATTGTAATGAATTAACGTTAGTAGATTAAATGCCTGTGCTATCGTAAAATCGAAAAATAATTGACCGATAGCCATTGAAAGTTAAATTTTTTTTTCAATTTAATTGAACAATTTAATTTTTCTCATCTCCGAGTTAGTGTTCTTGCCCTTTTTACTGTTTTTTTTTTATACGTGGAATTTTTGAGTTTTTTTTTTCCAATCAAGGGGTGGAAATTCTGTTTCGATAGGAACGTAAAAACGATGTAGAACGATAAAATCCACTCTTTCGCGTCACTCTTTTCGAAACTTCGATACTTTGAAATTGTCCCATCCGCTCGTTTGATCCTTCTGTTCATTTTAAGTCTAATTTTTTGTGTTGTTAATATTTCAACATTACCCAAATAATCTTTACGGCGGGGGGGGGGGGGGGGGGGGTTGAAAAAATTCTTTGCTCAATTAACAATTTGGTGTAATTCACAAACGGTCGGTAGAAAATTTCTGAAAAAAAAACATTACATTAAATCCCATTGAGTAATGGTAAATTTTGGCAAATGTTCGACATTTTTTTCATTGCGGGCCACGATACTTTGTTTTTACGGTTAAAAAAGCAGTACGGAATATCCCATATTAATTGTTAGTTGAATAAAAATGCTGGTTCGTTCGAAAAGCTCGTCATGTAGCGGCATATGGTCGTGGTCTGCATTAACCGCACAGGGTGTTACAATATAGAGTTTACGACAAGTAAGACTTGTAACAAGGGTACATGAGGGACCGTATACAAGAGAAGGGTGGAGGGATACGCGAGAAGAGCTTAGCTACTGCTCGCCGATCCGTTTTTGTTTCGTCGCGATGGCAAAGCTGATTGCAAAAAAACAAACTGTTCTTGCACACCAAAAACATCGAGGATATTCAACGTGAATTTCTCGCTGTATACTCTCAACCTAAACCGTTTTTTCTCTCTCTCTCTCTCTATCTCTTTGCACCCGAATATCGCCGGAGCTTCTGGATTAGAATTATAATTAGACAGCTGCTCGTTCGGCTCCATGGCTACACGCTGTTTTACGAGTAACAGGTTGCTAAATAAGAAACAGTTTTCGAGGGGAAAACCCAACAAACCACAACTTTGGTACATCTCCGTACTTAACATCCGGTCCTGTTAGAACCTTACCGCGAAAAAAAGGCAACCCCACGTAAAATAAACGTTATTTTTCCACGAAACTTACCTCTCTCTCTCTCTCTCTCGTTTTCCAGGAACAAAATCATCGTTGGAACGTCAGTTTGATCGGTGGGACCAAAGTAGGACGAATCCGTTTGGTCTAATAGCTTTCGTAACGAGGAATTTAAGGTAGTAGTCTGGTAACTCGAGCCGATTTTCATGTCTTTTTTGGAGGGCGTTTTTTTGTAGGAAAATAAAAATGAATCGTTTTGGATGTTTAGGATGTTTTTATTTACATATTAGAGATACAAAAAAAAAATTTTTTGAAAAAATTTAATCGTTTATTATTATTATTATTATTATTGATCAAAGTTGGCACCTCGAAAAAAAAGCGCGTTGGTGGCCCCGGTGATTTTGTCTCTTGATGTTATCTGAAATAAAAAATTCTTGATAATTCTTAATCCACAGACATGTCATTCTGGTCGGAACTACTGAAGTTAAATTTCATCGATAAATAACAAAATGGCGGACTTTGGAAAAAAAAAGTCCTTTTATTTTAGCAAAGAAGGGGTTGCAAAATAAAAAGTTAGGGGTGAAAAAATTTCTCGGTAGTTCCGACGAGAACTATAAGTGTGTAGAGTAGCCTGTTAAAATTTGAAAGCAATCGGTTCGGTAGAAAAAAATTTAGGACCCGGGCTGCCAACTACGAGGTGCCAACTTCGATCAATAATAATAATAATAATAATAAACTATTAAATTTTTTCAAAAATTTTTTTTTTTGTATCGTTAATATGTAAATAAAAACATCCTAAATATCCAAAACGATTCATTTTTATTTTCATACAAAAAAATGCCCTCCAAAAAAGACATGGAAATCGGCTTAAGTTACCAGACTACTACCTTAAGCATCGGAGGATTATTCAGAGCCGATGTTACTCTCCGGACGAGGCTGTTGATGATATTGTTTATGAAACAGATGAATAAATCTACGAGATATACGCCGTGGTATATACGAACCCTTGAACTTCCCCCCCCCCCCCCCCACCCGACACGTTCGTTCCCGTTAATAATGTTTGTATTAATCGAGAAAAGTACAACACGAGAGGCTTTCAACCCGACCTCAGCTCTCTCTCTCTCTCTCGGTTCTCTCGCTGTTTATTAATTAAAACAACGAAAGCCATCCCCCCTACCGCCTCGTTCACAGTCGCCGTTAATTTGTTCGTTGCGATCATTTTCCAAAATTAGATCGAACATTTTTCCCCGCCCCCTTCACAAATATATCCAAACACTTTTGTCCCCGCGTCCCAACCTTTACATTCCGTGCTCGTACGAGCGAACATATACACACGCGACATATAGCATAACCGCGCGATAGCAATTAACCGAAAACATTTGCACTTTACGTTTTCGCGAATGGGCTTTCTCGTTTTCGCTTAACGCGTTAACGTGAAACTACCGTGTTGTGCGGAGGAAGTGAGAGAGGCCTCTTGCAAAACCGGCAAACGGAAGTGCATCCTCCCCTCTTCTTCGCCCTCTACCACCGAACACCTTTCCACGAAAACTACCCTCTCGGCTAAATGTACATTGTTTTCACATACATATGGATACATGCATATGTATCGTACATTTATATAAACAGCTGTATGCATGTACGTAGCTGTTTGTGTACTATTATTATAAACATATGTTTGTCTATGTACACGTTAGTGCTGTACACGTATAGTCCGTGGATGAGAAACCATGGATGGCAAACTCACTCTCTATCAAGAGGCCAAAGTTTCGTCGTTGTTCCTCTAACGGTTTTCTATATATATATATATACACACACACCCCTCGCATAGCGTTACAGTGTACAATCTTCTTCTCCCCTTCCGTTCAGATATCAAGTTCGTCGAAGATTCGAGAGATAGAACACGAGTGGTAATTCCGTCAGACCGATGATGGCAGAACGACGAGGGTATGACATTTTCTACAACCCCCGGAGAACATTCAACCCTCCCAACCCTCTACTATGGAATTTATCGGTCATATCGCGCTCTCTTTCTCTTCAACGTTCGCCTCTCGCGATTAAACTTTCTATCGCTTTAATTCCGATCTTTCGTACGACATAGTATCTCGCGTATGCATATACCGGCCCCACCCCTTGAGGACAAATCATAACAATTCAATTTAGCTGTCTATTTCTTTTTTAAGGTAGTAGTGTCGTAACTTAAGCCGATTTTCATGTCTTTTTTGGAGGGCGTTTTTTTGTAGGAAAATAAAAATGAATCGTTTTGGATATTTAGGATGTTTTTATTTACATATTAAAGGTACAAAAAAAAATTAGTTTGAAAAAATTTAATAGTTTATTATTATTATTATTATTGATCGAAGTTGGCACCTCGAAAAAAAGCGTGTGGGTGGCCCCGGTGATTTTGGCTCTTGATGTTATCTGAAGTAAAAAATTCTTGATAATTCTTAATCTATAGACATGTCATTGTGGTCGGAACTACTGAAGTTAAATTTCATGGATAAATAACAAAATGGCGGACTTTGGAAAAAAAAAGTTAAAAAAAAAAATCACTGGGGCCACCGCCGCGCTTTTTTTTCGAGGTGCCAACTTCGATCAATAATAATAATAATAATAAACTATTAAATTTTTTCAAACAAATTTTTTTTTGTATCTTTAATACGTAAATAAAAACATCCTAAATATCCAAAACGATTCATTTTTATTTTCCTACAAATAAACGCCTTCCAAAAAAGATATGGAAATCGGCTTAAGTTACCAGACTGCTACCTTAATCTAATGATTTTGTCAATTGATTCGATTAAAGACGATCGTATAAGCTTTTTGGATTGGTGTTTTCTTTTTTTTTGTCTATTTAGATGAAGTTTAAACAAAATTGGAATGATCAATTACAATAATTCTTAACAGTGTTGTTAGGAATAATTGATTTTCGGTAACATCATTTAAATTCCATTTTGTTTTTCACAAATTTCAACCGTATTGACGCGTTCGACGCTCGTTGGTTATTTCCAGAGACAAGATAAAAATTGAGCTTGAAGAGTTTTCGAAAATTTGTTCTAACGAGGGTTTAAGGGCGGGGTAAGGGTTTTCACTTTCAAAAAATCGAATTTTTTTTTGTCTTATCTTATTGTTTAACATTTCAAGAATATGTCCTTAAAATTTTAAACCGATCTAAGCAATATTCTTGAAGTTATTGCCGTATTAATCTCCTGGCCTCTAACAGCTGCGGGCGGTCGGGCTAGCAGTGCAGCTGTCGAACAGGTATACAGTTTATTAATTGCTATTGTGTATATAGTATATAGTTAATACTATACACTACAATATTTTAAAAGAAGAAACGAGCGAAGAAAGGAGCTGGAATCGATGATTCTGTGTAAGTTGGAAAAAAAAATGTTTTTCTTCACTTTTTTACTTCATAAACTTTAGACGCATTTTTCTCAAAACTACTTTTTCAAAGTCCGTGTTCACTGCCATTTGAAAACTACATGACCGATTCATTTCAAACTTTGTACACATTTTCTACATATAAAATACCGCCCCCCAACGTTTAGTTAAATTTTTTTTTTTTTATATTAAGGGTGTTTCCCACCCACAAAATGGCGGAATTTTTTGTGGAAAATAACAGTTGACACTTTAGATGGCCGCCAAAAATGTTTAAATGAAAAAAAAAATTATCAGAGAACGTTGGGGGGAAGATTTGATTATAATTTGACTAAATTTTCATGGTTTTTTATTTCCAGATAATTTCCGGCCGAGTTATAGTGAACACCGCAAATTGTTTTTTTTCCAAGACGTTCTGGGGGAAGCTCTGTTACGGGCTTATGTTTCAATATTTCTGCATGAAAAAATTACACAACATTGTCAAAAGTATGCTCAATAATGCACAAAAGGTTCGAATAAAATTGCTCAATCCATATTTGAGAAAAAAAATCGCAAAAAAAGTGTTTTTTTTAAGGCTGAAACCCTTACCCCTCCCTTAAGGGAATGAAAATCATCGCCGCGGTGATATTGCCATTATTTTTGAAACGGCATAAGGCTCGTTAAAGCGTAAATTATTGCTCTGTAGATCGAAATGAGTGATTTTCTCTCCGGCACCGGCGATCTTCAGAATCGGTGGAATGTCCATAATTCGATACCGCGCATAAACGCCAGTTGGTTAAATTTTAATAAGCAAAGTATGGCGTCGAGAATAACGATTCATTCTATAGTTATATGGCGGATATTACGTTATTAAGTGAAAATCGAGGATTATAAAGGCGAGCGAGAGAAAGAGGGATGAGAGGCGGTATACGAAATAATTTCATGGAATCGATAAACCATTTTTCTACCCAGCATTACATTATGGTTTCCCACAACATCGGAAAACTTTGTTCTCGCTTTTTACGGAAAAAAAAACAAACAAAAGATATATATAAATTACGAATAAGAGAGAGAGAGAGAGAGCGACAGAGGGGGGGAGAGAGCACCCTTTTTCTCCGGGTCTTCCGGAAGGCATAAATCGCTCGCTCGTTTTTCTTAGGTTTATATCACGCGGTATGTTACTCCGTATACACTATACGAGACTCTACTCGTGAGCTCTTTTTCTCCCCATTTTTTTTTTTCCAACACACGTCCATAGGAAACATGTATGTGTACACACATATTGTGTATTAATGTGTTGGTAACCGTACATTATATACTCTGGGCTTCGGGTTCTCTGGTCTTCTACCCCAACAGGGGCACTGGGGGTAGTAAACAGTATTTAAAAGTTGGACGAAATTACCGCGCCGGAAAGTAGGCACATAATGTGGGTTTCGTGTTCCGTGGCTTCTTATTCGTAATTAATTCGCGGACTGGGGCCAGAGGGGCGGAAGGGACGATTGCTGCGGCATGGACCGAACCGGGATGTTGGCTCCGGGCGTGTGCCGCAGAATTATATATACCACAGAAACAGAGAGAGAGAGATAGTACCATTTACCATTTTCTCTCTCTCTCTCTCTCTCTCTTTGGGTCCCTATGTTTCTCCGCGATCCTCTCTCGCCCGAACGACCACTGTGCCATTGCCCGAGAATAATCTCCCCCACCGCTCGATGGCCAAACCGGCCAATAGGAACGTTGACGCTAGGTCCTACCGGGGAATTTTCCCTTGGGACAAAACGTGCGCGACCCTACAACGTAATGGGGAGTAAGCAAACTTGCGCGACGTACCCTCTGTATCGCCGGTCCAGGCGAACCCCGGTACACACAACCACCCCCCTCCCTCTATATCGCTCTTTTAGTTAACCTGGCATCCACCGAGAGATCCGAACGTACAAGAGACTATCACACACACACACACACACACACACACACACACACACACGCACACATCCCAAGACCGTATACAAACTATAATTGTTCCGCTGTGTTAATTTCAAGGCCAACTGTTGTACGACAATTAAAACGTTGTTTCTACGAAACTTTGCGTATCGCGAAGACCGCGCCCCCCCCCCCCCCCCCCCCCAGCAGACCGGGGAAAAATGCATCCGGCAATGCTCGTGGGAGATTTCGTGGATTACCGCAACTATCCACGTTTCAATAATAATAAAAAAAAAAACAAAATCTCTTTTTAAACTCACTTTAATTACGAAAGCGTTTCGCGAGATTTATCGTCCTACTCCCGAACAAGATCGATGTTTTCCTTTTGTTTTGTCCACGAAACAATAAACGTCACGTCGCGATTTTATGACGAATCTGTGTGTATGGGTGTTTTTTTTTCTTCTTTCTTTCTCTGGTTCTCCTTAAAAAGTCGTCTTGCGAGTCAATCGGGCGGAAGTAGTGCCGGCGATTTGTTTCTGATTCGGTTTGACTTTTACTCGCGCGTTCGTACGTCAATATAATATATCTTTACGTCACTCTATGGGATTTCTTATCCGACTTATATTACCTCTATTGGGTGGACCTGTACGATCAGCTTGATGAAAAACAAGGGAAACGGGAGGGGAGGGTGGCGGTGGCGCGGATCAAGAGAGAGAAGCTCATAAAAAGTACACGTTTCCGTAAAAATCTCTGTATCGGTGCTGCATCGTAAATTCACTTGGGTATATACACATTTACTCTTGTACGCTGTGATGCATTGGAAACAGGGTGTTCCAAAACTAGCACGTCAGAGTGACACGGGCATTAGATTGGCTCCGGACTTGGAATAAAGAAATATGACCTCAGTAAAAGTGTAATGGTTATTAAGAAAAATCGTCTTTTTTTAATTTTCAGAAAATCGCCACCTGGTACTTGTTCTTCCGCTGTCATCGCTGTGAATTACTTTGGGTTTGAACAAAAGGCACTAAAGCGGACGAAGTGGTGTGAAAATAGCACGTCTTCGTGAACGTGTACCCACGGAGATGTGTCGGTGTTTAGCATCGAGGGTAACAATCGAAAATCTAATAATTGTGCGAATAATCGTAGATGGCGATATATTGAACGTCTATTGACGATATAATGACGCGTGAACCTACGTGGTCGAATTCCTTGCCTCGCACTCTCTCGGTGACCGAGCTCGAAAACGGTTAAGTAGTATCGTGAGCAAGTGTGTGTGTGCGGGTAGCGCCCGTGACAATTACAATTTATATATCAGCTAGTATCACCGCTACGCAAGAAAAATTGTATTCCGAGAGAGGTAAGGCAGTATATTTATGCAAGGAATCTTGAGTGTATTAACAAAGAGTATGATGTAGTGTGTTTTAGATATAGCGAAATCGCCGATCGCAGATTAAAGGCTCCTCGAATACTATCTAACGCCGATCATTCTCAGCACACCGAAATTTTGAGAAAGACGACCAACTACAAAAAGATAAGCGATATAAAGTTAAAATATTCTAAATGGATGAGAGTGTGCGTGCGTTTATCGTTTAAAATAAAAGGTGTACATTCATATGAAAATATATTTCACTGGTTTATATGAAATAATCGTAGAATAAATTTGAAGTAATAATACGTATCGTCCTAAGTGAAAAACAGTATTGTTACAGTGGGTACCCAAGGTGGTAAGCAAACTGGTTTTAAGAAGATAGACAAAATTAGTACCTTTGTGGGAGTATAAGGAAACAATAAATAATAATATTTAATGATTTATTTCATTTTTACAACATGTGTTCAAATTGTCTAACTACAATACTAATACATAAACGGCACATGTTTTAGGAAAAATATACGAATAAATCCAAAGTAATTTATAGCAATGGTAGCGGAATAACAAGTATTTGGTAGCGATTTTCCAAAAGATCAAGAAAGACGATTCTTCTCGAAAACCATTAGAATTTTACTGAGGTCATATTTGTTTGGTTTTGCTTGGTTTTGTTGCTAGTTTTGGGACACCCTGTATATATATGTACATAGAAACTGTGTTCTATATCAGACTAAATTTATGTTTTTGTGTGTGTATGTGTGTGATAGGTACACATACCGATAAATATCAGGCAAGCAATGAGAGACGTGTGCGATTTCGCGAGATTTTTACGATCTCGTCATTTGGCCCCTGGATCGAAGCGTCTCTCGACGTCGTCTCGCTTCCGACACGTCGAGGAAACTCGAAATCACAGTTTTTCCCTCCCGCGGTACTTCGATTGGCAATTATTTTTCATTATACGTTCGTACAATTCTGCTGCCCGTTTATCCGTCACTATATGTTCGCTTTATATCTGCTCGATGATATCGCGAAAATACGCATTCCCATGTGACTGTCGGACATTTCATCCTACATCACACCACCCACAACAGTAATATTTGGAGATTCGTTAAGGGCGGAAATAGGGTTAGGACAGCGTTTTCTCAATGATTTTCATGAATTTTTTTATAGTATAAAAAATGAATATAATTTATTGAAACTTTGAGAATATTTTAGACATATATTTAAGTATATACTATAAAATTTTTGAAGAATTTCCTTGAAAAACACCGACGATATTAGCGACCCCATATTACAGGTCACAATCAGACTCAGCATTTTGCGTACATTCTGGAAGCCGCAATTTTCATCTGAAATCAAACGAGGTTGAAATTTACTTTTATTATATGTCTCTCTTCTATATGAACCTAAATGCTATCAACAAAATAGAAAATTGAATTTTTTACAGGGGTCAAAACAAAAAAGCATGATTTTTTGCCATTTTTTACAACTTTATTTGCAAAAAAAAAATTATTTTAAATAATGATAATATTCTGATTTTAGGTTCATATAGAGCGCAATACTATGAAGAAAGTAATTGCCAATTTTCAAAACGATTGGTTGAAAACTTTTTAAACTAGCGTGTACGCTGGTTCAAAAAAATTCGTTTTCAGAAAAACGCGTTTGAAAAAATAGTACCAAGAAAAACAAGTAATATGGGGTCGCTAATATCTTCGGTGTTTTTTCAAGGAAATTCTTCAAAAAATTCTTCAAAATTTTATAGTATATACTTAAATATATGTATAAAATATTCTCAAAGTTTCAATAAATTATATTCATTTTTTATACTATAAAAAAATTCATGATAATCATTAAGAGAACGCTGTCCTAACCGTATTTCCCCCCTTAATGGCTTATAACAATAGAACGAGTCGGAATTTTCATTTAAAATTTTGGGAACATATTTTTCAATAGTTTTACTAACAGTTTATGAAATAAAAAAAAAATCGATTTTTTGAACCGTCTAACCCTATTTCCTCCCTTAAGTAAATTTGAAAAAGAGTTTAACCTTTTGTCAATATTTTTCGTTCACGACTCGGTGGGAATTTTAACGCGCCATTCAATGGGAAATATCGCGATCATTAGTATTCGAAGATTCTTGTTCATTGTGGATCTTTTTTTAATTCGATTTACTCAACATTTTGTATGTTTGACAAATTTTTCCGAAATTTTATTTTATTTTCTCGTGGTGCGATTATATTTTACATTCTGAGATGTGGAATTGACAGAACGTTATATTTATGGGAAGCGAGAGATGGCTTATTGAGTAGGGACACCTTAAAGTTTACGTAGAATCGACAGATAAAAAAGTTTAGAATTTTGGCAATTTTTTTTGTAAATTTACCCCTTTTAGACATTTCTTTTAGCACACGTCAAAGATCGCTCATTGAGACCACGATATGTATTAGTTTTAAGAGAACGCGATCGATAAATGTGATTATCTTAAAAATTCATCTTTAACACGCCCCGTTTACCGATTACTCAAAGTGATGAGAAATGAGAATCAGAAAACAAAAAGTTTACGATCCATCTCGTAGAAATCTCGCGCGGAAGCTGCGAGCTCAATCGACTTTTTTTTTTTCTTCTTTCTTCTCTTTCTCCTCTTTAGTACAGCATCAGGATGCGCGAAGGAAAATTCTCTCGGAGAGCGTGTAACGATTCCACAAATTCTCGTCAAGATTTGTTCGCGATTCGTGCGCTCTGTAGAGTCGTGGGGGAAAAAAAAAAAAAAAAAAAAACTGAGAACGATTTGTGGTTGAATATCGAGCAATTTTTTTTTATCCGCGAACCGAGATCCCCGACGGGGTAGGAGGATTGATGGGGGATCGCTCGAATGCAAATTTTCATATTCTCGTGAAAAATAAATGTTTTCGCTCGACGAGCAAAACTTCTACTTGTTTAAAATGATTTTTCTTGAATCGTTGATTGTTTTTTTTTATTTGTTATTTCTGCCTATATATTATTATTACGAAGTTAAAAGTTTGTACAGGATATTATTAATGATCGAGAGGATTATCAATTAATTGCTGGAGTATTTTTGAACGTCAATTAACGTTGAAAATAATAGCAATTATTATCATTATTATTGCTATTATTATATTGTGATTGAAAAGCTCTTTTCGCAACGATAATAAAAATAAACGGACGTTTATTTTTCATTATATCGTTATCAAAAGGACGTTTTAATCACAATACAATAATAGCAATAATAATGATAATAATCGCCTAACGAAGTTTCAATTTGGATATTAGCCTCTGGTGATCAAAATTGTATATATTTTCGAGTGCCTTGCGGGTTCATGTTTCATATTAGTATAGAAAATAACGTTCGAAGTCGAAAAATCATCTGCACTATACACGACAAACCTCCCCTCATATCGCGTGTAATAATATTAATACGAAAGCTCACTGTGCGTTATCGGTTGAGGAAAATTGCAATTGTCCGCTTGCCCCAACGATACTCCCTCTACACATTCGCAGTTTCGTTTAATTAACGGCGCAATCGGGTTGTATAACCATCCATGAACGATCATTGTTTGGAAACGGTGAAACAAAGGAATGCTCGATTCTGCGCCATCCATCGTAACTGCTCAATTCTTTCGGGCGTTACCGATTATATTGGTTGTGTTGTAAATTCTATAAACGGGTGCTGTGACTGACAAGGAAAGTACCCGAGGTGTCCCCCACCGATTTTGTTGAAACTCATGTATGTTATAGAGCATTAAAAACTAAGCGACACGTATTTTTTTTATCGGCGGAAAAACGGTTTCAAGGGGTGAAAACGGTGAATCATTAATTTTCGCTTAATGAGAAGAGTTCGTATCGGCAAACACATTCGGAATGACAAAGAGACAACTGGAATGTAAAAACTCAAATAGGGGTAGCTTACCCTATTAAAAGTGTTTTCTTGCACAAATACAAAAATACGTCAACTTTAATCGTCAATTTTTCGCGTTTCTTCCATTGATTTTTTGAGTTTCCGACGAAAACTCGGTCTTATTCGTAATCAGTGGAAAATTTCCGATCGAATAGGGTGTCGAAACATTGAAAAAAAAAAAAAAAAATTTTGTTTTCATTCTTTACCCACCTTTTCAGAAACCTAAAAATGTCGAAATTTCAAATGGTCATAACTTGGCTCCCGTTTCATCGATTTTGGGTTTTGACGGGGGTTTTCAAAACGTCTCGAGTAGACTTAAAGAATGCATTTTGGATCATCCCGATATCTCAATTATTGTAGCCGTGAGAGCATGTTGAAAATCGGCGAAAAAATGAGAAGGGGTATGTATGGAAAAATTCGCAAAAATCGATAGTCCAACTTTGAAAATCTATGAAAAATCGAAAAAAAATCGTAGCTCAATAAACGAAGCGGGATTTTAAAGGTTGAACGGTTACGAAAAGAATGAGCACAGAGTGGGGTTTCAACTCCATCGGGAAGCAACGTTACAGCGATTTTAGTGAAGCCACTTCTGTTTGGCCGAAATGCAAAAAAATTTTGAATTCTTTAATTTCCTTTTAGGACGCTATATCGATGTATTTTGACTCGCTGATTACTAATTCAGTAGCCATTTCTCTGAGAAACTGGAAATTTCATTGAAAATAGTCCAAAAAGTGATTTTTTTTCGATTTTCGCGTTTCTCCCATTGATTTTTTGAGTTTTCGATAAAAACACGGTGTTAATCAGTGGAAATTTTCCGATCGAATACGGTATCGCAACATTGAAAAAATGAAATAAAATAATTATTTTTTCCTTCATTGCCCACCTTTTCGGAAACTTAAAAATGTCGAAATTTCAAATGGTCATAACTTGGCTCCCGTTTCATCGATTTTGGGTTTTGACGGGGGTTTTCAAAACGTCTCGAGTAGACTTAAAGAATGCATTTTGGATCATCCCGATATCTCAATTATTGTAGCCGTGAGAGCATGTTGAAAATCGGCGAAAAAAATGAGAAGGGGTATGTATGGAAAAATTCGCAAAAATCGATAGTCCAACTTTGAAAATCTATGAAAAATCGAAAAAAAATCGTAGCTCAATAAACGAAGCGGGATTTTAAAGGTTGAACGGTTACGAAAAGAATGAGCACAGAGTGGGGTTTCAACTCCATCGGGAAGCAACGTTACAGCGATTTTAGTGAAGCCACTTCTGTTTGGCCGAAATGCAAAAAAATTTTGAATTCTTTAATTTCCTTTTATGACGCTATATCGATGTATTTTGACTCGCTGATTACTAATTCAGTAGCCATTTCTCTGAGAAACTGGAAATTTCATTGAAAATAGTCCAAAAAGTGATTTTTTTTCGATTTTCGCGTTTCTCCCATTGATTTTTTGAGTTTTCGATAAAAACACGGTGTTAATCAGTGGAAATTTTCCGATCGAATACGGTATCGCAACATTGAAAAAACAAAATAAAATAATTATTTTTTCCTTCTTTGCCCACCTTTTCGGAAACTTAAAAATGTCGGAATTTCAAATGGTCATAACTTGGCTCCCGTTTCATCGATGTTGGGTTTTGACGGGGGTTTTCAAAACGTCTCCAGTAGACTTACAAGGAAAGTACCCGAGGTGTCCCCCCTCCGATTTTGTTGAAACTCGTGGGTGTTATAGAGCATAATTTTCAATGCTCTATAACATACATGAGTTTGAACAAAATCGAAGGGGGACACCTCGGGTACTTTCCTCGTGAGTGAAGAACTGGCGATAAAAATTGTCCGTGATAGTAGTGCCGCCATTGTTGTTTTTGTTATTTTTATTATTTTCTTTTATTGGCATACCGTGCGAAGAGAAGATAGAGGGACGATTGTTCGTGGAAAAACCGAAATGGACTCTTGACCGGGGCCAAGTCTCGTGAACTCGCTCCGACTCCACTGGGATATAGAGCTCGAGTAGGAAAATAAAAAAGAGAAGAGAAAAACGAACACATTTTCCCGCGAGAAGACGGGGCGGGAGGTATATAAGTGCGCGGGAGAGCCACGAAGGAAGAACATTTTCTCTCGATCTCTCACTCGCTCAATAGTTTTCTCGCTCCCTCACTCGGCGATGCGCGACAATAAGAGCTTCTCTGGTGACTCTCAAGGAACTTGCTGACTTGTCCCGATTTAGGAGATCGCATCGTTGCACTTTGTTCGTCAAATTCCGTACACGTTAATTCCCAATTAAAAATAAAGGATTTTCAGGCAGTAGGAAAAACAAAGGAAAATTTGGTAGATCAGGAAATTGCATATGATTCTTACGTGAAAATAATCGTAACGTTGAAAAGCCATTGAAAGGATGTTGTACTTTCTGGAAGTTGCCCAGTAGGACATTAAAAAAAAATTAATTACCGTCCACAACAAACGCTTAAGGGATATGGCCACGGTAGCGGGTATAAAATCATGCGCACATTTAACAATTTTTTTTGTATGAAAAAATGATTCATTTATAAAACTAATTACACATCTATTTAGTATAAATATCAAGGTAATAAAAAATATTTTTTTTTGTTATACAAAATGGCCGACTAGTATTTGCTTTTGGTATGTTTTTTTTCGGGTGTGCCATTTAGCATCCACAATTTTTGACCTAGATAAAAAAAAAAATTGTCGTTAATCTACATCAGAATACCTAGAAAATATTGTTTTATTCGAATATTGTAGGCGTTTGAACTTAAGGGGGGAAATAGGGTTAGGACAGCGTTTTCTCAATGATTTTCATCAATTTTTTTATAGTATAAAAATTGAATATAATTTATTGAAACTTTGAGAATATTTTATACATCTATTTAAGTATATACTATAAAATTTTTGAAGAATTTCCTTGAAAAAAACCGCAGATATTAGCGACCCCATATTGCAGGTCACAATCAGACTCAGCATTTTGCGTACATTCTTGAAGCCGCAATTTTCATCTGAAATCAAACGAGGTTGGAATTTACTTTTATTATATGTCTCTCTTCTATATGAACCTAAAAGCTATCAAAAAAATAGAAAATTGAATTTTTGACAGGGTTCAAAAGAAAAAAGCATGATTTTTTGCCATTTTTCCAACTTTATTTGCAAAAAAAAATTATTTCAAATAATGATAATATTCCGATTTTAGGTTCATATAGAGCGCAATACTATGAAGAAAGTAACTGCCAATTTTCAAAACGATAGGTTGAAAACTTTCCAAACTAGCGTGTACGCAAGTTAAAAAAAAGTCGTTTTCAGAAAAACGCGTTTGAAAAAATAGTGACCGCTCGGTTATACACGTGGCGCGCTCGGGGCCTGAAGGAGAGCTACTCACTTTAATGGCTTATAACGATAGAACGAGTCGAAATTTTAATTTAAAATTTTGGGAACATATTTTTCAATAGTTTTACTAACAATTTATGAAATAAAAAAAAATTCGATTTTTTGAACCGTCTAACCCTATTTCCGCCCTTAAGGGATCATACGCAGTTGGAAATTTCAAAAAATCGCTGTTTCTTATTGCATTTTCGGAATGTACATATATTTGAGTATATTCTCTGAAAATTTCAAATCGATCCGGCAAATATTTTCGGAGACACATGCATATTTGTAAGGATTTTTAACGATCTGTAAACGACTTTTGAAACTTTGAACGCGTTTTTCTCAAAACGGTGTTTTCAAAGTCGCTGAGCACGATTTCTCAAAAAACGGTTCAACCGATCGGTCTGCAATTTTAACACAACCTTCTCAGAAATATCCTTCAGGTATTGATCGGAGGAATAAGATTTCCAATAATTATTTCTATTTTTTTTAAAACAAATCAACGAAAAAATTTGGTCGAAAATTGGAATTTTTTGTTTTTGGAGCCGCCATTTTGTCAAAAATCATAATTTTGATTATCCCTTCGATCAATACCTAGATTTATCTATCCACTAATAGAATCTTTTTAATTTTTTTATTTTGGATAATCCAATCCGGAGATATCGTGTTCACCGTCAGACACCTTTTTTTAGAGGAGCTCCCGGAGATCGGCTATAGCAGCTTTAAAAATCATTATTTTACCAAATAAAAAATATGAAAATGAAGTTAAAAGTTACTACAATACGTATGTAAATTTTTAAATAAAAATGTCCTTCCAGGAAAAATTCATGAAGAATCGCCCTTTTTCGATCTCCTGACTGCGTATAACTTAAAAGGTGAATTTCCAGTGAAAACATTTCGTATAAAAATGCTCATAAAATGAAAAGTTTTTAATTAATCAGAAATTCCGTACGTACTTCTCTGCGAAATGCAATTAGAAACATAATTTTTGAATTTGAAGTCAATCGGGTAAAAATTGTCGAAGTTATTTGTCACGCGGCGCGCTCGGGTACTGTATGGCCGTGCCAGAGGTAGGCTTACGTTATACGCTCAAAGTCCGTGAAAAAAAATACTAACTACTACCTTGACTTAACTTATTTTTTTGATGATAAAGCATCGTTTATGCAAAAAAAAACATTGATTTTTTGAATATTCTACCGTGGCTACATTCCTTAAGAGCCAGTGACACTTGTCGTTTCTCAAATGATCCACTTTGAGCGTGATCCATCGATCGGCGTCTCCTTCCCAGTCTCTACCTTCAATTATCCGCACACTCATTGCATGAATCTCTTTCGAAACATTTTTCGAATTTAATCCAAGCAATAACAACAATTCCAAGTCTCGTTGAATGCGCGTACATAAATAACATTTCGCTTTATTAAAAAACAAGAAAAAAATTGAAAAAAAACAACATTTTATCACCGACACCGACTTGCCATTGTCGACAATTAGATCGACTTCAAGAAGCTCGTTGCGATATTGTGAAAATGGTCTAGCGTAGGGATTTTCTTTGTCGAAGAAGGAAAAATATGAGAGGAACATACGAGAAAAGGATATGCCACGGTAAAAGTGAAAGAGTTATGAAGAGAGAAATTTCCCTTCGTATCTGTCGAGAGCGTTGAAAGGATCCGTCAGCGGATGGCGCGTACAAAGAAAAGCTCTTTCTTCTTTTCTCGTCCCTGCCTCTCTTCCCCCCCGCTCCTGGTTACCTCGACGCTTTATACTACCGCGAGTTCGTCCGTACGACTTTTTACTCGGGCGTTACATGTACCGCGCGTATGCATTCTCGGCGGTGGGGGGTTTCGAGAGATCACGTGCCCATAGCTCTTTTTTCGTTGCTATAGAACGAACCCGTTCGGACGAACATCAGTCCCGATACCCGTAAGCCCGCAGGTCCGTAGGTAAACTCGGCCTGAAAAGGCTCCGGGCGTTTGTACGTGCGAGTTCGTCCTCCTTCCTTCCTTCCCGATCCTTTCGGGTGAGCGCAAAAGGGACGGCGATACGCGCGAAAAAGGGAACAGCGTAACAAACGGACGGTGTGCAACGTCCATGAAAAAGCAAACTTTCGACCCCGTTCGTGGAATTTTCGTGTCAAGATGGAGGCGGCACACTCGAGTATGCTTTGTTGATACGCCGGGCTTTTGGACGGTTTTCAGGCTTCAGTGTAAAAATTGCACACGCAGAGGTGATCTTCCGTTTACGGTGATGTTGCAAAGAGCTTGTTTACATACGCGCATCATTTTCCCTTTTTTCTTTAGTATATCAATAAAAACCTCGACTCCTTTCTCAGATAAATCGTATCGCGCGGGATATAAGTGAAGGAAGGATGCGTCGAATAAAATATTTAATTCCGATCGATTTTTCATTTTGTTTAAATCGAATTTTTGCACTTAAACAAACTGTACTTTGTCTCACGCAAGTTCAATCATTGTTTATTTGACATTTTTCGTCCCTTCCTTCAATTACCAAATGCACCGATCTCTTTGGTCTTTTACAAGCTGACAGATATTTCGAAAATATTCGTAGTTGAAGATATTTTGTCGCATACGAATTTACGAGTTTGATGAAAAAAAAAAAAAAAATCAAAAAAATTACATTTGTAATGAGAAAAATATCAGGTGCCCGACGTCTTTTCGTGACACGTGAATTTTTGCAACGACCCAATGAATGTGTTTAAAACGGGCATCGGAAATGCAAATTTTCGTCTGTTAATTACGAACTTTTTTGCTTCGTTAGGAGTCGCGAAAATTCACGGTTGAATTTTCCCAGTTTGGAGGCTGTGATGTGTTCCTAGATACACATACACACACACACGCATATGCATATGTAGATCGAATGGATCACGGGTGGTTTGTTTGCCGAAGGAAATTCGTAGGATTGTATGACCAGACTGCTGGCTTACGGTCTGGGTTCGTGACCCTTTTACTCGAGGGCATTGCGAATTATACACTCCGACACGGCGAATTAACTTCCACCTAAACTGGTCCACGTTCATATTCTATACATATAGCTTCTCGATTATCGTGGACAGTCTCGAGTGTGTACTTTGATAACTCGTATCGACAGTTCTACGAGAATTGTTTCGGGTATAACGTGCACTTATTGTTAAACACACGGAATGAACACAAAACTGCAACCGTTACTCTTGCACGAAAGCTGGTAAAATAAAAAAAAAAAAAAGAAAAAAAAAGAAAAATAACTGTCGGGCGGTACGGGTATTGCCGTTAGGTATTTAGGTTATAGGTACGGGTTTTATATACATATATGTAATATGTTAACCATACATATATCTTACGGTGTACCGACTCACGTGTATACCACACTGCATCATTCTCACCCGGTGTACAGGGGCCACTGTTATAGATAAAGTTACGTACTACTCTCGTTACCATCACTACAACTATTTCTATGTTGCTTTACCGCCTATATACATATACGAGGTCTGTTCAAAAAGTATCGCGAATTTTGAATTTCCGCGGGCTACATATATTCGATTTTCGATTTTTTTGTGGCGTTAGGTTGGTACTCATGTCCCTCACTTATGCTGAAAAAATCGGCACATTTTGAATGTTTTGTTAATTGTTGACAGCTGTTTTGGTTGAACGTGTTTTGGCTTGTCTTCGATTTTTGTGTATTCCAAAAAAATGGATCAAAGAATCTGTATCAAATTTTGTGTGAAAAACAAAATTAAGTGCGCGGACGCATTCCGAATGTTGACTGTGGCATATGGTGAAGCTACCTTGGACCAAAGCAACGTTTATCGGTGGTACAAAATTTTCTGAGAGGGCCGAGAAGATGCGAACAACGAAATGCGTTCCGGACGCCCGAGCACATCAACAACGGACGAAAACATATGTTGAAAAAATCGGCCATTTTGAATGTTTAGTTAATTGTTGACAGCTGTTTTGGTTGGACGCGTTTTGGCTTGTCTTCGACTTTTGCCTATTCCAAAAAAGCAGCTTCCATTGCGATGATTGAGCTTTGGTTTCCACGTCATAACCATAAACCCATGATTCGTC
The DNA here is from genome assembly GCA_958009045.1 of Oxytorus armatus. Lineage (NCBI taxonomy): Eukaryota > Metazoa > Arthropoda > Insecta > Hymenoptera > Ichneumonidae > Oxytorus > Oxytorus armatus. The sequence goes on from OY253752.1 coordinate 15,470,131, forward strand.
ACCAGTTATGACCCTCTGGAGCAAATTTGGGTCGTCGCGGACCGAGTCCAACAGCTCCTTAGCAATGTTAACGCGACACTGTTTTTCTTCGAAATTGAGCAATTTTGTGCATGAATTTCGCGGCGGCACGTCTCATGACCAAATCATTGGTAAAAATCGAATAGCACGAGTCAATCGATAGGTTTAGTTTCTCGGCAACTTCTCTAACGGTGATTCGACGATTGGCCAATATTATTTTCTTCACTTCATCAATGTTTTCGTCCGTTGTTGATGTGCTCGAGCGTCCGGAACGCATTTCGTTGTTCGCATCTTCTCGGCCCTCTGAGAACATTTTGTACCACCGATGAACGTTGCTTTCGTCCAAGGTAGCTTCACCATACGCCACAGACAACGTTCGGCACGCGTCCGCGCACTTAATTTTGTTTTTCACACAAAATTTGATACGGATTCTTTGATCCATTTTTTGGAATAGGCAACAATCGAAGACAAGCCAAAACATGTCTAACCAAAACAGCTGTCAACAATTAACTAAACATTCAAAATGGCCGATTTTTTCGGCATAAGTGAGGGACACGAGTACCAACCTAACGCCACGAAAAAATCGAAACTCTAATATACGTAGCCCGCGGAAATTCAAAATTCGCGATACTTTTTGAACAGACCTCGTATATCGCAGAGTGGTAGATTCTTCAGATGTACAGCGGGGAAAATAGTTTCTGAAATTACTACCAGGCGTTAACCCCGCGTGGAAATGGCTCCTGGGTTCGACGGTTTGTTACCGTTATTCGTGGCCATTTCCTCGTCAGAAGAGTATTTACCAGTGTGCATTCGTCTATTTCTCCCCCCTCTTGCGCTTCTCTCTCTCTCTCTCTCTCTCTCTCTCTCTCTCACTTTGTCTGTGTTTGTTCGTTTAACCCTCCGAGTCGAAACTGCAAATCCAAAAACTTTCGCACCACGATTTTGCGAGAACTCTCCTAATTCAGTACGCGGAAATTTCGTTGGTCTCGGTAAAGCCCGCGGGTTTTTCGATTAACGAATTTAATTACGAGATGGTACGTTTTCGATTTCGATTCTTGTGTTTTGTTTTTTTTTTTTTGTTGGCGAAATATACGTAGAGATAACTATAGATTGCGTTGAGTCTACTCTGAAATTTAATGAATTTCCCTTTTTTTTTAAATTATTCAATGGATATACGTGGTTATAAAGTGAAATCATTACTGTGTGTTTCGATTAGGTTGTCTTCCGTTAAGGACTGACATATCGCTGCGCGCGCTGAAATTCGAGTAAATTTGAAAAAATTATTATAAAGGTTATATGGTGAAAAAAAAAATTAAATTGTTGATTTCACATTTTTTATTAACGTTTCAACTATAAGAAAAAAAATTAAAAAATTTTTTTTTTCCAAATATTAAGGGAAAAACGGCTTTGAAGTTGGTGGTCGGGCGCGCCGCTCGGTATCTATTATAAATGCAATCTCACCTTATTTAACAATTTTTCGAATTTTTCAATTCTGTAAAGCTTAAAATATTCCTAACCGTTCAGAGGTCTAATGGAATCAAAAATATAAAAGAAATGAAATTTTTTGAAATTGTTCGCGTATATAAAGCCTTAATAAAACAGATTTTCAATTTGGTTAATTACATTTTACAGTCGCATCGTCGTTCAATTACATTAACACCGATGAAATGTCATGGTGTCTAATGGTTGCTTGTATTATTATTTTTTTTCACTCTGATCAACGAGCGAATCATTCAAACGCCTCTGATTAATAAAATTTCGGCTTTAATGGGAACTCTGTTTTTTCCTCACGCAACATTTTTTTTCGTTACTTCTAATTGGATGAATTTCCATTATTCTCGTTCCGTGAGTTTAGGCGGCGGCGGGGATGGAAGGGGGGCTTGTTGTACGGCGGATATATTGGTTCGGATAACGACCGTTCCCCTCATCCCCGGGCGCTTATCAACCGAGTGATATGCAAATTTAAATGGGATATATTCGGCGTTCTATTCCCCGTGACGTGGTGAGCGCTAATTAGCTCCGTGTCTTACACGTGCATGCTCGCGTCGCGCAGGCGGCTCCTGTACGTAAACGAGAGAGAGAGAGAGAGAGAGAGAAAAAAAAGGGACAGAGAACAAAACGAGAACGATAGTCGAGATAGCTCTTAGTTTGGACGGTTAGCGGAAGAGGTCGCGCGAGTAACGACACGGGTTGAAGTTTAACAAGAGCGCGGGGAGGGATGAACAATTCTATAGAATTTACTCAATGAGTAACATGTACGTTAAGGGAGGAAATAGGGTTAGACGGTTCAAAAAATCGATTTTTTTTTATTCTAGAAATTGTTAGTAAAACTATTGAAAAATATGTTCCAAAAATTTTGAATGAAAATCCGACTCGTTCTATTGTTATAAGCCATTAAGGGGGGAAATAGGGTCAGGGCAGCGTTTTCTTAATGATTTTCATGAATTTTTTTTAAGTATAAAAAATGAATATAATTTATTGAAACTTTGAGAATATTTTATACATATATTTAAGTATATACTATAAAATTTTCAAGAATTTTTTGAAGAATTTCCTTGAAAAACACCGAAGATATTAGCAACCTCATATTGCTTGTTTTTTTTTGTGCTATTTTTTCAAACTTGCGTACACGCTAGTTTGAAAAGTTTTCAACCAATCGTTTTGAAAATTGGCAGTTACTTTCTTCATAGTATCGCGCTCTATGTGACCCTAAAATCGGAATATTATCATTATTAAAAATAATTTTTTTTGCAGATAAAATTGTAAAAAATGGCAAAAAATCATGCATTTTTGTTTTGACCCCTGTAAAAAATTCAATTTTCTATTTTTTTGATAGCACTTAGGTTCACATAGAAGAGAGACATATAATAAAAGTAAATTCCAACCTCGTTTGATTTCAGATGAAAATTGCGGCTTCCAGAATGTACGCAAAATGCAGAGTCTGATTGTGACCTGCAATATGAGGTCGTTAATATTTTATAGTATATACTTAAATATATGTATAAAATATTCTCAAAGTGTCAATAAATTATATTCATTTTTTATACTATAAAAAAATTCATGAAAATCATTGAGAAAACGCTGTCCTAACCCTATTTCTCCGCTTAAGGAGATAGTCAAGGATTTTTCGGCAGGTTGTCCTGTGATTATTGGACATTTTTATAATGAGCCATTCGCGATCTTTCGTTTGTCAGATATTTTTCGAATTACATCGTGAGATCGCTCGTGAAATTTCGTAAAATACGTAACATTTCTTGTACAACGTTTAACGTGAGGATTCTTATGTTTTTTTCTTTCTTTCACGTAACCATAGCCGCGCATTTCGAACAATCTTTCGTTTCAAATCCTCGATGTGATTTTCGATTTTTTTTTTCCTCAAAATGTAAAAATAAACCACATTTTTTCCGACGGTCCATCGTCGAGTCGCACCGTTAAATAATTATTATATTATACATATATTTATTTTATTTTTTCAATCGCACAAAAACAATAAATTGAAGAAAAAACGATTCATCTGCAAATGTGATTTTTTTTTTTCAATTCGACTTTATGGCAAAGTGAAGCTTATTAAATAATCGTTTCGTTATCAATTTTGTTGTCACTTTGAAGAAGAAAAAATCAAAAGTTCGTGATGTAGGTCAATTATAGTTGTTATTTCGTTGGATTTACGTGTGCAACAAGAAATTCGTCGTAGAAATAAAATGAGACTGGTAGAAAGAGAGAGAGAGAGAGAGAGAGAGAGACAAACAAGAAAAAAAAAAAAAGAAATAGCTAAAGTACGCTGCTCTTTTCTCCGATGAATCGGATACGCTTCTTCGCACATAGAGAGTCACTGAGAAAGAGAGAGAGAGAGAGAGAGAGAGATACAGACAGAGATAGATCGTACTTTGCCCCACGCTTGATTGCAGCTACGGGGTCGCAGTAAAGTGCCTCTCTCGTTTTGGGATTCCAGGATCTATATTTGTGTGTGTGTGTGTGTTTGTGGGTGTAGTCGTGCGGACTAAGGAACATTGGGAAAGCGAGAAAATGCAACACACAGTGGCACGCGGAGTGGGGGACTGGGGTGGAGGGTAGGGTCACAGACGAATGACGAGGACGGTTAGTTAGATATAGGGGATGAAAGAGAGACAGGGAGATGAGAGAAAGATATACGGTATAAGGAACTGGAGATTCTGGATAGACGTCGTCGTTCGTTCGTTGGCCAACATCGTCTCATCGTGCGCGCAACACGAATTGGGTATAGAGCAGCAGGCAGAGACTCGTAGACTGGCATTCTATGCAAATAGGAATTTAGTTTGCCCCCCCCCCCCTCCCCCTCGCGTTGGGATCGGCGAATCGTTGAGTCTCGGTCCTCAACCCCCAACATAATATATATATATATATTGCCGATGAAAAGAGAAATGGCAGGAAGAGGAATGGAATCGGAGTATAGCCAAACATTAGTAGAGTAGTCCTACATGTTTAGTCAATGCATAGAATGACAATTTCTCCAGGCATCAATTTTTTCGTCATTGTACAAAAATTCACGTTATTGCATTTTTTAACTTCCATCCCCCGTCGTAGGGATGCGTTTCTGGAACGACCGGCGATCGGGAGGGGATGGGGGATAAGGAAAAAGCAGTTCGTTTTTGATTTTTTTTTCTATAATGTTTTTTATTATTTACTAGCTGACCCGACAGACGTTGTCCCGTCTGAGCTATGAATATTCAATTCGAACTTGAATAAATAATTTAAAACAAAATTATTTCAAAAACATAGTGTTTATCGTAACTGAAAATAAAAAATTGACTCCCTTAGTGTTTCTGTATAAGCATGTGTACCACGTGTTAGTCTATCAAAACTTAGGAAAAATCGATATTAAATTAAAGTTTTAATATAAGCCGTGGTTGCGGTGAACTAACTGCGAAGAACAAACACTTCTCAAAAAACTCACTCAACAAACTCAAAACTGGATAAACGTTCAGATCGAATGGACTGTGCACTAAGAAATGAATAAATGAATTTTTCGATCGATAGATGCCGACCGATGCATCTATTAAATCACATTTGCTTCGCGCGAAGGTTAAATAGTCGTTAAGTTTTCTGAAATTTTCCAATTTTCTGCGCAATTTTCTTAATTTTTCCTTCCGTAAGAACCTTCTACACGGTATTAGAAAACTTAAAAAAAAAAGATGAATGAAGTCGGTAAAGTAGTTCTCAAGTTATGGCGTGACCAAGGGAAATAGGGATTCATTTTTATATATATAGATTGCTTTGTACGAGTGACCGGTATTTGTAACTTGACGCGTCAACTCTGCGCTTCATAATGTTAATCATTATTTTTTTTCATGCGTGCAGCGATAATAAAAGAGTCATATAAAGATTAAATTTAACGAGGCAACCGGGGGAAAGTAACGATTTGAGTTTTTTTGCGCTGCATTTGTTTCGCAAGTTTCGTCATTCACAACTAAAAATCGTAAAATCGTCATTTACACTGTGAAGTATAGAGTAAATGCACGAGGGGTTACAAAAGCTGTAGGTCATTTTTCGAAAATAATTGATAATTCGATAATTATAAGGAAAGAAAATAAATTATATATTATTTTTGGAGTAACGATAGGTATTCTTCTCTGATTAATTATCGTTATACCAAAGTCGCACTTGATTTGTTACTTTTAATTTTCTCAAATGAAATTTTGTGTAAACAATTCGTATTTCGATGGCTCAAAGACATGACTACGCCGTCGATGACTCCTCAACCCTTTTATCCATCTCGTGAGGTTAACAATTGTTTTTTTTTGTTAAATTTCGCTCAATAATGACGAAATTTTGTTCAATGAAACGCAATCATTGTACACGCAATCGCGTTTGAACCTTTGGTATACGAATAAATCAACGACCCTTTCAATCTTCCGGGGATAGAAAGAAAAAAAAAACACATAACAAATTGTAAAGTACACAAGAGGAAAAGTTTAGTTCGCGGCAGCAACGCACACTTCCAAATTAAAGCCCCGGGGCGTTAATTATGCGCGAACAAACGCGGATTCTGGGATGCCGAGGATCGCGGAGCAGAGAGGGGCAAAGAGAGAAAAAATGGGAGGGAAGTTGAGAGAGAGAGAGAGAGACACCTTCCACACCCCGTCGTGCGTACCCTCGGGCCAAAAGCTAATTCGATTCGCCGACATGGATAAATATAATCTCGGCGATATAATGCTGATGGAGGGTGAAGGGCGTATAATATGCAGTCACGCGAACGAACTACAAGTCATACCCTCGTATACATATATATAACTTTTTTTTTTCTTCGCGCTTTCTGATTAAACAGAGAAAAGTGGGAAAGTGTAAAAATTACATGATAAAGAGGATGCTAAAGAAATTTATTGCTAGCAGCGAATGCAGTTTTCGTGAAAATTACATCTTTTTATGTGGAACAAACAAGTTATTAAAGAAATAACGAATACGTACGTAAAAAATAACGTTTGACAAGAATTTCTTTCATAAATTTGTTGTTTACGATATTTTATAATTAAAAGGGTCATTGTGATTTTGGAATATTTGAAAATTCATCGCTAAAAGACTCGGAGGATAAACGAGAATTACGTTGTTTATTTTCGGAGAAATATGATTGGCTAAGAAACGTCAATTAAAAAAAAATTGAAGGAAGATAGAAAGAAAGAAAAGATAAACGAGTGTTGACTTTGAACATCCACCTGGGGAGGGGTGTAAACTATACATTTACCCTGCGGCCGCTCCGTTTCACACGGGGCTCTCTTTTCTGACACCTCATTCCAGCTCCCTCGTTACTTCGCGCGAAAATAAAAGTTTCAGTTCTCCCGAGCCAAACCCCGCGACGAGCTAATCGTTCTCGTTGATGTCTCGTTAAGAAAAAGAAGAAAAAAAAAAAACTTTTTCCCCTACTTTGCGCTTTTCTTTTTGCCTCAAGTCTTTTTCTCTCTTTGTCTCTCAAGTTTTTTCCGTGTACGCACCATCCCCCTCGCATTGAAGAGAAAGATTTGCTTGCCCTCCCTCAGGCTATGGTTCATCTTGGCCATACGGTGCTGAGACTTTCGTCCTCTTTATCCTTTCATCATCAGAATGGAAATTCAATTGAAACTGCTTGCTCGAACCTTTTCACTTTCCTCCTATACAGTGGGTCAAAAAAGTATTCATGCACCTTGTTTTTTTGCGATAACTTTATAGACATAAGCGATACGCAAAGAAAGCCAATTTTATTTAATAGTACATCAGGTACAGAGATAAACTGCAAATGGAGATTTTTTTCCCAGGAATAATAGAAGAATTATGCAAAAAAAACGAAAATTTTCGGGCCAAAAAAGTATTCGTACACTTACCATTGAGCTGCTAAACCTCGATATTCACTCGCGGACGGTCTGACCTCTGTGTACAATGTAAACAAGTCTTCGTTTACACAATGGTTTTGACCTATTCCATGCGGTAGTAGATCTTCAAGCTCTGAACAGACACGATGGCAAAGAAAAGCGAAATATCAATATCCATGCAAGATAGAGTGATTTTTCTTCGGAAACGCGATGAAAGTTATCGAAAAATTAGTAAAGAATTAAATCTAAGTTTCGCAACAGTGCAATATAGCATAAAAAAATACGAAAGAACAAACAGCACAGAAAATAAGCCACGAACCGGTCGACCGAGAATACTAACGGTACGAGAGCGTCGGAGTATTGTTACAGAGGCTACAAAAAAACCGTTCACAAGTGCTCGCACTTTAGCGAATGATGTCGCGTCAACATCGGGGAAGAGCGTGTGTCCCCAGACTATTCGAAACGTTTTGTACTCTGCCGAAATATACGGCAGAACTGACCGCAAAAAACCATTAATTAAAAATATAAATTGAGAAAAACGTTTAGGTTTCGCAAAAACCTACGTAAAGAAATCTATAGAATTTTGGTAACGTGTCGTATTCTCGGATGAATCGAAGTTTAACATCTACGGGTCCGATGGAAAAAAATTCGTCTGGCGGAAACCAAATACCGAGCTTTAGCAGAAAAATTTAATACCGACTGTAAAGCACGGCGGAGGAAGCGTCATGGTTTGGGGCTGTATGGGATATTATGGCGTTGGTAATCTGGCTTTTATAGATGGTACAATGAATGTCCAGAAGTATATCGACGTGTTGCGCAGCAATTTGAAAGCGAGTGTAGATAAAATGGGCCTGGATGGAAATTTCTACTTCCAACAAGATAACGACCCGAAACATACTGCCATGAAAACGAGGGAATGGTTACTCTATAATGTCCGCAAACAATTGATTACACCACCACAATCTCCGGACATCAATCCTATTGAAAATGTATAGCAATTGGTGGATGTAGAAATTAGAAAAAGAAAAATAACAAACAAATCCGATCTCCAAACAGTACTTTTAGAAGAATGGACGAAAATAGCAAAAGAAACAACGCAAAAGCTAGTAGAATCCATGCCTAAGAGACTCGAGGCGATAATTGAAGCAAAAGGGATGCACACCAAATATCAGTTATAATTAACAACTATGATGATGTAGGTTTTCACTATATTCGTAAGTGTATGAATACTTTTTTTGCCCGAAATTTTTCGTTTTTTTGGCATAATTCTTCTATTATTCCTGGGAGAAAATTCTCCATTTGCAGTTTATCTCTGCACCTGATGTACTATTAAATAAAATTGGCTTTCTTTGCGTATCGCTTATGTCTATAAAGTTATCGCAAAAAAAAAGGTGTATGAATACTTTTTTGACCCACTGTATATTTATATCAGCTCTTCACTCAATTCGTGAAGCGTCTCGCGAAGGGTCAAAGTAAACGTCGAGTTCAAGGAAAGACTTTGTCACCGAAAATCATTATTATTATTATGATTATTTATAATTAAAATTAGAGTAGGAGCTGGGTTCATTTTATTTATTTTTTTTTCCAGAGCAATCACTTAAAAACGTCCCGGTCCTCGCTACCTTTCATTTTTTTCATCACGAGGAACTCGAAACTTCTCGTAAGCAAAATCCCTCTCGCTCGTCTCCCTATCCGCGCGCGCGACGCCTTAATTCAATTTTTACTCCGCAATTTGTGCCTCCGTGAGCTCTTGTTAAACTTGCACACTGGTGAATTAGATTGCGGTGCAGTTTTATTCGAAATACGATTAGTGAGACTCTCGGTGCATTGCGGTTACGTATATTGTCTCATCGTGTCGAGAGTCGACGACAACAACTCGGAGTAACAAATTGTGGTCGTAGCAAAAAACAAAGCACGAACCGCAATGACAGAAGTAAAGGAGAATTTTACAAAATTTCATTCGAATCAAACGAAATTTTGCTTCAAACATAAATTTTGCCTTCCTAGTCATTTCATTCGAAGAGGTAATTCGAGGTTTCCGAAGTGTTTCAACCCGCAAACAAAGTGGAGGGGTAGCCATTTTCATTGCCCTTTCGTATATCTATACGGGGCTTTCCCTCTCGACCGCGTGCTCTTTCATCGTCACCTTTGAATTTTCTCGAAGAGCTTTTCACGCAACCTTTTTACACGACCCTCGCCCTTCCTTTTGGCGCCTGACAAAGCTTGACTCACCTGACTCCATCGCGCGGTGGAAGAAAAGTTACAGTACCGTTCGGCAACGGGAACAATAAGTGGACGGTAGGACAGTGGGGGGTGAGGTTGAATTGAGAGAAACAGGGCTTACGGAACCGTCTACTACCCTACGGGGAAATCAAGACGATGCTGTCGTGCTTATAAGGTCGTTGCAGGGTAGGGGATGACTTTTTTTTCTTCTTTCTCTCTTCACGCTTTCGTCACGAGTCGTCCCCCTTCGTGTTAAACCACTTTCCGTGTAACACTCGCCTCTGTATCGTACACTTGGCGTTCATTTTCTTTTCCTCGAAAAATGGTGAATATAAAAAAGAAAATGTTCATCGCATTATTTTGCCCGTACATGACGTGGATTTTTCGTAAATTTTTCGAGCGCAAAAAAGATTGTCACATTTCATGGAACTCTCGAAAGTTTGCCATGTTTATTTATTTTTTTGTTTTTGTTTTTCAACTCCGCCTTCACTGCTGTCGGTTTTTTACATTTATTACATAATTTCAATTACTATCAATTATGCATTCATTATTTCTTTGTCGAATGTAAAAGTACGGAATCATTTTTCCAATAATTAGCTCCTTGTCCCTCATTTATATGACCGCACGGTTTTGGCGGTAGCCGCCCTATCGTTGCTGCAAGCACAGCGCGAAAGACTGCGAGAGATTCGGAAGAGAGATTTGAGGGAGCAACATCCCTCAACTCGGTGGGGTGATTGATGGCTTGGAAAATTAGGTGAAAGAGGCCACGTGGTCTAGGCACCAAAGAAAAGGAGGGTGAGAATTCGGGGCTCTTCGCGGGGATCACATCGGAGTCAAATCTCTCGTGATGAGAGGGGTGGTGAGGTGGAAAATTAAGAATGAACTCTTCTCTCTCTCTTCCCGTGGTGATCTATGAGCCTCGATTTTCCATGCTCGACTTACTCGTTCTCTGAACATTTTCATTTAAAATCTTTCGACGTTAATTTCATACACACCATACACAAAAATAAACATATTTTTAAATATTTATATATATATTTTTTTTTCTCAACGTTCACTCGATTAATAATACGAATTTTCAATTTAGATATTTTGCACTTTTAATGGTGACTCGGGGCTTCGGTGCTTCGATGAAATTTATTGTCAGCCCCTCTGCGGTTTAATTACATTTTCAATTATTAAATACCGCATCGCGGGCAAACACAGTTCGTTATATTATTTTTCTTCTTTTTTTTTTCATTTTACCTGCTTCGTTATTATTATGCATTTACGCGTCTATAAACCCTCTCTCGTTTTCCGGGTCTCTCGCGCCCGCCCCGCTACAGAGCATTCTCATAACCCCGGGAAAATCACAGTTCACCCCCCTCCGATATAACGGCAGTCGCGTAATTTTTCGTTGTTCCCAAATGTAAATCTATTAATATTTTCTCTCCCGAATTGGAGCGTTATTATTTCTTTCTTTTTTTTGTTTTTTTTTCTTTTTTTATAAAATATACAACATAAAATTCCTTTTAATTGCGAACTTTATATTTGTATCCCGGTATAGCGTTATAATCCGGGTGGGTTACGCCTCGATATGTCCACTCTGGATTATATTTGTATACGCGCCCGACTCCACTGTAATATTATATTTTTATTATATAGTGCCACACATTCGCGTATATCCCGGCTGGCGATACATGTGGGCCCGTGGTATATGCGAACGCGGAAAGATTTTAATTTAGCAAAACGGTCCAGGTAGAATCCCTTCGTAGTGTTTCATATTCATGACGCGAGTGGAACGCTGCTGTTAATTTCATCAACGTGCACTCTCCCGTTGAATCTCCCCGGTTTCTCACCCCTCACTCGTACCACCGTCTCTCCCTCTCTCTCTCTCTCTTCCTCTTTCTTTTGCTGAACGTGTGGAGACGTCACGGGCTCGTGATATTCATGAGATATATCCCTGTTCTATGATATTATACGCGAAATAATAACTATGAATTTGTATCATCATCCTGTGACAAAACGTGTTGGGGATTGACGAGGCGCTTAAATTTGCCAAAAGCTGTGAGACGACTTTACGTCTACTGTGAGTTAGAAAAAAATCAAAATCACAATAAATATTAATCATTAAAAATGTACAACATCCTCTGATAACCCGTTGTTATCGTTAGCCAGTTATCTCAATGGACCATCCCCCTAATTATTGACAAATAATATATTTATTATATATATCGATTATTAATTGATCGTTAATCATTATTTTGAATATCTAGTAACAGAAAAAAAATCACTAATTTTTCAATGTACAACCGAAATTCTCGGTTATATCGTTTAATTTGAAGCCGCACTTGATAAATTCGATTTTCCTGATTTCCTCGTACAAACATCTACATACGTTGAATTCACGTATACGCAGATGTTTGCATTTCCGTCTTCCCGTATATATTGTGTATCGTATAATGTTATTATACATATACGCACAGTCAAGACGTGACGCGGCAAATATTCACGTAGGTAACTCGCACGATTTCTGTCTCTTCCCTCGGTACGTCATTGTCGTTTCTCAACCGTGAATATAACCGAACATAGCTATCCAGGTTGACAACGAAGTTTGCACACTCTCCAGTAGCTGAGAATTCAACGCTTCCGCTTAACGATATATACATTCCCGTTCGAAGGATGTATTTCTCTCTCTCTTATCTCTCACGTACAAATAAACGCGATTTACCGTTGCACAGAACCGGGAAACCCTAAACTCGCTTTCGAGAAACGTGTCTGACTATTTACTGACCCTTAATCACTGGTCCTCCGAGTTGCGCCTTCTATGCAACTATTCATTCCTGTCTATCTCGTTCGGTTCCACCAGTGATGGTCACCATTCGTCTACAAACAATTCAAAATCATTTAAAAAATCTATTCTCAATTATTTATAATTGGAGGGCGGGGGGTGGTCTTTTTCAACTTGGCTAAACAAAAAAATATGATTGAAAATTGGGAATGGGGTATACGTAAAAAGCCACAAGGTTATACGATGGAACAGACAATAATAATATATATTTTTTAGCTTTGTTTACTCTTCGAGAAAGTTTTGCTTCGTTCTTCGATTTTTTTTTCTTTCATTTGAAACATGCAATTCCTCGTTTTTGAAATTGCGAGGGTAATTTTGTGTCGGGGAAAGCCATATCGGGGTCATTAACACACAGTGTGTGCGGTTCTAAAATGTAACGAGGCCCGAAGATTTCTGCGGGAGAGGGGAGAGAGAGAGAGAGAGAGAGAGAGAGGGAGAGAGACAGAGAATTAGTGAATCTCGATCGAAGTAGTAACGGCGGTGTATAGTCAGACCAACGCCAACAACACGTGCGCCGTGCATAACTGACGCTGTAGGCTTGTGGACGCTGGTTTGCGGTTTCGATGTCAACGAACGAGACGAATTTCATGGATTTCGTACACACACACACATCCATACAGATATATCGATTGCTAGAAAGTAATGAGGCTGGAATTCGTATGCGTTGACGTCTTAAATCGCCTCTATTACGCCCTTATATTTGTTAGACGCCGATATATCGATGTTTGTGTACATATGTACGCGCGTATACGGATGACATAATTCATCCCCTCACTCTCCTCTTTATCATGTAAAGCCCCCCCCCTCCCCTCCCTTACGTGACCTCTTACGACCACTACCCTTGTACGACCTCCGGACTCCATTCTACCACAGTCCCTAATATCGTTTGAGCCGACAGTTCGAGGTACATTACATCGAAAACGGGCAAACATAGAACTGATTGCGACCGATCTGAATCCAATCATCAACCGCTGTGCCGTATGATATACTTGATTAAATTTACCGGGTAGCATTGAGAGGCAAATAAAGAGGATCGAGCAATAAAAAAAAGGAAGTAACAAAATTTACGTTGAGATTCCTTCGTGTAGCACAGATGCCGCTTGTCTACGGGTTTATCTGTACGGATAGAGATTACGAAAATCTCGAGTCAAATAGAAAATTACCGTTTAACGAGTCGAGAGATCTTTGCGCCGGTAATGCCCATTGGATCCACGAGATATATCCGAAGTTTAATTTTCTATTTTTCTACTTTGCCGCTGAGAAATATTTGGAGATTTGCGAGATAACATAATGACGGGAAGGTTTTTCATATATAGGAAGGGAAAAAAAAAATCATGCAAATTTTTTACTCGTTTGTGCAAATCTCCGAATGATTTTCAACCTGGGCTTTTCTCTTGTACACCTACCGATTGCGCGTTCCTCGGCTAGATTAGGTGGTTTGGATTACGAGAGCTTTTGCTTCTTCTCGCGCGAAAGGGGATGCAAACAAAACGGGCGAAAGAAAACCGGTGAATATACGTTGGAGAGAGAAAGAGAGATGGAGAGAGAACGAAAAGTTGAACTTTCATTGCTTTTCCTCGCTCTTTCTCTTTCTATTGCGGGTTTTTGCCGGCGAGAGAGACTTTGGCGTGTCGTTTGCTCCGGTAGTGAGCGAAAGTTCTCTCTCGTAACTTTTCTGTCTCTGTTTAACTCCACGTTCTCTCTCTCTTTCTCGCACTTACCCTCAGCTATAAACCCTCAGCGCACGTAAATTACGCGACGAGAACTCTACGTAGTGGAAAGAGAATTGCGGATGGGTGGACGGCGGGGGAGAAGCGAAGGGAAAAACGAACGAGAAAAGAGAAGGAACGAGGTAGAAGCAGAGAGAAAGAGAGAGAGAGAGAGAGAGAGAGAGAATCATGGCGTTGCTAGAGGGTGAAGAACGCCAACGGTGGAACGTTGGGAACGGCTCGTTAGCCATTTACAAATAAATAATTCATTCGTCCCGCTGGCAAAATAAATACATACTTCTCGAAACTTACCATGACACGCCCGGGACCCCTTTTTCTCTATATCGCGTTTCCATCTTATATACCATATATATTTCACTGCAATGAGATAAAAAGACAGAGCACAAATGTGACAGTTTCGAGGATCAACGCAGAAGTAAAGACTCACACGACTGAGTATAACAAGAGTTGCGGAAAGATCGAGAGTGGCTCTCGGGAAGTGCCACAACGAGAATTTTCCACCGTAGAGATATCCTTCGGGAATCCTCGTACTCTCGTGCGTCACACATGTTAAAACGGAAAATATCTTTTGCCAATATCAAGCCCCACGAGAAAATGTGACTGATACACCCTCTCTCACTCTCTCTCTCTCTCTCTCTCTCTCTCTCTCTCTCTCTCTCTCTCTCTCCCTCTGTCGATGGCCTGTCACGGTTCTCGAAGTTCACGGTGACATAAAAAGATTTGTAAAATTCTGTGAAGTGTGACGAAAAATATATTGTAGAAGGAATTTGATCACAAATTTGTTTTTTAGGGAACTTCAATAACAATATGTGTCCGGATTTTAGTTCTTCAAAACATTTAATTAATCCGAGTGTTTGTTAGTTTGAATAGATTTGATAAAATTTTTTTTAAATCTCATGTTACCTATATGCACGTTTTGGCAATTTTACCAAATTATTTTTTACCCTCTGCTGAGAGAATTGTGAAAGTACTACGATTGTAATACAATTATGAATCTAAGATTCGTTGCTTCATCTTGATTATACTTTTATCGACATCGCCGTTTATTCATCCCTTATTTTAGCTTTTTGATTTTTTTTCTCAACTCGTGTCATAAATTTGTTTTAAAAAAGTAAAGTTTTATCTCTTTTTGTTGCCTGTCTTCATATCTAAGCAAGATCCTACATTCGCTCGGTTTCTTGTCTCTTATCTCCCGTCTCGTTCGTTCCCCGCCCTTTTTCTCACCAGCATCTTCCTGCCTGCCTCCCCACCGGTGCGGGAGAGGAATCTTCCAACGCCCCCGGGGTTTCTCGCCCGGAGATATGAACTTCTCACGCGAGCAGCTAGGAATCTCTTCAGGAATTCCCGTTGGAATCTTGGAAACGAACCGACGGACGGACAAGTCAGAAGGAGAGAGAGAGAGAGAGAGAGAGACAGAGAGTGAGAGTGAGATAATAGAAGATACTGCCCGCGGGTTGCTCTGTGTACATACATATATATATATATATAGAACTCTCTCTCTCTCTTGTTCCAAACAGCCGAAGGATCGTTCTGCTTTAAAGCGGGAAATCCCCGACAAAACGGTCGGATACGTCCCCGCGGTAATGGGCTCACTTTGTACGGACTGATAGATACTTCCGGTTGGTCGGTGCCCAACGGTTTTCCTACATTGTGGAACAAAGGAGAGGTGCTTTGGTATCTCTCCTTTCGTGGTATATATATTGTATATATGTACGTTAGTACTGTTGGTCGTCTCTCCTCGTGAACAGGAAATTTGTATATACTCGGTGTCTCTGGATGTGCCGAAATCTCAGAAAGGGAGTTCAACGAAAGATTGGCTCAAGACAATTCATGCATACAATCCAAATAACGTTGTTGACCACTGTGGAATTCGTCCATTAAGGGAGAACACCGCTGTGACCCCCTATTTTTTTTCTCATTTTTCAAGAATTTTTTTTTGTGGGAAATAAAAGAGATATTCGAAAAATTTTTTTGGGTTTTGTTCCTTGTTTATTAATGTATCAAAAAACATTTTTTCACATTTTTCACGCCGCATGGTGGCGCTGGGGAAGTTCTCGCGTCAGGTGCTGTCATTTCCGCGGCACGCAGCAGAACTCTCTTCAACGTCGATCTGAAAAAAAATACCGAGTGGTTTCGTTAATAATATGATATTTTGAAGATAAGTACACAGGGATTTGAAAAAATATTGTTTTAAATCCCTGTGTACTTCTCTTCAAAATATCATATTATTAACGAAAACACTCGGTTTTTTTTCAGATCGACGTTGAAGAGAGTTCTGCTGCGTGCCGCGGAAATGACAGCACCTGACGCGAGAGCTTCCCCAGCGCCACCATGCGGCGTGAAAAATGTGAAAAAAATGTTTTTTGTTACATTAATAAACAACGAACAAAACCCAAACTAATTTTTCGAATATCTCTTTTTTTTCCCACAAAAAAAATTCTTGAAAAATGTGAAAAAAAACAGGGGGTCACAGTGGTGTTCTCCGTTAAGCAAAATTGCACAAAAGACAGTGGCGTATTTTTTTCTCTTGGATTTCCAAAGTTTCAGCAACATAGAAGCTAGTGCTACAGTTACTTCAACGACATTATTGACAGCTGTTTTTCATCATTTTTTTCTTCCATCCCTCGTAGGCCCATTCGTAATTCATGTTTATCGAATTTTCGTTCAATCCGTTACAAATTCGTGCGCAAGGGATACTTTTGGATGGACCGTAGTTTATTGACCTTCGGTAAAATATATCGAAGAAATTTTGGCACGCTTCCAGATAATATAGAGTGCTGATGAATCAGTCTGACGCTTAGTCTGTACGCTGACAAACTCGAAATCGGCAATTTCGGTTGCACGATTCTCGATATTCAACTGGAGTGGAGATTATTCGACGAACGAAATTGAATTAATCAATGACAATTTTTTTGTATCTCATTTAAGGGGGGAAATAGGGTTAGGACAGCGTTTTCTCAATGATTTTCATGAATTTTTTTATAGTATAAAAAATGAATATAATTTATTGAAACTTTGAGAATATTTTATACATATATTTAAGTATATACTATAAAATATTGCAAGAATTTTCTTGAAAAATACCGGGGATATTAGCGACCCCATATTGCAGGTCACAATCAGAATCAGCATTTTGCGTACATTCTGGAAGCCGCAGTTTTCATCTGAAATCAAACGAGGTTGGAATTTACTTGTATTATATGTCTCTCTTCTATATGAACCTAAATGCTATCAAAAAAATAGAAAATTGAATTTTTTACAGGGGTCAAAACAAAAAAGCATGATTTTTTGCCATTTTTTACAACTTCATTTGTAAAAAAAAAATTATTTTAAATAATGATAATATTCCGATATTAGGTTCATATAGAGCGCAATACTATGAAGAAAGTAACTGCCAATTTTCAAAACGATTGGTTGAAAACTTTTCAAACTAGCGTGTACGCAAGTTAAAAAAAAGTCGTTTTCAGAGAAACGCGTTTGAAAAAATAGTGACCGCTCGGTTATACACGTGGCGCGCTCGGGGCCTGAAGGAGAGCTACTCACTTTAATGGCTTATAACAATAGAACGAGTCGGAATTTTAATTTTTTATTTTGGGAACATATTTTTCAATAGTTTTACTAACAATTTATGAAATAAAAAAAAATCGATTTTGTGAACCGTCTAACCCTATTTCCCCCCTTGAGGAGTTATACGCAGTCAGGAGACCGAAAAAAGGCGATTTTTCAAGCATTTTTCCTGGAGAGACATTTTAATTTATTAACGTAAAAATTTATATACGTATTGTGGTAACTTTTAACTATATTTTCATATTTTTTATTTGTAAAAATGATGATTTTTAAAGCTGCTATAGCCGATCTCCGGGAGTTTCTCTAAAAAAAGGTGTCTGGCGGTGAGCACGATATCTCCGGTTTGGATTATCTAAAATAAAAAAACCAAAAAAATTCTATTAGTGGATAGATAAATCTAGGTGTTGATCGACGGAATGGCCGAAATTTTGATTTTTGACAAAATGTCGGCTCCAGAAAGAAAAAATTCCAATTTTTGACCAAAATTTTTTCGTTGAATTGTTTTAAAAAAATCGAAATAATTATCGGAAATCTTATTCCTTCGATCGATACCTGAAGAATATATCTGAGAAGGTTGTGTTAAAATTGCAGACCAATCGGTCGAGCCGTTTTTTGAGAAATCGTGCTCACCGACATTGAAAACACCGTTTTGAGAAAAACGCGTTCAAAGTTTCATGCTGCTACTCCGGTCTTTAGGCCGCCTGCTTTGTAACACTCCGAGCGTCCTTACAAATATGCATATATCTCCAGGAATAATTGCCGGATCGATTTGAAATTTTCAGAGAATATACTCAAATATACGTACATTCCGAAAATGCAATAAAAAAAATCGATTTTTTTAATCTTCCAACTGCGTATAACCTCTTAATGACGGTGCGTGGGAAAAATCGTTTTTGACGTAATATTTTACAAATTGGTGGTTAGGATTCGTAGGTAATCGTTCGATCTGAGGTTTTATTATTGTTTAAACAGTTCCCTTTTTTTCTCGAGGTTGCAATAAATGTACAAATGAAGGGGTTGAAAATTCCATAGAATACTAAGTTTAATCGAACGGAAAAAAAATAGTGCAACATTTTGTGTTGCAATTTACTCCGCTGATTGAGAATGTTAAAACTTAGCTACAGCTCGCACTCTAATGATCTGTGAAATTATTATACATTTCAAGGGAGTTGTTATTATGCCGGTAGTCAACTAACTCAATTATTTATAAGTTTAATCGCTTCGTTGGCGCTTTTTTTTTCCCCCGCCGAGAAACTTTAACGAGTACTTAAAGGATAAAGGGCAAAAGCTCAATATACGAAGGCACAGTTTCCCCTAGAGAAATAATTTAACCCTGTTCTAGCCTAGTGGAAGATTCTATGCAGATTTATTAGCATGATTTCATCAAAGGCGTGGATCGTTCCGAAGTAGTAAGTGCGGCTTGCGGAAACTTAACGGATGAACTGTACTAGAAGCAGGGACGAAGAGAGTAGAGGGTGGGCGGCGGGTGAGGGGGGGGGGGGGGAGGCAAACGGGCAGAGTGATGATGTACCCAACTTCCAAGTTTCTACGAAATTGATTTCCACCTCGTCTGGCAGGGGAAACTTCCGACCAACGGATCATTTCTGTCCTACATACGTATAGCCATAACTGTACAGTCTGTATATGATTCTCTATATACATGTATTTAATATATGTAACACAGGATACTAAGTTTCGTCAAAGTAGGTTCAAGTGATGGTCGTTTAACGTTGATGGGTAGGAATATACTTCTTGTTTGGGGGAGGATCAAAATATAGAGGGTTTTCTCGTTCGGCGAACGGCATCATTAGAATTAAAAAATGAGAAAAAAAAGAAAAAAATGAAACTCTCTTAAGGGAGGAAATTGGGTTAGGACAGCGTTTTCCCAATGATTTTCACGAATTTTTTTATAGTATAAAAAATGAATATAATTTATCGAAACTTTCAGAATATTTTGTACATATATTTAAGTATATACTATAAAATTTTTGAAGAATTTCCTTGAAAAACACCAAAGATATTAGCGACCCCATATTGCAGGTCACAATCGGACTCAGCATTTTGCGTACATTCTAGAAGCCGCAATTTTCATCTGAAATCAAACGTGGTTGGAATTTATTTTTATTATATGCCTCTCTTCTATATGAACCTAAATGCTATAAAAAAAATAGAAAATTGAATGTTTTACAGGGGTCAACACAAAAAAGCATGATTTCGCCATTTTTTACAACTTTATTTGCAAAAAAAAATTATTTTATATAATGATAATATTCCGATTTTAGGTTCATATAGAGCGCAATACTATGAAGAAAGTAACTGCCAATTTTCAAAACGATTGGATGAAAACTTTTTAAACTAGCGTGTACGGAAGTTAAAAAAAAAGTCGTTTGCAGAAAAACGCGTTTGAAAAAATAGCAAAGTGCTGAGTCTGATTGTGACCTGCAATATGGGGTCGCTAATATCTGCGGTGTTTTTCAAGGAAATGCTTCCAAAATTTAATAGTATATACTTAAATATATGTATAAAATATTCCCAAAGTGTCAATAAATTATATTCATTTTTTATACTATAAAAAAATTCATGAAAATCACTGAGAAAATGCTGAGCAAAATGCTGAGTCTGATTGTGACCTGCAATATGGGGTCGCTAATATCTGCGGTGTTTTTCAAGGAAATTCTCCAAAAATTTTATAGTATATACTTAAATATATGTATAAAATATTCTCAAAGTTTCAATAAATTATATTCATTTTTTATACTATAAAAAAATTCATGAAAATTACTGAGAAAACGCTGTCCTAACGCTATTTCTCCCTTTAATGGCTTATAACAATAGAGCGAGTCGGAATTTTCATTTAAAATTTTGGGAACATATTTTTCAATAGTTTTACTAACAATTTATGAAATAAAAAAAATCGATTTTTTGAACCGTCTAACCCTATTTCCCCCCTTAAGGGACGTCGTGACAAAGTGACTGTAGGAAAAATTATTTTTTTACACGGAATATTACGGTTTATAAGCTTGAACAATATTTTTTTAATTAATATTTTTGGTCGAATAATTATCAAAGCTCTTTCATTACGATATTCGTTTTACGCTTCTGTCATCTATCAATTGATAAATATATCGAATATATTCCATCGTTTCGACCCTATTTATGCGAATAACGACGTTAATACGCGAAACTCCGACGCGTTAATTGAGACAACGGGATCGAAGTACCGTTGGCTTGAATCCAATCTTCCGTCGGTTCTATCAAAATCCCTTCACCCCCCCCCCCCCCCCAACCGCGCGTTTTCCAGTCCCGTACCGAGGACGAATGGTGTCCCACGTGTTTGCCAACATCGTTTAATCTACGATGCTATCAAACATCCGGACAATGAAAACGTGTCGTGGAAAACCCATATTATACCAACCTGCGACTGACTCGATTCGCAATTTAAAGGGTGTTTATAGCGTATACAGGGTTGTTCAAAGTTTGGCGTCACCTGGAGTACAGAGAAAAACGTGAATTTTGGATGACTTTCGGTAGAGAGTGTCGGGATCACGCTTGCAAAATGATCAAAGTCATTGACTCGTCAGTTTCACAGATGCACGTCTGTTTTTCAATTTTTCAAAAATTTGGCATAATCGATCAAGGACTCACGTACCGGATGCGCGCGCTGAAAACCGAGTAAATTTGAAAAATTATTATAAAGGTTATATTGTGAAAATAAAATTAAATTGTTGATTTCACATTTTTTGCTAACTTATCAACTATAAGAAAAAAAATTTTGTTATTTTTTTTTTTAAATATTAACATTATTCTTTACGGGTGTAAACGAAGTACTGATGAAAACCATGGCACCTCCTTGTCGACATCATAACTTCACGAAAAATTATCCAATCTGCAAGGATAAAAAAGAATCTAGTAAAGTAACGTAGTAGTAATAGTCTGACGGAGGGGTTTTTTTTTTTTTTTTTTCAAAAATAAAGAAATTACGGTATTTCAAACTTTGGTATGCAGTGAAAAAAAAAATAAATTAGTTTTTAATAATTTATAAAAAAATTGTCCAACCAAAAAATTTAATGAACTTCTCGTCAGACTATAGAGAAAATAATTATCAAGGTTTAAAAAAAAACGTCGAAAAACACAAAGAATAAAAGACATAAAAGAATAAAGTATGAAGAATAAAATTCTGTAAAAAAAATTGATTCTTTGAAAATTTCAGGGGTATGTGAGCGCTTAAGGGTGGAAATAGTGTTGGGACAGCGTTTTCTCAATGATTTTCATGAATTTTTTTATAGTATAAAAAATGAATATAATTTATTGAAACTTTGAGAATATTTTATACATATATTTTAGTATATACTATAAAATTTGTATACATATATTTAAGTATATACTATAAAATATTAGCGACCCCATATTGCAGGTCACAATCAGACTCAGCATTTTGCGTACATTCTGGAAGGCGCAATTTTCATCTGAAATCAAACGAGGTTGGAATTTACTTTTATTATATGTCTCTCTTCTATATGAATCTAAATGCTATCAAAAAAATAGAAAATTGAGTTTTTTACAGGGGTCAAAACAAAAAAGCATGATTTTTTGCCATTCTTTACAACCTTATTTGCAAAAAAAAAATTATTTTAAATAATGATAATATTCTGATTTTAGGTTCATATCGAGCGCAATACTATGAAGAAAGTAACTGCCAATTTTCAAAACGATTGGTTGAAAACTTTTCAAACTAGCGTGTACGGAAGTTCAAAAAAAGTCGTTTTCAGAACAACGCGTTTGAAAAAATAGTACCAAGAAAAACAAGCAATATGGGGTCGCTAACATTTTATAGTATGTACTTAAATATATGGAGAAAAATTTTATAGTATATACTTAAATATATGTATAAAATATTCTCAAAGTTTCAATAAATTATATTCATTTTTTATACTATAAAAAAATTCATGAAAATTATTGAGAAAACGCTATCCTAACCCTATTTTCCCCCTTAATAGCTTATAACAATAGAACGAGTCAGAATTTTCATAAAAAATGTTGGTAACATATTTTTCAATAGTTTTACTAACAATTTATGAAATAAAAAAAAATCGATTTTTTGAACCATCTAACACTATTTCTTTTCTTAAAGAGAAATTTCATGTATTCAACAAGTCCATTACGCTAAATTAATAATATCTTAATATCGGGGAATTAAACTTTTGTTGAACAACTTTGCTACCATCTTCTCGATCTTATTATCATTAGTATCACTTTTCCCTTAACTTAATACTACCTTGTAGTACCTTGTACACGATTGACTTTATCGCGAATATTGCGATTTTTATTTTCATTGAGCGCGTGTCGTAAAATTTTCCTAAAATTACACCGTTCAACTTGACGAAGGAGCGTTAAGGTACGCTGAAAAATTTCGATCAGAAAACAACTTGCGAAACTGTTATCGACAGATGGTAAATTTAGTTCGGTTGCCAAGGATATTCATTTTATTTTTTCTTCAACTTTTCCTCCATATTTCTTTAGTATTTCTACTTTCGCGATTTCTTCGTTTTATTTTCCTCTGCTCGCCCTCCCACGTCGTATAACAAAGAGCACGTGCACTACTCTGGCAAACGAGAATTTTCTTATTCACACCGATGTACGCACACACACACACACACACACGCACATGCATAGTTCCTACTACATGGGAATACGAAACATACGCGATGGATAAACACACATATATATATATATGTATATAGACAAATGTATTCGCATAGAAGACGATATAGAAAAGGGAGGAGAGGATAAGAGAAGATTTTCGTCCGCCATGCATTCTCTTCTCAACTCTATGAGCGTAAATTCACGTTTCACTCTGTTGCCGAAGGCGTTCTCTCGCTTTCTCATATACCGTGTCTCGTCTCATTATTTTTTTTTGTCGCCGTAACCAGCGTCTGTGAAACACGGGTGTTTACATAGGTAAGAAAAGATATGGTTAGGGCGATTTCTTTTTTCGACTATTTTTTTTTTCAGTTCCCACCCGAAATTTTGTTGGATATGTCGAAAAAGAAATTCCCTGAAAGTTACAGCCCTTAATATTAATTCTAAGTACTTTCCCAAAGCGTGAGAAGATTTTCCATCTAAAATACACGTAAATCGAATTTTTTTTTTTCAAATTTCTATAACTCAGCCGCATTTTATGCTATCATATTGTTCTTGGTTTCGATCTACTCAGAATAAAACAATCTAAAAAAGTGCCTTTTGCGGTGTAAGTGTAAATTGTACTGGTGAGTTGGTACGGGTCGCTGAAGTTTTTTTGCTGTTATCTCCGAAACAATTAACTTTACGAAAAAAATGTAAATGAAAAATTTGTTGGAAATTTAATTTCCTTCAAAAAAGGTCCTATCGACCCAATTGCTTAGATTAATATTTCTTGAGATATTGAACTTTAACTTATGAGTAGTATAAAATTTATAAAATATGAAATATTAAATAATAAAAAAGATAAAAAATAAAAAAAGTTCAATATTTCAAGAAATATTAATCTAAGCAATTGAGTCGATAGGACCTTTTTTATAGGAAATTAAATTTACAACAAATTTTTCCTTTACATTTTTTTCGTAAAGTTAATTGTTTCGGAAATAACAGCAAAAAAACGAGAATTTTGGGTAAAAATCAACTTCAGTGACGCGTACCAACTCACCAGTACAATTTACACTTTCGCCGCAAAAGGCACTTTTTTAAATTGTTTTATTCTGAGTAAATCGAAACCAAGAACAATATGATAGCATAAAATGCGGCTGAGTTATAGAAATTTGAGAAAAAAAAAAAAATTCGTTTTACGTGGGAGAGTACTTAGAATTAATATTAAGGGCTGTTACTTTCAGGGAATTTCTTTTTCGACATATCCAACAAAATTTCGGTTGGGGACCGAAAAAAAAATAGTCGAAAAAAAAATCGACCTAATGTACGGTATTATACAGTTTTTCCAAAAGTCCTGATGGCACAGTGATTGGCCACTCCACCGTTGACTCGTCTACGACTCCATTGAATAAAACTTATCGCCTGGATATGTCGATCACTATATTTTTTAATCTAGATCATGTCATTTATTGATATTCAATGTACTCGCCATCATATTCATAGGAAGAGATGCCCCCCGTATGAAAACAAAATTTCTACGAGCTTCCGAATAATTTTCCTCCCTATTTTTATTCCTTTTTACGCGCTTCCAAGTACGTTATTATTCCTCATCTTATTTACATGCAAAACATAAGAGACGCGGAAGGAGGAAGTGGTGTAAAAAAAGTGAGTAAAAGATATAGCGAACGACATGCTTGTCGAAAACACATTTCCGTGTATCGTATGAATCCTCCCTTAAGATCCAAGCCAGATTGAAGTTCTTTCTCTCGCCCATCGTCCTCTTACCATCTTCTTTTTTTTTCTCACTTGGAAAAATGTTAGGCTCCGCTTTTCCCCCTCGTAATCGCAATTTTCACAGTTTCGTATTTCCCGTATGGCCTGTCTTTCTCTTTTTCTCCTATCGCAAGACCCCTTTAGCCCAATGTCTGTAATGGCGATGGGCTCTCTCGGGATATCGTCCGCGTACCTTTGCGAAATACTTTCTCTCGTCTTTTTCCTTCTAGACCCATTTTTACCCGGATATCGGGGTCTCATACTTTTTTTTCTTTCCGGGGATGAGCGTTATGTGGCTCTCGCATGTTGTTATATCCTATATATATATATATACGTATATATACACCATATATTGTATCTTACCTGATGCAGCGAGAGGGTGAGAATGTGGCTTTGTACTGAACCCCTCTCCCCCGACACGGAATATAGTGGGATGAAAGTTATGCTCGCAACGTCGTGAAGCGTAGTGTGCGAATGTGGCGGATGGGAGAGAGAGAGTGGAAGAGCGCGAAAGAGAGAGGATGAAAGTTTTGGTGTATCGCGGCGATGAGAGGGGAAAAAGGAAATAAGGATGATGTAATTTATCCCCTACTAGAATTTTTATTACTCAGCCACGTGTGCTCTCTGTAGAAACATATATCTATATATGAAATATATAACCACGATTTACGATCGTTTCACCGGGTCCTTTCGAACCCGCACGCACAAGTGTGCGACGTAAATATATAACATTGCAAATATCACGCTCGCAGAGGGCGCCAGGATCTTGGGTGCATTACTGTTTTGAGGTAATACGAGCGGAGATTGAACTTTGTTAGCACAAAGACAGATATTAAACCGTGAATATTACACTATGTATATGTGTACACTCACATAGTGTACTATTGTTAAGTTATTTCGTCGTAACACGGTTAGTACATGGTGTACACTAATGAAAATCTTTTTTTTTTCGTACACCGAGGATCTCGATGAATAATTGTCGCAAGCTCGCGAACTCACGACACACGAGCTTTCGTGTTAAAGGCCGAAATTTGTTCAGGTTATTCATACTCGATTTACAAGTGGAGCAAGCACTTGAAATTAACAACAAATTTCAGGTGATGATGGTGATTGATGTACTTGTACATCGAGTATGAAAAATCTGAACATACTCTTCGTCTTTATCACGGAAACTCGGGTTCCGTGAGTTCGCGAACTAGCGACAAACGTTCGTCTATCACAAAGTCTAAAAAATAGGGCCCGACGACACGACAATTATAATTGTAAGATTTGTTTTTGTAGGTCCAAAATAAAATCTATAATTGAAATTGGTGTACAAATGTATCCACGGTATAAAAAATCCTCTATGCTTCTTCTACTCCTCACGAAAGCATCGATTGCACGATCCTCTTTACCTCGTAGCTCCAAAACTGTTTAAGGTAGTAGTCTGGTAACTTAAGCCGATTTTCATGTCTTTTTTCGAGGGCGTTTTCTTGTAGGAAAATAAAAATGCATCGTTTTGGATATTTAGGATGTTTTTATTTACATATTAAAGATGCAAAAAAAAATTTTTTTTTTAAATTTAATAGTTTATTATTATTATTATTGATCGAAGCTGGCACCGCGAAACAAAAGCGCGTGGGTGGCCCCGGTGATTTTGGCTCTTGATGTTATCTGAAATAAAAAATTCTTGATTATTCTTTATCTATAGACATGTCATTCTGGTCGGAACTACTGAAGTTAAATTTCATGGATAAATAACAAAATGGCGGACTTTGGAAAAAAGTTCGTTTTTCCAAAGTCCGCCATTTTGTTATTTATTTATTTAACTTCTGTAGTTCCGACCAGAATGACATGTCTATAGATTAAGAATTATCAAGAATTTTTGACTTCAGATAACATCAAGAGCCAAAATCACCGGGGCCGCCCACGCGCTTTTTTTTCGAGGTACCAACTTCGATTAATAATAATAATAATAATAAACTATTGAATTTTTTCAAATTTTTATTTTTTTTTTCTTTAATATGTAAATAAAAACATCCTAAATATCCAAAACGATTCATTTTTATTTTCCTACAAAAAAACGCCCTCCAAAAAAGACATGAAAATCGGCTTAAGTTACCAGATTACTACCTGAAGTTAAATTTCATGGATAAATAACAAAATGTCGGACTTTGGAAAAAAAAGTTTTTTTTCTTTTTTCGCCATTTTGTTATTTATCTATGAAATTTAACTTCAGTAAATCGGCTTAAGTTATCAGACTACTACCTTAACAATGAATGAAGTTGGATCTTTCCTATACACGCATTGGTGACAGAGAGAACACACGGACGGTCGCAAGATGAAATCCTTATTCGTTTCCGGTTGAATTTCCATGTTGTAAAGGAGGTCCTTGTAGTTTCTTTAGAGTGGAATGAAGAATGCAGAGGAGAACAAAGAAAGAGACAGAGAGTGAGAGAGGGTGAGAGAATTGAACTCCTTTCGGAATTTCCGAGTCAACGACGAGAGTTTGAAACTCCGAAAAATACATCTTCCACTTCAAGCAGCTGCATCAGGGGGTAGTAATAGAGAGGAGAAGTAATGGAATTGGAGAAGCGTAGAAGAACGAAGGGCGAAAGTTCATACATCCATAGAACGCGGTGTCCTTGCAGTGATATAAAGTATCAGCTTAACGTTAAATATCATTGAGAAATCACAAATGAAAAAGAAAAATAAGCAGCTAAACAAAATCGAAAATTGCATCAAGTTTTGCAACGTTCTCTCATTGGTCTAGGGAAGCCCAATGGATAGACGGCGAGAGAAAGGGTTGATGGGTGTTGGAGGGAAGAAGACCCGAGAAAATAGTTGTCTCTGGTTTCACAGCAAAAGCTGATTCCTCTCTCTCTCTCTCTCTCTCTCTCGGAAAATCCGTGCACGTTCGTCCACGGATTTGAAATCCGGTTTATCGCGACGTTCCCGTAAGCGCAGGACCAATGACGACGACGACGACGACGAAGACGAGAACGAGAACGAGAACGTGGAAAGCCAGGCGGACGAAAAGAAGGACAAGGACTTTCCTCGCCGTTCGTTCGCTTCCTCGTTCCTTTGTTTCGCGAAGTACGCGTCACGTACGAGCGCGAATTTTCCCGTTATTTCTTTTTTTTCCTCTTTCCTGTTTCTTTTTTCGGCTCCTTTCGTTTCGATCGTCTTGCTCTCTTGTTCCACAATCGTTCAGTATATGTATATATATCTATATATTCTATATGTTTCACGTGATATAGTCGCGATGGCGTTTGTGGGATTGCCGGGGAAAAGCACACAGTTTGCTGGCGGAATATTTTTCTTTTTTTTTTGGGGTTGTTTTTTTTTTCACCACACACCATTCTACAATATAACGTCGTCACGTTCACCCGCCCGCACGGACTTTGAATACGAGGCTCGTCGCAGTTTCACAACTGCCGTCCAAGCATTTTCGAGTTTTATATAAATATATTATATGTATATATGTACATGTATATAGATCTATATGTGTATATATGTATGTATTACGTACCTCGAGCACTCTCGATGCTACATCGAGAGGTAGACTTATGCAGCCGAGCTTTTTCGTGTCTCTCCTCTCTTTCACAGAGTGCCACTAAAAGGTAACCACTGTCAGACTTTTTTTTTTTTACGTCGTACTTGTTTTGTGCCCTCACGCCCTGCATATACGTGTATAATGGGTCCCAGATGTGCTGAAACGCGAGGTTTTTTTTTCTCTTCTCTTCCATTCCCCAGGAACACATAGTTCATGAAACAAATTATTGGTCAATTTTATGCCGTACTTTGTTTTAATAAATTGGTATTATTTTCATTCGATTTTCGCTGACGTGACGTCTATGAAGATTCAAGTGGAAATTGCACTAACACTGACATGCAGTTAAATAAAAATTATATTATTTGTTAAACACGCGTGAGTGTTGATAAAATGAAAAATGTTCGATTCAGTGGTTGTCGTATTCGTTTGTAAATGATTTGTAGAAAGTTCGATTTTTTTCTTCATTTTACTAAATTAGTATTTTTTTTAATTTTAATAAATTGGTGTTTAGTAAATATGGAGCAAAGGGGATCCACTTCCGATTGACTTGCCTAATATATGTTGTGTAGGGACCCCTCCTGAACAACTTTTTCCTCTGACACAATTGGGGGTCGTTATTTATTAAAAAGTTATTAACAAATAAAGTTAATAATTCATATACCTATTTTCCTTATACCAGCCAGTCCTAATCATCTTGTCCTCCACATTTGTTGTTACGAATACACCCCTGAGTAGCATACAAAAAGTTTTATCCGTCGCTCATTGTTTGTTAAAAAGTTATTAACAAAAAAAGTTTCATAAATGTTGGCTTGTTTGTTGGGTTGGGTTGTTTAGGTTGTTTGGGTTTTTTGTTTTTGATTTGTTTGTTTATTGGGTTTGAGACTTTGGTTTGGGTTTTTGGTTTGGGTTTTTGGTTTGGGTTTTTGGTTTGGGTTTTTGATTTGGGTTTATTTTGGATTTGTTGGGTTTGTTCGTTTAGGTTGTTTAGTTGGGTTGTTTGTTTGGATTATTTCGGTTATTTTTGGTTCGTTTAGGTTATTTGGGTTTTTTGTTTGTTTTGGATTTGTTTGTTGGGTTTGTTCGTTTGGGTTTTGGGTTTGTTTGTTTGTTGGATTCGTCTGTTTGTTTCTTTCGGTTACTGGGGTTGTTTTGGGTTGTTTTTGGTTTGTCTATGGGCTGGTATGCGGTGGGGGCAGCCCCTCCGGTCATACGCGTACTGGCCACCATGCAAGTATTTCATATTCTATTTATGAATTTTCTTTTGTTAATAACTTTTTAACAAACAATGAGGACGGATGAAACTTTTGGTATGTTACTCAGGGGGGTATTCTTAAGAACACATGTGAAGGACAAGATGATTGGGACTGGCTGCTATAATGAAAATAGCTATATGAATTATTAACTTTATTTGTTAATAACTTTTTAATAAATAACGACCCTCAATTGTGTCAGAGGAAAAAGTTGTTCAGAAAGGGTCCCTAGACAACATATATTAAAGGCAAGTCAATCGGAAGTGGGTCACCTTTCCTCCATATTTACCTGGTTTTTTTTTAATTTTAATAAATTGGTATTATTTTCATTCAATTTTCGCTGATGTGATGTCCATGAAAATTCAAGTGAAAATTACCGTAAAACATACATGCAAATAAATAAAGATTATATTATTTATTAACACGCGTGCGTGTTGATAAAGTAAAAAATATTAGATTCAGTGGTTGTCGTATTCGTTTGCAAATGATTCGTAGAAAGTTCGATTTTTTTCTTCATTTTAATAAACTAGTATTTTTTTTAAATTTAATAAATTGGTATTTTTTTAAATTATAATAAATTGGTTTTTTTTAATTTTAAGAAATTGGCATTTTTTTAAATTTTAATAAATTGTTTTTTTTATTTATCTTAACAAATTGGTATAATTTTCATTTAATTTTCGCTGAAGTGACATCCATGAAAATTCAAGTGAAAATTGCCGTAAAACATACATGCAAATAAATAAAAATTATATTATTTTTTAACACGCGTGCGTGTTGATAAAATGAAAAATATTCGATTCAGTCTTTGTCATATTCGTTTGTATGTAATTCGTAGAAAGTTCAATTTTTTTTCTGGTTATATATCCTACTTTGAAAAAACTCGTGGTAAATGCAGTAGTTTTTCGTTTTTTTTTCTGTTGTTTTTTGTTTTATTCGATCTTTTTGTTAGGCTGTACACGTGTGCTTATTCGGGACGTTAATTTTATTTATTCTTCGAACGAAAAACAAAAAAAAAACGCCCGAAGGAGTCGCTCGAACGAGAAATCAATTTTATTCATTGTTTTCCCGCAGTTAAAAGAATACCTATGTACTAAAAAAAAAAGAAAAAAAAAATCAAGTCTCCTATAATGACACAAAGCACCATGAAATTTCACCATCGGTATTATTGCAATATAAATACATATACATATATATATAAACACACATATATACATATATATATATATTTATATATATTTATAATAATTTTTCAATTTATTTCTATGTACATATACGTGGTGTTTATCATATAGCATATTTATATGTGTTTTGTGTGTATCATCATGTGAATTTTATCGCAACAATAGTATATCGCGCTCATAATATAACACCCCACTTAATAAACTTTTACAATGTGTGCGCGAATATTTCGAATGAATTTAGAATTGTGTCGATCTCGTTTTCTCTCTCTCTCTCCTTTTTCTTCGAATTTCTCAATTGTTTCTTCGCGTCGTGGACCGTGAAAACGATTTTGCTGCAGTTACAGAAGTTGCGCCGAAATGGAAAATGGTTTTTAACAAACTTTCCACGGTGAGAACTGACGAAAATCGTCTATTCGCCAATGAAACTTCTATCAACGTAGCAAAAACGTATTCACCGTCTGTAATATTACATTATAATACAATAAACGCATTTTTATTCACTCGATTGCACTCTCTCCAGTCACAAAAATTCAAGAACATAATTCTCGTCTTTTTTTAAACACATTTTTTATCTTTTATCTTTTTCGTTCGTCCTTTTATTCGCATTCGCGGATATTCGTCGCTCTTTGCCTTTATGTATTTTTTTTTCCCCATTAGTTACACGTAACTATAATCATTATTTAGAGTAGTTAAGTGAGTTATATCTCAAATCGGAAAAAATTCTAGTCCCATCCCGTAGTTTGTTTATTTTTTCTTTTCCATAGGGCACAGACGTTTAATTCGTATAGAATAAATTTTACTTTGGCTTCGTTCATCTTCTCATTTTTTTTCTTTTTTTTTTTTTTTCGATAATCCATCGACCCCAGATTTATCGCTGTGTATTGGTGTATGGATAATTTCATTACTTTTTTTTTACATCTTTGGTTTGTTCGTCGTCGTATTCGTCCTTTTCTAGTTCGACATCGTCCTCAAATATTACACTCACGTAATCGTAACGCTGTTCAATGATTTTGAATATTTTTTTCACACTTTCATTACTATATATATATATATTTATATTTATATATATATATATATATATATGTATGTACTTACAGCGATAATATAAATTTTCAACACTTTGATTAAATTAGTACTTTAGTCGATCAACGGGTCATCTGTGTTCGCATCCGCGTGTATCTACTCTGTCGCCATATCATTCTATCGGTTAATTCACTGACGAAATTTCCGTACCGTTCGCCATTGTTGTACGAATATTTTTCCATTTTTTTGTGTTTTTTTTTTTCATGCCAATCTTTCGTCGAGATACCAGTCGTGTGTGTGCGTCATGTGATGTCATGTATGGCTGAGAATATTTTTACAGATACGTGAAGAAAGGGGCAAAAAAAAACGAACGATGAAAAAATATTACATCATGAATAAATGAATGAAAAATGAGCGTATTGCTTTCCCTCGCGTGGTTTCCTTTTTTCTTTATTCTCGTGCAATTTTCAAGCTTTAAAGCCACCGAACTTTCGAGGTGAGCCGTAAAAATTCACGGATCACATTGATAAAGCAAAATACATGTGCATAAATTTTCGATTTTTCTACGTACATCATGAAAATTATGTTTTCAAAACGCTCTCGTGAAACAAACATAAGTGATTTGTCAGTACATGTGTGTATGTGTGTGTATGAGTGTGAGCGTGTCGCCGGGGTGATATGTGCAGCGAGGCCAGTCGCACCGTAAAGTCCCTTAAATATCTACAATTTAATCAATGTTTGCCTTAACGTTCAATCGTTCATCTGACATTCCGCAAAACAAAAACCAACTAATCTTTCGCTCAGTAGACAAATTCGCTGTTTTTTTTTCGCACACTTCTTTAAATTCCCATAAATTATTTATCGAGTAAGATATCCAATTAATCTTATGCTCTAAACCCAACAATATCGACAACAATACACTTTCATACTCGCTCAATGATTTCGTTCGCTCTGTCTTTTTATCATACATTCCAATCCGCAATTGCTCCATTCGTACTTTTAAATCTCATCCTGTGAATTCTCATCGAATCACACTCGACTTTTCATCATACATAAATTTATATATTGTATATATATATATATTTCTCTTTTTCTCCGTCCCTCGTCTATCTATACTTTCTCGCAATTCCCACATTAACAGCCATGGCGATTCTCGAATTGATGGTTTATCTATTATATGTATTATATATTGGGTTATGGGTCTGTTATATAGTATATACATCGTTCTATGGACGGCCAATGCTTCAATTACGCTATTACAGTACCTCCCGAAATTCGATCATTCGCGTACATCTACCCTGCTTCTATTTTCCTCCGAGGATAGCAACGGTGGTCGCAGCTCACCACCCCGCGCACTCGTGTGGTTGGGTCGAATGGCTAGTCCCGGAAAATCGAAGAATATATATAGGGTGGGTTTACAAGTAAATGACTGGTCACCGGTGAATTACTACCTTGAAAAAAAAATATCACAAAGTTAAGGTTAGGGTTAGACGGTTCAAAAAATCCATTTTTTTTTATTTCATAAATTGTTAGTAAAACTATTGAAAAATATGTTCCCAAAATTTTAAATGAAAATTCCGACTCGTTCTATTGTTATAAGCCATTGAGGGGGGGAATAGGGTTAGGACAGCGTTTTCTTAATAATTTTCATGAATTTTTTTATAGTATAAAAAATGAATATAATTTATTGAAACTTTGAGAATATTTCATACATATATTTAAGTATATACTATAAAATTTTTATACATATATTTAAGTATATACTATTAAATATTAGCGACCCCATATTGCTTGTTTTTCTTGGTACTATTTTTTCAAACGCGTTTTTCTGAAAACGACTTTTTTTGAACTTGCGTACACGCTAGTTTGAAAAGTTTTCAACCAATCGTTTAGAAAATTGGCAGTTACTTCCCTCATAGTATTGCGCTCTGTATAAACCTAAAATCGGAATATTATCATTATTTAAAACAATTTTTTTTTGCAAATAAAGTTGTAAAAAATGGCAAAAAATCATGCTTTTTTGTTTTGATCCCTGTAAAAAATTCAATTTTCAATTTTTTTGATAGCTTTTAGGTTCATATAGAAGAGAGACATATAATAAAAGTAAATTCCAACTTCGTTTGATTTCAGATGAAAATTGCGGATTCCAGAATGTACGTAAAATGCTGAGCTTGATTGTGACCTGCAATATGGGGTCGCTAATATTTTATAGTATATACTTAAATATATGTATAAAATATCCTCAAAGTTTCAATAAATTATATTCATATTTTATACTATAAAAAAATGCATGAAAATCATTGAGAAAACGCTGTCCTAACCCTATTTCCCCCCTTAATCCACCGTTGTGGAAGAAGCGGTTTTTTTTAATGGGCTGGAGGCTTCATAATTAAATGGCGGGATAACGTGGTTTATTCATTTATTTTTGTATGAAAACAAAATCGTATCGAAAATATCAAACGACAGATTGTTCCAAGTGTCTCTTTGGTCATGTACAAAAATATTAAGATCAGTATAGAAAAAATTGTAAGAAGGATATAATTTTTTGTAATTTTTGTTTTATTTTGTTAAAAAAAAAGCATCGCTTATATTTTTTCACGTGCGGATTCCCATATTTGTTTACATGATTGTAGAAACATTTCCATCAATTACTCGCTCACCGCCCACGCCTCGATAGCAGTTTCTTCGACTCTTCAGGGCAATAATATAATTTCCATTTCAAAATTTCCCTCCAGTCAATAAATCGTCTTTTTTATTTTGAATCCCACGTTCGGCCTCTTAAAGGCGCGGTCACGCATTTCAAAATCAAAATTCAGTTACCGCCGCGCACCCTTGTAGAAACGAGAGAAACGCGGAGTCAGCGAGCGAGAGATGGCGCTCGTCGCGAGCGCCTATATCACGTTCGCAACTTATAGCGGTTCGGCAATTACCGGCTTGGCTATCGGTACGGTCGAGCACGTTGCCCGGATATGTGCGGTTGGCGAATCGTGCGTTGGCCTCAAAGGACAGTACAGACAAGAGCTATCGGGGGAGATTTTCGTTCGGCAGAGTCACGCGAAGCACGTAATACCGAGTGAAGATACACGCGGTTCGATTTACATACACGGTGTATAAACCGAGAGATAAACACGGATTGGTACAGTGATTGGCACTAGCAGTGGAAAAAAAAATTGTCCAAAAATTGAAACGATCTCGTAGCGTTTTACTTTTGCTTTTGTCGCGAATATCGCGACGCTCCAATGTACGAATATGAAGGTTTAGGGTTTTTTTTTAAAACAACTTTTACGAATATTTGGCAAGTATTTTTGGAATGGAAGATCGTAAAAATGTTTATAAAAAGATTAAGAAAGAAGTGTGCTTGAAAAATGCGTGGAATATGCAATGAAATGGGCTCGAAAGAAAAATCGCCGAACGGCCATTTTGTCTACCGCTCGTCACGACTAACGGGTGTCCCGTTTATACCGTACTTTCTCGATTCTCCGTTAAGTTTATTCGCGTGTATATAGGCGTTTAGATTCACCGTCAATTGTTCGTTAGTTCGGCCAATCACTGTATCACAAATTACACGTGTAGCTACGATCGTGCTGTGCTCTGTACGAGTAACGTAGACCACCGTCGCTTAACCGGAAGCGCGTTAATTAGGCCGAATCCGCAATCGGAAAATCGGATCATCCGACACGATAATCGAATATCGACGGAGGGTAAAACTGGGATTCCCCAATCAGTCGGACCGTTCGTGAGCTGTGTTGCTCTGGCTTTAACGTTAAATCCGAGTGAAAATGGTATTTACTAGCCGGACCTGACTGTGCGTCGATTTATCGTTATACTATCGGGTAACCTTTTGTGATGTTTTGTAAGCCCGATGACAAATTCATTGCAAGGGAAATTAAAGGATGTACTAGGAATACGTAATGTATCCCTTTGACGCGCGGTACAAAGAGATTCAGCATTGATGACGAACCTGACTATTTCTCTTTTTCAGATGAATCCATCGTGCTACCAGCAGCTAATTTAAAGCGATGGACAACGTCATCAATGTGAATATCGCCGATCAATGGAATTTGATCGCGTTATAAAACTGAGTATCGATCAATCGAACGTATCATTTCGTCAGCGGTGACGAGAGCATTGACCGAACATTTTGATTGAACGGATGTATATTCTGCATTACGATCGGTAAAATTGTTGCAAAATTTCGTATCATTAGTGATATCACCATTTTTGTCTCAACTTGGTCGAATAATAAATAAACAAATGAACAGGGCAGCCTTTTTATGAGATTAGGAAAAACGTGTGATAGTTTGAGAGATTTTACAAAACGGAATAACGGAAAATATTATTTTTGCAAAAATCGAAGTAATCACATCATTTAAGGGGGGAAATAGGGTTAGACGGTTCAAAAAATCGATTTTTTTTTATTTCATAAATTGTTAGTAAAACTATTGAAAAATATGTTCCCAAAATTTTAAATGAAAATTCCGACTCGTTCTATTGTTATAAGCCATTAAGGGGGGGAATTGGGTTAGGACAGCGTATTCTCAATGATTTTCATGAATTTTTTTATAGTATAAAAAATGAATATAATTTATTGAAACTTTGAGAATATTTTATACATATATTTAAGTGTATACTATAAAATTTTTATACATATATTTAAGTATATACTATAAAATATTAGCGACCCCATATTGCTTGTTTTTCTTGGTACGATTTTTTCAAACGCGTTTTTCTGAAAATGACTTTTTTGAACTTGCGTACACGCTAGTTTGAAAAGTTTTCAACCAATCGTTTTGAAAATTGGCAGTTACTTTCTTCATAGTATTGCGCTCTATATGAACCTAAAATCAGAATATTATCATTATTTAAAATAATTTTTATTTTGCAAATAAAGTTGTAAAAAATGGCAAAAAATTATGCTTTTTTGTTTTGACCCCTGTAAAAAATTCAATTTTCTATTTTTTTTATAGCATTTAGGTTCATATAGAAGAAAGACATATAATAAAAGTAAATTCTAACCTCGTTTGATTTCAGATGAAAATTGCGGCTTCCAGAACGTACGCAAAATGCTGAGTCTGATTGTGACCTGCAATATGGGGTCGCTAATATCGTCGGTGTTTTTCAAGGAAAGTCTTCAAAAATTTTATATTATATACTTAAATATATGTATAAAATATTCTCAAAGTTTCAATAAATTAAATTCATTTTTTATACTATAAAAAAATTCATGAAAATCATTGAGAAATCGCTGTCCTAACCCTATTTCCCCTCTTAAACGTGACTCCCACTTCGTGTCTCGTAATTACATTACGAATGTGGAACCCGCGATAAAACAAACCTCAAGGAAATGAGAAACAAAAGTGATTACTATCGTTTCTTCTCATCTGCGGAGATAAACCATCATTCTCCAGAATCCGTGCCGTTACAAACGTTCAACCACGATCGAAAACTCTTCGCCGATCGCGACGATGAACTTTTTATCGACTTTTTCCGGTTTGCTGTCTGTTTCGCCAGAATTCCCGTAATCCTCGAAGGCTTTGAAACTCCCTGTCATCGTTTAGATAACATTCCACCACGAGCCGTTGTCTTTGTCGACATTCTTGTTGATATTATATATATATATATATAGCCGAGCGAGTATTGGGAGGACGCAACAAATCGTGAACATCCGCCAAAGCCATCACGGTTCCTTGGCTGTTGAAATGGCGAAGGGTTGCGGAGCGGCAAGGGGGAGTGTAAACTGCTGTTGTCGCGTGTGTGTGTTTGCGTGGCCATCGTGTGCGCCTCTAGGGCGCGTCCACCGATCACGTGGACGTTTTCAACGAAACCGCCATCAGCAGATATAGGTTATATAAGGGCGGGGGAGGGGGGGGGTGGGTGGGGGATATATAGAATGTAGAGACGACTGTGACATTTAACCGCTAACCGCGACATTGGGATTAATCTCACGCGGCACGATTATACACACCGTTCCGCATTCACTATGACAACGAAAACGACCTTGAATGACCGTCGAATGTTTAGGTCGCGCGTCGGTCGTTTCGTCGTTCTTGTATATTCCGTCGGTAATGCGTCTGTCGATAATGGCAATTTCTTAGGGCGTCGCTAGTTTCAAACACACTCGTCTCATTCGAACATCGTTGGCAGTCACGTAGCGAAGCAAAAGCACACGACAGTCAGAATAACGGCGAGACAATGTTGCCGCGTGCTGTCTGTCATACTGATCGACGTTCCACCACCACGTAGATCACCGGCGCTCAGTCTCTGATTGTTGACGTGCGCCATGTGAACGGTTTTCTCCGTCTCCATGCGTCTTGTACCGACGTAAGAGACGCAACGTATCGATACCGAACCGTCGCCACCTTCGAAATAACGCGCGTCCGCGTCCATCCTCAGACCGAGGCTGTTTGGTATACCGGATGTTGACATTGGCTGCAACGGCGGATGTACTACCGTGTATTCCTTGCGAACCTGAAATCACAGAGACACTATTGGTCGCATTTGTCATTGGGAAACGAAAGAACGTTTCGAAATAGAGGTGTTTGACGGTTTTTTAAGTTTTTTTTTTTTTTTTTTTCAGTTGCAGGGTGAACTGAGACGGTATGTCGTGAATTACTATCGATAAGTCAATTTGTGCTGGACGCTTGAAATTGATATTGATTTTTTGTTGGTAATTCGGAATATAGAAACGTTATTTATCGAGAGCACACGGGGAGGTAGACAGGAGACCGAAATGAGGAGATTTTTCAAGAGGTTTTCCTGGAAAGACATTTTAATTTATTAACGTAAAAATTTATACACGTATTGTGGTAACTTTTAACGTTTTTTTCATATTTTTTATTTCAAAAAATAATGATTTTTAATGCTGCTATAGCCGATCTCTCGGAGCTCCTCTAAAAAAAAAAGGTGTCTGGCGATGAGCACCTTATCTCCGGTTTGGATTATCCAAAATAAAAAAGACAAAAAGATTCTATTAGTGGATAGATAAATCTAGGTGTTGATCGAAGGAATAGTCGAAATTTCGATTTTTGACAAAATGCCGGCTTCAAAAAGAAAAAATTCCTATTATCGACGAAAATTTTTTCGTTGAATCGTTTAAAAAAAATAGAAATAATTGTCGGAAATCTTATTCCTTCGATCAATACATGAAGAATATATCCGAGAAGGTTGTGTTAAAATTGCAGACCGATCGGTTGAGCCGTTTTTTGAGAAATCGTCCTCGCCGACTTTGAAAACACCGTTTTAAGGAAAACGCGTTCAAAGTTTAGGCCGCCTACTTTGTCACGCTCCGAGCGTCCTTACGAATATGCATGTATAACCAAGAATATTTGCCGGATCGATTTGAAATTTTCAGAGAATATACTCAAATATATGTACATTCCGAAAATGCAATAAAAAAAATCGATTTTTTGAAATTTCTAACTACATATGACCCCTTAATTATATCTTTAATTAATTGAAACACACGATCAATATTCCTCAAACCTTTAACGTGTAAATTAAGGGGTGAAATAGGGTTAGGCGGTTTAAAAAATCGATTTTTTTTATTTCATAAATTGTTAGTAAAACTATTGAAATATATGTTCCTAGAATTTTAAATGAAATTTCCGACTCGTTCTATTCTTATAAGCCATTAAAGTGAGTAGCTCTCCTTCAGGCCCCGAGCGCGCCACGTGTTTCAAACGCGTTTTTCTGAAAACAACTTTTTTTGAACTTGCGTACACGCTAGTTTGAAAAGTTTTCAACCAATCGTTTTGAAAATTGGCAGTTACTTTCTTCATAGTATCGCGCTCTATATGAACCTAAAATCGGAATATTATCATTATTTAAAATAATTTTTTTTTGCAAATAAAGTTGTAAAAAATGGCAAAAAATCATTTTTTGTTTTGACCTCTGTAAAAAATTCAATTTTCTATTTTTTTGATAGCATTTAGGTTCATATAGAAGAGTGACATATAATAAAAGTAAATGTCATCCTCGTTCGATTTCAGATGAAAATTGCGTCTTCCAGAATGTACGCAAAATGCTGAGTCTGATTGTGACCTGCAATATGAGGTCGCTAATATTTTCGGTGTTTCTCAAGGAAATTCTTCAAAAATTTTATAGTATATACTTAAATATATGTATAAAATATTCTCCAAGTTTCAATAAATTATATTAATTTTTTATACTATAAAAAAATTCATGAAAATCATTGAGAAACCGCTGTCCTAACCCTATTTCCCCCCTTGAGATGTACTTTTACAGTAGCATATATCCATCTGATATTCTCCAGCTCGTGAATTTTTCGAAAAATAAATCTAATTACGAACTGCCGGCTGATTTTCTCTAGATCTAATGTAAAAAAAAACACGCTAAATTTTGCTGCACATTTAAAGAAGCGTTATCGAATTTTGCGATAGTCGATAAAGAGGCTAAAATAAAATTTTGTATTCGTGAACAAATAATCATCAGCAAGAAATACGTTGACTTCAATCAAACCTCGAATGATTGAGCTTGCATTGAGGTTGAAAAGAAAAAAAAACCTCTAGAAATTCGAAATTTCTTCACTGTTTGCTTATAATTTTTGCAATGTTCATGAAGTTTTCGCTGGACGTGGAATCGGGCTCGAGGCGCTTTCACGTTTGTGCGAAGCTTTGTTGAAAGTAAAAAAATGAAAAATCCTGAGCGAGCAACGTACGATTTTCTAATTCTTACCAAACATATTTTAGGTCGATATTTTTCGATGTATTCAGAAGAGACTGGACGCGCAGGATTTCCGTATGAGAATTTTTCTTTGGAATCTCGTTGTGTACTATACAAAGCCCGAAAGATTGCGGAAGAAATAAGGTGTATTTGTGTGTGTTTGTATGTGTGTGTGTATTCTAGAGACTGGAGGAGAGCTGCGGAAAGGACTGTCGTAAGGAATATTTCTCGCGCGTGCATTTTTCTTTAGACGGCAAGCACGACGAAATTACGGTCACCGACCTGGCACGAGGCCACACGTCTCGTACAGCACGCGACGGCCCCGAGAGTAGGAGAGACGCACGATGAATTTTTCCCCCGCTTCTCTGTACACTCTTTTCTCACCCTTGTCCCCAACCACCGCTTTTTCTCTCTCGTGGCGCTGGAAAAACGTAGCACGGCACGAAGTCGCTGGCCCGCACTCCCTCGCGATTCCGTGGCCAAGATTCTCGCTCTGTACAGCATTGGAGGGGTTGAAAACCGACGTTTTTTTTTTTTTAATATTATTTTCTTCCTTTCCTACCCCGAGTAATTGCTTCCGGGCGTGAAAATCGTTTCGTGTAAATCCTCCGTGATTTTTCAACTACTTCATACCTCAGCGAATAAAGATATTTAAAGAAAAATCCTCGTCGATACATCAATTTTTATACGTGGAAAAATTTTTGCTTCCGCGCTTTATAATTCATAATAATATTTGGAAAAGAGAGATAAAAGATAAATGTTTATACGATATTGCAATTTTTAGCGGGCAGTATTCATTGGGTTTTTACAGTTAACGCTTGTTGGCATAATTTTTCTTATTGTTCGTTTCTTGATTTCGACTTGACGTCAATCTCACGTCAAATTGATTCTCGAGGCACAACTGACTTTGATTTAAAAAACAATTTCCGAAG
This sequence comes from Oxytorus armatus, assembly GCA_958009045.1. Lineage (NCBI taxonomy): Eukaryota > Metazoa > Arthropoda > Insecta > Hymenoptera > Ichneumonidae > Oxytorus > Oxytorus armatus. The sequence continues at coordinate 15,511,816 of OY253752.1, forward strand.
TGTTTTTTCGTCGCAATACTCACAGTGGACAGAAGGAAAATACGAAAGAGTAGATTTGAACGTCGCGTGAGGGGTTACGGATGAAAAAAACGTTTCGTGTGTTACCGTCAGCTAGCGACATTTCTCAGGACTGATAAAAGAGGAAGTTCGGACGAGATAGAGAAATGATGAAGGAAATATATCGATTTGTGAGAAAGAAAACGGCGTTATTTTGGTGATTTAACATGCTGAAGTGTGGTAGTTTACGCCCCTTTTGTTTGTTAGAAGTCGATGTACGTGTATATATATAGAGGTCCGTGTCTCGGTAAAGCTTGGGAGGGTGAAGAATAAAAATAAAAATAAATAAAGCTCATCCGACGTAATTCGAGGCATTTGCAGTGGGAAAGTGTAATTCATGGTCTCGCGCTTCCGGATTCTTCTCGGCAATACTTATACACTCTCTGAGCGGATCCTTTATTTTTCAACTCGCCCACGCTATCTTTTTGGGTTTTCACATCACGTACTCTCGGACTCTTCTCTCGCTGTTGCCTCGACGGGGGGGATGCGAGAAGACGAGCTAGTGAGAAAGATCGAGATAGAGAGAGAGAGAGAGAGAGAGAGAGAGAGAGAGAGAGAGAGTGAGAGAGAGATGACGATTCCACCTCTGTTGTACAAACACGGCTATGGTATACACTATGATATACGATGCATCCGGTATATATAGTAGCACGGAATGTGTTCTTTAATCACAGCGAGTTTGTCACTGTTCCACGATAGACCGAACTGCAGATATATTGGAATCGTGAACGGATTCGTGCTATTCGCACGAATCCAATCGAGATTGTGGAAGAAAAAAAAAAAAAAACGGTACGGGGTGGGACTATCGAAAAATGAGAATGAATGTGTTCGTCGACAAATTGCCTTTGTTCCAACTCACGTGAAATTCTCATCCCTTATATTTTCCAGCAAATTAATGGCGAAGAAAATTACAAAACATTGAAAACTCGCATTTTTCTAAGTTAGTCCGTCCCGCGCGTCCCCATTGGTCTACCATACTTCATTTGGCGTAAAAATTTTTTTTTATTTAATCAGATTTATCTCGATTACACGATGATCAAGATGAAACTTTTGTGGATGTTTTAGCTTTAAAAAAAATAGTGTTTTATGGGGTAGGAAAAAAGAAAAATTAACTTTCTCGAATGAGTTTGCACATTGAATGGTCCACGTGTCAGTTGATTTTTCGTTAGTGCGCGGTCGGAGATTATCGAAAATGGGGGGACCACCAGCCGATATACCGGTGTTATCGCTTCGCGGTCACCGATCCTACGTTCCGGTCATACGGACCATTCACAGTCGGAAGTTAAATCCGCACCCGAGCGGTTTCACGGTGTGTATATGGAGAGTGAGTGAAAGAGCTTTGCCTGACCTGTTAGCCCTACGGGATTGCGGTACACGGCCGAACAGTTGCGATATCGTTATTCGATGAATCTATTGCCCACGGTTAATCCTTTCTCGATTTTCGTTCGCGCGGGACGACGTAAATTTCACGCTTATCCGAGCGCTCGTACGCCCCTTTTGACATTGGAACGATGCACGCGGTACACAAACAAATGATATTGGCTGGTGGACAACGAAAGGGCTCGATTCGCGCGATTCAACGTGCAAAGTGATGCGAGTAACGTCCTGTTGTTTGCTACCAATCGATATACTATTTTCCACGATACCCAAACCCATAACCGCAAGAGTGCGTGCGGTTTACCGTCGCGCAGTACGTGCCCGCTTTACCCGGCTACTCAAATGTTTCAAATGTTTATTATCAACGAAGCTTTTAGACCGCAAAGAGCGAGAACAGGAAAAAACAACAAAAAAATGATTAATTTATCTCCGACAGATCCTTTATCGCGGTCGTCAGGTGAATTTCATCTCCGGACATTGATGGATATATTGGCGAAACGTAAACTATCCGAACTGACTCGTACGTTGATTTTGTGGTTTAACCTACGAGGTAAAAGTCTAACCAATCTGACGTTTTTATCAATTTATGACTTTTTGCACACTTAAGTCTATACAGTGAAGTTGTGCATTATGTTTTATTGGTATTCCAATCTTCTCGCTTTTGGTAGAGCGTCTTTTATTGGGAGGATCAATACTGTTGATGAAATGGAATTCGTGTCATCATCATTAATTAAGGGGGGAAATAGGGTTAGACGGTTAAAAAAATCGATTTTTTTTAATTTCATAAATTGTTAGTAAAACTATTGAAAAATATGTTCGCAAAATAAAAAATAAAAATTCCGACTCGTTCTATTGTTATAAGCCATTAAGGGGAGAAATAGGGTTAGGACAGCGTTTTTTTAATGATTTTCATGAATTTTTTTATAGTATAAAAAATGAATATAATTTATTGAAACTTTGAGAATATTTTATACATATATTTAAGTATATACTATACATTTTTTATACATAGATTTAAGTATATGCTATCAAATATTAGCCCCCATATTGCTTGTTTTTCTTGGTAATATTTTTTCAAACGCGCTTTTCTGAAAACGACTTTTCTTTGAACTTGCGTACACGCTAGTTTGAAAAGTTTTCAACCAATCGTTTTGAAAATTGGCAGTTACTTTCTTCATAGTATTGCGCTCTATATGAGCCTAAAATCGGAATACTATCATTATTTAAAATAATTTTTTTTTTGCAAATAAAGTTGTAAAAAATGGCAAAAAATCATGCTTTTTTGTTTTGACCCCTGTAAAAAATTCAATTTTCTATTTTGTTGATAGCATTTAGGTTCATATAGAAGAGAGACATATAATAAAAGTAAATTCCAACCTCGCTTGATTTCAGATGAAAATTGCGGCTTCCAGAATGTACGCAAAATGCTGAGTCTGATTGTGACCTGCAATATGGGGTCGCTAATATTTTATAGTATATACTTAAATATATGTATAAAATATTCTCAAAGTTTCAATAAATTATTCTTATTTTTTATACTATAAAAAAATTCATGAAAATCATTGAGAAAACGCTGTCCTAACCCTATTTCCCCCCTTAATGAATGATGATATTCTCCAACTCTCCGATTATCGTTAATTTTCTGACAGGGGTGAAACGATTTAAAAATAGACATTTTTTGGATGGTAGGCTAAATCATGTTACATCTATTTTACATTGAACCGTCAACAATTCTTGTTTTTTTCGAACGATAATGTTATTATTATCGTTCTTCTTCTCAACAATTTGATTCTACCTTTTATTTTACCTTCTACCTTGGTTTACTAAAGCAATCCTAAAAATGACATTAGTACTCAAACATTTGGCAATTCCCCTTCCGTTGACGTCAATTCAAATGTTTGGATATGAATGTAATTTCGTTCCACTCTGTCCTCAAACCAATATAATTCATCTGGTGACTGTTTCTACACTTTTCCCCCACGCTTGAAATTGACGTTGATTTTTTGTCGGTAATTCGGAATATAGAATCGATATTTATCGAGGGCACTCAGGGAGGTAGATATGGTTGAGAGTTTAACAAGTTATACGCAATCAGGAAACCGAGAAAAGGCGATTTTTCAAGAATTTTTCCTGGAAAGACATTTTTATTTATTAACGTGAAAATTTATATACGTATTGTCGTAACTTTTGACTTTATTTTAATATTTTTTATTTGTAAAAATAATGATTTTTAAAGCTATTATAGCCGATCTCCGGGAGCTTCTCTAAAAAAAGGTGTCTGACGGTGAGCACGATATCTCCGGTTTGGATTATCCAAAATAAAAAACCAAAAAGACATGGAATTCGTGTCATCATCATTAGTTAATTAATGATCGTGATTATGATGATATCATAATTAATTAATTAACGATAATATTTTCCAACTCTCCGATTATCGTTAATTTTCTTACAGGGGTGAAACTATTTAAAAATAGACATTTTCTGGATGGTAGGCTAAATCATTTTACATCTATTTTACATTGAACCGTCATCAATTCTTGTTTTTTTCGAACGATAATGTTATTATTATCGTTCTCCTTCTCAACAATTTGATTCTAACTTTTATTTTACCTTCTAACTTGGTTTACTAAAGCAATCCTAAAAATGACATTACTACTCAAACTTTTGGCAATGCTCCTTCCGTTGATGTCAACCCAAATGTTTGGATATGAATGTAATTTCGTTCCAGTCTGTCCTCAAACCAAAATAATTCATCTGGAGGCTGTTTCTACATTTTTCCCCCACTGGTTTTTCCAGCACCATTTAACGTTGCTGAAAGCTGAGTTCACCGTTGTCCAGTGGTCCATTGTACACGAACGTAGCAAGTTGAAAACATCACGGAGCCTTTGACTCTTTTTCATGGACTATCAGATGCGCAAAAGCTTGACGAGCTGTAACCGCACAATATACCAAAAGCTGCGGTTAATTCATCGTGAAACAAAACGTTTAGCATACAGATATAAATCCAGCGGATTAATCCAGCCCTCGGACACAGAGGAAACGAGAGAAAGTACATTTGTCGACGAAGCCTCAAGCTCGTTCCATCGGAGTTTGGGGGTGTTTGTTTGCGGGTCTGTCTACTAGCGAGATGGCACCGCGCCTGTTCAACTTATACATATATCGAAGGTTCACAATCTATAAGGACGGAAAGTCTATGTTTGTAGACGTTAGATACGCTTTTTATTTTTACTCTAAACCATCCGCGTGTGTGTGTCTATATGCAGAGCGCCGAGTGCCGTAGAAGCGAGAGAGGAGGAAAAAACAAAGAGCGAGGGAAAACGTGGCGACTGAAAGTCATACGTGAGAGCTAGCGATCGTGTACCTATCCCCACGAGCGCTCGTATACCGCGTGTAATTGCGCACGTGTGTGTGTGTCGGTAAATTTAATTTTCACTCTCGGTCCTCTTTCTTGCCACACCCTGAGTCCCGATTTAATAGTTCGAGTTTCTCGGTCGATGGCATCCTCGTCTCTTCAGTCTCCAGCCTCAATTTTCCATTTCGTCGAATTCTCCAACTGATAATTAACAATTACGTTAAATCAACGAATTTCAACCCCTTCGCACCGCAGAATGAACGCTACAGAGAAATCGATAAATTATATGAATAATTGTCGACCTAGTTTTTTTTTCTCCCTAAAATAAACACTACATCGGTACTGGACACTTTGACGGTCGAGGGAGAAAGAAATTGCGCGCTGGGAATGACGGAGATGCGTATGAAATTAAGGGGTGAAATAGGGTTAGACGGTTGAAAAAATCGATTTTTTTTTATTTCATTAATTGTTTGTAAAACTATTGAAAAATATGTTCCCAAAATTTTAAATGAAAATTCCGACTCGTTCTATTGTTATGAGCCATTAAGGGAAGAAATAGGGTTAGGACAGCGTTTTCTCAATGATTTTCATGAATTTTTTTATAGTATAAAAAATGAATATAATTTATTGAAACTTTGAGAAGATTTTATACATATATTTAAGTATGTACTATAAATTTTTTGAAGTATTTCCTTGAAAAACACCAACGATATTAGCGACCCCATATTGCAGATCACAATCAGACTCAGCATTTTGCTATTTTTTCAAACGCGTTTTTCTGAAAACGCCGTTTTTTTTAACTTGCGTACACGCTAGTTTGAAAAGTTTTCAACCAATCGTTTTGAAAATTGGCATTTACTTTCTTCATAGCATTGCGCTCTATATGAACCTAAAATCGGAATATTATCATTATTTAAAATAATTTTTTTTTGCAAATAAAGTTGTAAAAAATGGCAAACAATTATGCTTTTTTGTTTTGACCCCTGTAAACAATTCAATTTTCTATTTTTTTGATAGCATTTAGGTTCATATAGAAGAGAGACATATAATAAAAGTAAATTCCAACCTCGTTTGATTTCAGATGAAAATTGCGGCTTCCAGAATGTACGCAAAATGCTGAGTCTGATTGTGACCTGCGATATGGGGTCGCTAATATCGTCGGTGTTTTTCAAGGAAATTCTTCAAAAATTTTATAGTATATACTTAAATATATGTATAAAATATTCTAAAAGTTTCAATAAATTATATTCATTTTTTATACTATAAAAAAATTCATGATAATCATTCAGAAAACGCTGTCCTAACCCTATTTCCCCCCGTAAAAGAGGATTTCTAGTTTTTCGTCACGCGTCGTTATTATTTCTGATTTCGCGAAACGACTTGTAAGTTGCACGACTCGATGAATTGTCGACAAGATGCAACTTCTCGCCGATTTGTCCATTTACACTCCGCTTTACTTTTCTGTCCTTTTTTACACCCGTTCTTTCCACCTCTCTTGCCTCTCTTCGAGCTTCATTCTTCTCTTATTCATTTTTCCCTTTCATCCTTTCATCTCTCGACCTTCCTCCTCTATCCTCTTCGTTTAATTCCCTTTTTTTTTCTCCTGACACGATTTTATTCTCACACCCGCGGCGACATTATAAGTGATCGCTGTGCTCGTTCGTTGGCGCGAAGACGCGAGAGATGAACTTACGCATTATTGACGCTCTTTCCCTCCTTTTATAACTTTTGGAATTCTCTATAGATATATATCTCACTCGTTGAGCCTCTCGTCTACTCGTCGAGCTTCTGTATACAGTGAGACTCGCCCGTGGACCCGCGGAACAATGCCCGACGGTATTCATCGCGAAGACGGGAAAATGAGATCGTGAGAATGGTAAAAAAAATGAAATAAAGGACGATGGAAAAATGAGGTACAACGAACTCGCGCGTCTGTATAATCTTGAAACACGTGTCACCCTCACTGCGCCAACGCGCGCCTTCTGTCGGATTTTTCTTTGCGTCTCCGCAAACGGTCTTAGTTCCCTTCACTTTCGCGCATTTAATATTTATATATATATTTTTTCATCATCCACAACGTATTGAAGAAATGTTTTTCCGTATTCTCATCAATTAAAAGCCTGGGATCGATTAATTTCATTCACCGATGAGAATGTTTCGTCTATTAATCATACAAAATTTAAAATGGTCCAGCGTCGTTCTCTCCGCGCCCGCTGACGGATACTCTTTAATCACGTCACGATCGTCTGACGTTTCATATTGCAAGGAGAACGTCATAATATTTTTCCGACCCGTCGGCTACGCGAAAAGATATTAGCCGCGATGAAAAAGTCGATGAAATGATATCAACGCTCGTTGTTTTATGTTCTATGTGCCATTTGTATAACTGTCAAATACAAACATCGGCTATTTATATTACACGTCGCCGTCTTTGAAGTATTAAGGCGGTAGTCTGGTCTAGAAATTTGAAAAAATCGTTTTTTTTTCTCATTTTCTCATTCCTCAGACCTTTCTTCATACGCTCCTGAAAACCGTTTATTGATATTTCAAAAATTAGCCGAGAAATAAAAATTCTAAGGAAGTCGCGCGCTCAGGTAGGGCGGTCGGGAAGCAGCTAACGCAGAGGCTACTGAGTCGCTCATTTAACGGTGTCAAAACTTTGAACGCGTTTATCTCAGAACTGTGTGTTTTCAAATCGACGCCCACGATATCTCGATAACTAATGGACCGATCGAGCTCAAACTTTGCACGTACCTTAGGTAGCCTGTTTCTGAGGACTGGTAGCAGAATTGAGTCGAACAATAATTTTGCCGACATTTTATAACTCGTCGAATACCCGAAAATGTATGAAATATCATTAATGAAAGTTCAACAGGCCGCTATTTTGTCAAGAAATTTTTTTAAGTACCAATTCTGCTACCAGTGCTCAGAATACTCATACAGATTGAGAATATATATATATTTTTTTTTTCAGATGCATACAACATCGTCCAGAGTGGGCGCCGATTTTGGCGCATCATGTCGCAACAAGGCAAAAAACTACACGAAAATATTTAAAATAATTTTTTTTTTCAATGTACAAGTATTCTCTAAGGATCAATAAATGCACAAGTAAATTTTCATCAAGACAACTTCAACGGTTTAAACGTTATTGCACATTAGAAATGACGTCAAAAATCTCGCTCTAGACCAGACTACCGCGTTAATGGTCGATGAAAATGTCATCCTTGTCGTTACATTAGTTACCGTTAAGGGGGGAAATAGGGTTAGACGGTTTAAAAAATCGATTTTTTTTTATTTAATAAATTTTTAGTAAAACTATTGTATAATGTATTCCCAAAATTAAAAATGAAAATTCCGACTCATTGTATTGTTATAAGCCATTAAAGTGAGTAACTCTCCTTCAGGCTCCGAGCGCGCCACGTGTATAACCGAGTGGTCACTCAGGTACGGTATTTTTTCAAACGCGTTTTTCTGAAAACGACTTTTTTCGAACTTGCGTACACGCTAGTTTGAAAAGTTTTCAACAAAATCGTTTTGAAAATTGGCAGTTACTTTCTTCATAGTATTGCGCTCTATATGAACCTAAAATCGGATTATTATCATCATTTAGAAAATTTTTTTTTAAATAATTTTTTTCTTGCAAATAAAGTTGCAAAAAATGGCAAATATCATGCTTTTTTGTTTTGACCCGTGTAAAAAATTCAATTTTCTATTTTTTTGATAGCATTTAGGTTCATATAGAAGAGGGACATATAATAAACGTAAATTCCAACCTCGTTTGATTTCGGATGAAAATTGCGGCTTCCAGAATGTACGCAAAATGTTGAGTCTGATTGTGACCTGCAATATGGGGTCGCTAATATCTTCGGTGTTTTTCAAGGAAATTCTTTGAAAATTTTATAGTATACACTTAAATATATGTATAAAATATTCTCAAAGTTTCAATAAATTTTATTCATTTTTTATACTATAAAAAAATTCATGAAAATCATTGAGAAAACGCTGTCCTAACCCTATTTCCCCCCTTAAAGTGCCAATTAAGAAACTTTTGTATTGACATTTTGCGGAATCGGAAAGTTAATGTCGAGGCGTTTAATTGATTCATCAGTGATTGCGACGTGAAAGATTTTTTATAAAATTTATATTGCGTCTACGTAATGCATAGACGAATTAACGATGATAGGAAAAATCCAACATACAATTATTATTAAATTGTTACTGGAAATACATTTTTATTTCTTACTCGTTACGTTCCACCTTTTTTTATGTTGATATTTTTTTTAAATTGCTTCATACAAGTTTCATTTTGATTTTCGTTGCGTGAGTTGTTGAAGTACGACTCGAAGGAACACGCTATTCTCGCTTATACTGACCGGATGTTTCCTGCTCCCACGATAATTTCTGTTTTTTTTTTCTTCTCTTCGTTCTACCACTAATCTTTTTATCCCTAACCATCGCCATGTCTCTTCATTTTTTATGTCTTTCGATACGTTACCCTCGGCGAGATCGCCTATACCCGGTTTCGTGCTAGGGATCTTGTGAAAATCCCTCTTGGGGCAGGATCGGAAAGAATTCCCTCGACTTAGCACACGCTATTGCAAAAGACTGCTCTTGTACAGTTGTAGCACCATAGGCATTCGCTACGTATATATGTTGAAGCAATATCGTGATACTTGGCGCTTTGAGTGTCTCGTATATAGAACGATTGTTGGATAGTTTTCGTGGCTCAAGTGACGCACAAATGGATCAAGTTTTACGTTCGCAACCGTATACTATTTTCCACGATCCCAGAGGCAGCCCGTGTCAACCTCCACATCCCCCAAACTGTGGGTTTATCGTCGATCTATATCTCCTTATGCTCTTTTATTTCTTCACACCTCGAAAGCTAAAAGAATTGGCCTCGATGAATTAACGAATGCGTCATTTTGTTGTAGTCATTCTTTCGGACAATCGTTAATGACAAAAGACTTATCTATCCGTATCTTTCTCTCTGTATTGTTGCTGTTCAAACGAAGTTTTCTACTGGACATATCCTATACACAGTTGACAAGGAAAGTACCCGAGATGTTCCCCTCCGATTTTGTTGAAACTCATGGATATTATAGATCATTCAAAACTAAGTGATACGTATTTTTTTTAGCGCCGAAAAAACGGTTTCAAGGGGTGAAAATACTCCCTAAAGTTGCGCAGGTCAAGGGACGATTTTGCAGTTTCACTTACAAGCAGTGCATCGATTTTTATGAAACAAAAATGGAAAATGTTTCTTATGCGACGGAATGAAGAATCCACCAGATAATGAAAAAAAAAAAAAAATTAAATCTTTTGAGGGCTTGAAACACCTTTGAACATCTATTTCTTGTACCCTACTTTGAAAACTTGCGAATCGATTGGAATGAAAATGAAATAAACTTTAAGTTTATTTCCTCTTATTAAAGGTCGTACCAAATGTGGTTGCCGATACGAACTCTTCTCGTTAACCTAAAATTAGTGATGCAACGTTTTTTTGAGTTAGCGCGAATAATTCAGGGGGCGGACGATCCTTTCTGTGCCTTTTTTAATAGATATTCAAAAGTTTTCAAACCACTTCATTCCTTCGCATAAGAAATATTTTGACTTTTCTTTCATCAAAATCGTTGCACTGCTTGTAGGTGAAACTGCGAAATCGCCGCTTGACCTGTGCAACTTTAGGGGGTTGTTTCACCCCTTGAAACCATTTTTTCGCCAATAAAAAAAACGCGTTTCGTCTTTGATGCTCTATAATGTCCATGAGTTTCACGAAAATCGGATGGGGACATCTCGGGTACTTTCCTTGTGAGTTGGACACGCCTGAGAGAATTGATGTCATGGAGTCAGAAGATCTTATGATGATGGTGAACGATCTAGTTACTGGGAAAATGAGATGTTGCGATGCGGATGAGCTTCGTAAGAGCCAATTAAGATATTCAGTGGCAGTTAAATATATACGTATATACAAATTAAGTTTGCAGTTGGTTTATAGAGTTCATCGAAAATGTGGCAACATATAACACATAACAAGAGCTAAATGGTATATATGTTTTAGGTACAACCCCTATCTATATAAAGTCGCCTTTAACGCTCCGCGTTCAACAGCTCAGATTATGGGCTACACTATGGCCAGAGTAGAGTTTGGGTTCATTGCCGCTACGAATGTCGTGAAAACGCTTGTGTTTGAGAGGTGCTTCGTGTTAAATTGGTGGTTAAATGAAGGGCAAACTATGGCCGGTCGTAACTGCATTGTGCACGCGCCGGACAATGCACCATTATTATTCATCGTATACCGTGTCAAACTATAAGACCCGAAATTGCTCTCGTATAACCTGAACTCATATTCAGTGATTTTTTTATATTTTTTCATTTCATCAAGCGGATTTCGCGGAAAAATTGTGTTTGACATTTTTTGTCGTTAGTTTGAACCAACCCTTAGTTCATCGCGGTGACTTAACTTAATGAATCCTTGACATGGTGGAAGGTGTTCGGTCTATACGTCAATAATTACTCGGACAGAGCAGTTCGTTCTCAATTAAGCACGATACGTGTATCGAAATTGTGATGGGGATCCAGTTGGATTCCCGTAATTATCATTGGCATCGGTAAAAATCGGTCTGAAGATCCGATTGGATTCTACGACCGAAATGAAACGGTCCTAAAATGAATTGCGACGGGGATCCAGTCGCAATCCGTCTGCTGATCATCGTTCAAAAAGTGATTTTTTCGATTTTCACGGTTTTCCCATTGATTTTTTGAGCTTTTGAAAAAAACTCGGAGTTATTCGTAATCAGCGGAAAATTTCCGATCGAGTAGGGTATCGAAACATTGAAAAAAGAGAAAAAAATTTTTTTGTAATTTTTGCCCACCTTTTCGAAACCTAAAAATCTCGAAATTTCAAACGGTGATAACTTGGCTCCCGTTTTATCGATTTTGGGTTTTGACGAGCGTTTTCAAAACGTCTCGAGTAGACTTAGAGAATGCATTTTGGATCATCCCGATATCTCAATTATTGTAGCCGTGAGAGCAGGATGAAAATCCGCGAAAAAAATGAGAAGGGGTATGTATGGAGAAATTCGCAAAAATCGATGGTCCGACTTAAAAAATCTGTGAAAAATCGAAAAATAATGATAGCACAATGATTCAAGCGCCATTTTGAAGGGGTTTCGATCGCGAAAAGAATGAGCACAGAGTGGGGTTCCAACTCCATCGGGAAGCAACGTTACAGCGATTTTAGTGAAGCCACTTCTTTTTGGCCGAAATGCAAAAAAATTTTGAATTTTCAAATTTTCTTTTAGGACGCTATATCGATGTATTTTTACTCGCTGATAACTAATTCAGTAGCCATTTCTTTGGAAAACTCGAAATTCCATTGAAAATCGTCCAAAAAGTGAGTATATTCGTTTTTGGCCTTTTTCACATTGATATTTTGAGATTTCGACTAAAACTCGGTGTTATTCATAATCAGCGGAAAATTTCGGATCGAATAAACTACCCAAACATTGAAATCAACGAAAAAAAACAACCAATTTGTCATTTTTTACCAACTTTTTCATAAATCTTAAAATGTCGAAATTTCAATTCGGCGTACGGTCTGAGATCCAGCTGGAACCCCACGGGTATACTCATTTTGGGGCGGCCCCGATAAATCCCGATCGAGACTTTATCGGAAATGTGAATTGAAGGGCCGGATCATGGAACTGCCTGGGAAGCACCCGGGATCCAGCAGGGACTCCTGTTTTCGGGTATCCCTAACAATCCCCGATGGGGATTACGCTGGAAACCGGGATTCCTTAGCAAATTTCTGTACGGACAATTCTCGGATTGTCGACGATTAACTGTACAATGTCCCAAAAATTTTAGATCAAAGATCCGGTGCATCATTCTCATGATCGTTAACGGGGGTGTCAAATAGTATTTTTCGTCACTTTTTTATTTTCATATTGTACGCTCATCGATTACGCTAGGAATGCGCGGTTCGTGGAATATTAGGTATTCATCCATTGAACGGTTAATCCTGTTTTTATCATGTATCACATACACCAAAATCCGATAATTAACGAGCATTTTAATGTATGACCAACGCGCAAAGGTGTATTCAACTAACGATTTACCGTTGAAAATGTTGTAATAAATTTTGGCAAATTAATACGAACCTTTCGTTCAGTCATTATGAAGCGAGAAGACCGTAATAACAAATTGATTGACGGGAGCTCTTTCTCTCTCTCTATCTCTCCCTCTGTCTCTACACGTTTGTCAACAGATGCGCATCATCGGGTCAATTGGGTAGCTAATTATCGGGTCGTGATTCGTTCAGGATGTGTCATTCAACACGTGTAGAACATCCCAATGAATTGATTATACGTATAAGGACACGAGAGAATTTTGTATGAACCGGCGAAACTACAGAATGCATTCCACAAAATCGAATTATTGGGCCAAATGTATTCGGGATAACCGCCAGTTTGTCCTCTATATGTGCGTTACAATTGATTATTAAGCATCCTCGGGAAGTACGGTTGCTCCTGTTTGACGACGTACAAATAGACACGCATGAATATAGATCCTTCGATCGTCGTTCCTCTCTCTCTCTCTCTCTCTCTGTCTTTTTCTCTGTCGCTTTGGTCTCTCTGCTATTGGGATATACATGAACATACCGCGATGACGTTACGAGTATAGCAATTCGTGTGATTTGATCGTATAGGGCCACTTATTCCTGTGCTAATTTCAATATATACCCGAGAACGCTAATTGCCGTGCAAGCTCTATTTACGTACACCGGGGTTTACCCCGCGTGTACTCTCGTTACCTACGTAACGATATTCCATCCCGAAATGTTATACAGTGGGTAAAAAAAGTATTCATACACCTTGTTTTTTTGCGATAACTTTATAGATATAAGCGATACGCAAAGAAAGTCAATTTTATTTAATAGTACATCAGGTACAGAGATAAACTGCAAATGGAGAATTTTTTACCCGGAATAATAGAAGAATTATGCAAAAAAAACGAAAATTTTCGGGCCAAAAATTTTCGGGACGAAAATCAGAACGGGAGGTCTGACCTCTGCGTACAATGTAAACAAGTCTTCGTTTACACAATGGTTTTGACCTATTCCATGCGATAGTATATCTTCTAGCTCCGAACAGACATGATGGCAAAGAAAAGCGAAATATCAATATCCATGCGAGATAGAGTGATTTTTCTTCGGAGACGCGGTGAAAGTTATCGAAAAATTAGTAAAGAACTAAATCCAAGTTTCGCAACAGTGCAATATATAATAAAAAAATACGAAAGAACAAACAACACAGAAAATAAGCCACGAACCGGTCGACCGAGAATACTAACGGTACGAGAGCGTCGGAGTGTTGTTACAGAGGCTACAAAAAAACCGTTCACAAGTGCTCGCAGTTTAGCGAATGATGTCGCGTCAACGTCGGGGAAGAGCGTGTGTCCCCAGACTATTCGAAACGTTTTGCATTCTGCCCAAATATACGGCAGAACTGCCCGCAAAAAACCATTAATTAATAATATAAATCGAGAAAAACGTTTAGGTTTCGCAAAAACTTACGTAAAAAAATCTATAGAATTTTGGTAATGTGTCGTATTCTCGGATGAATCGAAGTTTAACATCTTCGGGTTCGATGGAAAAAAATTCGTCTGGCGAAAACCAAATACCGAGCTCCAGCAGAAAAATTTAATACCGACTGTAAAGCACGGCGGAGGAAGCGTCATGGTTTGGGGCTGTATGGGATATTATGGCGTTGGTAATCTGGCTTTTATAGATGGTACAATGAATGCCCAGAAGTATATCGACGTGTTGCGCAGCAATTTGAAAGCGAGTGTAGATAAAATGGGCCTGGATGGAAATTTCTACTTCCAACAAGATAACGATCCGAAACATACTGCCATGAAAACGAGGGAATGATTACACTATAATGTCCGCAAACAATTGATTACACCACCACAATCTCCGGACATCAATCCTATTGAAAATGTATGGCACTTGGTGGATGTAGAAATTCGAAAAAAAAAAAAAAACAAACAAATCCGATCTCCGAAGAGTGCTTTTAGACGAATGGACGAAAATAGCAAAAGAAAGAACGCAAAAGCTAGTAGAATCCATGCCTAAGAGACTCGAGGCGATAATTGAAGCAAAAGGGATGCACACCAAATAATAGTTATAATTAACAACTATGATGATGTAGGTTTTCACTATAATTGTATGTGTATGAATACTTTTTTTGCCCGAAAATTTTAGTTTTTTTGGTATAATTCTTCTATTACTCCTGGGAAAAAATTCTCCATTTGCCGTTTATCTCTGCACCTGATGTACTATTAAATAAAATTGGCTTTCTTTGCGTATCGCTTATGTCTATAAAGTTATCGCAAAAAAACAAGGTGTATGAATACTTTTTTGACCCACTGTATATCGGGTACTCGGTACTTATGATTACGGACTTTAAATAAAAACGGTGCAATTGTCGGTCTATTTCGTGAAAGCTTTTTTTTTCTTTTTCCTGAAAGTTTTCGACGCTTTTACCGGGGTTGTAGAGTTGGCGTTTGCGTGTTTCTCCCTTTGCAACTTACCAACTGTCGTTACAAATATTGACGCAATTCTCATTGGACTTTTGCAAACATTTTCCAATAAATAATATCGGCACGGTTTCTCAGTCGTTCGTCATGATTTTTCATTAATATTTTTCTTTTCCTTCAATTCTTTGACTTCGTTCAACTTTATCTTACAGCTTGGATCGATGTAGTTTCTTTTTTTTGTCCAATTAGCTCATCTTACTTACTATAATAAAGCCGGAGAGTTTGTTTGTTTGAACGCGCTAATCTCAGGAAATACTTATCCGATTTGAAAAATTCTTTTTGCATTAGATAGCCCGTCTCTTCAGGAAAGTTTTGCGCCATATAACTTTGTGATATGATCCTGAGGTGTGGCGTCCGGCCGCGGGTTAAATCGGAGGAGAGAAATTTAACGCGGGTGAAACCGCGGGGCATAAGCTAAGTTATATCATATCTGTATTGTTTTTCGGTAATTTATTTTCTCTTGTTTGTCGAATAAAATCCGGAGAATATCGACCAGAATCATGTACTCTGTTCTGTCCGCTATTTTACGATGCGAATCATGTGGCCAAGGCTTGTAATCGCGTTACGGACAGAGATATCGTGATCGTTTTTCGTTCGAGGAAAGGTGAGATATACGGAGGGAGAACGGGTTTTTGGCACGGAACGATAGGGCATTTGAGATACGCTCGACTAACGAGCGGGAATGGCGATCAAGCTTGTGCCGTATATATAATCAAGCTTAGCACACCTACACATATATATGTAATGAAGTTAGATGTTGGTTTGTACGCGATCTCGGTGAGAACAAGTTCCTTTTTTTTTTCTTGTTACTGCCCCCTTTTTTCCGTCGCTCTTTCCAATACTGATTCAACAGGAAGGAACGAGAGAAGTGTTCGGATACCACGAGTGGGCGCTTAACGAGAGTGGCGTTTTCTGTGCTCGTGGCTCACCCCGTGGTTCACCCTCGTGCGTCGTAAATTCTATCGTGTACAGATCACCAATTGTAGGATATAGATATATTTCCGTAACTTTTTTCACACGTCCGGTTGTTTTTTTTTTTTTTTATATCGTTATCCTCGTGATTTTTTTTACTTTACACACACGCTCCTTTCGTTTGTTCACCGACGGAGTGCCAAGCTTGGCTGCGGTTAACAAGAGTCGCGATACCGTTAACAAAACCACGCGGCGATTCTATCTCTGTCATCCTCGGGCATTGTCGTCGTTCGCCAGGTAATTTCCCGAGCTTGGCTTCAAACTTTTTCAAAGCTTAGAGTGCTTTTTTTGAAGTTTTATACGCGAGCGAATGTAGTTCAGAGGATTATCAGACTTTTACAGCTTTTTGGGTCTGTATGCTGATAAAAATTGATTTATTCAATGTACGGTCGCGTCAAACAAGCGATATATCCTTTAGAAAGAAACATTTTTTATACACATCTTCGATAGGAAATTCATGTGACGTACCAAAGTATGTTTGTACGTCAGTAAAATATGTATATAACGATCAATTTACAGAAACATAACTCATTTTATGCGCGAATAATTCACTAAGTGAAAACTTGTCCGAACAAATGCCGAGAACAGTCGGTTGATTCGCCTCTGTCGATTCTTTCGATAAATTTTACTTCCGTCAAACAATATTCATTTTTTATTAACAAAAATATATTTGATACCGAGGCAATTTGTGCGAGTCAAATAAAATCCATTTCCGTAAAAGTAGGTCATCTGCAAATAGTTTCCGACGGAAAATCAAAATTTCATCGTACTTTTAAGGGGCGAAATAGGGTTAGACGGTTCGAAAAATCGATTTTTTTTTTATTTCATAATTTGTTAGTAAAATTATTGAAATATATGTTTCCAAAATTTTAAATGAAAATTCCGACTCGTTCTATTGTTATAAGCCATTAAGGGGAGAAATAGGGTTAGGATAACGTTTTCTCAATGATTTTCATGAATTTTCTTATAGTATAAAAAATGAATATAATTTATTGAAACTTTGAGAATATTTTATTCATATATTTAAGTATATACTATAAAATTTTTATATATAGATTTAAGTATATACTATAAAATATCAGCGACCCCATATTGCTTGTTTTTCTTGGTACTATTTTTTCAAACGTCTTTTTCTAAAAACGACTTTTTTTTAACTTGCGTACACGCTAGTTTGAAAAGTTTTCAACCAATCGTTTCGAAAATTGGCAGTTACTTTCTTCATAGTATTACGCTCTATATGAACCTAAAATCGGAATATTATCATTATTTGAAATAATTTTTTTTTGCAAATAAAGTTGTAAAAAATGGCAAATAATCATGCTTTTTTGTTTTGACCCCTGTAAAAAATTCAATTTTCTATTTTTTTGATAGCATTTAGGTTCATGTAGAAGAGAGACATATGATAAAAGTAAATTCGAACCTCCTTTGATTTCAGATGAAAATTGCGGCTTCCAGAATATACGAAAAATGCTGAGTCTAATTGTGACCTGCAATATGAGATCGCTAATACCCCCGCTGTTTTTCAAGAAAATTCTTTAAAAATTTTATAGTATATACTTAAGGCCGTAGTCCGGTCTAGGGCGAGATTTTTGACGTCATTTCTAATGTGCAACGTGCACGTTTAAACCGTTGAAGGTGTCTTCATGAAAATGTACACGTGCATTTATTGATCCTTAGAGAATACTTATACATTAAAAAAAAAAATTATTTCAAATATTTTCATGTAGTTTTTTGCCTTGTTGCAACATGGTGCTCCAAAATCGGCGCCCACTCTGGACGATGTTGTATGCATCTGAAAAAAAATATATATATATATTCTCAATCTGTATGAGTATTCCGAGCACTGGTAGCAGAATTGGTACTTAAAAAAAAATTTTGACTAAATGGCGGCCTGTTGAACTTTCATTAATGATATTTCATTATTCGACGAGTTATAAAATGTCGGCAAAATTATTGTTCGACTCGATAAAAATTTTTTTTTAAGTACCAATTCTGCTACCAGTGCTCAGAATACTCATACAGATTGAGAATATATATATATTTTTTTTTTCAGATGCATACAACATCGTCCAGAGTGGGTGCCGATTTTGGCGCACCATGTTGCAACAAGGCAAAAAACTACATGAAAAATATTTTAAATAATTTTTTTTTTTAATGTACAAGTATTCTCTAAGGATCAATAAATGCACGTGTACATTTTCATCAAGACAACTTCAACGGTTTAAACGTTATTGCACATTAGAAATGACGTCAAAAATCTCGCTCTAGACCAGACTACGGCCTTAAATATATGTATAAAATACTCTCAAAGTTTCAATAAATTATATTCACTTTTTATACTATAAAAGAATTCATGAAAATCATTGAGAAAACGCTGTCCTAACCCTATTTCCTCCCTTAACATTCTTCTTCTTGTTCGTCCGGTATTGTTCGACGGTTGCGCACGAAAAAAAAAAAAATGTATTTAAAAAAGTTTATCTTCGAGAAATTTCTTCTCTTTCACTCGCTCCCCTCCCTCGCCGTCGTTTCTCTAATCACGTTAGCGCGAGAAAGAGGAGTTGCTATCTGAGAACGGGTGGGATGAGCCGGGGGTCTACTAACGAGCGAACTCGCTCCTATTCAAGACCTCCGCATACTCGGTGTGTAATGCTGAGTTTCTCGGACATTTCGGGCTATCGTGCAAGAGCCGTTGGATGCTGGGGTTGAGAAGCTTTTGAGTTATCCCTCGTCTACCGATATATATATATATATATATATATATATATATATATATCGGTAGACGAGGGATAACTCGCTCGCGCGGGTTGCACGAAGCCTCGTTATCGCGAATCATCCCCTATCCGAACGCTGTTTCATACAACACATATCGATTGTCAGGAAACAAAAGGGCCTAACGCGAACGATTTAACCCTCAAAGCGTTATGGCTTTACACCCTTTTGTGTGTTATCTTTAGCATATACGTGATACACATACCATATGTACCCCCATTGGGTACCTATGTACTTTCTATATCCATGTATACGTACGAACGCGAAACCCTTCTCTCATTGGAGCGATACGTGCCGATACCAGCTGGCAATTGCCACGGAAAAACATCCCTCCATTTTTTTAAAAATATTTTTCCCCCCACACATACTCCGCATCCCCTTCCCGAGGATACTATAAGCTCTCGGTTATTTCCCTGATGCCTAATAAGTATGCACCTCGTTTTATTTTTATTTATTTTTTTGTTTGTTTTGGTTTTCAACAATGGCCACGCCTCTATGAAGTAACCGAGCGCGTTAGCCAGCTGTTTGATCTGTTTCGCCTTGGCGCGTTTCTTATATATCGACCTCGTGCAGTATATCGCCCCGCACAGCTTGGAAAAACCGATGGGAGAATTTTGTTTTTTTTTTTCCCGATCGATCCATTATATAACAGGCGTTGCGGGACTCCGTCGCGCGTCAGTCTTGCAGGATATGAGGGACGGTGTTGAAAAAAAAAAAAGAGAAGATTGCGATGATAAATTGACCGGAACCCTTCGTCATATATTTGTTTTTTTTTATTGCACAGGCGGTACGTGACTATATCGGTTATTATAATATCAAGCGTGCGCAAGTTTCTAATGCACTACTCTTCTTCATTTTTTTTTCCTTCTTGAAGAATCTTTTTTATCGCTTTTTTATTCACTACTCTAGGTCTCAATTCAAGGTTTTTTTTCAGCTCTCTCCCCCTCTCTCCCACTCTTCTATCTTCTTACACTCTTTCATTCCAAGGATGCTTTTTTTTTTTATCGTTTTTTTATTCGGTACTCAAGGTCCCGGTTCATTTATTTTCCAGTCAGTTTATTCTTACCGGGGCATCGCCGATTTTACCCCTCATTTAACCGCATTCCGAGGGGTCACTCGATCTTCGACCCGCATCTTAACTCATACACCCGGATATCTTCATCAGGAGTCAACGTTCCTTCGAGCGGGCTCACGAGTCGCGGAAGAATAAAAATCGCGAGGGTACGCGCGCCGAGGGGTGTGTGTGTGTTCGTGTGTGTGTTCGCGTCCCTTCGTGAAATATGTGGGTTAAGATCCACGGGCTTTCCGCCATCCTTTAGGCTTCCTCGACACGCGAGGTGAAATGAAGAGCGAAGTTCCGCGAGGGTCGTAAGAAACTCATGATTGGTATATATGGTCACCGTTATATCTATGCTACGTGTATACATATCATACCGCGATAATGTTACCGTTTACGAGCAGGCGTGCAAATTTTTCTCACTCCTCAATTCAAAAATCCCGGCACGTTTCTCATACCCTCATAACCGGTCCATTTGGGGGAGGGTCGGGGGGTGGCGGAGCCCTTTTTATCACGGAATTTTTTTTTACTCTTTCCATTTTTATTCGCACTTTGGCGCGTTTAATTTTTTACGATTTCGAGAAGCATGTGGAGTCAAAATGTCGCCTTTACAAATGTGTTTTTGTCAATGTGACATTTGAGGTAGTAGTCTGGTAACTTAAGCCGATTTTCATGTGTTTTTTGGAGGGCGTTTTTTTGTAAGAAAATAAAAATGAATCGTTTTGGATATTTAGGATGTTTTTATTTACATATTAAAGATACAAAAAAAAAATTTTTTGAAAGATTTAATAGTTTATTATTATTATTATTATTGATCGAAGTTGGCACCTCGGAAAAGAAGCGCGTGGGTGGCCCCGGTGATTTTGGCTCTTGATGTTATCTGAAATCAAAAATTCTTGATAATTCTCAATCTATAGAAATGTCATTCTGGTCGGAACTACTGAAGTTAAATTTCATGGATAAATAACAAAATGGCGGACTTTGGGAAAAAAATATTTTTTCCAAAGTCCGCCATTTTGTTATTTATCCATGAAATTTAACTTCATTTTGTTATTTTGTTATTTATCCATGAAATTTAACTTCAGTAGTTCCGACCAGAATGGCGGACTTTGGAAAAAAAAAACTTTTTTCCAAAGTCCGCCATTTTGTTATTTATCCATGAAATTTAACTTCAGTAGTTCCGACCAGAATGACATGTCTATAGATTAAGAATTATCAAGAATTTTTGATTCCAGATAACATCAAGAGCCAAAATCACCGGGGCCACCCACGCGATTTTTTTTCGAGGTGCCAACTTCGATCAATAATAATAATAATAATAAACTATTACATTTTTTCAAACAAATTTTTTTTTGTATCTTTAATATGTTAATAAAAACATCCTAAATATCCAAAACGATTCATTTTTATTTTACTACAAAAAAACGCCCTCCAAAAAAGACATGAAAATCAGCTTAAGTTACCAGCTACTACCTTAACGTTGCAACTTCACAAACGTGTCGAATATCTATGAAAATAATTTGGTCAATTTTCTTGTTTTTTTTTCGTATCACATTGTATTCTTATTTTCTTTACGCGGTGGTCTGGTCTAGAAATTTCAAAAAATCGATTTTTTTTTCATTTTCTTATTCCTTAGACCTTTCTTCATACGCTCCTGAAAACCGTTTATTGATATTTCAAAAATTAGCCGAGAAATAAAAATTCTAGGCAAGCCGCACGCTCAGGTAGCGCGGCGCGCGCGTGAGGGTGTCAAAACTTTGAACGCGTTTATCTCAGAACTATGTTTTTCAAATCGGCGCCCACGATATCTCGATAACTAATGGACCGATCGAGCTCAAATTTTGTTTCTGAGGACTGGTAGCAGAATTGAGTCGAACAATAATTTTGCCGACATTCTATAACTCGTCGAATACCCGAAAATGTATGAAATATCATTAATGAAAGTTCAAGAGGCCGCTATTTTGTCAAGAAATTTTTTTAAGTACCAATTCTGCTACCAGTGGTTTAGAATACTCATACAGATTGAGAATATATATATATTTTTTTTTTCAGATGCATACAGCATCGTCCAGAGTGGGCGCCGATTTCGGCGCACCATGTTGCAACAAGGCAAAAAACTACATGAAAATATTTAAAATAATTTTTTTTTAAATGTACAAGTATTCTGTAAGGATCAATAATTGCACGTGTACATTTTCATCAAGACAACTTCAACGGTTTAAACGTTATTGCACATTAGAAATGACGTCAAAAATCTCGCTCTAGACCAGACGACCGCCTTAATCCCTTGGCCGTTTCTTCCGGCGCACTCTCAGCGCTCTGATCTCGCACGTCCGCGAGAGATGTCTTTAATCTTTACCGAGATATTTCACGAAAATTCGGTCCCGATGGACCGATAAAACCTCGGAAAATATATCCGTAAACTTTACGAGATTGCGAAGAGCGGGGGGGGGGGAGTGAGCGATAGAGGGAGTCTAGCAGCGCGAGAGAGCGGATAAGGGATTGGGAAAGGTTTCGGCCACTTTGTCACTATGGAAGCGTGTCGGGAAACAAAAGCGCCAAACTATCGTTTTTACGGTGTGTTTACACGCTACAGAAACCGCATTGCTTATCTATCGCTTATCCCGCCAAGTCAGCAGTCCCAATGGTCTATTAATGTTATTAGTTATCTGTATTTGTCATCTGTGTAGATGATATAAAAAATATTAATTTTTCTAACCTGTCGTCGTTGACAAACTATTCAATTACAATTTTATTACATCGTTGTTATTGTGTCGATAAACAATTGAAAAAAAAATAATCCAATTTCAACCAGAGATAAAGCAAAAACGTATACGAAGAAAAATGGTAATCTCTGTCGGAACGAATCGATGGATATAAAGTAGAAGATCGTTTTTTTTTCTTCTTCTTTTCACCATACACCGATTACCTACAGGGAAAATTGAGCTAGAGAGTGTAGAGACAAAAAATAAAATGCCGGGTGCGCGGAGTTTGATACTATACCTATATTTTCACGGGTTAATCTCGCTAGGCGAATCCACAAAAATTCATGAACCGGGACACATACACATTTACACACAGCTAGAGAACGAGAGGAGAAAAAGCCGTGAAAATAGTTGGCAAAAGTTTACGGCATTTTCCCCAATGGTTCTCGGCATTTTCCTCCCCGTTGCGTGTATATTTTTTCCCCGTTCCTCCGTCACTGACGAAAAGTGGAAAACAAAAAGGACCGAGGGAACGGACGGAAGGAATGAGAGAATCGGAAAACGATCGGCTATAAAGGAAAATACAGGAGGATTGTCTTCTCGAGTTTTCGCCGAGAGTTTGTCGCGATTGATGCGAAAATCGTGGCAAGACATTTCGTGGTATTGCTTATTGTTATGCGTTAACGTTTTTTTTTCTATTCACAAAATTACGTTATATAGATTATATAATTATTGATTAATAAATGAATGACAACAATTTTTGATAATTCATTATTATTATCATTTATGATGATATGTATTTCAATATTGAACAACAGGTCGAATAATTTGTTCGGAAAAATTAATTTTCTTTGTCAATTGGAATGTCATAAAAAAATGCCATCTACAAGGCATTTTTCATACATGGCATTCCTTTATGACATTCCAATGAACAGAAAAATTAATTTTTCCGAACAAATTATTCGACTTGTCTTTAATGATGAAATAATAATTGTTCGATCTATATATACGATAATTATACATAATAATTATACGATCTATATACAGTGGGTCAAAAAAGTATTCATACACCTTGTTTTTTTTGCGATAACTTTATAGACATAAGCGATACGCAAAGAAAGCCATTTTATTTAATAGTACATCAGGTGCAGAGATAAACTGCATGTGGAGAATTTTTTCCCAGAAATAATAGAAGAATTATGCGAAAAAAACGAAAATTTTCGGTCAAAAAAAGTATTCATACACTTACGATTATAGTGAAAACCTCCATCATCATTAATTAATTAATGATGATGGGTTAATTATAACTAATATTTGGTGCGCATCTCTTTTGCTTCAATTTTCGCCTCGAGTCTCTTAGGCATGGATTCTACTAGCTTTTGCGTTGGTTCTTTTGCTATTTTCGTCCATTCTTCTAAAAGCACTCTTTGGAGATCGGATTTGTTTGTTATTTTTCTTTTTCTAATTTCTACATCCACCAAGTGCCGAAAATTTTCAATAGGATTGATGTCCGGAGATTGTGGTCGTGTAATCAATTGTTTGCGGACATTATAGAGTAACCATTCCCTCGTTTTCATAGCAGTATGTTTCGGGTCGTTATCTTGTTGGAAGTAGAAATTTCCATCCAGGCCCATTTTATCTACACTCGCTTTCAAATTGCTGCGCAACACGTCGATATACTTCTGGGCATTCATTGTACCATCTATAAAAGTCAGATTACCAACGCCATAATATCCCATACAGCCCCAAACCATGACGCTTCCTCCGCCGTGCTTTACATTCGGTATTAAATTTTTCTACTGGAGCTCGGTATTTGGTTTCCGCCAGACGAATTTTTTTCCATCGGACCCGAAGATGTTAAACTTCGATTCATCCGAGAATACGACACGTTTCCAAAATTCTATAGATTTTTTTACGTAGGTTTTTGCGAAACCTAAACGTATTTCTCGATTTATATTATTAATTAATGGTTTTTTTGCGGGTAGTTCCGCCGTATATTTGGGCAGAATGCAAAACGTTTCGAATAGTCTGGGGACACACGCTCTTCCCCGATGTTGACGCGACATCATTCGCTAAACTGCGAGCACTTGTGAACGGTTTTTTTGTAGCCTCTGTAACAATACTCCGACGCTCTCGTACCGTTAGTATTCTCGGTCGACCGGTTCGTGGCTTATTTTCTGTGCTGTTTGTTCTTTCGTATTTTTTATTATATATTGCACTGTTGCGAAACTTAGATTTAGTTCTTTACTAGTTTTTCGATAACTTTCACCTCGTTTCCGAAGGAAAATCACTTTATCTCCCATGGATATTGATATTTCGCTTTTCTTTGCCATCATGTCTGTTCAGAGCTAGAAGATATACTACCGCATGGAATAGGTCAAAACCAATGTGTAAACGAAGATTTGTTTACATTGTACGCGGAGGTCAGACCGTCCATGAGTGACTATCGAGGTTTAGCAGCTCAATCGTTACTGTACGAATACTTTTTTGCCCGAAAATTTTCGTTTTTTTTTGCATAATTCTTCTATTATTCCTGGGAAAAAATTCTCCATTTGCAGTTTATCTCTGTACCTGATGTACTATTAAATAAAATTGGCTTTCTTTGCGTTTCGCTTATGTCTATAAAGTTATCGCAAACAAACAAGGTGTATGAATACTTTTTTGACCCCCTGTAATGTATTTTTGTCAATAGAAAAAAAAACGTCAACGCATAACAATAAAGAAAACCCAAGAAAATGTCTTACCACGATTCAAGTTGTATAAGCTCGTATTAACGCATTAGTTATCTAAAGTCGAAGCAGAGTCGAATAAATACAGAATTAACAGATGTCTGAGCATATACGGAGTATAACCACTGGATGCTTTCAGCATCGGCGGTTCTGTACGCGTATGTACATCACGGTTTCGGGATTATATACGGCGTCTAGGATATCCGCAAGGGTGGTTGCGTTCTCCCATACAGTCACGACCCTAAAACATTCCCGAGTGTGGATCGGGGTATAGGCTTTCGAAGGGAGGAAGGGAGAGAGTAGGTGAACGGTCTAACACCCCTATGATATTGAGTGAATCTAACGAGGTTCCTGCCGTCTCTATCCCTTTGAGCTCCTTGATCTATATTAACACTGCTTATCCAATTAGTCGGTAATGGACATACGCCATATATATATATATACATATGGATTTATATCTTAATGTATATAGTGTGTTGAATATCATATCTGGCTGAGTTGGCTTCCTGCAGGAAATGCATTCGAGTTCTGTGACGCGACAGAGTACTCGAGTTACACGGCTCTCGAGCCCATTCTATGACTTATTTGATCCAAATCTCACAGACCAATTATCGCAGCATCCCTCGATGCTACCCAATACCTGAATTAGAGCGCAAACTGAATCGCTAGCTTCTCAGAACAGATGGCATAACAATTCCTCGGATCGTAGAATTTGCATTGACCTCGTACAATTTGTCGAATACATCATCGCGCATAGCTTTCGGAATGAAAAGAAATTTGTCGAAATATTCGACAAACAAGAGTAATCGAAAAGTGGGACCAATTAGTAATTTCAATTTGCAACGTTTTTCGTTCTCTACTTTTGGCCGGTAAATTGAGCGAGCTACTGCCTTAACAAACGGGACTACTGATTTTTCGAAAAATGCATGATTTCATACATTTAACCCCCCCCCCCCCCCCAATCTGGTTTCCTCAAATTTAATACGAAATATCGTTTAAAAGTATCCAATTTGTGTAGGAAGGTTTGTCTCGATATTCCAAAAATTGCTCGAATTATATGTCACGAACAGATATTTAAAAAAAAATTCAAAATCGCATAAAATCCGAATGAATTTTTGCATTTACACAAAAATTATCTCAGATAAAATGGAATGGTAACGTTG
Source organism: Oxytorus armatus (assembly GCA_958009045.1). Classification (NCBI taxonomy): domain Eukaryota; kingdom Metazoa; phylum Arthropoda; class Insecta; order Hymenoptera; family Ichneumonidae; genus Oxytorus; species Oxytorus armatus. Next base: position 15,538,602 of record OY253752.1, read on the forward strand.
ACATCATACATCAAGATATTTTTGAAAAATGTGTATTTTCCATGTTTGGACACGATTTAAATACATTAACATTGGAAACTGGAAAAAGACAAAAAATCGCATAAACGATGAAATGAATATAGAATGAAGTGCAAAAGGCTTATTTTCGCTTTTTGTTAAAATGTAACTTACAGGCATTTTCGTACAAGCAAATACCTTCACGAGAGCAATGTTTTTCCTCTTTGGATTTATAATGCCCCAGGTGTATATATATGCATGAATATTTTCATATATAGAGAAGAGGGTTTTCAAAGTGGATGACGACGAGGTTAGAAAAATGAAAGGTGGTGTCGAGCCGTGAGAACACGATCAAAGTCTCTTTTTCGTACTATATACACACACTCACACACACATAAATACGCACATGCTCGGATTGAAGAGTTTTTCAAGTGGCGAAGGAGAGTAAAGCTCGACAAAGTCGAGCACTCTTCGAGCTTTCTCTACATCCCTTTCCATCCTTACACCATCCACACCCCCCCCCCCCCCCCCCCCCCACCATAATCTCTTCCTACGTAATCTATAAATCTGTATATAATCATATATTTCCCATTTGTATGTGTAAAGTTTGCACCCGGATCGAAATGTAACTTTTACACATTTTCCTTTGTTTCAGAATGTCACAAATGCGTTCCCACGCGGATATACATTAATGCATACGCGGGCACATAGAGTGTGCCACTGGTCGTAGGGGAATGAAACGTTATACGTGATAACGAGGAATATTCCCGGAGCGTAGAGCGCGGGCTCTGTGAGCGTCGGTGCATCAATGGAGAGAATAATGGGAAAGCGATTTTTAACGAATGTTCCATGCTCGAAAATTCATCTCTCGAGGCACGGAGGCCAGATTTCTCATCGAATATACATCTATTCATGTACGTGTATACGAATCCATCCTCCACTCTCGTTCCGAATTTTTCGTAATCCATGGAATTGTCATCGTTACAGCAGTGTCGAGGGACGCCCACCGGCTCTATTATGCACGCTCCAGGGCGTAAATATAAAACAATTCATTTCTTTTTTTTAGCTTTCGTTTTTGAAATATAAGAATGTCCTTCCGAAATCTCGTTTGGCGAAATGAATGAAAATTTACTTGCATCAGGATGGTTTTTTTTTATAAATCACGTTTCCTTCAAACTTTAATAATGCATTTTCGTACGGTAATTACGTCGAAATCGTGGTGAATCTCTCGACAAATCTAATTTCCATTTGGATTTATATGTTTTATTAAAATTCCTCTAGTAAATTATAATTTTTTTTTTGCCGATCGAGCCGAAATACGAGGTGTGTATATTAAGGTAGTAGTCTGGTAACTTAAACCGATTTTCATGTCTTTTTTGGAGGGCGTTTTTTTGTAGGAAAATAAAAATGAATCGTTTTGGATATTTAGGATGTTTTCATTTACATATTAAAGATACAAAAAAAAATTTTGTTGAAAAAATTTAATAGTTTATTACTATTATTATTATTGATCGAAGTTGGCACCTCGAAGTTGGCAGCCCGGGTCCTAACTTTTTTTCTACCGAACCGATTGCTTTCAAATTTTAACAGGCTACTCTACACACTTATAGTTCTCGTCGGAACCACTGAGAAATTTTTTCACCCCTAACTTTTTATTTTACAACCCCTTCTTTGCTAAAATAAAAGGACTTTTTTTTCCAAAGTCCGCCATTTTGTTATTTATCCATGAAATTTAACTACAGTAGTTCCGACCAGAATGACATGCCTATAGATTGAGAATTATCAAGAATTTTTTATTTCAGATAACATCAAGAGCCCAAATCACCGGGGCCACCCACGCGCTTTTTTTTCGAGGTGCCAAATTCGATCAATAATAATAATAATAATAAACTATTAAATTTTTTCAAATTTTTTGTTGTATCTTTAATATGTAAATAAAAACATCCTAAATATCCAAAACGATTCATTTTTATTTTCCTACAAAAAAATGCCCTCCAAAAAAGACATGAAAATCGGCTTAAGTTACCAGACTACTACCTTAAGTAATGAGACTGGCAACGTAGCGTTCGATCTGGCAACACTTGAGGCGCTGGGCTTAGAGGGGTGGCATGGGAACATGTGATACGCCTTCAGTACGGGTTCGAACTCGCTCGAGGCATTTGGTTGTCCGTAGCGATTTTTTTTTGTCAAACTTTTTTTTCTATTGTGTTCTAAAAATGAGTGACATCAATTTCGAGCAACGGTGTGCTATTAGGTTTTGCTTCAGACTTGGGCACAGTGCAACAGAAACTCTTGCTAAACTTCAGCAGGCCTACGGAGACAGTGTTTTGTCAAGAGCCCAGGTTTTTCGGTGGTTTAAGGCATTTTCAAAAGGAAAAGAGTCGATTGAAGATGAACCACGAAGCGGAAGGCTTTCATTTTCAAGAACCGATGAAAATGTCGACCGAATCCGGGATCTTGTGCGTTCAGATCGTCCGTTGACAGTCAGAATGATCGGGGAAGAATTGAATTTGACTCACACCACCGTTCATCAGATTTTGACCAATGAATTGGGGGATGAGAAAAATCTGCGCAAAAATGGTAATGCTCCTTGTCACACGGCAATTTCAATAAACAAGTTTTTGGCTAGTAAAAACATTCCTGTGGCTCCTCAGCCTCTTTGTTCGCCTGACTTGAGTCCTTGTGACTTTTTTTCTCTTCCCGAGATTGAAAAATCACCTCAAGGGAACTCATTTTCGGACACTCGAAAACATTCAAACGGCTGCAACCGACCGGCTGAAGGCTATTCCAGTATCGGAGTTCCAGCACTGCTACGAGGATTGGAAGAACCGTCTCCAGCGCCGTGTGGCTTCAGAAGGAAGTTATCTTGAGGCTGACAATATAAAATTGTAATTCTATTTGAATGAAAAAAAATGAAAAAAAGAAATCAGTCTCATTACTTAATTTACACACCTCGTATGTACAGGCTCGGGCGCGTACTTTATTAGAAAATATTTGCCGCGTGTGTTACACTTACCGAGTTTCCGTTGATGGTCCAGTGAAGATTTGCTTTCGGAATCGAGGGCCATGCCGTGCAGTTTGCCGTCACGTTTTCACCGACGGCGTAGTGAGAGGAGAGACCCGTAATTTCAGGAGCTCGCTTCGGAAGGGCTGAAACGTAATTTCATCGTGCTAGAGAAATGTTGTTTGCTTGGAATAAGAAAACGAGGCAGATATATATGTATATAATGTATACATACAGAGTTTGTATATATAGATACTTGGGTATACACATTTATATAGAGGTGGAGACGAGCCAGAGCAGAGCTAGTTCCTGTGAGATGTGACATATATATATATCGAGGTACAGGTTGTACGCAGAGGAAGAAATTAATTTTTAATGAGTGCGCCGGGGGTCTGCACCAAGATTTCCTCTCTTTCTCTTCCTTTGCCTCTCTTTTGCTCTGCCGCTCACTCTCCCTCTGTCTCTCTCTTAGGCTTATACCGTTGAGTCGTAAAATAATTGACGAACGACATCCTCGATGCTGTTTTACCCGACAATTTTTATCTCAAGCATCCCGACGCAACCAGAAAGCGTGACTACTGAGCTAAACGTAAGTCAGAGCTTATTTTTCATTGAGCCTGACGTAATCTCGGTATTTTTTTTTTTTTTTCATGCTTTAGCTAGAGAATGTCGCAAAATTGACCGAGCATTTGAAGATAAAAATGGAATTTTCGTTCTTTCTATCGTGAAACAATGGATCGAACAGGATGAATCTAATTATCGATCAGCATCCCGACGCAATCAGAGAGAGAGTGACTACTAAGCCAAACGTAAGTCAGAGTTTATTTTTCATTGAGCCTGACGTGATCTCGGCATTTTTTTTTTCTTCATATTTAGCTAGAGAAAACGAATGTCGCAGAATTAATTGAGCATTTAAAGATAAAAATGGAATTTTCGTTCTTTCTATCGTGACACAATGGACCGAACTGATCGATCATTGGATCTATCTGTTCGTGGGATGTGGATATGAATTGTACGGACATGAAAAAGTCGTGAGCCCGCTCGCGTTTGTTTGTAATGATTCCAATTGGTACGTCGGATTATGAGAGACATTTTGCACGATAGTTGAGAGCATTTTCGAGTGAGCGCGAATGTATGCCTAGCTCATTTCACAGCTGAGCTCTTCAAACTATCCTGAATTTACGCTTCTGAGCCTCGCCCCTCTGCCCCATCCCTATACTCCTCGTCCCGTCCCGCTAATTCACGCCGACGAACTCTCAATTAAACCATCCGTGCGATTTGACCGGTGGTGCGGCTGCGTTCGTGTTGTTCGAGTTAGATCGTTCTCTCCCCTTTTCTCTCGTCACACAGAAGCACGCTTTGCCTCACTGTTAACTATAATATGGATCGTTATTCGCTGAATTGGTCCATCCGACCGTCGATAATTTGGAATTTCTAGAAATATCAGTTACGTAAGTGAAAAGTCAGTAGTTTGAAGTTTCTACGAATAACTCAGATGTGTATGGAAAGTCGATAGTCAAGGGCAGTAAAAAGACTCACTTTATGATTTCTAATATATGACAATTAGGATCTTCATCGGTTAGCGATTGAAAGTAAGGGTGCGTGGACTTCTTTTCAAAATTTAATCACTAAACCATTTTCTGATACAACAGATGATTGCTGATTTGCGGGATAGTTGAATTGACATGAATTGCCCTGTACAATTCAGCCCTCATTAATTACCACGTCATGTTGAAAGCGAAATATCCGTCTCACAATTGGAACGCCCGGAATGTTCATCACTCGGGCTATAATTTGGTCACTAATCGTTCTCCATCTCTCTCTCTCTCGCTCTCTCTCTCTCTCTCTCTCTTGATCTCGTTCGATATCCAATGCCATATATGCTTATACGGATTTTCGTTGTACGGTTTTCTCTCGGTGTGCGAAATTTCGGATAGTAAACGACAGGGATATCAGACAATGTAGGCTAACGTGCATTTAGATAGTAAAGACCGATGCAGTTTCACTCCTCTTGACGCGAAGAGTTATACTACCTCGTCAACATTAACGAGACGAAAAATCCGCACACTGCTGCTGGAGTTTTATGAGCGATGAAAACATTAGCACGACCCTCGAATTGTAGGGATTTTAATCTGACCGTTGTGGATGTGGTTTTATCGATATATATGTATACTTTTTTTATTAGTGCTATTATCGTATATTCTTTTTCAGATTTTTACGTCCCTTCCTCTTTCATTGTCATCTCGATTCCATCCCTTAAAACCTCTCCGAGAGTCCGCAGTCACTCTTTCCCAATTCCCTAGTGTATCGCATTTGCACGAGGGCACAGAGTAACTACGGAAAACCTGGCCGATCAAGACCGTCTTTTCTGAGCATATTACTAACTTTCAGTTGTAAACTTTCAATCTATAAATTCAGTAAAACTGTCATCCGCTCATGATTCAGCGCGGAAACCAGTGCAGGGCTAAGCGGTCACCCATCGGTGTATTGATCGTGTTCAATACTGTTTAATTTATTGGGAGAGTTCTGGAAACTGGACATTGATCAGGTTTCCATTGCCGTCCGTTTCTATCGATATATAATATGCGTATAAGCGATGAGATTGTTTTTTTTAAATGTTTTTCGTCTTTAGTGTAAAAAAGATATTATGCGACGATCGTCGCATTAAGATGAATATCTCTGTATACGCTAAAGATGACCCTATTTCCTAGGTACTCTTTCTTTCCCCGTCTCTATAGTACATCATAGTTACTCTCGCGCGAAACATTTGCCAATGGCGCGTAATGGATATTTAAAAAAAAATTATTACAGTGTATCGACGGATTTTAATATCGCAAGTGATGGAACAATTTCCTCCGACGCTTATAGTCTACGAGAGTATTATGAGCGAATCCGCCGTAGCACACACACACTATCGCACCTCGCTCCCGCTACTCCGTGAATCGGGGTACGGTATATTACGAGGTGTTATAAATCCCGAGGGAGGAAATAAAGTGAAAAGATATGAAAGAATGGGATGAGAACAGGGAGAGGAAGAGAGAGAGAAAGAGAGAGAGAAAGAGAGAGAACAAGGGCAGTGGATAACACGTTGCGTAAACGTTCTCGGGCGAAGCTATATTTACCCCCCATCCCCCGTTTTTGTTCGATCATTTCCTCACTCGATCCACACACATACACAACCATTTTATTCCTTGTTGCCGAAATGATTTCATAGGTTGAATTTACGGTGTGCGTTTAAGCGCGTACTCAACGAGAGAGGGCCACGAGTATGATTCTCTTCCCTACCATTAACTCATCAGTATTCCATAGGTAGATATGTTTCTCGGCGTTCTCTCGTCGTCTATTTAATTTCAGACTTCGTTCCGCATTCGCGGACGCCTACTCTTTATCTCTCTCAATTACGACGGGTAAATCAATAATACGACCGATTGGTAATTTATTAGGGCGCTGAGTACGACGAGAGTACGAATTATTGGCTTTTCAGCGTGGAATTCAAGCGGTATTTATTCCTCGTCGTCAATTAACTCCGCAACCTGAAACAAACACATATCCGTGTATTCATCGATGCAAATGTTTACATTTTTGTGTCAGCTTTTCAAAGACACTTGAGAAATTCCACAGAATGCTGTTTTTTTATCAACGTTTCGCTGTATATCGCTGTTCTCATTCAATTTGTCTAGTATTTACGTCAGTTTCTCCGTCAAGTAGCGCGGTACGATTAACGGCCATCTTGTGCACTTCGCGCATCGGCCATTACGCGTCTCGAGTTGTCCCCCCCCTATTTCTCAAACCGTGCGGAACTTTTGCACAGCGAAATCCGCATAATCCATCATCCATCTCGTATATCGTTCGCTTTTTACTGTTCGAAGAAGAAAAAAAAAATTCTCCCAAGAAGACGTAAACCATAGGGTGATCCGCCAGAGATGCCGAGAGCAGCCACCGCGAGACTTTCCACCCGCTTCCCCACACGCCGTCCACACACCGGAAGGGAAAATGGGAAGAACCACGACCATCGTATTCCATCGTCATTGCGACACACGAGAAAGCCTCTTTGCCCCCCGTCCCTTCGTGAAATGGAAACGGGTTACTTCCCCGGAAGAAGCCTGACGTCGTTTCTCTCGGTTTTTCCTTCTTTACACCATTCTCTTTGAACGTCGGGCATGAATATTTATAGGTTCATGAATATTTACGATACTCGAAAGTACGTGTACACTCTCCCCTTTATGTATCCCTTTCTCTCTCATCTCTCTTTTCTATCTCCCTCTCGCAGCTTTTCTTACCCCCCCCCCCCCCTCTCCACGTTTTCTGTCTATTTCACTTCTTCAGAACGCTCTTTTACTCCCCCTCTCCGTCTCTCTTTCTCCGTCTCTCTTCCTTATTCTTAGCTGCTTGGCCTTTGGTCCTTTCGTGGCAAGTTCATATATTTTCAGTCTTCACAAGCTCTGCTTTCCCTCCACCCAAGCGCCAGCCCTTTTCTCTTCGGCCCTCTTCAACCCCGGAAAATGGAAATACTTTAACGTTGCGGAAATTTGCAAGACAAATGCGAGCCCGGATCTGGCGAAGCGGGGTCTCTCTAGTAGTACAGGCGGAGGATCGTTGATGGCGGTAGAGAGTGGGGGGGGGGGGAGAGCGGAAAGGGCCGGGACATTAATCATTGCGTTAATCTTTTTATCGAGGGTGGGCACAACGAGAGACGCGAACCCGCCGCTCCGTTCAATTTACACTGTGCTTTGGCTAGCACGAAAGAGAGAACCTTCGAACGTGAGAACTGGATTCTCAAATAGATCTACATATATATATATACATTTATACGCTGATCTATATGCAGGTATATATATATATATATATATATATATACATATGTGCGCATGGTGTGAGATGATGTATTGGAAAAATGCGCGACGTTATCGAGAAGGAATTGGTTCGTGACTATGCATCGTATATATTCCTTCTGCAGTGAAACTTGTAACCATATATTCTATATCCATGAGATACAGAAAGTAGACGAAATAATTCTCGCTCTGTTTGCACTGATCTCTACGATTACCTTTAATATCAATTGACCCAGTTCCTTATCTTCAGTTTGATATAATTTTATGTCTTCACAGTTATAGACAATATTAATTTCACAATGAATCAGCCTCTGAGGGAGTGATGAGTTTTATCGGGGACGGTAAGAAATTGAAAGGATTCTCATATTGTTTTCCATTTACTTGTTCACTCAAGTTTCCGGTCGATTTGTTTCTTATTGTGTGGCTTCATTAATTATATCTCGTTTTGCTACTGGCTTCCCCGTTTCTGGGAAGAAATGAATCCAATTTCTTCGTTTGAAGAAATTTTATTCATTTTCATATTCGAGCACTCCCCGAGAGTGGAGTGAAACTCCACTGTTACAGAAATCGCCTCTTCTTTCTCATCCATCCCCCTTTTTTTTTTACGTTTTATAGATCGCGCGCGGCTAGCCCTCGAAATTTGTGGAATTCTCATCGGGGGCTTAGAAATCGAGTTAAGCTACGAGCTATTGGCTCGACTGGCCAGAGATTCGATTATTCTCCATAGCCAGACCCATATAATGCCACAGCTGCATCGCATGCGGAGAGAGAGAGAGAGAGACCAGAGCAGCCACGTCAGAGTTATATATTCGGGGCATTCCATGGCTGATGAGCTATCCAGAATAATGTAACGATAAATTTTGGATATCTAGGAATTATAATTAAAATACAGTAGTATAACGAGATATCGCTTGAGCTTCAGAAGCAATTTTGTTGCTTTTTGAAGATCAGCACACTCGACTACTTTGTGGAGTTTTTTTTTAATGAACTTTTTTTTATTACCAGAATACTTTAAAAGACTGGCTTCGTAATTCTCAAAATATACGCCAGTCACGGTTTTCTCTGATGAGAAATTAAAAGTGAAAACAAGTTTGTCAACTTTAACTCACTCGAAAATTAATCATGGAACGCCCCATGTATATGCATATTTATACATGCATATAATATACACCTCTTCTCTTCATTATTTCTATCCACACGGGATTTCCCGCTGGTCACACGTGTATGTAGTATGTATTATATAGGATTTAAGGTAATATTTGTACTTCGTTTAGATCTCGAATTAGGCACGTATGCGTTTTCCTATTCTCTCTACGATTCTTGGAGGCGAACAGATATAATTCGCAGTAATTTCTCGTTTCCAACTCCAATTCAGCCAATTGCGTTTTCCATTCGTTTCCACTCGCACACACGACCGCTTTTATGAAATTCTTACAATTTTCTGGTAGATTTTTTATTCTTTTTCGTAAAACATCTCGCTCACCAGAATTATTAGAATGGATTGTCGTAAAATATGTTTATGTTCAATTGAAAATGACAACTATTGTAAAGTATTGATTGAAAGCTAGACGTTCTATTTTTTTTGTTGAACAACAATGATAATCCATTTGGTAAACAATTTTTAGTTATAATTATTGATACTTATCTTGCCATTAAAATATCTCAAATAATTTTTCGTTTCAATCCCTGCGTGCTACGATTTTTAAAATTCTTGTCCGACCACACACTGATGTTTACTACTGCCCCTTTAAACTGTTCATTTATACTTTATTCTTAAGCGTTTCAACTTCATGGCATGACAATGTAATATACAAAAATGGAATCTACCCAACGTACAATATAAAAATCATAAAAATAATAATTTGTCATCCATAAATAAGGGTGGTTTTGCGCGGAATGAATTTGCGATTTAACGTTTATGTTACAATCTCACAATTTTTTTTCGCGCATTCGGGTCTCACTAACATATGTATCCCTGAACGAAGATAACTCTTTCACGAATTGTTTGTTTTTTCAACGGAAAATAATGCATATATATTATTTTGGACGGAATTTCATCGTTTTACGGAGGAGTACGAGAAAAATGTATAGATGTGCGTTGTATGAGGACGACTGTGGTCTAGACAAATGAAAACCAGAAAATACACACACGAGAAAGAGAGAGAGGGAGAGGGAAAATTCTTCGGAGGGTTGAGTCAAAGTTCCATATCCGGCTAGAGTCTAGAGAGCTCGACGTTATCATAGAAATCGCGACATTACGCGTGGCATATGGTAACCAACCGGGATTATTAGGCGTACTATCTCTCTCTCCCACACCAAATTTCTCGTTCTTTTCCGTCGATCTTTCCTTCACGTCCAGCGAAGCGACTGTAGCCTGAAACTTAATACACGAAAACGCGTAGCCACTTCTGCTGCACCGGAAATTTCCGCTTGTAACCCCCCCCCCCCCCCCCCCCCGCCCACTCGATCCTCTATTCCGTATCCTCGTCTCAAATTTATCCACTCTCTCGCTTGCCGCACACCGGCAAGAGCAGCATCAGAGTCCTTTCCGCCGGCTGGCCAGGCTATTACCCCGTCGGTTTCCTCACTTATTTTCCTTACTCTATCTCTCGTTTCCTTCCTCTGGATTTTCTTTCTCGTTATTTAAGTCCTTCGCCCCCTTTATTCCCGAACTGACTCTCTATACTTTTCGGTCGACCATTCGAAAAATTCAATTCTCAAGCTTCCCCGACATTTTTATCGCTCCGCGGGCGCGACACTACGTCTCTCTTTCACTCCTTCTTCTCCAATCATTTTTACTCTTATCTTCCCGATGAATCTCCAATCGTTTTCTCGCATTCTTCCTCGCATTTTATCTTTTCCCTGATTCTGTCCGTGCCACCGGTTTTCATCCACGAAAATACGAACGATATATATATTTATATATCGATGTATAATTCGAATTTCGATACCCTGGGTTTTCGAAATATTCAACATTTTATAACATCCGAACTTTTGCAATGATTCTCGTCAACTTTAATACCAATCGTCCCTCAATTACTCGCAAATGTTGTCGTGTTATGGCCTTTTGAATTTCGGAAAGCTAGCAGATTTTCGTTCTCGTGAAATTTATCATATTACTGCACATTGATGAAGCTTCCACGAATTTACAGTATATTATTTTCAATAATATATGCAGCATTGTCGTCAAAAGCTTATATAATTATGCAAATAATTATATTCGAAACGGAGTCGACGGCATTACTCCATATATTACTGTTAAATACTGCATATATATAATATACAAATGATTTCGACATTTTGGTTATTCGCCGTGTGTCAATAAACAAACGTGAAATACAGTATTAATTTTTGGCTCGGGGGTTTCGTCGATAAATGCGAGAACCGATATCTCGCTCGAACGAGGAAAACGTATGACAACCACACAACTCCAACCTCGCACAAAGGCTGCAGTGAGAGTAATGAGTAATGCGAGGAGAAAATTATTGCATAATGCGCATGAAAATATCTTACATCCTGGTTCCTCTCCTCATTTATCAACGATCCGGATTCTTTGTAACGGTTAATAATGTTCGCAAATTATGAACAGTGACCAATTAATTATCACCTCTTTGTGCAAAACGCCAAATATAAAATTTATTCGTTTGTCGATATATATCAAAGTTCGGTGGAAATTGGAAAATTCATGGTGCAACAAATTGCGCGAACAATGACGATAAATAAAGGAAATGCAGACAAATAAGTGAACATGAATTATGGAAGCATTAAAGTTTCAGAATTACCGATGCTCAATTCGGCTTTTCCAAGTCGTCCCGAGGACTTCCGGTTGAGATGCTACCGCGTATATATAAATACCTGACTAACATAATGAGATAAAATGATACGAATCAGTTTTGTCCTTTGAGTTATCCTTCTTTGTTTCACTTCGAGATACGACACGGAGGGAAAATGTCTCGACTTTGTGGCGTTATTTACCTCCTTCTTTCGCGGACGACTTCCGACCCGGAGTTAAAGAAAGAGAAGAGGAAAACGAGATGAAGAATTGTACCGGAAAGTTTCGCATGAGGGATTGTAACAGTCACGAGAGCTCTCTCTCTCTCTCTCTCATTCTCTCTCTCTCTCTCCCTCTCTTGCTCTCTGTGCGACATCCTATCCGGCTGATAAGTAATTACTCGTCCGAGCGAGCACGAAAGCCTTCAACCAGCGCAGGCAATCCATCTCTTTACGATACGGCATGTTGCCCTGGGCGAGGAAGACGCGCCCAGATCTTCGTCTTTCGAGTGAGCGTTTTCCCTCGAGCGGTCTTTACGTTAAGTCATAAGAAGTGTCTCCGCTACATTCGCCGGTAGAAACTGCGAAACTACGGTGCTTTACTAAAACTTGCATCCTTAAGAAATTAAGAAGAAAGGGTCGAAACGTTCCGATATGCTCTTCTCCTTCTGACGAAATCTTCTTTGGATAGATTGTCACTTCTCCAAAATCTAGTTATAGCCTAATCTAGTTGTAGTCTTGTAATGCAGGTTCGACGCTCAAGTATTTCGCCTCAATGTTCGCTGATAAGTGGATAACTCTTTGAGACTGTTGAGGGTCGCATGTACCTGATTTAGTGCAGTCAATTTAGAAATTAATCACATGTTTCGTCTCTTCAACCCTTCTGCGGTTCAAATATAAACGGTAAATGTTCATCGGAACATCAGTGTAACATTGTACATTGATTTTCTTTATAAAAAAACGGCCTACTTTTCTCAAATCGTTCAAATTAATTGAATATTTAAGGTAGTAGTCTGGTAACTTAAGCCGATTTTCATGCCTTTTTTGGAGGGCGTTTTTTTATAGGAAAATAAAAATGAATCGTTTTGGATATTTAGGATATTTTTATTTACATATTAAAGATACAAAAAAAAATTGTTTTGAAAAAATTTAATAGTTTATTATTATTATTATTATTGATCGAAGTTGGCACCTCGAAAAAAAAGCGCGTGGGTGGCCCCGGTGATTTTGGCTCTTGATGTTATCTGATATCAAAAATTCTTGATAATTCTTAATCTATAGACATGTCATTCTGGTCGGAACTACTGAAGTAAAATTTCATGGATAAATAACAAAATGGCGGACTTTGGAAAAAAGTCCATTTTGTTATTTATCCATGAAATTTAACTTCAGTAGTTCCGACCAGAATGACATGTCTATAGATTGAGAATTATCAAGAATTTTTGATTTCAGATAACATCAAGAGCCAAATTCACCGGGGCCACCCACGCGCTTTTTTTTCGAGGTGCCAACTTCGATCAATAATAATAATAATAATAAACTATTAAATATCTCAACAAAATTTTTTTTTGTATCTTCAATATGTAAATAAATACATCCTAAATATCCAAAACGATTCATTTTTATTTTCCTACAAAAAAACGCCCTCCAAAAAAGACATGAAAATCCGCTCAAGTTACCAGACTACTACCTTAAAAAATTCAAAGATAGGTAACACGAGGTGACAGTATGCGATTTTCTTCAAAATGACTCGACAAATTTTCTATAAAACACATTTTTACTTTATTCATCTATAGCTACTCGAAATTACTGTTGAATTCTGGCTGGCTGATTTTACCACAAATATAGATAACTCAAAATGTTATAGATATTAAATCGTCGCCGCCAGAGTCAAAGCGTGGGACAAAGCGAGGACATTGATAAAATTGAATTTTCAGCATGAAACGTTCAGCCTCCAGTACTCTCGATCTGTATGTTTTTTTTCACCTCTCTTTTCTTCTTTTGCTCCCTATCATTCTCGAAGATTCCGTCTCTCGTTGTTTTTTTCCTTTTCTTTCCTTTTTTTACAACGCTTTCTCGCGCCGCGCGGTAGAGGGCCATCGCGTGTGTGGTACCACGAAAGAGTGAGCTTTTCACTCGCAGAACGACGACGAATCCTTTGGTGGAGGTTATCTACTGGCGATTGACCGGAGCTGGATCGTTGCCAAATTCCCCCTATATCGCTCGCGCGCATACACACACACACTCACATATATATATAGTTACATACCCGCCCTCACTTCCATAGAGATATTCTATAGATATATAGGGGGATATAAGTAACAGGGATCGTGTGCTTGGGCCTATAGAACATGGTCCAAAAGCCCCTCAGACTAGGCCATCCGATCTCTCTTCTCCTATTCCTTATTTCCTTTTCCGAGCTTTCAACCCCTTTCTACATCACCTCCCCCTCTTCACCGATTCCTCCTCGCCGCTTCTTACTCAATCCTTTCCTTTGCCCGGTTATATATATATCATTCCTCCGTCCTCTTATGTCTCTTTCTACTGCTCTCCTGATTTCCCCTCCTCTCCTATTACACTCGTATATCGTTCCACGTGAATCCTCCTCTCCGACGAACTTCCCGCTTTTCCAGACTCACAGATTCCGCAACAAATTCACGAACGACTGTACGTATTCGGTGGGAGAATGAACTCTGTACCTAAAAACCAAATACTTGGATGGTACAAAAGCGTCCCTAACGGTGGAGCCACTGGGAAGCATCGAGACTTCGAGACTCTTTCTCCCTCTCTTTCTTTCTTTCTCTCCCTCCCTCCTCGTTCACTCGCTATCTCGTCCGGCATACCGAAGCTGCTTGTGCTTCGCCGGAACCACATCTAACATTCGAGTCTTCCTCTTTTCATTCGATTCCTCGACCAGAGCGCGGTCTATATAATGAAGTCGACTTTCTAAATCGATTCGTTCGACTATATTCTTCGACTTTTTATTACTCTCGGATTTTCCACTGTTGTACATTACGTGCATCGTACTGATACTGTAACTCCTGACTTAAAGATTCTCACGAACATTAAAGTACACTGGAAAAACGCACACTTCCGTCTAAATCTCATCGACGATTATTCTATACCACGTGTGTGATATTTCAGGACATAGACAGAAACCACAGAGCCAGCGGGCCGCAAAATCCTTGTCGGTTTTCTTGACTCTCGTTGTTGAACATATATACACACAAGTCGTGGAAGCAAACGATGAGAACTCGTACACCAGAATTCTCTCTTTACTGGTGATTTTTTTACTTTTTTTCAGTCTCATCGTTCTTACATGCGAATACGCTGACGCGGTCAGCTCGACTTTTACTTCTTTTGGTATAAGTACGTTCGTTGGAATACTCTTGTAGAAAAGATTGAAAAGGAATGGAGGGATATATGTTCGTCTCTATACCACTAGATCTCCGGTATTCTTCATCGTCTGGTTCAGAATCAACTGACAAACCGTGCACAATGCTTCAGTGCTCTCACCCCCTATGCCCCGGATCTATATACCTCAATTTCTCATTTTTGCTGATTCTTCGAACTGGCGGAATTGATTTTTTGATAGATCAAGAGACTCGAATGCGTCTCAAAGTTTAAAAAATACAAATCAATGTTTTCATGTACTGGAGAACGAACGTTGTCATTTAGTGTGAAAAGTGAATATAAAAAGTTCAAGATAATTGATGTCGCGAGAAAAATTAATCACAAAGTTTTAATAGAAATGGGATGTCAGAAAAGATTATGTTTCGAATGAAGATTAAGATATTTATAGCGATGGCTGAAAATATAAGTTCCATTGAACAGAATCGTCAACCTGGTTTTCCGCGGCTGAAATGTAGTCTCGCAAATATGAGGGGAAAAAACTACCAAAAAACCGTAAATACATATAGCAAAGCCTTTTGAAGTTAAAAGAAGAAACGGTGGAAAATCGCTTTTACGTGATGCATTCGGTGTAAGAGAGGGAAAAATAAAAAAGTCTTCGGAAGAGACTTCCTTTCAACGGCAATGAAAAGATGAAATGATTTATTTCTGAAGGGTTTGAAATCTGTTGTATCGCTCAATCTGTTATTTTTCGCTCGGTCGAATGTTACATAAAGTAACGTGAATTTCCGTTGCTTCAGAGGAAAGTTGTGAGAACACGGACCAGCGATAAGACCATTTTTTTCCAACTATGTACCATCCTCCAAAGTTACCACTGCTTTCGGTAATAAATCTTCGTTTTTTCGTTCTACAGATAATAAATATAATGAAGAATTTCTTTTGGACTTTATTACAATTGTAGGTTACAGAAAATTCTATCTTTTCATCATTTCAACGTCAGTAAAATTATGTCAGAGGAGTGTAAAATGTATCATTTTACACGCGAATGTTTACACATAATACACGTTCTACATTTTAGGCATTTCACCGATTCTCTCGATTGCGCGTTCTATATTTCTCAAAAACTATCATACTTTCTCCTATGTGCCATAATAATATTAATAAGTGTATAGAATGCATTACGTTGAGTTTATCCGAGAGCCAAGCTGGTGCCAGTGAATACACCACTGTGTTCTCGAGAATCTCGTACCATCGGAGTGAAAATCTCAGTTGGGATTCGAGCTCATGGAACGGAGTTTGCCGGTTGGGCACGTGTGCACACGACTGCACTCTCAGTTTTCTCACTTTCACGGTACGACACGATATTCCCACAGATATATAAATATACGAAGTCCGTTTATTCCAATCTTATCCTAGCCGGAGAATGGGAATTCGGTTAAGTATAGCCGAATTCTCATCGTTGCGCTTAAAATTGCGTACAGTCTCCACCAGTACGTTTGATTCCACGAGAATCTTAGTACGTCGCAATAAAATAAAAATCCTATAGATAAAAACTGTCAATTGAATTTAAAAAAATGTACATTTAAGAAAGAACAAAATAATTAATTCAACAAAAAAATCTACGTTGATGGACAGTAGCAAAATTACAAATTTATGGGAATTTCTGAGTCAGCTTATTAATTTTCTCTTTTTAGAATTGCGAATGTGGAGAAATTGAAAAAGTCGATATAACTATTGATATTTAAGTCTTATACGCAGTTGGAAATTTCAAAAAGTCGATTTTTTTTTATTGCATTTTCGGAATGTACATATATTTGAGTATATTCTCTGGAAATTTCAAATCGATCCGACAAATATTCTCGAAGTTACACGTATATTTGTAAAGACATTTCGGACCGTTTGAAAGTGATTTTCAAACTTTGGGCGCGTTTTTCTCAAAACGGTGTTTTCAAAGTCGGTGAGCACGATTTCGCAAAAACGGCTTAACCGATCGGTCTGCAATTTTAACACAACCTTCTCAGATATATTCTTCAGGTATCGATCGAAGGAATAAGATTTCCGATAATTATTTCTATTTTTTCAAAAAATTCAACGAAAAAATTGTGGTCGAAAATTGGAATTTTTTCTTTTTGGAGCCGGCATTTTGTCAAAAATCAAAATTTCGACTATTCCCTCGATCAATACCTAGATTTATCTATCCACTGATAGAATCTTTTTAGTTTTTTTATTTTAGATAATCCAAACCGGAGATATCGTGCTCACCGCCAGACACCTTTTTTTGAAGGACCTCTAGGAGATCGTCTACAGGAGCAGTGGTAAATCAATATTTTTGAAAATGAAAAATGCTTATATAAAGTTAAAAGCTACCACTACATTTATTAATACTTCTTGTATTTGTCAAATGAAATCCGTTTTCAGAAAAAATTCGTAAAAAAACGACTCTCTTTGGCCTTGCAACTGCGTATAACCCGTTAAGGTAGTAGCCCCGGTACCCGGTAAGGGGGTAGGTCTGGTAGCTTGGGTTCAGAAAATCGAACCTTTTTTTTTTGCTTACTTTGAAAGTACAATGTCTTGAGAATATACCGTGAAAATTTTAGACCGAAATTCGAAATACTTCGGGAGTTATAATGAGTTTTCGAGAGCCCCTCGAAGTTTTTCTCAAAACAGTGTTTTTCTGGTCAGCCCGGGTCCTAACTTTTTTTCTACCAAACCGATTGCTTTGAAATTTTAACAGGCTACCCTACACACTTATAGTTCTCGTCGGAACTACCGACAAATTATTTCACCCCTAACTTTTTATTTTACAAGCCTGTCTTTGCTAAAATAAAAGGACATTTTTTCTAAAGTCCGCCATTTTGTTATTTATTCATGAAATTTAACTTCAGTAGTTCCGACCAGAATGACATGTCTATAGATTAAGAATTATCAAGAATTTTTGATTTCAGATAACATCAAGAGCCAAAATCACCGGGCCACATACGCGCTTTTTTTTCAAGATGCCAATTTCGATCAATAATAATAATAATAATAAACTATTAAATTTTTTCAAAAACATTTTCTTTTGTATTTTTAATATGTAAATAAAAACATCCTAAATATCCAAAACGATTCATTTTTATTTTCCTACAAAAAAATGCTCTCCATAAAAGACATGAAAATCGACTTAAGTTACCAGACTACTACCTTAAGGCATTTCAATCGTTTTTCATGGAATCTTACTTTTGAATGAGACTGTATACGCCGAAACATTCCTAATAAGAGTAGTTCGCATTACTTTCTAATTAACAATTAGGGAGAAGCCAAGATCTGTATATAGCCGAGGTTCGTTTGCCTTCGTGGGTAACCCTCGATGACTCTATCTCACTCTCTCTCTCTCTCCCTCTCTTTTGGCTACGACCGCGAATTAACTCGTTCGAAATAATTGCAAATCTACGAGGATCATGAACACTGAACCGAACGATGAAACGAGGTCGAAAGAAGCTCTCAGAGGAGTTTCTTATGCCCATATTTATTAAGATACATTTACTTATCAAGAAAGTACAAAATATTACTAACAGGCATCATTTTGTAGGACACACCTTCAAAATGCAACAACACAAATCGAATCTTTACTTCTTTTTTTTTCTTTTGTTACTGCCCCATATAAATGTGGAATTTAAATCACACGTGTGTCGACTGCATGAAAGTGTCGGTGGTAACGTTTTAATTGTGCAATTAACGGTACGAACGTACGAGTATGCAAGAGCGCTACGAGAATATTGCAATTATCGAGATGCAACGCAAATCGACGATAATTATTCGTGCCTCTGACGAGTTCGATATTTGCACGGCGAATGAATTTGCGGAGAGAAACGGGTACAAAGCGGGAGCAACAAAACTGAAACGTTTAATTATGTTTCGTTATTTCCTGATTGAACGCTCGTACGTAGTAGAAAAAGTGATGTTACTAATCAAACTGTAAAGTTTGTAAGTTTTGAAATTAAATAATCGCAAAAAATATTTTTGCCATACGCAAGAAGAAAGTAAAATTAATTCCTAGTTTTATATTTTTTTTAGTTTGGTGTATTGTTCTTTATTAACGAAAGTATTGCATCACAAAAAATATTCATTCCATACACGAGAAGCAAATAAAATTAATTCCTACTTTAATTTGTTTTTATTTTATTGTACTGTTCCTTTTCAACGGAAAGTTTTGCATCACGAAAGTTCTCGTATATTTTTGTCAGTTACTTGAATTGTTTGATGAGAAGTAAAAAAAATGTGAATTCACATTCGTAAAATTTTCATTCCTAGATACTTTGGGGCTATGCAATCTGTATGTGGAAATCCTTGGGAGGAAATTATTCAAAACGATTCGATTCGCGACGAAATTATTCGAGGATTTATTCGTATGAATCCATTTTCTCGCTTCATACATGAAAGATCCGTCATTTCCCATTCGATTATAGTCCGAAGCGAGTTGTATATAGATATAACTCCGTTGCGGATATATACATGTATCTGTATATATATATGAAATCACAAGCGATTCGTGACCGCAAATGATCAATCTCGGGTAAATGTTACGAGACCTATCGCCGCACGAATATTCCGCTTGGACAAATCTCGTTCGGGAATTTAGCAATAATGTTACTCACGCATTGCCTTTATCATGCATAGATCTGTATACATTGGAAGAGAGAGAGAGAGAAGAGAAAAGCCGCGTTTGTCTCGGATGTATCTCGTTGAATTGAACAAGCTAAAGCGAACGATCAATTTCTGTATGACGTAATACTCGTAATACTCGCGCCTCGACAATTCCAACGAATCTGCGAATTGCCACGATTCTGTATAATCACAGAGTTTCTATAATCCAGTTTCTCTCTCTCTCTCTCTCTCTCACATACACATACATTCACACAAATAGTTCGAGAAGCTTGCTCGTTTGGTTCATAATGCCCATTTGTCGAACATTACAATCGCAGTACTTTTTACTACAATGGGAATATTGTACTCGCCATGAATAGAACGACACACAAAAGTTTCGGTACTAATTGAATAAAATTTTGTTCACAAAATTATTATGAATTATCATAAAACAAAAGTGAGTAATAGTCGAATGAAAAAAACAACAAAAAAACGGTTTAACATACGATTTTTCGACTAAATGATAATAGAAAATCTTTTATCATACAGTCGAAAAATCGTACATTAAATATTTTTAAATAATTTTGAATATTGTAGTTTACATGTTAATAGACAATCTATTACCATTTAGTCGATAAATCGTATTTTAGATAGTTTTTTTTTTCTCCAACTCTAAA
Source organism: Oxytorus armatus (assembly GCA_958009045.1). Lineage (NCBI taxonomy): Eukaryota > Metazoa > Arthropoda > Insecta > Hymenoptera > Ichneumonidae > Oxytorus > Oxytorus armatus. Next base: position 15,558,860 of record OY253752.1, read on the forward strand.
AGCTTTTTCTTCTAAACTCTAACAAAATATTAATATTCGTGATACAATAATGATTACTCTAAATTATTGATAATTATTTTTTTAAATTTATTAAAAAAAACTTAGTGTTAGAGAAAAAAACTATCGAAAATACGATTTTTCGACTAAATGATGATAGACGATCATTTAGTCGAAAAATCGTATTTTAAATAGTTTTTTTTCCAAACTCTAAAAAAATATTAATATTCGTAATGAAACAATGATTACATTAAATTATTTATAATTATTGAAAATTTTTTATTAAAAAAAACTTTTAGAGTTAGAGAATAAAAAACTATCTAAAATACGATTTTTCAAGTACATGTTGATAGACGATGATTCGGTCGAAAAATCGTATTTCAAATAGTTTTTTTTTCTCCAACTCTAAAAGCTTTTTCTTCCAAACTCTAACAAAATATTAATATTCGTAATGAAACAATGATTACACTAAATTATTCATAATTATTGAAAATTTTATATTAAAAAAAACTTTTAGAGTTAGAAAATAAAAAACTATCTAAAATACGATTTTTCGAGTACATGATGATTTAGTCAAAAAATCGTATTTTAAATAGTTTTTGTTTCTCCAACTCTAAAAGTTTTTTTTTCCAAACTCTAAAAAAATATTAATATCCGTAATGAAACAATGATTACACTAAATTATTCATAATTATTGAAAATTTTTTATTAAAAAAAGCTTTTAGAGTTAGAGAAAAAAAACTATCTAAATACGATTTTTTTCTCCAACTCTAAAAGCTTTTTCTTCTAAACTCTAACAAAATATTAATATTTGTAATGAAACAATGATTACACATAATTATTGAAAATTTTTAATTAAAAAAAACTTTTAGCGATAAAGAAAAAAAAACTATCTAAAATACGATTTTTCGACTAAATGATGATAGACGATCATTTAGTCGAAAAATCGTATTTTGAATAATTTTTTTTTCTCTAACTCTAAAAGTTTTTTTTTCTAAACTCCAAATAAAATATTAATAGTCGTAATAAAATAATGATTACACGAAATTATTCATAGTTATTGCAAAAACAGTAACATTTTTAAAAAGAGATAATTAAAAATGATTATTCATTCGAATGGCCAACCCTTAGATATGTGTTCGTGTTTTGTCTGTATTGGCACAGATTTTCCGTAGTTTTTCTCACCATTCGGCGAATTTAACGGGGAGAGAGAGAGAGAGAGAGAGGAAAATAGGGCTGTTGCCCGCACTCGGGGGACTGGCGCGGGTAAAAAAAGAAAATTTGGAAATAAAAGAGTTACGTATAAGCTGGAAATGTGCCGCAAGGCATTCTGCAATTGATGGCAAACCTTCAGGCGTGAAGAAGCAGGAGGGGTTGACGATATATGTATATATATGCACGTGGATCTAACAAGGGGTTGAGGAACAACGGGAGGGCGCGAGGATATGAAATAGAGCGAAGAGGATTTCGATGATCACGTGTTTTCATTGGCTTCGTCGAGTGAAGAGAGACAGAGGGGTACGCGTGACGGATTTTCCGGAGCTTCGCTCGTTGTGCGCTTGTCACTACGAGATATATATATTTATATAAACTATTCCATAGAGCAGCGTCGTGAAATCTGCGATTCGGTTCACGATTTCGTATTCGTCCAACCCGATTCTCCCTTTACGTTCCGTATATATTTGAGCGTCAGCATCCAAAAGAGCGTAAACCAAACGATTTAACAGATAAAGGGATGTGATTTACGTCCTTTTGTTTGCTAACATTTAATATATGCATAAAATATTGTATATATATATATATATGTATTTTCCGTGATGAACTATAATACCAACGAACGTTTCACTAATTAATGTCAACTCCCCGTTGTTCAACCTGACGACAAATGATTGAGGTAGAGGGCGTAACGTCACTGCTGGCATTTCAATTTGGTGACGTGAATACATCACTTCTCCCCCCTTCACCCCCGCCCCTCGTGTAGTACCCAACGTTTTGGCGCAGATAGACAGGATATACATTGAATTGAGCATATATGAGAGAGACAGAGAGTATACGTAGCCGTGAATTTGTGAACTATTATTATTACGGGATCTGAATGTATAGACTCGATATTTCGAAAAAATCTGGCGCATTCATCCCTTAGCATGCGCGCGAAGATTGTTGCCCGTGCAATAATCAATATGTTATAATCTAGTATATATAATCTAATATATGTAATATCTAGGATATGTAATCTAGTATATAGTATATATTATTAATTATGGGATCGAATTATCTTGACGATACTGTTGATAGCGAAATTTTCGAATTTCAATCCGTTGTGAAATCTTCATTTTGTTCATGACTTTCATTTTTGAGAGAGACACTTGTTAGAGGGATATTAGCGCAATTATTTCTACGATATGAATGATCGTGGCTGGGAATGTGGGAAAACGAAATGGCTGATTATACGTTGATTTTAATCTTACTGCGTGTAATAAAGCTGGAGAGTTTGTAGGTTTGTTCGAACGCGCTAATCTCAGAAAATACTAAATCGATTTGGAAAATTTTTCTTGCGTTAGTTAGCCCGTTTATTTAGGAAGGTTTTACGCTGTATAACTTTATGCTATGACCCTAAGGAGCGGCGGCGCCGGCACGTTGAATCGGGGGATGACAAATTGAACGCCGGTGAAACCGCGGGGCACAGCTCGTCGTTTGTAAGTTTTACCCTTCGACCGTTACAATTATCCTCGTTATCTGGAGTCGGAAGTAATATTACTTCATCCGTTGAAACGAGTGTACTCAAATGACTTTCAGAGCACGATTAGGTTCGATACACCATTTTATAAACAAGGGATGGTAGTCGATGAATTTATATATAAATTCCGATTAATTTGCCGTTATTACATTGAAATTTCGATTAAAAAAAAACGTAAAACAGCATATTCGTCTCCACTCTCCCCTACTTGGTCACGTTATTCTTTTTCCCGATGCGTTAATACCCGGGGCAGAAGCACACAGTTTTTTTGACGATGAAAAATCACGGCATGCAGGTATTCATCGTCGATAATGTCACATCGTAGAAAATACATACCTGGGTTGATGTTTTTTTTTATCAATAAATCGCTGTTCTTTCTCTCTCCGTGAGAAGCTTTCGAGTGGTACACGTTGAGGAAAAAAATAAATCCTCCTCTCTCATTGTCCCACTATCGGCGAAGCTATAGGCTCATGCATAATCCAAGAGAATGGCGGAGCCAAGGTACGAAAAATAGATAGAAACAGAACGCGATGTATAGCGTTCAATAATCTATATATGAATGCATGTGTTCGAGCTAGATTTAACTTTGGAGGGAGATGAGTGGGGGAAAAGCGGAACTTTCGACCCTAGAGGGACGAGTGACGAAAATCCTCGTGGAATAGTAAAAAAAAAAAAAAAAAAAAAACTGTAAAAGTAAAAGAAAAAAAACTGGGACACGCTCGAAGCGGATGATCGTTAACCTCGCTGGAAATGATCGTTTGTCAGACGCGACGAAATGCTCTGATTCTCCCGTATGTACCCTCGTCGAACATTTTTCATCGAAGTGAACAAACTTTCAAAATGACAAACCTTTCGACGAGGCTTTTTCGCGTATGCATCGTCGAATCATTATTTTATATATACATACGTATATAATAGTTGAGGGTACTTCGCGTAGAAATGGGCGGATTTTAGGCGGTAGTCTGGTCTAGAAATTTGAAAAAATCGATTTTTTTTTAGTTTCTTATTCCTAGACCTTTCTTGATACGCTCCTGAAAACCGTTTATTGATATTTCAAAAATTAGCCGAGAAATAAAAATTCTAAGCAAGCCGCGCGCTCAGGTAGCGCGGTCGGGAAGCAGTTAACGCAGAGGCTACTGAGTCGCTCATTTAACGGTGTCAAAACTTTGAACGCGTTTATCTTAGAACTATGTTATTCGAATCGGCGCCCACGATATCTCGATAACTAATGGACCGATCCAGCTCAAATTTTGCACGTACCTTAGGTAGCCTGTTTCTGAGGACTGGTAGCATAATTGAGTCGAACAATAATTTTGCCGACATTTCATAACTCGTCGAATACCCGAAAATGTATGAAATATCATTAATGAAAGTTCAACAGGCCGCCATCTTGTCAAAATTTTTTTTAAAGTACTAATTCTGCTACCAGTGCTCAGAATACTCATACAGATTGAGAATATATATATATTTTTTCTTTTAGATGCATACAACATCGTCCAGAGTGGGCGCCGATTTAGGCGGCTTTCGGCGCACCATGTTGCAACAAGGCAAAAAACTACATGAAAATATTTAAAATAATTTTTTTTTTAATGTACAAGTATTCTCTAAGGATCAATAAATGCACGTGTAAATTTTCATCAAGACAACTTCAACGGTTTAAAAATTATTGCACATTAGAAATGACGTCAAAAATCTCGCTCTAGACCAGACTACCGCGTTTAGGGCGACGAAATTTTGCAGTTGGGGAAAAAAATAATAATAAGGAAAGGCAGTCCGAGGAAAACAAGATTTGTGAAGCCATTCTTGTTCATTTTAAGCAAATACGGGGTCTGTTCAAAAAGTATGGCGAATGTTGAGTTTCCGCGGGGTACGTATATTCGATTTTCGATTTTTTTGTCGCGTTAGGTTGGTACTCATGTCCCTCACTTATGCTGAAAAAATTGGCCATTTTGAATGTTTAGTTAATTGTTGACAGCTGTTTTGGTTAGACGTGTTTTGCCTTGTCTTCGATTTTTGCTTATTCCAAAAAATGCATCAAAGAATCTGTATCGAGTTTTGTGTGAAAAAGAAAATTAAGTGCGCGGACGCATTCCGAATGTTGCCTGTGGCATATGATGAAGCTACCTTGGACCAAAACAACGTTTATCGGTGGTACAAAATGTTCTCAGAGGGCCGAGAAGATGCGAACAACGAAATGCGTTCCGGACGCCCGAGCACATCGACAACAGACGAAAACATTGACGAAGTGAAGAAAAGAATATTGGCCAATCATCGAATCACCGTTAGAGAAGTTGCCGAGGAACTAAACATATCGATTGGCTCGTGCTATTCGATGTTTACCAATGATTTGGTCATGAGACGGGTCGCCGCGAAATTCGTGCCAAAATTGCTCAATTTCGAACGAAAACAGTGTCGCGTTAACATTGCTAAGGAGCTGTTGCGAGGACTCGGTCAGCGACGACCCAAATTTGCTCCAGAGGGTCATAACTGGTGACGAATTATGGGTTTATGGTTATGACGTGGAAACCGAAGTTCAATCATCGCAATGGAAGCTGCTTTTTTTGGAATAGGCAAAAATCGAAGACAAGCCAAAACACGTCTAACCAAAGCAGCTGTCAACGATTAACTAAACATTCAAAATGGCCGATTTTTTCAGCATAAGTGAGGGACACGAGTACCAACCTAACGCCACAAAAAAATCGAAAATCGAATATACGTAGCCCGCGGAAATTCAAAATTCGCGATACTTTTTGAACAGACCTCGTATCATCAGAATCGAATCGTTAAAAACTGTGTTTTTCCTACTGACACTTCCGAACATTGCAATTGAACCGAACTCGTGATAAAAATATGCACAAACACTTCGTTACTCTTTCGCATTATAATAACAAAAAAATAAATCTCTTTTATTTTTATTTACGCACTACCGGCAAAATTATTGTAACGTCGAAAACGTCCAGTAACTACAAAAAAAAAACTGTCCGTTTCGATTTATTGACACATTGCTCACCAATCATTTTTCTCTTCACGTGTGTAAAGCGTTGATTCGATAGAATGCTCGCAATTTCGATTCGGCAAAGTAAAACACTGCAGTTGATAAATAGAAATATAGCGAGATGGGGGGTGGGGGGGTGTGGTGGTGGTGAAATGTTCGTGCGAGAGTCGTGGAGTTGACGGTTTATTTTTTTATATACACACGTGACGCAAAAAAAAAAATTAACGCCGCCGGTGAAATAATTTGGTAATTTAATATTGCCCAGGCATTTGGGATTTTCCGAACGAGTTGCTCGTTATAAATGTGGCAATGGACGAGAGTGCGTGTGTTTTTTGTTTTGTTTTGTTTACCCTTCCATTCCCGATACTTTTTATCACACTCCCCTTTTGCGTCAACGAGATTTCATCGCCCATACGCTTTTCAATCTAGAATACATTTTTCAATCCTTTCGTTACATTACGGAGTGAGAAATGGGGCGAATGGTAATGGATAACCATTTTTCCATACTCTTTTTGTGTCTGGGCACGAAAAAAATTTGCACAACCAAATCATTGACAGTATAATCCGTATGCAGTGATGCTGGAAATACAGAAATAACAAGTTGGCACACTATATTTGGTAGAAAACAATTGCAAAAAGAAATAACTTTTAATAGGAATTTTCTTGTCCTCCACTGACGTGAATAATTGAATAATGACTCGTGATTAATTTGATGCTGTAATACATTGAAAAAATGGCATTACTCTCGTTATCACATCTTGTCCGTTTCTCCGAGACATTTTCGCATATATTCACATCCTTCGCTTGATGTTGGGTACGAAAGCCGAGGAAATTGCACACACAACGTTCACGACAGGTCAATTTGTATGACGACGATAAAATATATATACATATACACACACACAAACGCATATATATAGAAAGGGTTAACTTCTATGCTGGGCTCGAGTCAGTGCTCTTTCTCTCTCTCGCACTCCATCTCTCTCTCACTCTCTCTCTCTCTCTCACTCACTGTGCATATATCGATGCGTATTATACACGATCCTCGAGGGGATTTCCTCGTAAGCTCGACGCACCAGATTGAATCTACATATAAAGGATGTCTCGGGGCTTGCCGAGACGGCGATGCCAGGATCGCGCGAATAAACGACACACAACACCAACGAACTCGATATTTCCATGCAACCCTGCTGTGTCGCTCTCGTCCAGCAGTTGGCGAACTATCGATTATCATATCGTACCAAATATACATTGGCAAATATTACGGGGACACAAAATTTCGAGAACCAACACTAATAATACGAAATTAATAACCTTCGTGGTATACAACATTTTAATTATATAACTTGCGAACGCTGACCGCTGTTTCTGTGATAAAGGTCAGATTAATTGATTCAAGTGTGCCAAAATTCATTAGTTCCATTCAGACAATACCGAGCAAACTTTTTTGATTAAAATATCGATATTAATTGTTTGCAACACTTCGAATAATTCAAGAAGATTTGTTTCTATGTAAAATTGAGAAAAATAACTTTCGTATAAATTATTTTTTGTAACTTGTAAACTATTCGATATTTTATAATTTACTCATTCCTCGAAATACCTGAATACTTCTCGCATTGTTGCACGAGTATTAATACAATTTTACAGGAATATACAGATTGTCCGAAAACTAACACGTCAGAGTGACACGGGGGGTAGATTGGCTCCGGACCTATCAGAATAAACAAATATGACCCCAGTTAAAGTCTAATGGTTTGAAGGGGGGAAATACGGTTAGACGGATCAAAACATCGATTTTTTTTTTTATTTCATAAATTGTTAGTAAAACTATTGGAAAATATGTTCCCAAAATTTTAAATGAAAATTCCGACTCGTTCTATTGTTATAAGCCATTAAGGGGGGAAATAGGGTTAGGACAGCGTTTCCTCAATGATTTTCATGAATTTTTTTATAGTATAAAAAATGAATATAATTTATTGAAACTTTGAGAATATTTTATACATATATTTAAGTATATATTATAAAATTTGTATACATATATTTAGGTATATACTGTAAAATATTAGCGACCCCATATTGCTTATTTTTCTTGGTACTATTTTTTCAAACGCGTTTTTCTGAAAACGACTTTTTTCGAATTTGCGTACACGCTAGTTTGAAAAGTTTTCAACCAATCGTTTTTAAAATTGGCAGTTACTTTCTTCATAGTATTGTGCTCTATATGAACCTAAAATCGGAATATTATCATTATTTAAAATAATTGTTTTTTTGCAAATAAAGTTGTAAAAAATGGCAAAAAATCATGCTTTTTTGTTTTGACCCCTGTAAAAAATTCAATTTTCTATTTTTTTGATAGCATTTAGGTTCATATAGAAGAGAGACATATAATAAAAGTAAATTGCAACTTCGTTTGATTTCAGATGAAAATTGCGGCTTCCAGAATGTACGCAAAATGCTGAGTCTGATTGTGACCTGCAATATGGGGTCGCTAATATTTTATAGTATATACTTAAATATATGTATAAAAATTTTATAGTATATACTTAAATATATGTGTAAAATATTCTCAAAGTTTCAATGAATTATATTCATTTTTTATACTATACAAAAATTCATGAAAATCATTGAGAAAACGCTTTTTTGATTTTTTCGAAAATTGCTCCTAGTACTCGTTATTCCGCTACCATTGCTATCAGTTGTTTTGGGGTTTGAACAAAAGGCACTAAAGCGGACAAAGTGGATATCTCAGGCTGTAAAAAAACTGGTTCTAAAAAAAAAAAAATATTTTCTTTGTGGGAGTATAAGGAAACAAAAGAAATAATATTTAATGATTTATTTAATTTTTACAAAATGTCTTCAAATTGTTTACCTCCAATCCTAATACACAAACGACACATTTTTTAGGAACAAAATATGAATAACCCCAAAGTAATTCACAGCAATGCTAGCGAAATAACAAGTGGTAGCGATTAACCATGAAATCAAAAAAGACACTTTTTCTCGAAAACCATGAGACTTTTAGTGAAGTCATATTTGTTTATTCTGATAGGTCCGGAGTCAATTATTTAACCCCCGTGTCAGTCTGACGTGCTAGTCTTTGGGACACTCTGTTTATAAATGTTTGTAATATCTTTTTCGACTTACCGATTATTGTGAGATTGCCAGTTTTATATTCCGTCGCGAAAGACGGTCCCTCGATGGACACTTCACACTTGTACTGGCCGGTACTGTTGAGCGTGAGATTCGTAAGCCTTATCGAGTTCTCGCTCATCACTTTTTTCTGTCGAAAGTGGAAGAGAAAAAAAAAGAGTGAAATTGCGATACAAGGCAAATATTTATTCTGATAATGGAGCAACGACGGAGTATCATCGATATCGGCACGAACTCTGCCACAGAGTAGCTCTTTCTCTCTCTCTCTCTCTCTCTCTCTCTCTCTTGGTATTATTTTCATGTGGTACCCCGACGTCGCTCCGTTTATTCAGTAGCTTTATCGAAGTTCGTGAGTGTACAGTCACGGTTCTTATAAACGCTTTAAAAACACCAGAATTCGCCGTACAGAAGCGTAGTAAAAACACAAGGGTCTTGGTACTCAAATTTTGTCCTTTCTTCAATTTTTATCATCCAGGTCCTTAAAAAAAAAAACACTTTTGAGCTCCTCGCAATTTTCAGGCAATTATAATATCCATTGTTTTTCCCTCCAAAGTAAAATCATTAAAAAAAATATTTTAACAGAATATCCCAATAGCGACCTAAAGCGAGATTGTCGTCTGTCACAGTTTTGAGCTCCTCGCAATTTTCAGGAAATTATAATATCCATTGTTTTCCCCTCCAAAGTAAAGTGGTAAAAAAAAAAATATTTTAACAGAATATCCCAATGGCGACCTAAAGCGATGCTCGGAGTATAGAATCAAATTCGGAAATTACGTTCCATGACATTTTTCGTGTATCACAATGACATATAAATTCCAACGAAAATCAATCATTCAAAAAATACCTAGAAGGAATATCAGTATTAAAGTTCAATTGACCTTTTTTTTTGGAATACACACATTTTTAGATATGATTAAAATTTTAAAAAATGACAAAAATACCTTTTAATATTAACTTGCCATCGTTACTCCGAGACTTTTTTATTTCAAATCTTCAATCTTTATTTTTAAAATTCCTAATTGCTACAAAAACTGGAAGGAGTCATTGTACAAAAAAAAATAGGATTTTCTCTGAATTTTCATTGAAACAAACTTTTTCGCTGAGACGGTACACGCTAATAAACAGCTTTACAAAACGAAATTGAGTTATTCCACCACGGAAAAAAACTTGTTGGAAAAAAGCTGTTTCATCTATCATTTCGGTTAGCCACGCGGAACGTTTTTTTTTTTTTTTCCCGCCTCAACGTTTGCAAACTAAATCGAAAATCTCTTCACAAAAAAAAACCTTTCAGCCTCACCACGGTGGGATAACCCATGCATGATACAATTTCGCGACGATTCGACTAGCCGTCGTGATTTTTCTCTCGCATGCATACGCTTTTCACGCTATCCAATTTCATTGCTATGGCGATTCCTATATACATATGCTATATATAGTATATATACAATATATCATATATATAGTATGTATATATAAAGTGAAACGAGGCAGGGAAGAGAGAGTGGATCAACGTAATTCCTTCACAGAGTGCACAAGCTTCGGCATGCAGACTCTCTCTCTCTCTCTGTGTTGGTATAACTAGGACGACGGTTAACGTAGCAAGAGTAAAATAGATAGAGGCACACACATACAAACGTACATGGCGGCATGTGCAGTGATCCAGGCTACAGTTACGTATCAGAGAGTGTGCGAGAGAGTCGAGACTACTAAGGTAATCCTTGCTTAATAGACGTGGAGGGATATACAATGGGATTTTCCTTCAACCGTTGGGAAGCCAGTCTATATATAACCGTGTGAAAGGCTGATAGATCTCTCGTAGCTGTGCGAGTTGAAAAGAAAAAAAAAACGACAAAGAAATCGAAAAAAAAAATAACGAAAATTTATTACACAGGTAAAGTTTGTTACAATTTGTACGTTAATTCAATGAAAAGATACTTTGCCATACGTTGCGAACAACGAATTTCATTACGAGACAATTTATTGCGGAAAAAGATAGTTAATAAATAAGTTATAATTGGCGAATTTCAAAATTATGTTATTATGAAACAAATTCTTGTTTGAAGCAAAATTAAGACATTCTGCTGGGTATATCATTTTAATGAAATCTTAACAACGACGAATTTTGTCACTTTACGAACTTCGTCCTCTTTTATACAGGAGCTGTACAGCGGTACGTGATGTAGGTCAGCATTACACCCATTTCCCGTAGATTGGATTATCATTGTTACTTAATTACAAAAGTGGTACTAAAAGCTGTAAAGTTACGACGCGAAAAAGGGCTGCGGTGTACAGTGGCTTTCAGGGTCCCGGTTCGATCCTCTAGCAAAGTCTTCCGCGGGCTTTTGCGAAGGGCTGTTTTCTAAGGACAGCAGAGAGCGACAAAAAAAGAAAAACACCCACGTAGAATTGCCCGACATAGCTCTTATTTCCGAGCATGAGTGTCTCGGGGAAAACCACACGAGAAACGTGTCGCGAACGATACCACGTCGTTTGTCCTGTCTATGGTTGCCTTGTCGTTCCCGGACCTCTCTTTTACTCACGACGAGATCCTGTTTTCCACTTTTCCCAGCCTGGGGAAAGGTCCGTTGACATTTTTCGCTCTCGGTCCGCCTCCCGACCGACCGAGAGATCTTCGTGACTCGAATTACGTAAAAAGATATTCTATATAGACCGAATGAGGAAGGCACGTTTCATCGACTTAGAGTGTGCTATTTGACGATTATTCTCAGCTTTCGCGATGAGGTACGAAAAAAAAAAAAAAAAACAAATACAAGTATACAAGGGGGGACCCAAAAAAACGGGAATTTCGTCATGATTTCTTAATTTTTAAATATTTTTACACTAAATTTTAATAACCTTCAATGTATTCCCCTTTGACCATAACGCACCTCTGCAAACGATCCTTCCAATGTTCAAAACATTTTTTAAATTCACTTATCGGGATGTTCTTTAGGCCTTCCAGCGATTTTTGTTTTACCTCCTCCACAGTGGCAAAACGCTTGATTGCTGCTTTGTTTCGGGGTAACGTATCCATAGCACCACGATTCATCAACAGTTATCACCTTGGAGAAAAGTTCAGGGTTCTCTTCGAGCTGATTTTGAAGTTCAAAACATGCCTGAAGTCGATGCTCCCTCTGCTCGTCTGTGAGAAGACGAGGGACAAATTTGGCTGCAACTCTGCTCATGTGCAAATCTTTGGATAAAATCCTCTGAATTGAACTCCATGATATCCCAGACATCTCACAGAGTTGATCAATGGTTCGGCGACGGTCTTCACGAATGAGAGCATTGATTTTGTCGACGTTTTCGTCACTTCTTGACGTTGAGGGGCGTCCTGAACGGGGTTGGTCTTCGATTGACATTTCTCCATTTTTAAAACGTGAACACCACTCGTAGACTCTGGTTTTACTTAGGGCAACATCTCCATAAGTAGTCTTAAGCATTACAGTAGTTTCCGCGGCCGATTTCCTCAACAGTAAACAAAATTTCACAGCCGCGCGTTGCTCTCGACAACCGGCCATCACGTTTTCGCGCGAAATGGAAAAAGTTGTTTCACTACAAAAATTACCACGGGCGAACCGATGCACTCACGGCGACAGAACTTCGCACACTAACTCAGGAGACGTGTCCCCAACGGACACCTGGTTGAGCAATGGGTTTCCCCACTTTCCCTCCCCGCCGAAACGTAATTCCCGTTTTTTTTGGGTCCCCCCTCGTATATACCTCTAATGTTCTATTGGCACTTTCCATTTTCATTGTGGCACGTATCATCACGCCTCTTGAGGAGTTGCCGAACACGTAAGAGTGGCGAGAGAAATAGAGAATGGTTTATTTATCCAAACTTTATGAAAGACGAGGCTTTATGTAACGAAACCATACGAGCAAGGATTCTGCTCGAGTTATTGATCGATCCACGCAGCTTCATTATCCTGCCCGGTTTCATATAGCCGTTTTCGACGAAGTTCAAGAAATATGCTTCTCAGCGCACTGATAGAACCGTAGCGAGTAATTAAGAACTTCTTCTCAAGCCCTTTATTCGCGTCCCTTTTACTTTATGATCTATATATCTCACTTTGCGCCATATTACGTAGTATGCATATACACCGTAAATAAGTGCATAGATTGAAGCAAGTATACGCCGTATAGGAGCGCATTCTGACGTGTTCATCTCCATCAGCGCCATCTACCGGAATAGTACATCTACGTATATACACGCAATAGATTTAGACAAATGATACGAAGTTTCCGACTGAAATAATACTTCGATATACTCCTATCTACGCTCGCGGAAACCAAGAGGCTCCTATTATCAATCTACGAAGCCTCTGACAGTTTCAATTAAATTTCAACCCTCCCTAAAACCCCCTTAAAATCTCACCGGCGTAATCTCTCAATCTTCATCGCCGTTAACCTTCATACGGCAGCGAACGGATGCCCGGATGTTACTTAGTTAAACGAGCTCGCTGCGGATATCACGTTCAACATCTTGACTTTATGGTTGAACATGTCGGGATCCACGCCATATACTAACCTCATATACGTATTAGAGTCGAAGTTTCAGGACGGGGATGGAGGGGTCTCGATCGTGTGCGCGGTCTGTTCATCTTCCTGCATCGTGCACGTGACGAGAGAGACGCGAGACGTGAAACACGCGTATATAGATCGATTTTCCCCGAGACTCTTGGTGTTTGGCCACTCGAGGGCTTATCGATAATTCACGAGAACAGAGTCTCGGTTAGATTGCTGGACAACGTTAAACCACTACGTCTACGCTCGGCTACTCTATGCCCCAGCTACCGGCGATGGCTAACCCCAGAGTCGTCGCGACTACTCTATATACGGGACGCAGGGCGAGGGCAACGGTTGCTCGCTTCGTTCGTTCTCTCCAATTAGCGAACGTTTCGTACTCTATGGGTTCGTTGGAAATTTACTGGACTGTATATATATGTCTGTCCAACTATATCTATAGAAATGGTATATATATGAACCGGAGAGAGAGAGAGAGCTGATTCCTGGTAGCGCGCTGGTTGGAACCGGTTACAGGATGAATCGAACGATCGTACGGCGAATTGTCCAGTGACCGATCCAATTAATTCGGGCCTCTTTGGACCATTCAGTTATCCCTTTGGATTCAACATCACCGTCGATAGTTCACTCGAGGTCGGTATATCGTAAAGCAGTTCAATTGGAAACTATAGATTGAGTATTAACGGATATAGAATCGTATCTGACGCACGTACACCAAAGTGCCCATATTAATTCTAACGACGATACACAGAGGCGAGGCTAAGACCGATGTTTAATGCTCGATTGCCAGCGGAGGTTCTGACGTGTATAAATTGGCTCGCCGGATAGATTTTTTAACATCGTACGTGCTCTGATTAAAAAGAATCCTCGGTAGCTCGTGTCTTTTTTACTTCGCACGTTTTTCAACGTTAAGCGCATATTGGAAAAGTACAATTGGCTAAAAACTTTGATTCACAATGGCAAAATTACTTTACGACGTAACGATAAAGCCTGCATGACAAAACCAGTATACATACGAGCTCTGTTCAAAAAGTATCGCGAATTTTGTGTTTTTTTTCAAAAAGTATTTATTTATTCATTAATATTTATTTTGTCCCCTTCAAAGTAATTCCCCTCGGATATAATACATTTATGCCAACGTTTTTCCCAATCCTCGAAGCACTTAAAAAAATCATTTTTTCTGATCTTGTTTAGCTCCTCCTTCGATGCCGTCTTTGTCGCTTCAATCGTGGCGTAGCGTCGTACTTTCATGGGCCTCTTCAGTTTTGGGAACAGGAAAAAGTCAGGGGGGGACCAGGTCTGGGGAATACGGTGGCTGCGGCATCATTAGAGTGTTGTTTTTGGCCAAAAATTTGCGCACAAGCAACGAGGTGTGAGCAGGGGCGTTATCATGGTGCAAAAGTCAATTTTTGTTCTTCCACAAATCCGGACGTTTATGGCGGATTGCTTCGCGCAAATTGCGCATAACTTGCAGGTAATATTCTTTATTGACTGTACGACCCTGTGGCAAGAACTCATGATCCACCACGCCCCTGTAATCGAAGAAAACTGAGAGCAAAACCTTCAGATTCGACCGAACTTGGCGCGCCTTTTTTCGGTCTTGGCTCATGCGGCAGCTTCCATTGCGATGATTGAGCTTTGGTTTCCACGTCATAACCATAAACCCATGATTCGTCACTAGTTATGACCCTCTGGAGCAAATTTGGGTCGAAATTGAGCAATTTTGGCACGAATTTCGCGGCGACCCGTCTCATGCCCAAATCATTGGTGAAAATCGAATACCACGAGCCAATCGATATGTTTAGTTCCTCGGCAACTTCTCTAACGGTGATTCGACGATTGGCCAATATTATTTTCTTCATTTCATCAATGCTTTCGTCTGTTGTTGATGTGCTCGGGCGTCCGGAATGCATTTCGTTGTTCGCATCTTCTCGGCCCTCTGAGAAAATTTTGCACCACCGATAAACGTTGCTTTGGTCCAAGGTAGCTTCACCATATACCACAGTCAACATTCGGAATGCGTCCGCGCAATTAATTTTGTTTTTCACACAAAATTTCATACAGATTCTTTGATCCATTTGTTGGAATAGGCAAAAATCGAAGACAAGCCAAAACACGTCTAACCAAAACAGCTGTCAACGATTAACTAAACATTCAAAATGGCCGATTTTTTCAGTATAAGTGAGGGACACGAGTACCAACCTAACGCCACAAAAATATCGAAAATGGAATATACGTAGCCCGCGGAAATTCAAAATTCGCGATACTTTTTGAACAGACCTCGTATGTTAAAAGCCTTTCGTCGAGGTGAATAACGACGCTTGGAGATATTCGGGCGCGGCCATTTTGTCATCGCGACGCCATTTCGCGTCCGGCCCCTCACTAGCGAACTCGAAGAATCGTTCGAGATACGAGTAAATGTGGTTGTGGTAATTGCGGCGAGGAGTATTCTATACGTTCTTGTTTTTTTTCAGCGGAACGAAAGTTTTTTGTTCTTAAGAATGATAACATTCTTCGCGGTTAGGAGAGTCAGTGAGTGGGCAGGGAGTTCTTATGAGACAGACTGTACAGAACGCGGCGGAGAGTCTATGAAAGTTGAGAGTGAGAAAACGCCGTGAGGGCAGATATACACACGGGATGATCGAGTGCAGTTCATACTCTCTTGGCTCTTTCGTGCCCTCTCGCTCCTCTCTACCCTACCCTCAACTCACCGCCCACACCCTTTTCTCCTCATTCAGTGTGGACTTTTCTTTCGAACCTCTCTCTCTCTCTCTCTCTGTCTCTTCTCATCTCTTCATCTCGTTTTCTCGTACTAGTCTACACTCGCTGTTACGTCTTTTTTTTTCTTTTCATTTTCCTTGCGCGGTGCGTTTTTTGCAACAGATCCTACATACCTCGCGCTTCAGCCGCCCTCCTTTTTTCCTTTTAAAGCCACCCCGTGACTGATGAGGTTCGTAATATTTTTGCCGGTTACGGTCAAGATAGTACGTCGTCGGGGATATTACGTTGGCAGTCGTGAACGGTATATACTGTATATATTATGTACATATGTACGTGTTGTATATGCTTATATAAAGCTAGAGTGAAGGAGAAGAACATTTGGCAAAAGTACTGTGTCGTAAAAGAAAAGGGGAAAAAAAAAAGACGTAGGATTCGAGGAAGGAGACAGTTTTGCGGTTTATCTGTCACTTGGAAATATAATGTATAACTAGATTTATATTATTTCATGCATATATACGTACAGTATAGTAAATTCCCCAAGTGACTATGAACAATGTATATTTCACCGAGCTCTTCCGCCTATATCTCCGGCCAATTGTATTTTTTTATCATCATTCTCCAACCTCTCTCTGGCCTCTACAATCTCTATCTCTCACTCTCACGATAAAAATTATCGTTTTCAATTTTCTCCAGTCTCCGTTGTCCAACTATACTGCAAAATGGACGACAAATTTAATGCTGCTATAATTATAATTGCCTCGCGTCTATATACGTATATATATACACGAAAACGTTGCCGTACACGTGACGGCGTGTCCCGACGCTTTCACATCTTCGGATACAACGAAAATCCATCTTGCAGCGTCAGATTGTTTCGACGCGTACTCGATCTCGCCGGTAAACTTTGCTTTCTCTCGCGACGAGTCAAAAAAAACACAATGACGATTGATCGATTTGTTCACCCTTTACAAATCATAAACGAATTTGCACGTGATTGATAATCGAAATATTTATAAACAATTATAAATTTGAAAAAAGAGAAAAACGAGCTCACAAAATCAATAGGACATAGTTCTTTATAATTAATAATGAACGAATCCTTCCGTCAGTTTCCGTCGGATAAGCGCGAAAGGGAAAATTCCCCGAACAACAACAGGGAAAATAACAACAACAATAAAAACGGGAAAATCAATATAGTGCCACGTCTACGTAGAGACAGAGAGGGAGTATATATAACGCTCGTTCATAAAAGCGTTCGTCGAATCGTGAAAATTTTATTTTTTCATTTCGCGTATGAAAAAAAAAAAAGAAAGTTGTTCATTCGTAGAACAGTAAACTCTTTTATTTGCGCATTCGCGTACATTCGCTGGAGGTGGATTATTGAGAGAGCGCGTTTTTGTCCCGATTTTTCCGGCGATCTGATACCGAAGAGAATTAAAAAAAAAAAGAAAAGGGAAGCGATTCAAGGTAGTAGTCTGGGAACTTAAGCCGATTTTCATGTCTTTTTTAGAGGGCACTTTTTTCTAGGAAAAAAAAATGAATCGTTTTGGATATTTAGAATGTTTTTATTTACATATTAAAGATACAAAAAAAAATGTTTTTGAAAAAATTTAATAGTTTATTATTGTTATTATTATTGATCAAAGTTGGCACCTCGAAAAAAAAGCGCGTGGGTGACCCCGGCGATTTTGGCTCTAGATGTTATCTGAATTCAAAAATTCTTGATAATTCTTAATCTATAGACATGTCATTCTGGTCGGAACTACTGGAGTCAAATTTCATGGATAAATAACAAAATGGCGGACTTTGGAACAAAGTTTTTTTTCCCAAAGTCCACCATTTTGTTATGTATCCATAAAATTTAACTTCAGTAGTAATTATAAATCCATGAAATTTAACTTCAGTATAAATAACAAAATGGCGGACTTTGGAAAAAAAGTTTTTTTTCCAAAATCCGCCATTTTGTTATTTATCCATGAAATTTAACTTCAGTAGTTCCGACCAGAATGACATGTCTGTAGATTAAGAATTTCCAAGAATTTTTTATTTCAGATAACATCAAGAGCCAAAATCTCCAGGGCCACCCACGCGCTTTTTTTCGAGGTGCCAACTTCGATCAATAATAATAATAATAATAATAAACTATTGAATTTTTTCAAACAAATTTTTTTTTGTATCTTTAATATGTAAATAAAAACATCCTAAATATCCAAAACGATTCATTTTTATTTTCCTACAAAAAAACGCCCTCCGAGAAAAACATGAAAATCGGCTTAAGTTACCAGACTACTACCTTAAGACTCGAAGGAAATAGCGTCTCGTATACACATAGCTATGAATATATTAAACCCTCTTCGGGATGTATATAACGAGATATAAAATCTCTTTCATCTAGACGCCTGGGTACAAAAGAAAAATTATTCCCTTTTGGTAGACGCGTTACGTTTGATCGAACGTACGCTCGCGCCACCGGAAAAAGTTTCTCAAATTCGTCAGTTTCAGTCTGGGTGTATTGAAAAAAAAAAAAAAAAAAAAAAAAATAGACAGGCCTCATGATATTTTCCATTTTTGCATTCAATCGGCAAAACCATACGTACGTATGTACGCATATATACAGCTGTAGTGCGGGTATATAGCCAACTAAAATACGCGTTGAAAATGCTGGGCTTTTTTCAATCTCGCAATGTCGATTTTTGTTCTCCCGTAAGCTGCTTGTCGTACACACGTCCGGCAATCCCGCATTCTTTTCGTCGTTGCCACGATAGGTTTTTTTTTCTCGTTTTTTCTCTTTCTCTCTCGTCTCATGCATATGCTCATAGCCGTGCACGCACGTATTTTCTTGCATATAAAATGGAACGTGGAATAAAAGTGAAAAAAAAGAACAACAACAGCAACGAGAAGTGGGTATTGCCGTTTCTCTCGACATTGAAAAACTCGAGAACTCTGCGACACGTGATATCTGCTTCCAGTGGTGCTTTTCCATTCGGAGCCAATAGGAATATCTCCTTTCGATTTTTCGAGCAGAGACGAGGATATATGTATGGGTACAAGAGAATGTTATGTATAGACCATGGAGGTGCATAAAGTCTCGGCTCTTACTCGAAGTATAAAAGAACTCTTGGAGAAGCCTTACGAGAAAATTTATATATCGACAAACGTCTCATTTTTCATGATCTTCTTTTCTTCTTTTATTCCTTCCCACTTTCATGCATCGCTCATCAACGTTTTCCCGAATAAGAATAAATTTTATTTTATCCCTGCTCGGCTGAAATCTCATTAAATTCTATTTAACCCAAAACAAGAAGAGCCTTGTATCCTTTTTGTCCGGATAGTTATGGATTTTCGGGTTTTTAGTGTAAATTTTATTAAATTACCCAAAGTAAAGGGACAATTTTTTGATGAAAAAAATGTCGTTAAATCGTTTATTATCAATTTGTACTATCAACATTTTTCCGTATTTTTAAATACCCGATAACGTAAGATATAAACATGTTCTCCCATGATGTCAGGGTGTCCTCATTCAAGGATGACATTTGTATTGTTCCTATTTGTGGGATTAAACCGTCGAAGCTACTTTTTAATTGAATTTAATTGAATCTTAATTCGGTAACAGCATTTTTTTCTTTATGAAATATTGTCAATTTTTTGATAATTTTTGCATCGACGAAAAGATATGCGTCAATTAAAAATGAAAGTGCTCGATGAGACCGCAAAACTTAAAGAAAAAGATATAGGTTGAGACAAGCGAGAAATATAGCGAAACACAGAGATCAGGAGGAACTGGAGTTTAAGTATCGTACATCCGCAAGAGTTATACCAACGTCTGTATATGTACTTCGAGCTACCCCTTGCCCTTCTGCCGCTACTGCGCGCGGAGGTAAAAGTAAGATCCGGAGTATCCGGTTGCTATTAGGTGTATATATATATATATATATATATATATATATATATATATATATATATATATACTGTATAACGCCGGGAGTGATTCGAGGCAATTTAACTAAGGCCAAAGCCAAGTCTAACGGACTCTCCTACCGAAACTTTCCATCCTCATTCCAAGCTCCCATCTCTTCAATTCCTCCTCTTTCATTCTCCCTGTCTCTACTTGCCCTTCCGCCCTGCCCCTTCCTTCGACCTTCCCACGTTTCTTGAGAATATCCCCAAAGACTTTCGAATCATTTCGAGTCAGAATGCAGATACTAAGAGTCTGTGAATACTCGAACCATAGTTACTGCGCACGCTTCACCCTCTTTCTCTCTTTCTGACTCTTGGTTTACTCTTTTTTTTATTTTGGTTATATCTTTCCTCCTTTTTTTTTGTTCAAGTTTCTCAGCGATGGTAAAAGTAATCTCGTTTCTCGAGAGGCTGCCTTGAGAGTGAAGGAATACAGGAGGATAGAGAAAGAGAGAGAGAGAGAGACTTCGGTACATAAGGAGACTTCGGATGGGCGCCAGGTGGAAAAAGAGGCCCAGTTTGGATGGAGGACGCTTTTAGTTTATTACCCCGAGGAAAATTACTTGACCTCTCTCTTCACCTATCTCTAACCATCTCCGGCCGGTCGATTGCTTTTTTTTTTGCCTCTTCGGTTACGTCGAAGACGGCTAAAGTCTTTTTCGGGGCCATGAAATAGAAGAACAAAAATAATGAGCCGATGAGCAGTGTAGAAATTATGAGGATGCAATATAATGCGTTAATTGTTTCAGGACTTTTCACTATCATCAAGCTCCATCATTCAAGATGAGAATCTCTTCTTACTTTGACAAAAGAACATTTTCTTTTGCTTAATGTTCTTATAGTTTCTGTATTATCAATTTATTTATAAAGATTTTATGTCATAATGTAAATGATCATCGATTCGTATTCTATGAAAATAATCTTAAGGTAGTAGTCTGGTAACTTAAGCCGATTTTCATGTTTTTTTTGGAGGGCGTTTTTTTGCAGGAAAATAAAAATGAATCGTTTTGGATATTTAGGATGTTTTTATTTATATATTAAAGATACAAAAAAAAAAATTTTTTGGAAAAAATGTAATAGTTTATTATTATTATTATTGATCGAAGTTGGCACCTGGATTTTGGCTCTTGATGTTATCTGAAATAAAAAATTCTTGATAATTCTTACTCTATAGACATGTCATTCTGGTCGGAACTACTGAAGTTAAATTTCATGGATAAATAACAAAATGGCGGACTTTGGAAAAAAGGACGTTCTTTTTCCAAAGTCCGCCATTTTGTTATTTATCCATGAAATTTAACTTCAGTAGTTCCGACCAGAATGACATGTTTATAGATTAAGAATTATCAAGAATTTTCTATTTCAGATAACATCAAGAGCCAAAATCACCGGTGCCACCCACGCGCTATTTTTTCGAATTGCCAACTTCGATCAATAATAATAATAAACTATTAAATTAATAAAAATTATTTTTTTTGTATCTTTAATATGTAAATAAAAACATCCTAAATATCCAAAACGATTCATTTTTATTTGCCCTCCAAAAAAGACATGAAAATCGGCTTAAGTTACCAGACTACTACCTTAAGAACGATCGTTAGTTGTAATTGGCATTCCACGATTTCAAAGGATTCCAAAGGGTTAAGGTTTTTTAAATATTTCTCATCCGCATCAATATCTCGAAGAGAAAAAAAATGATAATATTCAAGAAAAAATAAAATAAAAATAGTTGCATCAAAACAATATCGCAAATAGATTTATACATCGAAATATCTATCGGAATACAAGGGGCTTATCCGTTTGCCTCGATATCCTCCACTCACGAAGATTATGGAAATTACTTCTGACCGAATGCCCGTCCCGGGCTTATTATATACGCTCCGCGTAAAGTTCTCGGGGGGAAGCGCGCCAAGAGGGTCCCCTCTGAAAGCTCGAGGGTATAATATAACGCCGGAAATTGTAAAAGGAACGTTACGATCTTTCGTTGCATCATCCCTACCGCACGCTCTCGTCTCCCCGATGGCTCGTAATGTTTTTTTTCCCTACTTTCCTTTTTTTTTCTTTTTTTTTTTATTATCATCTTTCCGGACCGCAGACCAGCAACGTCAGCGTTCGTATTCCCCGAAGGAGAGATATAACCCGCAGTAGTAGCAGCCATCGTGATAAGACGTGCATATACTGTAGGATCGTTACGGGAGTGGGAGAAATATAGACGTGTCCTATCAAATGCTTTGGACAAACGACATAGAAAGATGAAATAGAAAATAGTCGAACACATTTTAAAAGGGATGAAAAATGGTCGAAGAGAAGAGAGAATGAGGAAGTAACCGGTGCGTATCTAATTTTTGCTTTCTAGACGAAAAATTAAAGGGAGAGAATATATCTCAAATGTCACATTACGCTTTGGCTCATAACAATGTTCAACGAAGCGTTTTCTGCGGTTGCAACGAATTTTCGTGCACTATGTTTAATATACATGTATATATTGTACACGTATGTGTACAACGGATTTATGAATGCTGGAGGAAATAGCTCTCGAAGCCGTTGTCATTTCTTCAGAGCCGAAACTATGTGATTCCTTTCTTTTTAACGCGACGGTTGTTAACGCTCAACATTTTTTTTCGCATGTACAACAGCCATGTGTTTTTGTGTGTGTGTATGTATGTGTGGAGAATTTCAAAAGCTACGGGAGCTTGCAGTGTCAAGAACTATAGGGAGCTGAATATAGGCGGAGCTTGTGCCAAGGGGGATGAATATCCGTGATGCTTTTTCACGGTCGACTCTCTCCACGGCCTGATTACACGTATACATTTGGGACTTAACCATTTACGTACTTATACACGTATGTGAATATATATGCCATCGTTATTCACTACTGTTCTTCCTTTCGTTTGTGTCTTCTTACTGCTGGCGCAGCTTATATTCTACCTACCATTCGATGCTAAGTCTTGTTTTATCGTGCTCGGAGCTTGTTACGAGTGATACATCGTATCCGAGCAGCTCGTCGACATCACATTTATGCATATTCTACCTCAGTAATAAATGTACGTATATAAATGTAGTGCTCTACCATATACATTATACAAATTTCTACAGTTTTTCTTTTTACGAGCAGTTCGTCATTAGGTCCTCTCTTCATTGTACCGATATAAGGGAGCGACGTCATTGTTGGACCAGCTTAGGAAATATAATCGAAATAATCAGTTAAAAAGTTTCATACTCATTCGGAGCTTCATTTGTGTGGATCGATTTTACGCTGTCAATGAAACTTTTTAACAAATTGATCATCCGAGTTTTGCAGACGGAACACTCCAGTGTCATTAACGATGTGGTTTCAATTATTTGCTGTTATTATTTATTATTTTCCATACGTACGTATGGAACAATTCGCAAAAATCGATAGTCCAACTTTGAAAATCTATGAAAAATCGAAAAAAAATCGTAGCTCAATAAAATAATGAGCACAGAGTGGGGTTTCAGCTCCATTGTGGAAGCAACGTTACAGCGATTTTAGTGAAGCCACTCCTTTTTCGCTGGAATACAAAAAAATGTTGAATTTTTTAATTTTCTTTTAGGACGCTATATCGATGTATTTTGGCTCGCTGATTGCTAATTTAGTAGCCGTTCTTTTGAGAAACTCGAAATTTCATTGAAAATCGTCCAAAAAGTGATTTTGTTCGTTTTTCGCTTTTTTCACATTGATATTTTGAGATTTCGACTGAAACTCGGTGTTATTCGTAATCAGCAGAAAATTTCCGATCAAATAGGGTATCGAAACATTGAAAAAAAAGAAAAAAATTTTTTTTGTAATTTTTTGGCCACCTTTTCGAAAACCTAAAAATCTCGAAATTTTTAATGGTCATAACTTGGCTTCCGTTTCATCGATTTTGGGTTTTGACGAGCGTTTTCAAAACGTCTCGAGTTGACTTAGAGAATGCATTTTGGATCATCCCGATATCTCAATTATTGTAGCCGTGAGAGCAGGTTGAAAATCGGCGAAAAAAATGAGAAGGGGTATGTATGGGGAAATTCGCAAAAGTCGATGGTGCGACTTTAAAAATCTGTGAAAAATCGAAAAATAATGATAGCCCAATGATTCAAGCGCCATTTTAAAGGGTTTTCGTCCACGAAAAGAATGAGCACAGAGTGGGGTTCCAACCCCATCGGGAAGCAACGTTACAGCGATTTTAGTGAAGCCACTTGTGTTTGGCCAAAATGCAAAAAAATTTTTAATTTTTAAATTTTATTTTAGGACGCTATATCGATGTATTTTGACTCGCTCATTACTAATTCAGTACCCGTTTCCTTGAGAATCTTGAAATTTCATTGAAAATCGTCCAAAAAGTAATTTTTTTCGTTTTTCGCCTTTTTCACCTTGATATTTTGAGATTTCGACTAAAACACGATGTTATTCGTAATCAGCGGCAAATTTCCGATTGTATAGGGTATCGAAACATTGGAAAAAATAAAATAAACCTTTTTTTTCATTTTTTGCTCACCTTTTCGGAGGCCTAAAAATGTCGAAATTTCAAATGGCCATAACTTAGCTCCCGTTTCATCGATTTTGGGTTTTGACGGGGGTTTTCAAAACGTCTCTAGTAGACTTACAATGAGTTAAGGACTTTTTCATGCCCCGTGTCTTTTGCACCTATCGATTCACATGAAATTTGGTTTATCCCTATATTTTGATGTATCGTGATACATCATCGCATTACTGCAAAACGAAAATTGTTCATTTTCATAAAACTGGTCCAACCACGTAATAGCTCCTCTACGTATACACGTAACCAACTCAGCTTCCGGGTATATATATGTATATAAACTTTTATATTTAATGCTAACATACAAAATGGACCATTCTGCAACGAGCCTTTTCCCACGTTGTGTTTCTCCTGTACCACACCTTCTGAGCAATGGCTGAGAGCTCAGTCGAGAGAGTGTACGTGCCCGCTCCACGTAACACCCTAACCATTATAATAAAATGCGATAGGGCTGAGCTCTCGTGGTATAAGATGGAACGAGGGTAGACCGAAAGGAAATACCGTCGAACGAGAGCCGGGGAGAGCCAGGATAGTGTGTACTATGTTCTCTATATACTCGTCCTTTCGCGTCCACGACGGTCTTTTTCTCGTTTCAATTCCAACCCTACTTTTCTCATTTTCCGTTTTTTTCCGTCCATTCTCGTTTCTTGCTTCCCACTCTGTCGCAACGAGTGTTGTACCACAATCGGTTGAACTACAAAATTAGTTAGTGAATTAAATTAAAGTGTGTTATGGTCCGAGTGAGGATAAAATTGTCACGAAGTATTTTACGCATTTCTTGTGTAACAGAGTTATTTACAATGGTTTTTTTTTCCTTTGTCAAACTATTTTCTCTTGTCAATTTTATTCTGTATTTATTATATCGAAAGTTAATGTCGCGAATGAGACGCGAGGGTCCGAGACTACGATACTCCGCGGAGAATTGCGAGGTCCATTCGCGGCTATTGCGACGAGTTCACGGGGGCACACACAGAGAGATAAAAGGGAAGAGAAACACGTAGTTTGAGAATTGACAGGGCGAGGGACAAAGTTGGAATAAGATTTCGTGAAACGAATCGAAGTTTCCAACAAGCTGCACTAGTGGATTCTCTTCGCGGACCTTCAACTACGACGAAATAGTCTGGTCTTCTCTTCTCCACGGAGTCTCCAAACTCTCGTCAAAGTATACAAGGAGAGACCAGCTAGAGAGCGATATAGTATCAAGCGGAGTACACGAGAAACAGAGGACTAGCAGCCAACTCATGACCTCGTTTCCGTTTTAGTCTACGCCAGGCGGAGGGGTGATCAAGGGTTGCCGAAGAAGCTGAAGAGTAAAAAGAAAACGAAAAGAAAAAAAAAACGGGACATTGAGCGAAGAGAAGGATGAGGAGTGAGCGAGGACGACAAGGTCCATCCTCGTGGAAGACTTTCTCGCGGAAAAACTTTTCGCTTGTCTTGAAGGTCCTCGCTTAGCCGAGAGTTAACGCCGGAAAGGAGGAAGAAGAGCGAGAGAGTTAGAGAGATTGTGAGCGAATGGTATAAAGAACAATAAGGGACGTAGAACGAAAAAGAATGGGAATACAGGGAGGAAAAATGGTGGGAAGTCTCGAGAGTATATGTCAGTTTCGAAATCTCGGATCGGTGAGTACACGCCCCGAGCCCTTGACGACACCGATCACCCGATCGACCCGTTTTAACGCAGAAAGTCTTCGGACATATCACCGTGATAAAAGAAAAATAGCGACGTGACGAGAAAAAAAAACGAATGTATATAGATTCAGGAGTAAAAGAGAGAGAGGACGACAGAGAGGGAAACAGAGAATAAGGGTCTTTCGCCATCTTTCCTTACCTCTCTCTCTCTCTTTTTCTCTATCGATCCTGGAAAAAGTATTCCTCATTGGATACGAAGGATGCTCGAATAGTGAGAGAGCGGGCGGTAAGGGAGTCTTGGAGCTCGCGATCTCTGTGAGAGTTTTCCCGATGGAACAGCGAGAGCGGAAGTGAGAGGCAGCTCTGGAGCATTGATACGTTTGAGAACATATACATATCTATAATATCTTTGTGTTCGTGCTCAAGCGAAAAAAGAGATGAATGGATAGAACGAGGAAGAAAAGGAATCCGTGGTGTAACACGTCCCGTGGAGAAGGAAAAACTCTCTCTTCACTCTCCAACCAACCGGATATGCTTTTCGTCATTTTCTCGCTATGCTTCGCATACAGATATACAGATGAGAAATGGAAAGTATTGCCGGCGGTACTTCGTATATTCGACATGCGCGAATTTGTTAAAACGTATTTCCGGACGAAATGCGGATCCTATTTTTTTTTCCGAATCATTGGTTATCTTCGAGTAGGACGCCTAAAACTTTTGTGCGCGAAAGATACTTGGAAACCTTCGTCGTAAATTTCATCAGCTATATATTTCAATCTTATAAAGTAATTATGTGTAACGATAAACAGAGAATATGACGAGTTTCGAAGAATTTTTTATCCGTGACGTTGTACTTAAGGGGGGAAATAGGGTTAGACGGTTCAAAAAATCGATTTTCTTTTTATTTCATAAATTGGGTAAATATGGAGCAAAGGGGACCCACTTCCGATTGACTTGCCTTTAATATATGTTATCTAGGGACCCTTTCTGAACAACTTTTTCCTCTGACACAATTGGGGGTCGTTATTTATTAAAAAGTTATTAACAAATAAAGTTAATAATTCATATAGCTATTTTCCTTATAGCAGCCATTCCCAATCATCTTGTCCTTCACATGTGTCGTTAAGAATACACCCCTGAGTAACATACCAAAAGTTTTATCCGTCCTCATTGTTTGTTAAAAAGTTATTAACAAAAGAAAATTCATAAATACAATATGAAATACTTGCATGGTGGCCAGTACACGTATGACCGGAGTGGCTGCGGCCCCCCTGCCCCCACCGCAAACCAGCTCATAGACAAACCAAAAACAACCCAAAACAACCCCAGTAACCTAAAGAAACAAACAGACAAACCCAACAAACAACGAAACAAACAAACCCAAAACAAACCCAATAAATAAACAAATCCAAAACAAACCCAAACCACAAAACCCAAACCCAATAAACAAACAAATCCAAAACTGTCGCCCAGCGTATCGATAGTTTCTTCGACATTATGTAACCGCTTCATAATATAAATAATGAATAAAACAAATAATTGTTTGTTTATATGTTTGTTTGCGTTGTTTTTGGTTTGTCTTCGGGCTGGTGAGTTGAGGATTGCAGGGGGGCGCAGCCCCCCCTCTCATGCGTGTGCTGTTCACCATACACTAGAACAAGTAGTTCATGCTTGATTTATGAAACTTTTTTTGTTAATAACTTTTTAACAAACGATGAGCGACGGATAAAACTTTTTGTATGCTACTCAGGGGTGTATTCGTAACAACAAATGTAAAGGACAAGATGATTAGGACTGGCTAGTATAAGGCCAGCCAGTCAGCTAATAGCTAACTGGCTGGCCTTAACCTGGTAAGGTAATAGCTATAAGAATTATTAACTTTATTTGTTAATAACTTTCTAATAAATAACGACCCCCAATTGTGTCAGAGGAAAAAGTTGTTCAGGAAGGGTCTGTACACAACATATGTTAAAGGCGAGTCAATCGGAAGTGGGTCCCCTTTGCTCCATATTTAACATAAATTGTTAGTAAAACTATTGAAAATTATGTTCCCTAAATTTTAAATGAAAATTCCGACACGTTCTATTGTTATAAGCCATTAACGGGGGAAATAGGGTTAGGACAGCGTTTTCTCAATGATTTTCATGAATTTTTTTATAGTATAAAAAATGGATATAATTTATTGAAGCTTTGAGAATATGTTATACATATATTTAAGTAAATACTACAAATTTTTAATACATATATTTAAGTATATACTATAAAATATTAACGACCCCAGATTGCTTGTTTTTCTTGGTACTATTTTTTCAAACGCGTTTTTCTGAAAACGACTTTTTTTGAACTTGCGTACACGTTTGTTTGAAAAGTTTTGAACCAATCGTTTTGAAAATTGGCAGTTACTTTCTTCATAGTATCGCGCTCTATATGAACCTAAAATCGGAATATTATCATTATTTAAAATAATTTTTATTTTGCAAATAAAGTTGTAAAAAATGGCAAAAAATCATGCTTTTTTGTTTTGACCCCTGTAAAAAATTCAATTTTCTATTTTTTTTTATAGCATTTAGGTTCATATAGAAGAGAGACATAATAAAAGTAAATTCCAACCTCGTTTGATTTTAGATGAAAATTGCGGCTTCCAGAATGTACGCAAAATGCTGAGTCTGATTGTGACCTGCAGTATGGGGTCGCTAATATTTTATAGTATATACTTAAATATACGTATAAAAAATTTATAGTATATACTTAAATATATGTATAAAATATTCTCAAAGTTTCAAAAAATTATATTAATTTTTTATACTATAAAAAAATTCATGAAAATCATTGAGAAAACGCTGTCCCAACCCTATTTCCCCCCTGAACGAGGCAAATACTTTTAATATGATTCGAACCACTCTCTCAACTCAACGTAAAAATTTCGTTATCTTCCGGAGAATATAAATGCACTCCAAGTATAACTATATAAAGCGTTCTCCACTGGTACATTTTCCCTGTAATGCAATACATATTAACTACATCCTTGAAGTAACTCGAAGAGGAGTTCTCTCTCTCTCTCTCTCTCTCTCTCGATCTAGTTCGAAATGAAATGGTTCATTTAAAACCGTACTCGTCTAGTTCCCTGGCCGGTGCCGTTATCGCGTATAATACACGTGTACAGTTTGCACTCTGGTTGCTCTCAGCTGGATGAGGCTGTTACAAGTGGCTTCAAGAGCGCAAAAAGGATGAATGAGGTGTACACATGCAGCTATGGATACAAGTTGCATGGGAAAGCATCGCGACAGAGGTGAAAGCGTGGAAGGAACGAAGTATTCGCATCCGTGGAAGGGAAAATAGACTCTGGGAAGTGGGGAAGATAGAAAGGGCGAGGAGGAAATAGTTCGAAGTAAAAGCGAAGGGGTTGGAGAAATAGGAAAAGAGAGAGAAAGAGAGAGAGAGAGAGAGTGAGCCAACCCGGTGAGCGGTAACACAACTGTAGAAGCAACAGCAGGGGGTTGAGAAGATTGATTGCTTCGGATTCCGTATAGCTTCGAAGCGGCTGAAGCTGAGCATATAGCAACGGAGGAAGAACCGGTATACAACTCCGCCGAACAGAATGGGAGATGGAAAGAGTAGTTGCATTGGGTGGGTTACGCTCTTCGCTCTCGGCCACTTTGTGGAATACCGTTTTCACATTGCTTGCTGGCGGAGGACACGGCGAATCATCGAATGTTACAGTTGTTGGCCCTTGGGAGGAAAACTTTCCGCTGCGCAGTTGTTGGCATTTCTGTAGCACTGGGAAAGATGGCTGCCACTCGAATGTAATGGGATATCTGGCGCGCTGTAGCTTAATGATCGTTTAAGACAGGGAATGATTACTTAGTTATTGGCATCCATCGAATACTTTCTACACGATCCTTTTCAATTCTTGGTCGATAATTTTGCAAGCTGGACATTTAACTTCTTGCCTATTGTTAAGGCTTCTTCATACTTTGATAATTCGATGCTTGACGTGTATACAAGTTACGTTTATATGGTTGCTCATCACTGCATCCCAGATATTATCTATTCTCTCTCTTTTTGTCTTTCTCTCTCTCCCTATCCTTTCCCTCTGTCTCGATTCTCCCAGAATTGTTTGCGTTTTAAGGAAAGGATGTAGCTCTCTTCCATAGATATAAGGCATTCCCGCCGGAAGAAACATATACATAGGTATAGCGTGATTCCGTGAAACCGGAAGGAAGCATCTCCCCCAGCACACGTTCTCACCCTCCTCTTGCTGCGGCTTTTCCCTCAAACCGTACGCTCGCACGGGCGTCTCTGCATGTGTGCTTCCTTCTTTGGTAGCTCCTCCGGGCCGCACGTTCAACCACTTCGCGGAATTCCGGGGATTGAAATCGCTTTGGAAGACTTTGGAGGATCGGAGGGTGGAGGAGCGGTGAACCGTTTCGACGGCGATTCGCACCACCGGCGCAACCCCTTCCAAATCTATTCAGTTCGCTCGAACGAGAACGAGAGCGAGAGAGACGGAAAGAATAGTGGCACCGGGTTTGGGTGAAAGGGTTGTTTTTATGCTCGCGCCGTGGCAGAGGTAACACGGTGATGTATAATACAACCTCTTTCTCGTGTACACGAATACGTTCGCTGCTAGTGACGTTTCGATAATATGAAAATCCCTTTGACACTCTGCTCTTCTTCAAATTATGGAAATTCCGAATTTTTCCCTTCATATTAATAACTTTCTTTGTCTGCATAAATTTGCAATTTTGTTCATTCTTAACGTGCAGTATCCTGGTTATGTATATCGAAGAAGTAACACTGTCGTACTCAATCCAGAAACGAAAGTGTATTCATTCGATTTAAGTAGTCTGGTAACTTAAGCCGATTTTCATGTCTTTTTTGGAGGGCGTTTTTTTGTAGGAAAATAAAAATGAATCGTTTTGGATATTTAGGATGTTTTTATTTACATATTAAAGATACAAAAAAAAATTTTTTTTTTTAAATTTAATAGTTTATTATTATTATTATTATTGATCGAAGTTGGCACCTCGAAAAAAAAACGCGTGGGTGGCCCCGGTGATTTTGGCTTTTGATGTTATCTGAAATCAAAAATTCTTGATAATTCTTAATTGATAAAAGTAACCGTACAAAAAATAATCGGTGATAATTAGCTCTGGATTCTCTCATATTTGTTTGAAAACAATTAGTAATATATTAGTAGTATATTTATTCATATTGATGACTAAAATTTTTTTTAATTTGAAATTTATATGCTAATAAACGAGATAAGTAGAATCCAGAGGTATTATCACCGATTACTTTTTGTACGGTTACTTTTATCGATTAGACACAAGAGAGCTTTTTTTGTCGAGCATCAAATGTTCTACAAAAATGTGCTAAAAGACTCTCCTAACATCAACGGTTTAAGTCTAATAAAATTCCAAAGTTAAAAAAAAAAGTATCCATGTTATTTAAATGGGAAATGAAAATTCGCGATGAGGGGCCTCTTAGTTTAAATATGAAGGGCTCATACTTGCAGAGGGTTTTTTTTGAGATGCCAAACAATACATTTTTCATTATATCGAGGAAACAAAAAAAATTAGTCATTTTATTTGACCCACCCTAATATACGTATCCAATATATACGTATCCAAGTACAGGAATCTGTATATTTTTTTCTCTGTACTTAAGGTAGTAGTCTGGTAACTTGAGCCGATTTTCATGTCTTTTTTGGAGGGCGTTTTTTTGTAGAAAAATACAAATGAATCGTTTTGGATATTTAGGATGTTTTTATTTACATATTAAAGATACAAAAAAAAATTTTTTTTGAAAAAATTTAATAGTTTATATTTAATAGTTTTAGTGCAATAACGTTTAAACCGTTGAAGTTGTCTTGATGAAAATTTACACGTGCATTTATTGATCTTCAGAGAATACTTGTACATTAAAAAAAAAATTATTTTAAATATTTTCATGTAGTTTTTTGCCTTGTTGCAACATGGTGCGCCGAAATCGGCGCCCACTCTGGACGATATTGTATGCATCTGAAAAAAAAAAAATATATATATTCTCAATCTGTATGAGTATTCTGAGCACTGGTAGCAGAATTGGTACTTAAAAAAAATTTTTGACAAAATGGCGGCCTGTTGAACTTTTATTAATGATATTTCATTATTCGACGAGTTATAAAATGTCGGCAAAATTATTGTTCGACTCAATAAAAAAAATTTTTAAGTACCAATTCTGCTACCAGTGCTCAGAATACTCATACAGATTGAGAATATATATATATATTTTTTTTTCAGATGCATACAACATCGTCCAGAGTGGGCGCCGATTTCGGCGCACCATGTTGCAACAAGGCAAAAAACTACATGAAAATATTTTAAATAATTTTTTTTTAATGAACAAGTATTCTCTAAGGATCAATAAATGCACGTGTAAATTTTCATCAAGACAACTTCAACGGTTTAAACGTTATTGCACATTATAAATGACGTCAAAAATCTCGCTCTAGACCAGACTACGGCTTTAAGTTACCAGACTACTACCTTAAAGAAACTCCGGCTGGGTGAATAAAAAAAATTCTGTAAAATATCGTTAATATCGAATGATCGTCCATCGAGCGATAAATCGAGTTATACGAGTGATTGCAGTAACGAATCACTCCTCACCGTGAGATTTTGTACTTATGTATATATAGGCGGTGAATTTTTCGTCGCATGAACGAGCTTTCGTTTCACCGTGTCGTACAAGATGTTCCCGCTCGTTTTCCGGGATACGAACGGGCTGCGAATCGAATAAGTAAAACGAAGCGATGAGATGAGAATAAAGTCTTCGCGGTATTTCTGAATAAGAACAAGAAGTGATTGAATATTCCTTCAAACGCTTATATTCCAACTTGAAATAACTCACAGCTTATGTGTCTTCTCACCTATATCCTCGTTCTCGTATGTCCCATACGTTCGATATGTACGCTCGGCATACGCTCGGTATAGACGAGAAAAAACTGCGCGTTTTTCTTCGTCGTGAACGACGGAAAAAGTCTTGCCCGCAGAACCGGTTGTGTGCCTTTTAAAACATTCGCCCCAAGAGCTTTTTTCCCATCTTTCTCTCTCTCGCTTTCGTTGTTTTGCTTTTGTTCGGCCGAGCGAACTCAATTCGTAGAGTATAGGAGAAAAGACAGAAAATAGGGCGAAGGAAGGAAGGTAGAAATGGAAAAAGAAAATCGCGGTGAGGAGAGCGTGATAAAGAAAGAAAAAAAAAAGTAAAAATTGTGGATCTGGTAAGTCTCGTGTGTGCAGTCGCGGGTAACCGACGATAACCGGATAAAATGCGAGATACCGGAATAATAGTTTGCCACGATCGAACCTTTCTTTTTTTTTTAACATTCCTTTCTTCTCTCCCTCTTTCTCATCATTTCTCTGCTTCTCCATCGGTTTATCACAGCTTTAATTCTCCGCCATTTCCTTTTATTTCGTCTCCCTTCCTCCGCTCCTCGCTCTTTCTCATCGATTCAACGGAGCACCGGTGAGATGGTATATGGTGATCCCAATGAGTCGTTTAATCGACAATTTCGCGGAAATTAAGGTATCGTTCGGGTGCAATAATTCCTGATTTGCTACTTTAATGATTGCTAAGAGCGAGCAGTCGGAGAATGTAGAGGTCTCGTAAACGAGAGGAGATGGGACTCGAAGGGTGAGGGAAAGTTCGTTGATTGGATTAATATGCTAATGTTCCCTCGAGCTAAAGTGGCGAGGTGGGGTGGGTTGCGGACGACAAGGAAGAAATAGAGATGGGGGATTGAGACAAAAGTACATGGGGTATGAAAACTTACGTCGAGCTGCACTCCTTGCTGGGGAAATGTCAGTGTCTTTCCTTGATTCGCCGGAAGATAACGGAAAAATTCGTGATCGTCCTTGTACCATTTCACCGAATAGAGCTCAACTTTGTCACCTACGAGATTCCATTCGCATCTGAGATCAGCGTAACTACCGACCTCTGACTCCTTCGGCACTTCTACGTCCACCCTTATTTCACCTGCAAACAGAATTAAGGGAGAAAAATTCATTAACATCAAAACATTTATTGTGAATAGTTAATATCACGTTGTCGATGGTGAAATTGAGAATACATTAAGTTCGTAATCATGATTAAAATATGTGATGATAGAATCACCAATTTTTTTCGTGCTTAACGTTTTAAAAAGCAAAAATACGTCTTTACGAGAGATTTTCATCCGCCATTTTGTTTGCACCAAGAATATCGTCGCGTCGCCACAAAATGGAGACATCCCGGCTCTCTCCCGTCGTTCTCATCTCCCTCATTCCCCCCGCCTTTCTTATATGTCCCTCCTAGCTGTCTCACCATTTCCGGTGTGTGCGCCACACTCGAAGCCTTCGCACGAACGTTTCCATCGCTGTTACCATGTCACAGCTTTTTAGTTTTACTTGCGAGTCAAAGACGTTTGAAATGGGAATCTCCAGACAAGCAGAACCTTCAACTCGGTATATCCACATGGAAAACGTTGGCTTTACGGGCAAATCGAAAATATCTCGTTTTCGTCGAAAGACGATCATGCGAGAACTCCTGAGACGGGTGTTTTATATATATATATTTTTTTTCTCTCTCTCTTCTCGCGCTGTAATTCGGAAAACGTCGAGTATATCGACGTCTAACGCGACGAGGACCAAAGCTATAAATTTATTTTCACGGAATCGTGAAATGTAAGGAGATAAGAAAGAAAAAAAGAGCTTTTGGATTTTCTCTCACTTCGAGGAGTCGCTGTCTCTCAAAGAGATTTGAAGATTTCTCAAACATCAAAATGTATTCGTATATATTTTCACGGGTTTTTTTCTTTTTTTTTTCCGAATCGAAAAATCGTTCTCTGTTTTATATATACATAAAATGGTGAATCCTATTTCGATCTACGGGTTCTAGGGAAACGTGTGTATCTCCAGTAAGTGCACGAGTACCAATAAAACTTCCAGTTAACCGAAAGTACACATTCCCCAGTTAAGCGAAAATATACGCCCCAAGCGTTTGTCGTATGAAAAAAAAAGATGATAAACTGTGGTTTCCTTCGCAATACAATCTCGTTCTTGGTTACTTTTCATTTTGGCTTCAGTGGAGATACCGCAATATCATATGTTGCGCATCCTCACACGGTATACTATATATATGTACGAGGAGACGCGAAAATTCTGAGAACATCAGGATATTGAAAATAATTTATTTAAAAAAAAGCACGCGCTATTGTTGCTTTCGAATTTTCATTTGAAATTTTTTATATGAAAAGTTTATCGGATTTCTGATCGACGAGAAATTTTTGATTGGACAGCGATCCACCCTTTTTATTTCCGCACCTGTGACAAATTTCCTTTAGTTCTTATTTGATGAATTTTCTGTTCTTTCCCGAAAAACTTCAATTCTTTCAAATTTCCCGCCGGTAGTTTGACGTATCTAATTGGAAATTTCATTCGAGCGTATCGCACTCATATCTCGCTCGAAATATTCGGAACAATGTCCCTATTCGTTAATTCGTGAAATAGTAGCAGGAAAATAAGAAGAACAAAAAATTGCCCACAGACATCCCTTTCATTATGGCAATTGTACGATACGGGGGATATATAATATTACTGTTTCGTAAGAGGAAACGTGGAAAACAGCCGGAGGCTGACCGGCAGGACGTACTAGGACAGGCCTCTCTCTCTTTCTCTCTCTCTCTCTCTCTCTCTTTCTCTCTCTCCATTGGTCTAAGCCCCTAACTCACACAGTAACAATATAATAATACGCTCGACTACACGTAGTCCAAACTACGTAATATAGTGTATGCCGTCCGTATCATTTACGCTACAAAACTTTCCTTAATCAGAATTCTCCGCGGCAGATTCACCGATCCGTGACAAGAGCCTCTTCCCATTTTCATCTCTACAGTTCCAACCTTCTATCTCGCTTAATGAGAAACTCGAAACAGACACGTATTATATATATATATATATACTAGTTTATGATTATATAGCATATAATATATCTATACAGTCTATGATTACAGTATTAAGGCAAAACAAAAGTCAAGTTCGAATAAGCTGAACAAATTGGCGCTGAAAGAACTGTTGGATTTAATATTAACGTTGTAATATATATATAAACCCTTATGAGACAGGATAATTAATAGAAATTATAAGAATTAATTGACCGCGGAAGCCAAAGACGAAACAAACGAACTTTAGGACTGAGAATAATTTTTGTTTCATTTTTGTTTCATTCATTAACAACGTCACCATCTTTCGCAAATAATATCGTCAAAACCGTCGAGATGATTTCCGTTTGGTTGCTAAGGAAAAAAAAAAATTCAAGTTTGAATAAGCTGAACAATTTGACGCTGAAAGAACTGTCGGATTTAATATTACGTTGTAATATATATATAAACTCTTATGAGACAGGATAATTAATAGAAATTATAAGAATTAATTGACCACGGAAGCCAAAGACGAAACAAACGAACTTTAGGACTGAGAATAATTTTTGTTTCATTCTTGTTTCATTCATTAACATCGTCACCATCTTTCGCAAATAATACCGTCAAAACGCTCGAGATGATTTCAGTTTGATTGCTAAGGAAAAGAAAAAATTCAAATTTGAATAAGCTGAACAAATTGGCGCTGTAAGAATTGTCGGATTTAATATTAATGTTGTAATATATACATAAACCCTTATGAGACAGGATAATTAATAGAAATTATAAGAATTAATTGACCGCGGAAGCCAAAAACGAAACAAACGAGCTTTACGGCTGAGAATAATTTTTGTTTATTTTTTTGTTTCATTCGTTAACAACGTCATCATCTTTCGCAAATAATATCGTCAAAACGCTCGAGATGATTTCAGTTTGGTTGCTAAGGACAAACAAAAATTCAAGTTTGAATAAGCTGAACAAATTGGCGCTGAAAGAACTGTCGGATTTAATATTAACGTTGTAATATATACATAAACCCTTATGAGACAGGATAATTAATAGAAATTATAAGAATTAATTGACCGCGGAAGCCAAAGACGAAACAAACGAACTTTAGGACTGAGAATAATTTTTGTTTCATTCTTGTTTCAGTCATTAACAACGTCGCCACCTTTCGCAAATATCGTCCAAACGCTCGAGATGATTTTAGTTTTGTTGCTAAGGACAAAAAAAAATTCAAGTTTGGATAAACTAAACAAATTGACGCTGAAAGAACTGTCGGATTTAATATTACGTTGTAATATATATATAAACCCTTACGAGACAGAATAATTAATAGAAATTATAAGAATTAATTGACCGCGGAAGCCAAAGACGAAACAAACGAACTTTACGGCTGAGAATAATTTTTGTTTATTTTTTTGTTTCATTCATTAACAACGTCATCATCTTTCGCAAATGATATCGTCAAAACGCTCGTGATGATTTCAGTTTGGTTGTTAAGGAAAAAAAAAATCGTAACGCTTTTCCCATAATAATGCGTAGTGCGGATAGTGCAAAACGTGGAGGCGTAGAATCTATACGGTGCGGTCAACGCGTAGAACGAAACGGTCCAGTCGATATAGGGAGAATCCTGAAGGAAGAGGGTGAGAGAGTCGGGAAAGGGATGAGGCTAGCCACAGTGCGAAATTGAATTATGCGACGCTACGTTAACGGAGTATAACGCTCATACCGGGTTACGCTACAACTTATACGTACGGTACATATGTATGTAATACACATATATGTATGTATAGTCGAGTTCGGTGGTAGCCCGGAGCGAGAACGCGACATTTTCGCTCGTTCAAAACACGTCCGAGTTGTATACCGAGTTGCCTAGCCCTCCCTGTTCTCTCTTCAACCCCCTACGGTATGGCCCATATAATTTATCGTCCGCCAGTTATAATCCATCGGACACTACGAGAGTGGTGTGTATTTCGGCTTGAGGCTACTAGAGAAAGAGAGTGAGAGAGAGGGGTGACCGGCGGAGAGGAATGGGGGCGGGGATTTACAAGCTGCAAGCACACGTTTTGCCGATGATGCAAACATTGCGCCAACATGTACAGCTTATAGTATATGCAATAGGTAACGCGGAGTGTACCCCTATTCCTTGAAAGTTGTGTTCGAACCTTGTTCCCTCGCGCTATATCTATCGTTTCTCTGGTTCCATTAAAATTTTTACAAAATAGCTTGTTGGTGAAATTTTGAAAAAAAATTAACTCTCTGTCGTTCGACTGAATTATTAGAGCAGGGTACTAAACACACAGGTACGTGAAGTGGCACCTAATGAAAATATAAATTGCAATGAAAATTAATGTTAGAGTCAGTAAAAGTTTTACGAAAATGAGGAAGCTTCGATTCGGAATGATATTTTTGTTTCCGTGTCAGTAATCGTATCGGGGTTCAATGCCGGGTTAAAAAAGAAAAATTTAAGCTAGTAGTCTGGTAACTTAAGCCGATTTTCATGTCTTTTTTGGAGGGCGTTTTTTTGTAGGAAAATAAAAATGAATCGTTTTGCATATTTAGGATGTTTTTATTTACATATTAAAGATACAAAAAAAAATTTTGTTGACAAAATTTAATAGTTTATTATTATTATTATTATTGATCGAAGTTGGCACCTCGAAAAAAAAGCGCGTGGTTGGCCCCGGTGATTTTGGCTCTTGATGTTATCTGAAATCAAAAATTCTTGATAATTCTTAATCTATAGACATGTCATTCTGGTCGGAACTACTGAAGTTAAATTTCATGGATAAATAACAAAATGGCGGACTTTGGAAAAAAAAGTCCTTTTATTTTAGCAAATAAATTTTGTTATTTATCCATGAAATTTAACTTCAGTAGTTCCGACCAGAATGACATGTCTATAGATTAAGAATTATCAAGAATTTTTTATTTCAGATAACATCAAGAGCCAAAATCACCGGGGCCACCCACGCGCTTTTTTTTCGAGGTGCCAACTTCGATCAATAATAATAATAATAATAAACTATTAAATTTTTTCAAAAATTTTTTTTTTGTATGTTTACTATGTAAATAAAAACATCCTAAATATCCAAAATGATTCATTTTTATTTTCCTACAAAAAAACGCCCTCCAAAAACGACATGAAAATCGGCTTAAGTTACCAGACTACTACCTTAAGTACAGAGAAAAAAATATACAGATTCCTATACTTGGATACGTATATATTGGGTACGTATATTAGGGTGGGTCAAATAAAATGACAAATTTTTTTGTTTCCTCGATATAATGAAAAATGTATTGTTTGGCATCTCAAAAAAACCCTCTGCAAGTATGAGCCCTGCATATTTAAATTAAGAGGTCCCTCATCGCAAATCTGCATTTCCCATTTAAATAACATGGAAACATTTTTTTTACCTTTGGAATTTTATTAAACTTAAACCGTTGATGTTAGGAGAGTCTTTGAGCACATTTTTGTAGAACATTTGATGCTCTACAAAAAAAGCTCTCTTGTGCCTAATCGATAAAAGTAACCGTACAAAAAGTAATCGGTGATAATTACCTCTGGATTCTACTTATCTCGTTTATTAGCACATAAATTTCAAATTTTTTAAAATTCTAGTTATCGATATGATTAAATATACTACTACTATATACTACTAACATGTACTACTAATATATTACTAATATACTAATATACTACTAATATATTACTAATTGTTTTCAAACAAATATGAGAGAATCCAGAGCTAATTATCACCGATTATTTTTTGTACGGTTACTTTTATCGATTAGAGAAAAGAGAGCTTTTTTGTAGAGCATCAAATGTTCTAAACAAATGCGCTAAAAAACTCTCGTAACATCAACGGTTTAAGTCTAATAAAATTCCAAAGTTAAAATAAAAATGTTTCCATGTTATTTAAATGGAAAATGACCATTTGCGACGAGGGACCTCTTAATTTAAATATGAAGGGCTCATACTTGCAGAGGGTTTTTTTTGAGATGCCAAACAATACATTTTTCATTATATTGTGGATAAAAAAATTAGTCATTTTATTTGACCCACCCTAACATACATATATGTACGTATTTTTATTCAACGTAACGTATAGTCTTCGCGATTCCCTCGCGATTGAACGTTTCCCGGCTGCTCCAAGAGCGAAATTGATCCGACTGGGAGACACGCCGAATGGCACACCGATTCGATTTCTCGAACGCGATTGCCCCGTCCGCTTGTGCCATCGTAAAACTCTGGTGGGACATCGTTTGCTCCGCCACCGGCAGTTTCCACTACTGGTCGGCCACGTTTCACTATGAATATCTATATATATATAGTATATATATATAAAGCATACATATCGTTACTATACGGTCAACCGAAAGCTCGCCTGTGCGATATGCGATGGGATTTTTGTTCCGGCGATAGTCGAACGATGTGATCTCGTGTAGTACGAACACGAGAGTAAAAGCCTCCGAGTCTCGATAGTCTCCGGTTGCCTTTTATTTTTCCCTCACACCTATTTTTCCCATCTCTTTCCGTTCCATTCTCCGTGGCGCGTATTCTCAGGGGTCGTTACTGCCGTCCCTCGTTCACGTTACATTTTTACCTATTTCTATCAACACCGGATCTTTCCTCGTACACATTGAAATTTTCTTCTACCTCATATCGCCGCTTCGAGTGTGCGCGAGACGCGCATGGACACGAGAGACGTAACTGGAATTCTCGAACCCTTTTTTTCGGTTTTTTAAAGGCTAACGCGATGTCGCAAAAAAGCGAATCGAGGCCACGCGCGGATTCATTGAACAAATGTTGTCTGAATTACCAACTGTCCTCAGGAAAAATTACCGCAAACTTAACTTCGTTATCGACCGCCTGTTTTCCAAAACGACGGAAAAGCCACGGTATATCAATCGTATGTTTAAAAAAAAAATCAATATAAATAGTAGACGAGCATAACGTAAAAAAAAAATGTTTAAGGTCGTAGTCCGGTAACTTAAGCCGATTTTCATGTCTTTTTTGGAGTGCGTTTTTTTGTAGGAAAATAGAAATGAATCGTTTTGGATATGTAGGATGTTTTTATTTACATATTAAAAATACAAAAAAAAATTTTTTTTTTTTAAATTTATTAGTTTATTATTATTATTATTATTCATCGAAGTTGGCACCTCGAAAAAAAGCGCGTGGGTGGCCCCGGTCATTTTGGCTCTTGATGTTATCTGAAATAAAAAATTCTTCATAATTCTTAATCTATAGACATGTCATTCTGGTCGTAACTACTGAAATTAAATTTCATGGATAAATAACAAAATTTATTTGCTAAAATAAAAGGACTTTTTTTTTCCAAAGTCCGCCATTTTGTTGAAATGGCGGACCCAATGAAATTTAACTTCAGTAGTTCCGACCAGAATGACATGTCTATAGATTAAGAATTATCAAGAATTTTTGATTTCAGATAACATCAAGAGCCAAAATCACCGGGGCCAACCACGCGCTTTTTTTTCGAGGTGCCAACTTCGATCAATAATAATAATAATAATAAACTATTACATTTTTTCAAAAATTTTTTTTTTGTATCTTTAATATGTAAATAAAAACATCCTAAATATCCAAAACGATTCACTTTTATTTTCCTACAAAAAAACGACCTCCAAAAAAGACATGAAAATCGGCTTAAGTTACCAGACTACTCCTACCTTAATCGCTGTATAGTCGTGGGAATAATTAGACCAAATGAATTGTGTCCGAAGAAAGTAGTGATATTAATTGCTTCACGGTATAATTATTCATAACTTTATCATTGCAATATTAGTCTAGTTTTTTGGGGGGGGGGGGGGCTTTTATTCTAACGGTGCCTCAAGAAAGATCTCAGCCTATCCTTTTTCCCACCGTAATCCCGAGACTCTGTCTTTCCGACTCCATCTCTCTCGCCGCCATTTCCACAGTTTATATACAATATGTATATATCTAAAATTCTCCGTGCCTCCGGGTGTCGCCTCGCTGGAGAACAAACGGGCTCAGGGCGGAAGTACCATTTATTTCGGCGAAGGCAGAGAAACGTCGCGCGGGTTTACATCCCCATGAAACAGTGTCATTCCGCGCGGACATATAACTCTCTCGTCTGTAAGGGGAGCGAGAGAGAGTTGAGCGAGAAGAGACGCCGGGGCGAGAGTGGCGAACAACGTCGCGGTAGGTTCGTCGACGTCGCCACCAGCGACCCATCCTGGAATCGTAACGGCAAAACAACACGGCCGCTGTTCTATATATACCGTTGTACGTGTGCCATTTTGTTCTGTCCCGTTGCCGGAAAAACATTTTCACATTTCTCCGCGTCCCCTCCCTCCCGCCCCTCTCGCAGTACAAACATTTACCCTGCTGTGCGCCTACCGCGTTATTATATTCCTGTCGCGTGTTACAATGTTCTCTTTCTCTCTCTTTCTCTCTTGCCACCTTCTTATGAACTGCAGAAAAATATGCATGTACACAATTTCACGTATATACGTGTATTTTATTGTACACGAAAAAAAAAAAACGGCAAACTACTCATGAAAATCTTATTCACAACCTAATCCCAAACGACATTTCGGCTTATTTACATGAGCAATTTTCTTAGGTAAATGTCTCCATTCACTAGAGCTTGACGGAAGAAAAAACATGTTTATATCGCGCTTGTCGTGCCAAGAAATTTTACATTCGCGTTATATTCTCGACAAAATGAATATCAAATGGGGTGGAGGGCTGTGTACGAGGCGCAACATTTACATGTAAATACACGACGGTGTTTGGTGGAAATCAGGTGATTCCTTGGGTTATACCGCTCGTTGTCAAGTTATACCGCCGCGTTAGGACCTCGTGAAATCTCGATTTTGCGAAGCACGGTAAGCTTTGAGTAGAGCTACAAACGAAACACAATGGTCGTAGAGACCACAAAACAGTTTGACTTAATCAGCGTGCATCGTGCGTCATACAGACTCACTGAGAAATTTCTGTTTAAATTCCTTCAGCGATAGTTGCTGGTTAATTCGTGATGGAGTTTGAGATAATTAATAATAACTAATGGGAAGACGCACTAAGAGGAAATGACGGAAGTGGTCGTGACTAGGTACTCGTTCATTTAATGATGAAAACAGAGAGAGGGAGATAAATAAAGACAAAGTACAGGCAGAGTGAATTAGCATGTCTGGATCATTTGAAAGCTTTAGGGGGGAAATAGGGTTAGACGGTTAAAAAAATCGATTTTTCTTTATTTGTTAGTAAAACTATTGAAAAATATGTTCCCAAAATCTAAATGAAAATTCCGACTCGTTCTATTGTTATAAGCCATCAAAATGAGTAGCTCTCCTTCAGGACCGGAGCGCGCCACCGTGTATAACCGAGCGGTCACTATTTTTTCAAACGCGTTTTTCTGAAAACGACTTTTATTGAACTTGCGTACACGCTAGTTTGAAAAGTTTTCAACCAATCGTTTTGAAAATTGGCAGTTACTTTCTTCATAGTATTGCACCCTATATGAACCTAAAATCGGAATATTATCATTATTTAAAATAATTTTTTTTTTGCAAATCAAGTTGTAAAAAATGACAAAAAATCATGCGTTTTTGTTTTGACCCCTGTAAAAAATTCAATTTTCTATTTTTTTTATAGCATTTAGGTTCATATAGAAGAGAGACATATAATAAAAGTAAAT
Source organism: Oxytorus armatus (assembly GCA_958009045.1). NCBI lineage: Eukaryota > Metazoa > Arthropoda > Insecta > Hymenoptera > Ichneumonidae > Oxytorus > Oxytorus armatus. Next base: position 15,602,742 of record OY253752.1, read on the forward strand.
TCCAACCTCGTTTGATTTCAGATGAAAATTGCGGCTTCCAGAATGTACGCAAAATGCTGAGTCTGATTGAGACCTGCAATAGGGGGTCGCTAATATCTTCGGTGTTGTTCAAGGAAATTCTCCAAAAATTGTATACTATATACTTAAATATATGTATAAAATATTCTCAAAGTTTTAATAAATTATATTCATTTTTTATACTATAAAAAAATTCATGAAAATCATTGAGAAAACGCTGTCCTAACCCTATTTCCTCCCTTAAGCTCCTCGATCCTCTGTTTTCCTTTTGTACCATACGTTTTTCTTTAACCGCCTATAAAAAAAGGAGAATGTCAGTAAGTTGCAATTTTTATGTATTAACAAGAAAAATGCTTTAAATAACTATCGATTACGGGACACACATTTCAGTTCCAGACAGAAGTTTTATTGACACGATCGAGGTTGCATTTTTTCGCTAGAGATTTTGATGGGGAAAGAATGATGTAACGAAAATACAGCCGATAAACGTTAGATTTTTTTTCTACTGGGGGAGTGGATAGTTCTGGGTTACAGAGTTCAATCAATATCAAGCAATTTCGCAAAGTCATTGACTGATAAAAGTTCGGCAAGTTTTCGAAACTCTCACCGTTGATCCAAGAGTTTAATGTGATTCGACGTCGACTTGATGCGACGCCAATGACTAGAGAATCCCTACGAGAAAATGAGCACACTTACCAGTATCCTCTTTCTCTCTCTCTCTCTCTCTATTTCTATATATATAGCACAGAATATTCACTCCTCTTTGGTGAGCCTGACGTCTGTTAAACGACAAACACAGCGCTTCCCATGCACAGTGCAAGTTCTCTTCCTGACGTATTCCGGTATATCGTGGCAGACAGGACTACCCTTACGTGCATATCTATACGCTGCTATGCTAATCTATATGTACAATCTCTACAATGAGATCGATAGACATATAGATAGATAGATACATAGATAGAGAGAAGGAGAGAGAGAATGGAAACGTGAGTCAAACAGATATAGGGATAGAAGGGCTCAAGAAACAGAGTAAGCTCTCACTGAGTAAACCGCACCCCGACGTATTTAATCTCAGTATGTGTTAGCTATGTTCTACCTTCATTGTTGCTACTGGTGAGCGCCATCAAGGTGCTTCAATTTGCTGAAACTTTGCGTTCACTCGGCATAATGAAGTCGTCGCTTCCTCTCTCTCTCTCTCTCTCTTGTTCATTCCCTTCCTCTTTGTCTCTCATTGCACCAACATACGCATCATGCTGCACAGTGCACACACAGAGTCATGTCTGTGTGTGCATTAACCGAATATTCTCTCTCTCATCTCGCTCGATTCCACGATGAACATCAAAGTGTCTATCTACATATATCATGAAGAACCAGTGAAAATACTTAATTTTTCTTCGAATATTTAATTAAACAACGAAATTTTTTATCACTCTAGCCCACCTAGTCTTTAGCAACGACATTCACTAATTACTGGCATACTAATATCATCTCTTCGTCATCCCATATGCTGCACAAACTCGTCTACAGCGATGTGGAGTAGTGCCACCAGCTGCCAAAGACCGCAGGCGGTGGTGGCGCTGTCGTATAGTCTTTACGCTTGGGCGGACAAACGTGGCTCCCCGTTGTGGAGGCGTTCTGTACTAAAACCCATATTCGTGAGAGGACTGATAATACGATTCAATTTCTAGTCTGGTTCGGCGCGCGTGTGCTTCGTACGGGGGTGGGTTACCGCGGGTTGTGATGGTGCGAGAAAGATCGTGGGAATGCTCAGGCACAGATCTCTCTGTACACAGAGACAATGGAAGCTGAAACGAGAGCGAGAGAGAAAGAGTAGCGTTTGGTGACAGCCAAAGAGCGAGATAGTAAAAGCTAGATATACTCATATATATGTATATATATATATATATATGTATATATATATATATATATATATATATATATATATATATATAGATAAATAGATACTGTTCTGGGCTTAACCGAGCAAGGCTGACGCAGCCCCGTTACTACTACCTCGACGTTAATTAGTTTAGGGAATGGCCGTTAATAAGGTCGGGACAATGGCTTCTCTACGCGCACGTTCGCTCGTTCCTGGGTCACTGTTTCTCTCTATTTTCCTCTCTCTGTACGATGCAGACGAGAGAGTATAAGCGAGAGATATAGTATAGACAAAGAGAGGGAACAGCCTTAGGTTGGAATGAGAATTTTCATCGTCGTTGGCATCGTCGTTGGTACACGGTATCTCTCTCTCTCTCTCTCTCTCTCCCTATCTCTCTTCTATATCCGCCACCACATGGGGTGTACACCACCTACGTACATCTTTGCATCCTACTATATACATAGATACATCTATAGACGAGAATTCAACGCAGAATTTACCATCTCTCGACGCATTGGCGCGCGTTAATATCTCTCTCTCTCTCTCCCTCCCTCTCTCTCTCTCGCGCTGAGTTTTGACAATAATTAATGAGATTGTTTCTCATAGTGAAAACCTCTCGCTTTGTACCTCTCGTACGTTCCCACAAATGTGTTCTTCATCACGACGATTCTCCATCTCTGATTCAGATATACTGTATTTCGTGCTTTGCATTGTTTTTGCGACAGTTCGCTTCACAGCCGAAACTTCCATGAATTATCGATTCAGTTGTCTTGGAATTTTTTTTTTCACTTCACGATTATTCAGAAGAACGAACTTATTTCCGTTTGAGGAGCGAAATTCAACAAACCCTAAAAAACCCAACAAACTCAACAAAATTCATTATCCTTCAAACAATAATGAGCTTTTCCTGCTGTATTGGCAAAGTTAAATTGTCCACTAATTATTTCACGATGAAATGAATTTTTAAAAAGTGCAATTCCCCTGAAAATAAATCATTTAACGCGCTAAAATACGTTCGGCATTTATTTTTGTCACCGCATTCAATAAAGTTGGGTTTGAATGATTCCGCGAGAGGGTGTCTCGACTTCTGAGGGTGTCTTTAATCCTCCGCACTATATTATATCGACGCTGCTTACGAAAACTAGCATGTTTCAGATTTTCTTACGAAAACAAGCACGCTTGATATCTGCGCGAAAACTAGCATGTTTCGGCTTTTGCCACGAAAACTAACACATTTTGATATTCGCCGCGAAAAACTAGCATGTTTAGGCTTTTACCACGAAAACTAGCAGGTTTCGACTTTCACCGTGAAAATTAGCACGTTTCAGTATCCCTGGGAATGTTTCTCATTTTTTACTCCACGTTTTATGAACATCCTGTTTTACTCCAAATTGACGAAATATTTATGCTTGTCGTTTTATACTGTTTTATTTTTTGTTTCAATTTATTTCATACATATTTTACCGTTTAAATTTTTGTCTGCTAGGCTTATCATAAGATGGCAAACAGCAAATGGCACGTCATGTTGGAGTAAAAAAACCATGGTCAAAAAAATTAGAAAAAAGAAAATCGAAAACAATTGCGGTGTATGCAAAGTTAACAATGTCAGTTTTTTTCGCTCTTGCTACTCCGTCCAAGACCTGACATTTCTCGAGATATATCAATCGATTGTTTTGAAGATTTTGTCAACTGTACTTTATACGTGTACTGTACTGCACTTTAGTCGATGATCACTCCAAGATTGTGTTTTTTTTAATGAAATAAAAACACAACGAACGATTCTTCAGACTCTAATTAGAATATACTTTTTATAAACAAAAATTCTGTTCAATTCCAACGCTGACTCCGAAACTTGAAGTCATGAAAAATATCACTAATGAACAATTTGAGTTTTTGCGTGGTGGAATATTGCGTATCGTATTTGCGAATCGTATTTTCAATAATGTTATTATTTTTTTAATAGAAAACGAATATAAATGTTTAAGGGTGTACAGGCGATACACCCTTAATGTTTTTTATTTCGACGCTGCTTACGAAGACTAGCATGTTTCAGATTTCTTACAAAAACAAGCACGTTTGATATCACCGCGAAAACTAGCATGTTTCGGCTTTTACCACGAAAACTAGCAGGTTTCGACTTTCACCGCGAAAATTAGCACGCTTCAGTATCACTGGAATTGTTTCTCATTTTTCGAGAATATTAGACGATAGCGATCTCTAAGATTCCAGTAAATTTGTTGAATCGTATTTTCAATAATGTTATTATTTTAAAAAATAGAAAGCGAATATAAAGGTTTAAGGGTGTACGGGCGATACTCCCTTAATGTTTTTCATTTATTCCTTATAGTGCTCCCGAAAAAATTATTTAAACAGTTGTGAAAGATCTGAATCTTATTCGATTTAGTTCGGCAAATATATTACTTTTTCCAGTGCAAATCGAAATATGCTAGTTTTCCGCGGCGGAAGCCGAAACATGCCACTTTCCCGGCAGAAGCCGAATCATGCTAGTTTTCGCGGTGAAAGCCGAAACATGCTAGTTTTCGCGGTGAAAGCCGAAACATGCTAGTTTTCGTGGTGAAAGCCGAAACATGCTAGTTTTCGTGGTGGAATTCGAAACGTGTTAGTTTTCGTAAGAAATCTGAAACATGCTAGTTTTCGTAAGCAGCGTCGATTTATTCCTCATAGTGCTCCCGAAAAAATTATTAAAACATTTGTGAAAGTTCCGAATCTTATTCTATTTAGTTCGGCAAATATACTACTTAACCCAGTGCAAATCGAAATATGTTCGTTTTCCGCGGCGGAAGCCGAAACATGCCACTTTTCGCGGCAGAAGCCGAATCATGATAGTTTTCGCGATGAAAGCCGAAACATGCTAGTTTTCGCGGTGAAAGCCGAAACATGCTACTTTTCGCGATGAAAGCCGAAACATGCTAGTTTTCGCGTCGAATATCGAAAACGTGTTGATTTTCGTGGTGGACTTCGAAACGTGTTAGTTTTCGTAAGAAATTTGAATCGTGCTACTTTTCGTAAGCAGCGTCGAGATATCATACTCTTTTTTTTCCTTTCCATCCGCTGTCTCTATATTTTCAACCACAAAATGAGAACGATCTGCAGCCCACAGGGAGACATGGATAAATTCCAGTTGAGTAGCTGTAGTCATATAGATATAAACGTGTAGATGGTATACAAGGGTAATAGTACGCGACGACGGGAACTACGAGGACGACAACCGCGACAACGACGACGACGACGACGACGACGTCGACGAACTAGTCTCGTTCGTATTCCCTCGGGTCGAATCTCGCCTCCGATAATCCGAAGCTTTAGGTTCAAAGTTTCTCTCTGTGTGAGCTGGCGAAATGTGGGTTGTCACGCATCTCCGTTACGTTATATCACGTATATACATATAGAAATCGAGTTGGTAGCTAACAAAAAGGTGAAATTCACGTGCTTTAACACCCGTGAAATAACGTGTTTTACGCCCTTTCGTTTGTTCAACGTATATCTAACCGGTTTGCTCTATCGAAACTTCCCGGCCAAGGATTTATCAATGTACCATAGTAGCCCGAAAGGGCGTGTGTTTGCGGTGGTCCAGGATCGAGTCAGTGAAGCCTTTACCCATTCTTGTGTATATATAGATATCTATATACACAGGGCACATAATATAGCGATTGGTCCATCTCGCGATATTTCTCTCTTGGGAATAACCAATGGGCAAGACGCCAACATTCAGATGGCAATTTTCGGGTAAAATTCACAAGATATAACGTTGCGCGGGACAAAACACACGAGAGGATATGACGAAAATATGATTTTTCGCTCTCGCGGAGAAGAATTTTGGCCAATTCAAAAGCCAGTTGTTCGTCGGACCGACGACGAATGTTCGTCACAGCGATAAATCACGAATATGAGTTCTCGTGTAGATATGCACTTTGACTGCGAACGGCGTTTGATTGAAATTCTTGTGAAACTCCGTTACGAAATGTACACAAGTTTTCATTCTCGTGTCCAACATTTTGAGGGAATATATTTTCCGACCAGCAGGCAAAAATTCCCTATCGAAATGCCATATCTTTCGAGGATTTTTTCCGCGACTGTGTCAAACATCCCAAATTCGCCCATTCGGCTTCGCTCTTCATCCACGCGCTATGGGGATTCAAAACTTCACCAACGATGGTACATATAGATATTACCAACCCGAGGGCAAAAGCAAGTTCCGCAAAGTTCTTGTGTATGTGTGTGTGTGTGTGTGTGGGGATGTGTATGTGTGATGCGCGTATCGGGAAATCAAGAAGAGCTCGAGGATTGCAACGAGAGATAGAATGGGGTGTGAGAGAGCCTCGGGAGGAATTTCACAAACTTCTCCGCAGTCTGACGACGGTACACGCGTCTTTTCACCGTTGGATGAGATTCAAATGCCGCGCCGTGGGGTAGACCAAATTTACCGATGAGAAATGCTGCGTTGGCGAAGAGAGACTGTGAGAATTGTCAGAACCGTGGAGGGTTTCACGCGAGTACTCTTTGGGGATTGGCGCGGTGTTGGAAAAATTCAAAATTTCATATCTTGAACTTTTTCACCCCTATATATAGGGGAGAACTGGGAAATAGGGACCCGTATCATGGGAATTCGTATAACCGAGTACAAACAAAAACAAACGTTCTCGAATAACCGAAGCACCGAAAAAACGCCTTGATATATTTGCTACAAATATATTTAAAAAATTTGGAAATGTGCGAATCATCCCCTTTATTCTGTGGATCATAGGAATCTTGGGATCGTCGTAATTATCTCGAAAATAGGGCGATACGATATTTTTAAATGACAATGGAACAACTTTAAACAAATAGTTACCGCGGATAACAGGGTTTGCAGTGTGTTGATTACTCTCATTGCGGATCTGCATTACCATTCGTAATCATTAATTAATTATTCACAAAGTGCATAATTAGTTGATTGCTGTTACACCGATAGTGCAATTGCACTGATTGAGAAAGTTCAGTTAAAAAAAAATGAAGTACCGATCTACGTGATATAACACACCGTACAATATCTAGTTCCAATTCGTAAGATTTAATTATCAACGGCAGGACCGCGGTTCTACAGATTCCAACTGTAGATGAGCATACGAATATTTTACAATATTGTTACGACAAAACTGTTCCCGAACAAAACTCTCACCATTGAAACTGTCACCGCAGAAACTATCACCACTCAACTCTCCCCGATCTCTATTGGATACGTGCAGAATCTTCACGAACAAAACTACCACCGTCTAAACTGTCACGGTCTAAACCTTCGCCATCTAAACTGTCACCGTCCAAACAATCACCGTTTAATCTGTCACCGTTCAAACTGTCACCGCAGCAACTGTAACCTCGGCAATAGTCACCGGCAAAACTGTCACGGGCAAAACTGTACACGGCACCAACCGTCACCGCTTAACGCGAGATTTACCCAACTCACAATCGTAGACGCTGTACCCGTAGGTAAAAGCGCTGCTTCACCCAACGCGGCGCAGTAGCGCGCGATATTTCGTGCGTGTCCGCTAATACTTACGTCATTCGCCGCTGTCGTCTCAACCATAGCCTTCGCACTGCGCGAACTTGTGATCAACGATCGGTAATAGCGGACACGCACGAAATATCGCGCGCTATTGCGCCGCGTTTGGTGAAGCAGCCCGAGCGCTCTTATCTACGAGTTCAGCCCCCCCCCCCCCCCCCCCGTGTGAGTTAGTTACCGCGCCTTGGCGCGGTGACAGGTTTGTGCGGTGACAGTTTTGTGCGGTGACGGTTGGAACGGTGACGGTTGGTGCAGAATATAGTAGACGCCCTGACAGTGTAGACGGGGACTATTCTGCCGCGTTACAGTTGCGCAGAATACAGTTGAGACCGTGACAGTTTAGACGGCGATAGTTTTGTTCGTGAAGATTTCTGCACGTGTCGAATAGAGATTCAGGAGAGTTGAGTGGTGACAGTTTGTGCGGTGGACAGTTTTAATGGTGAGAGTTTCGTTCGGGAACAGTTTTGTCGTGATAATATTGCGAAATATTCGTATGCTCGTGTCAGTTTGTTCGTGACAGTTGGGTAGGTGTACAGTAGGGTGGTTCTTAATTTGGTGATGTTGGAAATTCTCTGGTATTGTTCCTTGAAAGTAATCAACATATCCAGACAAAAAATTGGGCGCAAGCGGAACTTTGTCCAATAATTCTAACCCACCCCACCGAGCCGTCGAATTTTTATATGAAAAAATGCATGCATTCAAAATTTTGTTAAGAAAATTGTTTATTATTTTAAAACTATTCATGATAAAAAAATGTTATATTGTGGTTTTATAGGAAATTTAATGCTCTACAAAAAAGGTATCTTGTAAAATTCTTGTGAATCTAATATTTATCACGGTATTAGCAAAAAACTGTCATCATTTATTCCAAAAGTCCATCATTATGGCCAAAACAGGAGTTTGACGTCGAAAAACTGCAATGTATTCTTCATATGCAATTAAAAATATGAAGAGATACGTAGTGCACTCAATAACAGTATGTGAACGATATTTGAATTTTCAATTTTATCAATTTTATTATCATTCATGATAAATTTTTCTTCTTTGATCGATAAGGACATTGATTTCTTTATCAGTTCCAAATTGATGGCGTTTTTCGAAAGATCTGAAATCAACTCCTCATTTTTTGATATCGATGTGAGCGAGTGGATTTCTAATGAAAATTGTTTACAAGGCTTAAAAATAGTTAAAGTAATTAAAGTGGTTAACGATGTTGCAGAAGGAGGAGTGAAACTTATTACAGAGTACAATGATCGTCTCACTTATGATGAAGATCAGAAACAATTCATTGTACAAACAATTGAAGAATATAAAAAAAAATATCCTGACATTAACAAAGCAACTTTGCTCCAACCGATGTAATTCATTATTGTAAGTTGATTTTTAAAATATATGACATCATTCATTATAATTTACAATAAAATTGATAAAATTGAAAATTTGAATATTGTTTACATTTCATTGTTGAGTGCGCTACGTATTTCTTCATAATCTTATATACATACGAAAAATAAATTGCAGCTATTCGACGTCAAACTCCTGTTTTGACCATAATGATCGACTTTTGGAATAAATTATGACAGTTTTTTGCTCATTACGTGATAAATATTAGATTTACGAGAATTTCACAAGATACCTTTTTTTGTAGAGCATTATATTTCCTACAAAAACGTTATATAAAATTATTTTATCACAAATAGTTTTGAAATAATAAACAATTTTCTTAACAAAATTTTGAATGCACGCATTTTTTCATATAAAAATTCGACAGCTCGGTGGGGTGGGTTAGAATTATTGGACAAAGTTCCGCTTGTGCCCAATTTTTTTTCTAGATATGTTGATTACTTTTGAGGAACAATACCAAAGAATTTCCAACATCACCAAATTAAGAACCACCCTAGTGTACAGTTGGAATCTTTAGAACCGCAGTCCTGCCTTATCAACCCCTCACAAACTATGCCAAATATAAATGAATCTCCATCTGCGAAAATGCGTATAAATACGTACGTATTCATAATTCTTAACGACTATTACTTTCGTCGAGTCCAACTATCGTTTGCGACCTCTGTCGTAAATTCGATTGACGTCCTATCAAGATCCTGATTCATTGGAAATAAAAAGGAAATCCGACATACCCAAATACTCTCATCACCCACGGACTCTGATTGTCTTTGATATTTCTCCTCGAACTTTCGCGAATTTCCGTATTTACATTACCGCCCCACTGTCTCGACGATCTCTTTGCACACAGAGTGCACACAGCAGCGCCGTCATCGCCACCGAGAAAACCCACCAGCATATCGGCTACGTGGGGCGCGAAGTTTTCAGCACTCCCCTGCCCCGTCAAGTTTCGAGCTAATATTTGAAGTTCCTGAAATAGTTATATATATGAGCGAGCGAGTGCTCATCCGGCAACGATATATAATGAGCCAAGGGGCAAAAGGGGGTTGGGTGTGCTCTAATAATAATTTCGTCGGTGGTGTGCGTGGTACGAGGGATGTTTGCGAGGAAGGAGGAATAGAGTGCGGATGAGTGGATGAAGAAGTGTACGAGAGGAATGATGAGATAAAAGCGCTAGGTGACGATGGTACAGTCTCGTCGTTCGGGTGGACGCTTCCATTACAACTTTGTCCTTCAATATATACATACATCGATTGCTAACAAACAAAATGGTGTCGCACCCGTCACTTTACGTGTTAAACCGTGCGGTTTACGTCCTTTTGTTTGCTACCGATCGATATATCGTTGACGAACGAAACGACGATGACGAAACCACCGCGGTCTAGTTTGAAGTCCGGAAGAGACCTCTTTCCCCACAGGATCTACCTGGAAAATCTTCTCGTCAAACCCTGTAACCCATTTTCTCCCTTCTCAATCTCACGCTGTCGAAGTTTCCGCTTCATTTGCCGCCAGCCGAGAAGCTTAGTGAAACTTTACACGAATTGCGAATCTCGGAACTCTGCGGATGAGGAAGTGAGCGAGAGGAAAGAGCATGTATGGAAGGTTTTATTGATGTAGTATATACTGTATTTACAAGTTTACATTATACATATTGTCGTTACGTAACCCAGGTTTTTGGTCGTTAAAGGCGAAACATCAATTTTTACATGTTGAAGCACTTGTCCAAGAAAAAGGATATTGTCATGCAGAAAGGTCCTCAATCTCAACTAATCATTGATCACAATCAATTGGTAATTTACATAATTTCCGTGTCAGGTCCTACATATAGAAATATGCATAATACAATACTTTCGAAGTATTTTTCTGGCCTATAAGTCCAGAATGATGGATCGCAAAATTTGAACGTTAGAGGGAAAAGGCTACCCCAACTTTCGACTGTCGTGTGTTATTTTTTTTACGAACTATGGGCTTCAACGAATATCGGGAATAAAAAAGAAGTTTTCACGCAAACAAAACAAAAAGAAAGAACGATGGTATGATGTCGCCTGAACAGTGTTTATTGAAAGAAATATTGCGTATGATTGTAGATCGAGATTTCCGAGAAGACAGTCTCGTTTCTCATTATCCAGTGCATGTATATAAACATACAATATTGACAACATGGACTCAAGTTTCAATTTACGTTAGGTCGAACCACAAGCTCTTCGGTGCTTCCGCACCTGCCTACGATTTTCTCTCCTATCGATATTAAACCTACACTGTAACGCATTAGCCCGGTTCACTGTACACATCTATAACGTTATTGCAGCCCCCGATACACGCTCGCTTCGCCGTATATTCCCTCTTCTCGTCGTTCGTTCCCGACCACAAAATTGATACACTATATCAATACCCCGGGTGCGGGGGATTAATATCGTCTATCGTACAAATATTCTCTATCTACAACAACTCTCTCGATGTTAAATATTCGACTCGTGATGTTTCCGAACGTGTAATCTCGTGTGTCCTTTGCTTAATAACGATCCCATCTGTCAGGCTTAACTTTGGAACATTGATGAATAATATAACGTTTCACGAGTAACATATGGTTAAGCGACCTCATCAATGAACTTCTTTAACTGGTTTACTATCCCAGCGGTTTGATAAATGGATCATTCAATAAATATCGGGAATGAATCATTTAATTCCTCGTGCTATTAATATTTCTGCATTTTAAATATTTACTGGTTATTGTTTATCGTTTTTTTATACGAATAATTAAAGGCTCGTACAGCCATAAACAATTTGTTCATTCGTGACAACGTTAGTGGTCCATTCGCTTCATTCTCTTAAGGGGGGAAATAGGGTTAGACGGTTCAAAAAATCGATTTTTTTTTATTTCATAAATTGTTAGTAAAACTATTGGAAAATATGTTCCCAAAATTTTAAATGAAAATTCCGAATCGTTCTACTGTCATAAGCCATTAAAGTGAGCAGCTCGCCTTCAGGCCCCGAGCGCGCCACGTGTATAACCGCGTTTTCAACCTCGTTTGATTTCAGATGAAAATTGCGGCTTCCAGAATGTACGCAAACTGCTGAGTCTGATTGTGACCTGCAATATGGGGTCGCTAATATCTTCGGTGTTTTTCGAGGAAATTCTTCAAAAATTGTATAGTATATACTTAAATATATGTATAAAATATTCTCAAAGTTTCAATAAATTATATTCATTTTTTATACTATAAAAAAATTCATGAAAATCATTGAGAAAACGCTGTCCTAACCCTATTTCCTCTCTTAAAAGTTAGCGTCACTAAAACCACTGTAACTCGTGAACCAAACGTCAGATTGTCATAAAATTTTGACACGTATCGATTGAAGGTTGGTACTTCCTAAAAAAACATATGGCTTTGTCAATAGTGGCGCCATCTATGTGCCATTCTACGAACTTATTGAGTGATGTGTTTGAAGACTTTCGATAATGAGCCACCGATCATATTGACGAACAGGATTCACACTCTTTAGAACGCGGCGAAGGTTTATCATCGTAGATTTTTAATTCGTCGAGATGCTATGATTTAAATAGATCCAATGGCCTCTGGAACCTAGGAATTCGAATGAAAATTTGATTTATAGTTATATTTTGATACGTCAAACAAAGCCGAAGTCACGATTAACGGCGACGCTATCATCCCCTCGTTGAGAAACGAAAATGGTCCATTTGTGTTAATGGTCGAGCCAACGCGGCAACGTCCCTCTACATTCATCTAACTGTACGATTATTCTCGTCACGGATTTGCAACAAAGTACTTTTCTTTTTTTAGCTCGGGCAATCAATTTTGATTTCTAAGGAATAGCCGGCACAAAAAGTGTATTAATAGTCTTAGGGGATAATCGGGATTGTGTGAGGAGTAGAAGTTACCGCAATAGATATATAATATTAATACTGGAAGAAGTTGAACACCAGTATTGGCCACGCACGAGAACTTCCCTTATCTTCATTATCGCTTTGGCACGCGCGTCTGTCTCCTCCCCCAAGTTTCTATCTCTCTCTCTTTCTCTCTCTCTTTCTCTCTCTCTTTCTCTCTCTCTCTCTCGCGTTATTGTTATTATCGCCATCATCATCCGTTACTCAGCTCACGTTCAAGCGCCAGTTTTAATTACCGCCCGGGCCACGATGTATCATAAAAGTTTCCGCACGCTCAACCAACCCCTTTCTGAACCTTCTCGTCTGATGATGGAATATATATACTAGGAAAGCTTCGCCCCCCTGCGCACTTTGCGCACCAACTCCCCAGAGAGCCCCCTCACCTGGCAACCCCGCTCCCGCTCTATCCGCTCACCCAGCCATTTTACCCCCGCTCGCTTTCGCCAATTCTTGTACATGGCGGTGGCTGCGGCGGTGGCGGCGATATATATATATATTCCATAACCTGAGTGCTTAGAAATTTCTCCTCCTCCTTCACATTCGTGTTCTCTTAATATCCGACACTCGCCATCTTCGTCTCACTGTTGGACTACACCGTGTGTATGAAGTTCTCATTGCGCCCCCCACCCCTCGCGAGGTTATAGCTGATGCGGGTATCATTGCCTTGCGGGAACACGAAACCTGGCTAAATCACGGCAAGTCCCATTTTCACTTCCCCTCGCCGTCGTGACCTTTTCACACATCTTTCTACATATAGGGCTGTGTATTATACTGTATATATAAATTATGTTTCTTTACAAAATGGAAAAATGTTTGTCACGATACTATAGTTATTCCTGTAAAAATTCTACGTTCTTTTTGCCCTTTTACATGGAATTAATCGATTTTCCGACAAATATTTTTCATTGCAAAAATTCGTTAATTTAATTCTTCCGTAAACAAAAAAAATTGCAAATTTTCAGGGAGATTTTTGACCAATTGAAATATTGATTTTTTCTTTCCAATTTATTTTAATACCCAATATCCATGTTTTTTTTTTCGCAATTGATGGGAGGATTTTGCTATTTGAGAATATTTCCCAATGTCGACAATCGGTATACCATACCCTGTCGCACTCGGCACACACGTGGAAATCTATGACGTTGTCGAGGGTTCTCTGGGATCATAAAATTTTCATAAAAAAATCCCTATGTGGAAACGCCCATGTGAATCTGTGCATTACTATAGTTTATTATATGTACAGGGTGACTCAAAACCAGTCGGAGTGACAGGGGGATTAGATTGGCTCAGGACCTATCAGAATAATCAAATATCACCTCAGTAAAAGTCTCATGGTTTTCGTGAAAAATCTTCTTTTCGATTTTTTGGGAAAATCACTAGCCAGTACTTGTTATTCCGCTACCATCGCTATGAGTTACTTTGGGTTTGGACAAAAGGCACTAAAACGAACGAAGTAGCGTACCTAAGGCGGTAAGCAAACTGGTTCTAAGAAGAAGAAAAAAATAGTACCTTTGTGTGAGTGCAAGCTAAGGAAACAAAAAATAATAATATTTATTGGTTTATTTAATTTTTACAACCTGTACTCAAATTGTCTACCTCCAACCCTAATACAAAAACGGCACATATTTTAGGAACAAAATATGAATAAATACAAAGTAAGTTCACAGAAATAGTAGCCGGAATAAAAACTACTAGACTTCAAAACTACTAGAAAATTATTAGACTTTTGCTCAGGTCGTATTTGTTTATTCTTATAGGTCCAGAGTTTTGGGACGTCCTATATAGACGTCACGAGTCGCAAATATCGGGGATATAGGTGGGGATGTGAGGGCGATTGAGTAGAAAATGAAATTCAAATTCTTCTCTGTCCTGTGTTGTAGGATGTCGGTATGGGTGAGAGCTATATGTACAAGCCGAGCAAACGCGTGAACGTAACCAACGAACGAGCAAGCTGCCTAACATGCTAGCAGTAACGGGAATGGTATACACCGTTGGGGTAAGTACATACATCGATGTGTGAATTTTTATTTTTTCACCCCCTCTCCTTGCCTTCCATCCGTGAATATCATGTTTTCTCAACCGTGACAATCTCGGCACTTTCGATTCACCTCCGACGAATTCTTTTACACGTAATATTTTCAACTTTAATCAGAAATTATTAGTTTTTAATTTAAATAAATTTTTAACAAGCCCTTTTGTAGCGAGAAACAAATCTTGCAGAAGATTACAGCGCTTTAACAATTCTTGCAATAAATAATTTACGGTTTAGTCAGGGATTGAGCGTCGTGAAAATGAAACAAAATTTTAAACATTGAAAATTACTTCGCGGCAAAATGATTGGAGAAAAAAATGTCATTTTTTTTAAAAGGCCATATTACCATTTAAAAAAAATAAAGACAAATTTTTTTTTAAATTATTCTCAATGATAATTCTGATGATTCTCAATGATTTTTTTTTCATTATTCTTCTCGTATCTAATAACGATATTGATGCACGGGGCATCGACTTCTCGTACCTGAACCAATCTTCCTGACAAAATGTATGAAACACCAAGGATACAGATATATGTATACTTGACCTCGCAAAAGCCAATCTGAACCCTAATCTCTGCAGAGATTGCAAGATCTCTCTCAGCAAGGTAACTCCCATAAGCAAACCCTTCTCTCATTCTCTTGTTCCTTTCTCTCTCTCTCTCTCTTCATCCCTATTCCTCGGTCGGGGGTATAACCTTCTGACCTCTGAAATCGCATCCGAATAGGTGTAATCCCCAAGGAATTTCATTGGTGCATGGGTTATGGTATCCTAGCACTCTCCAGTTCATCTCACATATATACACATGCCATCCTCACTTCAACTACCCTCACCCCCCTCCCCTCTATTCTGAGAAACCTTTGCCTCACTACGACACTCTCGGGTTTCTCCTAGCGTGACCATAACCGCGGTGGTAACACGGCGGGGATGTAGAACACGAGGAAGGTTCGCTACACAATCACTGCTCTATCTAGCTTTCTCTCTACCAGGCTTACCATAGCATTACGTATATATCATTGCGTATATATATATACCTATATATAACCTCGAACGTTAGTGGACCGCCCACACTGGTGTACGTTATCCTTGGGAAATTAGACGCCAGTGATTTACACTCTCGTATATCCCATCCCATCCCCTATCCCCCCCAACCCCCCGGAAACTGGGAACGCGTACCTCATGCACAAGTGCATATATATACATCTATGAATCAGAAAAGCTCAATGCTATATACATGCGCGTTGTATTATGAACGAAGATGTGTTTGTTACGTACTTATATGCAATTATGTATATACAGAGTGTCACAAAACTAGGACGTCAGAGTGACACGGGGATTAGATTGGCTCCGGACCTAGCAAAATAAACAAATATGACCTCAGTAAAAGTCTCATTGGTTTTCGAGAAAAATCGTCTCATTTGATACCTCGGAAAATCGCTACCGAGTACTTGTTATTCCGCTATCGTTGCTATGAAAGTTCAAATCGTAAGCATAAGTCGAAATTCACACGAAATCCTAAAGTGGTCAGAAACACAAACGAACGAAACCAAACCAAACCAAACCAAACAGCGAGATAACAAGACTAGCCATTGTCTGATAAATTAAAAAAGAGGATTTTTCTGGAAATCGCTATTCTTGTTATTTCGCTATTTTTGCTTGTGTTGCTGACCACTTTAGAATTTTGTGAGAATTTGAACTCTGGATTGTTTACGATTTGGACTTTTATAGCAATGGTAGCGGAATAACAAGTACTAGGTAGCGATTTTCCGAGGATTCTAATGAGACGATTTTTCTCGAAAATCATGAGAGTCTTACTGAGGTCGTAATTGTTTATTCTGATGGGTCCGAAGCCAATCTAACCCCCGTGTCATTCTAACGTCCTAGTTTTGGGACACCCTGTATACTAGATATATGTATATCTTCCGTATATAACATATATTACCACATAGGTACGTGCATTATTTTACGGAGCTATGTGGGAATCATCCAAAGACCAAAGTCGAACGTTCCAAGGGTTTCCAACAGTAAATTGGCCTTTCTTGGCAATTCACGACAGCATTACATGCCGCAGTATACGTAGGGCATGTGAATTCGTATAAAATTGCTACATCGATGGTGCGGCATATAGGTTATGAGTGATTCGCCTAGTTGAGAATTGAAAGGAGTCTAGTTTCGCACGAGAATTGGAAAGCGATTGACTTTAACCGCGAATGAATTGGTCTCGCAAATGATTTCGTCTCGCGAAATTCACTCGTGTTACTTTTGTATGTATATTGTATATACACGTATATATATTAGGGCGATATTTTTTTTTTCAGTCCCTACCCGAAATTTTGTTGGATATGTCGAAAAAAAAATTCCCTGAAAGTTACAGCCCTCAATATTAATTCTAAGTACTTTCCCAAAGCGTGAGAAGATTTTCCATCTAAAATACACGTATATCGAATTTTTTTTTTTTTTAATTTCTATAACTCAGCCGCATTTTATGCTATCATATTGTTCTTGGTTTCGATTTACTCAGAATAAAGCAATCTAAAAAAGTGCCTTCTGCGGCGAAAGTGTAAATTGTACTGGTGAGTTGGTACGGGTCACTGAAGTTGATTTTTACCCAAAATTCTCGTTTTTTTGCTGTTATCTCCGAAACAACTTTACGTAAACAAAAAATTTGTTGGAAATTTGATTTTCTATAACAAAGGTCCTATCGACCTAATTGCTTAGATTAATATTTCTTGAGATATTGAACTTTTTTTTATTTTTTATTTTATTTATTATTTAATATTTCATATTTTATAAATTTTATACTACTCATAAGTTGAAGTTCAATATCTCAAGCAATATTAATCTAAGCAATTGGGTCGATAGGACCTTTTTTGTAGGAAATTAAATTTCCAACAAATTTTTCATTTACATTTTTTTCGTAAAGTTAATTGTTTCGTAGATAACAGCAAAAAAACGAGAATTTTGGGTAAAAATCAACTTCAGTGACCCATACCAACTCACCAGTACAATTTACACTTTCGCCGCAAAAGGCACTTTTTTAGATTGTTTTATTCTGAGTAATCGAAACCAAGAACAATATGATAGCATAAAATGCGGCTGAGTTATAGAAATTTGAAAAAAAAAAAATTCGATTTACGTGTATTTTAGATGGAAAATCTTCTCACGCATTGGGAAAGTACTTAGAATTAATATTAAGGACTGTAACTTTTAGGGAATTCCTTTTTCGATATATCCAACAAAATTTTGGGTGGGGACTGAAAAAAAAATAGTCAAAAAAAAAAATCGCCCTAATATATATTTGGTATTGTACAATTGGTAATTTATAACTTCAAGGGCCACCGTATTGACCGTTCAACCACATTTTACGTCTATCAAATTGAAACTTCGTATAACGCGACAGTGAAACCTATGAAATTCACTGAAAATTCATTGTGAAAGTAACGACTGTTCAGATGCCATTTCGTTTCTTCTTTTAATTTCCAAAGGGTCGACAAAATCGTCGTACACAGTGAAAAATCGATTTACTAAGTTCATCAAATTTAATAAAAAAATTTATTAATACAGGAAGTTGACAATAATATCTATGTCATTTCTACACACGCGATATTTTCGTAAACTCTACAAAAACTTTTTTCTAACTTGAACTATTCGTCACTGGGACAGATCTGTTCTACGTAAATTTAAACAACAAATATCTCACAGTATCACGAAACTATTTTTTACTGGATAGAGATCTGTTGTTACTAGTGAGAATTAGTTTGATATCGATGGAAAAAAATGGCGATTTTTTTCCCTTTTTTTCTGCCCTCTTCTCGCTATATATCGAATGGCACATATCCTTCAACGAGCGCATTCGTCCTACATCCATTTTTGTTGCAGGACGACTGTGTCCGTCCACGCAAGATTTCTAGCGGCTTGAAAATCTCACGAAAACGTTTCTTTTTTTTTCCTTCATCTACTTTTCCGTCTGCTCGGCAATCTCATTTCTACTTGCTGAACAAGATACGTATCACGTTTCTGTCCACTCATATCAGCCCCTCGTTCTCGATTGTTATCCGAACGTATATATTTCCACCCTCACTTCAAACAAATCATCCCTCTTAGCTTGGCTGTTGCGCGTTCATCCTCTTTTCTTTGAAAACTTATCAAAACATCATTTTTTTTTTAGAGACGATTTATGATTTCGGAGGGACACGAACTTTATTATTGTTATATCGATATAAACGAATGTGGTTAAATCTCCGCGACTCGAAAAAGTTTCATGTTTTCTTCAGCATTCCATAAATACAGTTTCCGAGCGATAATAATTCCGATGAGAATCAGGGCGTATTTCTACTATTGTTCGTTTTGAATTACGATTAAAACGACCAATAATATCATGAACTTTAATCAATAAGGAACTGTGGGGAAAATCGATGGTTCGCGCGTTTGTCGAGCAATCGGGCTTTCATCGTTATAACCTACGGTCTACAAGCTCTGTACGTAATATAATAATAACAATAGGAGCGTGTAGCTATCTATACAGATTAATATGCGATCAAGTGAGAGAGAGAGAGAGAGAGAGAGAGCGGAGGGAAATTATAGAGAAGGCGGTTAGCGATCCTGTGGCTTTGGGAATACCGGGGATATGGCCTCCGCCTCGTTTGCCACCAGCTTCCTCTTCCACACTGTGCCGTAAGCAACTATATAGATCCACTTATATATCGTCATATACGAGGTCTGTTCAAAAAGTAACGCCAATTTTGAATTTCTGCGGGCTACGTATATTCGATTTTCGATTTTTTCGCGGCGTTAGGTTGCTACTCGTGTCCCTCACTTATGCCGAAAAAAATCGGCTTATTTTGAATGTTTAGTTAATTGTTGACGGCTGTTTTGGTTAGACGTGTTTTGACTTGTCTTCGATTATTGCCTATTCCGAAAAAAGCAGCTTCCATTGCGATAATTGAGCTTTGGTTTCCACGTCATAACCATAAACCCATGATTCGTCATCAGTTATGACCCTCTGGAGCAAATTTGGGTCGTCGCGGACCGAGTCCAACGGCTCCTTAGCAATGTTAACGCGACACTGTTTTTGTTCGACATTGAGCAATTTTGCGCACGAATTTCGCAGCGCATTTCGTTGTCGCGTCTTCTCGGCCCTACGAGAACATTTTGTACCACCGATAAACGTTGGTCCAAGGTAGTTCCACCATATGCCACAGTCAACATTCGGAATGCTCCCGCGCACTTAATTTTCTTTTTCACACAAAATTTGATACAGATTCTTTGATCCATTTTTTGGAATAGGCAAAAATCGAAGACAAGCCAAAACGCGTCTAACCAAAACAGCTGTCAACAATTAACTAAACATTCAAAATGTCCGATTTTTTCAGCATAAGTGAGGGACACGAGTATTAAGCTAACGCCACAATAACATCGAAAATCGAATTTACGTAGCCCGCGGAAATTAAAAATTCGCGATACTTTTTGAACAGACCTCGTATGTATACGGGAGTTCAAACGTTCTCTATAGTGTGTTACGTTCGTTCTACAAACTATATACGAGCGTCCACCTGGAATATCCATGAAGCTCGTGGAGTGCGGCCATCCGCGTCCGGATATGGGAACTAGGGAGGTGGAAGTATACCGGGATTGCCCGCACGCATTGCCGGGATCGTTCTATATCGCGGTTGTCGTACTATCTCCGGAGCGCCCCCTATTGGCACGCCTGCGTGCAGAGAGAGAATCTCCCTTGGGTATCGTCCGCTACTGCCATCACATGCAACTCTCTCTCCTCCCCTTTTCCTTCCCCTCCCATGTCCTTCGACTCAAGCTCAGGGGTTATCTTCCGCAGACCAAAATCATCCACCTCCTCATCTCCGCGTTCATCCTCACACCCTCTCTGGTTCACGCGCGACTCCCGTACACTCCGCTTCTCGCATTCTATACCGCGATCAACGTCGTCGATCGACCGACAACTCGAATGACGATGGTCAACCGGTCACACGTTCCCCTCGACGATTTGTCGGGCTTTCAACCCCCGAATTCCTCGATCTCCTATACCTCTTCTTTTTTCGTCGTAACCGCACGCAAGCGTCGTTTCGACACGCGTATAGTTTCCATCGGATATCAAACATGAATACGAAATATCTTCGCGATATTCGCGTATCAAGAATTCGCGCACGTACGATACGTGGAAATGGAAATTTTTGTGTCATCGAGTGTTAAAATTTCGAAGGGCTTGTATGGCATTTCGTAGGTTCGACGATGTGAAATACGGTTCTTCTGACTTTTAACGGTTGATATTCACGTTTTTTTTATTTTTATAATATGTCTCTATGTTTTTATCGTGCATTATTGCTGGTGTTGAAATATTCTTCTCAATGTATTCATATGTCGACTGTGTCGAATGGTGAAAAGTAATTTTGTAAATTTGAGGAACTTGCCAGTGGTAAAGTAGAATTTGGACATTTTTATATAATCTTTTATTGAGGGCTCACATACCCCTGCGCGCGCTGAAAAATGGGTGAACTTGAAAAATTATTATAAAGGTTATATGGTGAGAAAAGAAATTAAATTGTTGATTTCCCATTTTTTATTAACCTTTCAACTATTAGGAAAAAAATTAAAATTTTTTAAAATTTAAATATTAACATTATTTTTTACGCGTATAAATGGACTACTGATGAAAACCATGGCACCTCCTGTCGATATAATAAATTCACCAAAAATTATCCAATTTTCAAAAACACAAAAGAATCTAGTAAAATAATGTAGTAGTAATAGTCTGACGGAGGGATTTTTTTTTCACGAATAAAGAAATTACAATAATTGAAGCTTTAGTACGCAATTTAAAAACAAAATTAGTGCTTGATAATTTATAAAAAATTGTCCAACCAAAAAATTAAAAAAAACCTCTCGTCGGACTATAGTGAAAATCATTATCGAGATTAAAAAAAAAAAGTTTAAAAATATAAAAAATTGACTGAGTTATCGTGCTGATACTGTCTAAAAACATAGTTTAGAGAAAAACGCGTTTAAATAATGTTGAAATTAACAAAAATATTTAAAAAATTGTTTTCCTTATAGTTGAAAAGTTAATAAAAAATATGAAATCAACAATTAAATTTTTTTTTCACCATATAACGTTGATAATAATTTTTCAAGTTTACTCGGTTTTTTACTCGGTTGAGGGCTCACATACCCCCTCGCAGGGGTATGTGAGCCCTCAACGCTTACAAGCTACGTTCGCTTCGTTCAGATTTGTTGTCGAAATTGTCATTTACCAAAATAAATTGTAATTTTCTAATGACAATACCGTTTGTATAACCGACAAATAAATTATTGTCGAACTATTAGGACAATATATTTATTATGAATATCACAGAATTTACAAAAAAAATGTTTTCCTGTACATTGTCGTTTTGTCATCGTTTTAACTATCGATGATTATCATACGATATATCATGTTAACAGCAATATTCCTAAAACGACGACGAACAGTATATAGTAGAAGTAGAATATGTGGCAATGGAAACTTTCTTGGTGATGCAGATTATATTAACAATGCTTCATCATAATCCTCTAGTTTATTGGATATAACGTTAGTCTATAACGTTGGAATAATTTACGGTCAAGTAACCAGCAATAACTCGTTTCTTCCACGAGACGGTAATCCAAGGTATAGCAGTTGACTTAGAGAACGCCGAGTTTTTGTCGGAAACTCAAAGAATCAATGTGAAAAACGCGAAAATCGAAAAAAAATCACTTTTTGGACAATTTTCAACGGAATTTTGAGTTTCTCAAGGAAATGACTACTGAATTAGTAATCAGCGAGTCAAAATACATTAATATACCGTCCTAAGAGAAAATTTAAAAATTCTAAATTTTTTTGCATTTCGGCCAAACAGCAGTGGCTTCGCTGAAATCGCTGTAACGTTGTTTCCCGATGGAGTTGAAAGCCCACTCTGTGCTCATTCTTTTCGTAACCGTTCAACCTTAAAAATGCCTCTTCGTTTATTGAGCTACGATTTTTTTTCGATTTTTCATAGATTTTCAAAGTTGGACCATCGATTTTTGCGAATTTTTCCATACCATCCCCTTTCTCATTTTTTTCGCCGATTTTCAACCCGCTCTCACGGCTACAATAATTGAGATATCGGAATGATCCAATATGCATTCACTAAGTCTACAACAAGCAGATGAGCTCTCGAATTAACATGAGTGGTGTTACTACCAGATTGAGCGGTTTCTTGATAGGGGATGATGGTGGTGCTGTAACGGGCCGTGTTCTCAAGGGTCCTTTCCGCATTACCGTCGAGACGAGTATCAATGAATTTTCCATTCCCCTCTCTCAGAATATTATAGTTTCAGGCAAAACTCCTATATACGATTATGACCCGTCATACGAGGTCTGTTCAAAAAGTATCGCGAATTTTGAATTTCCGCGGGCTACGTATATTCGATTTTCGATTTTTTTGTGGCGTTAAGTTGGCACTCATGTCCCTCACTTATGCTGAAAAAAATCGGCGATTTTGAATGTTTAGTTAATTGTTGACAGCTGTTTTGGTTAGACGTGTTTTGGCTTGTCTTCGATTTTTGACTATTCCAAAAAATGGATCAAAGACTCCGTATCAAATATTGAGTGAAAAACAAAATTAAGTACGCGGACGCATTCCGAATGTTGACTGTGGCATATGGTAAAGCTACCTTGGACCAAAGCAACGTTTATCGGTGGTACAAAATGTTCTCAGAGGGCCGAGAAGATGCGAACAACGAAATGCGTTCCGGACGCCCGAGCACATCAACAACAGACGAAAACATTGACGAAGTGAAGAAAATAATATTGGCCAATCGTCGAATCACCGTTAGAGAAGTTGCCGAGGAACTAAACATATCGATTGGCTCGTGCTATTCGATTTTTACGAATGATTTGGGCATGAGACGGGTCGCCGCGAAATTCGTGCCAAAATTGCTCAATTTCGAAGAAAAACATTGTCGCGTTAACATTGCTAAGGAGCTGTTGGACTCGGTCCGCGACGACCCAAATTTGTTCCAGAGGGTCATAACTGGTGACGAATCATGGGTTTATGGTTATGACGTGGAAACCAAAGCTCAATCATCGCAATGGAAGCTGCTTTTTTGGAATAGGCAAAATCCGAAGACAAGCCAAAACACGTCTAACCAAAACAGCTGTCAACAATTAACTAAACATTCAAAATGGCTGATTTTTTAGCATAAGTGAGGGACACGAGTACCAACCTAACGCCACAAAAAAATCGAAAATCAAATATACGTAGCCCGTGGAAATTCAAAATTCGCGATACTTTTTTAACAGACCTCATATTGTTACCAAAGAAAACCATTCGACTTCTATAACGTCATTCTATTATAATCCAATTTGAAGTAACATTCGTCGAACAATTTTCTCGACAACCTGCTTCTGTATAAAAAGAATTAAAGCCTACGATTAGCAAAAGATAGTTAATATTTACAATTACAGTAATAACAATGACAATACAACGTTTAAGTGAAGCAATTATTCAGCTGAAATAAGTAATTTTGCTTAATTACATTTTTTTTTCTTCGTTCAACCAAGCCCACATTTCCCCGTCACGAAAACCACGTGAAACTGTGCAGCGGAAACAATACCAGAAGAGGGCGGCTCTTCTGTGGCTCTGGAGGGCTTTTTTTCTCCCCTACCTACAGCGAGAACCCGGGACATATGGTAAAGCTCGAGCAAAACTCACGCTGCACTTGTTTTCCATTAGCTAAACGAATATGTATAGGATCCCGAGCGATGTGTCTCAGTGTGTACCGTTGTTTATGACGTTGTATGTGCGCAACAACTCCCGATCACGCACACCCTCTCTCGCAACCCTCAAGAGTTTTCCCGTTCGCTCTGACCCGGTTACCGAGTTTTGTTGGGGAGGAAACACGCGTGCATTATGTGCGTCCAAGTTGCCGGAGGGCGCAACAAACGACACGTAACGTTGGATTAATAAAGTTCGTATTTTCATCCCTGTCCTTAACATATCATTGTGGTCGAAAATTCCAACAATTTCTCGATGTTATTATTCATCATTTTAAATGTTGATAAATTGTTTCATTGAATTTCTCAATTTTCCGTGAAATAATGCAAATTAACGTGTCAAGCTCATTGTCCAAATATACCAAGTAAATAAATGAACGTGTTTGAAAAATCGAGTATCGAAATGGCGTACGGTCGTACATTATTCCCGTTGTGTTTCGACAGAGCTTCGTTGTATATAACGGATGATATTATTATGTACTCGGGAATACGATATACAGTTGAACTTTTCAACCGCAGAGGGGCTAATAAAACGAGATGCTTCGGAGCGTTATCATTATTATAGTACCACTGGGCCCCGGTGGGCTTCGTATTTCGAGACGCGATACAACCTATCTCTATCCACTCTGAACAAAACCGGTTATATATAAATGTGCAATATCATGTTTATTTCATTGTGTATGTGTGTATGTACTGAAATTTTCCGTTCGGCAAATAACGAATGATGGTCCAGCCCCGATTACACGCGGTGAGATATCGCGCGGAAGGTATATCGACGACGACAGAGATGAAAGAGTTAAACGATGGTATGAGAGGCGGTAAAACCATGATATAACAAATAAACAAACACTGTGATCCCCAATGCTCCATTGTGGACCTAATTGGCCCAGGTCTCGTTTTCCTCTCTCGCTCTTTCTCTTCTCTCCTCCTCATATACACTAGGGTGGTTCTTAATTTGGTGATGTTGGAAATTCTTTGGTATTGTTCCTCAAAAGTAATCAACATAACTTGAAAAAAAATTAGGCGCAAGCGGAACTTTGTCCAATAATTCTAACCCACCCCACCGCGCTGTCAAATTTTTATATGAAAAAATGCATGCATTCAAAATTTTGTTAAGAAAATTGTTTATTATTTCAAAACTATTTATGATAAAAGAATTTTATATAACGTTTTTGTAGGAAATATAATGCTCCACAAAAAAGGTATCTTGTGAAATTCTCGTGAATCTAAAATTTATCACGTAATTAGCAAAAAACTGTCATCATTTATTCCAAAAGTCCATCATTATGGCCAAAACAGGAGTTTGACGTCGAAAAACTGCAATGTATTCTTCATATGCAATTAGAAATATGAAGAGATACGTAGTGCACTCAATAACAGTATGTAAACGATATTGAAATTTCCAATTTTATCAATTTTATTATCATTCATGATAAATTTTTCTTCTTTGATCGCTAAGGACATTGATTTCTTTATCAGTTCCAAATCAGTGGCTTTTTTCGAAAGATTTGAAATCAACTCCTCATTTTTTTATATCGATGTGAGCGAGTGGATTTCTAATGAAAATTATTTACAAGGCTTAAAAATAGTTAAAGGAATTAAAGTGGTTAACGATATTGCAGAAAGTGGAGTGAAACTTATTACAGAGTACAATGATCGTCTCACTTATGATGAAGATCAGAAACAGTTCATTGTACAAATAATTGAAGAATATAGAAAAAAATATCCTGATATTAACAAAGCAACTTTGCTCCAACCGATGTAATTCATTATTGTAAGTTGATTTTAAAAATATATGACATAATTCATTACAATTCACAATAAAATTGATAAAATTGAAAATTTGAATATTGTTTACATTTCATTGTTGAGTGCGCTACGTATTTCTTCATAATCTTATATACATACGAAAAATAAATTGCAGCTATTCGACGTCAAACTCCTGTTTTGACCATAATGATCGACTTTTGGAACAAATGATGGCAGTTTTTTGCTAATTACGTGATAAATATTAGATTCACGAGAATTTCACAAGATACCTTTTTTGTAGAGCATTATATTTCCTACAAAAACGTTATATAAAATTCTTTTATTATAAATAGTTTTTAAATAATAAACAATTTTCTTAACAAAATTTTGAATGCATGCATTTTTTCGTATAAAAATTCGACAGCTCGGTGGGGTGGGTTAGAATTATTGGACAAAGTTCCGCTTGCGCCCAATTTTTTTTCTAGATATGTTGATTATTTTTGAGGAACAATACCAAAGAATTTCCAACATCACCAAATTAAGAACCACCTTAATATACACACATCTTTCTTTCTCTATCTCTCCCCCTCTTTACCTCGTCTCCGAGAGTTCAACGCACCGTCCATCAGGGTTTGTGCGCTTTTGTCATTTTTTTTTGGCACCACTCGCTACGTTTTTTTCACTCTTTTCCCTTGTTTTTTTTATTCCCGTTACACACGGGACACACGGCTCTTTTTTTTTGAGCTCATACCTCTGCTCTAGCTGGTCCATGTTTTGGCCTGGCTCACCATGGAGCAGAGGGCAAGAGGGTGCAAGGGAATTCGTCCGGGGGTGTTATAGGAATGTGCTCGTGCGCGTTCGTATATCCGTACGTTATTGTACGGGAAGGGCCGAGGGTGTCGGAGGTTGTAGCGAGGGAATTTTACTCGGTTGGATTTTGGCCAAAGAATAAACGTGTATGTGTGTGTGTACGTGGTACACACAATCTGTATGGACGATGACGTCGGGCGTTAGTGCGAGAGAGAAAGAGATATCCGTGTGGGGTGCTCGTCCGGGCCGAGTGAGCCTCGGTACCGGCGACTATACTAATCTCTGCGGTGGGAACAATATTTTGCCGTTGTGCCATAAATTAGCTGGACCTCGCGAGTTAGCGAGAAGGGATGAGAGGAACAGAGGCAGGATCGACCATGAGAACCCACAGAGCATCAGCGAAAACGATAGTGGTATGGGCGAGAGAAGGGATATGGCAGACCGGTAGAACCCTTTATCACGCGACACCCTCGCGACAGATATACTGTTCGCGAACTTGCACCTCTGTGTTGGTCGGTAACTTGTATACCGATGTTGATACCGCTACTAATATTGCCAGCAACTCTCATCCTCCCATCGCTATATACGTTTGTATCAACTTCCCAGCGAACAAAATGGCGTAAAGCACTCCCCCTCAGCGTGGACAATTTTGTGAATTGCAACCTTTCGTATACCAGCAGTTGTTACATCAAAATAGCGATCCCAACGTATACACAGTCGTGTCGTATAACGTTCTCGGTATATGAATTATATAGGTAGATGCACATACGAACGGTGACCGCGAAGTGACTGTCGGAGAAACTCCGAATAACCAGATATTCAGTGGTGTTAAAATACTGTCGGCAACTATTTACCGTCTTGTCCAACTCCATGAAATCGGAGCATGAGAAATGTCTCCGTAGGGTCTTGACCGAATATTGTACAACCCGGATATTAGCTATGCAGACGAGCTCGGGGGCTTCAGCTTTCAATTATAATGAAATAGCTTTTAAGAATTAATGAATAATTATTGTACGAAATTAATTGTAGTGATTATTATTTTAATGAATATGATTGAGTGCATTGTACACGTAATTATACTGGAGTAATTAGTAAGACATATAATTACTCTGCAAAAGTTCTTTGTTATTCTTCGTTTGTTCGGACGAAGTAATTTTCAATGGCTTTTTTTTAATTCCTATATTAACGATTCTGGATTGAGGGGGGAAATAGGGTTAGACGATTCAAAAAATCGATTTTTTTTAATTTCATAAATTGTTAGTAAAACTATTGAAAATTATGTTCCCAAAATTTTAAATGAAAATTCCGACTCGTTCTATTGTTATAAGCCATTGAAGTAGTAGTCTGGTAACTTAAGCCGATTTTCATGTCTTTTTCGGAGGGCGTTTTTTTGTAGAAAAATAAGAATGAATTGTTTTGGATATTTAGGATGTTTTTATTTACATATTAAAGATACAAAAAAAAATTAGTTTGAAAAAATTGAATAGTTTATTATTATTATTAATATTGATCGAAGTTGGCACCTCGAAAAAAAAGCGCGTCGGTGGCCCCGGTGATTTTGGCTCTTGATGTTATCTGAAATCAAAAATTCTTGATAATTCTTAATCTATAGACATGTCATTCTGGTCGGAACTACTGAAGTTAAATTTCATGGATAAATAACAAAATGGGGGACTTTGGAAAAGAAAGTTTTTTTTTCCAGTCCGCCATTTTGTTATTTATCCATGAAATTTAACTTCAGTAGTTCCGACCAGAATGACATGTCTATAGATTAAGAATTATCAAGAATTATTGATTTCAGATAACATCAAGGGCCAAAATTACCGGGGCCACCCACGCGCTTTTTTTTCGAGGTGCCAACTTCGATCAATAATAATAATAATAATAAACTATTAAATTTTTTGAAAAACATTTTTTTTTGTATCTTTAATATATAAATAAAAACATTCTAAATATCCAAAACGATTCATTTTTATTTTTCTACAAAAAAACGCCCTCCAAAAAAGACATGAAAATCGGCTTAAGTTACCAGACTACTACGTTAACGGGGTAAATAGGGTTAGGACAGCGTTTTCTCAATGATTTTCGTGAATTTTTTTATAGTATAAAAAATGAATATAATTTATTGAAACTTTGAGAATATTTTTCACATATATTTAAGTATATACTATAAAAATTTTTAAGAATTTCCTTGAAAAACACCGAAGATATTAGCGACCCCATATTGCAGGTCACAATCAGACTCAGCGTTTTGCTATTTTTTCAAACGCGTTTTTCTGAAAACGACTTTTTTTGAACTTGCGTACACGCTAGTTCGGAAAGTTTTCAACCAATCGTTTTGAAAATTGGCAGTTACTTTCTTCATAGTATTGCGCCCTATATGAACCTAAAATCGGAATATTATCATTATTTAAAATAATTTTTTTTTGCAAATAAAGTTGTAAAAAACGGCAAAAAATATCCTATTTTTTTGATAGCATTTAGGTTTATATAGGAGAGAGACATATAATAAAAGTAAATTCAAACCTCGTTTGATTTAAGATGAAAATTGCGGCTTCCAGAATGTACGCAAAATGCTGAGTCTAATTGTGACCTGCAATATGGGGTCGCTAATATCTTCGGTGTTTTTCAAGGAAATTCTTCAGAAATTTTATAGTATATACTTAAATATATGTATAAAATATTCTCAAAGTTTCAATAAATTATATTCATTTTTTATACTATAAAAAAATGCATGAAAATCATTGAGAAAACGCTGTCCTAATCCTATTTCCCCCCTTAAAGGGATAATGTATCTGGAATAGACGTAGCAGTAACTCTCGAATTCTCATGAATTTATGAAAAAGAAATGAAATACCTTTTGACACAATCTTATTAAAACGAACAACAGATTTTCATTTGTATGTACGTCTTACATGACAGATGGAGAGGGAGAGAGGTTTTAGCAAACGTTATTACTGAAATTAACATAACCGAACCGTAACCGAGACTCGAAACAATGAATCAAGGGGTTCATATATACTCCATTTCTGTTTTGTTTTAATTTTTGATAACTTTAACGTTCCTTCCCTCCTGCCGCCGTCAATTTTCCTTTTTCCCCGACTGTTTCTCCTCATCCACCCGAGCCTTTAGCAATTGTGCCACGATCTCGTGCCCCATGCACGCTCCACAACTCCTCTTATCTCGTTATTCGAGAGTCGTACTCTCGCGTACATTGCGCGAAAGCCTTTCTAAATTGTAGCCTTGAACCGTGTCTCTCCGGGGCTACAATGCAATGTACTTTATACCATTCTCCCGGCGCCCCCTCTAACATCCCTTTCATCCCTCACGCGATCCCTCGTGTAAACGGTACTTCGTACAACCACCGAGAATCGCACAAATATCGTGTGCTCGGCCATCAACGATCCGGAGGTGTATGTATTTGTGTTTGAGAGAGAATGAGAGATCGAGAGACAGAACGAGCAGAGAAAGCTTTATAGAATGGGATACGATTGGTTTATGATGCAGTTAATACCGAGCGAAAAGAATGGAGCTTTAAAATGCCACGTAGCTCTCAAAAGAAATCGCGATACTGATGAGATTCGTTCGAGGAACGTGAGAGTGAGAGAAAGAAGTTTAACTTGCTATTTCTATTGTGACGTAGCTTTCATGGCCAATCTCTCTTTTTCATTTGTTTGGTACTCACAGCTGCATACACAGGTATTGTATAAAATATACTATTTTATATTTTATTGAATATAATGAACGATTTTAATGGAGAAACGAGATATTTATAAAAGTTTTAAGCTTAAAGCTTCGAACAGGCATTTTATGATTTATCTTGTTTTTTTTAACGATAAAATATTGCTTTCTCATAAATATTCCTCTATTCACACAGCATCCACTATGAGAAAGCGTCTTAATAACTTGGTTTCGTCATTAAGGTGAAGGTTTTGGTAAACACAAGGGAAAACAATGACGAAGCAATGTGGACATTTGTAATTAGGGATGTTTTTAATCTCCGTCTGAAAACAACGCGGTTTTATCCGTTTACTTTAAATTACAGTCGTTTACATTCTTTGCCTCTATAACGTTCGAGCTATAAGAGAAAGCGTGGCATGCCCTAGGTAAAACATTCTGAAAATAATGCCTCGACGGCAAATAGTCGTCTATAACCGAAGCGGAATATCGAGAAGTGGACATTGTACTGCGAAAACGATGTTCAAGCCCCAATTGTGCCAAGCAATTTTACGAGACAACCACCTTTTATATTATTAAGGGATGTACCCGTAAATGATATATTTTTAGTTTTTTTTCCTTTCCTCGTTTTATCAGCAAACGTTCTATCTCGTCTAGAGAAAAAAAAACACGTTTACGCTATACAAAAGCTTATATGTAAAAAGAACATTAAGAGGGATTTGTGAAACTGAGCCTCGTGGAACACATCTCTCTGGCAAAAGCGTGCGCGCGCGCGCGCGCCCGAGTGTGAGAGAGGATTATTCCACCGCTAATTGCTAATCGCCCTCTTGCTGGTGGCGCTCATTAACGCCTTTCGTTTATTCTCCCATCGGTATAACATTCCGCAAGTCTTTGGAACAAACCCTGCACCCTCCCCCGGCCCCTCGCCGCGCTTTACTCCACCGTGTATGCAGCATAAACCTGATCTCCTTCCACATCTCCCATCCTCCGTAGCATATCCCTATCAGCCAATTCTTTTAACCCCTTTCGTTCGATTCGTTCGAGCGACCATTTTCTAATTGGATTTTGCTCCGTTGGGCAATCTGTGATTTCTCGGCCGTTTCTTCCTTTCGCACTAACACACCCCAACACATCCCTCCCCCACGATCCTACACGAAATCTCGCCGGACGATTTAGCTGCTTCGATTCCGCTGGACCACTTCCAATTTCTCGGGATTTTTCTCACGTTCATTCCCGGCTCCTCTTCGGTAAAACTCTCTTCGCTCGCTCATTTCCTCTCGCGTTTTCTTCATTATTATCACTTTATCGTGAAATTTCGCCTTTATTAATGTCGCTTAACGACCCACGATGATTTATATCGGAAACGGTATCTCGACGTTTCCGCCTTTATCCTCAACTCAAATATGGACCATCTATATTATGCATAGTCATTATATATCACATATTTACATGCACGGGGTTGGGGATATACGAGGTGTTTAAATTAAGTAATGAGACTGGCAACGTAGCGTTCGATCTGGCAACACTTGTGGCGCTGGGCTTAGAGGGGCGACAGGGGAACATGTTATACGCCTTCAGTACGGGTTTGAATTCGCTCCAGTCATTTGGTTGCCGTAGCGATTTTTTTTTGTCAAACAGTTTTTTCTATTGTGTTCTAAAAATGAGTGACATCAATTTCGAGCAACGGTATGCTATCAGGTTTTGCTTCTAGTCCAGTCATTATATACATTTGGAAAGGCCAATGAACCGAAAGTGCTCATTTTTGGATATTGTGTGGGGGGGGGGGGGGGGGGGCTTAGAAAAGATTAACTTCAAATTGTCGACCAAGATTTCCTATGTGCGTTCTCCGCCATCTTGAAATAAGTGTTAAATCTTGTTTTTTTGCAATAACTCGGCTCTCCGTCAAGATACGAAAATTGCGATAGGGTACTTTTTTGTTGCTTCTTTTACGCTCTACAATTTAGGTCATATACATTTTTCACCTACCGTTCATCGTTGTTGAGATATCGAACGAGAAAATAAAAAATTCAGGTAGTGAAACTTGTTTTTGGCTGTACACTTATATACAGACATGTATATAAATCGTCGGGCGAGCATGAACAACGTGCGAATCACCGCACAAAGAGGAGACGGCAAGAATGAGCCGCGACTGTGAAACATATGAAAATATATATATATATTTTTTTTTTCATATGTTTGCTTTTTTACTAACTTACTTTTTTCTTAGATACTTTTTTACGTAAATTTGACAAAAAACTGTAAAATTATATTTAACAATCTTTAAAAATATTTTGGTGGTTTTTGTAGAAATAAAATATTTTTACTTTCTCGTTCGATATCTCAACAACGATGAACGGTAGGTGAAAAATCTATATGACCTAAATTGTAGAGCGTAAAAAAAGCAACAAAAAAGTATTCTATCTCCAATTTTCGTATCTCGACGGAGACCCAAGTTATTGCCAAAAAACAACATTTAACCCTT
This sequence comes from Oxytorus armatus, assembly GCA_958009045.1. Classification (NCBI taxonomy): domain Eukaryota; kingdom Metazoa; phylum Arthropoda; class Insecta; order Hymenoptera; family Ichneumonidae; genus Oxytorus; species Oxytorus armatus. The sequence continues at coordinate 15,636,047 of OY253752.1, forward strand.
TTTCAAGATGACGGCGAATGCACAATTTTAAGTTAAGCTTTTCTAAGCCCCCCCACACAATATCCAAAAATCAGCACTTTCGGTTCATTTTTATTTCTAACCCGTTTTTTTCGACGTAATGACTGGACTATTCAGACTTGGACATAGTGGAACGGAAACTCTTGCTAAACTTCAGCAGGCCTACGGAGACAGTGTTTTGTCAAGAGCCCAGGTTTTTCGGTGGTTTAAGGGCATTTTTAGAAGGAAGAGAGTCGATTGAAGATGAACCACGAAGCGGAAGGCCTTCATCTTCAAGAACCGATGAAAATGTCGACAGAATCGGGATCTTGTGCGTTCAGGTCGTCGGTTGACAGTCAGAATAATCGGGGAAGAGTTGAATTTGACTCACACCACCGTTCGTCAGATTTTGACCAATGAATTGGGGATGAGAAAAATCTGCGCAAATGGTTATGCTCCTTGTCACACAGCACTTTCAATAAACGAGTTTTTGGCTAGTAAAAACATTCCTGCGGCTCCTCAGCCTCCTTATTCACCTGACTTGAGTCCTTGTGAATTTTTTCTCTTCCCAAGATTAAAAAATCACCTCAAGGCAACTCATTTTGGGACACTCGAAAACATTCAAAGAAGTTATTTTGAGGGTGACAATATAAAATTGTAATTCTATTTGAATAAAAAAATGAAAAAAAAATCAGTCTCACTACTTAATTGAAACACCTCGTATGATTTACGATTTTGACGCTATATTTTAATTTTCATCCCCCAAACTCGCCGGCCGTGTCCTCCCGTCAATTTTAGATCAACTGCACTTAGAATTTTATCGAAAGAAGACCGAGACAATGAACATTAGAAATATGAACCATCAATTTAATTACAAGCACATTTTGTAATCTGTTCGTGAATTAATTTCCGGATATTAGTGTCTTGATGAAAAAAAAAAAACGCGAAGCTTATGGGCAACGCTTGATCCCTTTCACGGAACAAAGATCTCTCTACCATTGTCTCTGTTGACCTCGTGACAACGATAAATTCCCGGTGAATTCGCGAGACGAAAAATCATTTTGCGAATGAAATCCGTGAAAGAGAGAGAGAGAGAGAAACCGGGAGGTTCCTTCGAGGGTGAAAAAGCTCTTCATACTGTTCGTCAGACATCTTTACCTCAGCGCAGATATGAAAACAACGTTCTCATTTTCTTTCGGAGAAGGAAAATAAGCAGAGAACGATTCAAAACTTCAATCAGGCTCGAGGCGAGATACGTGTCGAGAGAACGAGGGAGGTCGCGTGGGTTGGTGCGCGATTTCTCGAGGGTTTCATCCCGCGACAAGACCGTTACGTCGTATGATCCCCCTTGGGGATAATAGTCCTCGTGGATTATGCAAAAATCCACATCGTCACGAGAGAGACCAGTCGTGACGCCTTTTTTTTCTCTTTCGACCGAGAGTAAAATGCCCTCAACCATCCCCCTCGCCCCTGTCGCCCACACTTCACCGGCTCGCGGCCAAAATGGGCGACCGTTTAAAGCAATAAAGCCGTGAAAGAGTATGAGCACTTGCCTATAGAAGGGTGGTTTCTGCGAGATCGTCTCTCTCTTCTCTGTCGTTTTATTCCCACCTCTCTTTCCCGGAGCAGCTTTTCCACCCTCTAGGAAAACCTGTGTCACTGATCCCGCTCGACAATGGGCGAGACTTTTGCCTTTTCCCTCTCTCTCTCTCGCCCTTTCACTCACTCTCGTTTACTCTTTTCTTTCCGTTGCTCCATTGCCGCTCAGTTTCGAATTCTGCATTCTGGTTTTTTTGTGTCCCCTATAGGAGCGTCAATATTTCGGGAATTATACTCGACGACATATTTCCCTCGGAATTTTGGAATTTGCGCGGTTCTCGTTTTTTCATCAGATGTTCTATTTGTCGTTAAAGTCCGTGTTGTCCCTACAGCGTTTATATGGAATATTTTATGATATCTAGGCAATAAAAAAAAATTGTGTTGTTCCTGAAAGACTAAAACCATTCGTTTAATTTGAATGAACGTTAATTTTACGAAAAATTCCCAGACATGTGGTTGAATAGAAATACATTTTTGTTAAGATAATCGTTAAATACAAAAATAGTATTAACTGTAAAAAGAAAACTACACAAACGAATGATTATTTTGCTCTGTATGCACAAGCCTCAAGCACTGACAAAACATGACGAAAAGTTGGCCACTTGGTATATACGAGGGTGGACCCAAAAAAAAACGGGAATTTCGTCATAATTTCTTTATTTTTTAATATTTTTCTACCAAATTTTGATCACCTTCAAAGTATTCTCCTTTGACCACAACGCACCTCTGCAAACGATCCTTCCAATGTTCAAAACATTTTTTAAATTCACTTATCGGGATGTTCTTTAGGCCTTCCAGCGATTTTTGTTTTACCTCTTCCACAGTGGCAAAACGCTTGATTGCTGCTCTGTTTCGAGGTCGTATCCATAGCACCACGATTCATCACCAGTAATCACCTTGGAAAAAAGTTCAGAGTCCTCTTCGAGCTGATTTTGAAGTTCAAAACATGCCTGAAGTCGACGCTCCCTTTGCTTGTCTGTGAGAATCTGAGGGACAAATTTGGCTGCAACTCTGCTCATGTGCAAATCTTTGGATAAAATCCTCTGAATTGAACTCCATGATATCCCAGACATCTCAAAGAGTTGATCAATGGTTCGGCGACGGTCTCCACGAACGAGAGCATTGATTTTGTCGACGTTTTCGTCACTTCTTGACGTTGAAGGGCGTCCCGAACGGGGTTGGTCTTCAATTGACATTTCTCCATTTTCAAAACGTGAAAACCACTCGTAGACTCTGGTTTTACTTAGAGCAGCATCTCCATAAGCAGTCTTAAGCATTACAGTAGTTTCCGCGGCCGATTTCCCCAACAGGAAATAAAATTTCACAGCCACGCGTTGCTCTCGACAATCGGCCATCACGTTTTCGCCGAAATGGAAAAAGTTGTTTCACTACAAAAATTCCCACGGGCGAACCGATGCACTCACGGTGACAGAACTTCGCGCACTGACTCAGGAGACGTGTCCCCAACGGACACCTGGTCGAGCAATGGGTTCCCCCAGTCTCCCTTCCCTCCGCAGCGCAATTCCCGTTTTTTTTGGGTCCCCCCTCGTATACGAGGTCTGTTCAAAAAGTATCGCGAATTTTGAATTTCCGCGGGCTACGTATATTCGATTTTCGATTTTTTTGTGGAGTTAGGTTGGTACTCGTATCCCTCACTTATGCCGAAAAAATCGGCCATTTTGAATGTTTAGTTAATTGTTGACAGCTGTTTTGGTTAGACGTGTTTTGGCTTGTCTTCGATTTTTGCCTATTCCAAAAAATGGATCAAACAATCTGTATCAAATTTTGTGTGAAAAAGAAAATTAAGTGCGCGGACGCGTTCCGAATGCTGACTGTGGCATATGGTGAAGCTACCTTGGACCAAAGCAACGTTTATCGGTGGTACAAAATGTTCTCAGAGAAGATGCGAACAACGAAATGCGTTGGCGGACACCCGAGCACATCAACAACAGACGAAAACATTGATGAAGTGAAGAAAATAATATTGGCCAATCGTCGAATCACCGTTAGAGAAGTTGCCGAGGAAACTAAACATATCGATTGGCTCGTGCTGTTTGATTTTTACCAATGATTCGGGCATGAGACGGGTCGATGCGAAATTCGTGCCAAAATTGCTCAATTTCGAACGAAAACAGTCTCGCGTTAACATTGCTAAGGAGCTGTTGGACTCGGTCCGTGACGACCCAAATTTGCTCCAGATGGTCATAACTGGTGACGAATCATGGGTTTATGGTTATGACGTGGAAACCAAAGCTCAATCATCGCAATGGAAGCTGCTCTTTTGGAATTGGCAAAAATCGAAGACAGGCCAAAACACGTCTAACCAAAACAGCTGTCAACGATTAATTAAACATTCAAAATGGCCGATTTTTTCAGCATAACTGAGGGACATGATTACCATCCTAACGCCGGAAAAAAATCGAAAATCGAATATACGTAGCCCGCGGAAAATCAAAAATCGCGATACTTTTTGAACAGACCTCGTAATCGAGATATATATTTCTCATCAGTCCCTTCGAGCTAATGAAATTCATATAACATAGTCCAGTTGAAAACTTCTCTGTCGGATATCTCTGTGTGATTGACACGGACGATATTCGGGGATCGATGGTAAAGGTACTTTTTGCCGGATCCCTTGTGAGACATCATCTCGTTCCTTTTGTGTCGATCTCCCGCTTCGCGTACACACACCAATGTGAGAAAACACCTTGGGGGATGATGATAACAAGGTATCCATGCTTTTGCCTAGATATATAGCCTCCCCCCCCTGCCCCGCGCCGTGAAACGGAGCAGGGATTGCTCTGGCATCGCTGAAGCGGTACATCGAGCCAAGAGAATCGAGGCCCAAATACAACCCTCCTCCTCTCTGTATATATACAAACCGTGGTGTATATAACACGGTTATACAGTAATAGAGATTTGACTCCGCTAAGGATTTCGTTGTTGGTCGATGAACGTTGTATATATAACCGGAGGGATACGCCTTAATAAACACCAACCTCGTTTTACCTCGGGGGATGGTCGCTGGTACACAGCTAAAGTGAGGAGGGCCAATGGGTACGGGGTTTGAATATCCCGTAGGGGCGGCTTCTCCACTTGAGAAGCTCGCCTTTTCTGTTTATCTCCCGGGCTCGTCTAATGCCACCCCAGGTGGATCGTGGTAATTCGAGAAGAAATATCACATTGCATATAGCCAAAGCATGATGGTATGCCATCAGCGGCAGAGGCAAAGAAAATATGTGTGGGTATGCGCGCTTGGGTGTGTGTTTATATATGAGGGGGTATAGAGAGCAAAAAAAAGACGTTAGCTTGGCGGAGAACGAGCGAACCACAAGCGGCCGTTTTTTCTTTTTCTTATTTCTTTTCCGCACGACTCGCTCGCGCGCTCTGCGCTATTAAAAAGAGCAGGGCTCTAAAGCCAAGGGATGATCGTTTAATACGACGACCGCGGATTACGAGCGAGAAGAATCGCGAGGATGGAAAATCTTCTATCGGTCGACTGGGTAAATTGGACGGAAAAATCGATCGTAATGGACGATTTTCTATTCCTCTTTCACTCGATGCCGCGTGTGTGTGTCATTGGAATAAACGATTTTTACGTTTTTAAAGGATCTTTCAGAATGAGAGGGGGGCGGAAGGCAAAGAGAGAGAGAGAGAGAGAGAGATAAAAGGAAGGAATGAAGTAATGAGGGTTACGGTATATATCCCATCGACGACACGTGTGCCGCTAACTCCCAAATCGTTTCGCGGTTTGAATGAGAAAGATAAAGTCAAGTTATATTCGCCATTCTGGAAAGCCACAAAATTATTCCTATGCGCTCGTGGCTTGGCATGGTTATGAGGTTTAAACTGAGGTCATTCGAGTGAATGTAATCGATAAGAGTAAGGTTGTTTAGTGCTAAAAAATTGTCGTCTTATCTATCGATGTACAGCTAGGAAGCGAGCTTTTGGAAATTTATTTCAACCTTTTCGTGCGCTCTTTTTTTTTTTTGTAATAAAGTTACAGGCGTGAATTTATCGATGGGCCGATACATATGCCAGTGGTGATATCACACGTTAAATGATCCGAAAACGAACGATAAGTTTCGAAAAGAGCTTCGACGGTGATCGTTTGTGCTCGTCTTGTACCAGAAAAGTCTGACAAAAGCAAGATCTTTGAGGTAGTAGTCTGGTAACTTAAGCCGATTTTCATGTCTTTTTTGGAGGGCGTTTTTTTGTAGGAAAATAAAAATGAATCGTTTTGGATATTTAGGATGTTTTCATTTATGGTGACAATTTAAGAGTGCACTTTGCGAAATATGGAGAAAAAATAATGAGCCAGAGCGAGAAAATCTCTAAATCATACTCCGTGAAGCAAACGCGAAGCGAGTGCGGAAAATCGAATAAATTTGAAATTATTATAAAGATTATATGGCGAACAAAAAAATTAAATTGGTGATTTTATATTGTTTGCTAACTTTTCAGCTATAAAAAAAAAAATTTTACATAAAAAAAAAATTAACATTATTTTTTACGAGTATAAATGGAATACTGATGAAAACCATGGTGCCTCCTTGCCGACATCATAACTTCACCAAAAATTATCCAATCTGCAAAAGTAAAAAAGAATCTAGTAAAATAATGTAGTAGTAATAGTCTGGCTGAAGGGATTTTTTTTTTTTTAATAATGAAATCACAGTATTTCAAACTTTAGTATGCAATTTAAAAAAAAAATTAGTGTTCAATAATTTATAAAAAATTGTTCAACCAAAAAATTAAAAAAACCTCACGTCAGACTAATAAAGGAAATAATTATCAAGATTAAAAAAAGAAACAGAAGTGAAAAAACATCAAAAATTGATGGATTTATCGTGCTGACACTCTCTAAAAATATGGTTTCGAGAAAAACGAGTTTAAAGTTAGTCAGGTAGCCGTCCCAACCCGATGTCCGGTCACATTTATTGTTATAACATTGTAGCGGAATGAAATTTTCTTAGAAGTTGTTTTTTTGAAAAATTCTTAAAAGTATAGACAATAAAAATCTGTAAAAAAATCGATTTTTTGAAAATCTCAGGGGTATGTGAGCCCTTAAGGGCGGGGTAAGGGTTTTCACTTTCGAAAAATTGAATTTTCTTTTTGTCTTATCTTACTGTTTAACATTTCAAGAATATGTCCTCAAAATTTTTAACCGATCTAAGCAATATTCTTGAAGTTATTGTCTTATTAATCTCCTGGCCTTTAACGCTATACCTCTAACAGCTGCGGGCGATCGGGCTAGCAGTGCAGCTGTCGAACAGGTATACAGTTTATTCATTGCTATTGTGTATATAGTATATAGTGTATACTATACACTACAATATAAGCAAGTACAAACTTGCTTATACTTGTCTGTATATTTTGAGGTAAACCGATAAAATTCGCTTATGAGCGTTTTATACCAGATTTTTTAGTGTTCAAAACTTTAAAGCGTTTTCCTCACAACTCACGTTTTCAAAGTCGGTGTCCCTCATAACTTGAAAACTACAGCACCGATCCCTTTGAAATTTTGAACACTAATTCTGTACACAATTTACGAGGTAACGCTGGAAAGTTTTTTTCAAATTTGTTAATAATTTTTATTTTACAATAACATATTAACCGATTTTTTTCGTAAAAATCGCGTTTTTCCCTTCAAAATGTTCCAAAAAATTGAAATTTCGAAAAACCCTCCCAGCGTTACCTGGGGAAAACTATTATCTAACAAATGAACTTTCATTTTTTCATTTCAGATGATCCAGCACCAAGTTATGAGGGACACCGCAATTCTACTTTTTTCCGAGACACGTCCGAATAATTGCTGCCATTGCCGTATTTTTTAATATTTCTTCGTGAAAATTTTATATAATATTCTTCGAATGTCATATTTTACTGTACCATTAGTTTTAATAAAGAGATTTTAACTGCGTCTCCACAAAAAAATCACAAAAACATACCTTTTTTTGTACGAATTAACCTTACCCTCCCCTTAAGTTACGAGACTACTACCTTAAATCTCTACTTTGACGTAAACTTTCCTAAATTATTACCTTATTATAAATAATGCAAGGAACGAGATTTTGGGGCTAACGTACAGTCAGCATTAACAGAGGGAAAGTTAACATTTTGTATGGCATTTATAACCATTCCTACGGAACTTTATCAACTTTTCTCGCTATTCGATAAAAATTGTCCATTATATCGTCCCCTTTGTTCAATAACGTTTTTACACTTTATGATAGAAATATGAATGTTTCACTATTGTTCTACATGTTTTGTCATTTTATAAAAAACATCCAGAATCATACATTTTTCGTGTAATCTCACAACAACAAAAAAGATACTTAAAATCATTCGTTCACTTGTGAATTCGGCTCAGCTATCATAACCGACGAATAAATTGTTTTAAAATTCTAAAAAAAAATTAATTGTTAAGAGGACTAGCGGTTGACTCTCTCATTAAGACGGAGAATAAAAGGGAGGGGTGAGAGTGCGGAAGCAAAGACGCCAAAGAGATAAGAGAGAGCCCCACCAAGGACTCGAGAAGTCTCACTATATAGCGACAAAAGGAAAGAGTTGGGGTCATTGCGAGGTGGCACACACAACTCTTATTTCACCCTCTTCTTTTCTTCACTCTCTTCTTTTTCGCCTTCTTATCCTCCTGTCTCTCTCTCTCTCTCTCGCCACACCTGCAGCGACACCAACTCTCGGCAGAAGCATCGCGTGGCAGGACCAGAAGCCTGACGACCCGGAAGAAATACGAAAGCAGTGAAAAGCGGGGTAAGGGTGTGTGACGGTACAGTAGAAAAGAAAGCGACCAAGGACTTTTGTCGTTCTGTACCACCGTTCCCCGTACACCAACCAACCCGCGACTTCCGGTGAAACTTCTTGGCGAATACGCGAATCACGTTTCTGGCTTCTCGTGCACGGTCACAATTATTTTCGGCTTTAGAAGGAAAAAAGCAGAAGCGTGTGAGAGAGAGAGAGAGAGGCTGAGAGAGGCTGAGAGAGAAAGTCCGGGATCTGAAATCCGAGTGGAATCTTTCCACGGCCATTGCACAAGCTACCTTGCAGAATGGTTAGTCGTGCAGAGGGATGAAACTATATAGCAGAGCGGGTGAAAAAAGGGGATGAACGGAACGGGGATTACCGCGAGGTTGTGCACTCATCTTCTTCTTTTTTTTTCTCTTACTTTTCACTACTTGGCTCGTTCTACTCTCCTTGTGCTCTTGTCTCTGCCGTGTTACAGCTCTTTCTTCGAACCTTCTCTGCCATCTTACCCTCTCTTTTACTCGTCCCAGCGATGATTTTACCTTCGGGAAAACATGGTCTTCGTTATAACTGGCTATATGAAATAACGAGCAGTGTATTACGGGGGGAAGTAGGGCTAGACGGTTCAAAGAATCGATTTTTTTTTATTTCATAAATTGTTAGTAAAACTATTGAAAAATATGTTCCCAAAATTTTAAATGAAAATTCTGACTCGTTCTATTGTTATAAGTCATTAAGGGAGGAAATAGGGTTAGGACAGCGTTTTCTCAATAATTTTCATGAATTTTTTTATAGCATAAAAAATGAATATAATTTATTGAAACTTTGAGAATAATTTATACATATATTTAAGTATATACTATAACATTTTTATACATATATTTAAGTATATACTATAAAATATTAGCGACCCCATATTGCTTGTTTTTCTTGGTACTATTTTTTCAAACGCTTTTTTCTGAACACGACTTTTTTTTAACTTGCGTACACGCTAGTTTGAAAAGTTTTCAACCAATTATTTTGAAAATTAGTAGTTACTTTCTTCATAGTATTGCGCTCTATATGAATCTAAAATCGGAATATTATTATTATTTTTAATAATTTTTTTTTTTGCAAACAAATTGGAAAAAATGGCAAAAAATCATGCTTATTTGATTTGACCCCTGTAAAAAATTCAATTTTCTATTTTTTTGATCGCATTTAGGTTCATATAGAAAGAGACATATAATAAAAGTAAATTCCAACCTCGGTTGATTTCAGATGAAAATTGCGGCTTCTAGAATGTACGCAAAATGCTGAGTTTGATTGTGGCCTGCAATATAGGGTCGCGAATATCCCCGGTGTTTTTCAAGAAAATTCTTCAAAAATTTTATAGTATATACTTAAATATATGTATAAAATATTCTCAAAGTTTCGATAAATGATATTCATTTTTTATACTATAAAACAATTCATGAAAACCATTGAGAAAACGCTGTCTTAACTCTATTTCCACCCTTAACGAACGAATCCTTTTACAAGTCAACATTTTCTAATCGTTTTCTAAACCTTTCACGACTCAAATTCCCATCCCCATTCTCGTGATTATCATATTTTACCAATTGACAAATGAATTATTGTCAAAAATTCTGAAACAATAAATTGTTGGCGGATAAGACTTATAAGGTCAGCAAATAAACACAAATTTGTAGGAATCACGAGAATTCTCTTTGTTTGATGGAAAAGAATTGAATTTGGATCATTGGCAAAGATTGATAAGAAAAATCTCGTGGTAACATTTCTAAGAAATCTCGAATCAGAAGAGGTACAAATAAGGTTTCCGTCATACAGATCGGTTCGAGCTTGTCGTTTGTTTTGCACGAGTCTCGCGATTCGTCAAAACAGGGATAAGCGTAATCTCCGGTATAGAAATATTCAGCGTACATGTAACATCTCACCCTCACCCTCTTGACGTTGTATCAATAACAGGGGGGGGGGGGGGGGTGACAGATCGTAAGCACAAAAAAAATATTACATTCACGCACATCTCTCGAGATATTATCTCAACGGAGAATTTGGAATACCTAGAGAAAAGAAAACTTATCGATGGCAAAAAACGACAATTAATTCTTTGCCACTGAGAAAAATGGATTTATTGTATTTACATAAAGATTATTTGACTGAAATATGAAAAAAAAGAAAATTCAGTCAAACAAACAACATATCGTGTCAAATTAGAAATTACGAAACCGGCGCTATCTTCGTAAATTTATTTTTCTCTCATCACTTCTCCGGTGCATCTCTCTATCTGTATCAATACCTCCATAAATATGTTTTTTTTTCTTTTAAATCCATTTTTCGATAGTAAACACGGGGTATGCATATCGTCCACCGTGCCTTGTTGGAACACGATGAGAAAAAGAACAGCTAAAAGGGTCAATAGAAGCATCGAGGATATATGACGAACCGTTGAAACTCGTTTTCGCGTTATGCCCCGTTCGGGATTGCGGTACGCTTCTATGCCGATTTATATCGGGTTCGAGAGTTTTTCGGAGTTCGATTCGATTTCCATCGAAGCCGGTGACGCGCCAGAGGGGAATAAAAAATAAAACAGAAAAATTTTTGCGAAATAATTGCCGGATTTCCTGCTCCGACGCAGAGACGTGTGCTATTTGCTCTGTCGGTGCACGTGGGCTTTTTTGTTTTAGTTTCACTGCAGCTACCAATTGGCGTCTGTACAGGGATAAAAGTTCCTTTAGTGGAAAGATTCCAATTTTTTGTTTTCTCGCAAATCAATTTCCAAGGGAAGTGTGTGCAGTAAAAAAAATTTTAATGTTCTCCGTTTCAAGCACGAAAAGGAAAATGTGATTTATGTTTTTTTTATTATAATTATAATAATATTCTAAGTATAAAATTTTTTAATTCTTAATATTATTCATTAATTATTCTATTTATTTATTTAAATTAAACCCCACAAAAATTTATATATGAACTCAATCTAATTCAATTAAATTTTATTAAATATAAAAATTACAACTAATAATTAAATTGAAATTAAATAAAAAATGTTAACATTTTCCTAACAATAACCTTATTTTTTAAATATTTTTAACTATAAAGTAATTTAAAAGTATATATAATCATTACTCATTTACTATCAGAATTCCTAATTATTTATTCTACACCCAAATTATAATTATACTAAATTTGTAATTAAATACTTATTTAATTAATTTTAAATTCAAAAATCTATAAATTTATAATAAATATCTATCTAATAAAATTTTCTCTTATCAATTAAATTACTTATTATTCTTAATTTACAATTAAACCTTTATTTAAACAATTTTTATCTTATTCATTAATTATACCCCTATTATTCTAAATTTATAATTAAACCTCTGTTTAATTAATTTTTCTTTTATTTAATAACTATATTCACTATTATTATAAATTAATAATTAAATCTCTGTTTAATTAATTTTTCTCTTATTTAATATATTGTATTCATTATTTTTATAAATTAATAATCCATCAAATATTCGGCAAAATGGTGAGTACAAGCAAAAAATTAATGTACGGCTCGTTTCGTCATAAATTTTTCGCGCAATGGTGATTTAAATTTCAACAACACACGAACGTCAACCCTTCGTGCAATCGCAACTCATCCGGAATCTGCACGCGTTCTTTTAACGATCGAAGTGTCGAGAGTACGGAAAATTCGCTCAATAATCGTTCGAACATTCATAGTCGCGAGTGGTCGAGAGGGATCCTGGCTGGTTGCATGAACTCTGTGTTGTATGCTCGTGGAGTGCAGCGACGGGAAAACAACGAGTGTTCTCGTTAAATAGTTATACTCGATTGCAGAACGTGTGCCAGTGACGATGTAAATTTTTATATATGACTGTTACTATGCTCGGAGGCTTTTGGTCCATTTTCGTCAAGCAAAAGTCACGTTCAATCGACCCTCGCAAAGTGGAACTATTTTTAATCGAGATATTACATTTTTTGGATTCAAAAATACTACAAAACTGTGGGACGAACTAAAAAAAAAAAGTTGAGTAGTAAAAAATGCTGATCTTGTATTGATTCACGACAGGAAAAATTTTAATATATTCTTCAAGTGGTGAACATTCTCGCCCCTATAAAACATTATTCGTTACCGAGTTCGTCGAATTAAGGGGGGAAATAGTAACCCTATTTCTCAATGATTTTCATGCATTTTTTTATAGTATAAAAAATGAATATAATTTATTAAAACTTTGAGAATATTTTATACATATCATTAAGTATATACTATAAAAATTTTATACATATATTTAAGTATATACTATAAAATGTTAGCGACCCCATATTGCTTGTTTTTCTTGGTACTATTTTTTCAAACGCGGTTTCTGAAAACGACTTTTTTTGAACCTGCGTACACGCTAGTTTGAAAAGTTTTCAACCAATCGTTTTGAAAATTGGCAGTTACTTTCTTCATAGGATTGCGCTCTATATGAACCTAAAATCGGAATATTATCATTATTTAAAATAATTTTTTTTTGCAAATAAAGTTGTAAAAAATGGCAAAAAATCATGCTTTTTTGTTTTGACCCCTGTGAAAAATTCAATTTTCTATTTTTTTGATAGCATTTAGGTTCATATAGAAGAGAGACATATAATAAAAGTAAATTCCAACCTCGTTTGATTTCAGATAAAAATTGCGGCTTCCAGAATGTACGCAAAATGCTGAGTCTGATTGTGACCTGCAATATGGGGTCGCTAATATTTTATAGTGTATACTTAAATATATGTAGAAAATATTCTCAAAGTTTCAATAATTTATATTTATTTTTTATACTATAAAAAAATTCATGAAAATCATTGAGAAAACGCTGTCCTAACTCTATTTCCCCCCTTAATTACTCGGCAATTGGTTAAAAAATCATGAAAGACTTTCAATACACTTTTTTTTGGCATCTATTTTTCGTCCTATCGCTCCCTTAATAGAGAATTCTCGCCTCCAATAATTCACCGTTAAATGTTCTCCCTTTCTCTCGCTCTTTCATTCCTATCTGAAATTGCGGCGAGCTCGCGTTCACAAACGAACGACGCGTCAAGCTTTTATCTTTTCCGCAGATTGCACCTAAATTTAGAGTCCCACTATATATACCGACGATTTTGTGTGTGTGTGTATGTGTGCGAGCGGGAGTGTGTGTGTACGTTTTGTGGCCCTGTGAGTCAGCCACTCGTACTTTATACTTTCTCATCGTCTCTCTTTCTCTCTGGAAGCTCCACACGCCGATTTAGCTCACTCGCTTTGGATTAAAGGTCACAACCACGCCGAGATTGGCATAGTATGCGTTTCTACCCCCAAAGCCCATTTCTCTTTTACCGTGGGAAAGCACGGAAAACGGTTCTGAGAAATTTAAATGGCCGAGTACATGAAAAAAAAAAATGATATACGTACAAAGAATATAATGGGAAAATTGTCAGTTTAGCGATAGGAGGAATAGGTGAAACGTCGACTAGAGGGTTGACGTTCAACCGAGAGAACAATAAAGCCATCACAGGGCGGCTGACTCCAACTCGTTTCGCGGCATTTCAAGTCTGAATTTTTTTTGTGTCGCGATTTTCCATTAGCTGTACCGAAAAATTGGCGAGAATACCAAAATTTAATTGTCACAATTGCATAGGGGAATATTTATAATTATTCACCTCATTTATTTTGCGGAATTTTGAACCCCTCCGATCGTGAAATCTCCCCCCTTCACCAGTGCTCTCATATCGCTCGAGTGAATTTCCACAACTGCCGGGGAAATTATACGTCTCGTGAATCCGTTCCATCTCTTTTGTCGTTTATTTTTTTATTTTTTCAATTCCTTTTTATATATTTTTTCCCTCATCGACCTACCATCTCGGCCTTTCCAACCCGACGTCGGTGTAATTAAGTGTGCTAATTGGAGCATTGGTAAAACTATATAAGAAAATGACGGAGCGTGATAGGGAAGAAAGGCTGAGAGAGAGAGAGAGAGAGAGGTATGTCGTTTCTGCGATGAGCGCAATTACTTTTTCACCGCCGGAACTCTCCTCGAGAGCCAGTTGCAGTGGTGCAAAGAAGCTTGAAGAAAAAAAAAAAAAAACCTTATCTCTCGCCGATCTTCTCTCTCAATCTTCTTCTTCTTCTTCTTCCTACTTATCCCGTGTCCCTTTTTTTCCCCTCTCGTTCTTCATCATCCTCCATTTTCTTTTTGCGCCCCTCTTCGCTTTTTTCCTCCCTCGTGCCCGGACAGGACGAGACACCTCGAGTTCCCTCTTCATCGTTGCCTCATTGACTATCTTCTTCTAAACTTCACCAAAAACCCCTTCATTTTCCTTGATTTTCAACGCGTTCAACAGTCGACCTATCTCGAACGCGTTCTGTGGGTGTCACGAGCAAAGACTCTCTGGGTATTTCTCGGGCGGAAAACCGACGGAATTAAGGGTGAACACCACTGTGACCCCCTGTTTTTTTTCACATTTTTCAAGAATTTTTTTTTGTGGGAAAAAAAAGAGATATTCGAAAAATTTTATTGGGTTTTGTTCCCTGTTTATTAATGTATCAAAAAACCTTTTTATCACATTTTTCACGCCGCATGGTGGCGCTGAGAAGCTCTCGCGTCAGGTGCTGTCATCTCCGCGGCACGCAGCAGAACTCTCTTCAACGTCGATCTGAAAAAAAATACCGAGTATTTTCGTTAATAATATGATATTTTGAAGAGAAGTACATAGGGATTTCGAAAAATATTGTTTAAAAAAAAATAGGCACGCCTTTGAAATTAACTTTAATTTCAAAGGCGTGCCTATTTTTTTTTAAACAATATTTTTCGAAATCCCTATGTACTTCTCTTCAAAATATCATATTATTAACGAAAATACTCGGTATTTTTTTTCAGATCGACGTTGAAGAGAGTTCTGCTGCGTGCCGCGGAGATGACAGCACCTGACGCGAGAGCTTCCCAGCGCCACCATGCGGCGTGAAAAATGTGAAAAAAAGGTTTTTTGATACATTAATAAACAGGGAACAAAACCCAATAAAATTTTTCGAATATCTCTTTTTTTTCCCACAAAAAAAAATTCTTGAAAAATGTGAAAAAAACAGGGGGTCACAGTGGTGTTCACCCTTAAGGAGAACAGTGCTCGAAACTGATCCACCGAGAATGACCTATATAAAGAGAGATGAAGAGAGAGGGTGAGAATAACGACGCTCCTCATACTCTCCGGCAAATAGTTTGAGTTCACTCTTACTCCTAAACTTGATGACATCGCCCACGACTCGACCTAATTACGAATCACATCGAGAAGAGGGAACAATAAATACTATATCTATGTTCGTAAATATATACGCCATTGTGTATTCCGGGAAACCGCGGTAACTGTCGAACTTTACAGCTGAGTGAACGAACTCGACTGTGCACGACGAAACACACTGGGATGTGTTCTTTCAACAACGACAGAGACTCTAGAAATCGAGAGGTGTATCAAACTACCCCCTCAATCGTTAAGTTTCTCTCGTGACGTTTGTCGCTTTCACGAATATATACAGCACGATCACAATTTAATTAACCGTTTCAGGACCTTCGGTCGATTTAACGAGCAGCAATTTCGTCGCACTATAGTGCGACTTCTCTATAGTCAGGCAGTTTTAATGATTCGGGAGTCTGTGGCTGTTGCAACTTTTTTTTTTCGTGTAGTTAAGGGTTTTTTCTTTGTGTATGTGTACCGAGGAGGTGATCAATTGATCATTACAGGCGAGAAGTGAACATGGAAATGTGAAAAGTTCTTCCCTTATTTAGGGGATTTTACCCAACGTGTCGTATCGTAAATGATAATACTTGGATTCTGGATTTTTGATCGCCGGGATCTTGGTCTCCCATTCGTCCGAAAATCGGGTTATAATTACAGTTCAATATCTCAATATAACATCCCACCCCACAGCCTTATTTACAGAAGGGTTGCTGAAAGAATGCGAGTGGTTCATTAAGGGCTCACATACCGTCTGCGCACGCTTAAAACCGAGTAAATTTTAAATATTATTATAACGGTTATATGGTAAGAGGAAAATTAAATTGTTGATCTCACAGTTTTTATTAACTTTTCAACTATAAGAAAAACAATTCTTTTAAGGGGGGAAATAGGGTTAGATGGTTCAAAAAATCGATTTTTTTTTATTTCATAAATTGTTAGTAAAACTATTGAAAAATATGTTCCCAAAATTTTTAATGAAAATTCCGACTCGTTCTATTGTTATAATCCATTAAGGGGGGAAATAGGGTTAGGACAGCGTTTTCTCAATGATTTTCATGAATTTTTTTATATTATAAAAAATGAATATAATTTATTGAACCTTTGAGAATATTTTATACATATATTTAAGTATATGCTATAAAATTTTTGAAGAATTTCCTTGAAAAGCACCGCAGATATTAGCGACCCCATATTGCAGGTCACAATCAGACTCAGCATTTTGCTATTTTCCAAACGCGTTTTTCTGAAACCGACTTTTTTTTAACTTGCGTACACGCTAGTTTGAAAAGTTTTGAACCAATCGTTTTGGCAGTAACTTTCTTCATAGTATTGCTCTATATGAACCTAAAATCGGCATATCATCATTATTCAAAATAATTTTTTTTTTGCAAATAAAGTTGTAAAAAATGGCAAAAAATCATGCTTTTTTGTTTTGACCCCTGTAAAAAATTGAATTTTCTATTTTTTTGATAGCATTTAGGTTCATGTAGAAGAGAGACATATAATAAAAGTAAATTCCAACCTCGTTTGATTTCAGATGAAAATTGCGGCTTCCAGAATGTTCGCAAAATGCTGAGTCTGATTGTGACCTGCAATATGGGGTCGCTAATATCTGCGGTGTTTTTCAAAGAAATTCTTCAAAAATTTTATAGTATATACTTAAATATATGTATAAAATATTCTCAAAGTTTCAATAAATTATAGTCATTTTTTATACTATAAAAAAATTCATAGAAATCATTGAGAAAACGCTGTCCTAACCGTATTTCCCCCCTTAATTGAAAAAAAAAATTAACATTATTTTTTACGGGTATAAATGAATTCCTGATGAAAACCATGGCGCGTCCTTGTCGACATCATAACTTCACCGAAAATTATCCAATCTGCAAAAATGAAAAAGAATCTAGTAAAATAATGTAGTAGTAATAGTCTGACGGAGGGGACTTTTTTTTCTCACAAATAACGAAATTACAGTATTTTAAACGTTAGTATGCAACTTAAAAAAAAAAACTTAGTGTTGAATAATTTATAAAAAAATTGTCCAACCATCAAGTTAAAAAATTCTCTCGTCAGACTATAGAGAAAATAATTATGAAGATTGAAAAAAAAAAACAAAAAGTTAAAAAAATATAAAAAATTCACTGAGTTATCGTGCTGACACTGTCTAAAAACATAGTTTCGAGAAAAAACGCGTTTAAAGTTTCTGATAGGTACAACGTGAACTTACGGCTAATCTCTCATTATTGCTATAACTTTTTAACGGAGTGGAATTTTCTGAAAAGTTTTTTTCCTGAAAAATTCTTAAAAGTATAAGGAATAAAAATCTGTAACAAAAAACTGATTTTTCGAAAATTTCAGGGGTATGTGAGCTTAATGCAACCGGTCCATTAATTCAGTTGCTCTCCTCATAACATTTAAATTAATATAATGTACTTTTGAAACATTATTTCACTTCATAATGGAAATTCTGGTGACCTGATGGGTTTCGCGAATATACTGATTACATAATGTAAAAATCTCTTCAAACGACGGGCTAGGTCATAGATTATGTTTAACGTATATGTGGACGGGTTGCGCTCTACGATCAATTGCCCCGGGCCGATTTAATCTCACAGAGTGTACGAAAAAGTTCGGCATTGGAAAAATGCGGAATAAGCATCAGTAGTCGACGGCTGGGAATAGCGAGGATAACGAACGTGTTCCACGATCATTTTTCCTCGTGAGTTTGTTGCAACTTTCATCGCACGCTGCTCGACTATATACTTTTCACGTACAAATGCATTTCACCTTCCTAACATAATTCACATTGGTACTTATTATTATTACTATTATTATTACATATTATGTATGTATTATGGGGTTATCTTGCGCGTGTGTGTGCGTAGACAAGGATTACTCGTCATTTGGAAAAGCAGTCGTGTTTTAAGACTTTTGGCCCTGGGTTTTTCCCTCCTTTTCTTATTCCTCGCAGACGATAAATAATTCATCCACTTTAAAATCGTTGAAGCTTTTTGTGGTCTCTATGTGTGTGTTATGGCCGAGTCAGCGAGAAAAAAATGTTGGAATTGGTGGGAACAAGAGGATGAAGCTTTTCGACGATCGCATTTATTGCTCATAGTGCCGAGACAGCGCGCAGATCAAGAATAAAGGGCTCCGAACACTCTTACAGATTTTTTTTTCCCCTTCCATAAAGCACGTAGTAAGAAAATGAAAATTGAAGATTATATGGATGAATCTTGCTTCTTTTCAAATTTTTGGACAAGTTTGTGATATCTTAATGTTGATGCTGCTCACATGCGCTACACAGTAAACAAGGACTTGAGGAGTCATACGCAGTCAGGAGACCGAAAAAGGCGTTTTTTCAAGAATTTTTCCTAGAAAGACATTTTAATTTATTAACGTAAAAATTTTTATACGTATTGTGGTAACTATCAAATTTATTTTCATCTTTTTTATTTGTAAAAATAATGTTTTTGAAAGCTGCCATAGCCGATCTCCGGGAGCTCCTCTAAAAAAAGGTGTCTGGCGGTGAGCACGATATCTCCGGTTTGAATTGTCCAAAATAAAAAAATCAAAAAGATTCCATTAGTGGATAGATAAATCTAGGTATTGATCGAAGGAATAGTTGAAATTTCGATTTTTGACAAAATGGCGGCTCCAAATAGAAAAAATTCCAATTTTCGTCCAAAATTTTTTCGTTGAATTGTTTAAAAAGAATAGAAATAACTGTCGGAAATCTTATTCCTTCGATCAATACCTGAAGAATATATCTGAGAAGGTTGTGTTAAAATTGCTGACCGATCGGTCGAGCCGTTTTTGAGAAATCGTGCTCACCGACTTTGAAAACACCGTTTTGAGAAAAAACGCGTTGAAAGTTTAGGCCGCCTACTTTGTAACGCTCCGAGCGTCCTTACAAATATGCATGTATCTCCAAGAATATTTTCCGGATCGATTTGTAACTTTCAGAAAATATACTCAAATATATGTACGAGGGGGGACCCAAAAAAAAGGGAAATTGCGCTGCGGCGGGTGGGAGAGTGGGGGAACCCATTGCTCGACCAGGTGTCCGTTGGGGACACGTCTAATGAGTTAGTGTGCGAAATTCTGTCGCCGTGAGTGCATCGGTTCGCCCGTGGGAATTTTTGTAGTGAAACAACTTTTTCCATTTCGGCGAAAACGTGATGGCCGATTGTCGAGAGCAACGCGCGGCTGTGAAATTTTGTTCCCTGTTGGGGAAATCGGCCGTGGAAACTACTGTAATGCTTAAGACTGCTTATGGAGATGCTGCCCTAAGTAAAACCAGAGTCTACGAGTGGTTTTCACGTTTTAAAAATGGAGAAAACGTCAGTTGAAGACCAACCCCGTTCAGGACGCCCCTCAACGTCAAGAAGTGACGAAAACGTCGTCAAAATCAATGCTCTCATTCATGAAGACCGTCGCCGAACCTCATCAACTCTGTGAGATGTCCGGGATATCATGGAGTTCAATTCAGAGGATTTTATCCAAAGATTTGCAGATGAGCCGAGTTGCAGCCAAATTTGTCGCCTTCTCACAGACGAGCAAAGAGAGTGTCGAAAAGTTCAAAACGTGTCAGGCACGTTTTGAACTTCCAAATCAGCTCGAAGAGGACCCTGAACTTTTTTCCAAGGTGATTACTGGTGATGAATCGTGGTGCTATGGATACGACCCCGAAACAAAGCAGCAATCAAGCGTTTTGCCCCTGTGGAGGAGGTAAAACAAAAATCGCTGGAAGGCCTAAAGACCATCCCGATAAGTGAATTTAAAAAATGTTTTGAAGATTGGAGGGATCGTTTGCAGAGGTGCGTTGTGACCAAAGGAGAATACTTTGAAGGTGATCAAAATTTGGTGTAAAAATATTAAAAAGTAAAGAAATTATGACGAAATTCCCGTTTTTTTGAGTCACCCCTCGTACATTCCGAAAATTGAAATTTCCGATTTTTTCGAAATTTCCAACTACGTATAATCCCTTAAGTATACAATATGTATGTCGAATAATAAACTGCAGTGCAATATATACACAGGTCCTATATGACCGTAATTTATTCAAGGCACGAACAGGGGAGTTTCGAGCTTTATCCTCTCTTTTATTTTATTTTATTTTATTTTTCGAAATTATTATGAAGCACAAGTGTCTGAGCAAACACGATTCATCGTCGAACGTTGTTTCCACAATTTCTCGGTGCTTCCGGAGCGAAATTACTCTCGCCAGGAGCTTCGTACGGTTTTTCATCATACGCGAGAGCTATTTATTTTTCGTCGAATAGCACGGAAATTACCAATGCCATAACATTGTGCTCTCGCGGTTATATCAGTTTTTTTTTTCCCTCACGGAAGTTCCGTACATCGCGTCCGGTCGAGCGATCGTCGAAATATCATCTCACCCCAGTCTCATAAATCTAGTGGATTTAACGTTGAAAAGTTCCGACTTCCGATTTCCGGTAACTGATAAAAATAGACGGAAGCCTCAGAATTTAAACGAGTAAAGACTAAAGACAAAAGTATAATTAAAAAATCGAAAAGAAAAAGCGCGCAAATTAAAATTGTACCATTCGCGTGAGATCTCTTCGAATAAATCGAGACTCACTTCAATAATTTTATTTCTATTTAAATCGAAATAATCAATATTTTCATGTTTCCGGTTGATACAGAAATTAATAGCTTGATAAAACCGCGGTACTTTTGCAGTAGCAACTAGTTGTCGGGTAGTTCGTCGTTCGGCCAACTTTGTGCAGCACAAGAAGCTGAAAATGTGAAACAAAAAAATTCCTCTTAATTATAAATATCATAGTAAAGTTCCGAGTTTCTCTTCTGTTATATCGAAGAAGTTTGATCCACGGCATCGAGGACTTTCGGGCATAAATGCCTCTCTATCTCGAGCAAACTTTGCGGCTACACTTTTTTTCGAGATAAACCAGCGAAACGTTAATTACGAAGCGTGTAGTAGCAGCGCACCTGTGTACTACAGAGTCTCGTAATTACGGAGATCGGATAAAACGCGTATAAGGGAAGCATCCTTACGACCAACGTTTTGACGACAGAAAGAATACGGTCCCCTCTTATACATATAGAAAGTATCTAGACCCAAGAGAAAGGGAGAGAGAGAGAGAGAGAGAGAAAACGAGCTGGAAAGAGGCTAAGTTCGAATGAAGAACGAAAAAGAAAAACATTGTAATAAAAGAAAAATCAAGAGTTTAGAATGAACTCGGGGCTCCCCTTCATCGGGAGTACAGGAAAGTCTTCGAATCTCGGATCCTTTCGATATTTCGAAACTTTTCCTCTTTCCATTGCTCCTTCATACCCAACCTCTGCTAACATTTCTCTTTCTATTTTTCTTCCGTTCTATACAAACCGCGAAACACACACGTACACATGTACAAACACATATGTATTATATATAATGCACTATGCGATCGAGGACTCGAAGGATGCTTCAGGATAAAAGTTTGACCCTCCCTGAGAGCTCATCGTGTTTCCGGTTCCGCGTGAGTATATTTTTCTTTCAGACAGCACGGTAATTGCGTCCAGTTTTTACTTTACATTGCTTCTCGTGAATTTAATTAACAATTCAATATGTTTTGACAATCGACCGCGAGTAGCGAGAGTACAGACAAGTAGCGAGATAATGAGAGAATTTTGTTAGCCTACCAAATGACAGAATAAAAAGAGGTGCGGGACAATAAACGTTGTTTCTCGTCAACAACGTCACAACTAACAAACTATTCGTATGCCCAATCACATCCTTCGCGTATCTGCCTTGAATTTAAATAACTTTCCCAACTAAATAATTCTATGAACCGAAATATGATAAGCCTGTGTGAAATGAAAATATTATACTGGAAAATATGCGAGTTTAGAATGAAATTCACGGGGGCAGAGTTTGAGTATTTATCGTGTATATTTTTGTCCAAGCGCGCGGAGATGGTTCTAGAAGCGTTCATCAAGAATTTTCTTCACGTACGTGACGAGGATTTAGCGAAATAAATGAAATTATTACGGGGCTCCGCGTTCGCACGCAGCATCCCACGGCTTCGCCGATATCTATATACGTATATACTAACAGGGCTTATTCGCTCCGATGCGCTAGAGTTGCCAAGGTTTGATGTTGGCTTCCCTCTGCTCAGAGAAACGAAGGCTCCTCTGATCCGACTTCTGGCTTTTGCTCTATATGCATCTTGCTCCCATCCAACCCTTCTGTATAGCCATGTGATGATCTCTCCGTCACATTTTTTTTTATTTTTCCTTCCTATACATTCATCCTTCCGCTCTCGCTTAATTCGCCTATGAACCCAAGTCACGTATAGCCACGTGGGAAAGTTGGGCGAAAAAAAAAAACAGAGAAGAAAAAGCCCGGGAAAAAATTCACACTAAGGAGGTTTTCGCACGAGTGATTAAATTTTTCATTGGCAAAACTTTCCGGCTAAAGTTACAACGGCCAGAGGAAGGGAAAGTAGTATTGGGAAAAGTTGCGCGAAACACAGCGCGTTCGGTATTAAAGCTTGTGTGTGTCTGATCGGCTACATCATTTTTCTACTGCTCCATTGATTGTTGTGAACGATTTTTTTTTTATGATTCCCTTCAATCTTGCGGAATTCATTATTAACGTTCAACATTACGCTTGTCGTTACTTCATTGTGCCAAAGTTATTGGGGTGATTCAACAAATATTTTTTGTCTTGGGTTTTGGTTAGACTTGAAATTAGTTGCGTGTCCGTTGTATCTTGTCAGATGTAGACATTTTTGGATAATGCTACATTTGTACCTGAATATATGGTATTTTTCAAGGAAGATTCTGTACAAAATCATTTATAATATTGTTTCATTAGCAATTTTCGTTATTTCATTCTTGGTCGCATAGAAAATGTGGGGTCTAGTGTGACATTTACCGATGCACCACCTTAACCCCTCGAGTTAATGCTCAGAGAAGCCTTTTACCTGGATAAGCCTAAAATTTACGAAGCTTTTATGGAATAAATATGTGATATCGTAGATCCCAAATACATCGTCGCTGCTTTCCATCCATCTGAATATTTTATCACGTTGCTTTTTTCATATTTTACTTAAGGGCTTACATACCCCAGAAATTTTCAAAAAATCGATTTTTTTACAGATTTTTATTCGTTATACTTCTGAGAATTTTTCAAAAAAACAACTTCTAAGAAAATTTCATTCCGTTACAATGTTATAGCAATAAATGTGACTGGACATCGGGTTGGGACGGCTACCTGGCTATCTTTAAGGTAGTAGTCTGGTAACTTAAGCCGATTTTCATGTCTTTTTTGGAGGGCGTTTGTTTGTAGGAAAATAAAAATGAATCGTTTTGGATATTTAGGATGTTTTTATTTATATATTAAAGATACAAAAAAAATTTTTTCGAAAAAATTCAATAGTTTATTATTATTATTATTATTGATCGAAGTTGGCACCGCGAAAAAAAAAGCGCGTGGGTGGCCTCGGTGATTTTGGCTCTTGATGTTATCTGAAATCAAAAATTCTTGATAGTTCTTAATTTATAGAAATGTCATTCTGGTCGGAACTACTGAAGTTAAATTTCATGGATTAATAACAAAATAGCGGACTTTGGAAAAAAAAGTCCTTTTATTTTGCCCGCCATTTTGTTATTTATCCATGAAATTTAACTTCAGTAGTTCCGACCAGAATGACATGTCTATAGATTAAGAATTATCAAGAATTTTTGATTTCAGATAACATCAAGTGCCAAAATCACCGGGGCCACCCACGCGCTTTTTTTTCGCGGTGCCAACTTCGATCAATAATAATAATAATGATAAACTATTAAATTTTTTCAACCAAATTTTTTTCTGTATCTTCAATATGTAAATAAAAACATCCTAAATATCCAAAACGATTCAATTTTATTTTCCTACAGAAAAACGGTCTCCAAAAAAGACATGAAAATCGGCTAAAGTTACCAGACTACTACATTAAACGCGTTTTTCTCGAAACTATGTTTTCAGAGAGTATCAGCACGATAATTTCATCAATTTTTGATGTTTTTTAACTTTAGTTTTTTTTTTAATCTTGATAATTATTTTCTTCATTAGTCTGACGAGAGATTTTTTCAATTTTTTCGTTCGACAATTTTTTATAAATTATTGAACACTAATTTTTTTTTAAATTGCATACTAAAGTTTGAAATACTGTAATTTCATAATAAAAAAAAAAAAATCCCTTCCGCCAGACTATTACTACTACATTATTTTACTAGATTCTTTTTTATTTTTGCAGATTGGATAATTTTTGGTGAAGTTATGATGTCGGCAAGGAGGTGCCATGGTTTTCATCAGTATTCCATTTTTACTCGTAAAAAATAATTTTAATATTTTTTTTTAAATGTAAAAAATTTTTTTTCTATAGCTGAAAAGTTAGTAAACAATGTGAAATCAACAATTTAACTTTTTTGTTCGTCATATAACCTTTATAATAATTTCAAATTTACTCGGTTTTTCCGCACTCGCTTCGCGTTTGCTCCGCGGAGTATGATTTAGAGATTCTCTCGCTCTGGCTCATTATTTTTCCTCCATATTCCGCAAAGTGCACTCTCAAATTGTCAATGAGCGAGCTGTGGTTACATGCGT
Source organism: Oxytorus armatus (assembly GCA_958009045.1). Classification (NCBI taxonomy): domain Eukaryota; kingdom Metazoa; phylum Arthropoda; class Insecta; order Hymenoptera; family Ichneumonidae; genus Oxytorus; species Oxytorus armatus. Next base: position 15,661,272 of record OY253752.1, read on the forward strand.
CGTTTCAGACTTCTACTCTCGGTCCGATGACTGGCTCCATAATTCTTCGTGAATCTTTTATTTATTCATTCGTCGTATATGTCACTGCACTAATATTTTCCTTAAATACAATGTATGTACACGGCTACATGGGTTTTGATATTACAACGCTGGATGGTGTTCTCTCTCCGTGAGCATAATTATCGTTGAACAAACAAACTCGAGAGTGTCGAGGTTGGAGTAGGTGCGCACCGGAAGGCTGGATATATAGTTGGGGGATGCTCGGTTGAGAGAAAGAGGACGGTAGAGAGGGCTTTCGTTACGAAAATTTATACTCTATGTTATGGTACACGTATTCTCTGTTTATCCAAGAACAAAGTTTCAGATGTATTCATTCCCAGATCTTTATGAGGGCCTCTCACATTTTTATTCATGCCCCTCTCTTGATCGTTGTCCCGAGGGGGAGAGTCGGACTTGCGGAGTGAGAATGGAGAACTTCAACACGACGTAAAACATCCAATTAAGCGTGAAACAACTTGTCAGTTAATTGCACCAATAAAGAGAGAGAGAGAGAGAGAGAGAGAGAGAGAGAGAAGGAAGGAGAATAAAGCGATTCTTTTGACGTTGAATTCATCTGACTCGTCTGTTCTCAACCCCCCTTAGATTTTTTTCCATTCGTTTTACCACGTCCTTATTTCGCTAACTCGTTCTTTCTCTCTTCTTCCCGATGTCTCATTTTCTCCTCGAGAACGTTTTGTTCTCCGGCAATGAGTTCCCGACTCTTAATTAATTACACGACCATATTCCGTGAATATATCAACGCACTCGCCTCGAGTGAATTCATCATATGTTAAAGTATCAAGACAAAATACGAAACGGAAAAATGACGATGAGGATAACGAGGAGGACATTTCTGCATAAAAATAAAAACACAACTCGTAAATTAATGTTTCCGACACTTCAATTATTTTTGCCCTTATCATTTGTTTGAAACTTTATACCGAGCTAACATTTAAAAAAAAGCATGCATTATTCGTAATGAGAATGACAATAAATCAGAATGTATTGTGTATGTAACAAACCCTTACGTATGATTTATTGACTCTTCTAAATTTTATACTTATGAGCAATATATTCGAAAATATGAATTTTGGAAAATACGACAAATGGTATTTGAAAATTCCCACGTTAAAATCAAAATACGAGGTGTGTAAATTAAGTAATGAGACTGATTTTTTTCATTTTTTTTATTCAAATAGAATTACAATTTTATATTGTCACCCTCAAAATAACTTGCTTCCGAAGCCACACAGCGCTGGAGACGGTTCTTCCAATCCTCATAGCAGTGCTGGAACTCCGATACTGGAATAGCCATCAGCTGGTCGGTTACAGCCGTTTGAATGTTTTCGAGTATCCCAAAATGAGTTCCCTTGAGGTGATTTTTCAATCTCGGGAAGAGAAAAAAGTCACAAGGACTCAAGTCAGACGAACAAGGAGGCTGAGGAGCCACAGAAATGTTTTTACTGGCCCAAAAACTCGTTTATTGAAATTGCTGTGTGACAAGGAGCATTATCGTGATGCAACACCCAGTTGTTCTTGATGTTCGGTCTCACACGAATGACCCTTTTTCGAAGTTTTTCAAGAACCTCCCGGTAAAAGTGTTGATTGACCGTTTGGCCTTGAGGTACAAACTCTTTGTGGACGATTCCGTGGGTATCGAAAAAACAAATCAGCATGCATTTGATCTTCGACTTGCTCATTTTTGTTTTTTTGGGCCTTGGAGAGGTTGAAGTGTGCCACTCCATGCTCTGGCGCTTGTTTTTTTGGTCGTACTCAAACACCCAAGACTCGTCACCTGTAATGACACGTTCCAGAAAATGGGGGTCATTTTCAATCGAATCCAAAAAGTCAAGGCACCTTTCCCTCCTGATGTCCTTTTGCTCTTGCGAAAGGTTTGTTGGAACCATTTTTGCGCAGATTTTTCTCATCCTCAATTCATTGGTCAAAATCTCATGAACGGTGGTGTGAATCAAATTCAACTCTTCCCCGATCATTCTGACCGTCAACCGACGATCTGAACGCACAAGATCCCGGATTCTGTCGACATTTTCATCGGTTCTCGAAGATGAAGGCCTTCCGCTTCGTGGTTCATCTTCAATCGACTCTCTTCCTTCTGAAAATGCCTTAAACCACCGAAAAACCTGAGCTCTTGACAAAACACTGTCTCCGTAGGCCTGCTGAAGTTTAGCAAGAGTTTCCGTTGCACTGTGCCCAAGTCTGAAGCAAAACCTGATAGCACAACGTTGCTCGAAATTGATGTCACTCATTTTTAGAACACAATAGAAAAAACTATTTGACAAAAAAAATCGCTACGGACAACCAAATGACTCGAGCGATTTCAAACCCGTACTGAAGGCGTATCACAAGTTCCCCTGTCGCCCGTCCAAGCCCAGCGCCTCAAGTGTTACCAGATCGAACGCTACGTTGCCAGTCTCATTATTTAATTTACACACCCCGTAAGACATGGAAATGTCTTATTGCAATACAAGACATTTTGTATTGAATCAAAACTTACAGAAATAAATTTTGATTTAAGACAAAATGTCTTGACATTGAAGTGCCGAAATATTTTTCAACGTTTTACGTATGATTCATTAACTCCTCTAAATGTTATACTTATGACCAATATATTCCAAAATATGAATTTTGGAAAATACGACAAATAGTGTTTTAAAATCTCCACATCAAAAATCTACCAATAAGATATTTGACTATAAGTGTTGATTTAATAAAAAAATGTCTTGTGATTTTGAAATGCTGAAATATTTTTCTTCGTATCTTTGTTACAATATTTTTCCCCCAAGTTTGCGGATGACCAAGCCCTCGGCTAATCGCAATTGTGCATGAAGCATTATCAATAGAAAATTCTTCGACCGTTCAACTAAGAATACAATTCATATTACGAAATTCCTCTTAACCAAGAATTCACTGGCGCGTTTCATCCCCCCCAGTAAGAACGCCTCGGGCGATAAGACCGATCGTTCGTTTTTCTTTTCTTTTTTTTTATCATCCCTCCAAGCGGCCAATCATCGTACTTCCAGACCCTCGAGGTTTCAGATTTTTCGTCTCTACCAAAAAGTAGTCATATCGCCTTCTCGTGGTGTATCCAATTTACGGGTAGTGGCGCGTCGCCGTTGTGACAAGGTCGCGTCGGGGGTGTACTTGGTAGATAGGAGGGCAAGGGTTGATAGGCCGCACGTAGGAGTCAGCAGCATCAGTTTATATATAAAAGATGTATATATACGTAATATAAGAGTTCAGAAGCGCGCGTGAAGTTTGACTCGTGTGCCTCGTGCGAGCTTGGGGTTTACATATATATTTATATATAAATATATATATATATATACAGAATTCGTGTGAAATTTTATCGCGAGCCTGGCACGTTGTCAAGCCTGAGGGATGAAGACGAAGAGGAGCAATAAAAATGTGAGAAAGCGAAGGAGAAAACGAGAGGAAGAGGAAAAAAGGGATGACGAGGAAAAGAGTAAGAAGTTGCCGGAGGTGAGTTCTATATACAGTAGCTATTCGACTGTACCGCGGATACCCTTAGGACATCTATTCTCCTTGTCATGCATCATCTTCTGACATCAACTATATATATATGTGTGAAGCGACGACAATTTTTAGATACCTACTCCACACCAACGACGAAAAGAATTACGGTAGACGAGATGCGAAACTTCAATCTCTCTCTCCTCTCTCATTTCCTCTCCTCGCTGCAGTCAATCTCGTTTGTAACAAAAGTAGTGATTGTACGTATACATACAATCACTACTTCGATATAAAAAGTCCACGACTTTTTTACGTGCAGCAACGTTGATGACGACAGCAAGAAAGAAAGAAAAAACACACAGAGAAAGTTTCGTTAGTATTCAAAAGGAAAATCCCTTTATTGTATATCTGAAACGAAAGGAAAAAAAATCTACGTCGTATATACACCTTTTTCCTCGGAACTTTGGAACGAAAGCTCGTCGCTAATTGAAAGGCAAAGTACAAAAGCCCCCGGAAGTGACATTCAATCAACGTGAAAATTCTTGAAATATTTTACAACGACACGAACGAGACGAAGCAACGAAATACGAGATAATTATACATTTTATATTTTGTTAGAGACAACAAAATGGTTTTTCTTATTTGTTAAATATATGGAATACATGATAGGATATGAGAATTTCAGGAATGCTGAAATTTCACGCGGCGAATGTTTTACGGGATAGCCAGCAAGAGAGCAACAACATTGATATTCGTTCGTGCAAGAATGAAGAATCGACTTTCATTTCCTGTTCTCAGGAGGAAGTATATACAATAGCCATTTCTCCGTTATATGCAGTTTATTCGCCCATCCACTCTATTATACAGTGTGGACTGGCTACAGCATTATACGCGAAGCTTATACCTCTCGTACACGATGTATATATCCGGCGTCTTTTCAAAGTGGTAAATGGGGATGAGGGAGGGTAAGGAACTCGTGTTTCGTCTCGGTGAGGCGAACTTCGACGTTGTCAAAGTTTCGACTCATAGTGAGATTATATATAGTGCACGTGAATCTAAAGCTTCTCTCGCTGTCGGATCGAATAATCCGTTACTAATGCATAATACCCAGATGCAAAGTGGCAGCGTTGCGCCTCCAATCGATATTCGATATCGGCAATCATTCGATTGACGGCGCGAAATGAGAGACAGCTTTAGAAATACGCTGCTCGCAGTTTCGTGAATATTTCTCAATCCCTCATCTCCAATCTCTATAACTGTGTGTGTATGTGTGTGTGTGCCTGTAATATCGAGTCTATCCGTCTTCGTTCCATAATTAGAATAATATAACCAAGGGTTCCGATTGTTCTGATCGGTTCTCTGATCGAGACGACTCATTACTCTTTCATCGAAGTGATCGGGGACCGGGAATATTGAACTTTCCTCTCCTTCTCGGTTCTTCTGCTTCGCTGAAAATTACTGCCTAATTAATTTAAGCTTATCGCGAAATTATTCGGGCTGGAGGTAGATTTGACGTTTATCCGGAAAAGAGGAGGAATAAAAGAAGAACCGAGCGGCGAGGTGGATAAAAGAGGAATGGAGAATAATCGAACGAAGAGCGAGGCTGCGTTAAATTAATCTCTGTATGCGGCATTATGGGCTATTTAAATGTGTGTTATATTTGAAAAATCGTTTTTACAAACTTTTGCCGATTAATCGACAGGCAATCAGCGCTGAAAAATTATTATAACGATTTATAATATCAAATGGTTACACAGATTTTTGTTAATTTCTGAATATCTACGTTTAGGTTATTCAGGACGTTTATTTTTTCTAATTATTTAAATTTACTATAACTAAATTATGTTCAATAACTATTTTGATAGATAAATTTTATCAAGAGGCCAGCGTCACGACGCAAGTAATTAAAAGAAAAAAAAGCTTTAAGGAGGGAAATAGGGTTAGACGGTTCAAAAAATCGATTTTTTTTTATTTCATAAATTGTTAGTAAAAATATTGAAAAATATGTTCCCGAAATTTTAAATGAAAATTCCGACTCGTTCTATTGTTATAAGCCATTAATGTGAGTAGCTCTCCTTCAGGCCCCGAGCGCGCCACGTGTTTCAAACGCGTTTTTCTGAAAACGACTTTTTTTTTACATGGCGTACATGCTAGTTTGAAAAGTTTTCAACCAATCGTTTTGAAAATTGGCAGTTACTTTCTTCATAGCATTGCGCTCTATATGAACCTAAAATCGGAATATTATCATTATTTAAGATAATTTTTTTTTTGCAAATAAAGTTGTAAAAAATGGCGAAAAATCATGCTTTTTTGTTTTGAACCCCCTGTAAAAAATTCAATTTTCTATTTTTTTGATAGCATTTGGGTTCATATAGAAGGGAGACATATAATAAAAGTAAATTCCAACCTCGTTTGATTTCAGATGAAAATTGCGGCTTCCAGAATGTACGCAAAATGCTGAGTCTGATTGTGACCTGCAATATGCGGTCGCTAATATTTTCGGTGTTTTTCAAGAAAATTCTTCAAAAATTTTATAGTATATACTTAAATATATGTATAAAGTATTCTCAAAGTTTCAATAAATTATATTCATTTTTTATACTATAAAAAAATTCATGAAAATCATTGAGAAAACGCTGTCCTAACCCTATTTCCCCCCTTAAACCTCTATATGGGAAATTGACGGGTCGACGAGGGTGTCGAATATTTTTATTTCGTTTTTTTTACAGAACGTGTGCCAATTTTTCGTTTATTCTTTTCTACCCTGCACGAGCTCCGAGCCTCGTGTAGTTTGCGAAACGACGACGCGAAGCCCCGTTGTGAAAAATTAATCTTCTTGAATTTGAAAATGTTTCCTCTTTACGGGTGTTTCTTGCCTGTGGCCACGAGGGTGAGTTTCTAGAAATCACACGACACTCGCGTCAGGGTGTCGTTCTATGTATTTTCTTCAGTGTTTTCATTTCAGGGGGGGGTGGCGAAGAGGCGGGGGAGAATAACGCACAAGGCGAAATTCCCGTCCCAAAAGTCGCCAAGGGTGATATGGGAGAAAGAGACGGTTTGAGACTGTTGCGAGTGAGGAGCTTGAAGCGAGGGTTAAATCCCAGTGCGTGTTTCGAGTTGAGGGAGCTTTGAGAGGCGAGAGACGAGAGAGAGAGAGAAAGAGAAATAAGCATTTATATACAACTCAGAATCGAGAATGAGCATTCATGAGTCTGTTGCGAACAACTCCCTATGCTGCTCAGTTATGCTCGGGCTAATGGTTTACAAACATTGTGTGCGAGCAACCGCGCCTCTCAACGATGTTGTAACGACAGAGGGCACATGAAACGCGTGTCTGTAGCCAAAGGCGTCGAGAGAAGAGGGTACTGCGACGAGAAAGAGGTGCACGAGAAAATGAGTGAATGAGAATGACGGGACAAAGAGCAATTATGAATTCACGGCCCTCTCGAGTATTTTTTTCTTTCTTTCTCTTCTTCTGGCATTCTTTTTCATGGGGCTAATATTTTACTACCGGCTCCACAGTGGTCAGAAAAATTCGTATCTTGAACATATTACGATTCTGTATACAACTTCACGGCAGCAATTATTTAAAAATATAAAACGGTAGTGAAATGAGCTATTTTAATTGATGGCTGTTTAAAACTACTCGTACACTTAAGGGGGCAATAGGGTTAGACGGTTCAAAAAATCGATTTTTTTTAAATTTCACAAATTGTTAGTAAAACTATTGAAAAATGTTCCCAAAATTTTAAATGAAAATTCCGACTCGTTCTATTGTTATAAGCCATTAAGGGGTGAAATTGGCTTAGGACAGCGTTTTCTCAATGATTTTCATGAATTTTTTTATAGTATGAAAAATGAATATAATTTATTGAAACTTTTAGAATATTTTATACATATATTTGAGTATATACTATAAAATTTTTGAAGAATTTCCTTGAAAAACACCGAAAAAATTTATGACTGCCATGACTTTGTTTTTCTTGGTACTATTTTTTCAAACGCGTTTTTCTGAGAACGACTTTTTTTGAACTTGCGTACATACTAGTTTAAAAAGTTTTCAACCAATCGTTTTGAAAATTGGCAGTTACTTTCTTCATAGTATTGTGCTCTATATGAACCTAAAATCGGAATATTATCATTATTTAAAATAATTTTTTTTTGCAAATAAAGTTGTAAAAAATGGCGAAAAATCATGCTTTTTTGTTTTGACCCCTGTCAAAAATTCAATTTTCTATTTTTTTAATAGTATTTAGAAGAGAGACATACAATAGAAGTAAATTCCAACCTCGTTTGATTTCAGATGAAAATTGCGGCTTCCAGAATGTACGCAACATGCTGAGTCTGATTGTGACCTGCAATATGGGGGCGCTAATATTTTCGGTGTTTTTCAAGAAAATTCTTCAAAAATTTTATAGTATATATTTAAATATATGTATAAAATATTCTCAAAGTTTCAATAAATTATATTCATTTTTTATGCTGTAAAAAAATTCATGAAAATCATTGAGAAAACGCTGTCCTAACCCTATTTCCCCCCTTAAATTTCTAGTATTTCTCACGTTTCAAATTTCATCCCCTGTCTGTTATTCGGGCGTCTCGACGATCGTTAAATCAACAAAGGGAATAAATTTGCAACGAATTAATCAAAATTTTATAAATTTCATTCGATTCATTCGAAAGCTTTTTAATGCTCTGCTGTTTCACTCCTTGATATTGATAAATTTCGATTCAAAATGATCTTTAAGGATACTCGTTCGCTTTTTGTGATCACGATTTTGTGATCCAAAACATAACGTTTTTTTTTTCTTATTTTTCTTCTTAAATCAATTGATCTCGAGGTATTCGTCCATCGAAATTGTACTTTCGTGTCGTTTAGGATTGGTATCGAGCACAGAGAGAAATCGATATTTCGATAACCCTAAACTCGAGTGAAAATGTTTTTTTTTGTCCTTTCGCTCTCTCTCTCTCTCTCTCTCTTTCTCTGTGTAGTGCGCGTTAGTGTCATTCAGTTTCCCTTCTCTCTCTCGTGTTCCGCACTACGTAACATGGAAATGAGAGCGCGTTGTACGTGGATTGCGAGGTACCCGGGGAGAACAAGCGTGGCTAAAACCACTTCGTAATGAAATTTTTTTTCTACACTATCCATCGCCATTAGCCGTCGGACATGGAAGAGCGAGCCCCATGTCGTGCTCTATTTTTTATTTTTTTTCCCCTCCACCATTTCCTTTTCACCCTTGCTCTTTCTCGTTTCGCGTCTGTACGCATAACGTGTATAATGGCGTACAGTGTAGATGGGGCATTCCACGTGGAGGGAGAATGATTTCTACCCGAGAGTCAGCGTTTTTAACGCTCGTCTTAAAACGCCTGTTTCTTGTTACCGTGTAGATCAAGGAACTTCTACAGTTACGGGCCTTGTGCATTTTTAACGTAAAAAAAATCTTTTCAAATCCATAAAAGTCCGATTTTAAGACGCACATACCCCTGGGCGCGTTCAAAACTGAGTAAATTTGGAAAATTATTATAGAGGTTATATGGTGAAAAAAAATTAAATTCTTGACTTCACATTTTTTATTAACTTTTCATCTATGAGAAAAAAATTTTTTTTTTTTTTTTTTTCAATATCAACATTATTTGTTACGGGTATAAATGGACTACTGATGAAAATCATGGCGCCTCCTTGTCGACATCATAGCTTCACCAAAAATTATCCCATCTCCAAAAATAAAAAAGAATCTAGTAACATAATGTAGTTAGTAATAGTCTGACGGAGGGAATTATTATTATTTTTTCAGCAATAAAGAAATTACAGTATTTCAAACTTTAGTATGCAATTAAAAATAAAAAATTAGTTTTTAATGAGTTATATAAAATTGTGCAATTAAAAAATTAAAAAATTTCTCGTCAGACTATGGAGAGAATAATTATCAACATTTAACAATAAAAAAAAGTTGAAAAATATTAAAAATTGACTGAGATATCGTGCTGACACTGTCTAAAAAAATAGTTTCGAGATAGACGCGAGAAAATAATGTTAATATTGAAAAAAAAATTGAAAATTTTTTTTTCTTATAGTTGAAAAGTTAATAAAAAATGTGAAATCAACAATTTAATTTTTTTTCCACCGTATAACCTTTATAATAATTTTTCAAATTTACTCAGTTTTCGGCGCGCGCAGGGGTACGTGACCCATTAAGGGTATTTCCTGGACTAATTATAATTCGCATCTAGAAAAGTCTTTATATGGTAGAAAAAAAAAAGTAAATTTTAGAGGAGCGTACGAATCGTTGACCCTCGGCGAAAAAACGTTCCGGTTCAACCTGGAATATCCCATGTATATGTAGATCGTATATCTCGCCGTCGTATAAGTCGTATAAGTACACTCCTCTCACAGGACAGATAAAAAATTCAACGTACGAGGATCGTTGCCTCGTCTACCGGGCTATATCAACCCCGCTTTTCTACTCAACTCCCCCGAATGAGAGGGCGACCTCTCTTTCGGCTCCACAAACGCTCGAAAAGTTTTCGAGGCTTCGGTATTTTTCCTCTCTCCCTCATCGTCTCTTTGTCGTGAACTTTTTATTTGCCTCCACTCGTTCGACTACAAACTCTCAACCCTTTTATCTCAGAGCCAGGGAGGTTGATAAGAAAAAAAAAAATTCACGAAATATGTCACCTCGTCTCGTACGGCCAAACTCGTATGATATATTGTCGTTTTTTTCATAAATTTATACACATTCCGACACATTTGGCGATTTTTCCCTGTTGTATGGATACCTAACTATTCGTATGAGAATGGTCTCTTTGGATTTCTTTGGATTTGATAACAAAAGTCACGAATCTTCAGAAAAATAAAAACTGTTCGTTTTCTTCGATCATTTTGAGTAATTATTTTTTAACAATCCATATTAATATTGTCGCAGGATAGAAAATTGGCGCAGAATTATTATGGATAGAAAAGTGTTTGAAATTATTTGCTCATAAAGTTGCTCATCCCTGTTGTGATAATAAGACACAAGAAAACCGGCTATTTGTCGTCTCTTCTCTATCGCAACTTTGTGAAGTTATTATATTATCTTGATGGTAAGAAAAAATAAGTTTCACCCGAGTATTACAAAAGTTGACGGTTAGCGAGTGTGTGCGTTGTGGAATTTTTTCATTTTTCCGATTATTCGTGTCTATATGTTGGCTGGATCGATCGATGGCTTACCCAAGGACCGGGGATAGGGGTTTGGCGAGTATATTGGGTGCGACTCTGTGATATGATCTCGAGAAAATTCCAAGAGGTCGAAGATCAAGCGGACCAGCGGATATGCCGAAGAATGAATTTTCATTCGGGATTATAAGAGTGCGGGGTCAACGAGATATATATAAATATATAGCGTGTATCCGATAGACAACATCGACAAAGAGGGGTGAGACATAAAAAGTGGTAACGGGAGAATGATGGGGCGAGCGGTGAGAGGTCGTATATTTCGATACGCGACGATATCTATTACCGTTGGGTGCGCGAGAGAAATCCTCTGGTAAGCTTCTAGTGCGCTCTGCACCCGTTTATAGAGCTATACTTCACGCAGAATTGAGCCAACCCCCTCCTGCCCAAATGGCTCATTGTGTCGATCACAATAGAGGGATTATAACGGCCATTGAACACTGACCGTTTTCTCGATCCATAAACGCGTGCGAGAGAGAGAGAGAGAAGCGCGAATTCCCCTCGCATTTTCTTCGGCACGCTTATAACTCTCACTCTCGCTCTTCATCGAAAGGATGCTTTATATATATATATATAGCGGTGAAAGAGCTTCAAGCTCTTTTTTTTACTTTCCATGGAATGAGAAATCTCGTTGTATCCGGAAGAGCGGCAAAGGAAAAATCAATAAATAAATACTATAGAGAACGAACGAGATTTATATGGTATATATAAGATAGGGGAAAAAACATGCACTGGAAAGGATAATTGTAAAAGGCTGAAAAGGGCGCACAAGCAACAAAGATACTACTACTACTACTATATATAAAATGTTTTGTAAAGATGATTGATGGAATTAATTAACGCAAGTTATTAATAATGTTCCTGAGATTCTAGAAAATTACTGGGGGGGGGGGGGGGGGGAGGTGGAAAAATAGGGGATGGGTGCGCGAGGGATCGGTAGTGAAATTGAGCAGAAAATTATATAGTTTTAGTCGCGGCGAGTGAAGATTTATCACTTGTGTTATTGAGAAAGGACGAGAAAACGTGAGAGAGGGCAACAGCCAAACTTTTCGCGAGAGACTCGTTTTTCTTACGTTCTAGCGAAAAGTTGGATAGAAATGAGACGACGAAAAAGTGAGCGACGTCGTTCTTTACTCTTCGCCGAAAGTGAACAAAACGAATTTTTCGAAAATACATTTACCGAGTATATTCTCCGTTAAATCAACCACTTTTTTTTACGTCAATCTTTCATGTGTCGTTTTTTTCTTTCATTACTTTGCCACGTTTCCGAACGACTAAACCCGACGTTTACAAAATACATAAAGTTGGAAGAAAGGGCAACCACGATATATCGTGGTTGGACTTTTACGATAAAAGTACTTGTCGACTATTTTTCGATTTTTTTTCTTCAAATTTTCACTCTATTTATAAATGGAGTGAACATTGATAGGTGCTTGTCAACTGAAATTTTCATTCCATTTATAAATGGAGTGAAAATTTGAAAAGTACTTGTCAACTGAAATTTTCATCCCATTTATAAATGGAGTGAAAATTTAAAAGTACTTGTCAACTCAAATGTTCATTCCATTTATAAATGGAGTGAAAATTGTAAAAGTACTTGTCAACTCAAATTTTTATTCCATTTATAAATGGACTTAAAATTGATAAGTACTTGTCAACTCAAATTTTCATTCCATTTATAAATGGAGTGAAAATTGAAAAGTACTTGTTAACTCAAATTTTCATTCCATTTATGAATGGAATAAAAATTGAAAAGTACTTGTTCCCTCAAATTTTCATTCCATTAATAAATGGAGTGAAAATTGAAAAGTATTTGTCAACTTAAATTTTCATTCCATTTATAAATGAAGTGAAAATTGAAAAGTACTTGTCGACTCAAATTTTCATTCCATTTATAAATGGAGTGAAAATTGAAAAGTACTTGTCAACTGAAATTTTCATTCCATTTATAAATGGAGTGAAAAAGTATTTGAAAAGTATTTATCAACTTAAATTTTCATTCCATTAATAAATGAAGTGAAAATTGAAAAGTTCTTGCCAACTTAAATTTTCATTTCATTTATAAATGGAGTGAAAATTGAAAAGTACTTGTCAACTCAAATTTTCATTCCATTTATAAATGCAGTGAAAATTTGAAAAGTACTTGTCAACTACTTTTCTCGAGCACGGTATATCGAATAAAATAATGACAAAAATTCAAAGTTTATATAATTAATATTTAAATAAAAATGTATAGAATGTGCGAGGTGTTTTTCCTCATTTGTAATTATCGAATCTCTCGGTTGTTTCTCAGATCCCGTCGGGTACTTTTCACCTTGGACGAAAAGTACTTCACGAAAAGAAACAATCGAGATATTCGAGAATTACAAATCCTGAAAAAACGTCTCATACACTCTATACATTTTTATTTAAATATATTAATTATATAAACTGAATTTTTAAATTATTCTATTCTATATACCGTGCTCGAGAAACTAGTATGTCACGACATTAAATTCATTCAATCAAGAAAATATCGTACCATAAAATAAGTCACGAAAATAATGTCCATAAATCTTGAGCTAGTATAACATGAGATAAATTATTTCCCCTCGTCATTCAACCATATTGCAATTGCTCCGTAATTGTCCAATGAATTTCTTGGCAATCGTCACGGCATCTTTACGACTCCACCTCGACGAAACGGGAATGAGAAAAGGAAGGAAGAAGAGAAATAGAGTAGTGGATGTAAGGGGACGAAAAAAGAAATTACAAAAAAATAAGTATATATTCGACAATAATACGACGAGATGGCGAATATATCGTTATCCTTCGTTCTCCAGTTTCTCCACATATCCGACTGTCGTTTCAGAAAACCACTGCACGCCGGATATAGCATAGAAAACGTGCATGTACGACGTCGTCCTATTCGATACGACGTGTAGTGGGGGTTTATGTGCGAGAATTTTACGCGGATAGTCTGCGAATCCCTGGGTTACAGAGGGAGTTTCGTGAAAAATGACTATAGACGCAGCTGTGCCACAGATTTCTTTATCTTCGTTTTCTTTTCGTTTTTTTCTTTTGCCTCCTCGTTCGCTCGCACACAGTTTTATCTGTACAAACAGATACCGAACAAACGGCCGTAAACCACATTGCTTTACGCGCTAAATCGTGGAAGTTGTGGCCTTTTTTGTCGCAAACATCCAAGATTTCCTTTGCCGGGTTGTTTTACTTTTCGCGCGAACGTTCTCGCGTCGTCGCCAATTTCGCGAATCCTTACATAGCCAAACACACAAGTCGACACTTTAGGCGGGGGATGCGGAAACATGGTCGTGCGAAGTTTCTCGAAGGATATCGCACTTCGATTTTCCAACGGTACAGAGAGTAGTTGGTGTGGAGCTTTCGATGGAGCCAGTAGTACCGGTGAACGAATATATTTATTCGGATGCCGTACACACCGCGATCCCGAGAATCTACCAATATCCTCAATAAAACATACGAAGAACCGCGACGCGTACTATACGACTCTGGCAAGCTCCTCCAAAATCTTTCTCTCTCTCTATCTCGCGTTCTCTCGTTTTCTTGGTTCGACCATATAATATTAAATGCTCTTTTCCACCTCCTTTTATCCGATACGGAAAATCTGCTTCGCGATCGACGATATCGATATCAATATATGTATACGCGTATTGAACGGCCGAAAGTTGGAATAACGCCTGGAAATGTAAACATATAGCTATTGTCCTCGTATTTTTGTTTATTCATTCGATAAAATATTTTGAAGCTGTCGTCTAGAGGTTTCGATGGAGAATCATTGGTTAATCAAAACCTTTGTTTTTTAAGGGGTTATACAGAGTGAGGATTTTGAAAAAAAAAAATTTTAATTCATTTTCGTTATGTACATATATTTAAGGCGGGAAATAGGGTTAGACGGTTCAAAAAATCGATTTTTTTTATTTCATAAATTGTTAGTAAAACTATTGAAAAATAATTCCCAAAATTTTTTATGAAAATTCCGACTCGTTCTATTGTTATAAGCCGTTAAGGGAGGAAATAGGGTTAAGACAGCGTTTTCTCAATGATTTTCATGAATTTTTTTATAGTATAAAAAATGAATATAATTTATTGAAACTTTGAGAATATTTTATACATATATTTAAGTATATACTATAAAATATTAGCGACCCCATATTGCTTGTTTTTCTTGGTACTATTTTTTCAAACGCGTTTTTCTGAAAACGACTTTTTTTTAACTTGCGTACACGCTAGTTTGAAAAGTTTTCAACCAATCGTTTTGAAAATTAGCAATTACTTTCTTCATAGTATTGCGCTCTTTATGAACCTAAAGTCGGAATATTATCATTATTTAAAATAATTTTTTTTTGCAAATAAAGTTGTAAAAAATGGCAAAAAATCATGCTTTTTTGTTTTGACCCCTGTAAAAAATTCAATTTTCTATTTTTTTGATAGCATTTAGGTTCATATAGAAGAGAGACATATAATAAAAGTAAATTCCAACCTCGTTTGATTTCAGATGAAAATTGCGGCTTCCAGAATGTACGCAAAATGCTGAGTCTGATTGTGACCTGCAATAAGGGGTCGCTAATATCGTCGGTGTTTTTCACGGAAATTCGTCAAAAATGTTATAGTATATACTTAAATATATGTATAAAATATTCTCAAAGTTTCAATAAATTATATTCATTTTTTATACTATAAAAAAATTGATGAAAATCATTGAGAAAACGTTGTCCTAATCCTATTTCCCCCCTTAAGTATATACACAGAAAACTTTATGTCAATCCGACAAATATTCTCGATGTTACACGCATATTTGTGAAAACTTCTCGCAGCGTTTGAAAGTAGCGTCGTAAGTTTGAATGCGCTTTTCTCAAAACTGCGTTTTTAAAGTCGGTGAGCAATATTCCTCGGAAACGGCTAAACCGATCAGTCTCAAATTTTTACACAAGCTTTGTAAATATATTATTTAGTGATTGATCGAAGGTTTTTCCCTTGGCGATAAATATTTTCCATTTTATAAATAATTTAAGGCCAAAACTTTAATCGAAAATAAACATTTTTTTTTGAGAAGCCGCTATTTTGTTGAAAATTGATATTTTGCTTATTCCTTCGATTAAATACTAGATAATACCTTATATTAACGAAATCTTTTTTGTTTTTTCAATTTAAATGATCCAATGCAGAAATATCGTGTTCACCGCAAGACGTCTTTTTTTAGCGGACCTTCCGGAGATCGGCTATAGCAGTTTTAAAAATCATTATTTTTACAAATAAAAAATATGAAATTAAAGTTAAAAGGTACCACAATATGTATATAAATTTTTACGTTAATAAATTAAAAAGTCTTTCCACGAAAAATTCTTGAAAAAATCGCTTTTTTTCGATCTCCCGACTGCGTGTAACTCCTCAATTAAAAAAAATCTGTAATATATATTATTTCCATAGTAAATCTCTCGCTGATTAACATTCTCTTGATCTTTCGAAAGAATAACGTCGAAAGAGCAAAAAGAACATAAAAATGTTATGTTCTTTTCATTTTTTCTTAGGTATGAATTAAAATAACATTAAATTCGTAATTGACGCGAAATTTTAGCAATTTTTGACTTGTTAAATGTATGTTTTCGTTTTTTGTTTCCAATAAAAAATCAGAGGATAAATTTAAACGATAGAATAAAACGTACAGCATCTCTGCTGCTGTGCTTTTTTTCACATTGTTCTATTTATCGCGGTATTTATTCACAGTGTACCAATTTGCGGTACATCGATTTGTTCTCTATTCATGTTTAAAGTATACAATGATGCCATGACGGTAATAGACGGAGTCAAAAGCTTTTTGCTTAACGAGATATGACGGTGCGATGTCACGCGAGAAATGACATAGCTGTACATTCATTCTCTCGAAAGCATAAGCTGATAAGCTTCATTAAAATGTATATACATCAAATGCGGTTTGTTATCCGTATTATATCGAGGATAATAAGCAACGGGATCGGTGACGCGAGCCCAACTGAAAGGGAACGTAGGAGCGGGTTACCGGGTACAACATAGTCAGAAGGTTGAAACCAGATTATCTCTCGAGCATAGACGAAATATGAAGCACTAGAGGAGATAAAGACAAACAGAGAGAGAGAGAGAGAGAGAGAGAGAGAGAGAGAGAGGGAAAATCTAATGGTCTTGCTGCGTTTGCATCGGGTGTCGTCTATTGTCACGTTTGAAACTCGAGAGATTCTCTCAAGGAGCTCATGATTGTTAGCAGAAACATGAATTACCTGCCCTCCCCTTTCTCCCGTTTCATTCCACCCTTCGAAACTCGAATACTTGCATGCATCATGTTACTAAAGCTTCGAACGAGCACGACGAACTTTGTGTTTTCTTATTGTTCTCAAGATGAAGTTATGTATGTGGCTTCGAAATGTGCATATAATTACGTTCATTCGATCGTTTTTATGACAGTTTTATACAAATTAGTCGCTGCCAATTACTTCAGACGTGAATTTCGTTGCGAATTGACGTTAATGCACGAGAGTTTGAAGGACTCGCGAGACTCGAGGATTTCAGAGCGAGCAAAAGTCCTTGTACCCTCAATCCTTCGAACGAGTTACAAGTTACAAGAGGATATATGGATGCAGAGGGATGAAAGCTCCAACGAGGATGTCACTCATTTCCTCGTTCGATTTACCTCGTGTAAGATCAAATTCTACGACGTCTCTGATATTCGTCGGTGTAGCGTATTGCCCTCCCCCGTCGCTGATCAAACAGGATTACATATAATCAATCGAATATTCTCTCAACTCGATCGGGAATCCGGTAGTTTGCCAAGTGGAAATTGCGTAATGTATTCCGTATCTGTTTGCCAAGTGTAAGCAGGGGGAATTGGCTGGCGCTCTTGTTATTCTGGTGAAGCATCGAAGATTAAAGGAATTACGATTATTACTTTCTAATGAAATATGTGTCAACGTAAAAATGGGTTGAACATTTTCGAGCAATTTTCCCTCACATTCGCAAAGTCATGTGCAAGTTTATTTTTCACCTCGTTATCAATCACTCAGTTTTATTTTCAACTAGCTGTGTCCCGCGGTTTCATCCGCGTTCAATTTCCGTTCCACGACTCAATGCGACGTCGTCACTCTTTAGGGTCGTGGCATGAAGTTCTATAGACTAAAGCCTTCCCGAATAAACGGGCTGTGGGGGCCGGGTTGAACTTTAGACACGTGAAAGCTGCAACGGTCTAAAACTCTGAATTTATGTGGGAGGATCCTAGAAGTTCAAAAAACCGAAATTTTTAAAATAGAAATGTCATTGCGAAGAATAGTTGTACATCGACGATTAGATGACAAGAATAATTACGGGACCGACCCGAAAAAGTAGTTAGTAAACCGAGTTCCCGAACGGTCAAGTTTTGTACCTGAAAAGGTTCAGAAAAAAAAAGGTCGAAAAGGGTAAATATAAATAAATTCGACGGGGAAAAATTCCAACAGGGCAAAACTCCGACAGAGACAAAATTTCGACGGGGCAAACTTTCGAAAGAGAGTAAAACGAGAATGACCCGTCGCGGCAAGTACATTTCCTCCTATACCGATATACTCATATAACACCACTCTAGTGGCAGAGAAGAACGTCTATCTTTGAGGATTTATTTTGGGAATATGAAAAAAGGAATACGATTTCTTTTCAGAGGGGTTATTTAACACATATTGAAGTATGAAAAAAAAAATTTTATTGTCATTTTCATACCAAAATGGTGGCCACAGGGCCCATCTTGAAAATCGTCGAGAATTTAATATACTCATATTAATTTTACCATATACAGTATACGAAATTACTTTTCCAAGTTTGGAAAATTAATATGTACAAAAGTCAAAAATTTACAGTCAATTTGTACAGCGTACAGTGCGGTTTCAGTGAGATTCAGGGCTATATAATGCAAAAAGAATTTTTAAAATCGGATCAGTATTTCCTGAGATTAGCGCGTTCAGACAAACAGACGAACAAACGAACAAACTCTCCAGTTTTATTATAGTAGTAAGATTACCATAAATATCAACCATTCTTCGATAATGTTATATTTTTAAAATAATTCAAGTTGAATATAATAATATTTGTGAAAGTAATAGTCGTACATTTTTAAATATATACCAAATGCTCATTTATGGTCGTTCAAAAACCAAATATAATTAAATCATTACAAGGAAAATAATAATAAATATAGACAAATGAATTTAACTGCATCGAATTTCAAACTGAAATATCAAATTTATCTTTTATTTCCCATCGTAAATCATTCGGTATAAAGGACCTCATTGGGTTGCATCCATTATCCTGAGTGCACCGAGAGTACTGAGAATTGTTCTACACGTTATTTCCAACCTAATTCATGATGGAAACAATGGAGTTAGAGAGAGAGAGAGAGAGAGTTGACGAAACGAAATAAATAAAAGCGTGAGAATAAGTGAAACGAAACAAAAAAAATACATAGATCGCTGGGAGTGTCATGTGAATGAACGGTATTATGTTAGAAACATGCAAGCGGGCTGTAAAGTCCCGGTGACGGTGTTGGTAATTGAATCGGTTGCGTTAGAAAAGCACACGCTTTCTCGTTGCTCCGTTGAAACGCGAGATAATATAGATATATATGTGGGTAGATGGGGTTGCGGGATTGTAGTTTCGATTTCGTGCCGGTTGGAATGTGGTTCTCTCGCTCTCTCGCGTGCGATTCGGCGGGTAGAGCAACGAGAGAACCATCATGAACATCGCCTAGAAATGTAGAAGGGTTGAAAGCGAGAATTGAGAGAAAGATACTTGGAGTGCACATACAACAACAAAAAACGAGAGGAACAACAATGTACCGAGTGGTAGTAATTCGAAAGTCTACATTTACATCGTAATTCATGAATGTCCCTTTTACGATTTGTCATTCGCTACCTCGGCTCTCATACTTTTTGGCCAAAGTATCTTTTTCTCCGGTATCTTTCAATTCGGAGCTTCTATCAATTTTTTTTCAAATTCTGTTTCAAGGTAAGAGGAAGGCGGGATGAGCACCGTTCGAATGAAAGGCCATTCAAATATAATTTGTTTCATTCAAATAATTATGAAATTATTGTGATAAAAAATAAGGGTTTTATATGCATTAATAAAGAATACAAGTTTTCCCAGACAATAATACACTCGGACAACCAATTACACGTGCTTATTCCATTGGGAATCTCGGCCAAGTGAACTGATGTCAGAGATAAATGAGTTGTACAATCCTCGTTGTACAGAAAGTACGAAAATCCAAAAGGGAAAGTTAAAAATTGCTCATATGATCGATGATTATTGATAAAATGGTATCTAGCAGAGTAGTACATGTAATGCATAAATGTGTATGTATATATTTAAATGCAAGCGACGGAAAACGAATGGTCGTACGTGAACAATTTTTGCTCTCTCGTTTTCTCGTTCTCAAGTAATCCGTCTTCGTTCCTCCTTCGCCGTCACTATTCGCGAAATATGTGTGTGTGTGCTCGCTCAAGATGCAGGAGACTCATCTCGTTGGCAGGTTCTTCGCGTAAAGCGTCCGGGTGGTCCGAGAGCTTCCGACAGCTACATGCACGGTAAGAACGGAATTTCCCGAGGGATATTTTGCAATTTAACGGGCTAAAAAGGAATGAGCGACGAGAGAGAACGTTATGCCCAGCGGCAGCAGTAGAAAGGGATATCTTCTCGCATCCTTCTCTTACGATGAAAACGCACGAGTATCCACATTCAATTCTATCAATAACATCCCCTTATGACAATACAATCGTGGATGTCGCTCGACGTTAATTTAATCCGAGTGTAAAAACTCCGATATAACTTGAATTCAATGTGTTATAAGAAAAAGATGCAGGGCGACACTCATAAAATGCTTTTTCGTACTTCTCGAACGTTTAAGCAAACTTTCGAAGTGTCAACGATTCGGAATCTTTCAAACAAACCCAAATGAATGACGCGAAAAAAAAATTCTTCCCCTATGAACTGGAAACCTTTTATTGAAGTTAAGGGGGGAAATAGGGTTAGACGGTTCAAAAAATCGATTTTTTTTTATTTCATAAATTGTTAGTAAAATTATTGAAAAATATATTCCCAAAATTTTAAATGAAAATTCCGACTCGTTCTATTGTTATAAGCCGTTAAGGGAAGAAATAGGGTTAGCACAGCGTTTTCTTAATGATTTTCATGAATTTTTTTATAGTATAAAAAATGAATATAATTTATTGAAACTTTGAGAATATTTTATACATGTTTTTAAGTATATACTATAAAATTTTTGAAGAATTTCCTTGAAAAACACCGAAGATATTAGCGACCCCATATTGCAGGTCACAATCAGACTCAGCATTTTGCGTTTTTTCAAACGCATTTTTCTGAAAACGACTTTTTTTTAACTTCCGTATGCGCTAGTTTGAAAAGTTTTCAACCAATCGTTTTGAAAATTGGCAGTTACTTTCCTCATAGTATTGCGCTCTATATGAACCTAAAATCGGAATATTATCATTATTTAAAATAATTTTTTTTTGCAAATATAGTTGTAAAAAATGGCAAAAAATCATGCTTTTTTGTTTTGACCCCTGTAAAAAATTCAATTTTCTATTTTTTTGATAGCATTTAGGTTCATATAGAAGAGAGACATATAATAAAGGTAAATTACAACCTCGTTTGATTTCAGATGAAAATTGCGGCTTCCAGAATGTACGCAAAATGCTGAGTCTGATTGTGACCTGCAATATGGGGTCGCTAATATCGTCGGTGTTTTCCACGGAAATTCGTCAAAAAATTTATAGTATATACTTAAATATATGTATAAAATATTCTCAAAGTTTCAATAACTTATATTCATTTTTTATACTATAAAAAAATTCATGAAAATCATTGAGAATACGCTGTCCTAACCCTATTTCCCCCCTTAAATGGGTTGAAACGGCAGCATTTCGAAATTCGGATAGTTTGAACTTGGGAACTTGTAAACTTTGAATTTGGATAAATTTTAAATCAAGGGAGGGTTGTAATTAAAACTTGGGAAGCTTATCAACATTTTTTTTTTCAACCTTCGGAGGCATGGTAGCGTCTGTCCTGATACGAAAATAAATAGATGTCTCTTTGGCAGCGATGATGTACGATAGAAACTTTAATCACACGATCTTCCACAGCTTCTCACTCTCTCATAGTTCAGTCTAATATATACGAGTATCTGGTAGGTCGTGGAAGCTCGTCATGATGCGAGAGCATCCTAGAGTCGGCTTTTGTACTTAAATTGGCCCGTCCGGAGCGTTGATGGGTTTTCATACGTCGCTAAAACGAAGACCAGAGACTGCACACAGCGATATAGAAGGTGACAAGAAAAGGTCGGAGGTCTCTCTAGCTATCTCTCTCTCTCTTTTATGCTACCGTACTCTGCACTCAACTTTTTCTAATATACTTTGTACCCAGAAACCTGACGGACATCCAGCCGTGCGAGAAAAGTAGCTGGCGTCGCTCGCGGCAGCACAGCAAACGACGAAAGAGCAAATTACAGTGATTTTACGTGGTGCAGGGTACAAGCTTGTAATAAGTCTTTGTATTTCATGCCTTGGAGGACATTTTTATTCTCATTATCAAAAATTTATTAACGCAGAACGAAATTTCATAGACTTACATAAATTTCCATGACGCTAATAAAAATGATCTTTCGCTCAATAACGTGCGAAT
Organism: Oxytorus armatus; assembly: GCA_958009045.1. Classification (NCBI taxonomy): domain Eukaryota; kingdom Metazoa; phylum Arthropoda; class Insecta; order Hymenoptera; family Ichneumonidae; genus Oxytorus; species Oxytorus armatus. The sequence continues at coordinate 15,683,722 of OY253752.1, forward strand.
AGATAAATGCAAAAAAAAATTGAACTAACAAATCATAAATTGGATAATTAATAATTCCCGATAGTACAAAATCACGAGAAAAAAGGGCGGTAACTGACAATAATAATACTGTCAGAATCAATAAATTAGTCGTTAACCAAACGTAGACAATTATTCCCAATTAAATTGAAAAAATTAATGAATAACATTTTTCCATACGTTTAATCTCGAAACACACAGTGTTATCAGAAATTACGTTGGCACCGTAATTGAGGACGTAAATTGGCACGACGATATTCCAAGGTACGTGATGGGTCCCCATTGTGACGTATGTCACGTTACCAACAGAGATCGCATCGGCGAACCACACGTGACATCTATCCATAGGGACGAAAATGCAGCCCCTCATCATTATCCCCCATGGCGTCGCGCAACAGCAGCAGGCTTTATGAAACGTTCATCTCTCTCTCTCTCTCTCTTTTCGTCTCCCTTCCTCTTGACGTGATTCGCGACTAAAATTCCGCGACGGAATATATCGGATAATAATGAGCCGGGAGGTTTCTTCCCCAGTGGCAAAGCGATAAGCGCTATCACGCGTTATAAGCGAATGTCATACGGTATTCATTATATCCAGTACTCGCGCTTGTTTGTCTCGAATTTTCAAAGCAATTCTATCTGGCAACAAATAATTGAACTTATAAAAGTAATTGTCATTGAATTATCGTTATTTCTGATATTCAAAAAGTATTCATTCGTCGAAAGGATTAAATTGACGCTGCTTACGAAAACTAGCATGTTTCAGATTTCTTGCGAAAACAAGCACGCTTGATATCTGCGCGAAAACTAGCATGTTTCGGCTTTTGCCACGAAAACTAGCACATTTCGATATTCGCCGCGATAAAACTAGCATGTTTCGGCTTTTACCACGAAAACTAGCAGGTTTCGACTTTCACCGCGAAAATTAGCACGTTTCAGTATCACTGGAAGTGTTTCTCATTTTTTACTCCGCGTTTTTTGAACATCCTTTTTTACTCCAAATTGACGAAATATTTATGCTTGTCATTTTATACTGTTTGATTTTTTGTTTAAATTTATTTCATACATATTTCACTGTTTGAATTTTGGTCTGTTAGGCTTATCATAAGATGACAAACGGCAAATGCCTCGTCATTTTGGAGTATAAAACCATGATCAAAAAAATTAGAGAAAAGAAAATCGAAAACAATTGCGGTGTATGCAAAGTTAACAATGTCAGTTTTTTTCCCTCTCGCTACTTCGTCCAAGACCTGACATTTCTCGAGATACCTCAATCGATTGTTTTGAAGATTTTGTCAACTGTACTTTATACTTATACTGTACTTTACACTTTCGTCGATGATCACTCCAAGATTGTGTTTTTTTTTATGATATAAAAATACAATGAACGATTCTTCAGACTGTAAGTAGAATATACTTTTTATAAACAATAATTTTGTTCAATTCCATCGCTGACTCCGAAACTTGAAGTCATAAAAAATATCATTGATGAACAATTTTAGTTTTTGAGTGGTGAAATATTGCGTATCGTATTTGCGAATCGTATTTTCAATAATGTTATTATTTTTTAAATAGAAAACGAATATAAATGTTCAAGGGTGAACGGGCGATACACCCTTAATTTTTTTCATTTATTCCTTATAGTGCTCCCGAAAGAATTATTATAACATTTGTGAAAGTTCCGAATCTTATTCGATTTAGTTCGGCAAATACACTATTTTTTCCAGTGCAAATCGAAATATGCTAGTTTTCGCGACGGAAGCCGAAACACGCCACTTTTCGCGGCAGAAGCTGAATCATGCTAGTTTCCGCGGCGAATATCGAAACGTGTTGATTTTCGTGGTGGAATTCGAAACGTGTTAGTTTTCGTAAGAAATTTGAATCGTGCTACTTTTCGTAAGCAGCGTCGAAATTATCTTCCCGTATATTTCCGAGAGACACGGTATCATACGTGATGCTATATATTCAAACAAGTAATCCAACTACCGTGCAATTTTGTGGATAGAAGACCGAGGGGGTGACAGGAAGTGGGAAAGCGATAGAGGAGTAGAATCAAAACTCGATCAGTGCCACTCGAGAACGGAGTTGTGTCACAGCTGTGGCAGCCATTTTGTTGGCTGCAAAATGTTCCCTCATAGTGTTATCAAGTCTTCGGTAGTTTTGACTATTATCGAGGATCGTTCGTAACTGAAAATGAACCGTTTTATATTTTATCACGCCACTGGCAGTGTAATAACAATAATAATAATTATTATTGTAATAATTTCAGCATAAAAGTGGAGCGAGTGATAAAATTAAACGTATAATTACTACGGCATTCTCGTTCAACCATCGGTAATGAAAATTATCCTCTAAAAGCCTCTATAATTTAATTATCAACAGTCATCAATGACAAATTAATTAATTAATTTTTTCCTTCTCGTACAGAGTGCTTCCATTCGATTCTCCGACGATTCCACGCCGATAGAGCCAAACTCGTATATGGTAAACCCACGTAGCTTCAATAAACTGGTTGCTTTACCAGGTGAATACGTGCGTATATGCACTGATAGAGAAATGGAAGCAAAGAGCAAGGATAAAGGAGTGCTCGGATTGTACGGAAAATAATGGTAACTATATTGTACTTCAGTTTCTATCCTTCGAACTATCGAGAAAGAGAGATTATCAATTGTTTATTTAATTAAGGCCTTGCCACGCCTTTGGCAAAAAATAATATATACGAATCAAACGGTTGATCTTTAAAATGTAGGGCAATTGTTTTTATTTGAAAAATAGAATCTCATTCAATTTTCTATTTGACAACTTCGTTCGACGTGTATTAATATTTGCCAAATTAGAATTAAATTATAGTTGACCGATCTGACTTGAAAAGTTTCATGTATACGTGCGGATGAAGATGGGTCGAACAACACGAAGGAGTAAAAGAGCGAGCAAGTCAGACTTATATGCGAATAGCGATACAACAGAGAAATATATGTATCAATAGGACTTGGTTATGTGTGAGAGAGGGTGAATGCGAGAGTACATAGAAAGAGGATGGAGAATAGAAGAGAATGTGAGAGGGACAGCATCGAGCCTGGTCATTGTGGAAGCATGAACCTAGTGCAGCAACGTAATGCACTTAGCGTTATCTATTCTCCTCTACGGTCCCCGGATACCGACCCTGCTGTGACTACTCGGCGACTGTCACTCCATTTCTCCTCCTCTTTCTCTCCCTCTCTCTCTCTTTTACTCTCTCTCTCTCTCTCTCTCTCTCTCTCTCTGTCTTCTCTGTTCGCTTTCGTTCGAGCCCTTTTACTCTGTCGCACTTCACAGTATCCTGCCACGGTACGAGCAGTAACCAACCCCTCTGTCGAGATCCACAGTCTTTCACGTCCCTGGTGAAAAGAGCGCATCGCGTCATTCCCACAGCCATTCTCTTGCAGTCTTTATGTTTCTCTCTCTTTCTCTCTCTCTCTCTCTCTCTCGCGTCTTCCATCTCCGTTGAAAATGGGACCATAGGCTCCTCCGTCGATACGTTACCGGCTGCTTGGTTCACCAACAGTCTCATTGTAACGCATCTGTTAGAATAGAAGGTCGTTTTCTCGAGAGTCTCTCTCACCAATGTCATTCTATTCTTCAAATCCTCTCAATGGTCGATCTCTCTCGTCTTCCTCTCTCTCTCTCTCTCTCTCTCTTTCTCTCCCTCTGTCGCTTTCTCTGTATTACCATTTCCATCAGTGCATTCGTTTTCGAGGATCAATCGAGTAAAGTAATGACGCCCTAGTTGCAGTCTGGTCGAGCTCTCCGACATCACCAAAGCGCGACCTATCATTTTATTTCATTCCGCCGAGAGATATTTTTATCTTTCATTGAGTAGGATACGAGTAATGGATACATTGAAAACACGGCTTCATCAGAATCAAATGAAATTTTAAAAACGTTATTTGACCCAAAAACGTATGAAACCAAATGATTGCAGTTCAACAGGATTAATGGAGCGAATACGTTGAACCCCACGTTTTCGATTTCACACTTTAAATAAATCCCACATTTCCCACACTTCGATCCCACATTTTGAATAAATCAAATGAATTCATTCTTTTTTTTAAAAATCTTCAGTTACTATGTGGAATTTTTATGGTATGAAGATTTCATTGTTTGCGTGTTCCACTCATTAGTCTAATACGACGTTGTCAATGAGTTCTTATGCTCGTCATGGAAGTCTCTCAAACAACGCGTATGTCGCAATTTGTGCTCCGGTAGACAACGCCACGCATCGTGTATACGGCAAAGGTTCGACGTGATGAAACTACTCAATGGAAGGCGATAGCGAGAAGGGAGAGTTGACACGAGCTGGATTTATAAACGTGGTACAATGCTTGCACGTATCTTGCTCGCAAACGTGTCATATCCCAAGAGACAGAAATAAGCTCCGCCGGCGTATAAAGACCGGCTACATGACTTTGGAATCTAGTGTGTGTCTGTGTGGTTGTGTGTGTGTGTATGCGTGCGTATATATCCGTAATGGGCCACCGGGGAAACTCTCGGATCTGTAATTAAAAGCGTGCCAGTGATCAAAGAACGCGATGTCTGGGAGAGCGAAATTCCCCACGTCGTTTTGATATACCACGCAACTTTATAACATCTCCACTTTGTGCACGCTTCCATATATCTATTCTACTTTTATTGTATATCATACGTAGTTAACAAAAAATCTTTTTTACCTCTAATACACAGGATCTTCGGATAGGCATATAAAAGTTTGCATACCGCATTTTGTTTTCCCGTCCTCAGCCCGATCATACTGCGCTGAATACGAAACAAAAAACCGAAGCTGGAGCATACAAAATGGTTGTTATATATTAAAGCCAATGCGGCAGAAGATCGTTAATCCAGCATCGTTGTAAATATCTGCGAGCGTTTAATTAAACATAATTATTTCTCTACGGTGATGTTGACCTAATGAAACGCGCAAATCAAGGAAGATCAAAGTTTACATATACCAGTATATTCGATGAAAAGCAAAAGCGTATAAAAGGATTTCGCACATAAATATTTGAATTGGTTTTTCGTTATTTTTCAATTGACTGTAGAGTCAGATAAATGGATTCTATAACCGAGAGACAGTTTTATCGTTTTATTTCTCTATATTCATCTGAATCCGTGTTATGTGCGATGCACGCGAAGAAAAATTATTTCTAAGTTGAGGGCTTAAAGTTGAGTTGAGAGTTTAAACTCGTTAAGGGAAGAAATAGGGTTAGACGGTTCAAAAAATCAATTTTTTTTTATTTCATAAATTGTTAGTAAAACTATTGGAAAATATGTTCCCAAAATTTTAAATGAAAATTCCGACTCGTTCTATTGTTATAAGCTATTAAGGGAGGAAATAGGGTTAGGACAGCGTTTTCTCAAAAATTTTCATGAATTTTTTATAGTATAAAAAATAAATATAATTTATTGAAACTTTCAGAATATTTTATACATATATTTAAGTATATAGTATAAAATTTGTATACATATATTTAAGTATATACTATAAAATATTAGGGACCCCATATTACTTGTTTTTTTCGGTACTATTTTTTCAAACGCTGTTTTCTGAAAACGACTTTTTTTGTACTTGCGTACACGCTAGTTTGGAAAGTTTTCTACCAATTGTTTTGAAAATTGGCAGTTACTTTCTTCATAGTATTGCGCTCTATATGAACCGAAAATCGGAATATTATCATTATTTAAAATAATTTTTTTTTTGCAAATAAAGTTGTAAAAAATGGCAAAAAGTCATGCTTTTTCGTTTTAACCCCAGTAAAAAATTCAATTTTCTATTTTTTTGATAGCAATTAGGTTCATATAGAAGAGAGACATATAATAGAAGTAAATTCCAACCTCGTTTGATTTCAGATGAGAATTGCGGCTTCCAGAATGTACGCAAAATGCTGAGTCTGATTGTGACCTGCAATATGGGGTCGCTAATATTTTATAGTGTATACTTAAATATATGTATAAAATATTCTCAAAGTTTCAATAAATTATATTCATTTTTTATACTATAAAAAAATTCATGAAAATCATTGAGAAAACGCTGTTCTAACCCTATTTCCCCCCTTAAATGAATTTTTGATGAGAGTACGTCGACCTTGCGCTCGTTATCACGTCAGTGAAGGAGAATAGTCTATACTATACTAGCACGTTATTTTAGCTGGGACGTTTTGCGGCCTCGCATTGTCATGAAACGAAAAAAAGGTGAAACCTTCAAAAATTTTTTCCATTTTCACATTTGAATTATTTGAGCTGTCGATAAATAAAAATTGTTGGGATTCCACATCGCCGGAAATTTCCCATCGGATAGCATATCGCAATAAAAAAACAAAAATCATGTTTTACATTGTTTTGGTTACTTTTCAGAAACATAAAATGTCGAGATTTCAAATGGCCAGAACTCCGATCCGCATTGACCGATTGAAGCTTATCATGGTTGTGTTTTGAACAGCTCGCAAGTAGACTCAGAAAATGTCGTTTGATTCATTGCGGATGTGTCAGACTTTTATCATAAAAGGCATTTTGGAAATCGTCGATATTGAGTTCAACGGGGTATGTAAGCAAAAAATGCGCGACAAATCAATGGCGCGACTTAAAAAATCTGTAAAAAAAACGAAAATACTTACAAGGAAAATACCCGAGGTGTCACCCTCCGATTTTGTTGAAACTCGTGTATGTTATAGAGCATTAAAAACTAAGCGAGACGGATTTTTTTTATCGGCGGAAAAACGGTTTCAAGGGGTAAAATCACCCCCTAAAGATGCACAGGTCAAAGGGCGATTTTGCATTTTCACATACAAGCAGTGCATCGATTTTGATGAAGCAAAAATTAAAATGTTTCTTATGCGAAGGAATGAAGAAACCACCAAATAATGACAAAAAAATATGTTTTAAGGGGTTGAAACACCCTTGAACATCTACCTCTTACACCCGACATTGAAAACTTGCGAATCGATCGGAATGAAAATTATGTTGTTTTATAGCGGAAATAAAATTGAACTTGACGTATTTTTGTATTTGTGCAACAAAACAGTTTTAAGGGGACAAGCTACCCCTATTTGAGTTTTTACATTCCAGTTGTCTCCTTGTCATTCCAAATGTGCTTGCCGATACGCACTCTTCTCATTAAGCTAAAATTAATGATTCACCGTCTTTCTTTATTATAAGGGGTCCCCCTTAAGGGGGGGGGGGACCCTTAAACATCTACTTCTTCCAACTTCTTGCACAAAGCGGGGCTCCAAGAAGTGATCTTTTGCGATTATTGCGTTTTTCACATTGATTTTTGAGTTTTCGACAAAAACTCGGTGTTATTTGAAATCAGCGGAAAATTTCCGATCGCATAGGGTTTCGAAACATTGAAAAAAAAGAAAAAAAAATTTTTGTAATTTTTGGCCCACCTTTTCGGAAACCTAAAAATGTCGAAATTTCAAATTGTCATAACTTGGCTCCCGTTTCATCGATTTTGGGTTTTGAAGAGCGTTTTCAAAACGTCTCGAGTAGACTTAGAGAATGCATTTTGGATCATCTCGATATCTCAATTATTGTAGCCGTGAGAGCAGGTTGAAAGTCGACGAAAAAAATGAGAAGGGGTATGTATGGAGAAATTCGCAAAAATCGATGGTCCGACTTTAAAAATCTGTGAAAAATCGAAAAATAATGATAGCACAATGATTCAAGCGCCATTTTAAAGGGTTTTCGATCACGAACAGAATGAGCATCGAGTGGGGTTCCAACTCGATCGGGAAGCAACGTTACAGCGATTTTAGTAAAGCCACTTCTTTTTCGCCGAAATGCAAAAAAATTTTGAATTTTTGAATTTTCTTTTAGGACGTTATATCGATGTATTTTGACTCGCTGATTACGAATTCAGTACCCGTTTCCTTGAGAAACTCGAAATTTCATTGAAAATCATCCAAAAAGTGATTTTTTTCGTTTTTCACCTTTTTCTCATTGAAATATTGAGATTTCGACTAAAAGCGGTGTTATTCGTAATCAGCGGAAAATTTTCGATCGAGTATCGAAACATTGAAAAAAGAGAAAAAAATTTTTTTGTAATTTTTTGCCCACCTTTTCGAAAACATAAAAATCTCGAAATTTCAAATGATCATAACTTGGCTCCCGTTTCATCGATTTTCGGTTTTGACGGGCGTTTTCAAAACGTCTCGAGTAGACTTAGAGAATGCATTGTGGATCACCCCGATATCTCAATTATTGTAGCCGTGAGAGCAGGTTGAAAATCGGCGAAAAAAATGAGAAGGGAAAAATTTGCAAAAACCGATGGTCCAACTTCAAAAATCTATGAAAAATCGAAAAAAAATCGCAGCTCAATAAATGAAGCGGCATTTTAAAGGTTGAACGATTAGGAAAAGAATGAGTACAGACTGAAAGTGCCAATTTTACCGGAAAACAAAGTTACACGATTTTCGTGCACCAACGCATTTTTCAACGAGATGCAAAAAGAAAAATTACAATGTTCAATTTTTATTTAGAACTCTATATCGATATACACTTTGAAAAAAAAACGATATCTCGAGAATACAAAAGTTGTGAGTTCTCTGTATGTACATATAGGCCAAATAATTTTTATATTATTCCATATACTTTTTTGTGTGTATGAAGACATAAAATTGATTCGTCTATTCATCTATCCGATGCACGTGTTATGGTATCGAGTACATCGAACTTTCGATGATACTCCGAATCCGCGTTCGTACTAATTGTATTCGTGTCAGTCAAGCCCGTTCGGGTGCTGTTTAAATCGGCAGGATTATCGTCCGTGAGCGAGCGGCACATATAACACAGGGACAGGAGTGAATCCCTCTCGCAGCTCCGAGCCACGTCACACCTTCGCGTTCTCTATGGCGAGAGAACCCCGGCGATAGATCGCTCTGCATAACGCCGGAAGCTCGTGTACGTTCGTTAACGAGCCATCGAACCAATTATCGAGGTTCGAGACAGAGAGAGAGAGAGAGAGAGAGTAACGTGACATAATATATATATGTGTATATGTGCCAGGATGAAAAGCTAAAAAATATATATAGCCCGGTCCCCATTTGTTCGATAACAAAGGACGACACGTCTGCGCTTCCACGTGTAGGAAAAAAGTATACGAGGCGCGGGAGGCTGCATAGTGTATGTGGTAATTGATTGCTCTCGTATATATGTACTGCAACGTACATATATATTGATATCGGCAATTTACAGTAGGTGTAGTTAATGGTTATAATATACCTATATTTTTGTAAAATTGTAAAATTCATTTTTGTTAATAATGAATCGAATTATTGATCCGTCGCGCATAATTTAACGATTTAATTTCACAAAACTCGTAATCGTAAACAGATATACGAGGTCTGTTCAAAAAGTATCGCGAATTTTAAATTTCCGCAGGCTACGTATATTCGATTTTCGATTTTTTTGTGGCGTTAGGTTGGTACTCAAGTCCCTCACTTATGCTGAAAAAATCGGCCATTTTTAATGTTTAGTTAATCGTTGACGGCTGTTTTGGTTAGACGCGTTTTGGCTTGTCTTCGATTTTTGCCTATTCCAAAAAATGGGTAAAAGAATCTGTATCAAATTTTGTGTGAAAAACAAAATTAAGTACGCGGACGCATTCCGAATGTTGCCTGTGGCATATGGTGAAGGTACCTTGGACCAAAGCAACGTTTATCGGTGGTACAAAATGTTCTCAGAGGGCCGAGAAGATGCGAACAACGAAATGCGTTCCGGACGCCCGAGCACATTAACAACAAACGAAAATATTGAAGAAGTGAAGAAAATAATATTGTCGAATCGTCGAATCACCGTTATAGAAGTTGCTGAGGAACTAAACATATCGATCGGCTCATGCTATTCGATTTTTACCAATGATTTGGGCGTGAGACGGGTCGCCGCGGAATTCGTGCCAAAATTGCTCAATTTCGAACGAAACCAGTGTCGCGTTAACATTGCTAAGGAGCTGTTGCACTCGGTCCGCGACGATCCAAATTTGCTCCAGAGGGTCATAACTGGTGAGGAATCATGGGTTTATGGTTATGACGTGGAAACCAAAGCTCAATCATCGCAATGGAAGCTGCTTTTTTGGAATAGGCAAAAATCGAAGACAAGCCAAAACTCGTCTAACCCAAACAGCTGTCAACAATTAACTAAACATTCAAAATGACCGATTTTTTCAGCATAAGTGAAGGACATGAGTACCAACCTAACGCCGCAAAAAAATCGAAAATCGAATATACGTAGCCCGCGGAAATAAAAAATTCGCGATACTTTTTGAACAGACCTCCTAGCAGTACCGAAATGAGAAATGAATTTTTTTTTTAAGGTAGTAGTCTGGTAACTTAAGCCGATTTCCATGTCTTTTTTGGAGGGCGTTTTTTTGTAGGAAAATAAAAATGAATCGTTTTGGATATTTAGGATGTTTTTATTTACATATTAAAGATACAAAAAAAAATTGTTTGAAAAAATTTAATAGCTTATTATTATTATTATTATTGATAGAAGTTGACACCTCGAAAAAAAAGCGCGTGGGTGACGCCGGTGATTTTGGCTCTTGATGATATCTGAAATCAAAAATTCTTGATAATTCTTAATCTATAGACATGTCATTCTGTCTCGGAACTACTGAAGTTAAATTTCATGGATAAATAACAAAATGGCGGACTTTGGAAAAAAAAACTTTTTTCCAAAGTCCGCCATTTTGCGCCATCCTCTCGAATTGATGTCTTCGATATGACTCTAGATGAAGTACTTGATTCTTACACCTTCACTTATCCCTGTATACAGCATGGATCTGTAATCCTTTCATATGCGATAATTTACTATGTAAGATTAAGAATGAGGCAATATTTCCATCAGGAAAATTCAAAACTGAAAAAGAAATTCGTTGTTAAAAAAAATTGTCTAAATTAACTAATGAATAAATTTTATGTTAAGTTTTTGTAAGTGTCACCATCAAGGAAGTATGAATAAAAATAAATTCTTTAATTTTTCTCTTTATTCGAGTTTTGTCAATATTCCGAAATAGACTATTTAGCAGCATGCCAAAAATTAGTTGATAAGGTAAGTAAAAATCAGCTCTTTCCATTTTTTTACACTTAATTTTTTCAGTTTTTGCAAGTGTTCCAGTTTTTCAAATATTTTCTCTTTATTTAAGTACCTGTAATTTTCACGAAAATATAATGAAAGAGCATTAAATTAAATATATGAAACTGTTCCATATATTTCTATTTTTGAAAATGAAAACTTTCGTTTATTTTATAGGATTTAAGAAAAAATCTAACGGAGATCGATCCATCAAGAGGTAGACAACTATTTCGCCTAATATATGTTCATATGACATAGATATTTACAAATAGTTTATATTTATCATGCTCGGGTAACAGTTAGAATCTTTAAAACCCAATTCAAATTAAGAGCATATTTATTCGGTATATTCATTGAAGTTGGAGGAAAAAAAAACTTTTTTCCAAAGTCCGCCATTTTGTTATTTATCCATGAAATTTAACTTCAGTAGTTCCGACCAGAATGACATGTCTATAGATTAAGAATTATCAAGAATTTTTTATTTCAGATAACATCAAGAGCCAAAATCACCGGGGCCACCCACGCGCTTTTTTTTCGAGGTGCCAACTTCGATCAATAATAATAATAATAATAAACTATTAAATTTTTGTCAAAATTTTTTTTTTGTATCTTTAATATGTAAATAAAAACATCCTAAATATCCAAAACGATTTATTTTTATTTTCCTACAAAAAAAACGCCCTCCAAAAAAACATGAAAATCGGCTTAGGTTACCAGACTACTACCTCAAATAATACCAAATCTTTTCTTGGATATGTCAAGATAAAAGTTTCGCTACGATCACGAAATCTGATTTTCGCTAATGCCTGTGCGACAATTTTGAAAACTCAATTGTTCCTGTCGTGAAAGCACGAGTGTCCTCTACTATAGACTTTCGGATAATGCAGAAAAGTTTTCAACGTTATATCGAAAAAAAAAAAAAAAAAAACGATTTGTTAACATCAAATAAACTCTTTTTTCAGTGCATTTCACGAAGGACTTTTTTCTTCTTTCTATCTCCTCGTATCTGCGTCCACCCATAGCGGCAAGTGTCCACTCAAAGTTCGAGGGTTTGAGCACAAGAACCCGAGATAGATACACCGAGAGATGAGAGAACAAGCGATGATAACAAGCAGTCCGGCACTTGATATAGCACCGTTGGAGTAGGGTTCAAGGATCAACAGGGAAAATGTATTAGCTCTGCCGTGTTGCAAACCCTCACTCTACCCCGCATTGTCAGAGGGCAACGGAGAAGTAGTGGTAGCAGAGAGGGAGAGAGAGAGAAGACTTCGATACCATACTGTTCCGGCCTTGTGCACGCGTGTCCTCGTACATTATCTCCCTTTGACGCAGTCGTGCGGACCTTCCTCACGAACAGAGGCCTTCCTCCTACTCCTTATACCAGAATGATCATTATCGCTATTAGTATTACACCATATAACCCAATTACCGGGTAACAGTCGCGTCAACCCTTATCTTGCCGGCCATTAGCGTCGACACGCGTAGGCCACGCTCTCCCACTCTCTCGCTCTCGCTGCGGTGGATACCGGGGATGAGAAGAGTCTGTTCTCTTCGGCAAATTGTCCGGAAGCGAGAGCTCTGTGCCCCGGCGTAGCCTTCATCAACGTGCAATACCATCAGCGATAGACACTGGCTTGGGTGGGTCAAGTGGCGCCGTCCTGGTGGCGAACGTGGGTGTAAGTGGGATTATCCCGTGGTATAGACGATCGTTATGCAAAATCTCTGGCAACAAATCTATCACAATTGTGTCTTGTCGATAATTTTGGAATGTACACCCAATTTTACGGGTTCACAGACTAGTATCGATCGCATCAAATTCTGGTCGAATGGCCCGGACGTATCTCTTGTTAGACGGAAATATCCTGTGCCTCGGCCTCCCCCGAAGATACTTCGAATTCCTTGGATGATGAAAATACGACGATAGGATCGCACCGCCAATTCCAAAAACGCATCGACGAGGAAAAATGATTGCTGCCTCATCGTCGATTCGTGTCAGGCTATTTCATTTGTGTGCTACGATGCAAAAGTTTCGACGACCCTTTCCGGCTCAAGACGACCAATTAAAAGGACTTCGAGGGGTTCGATCGACATACGATCATGCATCATCCGAGGCTGTTTGAGGTAGTAGTCTGGTAACTTAAGCCGATTTTCATGTCTTTTTTGGAGGGCGTTTTTTTGTAGGAAAATAAAAATGAATCGTTTTGGATATTTAGGATGTTTTTATTTCCATATTAAAGATACAAAAAAAATTTTGTTTCAAAAAATTTAATAGTTTATTATTATTATTATTATTGATCGAATTTGGCACCTCGAAGTTGGCAGCCCGGGTCCTAACTTTTTTTCTACCGAACCGATTGCTTTCAAATTTTAACAGGCTACTCTACACACTTATAGTTCTCGTCGGAACCACCGAGAAATTTTTTCACCCTATATATATATTTCATATTTCATATATATTTCAAAAAAAAATATATATTGTAACGGGACGGTTTTCGAGCCATCGTTACACACGAACATGAGAGACGAAAAGGAGGTATACTCCGTGCACCGCGCGATCGACGGCGCGGGTGGTGCGCTCCGGGTCGTCTATTGCCAGGCGGGCACGGAAGAGACCATTCCTTGCCTCTTCATACCCCGAGACCACAAACTGATTTGCGTCCGTTTTGCCCCACTGCAGAGGGGATACAAATAATATCTACAAGACGAGACGCGACGAAAATAAAAGCAATCACAAAATTTAAACAAATTGTTGTACCCGGAATTCCCTACTCCAAACTGGGCAGGGAAGCTCACGATTTCGCCCCACTCGATTTCCGGAACCAATAGGAATTCCGGTAACGAGCGTGGGGTTCATTCTCTCCAGTCTATAGAAGTTGTGCTTTTACCGGAGAGCGTATCACTCCTGAACACCAAATCGTGCTGGTCATAACAATTCAATTTACTCTTCGAGTAAATCACTCTTCGGTTTTGTCCGTTTTATACAAAACGGTCTGCTCTTCCAGCATAATTCAGTAGCTTCCATCCTGTACTTGTTTCACTTCGAAACAAGTAAGTAATTGCTGTACGTGAGTTAAAGTGTAGCTTCATCGAGAATTTGAATATTCCTCGCACTACGCCAACTTAACATCAAGTAATTATCTTTTTGAAAAATAGAATAGCCATTCTGACTATTCTATTCTCCCGTGAACGTGTTGGTTTAGGGAGTTTAACTATCTTCAATTTAACTTCGAATCAAGTGTTATTATCTCTTAAAGATAATAAAACATTCCCCGGTGTTTACTGAGTTCATGAGTTCAATTCCAGCTATTCCTAGGGAGCCGTCCGTGTCTAGACCCCTTGCATTGCGCTTGGATGTTCGAAATACGGAAGGTGCACGTCTCAGATCATCGCGAATCCGTAGGTAGGGGATTTTCTCGAGTCGCCTCGTGTTTCGTTATTGCAACGTAACACATTGAGAGTCCGAGGAAACCCCAAAAGGAGATTGTGGTCTCGATTTCACGAGCGTGAATTCTCAAATTAATCTCTTTTCAAAAATAAAATCATTACAATTTCCTCCTCTAGGAAATCATCAAAATTCAGTCGTTTGAAATATCAAACAAAAAGAAGAACAACCAAATCAAACCTTTTTAACAATAAAGTCTATTAAATTCAATATAATTTAATAGAGCGATCTTCACTTCTTATCCAATAATTAAGGAATGTAAAATTCCATTTTCTGAAATTCAAGAACAATAAAAAAAAAGATCATTCAATTTCGATCGCAAAATAGAATAAATTCGCAACAGACAAAACAGACGTATTCCTGACGCAATTTATTCCATCCAAATTATTAACATCACTAACAAGCTCTTCAAGCAATTTTGTATAATAAAATATTCCAACTAAAATTACCTTGCCAAAAATTAGAATGAAATCCTCCAGTCAGCTATCTTGAAAATAGCATTGAGAATTTATTTGCTTACTGATCATCGCTTAACGAGATACAGTAATTTTTAAACAATCTTCAAAATCGCTCTATTGAGTGCCGATGATGAGAGGTTGTGTCTGAACGCATAAAATATGCAGTGACGAATTAAACCAAATCTGAGGCATCTTATAAATTCAATAAAAATTGACTTGAATTACAAATATTCGGCATCTCTGCATTATCCTCTTTCCAAGTTCCTTCGAGTCCACGACACGAACTCTTCCTTAGATTTCAATAGTAAAAAGATATAACTTTTTACCAAAAAGTTACACCACTTAATTCGAAATATACAATTAAAATTTCATTAAATGTTCTGACACGATCATTCGGATCGTGTCACATGAGTGTAACGTTTCAATATATTCTCAATCTGTATGAGTATTCTGAGCACTAGTAGCAGAATTGAGTCGAACAATAATTTTGCCGACATTTTATAACTCGTCGAATACGAAAATGTCTGAAATGTATGTATGAAATATCATTAATGAAAGTTCAACAGGCCGCCATTTTGTCAAAACATTTTTTTAAGTGCCAATTCTGCTCAGAATTGCTCAGAATACTCAGTGCTCAGAATACTTATACAGATTGAGAATATATATATTTTTTTTTTTTCAGATGCATACAACATCGTCCAGAGTGGGCGCCGATTTCGGCGCACCATGTTGCAACAAGGCAAAAAACTAAATGAAAATATTTTAAATAATTTTTTTTTTTATGTACAAGTATTCTCTAAGGATCAATAAATGCACGTGTAAATTTTCATCAAGCAACTTCAACGGTTTAAACGTTATTGCACATTAGAAATGACGTCAAAAATCTCGCTCTAGACCAGATGACAGCCTTAATAATCGACGATCCGTTGAATGGCAATCAATTTTTCGCATAGTTTCATCAGGAATTGCCGACTAGCGATATATCAGGTGGTTGCCGCGTGACACGAAACGTAAAACACCGGAGCACGATACTCTCGCTGTCCCACAAAATACGGCCGACCGACAGTAAAACGCTTGCCAGCGAGCGCAATAGCTTTTTGCGAAAACGCATATAACGTTTGCGGATTATAAACGGTACGTTTACTTCGCGGCGTTTAATACGGAAAACGTATATACGGAGATGCGAGCTTGGCGCTCGTTGAATGTGTGGCGAACAAGCTGGGCGTGGCAGAGGAGGCACTAAGAGATAAAGAGATATATATGGGAACGTGAACGAGTAGATGGGAGATAAAACTATGAAGCTCAAAGCGGATATGAGGAAAGCGCGATTACATTGGGGACGCTTAACGGAGAGACGTGAAAAGACACGAGACCGGGCGAAAGAAAACGAGATTGAGGAAATAGGAAGGAAGGACATGCGTATAGATATATCGTATGATGAAGAAAGTGACGATCACGTCACCCCAGGCTCCCCGGGCGGGCAATGCTGGAAATGGTGATAAAGTGCAGGAAAATAATGTGTGTCGCCCCCGGACAATGAAGAGAAATCGTTGTGTCTGGAGCGTAAGAAAGAATAAGTACCATCCGGTTGCCTGCCATATCCATCCACGCGGGACTATATTCCTTCCCTCTTTTCTCCAACTCCCGCACACCCTCCCGAGTATTCTTCTTGCCATCATTCCCCGCCACTTGCAATATTTCTTGACCATCAAGGGGGGCAGGGGGAGGCGAATTCACGTGCCTCGTTCCTCGCGAAGGTGCGTGATCGCGGAGGATGAAAGCCCGACGCTTTCATCCGTTACCAAAAAAAAAATTTCCACGCACATAACGAGAACCGCTATTCTGGCAGAGTGGCAAAACACGTTGATGATATTGTTAAAGCGAAGGCGTATCCGAGAGGCAACCAAGAGCGGACGACACGGCCGCCACAGTACCAATTTACCAAATCCCATGGGAACCCTCGAATGCTTTTTCTTTTGTCCACCCAGAGCGCTGTGTGCGAGACCCGACGCGCCCTCAATACGCGGCCTCGGCGCTTTCGGGCTTTTATCTTTTTATTTCGTTCTCTCTATCTGTCTCTCTTTCTCTCTATCACTCCAGTCCACACCTCGAAAAGCTGTGGTGGACGCGCGTCAATTCTAGTATTTAATCACCGTTAACCGACGCTTCACTCCCTCTAATTCGACCTTTTTTTTCACCGTTTACTTCCGGACTCTCGATGAACAGAGAGATAAAAAGAACAGTGCCCTACTGCCGGTTGCGAATTCAAGTGAAACGATTCGTTCATCGACAGTTTCATTGTAACCCACGCGGCTGACCAAAACTGTACGTTACCACTGGCAAATAATCGCTGTTGTTATACGGTGTCAAGTAGAATCGGATAAACGGGGTGGAAGCCCTCGTATCTGGTACAACTACAATGAGAACAATGCGTTTATTGGATTGAAATAAATTTGATTAAGGGGGGAAATAGGGTTAGACGGTTCAAAAATCCGATTTTTTTTTATTTCATAAATTATTAGTAAAACTATTGAAAAATATGTTCCCTAAATTTTAAATGAAAATTCCGACTCGTTCTATTGTTATAAGCCATTAAAGAGGGATATAGGGTTAGGATAGCGTTTTCTCAATGATTTTCATGCATTTTTTTATAGTATAAAAAAAGAATATAATTTATTGAAACTTTGAGAATATTTTATACATATATTTAAGTATATACTATAAAATTTGTATACATATATTTAAGTATATATTATAAAATATTAGCGACCCTATATTGTTTGTTTTTCTTGGTACTATTTTTTCAAACGCGTTTTTCTGAAAACGACTTTTTTTGAAATTGCGTACACGCTAGTTTGAAAAGTTTTCATCTCATCGTTTTGAAAATTGGCAGTTACTTTCTTCGTAGTATTACGCTCTATATGAACCTAAAATCGGAATATTATCATTATTTAAAGTAATTTTTTGTTTTGACCCCTGTAAAAAATTCAATTTTATTTTTTTTTAATAGCATTTAGGTTCATATAGAAGAGAGATATATAATAAAAGTAAATTCCAACCTCGTTTGATTTCAGATGAAAATTGCGGCTTTCAGAATGTACGCAAAATGCTGAGTCTGATTGTGACCTGCAATATGGGGTCGCTAATATTTTATAGTATATACTTAAATATATGTATAAAAATTTTATAGTATATACTTAAATATATGTATAAAAATTTTATAGTATATACTTAAATATATGTATAAAATATTCTCAAAGTTTCAATAAATTATATTCATTTTTTAAACTATAAAAAAATTCATGAATATTATTGAGAAAATGCTGTCCTAACCCTATTTCCCCCCTTAAACGCTCTCAATTCGGTGACGCGGTTCTCTTGAGGTACGGTGAGCACGAATTGGTAACACACTTCTGATGTTTCATGGAACTGGGCCTGGTCCATTGAATGTATTTTTTTTCTTTCCCAACAAATTACACGTGACAATGAATAAAAAATAAAATTCTCGGACATGACAAGGCGAGAAATACGAAGGGGTGGTAAAGATCGAGACATCGTTCTGGGTTTTCCGGCTCATGGACTCCTATATACATACATACGCTCTCTATTCACCTCTCAATTCTCCCCGCACGTTCTCGTCCTCTCGGAATATTCCCTTGCGAGTCATCCCCATGGCGTTTTCCTCGCGTTCGATTCTGCCCTATGGACAAGCTCGTCTCTACGCTTCAGTGACTTTACTTACGCCGACTTTCTCGCTCGTGGTTCCATCGTCGTTCCAACCTATCCTCTTTCTATATATCTCCGCCAACACGGAGAGGGAGATCCGACTTTTCTCTATCGGTGAGTCGCCTCGTTCATCCGAAAAACACGGCTTTGTGCTCCAAGTGAAATTCGCCACGTATATACGATCGCAAAATTCCCCAAAGTTACATTTCCCATCTCGCACATATCCGTTTATCGGCTATATACAAGTATATGTGCTACCCATATGGCTTTTGTGTTTGTCTGTCTGTGTGTGTGTATTTACTTTACTATTCCATTTGCCGTAGTCCGATACTAATATTTCTACGTTACGGTTTTTCCACGTGGATATAAAATTTCTCGATATATTTTTCGTATAGACGTATTGACGCCCGAAAAATCACTATGCAGACGGATCATCGACAGACCCGAATATATCTTTTTGTGCACTAGCAAGAGTGCCCAAAAGAATTTTTTCTTTTTTCTCGCATCGCCAACCAATACATATCATCTCCTTTTTGGCGTTACTGATATTACACGCGCGTTACCGCGTGTAGTATCGGTGTAAGGTGCCCATTATACCTATACGTTTCGCGTATACGAGGTCTGTTCAAAAAGTATCGTGAATTTTGAATTTCCGCCGGCTACGTTTATTCTATTTTCGATTTTTTTGTGGCGTTAGGTTGGTACTCATGTCCCTCAGTTATGCTGAAAAAATCGGCCATTTTGAATGTTTAGTTAATTGTTGACAGCTCTTTTGGTCAGACGTGTTTTGGATTGTCTTCGTTTTTTGCCGATTCCAAAAAAGCAGCTTCCATTGCGATGACTGAGCTTTGGTTTCCACGTCATAACCATAAACCCATGATTCGTCACCGGTTATGACCCTCTGGAGCAAATTTGGGTCGTCGTGGACCGAGTCCAACGGCTCCTTAGCAATGTTAACACGACACTGTTTTTGTTCGAAATTGAACAATTTAGGCACGAATTTCGCGGCGACCCATCTCATGCCCAAATCATTGGTAAAAATCGAATTCTCAGCAACTTTTCTAACAGTGATTCGACGATTGGCCGATATTATTTTCTTCGCTTCATCAATGTTTCCGTCTGTTGTTGATGTGCTCGGACGTCCGCAACGCATTTCGTTGTTCGCATCTTCTCGGCCCTCTGAGAACATTTTGTACCACCGATAAACGTTGCTTTGGTCCAAGGTAGCTTCACCATACGCCACAGTCAATATTCGGAATGCGTCCGCGCACTTAATTTTGTTTTTCACACAAAATTTAATACAAATTCTTTGATCCATTATTTGGAATAGGCAAAAAATCGAAGACAAGCCAAAACACGTCTAACCAAAACGGCTGTCAACAATTAACTAAATATTCAAAATGGCCGATTTTTTCAGCATAAGTGAGGGACACGAGTACCAACCTAACACCACAAAAAAATCGAAAATCGAATGAACGTAGCCCGCGGAAATTCAAAATTCGCGATACTTTTTGAACAGACCTCGTATACCTATGGTCGCCAACGGCTCTATATAACAGAGTTCCAGAGTAAATAAGGGATGATCCACCCTGAATGCCAGAGGGGAACAAAGAAAGATTCGGCTATGTATACTCGTCTCGTTATAGATGTTAGGGAGTGATAACAAAAAAGGAAAAAAGTTTGCGAATTCGAAAGATAAATAACAGTGTCGGGCTCGGAAATTTAACCACATATAGTATTCAAACTTGGGAATAAAATATATTATGAAAATTCTTTATTCCCGGACAATTCGTCGAAAGGTTTCGCTCCCTCTATATGTTTCCACCGTGTCAGCATTAAAGCTCTCGTGAATCCTTGTAAATCGACGGAGCAGTTCTCGGGATCTCATAGTCGAATCATCATCAGAAAAGAGATTTCTTCTCGAAATATCGCGAACAAACGTCACCGAGAGATCGGGGTCATTACTAGCGCTAGGATTTCGAGCTCAATGTATCTGTAGAGCATCGTAGTGGTTATAATGTGGTAACATTCGTCGAGTTCCGTTCTCGAAGCGGCAGAGGGGTGGAATCGCAAGAGGGAGAAACTTGGCATGGTTTCTTCTACGTTCGAGCAGCAACGACAGTAGCAGCTAGATCCATGATGATGGAAACTGGTATATTCCGTTGTTATCTGCGTTTTCTCTCGGGTAGACTGAATTGAAGGATCGGGGAGAAAGGGAGAAAGCCAGCGCGAAATGCAACACGGAAGATCGGTATTGTTTTCCTTCGATCGCGTTTCACGAATATTTCCTCTCTTTCGCGATTTTGTTACGTACCGAAATCGCGGCCACTATACGAATACGACACGACGTACAAAAACATGTGTACCATTTACTCGAGCACGTGTGCGTATGTATACATTGGCTGATGTTCGGCGCACGAGTATAGCCGGCTCGCCAAGTCTCTGATATTCCTGGCTCCAATCACGAGTGAGAAGTTTACGAGGCAGTCGTCGGTGAATCACCGACAACGTATCCCAACCAGGCTCGCGGGATATTTCTCTACATATCTCGCTGTATACGTACAGTGCCTCCTGCGATCGTCAAGCAAATATGGAAGCCATATAAGAAGTGAACTCGCGGTTCAGTGGCGCGACCTTACGACTCTCCGTAGAAGGCCGTTACCCCGTTGAATTACGAGCACTGCGACGGTCCGCAGAATGGCTAATCCCGAATGACGATGTTACCGCATAAAGCCAGAGAGACAGAGAGAATTTCCGTTTCATGCTATGCACTTCGCCCCGAAACGATATCAAGGGAACGAGGTAAATCAGTACGCGAAATTCGTATTGATCTGTACATAACTGGTCAACGACCGGCCATCACTGATCATATTTCTTAAAGCGATGTAAAATACCGTTTAACCCCAAAACAGTTAGCTGCAATTTTCCTACCACAAAAAACCGTTCACAAGTGCTCGCAGTTTAGCAAATGATGTCGCGTCAACATCGGGGAAGAACGTGTGTCCCCAGACTATTCGAAACGTTTTGCATTCTGTCCAAATATACGGCGGAACTGCCCACAAAAAACCATTAATTAATAATATAAATCGAGAAAAACGTTTAGGTTTCGCAAAAACCTACGTAAAAAAATCTATGGAATTTTGGAAACGTGTCGTATTCTCGGATGAATCGAAGTTTAACATCTTCGGGTCCGATGGAAAAAAATTCGTCTGGCGGAAACCAAATACCGAGCTCCGACAGAAAAATTCAATATCGACTGTAAAGCACGGTGGAGAAAGCGTCATGGTTTGGGACTGTATGGGATATTATGGAGTTGGTAATCTGGCTTTTATAGATGGTACAATGAATGCCCAGAAGTATATCGACGTGTTGCGCAGCAATTTGAAAGCAAGTGTAGATAAAATGGGCCTGGATGGAAATTTCTATTTCCAACAAGATAACGACCCGAAACATACTGCCATGAAAACGAGCGAATAGTTACTCTGCACCTGATGTACTATTAAATAAAATTGGCTTTCTTTGCGTATCGCTTATGTCTATAAAGTTATCGCAAAAAAACAAGGTGTCTGAATACTTTTTTGACCCACTGTATATTACGTTTGAACTTAAGCGCTGCTGTTGCTGGCAAACAATTGTTTCCAAATGTAGGGAATTTAGCTGACGATATTGGCACTGGTTGTCTTTGTATATTGGCAGTTTCCATGAAGAGGAAACACACATTTCTAAACTTCTCTAGTTCTCTATGAGATCATTGTTTATCGACAAGTTTATTAATTTTCTAAACAGCACCCTTTACAAATTATACATTTTATAAAATAACTCGTACTGCACAATTGGCACACGATGAATTGTGTAATCTGAAATGTGAAAATTTGACCAATCGTATTTTACTAGTAGAAATTTCTTAATTTTACATCATTCCTTTTCACGATGCCACGAATCAACACTTCTGGCGAGAGCTCTCAAATGTATACCTAAAATATTCTAGACCAGGGGATTGCTCAATCATCGATTGGTCTCTGCGTCGCTATGCTCGATGCATTTGGCCCCAACACATTGTCAATATGAATGCGGTGGAGAAGATCGAAGTACGGTGTCAACGGGAGTGTGAATGATTGGAATGTTAAATTTTGGAGAATTGGCTAGTTCTGCTTGCGTATGCAAGAGATATGACAGAGAAGAGGGGGACCGTTGATGCGAAGGGATGTGGGGTTGAAGCCGCGCGACGTGTGTGCCGAGGATAAACGCGTAGTCTCGTCGGAGCGGTTTCCTCCACCGTTGAATTTAACCGCGGGAATCGTCGGGGTATGTCCGAGAGAACGTTGGTCGCGCAACCTCGTACTCCACATGTGCCATTGCAATTTCCGCGTCACCGTTGCGGTACCCACCGACGGAATTTGCATATATGCGACCCACTCGACCGAAGCAGCCGACAGCTCACGGCCACAGAAACTAAATATATATACTAAATATGGTAACTAGAAATTCATATAAGGAAGATCAAGTCAGGTACGAGGAGGAATTGACGAGCTAACGTTCGCACGGATTTGATCAATAGCGATAATTGATTTGGCCAACCGTTTGTAAAATCATTTCTTATTCCGATGGAAATATTAAACGAAGAGGCTCCAATTTATCTGTATTGAACAAGCAAAATAAGGATTGAACACGATACATACAAGCGCGTCTTTCTTTTTTCATTCGTGAATGATATTTCACTTTGGGAACCGCGCACGACCGAGTAGAAATAAGCGGGTACACATTTTGTTGCATATCCGCACGTGTTAGCACTTAATCAGCTATGTTATTCAATATTGGCGGACCTATGTGGGGGATACGAGGCTGGCAGGATGTGCGTGTTATATATGTCACCCCGAGGAATGTTAGAGGGGTGGCAAATGGTTTGCACACATCGCAGGCGTTTCCATGCTCTCTCTCTCTCTCTCTCTTTTACCCGCGTACATAGACGATTAACGATTCTTTCACGTGCACGCAGGTACAACAGAGTATATGAATTCAACCCTCGTATCGTTGTGTCTCTCTTTCTCTTCTATTCCTCCTCGATTCGTTGCTTCGTTGCGGTCAGGAAGAACAAACAGCCCGCGTTCGGGCGTAAAATACATGTATATGTATGTTAGGCATTATACGCTCGCGGCAACGCGTTTGTTTATGTCTATATGGTCATCCATACATCGTTAATTTCCCCTCCCGCCGCGACTTGTTCTCTGAATATATAGTGTCGCGTTGCTTTTGCTCCTGCTGCTGCGGATGCGGTATATTTCAGGCGTATTATGGGCACGCGTAAACCGCGATGTGTTGTTGCTGCTGCTATCTCGCGCGATCGGAGAGCGACTGAGCAAAACGATTAATGGCCTCCTGCGAATGAATTCCTGTACACCCCCCATACCGTATCCTATGTAGTACCTATTATTTAGGCAAATGTGTAGATATTACGTACTGATATGGTGACGCGGATCGTAGATTTTATATATTCATAAATATATATGGAAATTTTCGTGCCAAATTGATCAGCATCTTTTGGTTTTGTTCCTGTATCTATTTTATTGTACATCTTAGAATTTAATGAGTATTATGTTGTTTTTTTTTCAGATTTTTATTACAAACAGCTTTCACGAAATGAATTTGTTTTATCTTCGAGAATCAAGTACATTTTTCTCAGGAATTTCCTTTCTTTCACTTTAGCCGAAACCTTTCATATATTCCTGCCTCTCTACTCCCTTGGCACTTCTGCTGGTACGTGAATATATTCTCTTTTCGAATAAATCAATCGGGTGGATCCTAAATGACGACTGACTTAGTCAACACCGATGGAACACTTTTCAACTGCACTTTCGGCGAACGCTCTTATTCCGCGGAGTCAAATTCGGCTGACCCAAATTTCTCGCTGATGGGCTTTTCCACTCGCTCGACATTTGAGCATTTAGATTAGGTATATATAGGCGTTTGGAGGGTATTCTTTCGGAGTTGGAAGGCAAGTATTGTTAATGGCATTTCATTTCTGCACACGTGTGTAGACTTAGAGATACTTGATCGAATGATATTCCCGTATATACATTACGATTCACTCCTCGCTTTCACTACTTGCATATCGCACAAGGATAAATTCCGCGTGGATGCATTTTTTTAACGAGGGAAAATCCGTTTCGTTCTCGTCCCGATGGCCCGTCAACGTTCTCTCTCCTAGAGTAACGAGCTTTCGCGGGAAATCTCTTTTACGCTCTCACTCTCTCATTTCTCTCATTCGCCGGTCACTTTCTCTTCCGTCGAGTACCCTCGTACGTTCGTTGATGATTACAAAGTTCGCTTCACACAATAGCAGAGCCTCGCTCCGTGTATCCATCGGGCGTGATACTCATTGCCGCAGACGCGATTTAATTCGACTGAGAGATACTCGCAGTAGTCGAGCTAAATGCCTGGTCGGACGCTCTCAATCGATTCGATGATCAAACGATTTAGCCTCAAATCGTCCTAATCCGCCCTGGACATTGACAAACGTATTGAGCAGGTGCGTAAATATGCAAAGAGGCGAAAGGGATGAGAGAATGTCAATCGCTGTCACTTATAATTCAAGCTCACATCCAAAGTCTTTCGACGCAGATTAATCGATCGGTGCAACCAAATTGTAATGCAGTTTTTTTTTCTTGTCGGAATTGATGAATATAAAGGTTGAACAAATTTTGAGCATCCTTTTTGTGCATTCCAGCGTATACGAAAACTTTTGATTTCTCGTTCTGATTGACAGACAGGTATAATAGAATGAAGCACAACCGTTTGGAGCTTTTATCAATCACTAATGTTGATAATTAGTTTCACTCAACGACAAATCTCTCCGAGTTAACTTACGTAATAGTCGCGCAGTATGTGCTACTATATCATCGGATCTTTTTGGACTCGTTTCTGCCCTTTTCCAGGATTGGAAAACTCACTTACAAGGAAAGTATCCGAGGCGTTCCCTTCCAATTTTGTTAGGAGACAACTGGAATGCAAAAATCCAAATACGGGTAGCTTACCCCCTTAAAACTGTTTTGTTGCACAAATACAAAAATACGTCAACTTCAATTTTATTTCCGCTATAAAACAACATAATTGTCATTCCGATCGATTCGCAAGTTTTCAATGTAGGGTGCAAGAAGTAGATGTTCAAGGGTGTTTTAACCCCTTAAAATATATATATTTTTTTCATTATCTGGTGGGTTCTTCGTTCTTTCGCATAAGAAACATTTTAATTTTTGTTTCATCAAAATAGATGCGCTGCTTGTATGTGAAACTGCAAAATCGCCCTGCGCAACTTTAAGGGGTGATTTCGCCACTTGAAACCGTTTTTCCGCCGATAAAAAAAAATACGTGTCACTTAGTTTTTAATGCTCTACATCATACATGAGTTTTGACAAAATCGGAGGGGGGCACCTCGGGTACTTTCCTTGTTAGCTCGAGGCCATTATCACAGATGAGAGAAGAAAGATACGAGTGAGTGTGTCCACTTCGTGATGCTACGTTCTCTACTCTCTTCATCTTTCTCGGCTGACTCCCGGTATCACGTGAGTGTAGAGCATTTGATACGAGACTGTGAGAGAAAGTCAGGCATGAAAGTGAGATAGAAAAGCTTTCTCTCTCCCTCTCTCTCTCTCTCTCTCTCTCTCGTTCTTTCACCAGCGATGCTCTAGGTTCGTATTATCAACGCCATTTATATTCAAATCACCGCATAAATAAAACATCGTAGCTCACCGGTCCTAGGGGATTTTGCCGGATAAACCATAGAATCAGAGGATAAGGAGGAAAAAGCTTGAAATCTCTCTCGCTCTTCCCTGGTTTCTAACAACAATCCCATCGATTATAATAGGTACTTTGTGCTACGCGATGGGAGTGTATATATAATTTCGAGAGTTATTCTTAATGATGCTTCTTTTATTCCTCCGGATTAATTCAAATTTAATCTTCTATCAATGAGGCTGCGAAATCTTCTGTAAAATCAATACAAACACAGTTAATTTTAGTAACGAGATATTTATTTCATTTAATCTAGTCGGTCAGGTAGAAAATCGCGTTAATTATCAACTTGTGAAGCTTGTTTCAATACAAACAAATTCTGTTTGGTCGTATTAAAATTTTATTTGACTAAAATAAATATTGTTTTTTCTTTTTGTTTATGCTCACGTACTATACGGATACTTTGGTACATTCGGCAGACTCGTTTCCCTAACGCGCGCTCTCGAAAAACGAGTCAGAATTCACAATAATTTACCAGTGCCACGAAAATGTTGGGGAAAAATATGCTCCTACGGAATTTATATTGTTATATGTTTGTATATACGACAGAGTCCGGAGAGCTAAAATTTTGGCTCGGGGCATTCGAACCACATCGACCGAACGACACGGTCTGACATCTGTCCAAACGATTTTCGAGCTATCGGACGAACCACGCCTTCGGATACGCCCTTGACGTAAATCCCAATGATACCGCTTGGCGATATAATGGCAGAGACACTCGCGCGCTTATGTTTATAGCGTGAAAAATAGCAAAACGCGGGGAAAAAAAAACCGACACGAGCCAAATGACTAGTGATAACGAACTGAGAGTAAAAAATCTCGAAGTAGAGGGTCGAAAGCTCCAGGGTAAAAATGTCGGGTACTTTGGCAAAATTATTTGTTTCGTTCGGACAACAATTGCAATATAATATGACAATACTGGCTAACAGAAGAGGTTTCGGAAAAAGAACGAAAGAAACAATGAGAAAATAATGAACATTCAATGCAATCTTTGTTAAATCTAATTATTGTTAGTTAATTATAAATAGATGTTCGAAACATGAAATTTTTTTTTTATGTCATCACTGTAGGCTGCCCGTATTGGAGCGGGTTTTGATGAAAAATTATCCCACAATTATCCCAAAATTTTTCCAAAAAATCTCGAAGTAGAGAGTAAAAAATCCCGGAATAAAAAGGTCGAGTAATTTCGCAAAATTGTTTTTTTTTAGTTCGAGCCAAAAATTGCAATAATAATATGACAATACCTGGCTTACCAAAGCGGTTTTGAAAAAAGAACGAAAGAAAAACAATGAGAAAATAAATAAAAATTCAATGGAATCGTTATTAAATCTAATTTTAGTTAATCCCCTATTTTAAGGGAGGAAATAGGGTTAGACGGTTCAAAAAATCGATTTTTTTTATTTCATAAATTGTTAGTAAAACTATTGAAGAATATGTTCTCAAAATTTTAAATGAAAATTCCGACTCGTTCTATTGTTATAAGCCATTAAGGGGGGAAATAGGGTTAGGACAGCGTTTTTTCAATGATTTTCATGAATTTTTTTATAGTATAAAAAATTAATATAATTTATTGAAACTTTGAGAATATTTTATACATATATTTAAGTATATACTATAAAATTTTTGAAGAATTTCCTTGAAAAACACCGAAGAAAATTTATGACTGCCTTGACTTTGTTTTTCTTGGTACTATTTTTTCAAACGCGTTTTTCTGAAAACGACTTTTTTTCAACTTGCGTACACGGTAGTTTGAAAAGTTTTCAACCAATCGATTTGAAAATTGGCAGTTACTTTCTTCATAGAATTGCCCTCTATATGAACCTAAGATCGGAATATTATCATTATTTTAAATAATTTTTTTTTTGCAAATAAAGTTGTAAAAAATGGCAAAAAATCATGCTTTTTTGTTTTGACCCCTGTAAAAAATTGAATTTTCTATTTTTTTGATAGCATTTAGGTTCATATAGAAGAGAGACAGATAATAAAAGTAAATTCCGACCTCGTTTGATTTCAGATGGAAATTGCGGCTTCCAGAATGTACGCAAAATGCTGAGTCTGATTGTGACCTGCAATATGGGGTCGCTAATATTTTATAGTATATACTTAAATATATGCATACAAATTTTATAGTATTTCCTAAAATGTATGTATAAAATATTCTCAAAGTTTCAATAAATTATATTCATTTTTTATACTATAAAAAAATTCATGAAAATCATTGAGAAAACGCTGTCCTAACCCTGCTTCCCCCCTTAAAGTGAGTAGCTCTCCATCAGGCCCCGAGCGCGCCACGTGTATGACCGAGCGGTCACTCAGGTACGGTATTTTTTCAAACGCGTTTTTCTGAAAACGACTTTTTTTTAACTTGCGTACACGCTAGTTTGAAAAGTTTTCAACCAATCGTTTTGAAAATTGTCAGTTACTTTCTTCATAGTATTGCGCTCTATATAAACCTAAATCGGAATATTATCATTATTTAAAATAATTTTTTTTTTGCAAATAAAGTTGTAAAAAATGACAAAAAATCATGCTTTTTTGTTTTGACCCCTGTAGAAAATTCGATTTTCTATTTTTTTGATAGCATTTAGGTTCATATAGAAGAGAGACATATAATAAAAGTAAATTCCAACCTCGTTTGATTTCAGATGAAAATTGCGGCTTCCAGAATGTACGCAAAATGCTGAGTCTGATTGTGACCTGCAATATGGGGTCGCTAATATCTTCGGTGTTTTTCAAGGAAATTCTTCAAAAATTTGATAGTATATACTTAAATATATGTATAAAATATTCTCATAGTTTCAATAAATTATATTTATTTTTTATACTACAAAAAAATTCATGAATATCATTGAGCAAAACGCTGTCCTAACCCTATTTCCCCCCTTAAGTTAACTCTCTATTTTCAGTCCAATTATAAATAGATGTTCGGAACATGAAATTTTTTTTTCTCGTCATCACCGTAGGCTGCTGGTATTGGAATGGGTTCTGATGAAAAATTTTTCCCGCTAGAGAATTCAGGCTCGCGTCGCGCTACTTGTAAATTTTTTTTCGTGTATCGAACAGCAATAGTGTTTAATGAAAAAGCGATAGATACGTGACGGTACCAAACGTGAAAATGTTTCATCGATTGAATATACGATACCGTGACGGCATGGGGGTGGATTCCCACCACTTGTCAGAGACTCTCCTACCCTCTCGAGATGGACTTGACGCGCTCTGCTGCTCGACTTTCAATTAATTCAACGTCAATGCTCGAACTGCCTATACAACTCGTGTCCCATTCTCCCACTCCCGTGAGTGGTTAGACGCTCGCGGTATGAGGGAAGTACCCAACATCCGCATTTCCGTATCACTAAATAGCTATAGTACAATCGATATGCTATAACGGAGGATGTATATATTGAATAATGGCGAACAAAAGGGCCTGAACGAAATTATTCGGCGCGCAGAGTCATCTCGATTACGCCCCTTTGTTTTTTACAAGTCGATATACAGGTATATAAAATAGGTATATAACATTGGTATATGCGACCGATAGACGGCTTTTCGACGTTCGACGATGAGAGAGAATGCGGTAACGATAGAATCCCACACGACAGACGCGAGAACTGTCGATGCGATCGCCGAAGCAAACCCGATGAAAATGGGGTATGTATACTATATCACGGTTCTACACAGAGTACAATGTATAGAAGAGAGGGTTATATAATTCCCAGTACTATATATATATATATATATATATACATATGAAGGCATACGTTGCAGCCAATGTTATCCAATCGCCTCTATCCATGCTCACTGCGAAGCTTATATATATTTATATCGAAAGATCGACGAAAAAAAAAAAGAAAATATATATATAAATATAAAGTGAGGAAGGCAGGGAAAAAAAAAAAAAAATTAGAACAAACGAACGTCGTGACTGTCGAAACGAGTTTCTCGTCACTGGTTACCCGTGGCGCACTACCATCGAGACAGACGGAGCGAATATCGGCGAAATTTCAAACTTTTTTTTTTATGCGTTTTCGCTTCGCAGCAACACAAACCGTGCCTCGCCAATTCGAGTGGAGAAATCCCAGAGGCGAACAAAACGTACAAATTAGAAATTGTCGAATTAAAAAAAAATGTCGCGGATTTTGTTTTTTTTTTTTTCATGAAAACAGAGAACTTCCTGTGTGAGGAAACAAAAAACATCAAACGTGTACGCTACGGTCACGGTTTCGAGAGTTTCACATTCATACGTTTCATTTCACTTATGTATGCGACGATTGTTCACTATGATTTTTATTTATTCTCGGTACATTGACGTAACAAGACAAATGTCATATAACTCAATGAACATTTGAAGGACGTTACAGTTACGAAGAAAATTCGAGCACAAAGTGAAGTGTTGCAGGCCTGGCGGCGAGAAATGGTACCGATTTTATTTTGACAAAGTATTTTTTGCACAAAATACACCAACAAAAATTGGCTTTTCTCATTTCTTTTAGGACCTTTATACAGGGTATCCCAAAACTAGCACGTGAGAGTGACACGGGGGTTAAATTTGCTCCGGACCTATCAGAATGAACAAATATGATCTCAGTAATAGGCTAATGGTTTTCGAGAAAAATCGTCTTTTTTAATTTTTCGGAAAACCACTACCCAGTATTTGTTATTCCGCTATTATTGCTATGTATTACTTTGGGTTTTATCATATTTTGTTCTTAAAATATGGAGGTAGATAATTTGAACACATGTTGTAAAAATTAAGTAAATCATTAAATATTTTTTTTTGATTCCGTACACTTCCTCAAAGGTAGAATTTTTTCTTCTTCTTAGAACCAGTTTCCTTACCGCCTTAGGTACTTACTTCGTCCGCTTTAGTGCCTTTTGTTCAAACCCTAAGTAATTCATAGCAACGATAGCGGAATAACAAGTACTAGATAGCGATTTTCCGAAAAATCAAAAAAGCCAATTTTTCTCGAAAATTATGAGACTTTTACTGAGGTAATATTTGTTTATTCCGATAGGTCCGGAGCCAATTTAACCACCCTGTCATTCTGACGTGCTAGTTTTGGGACACCTTGTATAAATGTATTTTTCCCTGCAAATCAATAATCCTCTTGATATTTTCATGATAAAATTCAGAGTAGTTCCATTGAAAATTGTCGCAATGATATTTTTTTCCCAAGCAAAAGAAAAATCTATACATGCCATTGTAATTAATCTTTATTCTAATAAACTGAATTATTTTGATATAAAATTACTTCCTGTATCTAACAACTGTGAGTATCCGTGAGTATATATGTTTGTATATATATACATATTTTCAAGAGTGCACTTGAAACGGCCGGCAGCTTACAATCGCTCGTCAAACGTTCTGATTATAATCGTCGTCGTATTCGCCAGATACGTCAAGAGGAATGGGCAAGGAGAGGAGAGAGGCTGATCGCTCGTTGTCGTTGGATGGTGTGATTTGTCCCATCAAAAACCATCGCTCATTCTCAACATTTCGTGGATGTACGCGAGTCCATAAAAAACTCGGAATATCCATATTATTTTCTCTATATTGTATCAATAGACGGGAATCTCCTAAAGTTTCACAAAAGAATCGAGATAGCGAGAGAGTGGAGTTGAGCGAAATGTAAGCCGTCGAGCACATAGAGGAATATGAGGGAAAATCGTTGTTAAACGCGCGTCATCCACTTTGCAATGTTCGTCGGCATCAAAAGAGCAAAGAATTTCACCGTCACATATTACCTATCGTTTTTCCTACACACATACGAGGTCTGTTCAAAAAGTATGGCGAATTTTGAATTTCCGCCGGCTACGTATATTCGATTTTCAATTTTTTTATGGCATTAGGTTGGTACTCATACCCCTCACCTATGCTAAAAGAATCGGCCATTTTGAATGTTTAGTTAATTGTTGACAGCCGTTTTGGTTAGACGTGTTTTGACTTGTCTTCGATTTTTGCCTTTTCCAAAAAATGGATCAAAGAATCTGTATCAAATTTTGTGTGAAAAAGAAAATTAAGTGCGCGGACTCATTCCGAATGTTGACTTTGGCATACGGTGAAGCTACCTTGGACCAAAGCAACGTTTATCGGTGGTACAAAATGTTCTCAGAGGGCCGAGAAGATGCGAACAACGAAATGCGTTCCGGACGCCCAAGCACATCAACAACAGACGAAAACATTGATGAAGTGAAGAAAATAATATTGGCCAATAGTCGAATCATCGTTAGAGAAGTTGCTGAGAAACTGAACATATCGATTGACTCGTGCTATTCGATTTTTACCAATGGTTTGGGCATGAGACGGGTCGCCGCGAAATTCGTGCCAAAATTCCTCAATTTCGAAGAAAAACAGTGTCGCGTTAACATTCCTGAGGAGCTGTTGGACTCGGTTCACGACGACCCAAATTTGCTCCAGAGGGTCATAACTGGTGACGAATCATGGGTTAATGGTTATCACGTGGAAACCAAAGCTCAATCATTGCAATGGAAGCTGCTTTTTTGGAATAGGCAAAAATCGAAGACAAGCCAAAACACGTCTAACCAAAACAGCTGTCAACAATTAACTAAACATTCAAAATGGCCGATTTTTTCAGCATAAGTGAGGGACACGAGTACCAACCTAACGCCACAAAAAAATCGAAAATCGAATATACGTAGCCTGCGGAAATTCAAAATTCGCGATATTTTTTTAACAGACCTCGTATACGAGGGGGGACCCAAAAAAAACGGGAATTGCGCTGCGGCGGGGAGGGAGAGTGGGGGAACCCATTGCTTGACCAGGTGTCCGTTGGGGACACGTCTCCTGAGTTAGTGTGCGAAGCTCTGTCGCCGTGAGTGCATCGGTTCGCCCGTGGGAATTTTTGTAGTGACATAACTTTTTCCATTTCGGCGAAAACGTGATGGCCAATTGTCGAGAGCAACGCGCGGCTGTGAAATTTTGTTTGCTGTTGGGGAAATCGGCCGCGGAAACTACTGTGATGCTTAAGACTGCTTATGGAGATGCTGCCCTAAGTAAAACCAGAGTCTACGAGTGGTTTTCACGTTTTCAAAATGGAGAAATGTCAATTGAAGACCAACCCCGTTCGGGACGCCCCTCAACGTCAAGAAGTGACGAAAACGTCGACAAAATCAATGCTCTCATTCATGAAAACCGTCGTCGAACCATTGGTCAACTCTGTGAGATGTCTGGGATATCATGGAGTTCAATTCAGACGATTTTATCCAAAGATTTGCACATGAGCAGAGTTGCAGCCAAATTTGTCCCTCGCCTTCTCACAGACGAGCAAAGGGAGCGTCGACTTCAGGCATGTTTTGAACTTCAAAATTAGCTCAAAGAGGACCCTGAACTTTTTTCCAAGGTGATTACCGGTGATGAATCGTGGTGCTATGGATACGACCCCGAAACAAAGCAGCAATCAAGCGTTTTGCCACTGCGGAGGAGGTAAAACAAAAATCGCTGGAAGGCCTAAAGAACATCCCGATAAGTGAATTGAAAAAATGTTTTGAACATTGGAAGGATCGTTTGCAGAGGTGCGTTGTGGTCAAAGGAGAAAACTTTGAAGGTGATCACAGTTTGGTATAAAAATATTGAAAAATAAAGTTATTATGACGAAATTCCCGTTTTTTTTGGGTCCCCCCTCGTACATGTATATTATACATAATTGTGTTTGAGAGAGAGAGAGAGAGAGAGAGAGAGAGAGAGAGAGAGAGAGAGAGAGAGAGAGAGAGAGAGAGAGAGAGAGAAAGAACGACGGAGAGAGAAACGTCGGTTAAATCCCTCTGACACAGAGGTGGTATTAGGTACCAGGGGTAAACCTCTCTCCCGATGGGGGGATGCAGTACTACGATGAATACCAATCGTTCGTGGATGGTTGGTGGCGTCGACTCTCGATGTCCCGAGAGCAAAGTCTCTCGCGCGACGTCAGACACACACTCACACATATATTTACGCACACATACATCCTGTTGGGAGTTGGCGGCTTGGCGCTATGAGGGGGTTCTGCTTGGCGCGTGGGGATTCCCAACGGAGTCACGTAATCCCGTGACTTCGTGGCGTTCGTTGCTATAAAGGTTAGACATACATATATCTAGGAACGAGAATAGTGCACGCCACCAACATGAACAGAATACGATGAAAGAGAGAGGTAGAGAGAGAGAGAGAGAGAGAGAAAGCATAGCTTGCAGCAGGATTCAAAGCAAGTAGAAAGAGACACAGAGCAGCGAGTGAAGAGATGCACTGAAATTCGCGAGGATAATCCTTAAAGCCTCCTCCGGATATGGCGTGGAAGCGCGCCGTAAGTCCTGCCGTGAGAATCCTCCTTCGAACACTATATGTACATATAGCCCGCTAGCAGCCATCTCCCCCCTCGAAGCCGTTCAACAACAAAACCATCGAGCACCGGAACGGCATATCTCGAGAGGTGTGACTACTGTAGTTCTCCGTACATTCTATGTGTATATCTAGGCTTCTATAGTTAGCGGATCCAGTGGGAAGTAAGAACGGATGGTGCGGTTAAAGTAGGTTTTTGTGATCATGCTCATTCCGTTCGCTCGTTGAATAAAGATGATCGGGGGAAAAAAAACGGGAGGGAATAAATTTGCCATGATGGCAAACCGGAGATTAACGGTTCGCTAAGCTCAACGTGAAGAGGGAAAGAGAAATTTCGTTGACCGGAAAAAAGAATCACCCTAAGCAATTTCGTCGTCTTCATTGTCATTCGTTCGTCCGTATGAAAACACCCTACTTAATTAATTGTCTCGTGAAAATCCGATGAGATTTTTCACATCATTCAGTGAGATTAATTCACGATGATCATAAAAGTGGATGGATGTATAATAAGTAGATATTCTTTTAATAGCCCGATTGCATGATCGCTTTTTCTTTCGTTGTAAAAAATAAAGTTCTAGTAACTTTGGTGCAAGTTGACTCAAAGTCTAAAACATCGTTTCGCGTGTTATGAAAGCTCAATCGTCCAAAAGACAATTTCCCATTCGAAACACATAATAATCCACCTTTTCAGGTGAACATTAAACAAAAATTTGTTACTCCACTAATATTCGTGACGATTGTCGATTACACTGAAAATTCAGTCATACAAAAGAAGGGTGTGACGAACATCCCTCGATCACTTGGTGTTTACAATTTCCAACCGGACAAAAAACAATCGAACAAATTCCCATTCGTTCCTCGGCGGATATTGAAAAAAAAAATTAAGTCACTCACCCTTCGGATTCGTCACTGCGTTAACGGGAAATCCGGCGTAGGCGATCAGTGACAGATACACGAAGTATTTGACGATAATTAACGCACGTTCCGGCATCACGATCATTTTTCTTTCCTTCACCGAGATAAAATTTTCCCTAGCACAGCGATTAATTCTCGTGACACTTACTTCGCCACGAACATCACCGTTATTTTTCTTATCACTCGTATCCTCACGGACGTCGAGTCCCGTACCGAGCCTCGACGAACCTCCGATCACAATCATCCCCCGCTTCGTTTGCTCTCGCTACCGATTTTTTTCTCAATTAGTAAACTCGCGATTATTTATTATCGCGCTAATAAGACAAATTACAAGAATCTTTGAATGATTATTGAAATCACTAGTCAATGCAGATCAATGAGTGTAAACTTCGTGCTCATATCATTATTAACGTAGATTATCCATAATCCACGATTTTCAATTACGGCACAACAACCAAAAACCACAACGTTTTATGAATTTCCGGGGATAACAGTTCCCACAATAATCCCAGAGTGAGTCTTCACTCGGAGATAATGAGAAGTTCACAAGATCGACGACGATGATGTATTCCTTCACCTTTGACACTTTGACGTACGTCAATGCGTGATCATCGAACTATCCGATCGAACGATTAATCAATCACGATTTGCACAAACTCACACACACACACACAAAAAAATGAACAGTACAATATCGGAATAGAGTCATGACCGGCGGGGATTTAAAACCGATTATATTCTGAACGGTAAAATGTTAGGGCGTTCTTAGCTCTCGATTTTGAAGTGTTTAAACGCGTCGCGATACGAATAGCGTAAAATCCAGCTGCGGAATGCCGGTGGCGCGCAGGGGTTAGTATAGTCGTAGTAGGTTCGGCGCGTCTAGCGCTTCAGGGTGGGCGGATCCCTCCTGCGAGTCTCGGGCGCTCGTGGAGTCGGCGTAGGAAAGCACCACGATCTCACCGCCACCACTACCACCATCAAGCGGCACCCACAATTTCACTATCCAGCAGCAGAAAAGGCACCGCAGGAGACGACGCGAAAACCGGTCGAGGACGATGCCTGGTGGACGACTTTTGATCGAGGGTGCGGACGGTGGTCGTTGTTTGGGAGGGAGAGGATTAACGAACGGATGAGCGAACGTATGACGAGTTGGGGTAGTTGGTGAATGAAGTTTAAATTCGTGAATTCCGAATACCAGTGATTGGGATGTGTGATGTTGTGAAACGAGAGAAAGGAAGATAGTTGAAAAATACGGCGAAGGATAAAAACGTGTGTATAACACCCTCGGTGTGGACGTGCTTCCGCGTCGAGACGCCCGACGCTACTGACCGAGCCGAAGAAGGGCATCGGAGTCGCGCTCTTCCACCCCCCCGAGGCTCTGGCACGTCCCACCAACGCGAGAACGAGTAAATTACACGATAGCACTAGCTCCTCGCGTAAACGTCCTACAAAACCATCAGACATTGTGGGTGGAATCTAGGCAGGTGTTTAAAAGGGACCGCGAGTTTGGATAAGCGTAAGTTTAAGAAGGGTGGAATAACAGAGCCTGACGATGGTTCATAAGTTAAAGTAGTAAGATGCAAATGTAGAAGATACAGATAATCACGGAATGAATTCCAATAGCAATCAAATGATTTCTAGCCGAGTAATTTCCACAAACTTTTTGACGAACGATCGCACGTCTGACTATAGTCTGACTATTTCTACTTGAGTTCTTTTCACGAGGCTTGCTGCGAAAAAAAATCATCTAATCGCAATTCTGTGATTCTGTGACCCTTTTCCACTCAAAGCAATAACATCTGACGGTCGAAGGAACAAGAATTAAGCAAGAACATAGATTTTTATATCACGAGACGTCATATTTTCGAGAGTGGAGCAAAGCAATCTAGAATGATCAATGTTTCTGCAACAATACTCGACCAAAAACAGTGCGAGAAAAGAGAGAAAAAAAAACCATCTCCTGTCGAAAGTTTTGATGGAGGGCGGAGAATCGTATATAGGAGACCCGGGTATGTCGTAGACAGCCGGTTATACCAGTATATAGTTATCGAGTTGGGTCATTCGTGCCTCGATCGTCCGGCAAGCAATTCCGTTTTCACTCGGTGGAACACACCTGGTCCGCTCGCACAGTCGAACGCGTCGTCGATCGAAATCTAACACCCGATTAACACATTGTCCCCCATTCCTCTCACATCTCCCCCACCTATCCGTTTGTTATGCGACAACGAGGAATTGTATTCTGAAGCGATAATGTCCACATTGTGCTATGTACACATACGCACAATCAGTACTGTTTCGCGATAATGGACAAACGGGGAAAGGGAACAAGGTGACAATTGTCAAGCTCTTGGAGACACAAGCATCGATGAGATATCTCAATCCTATCACGGAGCACATTTGTTTTATCATCAGTTGTTTGTTACCAGTAGCTCCGGATAGTGGCATCGCAGAGCCAGGACTATCTCCTTTGTTTATATCGCTATTGACGAGCCATATGATATCTGTTTAAGTCTCACTTCAAATCTATATAAAGGCAGAGAAGCAGGAGGCTTCTCGTCTCCTGCGTTATTCGTTTCATAATTATATTTGTCGTTTCATTAATGCCTCATACCCATTGGTCGCGATGTCAAAGCAGCTTTCATAATTCCGCCAGCCCATATAATGTGCTCGTCTAATCACATTTGCATGATACGGAAACTCGTCACAGAGAAGGTTTTCACTTGATGTTAAGGGGGGAAATAGGGTTAGACGGTTCAAAAAATCGATTTTTTTTAACTTCATAAATTGATAGTAAAACTATTGAAAAATATGTTCCCAAAATTTTAAATGAAAATTCCGACTCGTTCTTTTGTTTTAAGCCATTAAGGGAGAAAATAGGGTTAGGACAGCGTGTTCTCAATGATTTTCATGAATTTTTTTATAGTATAAAAAATGAATATAATTTATTGAAACTTTGAGAATATTTTATACATATATTTAAGTATATACTATAAAATATAAGCGACCCCATATTGCTTGTTTTTCTTGGTACTATTTTTTCAAACGCGTTTTTCTGAAAACCACTTTTTTTGGACTTGCGTACACGCTAGTTTAAAAAGTTTTCAACCAATCATTTTGAAAATTGGCAGTTACTTTCTTCATAGTATTGCGCTCTATATGAACCTAAAATCGGAATATTATCATTATTTAAGGTAGTAGTCTGGTAACTTAAGCCGATTTTCATGTCTTTTTTGGAGGGCGTTTTTTTGTAGGAAAATAAAAATGAATCGTTTTGGATATTTAGGATGTTTTTATTTACATATTAAAGATACAAAAAAAAATTTGTTTAAAAAAATTTAATAGTTTATTATTATTATTATTATTGATCGAAGTTGGCACCTCGAAAAAAAAGCGCGTGGGTGGCCCCGGTGATTTTGGCTCTTGATGTTATCTGAAATAAAAAATTCTTGATAATTCTTAATCTATAGACATGTCATTTTGGTCGGAACTACTGAAGTTAAATTTCATGGATAAATAACAAAATGGCGGACTTTGGAAAAAAAAGTTTTTTTTTCCAAAGTCCGCCATTTTGTTGTAATAATAATAATAATAAACTATTAAATTTTTTCAAACTAATTTTTTTTTGTATCTTTAATATGTAAATAAAAATACCCCAAATATCCAAAACGATTCATCTTTATTTTCCTACAAAAAAACGCCCCCCAAAAAAGACATGAAAATCGGCTCAAGTTACCAGACTACTACCTTAAAATAATTTTTTTTTGCAAATAAATTAGTAAAAAATAGCAAAAAATCATGCTTTTTTGTTTTGACCCCTGTAAAAAATGCAATTTTCTATTTTTTTGATAGCATTTAGGTTCATATAGAAGACAGACATATAATAAAAGTAAATTCCAACCTCGTTTGATTTCAGATGAAAATTGCTGCTTCCAAAATGTACGCAAAATGCTGAATCTGATTGTGACCTGCAATATGGGATCGCTAATATTTTATAGTATATACTTAAATATATGTATAAAAATTTTATAGTATATACTTAAATCTATGTATAAAAATTTTATAGTATATACTTAAATATATGTATAAAAATTTTATAGTATATACTTAAATATATGTATAAAATATTCTCAAAGTTTCAATAAATTATATTTATTTTTTATACTATAAAAAATTCATGAAAACCATTGGGAAAACGCTGTGCTAACCCTATTTTCCCCCTTAAGGAGTTATACGCAGTCAGGAGACCGATAAAAGGCGATTTTTAAAGAATTTTTCCTGGAAAGACATTTTAATTTATTAACGCAAAAGTTTATATATTTATTGTGGTAACTTTTAAATTTATTTTCATATTTTTCATTTGTAAAAATAATGATTTTTAAAGCTGCTATAGCCGATCTCCGGGAGTTCCTCTAAAAAAAGGTGTCTGGCGGTGAGCACGATATCTCCGGTTTGGATTATCCAAAATAAAAAAAACCAAAAAGATTCTATTAGTGGATAGATAAATCTAGGTATTGATCGAAGGAATAGTCGAAATTTTGATTTTTGACAAAATGGCGGCTCCAAATAGAAAAAATTCCAATTTTCGACCAAAATTTTTTCGTTGAATTGTTTTAAAAAAATTGAAATAATTATCGGAAATCTTATTTCTTCGATCAATAACTGGAGAATATATCTGAGAAGGTTGTGTTAAAATTGCAGACCGATCGGTTTAGCCGTTTCTGAGAAATCGTGCTCACCGACCTTGAAAACACCGTTTTGAAAAAAACGCGTTCAAAGTTTGGGCCGCCTACTTTGCAACGCTCCGAGCGTCCTTACAAATATGCATGTATCTCGAAGAATATTTGCCGGATCGATTTGAAATGTTCAGAGAATATACTGCAATATATATACATTCCGAAAATGCAATAAAAAAAATTGATTTTTTGAAATTTCCAACTGTGTATAACCCCTCAACGATTCTCTTGTTCCGTATCATGAATGTAATGATTACGTATAATCATCAACGTTCCTATCGATTCAATTGAGATTTTCGTAGAATTCAACTAATCTCATTTGCCTCAATTATAATTTATTAATGATAATTCTTCTCGTTAGATACAACCAACGATTTGTTGACGTTGAACAATAAAAAAAAAACTCTTCTCTCCATATCGGGGAATTACGATACGATAATATACATATAGGGTTGAATAACAACGCTGCGGTTGCCAAGATGACACACATGCTAGGTACCAAGGTACTGCTTACAGAGGAAAATCAACATCCCGCTTTCCTGCTGTTGGTCCTTTCTCGACCACATTTCGAAGCGACCGGGCTAACCACCCCCCGTCGATGAGTACTCCACCGCGACTACAGTGACGTTATAACGAACGGTATACAATATATTCTGTTGGTAAAGCATTGTATCAAATATACGTATATATAATTGCTGGGTTTCATCATTACCCGAGCTACGGGATCAAATGTATCTCTCGGTCTCAAAGCATCCTTTGTGCGGTTGTATTGTCTACGGGGATGGCTGTCGTACACTCCGGAGCTGGAAATTTTTTCGCTGAACTTTTCGTTTCTACACTGAATTACACATGGTTGTATGCACTTAGTGAATTATCAGTACGATTCAACGGTTTTTCAGGCATAAAAAAAAATCGTTACTGACGTCCGCTTCTATTATTGCAACGGGAATGTATCGTGCTCGCGGACATATTGAACAAAGAGCATTTTTTAATGAGCTAGCTACTATATTCCAATGTATTGGCTAAAATGCATTGGAATATATGAAAGTAAAAGGGGATGAGGGATTCTGTTATGTTTCGTAGAGCTTATAATTGGCGCAATGAGTGGATGGTTAGTCGAATACGTTTAATGGCAACGAATATACATTATTGAGGCAGCGTGTAAAATCCAATAATGTAATATATCGATCGAATGAAAAATTGATGCAGTGCTAAAGTAATGCATAGCTTCACTGGAAAATCTACTCAAATTTTCGTGGTCAAGCGTCACTTCGATTTGACCATAAAGAACAGGGAGGAAAAAAACTCTTTGATGGTAAAACTGAACAGTAGGAAAAGTATTGGAGTATCATGCACATGATACTCTAATACTTTTCCCGCTGTCAAACGAATAGACTTAACCCAAATTACTGTACGTTTTTTATTGTGTTAGTTGTGCCTTTTCGTTTTTTTAACAGACTTCTCTAGTACAGGCTTTCTCTAGTACAGGTGCACTATAGAGTAGTCTAGAGAGTACTTCCATAACATCTCTCGTATCCACGACGGTCCCAGCTGTCGTATAAAAGTTTTAGAGACTATCACGCTGGTGTACACCACACACACACACACACACACACACACACACACACACACACACACACACACACACACAGAGGTACATACATACGCACACAGGACCAGGGTTTTTCGCGAGCTTTGACGCGAAGGAAGAAAAGTTTTTGGCATTCTGGCGGACCAGAGCGGAACAAAGAAAGGTGGAAGATATTGAAGTTGAGTGGAGAGGTGACGAAGTTGAAGGTAAAGGGAGAGTTAGGACGACGATCAAACGCCGAGAGACACGCCCATCGGACGGACAAACGTTGTTCGATGTGCGAGAACAAAACTCGAGGCGACAGAAGGGGATGTCTGAACGCACGTGACTACGAGAAAGAGAGGGACAGAGTGGAGAAAGATAAAATCTCGTCGTGAGAATAAGGGAGGAAAATGTTTAGTACGTTATCTCGTCTGCGAAGATGTCGCGGCGATGTCACACATAAACCTGCGAGAAGGGCGGTTTCTCTCGTGTCTCAGGACTTTTTTAAATACATTTTTTTTTTTCGGATAGAACGGTAGACTCTGAGGTTTTTGTCGTAAAGCACAGTTATCACTAGAACTTTTGTCGATTTTTCTCATGTACAAATGTTCAAGTATTGTGCGAAGAGGCAAACTACGAGAGAATCGGATAAGGGATGAACAGAATGAAAGGTGTCAGTCGGGAGAAGAAATGTCGACTATATAAAATCGACGAGACCTATCGTTGAAAATTTCGACATGCACACAATCTCTATTGAGCTTACTCTATCGAAAATACGAGCCAAGTCATTCTCTTAGAATTCCAAATTTGTTCTCCAACATACAGAGAGAGAGAGAGAGAGAAAGAGAAGAGAGAATAACATTTAAGATCAGCACCACGATCGACAAATAAATTTATTACTTCACGTATATATAGTTCGGATCCGTTGTATTTATGACACTGTAAAGGAAGAACAACGAACGTTCTTATGGTGTAGATACTGCAGAACGATCGTATGATACACAGGTATAAACCATATCGGCAACGGTAGATACACATACAAACACAAACGAACAGGCACACATCGTCGATCGCCGATTGCGCGCTATCAAATCTCACGCCGAATGGCCCTACTATACCGTCTAGTATATAGCACACAGCGGGTAGTACAGTTCGGAGGAGTAGGGTTTTTCATGCTTTACAGCCGGTTTGCTACGGCTGAAAGCCATTCGTTTCCGGCGATTTATTTCCGGCGGATACTGGCGATGATAGGAAGCCCGAGGACCTCCGTCCCTTCTCTC
The DNA here is from genome assembly GCA_958009045.1 of Oxytorus armatus. Lineage (NCBI taxonomy): Eukaryota > Metazoa > Arthropoda > Insecta > Hymenoptera > Ichneumonidae > Oxytorus > Oxytorus armatus. Next base: position 15,727,084 of record OY253752.1, read on the forward strand.
TCTCTCTCTCTCTCTCTCTCTCTCTCTCTCTCTCTCTCTCTCTCTCTGTCTCCTTCGCTACCGGAATTTCTTCCCGATCCGGGAAAGATCGCGTCAGAGACGTCCCAGATGGAGGATGCGAAAGGAAGGAGAAGAAAGGAGAGATAATATTGAAGCTAGAGAGTGGTGGACCAGAGACTGGGAAAGATAGACGGAAACGCGTAAAAGACGACAAAGTACTTGCGAAGTACGAGGGAAGTTACGCACGCGATACAGTGACGAAAGGGTGCGCGCAAAGAAAAAAAAAAGAACGATAAAGATGGAGGCGAGACTCTAGGAACGTAAAAGAGGAGAAAAGTTGAGATGACGCGGAGGGCGATGAAAGGGGTTGAGGAACGTGAATATATAAGTATTTTTTTTCTTTCTTTTGTTTTGGTACGACCGGGAGATATACCGGTATAATCCCGAGGAAGAAACCCGCACGGGTGCATTGAGTGAGCAATGGCACAATGAGTTTCGCAAGCCCTGTCGACTACCGAGGCCAGCCGACAAAGGTATCTCGCCACAATTTTACGCGAAGAAAAATATACTGTTGCGACCGAGCGTCGACCTGGCGACGAGAGAGAGGTGTGGAGGACACTGAGAAGAGCGAGAAGGATACGCGAAGAGCGTATATATGAGGGTGAGAAAAGGGGGTGAAGAAAAAAAAAAGTATATGCGAGGGAGAGGCAAAATATATGAGTGCAGAGATGAAAGATTTGATGCGCGATGGGTCGAGGCGACGAGTCGGTGGGAGATGAGTAACGGGAGTAAAAGGATAAAGGAGAGTTGTGTGTACACGGTCGACTCCTGCCTTCGCCCGCTTCTAGTTTCCTAGCGCACAGGGGAACGAGCATGGAAATAATCTTACCGAGGCGGTAGATTTTTTGGTCGTTGCAACACCCTGTAACGTATGAATACACAGCGAGAAGATTTATCGCGATGAAATTTCATCCGCCTATATAACTCGATCCTTTTTTCCGTACTTGAGACGCGAGGAAAGTCCTACATTTAAATAGATGTACATACATTTGCCATTGTATTATTGTCCATATGTTTTCACAGTGAGATACGAATAGTCTATATTTTGTACATACATTTGCCATTGTATTATTGTCCATATGTTTTCACAGTGAGATACGAATAGTCTATATTTTGTGAAGAAAAAAGAGAACATTTGGTATCTTCCTACCCTCTCTCTCTCTCTCTCTCTGTTTTCTCTACCGGACGTTACTCTCATGCCTCAGGTCCCTATTCCCATAGATAGATGGCCACTATAGCCTTAGGAGCTGAGAGTACTTCCGAAACCCCAAACAGAGCGTGCGGTGATGGCCTTGTGTGCGGGAGGATAACGGCCGAAACGAGAGACGTCTACGTGGAAAGCGGCGAGAGTAAGGAGTTAGAGGTAAATGAGGGGAGCAAGTGGAATTTAGGCGGGGAAGACCGGCCCGGGACACCTGAGAGGGAGGCCAAACTGCTCGGATAACGGTCTATGAGTCTGCGGAGTTTCGTGTGGCCGTGTCTGGTGGCCGTGCAACTTCGCGATATCTTAAGAGGATGAGGTTGGGTCGAGGAGGGATTGAAAGCTAGGTTAGAGCGAAGGGAGCCTCGTCGCTTCGGCGATTTTCAGGGGGAGAGAAAAAGTAAGAGTCAGAGAAAGATAGAGAGAGAGAGAGAGAGAGAGAGAGAGAGAGAGAGAGAGAGAGAGAGAGAGAGAGAGAGAGAACGCTAGTGCGCACGCTTAGACCCTTCAGAGCCTCGCCCATTTACCCTTAAAGCCCGAACAATAATAATAAATTCGCAGCGTTTTTTTTTAATAGTAATTATAATTTAACACCCAGTAAGATTTTTCTTTCAATGATAAATTCATCGTTAATATTTTATATAAACATATACAGTGGGTCAAATAAGCATACACCTTGTTTTTTTGCGATAACCTTGTAGACATAAGCGATACGCAAAGAAAGTCAATTTTATTTGATAGTACATCAGGCACAGAGATAAACTGCAAATGAAGAATTTTTTCCCAGGAATAATAGAAGAATTATGCAAAAAAAATCGAAAATTTTCGGGCCAAAAAAGTATTTGTACACTTACGATTGAGGTGCTAAGCCTCGGTATTCACTCACGGACGGTCTGACCTCCGCGTACAATGTAAACAAGTCTTCGTTTACACAATGGTTTTGACCTATTCCATGCGGTAGTAGATCTTCAAGCTCTGAACAGACACGATGGCAAAGAAAAGCGAAATATCAATATCCATGCGAGATAGAGTGATTTTTCTTCGGAAACGCGGTGAAAGTTATCGAAAAATTAGTAAAGAACTAAATCTAAGTTTTGCAACAGTGCAATATATAATAAAAAAAATACGAAAGAACAAACAGCAGAGAAAATATGCCACGAACCGGTCGACCGAGAATACTAACGGTACGAGATCGTCGGAATATTGTTACAGAGGCTACAAAAAAACCGTTCACAAGTGCTCGCAGTTTAGCGAATGATGTCGCGTCAACATCGGGGAAGAGCGTGTGTCCCCAGACTATTCGAAACGTTTTGCATTCTGCCCAAATATACGTCAGAACTGACCGCAAAAAACCATTTATTGATAATATAAATCGAGACAAACGTTTAGGTTTCGCAAAAACCTACGTAAAATAATCTATAGAATTTTGGAAACGTGTCGTATTCTCGGATGAATCGAAGCTTAACATCTTCGGGTCCGATGGAAAAAAATTCGTCTGGCGGAAACCAAATACCGAGCTCCAGCAGAAAAATTTAATACCGACTGTAAAGCACGGCGGAGGAAGCGTCATGGTTTGGGGCTGTATGGAATATTATGGCGTTGGTAATCTGGCTTTTATAGATGGTACAATGAATGCCCAGAAGTATATCGACGTGTTGCGCAGCAATTTGAAAGCGAGTGTAGATAAAATGGGCCTGGATGGAAATTTCTACTTCCAACAAGATAACGATCCGAAACATACTGCCATGAAAACGAGGGAATGGTTACTCTATAATGTCCGCAAACAATTGATTACACAACCACAATCTCCGGACATCAATCCTATTGAAAATTTATGGCACTTGGTGGATGTAGAAATTAGAAAAAGAAAAATAACAAACAAATCCGATCTCCAAAGAGTGCTTTCAGAAGAATGGACGAAAATAGCAAAAGAAACAACGCAAAAGCTAGTAGAATTCATGCCTGAGAGACTCGAGGCGATAATTGAAGCAAAAGGGATGCACACCAAATATCAGTTATAATTAACAACTATGATGATGTAGGTTTTCACTATAATCGTAAGTGTACGAATACTTTTTTTGCCCGAAAATTTTCGTTTTTTTTTGGCATAATTCTTCAATTATCCCTGGGAAAAAATTCTCCATTCGCAGTTTATCTCTGCACCTGATGTACTATTAAATAAAATTGGCTTTCTTTGCGTACCGCTTATGTCTATAAAGTTATCGCAAAAAAAAACAAGGTGTATGAATACTTTTTGGCCCACTGTATCCGCCATATCCAAAGTACCGCAGATACTTAAAAAATGATTGATACTTTTCCGAAGTGATAGCCGACCGGAATTTGCTCATCAAATCGTAGCCATTCGGAGTACGACGAGTAAAGTACTGGACATGCTCGGGGAAATAATTTCAGACAATCGCGATAACTGTTTAATTGACGAAATATTAAAGCGTGCTTGTGCTTTCTTTTCGCTCTTAATTAAATCCATCCAATTCGCACGTATATCGTATAAATCAAAGATGAATTATTAATACGTCGCGACGAAATCATCGACGGTTTCAACCCTGTCAATACATTCCCCACGGTCCGCACATAATTATTATGCACATTTATTAATTATAAATGAATGAAATCCATATATCGCGAGTCCACAGTAAGCGCGTTTTGTACGAGAGCGAATCATCGATATTTGCACGAAGTCCCGAAGCATCGTCGAAATGAAATACTAGCGAATACATATGCATGCATCAAATATATCGTTTATTCCACAAAATATGTATGTAAAAACAGTCGGGTCGGTAGCATACATGCAGCTGCTCGTATTCTCATATTTTTTTTTTATTTTAATTTTATTGCTATATTTCTCGAGAGGATTCAAAAACAATATCGCTTATATGTATATGGAAATTATACAACCGGCAAAACACACAAAGTGTTATGCGCAATGGTGTCTGCGTTTCTCTGGTTGTTTATTGTCAGCGTGCGTTGTTTTTTTTTTTTTTTTTTCAAATCTACAAACGGTATATTTTTCGAGAGACTCTGAGATGCTAAAGCACGAGTGATATTTATGTGCACGCTCGAGATTAATTTGGATGGACGTGAGAATTGTGATGGAAATCGAACGAAGGGTACCGCGAGGGTTTTTTTTTTTTTATTACGAGAGAGGCAGTAGCGCGGCGTAGTTTTTCTAATGGGGGAGGAGGAGGACATCTCTTCTTTCAATGATTTATCATTACAATAACCATATTGCGTGCCGAAAAGAGAGGCAACGTTAGACAGAAAATAATGAATAAAAATGTATATACTTTTGTCGGGCGTAAGAGAAATGGGAATTACGTGCCCCTAAAAACGAAATGTTTCATTAGAGTAGGGGTTAATGTATAACATAAAATTATTGCAAATTTATAGATTCGAAAATCCGGTACTAAAACTTTTAAAACTGTTAAAACGTTTTAACACTCTCAGACTGAATTTTGTACGAATATTTCTCGGGTTTTTGCCACAACAACAAAAACAAATAATAATTCGTCTTTCACCAAAGCGCCTCCTCATAAACGATAATGCAAAATTTACGTTGCTTTATATCCGTTGGTCCCTTTCATTCAATTATTTTTACAGAATCCCAAGTGGATACGAGAAGAGGCTTTCAGCAGTCCGGAAAGCGTTTGAACGGTTTATCGGCCACGAGAGAGGGTCGAGAGAGTGGTGTGTTAGTAGCAGAGAGGCTGCGAGGGAGAAGAAGTATAGTGGCTGAGCGTCGACGATGCGGAGTTCTCTCAGCAAGTTCATTCTGGGTCGCGCGAGCTTTTCGCAATACACACAGTCTGTGTGTACTGTAGGTTCGTCCGACGTTGGGCTATAGAGTAACGATTTAAAAAAAAAACAAACAAACCCCCTTTAACGTAAGCTTTTCGTCTTTATTTTTTTGTTTAAGGGGGGAAATAGGGTTAGGACACCGTTTTTTCAATGATTTTCATGAATTTTTTTATAGTATAAAAAATGAATATAATTTATTGAAACTTTGAGAATATTTTATACATATATTTAAGTATATACTATGAAATTTTTGAAGAATTTCCTTGAAAAACACCGAAGATATTAGCGACCCCATATTGCAGGTCACAATCACACTCAGCATTTTGCGTACATTCTGGAAGCCGCAATTTTCATCTGAAATCAAACGAGGTTGGAATTTACTTTTATTATATGTCTCTCTTCTATATGAACCTAAATGCTATCGAAAAAATAGAAAATTGTATTTTTCACAGGGGTCAAAACAAAAAAGCATGATTTTTTGCCATTTTTTACAACTTTATTTGCAAAAAAAAAATTATTTTAAATAATAATAATATTCCGATTTTAGATTCATATAGAGCGCAATACTATAAAGAAAGTAACTGCCAATTTTCAAAACGATTGGTTGAAAACTTTTCCAACAAGCGTGTACGCAAGTTCAAAAAAAGTCGTTTTCAGAAAAACGCGGTTATACACGTGGCGCGCTCGGGTCCTGAAGGAGATCTACTCACTTTAAAGGCTTATGACAATAGAACGAGTCGGAATTTTCATTTAAAATTTTGGGAACATATTTTTCAATAGTTTTACTAACAATTTATGAAATAAAAAAAAATCGATTTTTTGAACCGTCTCACCCTATTTCCCCCCTTAACATAATCGTAAAGCTCCTGAAATTTCCGAAAAACCTTTTCATTATTCAACCTCTCGCGTATATGTACTTTGTAGGACGTTCCTCGGGACGAATAATTTTGTCGCGAGAGGGCACACAAATTTGAATATAAAAAAAGAACGAAATTCGTCGTGTGTTATCTTAAGCTCACTCGATTATCTCATCAAAAATATTTCTCTACCCCATCTAGCCCTCTTTTTTTTCTCCCTCTCTCGCTCTCCCGAGACTTTTAACATGTACGGCATCATAAAACAGAGTGCTCGTAGCGCGACATATAACAATATGTAATACGATATACGATAGCCCCACCTCTCTCTCACTCTCTCACACACTGCCGCTCATTATGTATACATAGTCGCGGTCGTCAAAAGAGTCCGAGCTATTTCCTTTGTTAATGTTCTTTTTTTCTCCTTCGCGAATTAACATAAAACACGATGGCGTGACACGCACGCGAGTGGACGAAAAGGTAAAATGCGCCGGGCGTGTCATGCACACCAGACGAAACTTTCTGCAGGGGCACGCACCCTCACGACAAGGTGTACCGGCGAACTTTATGTGCCCTGTCGCGTGATCATTGGTTCATTATTCCGTAAAGCTCCGAGACACAACACTAATGTCCTTATAAATTTGTGCCATTATCGGTTAATCGTACCGGCAAATTCAGTGATAAAGAAAGACCCAGGGGTCGCGAAACTCAGCCAATATTATTCATAAATAATGGAATTAATAAAAATTAATTAATTAAACATTAATAAAAAAAAGTCACCATTGCAAGGAAAATTAACATTGAAATTCAAGTAACTTAAGGGACAACATCACTGTGACCCCCTGTTTTTTTTCACATTTTTCAAGAATTTTTTTTTGTGGGAAAAAAAGAGATATTCGAAAAAATTTTTTGGGTTTTGTTCCTTGTCTATTAATGTATCAAAAAACATTTTTTTCACATTTTTCACGCCGCATGGTGGCGCTGGAGAAGCTCTCGCGTCAGGTGCTGTCATCTCCGCAGTAGTTCGCGGCACGCAGCAGAACTCTCTTCAACATCGATCTGAAAAAAAATACCGAGTGTTTTCGTTAATAATATGATATTTTGAAGAGAAGTACATGGGGATTTGGAAAAATATTGTTTTAAAAAAAATAGGCACGCCTTTGAAATTAAAGAATGATTTTTGAGCAAAATTTCTCGTCGAAAATAGGCTATAACTTTTATAATTATTGAGATATCGAAAAAATCCTATGTACTTCTCAATTTGCAAAGATGAAAGCATACGCGGGTATACGGGAAGGTAAAGAAAAAAGAAACTCATCGGAAATTGTACGAAGAATGGAAAAAAGAGGGAGATCGGTTAATTGGAAACAGGAGCTGTAAGGTTAAGGGCCGAGAAAATGTAACGAGGTCCCTGGTTGACGGGCAGCTTCGCGTTTTATCCCGTAAATGCGAAATGGCTCGAGAAAAAGCTATGCTACATATATATATGTATGGACGTATAATATATTTATAGATCGGAGCAGGAGAGCCGGACGTTCCTTCAAAAGTCAACGCGACATTTTCCACGCCAGAAGAGTCATTATCCTCCCGCGTTAATGAATAATTAAAAATGTACCGGGGTCTTGACGCGAAGCACTTGAACGCACCCTTCAATATTGTGTAGACCATAATTTATGAATAGCATCGAGAATATTTTGAAAATGTTCTGCCCGGATGTTGTTTCATATTAGCCCCCTGTGAAACATAAACATATACCAACGCCAACCGTCTTCTAATTTCTCCTGTCGATGGGAATAAAACATCGAGCGCTGAATATGAAAAATAAAGACCAGAGTATGAAGTTGAAGGAAAGATGACGTCTTGAGTTACACCGAACAGCGAGAGTTTAGTTCGATGTGGTCGATTTATCCCCATCCATTATCCATGTCAAACCCTTCTTTTGTCATCGAGAGACTTATTTTCTCACTCTTCATTTTATCAGCTTTCGCATTCGCTCATACTCGGCTGTTTCACTGTCAATATCCCTTCACTCGAGGTCAGACCGTAACGTATTGATTGTCTTTACGAAAAATAATGAGATTTTCCTTCTCAATTCACATCCAACATTCTGGCTCTTCGTTTATAGCAGCTTGATCAAACGTATTAATACAAATTTTTGGACTTCACTTTTAATTAAATTCGATTGATTCGATTCAACGTCTCGTCTCTCACTCGTCATTATCATTAACCCTCGACGCCGAAGGGTGGATTTTAATTCCCCGTTGAGATCGATGCGGGGACCACTCAACGAGAGTTCTGTGAAGTATATCCCAAGGGAACTCGGCAGGATAATAATATGCCTAAGGTTAGCAGCGAGAGTGTCGTGTGTCGCTTGAACTTTTAAGTTTCCGTAACGTCAAGCGTAGTAAAGGACGAATGAAAAAAAAATACTCGGAGGGTTGCGCGTAAGGGGAGACAAAAAATTAAGTGCTAACCCGTGAAGGAATAGGATCAAGTCAAAATAAAAAGGGACCAAGAGAAAAAAGACCATGGAGCTTCCGGGACGGTAATTCGATTTGAACTGCTCGGGGAAAATCTCCAGTCGACCCTCCGACAAGGACAAAGGGTGCCCACCCTTATTCGCTATATATCGATTATATTATGTGTACATGGGAATCGCAATTTTATTGAGAGAACGTGCAACCGGCACAATTCCCAAACGCTCTTTCCTTGTACCCTTATTTAACGGGGGATATGTACATTCTCGTAGTTTATCGATTTTATGGTGTCCATTTCAAAAGTATTCAAGATCTTCAGAATGATCCGATGTTGCAATTCAGGGAGGGTTTCTCGTCACGTCGACAATATGCTTTATAAAATGTTCGCTCTCTTTATCTCTCTCTACCTCCCTTTATAGACTAATTTTACTGCCAATTTCCCATCCCTTGTTCGTCACAACAATAGCTGAAATGCTGGCGCTAGAGTCTCACTTTCACGCTGCTAAATTATTAAACAACTACTGAAGGTTCAAGATCATCTCCACTATAAATATATTATTTACTATTTACTATTTACTATTTTCGGTATCGCACGATAGTTACTACTTTAAGGGGGCAAATAGTGTTAGGACAGCGTTTTCTCAATGATTTTCATGAATTTTTTTTATAGTATAAAAAATGAATATAACTTATTGAAACTTTGAGAATATTTTATACATATATTTAAGTATATACTAAAAAATTTTTGAAGAATTTTCTTGAAAAACACCGGGGATATTAGCGACCCCATATTGCATGTCACAATCAGACTCAGCATTTTGCGTACATTCTGGAAGCCGCAATTTACATCTGAAATCAAACGAGGTTGGAATTTACTTTTATTATATATCTCTCTTCTATATGAACCTAAATGCTATCAAAAAAATAGAAAATTGAATTTTTTACAGGGGTCAAAACAAAAAAGCATGATTTTTTGTCATTTTTTACAACTTTATTTGGAAAAAAAAAATTATTTTAAATAATGATAATATTCCGATTTTAGGTTCATATAGAGCGCAATCCTATGAAGAAAGTAACTGCCAATTTTAAAAACAATTGGTTGAAAACTTTTCAAACTAGCGTGGACGCAAGTTCAAAAAAAGTCGTTTTCAGAAAAACGCGTTTGAAAAAATAGTGACCGCTCGGTTATACACGTGACGCGCTCGGGGCCTGAAGGAGAGCTACTCACTTTAATGGCTTATAACAATAGAACGAGTCGGAATTTTCATTTTTAATTTTGGGAACATATTTTGCTATAGTTTTACTAACAATTTATGAAATTTAAAAAAAATCGATTTTATGGATGGTCTAACCCTATTTCCTCCCTTAAATGAATTGAAACGAGATATGTGTAGCTATTATGTCAAGGAATAACGAGACATTGTGGCTATGACGTGAAAGCGAAGTGAAGCCGAAATAATAAAAACTTTATAACGGCCCCGCGCGTGTAAGATTCTCGTTGAAGAAATGCAACAAATGTACGAAAGTAATATAACGATATATAGAAGCATAAAGGATCCAGACTTTCAGGCTGAGTGGTTAAGTGTGTGCTCTTACTCTTTCTCACTCTCTCTTGGTGATTTTACTAATAGGTAAACGACATCCACTGTAGCCGCGTGCGCACCGAGCATAGAGACCGAGGTTACTTTCCGACTCGACATCCCCCGGACAAATCTTTGAGTAAACTTGTTTGCCAACTGCCTGGTAGTACAGAGAGGATCAGTAAGAGAAAGAGAAAGATAGAGAAAGGTTGGGGGTGGTCTTTCGCCCTCTCGCTACTGTTTATCTTTTTTTTTTCTTATGGGAAACGCGAATAGGATGACGGGACGATGATGAAGGGTTCATGTACAAAAAGGCAATAGAGCGGACTATATCTGTTTATGTTTTCTCTCTTCTCGCGTCTCGTCCTGACTCCAGCGCAAGTCCACTGTACTTATTATACATATTGGGCATTCCAACGCTCAATCGATAAACGTGTGACTATTAGGGCTTTCGATACTTATTAATTGCTGATTGTACTCCTTCGAATGGAACCAGTGCTCAGTAAATTTTTTTTGAATTTTGTCTCGTACAGTGTGGGAAATAGGGTTAGACAGTTCAAAAAATGGATTTTTTTTTATTTCATAAATTGTTAGTACAATTATTGAAAAATATGTTCCCAAAGTTTTAAATGATAATTCCGACTCGTTCTATTCTTATAAGCCATCAAGGGGGCAAATAGGGTCAGGACAGCGTTTTCTCAATGATTTTCATGAACTTTTTTATAGTATAAAAAATGAATATAATTTATTGAAACTTTGAGAATATTTTATACATATATTTAAGTATATACTATAAAACTATTGAAGAATTTTCTTGAAAAACACCGAAGATATTAGCGACCCCATATTACTTGTTTTTCTTGGTACTATTTTTTCAAACGCGTTTTTCTGAAAACAACTTTTTTTTAACTTGCGTACATGCTAGTTTGAAAAGTTTTCAACCAATCGTTTTGAAAATTGGCAGTTACTTTCTTCATAGTATTGCGCTCTATATGAACCTAAAATCGGAATATTATCATTATTTAAAATAATTTTTTTTGTGCAAATAAAGTCGTAAAAAATGACAAAACATCATGCTTTTTTGTTTTGACCCCTGTAAAAAATTCAATTTTCTATTTTTGTGATAGCATTTAGGTTCACATAAAACAGAGACATATAATAAAAGTAAATTCCAACCTCGTTTGATTTCAGATAAAAATTGCGGCTTCCAGAATGTACGCAAAATGCTGAATCTGATTGTGACCTGCAATATGGGGTCGCTAATATCTTCGGTGTTTTTCAAGGAAATTCTTCAAAAATTTTATAGTATATACTTAAATATATGTATAAAATATTCTCAAAGTTTCAATAGATTATATTTATTTTTTATACTATAAAAAAATTCATGAAAATCATTGAGAAAACGCTGTCTTAACCCTATTTCCCCCCTTAATGGATTTTTCAATATCCGTTATTCGTTATTCGTTTTGAACTGCACTATCTGTCAAAGAATTGTAAAAAAATAGTATTCAACAAGCTGTAAGAAGTTTAGAGATTTGTTTTACACTTATTTTAAATCAAAAACCATTGTATCTGTGAATAAAAAGTTATAGTCAACGGAGATTACGCTCACCCGCCAAATACCTGAATTTAAAACAATATTATATCTGGACAAACTGTTTCAGATGGTAATCTGAAGAAAAAAAACTACTGATGAGAGGGACATTTATTAACATGGCGTGGAACGTCCCATATATTCCACGTACACATTACTTGTACACTCTGTATATAGTCCTCGTGGATTCTTCTCCTCTTTCTTTCACCCAATCCTTCTTATACTCTTTCACAAACGTGTTTACTATGAAAGTATCCTGTTTGCTGTCCATTAGAGGCAAATCCTGAACGCTGCTCTCCTCCTCTCACCACTTTTCTTCCGTACGACCCGGAGCGTTTACTCGACAGTTACCCACTGCGTTCTCGCGGTACCTTATAAAATGATGACTTAACTGTAACCAAGTGTACGGAGATTATATACAGAAATATATTTAATCATTTTAGGTACAAAGGAGTGTAAACATTTAACTCATTAAGTTTACGTGAGACGAGTAACACGAGAATATTAAGAGCAACGAATTCCAAATGAAACGATTCATCTATGAGATATGCGGGTGGTCCATTCATCAAAACCAAATCTGAACACACGTCTGAACACATTTTATCATTCGACGATTGTCTTATGGGGTATCAAGATTTATGCGCATTATCATTGACCCACACTTTCGAAATTTACCGGTGTATGCTGCCCATGAATTAATAATATACAATGTCTCACCTGAATGGAGTTGAAATTATGTTTGGCATAAAATAATATTTATTTACATATGTCGATTAATTCCATCAGTGAATTGACAGGCCCAAGTAAATCGACACGTTCGCGTAATACAAATTGCCTAGATACAATGATTTTAACGTGGGTATCGATTCACTGGTGGCGTTTCATTCATTTTTGTTGATACCGTCCATTATACTGATGCATTCACCCTATGTGATTTGTCGATCAGCATTTCTCTCGTCTCATAACAATCACGAGCCACACGACGAAGGACGAAGATCCATTCTTCAGGTGTCCTCTAAATTATCATCACCGTAGGCTTTCTGATGTTCTCCCATCGTGTATAGTATACGAATAACCCCCGTGTTCCCCGTACGTTAGATGAACGAGAAAAACCATCGATTGAGTAAAAGTGAGAGAAAGAGAGGACAAGGGGAAACAGGGTAGACTTGCAATTTCCTGATGCTCGTACATGAAAAGCGTAGACCACGTGATATTCCAAGATATGCTCAAGGAGCGGAAGAGTGAGGGGAAAATGGAGAATGGAGAAGGATAGGTAGAGACAACGTCGCGGCTTAGCCACCCCTCACTCACTCCCGCCAAAGCGTGTTTTTGTTACGCGCTTGACACAGGATCTTCCGAGCTACCTCTTTCCACTCCCGCACTCTACTTCATCCTCACCAACTTGTTTCGTATAATATACACATGCCTTCTTATATACAGATAGACGTATACGAGGTCTGTTCAAAAAGTATCGCGAATTTTGAATTTCCGCGGGCTACGTATATTCGATATTCGATTTTTTTCTGACGGTCGGTTGGTACTCATGTCCCTCACTTATGCCGAAAAAATCGGCCATTTTGAATGTTTAGTTAATCGTTGACAGCTGTTTTGGTTAGACGTGTTTTAGCTTGTCTTCGATTTTTGCCTATTCCAAAAAATGGATCAAAGAATCCGTATCAAATTTCGTGTGAAAAACAAAATTAAGTGCGCGGACGCATTCCGAATGTCGACTGTGGCATATGGTGGAGCTACCTTGGACCAAAGCAACGTTTATCGGTGGTACAAAATGTTCTCAGAGGGCCGAGAAGATGCGAACAACGAAATGCGTTCCGGACGCCCGAGCACATCGACAACAGACGAAAACATTGATGAAGTGAAGAAAATAATATTGGCCAATCGTCGAATCACCGTTAGAGAGGTTGCTGAGGAACTAAACATATCGATTGTCTCGTGCTATTCGATTTTTACCAATGATTTGGGGATGAGACGGGTCGCCGCGATATTCGTGCCAAAATTGCTCAATTTCGAACAAAAACAGTGTCGCGTTAACATTGCCAAGGAGCTGTTGGACTCGGTCCGCGACGACCCAAATTTGCTCCAGAGGGTCATAACTGCTGACGAATCATGGGTTTATGGTTATGACGTGGAAACCAAAGCTCAATCATCGCAATGGAAGCTGCTTTTTTGGAATAGGCAAAAATCGAAGACCAGCCAAAACACGTCTAACCAAAACAGCTGTCAGCGATTAACTAAACATTCAAAATGGCCGATTTTTTCAGCAGAAGTGAGGGACGTGAGTACCAACCTAACGCCACAAAAAAATCGAAAATCGAATGTACGTAGCCTGCGGAAGTTCAAAATGCCCGATACTTTTTAAACAGACCTCGTATATATATATAAATGTATATCAATGCTTCTTACCTCTACTTCTTGCGTCAAGAGACACGACACGGTCACGACGCGAGGTATTATAATGTATATACATGTATATTATACATATTTGTGTTTGAGAGAGAGAGATAGAGAGAGAGAGAGAGAGAGAGAGAAAGAACGACGGAGAGAGAAACGTCGGTTAAATCTCTCTGACACCATAAAATAGCCGATTTTTTCAGCATAAGGACACGAGTAGGACACGAGTACCAATCTAACGCCATTTTCGGCATAAGGACACGAGTGAAGGACACAAGTACCAATCTAACGCCACAAAAAAATCGAAAATCAAATATACGTAGCCCGCGAAAATTCAAAATTCGCGATACTTTTTGAACAGACCTCGTACTGTGTGTTTTATGAGTTCAGGCAGGTCATGTATTTGATATGAGTGTACTATATTTATATATGAAACCGGTTCTTTTAACGGGGCAATTCTCCACTCTGCAAGCTCTCTCCCATTCTCTCTTTCTCTTTCTCTATGGTCCTCGTGAATCCAACATCGTTTTGTCGAGTTGCGAAGCTCCGTACATATTACGTATATGTATATGTACTTGTATTACTACATTCAATCGGAACTCGAGTCTTTACATTGTCTGATAAAAATGACGAAACACAAACATAATCGTCTCCACATCGTTATCGGACACTTGTTTTCTGGACGAGGCGTTCTAATAAGGGAAGAAAAATGTTCGTGGGAATTAATCTAGTAGAAGATCGTCCCGAGTTGGGGGAAATATAATAAAAGCTTGCTACGACGAGAAATGTCAGGTCGGCTTAGATTGAAACGAAAGAGAAAAGAAATGTTCGCGGATTCGTGCGCGAGGCGAATCATCCGCGCGATGGTATCCGAGAGTTATATTCATACATATAAAGGGGTGGGTTAATGAAAAATCTCCGCGACGATGACAACCACGTTCAAAAGAATGCAACGAGTGGTAAAAGTTTTGCCGTATATAATATCTACACGTATAACGTGCAAAAGGACTCTTAAAAATATCTCGAGGTACGTTTTTTTTTTAAATCGTATACCCTAAATATATGTATACAATATCGCAATATTCCTGTGATCGCACCCTTATCTTAATTAATCTCGTGTCTCGGTATAGCGCACGGCGCGAGATGTAAGACAGGGTCGCGAACGCGCCAGAGAGGAATGATCTAAAGGGGAATGTCAAGCGAGAGGGAATGCAAAATTTTCCAGTTCAACTTTCCCACGTTCATCCTCGATGGAAAACACTGATTACTCTCACCCTGTGCCGCTCGTGGCGTCTCCCGACAGACACATTTCGCATTTTCTCCCAGCGCCCACAATCCCCGAGCTTTATATATACGCGTAGAATTGAGTCTCGCGAGTCTCTCTCTCTCTTTCCTCGATGGTAGCTAAGAGTGTTGAGGTTCGCTGGTGAAAATTGGAGAAAAAGAAATAAAGCCGAGAGAGAAGTGTTGAGGGTAGGTGAATGGGAAAAATTTTTCAGAGTTTCGACGTTACGGTACTCTCGTCTCTAACTCACAGATACAACGAAAGCTCTTCCCTGCTCACGGTACTTGATTCATTTTCAAAATGAAATGATGAAAAAAACAGAAATAAAACCTTTTTTTTGCGCGATGGGTTGGGCTCTTGCGACATAAATGAAGGACATACCGAAAATCTACGATCCACGAAGAGATGGAGGGTGGGAGAGGGAGAGAGAGTGAGAAGCTCACAGGAGGTGATGTTGTCAGAGGTCTATTCGACTCTGTCTTTTTATCGCTTTGTTGGGTTGAGCGAGGTTGAAAATATCGGCAAAAAATGTACTTGTACCTATCGTCCAGACCTCTGGTGGAAATAGCGATGAGACTAGAGGGGTATGTTTTTTTCTTTTCAGGCTTAAATATTCACCTCACGCCCGTGCTATACTTCATTCGGTATATAACCGCACTATCGTAAGGGTGGTATAGCGTGACGCGCGAGCAGGATATAACCGACGGGCGCTTCCTTCACGACTCCTCTATAGGTGCTGGGTTTTCTCGTGGTTGGTTTCGCCCCACGTTATCGGACTCGTGAAGCGGACAGCACACATGTATATATATATATATATGTATACAGTTATGTGTGCGAAACGGTTCATCATACCTCTCTCGGGGGGCCACACAGCAGACAGCATCCACCCCTTATTATTACACCATGGCGTCCCCGTCGCATTGCCGCCCGGCACGTGATCCACCAACGTATAGAGTCTCGGGGGTGGGTTATGTATGATCAACGATATATATACGTATATACTAGATGTGATGTCATAAAAGACTGAGTTCAATGACTGTTGAGATGCGCACAGTCTTTCGTAGAAGGCAATCGAAATTGAGTCTTGTACATTGCGGCGGACACGGTTCTGTAAAAGAACGGTAAGGAACTATTACCAAAAAAAAATGTCATAACAGTTTAAAATTCCTTTCGAAACATCGTGATCCGAATTATTTCAAATTCTATTGTTTCAATATATTATACAGTGGGTCAAAAAAGTGTTCATACACCTTGTTTTTTTGCGATAACTTTATAGACATAAGCGATACGCAAAGAAAGTACATCAGGTGCAGAGATAAACTGCAAATGGAGAATTTTTTCCCAGGAATAATAGAAGAATTATGCCAAAAAAAACGAAAATTTTCGGGCAAAAAGAGTATTCATACACTTACGATTATAGTGAAAACCTACATCATCATAGTTAATCATAACTAATATTTGGTGTGCATCCCTTTTGCTTAAGGTAGTAGTCTGGTAACTTAAGCCAATTTTCATGTCTTTTTTGGAGGAAGTTTTTTTATAGGAAAATAAAAATGAATCGTTTTGGATATTTAGGATGTTTTTATTTACATATTGAAGATACAAAAAAAAATTTTGTTGAAAAAATTTAATAGTTTATTATTATTATTATTATTGATCCAAGTTGGCACCTTGAAAAAAAAACGCGTGGGTGGCCCCGGTGATTTTGGCTCTCGATGTTATCTGAATTCAAAAATTCTTGATAATTCTTAATCTATAGTCATGTCCGTATTATTTATCCATGAAATTTAACTTCAGTAGTTCCGAGCAGAATGACATATCTATAGATTAAGAATTATCAAGAATTTTTTATTTCAGATAACATGAAGAGCCAAAATTACCGGGGCCACCCACGCGCTTTTTTTTCGAGGTGTCAACTTCGATCAATAATAATAATAAAAATAAACTATTAAATTCAAAAAAAAATTTTTTTTTTGTATCTTTAATATGTAAATAAAAACATCCTAAATATCCAAAACGATTCATTTTTATTTTCCTACAAAAAACGTCCTCCAAAAAAGACATGAAAATCGGCTTAAGTTACCAGAGACCTACCTTAAATTATCGCCTCGAGTCTCTTAGGCATGGATTCTACTAGCTTTTGCGTTGTTTCTTTTGCTATTTTCGTCCATTCTTCTAAATGCACTCTTTGGAGATCGGATTTAATTGTTATTTTTCTTTTTCTTATTTCTACACCCACCAAGTGCCCTAAATTTTCAATAGGATTGATGTCCGGAGATTGTGGTGGTGTAATCAATTGTTTGCGGACATTATAGAGTAACAATTCCCTCGTTTTCATGGCAGTATGTTTCGGGTCGTTATCTTGTTGGAAGTAGAAATTTCCATCCAGGCCCATTTTATCTACACTCGCTTTCAAATTGCTGCGCAACACGTCGACATACTTCCGGGCATTTATTGTACCATCTATAAAAGCCAGATTACCAACGCCATAATGTCCCATACAGCCCCAAACCATGACGCTTCCTCCGCCATGCTTTACGGTCGGTATTAAATTTTTCTGCTGGAGCTCGGTATTTATTTTCCGCCAGACGAATTTTTTTCCATCAGACCCGAAGATGTTAAACTTCGATTCATCCGAGAATACGACACGTTTCCAAAATTCTATAGATTTTTTTACGTAGGTTTTTACGAAACCTAAACGTTTTTCTCGATTTATATTATTAATTAATGGTTTTTTGCGGGCAGTTCTGCCGTATATTCGGGCAGAATGCAAAACGTTTCGAATAGTCTGGGGACACACGCTCTTCCCCGATGTTGACGCGATATCATTCGCTAAACTGCGAGCACTTGTGAACGGTTTTTTTGTAGCCTCTGTAACAATACTCCGACGCTCTCGTACCGTTAGTATTCTCGGTCGATCGGTTCGTGACTTATTTTCTGTGCTGTTTGTTCTTTCGTATTTTTTTTATTATATATTGCACTGTTGCGAAATTTAGATTTAGTTCTTTACTAATTTTTCGATAACTTTCACCGCGTTTCCGAAGAAAAATCACTCTATCTCGCATGGATATTGATATTTCGCTTTTCTTTGCCATCGTGTCTGTTCAGAGCATGACGATCTACTACCGCATGGAATAGGTCAAAACCATTGTGTAAACGAAGACTTGTTTACATTGTACGCAGAGGTCAGACCGTCCGTGAATGAATATCGAGGATTAGCAGTTCAATCTTATGTGTACGAATACTTTATTGGCCCGAAAATTTTCGTTTTTTTTGCATAATTCTTCTATTATTCCTGGGAAAAAATTCTCCATTTGCAGTTTATCTCTGTACCTGATGTACTATTAAATAAAATTGGCTTTCTTTGCGTATCGCTTATGTCTATAAAGTTATCGCAAAAAAACAAGGTGTATGAATACTTTTTTGACCCATTGTAACTCTTAGTAACTTTGTTTTTCGACCATGAAATGCAACTTGTCGAGGTCGTCTTTACTCAATCATCCTCGTTTCGAATGCTTTCACGAATATCCTCTAGGTATTCGCGGAAACTCTGAAAAAACAAAAAGGATCGTGAAGAGGGTATCGCGCATTTTTTTGCGGTCGAGTTTCACCCCTCGTAAAAGAGGAGTTGTTTGAGAGTAGAATGGTACGCGATATACAAGAGACAAGAGGATCCTACTCAGACCCCCGTGACTCCTTTCACCCACGACCGGCAAACAATCATTATGACTCTAAACCGAGACGAAAAGGAGAAAGAGAGAGAGATTATTCCTAGTTGGTTTTCGCCGTCGTGGAAAATAATAATTTGAACAGAGCGACGCGCTGCTAACACGTAATTGGACTCTCGTTCGTTCCTTCCAATCGCTTTTTTTCCCCTTATTCTTCTGTTCCTCTTCAACAAGAAATGACAAACCATCATATGTTTTTTTTTCTTCTTTTATGCTAAAGTTAAATTGAAAATCTTTTCGTTCAAGAGCATACTCAACCTTAAAGTCCCTCTTGTTAGAACGACGGGGAGTTAATCCTTTCGCCGTCAGGACAGAGCACTGATAACAATTTAGGAGCGCTCGTAGGGTTCGTATACAAGCATTTGACAATTTTTTTAATTACGATCCGTGGACCGGTTTTGTTCGAGGTTTTCCTGTCGGTGCTGAAAAGTCCTGAAAATAATCACTGTAGCATATATTCGCACGACGATTCCCGAGAATCAAAATATTCAGCCTCGTATTGCAAGTGCTTCTCTCGTGCTTTTGTCTCGTCTCCTGGGATTCCCGGTGCATTCGCGATAACGTACCCTATCCTCGTTGTTTTCCATGCATGTATTAGAATGACATACACGTACACACGGACGCACACATCTCGTTCATAGATAGAGAAACTCATAAATGCAAACCTCGTCCGACATCACAAAGGGAGCTTCAATCGTTACGGGGACTTTAGTCGATTTACCTATAGACAAGAAACACAGATATGCATGTTACACTATCTATGACTGGTTCCATCTCGAATATAGTTCTATTTCAAAGGGGTTGAATGAGGTCGTCAGTTTCTAGCTTTTCACAATTTCCCCAGTCATAGCAACCGTCCGTGTCTTTGGATATTCCATCTTTGTTTCCCGCTCTCTCTGTCTCTCTCTTTCATCCCCTTGCATATGCCTTACTTTAGGCACAGCTTGTGCCTTCGCCATCACAATTTAACTCGGTCGTTCATTCTATTACTTCGCATCTATGCTCAATTCTTGCTGTTTCCAATTTTCAAACTTAACTTCTGTCTTCCTTGTTCGCTCGTTCTGATCCTCCCACTTTGCCTTACACTCTCTCTCTCTCTCCTGCTCTATCGCTAGCTCTATTCGACTCCCTGATTAATCTATTTCATTACCAACCCAGTACGACTTCGGTACAGCCTGCAAGAGATCCGGCACCTTTTTGTTATTAGCATTTAGGACTTCGCGAGCATATGCCACCACACACCGTACCAACGTAATATTCATACGTTCTCAATTACCGTTCAACTTCTCTCACAACTCGATCCCGTGACTTTTTTTGCCCGACGACCAGCCAAAATCACGTTTCGTAACTAATCGATTCGATTCTTAAGTTTTCCTCTGCTCCCTGATACAGGATTTTCTTGAAATACCGACAGGAGTTGAATGATTTGTCGAAGTTTCTTTTCGTATACTCAATTTTCGACGATGGGAAAGCGGTTGTTGAATCACGTATTAGCCTGTATACTATCGCACCAACATTTGTTCGTTTCTTACTAGAGAATTTAACGGGTTATACGCAGTTGCAAGGCCAGATAAAGTCATTTTTTTACGAATTTTTTCTGAAAAGGGATTTCATTTGACAAATACAAGAAGTGTTCATAAATGTAGTGGTAGCTTTTAACTTTATATCGGCATTTTTCATTTGCAAAAATATTGATTTACACTGCCCCTGTAGACGATCTCCTGGAGTTACTCCAAAAAAAAGGTGTCCGGCGCTGAGCCCGATATCTCCGGTTTGGATTATTTAAAATAAATAAACCAAAAAGATTCTATTAGTAAATAGATGAATGTCGTTACTGATCGAAGGAATAGTCGAAATTTTTATTTTTGACAAAATGGCGGCTCCAAAAACTCAAAAATTCCAATTTTCGACCGAAATTTTTTCGTGAATTGTTTAAAAAATATATAAATAATTATCGGAAATCTTATTCCTTCGATCAGTGCCTGAGAAATATATCTGAGAAGGTTGTGTTAAAATTCGGTCGGTCGGCCGATCGGTTGAGCCGTTTTTGAGAAATCGTGCTCATCGACTTTGAAAACACCGTTTTGAGAATATCGCATTCAAAGTTTAGGCCGTCTACTTTGTAACGCTCCGAGCGTCCTTACAAATATGCATGTATCTCCGAAGATATTTGCCGGATCGATTTGAAATTTTCAGAGAATATACTAAAATATATGTACATTCCGAAAATGCAATATAAAAAAATCGTTTTTTTTTAATTTCCAACTGCGTATAATCCCTTAATTGTTAGTAGAATATCGTGGCGACGACGAGACTCGTACATGATGTCGGTCTTGCGGTCGAAGCTCACATACAGTGGGTCAAAAAAGTATTCATACACCTTGTTTTTTTTGCGATAACTTTATAGACATAAGCGATACGCAAAGAAAGCTAATTTTATTTAATAGTACATCAGGTACAGAGATAAACTGCAAATGGAGACTTTTTTCCCAGGAATAATAGAAGAATTATGCAAAAAAAACGAAAATCTCCGGGCCAAAAAAGTATTCGTACACTTACGATTGAGCTGCTAAACCTCGATATTCACTCACGGACGGTCTGACCTCTGCGTACAATGTAAACAAGTCATCGTTTACACAATGGTTTTGACCTATTCCATGCGGTAGTAGATCTTCAAACTCTGAACAGACATGATAGCAAAGAAAAGCGAAATATCAATATCCATGCGAGATAGAGTGATTTTTCTTCGGAAACGCGGTGAAAGTTATCGAAAAATCAGTGAAGAACTAAGTCTAAGTTTCGCAACAGTGCAATATATAATAAAAAAATACGAAAGAACAAACAGCACAGATAATAAGCCACGAACCGGTCGACCGAGAATACTAACGGTACGAGAGCGTCGGAGTAGTGTTACAGAGGCTACAAAAAAACCGTTCACAAGTGCTGGCAGTTTAGCGAATGATGTCGCGTCAACATCGGGGAAGAGCGTGTGTCCCAGACTATTCGAAACGTTTTGCATTCTGCCCAAATATACGGCAGAACTGCCCGCAAAAAACCATTAATTAATAATATAAATCGAGAAAAACGTTTAGGTTCCGCAAAAACCTACGTAAAAAAATCTATAGAATTTTGGAAACGTGTCGTATTCTCGGATGAATCGAAGTTCAACATCATCGAGTCCGATGGAAAAAAATTCGTTTAGCTCAAACCAAATACCGAGCTCCAGCAGAAAAATTTAATACCGACTGTAAAGCACGGCGGAGGAAGCGTCATGGTTTGGGGCTGTATGAGATATTATGGCGTTGGTAATCTGGCTTTTATAGATGGTACAATGAATGCCCAGAAGTGTATCGACGTGTTGCGCAGCAATTTGAAACCAAGTATAGATAAAATGGGCCTGGATGGAAATTTCTACTTCCAACAAGATAACGACCCGAAACATACTGCCATGAAAACGAGGAAATGGTTACTCTATAATGTCCGCAAACAATTGATTACGCCACCACAATCTCCAGACATCAATCCTATTGAAAATGTATGCCACTTGGTGGATGTAGAAATTAGAAAAAGAAAAATAACAAACAAATCCGATCTCCAAAGAGTGCTTTTAGAAGAATGGATGAAAATAGCAAAAGAAACAACGCAAAAGCTAGTAGAATCCATGCCTGAGAGACTCGAGGTGATCATTGAAGCAAAAGGGTTGCACACCAAATATTAGTTATAATTAACAACTATGATGATGTAGGTTTTCACTATAATTGTAAGTGTATGAATACTTTTTTTCCCGAAAATATTCGTTTTTTTGGCATAATTCTTCTATTATTCCTGGGAAAGAATTCTCCATTTGCAGTTTATCCCCTGCACCTGATGTACTATTAAATAAAATTAGCTTTCTTTGCGTATCGCTTATGTCTATAAAGTTATCGCAAAAAAACAAGGTGTATGAATACATTTTTGACCCACTGTACAAATCATGAGAATCATCAAGATACGCGGCAGCGTCTTGACGCCAAGTATTAAAAAAAAGTTTTTAAACTGTGCCGATGTATTTATGCAGTAAGGTGGCCTGAAATCAAAGTATATACAGAGACGGTGATCACAGTGGTAGCACATAATATCCTTTGCATACTCGCAATGCCTTGGATGTTGCTATACTCGGGGTGCTGTACTTCGACGATCTGGCACTTCAAGGATCTCATTTTGTGCACTTGGAGTAACCCATTAAATCTAATGCTTGGTCTGTGATAGTGTCAACCACAGAGGCACCCACGGGCACGATTATACTGTTCATGACGTGGTCATGTAACTTCGGCAATGCACCTGTAAGTCTACCTTATGCCGGAATACCTAATCTACCGAACGTAATGTATAAACATATACTATACGTACGTACGTTACGTATACTATCCGTACAGTATATACGGTATATAAACTGTTCGGAGAAACTCGGCGAATGCCGCAACTTCGTCAACAAGCCTTGCCGGTAAACCAAACTGGGAGTAATTAATTTATTCAAATCTCCTGGCCTCGATCCTGCCTAGCGCGGCATGTGTAAACTCCATTTTGGTCGCGTGTCACTTTGAATGAATCTTCGATCCTTTTGCAATCAATTATTATGCAATCATCGTAATCAGTTGATTCATTCCAGATTTTTTATGTAGCCGAATTTTTCTTCCAGTGCAATCTCGGTTCTCACAATCTCTCGTTACTTTATATCGATTTTAATGGAAAGTAATTTTGATCGTTAAATATAGGTGCATGATAGCAGTACATTGCATTTGACGTGTCCCGTTCTCAACGCCGTGGACGGGGGGTTCACGTTACAAAATTGCGTTACAAACTGCTGTAGCTCTCGACTCTCTACCAGAACGAATCGGTCAATGATCGATTCGACAAAGTTCATATAGAACGTCGGAGGAGGGGATCCCCGAACCGTTTTGAAAGAGAGGATGGGAGACGATGCTTGGACGTGTGCGCATCGGATACCTCATCGTCGCAATTCTCGCAGTTGGTTCGTTCGACCGTGGCTTTCGTCGATGACGTACCTCTACGGTTCGATCTAACGGACGTATTTACATACGCTGTACTCCGTACTCAACCCCCCCCCCCCCAAACGATCCCTCTTTACCAGGGTGCAACGAGCCTCCATCTCTCCCCCAGTAGATTTCATCGTGTATATTCTCTCTTCCTCTTTCCCTCGATATCTCTCTCTATTCTCTCATGTTACTCGATATAACTAGCCTCGTATCGTTGCCACTCCTCTTCATGTTGGTCCATATATATGTTCTCGTTGTGTGCTGCCACCGGCGGACTCTCCTATCTCGGTAACCGAAGCGTACATTGGCCCGGTAGCGCGTTTCAATCGCGTGTAATAATGCCAGAGGGATTAATGGGACGCCGGCGAATAGTCGGCATTTATGGTCAATCGCAATCGCGTGGCCGCGGCGCTCGTCGAGTTCGCGCTGGTTCTCTCTCTCTCTCTCTCTCTCTCTCTCTCTTTCGCTCTCTCTCCCGTTACTCCTACAACCCCCCTAGTTCTCCGCGTCCTCCTATTAATCTAGGAATAATTGGCCAAACGCACGAACGACGATTCAACCACCCGTTTATATTTTCTGAACCACGAGAGCGCAGGGGGAATGCAACCGTACACAAATATCGACGTACACAGCCAATCGACTATCTGTGTCAGAAAGCTCATCGAAGAATTGTCCGGCGAGTTATATAATAGAAGGGTAGAATTAGGCAAAATATCATTTTGCTAATTCTACCCTTGTAAAACTTGTGGAGACAGGGAATTTGAAATAGTGAATGTTGGAATTTACGCATAAATTACGAGTTCAAAAACGAATCGATGTAGAGAGTTAATACGAGGGTCCTCGGCGAGTCTTAGCTAGGCTTGGTTCTTTACGAAGGCTCTTTTTATATTATGCATATTTTCCTACTCAACGGGAAAAACCCTTAAGCTGAGAGCGGGCCTTGCTGTAATGAGCGTAACCGTCTGTCCGGCGCGGCCAACTCTGTTTATGGTACCCTGGACGAGACTCGAGTTCCCGTACGTCTCAAATGCTATACTTAAAATTCTTCCGATAGTACATAGCACCCTTTTGTCATTGGATGGCAATACTCTTTTGGTCTTCATGACCAGCATTTTGTCTCTTGTAGAATTTAGAACGGAACAGACGTTCCTTCCTCGTACAAAGAATAAAGCAAAGATAAATTAAATATCATCTACTGTGTTTCTACGTTTATTTAGCTTCCCATATCCAATAGTGAACGTACATGCTGTGTAGAACGAAGAGTTTGAAGAGAATGGATGAAAATAGTAGAGAATCTCGTGCGAAATGAGGTAGCTCCCGTTTTTTAAGATAAGTCACACCTACGTTTTTCGTTTCCGAGCGAAGACGAGGGCACGAGTGACGAGAAGAAGAAAAAAAATAGAAGAATCGTGGAGGAATTTTTCTTTTTTTCCTTTTGGGTGGATCCTCCAATGGACGAGACCTCATCTCGTTCCAGAGGCTATTTTGATTGGCCGGATTTGCTTTACAGAGTAGGTCCAGCACCGCGGCTCACTTGAAAAATGCTGCAGATGAGAGACTTTAAAAATGCAAAGTCTCCTTGCTGTAAGTGACGAAAGATCCTCAACACAGTCTCACGATCCAGCCATGATAAAGACATTTTATGCTTTATTCCGGTCACGAAATTTCCTCAAAGCGGTCTTCTCAAATCCCATCTGACGACTTGTCACGCCAACACTCGTTAGGTTTATCGATTTCGAAGATTTCGACACATCCATTGTCTTGCTTCGCGTCCTGAAATCGCTTTCAGCACTTCTCTCGCGTTTCTCATTTTCATCTCTCGCCATACGATCCGTTCATCCACTGAATACCAGATTCGCAAATATCCTCTCGCTTACTTTCAAACGCAACGGCATACCTACGCATAGATACACAATTGAGTAAATAAGAACCACATTTAAAAAAACTGGGAAACAGTTCCGCCAACGGAGATTTATTGGAAATCAATGTGTGAGTGAGAAATGGGTCATCAACATTTTTATATGGTTGGAATGTTGGTTTAAGGGATCACACTGAAAACCGAGTAAATTTGAAAAATTATTATAAAGGTTATATGATGAAAAAAAAATTAAATTGTTGGTTTCGCATTTTTGATTAACTTTTCAACTATAGGAAAAAAAAAATTTTAATTTTTTTTTAAATATAATAACATTGCTTTTCACTTACTGGCACAACCTGGGGCGTCAAGAGTGCATATATGGTATTTCACACAATCGAGATCTCGGGCTTCCTATTCTCCACCCTTACACATATACCCTCTGGTCCTCTCTCTCTCTCTTCTTTTTTTCTCATTCTGAATTTCTCCGTCTCTCGCAGGAAGACGACAAAGGCGAGAGGAGTCGGACTCGTTTCCAACAACCGCCACAACTTTTAATTGGACGACTATGCCCATCGCACCATCTCGACTTCGTTCTCTTTCTCGCGTCCTCGTCGCGACGTCCATCTTCGACGAAACCTGTCATTTTCCGGGAACCACAACGCTCAGACCGCGTCTACCGTAACCTTCTTTTTCTCCTCTACACTCGCGCGCCCGTACTAATCACGTAAGATTAATTTATTAAAGTGAATTCTCGAAAGCTATCGAACTCTTGAACCAGCAAACTTGGCACGTTGAAGTTCGCCCTACAGAAGTCCTTTACGATCGCACTGTCTTCCTTAAGACTGTCACTCTCATTCTCATGCGATCGTATATGCTACCTCATCTTTTTTTTCTCTACTCATTACCGGCCTTTTCCTTTGAACATAGTTATACATCTCAATTTCCAGTGAAACCTGCAATATCGGAAATTCTGACGTTCCTAATGGGAATTCTTTTGATCCTCAAATAATGATCATTAAATACCGATTCCCAAAAGAGATTCTAGAAAGTGTGCGGAAGAAGGAAACGTATGACGGCCATCTTTCATTCCCGTATTCGCGTCGAAATGAACTCTTCACGTTGTATATTCAGGTAGTAGTCTGGTAACTGAAGCCGATTTTTATGTCTTTTTTGGAGGGCGTTTTTGTATGAAAATAAAAATGAATCTTTTTGGATATTTAGGATGTTTTTATTTACATATTAAAGATACAAAAAAAAAAATTTTTGTAAAAATTTAATAGTTTATTACTTTTATTATTATCGATCGAAGTTGGCACCTCGAAAATAAAGCGCGTGGGTGGCCCCGGTGATTTTGGCTCTTGATGTTATCTGAAATAAAAAATTCTTGATAATTCTTAATCTATAGACATGTCATTCTGATCGGAACTACTGAAGTTAAATTTCATGGATAAATAACAAAATGGCGGACTTTGGAAAAAAGTTTTTTTTTTTCGAGGTGCCAACTTCGATCAATAATAATAATAAGAAAAAACTATAAAATTTTTTCAAACAAATTTTTTTTTGTATCTTTAATATGTAAATAAAAACATCCTAAATATCCAAAACGATTCATTTTTATTTTCCTACAAAAAAACGCCCTCTAAAAAAGACATGAAAATCGGCTTAAGTTACCAGATTACTACCTTCATAGAGCTTGCATGAAAGATATGTACTAGATTGTGTAAAGGTGAGAAGATCATGCGCTTGTACATCTTTATCGGTAGAAAAAAAAACATTTCCAGCTAAAATTGGGGGCGATAACGTACTGCCCAAGGGCTATAGAGGCCGGTGGAAGCGTTACGGGATGGATGAAAAGATGAAAACGAATTGCTGCTGCGCCTGCACTTACCGCCATTCACATTGCTCGCGGCTCTCATGTACCGGTTACCATAGGGGGGGGACGCTAAATGAAGACCGCACTAATGCCAGGCCAACCGACCTCTTGACACTCATAATTGCACCGTCAGGACGCAGTAAACTTTTAATTAAAAATAATAATAATTAGTAAAAGATCTTTGCGTGATCCTCGGGCGTCTCCTTCGCTGACGAACGTCTCTCATCGCCTTGCGTTGCCGGATTGATCGCGTTAAGTCTAGAACTCAGAGACCGGCGAGCATAATTATCAACGATGAAATTGGAATATGTGATGAAACTCTGACGGGCTTCCACGTCACATTGACCGTAGAATTTTGACGGAGATTTCATTCACAGCAATTTTAGACGCCGCGTGCCTGCCCTTCACAGATTCCCAGTCCTATTCACCAGTAGCTGCGGTAGACGCACTAACAGTTATACAGTTGCAAATCCGTGCTCGTTTTCCTTTCCCCAATGAGTAATGAAATTGCTCGCTCGGGTGAATAAAAGGGAACCCGCTCGGCTTGGGGAAATCGAGAGAAGATTCTTCGGGAATCGTCTACGTACCTACCATCATATTATAAAGATGTTAGTAGTCTCATACCATACCACGAGAAACTCGTTTTCCATTCCTTCGGGCCAATTCCTCAATGCTTTTCGTCCGTCCCCCAGTAGACTAGATCGTAATTCCTGTCTAATTGTGGAATTATTCTGAAATCACCGGTTTTCCCTCTCTTTCTCTCTCTCTCTCTCTCTCTCTGCTTCTTTCAGCGACGCAGCGTACACCGTACAGTACATTATCTGTACATATAATATGAAACTGGTAAAATATCATTTTACCTATTACTGCATAAATATTCGAGATTTACAGAATAGTTTGTCAAACCATCAGTGAGCTCATCTATTCAGCGAGTGGTTTCTTGCGTCATCGGCTCTTTCCAGGCCAAAGGCATTCAATCTTCAATCGCCACCGAATAAAAAAAAACTCTCTCGTCTCTTGGACTACCCTAGCTATTGCGTAATGAATTCCAATTAAATTAACAGAGCGCGCGCAACGGGTGAAACCTCGTTGAAGCTCAAGAGACCGCCGTGCTCGACAACCATTATGGCCGATCGAAAACGGAAAATGTTAGAATCTCGGGAAAGGAAAAACAAAGAAGACCGGCTGTTCCGAGCGTTGAAAATCGATATGGAAAACTGAAGATAGGAGACTTCAATTTCAAAACGATTTTAGCTACATGGAATATCGTCATTCGAATGTACGCGCGCGTCTGATAGAAGGATCAGAAAATTTCATGGTATTGATGGGGTTCTTTAAAGTCAGAGAGGCGCCACATCATTCTGGTTGAGTCCATGGGTGTTTTAAGTAACGATTCGAGAGGTAGAGATGACATTTAAGATAGATGGACAAATGCGGAAGAGTATGTGAATGTTAGAGAGATGGGAAGGACTTTGAGAGTGTAAGTTGAAGGTGAAATGAAACGGAAAAATGGTAGGCAAGGCTCGAAGGAGAAGAAGTATCTATTCATTGGTGGGATGAGAAGTTGTATATATATCTATCGCACAACCTTCCCGTTGACTCAATCCTCTCTCTTTCTCTCTTTCTCCCGATGTAATTTTATTTCGAACTCCTTCGGTGCCTTTCACCCTCTTTGGAGGAGCCACCCCTCAATGGCTCCTCTTTTTCTGCCTCTCAACGTCGATGTCTATCGCGATCGCTTTTCTCCCTCTCGCGCGCCAACGAGGCTACCTTCGAGTGGCCAACTACCACTATCGAAAGAAGTGTATAATACCCGTTCTATATACGCTGTATATAAGAATTCGAGACAGAGATTCTTCCTGGCAGCTGTTGTGGTTGAAATCGATTATCCTCCGAATGCTCCTCTAGCTACTACCCACTGAGACACTCTCGCAGCTCCGTAGTTGTGAGGATAAGAAGAAACGTAATGCATTCTTAGAAGCTTTCGAGTTACAAGCTTTGAAAAAAGCCATTCAGCAGCTAGCCCCAAGAGAGAAAGAGAGAAATCCCCACTTTTTCCATTGATCGCGACAACGTTTCTCACTCTCCTTCGGTTTATCATCGATTTATCCTTTGCAACTACCTCTATTACTTTGTGTTCATTCTTCATCGATTGAGGGCTCACAGACTCCTTTTATTCTTTATAATTTCAAGAATTAAAAAATATATAACTTTTAAGAAAATTCCACTTCACTACAAAGTTACAGCAATAAATGTGACCGGACATCGGGTTCGCGTTGTACCTACCAGAAACTTTTAAACGCGTTTTTTTCTCGAAACTATGGTTTTAGACAGTGTCAGCACGATAACTCAGTCAATTTTTTACTATTTTTGAACATTAATTTTTTTTCAAATCTTGATAATTATTTTTTCTATAGACTGTCGAGAGGTTTTTTTAATTTTGTGGTTGGACAATTTTTTATAAATCATTGAATACTAACTTTTTTCTGAAATTGCATAGTAAAGTTTGAAATACTGTAATTTCAGTATTTGTGAGAAACAAAAAAATTTCCCTCCGTCAGACTATTACTACTACATTATTTTACTAGATTCTTTTTTATTTCTGCAGATTGGACAATTTTTTATTAAGTTGTGATGTCGACAAGGAGTCACCATGGTTTTCATCGATCGTCCATTTATACCCGCAAAAAATAATGTTAATATTAGAAAAAATTATGTTTACATTTTTTTTCTTATAGCTGAGAAGTTAATAAAAAATGTGAAATCAACAATTTAATTTTTTTTTCGGTATATAACCGGAAAAATAATGTTTCAACTTTACTCGGTTATCAGGGCACGCAGCGGTATGTAAGCGCTTAACGCTCTAGGGAGTCACGGATTAACATTTAAGGGGGGAAATGGGGTAAGAACAGCGTTGGCTCAATGATTTTCATGAATTTTTTTATAGTATAAAAAATGGATATAATTTATTGAAACTTTGAGAATATTTTATACATATATTTAAGTATATTCTATAAAATTTTTGAGGAACTTCCTTGAAAAACACCAAAAATATTAGCGACCCCATATTGCAGGTCACAATCAGACTCAGCATTTTGCGTACATTCTGAAAGCCGCAATTTTCATCTGAAATTAAACGAGGTTGGAATTTACTTTTATTATATGTCTTTCTTCTATATGAACCTAAATACTATCAAAAAAATCAAAAATTGAATTTTTTACACGGGTCAAAACAAAAAAGCATGATTTTTTGCCATTTTTCACAACTTTAATTGCGAAAAAAAAAATTATTTTAAATAATGATAATATTCCGATTTTAGGTTCATATAGAGCGCAATACTATGAAGAAAGTAACTGCCAATTTTCAAAACGATTGGTTGAAAACTTTTCAAACTAGCGTGTACGCTTAAAAAAAGTCGTTTTCAGAAAAACACGTTTGAATAAATAGTGACCGCTCGGTTATACACGTGGCGCGCTCGGGTGCTGAAGAAGAGCTACTCATTTTAATGGCTTATAACAATAGAACGAGTCGGAATTTTCATTTTAAATTTTGGGAACATATTTTTCACTAGTTTTACTAACAATTTATGAAATAAAAGAAAATCGATTTTTTGAACCGTCTAACCGTATTTACTCCCTTAAAACAAAGTGATAAACGCGTGCTTTTAATTAATGCCCGCTCTGCACCTCAAAATCTTATAACACAATTTGTTACGAAGACTATGTATTACATATTGCTGTTTAAAATCGCAGCTGACGCAAAGAGAAAAAATTCTACGTTGGACGTTCGATATTCGACTTTTTCGTAAAGTACTCGTGTATCGATATTGCGGCACATGCCAGCCGATTATCCCGCGTACACAGCCGGAGTTTCGTTCGGGATTTTTTCCGAGATCAAATTCATGGATCGGTAAAGCTTTACTCGGGACATGACTGTATTAACGTATCTATATATACATTGTATACGTGTATAAGAGACCCCCGAGAGAGAGATGTCCGTATACAAATAGAGAGACACACAGCTGGTCGATGCACCCCAATGTTCTCCTCTATATCGCAACGAAGCTTTTTCACGCTCTTTATGTTTTTTAATTTCGAATGCCTCGCGATTTTTGGCCCGTCATACACCCTCCACCGACAGTATATATATATCGTATACAATATGCGGACGTAAAACATGGTTCACTCGTTAGCGTCTCCCGTTCGCGCTCAATCGGGGGACACCGGTCAGCTAGCCGCGTACAAGAGCTTTTTTGTTTCGTTACTCATTTTCCTCTGTGCACTCACGCGTGCTCTCTCTCTCTCTCTCTGCTTCTCCATACTGGCCCCCGTACCAATATATTTCGATGTCGCGAGCGGTCGACATATAAACGCAATAGCCGAAAAGTTTTGGAAAATTCATCGATTCGTTATAGGAACATCTCTCTCTTTCTCCCTCTGTCTGTCTGTCTCTCTCTCTCTCTCTCTCTCGCTCTCTCTCTCTCTCTCTCGCTCTTTCTCTCCATTGGGCGAACACGTAAAACAAAATGGTCATGTTGCAAAATGAGACATTGGAGAGATATGGAAAATTGGAGAACTCTCTCACCGCAAACTTCGACATTGTAAAACTGCTTTCCGAAACATACGAGTTTCGGAAACGTGACAGAAAGCATTTGAATTCTTTATTTCGACACTGATTTTTCACAGACGCCACACTTCCTTAAAAATAAAAGATGGTAAATAACGACATAGAGCCTATTATTGAACGTTGATTAGCTATAAATTGATAAAACAAAATTGTAAAGATGAAACGGTACAGACGTCGCAAGCTCGGCATCTTTAACCTTCAAACTAATTCTGGGCTCATCGTCACACTTTGTGGGGTAACAATATAGCAGGGGGGCGGGGGTAGAACATGTGTACTATTCATTGCATCATAGACTTTCTATAGATCGTGCGGAATGAACCGAAGAGTTGGCTGCCACATCCACAGATGAAACACACACACACATAGACACACCGAGTGGGTGCAATCGTTAAACCAACTTTGCTCGTAACTTACTCTCGTAAAAGGTTCCCGGCAACGAGTCTCGCGGTTAACGAGGCTTGCTCAGAGCGATCTCGAGATTTATGGTGATCTAGAGACTCCTCATGGCTAGATATATGCCGGTTATACTCCCTGGCAGTAGTAACGGCGGCAGAGAATAGGCTAGGTAGGAATGAGGACCGCGCGCACGTATATTACGTGTGAGGAGACGCAAAGTGCCCCCGAAATCTCCGTGACGGGATTTCGGGGCGAGTCACGAAAGGTTGGAGAAGTCAAAAGTGCATATTCGAGAGAGGAATCATGACGACAGTAGAAGATACACATTTAACAATTATGTATGTACATAACATTTTTATATGTATATATTAGGGCGATTTTTTTTTTTCGACTAGTTTTTTTTTTCAGTCCGCACCCGAAATTTTGTTGGATATGTCGAAAAAGAAATTCCCTGAAAATTACAGCCCTTAATATTAATTTACTTTCCCAAAGCGTGAGAAGATTTTCCATCCAAAATACACGTAGAACGATTTTTTTTTTTCAAATTTCTATAACTCAGCCGCATTTTATGCTATCATATTGTTCTTGGTTTCGATTTACTCAGAATAAAACAATCTAAAAAAGGGCCTTTTGCGGCGAAAGTGTAAATTGTACTAGTGAGTTGGTACGAGTCACTGAAGTTGATTTTTACCTAAAATTCTCGTTTTTTTGCTGTTATCTCCGAAACAATTAATTTTACGAAAAAAATGTAAATGAAACATTTGTTGAAAATTTAATTTCCTACAAAAAGGTCCTATCGACTCAATTGCTTAGATTAATATTTCTTGAGATATTGAACTTTATTTTTTTTTTTTTTTTTTTTTTATTTAATATTTCATATTTTATACATTTTATACTACTCATAAGTTAAAATTCAATATCTCAAGAAATATTAATCTAAGCAATTGGGTCAATTGAACTTTTTTTGTAGGAAATTAAATTTCCAACAAATTTTTTATATACATTTTTTTCGTAAAGTTAATTGTTTCGGAGATAACAGCAAAAAAACGAGAATTTTAGGTAAAAATCAACTTCAGTGACCCGTACCGACTCACCAGTACAATGTACACTTTCGCCGCAAAAGGCACTTTTTTAGATTGTTTTATTCTGAGTAAATTGAAACCAAGAACAATATGATAGCATAAAATGGGGCTGAGTTATAGAAATTTGAAAAAAAAAAAATTCGATTTACGTGTATTTCAGATGGAAAATCTTCTCACGCTAAGGGAAAGTACTTAGCATTAATATTAAGGGCTGTAACTTTCAGGGAATTTCTGTTTCGACATAGCCAACGAAATTTCGGGTGGGGACTGAAAAAAAAAATAGTCGAAAAACAAAAATCGCCCTAGTATATATGTTTATGCGGTTGTAGCTTTTCTGGGTAAAAGTGTATTTTGCTGAAACGAGAGATTGAAATAAGCAAGGAACAAAGAGGTCAAAGGTTACGTATAAAAGAATAGAATAATGAAAAGGGAGGAGTAGCCAGCTTTGGTGGTCGAAATTACGAGAGATCGGAGTCGCGAAACAATCACCCTCGCTTCTTGCGTCCTCTTTTGCCTTCTGCATCGTCCTTATATTACCACTTTACGCAGCAGTCCGCTTCAGAAAATACGAAACTCAAAATACCACATAACCACGTATAGTATTTACCGTGTGACGAGGCCAGGGCAAATTAATGGCACTTTGAAGCCACTGCGTCAGTAGGAAAACAAGCGTTTGTGGCTTCCATGTGCAGATTTTAAAAAAAATCGTTACACACTTGTTTGAACTTGACCAGGCGAGTTTTTTTAACAACCGTGCAAGCTCAGAGCTCATTATAATTACCATGGAGCTCTCACAATGTTCTGGAAGAATTCTTCTTTGATAAAAAAAAAAGAAAAGTTCCTTCAAAATGAGCTCTAGCTCATTTACATATAATTACTGTTTTATATATTTATTTGTGGAAGCGGAAAAATCAAGGATACTATTAGGTGTACAAATAAGTTTTAAAGGAATTTTTTATGAAAATTGGGTCTTTATTCTGCAAAAATGGTAACAAATTGTGGCAACAATGGAGTCTGGTAACAATTGGAGTCTTCGTTCACTAACGCCTCCAATTCTGCATCTTCAAACGTTTCTGGCCTTCCTTCACCGCTGTGTGATCCTCCGTGTCAAAATCACCACTTTTTAATCGTCTAAACCAGTACTCGCAAGTTGAAATTGATGGAGCATGGTTCCCATAAGCGTCACACAAAAATCGATGACCTTCAGCTGCTTTTTTCTTCAAATGGAAGCAGAAAAGTAAAGCTTCCCGAAAATTGCATTTCGTTGGCACAAAGGTCGCCATATTTGGAGTTCGAAAAAGCTATGTTTTTTACACGTTGACAAAATGACACATACTGAAAACTAAAGCCTACCGTTGACGCTTCAACGCGAAGGTGGTGATACTATGGTCTGATGAGATTGAAGGTAGTATTCTGGTAACTTAAGCCGATTTTCATGTCTTTTTTGGAGGGCCTTTTTTTGTAGGAGAATAAAAATGAATCGTTTTGGATATTTAGGATGTTTTCATTTACATATTAAAGATACAAAAAAAAAATTGTTTGAAAAAATGTAATAGTTTATTATTATTATTATTATTGATCGAAGTTCCCACCTCGAAAAAAAGCGCGTGGGTGGCCCCGGTGATTTTGGCTCTTGATGTTATCTGAAATAAACAATTATTGATAATTCTTAATCTATAGACATGTCATTCTGGTCGGAACTACTGAAGTTAAATTTCATGGATAAATAACAAAATGGCGGACTTTGGAAAAAAAAACTTTTTTCCAGGGGTTGAAATTTATGGGGTTGAAATTTAACTTCAGTAGTTCCGACCAGAATAACATGTCTATAGATTAAGAATTATCAAGAATTCTTGAATTTTGGCGGACTTTGGAAAAAAGTTTTTTTTTCCAAAGTCCGCCATTTTGTTATTTATCCATGAAATTTAACTTCAGTAGTTCCGACCAGAATGACATGTCTATAGATTAAGAATTATCAAGAATTGTTTATTTCAGATAACATCAAGAGCCAAAATCACTGGGGCCACCCACGCCCTTTTTTTTCGAGGTGCCAACTTCGATCAATAATAATAATAATAATAAACTATTAAATTTTGTCAACAAAATTTTTTTTTGTATCTTTAATATGTAAATAAAAACATCCTAAATATCCAAAACGATTCATTTTTATTTTCCTACAAAAAAACGCCCTCCAAAAAAGACATGAAAATCGGCTTAAGTTACCAGACTACTACCTTAATATTAGTAACCGCCCTCTCTTGTAAATCCTTTAAAACTTACTTCTACCCCCAATATCAGTATCACTGTACGGATATTTGTCAGAGGGTTTTTATATGATGATCCAACTTAAGGTTTCCCTCGCGAAAAGGTCCAATTGTCAAAAGACGCGAAAACCCTTTCCGATGAGCTAACAAAAAATACGTACTTTCCTCGATCCCGACGATTTTATTCGCGTATACCTATCGGTAATACATCTGCACTTGAAATTCATACATATCCGCAATGATCCATCAAGAGATACCACTCAACGTCACGTTACAGTTTTTTTTTTTCTAATTAAGAGCTGATACTTCACTCGAGGTATACGCGTCGAGACTTGAGAGAACAAAATACGAGAATGATGCTGATAAAAAAAATGCATCTACCTCGATACTATATGAGACTTCAAGTGGCACTCTTGGATACAACGAGTATACAAGAAAATGCGTGGAATTATTACGACGGTATTATACGAGGTCTGTTCAAAAAGTATCGCGAATTTTGAATTTCCGCGGGCTACGTATATTCGATTTTCGATTTTTTTATGGCGTTAGGTTGGTACTCATGCCCCTCACTTATGCTGAAAAAATCAGCCATTCTGAATGTTTAGTTAATTGTTGACAGCTGTTTTGGTTAGACGTGTTTTGGCTTGTCTTCGATTTCTGCCTATTCCGAAAAAAGCACCTTCCATTGCGACGATTGAGCTTTGGTTTCCACGTCATAATCATAAAACCCATGATTCGTCACCAGTTATGACCCTCTGGAGCAAATTTGGGTCGTCGTGGACCGAGTCCAACAGCTCCTTAGCAATGTTAACGCGACACTGTTTTTGTTCGAAATTGAGCAATTTTGGCACGAATTTTGCGGCGACCCGTCTCATGCCCAAATCATTGGTAAAAATCGAATAGCACGAGCCAATCGATCTGTTTAGTTCCTCAGCAACTTCTCTAACGGTGATTCGACGATTGGCCGATATTATTTTCTTCATTTCATCAATGTTATTCGTCTGTTGTCGATGTGCTCGGGCGTCCGGAACGCATTTCGTTGTTCGCATCTTCTCGGCCCTCTGAGAATATTTTGTACCACCGATAAACGTTGCTTTGGTCCAAGGTAGCTTCACCATATGTCACAGTCAACATTCGGAATGCATCCGCGCACTTAATTTTGTTTTTCACACAAAATTTGATACGGATTCTTTGATCCATTTTTTGGAATAGGCAAAAATCGAAGACAAACCAAAACACGTCTAACCAAAACCGCTGTCAACAATTAACTAAACATTCAAAATGGCCAATTTTTTCAGCATAAGTGAGAGACACGAGTGCCAACCTAACGCCACAAAAAAATCGAAAATCGAATATACGTAGCCCGCAGAAATTAAAAATTCGCGATACTTTTTGAACAGACCTCGTATGTATATACGATAGAGTGGTGTGCATCGCGAGCTTTAACTCGCGGAGCGATGAACCATGGGGCAAAGTGCTCGAGCACGAACTCGAGAGAAAGACGAGCTCTTGTCGACGATGTAATGAAAAAAAAAAAAAAAAAAAAAAAAAAATGTATCAACCGCAATGCTGCACACCGACGTTCGACGATGGCTGGGGTCCAATGTCTCTGGGCATCGAATTAATATAGAGTGCGAGACAGCGTGTAAATCTCGATGATTCATCATTTTCAATTTGTTTTCTGCGAGAGCTCTTCGGGTGCTGTGCGACAAATGTTCTTTATAATTAATTCATCAAAAGGGCATATTTCCTTTGTGAATCAAATCAACCAAGCAACTAAAGGGCCAGAAATTGACCCTACCGAAAGCCGAGAACCCTCTAAAAAAATTGTGACGATCATTAGAGGACTAAAGTTTCCAAAATTCAATTGATATGATGTGGTTCGACTGAATAACTTGACCATTCTCCAATCATTCCAATCCCTAATTCATTAGTTATCGAAAATATTTCGTGTTTCCGCAGTGCGCATCAGAGTGGCGAACATTTCAAAAAGTTCGCGCAACATGTCTCCTCAAGATGTTAGCGCCGAACTGAGAAGGGACTGAGATGGAGAAAAATGGGGTGGATATCTCGTTCCTCAGACGGAATCGTGCGAAGAAGTATATAAAGCAGCACATTTTCTTTGTCAATCAAATAGCAAATCAATCGAGCAACTACAGGACCGGAAATTGAACCTACCGCAAGCCGGCTACCCTCTAAAAAGTTGTGACGATCATTAGAGGACTAAAAGTTTCCAAATACAATTGATGATGTGGTTCGACTGACCAGTCTAATCCCTACTTCCCTAGTTATCGAAAATATTTCGCTTTCCCGTCGTACGCATTAGAGTCGCGAACATTTCGAAAAGTTCGTGCAACATGTCTCCTCAAGATGTTAGCCCCGAACTGAGAGGGGACTGAGATGGAGAAAAAATGGGGTTGAATATCTGTTCCCTCAGACAAAATCGTGCGGAGAAGCTTTGTGAAATTACCATTACACGAAACCATAT
Organism: Oxytorus armatus; assembly: GCA_958009045.1. Classification (NCBI taxonomy): domain Eukaryota; kingdom Metazoa; phylum Arthropoda; class Insecta; order Hymenoptera; family Ichneumonidae; genus Oxytorus; species Oxytorus armatus. The sequence continues at coordinate 15,765,712 of OY253752.1, forward strand.
ACAGCGTGGCCATGTGCCACCGAGAATTTGCTGTCGGGACGCGTCGATCGACCGTGTTTCCGTTCGTTCGAATGCTGGTAACGGGGGCGGATGAGGCTATAGGATGAACGAGCGTGACGAAAGTTTCGACCCCTCTCTTGCTCGTTTGAGTTTTGAGTTTTGAATTGGGTTTGGGTTTCTCGTCCGTCAAGTTTTCCTTTAGCTACGACAAAGAGAACGAAAGAGTTTAGCGAATAGGCGTGACACTATTCGGAATATTCGATTAACTTCGTTCGTAACTCTGTCGTGAATATCAAATCGCAAAGGTTTTACCCTCCCTTTCCGTACTCGCACTTTCTTTTTATTTTCACTGTGTGCGTGCCTTTTTATCTTTCACTCGCACTCACCACAGATTAATTTACTTGCTTTATGCTAGGTACATCTGATCGTAATTATTAGTATCGTGGCAGTTCATTGAGTCGCAAATAACTGGAGTGGTAGCGATATAACATTAATGTTCATAATGATGTTGCGATCACCGTATGGCCTCTGAACCGTATGCACAGAAGAATGCCTCCGAAACGGAACAATTCAAACGGAGTCCATTGAAATTTTCCGCGATAAAGCTTGACGATCGTTAAACGGTTATGATTAAGGTAGTAGTCTGGTAACTTAAGCCGATTTTCATGTCTTTTTTGGAGGGCGTTTTTTTGTAGGAAAATAAAAATGAATCGTTTTGGATATTTAGGATGTTTTTATTTACATATTAAGGATACAAAAAAAATATTTTTTGAAAAAATGTAATAGTTTATTATTATTATTATTATTGATCGAAGTTGGCACCTGGAAAAAAAAGCGCGTGGGTGGCCCCGGTGATTTTGGCTCTTGATGTTATCTGAAATAAAAAATTCTTGATAATTCTTAATCTATAGACATGTCATTCTGGTCGGAACTACTGAAGTTAAATTTCATGGATAAATAGCAAAATGCATTTTGTTGCTCTTGATGTCCGCTCTTGATGTTATCTGAAATAAAAAATTCTTGATAATTCTCAATCTATAGACATGTCATTCTGGTCGGAACTACTGAAGTTAAATTTCATGGATAAATAACAAAATGGCGAACTTTGGAAAAAAGTTTTTTTTTCTAAAGTCCGCCATTTTGTTATTTATCCATGAAATTTAACTTCAGTAGTTCCGACCAGAATGACATGTCTATAGATTGAGAATTATCAAGAATCTTTTATTTCAGATAACATAAAGAGCCAAAATCACCGGGGCCACCCACGTGCTTCTTTTTCGAGGTGCCAACTTCGATCAATAATAATAATAGTAATAAACTATTGAATTAAAAAAAAAAAAAATTTTGTATCTTTAATATGTAAATAAAAACATCCTAAATATCCAAAACGATTCATTTTTATTCTCCTACAAAAAAAACGCCCTCCAAAAAAGACATGAAAATCGGCTTAAGTTACTAGACTATTACCTTAAAGAATTGAAAAGAAAATCATAAAATTAGAGGTCAATTGAAAAATCATGTAAATCGCTATAATGAAATATAGCTTTAACGCAAAGGACACTGAAAATATGAAACAATCTATAAGGAGTCAAATATCTAAATCCTTGGTGCTCGGAAAGCTGTGGCTATATAACACAAGACTGAGCTTAGCGGGGAATCTTCGTCGCGCGATTCTCTAAGACGTGACAAAATCCTGATTTATACCCTGACACACTCGCATCTACACATTTATGTGAAGTACGAATCCCGGGCTTTTCACTATTGTAATATATGTATTAATCATAACTCTCGAGAGAACCCTCCGTGCAACTCGTCGAGTCTCGTGTTATTAAATTTTCGGTGAACCGCTCGATTCTCCTGTTGGAGATGACAGATGATTATCTGGTTAGCATGATTCTTCTTGCGTGTTTAAAATGCGCGAAATAAAAAAATATCACGGTTATCTAACTTGAAGCAAAAGCACCTCATACGTTGTTTTTTTTTGTAATTCTTCAGTCCCTCGAATAAGTATAATAGTGGAACATGTTCAACGTGCTCCATTTCTACTGATGTTCTTTTCTATTATTATCCCTTAATGCTTCAATTTCACATGCGACCAAGATCATTCATTGATTATTCTTAAGGGGGGAAATAGGGTTAGGCGGTTCGAAAAATCGATTTTTTTTTAATTTCATAAATTGTTAGTAAAACTATTGAAAAATATGTTCCCAAAATTTAAAATGAGAATTCCGACTCGTTCTATTGTTATAAGCCATTAAAGTGAGTAGCTCTCCTTCAGGCCCCGTGCGCGCCACGTGTTTCAAACGCGTTTTTCTGAAAACAGCTTTTTTTGAACTTGCGTACACGCTAGTTTGAAAAGTTTTCAACCAATCGTTTTGAAAATTGGCAGTTACTTTCTTCATAGTATTACGCTCTATATGAACCTCAAATCGGAATATTATCATTATTTAAAATAATTTTTTTGTTTGCATATAAAGTTTAAAAAAATGGCAAAAAATCATGCTTTTTTGTTTTGACTCCTGTAAAAAATTCAATTTTCTATTTTTTTGATAGCATTTAGGTTCATATTGAAGAGAGACATACAATAAAAGTAAATTCCAACCTCGTTTGATTTCCGATGAAAATTGCGGCTTCCAGAATGTACGCAAAATGCTGAGTCTGATTGTGAACTGTGATATGGGGTCGCTAATATTTTATAGTATATACTTAAATATATGTATAAAAATTTTATAATATATACTTAAATATATGTATAAAATATTCTCAAAGTTTCAATAAATTATATTCATTTTTTATACCATAAAAAAATTCATGAAAATCATTGAGAAAACGCTGTCCTAACGCTATTTCCCCCCTTAAGGGCTCACATACTCCTGAAATTAAAAGGAATAACATTTTTTTTTACAGAATTGAATTCTTTGTAGTTTTAAGAATAAAAAAAAAAACTTTTAAGAAAATTCCACTCCGTTACAAAGTTATAGCAATAAATGTGACCGGATATCGGGGTTCACGTTGTACCTACCAAAAACTCCAAACGCGTTTTTCTCCAAACTACGTTTTTAGACAGTGTCGGCACGATAACTCCAGTCAATTCTTAATATTTTTAACTTTTATTTTTTAAATCTCGATAATTATTTTCTCTTCAGTCTGACGAGAGGTTTTTTTAATTTTTTGCTTGGACAATTTTTCATAAATTATTCAACGCTAATTTTTTTTTTTTAAATTGCATACTTTGAAACACTGTAATTTCTTTATTTTTGAATAAATAAAAAAATTCCCTCCGTCAGACTATTACTACTCTATTATTTTACTAGATTCTTTTTTATTTTTATAGATTGGATAATTTTTGGTGAAGTTATGATGTCGACAAGGAGGCGCCATGGTTTTCATCAGTGGTCCATTTACACCCGTAAAAAATAATGTTCATATTTTTTTATTTTATTTTTTATTTTTTTTCTTATAGTTGAAAAGTTAGTAAAAAATGTAAAATCAACAATTTAATTTTTTTTTCACCATATAACCTTTATAATAATGTTTCAAATGTACTCGGTTTTCAGCGCGCTTAGAAGCATGTGAGCCCTCAAATAAATTGTTTCTCATTGCCGATCAAGTGTCTTCACCAGCGAACGGTTTGATTATTAAAATAAAAGTACCATTCGTACATTACGTAAAAATATCGGCGGGGGTTTTGTTGGCTTTTTTTTAACTTACAGGGTGAATACATCCTAAAAATACTAAAATAAACTGTATAGATCCGTATAACAGATCTCATAATCACACAAAGCCCTCGTAGTTGGTCTTGGACTCCCTCACTTTAGCTCATCCTCATCCCCATCGACGCACTCGTTACGAGGTCTGCCATCATGAATTGCAAATCCAACATTACTAACGGTTCATTCGCGTTAATGGCATATCGCCAGCTTCTCATTATATTCCACGTAACGTGCCTGATTATGGTTTATATATGGAGCTCCCGTAACGGAAAGGAACGATTGAGCCGAGCGAAGATGCGAAATGAAAGGAGATCAATGCTTTCGCCATTTTACTTGTCGCTCTTCTCGCAATTTTGTTCCGATAACTCGGTCACCTCTCTCTCTGTCTGTCTTTTGTACTTTTCCAACAGCCCGATAGGATTCATCTCATCTCCGTGGCTGTTAAATGTCGCATTGTCCCAACAGCAGTAGAATTGTCCCTGGCGGTCAGACTGCGTGACAGGGATTCTCTCGCTGTTTCAGCACCCCTCGCCGCATCGCACGTATTCGTTCGTGAACGGTGAGGGCTTTATACCTTTTTCCTCCGCGATCCGTTCTATGCCGATGGAATATTAAAAGATCACCCTGGTTACGTCGACAGCAAGTGTACCGTCACTATGTACGCAAGCGAAGTACACAGCCTCTTCATCCCTTGTTCTCTCGCTTCAGCCTGCTTCCACTTCTCCTACTGCTTCTTCTATCCACTCTGGCACCATCGCTCGTGTATCAACTCGGCCGATATTAATATATCGTCGTATTGTGTACTCGCACGGCGTCGGTATTGCCGATAGAACCTCTTCCGCTTAACTCCTTTCATACTTTTTTTTTTTTTTGTTCGTCAACCCCCTGTTTATATTGTCACCATACAGAGATACTGACTGTATCAAAGGATGTATCGCCGATTCACCCTTATTTTTCTTACTGCGCGTCAACGCTAGAGCCTCGGACTTCTTCGCATCAGCATTTTGATGAAATACCATCGTCTATCCTCATCCCTGTCTCCTCTTATTTATGCGACATAACGTATATATCGAACTGTCATGGCAATATCGCATGTATGCATGTGAACGAACGGACTAGCTCGAGAATGTTGGCTTGATCGTTCCCTCTATATGACTATCCTCTTACGTGTACCGCGAGGGACAACCCCAGCCCAGCCACCCCCCCGGACAATTCCCTCCATCCCTCAAGGCGTTGCCGCGTTCACGGTTTTCATGTATATATACCGCACACATAATCGGTATATGCATTACCTGAAGCATATTATATCACAGCGAGCATCCAATATCCGTTGGACTTGCTGCAATATTTATGGAAGCCCTCGAGATATATCCGCTGTCGACGTTGTATGTATATAATATTAGATTCCGATAAACACGCGCTATATCGTCGTTTACGAAACGAGAGTTTGCTGCCGGAAGTTCCCGAGAAAATTGAAACTGTCGTTGCGAAAAAGTTGTCGTAAACTTTCATCGATGATAATTTTCATAGCACGTTCTTCTCCGGACAAAATGAATACCTACAATGAATGGTTGGTTGTTCTTGAATTAATTTTGCATCTCACCAATATTCCTTTTAGATATACGAACAAGGAAAAACAGCTTACAACATTTGAACGATTTCTGTATGGAATTGGTGTCCCGATATTTATTAATGCTTTTTCGTCGAACTGGTAATTCATGAAAGGTCCGTCATTCGTTGATGACCGATTCTCTGTTGCGCGGAAATTGTGCAAGAACTTTGTGTTCGTGAACTCCTTGGACTTTCATAGAAAAAAAAAAAAACGACAGGGATGTTGCCGATATGGCCACTGCCTAGCAAAAAAGTTGTCGTAACCTTTCATCGATGATAATTTTCATAGCACGTTCTTCTCCGGACAAGATGAATACCAACAATGAATGGTTCTTTGCGCTTGAATTAATTTTGCATCTCATGAATATTCCTTTTAGATTTACGAACAAGGAAAAACAGCTTACAACATTTGAACGATTTCTGTATGGAATTGGTGTCCCGATATTTATTAATGCTTTTTCGTCGAACTGGTAATTCATGAAAGGTCCGTCATTCGTTGATGACCGATTCTCTGTTGCGCGGAAATTGTGCAAGAACTTTGTGTTCGTGAACTCCTTGGACTTTCATAGAAAAAAAAAAAAACGACAGGGATGTTGCCGATATGGCCACTGCCTAGCAAAAAAGTTGTCGTAACCTTTCATCGATGATAATTTTCATAGCACGTTCTTCTCCGGACAAGATGAATACCAACAATGAATGGTTCTTTGTGCTTGAATTAATTTTGCATCTCATGAATATTCCTTTTAGATTTACGAACAAGGAAAAACAGCTTACAACATTTGAACGATTTCTGTATGGAATTGGTGTCCCGATATTTATTAATGCTTTTCCGTCGAACTGGTAATTCATGAAAGGTCTGTCATTCGTTGATGACCGATTCTCTGTTGCGCGGAAATTGTGCAAGAACTTTGTGTTCGTGAACTTCTTGGACTTTGATAAAAAAAACCGACAGGGATGTTACCGGTATGGAGTGGCAATAATAATACTTGATGTCTCCTGGGGGTGTAGTTTTAATTTTGTCTCTCGGAGAATCCTTTCAACGCAGTAACCCCACATACTGCAAATAGTACAACGTGGACTCCTCTCTTCCGAGACTCGTAATGCTGCGATGGGGCGCCTTTTCGCGATGGGTCTGGTGCGCTGCTAAAAGAGAGTGGTCGGAGCAGCACGAAGGTTGAAGGAATGAGGGAAATGAAATAGGGTTGCAGTCGGGGTGAATGGGAACGTTGTTGTGGAGGGATGCGAAGTAGAAAAAGATGGCAAGAACAGCCTGAAATGAGATGGATAGAATAAAAGAAGAAAGACCATGGTGACTGCACTATCTTTGCTGCTTTATCTCGGTCTCTCGAACTCACTCTCTCTCTCTCTGTGTTGAACGAAGGAAAACGGCGAAGGGAGAGAATGGAACGAGATGGAAGCGCGGAAGGGGTTGCGCGTAGTCTCCCGGGAGGTTGGGTTGGTTAGGCAGCCACAGCCACCGACACGCCACGAGTCGTTAAGTCCATTCCGTGGTTTTAATGTCAGCACTAACTTCGCAAGCCAGAGAGCCGCCCATACCTCTCTCTCTCTTTTCCCTCTTTCTCTCTCTCTCTCTCTCTCTCTCTCTCTCTATCTGTGCTTGCTCTCTTCTTCGTACGCCTTTGCGAGAATCGCGGGGTTGGCTCTCCGTCTCGCTCTATCTCTTTCTCTCCATCCGACCGCGAGTCTCGTCGTCTTCTTCGTTCTCTTAGTTCCTTTTGCCAGCGGATGGTCTTCTGCATTTCCTCGCGATGTACTTTACGTACTCGTAGCTTCATGAAGGGGAAAAGCCGACGGGGGTGGAGGACTCTCATCGTTTTCACCATCTCAGCTTGTCAACTACAATCCTCGCATATATTCTTCCCGTTCTATATCTCATATCGTTTCTCTCGCGTCGATCTGTAAACCGAACGAGGCGTATCAATAATTCAAAGGGTCGGCAGAGCACAGAATAGTATATGTCTCGGGATAAAACACATGGACAGCCTTTGATGAAGTTACACATTCATTAGAATGAAAAGAAAATTGATTGAAAATATCATTTGGACATCTACAGTACTATTGTTGATCAGGAAAAATGATGTCGAAACTAGAAGAGAATAAGCGAGTGTATTTATAAGGTCTTCATTTTTATTGTGAACGATACAGAGATGCATCTGTCCGTTTTTTTTTTTTTTTTTTTGAAATGTGTGTCGTTGAACCCAGCCAAGTTGAACCACAAACGTACAATATTACGCCTGGGCCAAGGTCGTTCATGAAGAAAAAGTTCCTACCCCCGTGCTCTTTTCTCTGCGCTCTCGTTAATCATAATAAAAACAGCTTGGCTCCTTTTACGAGAGACGAATGATGGCGCTTTTCGCGGTCGAAAACAAAAAGAGCCGGGGCGTTATAATCGTATAAAACCGGGAATAAAAGAAAGCGCGAAAATGGGTGTACGTGGAAAACCTTTCACCGTGATGTTTCTCCGCTAAAAATTTTTCGCCTCAGCCAACACTGCCCATTTGCCAACAAATAAAAAAACTCAAATTGCGAATATAATATAGTACTTTCCTCTCTTTTTGTTTTTCTATCATCATCGATGAATGTTTTTTCGATGCTCAAAATGACAACGGAATAAACGCGCTAGAAAAAAAGAAAAGGGTGATGTTATAGCAAAACGAAATACTTGAGCGAGGTATACATTCCACATCATTGGCCTCTTTTGCCCGTCTTTCCCCCCCCTTGCATATCTGCCGAAGCGCATTAGCGATAAGCGATAAAGGGGTTGGAGGGGGCCGGAATGTACGAAGAAACTGGATCGGAGATCCGTTACGAATCCGAGGGTGAGGGGAAGATGATATACAGGCGAAGAAGAAAAAAAAGAGAATGCCGCAAGGAAAAAGGTAAAGAGCAGAGGACTCGGGGAGAAGGAGGATGGCTGTAGGATCGACGCTCCCGCGGTGATTGGAACCGGAAGTCGAACGAAAAGCGCGGAGGCCCGGAAGACGTTGGCGCTGCGGTTAATAGGGCGGAAACGATCCGTCGGGAGAATCACGCCGCGTTGCTGCTTGCTAGGATGTGAGGAGAGCTCGACGAAAAATCGATATCCGCCTCGTCGAGTGGTCTTCTCTCTGTACGTGTCTGTGACTAGATCTAGGTAACGAGAGGAGTGAGAGAGAGAGAGAGGAGCTAGCGAGATGCGGGACCAAGGAACGAAACATATATAAATCTGGTATGGAGGGATATGAGACGAGAAGAAATGGAGAACGAGAGAGCGAGCGAGAATTGCGAACGAAAGAAATCGCAATTGAATCGAAAGGTATATACGTAACGTGGAAGGAAGAAAGAGGGAGAGAGGGAAAGAGAGAAGGAGGATCGCCAAAAAGGGAAATTGCCAAAAAAAAAAAAAGCAATTGCGGGAGGAAGCAAGGCGCGATCAACATTTATTTATTACGTACGCTCGGTAAATTTCGGAGGATATTCGCCAGTAACGGGTACAAACTTCCGTTTTCAACGTGTGCGCGACGTTCGGTAAAGCAGAGAGACGTATCTCCCTCATCGATATATTCACGAACGGGATCGATATCTTCACTCGGCCGCGTTTTATATCCATCCCCATTCTACCCATATATCCAGGATCAACCGTGTACCAGTGATTGGCTTCTTGTGATACGATAAGTTCACGCATTAAATCAAATCGAACGCAAAAATTGTTACGCGTAATGTTCATCATTGATAGTTGAATCTGCTGAGTATGAAATTTACCATCATGTTACAAAAAGCATCGCCTTAGAAAATCGCCAACGCAAAAGCAATTTATTCGGAAATTTACGTTATTTGAGAAGGGAAGACTCCACAATTCTTTTCAACTGATCGAAAAAAATATATCTTGTCGTAAATCTTAAACGAGCGATTGTTGAAAATGTTTGTACAATTATGTACAAAAATATTTAGATTTGAATAAAAAGAAATTTACTAACAAATTCGTTGATATTTGAATCTGCTTAGTATGAAATTTACCATCATGTTACAAAAGTGTTGCCTTAGAAAATCGCCAACGCAAAAGCAATTTATTCGGAAATTCACGTAATTTGAGAAGGGACGACTCCACGATTCTTTTCAACTGATCGAAAAAAATAAATGTTATCGTAAATCTTAAACGAGCGATTGTTGAAAATGTTTGTACGATTAGGTACAAAAATATTTAGATCTGAATAAAAAGAAATTTACTCAAAATTTCGTTGATATTTGAATCTGCTTAGTATGAAATTTACCATCATGTTACAAAAGCGTCGGCTTAGAAAATCGCTAACGCAAAAGCAATTTATTCGGACATTCACGTAATTTGAGAAGGGGAGACTCCACGATTCTTTTCAACTGATCGAAAAAAATAAATCTTATCGTAAATCTTAAACGAGCGATTGTTGAAAATGTTTGTACGATTATGTACAAAAATATTTAGATGTGAATAAAAAGAAATTTACTCAAAAATTCAAAATAGACGAACGAAATCAAATCGAACGCAAAAATTGTTACGCGTAATGTTCATCATTGATATTTGAATCTGCTGAGTATGAAGTTTACCATCATGTTACAAAAGCATCGCTTTAGAAAATCGCCAACGCAAAAGCAATTTATTCGGAAATTCACGTAATTTGAGAGGGGGAGACTCCACGATTCTTTTCAACTGATCGAAAAAAATTAATCTTATCGTAAATCTTAAACGAGCGATTGTTGGAAATGTTTGTACGATCATGTACAAAAATATTCAGATGTGAATATAAAGAAATTTACTCAAAAATTCTAAATAAACGAACGAAAACAAATCGAACGCAAAAATTGTTACGCACGCGCGTAACAATTGTTCATAATGTTCATCATTGATCTTTGAATCTGCTTAGTATGAACTTTACCATCATGTTACAAAAGCATCGTTTTATAAAATCGCCAACGCAAAAGCAATTTATTCGGAAATTTACGTAATTTGAGAAGGGGAGACTGCACGATTCTTTTCAACTGATCGAAAAACATAAATTATATCGTAAATCTTAAACGAGCGATTGGAAATGTTTGTACGATTATGTAAAAAAAATATTTAGATCTGAATAAAAAAAGAAATTGACTCAAAAATTAAAAATAGACGAATGCTCCACGAACATTGTGTTCATTCCAATAAAAATTTCTCTCAGAGGAGACTAATCACTGTACGGCAATCACTGCATTCTATTTCATTCTCTCCCTTTCTCTTGCCTTCTCCCGATATGTGTCGCACTCTCAATTGGACGTGGTATCTCGGAAGAGAACGAGACACGAGGCATAGAGCCGCTATCACGTATTACACCCCTACCACGTATAGGTAAAATACGTGTCGCCGTTAGTGATGAGAGAAAGGGGTATGGGGGTGAGCATACGAGGTCTGTTCAAAAAGTATCGCGAATTTTGAATTTCCGCGGGCTACGTATATTCGATTTTCGATTGTTTTGTGGCGTTAGGTTGGCACTCATGTCCCTCACTTATACTGAAAAAATCGGCCATTTTGAATGTTTAGTTAATTGTTGACCGCTGTTTTGGTTAGACGCGTTTTGGCTTGTCTTCGATTTTTGCCTATTCCAAAAAATGGATCAAAGAATCTGTGAAATTTTGTGTGAAAAACAAAATTGAGTCCGCGGACGCATTCCGAATGTTGACTCTGGCATATGATGAAGCTACCTTGGACCAAAGCAACGTTTATCGGTGGTACAAAATGTTCTCAGAGGGCCGAGAAAATGCGAACAACGAAATGCGTTCCGGACGCCCGAGCACATCAACAACAGACGAAAACATTGATGAAGTGAAGAAAATAATATTGGCCAATCGTCGAATCACCGTTAGAGAAGTTGCTGAGGAACTAAACACATCGATTGGCTCGTGCTATTCGATTTTTACCAATGATTGGGGCATGAGACGGGTCGCCGCGAAATTCGTGCCAAAATTGCTCAATTTCGAACAAAAACAGTGTCGCGCTAACATTGCTAAGGAGCTGTTGGACTCGGTCCGCGACGACCCAAATTTGCTCCAGAGGGTCATAATCGGTGACGAATCATTGGTTTATGGTTATGACGTGGAAACCAAAGCTCAATCATCGCAATGGAAGCTGCTTTTTTGGAATAGGCAAAAATCGAAGACAAGCCAAAACACGTCTAACCAAAACAGCTGTCAACAATTAACTAAACATTCAAAATGGCCGATTTTTTCAGCATAAGCGAGGGACACGAGTACCAACCTAACGCCACAAAAAAATCGAAAATCGAATATACGTAGCCCGCGGAAATTCAAAATTCGCGATACTTTTTGAACAGACCTCGTATAGGTATGTGTACCTATATAGATACGAGGAGTGCGCGACGCCGTTCCACCAGACAAATCGTTCGTATAAATCCTTTCATTTATTATACTATCCCTCGCTCTCCGGATATCCCTATAGAACATCGAACATTCTTCCCCTCCCGCCCCTATTCTTCTACCTCTTCTCATCTCTTTACTCTTTTGTACAATCCATTCGATCGTGATGAATCCTTTAACGCTCAACGCGGACTAGTACTAATTATGATAATGTGATTCTTCTTTCAAAACGCATTAGTTGGTGGTTATAACAAGTGTATTATCGAAGGTTAATCAAGAGATAGGGTATCAACAATGCCATGTAAGTACATTAATTGTACCCTCATTTTTTTGTTGGGTGGCGATCGAAATAGAACCAAAAAGTCAAACGGTCGAAACAGATGAAATCCTAAAAATCGTAGGGTCGAAATAGTAAAGACCAAAAAGTCAAACGGTCGAAATAGATCAAATCCTAAAAATCGTCCGGTCGAAATAAGAAAGACCAAAAAGTCGAATGGTTAAAATATACAGCGAAAGTCCAAAGATTCGAATACCGAATGTGGGAGCATTCCGGAAGACCCATCGGTACGCGCCCATTGGTATTCGACTCTTCGATTTTTTTGTTTTTTTGCTATTTCGGCCGTACGATTTTTTAGATTCGACTTTTTGATGTTTCGCTATTTTGGCCTCCGCCCATTTTCTTAAACCGTAATTATTCACGTATCGAACTTAATCTTGAAGTGGCAAGTAAAATTTAAATAAAACGACACTCGGGAGAGCATTCTTCCCCTGAATGCAGTCTCAACTGCAGAGACTTTGCGATCAATCCACCCTTTCGCAACTTGACTTCCATGGGCGAGATTGTCGATTTATGAACTCACATGCCGGAAAAACGTTCTTCGCAAAGTTTCATCAATATAGAAATACGGGAATAAAGTGAGAAGTCACGATAATCTCGAGGAAAATGCTCGTCATTGAAAACAATATAGGGGATGAAAGTGAAAGATCGAATGTAACAAGTGTTTTCACAACGTCCGCTTGTGGGATTATACGACTATTAGTACGTGTGATTATGAAGTAGGACGATAACAGTATCGAAATCGGTTAGACCGGTCTAAATCGGTCGGTATCGGCAGTATCTATCAGTTTCGTATCATATTGAAATTTCGATAGGAACGTCGAATGTTGCCCTTTCTAAAAAGAAAGGGTAAAAAGAGAAGGGAAAAGATAAGGTAAAACATGCGAATAAAGAAGATATCTACATTGTTTCCTTATCCGCAGAAAATATAAACGAAGATTGAAAATTATCAGACGCAATACACGGTTTAAGGGGGGAAATAGGGTTAGGACAGCGTTTTATCAATGATTTTCATGAATTTTTTTATAGTATGAAAAATGAATATAATTTATTAAAACTTTGAGAATATTTTATACATACATTTGAGTACATACTATAAAATTTGTGAAGAATTTTCTTGAAAAACACCGGGGGTATTAGCGACCCCATATTGCAGGTCACAATCAGACTCAGCATTTTGCGTACATTCTGGAAGCCGCAATTTTCATCTGAAATCAAACGAGGTTGGAATTTACTTTTATTATATGTCTCTCTTCTATATGAACCTAAATGCTATCAAAAAAATAGAAAATTGAATTTTTTACAGGGGTCAAAACAAAAAAGCATGATTTTTTGCCATTTTTTACAACTTTATTTGCAAAAAAAAAATTATTTTAACAAATGATAATATTCCGATTTTAGGTTCGTATAGAGCGCAATACTATGAAGAAAGTAACTGCCAATTTTCAAAACGATTGGTCGAAAATTTTTCAAACTAGCGTGTACGCAAGTTCAAAAAAAGTCGTTTTCAGAAAAACGTGTTTGAAAAAATAGTGACCGCTCGGTTATACACGTGGCGCGCTCGGGGCCTGAAGGAGAGCTACTCACTTTAATGGCTTATAGCAATAGAACGAGTCGGAATTTCATTAAAGGTAGTCTGGTAACTTAAGCCGATGTCCATGTCTTTTTTGGAGGGCGTTTTTTTGTAGGAAAATAAAAATTAATCGTTTTGGATATTTAGGATGTTTTTATTTACATATTAAAGATACAAAAAAAAATTTGTTCGAAAAAATTTAATAGTTTATTATTATTATTATTATTGATCGAAGTTGGCACCTCGAAAAAAAAGCGCGTGGGTGGCCCCGGTGATTTTGGCTCTTGATGTTATCTGAAATAAAAAATTCTTGATAATTCTTAATCTATAGACATGTCATTCTGGTCGGAACTACTGAAGTTCAATTTCATGGATAAATAACAAAATGGCGGACTTTAGAAAAAAAAACTTTTTTCCAAAGTCCGCCACCCACGCGCTTTTTTTTCGAGGTGCCAACTTCGATCAATAATAACAATAATAATAAACTATTAAATTTGTTCAAAAATTTTTTTTTTCGTAACTTTAATATGTAAATAAAAACATCCTACATATCCAAACGATTCATTTTTATTTTCCTACAAAAGAACGCCCTCTAAAAAAAACATGAAAATCGGCTTAAGTTACCAGACTACTACCTTAAAATTTTGGGAACATATTTTTCAATAGTTTTACTAACAATTTATGAAATTTAAAAAAAATTAATTTTTTTAACCGTCTAACCCTATTTCCTCCCTTAAATCGTGTTTAAACCAACATACGTATTTGTTTAATTTATTTTTCGCACCTGAAGAAGGGTGTACGCGATCGATAAACGTTTTACGATTTTTCTGTCAGGCTGTCGTATAATCAACTCAATGTATAACGAATTTTATCTAGCGAGAGTTCGATGATCGAGTTTTAGTTTATCTAGGACGAGAGTTCATGGCCGATGAAAAGTATACAGAGCTAATACGTATGCCGTATACTTTCTATATCGCTATAAAACACACTATATCCGAGTCCCGATATCGAACAGCATATAGAACGAGTAGATGTAGTGTATAGATATGGCTATATATATATATATATATACTAGGGGGGCTCTGCCCCCCTGCGCGCTTCGCGCGCCAACCCCCGCCCCCGCTCGATCCCCTCACCCAGCCTACTCGATCCCGCTCGCTCTCCTCAACTCTTGTACACGGCGGCGGCGGCGGCGATATATTTATATAATATAGATATATATATATATATCCTTTACATAAACGTGTGCACTATACGTTTCGGTGGAAATTTCACGAAGCCACGTGGAAAATGAATAGGGGATGCCTCCCGGGCATTTTGCATCGTTCCGAAGCCTCGAGAACTTAATGGCCATCACGTCCTACATGGCTCGATTTTGACGTTCGCTCGACATGGTCTATGACGACGACGACGAAAGGGACGAGGACCATGGAATGGAGTCACGTCTTTTGTTTTCTCCTCCAGTCGATAAGCGAGTATACCTTCGAGCAAGAAACGATCGGAGATCAAGAGAATGATAGAGACGAGACGAGAAAATAATCTTTCCGTCTCGACCGGTACTATCTCGTGTGTTTTTCCACCGAACTTCATCCTCTAATATCCTTCGTCCTGTTTTTTTTTTTCGTTTCCCGGCGCAGTTGTAAAAGTCGTATTTTCGTAACGGGAATACGCTCTCAGCAGTGCCTATGACAAAGGGATGAAGACACGAGGGATAAAGTAGTTTTACTACTTTAAACCTCAAAAATCTAGATAACGATGTATTCTGAAATAAAATAAACGTCCGTACGAGCTTTCCGAGATTTTTCGTATAAAAATGAAGTTCCCCGTGCTAAACTCACGCCACTGACTCGCTCACGTGTGTCGCGTAAACGTTGATACCGAACGACACAAAAAGCAACATGTAAAGAAATAACGTGAAGAGGAGCGAATAAAGTGAAGATGAAAGCACGTGCCGTAGATTCTTCCCGTCAATATCCGGCCACACTGACACTCGTGAGTTTAGGAAGAAGAAAAGAGAGAGAGAGAGAGAAGATGTGTAAAGAGAGTATACTCGAGACTTCGTACACTTCCAACTTTCCATCTTCCTGTCTCTCTCTTTCACCCGTGTATCCATACAGAATTTCCTTCCTTCCTCACGGTCTCGTTTTCGCGCTTATTTTTTTATTGTGCTCTTGTTTCTTCTTCTTCTGCTTCTTCTTTTTTTAACGTATTTTTATTTTCATCCCTCGGGCGTATAAGGGACGTAAAAGCTCGGTGTAAATGCGCCGTTGCGAAAGTACCCATAAGCGAACCCAGCGGGCTACCACGTCGTCGAAGAGAAAAAGAGAGAGAGAGAGAGAGAGAAAGAGAGAGAACGCTATGAGACGGCGATGAACTCGCGTCCTGGTAAAACGGGGAGGCTCAAAATGGGCTACGTCTATTTGCCAGGTCGGTATTTTCCTGGCAACCGAGGGCGGATATGCTTGGCCTGCCAATCCTTTGCTCCGTGTATATCGTTTTCGTACACTATATTATAGCGCGTGTACCAGAAGCTAGGAGGCTATATACAATGATGGGAACCGTAGGTATTTATATCAATATATATATATATATATATATATATATATATATATATATATATATATATATATGCACATAATCTTCCAGCACAAAAAATATATACATATATATCTGTGTAAGATCGCCCACGAGGTTTTTTACGACACATTGGAAGCACCAAAGAGATCTTCTTGGCAGGGGAAAGCTTGTGCGCCCCATTACGGCCGCACATTCCATTTTGCTCCTCGTTTCTACCCTCATTCTCTTCTTCCCGCTCTCTCTCTCTCTCTCTCCTGTCCGGCGAGATATTTTTCTCCCATCGGCTTCTCTGTACCAAAAATCTCCAGCGCAATATGCAATATATACTGCGTGAATGATTAAACGTGAAATGAAATATTGTAACGATGGATAATCTCGATTTT
The DNA here is from genome assembly GCA_958009045.1 of Oxytorus armatus. Taxonomy (NCBI): domain Eukaryota; kingdom Metazoa; phylum Arthropoda; class Insecta; order Hymenoptera; family Ichneumonidae; genus Oxytorus; species Oxytorus armatus. The sequence goes on from OY253752.1 coordinate 15,782,284, forward strand.
ATCCATATAGAATGGCGTTTCTTCAGCGAGCACAAATAAAAGAAGAATCTTATTGAGGATTAGCACGGAAGCGTAGCCTATTCAATATGGCTGCATATTCCCAGTCAGCTTAAGGGAGGAAATTGGGTTAGGACAACATTTTCTCAATGATTTTCATGAATTTTTTTATAGTATAAAAAATGAATATAATTTATTGAATCTTTGAGAATATTTTATACATATATTTAAGTATATACTATAAAATTTTTGAAGAATTTCCTTGAACAACACCGACCCCATATTGCAGGTCACAATCAGACTCAGCATTTTGCGTACATTCTGGAAACCGCAATTTTCATCTGAAATCAAACGAGGTTGGAATTTACTTTTATTATATGTCTCTCTTCTATATGAACCTAAATTCTATCAAAAAAATAGAACATTGAATTTTTTGCAGGGGTCAAAACAAAAAAGCATGATTTTTTTCCATTTATTACAACTTTATTTGCAAAAAAAAAATTATTTTAAATAATGATAATATTCCGATTTTAGGTTTATATAGAGAGCAATACTATGAAGAAAGTAACTGCCAATTTTCAAAACGATTGGTTGAAAACTTTTCAAACTAGCGTGTACGCAAGTTCAAAAAAAGTCGTTTTCAGCAAAACGCGTTTGAGAAAATAGTACCAAGAAAAACAAGCAATATGGGGTCGCTAATATTTTATAGTATATACTTAAAATATCTATAAAAATTTTATAGTATGTACTTAAATATATGTATAAAATATTCTCAAAGTTTCAATAAATTATATTCATTTTTTATACTATAAAAAAATTCATGAAAATCATTGAGAAAACGCTGTCGTAACCCTATTTCCCCCCCACAATGGCTTAAAACAAAGGAACGAGTCGGAATTTTCATTCAAAATTTAGGGAACATATTTTTCAATAGTTCTACTAACAATTTATGAAATTAAAAAATCGATTTTTTGAACCGTCTAACCCTATTTCCCCCCTTAAGTCAGCCAGCACCAGTTATCATGGTAAACCCCTCAATTATTGTATACTTTTTTCGCGAAATGTTATGTTTTTAGTACGATCTGATAATCAGGATTATCATCGTTTATGTTTGTTCGTGAATGGCATCAAATTGCGACAATTGGATACAGAGGGAGTGCCATTATTGTCAGAAGGATACGGTCTGAATCGTATATGTCGTGCCATGTTTAACCTCAAAATATCAGAAAAATATTGCCCGCCACTCTAAGGCTAAATAAACGCGACTTCGAACAATAAACTATTACTTATAACATCAATCTGTCACATGATATTATGTCATCCTTATTAAATTGTTCATTTTTCAGCAATTATTCTATTTAAGTTGTGTCTGTTGTTTACACAACACGAACAAAACTGTTTTTGATCTTTCGCGTGGACCGAAAATCTCGTACTCCCTCGAACCGAACATCATTCTCCTGATTTTTATTTATTATATTGTTGCTGCGATAAAGCAGTACATTATTAAGTAATAAAAGGTGACACATTCGCACAGTAATCATCGGGCACCGACTGGGAGAGAGTGGTTTGAAATTTGGTCGCGAGAGGTCAGGCTGCTAAATGGGTAATTCCCAATTAACGATGTTGAGATATGTCAGAATTGTTCTATATGTATAGAAAATATTTAACGTTAATTTTCAGTTCTTTTGTAAATTCAATATTTACCCTTGAAAATTTATCCGCAATCTTTACAAATATTTGTTAACCCTTTTGAAGGAGGGTTGAAATATTCTTATTATGTTTACTTTTGTAAGACGTTTCGCTGTTTTTCGTTTATTTATTATTCTTTTATTATTGCTTCGGCTGATATAGAAGAGTCGCAAAGAATCGTCGGAGCAGCAACGGGTGCACGTACTCTATATATATATATAAAGCCAAGCGCTGGTAGGGGCGAGGGTGTCGCCGGAGTAAAACGTGTGCGAGAGCCCGCGGGGTTCACGAGTAAATTGAAGCGATCCATTATACGCCCGGGGTTAGGTGTCGGGTTGTCGGAGGGTTGGGAGCATCGCTCGAGGAAAAGTGCGACGGGCAACGGTGTACACGGGGAATGGAGGAAAATGGATGGAATGGCGTACGGTAGACGATGAGCGACAGAGAGAGGGAGAGAGAGAGAGAGAGAGAGAGGAAAAGCGATGAGCTAGGTGTACATGTAGAAACCTGTAAAGCATAAAAGTGGAATAAGTTGGTTACACGAGAAAACGAAAGAAAAAGTGGATATGGAAAGAAAAAAGGCAGGGTTGGTTTTGTCTTTTCAAGAGGAACTTGATTCTGTCAATAGCTTGCCACGATCGTGGCTACGGAAATGAGGTTTCAACGAAATTAAACGACGAGCAAACTCTCAACAAAATGGCGGTTAGTAAAATCCAGAAGAACGCAAAAACATCCCTTATATATATTCAGCTTCGACCTCTCTATACTCTCTTGTGGCGTCAAAATTTCCTCTCTCTCTCTCTCTCTCTGTCTCGCTTTTAACCGTTAAACTACAACCGCACGGGATCGTTATCCATGATAATGAAACACCTACCTTAATAATTACTCGGCCCTATTAACCCAGCGGTCGTTAAAGTCGTTTTTTTTCTAATCGCTCGTTTGCACTATGAGACTTTTCACTTAGACCCCCCCATCACTCTTTTGTATCCACTTCATATTGTACCCCAATGAAGAAAAGCAAAACGCATATTACCTAAGAAGAATAAAAAAAACGTTTGAAGCAAAATTCTCAAAACGCGAGCGGTTTGTAAAAAATTTTTTATTATCGACGCCGCGTATTTGCGTGGTTGTTGTTTGCAAAGCATCGTGCGCGACGTAATTGTTGAGTGGAAAAATGGAACAAATAAATAATTAATTGCAGTCGGGTACATGGAGCTGTTGAAAAAATTTCCACTCGCTTACGTTATTTTAACAAGCAACGTCGGAGGGGACGCCGGATTTTGCAGAAAAGGAAAAACACGCCCTCGTTTTTCTATTGTACGGTAAATACTGCATTTCCTCGTTATCCTCAACTGTCTCAGCCTCCCCTCCGCCCCCCGTAGAGAGAAAATAGAGAAGTTGCCGGGGCAACCCGCTGAAAAATCTGTCATTGGCAATTCTCCTTCGTCCGAATGATTCGAATGGAAATTGGAAATGCGCCCCTGTCAAAGACAGAACTCGTCGGCGTTTCTTTCGGAGTCCCGCGACAATGGATAAATTATCCTGACAGTTGAAAGTGTTTTTTTTTTAATAATGCGTTTAAAAGAATGTATTTTCTTCCAAATTCAAGTATTTCGCACAAGAAAATACTTTATTTTATGTAGTTTTCTGATAAAAACACGATGTTTCATCAATTCTTCGTGATCTTTTTGTCATTTTACAAATGGGACAAATAATACCGCGACGTATTTCACGTCGTCTTCGCTCAGGGGCCAATAACCGTACCTCCATTATCCCGGAGAGTCTCGTGGCTCGGGGTAAAATGGTCCCTTCTCCCGCTTTCTCGAATCTCCCTCAGGACCTCGAGCGACTAATGGCCACGGGGGCTCGTTGCACCCGCAGCGAGTTGCACGTATTAATAGAGGAGAAGGCTAAGGGAGTTGTGTACTCGATGTTAGACCCCTAGGTACTATGTAGACCAGTTTCTATGACCCGGACCCAAGAGAGAGAGAGAGAGAGAGAGAATCGTTTATACATAGGAGACGCAATCTCAACTTGAGATAATCACAAGAACCGTCGTTCGATAATGATACGAGAGTGATTATATACTCGAACAATCTTGGCAATTTTGGTGAGGACGCGAAGCCATAAAGAAATTAAACTCGACAACGTAAGTTTCTTGTAAACAAAATAAAATCGTTGAATATTGAAACTCGCACATTACTTTCCACATAATCTTCTGCACGTACGTAAATTGTCCTTTATTAACTGTTACGTCGTGACACTATGATTAACATTTTCCTTTATCAAATTTTCTTTTATCAACAAGTAAATTTCACAATTTTCGCCCCCTCCGTAGATAAAGCTAATATTCGTGTAGACGCAGGCATTTGAAGGAAGCAATGAGTAAATTTTCAAATTTCACTTCTTTTTTTTTCTCCTTTATCTTTGTCGTGACGGCGTCGCCACCACTCTCTGGTCGCATATAAACACGCATTTATTTTATTTCTTTTTATTTCATTTTCAATATGCATTTTCTTCTCAACAGTCATTTCTTTGTAAGGACTCGATTCTTTCTCGCGCGTTTATTTCTTCGACTCCTTTCATTCCTTCGTCTACAAAATAGAACAACCATCTCTCAGCTTTCCCTGTCATAAAACTTGAGTGCGTGCGGGTCCCAGTCGAGTCTCTCCCGAGACGAGGCTGTTTTACGGGGAGTCTCATCTGGCGGCCAAAAGGGCCAACACGCACTCTTGCATTTTCTAAACCTTTGTTTCTCGTAAAAACTTTCCTGCCCTCTCTCCGATATTTTCTCTCCGTCAACAGGGAGACCGTCAGGAGTTCTCTTGTTGACGAGGGCAGTTCCTAACGAACAAGCGCCGCGACAACAACTCAACTGACTCTCTGTCAAGTCACAAATTCATTCACCGCGCCGACTAATTTTTACTAATTAATTTTGTAATTTGTTATGAATAAATACTGTGCCTTATTCTTATAATAAATCCATCTTTTCGCACCACGACCAGCACCGAATCCCCTTATCTTCATAGCATGAGTTTTGGATTATTTTCAGGGCTCTGCACATACAAATCTCGAATTTTTCCTTAACGAAAACATAACGCACTTTCTATGAGGAAATAAACATTGATAATCTTAACACTTCGCCATTCAATATTTTTTCAATAACATTACGAAAAATATTACTATTTGTAATGGCAATATTACCGATGACGAATCATCCTAAACTTAGCTTTTCACTCGGGGGTCACAGGAATTCAATTGGAAAATGCGAAAACGATTTTTTTTTCCCGTATTTTTTCAATTCCCGCCTGTGCTGTCCAATTTGCACCGTCGTTTCAGATAGACTGTTTGAGTTTTTTTCCCCCGTGTCCGAAGGGTGTTTCTCAGCGTTGAACAGAGCAACCAAGCCATTCGCCGCTGAATCATAACGTCACGTGGCAAAAGTGTCAAAACATTTTACCGATTAGCTCTTTTTCATCTGAGATCGATCGTTAAGTCGTAATTATTATTATAAGGGTATATTGGAGTACCCAAGAGTACAACAATGAAATGGAAAATATTTGAATACTAATTACCGGCGTGAATCTTCTCGACAAGTCACTGAAGTTATATTACGTCATTGATTACGTAATCGGCGATAGAAACACTAATTATTATCTTGCATGTTCAACTCGGGCGCAAAGTTATATAGTCTCGCAATAGTCGGAGCTTCTGCGTCTCACCATTACGATATACGTGTATATCTCTATTTTGTATGTATATATGTACGAATAAATACGTACACGTCCTATATAGGGGCAAATGCGAACGTGACCTCCCCCACCCCCCCCGGTCAGCTATGGCCAAAGCCAAAACCGTCGTCCCTCGGTTGCATCGAGGACCCGCGCGTATGGACCGGGACCAGCCGGGAAAGCCATTTTGGTCCGGCGATACGGCAAATTGCATTTCCTTCCCTCGTGATCGCTCGTTACCGCTGAAAGAAGGGATTATGGTAAAAAGCAGGCAAATAGAGGGAGAAAGAGAAGAGGAGAAAAACGAGGATTTTCGAGAGAGGGAGGAGATCCGTAGCAACGTGAAAGTAGAGCAACCATTGTATATAGTTAGAATGTTTTGAAGCCAGAGAAGGTTTTGCCGCGAAAAAGAGGTCGTTGCGCACGTGCTGCTGCGGACCACTCGTACAAACACGACAGACACATATATACACAGACGAAGGAAGTGGGGAAATTGGCTGGCGATAAAAATAAAAAGTCACAATGTTCTATATATCTGGTAACGATATTTCTTGTTTTTTTTTGTTTGTTTTGTTTTGATTTCTTTTTTTTTTCATTCTTCCATTCTCCCGCACATTTATTCCTCTTGCATAGAATTATTATTTTCTGGTTATAATAGGAACCCTTGGAAGGGCATTTTTTTGTCGAGCTGCGAGAACGCGATCGTTCAAAGATTCACTTTTCTTTCGGAATTTGTTTTTTTTTGTTTTTTTTTGTTTTTTTTTTCAATAATTATCAGCGATATTCAATGTCAAGAGCGAATGTTACGCTTAGAAAGAATCGTTTTATCATCTCGAAGATGGCGCGTCGTTGTTAGGGGTTGTGAAACAACCCTCTGTTCGTTCGTTTCCTGCACGACAGCGCTGTAATCGCGTTCTCGCCGTTACGAGGACCGGTAAAAATCTTGTTTTTCTCTTTTGTACAAACTCCAAAAATTTAATGAAAAAAAAATATATCGACTTTGTGATAACAATGTAATCGTAAAATATCTACTATATACTTCCTACACGCAATAATGACATAACGTTGAATCTATCGACATCGATATACAATTATAAAACGAACAACGCACTCTTTTATCATCTCCACGCGTTACTTCGATTCGTTCGTTACTTTTTTTTTTTTCTTTTTTTTTCTCGTTTTCTTCTTATTCCTCTTACACAATACATAATGATGGATAATAAACTATACAAACTTTAACGTCTCCATTAAAACGAGATATTCAGAATTCTCGCTTTCACTTATATGTCTACGCCACGTGTTACGTGCATTCTTTCACGTTTCCGTTAATTGACCTAATTAAAAATTATCAATGTACGCACGATATTTTTGCAACTATTCGTTGCACGACCTCACTCGGTGATCAACAACTGTCATAAAATAGTTCACAGTTATATGTTTTTTCTTTCTCAATTATTCATTATATTTGATCGTCGTCTTAAGGCCAATGTGAAACACACCGACTGACGGTAAGAAAAATTTTAATTCAATTTTTTGTCCCCCCCCCCCCGAAATTATACATTTCACAATTCTACGTTTTGGACAATATTTCCCTTTTTTTCCCCGAAAAATCAACCAACCTTTAAAAAAACCTCCACTTGGTGCGGGGTATAGGACTTAGACGGGGGTTTTCACATTGCCTTGATCCTCGTTTCATCTATTCTCGTCACGCTCGTAATAATACAAAGTTCATATCGCAGCCTGCGAAAAGAAAGATCTTTGACGTAAAAATATATATCATTTATATTTGATTTATATCGCCGATAAACAAAATCTACGAGTCTCGTATATTTTTTCTTTTTCAAATATAAAATTCGCCCAATATTTGAAAAACATATAATTTCGCCTAGACGTTATTTCTTTACCGCGGGACAGTCGACAAATGTTTGATTGAAATTTTATTCCTTTACCAAATTGCCCTCTCGTCAAATTGACCGCCTTTACTGGATTTGTAGTAACGCGAGTTTATCAAACGGTGCGGGTAATACAGGAGATGGTGAACGAATTGGATTATCGTGCGAGTTAATGTACGACGACGTTTAGCTTCGCCCCATGAACGTAAACGTTTTAAATCGTATAGCGCGTGTGCTTGACCAGCTACGAGCACGATGAGAAATAGGAGAAGGGAAAAATGGAGGGGGGAGAGAGAGAGAGAGAGAGAGAGAGAGAGAGAGAGAGAGAGAGAGAGAGCCTGTGGAAATAAAGTCAGAAAAAAAAATAAAATAAAAGAGTTTGTGACGCATTTAGCATTAAAACGCGTAATCGTCCTCGTTCCACGAGTCAGTAACCGCCAGGCCGAGGTATATACATCGAAGGCACGCGTGTAAATTATTAATTTAAATTACGGCCGAGGATCCCCGCCGCTTTTTTTTCCCTCTCTCTCTCTCTTTCTCGATTATCTTTCCACTACGTGTGACCCTCTCTCGCATTGCGCGAGCGTGTCACGCATTTGTTCTATTGACAAGTGACAGAGTTGACAAAAAAAACACGCTCCTTTGCTGATCGAGTGCAATCGTGTTCCCAAAACTATTTGTAAATCAATCGAATGATTTGTCGCGATCGTCACGTACATTCTCCTACTGGCTGCTCCTCGGACTGTGTAAGGAAAATATTTTGTTTTTAATCACGGTGATTCAGACTCGTGGTCATCGTTGCCCGATGAGAATCGAATGAGGTTACTTTTGGATCGAATTAACTGCAGGATATGACACTTAATTCCGGAAAAATTACTGGCGAACTTGTGAAATCTGTAGAAATCGTCAAGTAGTGGTAATCGATTGTTTAAAGTCAAAAGAGTCATTTTCCTGAGACGCGCGAACGTGTCAAACGATTCGAGATTATGCGAGATTATTCGTTCGATCGGCGATCGTAAAATCACGTACCAACGACGATTGAGAATTTTATTTTATTTTTCATTACTTTGATATTTTAATCGTTATACGAAGCGGCTAAATACAATTTAGTCTAATAGACTAATCGCTATTAGTCGTTGCATTTAGTCGTTCCGTTTGCTACTCCAAAACAGTCTGGTACGGAGGATCAAAGATGGCGTCTTGTATCATTACCGTCAAACTTCGCGATGGAACCGCCAACCGTTCAACCGGGACATTTCCTTCGCCGACTATGAACCCACGCCGGGCAATAACGTTTACTACTTTTCAAACGCGTTAAATTTATTGCAGCCTGCACAACATATGTATAAATGTTTAACGACGAGGGAAAAGAGCAAATTCGTGTCCGTGGAGTGACAGGCATTCTGCCATATAACACTGTTTGCCGACTTTAAAATAGATACGCGTGTGTTTGTATATTTATACAGTGCTGATCATTTGAAGTGGAATGCCGGGATATCTTCGCCGATTTTCACGGAAAATTCGACGGATTTGAAAATTCCACTTTGTGGATGCACCTACCCACCCGTTGCCGGGAAACAATAACGTCAAATTTTTATTTGCATGGTCATAAACCCTCGTGAATAATACATCCATGATAAAAATGAGCCCAATTGGTCCCACAGTTTTCGTGCTAGCTCTTGACAAAAAATTTCCACTTTAACCTTCTCCTCTGTTACCGGGGGAGTTGCGCAGCCAATTGCTTCTGGAGTAGTTTTTATCCCTGTTCGTAACCCTTTAGTTGGACACCATATTTACCCTCTATCGCACCCGCAACCCTTAAATCACGAGATCGACGAATCACCCGATTTTTCATTCCCCCCCACATTTTCGTTGAGCACGTGCGTAATTGTTGACCAATCTCAGTGGGACCCGTTTCGTTCGAAAGATTGTCATATTTTCTTGAATGTAGCTTTTGTGAAATCTTTAAATTCATCAAATTTTCACGAAAAATCGGCGCGAGACATCGCCGCATTCCACTTCAAATGCTTAGCACTGTATACATAGACGGCAATGTACGAGCAACGATGCGCCGCGGGGTGTTATACGTGATGCGTTTGCTACCTCGCTTTACTGTCCGACTGCAAATTTCTACATTCACGCAAACGACGTGTCCGTGATTTTATCTAGGAACATCCGGATTACCTTCGGGTATATTGTTGTAGCAGAACGTTTCATTTATTACATTCCGTTTTATCCTATTTACCAACCCTCTGGAATCATAAATTTCAATGTCTCAGGGTACTTCGCAAATCGCTGGCAATTGAGTCTAAGTGGTTCCTCGCTTTCGCATTAATACTTGATTATCGTCCGACACGAATCGTCAATCGTTATCACGAACAAGTTCCAAAACGCGATGTCGAGCCTCGAATTAAGCTTGCACACAAGTTCCAACCGTTAAGATGCTTTTCAAGGGTCGAAAGACTTTCGAAGAATGGCAAAAAAAAAAAAGAAAAAGTAAAAGCATGAAACACCCTTGTACAAGGTATCGCGATGAGCCAGCGGTTCGTAAGAACAAAAATACACGAGAGTGCACGAACAGCCTAATTTCATATTTACATTCGCGCGTACATTCTCCTCGTTTTGCTCGAAGGATGAACAAAAAAAATTACAATAATCTCGTACTATTTGCGACACATTGAACAACGGATTCGATGAATAAAAACCTCGAAGTCGCTCTTACGGGTTTCTATAATCGATAGGATAATCATGACTCTCTTTCTCTCTGTCTTCTGTTTCTCTCAATTCCCGATTGACTATGCTCGTGGTGGATTTTCGCCTCAATGATCAGCAGCGAGCAGCACGTAAAATTTTTGTGGAAAACTCCGAGATAAAACAGGAAGTAGAGAAAAAAAAAACAACCTTGTATTGGTACTCTATGGAGAGTCAATTGACCGCGCTAGTCTCTTCAAGAGTCTGAGAGTTGGTTTGTTTGTTCAGTACTCTTTGCGAAATCGAGAGATCTCTCCGACGTCTCGACGAGTCTCACGAGACACACACCGACAGATATATAGATAGAGAGACAGAGAGAGAGAGAGAGATCACTAGGACATTTCCGTTCGTGTACCGGACACATGCGGAGGACATCACGGCTACGAGAGTGGCCTCAATGGAAAATAACGTGCAAAAGAAGGAGTCTCGAGGTTTGTATGAGAAGGATTCATAGAGCGTTGGAGAGTTCCCTCGATCCGTAGAGTCCAATCATCGGGATATACAAGTACATAAAACACACACCCTCCTAACTCCAGCTATACCGAGTACTCTTGGGCGTACTCCGGGTCATCTCGTCCAGTGTACACTCGATTTTTTCGCGAGTTTCTTCACCGAGTACCCTCTCGATGTCCCGATATCTTTGCGACCAATATCTCCAACACGCCCTATTTCAATTCTCCGGTAGACGCGTACACGTCGATCGAGTGTTCCTCCCTTATTCCTTGGAGCACCACTACGCGAGACAGGAACGATCGAAGGGGGCGAACCTTTTGAAAGTCGTCCGACTGTTCAACGTTGATGCGATGACGTTGAAATACATCGTGAATCCTTCCCACGTTGTCCGGTGAAACGAGCACATTGATTTTCGAGCAACAACGAACTTTCATTCTACTGCATTCTCACTGGTTCCAGTTTTTCGTGACATTTTTCAACGGGACGAAGTTATCAATCTTCCGTGTCTTAAATTGATTCAGAAACATTACGAACGACACTCTGTCGTAAAGGCGAGTTTTAAGAACGGTTTCGAGATCATTTCCGGTTGGAATAATCGAAGTTTCCTTCACTGGGATCTTGGTCCCAATTCCACTGATTCGTTATTGCGTTAATCGCTTAGCCGCAGGCCACTTATCCTTTTTCGCTCGGCTCTTTTTGACTTTATTTTTTATTCGTTGATAATCTCGGCAATCAAAGGCACACAGCGATAACGTCTAAGCTCCGCGACGTTTTAGACTGATTTAGGAAGATTACGAGCGACATTTTGCCGTGTGTATCGTAAAAGATCGTCCAACTCGATAATGACGAGCTTAAGAACTGTTTCGAGATCATTTCCGGTGGAATATCGTAGTTTTACTCAACGGTAATCTTGCGTCACATTCCTCCAGTTTGTTATACCGTCAATAGCCAATTAATAGCTCGTTTCTTTTTTCTTCTTTCAACGATAATCTCGGCAATAATCTTCAGTAGTGTTGTGTCATTTTATTTCGTTTCAAAGTCGTCGCGCGCGATAGAGGCCCAAAGTGGGTTAGAAAAGTGTGGAAAATAAGAACGAGCAAAGAGAAGAATGTGAAATATTTTCCTCCTTACGATACGCAGGAAGGAGGGAATTCTCGTGGCTACGCGACTATGTCCATGTCGGAGGTGGAAGAGTTGGATGTAGTTAGCGCCAGACTGCCGAGGGTATCCTCGTCCGGCATAAGGGGATGATGACAAGCAGGGGCTGGCGGGCTCAACGGTGGAAGGTGTGGAGACGACAGCATTGGATCGCCACCGTGTACCGGACCACCGCCGTCGTCCTCCATCAGATCCTCGAATTGGGCCATGCTCAGTGCTTCCTCGGTTACCACGTCCGGCATCTGCTGAAACAGCCACGGGGAATCAAAAGGTCTGTTCAGCGTGTGTGGTACTTAGGAGGGAGGAAAACGAACGAACAAGGGAGAAATAGAGAGAGAGAGAAAGAGAGAGAGCAAGGTACTTCCGTTGGCGTTTTCAAGAAAGGACAGTGCGAGGGACGTGTAATTTCGCGAGCTACACGAGAACTTGATCGGAAAAGTAGTTGAAAATAAAATTTCGTGAAGGAATATAGAAACGAGAATTTCTTCTTTATTTTTTTTCTGTCGTTTCATCCAACTAAATCTGGATGTACGAAGGTCCGAGGAAAGTTTTTCTCGATTATTGTCGAAGCTCCGGGTGTTAGCGAGATCGGAACGGCACGAAAGGGAATTTATATAGAAATGTCTTGCCAATTTTCAATCAAACGCGGTTAAAGTTTGGCGAAACGAGCAAGTTACCGCGGCGTCGTATTTTTCAATGACACGGAAATCGAGTCTCCTTCGGGGATTTGCTTGTACGAATTGGGGAAAACGAAGAAATTCTAATAGATCGACGAGAGGCGCTTGCTCTCCCGCTCATCGAAAAAAAAAACAGAAAGAGTAATAAAGCATTGATTTTGTTTCTATTGAGAGACGTTTGTTCGTATCAAAAGCAAATGTTCTTATCATTATTTCTTGAAAATAATGAGCGTCGCGATAATGGATAAATAATGAAGTCCTCGTCGGCGGAGCATTCATTCTTTGTCTCTCTACAGTTTCAAGCATCTAGTTTTGCGTTAGTGAGTTTGATATCAAAGAGTAACTTTTCGTTATATATATTTCATTAAGCGAGAGACCCTCGGGAACAAGGGGAGTCCTTATATCTTTCTACAAATTTATTGTAATCACCGCGGAGCAAAAGACCACGGTTGTGTTACGGAGAGTGCAAACAAAACCGAGAACACGGAGTAAGAGAGACAGGGAAACGGTGCACCTAGACTTTTATCTGCGACGATAATTCTCAACGTTACGATCTCTCGACGTCGTGGTTGACAGAAAACAGAGAAGTTTATCACCGGGGATGGGACAATTCAGTGTGGAGTCTACGAAAGGCTTGAACGCACTACGCTGTTTACGAAGTTTTTGCTGGTTTTTGTTTTCTTTTTTTTTTCAACAATCTTTTCTAACTTGTTTTTCTCGCTCTTGATGAGGTGACGAAGGATTGTCAGAGGATAGAAACTGGAGTCTAATCGGTACATGACAATTTTGAAAGTATTGACAATGAAGAGTTGTTAAGGTAGTAGTCTGGTAACTTAAGCCGATTTTCATGTCTTTTTTGGAGGGCGTTTTTTTGTAGGAAAATAAAAATGAATCGTTTTGGATATTTAGGATGTTTTTATTTACATATTAAAGATACAAAAAAAAAATTTTTGAAAAAATTTAATAGTTTATTAATATTATTATTATTGATCGAAGTTGGCAACTCGGAAAAAAAGCGCGTGGCCCCGGTGATTTTGGCTCTTGTTGTTATCTGAAATCAAAAATTCTTGATAATTCTTAATCTATAGACATGTCATTGTGGTCGGAACTACTGAAGTTAAATTTCATGGATAAATAACAAAATGGCGGACTTTGGAAAAAAGTTTTTTTTTCAAAAGTCCATGAAATTTGACTTCAGTAGTTCCGACCAGAATGACATGTCTATAGATTAAGAATTAAAAAGAATTTTTGATTTCAGATAACATCAAGAGCCAAAATCACCGGGGCCACCCACGCGCTTTTTTTTCGAGGTGCCAACTTCGATCAATAATAATAATAATAATAAACTATTAAATTTTTTCAAACAAATTTTTTTTTGTATCTTTAATATGTAAATAAAAACATCCTAAATATCCAAAACGATTCATTTTCATTTTCCTACAAAAAAACGCCCTCCAAAAAAGACATGAAAATCGGCTTAAGTTACCAGACTACTACCTTAAGGAAGTACACAGGAAAAAATGTATTTCCGAAAATATGTAACTCTTCGATGAGTTACTTCTGTATAAATTAATTATATGTTGTAAAAATAATATACGAGTTGTATTGAGATCGGGTATATTTGGAAAATATAGAAAACACATTTTCGCATATAATTTTTTTTTTTCGCGAAGCCGCCCCTGTTACGTTTGCAGTAAAATTGGAGCTAAAAAAAATGTTTGTACATTTCGAAAATTTGAATGATATTAGTGCTCCGTCTTTAATGTTTTATTTCAGCGATCAGTCAATGACTTTAAAAATACTTGAAACTGCAAACGTTCGTGTACTGTACCGAAACGTACAAAAAAATTCACTAGTTTTAATTTTATTAAAAATCAACGTATCTTTAATGTGGATCATTGTTTTATATCTTATTGAATTAAAATTTACTTGTGACTATAGATGGTACAGGGTAGACCAATTGAAAATTTAGGGGAATCGAGGGGGGGGGGGGGGGGGGGGCGAGTCGAAAAAAAGAAACCAGAAGTACTAATAACTTAATAATAAAATGATGGATTGTGAATTTAACAAAAAATTCACCTATTTCGGTGAATAAAAACTCACGTTAATTTTCCGTCGATCGTGTTTGCTTCTGGGAAATGAATTAACAACGGCGACGGACGTTGATGACGACCAATTGAAATCCGTGATTGGTATTCCATGATTTTTAGCCTGTAGCTCGAGTTCCTGAACGCGCATCAATAATCTACGATTCTGATGCTCGAGATGTTTGTTCCTCGATTCGTTCTGTTTCATTCGCGTTATCTCGTTCTTCAGCAGCTTTATATACTCCACCGAGGACTTTAATATCGTACCTTTGTTCGGTCTCACGTCTCTCACGATCTCGTAATATCTGAAATGACACGTAAAATAACGAGATGAATTTATTTCTGTGAAAAACATTTTTTTTTTCCTTTTACTTTCAGGAAAAATGATGAAAAGTCTGTCGTTTGGAAAATTTCTTGTTTTGACGATTAAACGAGATATCAGATACGATTTGTCGTGATTTCGTCGTCGCGTTTTCGTTTGTGATTCACGAGAGGTCTGACATTCGAGCGATAATGTCGACGAATGGGTAAGCCTATTACGACGAGCATTCGTCATCTCAACCCCTCCGAGAAATCCGCATCCCTCGTTTATTCCTGAATATTCCCGTCGTTGAAGAGCCAATCCCTATCGCGAACCTTTAGCCTTTTTCTGTGAAATACTCTCGAGACCGCGCGCATAGATCTCGAAATCCTCTTTTCCATTGTCCTTTCCGGCATTTTAATATTATTTCTCTCTCGCGATCCTCGAGCGGGAGCTCGGGCTCAAAATGGTGAGAAAATGATCAGGATTGAATCTCGATAAGAATGGAAATTTGAGCGAACAAAAAAAAAGAAGAAAAAAAGAACAAATCTACAAATAATTCTGCTCGAGAATTGGATAGATGCGGCTCCCTAGCTTACATCGCGTGAGAATCGCCTCGAATGTTTTTTTTCCATTTCAGATTGTCTTTAAAAAACAGACTCGATTTTTCTAAAGAGACGACGTAACGTGAACGGACGAAAGTAATGGTATTAGTTTTGACGACAGGTAGACAAAAAAATGGGGCGAAGCAAGATATTTCAAGGGATCAATTTTTGTGTGTTTTGTTCACGAAGCCAGAGAGGTTATTGAGAGAAAAAAAAATGGAAATGTACATTCTACGCTGTGACGCATTTCCATACTCTGCGCTTTTCGCTGAACTCTCTAAAAGCCAAAAAATAACATTGTATCTAATAAACGCGTGCTTTTGGAATATGTATGTATATTTTCTCCTCGTTATCCCCCGAGTAACCGTGAAGCGAAGAAAAAAATATATTATACGAGATTAAGAGAGCGGTTAAATGATGATTGCATCGTACGTATTACCCGGTTGCTCGCTATGAAGTGAAAAACTCGCGGAATATATGCGCGATGTCACGGTTGTGAAAGAGTGAAAAGAAGAGTAAGAGATAATGCACAAAAAAAGAGACGGAGAGACAGAGAAAAGAAAGAATCAAGTGGATAAGGATAGAGCGAGTGCTTCAAACACACGTAGCCTTTGATATCACCCTCTCGCAGAATCTGTGCCACGTTTCAATGACTTTTAGAGAGGTATATCCGAGAACTTTATCGTCGTTGCACCCGGGACATACCCGGGACTACCCGTTTATCTAAAAGAACTCGAGCAATATGAAGTCGCTGTAATATTGATGATATCTCTCAACTGGAACGCTTCTGTGTGTCATATTACAATGCATATTGTCGTCAGCATTCGGAAATCTACGGGCGTGGTATACGAGACATTCCAGATCAAATTAACGCGTGATTCTTTACCATAGCGTTTTAGTTTTCCTCCACAGTACGAATTAATCGTTGACAACTGAAGGATTTTTCCAAAAATTTCGTTCGATCGTCATCAACGAAAGTGTAATTATTAGTTATCGATATTTCCTGACATTTCGACAATAAACGCTGGATTTAAAAATGAAAATATCAAATATGGGAAGACATTATAATTGGATCATTTAATTAAGTGGTCGAATGATGATATTTCCTCCTCATACTACGACCAAAGCCATCTTAGATGAAAACTACAAAACTATGGTTTTTTTAACGACTATTGAATTATACAAATTTCAGTAAAATGTGTAAAGTCCATCATAGTGAAAATAGTGTGGAAAGCATAGTTTGGAAAATCTGAAAAAAATCATGGGGGGGTGCTTATCCGTGTAACCCATCAAAATCCTAAAGAAATTTTTTTTTTGATGTGTAATATCTTTCCGCTCGGTTTCTGTGGCACTGATTTCGCGAAAAGGGACGGAAGTGTGTAACAGGAAGCCCGAGATGCGCGCGCGGTGGTAGCGTTGGCCGTCAGATGGTACCAACCCATTTTCCGAGAAATTGGTACTGTCAGTCAACATCGAGTGCGTGTGTGACGAGAAAGAGAATGGGAAATAGAGGAGAACGCATCAGCTGTGCGCTTAACATACAGTGTTGTGTACAAAGTGTGCTGTTATATAAACTAATTTATATGTGTAAACTATATTAATAAATGTATTTACTATTGATAATGTGTCTGAAGAAAGATCATGGATAAAAAATGCAAGTGAGTAATAATGAATAATTATTCGAATAAATATTTGAATATTTGGCTTTTTTAAATTTTAAGGTTGATTTCTGTCGCTGCTCAATTGATATTTTTAATTTTTATTAAAACAAAAAAACAAATAGCTTTTTTAACTTTTGAGGTTAATTTCTGTCGCTGCTCAATTGATATTCTTTATTTTGATTAAAAAAAAAACAAATTAATTAATTACACGGATAATTTCTTTGATATTAATAATTTCTTAAATATTTATAATTCTAATTTAATTCTGAAGATTTCGTGAGTTGCAGAGATGGGTAAATCCAGAGCGGAATATATGCGAGATTACCGGCAGAAAAAACGTGAGGAAAAATGAACAACTGGAAAGGTAGACCCAAAAGAAATGCGCATAATTCGACTCAGCGTAGCAGGGATTTTCGGGCACGTGCAGCGAACTTAATTCTCTCACAGACATCAACGGCCGACCCAACTACTGCTTTACCAAATTTGGTTGTCAGTCATGCAACTTTACGATTGCCATCGTTGCCGTTTTCTCCTAGTTCGTCTACATCAACAGCGACTGCATGTAATACTTCGATGAAATGTCTCTGCTCTCCCCCAAATTGAACAAAAATAACTGTCTCCAATAACAAATTCCATTACTCCTAGCGTTAATAAAATACAATACTATTTTCACTAAGAAGAATTATTCTTCGTTACGAAAAATCATTTCAAATAATGCCTGAATATACTACTGTAAGGGTCGCTTATTTTTTTTTAAACATTGAAGCTCATGAACTTGTCGATTTGGCCCGGAACATCCCAATATATAATGAACTCTTCGAGAGCTTGAGGCATAATAGTTTTATCGCGATTCCTGACTCTGCTCTCTGTTACGAAGAGCGACGAATTGATGATTCCACGCATACGGTTATCCGCTCTTATAAATGCAATTTAACGAAAATGAAAAATTTGTTATAACATACAATTAACGTGTTATGAAGATCATATTTTCATCACTCCATTGCGCGGGACATGCTCACCTACGTTCACGTTAAAAACAAAAGTAATTCAATCGTAGCAAATCTTGATAAATTTATATAAAACATTTTCACAACATTCTTGAATTGCAAATAAAAGTGCAGTAAAATAAAAAATACTACAACATCGATTAATCTCACAAGATAAACCGTGGTGACGCACAACATTTTTTGTCCACGAAAAAAATGCTGTCTCTATGCTTATCGGCAGTGGTGAGTCGCCATTTTGGTTCTCACTCGCTATGATCTAATATCAACCCCTATTTTATGGAAATTTTTGTTTTTTATTTTCAAGCCACCAGGAGCCACGAGGGTGAAGACGAGATAGTCCGTTTGTAAAAAAAAAACAAAAAAAACACGTTAAGATGAAGGAAGAAAAAAAAACAACACTCGCGTGTGTCAGGTGCTGGCGTCGCGACGCCCTGTCGGTGTCGAAGGTCTGACGATGAGATCGATCCATATCCTTCCTACGTGATCCCTTTCGCAACCCTTGATATAGGTGTACGAGGTAAATATATATACATATATATATATATATATATATATATATATATGTGTTTATGTATTCTCAACGATGGAGAGTAGGGGATGAGATTTGTGCGGGACTGCCTGGTGGAATATGGGGGTTTGGAAGAGCTGAAAACGTATATACACGTATATTGGAGCGACGAGTGGCGGTACGTACGGTCTGAAACGGTTTTTGAGCCGCCCAGCGAGGGACACTGACTAATGGATTGCTACGCAGATTGATAAATGGTCGATCAACGCGAGTGTACCAGGCCACGCGCTGGTATCCCCAACGACGACGACAGCGACGTCTTTCCTTCTCGCGTTGAGAGTTACAGGCATAACCTCGGCGTGGGCTCGTTAGTAAAACGAACGAGATCGGTACCTCAGATCTTCACACGCACACACACACACACACACACACACACACACACACACACACTGTTATATATGAAGCATTCCTCGTGAAATTGTCAAGCACGTCAGATTGATTATTTTTCTGTTTTTTTTTAATAGACACGAAGGGCTTTAACGAAAAACAAAACGACGCTGCATTAATTATCAGATTTTTATGAAAATTTCTACGATCCCTGTTAACGGAACTGACGATATTTTCTATAGACAATTTTCTCCATAATCCACAGTTCAATATCGGCTTCAGCAATTTTCTAACGCTATCACCAAAATGACTAGCTTTTTCGATGAAATACGAGCTCTGTTCAAAAAGTATCGGGCATTTTGAATTTCCGTGGGCTACGTATATTCGATTTTCGATTTTTTTGTGGCGTTAGGTTAGTACTCGTGTCTCTCACTTATGCTAAAAAAATCGGCCATTTTGAATGTTTAGTTAATTGTTGACAGCTGTTTTGGTTAGACGTGTTTTGGCTTGTCTTCGATTTTTGCCTATTCCAAAAAATGAATCAAAGAATCTGTATCAAATTTTGTGTGAAAAACAAAATTAAGTGCGCGAACGCATTCCGAATGTTGACTGTCGCATATGGTGAAGCTACCTTGGACCAAAGCAACGTTTATCGGTGGTACAAAATGTTCTCAGAGGGCCGAGAAGATGCGAACAACGAAATGCGTTCCGGACGCCCGAGCACATGAACAAAAGACGAAAACATTGATGAAGTGGAGAAAATAATATTGGCCAATCGTCGAATCACCGTTAGAGAAGTTGCTGAGGAACTAAACATATCGATTGGCTCGTGCTATTCGATTTTCACCAATGATTTGGGGATGAGACGGGTCGCCGCGAAATTCGTGCCAAAATTGCTCAATTTCGAACAAAAACAGTGTCGCGTTAACATTGCTAAGGAGCCGTTGGACTCGGTCCGCGACGACCCAAATTTGCTCCAGAGGGTCATAACTGGTGACGAATCATGGGTTTATGGTTATGACGTGGAAACCAAAGCTCAATCGTCGGAATGGAAGCTGCTTTTTTGGAATAGGCAAAAATCGAAGACAAGCCAAAACACGTCTAACCAAAACAGCTGTCAACAATTAACTAAACGTTCAAAATGGCCAATTTTTTCAGCATAAGTGAGGGACATGAGTACCAACCTAACGCCACAAAAAAATTGAAAATCGAATATACGTAGCCTGCGGAAATTCAAAATTCGCGATACTTTTTTAACAGACCTCGTATATACCATCGTGGAAAAACGAACAGAAAAGAAAGGAATTGAAATACTCACGGATCATTGGTCTTCGGTAGCAGTGTCCCGAGCTCTTTGATTCTGTCGTTTATGTTGAATCTCCTTCTTCTCTCGACTGTGATAACAAACCAAAAAAAAAATACCATAATTAATAAATAAATCGGTTTCATTTCTGACGTAATTTTAGGTAAGATTACGTTTCCACTAATGGGCTTCGTTCCTAAGCTTCAATGAAATTGTGTAATCTTGCATTATCGATGATTGATCGTTTGTTCAGAGTTAGTAAATTGTCATCTTTCCTCAATGAGAATCCAACACATTTTTAAGCGGAGTGTAAAAAAAATTAAAAACTATCAGTTTTATGAAAAAATTGGTTGATATGTTTCAACGTTGTTCGCCCGACGAATAACCACACGTAGTCAAAATATCGGCCATTCGAGTTACGACGCAATATCTCGCTTTGTGCCATCAATAATGTCCTCAAATAACGACTGAAACATTTTTTTTTCTCTTCAGATATCCGTGCCATTATCTTTATTAGACTTTATTTGAGGCATTGAGGAAAACAATTGCTCGTCGGGAGGAAAAAAAACGCATTTTTCGCAACTGTTGTCATTATAATTTCAGAGAGAGAGAGAGAGAGAGTTTAGCTTTGGTGTTCAGAGTCGAAAAGCCGGAGATAGAGACTGTATATGTGCGTGTGTGTATGTGTGAGAGAGAGAGAGAGAGAGATCGAATTGAGGCTCATTTATCAGTTTGCTGTTTCCTCTCGTTATCAGTGGCGAGCACGCGAGGCAAACGCGTGCGAGGACTCCATCGACGGTTGTCGAGCACCGAGAGACCCAACGTAAGGACGTTTGTCAAGGATTCGACCTCTTATCCAATGTATTCCGCGTTTAATACGCGACCACCGAATGGATTATCCATGCGACATAACAATGGCAAAAAATAAAAATTGTCGATTTCAGGTCAAGCCTACGATTCCGTGACACAATTTTTTGTCTTATTTTTTAAAATATGCTGCAGGGATACGTCAAAAAAAATCATTTATTTCCAGCCTCTATAAACAATCTGATTTTCTAATGGACCACCAAAATTGTATATTATAAAATATACTCAAAAATTTCCCGAATAATTAACGAGCGTCCAGCGGTGTTAATTCGAAACATTCACCGTACAATTCTCGAAATAAATCGAAAATCGATTACGTATTGTTTGTTGACCTAGTAACATACTAACGAGGAAGAAAAAAAAACAAAATTAAAAGTACCTGTCGATTTGTCCTGTCGAATGCCTCATACAAACATTACGTGAACATATTTTTTAAGTACAATCGTAATAATGTCAAAGCACTTCACAGAAAGAGAGATCTCACTGATATCGCCACTGTTTCTTTCTTCTTTTTTTTTGTTCGTCGATAAAATCAATCATTCACAACGAAACTGTGACAAGCATTCGTGTCGAAAAGTGTTTCTCGGAAACAATTCTTATTTGTCACACGCGGTTTCTCGTTAAAAAAAAAACAACATTTGTATATTAACGATTGTATAAATAAACTTGCGAAAGAGCGGCGTATAGAACATTATACGCGAGCTCATTTACGAATTCCAAGGACTTGCTTATTTATCGCCTTTGCGCATTAATATTTATTATGGACGATCGATCTTCGATATCACGATGAATATCTGTAAAGTCTATACTAACGTATACCGGTGTACGAGACCATACACGGAAACATATAACGAATTCTTCTACCCTCACAATTCATACGATTGTATAGAATTTAATTAATTCGCCATATTCACACAAAAACAAAGTAACCAATGATATTGATAAAAATAATAATAAATGACACGACACGAATTGATAAAATGGATTGTCGCGAGATCGATGTTCCAAAATTTGTATTTGGTCCATATGTCGGATATACGAGGTCTGTTCAAAAAGTTTCGCGAATTTTGAATTTCCGCGGGCTACGTATATGCGATTTTCGATTTTTTTGTGGCGGTAGGTTGGTACCCATGTCCCTCACTTATGCTTAAAAAAATCGGCCATTTTGAATGTTTAGTTAATTGTTGACAGCTGTTTTGGTTAGACGTATTTTGGCTTGTCTTCGATTTTTGCCTATTCTAAAAAAGCATCTTCCACTGCGATGATTGAGCTTTGGTTTCCGCGTCATAACCATAAACACATGATTCGTCACCGGTTATGACCCTCTGGAGCAAATTTGGGTGGTCGCGGACCGAGTCCAACAGCTCCTTAGCAATGTTAACGCGACACTGTTTTTGTTCGGAATTGAGCAATTTTGGTACGAACTTCGCGACGACCCGTCTCATGCTCAAATCATTGGTAAAAATCGGATAGCACGAGCCAATCGATATGTTTAGTTCCTCGGCAACTTCTCTAACGGTGATTCGACGATTGGCCAATATCATTTTCTTCGCTTCATCAATGTTTTCGTCTGTTGTTGATGTGCTCGGGCGTCCGGAACGCATTTTGTTGTTCGGATCTTCTCGGCCCTCTGAGAACATTTTGTACCACCGACAAACGTTGCTTTGGTCCAAGGTAGCTTCACCATATGCCACAGTCAACATTCGGAATGCGTCCGCGCACTCAATTTTGTTTTTCACACAAAATTTGATACAGATTCTTTGATCCATTTTTTGGAATAGGCAAAAATCGAAGACAAGCCAAAACACGTCTAACCAAAACAGCTGTCAACAATTAACTAAACATTCAAAATGGCCGATTTTTTCAGCATAAGTGAGGGACACGAGTACCAACTTAACGCCACAAAAAAAATCGAAAATCGAATATACGTAGCCCGCGGAAATTCAAAATTCGCTATACTTTTTGTAACAGACCTCGTACTGTTCTCATTCTCTTTGGATTTTATTTCCGACAATAGTGCAATGTTTCTACATAGAAACATTGCGCAAACATAGAAACATGCGAAACATTGCATGTGTCGTCCGTTAATTTCGGGTCACGAGCACAAAGGCGTAGTGCAATGGGCGAACGGGAGAACGAGATTGGTCGAGAAGCGTTTGCGATTTAACAATTGCTCGCGATCGATGGCTATTTGATTTTGAGGAAAGCGCGGGAATCGAGAAGCCTTCTCTCGTTAACCCACGCCGTTGTGTGATCGACATCTATGAACCATGTATAATATGGACCATTCCATGGGAAAATTCACAAGAGTGCGTGATCCAACATCATTTTTATTTTTCATTCTGCTTAAGTACGTTGTTGAGCTAAAACCCTAGATAAATTCATTTCAAAAATGAGTCTGTCATCATAAGTTTTCCGTTTACAATGTTAAACGTTATAATTTTTGTTATTGTTGAAATTTCCATGATACATTATTCGTTAAAGAATAATATTTTTTTAGAATCGTCCGAAGGTGAACGTGGATTTGCTGCTACGGAAAAATGTTCATCTATTATTGCGTTTTTAATTTGCGTTATTTTTACACAATGGTATTTCCCAGTTGAAAAAAAAAAATTCTTTTTCATGACTTTTCATTGTTCCCTGCTAGAATCACGGTCCCATTGTCAAAAAATTGACGATTTTGTTCATTTCACTACGGATTTATGGAAGTAATTTTTTTTTTAACTTTGATAACTCCCAATTTTCGCGAAAAAACTCCAAAATTTGGTTCGAAGTCTTTTCTCACCCTGCTGCAGCATACAATAAGAAAACAAAATTGAATTCTAAGATTTACTGTCCTGTCGATTTCGCCTGGAAAGTTCAAATTTTGACATATATGTCGACAAGGGATGAGAATTAGCGGACACGCTTCGAATGGCGTACGATATGGAAGCAGAGAGAGAGAGAGAGAGAGAGATGGATTCGCGAATAGGAGAATGGGAAAGTGAGAAGAGTAACATGTATAGGGCACATGTATATATATATATATAAATGTTTGCGAATCAAGCGGAACGGAGAGGCGAACGTATTACCTACGTTTCTGGATTACGAAGCTCTCACGTCGACGGATTAGCGTCCTCGGCACTTGATTAACGACGTTATTAACGATCTCAATAATATTCAGCAGAGGACAAACCTTCGGGAGGGGAGGAAACTCGACAATCGGTGAGAGAACATTATACGGGGGATTATAACGTTCGCTCCGACAATGCGAACACGACGATAATGACGACGATCGACAAAACGGACGTTCCGTGCCCTCTAAGTTGTAGACGATAGATGGACATAATTCACAGAGGTTGCTCATTTTGTTCACCGTCTCGAGATCATTTGATCGTATCATTTTTATTTTAAAGATCGTTTGTGAGATGACACAATCATGTATGTCAGTTACCAGATAAGCGAACCGGATATGCTCTGCCAAATAATACGAAGTCTGTTCAAAAAGTATCGCAAATTCTGAATTTCCGCGGGCTACGTATATTCGATTTTCGATTGTTTTTGTGGCGTTAGGTTGATACTCATGTCCGTCACTTATGCTGAAAAAATTGGCCATTTTGAATGTTTAGTTAATTGTTGACAGCTGTTTTGGTTAGACGTGATTTGGCTTGTCTTCGGTTTTTGCCTATTCCCAAAAAATGGATCAAAGAATCTGTATCAAATTGTGTGTGAAAAACAAAATTAAGCGCGCGGACGCATTCCGAATGTTGACTGTGGCATATGGTGAAGCTACCTTGGACCAAAGCAACGTTTATTGGTGGTACAAAATGTTCTCAGAGGGCCGAGAAGATGCGAACAACGAAATGCGTTCCGGACGCCCGAGCACATCAACAACAGACGAAAACATTGATGAAGCGAAGAAAATAATATTGGCCAATCGTCGAATTACCGTTAGAGAAGTTGCTGAGGAACTAATAATATCGATTGGCTCGTGCTATTCGATTTTTACCAATGATTTGGGCATGAGACGGGTCGCCGCGAAATTCGTGCCAAAATTGCTCAATTTCGAAGAAAAACAGTGTCGCGTTAACATTGCTAAGGAGCTGTTGGACTCGGTCCGCGACGACCAAAATTTGCTCCAGAGGGTCATAACTGGTGACGAATCATGGGTTTATGGTTATGACGTGGAAACCAAAGCTCAATCGTCGCAATCGAAGCTGCTTTTTTGCAATAGACAAAAATTGAAGACAAGCCAAAACGAGTTTAAACAAAACAGCTGTCGACAATTAACTAAACATTCAAAATGGCCGATTTTTTCAGCATAAGTGAGGGACATGAGTACCAACCTGACGCCACAAAAAAATCGAAAATCGAATATACGTAGCCTGCGGAAATTCAAAATTCGCGATACTTTTTGAACAGACCTCGTATAACGTGTGAATACAAAAAAATTGTTTAAAAATCGTCATTGCTAAAATAATTGATGCAGACTCTTGACGAACTCCTTCAAAAAGTCAAACAATGGCGAAGATGCAGATGACGTCACTATTTTGGTACTCAGCAGTGATCCCATTGGAGAACTTTGGCAATGATCTCCGATCAATGAGGTCGAAAAATTGCAATTTAACGTCGAACGATCGAGAGTTAATTATGTGAAACTTATGAAACTAGAAAATAAGATTTCAATATCGCTTGGGGTTTTGAAAATAGACGCTGCGAGAATCGAATCTTGACGATATAGTTTCGCTAAACGCACGACGTCTTTTACGTACTTTTCTCGACTTTTTGTCAGTGTTTTCTCTTCCTTTTTTTCGTATCATTTCTCGCACGAAGTTTTGATGGGAAAAGGGGCCGAAAGAAAAGAAATCGTAAGTACTTTCTGCTCAGTTTGTTTTGTTGCGAGAGTCAACGTTCACTGTACAGCCCTTTTTCTCGATAACTTTGATTAAACTAACGTAAAATGAAATTTGGACTTGAGAGAGAGAGGGAGAGAGAGAGAGAGACAGAGAGAGCCACAAGAGGGGCAATCGAGGACTCGAAACGATTTGGGAATCATTCCGAATCCTGAAGCTTCCGATTCTCTCGTTCTCTCTTGCTCTCTCTGTCTCTCGGTGTCTCTCCCCGCTATCTATAGTTTCTACCTACATAGTTGATAGAGTAAATGTACTGGTAAAATCTTGTGGAAGCACAGAAAGGGAGAAGAGATCGAACCGGGCAGGAGCGCGACGACGGAAAAGTTGCTCCACGGAGAGAACTCCTCAAGGAATCTAAGTTTCACTCTTACCGGGGTGGGTACTCGTCGTCCTCTCTTTCTCTCCTCGATGCGAAGAGATAGGAGAAAGGGAAAACTTGTTCCGATCCAGCTGATTAGATTGCGACTGTTAATTCGAAAGACGCGAACGGTTTCGATCTACTGCTTGGTGTTCCCAAAAGAATGTGTGTACTCCAAAAGTCTCTTTTCCTCGTTTTCATTGTTTTTTTTCCCTTGTTTGTGTTTCTCTTTAACCTTGTAGCATATACATGTATAACATTAACGGGAAACCGAGTTCGATAAATTCGAGAGCTAGGAAATTTTCCGCTACGACTCTCAACACAACGTCTCTCTCGCACTCGCGCGATGGTCCTTTTTCCTACAAAATCTACCGCGACACAAAACGTTTTATTTCCTTTTTTACGGATATATCTACTGTTTATACAGGATAAAATAGTTATTGGACGCCCGTTTCTTTCGTTTTTTCATAACATTTACATCTGGAATACATGAGTTAGTTGTCTTAACGCGATATTCGTCGTAGCAATGCTTTTTTCACGGCTCGTACTTCGTCAAAATTGTAGTGCTTTCTTGAAAAATTTGCCTCACCGAATTGAAAATTATTCATTTCTGTTCGGAGATCGAATGAAAAGTTTGAGCAATTAATAACGGTAATTATTGATTACTCAATTTTTATTTTTAAGTTACCTTTTCAATCTCCATCGATTATTTACGTGCTCGACGTAATGTAATTAAACGGACGAGAGCTGGAATAATAAAATCCTGCTTCAAAGTAAAGTGTGAACTTGGAAAAATTTGAAAATAGAGTGTCTATGAGAGAATTTTGAGAAAACTTCAAAAAATCTAAAACCGTTCTAGAGGGAAAGAGAGTGTTGCAAAGAAGAATAGACATTTTTCCAAGCAAAAGAAATCTTTTGTGACCGCGATTGAGGCGAAGGTAAAAAAGTGTACCGTATTCACTGGGCCAGTCGTTTGTGTATATAATTTTTAGTTGTATACGCTGACGATATTGGCTCGAGAAATGAATTTAAAAAAATCATATCACGTACGATCGTGGGTCACGTGTAAAATACGTGAGCTAAGATCGTTCTCATTGGCCTTTTTTTTTACGTTCTTTCTCGTGTACCACGAAAGTGATCGTTTTCCCGTCCTCCGACGAATCGTACTACGTACGTCGCTCTCGGTACCTTACTTGACCACAGTCACACCATTCGCAACTCTGTGTACCGGAGTTTTTGATGAATCCCAATACCCAACCGGACCAATAAACATCGGGTGTGCCAGTTCTCGTCCGCGCAACGAAGATTGCCTCGCGTAAAAAGCTCACTTTCTCTTGGTGTTTGTCGCGAGTACGAGAGCGCGATGCACATGGGGCGAGATCACGCTCTCGTTCAACGACAAAAGCTCCACCAGATGGCACGGCAAAATTACAATTTTATTTTGTTCGCGGGAATTGGGATCTATTTGCCATTTCATTCCTCGCCCATTTCCCTTTCCTACTTACCGAAACGCTCTATGGTTAAAGGACACAACTTTATTTTGCACTTTTTTTTTCAACCTCCAGGACGAGCAGTTAAAACGAATGAATAAAAAATGATATTAAATTATTTGTAAGCGACTTTCTTTCGCATTAAGGAGGAAAATAGGGTTAGACGGTTCAAAAAAACGATTTTTTTAAATTTCATAAATTGTTAGTAAAACTATTGAAAAATATGTTCCCAAAATTTTAAATTACAATTCCGACTCGTTCTATTGTTATAAGCCATTAAAGTGAGTAGCTCTCCTTCAGGTCCCGAGCGCGCTATTTTCTCAAACGCGTTTTTCTGAAAACGACATTTTTTTAACTTGCGTACACGCTAGTTCGAAAAGTTTTCAACCAATCGTTTTGGAAATTGGCAGTTACTTTCTTCATAGTATTGCACTCTGTGTGAACCTAAAATCGGAATATTATCATTGTTTCAAATAATTTTTTTTTGCAAATAAAGTTGTAAAAAATGGCAAAAAATCATGCTTTTTTGTTTTGACCCCTGTTAAAAATTCAATTTTCTATTTTTTTGATAGCATTTAGGTTCATATAGAAGAGAGACATATAATAAAAGTAAATTCCAACCTCGTTTGATTTTAGATGAAAATTGCGGCTTCCAGAATGTACGCAAAATGCTGAGTCTGATTGTGACCTGCAATATGGGGTCGCTAATATCTTCGGTGTTTTTCAAGGAAATTCTTCAAAAAATGTATAGTATATACCTAAATATATGTATAAAATATTCTCAAAGTTTCATCAAATTATATTCATTTTTTATACTATAAAAAAATTTATGAAAATCATTGAGAAAACGCTGTCCTAACCCTATTTCGTCCCTTAAAAATTTTTCCATGCTCGATGATTCCGAGAGAACCCAAACCAAACGGAATTTACATTAGTCGTGGTCGTGTGTAAATATTATTTCGTCTACTTACTCATATTGTGATTGTCCTTTTTTTGTCTGTCCTTAGCGAGCGCATGAATCTCGGCGTCGGTGAGTAGAAGGGGTTCCGGTTTAATTTGAAGATCGGGAAGACTGCTCAGACTACCGGAATGGCCTTCCTTGAGACCGTCACCTAGTGAGCCAGCCTCGAACGACAGGATGTCGTCAAGCAGATCTTCCGCCTTGTCGAGATAACAGAGAGAGAGAGAGAAAAATAAACGGAAATAGACAATTAAAACTCGGCTTGACCCAAACACATAAACAGACACACAGAGCCGTATGTTCTATATACAGAGTAACTGGGCAAAAAAATAATTGACCACCGGAAATTTTGAAACATCTCGGTTTTAAATATAAAAAAGTGTACTTCACACATTTATTTCACGACTCAATCCGCGACAATGTCAAAATACATAATCTTTGAATTTTTTAACGATTGCCTAAAATTTCCCAGCGCTAACTCTCGTCGAGTTAGGTAATAGATAAAAAAATCGTGTATCATTGTAGTAAACGGATATGTCAATCTCGATATCGATAAGATCGATAGAAATATCGATAAGCTTTGTAAAAATGTTTTTCAAGGAGTTATACGCAGTCAGGAGACCGAAAAAGGCGATTTTTCAAGAATTTTTCCTGGAAAGACATTTTAATTTATTAACGTAAAAATTTATATACGTATTGTGGTAACTTTTAACTTTATTTTCATATTTTTTATTTGTAAAAATAATGATTTTTAAAGCTGCTATAGCCGATCTCCGGGAGCTCCACTAAAAAAAAAAGTGTCTGGCGGTGACCACGATATCTCCGGTTTAGCTTATCCAAAACCAAACAAAATCAAAAAGATTCTATTAGTGGATAGATAAATCTAGGTATTGATCGAAGGAATAGTCGAAATTTTGTTTTTTGACAAAATGGCGGCTCCAAAAAGAAAAAATTTCAATTTTCCACCAAAATTGTTTCGTTGAATTATTTAAAAGAAATAGAAATAATTATCGGAAATCTTATTCCCTCGATCAATACCTGAAGAATATATCTGAGAAGGCTGTGTTAAAATTGCAGACCGATCGGTTGAGCCGTTTTTGAGAAATCGTGCTCACCGACTTTGAAAACACCGTTTTGAGAAAAACGCGTTCAAAGTTTAGGCCGCCTACTTTGTAACGCTCCGAGCGTCCTTACAAATATGCATGTATTTCCAAGAATATTTTCCGGATCGATTTGCAATTTTCAGAGAATATACTCAAATATATGTACATTCCGAAAATGCAATGAAAAAAAAATCGATTTTTTGAAATTTTCAACTGCGTATAACCCCTTAAGGCCCTTTTCTTACAGTTTCAATCTTTTCGAACTGACACTAAGGCTTACATGTTAGCTAACGACGATTAATCTCGCAACGAAATATGCTATTTGTGAAAATTGTATTTAAATGCCAATTAAAATAATTATGGTACTTAGTGCCAGTTACGAAGAAGCCTTATTATCTTGCGAAGTAAAAAATATAACATAGACATTATATATCTCGATGGTTTACTCTTTAAAAATGTTTAAAATTCTGTAAAAGAAAAACGCTGTATAACATGAGTTTATAGCAATCAGCACTTTCAAGGTCCGAAGTCGAAAATACCTTAGCTAACATAGTGAAGACAATTATTCCAGGTGAAACTACGTCAATTCGATTCTCCACACAAACAATTTGCATTTTAGTGCAACGCTGGCTTTCATATACTGGCAAAAGTGACAGGTGCGAAATGTCAACAATCGGCGGAATTTACCGATTAAGTTTTTGCTTGGTTACCGATTAAACTTGATCCACTTATTGACCGGGTCGTTGTATCCTTAAAAAGGAAGTTCGAACACCGATATAAACCTTAGAAAAATGATCCAGCTCGACAGCTCAACTCTCCCCGACATAGATTTACAAAATTGCGGGTATACCGGTGATATATTTTTTTCCAATGTCCACGCGCCATTCGCGTACAATCGCGAGCGCGATTTCATGTTGTTGAAGTCGCGTTAACGCAACTTAACATCGATTTATCGCGACGCTTACGAGCATTCGCGAGGTCTCTCGTCATTTTCTCTCTCGCGAGGTCTCTCTCTCTCTTTCTCTTTAACCCTCTAGCCCAGTCATAGCTCCGACGAGTGTCTCGAACAACCGTCTTGCCGAGAATGAACATAGCGTCGTTAATAATTCCCTGAACGACGCGTCGGCGGCGTTAAATCACGCTTCGCCTTGAGCCACTCTGCGGGACCAAGCGGAGCGTAGAAATATCTATATAGCGTTACGGCGGCGGTACTATCCAGAGCTTACGGCTGTGTTTTCCAGAAGCGGTTAACGCGGGAACGTAAAGGGCACTGTGAAGGTATAACGGGAAGAGGGAGCTAGCACAATGCCATAGGGACGACTGCTGGCCGATTATTCACGGAAAATCCAGAGAGAAGAGACAGAGAATTCATGCTATGTCTCTCTCTCTCTCTCTCTCTCACTCCGTTCTGGATATCTTCCGGTCCATACCTCTCGCGAACGATCAGGAGAATCTTCGTGAGGTACTCCACCACCGTCAGCAGCAGGAATGGCATAGCGTCAGAAAAGCAAGACTACCAGACATTTTGTGCCTCTCTACCTACGTCCTCCTCTCCGTGAATCTGTGGGAATTTCACTCTCAGCCGGGAGGAAAAGGCCCGAAGGCAGTGGAGGAGAAGGAGAAGGTAAGAGGAACACCGCGAGAGCTGGTGGTCCCAGAGTCATTACTTCCGGATCATAGACGGCCAGCGGTGAATCCTCGGAGGCCGGTCCGTTCCTGCTATGAATTCCGTTGCCGTGGAAAATATGGATCGAAATTCCTTGGTAGCAAGACCGTTTGACTCGAGGAATATCACGGGAAATTAATGAATGAATATCTTCTTTTGCTGTTTCGACGTTGCGGATTTACGCGGGGTCATTTGGGACGAGGGTTTGAATTCCAATCAGACTGAAATCAATATGTTCGTATTGCTCGTCCGGCTATCTTAGAATTAGTTTGTATAGTTCGTATTAAAATATATAAATTAACGATTGTTTCTGTTTTGAATGCCCTTTCGGGTATTTTGGCAAAATAAACGAAATGCAAGGAAAAAAAAGTGAATGAGAAAAGTAAAATCTGAAAGACTTTCGGAGTACACGCTCCGAAATCTACTTTTCGTAATTGTAGCTTTGATGTTCCAAATTGTCGTAATTTCCTTATGGGAAATAATCGAATAAAGAGGAAATTTTCTATTTACTTGAGGAAGCAAATATGAGAAGAAAGGTAGCAAAGTATTGAAAATAACGAGAATGATAAAGAGGCTCTTCGCGAGTCCTTTCTTCGGCCTTGTTACTTCCGGATTAGAGAGGAACCATTCCGCCAATTTATATATTGTTACGCTGAATACTGCTGGAGTCGTACTTCGTGAAATCCCAACCAATGTCAATAAAACGATCACGCCTGAGTGAGAAACATATAGATACAGAAAAATCTCACGATTCATCATTGATTTTGGATCAGACACTCGTAGAAGGAGGCGGTTGAGTTCTCGCGTATTGTTTTGCCACAAAATAACGTTGAATTTTCATTATTTTCTAATGAATCATCGATTATCAGATTTGTGATATTAATTTTTCTGAAAAAAAAAAAAAATACTGATAATGATTATGTGATTATTGAAAAAATGATATGGCCAGTGGCGTTTTCACGACGGAGAGAATGGAATTCCGTGACTGGCACGGAATTCCACGGGATCTGGAGAATTCCCGAGATAATATGTCTCTCGATGACCCGCGGCTGTTTGCCGCTACGTTAGTTATCGAGGACTCTAATTGACGAGAGAGCGAGAGAGAGAGAAAGGCCGATACAGATCCATCCGAAACATTCCGCGACATAAATGCTCGATCGTTACGGATGACTCATTGAATTCTGAGAGGTGTAGCAAGCATTAAAGCAACGATAAATGGCAATGTTAAGGGGGGAAATAGGATTAGACGGTCCAAAAAATCGATTTTTTTTATTTCATAAATTGTTAGTAAAACTATTGAACAATATGTTCCCAAAATTTGTAATGAAAATTCCGACTCGTTCTATTGTTATAAGCCTTTAAGGTAGTAGTCTGGTAACTTAAGCCGATTTTCATGTCTTTTTTGGAAGGCGTTTTTTTGCAGGAAAATAAAAATGAATCGTTTAGGATATTTAGGATGTTTTTATTTACATATTAAAGATACAAAACAAAATAAAAAAAAAAAAATTTAATAGTTTATTGTTTTTACTATTATTGAACGAAGTTGGTACCTCGAAAAAAAAGCGCGTGGGTCGCCCCGGTGATTTTGGCTCTTGATGTTATCTGAAATAAAAAATTCTTGATAATTCTTAATCTATAGACATGTCATTCTGGTCGGAACTACTGAAGTTAAATTTCATGGATAGATAACAAAATGGCGGGCAAAATAAAAAAACTTTTTTTTCCAAAGTCCGCCATTTTGTTATTTATCCATGAAATTTAACTTCAGTAATTCCGACCAGAATGACATGTCTATAGATTAAGAATTATCAAGGATTTTTGATTTCAGATAACATCAAGAGCCAAAATCACCGGGGCCACCCACGCGCTTTTTTTCGAGGTGCCAACTTCGATCAATAATAATAATAATAATAAACTATTAAATTTTTTCAAACAAAATTTTTTCTGTATCTTTAATATGTAAATAAAAATATCCTAAATATCCAAAACGATTCATTTTTATTTTCCTACAAAAAAACGCCCTCCAAAAAAGACATGAAAATCGGCTTAAGTTACCAGACTACTATCTTAAAGTGAGTAGCTCTCCTTCAGGCCCCGAGCGCGCCACGTGTTTCAAACGCGGTTTTCTGAAAACGACTTTTTTTGAATTTGCGTACACGCTAGTTTGAAAAGTTTTCAACCAATCGTTTTAAAAATCGGCAGTTACTCTTTTCATAGTATTGCGCTCTATATGAACCTAAAATCGGAATATAATCATTATTTAAAATAATTTTTTTTTTGCAAATAAAGTTGTAAAAAATGACAAAAAATCATGCTTTTTTGTTTTGACCCCTGTAAAAAAATTCAATTTACTATTTTTTTGATAGCATTTAGGTTCATATAAAAGAGAGACATATAATAAAAGTAAATTCCAACTTCGTTTGATTTCAGATGAAAATTGCGGCTTCCAGAATGTACGCAAAATGCTGAGTCTGATTGTGACCTGCAATATGGGGTCGCTAATATCCCCGGTGTTTTTCAAGAAAATTCTTCAAAATTTGTATAGTATATACTTGAATATATGTATAAAATATTCTCAAAGTTTCAATATATTATATTTATTTTTTATGCTATAAAAAAATTCATGAAAATCATTGAGAAAACGCTGTCCTAACCCTATTTCCCCTCTTAATTTTGTTCTTGCTGTAATGTAATCAATTAATGAATTCGTTTAGTACCATTAATAGAAAACGAAATAAAATAAAATTCTGAACAACGGATGACATCACAAGGATTAAGCCTGTGTCCATTGCGGGAGAGGAAAGAAGGAAAAAAGAAAAATTCTGTCGATTGATCGGGAGTTAGCTCGATGAGTGTCTGGCACCGTCGACGTCCTCGTTCACGTATTATCGCCCGAACGAAAATGCCACCAGCGTACAAAGCAGCCGGAGCATGGTTGCAGTCGGTGGAACGATGGCAGTGGATTCGTGCAACCGTAACCGTAGGTTACTACGCTCGCTGGTAAGCGTGGGCGTTACGTAAATATTACATAAAGCGACGAACTACCTTTGTATACCCGCAGCAGCACGAAACAACATGTTGTTTCATCGACTATGAAATGTTTTCGAACTTCATGGTAAAGGGACAGTAGACAGGATTAAGGGGGGAAATAGGGTTAAACGGTTCAAAAAATCGATTTTTTTTAATTTCATAAATTGTTAGTAAAACTATTGAAAAATATGTTGCCAAAATTTTAAATGAAAATTCCGACTCGTTCTATTGTTATAAGCCATTAAAGTGAGTAGCTCTCCTTCAGGTCCCGAGCGCGCTATTTTATCAAACGCGTTTTTCTGAAAACGACTTTTTTTTAACTTGCGTACACGCTAGTTCGAAAAGTTTTCAACCAATCGTTTTGGAAATTGGCAGTTACTTTCTTCATAGTTCTGCACTCTGTATGAACCTAAAATCGGAATATTATCATTGTTTCAAATAATTTTTTTTTGCAAATAAAGTTGTAAAAAATGGCGAAAAATCATGCTTTTTTGTTTTGACCCCTGTAAAAAATTCAATTTTCTATTTTTTTGATAGCATTTAGGTTCATATAGAAGAGAGACATACAATAAAAGTAAATTCCAACCTCGTTTGATTTCAGATGAAAATTGCATTGAGAAAACGCTGTCCTAACTCTATTCCAGAATGTACGCAAAATGCTGAGTCTGATTGTGACCTGCAATATGGGGTCGCTAATATCCCCGGTATTTTTCAAGAAAATTCTTCAAAAATTTTATAGTATATACTTAAATATATGTATAAAATATTATCAAAGTTTCAATAAATTATATTCATTTTTTATACTATGAAAAAATTCATGAAAATCATTGAGAAAACGCTGTCCTAACTCTATTTCCTCCCTTAAATTAGCGATTAATTTGTAAATGGAAATTACACAATTTCTCTTATTAGCTCGATATCAATTATTGACTAACAGTATTAGTTAAATATCATTTTTATTAATGGCTGATGTTTCATTTTTTTGTTCAAACGAAAAACTCGATGGTCCCAAGGACAAAAGCATAGTGGTACTCGTCTGTGAAGCGTAATTTGAGATGATTGAAAAGTCTGAAAGTGCGAACAGGAAACTCGTGTCAACGAAACGGAAGCGCTTATTGTTATTACGTGATTTATAACGGATGTGTATCGATGCATGTATTAAAGGGGACATATATAACGTATAGGCATATACGCCTAATTTATAGTAGAATAATAATACCCGGTCTAAACAAATCTTATCGCGTGCTACATTTTAAAAAAACAATATCTATCCTTCTTTGTTGAATAAATATTATTTCAATGTTCATTATTCGGACCGTTCGTCTCTCCAACGATGCAGTTAGGTAATTGTCAACTATTTGACTGAAAAGTTCTCTCATAAATAACTGTATACGTATTATTTCGTATATAGTTATTTTAGAAAATAAAAACTAAAATTCTCTCACAGTCAGAAAGTCGCGCAATGAAAGAAAGTTTAAACACAGTGCTGGCACAACAAATCGTAAGATAAAATAAAACGTAAATTTTCAAGAGTCTTAATGTAAAGAAGATCCATAAAGGTCGAGGAACCTTAATGCAGATTAGTAGATAACATAGAAAATCGGGGGAGGAGTCACCGTTGAATCGAGAAAAGCTCTTGTGAGCTTACAGTTAACGTGACTAAGCGAGATCTGCATATACCGCTAAGAGATGCGATTATTCCTCTCTCGGTGCATGAGCCGTGCACGCGGCGAGTAAAGCGACGAGAGAGGAGAGGAGAGGAGTTTAAGCGCGAGCAGACTCGAAGAATTACGAGACCGAGGTCGTGTGCTAACTATGGTGCTCATGATTCTCTTTCTCTCTCGAAGAACTTAGTTTTCGTCAGAGCATCGGGATTACGTAAAATGCACCCTCATCCTTCGACAACCGATCTTATCGTTTTCTCTCTCTCACTATGTCTCTCATATTGTCCCTTACTACCTCTGATCCTTTCTATCATTCTCTCTCTCTCTCTCTCTCTCTCTCTCAATCATTGTTTCCCTCTTTCTACAGCCAATTTGCAATTCATTCCCACCCCCTCCCGGCAAATGTTAATGCGTGAGAGATCGCGAGAGCGGAATTAGGTGGCAATTTAGGTAATCCGATTTAACGAGACGAGCACGCGTTCTTTATTGTGTCATAAATAGTCTTAATACGTATATATATTTGTCGTCGCACAATAGAAAGTAAGTGTATGCAGCCGGATGGGAAATTCTCAGAGTCATGAACCGAGAAGCGTGTTTCAATAGCTATGTGATATTCTTTGTTTATTTCGTTTTTATAGTTTTATTAGTCGTCAGCGACGTGTGATCAGTCACGAGCCGCTACCACTTGGAATACTCTACTGGACACTGCGAACATTGTTTGAAAGAGAAAGAGAGAGAGAGAGAGAGCAAGAGGGGAGTGGGTTAAACTAACGAAAGATCCGCGACAAGTTGCAAGGGTGCTTTTGTTAGTTCTGCGGGGCCGACCAGCTGCTACCGCGACTACTGCACTGACCGAGACTAAGAAAAACGAAATCTCTCACTGTTTTTTTTTCCTTTGTCTCTCAACAAAGTTTACTCTCTCGTGACATTTTTCTTCCTCCCTTTCCCGCCAACTTTTAACCGAGCCGACGAACACAAACACAAATTTACATTCTACGCGAAGAAGTTTGATCCGGATATAAAACCTATGAGATCCGGACAACACGAAACACGTGAATTCGAACGTAAATTTGAGAAATTTTTCAACAGCACGAATTAATGTAACCGTGGCATTTTTTCCTTTGCTATCTTCACTCACTTTTTTATTTTTCGTGTGACGTATAGACACACAGTACATATTTACATTCGTCGAGATTTGTTGAAACCACGTAATCATACGTTTCGAGATAAGTGATGAGACTTGGTGAACTCAAAAGAGCATTCAACTCGAAAAATTACGTGAAGTTCTCTTACAACATTTTCATAAACCACTCACGATATTTAACCAATTTTCTAAAACGTGAGATGTTAATTTTTTTTTTTTATCGACAAAATTTCGCTTATTCAACGATTTTTTCGTGAGACGATTGCGGATACGTACATTGTACCCAATGCGTTTGTTCAGGTCTTAAGCCGGATGGACAGGAAACAATTGCATTTGTAATTGCACAATATGAATGGTCCATCTAATTGCATACAATCAAGTAGTGCAAGCGCAGAAAATAATGCGAGAGAGGAACAGAGACGAGAGTTTAATTAATCACACCAGTTACGAGACATCCGGCGGCTCTTGGTTCGTCTTATCTCCGTTACTTCGTACACGGTTACATCGCAATCTTCATTATACGCAAAAGAAATTGTAAAAATTAGATTTTAATAGGTTTTAAAATAGAGAATTTTGAATCCTCGAGATATCGTTTCTGTATACGTAGATGATCCTTTTTTTAACTATTTTATTTTTGCATTTACCGATGACATCGAGCAAAATTTGATTTATTTTAATCTCATTGAAATCAAATACAATGCGCGAGAATTTTATTCAAATTGCGTCATGTTTTTAATCCAAATAATTCGGTTTATTGACATAAGGATTTATTAATATTAAATTGTGTTTGTTTTAAATATAAGTATTTAACATTTTTTAAGATAGTAGTCTGGTAACTTAAGCCGATAATCATGTTTTTTTTGAGGGCGTTTTTTTTTTAGGAAAATAAAAATGAATCGTTTTGGATATTTAGGATGTTTTTATTTACATATTAAAGATATAAAAAAAAAATTTTTGAAAAAATTTAATAGTTTATTATTATTATTATTATTGATCGAAGTTGGCACCTCGAAAAAAAGCGCGTGGGTGGCCCCGGACTTTGGAATAAAATACTTTTTTTTCCAAAGTCCGCCATTTTGTTATTTATCCATGAAATTTAACTTCAGTAGTTCCGACCAGAATGACATGTCTATAGATTAAGAATTATCAAGAATTTTTTATTTCAGATAACATCAAGAGCCAAAATCACCGGGGCCACCCACGCGCTTTCTTTTCGAGGTGCCAACTTCGATCAATAATAATAATAATAATAATAAACTATTAAATTATTTCAAACAAATTTTTTTTTGTATCTTCAATAAATACATGTTAAATATCCAAAACGATTCATTTTTATTTTCCTACAAAAAAACTCCCTCCAAAAAAGACATGAAAACCGGCTGAAGTTACCAGACTACTACCTTAATGAACGTTTAAGTTTTTAGCGTGATCATTATTGAGTGAGTAGGTATAAGGATCTGGATAGTGCTCTTATAGTACTGTAGCGAATGATCCTCTTGCGAGAGAGATCTCGCACGAAGCCACCTGTCGGAACGTCGACGAAGCGCCGTACCTCAGCAGTGAACGTCTTTCAGTATATAAATGTGCAATGTAAATGTACATTAATAATAAGAATGTATATTAATAGACGCATGTGGTGAAGATCAGGATTAAAGTGAAAATAGTATTTTCGATAGATGAAAATATCTGGGACACGTACGCACATATTATCAATACGTGTATACACACATATACATACATTAATCTAACGGGAGAAACAGGAAGAGGGGAGATAAGATAACAACTGTGCATTTCACGTTTCTCCCAGCATCGTTTAATTTACGACTTTAAGATGTGGATGACACGACGCGATATATACATATGTATCACGAATTTCTCGCGAAATGCGTCTACCTCGCGTCTTCTGTGTGTGTGTTTATGTGTACACAATTTCTGTGTACCCAAATTGATACTGCTTTTGCTTGTGCTGCTGCTGACGACGATTACGAAAAATATGGCTATAGAAAATTATTTCGAAACATACTTGATTGGTACTACGTGCATTTTTACTCGTATAAACAGACGTTACAATACACACGAGAGACGGGTATATATGCCACTGTCTGAAACGATATATAGCCCTCGTACTCATCTCGCGAAATTGAATGTCTGTCGCGCCACACGATATTATGCTAATACGCGTCACTGCCGCGATAATGTATATATATATATATATATATATATATATAATAATACATGTACTTTTTAAATTAAAAGTCGTTACCCGTTACGCGCGACGTCAGAGCTCCCGCGACGATTATTAACAGGTGTCATGCACGCAAGAACGAATGCCATATTGCATAGTTGTCGTCGACATCGGGCTATGTATTAACGACGACGAGTACGTTATTATACACATTTCGACTGGATAAAAAAACAAAACAAAAGGGCGTAATTCCGTATAATTAAACTTTTCAGCTCTCACAACTCGATACAGGTATCCTAACCCTCTCTTCCTTTACATTTTTTCTTTTTAAAGATTTGTCGATAAAAAAAAAACGCACAATGAACTGATCTTTTTGAAAATGTTTACAGTATAATAATGCTTAACATCGACAGCCGCTGGTAAAATGCGATAAAGAGGTTTCAATGATATTTTCGAGAGATGTTAACCGTCAAAATTCAGCAAAGTCCGACGAATAATAAGCACAATGAAATTAATGAAGCAATAGAAACGCGAGAAGGACAAGATATTAAATCCAAAGACGGCAGCCAAAGACAGCAAGTAAAAAGTTTGATGAGCATAATATTTTAGAAGAATTATCCAAAAGAGTTTCATTAAATGGAAGATCATATTTTTTTCAATGCAAATGTACACTCAATTGTAATATTCGTTCATCGTATAAAATTGATTTGACATTTATAAATGCACGATTCATTAGTGATTTTGCACGTACTTCGTGATTCCGTGTCATGGGTATACGCGTGCGCTGGGACGGAAAAAAATCGTAAAACCCGTAGAATGACGACAAAGTGATAATGTAGAGGATCGCCGAGAGATTATTAATGAAGAGAAAATGAGTTCGGCTCGATAAAATCGGCAGCCCAGACTCTGTTTGCGCAGACCGACGGACACACACAGAGCACCATATGGATATAACGAACTGTGTTTGTCGGGATGACACACGTTGTGTGACTGGACAATAATCGCTCGTAGTTGACATTGAGTGCAATGGCGAGTATACAAGTGACATGCCACACATGCAGGTTTGTATACATATATATAAATATATACACACGCGGAAATACACATATATATATATATATTATATCGTCGTTGTGCACAAGAGTTGAAGAGGTGGGTTAAGTCGGGTCAGGTTAGGATGAGACGACGAGAGAATGGCGAAATGAAACGATCGTAAAATTAATGCCGACGGGGATCCTGAACTGGATCTCTGACTTTGTCCAGTTGCGATACTACGAAAGTACTCGAGGAATCATATTTTTTCGATTTTCGCGTTTTCCACATTGATTTTTTGAGTTTCCGACAAAAACTCGGTGTTATTCGTAATCAACGGAAAATTCCCGATCGAATAGGGAGTCGAAATATTGAAAAAGAAAAAAAAATTTTTGTCATCTCTTGCCTACTTTTTCAGAAATCTTAAAATGTCAAAATTTCAAATGGCCATAACTTGACTCCCGTTTGAACGATTTTAAATTTTGAGGGGGGTTTTGTAAACGTCTCGAGTAGACTGAGAGAATGTATTTTAGATCATCCCGATATCTCAATTATTGTAGGCGTGAGAGCAGGTTGAAAATCGGCGAAAAAAATGAGAAGGGGTATGGAAAAATTCGCAAAAATCGATGGTCCAACTTTGAAAATTTACGAAAAATCGAAAAAAAATCGTAGCTCAATAAACGAAGCGGCATTTTAAAGGTTGAACGGTTACGAAAAGAATGAGCACAGAGTGGGCCTCTAACTCCATCGGGAAGCAACGTTACAGCGATTTTAGTGAAACCACTTCTGTTTGGCAGAAATGCGAAAAAATTTTGAATTTTCAATTTTCTCTTAGGACGCTATATCGATGTATTTTGACCCGCTGATTACTAATTCAGTAGCCGTTTTCTTGAGAAACTGAAAATTCCGTTGAAAATCGTCCAAAAAGTGATTTTTTGCATTTTCGGTAAAAACTCGATGCTATTCGTAATCAATGGAAAATTTACGATCGCATAGGGTATCGAAACATTCGAAAAATGTCGGGTCTCAGGGGGTTAGCCCGCGAAGCGCTACGCTTCCCTAGTATGTATATAGATTAGGGCGATTTATTTTTCGACTATTTTTTTTTTCAGTCCCCACCCGAAATTTTGTCGATATATCGAAAAAGAAATTCCCTGAAAGTTACAGCCCTTAACGAACAACACCACTGTCACCCCCTGTTTTTTTTCACATTTTTCAAGAATTTTTTTTTTGTGGGAAAAAAAAGAGATATTCGAAAAAATTTTTTTGGGTTTTGTTCCTCGCTTATTAATGTATCAAAAAACATTTTTTTCACATTCTTCACGCCGCATGGTGGCACTGGGGAAGCTCTCGCGTCAGCTGCTGTCATTTCCGCGGCACGCAGCAGAACTCTCTCCAACGTCGATCTGAAAAAAAATACCGAGTGTTTTCGTTAATAATATGATATTTTGAAGAGAAGTACACAGGGATTTGGAAAAATATTGTTTTAAAAAAAATAGGCACGCCTTTGAAATTAAAGTTAATTTCAAAGGCGTGCCTATTTTTTTTAAAACAATATTTTTCCAAATCCCTGTGTACTTCTCTTCAAAATATCATATTATTAACGAAAACACTTGGTATTTTTTTTCAGATAGACGTTGAAGAGAGTTCTGCTGCGTGCCGCGGAAATGACAGCACCTGACGCGAGAGCTTCCCCAGCGCCACCATGCGGCGTGAAAAATGTGAAAAAAATGTTTTTTGATACATCAATAAACGAGGAACAAAACCCCAAAAAATTTTTCGAATATCTCTTTTTTTTCCCACAAAAAAAAATTCTTAAAAAATGTGAAAAAAAACAGGGGGTCACAGTGGTGTTCTCCCTTAATATTAATTCTAAGTACTCTCCCTTAGCGTGAGAAGATTTTCCATCTAAAATACACATAATCGATTTTTTTATTTCTTTATTTCTATAACTCAACCGCATTTTATGCTATCATATTGTTCTTGGTTTCGATTTACTCAGAATAAAACAATCTAAAAAAGTGCCTTTTGCGGCGAAAGTGTAAATTGTACTGGTGAGTTGGTACGGGTCACTGAAGTTGATTTTTACCCAAAATTCTCGTTTTTTGCTGTTATCTCCGAAACAATTAACTTTACGAAAAATTTGTTGGAAATTTAATTTCCGAAAAAAAGGTCCCATCGACCCAATTGCTTAGATTAATATTTCTTGAGATATTGAACTTTAACTTATAAGTAGTATAAAATTTATAAAATATGAAATGTTAAATGGTAAAAAAAATTAAAAAAAAATAAAGTTCAATATCTCGAGAAATATTGATCTAAGCAAGTGGGGCGATAGGACCTTTTTTGTAGGAAATTAAGTTTCCAACAAATTTTATATTTACATTTTTTTCGTAAAGTTAATTGTTTTGGAGATAACAGCAAAAAAACGAAAATTTTGGGTAAAAATCAACTTCAGTGACCCGTACCAACCCGCCAACCCAACAGTACAATTTACACTTTCGCCGCAAAAGGCACTTTTTTAGATTGTTTTATTCTGAGTAAATCGAAACCAAGAAAAATATGATAGCATAAAATGCGGCTGAGTTATAGGAATAGGAAAAAAAAAAAAATTCGGTTTACGTGTATTTTAGATGGGAAATCATCTCACGCTTTGGGAAAGTACTTAACTAATATTAAGGGCTGTAACTTTCAGGGAATTTCTTTTTCGACATATCCAACAATATTTCGGGTGAGGACTGAGAAAAATAAAAATCGTCGGAAAAAAAATCGCCCTAATATATATATATATATATATATATATATATACTAGGGAGGCTCCCCGCCACCGCTAGTGCCGCAGCCCGATTCCCTCGCCAAGCCTACTCGATCCCGCTCATTCTCCTCACTCTTGTACACGGCGGCGGCGGCGGAAAAATATTTATATAATATAGAGATATATATATATATATATATATATATATATGTAAAATACACAGTTCATTAATGCGATGGACTCACGCGACAACCGTTCACTATAATCTTGCGATCCATTCACTTTTTTTTTTCTCGCCATCCAACGTTACTCCACCTTCTACGTTACCACTTTTGCGGACTTATTTATAAGTCAGCGAGGAAAAGAATAATAATCAGAACAATGAGGCTAAATAGAAAAATTACCGGAGTATAAATTATCGACGGAAACTTTATCGATGGAACTGAGAATAATTCGGAATAATTCTGCACTTAGAATTATCATTATTATATATTCTTTTCAATTCGTTGCGCAATTTACTTCGCCATCGAGAATTTTTATCGGAGTGATGCTGTGTACGATCGATGAATGAGATTGTCAATTTGCGTCGATTCTCGTTGATATTGTAAATGAAAGGATTCGTTTGCGATGCCAGTCATGGAGAGTTTTTCATACGAAATTTTCTGGAAAATAATTGGTTCATCGATGAAAGAATTGTTAGCACTGTCGAATGTTCTATACGGTGTGGCTGAATTTAGGTCGAGGATCTGACGATTTTCTCTGTCGAGTGTACTGCACCAATAAAGTGCGTATATTACGATCGATTGATCGACTCATCCGTTAATTTACAACGAACTTTATCGATATATCGAACGACTGGTATGCACATCGTCGTCAACCATACGATTTAACACATGAAAGTTAACGCGGACTTTACCATTTTAATTGCTGGCAATTGTTGTATTTATACTTTTAACAAATAGTCACCGACTAAAGACTCTGTCGCTGCGAGTAAGGGATTTTGCGATCGAGTGTACAGCCAGAAGGCACATTGCGATGCGATGCAAGTGAGAAATGAGCTGTATGCATCGCGGGAATGGTCTCGGTGCGTACTCCGAATACGTGAACCACGTTCGAAGTACACACGATATAGTTTT
Source organism: Oxytorus armatus (assembly GCA_958009045.1). Lineage (NCBI taxonomy): Eukaryota > Metazoa > Arthropoda > Insecta > Hymenoptera > Ichneumonidae > Oxytorus > Oxytorus armatus. The sequence continues at coordinate 15,826,774 of OY253752.1, forward strand.
CTATCGTCGCGTCTTGTTTCACCCATTATTGGCTTATTTCTCTCCTCGCGCATTCGAGTGAACGAATTAAAATGAATTTGCAACGTCGAACGTTTGCCAGCTGCTCGCGAATCGCAATACGCATTATATAGAGCATTTTTTCTTTCTTTATTGTTCTTTTTTTTTTCGTTGACAAAGTTCATACAGCGTTGAAGAAAATCGCGATAGTCTTACGTCGAACTCCTCGTCTCTAATAATAAGCCTCTGATGGCTATATTTCACCGTTAATTATTCATATGTCCTCGCCTTATCGGTAGATATATGTGGTACGAACAGCAGATGAAGAGAGACGAGACATACGAGAAAAGGAAAATATAAGAGAGGGGACGGATAGGCAGCTGGAATCTTTAATACGGTCGAGCCTCCTATCGCTATCCCGTTGTCATTGTCATTGTTATACCATTCTCTTGTATTCTCGTTTTGTTATTATCAAAGTACAGCGAGAGCGAGGAATTAACGAGCGTGAAATAAAGAAAATGTATTTTATTTCAAACGAAAATAAATGTCGTTTCGTAAAACATATTGAAATTGAAATTTAAAGAGATAATAATTAAAGGAATTAATTGAATTCAGTGGAATATTTTTTTTCGTCACAATTCTGCAATCAGTAATATTTCTCAAATTTAATTTTTCTACATTTAGAAATGTTAATAGCGTCATCTGGAAATTTGAGAAATATTACCGATTGCAGAATTGTGACAAAAAAATATATTCCACTGAATTCAATTAATTCTTTTAACTATTATTTCTCATTTTCTCTTTATCACTCATTAATGAATGATTACTATTGATAATTCGACAATAATCGTTGATGATATAAAGATATTTGATGAAATGTCAAATTCACAAAAGTCAAGCGTACGAAACTGAAAGTGAAAATGCAAAATATCCAAATGATTGGGCAAAAAGATTGCCGGTTGAAACGGGGCGAAATTATTGGAGGGTTCGAGAATTGCGGAAACGGAATTTTCACACAAAAAAATAAATTTCTCAAAAACAGACTTTCTGAAGGTGGACAAATTTCGAGAAATTTCATTCTAAATGCATTTTTGTTGAAATCACATAAATGTGCGTTACCCCGTTTGTATAAGATTGAAAAAATCATTCAAGACGTTAGGACGGAGGTGTGAACAAATAAGAAGGAAAAAAAAAATTTTATACGACAGGCTAAACAGGTAGAAGTTCGTCCTGCGGCGGAGTAAATCATCGTGTTATCTCGGCACACGTATCTTTACGTAACTAAACTAGTCGCTTCGCTGCTGGCCCGTAAGATTCCACACGTGTACTCATGGCTATTCCACATATGCACAGATATACAACACACATCTAGATATATGTGTGTGCATATTCGAGTTGCACTAGTTGTCACAAAGTAGGTAATGAGGAAATGCCATTGCGTTACAAGCAAGGTTACAAGTGCTAAATCATTTTTATTTGTATTATATTCCAATTTTCCGACGGAGCTAATTCTAAATGTTAAAAACTGATTAAAACGAAGAATCGTAAAATCTCGCATGATTTTCAGACAACCTCTTCCTTCAATTACCGGCAAATTTCTTTATTTTTCCTGTTTACCACTTCAACGACATAACGATAGCAAAGGAACATTTCGCAACGTACGAAATTATTTTGTCGTCAAAAGATGTTTTTCGTCACTACTGTCGTAATTTCAAAAAAAAAAAACACAGAAGTAAGAAGTGTCGCGACGGAGTCTCGCGAGAGAAAATAATGTTTCCCTGATGAGCTCAGGATGTAATCATAATTCTTGGCTAAACACTTTCATGCATCTCGTTTCTTTTTTTCAAACATCAAATTGCATCCGAATTAGAGCGAAAAAAAAACATCCACTGTTTCATTATCATTTAAACGACGAGGATTCTGTCAAGGTAAAAACAAACTGTTACGTACACAAATGTACAAATAGAACCGAGCATATAACAGAATATGTTTGCGTACTATGTAGCGAATTCTCGCGTTTCATCTCTCTCTCTCTCTCACTCTCAATAACATCAGGAAGTTAGCTAACGAGACGAGTTGGATGTCACGAATTTACGTTAACCCTGGATCGAGAGGTGTATGCGTCAGACGAGGCGCACGCTTCAGAAAACGGCGGTGCACGTCTACGTACACGGAACAATATAATCATGCAAGTTTTGCTCGTTCGTTACGAACGATCGTTCGAGACGTTTTACTTCATCTCATTACCCGGAAACAATTCTATCTGTCCGAGGATCAACACTTCCCGCGGATAAGCTACCAGATAAGCGATGAGCGACGATTAAATGCCACTTAGAAACGAATTAAAGTGAATTTCATTCACGAACTCGTAACGCGAAGAACGAAAAAAAAAAAAGAAAAAAAAACGAAACAACTTAACACGAGGAAACTTGTTCTTCGGCGAATCATCGAGAGTTGTCGAGTCGGTGAGAGATACGAAGAAAAAAAAAATAGGGACACAACAAACAAAAGCGTAGGTAAAAGTACAGGTAATAATTGAGAAATCGGCGTTCGGTGAGCAACCGTAACGATTTTCTAACTGAGCAAAAAGATCGTTACGATCGAACAGATCGAAGGGTCGTCAATCATCTGAAACCGTTCACGGTTCACGGTCCATTTTCGTTGCTTAATTATCATTTCGTTTATAGGATTTTCGAGCAAAGAACATTATTATTTGGTTACACCGAGTGCGATTGTTGTAATTCATTTCGTTTTATCTGTTTCTTTCATCAATTACAAAAGTTAATTCATGTCGTCATTGTTTTTTTGTCTCCCAAACAGTAATCGAGAGATGAAAAATTGTGTAATTGTTTGAAAGAAACTGCGTACTATATTATGTGTTGTAGAGAACGGAGCGTCGCAAGCGAGTCTGATAAGAGATCACACTCGAAGGAATTATGATAAAATAAATAATGAATTAAACAACAAAAAAAATGAAATGTAAGACATCAGAGAAAGAGCTTCCAGAATTATGATAAGGTATCTCTTATCAGCAGCGTGCGTTGATATCTCTTCTCCCCTCCTCTCCTTCTCATCGTCGCAATTCTGTATTATATACGAGGTCTGTTCAAAAAGTATCGCGAATTTTGAATTTTGATTTTTTTTGTGGCGTTAGGTTGGTACTCATGTCCCTCGCTTATGCTGAAAAAATTGGCCATTTTGAATGTTCAGTTAATCGTCGACAGCTGTTTTGGTTAGACGTGTTTTGGCTTGTCTTCGATTTTTGCCTATTCCAAAAAAGCAGCTTCCATTGCGATGATTGAGCTTTGGTTTCCAATGATGCTGAAGTTTCAATCGTTGGAACGCAACGAAAATGGATTTTTTAATTTTTCATTCTTCGTATTGCTCTCGTTTCTCTTGAGAATTTAGGCCGAGGTCCTTGAAGGAGACTCCAAAAAAATGTTTCAACTATTTTTGTCTTCGAAAACCCAAACTTAAGAGGGATCGATGGTATAAAAATAATTATTTTCGTTGCATTCCAACGATCCAAACTTCAGCATCATGGTTTCCACGTCATAACCATAAACCCATGATTCGTCACCGGTTATGACCCTCTGGAGCAAATTTGGGTCGTCGCGGACCGAGTTCAACGGCTCCTTAGCAATGTTAAAGCGACATTGTTTGTGTTCGAAATTGAGCAATTTTGGCGCGAATTTCGCGGCGACCTGCTCACGCCCAAATCATTGGTAAAAATCGAATAGCACGAGCCAATCGATATGTTTAGTTCCTCGGCAACTTCTCTAACGGTGATTCGACGATTGGCCAATATTATTTTCTTCGCTTCATCAATGTTTTCGTCTGTTGTCGATGTGCTCGGGCGTCCGGAATGGATTTCGTTGGTCGCATCTTCTCGGCCCTCTGAGAACATTTTGTACCACCGATAAACGTTGCTTTGATTCAAGGTAGCTTCACCATATGTCACAGTCAACATTCGGAATGCGTCCGCGCGCTTAATTTTGTTTTTCACACAAAATTTGATACGGATTCTTTGATCGATTTTTTGGAATAGAAAAAATCGAAAATCGAATATACGTAGCCCGCGGAAATTCAAAATTCGCGATACTTTTTGAACAGACCTCGTATATATATCGACTGCTAACAAACAAAAAGTCGTAAACGATAATCACTTCGAGTGTTAAATCCTGTACTTTAAACAATTTTTTTTTCGTTTCCAAGCAGCTGCGATACGGGTAAAAATTCGATTAAAAAAAATCCCCCGAAGAAACGAAACGTGACAACTCACCTTGCATCGTCTCGCTATTATGTTGAATACGGGCATCTTCGCCGGGAACTTTGTGATTCTGTCCTTTTTCCCTCCTCAGTCTATACCTCTTCCACCCTTTCTCTCTCGCTCCCTCTTTCTCTCTATATATATATCAGGTCGCGCTAATATCCACGTGCGCGGTCGCAAGAGGCAGTTTCGATTGCACAATCGACAACTCGGCTTCACGAAACTTGGCGAGTTATTGCGAGCTCAAGAGAGCCACGAAGATTCCAGAGAGTAGGGTATCCTTCTCGAGAGCACACATACACATGTATATATGTGGCTTTGTATATAAACACCCACATAGGCACTAACCGGAAAGCGAAATGCACCGACAGGCAGGAAGCGCGCAAGCACACTCTCGTTTCTCGTGTTTATATGCATATAAACGTGTATACACATACATATTACACGTACACAATGTTCAAGTTGGAGGTTTTACATATATGTATGTATATACATATATATATATGAATATATATGTACGAGGACTGTAGTGAATGGAAGAAGAGATGAGGCCTTGCGGAGAGGCTCTCTCGCGGTCGTATTCACTCAGCCGTTTAATTTTCCTCGAGGCACAAAGTTTCCACGGTTCGTACAGTTTCGTTTCATTACTCCTTCAATCGTCCCCGAGCCTCTTTCCACGTACGCAGAATCTCGCGTGTCCCCGGATAAACCAAACTCAACTCCAATTATCGGCGGTTCATCGATCTTCACGATTTCAGTATCTAGATCATAAATCACCATCACTGAAATACGTCGAATGGATAAGTTCGCGTGAATTAATCCCTGTACGAGGACACTCGATCCGTTTGTGTCCTCGAAAGGATTTTTTCATGTTTTTAATTGAAATTTCAATCGGCTATTTCGTTTTTTCGAGTATCATTAGATTTTGAGTACTTTTAGAAAGTTTAACACAATTCTAATCCTTGGTAAAATGGAAATTGTTTTGTCATTCAGGGTATGTTTTGGGATTTAGGTCTTTTGAATTTGCACCGTTCAAGTAACTCGTGAAATTGACGGAACAAAAATAATAATGAACTTGAATATGAACCACCCTAATATATCTGTTGTGATCCACGAGAGTACTCGAGTACTTCGAATTTACTGCCGTAACAACAGAGCGTTGCATTGAATTCGAAGTTTCTCGTTAGACATGTGATGCCAGTGACGAGACACGATGAGACAGGGAAGCAGGGAGAGAGAAATGCACGGTGGAGAACAAATGGAGAACCGAGTACCGTAACGAGTTTGCGACGTCTTTCACGCCGCGTGTATGTATATGTATAAAATCATAGTATAACACGGTAATGCGTGATATACCGGACCGTGTAACTGTACGTCAATCCGTTCGTCGTATACGACAAGTTGCTTGAAAATTCGGCGCACGTTTTTGGTTTAGTGGATCGAAATCGCGTTTCACCACTGTAACAGGACAACACCACCGTTCCCTTCTCTCTCACTCTCTTTCTCTTTCTCCTTCTCTTTCTCTTTCTCTTTCTCTCTCGAAGTGTTCTATATAATGTTTTTTTTAATCGAGTTGCATGTGTGTTTCCAGGCTCTTTTTCACTCTCACCGTATATGTTTAAGGTAGTAGTCTGGTAACTTAAGCCGATATTCATGTCTTTTTTGGTGGGCGTTTTTTTGTAGGAAAATAAAAATAAATCGTTTTGGATATTTAGGATGTTTTTATTTACATATTAAAGATACAAAAAAAAAACTTTTTGAAAAAATTTAATAATTTATTATTATTATTATTATTGATCGAAGTTGGCACCTCGAAAAAAAGGCGCGTGGGTGACTCCGGTGATTTTGGCTCTTGATGTTATCTGAAATAAAAAATTCTTGATAATTCTTAATCTATAGATATGTCATTCTGGTCGGAACTACTGAAGTTAAATTTCTTTTTATTTTACAACCCCTTCTTTGCTAAAATAAAAGGACTTTGTTTTTCCAAAGTCCGCCATTTTGTTATTTATCCATGAAATTTAACTTCAGTAGTTCCGACCAGAATGACATGTCTATAGATTGAGAATTATCAAGAATTTTTTATTTCAGATAACATCAAGAGTCAAAATCAACGGGGCCACCCACGCGGTTTTTTCCGAGGTGCCAACTTCGATCAATAATAATAATAATAATAAACTATTAAATTTTTTCAAACAATTTTTTTTTGTACTTTTAATATGTAAATAAAAACATCCTAAATATCCAAAACGATTCATTTTTATTTTCCTACAAAAAAACGCCCTCCAAAAAAGACATGAAAATCGGCTTAAGTTACCAGACTACTACCTTAAGCACTCTCAACGCTCCGAATTATCAGGGCCCTCGTCCCGCCGTTAAAACTATAAATATACGGTTATATATTACACGGATGAATAAATATAAGCTCAGAATAAAAAGGCGTACATATGGGTCACGGGTAAAGAAGAAAATAAAAGAGGCGAAATGGACTTCTTTCGATTTCACGAGTTCACGCGGATTCTGCAATAAAAAAAATATGGTTTTTTTTTCTTGCCGTTAAAGGCACAGATCGAACGTGCTTACTTCCGGCCCTTCGACCTTTTTTTTGCTCTCCTCTCTCGCTTTTTTTTCGTTACTTTTTCTTTTTTTCTTTTTTACCTGGAATTTCAGCGACCTGACATTTACTATTTTTATTTTTTTCCCCGGCAGTTCGAATATCCGCTTCGATCCCAAACTTCCGGTCTGGAAGGTCTGTCTCGCTCGCGATCTCTCTATCTTTCTCTTGCAAGCCTTCGAATGCTTCTACCGATCGAGCCTCGTACTAGGAAATCTTGGATATATTAATCTATATATATATATATATATATATATATATTTATTTATTTATTTATTTATTTATTTGTCTGTATCGATATTTTTCCAATGACCGGCTCCGCGCGGATTCCATGGCGATAACTGTCACGTGCAATCCGCAAGGTGCCACGGACATTGCGACTTTGACGCCTCGTGGCTCGAATCCAGGTCGAACAATTGTACTCGTACAACGATCTCTCTTTCTCTCACTCACTCTTTCCCTCATTCTGTTGCTTCTATTGCGGTAAACACACACGCACACACACGCACATAAACACGCTGTCGTTAACTCCTTGTTGTATTTTTTTACCGGTTTTTTCCATCACTCTTTTTTACCCAGAGCCGCTCGGTCAATCTTTGAATTTACGAGAGAGAAGCAGCGCACGTCGAGACACCCATTCGCTGGCGAGCAAACGAATTCATTTTCCCCAGGACCCCTCGGGGCTATTTTTCTCAAGAACGTTTCACGATGGTGCAACGCAACGAAACACGCATATAACAACATCGAGTCACAAACTAGCTCTCAAGGCTCAGCCTCGCGAATAAACGGCGTTGGATTTACAAGTAGTAACAGTCAATGTTCGAGGAAACAGGCCAGTGGGGAACGGCAGTTCCGTCAGCGGGCATTAAAAGGGCGAACAGTAAAACAAAATAGCGGGTAGTTAAACTGCCGGTCTTGTCGTAGCGCGGAGAAACATTACGTTTTTATTTTTATTCTCATTTCTATTTACGAATTCGAAGAAAAAGGACTTCCGTTATTCGAATTGTCGTTGAAAATTGTCAATTGCCGCGTTAGCGTTTTATTCTGCTGATTATTTCCGTTAACGAAAAATCTAAACGAGTGATTTTACGAAAGATTGTGTAAGCAAATATTTAGATTCAAATTGTGAAAAATTCACAAGCATATCCATTTTTTTTCCTAAAACAAAACAAACTTTTAAAAATGATAACACTTCTTACGATTTTTTTATATATCGGTCCGAATATTTTTATCTATGGCCGGAAAAGCATTTCAAACAATTTCTCGGTTAGGATTTTTCATACGAGGGTTTTTTTTAATTTGCAAAAAAAAAATTAAACACACAGGTGTGACGGAGGCGTTCCAACTAGTAGTTAAAGAGGTCCTGATGTCTGTGCAATTACAAAAACGCTTTTTTGTTAATTTTTTTACGAAGCAATTTATTATTTTTTTTTTTTCTTTCATCATTAATTGAATTTAATGGATTTCGTAATAGCAGAGAGTCTCTAGCGTCCTCGAGAGTCTCGCTCGACTATATCGCGTACCAGCCATACTCTATAAACACACTCTCGTACAACCAATCGAGCATTGTTGATTCGTTCAAGGTTCAATCGCGGTTAGCCATCAATGACGAGACGATTTCTGTCAAACTCAACAGGATACCGACCTGCTCGCCTCCGGACGTCTAGTATCATTGTATACACGCGGATTTATTCGTCAATTTAGGTAATGATAGTTCGCAAAAATCCGGGTACGAGTGAGCACTTTTTTTTTTGACTAATGTTGTCAGTGAATTGCGTAATAAAATTTAATTGCCACACAAATTGTAATTAAAATGAATAAACGCGATAAATTTTGTTCTTTTGATCAAAGATTTGATAATTTGATTAACGGGGAAGCGGTTTCCCTCCGGCACATTGTCGAGGCTCTTCGGTGACGTCAATTCGAGAGTCGAGAGACGAGAGAGAAGGAAACATCCGTGTGTACGAATTATATTCAAGAAGGACATTTTACCACGACAATGATTGCTACTCTCCTTAACACTCTTCGTCTAACATTCCCAATAATTCCGTTACGTGAATATGAGACATATAGACATATTTATATGTATAACCGTAAGACAAACCGGCGATTGAGAATTGAGCGGTAAAAAGGTAGAGAATTTCTTAACCAGGCCAGGCGGAGGAGTGCAAATTGTGGAAACACACATTGTCGAGGCTCGTACGTTATTTAAAAAATCGAGAGACACCCTCGAAAGTCGCAAAAGTTCGATACCCAATCGATACGCGATTGTTCTATCCGGGTGAACGATTATTTATGAGAAAAGACAAAGAAATCGATTCGTCATTTTCCGACGAACGAGGACATGACCGAATTGGAAAATTGCGTATAAAGCGTGTGTGTTTGTTCGGTACAAGGTGGAAGCACGTGTTGGATATTGATCGTAGACACGCGAGGAAAATTCTCATAAATTGACTAACAATTAAACTCCCTTTGTTTCAAGAACAAAAAAACAATTGAAATGCAACAACGACTGACAAATCGATCTCTTGCGCTTAAGATCCGAATCTCTCGGGGTATATAACGCAAACTCCCACAAAACACTATCAGCCCGCAATAATGATTATCAATGAATTTCTTTTCATAATCAACCGCAGAGCAATAACAATTATTAACAATGGATAAACAAAATATAGACATTTAAATTCGTACAAGGTACTTGATCGTCGGTATTCCTTCGTTAAACGATCCCATTCGATCGATCAATGAGATTTATCGCGGTGAACGCGCACGGGCGAAAAAACGTCGTTTATAGTCGTGAGAGAGTGAGACCGATAACGCGCGGCGCGCGCGTTCGAATCAAAACTGGCGCGTTGGCGGACACGCGGCTGCGGCCCCCGGAGAACGAACACGCGGACGACGAGAGATGAAGGAGAGGGGGGGCTAGGGGAAGAGGAGAGGCTTCACGATGCGTTTAATTCTGCCTGTGAGATTGTCAGCACTTTTTTTTTTAACTCCAACTCCTTCCACTCTATTGTCAGACGTTTTTTTTTCTTCATCGTGATCTTGATCGCTCAAACACTCGCGCGTTAACTTTCATCGTTTATTTGTACAGTTTTGTCACTGCGTACGGCAGATAATTTTTTATAGTGAGAAAAATGCATAAACGTATGTGTGAACGAAATATATACAGAGATTTTTGCTCTTTTATTCCCAAAATATTATTATACAGTGGGTCAAAAAAGTATTCATACCCCCTTGTTTTTTTGCGATAACTTTATAGACATAAGCGATACGCAAAGAAAGCCAATTTTATTTAATAGTACATCAGGTGCAGAGATAAACTGCAAATGGAGAATTTTTTCCCAGGAATAATAGAAGAAGTATGCCAAAAAAACGAAAATTTTCGGGTAAAAAAAGTATTCATTCACTTACGATTATAGTGAAAATCTACATCATCATAGTTGTTAATTATAACTAATATTTGGTGTGCATCCCTTTTGCTTCAATTATCGCCTCGAGTCTCTTAGGCATGGATTCTACTAGCTTTTGCGTTGTTTCTTCTGCTATTTCCGTCCATTCTTCTAAAAGCACTCTTTGGAGATCGGATTTGTTTGTTATTTTTCTTTTTCTAATTTCTACATCCACCAAGTGCCATAAATTTTCAACAGGATTGATGCCCGGAGATTGTCGTGGTGTAATCAATTGTTTGCGGACGTTATAGAGTAACCATTCCCTCGTTTTTATGGCAGTATGTTTCGGGTCGTTATCTTGTTGGAAGTAGAAATTTCCATCCAGGCCCATTTTATCTACACTCGCTTTCTTCTGGGCATTCATTGTACCATCTATAAAAGCCAGATTACCAACGCCATAATATCCCATACAGCCCCAAACCATGACGCTTCCTCCGCCGTGCTTTACAGTCGGTATTAAATTTTTCTGCTGGAGCTCGGTATTTGGTTTCCGCCAGACGAATTTTTTTCCATCGGACCCGAAGATGTTAAACTTCGATTCATCCGAGAATACGACACGTTTCCAAAATTCTATAGATTTCTTTACGTAGGTTTTTGCGAAACCTAAACGTTTTTCTCGTCTTATATTATTAATTAATGGTTTTTTGCGGGCAGTTCTGCCGTATATTTCGACAGAATGCAAAACGTTTCGAATAGTCTGGGGACACACGCTCTTCCCCGATGTTGAGGCGACATCATTCGCTAAACTGCGAGCACTTGTGAACGGTTTTTTTGTAGCCTCTGTAACAATACTCCGACGCCCTCGTATCGTTAGTATTCTCGGTCGACCGGTTCGTGGCTTATTTTCTCTGCTGTTTGTTCTTTCGTATTTTGTTATTATATATTGCACTGTTGCGAAACTTAGATTTAGTTCTTTACTAATTTTTCGATAACTTTCATCGCGTTTCCGAAGAAAAATCACTCTATCTCGCATGGATATTAATATTTCGCTTTTCTTTGCCATCGTGTCTGTTCAGAGCTTGAAGATCTACTACCGCATGGAATAGGTCAAAACCATTGTGTAAACGAAGACTTGTTTACATTGTACGCAGAGGTTAGACCGTCCGTGAGTGAATATCGAGGTTCAGCAGCTCAATCGTAAGTGTACGAATACTTTTTTGGCCCGAAAATTTTCGTTTTTTTTGGATAATTCTTCTATTATTCCTGTGAAAAAATTCTCCATTTGCAGTTTATCTCTGTACCTGATGTACTATTAAATAAAATTGGCTTTCTTTGCGTATCGCTTATGTCTATAAAGTTATCGCAAAAAAACAAGGTGTATGAATACTTTTTTGACCCACAGTATGTCGCGAGTAAAAGAACAAGAATTGAATTTTTTTTTTTACTCCGATTAGAAAATCTACGCGTTACCATTAGGAAACGTCATGAGCTAATGCTAAACGGATGACGGCAAATGTCCGCGAGCTTCGTTGTATGACACGACTACAATATATTTCATATACCTCCGTAGTAGGTTGCAGAGAGAGTGAGAGAGAGAGAAAAAAACAACTGATAGCTCGTAATCTTTTATCAGAAAATTGCTCGAGTCTCTTGTTTCTTTTTTTTTTTTGCACACCTCGCGATGGCTCGGAATGAACATTACGAAATATATTACTGCGTTTGGCCGTTTCTGGCGTTAGTTACTTCACGGTTGTTATTTACAGGGACGCGATTACGTTAACAACCGCACGAAGATTTTCGGATCACTGTGTGCAACGATGCATCAAATATACCTCTCTCTATGTGTGTGTCCGATCGAATTCACAGCGCGGAAGCAATTTGTCACTGGTAACAGGTATCCCAGGAAGATATATGTATAATGTGCTATTATGCGCGTAGGATATTTCGCATGAAGCCGGCACAATCTTTAAACACTGTTTTTTTCGAATACGGACAGCATAAAATTAGTTTGTATATGAAATTATTTTTTTACCGATTGGATACGATCTTTCGGTATGCATGGGATGTGGGTTAAAAGTTGCTGCGAATAATTTCCCCGATTATGACGATCGCATCGAAAATGTCGAAAAAGAAAGAGACATGTTAAGGGATTATACGCAGTTGGAAATTTCAAAAAATCGATTTTTTTAAATTGCATTTTCATAATGTACATATATCTGAGTATATCCTCTGAAAATTTCAAATCGATCCGGCAAATATTCTTGGAGATACTTGCATGTTTGTAAGGACGCTCGAAGCGTTACAAAGTAGGCGGCCTAAACTTTGAACGCGTTTTTTCTCAAAACGGTGTTTTCAAAGTCGGTGAACACGATTTCTCAAAAACGGCTCAACCGTTCGGTCTGCAATTTTGACACAACCTTCTCAGATATATTCTTCAGGTATTGATCGACGGAACACGACGTCCGATAATTATTTCTATGTTTTTTTAAACAGATCAACGAAAAAATTTTGGTCGAAAATTGGAATTTTTTCTTCTTGGAGCTGCCATTTTGTCAAAAATCAAAATTTCGACTATTCCTTCGATCAATACCTAGATTTATCTATCCACTAATAGAATCTTCTTGGTTTTTTTATTTTGGATAATCCAAACCGGAGATACCGTGCTCACCGTCAGACACCTTTTTTTAGAGGAGCTCCCGGAGATCGGCTATAGCAGCTTTAAGAATCATTATTTTTACAAATAAAAAATATGAAAATTAAGTTAAAAGTTACATCAATACGTATATAAATTTTTATGTTAATAAATTAAAATGTCTTTTCAGGAAAAATCGCCTTTTTTCAGTCTCCTGACTGCGTTTAACTCCTTAAGGGGGGAAATAGGGTTAGACGGTTCAAAAAATCGATTTTTTTTTATTTCATAAAATGTTAGTAAAACTATTGAAAAATATGTTCCCAAAATTTTAAATGAAAATTTCGACTCGTTCTATCGTTATAAGTCATTAAAGTGAGTAGCTCTCCTTCAATCCCCGAGCGCGCCACGTGTTTCAAACGCGTTTTTCTGAAAACGACTTTTTTTTCAACTTGCGTACACACTAGTTCGAAAAGTTTTCAACCAATCGTTTTGGAAATTGGCAGTTAAGTTCTTCATAGTATTGCGCTCTATATGAACCTAAAATCGGAATCATTATCATGATTTAAAATAATTTTTTTTTTGCAAATAAAGTTGTAAAAAATGGCAAAAAACCATGCTTTTTTGTTTTGATCCCTGTAAAGAATTCAATTTTCTATTTTTTTGATAGCATTTAGGTTCATATAGAAAAGAGACATATAATAAAAGTAAATTCCAACCTCGTTTGATTTCGGATGAAATTTGCGGCTTCCAGAATGTACGCAAAATGCTGAGTCTGATTGTGACCTGCAATATGGGGTCGCTAATAACCCCGGTGTTTTTCAAGAAAATTCTTCGAAAATTTTATAGTATATAATTAAATATATGTCTAAAATATTCTCAAAGTTTCAATAAATTATATTCATTTTTTATACTATAAAAAAATGCATGAAAATCATTGAGAAAACGCTGTCCTAACCCTATTTCCACCCTTAATGCAGTGGTTGATTCGGTAAATATGACCTGTTGATACCGTCAATACGTTTGTGGAAAAGTCCGTTCGAAAATGGAGGAACGATTTATGGAATCGTAGTTGTTTTTTAAGAATAAATTACGATGAATAATTTCGACAATTATGACGATGACTTCGAAAATATCGGTAGGAAAATATGATATTTAAAAGAGACACGGTAATTGTTGTTTAAGTAAATATGATTGTCGATACGGTAAATATGTTTGTAGAAAAGTCGTTTCGAAAATGCAGGAACGTTTCATGGAATCGTAGTTATTTTTTTTTTTAGAATAAATTACCCCAATGATGACAGTATCTACTGTAACTCCAGGACAACGTCAATTATAACAGGCTTCGCATTCCAAACTCTGCGTATACTTTTCACCTAATGATTTCAATATTTTCGAAATCGCTTTTCTCCAAATATCAATTATATTTGAGAGCTAGAACTTTCAATACTGATAAAAAATTAAATTCTAAACGATCAATAGTCGGAGAAAAATAATTTTACTTCACACGAAATTGCCAACAGACGCGGACCGTTGTCCATGGCTTTAAGTAAAAAAAAAAAAAGTCGTGTACCGCATAATTTTTTTATATTTTTTAATCACGAAATACGCCCATATGACATTTGGCAGTATGCATGAGGCATTTAGTCTCAAATCGGTCAGCTCGAATTCAACGATAATTTGAGATACTGTTAATAAATACGATAAATAAAAAAAAAAAACAAAATTGAGAAGGAGAATGCGTGTTTCCAAAGAACTCGTTATGCGACCTCGTGTCGTTGATTTTTCAATACACAAAAAAAATCAACGAACTGGAAAACATTGGATTTGGAATAAAGTAGAGACATTCTCACTTTTACTACGCCTTTGGGGCGAAGAAAAATCGAATTGCCGAATTTTCAGAATCAAGAAATTGCTTTCTCAAATGATCGATGAAATTTTTCAGATATTTTTTATGAACAAAAATACTCTGTGAGTCAGGAGAATGTATGATTATCTACAAGAGAAAAAAAAGGATGTTCCGAGCAGGTTCGATCGATGTTTTGCCATACAGATTTATCTTATTTATTTCCAGATACCCCATATAACTGTTGAATTATAAGATTGACTGAATCTGGCATAGCCCATATCTATGCTCACATATAGATCATACAAATATGTACAGTCCACATGGCACTGATAAGTGGTGGTTGATAGCCCGAACGGTCGTCTATCACCCACTATCCCAGTTTTCAGCCGAGTTTTTCGCACCCTTCCTAACTTTCCAGATCCTCAATACACACACAAACGCAAACACACACATAAACATTTATGATACATATTTATCGCACCTCTCTTTCGATCGACTCGAGCAATTCTTCGCGATAAATATCGCAACTTATCGCACCGTTCTCAATCATCCTGAATAACAACAATTGCACTCACGATAATCAATAATTCAACCGACAATTCGTATCACATAATCGCTAATCCGCGTGCGATCAAACTATCGTGTTCGACGTATCATCATTGAGGGAGTAATGAAGAGAAGAAAAAAAAAACAACAACAACAACAACAAACTACAACGCTAAACGCACGCCCGCCCGCACAGCCGACAAAATTTCAACCAAAGAACACAGTATAATGAAAATGGAACGAAAAAATTTAACTGGGTGAAAAAGAAAAGAGAGTGACAATTAGTGTGCAACGAGGAATCGTGCGCGGGGACACTCGCGCAATTGGATGGAGCACCAGTCGTTGACTATCCAGCTTAGCGAGTTGCCAAAGTGCGCTGTGCTCGTTCGTTTCTACGTTTCACTTCATTGTGTCTCGACGCTCCTGTATTTCTATCTGTTTCCATGTCTATACACGTGCATTTATGTGTTTGCGTGTGTATACTCATTGTTTATGCATGTGTATATTGCAAACTCGAAACGAGCGGCAAGCACATGGGGCTTTGTTGTGTCGAACGAAGCTGGAAGAGAGCAGAGAGAGAGAGAGAGTGAGTACTTCTCGTCGAGCCGCGAGGGCGACCAACATCATCGCGCTATTGAGACGACGAGGGAAAATCGAGCTGATGCTGATGTATGCTGATGCTGAAGAAGAGGTGTGGAGGTGGTTTTTGGATGCAAGTGGGGTAATATACCGCCGGCAACAGCGTTGAGAAAAGCTCGTCGTCGTCGTCGTTGTCATCGTCGTTACTGAATCGCGTTCGCCAGGCAAATGAATCGGAGGGACCCAGCTCTACCAAGTCGTATATCTCTGGCTATGTGTGTGTATGTGGGTATAAATTTTGTTGGTGTGACGTTACGTAACCACCGCGAAGAGAGATAAAACGACAGTCTGGTAGATAAAGCGAGAAGCAGTACTGGTTGGAACGATCGGGCAGCAATGTCGAATGTCAAAGGGAGGGGAGAAAATGGCATGCATGGTGGGGGAAACCACGTCTTCTCTCGACGTCCGTTTACATACCGGTACGAGAGATGTTACTCTAATAGCTCATTCGACGTGGCTCGTCCGTCACTGGCGAACGTGTCCTTTGAATCCGGGAATCCGGAGAATGAGGAGAGAAAAAACATTGAATTTAACAAAGAAAATGATTTTCCCTGCTTTCACGATAGCTGGTAAAATCACACACGCGTATCAAGAATCGATCGGTGATTGACTAACGAGAGATGTACATCGATGGGATTAATAATAACGCATGTAGCGGTATGAATTGATTGGAGAAACGATCGATCGATATCCAGGAATTATTTAAGGATGATTTTAATTACTAGGGTTTCTAACTATATCGATTGGAATTTGTAGTTTTACGATTATTGTGCCAATTTGCGGTTTACGAGAGAGTGCGACACGCATTCTAAAAACTTTTCAATTCGTGACAAGTCGCTGCCGCGTCTGCGTATCGTTTTATACGTTTAATGACTGTGGCTTTACCTTCAGTTTTTTTCTTCCTTTCTTTCATCTTATTCTCCTTTCAGTGCACAGCCAAGTTTAGTCTCGGGGGAGACCAGAGATCATGGGAGAACATGAGAAGTGCCCGTTCGCAAGACGTGTGCCTCGAGCTTTGCTCTCGTCGCGATATCTTATCTCTCTTTTTTCTGTTATTTTATATTATACTACCCATTTAACTGACTCGTATATGACGTGTATTATTACCGACCGCGGGACAAATGCTTGTTTATGATTTTGATTCGTATGCGGTTAAACGAGAACGAGAGATTGTATACCTGGTATAATATACGTTATATATATATATATATATATATATATATATATATATATATATATATATATAGAGCATTTCAGATTAAAACGGCAATGTCCTAAACGTTTTTAGTGTTCTTGATTTTTATTTGCTCTTGGTATGTTGTCGGGTGTTGGTAAAGAACATTCTACACTGGGTTTGATATTTTATTTTTGAAAGTGATCATTCTCAACAATAGTGTGAAATTAAGCCTGTTAAATATTAACGATTTTCCGGACGTATTTACGACAAATTGTTGGTCGAAATAAAATATTGTCTAGAACCTACCGAAAATCCTTTTGGTTCTGATTTTTCGATGCATCTGTCACTTGATGTATAGAAATCAATTTCTTAAGAAGAAAAACAAAACTGAGAATGCGTAAAAAAATCATCGACAATAGCTTTTTAACGCGATAATTAAAAAATACTCATAATTCTCATAATTAATTTAATTTTTATGATTCTTAACCTGTATAATACTATACGCGTTCAAAATTCTTTTTCTGGCGTGACATCATTTCTTTAAGATATCAATGAACGAAAACATCGAGCAAAGAAGAAGAACAAAGTTAATCTTAATTTCGACGTCAAATCTTAGGCTTTACTTGGCTCAACGAAAATTTGTTAATACTAATTAAACATCTGTCAATATTGAATAAAATCTTATCTTACTGCGTAGAACGTTTGAGAAAGAAAAATCGTTATATTACAAAAAAAAAAAAAAAAAGAAGAAACATGTGTATCATTCGATGAAATTTTGTTTTAACCGATTTCCCAACGATTTTGTTGATTAAAATGAAACTTGATTTCACGCAAAAACTTAATTCGAGCAAACAACATTTATTTTCGGATACGTTATATATTAATTTCCGCAATCGTCGAATTACGAGCACAACATTTCCGATAAGACACTCTAGGATCGTTTAATTGTGCGAAGTTAATGTTCACTGTGATCGGCGTAAAATGAAATATTCCGACGATTAAAGAAGAAGAAAAAAACTTCCGTTGAGATGAGAAGAGCTTCGCGGGATATTTAGGTCATGCACAAAAGATGGAGTACGCGAGCGAAAGGGAGAGAGAGAGAGAGAGAAAGAGAGGTGTAGAACACCGCGAACAGTTTGAGAAAGGATTAACGAGTTCTTGTCAACGAGAGACTCCGGTGTTTTATATGGATATTCCACATTAGACTATACGAAATTGTATTATGTACTCTTATGACGCGGGAGCGCAAAAAAAAAAGAGAAGATATTTTAAGTTTAATATATGGCGTGCTCGGAAGATTACGTGTGTATGTACTCGAATCGTGTCAATTTGAAGGAAAACCTTCGACAGGCGCTGTCTGTGTGTATTTTGTGTAATATATACCCGGTACATCAGTCAAACCGAGCTCATGATGTGTGTTGTACATACATATAAGTCTTTATTGTGTCTCGTCATAGTTAGCAAGCAATTCAACTGTGAGATAATGATAGTGCGTCACTGGGCAATGAAGAAAGAGAGAAAAAATTCGTTCCACGAAATCAAGAGGAATGTTTGATTGTTACCGCATCATTTATGAGTACAAAGGGCAAAACATTCGAAGTTTTAACACTAAACGTAACGGCACATAAGCGGTTATTTGACCCCTTTTGAGTAAACGTTGATTTTTAGAAGGAAATTCTTAAAATCTTAAATTAAAGGAAATAATTCGTAACATAACTTCTGATTTATAATAAAATAATGTAAAAAATTGACAGAAAGTCAGATGTGCGAAAGAAATAAAGATGAATGTACGAATTTAAAGTAAATTTTGAAAGGGACCATTTGACCATGGCTTGGTACGTTTATTCTTGAAACAAATGCAGAGTACATTGGAACGAAATTTATTTTGTGGCATTAATAAAATTGTGTAATATATTTATCGTATCGCATGAAGACACGTACGATAGATAATCTAAAAAATCGCGAGATATTTATGAATTGGATATCTTTCCGTATAGTGGTACGATATTGAACTCGTAAAATTGCAAAGTCATTGGCGTGACCAGTCATTAAAATAATCCTCTTAAAGATTCTCGGAAATCTTGCTTTCGAATAATTTACTTTCGAAATTTCTATTTTGTACTGTAACTGAAAAAAAAAGATTTATTCAAGTTCAGTCTATATAGGACAAAATCTTTAAACCTAAAATAATCCTTCGTTTAAGGTCGTAGTCTGGTAACATAAGCCGATTTTCATGTCTTTTTTGGAGGGCGTTTTTTTGTAGGAAAATAAAAATAAATCGTTTTGGATATTTAGGATGTTTTTATTTACATATTAAAGATACACAAAAGAAATTTTTTGAAAAAATTTAATAGTTTATTATTATTATTATTATTGATCGAAGTTGGCACCTCGAAAAAAAAGCGCGTGGGTGGCCCCGGTGATTTTGGCTCTTGATGCTATCTGAAATCAAAAATTCTTGATAATTCTTAATCTATAGACATGTCATTCTGGTCGGAACTACTGAAGTTAAATTTCTTTTTATTTTACAACACCTTCTTTGCTAAAATGAAAGGACTTTTTTTTCCAAAGTCCGCCATTTTGTTATTTATCCATGAAATTTAACTTCAGTAGTTCCGACCAGAATGACATGTCTATAGATAAAGAATTATCAAGAATTTTTTATTTCAGATAACATCAAGAGCCAAAATCACCGGGGCCATCCACGCGCTTTTTTTTCGAGGTGCCAATTTCGATCAATAATAATAATAATAATAATAAACAATTAAATTTTTTCAAAAAAATTTTTTTTTGTATCTTTAATATGTAAATAAAAACATCCTAAATATCCAAAACGATTCACTTTTATTTTCCTACAAAAAAACGCCCTCCAAAAAAGACATGAAAATCGGCTTAAGTTACCAGACGACTACCTTAATGTAACGTTCATTGGGATCCAAGAGATTTCTCGAATACGAATTTCATTTCTACGCGATGAATTTCTTTTTCTTACAGACGCGATTCGAATAAAAAATTTTTTCCCATTGTAACGCGAATTTGGAAGAAAAAAATATTCAACCGAAATTGCCTGTATTCGGGATAGTTGACGAAAAGGAAGGAAAAGACGACTGTCAGTTAGTGCGAACGAAAAAATAAAAAATAAATAAAATAAATAACCAGTTTACCAAATTAGTACATCCATCCACGTTCCCAACGTGGTGCGAGTTATATTCTCGTTATACATCCCGAAAAAACTTTGTCGTTTCCATAGTTATCGTTACAGTCATAAGTGAAATGTCGACAGGGCCCGAAGAAAGCGCAGCATTGACGCAGTTTGCGTGCGGCAATGATGCTCGTTCGAGGTCCAAGTTCCGATAATTTTTTTTTAACATTTACCAGTAGCGCAACGCTATTTGTCATAATGGAGAGGGAAACGAGAATAGCGATAAAATAAAGAAAAAAAAAATAGGGAGACGGAGTATAGATTTCTTGTGTGTATGTGTCAACGAAATTCATTGTTGTTACTCAATCGATGACATTTTTTTTTATGCTCAATTTATCTCCGTGCGTTATTTTTTTTCCATCTTCGTATCTCACATACGTGCGATTATACGACGAGATACGAGGACGACGAACCCGCCGTAAAATTATTATCTGATGCGGAGTTGTGGGGGAAATAAAAAAAAATTAACAACAACGAATTTGCATTATAACGTGAAATGATTGAAAGTAACGTTTCAAGATGCCCGAGGAAGAGTAAAACAATTAAAATTTATAACGTAATTACAATTCCTCGGTAAGCAGCACGATTTATATTTCGTTGTTGAACATCAAAGAGACATTTGTTAAACGCACGCAGCGCGACCATCGAATCACCGCGTTTTCGTAACACGTTTGACGGCCCCGAAGCGAGTAGTGTGCCAATAACGGGGAATTGCTCGATCGAGTGCGTAATCGAGAACATTTCCACTTGACACTCGCGCGCGCCCGCGCACGCATTGTACATCGGACAGCGAGTACTTGGACTGCGGATGGACACGATTACGAAGCGGTTTTATAACAGATCCGCGAGCAGATATACACGCTCTCGATTATTTAGAGGTTTGTTATGATTGGGGAGAAAGTGTGCGTACGGAATATTCCAAAGAAATTTGACTAATTTTCAACTGGGGAACTTTTTCGACAAAAAATAAATAAAGATAAACAAAAACAAAGAAAAAGCTGCTGCAATCGATTTTGTAAGAAAGCCATTTAATTTTTTTTTTCTACATTCACTTACTGTATTATTAATGGGGTTTTAATTTAAAATTTATTTATTTTCGATAGCGCGGTATAATGTACGTTGGAAATTTACCGTTTCTAGTTTCGCATTTTGACTCTTTGCCAGTGACGAAATAGAGAATAGAAATTTCTCTCGTTAACACGAGTAAAAGGTGAAATTGCTTTCGAGTTTTATCGAATAACGGTCAAACTCTCTCTCTCTCTCTCTCTTTCTTCCTATATCGGTCGTCCAATCGACCTTACATGTCCTAACTAATGGTCCGCGCAATCTCTCAGTTTAATTGCATTATTGGCATTTCGGACGTAAGGGGGTGTCTCACTCGATTGAGAATAAATTCAATTTTGTCGATTAGTCGATAAATCAAAGTTTCACGGAAGCGAGGACTCAAAAGATTATTCGCACGAATGAAAGATCGAGGGGAAGCGCGTATTTGAAGAGAATTGTTTTTAACGTTATTAAAAATGTTATTGAAAATTTCCCGATCGTTAGTTTTTCTTTCTTTCGATAATATGATTGAGTAATTGCTGGGAATTAGTGAAAACAATTTGTTTTAACAGTAACAACTTTCTCTATGATTTTCCCATATCCTCGTTACCTTTCAAGTGCATTAACGAGCTTTTAATGTGCATACGTTTTTTTTTTTCTTTAGACAATCAAAAAGATCTCGGATCGGTATCTGTTATGATGAATTAATGGAAAATACTTAAGGGGTGTGGCCACGGTAGAATTTTCGAAAAATCGATGTTTTTTTTTGCTTAAACGATGCTTTATCATCATAAAAATCAGTTACTATTCGATTTATAGCGAGAAACATTTTTTTTCACCGATTTTGAGCGTATAACGTAGGCCTACCTCTGGCACAACCATAGAGTACCGGAGCTCGCCGCGTGATAAAACACTTCGACAATTTTTACCCGATTGAATTCAAATTAAAAAATTATGTTGCTAATTGCATTTCGCAGAGAAGTACGTACGGAATTTCTGATTAATTAAAAACTTTTTTTTTCATTCTGGGTCAAAAATTGTGGATGCCAAATGTCATGCTCGAAAAAGAAAAGATACCAAAAGCAAATAGCAGTAGTCGGCCATATTGTATAACAAAAAAAACAAAAAAAATATTTTTTATTAGCTTGATATTTATACTAAATGGATGTGTAATTAGTTTTATAAATAATTCACATTTTCATACAAAAAAGAAATTGTTAAATGTGCACATGATTTTATATCAGCTACCGTGGTCATAACCCTTAAAAAAGCGTAAATCTTATATTTTCGCGAAAAATTTGTTATTCTCGATCCAATTAATATAAATGAAAAATTCTAGCACGAATTTAAAGTGGACATATGCAGTAGCAGGTAATAAAATAGGGCTGTTCTATTGATTGTAAAAAGTATGATTGTTTGAAGGTATGAAAGTGATTAAAACATAAATATGAGACAAACAGAAGGGGCACCTCGTGTTCTTTTCTCTTCTGACCTTAGTAAAAATATTGAAAATCCCTAATGTTCTTCAGACAACAAACAACAGATTAATGATTACTAATGTTTGAAGTTAAAAAATAATTATTTGAAGGTATGGAAGTGATTAAAACATAAATATGAGATAAACAGAAGGGGCACCTCGTTTTTTTTTCTCTTCTGACCTCATTACAAATATTGAAAATTCCATAATGTTCTTCAGACAATAAACAACAGATTAATGATTACTAATGTTTGAAGTTAAAAAATAATTATTTCAGGTGCATGTATAAAAAAAAATGAATTTCGTAAAACGTCAAATTACGCAGAAATTCATCATGTTTTTTTAACTATACAAATTTTATATTGAAAAATGATACATGTGTTACCTAAAAAAAAAAATTAAGATATCTAGATGGGTTTTTTTTCGAATTTTCGAGCAACGGCCAGAGGTTAAAATCACGGTTAAAGCATCCCCAAAGAGACCCTGATACTTCGTCATCTCCTGTGCGGGGCAAGACTTTTATCGGCCTAGGGTAACTCTTAAAACCACATTTCTCCATCTTTTTATCTTTTTCTATATCACGTCTACAATATATGTATATATAATAATGGCTAGTACATCTTTTGACCGAAGGTTGGACCACAGATCTTTCTTTGCAGATTTGATAGAGAGCCCATACACGAAATTCACCTTGTACCCCATTTCAGCTAAGCTCCCGCGATCGATCTATTATTCAAAAATGTATAAAGGCTCGGTTGTTACATACACGTATATATATAAATGTACGTGGGACGCCTCGGGCGAACGAGAGAGGGCCAGCTGGCAAACGAAATTGAAACGGTTTGAAGTGGTCTCAAATATTAGCCCGTACGAGAACTATATGCTTCGGGTTTCTCTGGTCGCCAGCGAGAAACGAGAGACGAGAAAGTAGGAAAAAGAACAAGAAAAGAAAATGTCAAATAAAGCCTGAATGACGTAGGCAAAAAGGGCTGTTCCAACGATAAACTTGGTCCAGAGTACTCGTGGCCGCGCACACGAATTTTTCGTCCTTTCGTTCTATCGCGAATTTTTCGACTCTGTAGACTATTTTTTTAAATTTAATATTTGCGAAATAAAAATTATACCGCAGAGATTAAATTTTCGAATAAAAGACACACGTGGTTCTTGGGAAGGATTAAATTGTAATTATAGGATATTTCAAAAGGATTAGACACATTTGTCGCTTTCACAAAAAACGGAGCCGTAAGATTGAAAAAAAAAAACTTTTTTATGTTCATAAAACTTCCTGATATATATACTGATATGTGACGTCCATTCGGACATTCTCAACTGGTCGCTGAGCGAACATATAATAAAAAAAAAATAATAATTGGAGCATGATAAATTGCCCGCATGGTTGAAATAACGCACTGTGATCGCCCGTCCCCAACAATCAACATCTCGAACTGTTTTGTAACTTAAGAATTCGTGTGACCCGTCGCTATCGAATCTCACATTAATAAACGACACATTTTTTTTCGTTCACAACTTGCAGATGCATCCAATTTGTTCATTAGAAGAATGAAAAAAATATCACTACAATAGTAATTAAATGAACGAGAGAGCGGATTAGAATTTGATTGGAATACGTGGAATTCCCACGATGATTAGATGCCCCGACGCGTTTTCACAATATTTAATTATAATATATCATCGTTATGCACGATTTTGGATAATTTTTCTCTTAAACTTGTCTTCGTTGTTACCCGGGCACCGTGTTGGCCCTAAGTTTGAAAAAAATTAAAAATTAAAAATTAAAAATTAAAAATTAAAAATTAAAAATTAAAAATTAAAAATTAAAAATTAAAATTTAAAAATTAAAAATTAAAAATTAAAAATTAAAAATTAAAAATTAAAAATTAAAAATTAAAAATTAAAAATTAAAAATTAAAAATTAAAAATTAAAAATTAAAAATTAAAAATTAAAAATTAAAAATTAAAAATTAAAAATTAAAAATTAAAAATTAAAAATTAAAAATTAAAAATTAAAAATTAAAAATTAAAAATTAAAAATTGAAAATAAAAAATAAAACATAAAAAACTAAAAATATCACAACAACAATAGTAATTAAATAAACGTGAGAGCGGATTAGAATTTGATTGAAATACATAGAATTCCCAATAGAAGCCCCGACGGATTTTCACAATATTCAATTATAATTTATCATCGTTATGCGCGATTTTGGATAATTTTTCTCGTACACCCGCTAAAAACTTTCCTTCGTTATTATCCGGGCACCGTGTTGGCCCAAAGTTTGAAAAAAAAAAACACTAAATCAAAAATATTTAAAAGTGGAGCAAAAAGGGGGAAAATGGTCAGGGGAATTTAGATGGTCATTTAAATACCGCCCGGCTACAATGTGTGTTCCCACGAAAATGGATGCTGCTCAGGGTCCGTACGTCACATTCGTCGTAGTTCGCGGCTCACGGAAAAAGTAGAACGCGTTATACATACGCACATATATATAACGTAGAACAATAAAACAAACAAAAAAATCTCCCTCCTCCCATCGCTGATTCACGAAAAAAAAGTGAGCGAAGGATTTTTCCCGGTCCAGCGAACCGGTTGGTCGCGTCAACCAAGTTTATCGTTGCAATCATTTGCCAATTTATCGTTTCGTTCGATCGACTCCGAGCACATATATGGAGCACTCCGTGTCAAAGTAGTCGGCCATAATTCATCGGTAATTTGGGGTTTCGACGAATAAATTCAAAGTTGCGAAATAAAAAGTTAATTGAGAATCAAGGACTGTGGTCGTTTTTTTCGAGAATCAAACTTTCTCCCTTCTCATTCGTTCTATTTGTTAATTGATAGAAAAATATCGGTCGATTAGAAGCATTTAAAAGACGTTGAAGTATTCGTGTTGCAATATTTTTAAATGATTATGAGGTCGAATTAATCGTTAAATCGGGACAATTCATCGAAAGACGTGTACGTGTACAGCGAACGTGTTTCGATGAAATGCCCCGATTAATTGACGGTATTTAATAAAGAAACGTTGTCCAGTCGTTTGTGCTCATGGTATTAAAATGCGTGGTAGTATATTTACCGCGAAAAAGCAAATATTGCATTAAAAATTTCACTCCAAATGAATTTAATGACACATGTATAAACCTATTACATCCTATCTACAGGCTGTCCCAAAACTAGCACGTCAGAGTGGCACGAGTGTTAGATTGGCTCCGGACCTATCAGAATAAACAAAATATGACCTCAGTAAAAGTGTAATGGTTTTCGAGAAAAATCGTCTTCTTTGATTTTTCGGAAAATCGCTACCCAGTACTTTTTATTGCGCTACCATTGCTATGAATTATTTTGAGTTTGAACAAAAGGCACTAAAGTGGACGAAGTAGGTATCTAAAGCGGTAAGCGAACTGGTTCTAAGATTTAAAAAAAATAGTACTTTTGTGGGAGTATAAGGAAACAAAAAATAATAATATTTAATGATTTATTTAATTTTTACAACATGTATTCAAATTGTCTACCTACAACCCTAATACACAAACGGCACATATTTTAGGAACAAAATATGAATAAACCCGAAGTAATTTACAGCAATGGTAGCAGAATAACAGGGGAATAACCCTGGTAGCAGGGTTTGAACAAAAGGCACTAAATCGGACGAAGTAGGGATCTAAGGCGGTAGGGGAACTGGTTCTGAGAAGAATAAAAAATAGTACCTTTGAGTATTAGGAAACAAACAAAAATAATATTTAATGATTTATTTAACACTTCGTCTGTAAACGTTTTTTTCCGCACCTCTCGTCTGTAAAGTGGGTCTTTCGCGTCCGGCCATTATTTCACCACCTTAAATGCAGTGAAAAATTCTGAAAAAATTCATGCTACTGTTCGAAATATCCATTTTGAAGTACCAATTGTAAAATTCTCGAAAATTTAATTTTCGAGGGCGTCCGCCCTTGCCTTATTTCCCAGGTACAAACCAAAGGTGTTTTTGCTCGGAGACGAACGACTCAGGTTTACAGACGACGTGTTAATTTTGACAACGTGTGCTCAAATTGTCTACCTCCAACCCTAATACACAAACGGCACATATTTTAGGAACTAAATATGAATAAACCCAAAGTCATTTAAGGCAGTCGTCTGGTAATTTAAGCCGATTTTCATGTCTTTTTTGGAGGGCGTTTTATTGTAGGAAAATGAAAATGAATCGTTTTGGATATTTAGGATGTTTTTATTTACATATTAAAGATACAAAAAAAAATGTTGTTGAAAAAATTTAATAGTTTATTATTATTATTATTATTGATCGAAGTTGGCACCTCGAAAAAAAAGCGCACGGGTGGCCCCGGTGATTTTGGCTCTTGATGTTATCTGAAATAAAAAATTCTTGATAATTCTTAATCTATAGACATGTCATTCTGGGCGGAACCACTGAAGTTAAGTTTCATGGATAAATAACAAAATGGCGGACTTTGGAAAAAAAAAACTTTTTTCCAAAGTCCGCCATTTTGTTAATTATCCATGAAATTTAACTTCAGTAGTAAATAACAAAATGGTGGACTTTGGAAAAAAAAAACTTTTTTCCAAAGTCCGCCATTTTGTTATTTATCCATGAAATTTAACTTCAGTAGTTCCGACCAGAATGACATGTCTATAGGTGAAGAATTATCAAGAATTTTTGATTTCAGATAACATCAAGAGCCAAAATCACCGGGGCCACCCACGCGCTTTTTTTTCGAGGTGCCGACTTCGATCAATAATAATAATAATAATAAACTATTAAATTTTTTCAACAAAATTTTTTTTTGTATCTTTAATATGTAAATAAAAACATCCTAAATATCCAAAACGATTCATTTTTATTTTCCTACAAAAAAGCGCCCTCCAAAAAAGACATGAAAATCGGCTTAAGTTACCAGACTACTACCTTAAAGCAATGGTAGCTGAATAAAAAGTGCTAGGTAGCGATTTTCCGAAAAATCAAAAAAGGCAATTTTCCTCGAAAACCATTAGACTTTCACTGAGATCGTTTGTTTATTCTGATAGGTCCTGAGCCGATCTAAGCCCCGTGTCACTCTGACGTGCTAGTTTTGGGAAATCCTGTACATATATGATTTATAAAATGAATATTCAACGTATTAATCCAATCGACGAATTTTACCGCAATTGGTTTTTTGTGTTCCATGAAAAATCGTTTTGTACCAGACATCGTATGAAAAAGTATCGAGTGTCATTGCTGTTGTTATTAGTAATTTATTCAATAAAGTGTGACACACGTTGATCGAGGCACTCGACACTCATTGTGAGATAAACGTGAGTTATCCATGATAAAAAAAAAACAACAAATTTAAAAAATGGAACGACAAACTTTTTCCTATATAAACGATCGAGTCATCGGATCGGTGTGTGTGCGTGTGGCATGTCCGCCGAATAATAAATGTTTGTGGTACGATAAATAGGTCTATTAAAATGACGCGTGAAATGCTTGTCTCTCAGTTTACACACGCTAATATAGTGATGAATGGCAGGGGGGCGGGGAGGTTCAAGATGACGAAAAACAATTACGCCTTATTGAGACTCTCGTTAAATATATTGCGCGCTCGTAATATATGTTAATTTGGTGAACCTCTTACACAACGTATCTCACGATCAGTCGCCGACAAATGAACGTCACATATTCCACCGAAGACGAGCATTTAATTTCCTTTCAAAATAAGATCAGGATTCCCAGATTGGAAAGTGTAATTTTTCAAACAGAACACGATCTACGAAGCACAGAAGCTAAATCGAAATTTGTTCAATTAAAAATTACGTGAAAATCGATAAATGAAAAATGTCGATAATATCCATAATTCCACAGGGGCAGGTTTTTCGTTAAAACTACAATTTGCATGAGAATTTGTAGGGTTATACTCTCTGGATAGGTGTACGCTGTAAATTCGATAGATACGGCGTATCGAAATAGAGAGAG
This sequence comes from Oxytorus armatus, assembly GCA_958009045.1. Taxonomy (NCBI): domain Eukaryota; kingdom Metazoa; phylum Arthropoda; class Insecta; order Hymenoptera; family Ichneumonidae; genus Oxytorus; species Oxytorus armatus. Next base: position 15,855,582 of record OY253752.1, read on the forward strand.
AGAGAGAGAGAGATGAATTTTCGAGTGTTCTAAATTTTGCTGGCCATCTTTTTATTCGTTGTACATGCGAGAGAGCTCGTTCTATAACGGGGGGATGAAGAGGCCTGGGTCTCGGTCTCTCTGGCTCAAGAATTGGAGCACTATATAACCGCTTTGTGATGCATATATGTATATACATAAGTAAGGGGGTACAAGAGCATTTTCGTGGTGAAATACGGGATCGGGTGGAGAGCCAGAGAATTGCGAGATCTCGTGACGGGGGAATGGGTGATTCACCGATAGCCGCGAGCACAGAACCAGCCGGAACCACGGAAATTGAGGACCCCGCGAACACCATCCCTATATCCAATCCCCTCCCTCAACCATATATCTATATAATGTACACTATATATGTATATATATAGAAGATCGTCTCGATTCATACCGTCGCCCCCCCTGCTCACGGATCTAAGTGAAATACGTATAGGTGTATAATAGAAGTGTACATACCGGTTTAAAGGTATTTGTGAGACATGTATATATAAATAGTTATAGCGGGATATACGTACGTATATTTGCGATTCGCACGCCATCCGAATGAATATCGTTCGATATCACGGAAACGGCCTCTATGCGATTATCGCTGCCAGCGTGTGCACATACACATAGCACGCGTGACTAGGGGGTGAAAAGGAGTTACGTCGACCAATTCGTAAAAGGACAGTCACCCCGTCATTTTTTCTTTCTACCAACATCAGCCACACACGAGATGAAAATTTTCTTTAGATTTGACATAAATCTTACATAGAGAGTGATGACAAAATTATAAGCTTTCATACTAGTTCATTGTTGTATTATTTTTTTAAAATCGTTTTTAGGTGTCCATAGAGGATCGTGGCGCGATTTATATCTTGATATTGACAATAATATATTAATATTAATATTATTATTATTAATATTATTATTATTAATATTATTATTATTAATATTATTATTATTAATCTTATTATTATTAATATTATTATTATTAATCTTATTATTATTAATATTATTATTATTATTTAAAAAATCGTTTTTGGGTGTCCATTGACGGATAATATTTTAAGGGTTTGTACGCAGTTAGAAATTTCAAAAAATCGATTTTTATTATTGCATTTTCGGAATCTACATATATTTGAGTATAATCTCTGAAAATTTAAAATCGATTCGGCAAATATTCTTGGAGATACATGCATATTTGTAAGGATTTCTAACGATGTGTAAACGACTTTTGAAACTTTGAACGGGCTTTTCTCAAAACGGTGTTTTCCAAGTCGGTAAGCACGATTTCTCAAAAAACGGCTCAGCCCATCGGTCTGCAATTTCAACACAACCTTCTCAGATATATTCTTCGGGTATTGATCGAAGGAATAAGATTTCCGATAATTATTTCTATTTTTTTTAAACTATTCAACGAAAAAACTTTGGTCGAAAATTGGAATTCTTTCTTTTTGGAGCTGCTATTTCGTCAAAAATCAAAATTTCGACTATTCCTTCGATCAATACCTAGATTTATCTATCCACTAATAGAATCTTTCTGGTTTTTTATTTTGGATAATCCAAACCGGAGATATCGTGCTCATCGCCAGACACCTTTTTTTAGAGGAGCTCCCGGAGATCGGCTGTAGCAGCTTTAAAAATCATTATTTTTACAAATAAAAAAATATGAAAATAATGTTAAAAGTTACCGCAATACGTATATAAATTTTTACGTTAATAAATTAAAATGTCTTTCCAGGAAAAATTCTTGAAAAATCGCCTTTGTTCGGTCTCCTGACTGCGTATAACTCCTTAATATTATTGTCAATATCGAGAAATAAATTGCGCCACGATCCTCAATGGAAACCCAATAACGATTTTTTAAAATAATCCTACAACGGACTTGTTCGGAAGTTTATCATTTTTTTTATCACAATCTATGTAAGATTTGTGTCAAATTCGAAGAAATTTTTATCTCGTATGTGGGTGATGTTGGTGACTATCTATTTATTCTCAAATGTCTAATACCGAAGAACGATCACTGGCGTTTAAGATCAATGTCGAAAATCCTTCTATCTTGAACTGAATGAAAAAAAAGGATTTTTTAAAAAATACCTTACGTTCTGTTTTCTATATTAACAATTTTCCAGATTACGTAAACTTTTCAAATGTTCATCGCGATTTCGATTAGATAGAAATAACGTTCAAGAGTAATTCATCGTTTTTTCTCGTTACTATTGAATATTAGCGCATTTTCTATTCGAATATATATATATATCACGAAAATTATATATCTATATATATATATTTGTATAGGTAGGTCGTTAGCGCGATTTTGACGAGTCTCTCGCGTTTTCGTAGAGCGGTAAAAGAGGTGATGCTGAGCGCGGCCGAGACACACTCGAAAATTTGTTTAACAGATTTCAGGTATTCACGAAAGGGGACGAAAAGGAAAAAGTTCACTAACCGGATGCTCCGTAGGTCGGAAAGCACTTGTCACTTCCGTAAAAAAAAAAAAAAACGACTTTTTTAACGAAGCTTCGTTAAATCTTGGACTCGTTCGGGAGTACTTCAACGAATTGGGAGACTTTGTGCACTATACGTATGAGGCCTTTCGCGCGAAGTGGAACGTTTATTTTATCCAAGAAAACTTTTTGAAGATCACGGTTTTAATTCGTGAAGTTTGCGGCTCCAGAAAGAAAATTTAGATAAAAGGCATCCAAAATCTTCTTTTTCTTTCGGGACAGCCTTTTAATTTATACTTCTCTTTGACGCTACACTTCGCGGAATTAAATGGTTGACAACATTTTTTTCGAGCTAAAAAAACGTGTTCCAACGACACTGGACCCACCTTCCCTCTACTCACGTTTTCAGACCTGTTAATTTACATGTCCAGTGAAAAATATTTAATAAAAATTCATAACGACACATTAATGATAGAATCCTTTGTCTTAATCCGTGATGAATTAATTTCCCGTAAATTTTTAATATCAGTAAAAGTGGCAAATGTCAGATGCAAGCAATCAACACAATTATCGACGAATATTTGAACTTGAATTATTGAACATTGTATAGAAAACCGCGGAGGGACGGACATTTCGTTCGATCCATTAAATTTTACGTTCATCCGTCAACAACCGATTATATTGATTTTATGAAATCAATCCTCAGTGTAGCGAATAATGTACGAATGGCTTTGAGACCTTTAGAAATTTTAAGTCGAATGAATAAAAAAATAAAAAAACAGATTACATTTTTTGTACGATATATACTCTGTTGGTTACAAATTTTTTAATATCACAAACCCAACAAACCCAATGAAATTTTTTTCAAGCCAAAAATCGTGTTCCACCGACGCTGGACCAATCTTCACTCTACTCATGTTTCCAGACCTGTTAATTTATATGTCCAATGAAAAATATTCTAAAAAAATTAGAATGTCACATTAATGATAGAATCCTTCGGCTAAATCCGTCATAAATTACTGTCCCGTGAATTTCAATATCAATAAAAGTGACAAATGAAAGATACAAGCAATCAACATAATTATCGACGAATATTTGAACTTGAATTATTGAACTTGAATTATTGTATACAAAAGGGGTGGAGGGGAAGAAAATTTAAAAAAATTCTTAATAGAGTTATCGAATGAAACAAAAAATATATAAGGTTGAAACGAAAAAGAAAAATATCATCGATAAAAAAAAAGTTACGGATGAACGACGAAGTCTTCTCATCGTTAACATCGAACGGTCGTAATTCTCACCGAAGAACGAGCAACTTTTCGCAACATATAAAGAAGTTTATTATATTATATAAGACGATCAGAGGAAGAGCGCCGTTATACTGTACAGCAGTACCGGGAACTTCTTAATTGAAAAACTCGATGGAATTGTTCCACATTTGTCGAGGGATGCGAAATATCGTTACAAGGAGTCACGCTTAAACACATTCGACGGGTACACGAAGTAAAATCCCATTGGAATTGATGCTCGCGGTTCATTAAGCCTGAGAAAAAAAAACAGAAATTATTTCGTCATTGACGTTTTCTCTCGTGGAAGAAAAATACATTTTATGATAACGGCGCCCTCTCGCTTTTCCGAATCATTTTGTCACGCACGATTGCGCGTTTATATGATAATGGAATTTCAATTGAATTTATTCTCAAAGAGATAATACATTTTTTTTTGCCAGCCGAATTTATCGAACGAAATGAATTTTTCATTGAATACACATTTTAACGTTCCCTTGAGGGGGGAAATAGGGTTAGACGGTTGAAAAATTCGATTTTTTTTAAATTTCATAAACTGTTAGTAAAACTATTGAAAAATATGTTCCCAAAATTTTAAATGAAAATTCCGACTCGTTCTATTGTTATAAGCCATTAAAGTGAGTAGCTCTCCTTCAGGCCCCGAGCGCGCCACGTGTTTCAAACGCGTTTTCCTGAAAACGACTTTTTTTGAACTTGCGTACACGCTAGTTCGAAAAGTTTTCAACCAATCATTTTTTAAAATTGGCAGTTACTTTCTTCATAATATTGCGCTCTCTATGAACCTAAAATCGGAACATTATCATTATTGAAAATAATTTTTTTTTGCAAATAAAGTTGTAAAAAATGGCAAAAAATCATGCTTTTTTGTTTTGACCCCTGTAAAAAATTCAATTCTCTATTTTTTTGATAGCATTCAGGTTCATAAAGAAGAGAGACATATAATAAAAGTAAAATTCCAACCTCGTTTGATTTCGGACGAAAATTGCGGCTTCCAGAATGTACGCAAAATGCTGAATCTGATTGTGACCTGCAATATGGGGTCGCTAATATTTTCGGTGTTTTTCAAGGAAATTTTTCAAAAATTTTATAGTATATAATTAAATATATGTATAAAATATTCTCGAAGTTTCAATAAATTATATTCATTTTTTCTACTATAAAAAAATTCATGAGAATCATTGAGAAAACGCTGTCCTAACCCTATTTACCCCCTTATAGTTAAAACGTTAGGGGCGGGAGGGGGTGTGTTGCAGTATTTTTATATATTTGGTCACTCGTCACGTAGTTGCCATTTTTTTTACCCCCTCGCCGCTCAATTATAAATAACGCGATGAAACTGCAGACGGCAAACAACCCATAAGAGTAATAATTAACGTTGTCAGGTCGATACGATAGAGTGAGAAAGCGAGAGAGAGGGTGGGAGGAGAGAAAGAGAGAGAGAGAGAGAGAGAGAGAGAGAGAGAAAGAGAGACTATCATTGGTTGACGGCAAGATAAAAGGGCCAACTGTACTCCCGGCGGCTCTCGTTCCACGGATTGCGATATGGAACACGCGAGAATTGTAACAAACAGGCAAAACGAACGTTGCGGAAAAAAAACAAAAAAACAAAAAAAAAAGAATCACAAAAATCGTGACTACGAGAGGAGGAGAAGGATCGTGCGAAAATCCGTCACCGACCGTCCGCGTTTGTCCGGCAGCAAACGAAAAAAATCGTGCCGCATTTATATATATAGAAAAAGAAAAAAACAAAAAAAAAAGAGTAACGAGATTTATGAGCTACCGTACGGGACGAGCACATAGCAGCAACGGGCGCCAGCACACGGATCGTTGGCTTTTACGAACGAAAATCGCTCGCTAGGGCCTGCAACCATACCCGCCTTCTGTGTCACGCGCCAAACGCGCGAAAACGCATTTTCGCGCGAGTACACAGCGAATCGCGCGAAGGATCGTTAGAACCGTTAGGACACCCGGTGACTTTCGAAAAAAAAAAGAAGAAAAAAATCCAGCGGATGAAAAAGCGATCGCACCTATAGGGTACCACGTACCATTTGTGGCTAGTTTTCCTCTGATTTTTGCCAGCACGTTCTAAAGCACGAAACTCTGAATGTAATCGCATCATAAGAAACATCAAGTAGCTAATTCTGTAGATTTACATGACTATTGTCGAAGTACCATTATGAGAGTAAGGAAAAATAACGATAGAAATATATTAACAGTGAAAATGACCAGAAATGATCCAGTGGCCAAAAACGGTACATGTGCCCTAAGGATTTTTTTTTACGAAATTTAGACTCTTTTACGGTAGATAGATCGCTGGACGCCCGTTAAATTAGTGGTAAATTCGAAGAAGAAAAACGATTTTTTAAACTTATGGTATAAATCAATGCATGGAAATGAGATGGACACAGGTTCACAGAGATTTATAATAAATCCTCTTTTTATCCAGTTATCTTGAACCGAGCTAAAGATTCGTAAAATCTATCGAAGGCTAATTACGAACAGATTTATGATACACTGGCTGTGCCCCGCGATTTTGTCCAAACATCAAGAAAAACTGGGTGTTGCATCACGATAATGCTCCTTGTCACACAGCAATTTCAATAAACGAGATTTTGGGCAGTAAAAACATTCCTGTGGCTCCTCAGCCTCCTTATTCGCCTGACTTGAGTCCTTGTGACTTTTTTCTTCTTACCGAGATTGAAAAATCACCTCAAGGGAACTCATTTTGGGACACTCGAAACCATTCAAACGGTTGTAAGCGACCAGCTGAATGCTATTCCAGTATCAGAGTTCCAGCACTGCTATGAGGATCGGAAGAACCGTCTCCGGCGCCGTGTGGCTTCAGAAGGAAGTTATTTTGAGAGTGACAATATAAAATTGTAATTCCATTTGAATAAAAAAAATGAAAAAAAATCAGTCTCATTACTTAATTTACACACCTCGTATATCTGTTTCATACGCATCATGGGTACATAACCAAGTGCATCTCATATAAATACCAATAAAGTTACAATGTATAGTCTGGAGCCTTTCTGAAAAACGGACTATCTAATGCAAAAAGAATTTTTCAAATCGAATTAGTATTTCCTGAGATTAGCGCGTTCGAACAAACATACAAACTATCCAGTTTTATTATCGTAGTAAGATTTAATCGCTACAATGCAATAAGTTGATTAAAAAAAATGTTTCATTCGATTGATAATTTTATTTATTTTTTCAATTATTTTACCGGACATTTCGTTCGATCCATTAAATTTTACGTTCATCCGTCAGCGACCATATAATTATGTTTATTTTACGAAATCACTCCTCAGTGTCGCAAATAATGTATAAATTTGCATTGAGACATACAGAAAATTCGAGTCGAGTGAATAAAAAAATAACAAACAGAGTACATGTTTTTCTACGATATATGCTCTGCTAGTTAAAAATTGTTTGATATCACAATAGCCTGCCCTTTGATTCGTCTAATCTATTAGACTCCCAAATTCGTTGTTTTTTTTTCGAACAATGAAACTGACATCAAAATTTATAAAAAATGACCAAACAAATTATTGCTCGAAGGCCAAAAGATCGCAGGGAAACGAAACAAAAACAACCTCGAAAAACTTTTTAAGTGTACGTTTGAAGGAAAGCTGATCTTCGGAAATTGTGAAGATGTATATGTGGAGGAGACATAAAGAACATTGGACCGGGGGTTTCGAAGATCGGAAGCAACGTGGTTACCGTTGTCAAACATTAGTGGGCTCGGCGAGCTAGACACGGTTCGCAGGGGCCATCGTCGGGCCATTATCGTCTCCAGCACCTCGAAACGAAGTATATTGGAGCCCGACGCTCGGTAGGGTGTAAATTTGAAAGGTTCACACAATATCGAGTCTCGAATAACCCTTTTTTTTTAATAGCTCGGGAGAAATTGTGGTCAGAAACAAGTTTCGTGTTGATGTGTACCCTCGGTATTAACATTCGTTTTAAACACCATTTGAGCAACCATCTCACTCGACAACACGGTGAGGTTTGAAAACGTCTAAATTTTAAAACTACATCGGTCCTTTGTAGCAAATCAACCGAACAAATACTTATTCGATCCTCTATGATCGTTCCGTTTTCTTTTTCCGGCAGAATCTGTTTCGAAACTGTGTAATTACGATAATATTAAATGTAAATATCTTTATTATCACTTAAATATGTTGTAAGCGAAATAAACATCGAGTAACCAAATGATATTCACTAAAAGTAGGTTTTTTTTCATCACAAACATCGGAAAATTTGAATTTCCTGATAATGGAAGTTTGGTTAGCGAAGTGAGGACAGAGCGGAAAATGGAAAAAATTGAGTTGGCAAGGGTCATACGTAAAAACCCGAAAGGGTATTTTGGGTTTTCACGTATGACCATTCTCAAATCAGTTTTTTTCCATTTTCCCCCTATCACTACGTTGGCACAGAAAAATAAAAAATAACGACGAATAAACATTGAGTAACCAAATGAAATTCACTAACAGTACGTTTTTTTATCACAAACTTCGGAAAATTTGAATTTCCTGATAATGGAAGTTTGGTTAGCTTAACGAAGTGAGGACAGAGGGGAAAAATGGAAAAAATTGAATTGGTAAGGGTCATACGTAAAAACACGATAGGGTATTTTGAGTTTTTACGTATGACCATTCCCAAATCAATTTTTTTCCATTTTTCCCTCTATCACTACGTTGGAACAAAGAAAAATTAAAAAAAATTGCAAGCAATGTCGTGTTCTTCAAATAATTTTCGTATCTCTCTGTCTCTGTCGAACACATTGAACGAAAAAAAGCCCGACGATGAAAAAAATGAACTAAAGAGCACGCCCTAATTACTGTGTAGAAATAACTTTTTCTACGTTTTTTTTTTAAATAATTATGATTTTATTTATGTCGTGTATTAATGTTTGTCAAAAAAAAAACTATCAACAATCCTTCTTTTCGTTTAAACGTTGGCGTCAATTTCTATTTTATAAATAACCGTCGAAGGATTAAACCGTGCTGTTAAAGATTGAACCGTGAATCGGTCATCGTCATAAATAATAATAAGAAGAAAAAAACTTACCTCGGAATTGCTGGTGGCGACACTTGATAAACCGGGTGACATGGCACCGCTGATGGGATCCGGACTGGCCGAGGCGACACCGGTAACACGTCCGAGCAACGACGGAGCGTGCGGATAGGACGAGAGATGAGGGTGCTGCGGTTTAGGCTGATGAACCGCCGGTCCCGGTGGTGCGCTCTGCACAACCATCGGTTGCACCTGGGACGTCGGTCCCGTGTCAACCGGCGTACCGTTGATCTCGCTACCGATACTCCTCTCGAGTACACCGTTCGTACCATCGCTGTCGTTACCACGAAACGATTCGTGAAGATATTGCCTAACTTGATTTTTTTGCTTCTGGACAACGTGATAACGCGTCGGATTCTCGAGAAGGGTTCTCACCTGTTCCGGGAAAGAAGAAACATTTTTTTTAGTTAAATTAATGAAATATTCAACGATTTAGTTCGTTTATGTACGACAAAATTTCTATTTATTTTCTATTTTCTATTTCCATAAACGGAAGTGGTAAAGATTTCGGGAGGTTTGCCTGTCCTAGCGGGGCCCTGTGTGCATGTGAATCGGAATCATGAGTATTCAAGTCACGAAATATCCTTTTCTCACTTTAATCACGAGATTTTTTTTTCAGAACACTCTCGTCAAACTTAAATCGATTAAATCCAAACAAATTTATGATCATTTGAAATTTTTCAATTTAGGTCGGTGGCAAAATCAATGAAGTGAAACAAAATGTCTTTTCTTCCTTTAGTAGGCCCCAAGTCTCTTCGAAAATTCTCCCCTGATTATCAATTACAACGCGATGTTTTCACGGATTTTAAAAAATTCATTGAAACAAAAAAATTATTTGTTTTTAAGATAATATAAGGGGCTCACAAACCCCTGAAATTTTCAAAAAATCGATTATTTTTTTCCAGATTTTTATTCTTTATACGAGAGATTTTTATTTAACGAAATATATTTATTACCAATAGACTCTGTGCTATTTTTTCATTTTTTTTTTATATTGCTAAACTTTTTGTACACTATATGACAGTCGAGAAAACAAGTTGTGATGTTGAATAGAAGACAAAAAATATGATTGAATGAAACTGAGGGTAAGAAAATTGTCATGATTTTTCTCCAGATATGGCGTTATACTGTAATACGTATGTCAACCGTACGTGTGTATGCATATATGTATATATACATCCAGTCATATTCACGACTCACGATATGTGACTTGAGCCAGATGGAGCAGAATTGGACGAATTCCACGTTTGCTCCAATAAACGGGAAAGAGAAAAGACAAGTGAGTGAGAGGGCGAGAGTAAGAGAGAGGGAAAAATGGAAAGAGCATTGCGACTTACTTCTTCTCTCCTTATCTCTTTACGAGCCGCGGTGCCTATACGAAAACCCGTATTCCCCATTCTATCTCGTATATTCTCATCCCCAATAAACCGAGTGAACGTTCGCCACCCGATGTCTTCGTGAGATATGTCATCGGACAATCTATCTCCCGTTCTCTCTTTTCATTTCATAGCTCTCTATTTTATGAGATGAGCGAGTAACTGCTGCTCCATTCCGTCGTGGAGGCAGTTACCGTCGTTCTCTGGACACTGGCTAATACGAAAATTTTTTTTTTCTTACCGCCACGAACTCGCGATAGCTCTTCCACGATAGAAACGCGAGTACAGCGATGTATATATCCTAAACGTTAACATTTCGTGAAATCGTTGATTTAATTTTTTTTTTTCGAAAATTGATTATAAATACTTTTGGTCGAAGAATTATCGAAGATCGTTATACCGTAAGCGATCACTCATCCAAGTAATGGATCCACTGTTGCTTAATTTTGTAGAATGCCACTAGGCAATCCCGTATTTGTTGGCGAACGATCGAAAGCTTAAAAGTCGACAAAAAATCTAAACCTCTGCATTTATCTTGAAAGCCAGCAGCTTCTAGTTATACGAAAGTGACTCGATGCAAGACATAGTGCAAGAGACTGTCATTGTCATTATCAAAATTGCGAGAGTTTTCCGTCAGTACACAAAGAGCGCAATGTTTATTACGTAAAGCGTGATACAGTGGATTCTCTCATAGTGGAATAGCTTACGAGAGCGCCCGGTGGTAGGCTACCCCCACCATCGAGGCTTACACCGGAGCATTGTAATTGGTCATAAGTGGGCGAGAGAGGGGGACACCATAGCCTTTCAGTTCAAAGGGATTGGTAGTTCGCAGAGCTCTGCTTATCTCCGTTGCTTATTTTGCTTATCTCCGACGACATGAAAGATTAAAATAACCTCACAAATTTTCCAATGAAGATGATTAACATTTAGAGTTAAAACAAATCATTAGATCCCGCGTCAATTAATTCTGCAGAATTTAATGTTTAATTTTTTATCCAAATGTCAATTAGCAGTAAAAATTTGGCCGAAAATTTCAGCTATTTCTCTCGCACTCGTAAGTGACCGTACCATCTTTCACGTATCGTCTCAATTGGGCTATGAGAAATTTTACTGTAATCTGAAGGATGCGATTACACGCATTCACGCTTCTTCATCTAACCAACTAGCTAGGTGATGCTTGATATAAAAATTTACGTGTGTGTCGGTGTACGTCTGTACGTCTTAAAAAGAAAAAAGAAAAATAAACAGTATAACAGCCTCCTTCGCGTGCTTTTACGCGTTCTCTCGTTACCGTAATACCCGGGTAAAACGCCCGTTCGTCGAGCGCAACACGAGTAATCTAAAGCAAACTATGAGCGGTTTCTTATCGCAATACCAGCAGGTCATATATATATATCGTCTGCCTTCCATCTTTGCCTCCCACATATCTCCGACATGTATATATATAATAGTAAACACAGTTAAACGTACGATACTATTAGCGATAAAACGAGAGTTCGGTTGATTTTATTCTCGGTGAAAGCCGTCTTTGCCTCTTTACCCTTTCTCACTGCGCCAGATATACAATTCTCTCTGTTTGACGATCTCGACGTGACGAGAAAACGAAATGAGAAAGGTGAGAAGACGAAAGAACAAACTAAAAAAAAAAAGGAAAGAAAAAAATTATCCATATGTTTTACGATTCTTAGCGCATAATTTTCAAGGCTTCGGCGACGAATTCACGATATTCCGGTTATGTTCCATGTAAATAGTACAAATTTACGACGGTTACAACGGTTATTTTGCCTTGTGGATGTCATGATAAATTTGTCACTCGTGTCTGCCCCGATTCAACTTCATTTCTTTTTTACTCCAACATATATTCGCGCCGACGATAAGAAACGATTTGTTTTTTGCGCGAGATTTGTTTCGTGTAATTAACAAATCGTACGGTAAATAATTTTTCCGTTCAATCGTGTGGGTTGAATTGATATGATTACGAGGTGTCGGGGGGTGAGGGAAGCACCGATAAGATTTGTGCTTGATTATCGATTAAGTTAGAGAGACACGTGTTGTATGGGCAAACACTTAAAACGCATAGCTATAGTCAATTATTACGTGTATGGTATATCAGAAATTTATCGATTGTACACTCATGTCGAAAAATTAGATACAACATTCAAAAATGTTTCTCCAAGAGCATAAAGCCAAATGAATTATCATTCGTTTGATTCAATGAACGTGGAGTTAAAATATAAAATAATAAATAACTGTAAAATCACGAATGAAAAGAATTTTATTTGTCATTAAAATCAAATGATTCTGACGATTTTTTAAATGAAAAAAAAACCTAAAAGAAAATTTAATTTCACACGATTTAAAATGAACCGAAAAATAATTATATGACATTTTACTTATTTATTATTTTTCATATTAATTACATCGCTCGTACGTGATTGAAATTAGCTGCAGATTCGATATCGTGAAATTTGATGCTGGTGGAAAAGTGAATTTATTTGCGTCAAATGAAATTTATCCGCATCGAACGAGCTTTATTGTGCCAAACATTGAGCAATTTGCAACTTGGCCAAATAAATCTTATTTTAAGCATATCAATTTCGTAGCATTGAAATAGTTGTCTTTGTTTTTTTTTTTAAATAATACAAAATCAATTCCTTCGAGGAGCGGAATAATGATAGAGATAATTTATGAGGATAAACGATGAGAGATAAGAAAAAAATCTTGTGACATTTGTTTGACGTACTTGCAACACTTGCGGAGGTACGTCGACGCCAATTGTGGGCAAGGGTGCGGGCGGCACAGGCCTGGGTGGTGCAGCCGCCGGTCTATGCTGCTGCAAACTCTGTCGAAATTCGGCCTCTCGTCTCTCTTGCTCCTGCAACTGTTCGCGCATCAGTTGAAGCTTCAACTGTGTGCGCGACGTTGGCGTCGCCGTTTTGAACGTCGGTGGACTAAAAGACAGAGAATAAAGCAGGCGTTGACGTTCTCGCATATACAGGAGTCACGTAATTGCGAAAAAAAAAACGTTACAAAACGAAATATATGAGGAATTATTATTTCTATTTTCTTGAGGGCTCGCATACCCTTGAAATTTTCAAAAAATCGATTTTTTTACAGATTTTTATTCTTTTACTTTTGAGAATAAAAAAAAAAAACTTTTAAGAAAATTCCACTCCGTTACAAAGTTTCAGCAATAAATGTGACCGGACATTGGGTTCACGTTGTACCTACCAGAAACTTTAAACGCGTTTTTCTCGAAACTATGTTTTTAGACAGTGTCGACACGATGACTCAGTCAATTTTTAATATTTTTTAACCTATGTTTTTTTTTAAATCTCGATAATTATTTTCTCTATAGTATGACGAGAGGTTTTTTTAATTTTTTGGTTGGACAATTTTTTATAAATTATCAAACACTAATTTTTTTTTTAAGTTGCATATGAAAGTTTGAAATACTGTAATTTCTTTATTTTTGAAGAAAAAAAAAAATTCTTTCCGTTAGACTATTACTACTAGATTATTTTACTAGATACTCATCGGTAGTCCACTTATACCCATAAGAAATAATGCTAATGTTATAAAAAAAAAAAATTTTAATTTTTTTTCTCATAGTTGAAAAGTTAATAAAAAATGTGAAAACAACAATTTAATTTTTTTATCACCATATAACCTTGATAAAAATTTTTCAAATTTACTCGGTTTTCAGGGCGCGCAGCGATATGTGAGCCCTTAAGGGGGAAAATAGGGTTAGATGGTTCAAAAAATCGATTTTTTTTTAATTTCATAAATTGTTAGTAAAACTATTGAAAATATATTCCTAAAATTTTAAATAAAAGTTCCGACTCGTTCTATTGTTATAAGCCATTAAAGTGAGTAGCTCTCCTTCAGGCCCCGAGCGCGCCACGTGTATAACCGAGCGGTACTATTTTTTCAAACGCGTTTTTCCGAGAATGACTTTTTTTGAACTTGCGTACACGCTAGTTTGAAAAGTTTTCAACCAATCGTTTTGAAATCGATATGAACTTAAAATCGGAATATTATCATTATTTTTAATAATTTTTTTTTGCAAATAAAGTTGTAAAAAATAGCAAAAAATCATGCTTTTTGTTTTGACCCCTGTAAAAAAATTCAATTTTCTGTTTGTTTGATAGCATTTAGGTTCATATAGAAGAGAGACATATAATAAAAGTAAATTTCAACCTCGTTTGATTTCAGATGAAAATTGCGGCTTCCAGAATGTACGCAAAATGCTGAGTCTGATTGTGACCTGCAATATGGGGTCGCTAATATCTTCGGTGTTTTTCAAGGCAATTCTTCAAAAATTGTATAGTATATACTTAAATACATGTATAAAATATTCTCAAAGTTTCAATAAATTGTATTCATTTTTTGTACTATAAAAAAATTCATGAAAATCATTGAGAAAACGCTGTCCTAACCCTATTTTCCCTCTTAAATTCATTAGATTCGTCGATATAAAAAAAGATTGATTAACGTCACATCCGTAACATAACTTTTTGAGTTTTCAATGCCGTGGCGTTCGATATATTGCAAAACATCAAGAAAAAGCATATTTCGTTGAAAATGTGCAATATGAATCTTTGCAATAATAATGCGGTATAATCACAAATCATTCTAAATATCCGCATTTTTTTGTCATCAATAATTCAGAGTGAGATGAAAATTAATAAATAAAACAACGTCGATAAATGAACATCGTGAATAAAGTTTCGTATCTTCGATAATAAATGCCACGGGGAAAACTTGATACGCGAGGCAACAAAAAGAGTGAGGGGTTGGGAAAGGGCTTGTAAGGGGTCGTTTCAACGTTGGTTATCCTCAAAGTCGGGAGCAATTCTCTCTCGTAGGGAAAGTTCGTTGTGAGACTGCGGTTTCGGAAGAGCAACAGAACATCGGAATTCTTCGAGAAGGGGTTCGCGGAAAAACTTTCTATACCTATAGATATACACAGATATATATATGTATATATTATCGCGGAAACTCTCGTCGAATTCTTTGCAAAGGAAACAACACGCTGCGAATATATAAGCTCGGGGCAAAACTGCTACTGTGGGCTCTCTCTCGCTGCGACACTTTACCCCTTAAACTTTTTCGAATAAACAAATTTTAATAAATTTCCCGAAGTACGAGACAAAAACAGGAATTTTGGAAGGCAAAAAAAATAAACAAAGATGCGAAAAAAAAACGGGAATTTCTAAATATAAATTCTCGATCTCCCAGTGCGCTCTTGAAAAATCTTTGACTCTCGATAAAAGATAATCGCAAAATCGTGCACTATAATCGATAATATAGTGAACCTTGTTATCTACACGAACCGAGTGAACGATACCAGCAATCACCACAAGATAGCTCTGCTGGCGTTAAATTCTCCAGGTATCAGCGACAATCATGATTTTACATCCAACAAAGCTACACACACAATTCCTGTGTTTAAATAGGAATTGTAAAATAAAAATAAGATTTGTTTGCATTGAAATTTTATTTGTCATATATCATTCATATTTGTCGTACGATATCATTTTTACCATATTTCTTTGTTTATTTTTATTCTCATTTATTCGACACAGCTTTGCAAAGCGTTCCGAGATACTATCAAATCTCTCTTAACGTTTCGCTCGCTTACAAACCGAGAGACAAGTAGACAAGTTTAGATAGTACGGACAATAATAGAATAGAGAGCTCTGAGCCAGGCTACCTTGAGCTTGACTTCTCGAGATGGCCACGTAGTATGTGAGGTAATAATAAAAACAGTGGTAATTTCGCCGGACGATTTGCTGAACGAAGAAAAAAAGATGTAAATTGGAACATGACAATTGGCTTCCACGTTATTTTTTTCCTGATTCACAAAGCCAAACGAGGAAATGATTTATTTCTCAAACTTGAGCTTCTTCGTGAAGGGACCTTTGTCAATGTGGAAAACTACGGGAACGTGCAATTTCTTCAGCTTGCCCAATTTATTTCCCCGCATATTTTTAACCCAGAGATTTGATGACTTTTCGAAATAGCATAAGTTTCTTTTACCAATTCTCGTAAAATATCTGTTAAGGGGAAAAAAATTTGCAGGCATTTTTTTGAAAAATAAATAATCAATGTCATAAAATCTGAACTATCATGTTTACTGTTCACTTTGACCTTCCTGTACGTCCGGCCATTATTTTGAATATTTATTTGAACACACTGTCTCTCCTAATTTGAAATATCGAAAAACTCATCAACAACGTTACTTTTGCTACTTTCACATTCCCAATAGATTTGTAATACACATTAGTGATTGCCAAAATTCATAAATTTCCTCATAAAAACATCAACTAACCGGATGTCATTTCAGATTCACTTGTAATCGCCCTTGTTTCTTCAATTATCCGTCTCGTTTGTCAGAAGTTTAACGATAGACGTTACGTCGACCACGTGGTTGAAGTATTTTTCTCCGTCTCGTTTCGTTGCGACGATTGTTTATGGACCAGCGATATATTCTCAGGGTCAAACAAAGCTATTCACACATACAAACACAGACGCAAATATATTAACGACATATATGCCGCTAGAGGATTGTAGAGATCACTTGTAAATCATTTCTAATTAAAGAATTCAATGTCATAGACGACAGCGTGTGGCGTTGGTAGCGCGGTTAGAACAAGAAGAAGATCGAGGGAGATAGATAGTCGGGGGGGTGGAGGACTCTCTCGTGAATTTGCGGTCCGGTTTGAGCCAGTATCCTGAGATATGACGAGGATCGAGATAATTAATACGATAGAAACGAGATTCTAAGGGGAGGAGGAGATAGGGTTGATGACGTAGAGCCGTTGGGAAGAAAAATTTATCCAAATTAATCGAGTCTTCGAGAGTCTACTTCGAGATTGTGTTCAATGACAACGACGAGGGAAAGAGAAAGAATAAAGTAGTCTTGCCCGAAGCCATAGTCCGGATGATCCCCCGGAGACGGTAGGGAAGAAGAAGGTCCACCCTAAAGCGGAAACAAAGAGGATCGTAGGATGAGAGGCGGTCTGTCGAGGGGTTGGTGGGAAAAGGGAAACAGCCGGTAGCCAGAGAAGAAAGGTGAGAGAGAGCGAGAGAAGGAGCTTCGAGAGTAACCAGACGACAGAAGTTTTAATACTCTAGGGGTGTTTCCGTTCGTGCAGAAAGTCGATAGAATATTTTCATAACGAGGTCTCAGGTCGGAGCTCTCTCGTCTCTCCTACCACCCTCCTCGTCATCCCCCCTCCCACTGCAGTTTTGCCTCAAACCCCACACCGACCATCCTCACAGTTCTTCGGACAGGAGGGTCTCCCTATCACCCTTACAGTCCGCACCAGCGGCGGTTCCACAGACTCTTTTCTCATTTTCCTTCTTTCTTTCGTTGCCCAACCCTTTCCATCTTTCTCTCTGCCAGCAGATAACCTACACTGAGTAGAGCTTCTGTGCAATTAAACGTCGTTAGAAATTAAAAATTCCTTCCGTCATGGCGCCCGACGTTGGAAAAGGTACGACGTCCACGACTGGACAAGTTGGAAAGTCCTTGGCAACTGGTAGGTGACTAGTAGGGATGAGAGAGAAAACCGAGGGGGGGAGGAGGGTTTGGCATAATAAAAGTGTTAAACTTTTCAGAGAAAAAGCTCTCTTTCTCGCCGGGGCCTTAAAGACTACTGAGAGTATTCTCTTCCCTGTGTATTTCACGCGTCTTCTTAGCCCTATCGAATCTTCCGGCAAAGCTCGTATCCACTTTTTCCGAATATTCTCAACCTCCCGCAGTCTTTTTCCTCCTGATTATAGTTTCACAAAGTTTGGAGAACACAGTAAAACGCTAGAGTATATTACGCTTGTCTTTTATCCATGTTAACGCGGGCGCCGATCTCGGAAATTCCAGTATTGGATTAAACCGATGGCTCGAAGTTTATATACGTGGAAATGAGTGGATACGTATCGCGTGGAAATTTCGAGACTTTACGGATATCCGAAAATATAATAATCGAACGATTTACATTTGCATCGAAGTAGAGAGATTAAAGTCTGGTAAAAGCGTGCAGTTATGTCCAAATAGAAACTTACCATATTTGAAAATTACTTTTATTCAACGGCCAATGCATAATTAACGTGAATTTTGCTCATGGGAAGATTGTAGAAACACCAAAATGCAACGTAATCTATTTTCCGAATACATACGACTGTATCGTTCAGTAAATGTTTAAGCGATACCCGGTTTGAACGCTCAACCATTGATCGGAATGAGCAAAAAGCATGCCAATAATTACAGTCACTGTTCGTTTTCCAAAATGGCCGCCGCGTTTACCGTTGATCCCGGTAAAGTGATGTGGTCTCGTTACCGGGTTCGCCGCAATACCAAATTTAGTGCTTACACAAAGGTTGGACGTTGCTTGCTCGTGGCAGCCTCTCTACTCTCGGTGGAAATGTGGCCTCCAGGCAGAGAGAGAGAGAGAGAGAGAGAGAGAGAGAAAGAGAGAGAAAGAGAGAGAACGTTGGAGGGAGAGCAGAGAACCCAACGAGTAAACCGCGCATCGGTACTATCCTCAGTTTAGTTCCCAACCATGGTTTCGCGTCCGATGGGACCGAAAGTTAAACCATCCCCGCTGGCTTAGCCTTTCCGGCTCCATAACAGAGCAGAGAAAGAGAAAGACCGGAAGATAAATAGAGAGAGCGAGAGAGCAAGAGAGAGAAGATGCGTGACCCCGGCGAAAAGCTCCTTTCGACTCTATGTCGCGAGATAACCTACGAGAGATATTTGACTAAGCCAAAAAGAGGATCGATCGGTGGGAGAGCAAGTGGAAGGAGGAAGAAGAAAAAAAAGAGGTGAATGGGGGAAAAAGCGAAAAACGAACACCCCCGGAAACTTTACGACGAAAGTTTCTCGCGTTATACCCGGCGTAGAGAGGTTAGCGGGAGGAGAACACACATCTCGAATTCTCGCGTTGTCGCGTGATCGGAAGTTCACGTGTTGGCAGTCAATTTCCTCTCGTCGTAGAATTCTTTTCTCTCTCTCTTTTTTTTTCCCTCCTCCTTTTTATCACCATTCTCGGGATATGCTGGATGTCATTTTCTTTATTTCGATTAACCACCAAGCAAAATACTTTCTCGTTCGCGGATATATTTTCAATGGATGTCATTCTCAGGGTTTTGAAAACGAAGACGTCCTTGATAAATAATCGTACAGACTTTGACACGGTTGTTTATTAGTTTATGAACTTTTGACGTTATTTTTCAAGTTTGTCGATTCTTCGAACGTGAGATTGTCGTCGCAAATTATTATCCGTTTCCCTATTTGTATTAATAAACAAAAAATTAACAAACCTGGTAAACTTGTAAACAGTACAAGTCATATGAATTGGTTTTTGTGCTCGAGCCTCAAGGGGTCATACGCAGTAGGAAATTTCAAAAAATCGATTTTTTTTTATTGCATTTTCGGAATGTACATATATTTGAGTATATTCTCGGAAAATTTCAAATCGATCCGACAAATATTCTTGGAGATACATGCATATTTGTAAGGACGCTCGGAGCGTTACACAAAACGCGTTTTTCTCAAAACGGTGTTTTCAAAGTCGCTGAGCACGATTTCTCAAAAACGGCTGAACCGATCGGTCTGCAATTTTAACACAACCTTCTCAGATATATTCCTCAGTTATTGATCGAAGGAATAAAATTTCCGATAATTATTTCCATTTTTTAAAAACAATTCAACGAAAAAATTTTGGTCGAAAATTGGAATTTTTTCTTTTCGGAGCCGCCATTTCGTCAAAAATCAAAATTTTGACTATTCCTTCGATCAATACCTAGATTTATCTATCCACTAATAGAATCTTTTTGGTATTTTTATTTTTAATAATCCAAATCAGAGATATCGTGCTCACCGCCAGACACCTTTTTTTGGAGGACCTCCAGGAGTTCGTCTACAGGAGCAGTGTAAATCAATATTATTTGAAAATGAAAAATGCCGGTATACAGTTAAAAGCTACCACTACATTTATTAATACTTCTTGTATTTGTCAAATAAAATCCCTTTTCAGAAAAAAATTCCTAAAAAAACGACTTTTTTTGCCCTTGCAACTGCGTATAACCCGTTAAAGATCTAGTGCCAATTTAGTATCAATCATTTTTCACGTCCAGGACTTACCACTGTCAGCGGTAAATGTAATCAACTTTTCCTCGACATGACAATTCTTATTGGAGAATTGAGTTAACGTTATTTCACGAGAAATATCGTTTTTTTTTTAGTAGAGAGCGCGAGTTATATAGTCAGTAATTGAGTCCTTTACCGCGCGGCGTTGAGTGTAGATAGATAGGCATCGCTTTGTCAAACTTTTTTTCCCCAGCGTCCAACAAATTAATTTGTTCGAATCGTCCAAAGTCGAAATACGGGAAACGGCGTGTATACCTCTCGAGAGCAAGTATTCCCAACTCTTCCCTGTCTCTCACTCACTAACTCTCTCTCTCTCGCTGGTGAAAACACCTCGAGAACTTTTTCCCACGTTTCACCAGAGTGCCCTCCCCGCTATAATATAACAATGATTATGTCCGTAGCAGTAATAATAATGATAATAATGATTTGTAATGATAATAATCGTGATAAGCTGGGGAATGGAAAATCCTTTCCTCTACCACTCGCCCCTTGATGGCCAATGAGGGAGACATATAAAGCGCATGATGTGAGAGAGAGAAAGAGAGAAAGAAAAGGAGAGATGACGTCGAAACGGTGCGAAAGAGAGGATAGGACAGGAAAAAAAATAACAGAGAGAAAGCGAGAGGGGAGAAAAGTTTGGCGAAAGTTTTATCCGTCCATACTTTGGTTATGCCGGTACGAGAAAAGAAGAAGAAGAAGAGCGCGAATTCCGGTGGGAGAGAAGCTCACCACGTTTCAGCAGAGATCGCCGAGCTATGGAAACGCGAAAGACGCGTTAGCCGGAAGGAAAAGGAGAGCAGAGGGCGAGGCTCATTCTCCTCTCTCTCTTTCTGGTATATACTCGCAATCCAAAACCTCCGTGAAGTCGTTCGTTTCTTGCCAAAGGCTGATGCGAGAAGGCGCCGGAGGTTTGGCCAAAAGTGAGCAACCGACTCACTCTCCTTTCTCCCTCTCGCGCTTCTTCTTTTTTTTTTCTCCATCTCTGTCGTTGCTATCGTCGTCGAAGAGTAAGAAAAAAAAAAAAAGAAAAAAGAAAGTAAACTCGGTCGAGCCAATCCTGTCCCGATTGTGAGATCGAAGACTCCGGGACCGACAACGACGAGAACGATTCGTACCGAGATTGCCTTGGCGAAATGATTTTTCCGTCTATATATCCCGATATAGCTGGTACGGGTATTGCTTCTATACCCCCGCGTGTCCTCGAAGATGCTGCTCGGGATTTCGTCGAAATCTTGTGATTCCGTACAATATAGCATTCCCCTCTCTCTCTCTATCTCCTTCTCTCTCTTTCCCTTAGCGTCCAGTCGACCCCGATATGCGATTTCACAAAATGAAGAAATATTTCCGAACATGATATAACAATTCGACATTTTTCTTTTCTTTTCTTGTCTTACGATCCCAACACAAACGAGTCGGAAAATAATTCTGTTGATACGATGAAATATTAATTTAACGATTTTTATCGACAACCCCGAGGATAATTGAAATGTCTTGGGTAATTTAACCTTGGCCTCGTTACTTAATGATCGTTGATCGATAAAAAAAATTCCGACGAAACGATTCGATGTCTGGAGGATCGCTAAAACGTCGTGGATGATACTTCCCAAATATTCTCGATTATAATCCGCAAACTATTTGGCCAATTCGTCAAAATACATTTTTTTTAAATTCGTGAACAGCAATGTTCGAGCATAAAAAATAGCAAATAATTTTTATAATTTTAATTTTACCGCTAAAAATATATGACCAAAACTCCAGAAATATCTGGTATCATTAGAAGGACATATCAGTGAAACTGGTTAGTCAAGAACCGCAAAATTTTACGAATGTCACATCTTGATTTCGCATTCCTGATTTCACTATTTTATATAACAATTGCCTGTCACACATCCTCAATGAGCTAAACAAACCCTGAATTAGTATAAGCTACGACATTGGTGGTGACGTTTAACGTACAACACGTTATCAGAATGACATCGAGGAGTTCTATGACAATTTATTACCAAGATCATGACCGGGAGCATTTTTTTTTCCCCTCTATACTCGTACCCACGTGAAACCCGCAACCACGGAGTTTATCGCGCGTACAGAAAAGACGGAGAAAAACGAAAGAACGAAGAAACGTTATAAATAGTGATGAATCCTGGCCGAGACGGCTTGGGAAGCTTCACACTCGGGGCAAACGTTGGATAAGGTCGCGTCAAGTATGTGGCTGTTCAACGAGGCTGCGGAGATCCAAAAATAGAGCTTTAGCGAGAGAGAGAGAGAAAGAGAGAGGGTGAGCGAGTATATTTTACCGCAACAAGTTATTTAGATACAGCAAAGATGGTGCAAATTTGTACCGGATGATAAATTTCAATAATTGTCTTGAATTCTCAAGAACCGAGGTATATTCACCAGAATGTTCCTATACACCTACATTTCAATTTATGTCGACAAATTATCCCTTCTCACTGTTAATCCAATATGGTTTAAGCTTTGCTGCAAAAATTCTATCAAAAATATCAAATTTTCTCAATTACAAAGCTCTGGCAACGACTGTCAATAGCAGAGACGTATCTCACGAAATAAACATCAATCTATAACGTCGCGAAGCCTCGAGATGCATGAAATCAAAGTAATTTGGCAACTACATCTATATCTTGCAATTTACGTTATTCCTAATGCGTACGTCGTCGGGCTGGTCAATGTTTTTTAAAGTGTGCACGAACGAAGATCATGCATCTGCCAAGAGGATATAAGAATTTTTTGTGGTTAACCAAAAGTTGGTTGTGTCATAATATTGCGTATCTTTAAAAACCCACACGATAATGCCAATTAATTTTTTGTTTGTTCTCTCGAGTGGTTATTCGGTGAATTTTTTTTTCACTTTCTCTCACTTCATGTTCAAATTATAATCTGTTATCTAGATAACAATAAATCATTTTGTGGGCTGCTAAATGTCGAGTTTCAAAGTGAGCGTTCACCAGCACTCAATTCTCTCTGTTTTTGCACTAGTGCTAAACTGAGTTTAGCGAAAACGTTGGCATACGTCTGTTGGTTTAAGGTAGTAGTCTGGTAACTTAAGCCGATTTTCATGTCTTTTTTGGAGGGCGTTTTTTTGTAGGAAAATAAAAATGAATCGTTTCGGATATTTAGGATGTTTTTATTCACATATTAAAGATACAAAAAAAATTCTGTTTGAAAAAATTTAATAGTTTATTATTACTATTATTATTGATCGAAGTTGGCACCTCGAAAAAAAAGCGCGTGGGTGGCCTCGGTCATTTTGGCTCTTGATGTTATCTGAAATCCAAAATTCTTAATAATTCTTAATCTATAGACATGTCATTCTGGTCGGAACTACCGAAGTTAAATTTCTTTTTATGGTATTTTACAACCCCTTCTTTGCTAAAATAAAAGAACTTATTTTTCCAAAGTCCGCCATTTTGTTATTTATTCATGAAATTTAACTTCAGTAATTCCGACCAAAATGACATGTCTATAGATTAAGAATTATCAAGAATTTTTTATTTCAGATAACATCAAGAGCCAAAATCACCGGGGCCACCCACGCGTTTTTTTTTCGAGGTGCCAACTTCGATCAATAATAATAACAATAATAAACTATTAAATTTTATAAAAATTTTTTTTTTTCGTATCAAGGATAGGTGTATCCTAGATAGGTGTATCCATAGATATCTTAGGATGTAAAAACATCCTAAATATCCAAAACGATTCATTTTTATTTTCCTACAAAAAAACGCTCTCCAAAAAGGACATGAAAATCGGCTTAAGTTACCAGACTACTACCTTAAATCTTTTTAAACTTCTTTTAATTGTCTTCCGGTCCAGTAAGTCTGGCACTAGCTCGTTGGGGTGTTGCTCGAGTCTTCTTTCGTAGGAGACACTAAATCGCTGTATTTCTTCCTTTACAGTGTTCATCGCGAGGTCTTTGTGGATATTAAGGGTGGAAATAGGGTTAGACGGTTCAAAAAATCGATTTTTTTTAATTCCATTAATTGTTAGTAAAACTATTGAAAAATATGTTCGCAAAATTTTAAATGAAAATTCCGACTCGTTCTATTGTTATAAGCCATTAAAGTGAGTAGCTCTCCTTCAGGCCCCGAGCGCGCCACGTGTATAACCGAGCGGTCACTCAGGTACGATATTTTTTCAAACGCGTTTTTCTGAAAACGACTTTTTTTGAACTTGCGTACACGCTACCCACGTAGAAATTGCCAGTATAATTCTACTGGGCAAGCTTTGGGTCAGAATTGGCGGCCAAACTTTGGCAGCCAGTATTGTTTCAGTACTGGCTGACAATCTGGCCAAGCTTTGGGTCAGTATAAAATATCGTCTTGTACCAGTACTGGTTGTCAATCTGACCGCACTACGGGCCGGTATAATAGCCAGATCTGGGCCAAAATAGGCTATAAAATACGGCCAAGCTCTGGCTTCGATACAGGCTTAGTACTGGGCTATAGAAAATGCCAATACTGAGAGTATTTCACTTTAACAGTTGCGTTCGGTAATGTAATTGTAGATTAGGTTATTCTGATCAAAAGTCCATTATTTTTCAAACAACCAAATTGTTGAATTATAATTTTCCCCGAACTTGAAATTGCACGATTAATACAATATTTTTTAGTGTAATATTTGCTTCATATAGCCTATATTTTATAAACACTGTTCTATAAACATTTAAGTACGTATTTTAGACCTGTATATGTACTCAGTCTCTTATTAATAAAAACTACTCCGAGTATTTACTATATATCAAGTGCATTTAATTATCAAACATTTATGCATAAACAACCCAGACAACACAGACATCCAAAGGACGTCCTAAAAACATCCAAAGAACGTCCTTACGTCCAAAGTACATCCTTTGGACGTACGTGTGCTGCTTGGGAAACATCTGGTAACGTGGTAAAAAGAAATATAAATTACTCCCAGAGAGAAATAAAATTTAAATAGACATTGGGTCGGCGTCCACTAGACGCCAAAAGTGTCTAAAAGATGTCGATTCGATATCTATTTAATTTGCCATTTCTCGCTGAGATGTAATTTGCACCGTCGGCAAAATCGTCTGCCAAGATCCAACCCAATGAAATAACCAGTATTGGTACGACCGTTGGTGCCAGTAGTAAGCCAGAAGTTTGCCAGATCTGGGCCAAAGTCCGGGCCAAAGTCCGGGCCAAAGTCCGGGCCAAAGTCCGGGCCAAAGTCCGGGCCAAAGTCCGGGCCAAAGTCCGGGCCAAAGTCCGGGCCAAAGTCCGGGCCAAAGTCCGGGCCAAAGTCCGGGCCAAAGTCCGGGCCAAAGTCCGGGCCAAAGTCCGGGCCAAAGTCCGGGCCAAAGTCCGGGCCAAAGTCTGGGGCAAAGTCTGGCCTAAAGTCAGAGCCAAAGGCCGGCCCAAACTCCGGGCCAAAGTCTGGGGCAAAGTCTGGCCTAAAGTCAGAGCCAAAGGCCGGGCCAATTAAATAGCCGGTACTGGCCCGACCGTTGGTGCCAGTATAACGGCCGGCTATTACACTCCTGTACCGAATCTGTACTGGCCCAATACTGGCAGCCAGTACCGGCACTACGGCAACCAGTATTGGCCCAACGCTCGGCCGTTACAGTTTTTCTACGTGGGTAGTTTGAAAAGTTTACAACCAATCGTTTTGAAAATTGGCAGTTACTTTCTTCATAGTGTTGCGCTCTATATGAACCTAAAATCGGAATATTATCATTGTTTAAATTATTTTTTTTTTGCAAATAAAATTGTAAAAAATGGAAAAAATCATGCTTTTTTGTTTCGACCCCTGTAAATAATTCAATTTTCTATTTATTTTGATAGAATTTAGGTTCATATAGAAGAGAGACATATAATAAAAATAAATTCCAACCTCGTTTGATTTCAGATGAAAATTGCGGCTTTCAGAATGTACGCAAAATGCTGAGTCTGATTGTGACCCGCAATATGGGGTCGCTAATATCTTCGGTGTTTTTCAAGGAAATTCTTCAAAAATTGTATAGTATATACTTAAATATATGTATAAAATATTCTCAAAGTTTCAATAAATTATATTCATTTTTTATACTATAAAAAAATGCATGAAAATAATTGAGAAAACGCTGTCCTAACCCTATTTCCTCCCTTAATGTTTGTGACATACCATGGAGCACTTATTATTGTTCTTAGAATTTTCGATTGAAATCTCCGTAGGATTTCTATATTGGAGTTTGAGACTGTTCCCCATAACTGTATCCCATAAGTCAATATTGGCTTAAGTATGATCTTGTAGATGTTTAGTTTATTGTGGGAAGACAGTTGGGACCTCCGTCCAATAAGCCAATACATTTTACGTATTTTCATGTCTAGTTCCTTTCGTTTGGTCTTGATATGCTTGGTCCATGTTAGCCTTCGATCCGGGGTATTCCAAGATATTTTACTTCATTAACTGTGGGTAAGTTTCGATCGTATAGCTTGATATTCGGGCAGTTTCCTGCTTTCATGGTAAATATGATATGGACAGACTTTGATTCGCTTGCTTTGATTCGCCATTTATCAAGTCATGTTTCTGTATCTTCCATCTGCTTTTGGAGTCGTTTGGATGCTACCTTGGGGTTTTCACACACTGAAAGGAAGGCAATCAGTGAATATACGAATTACTTTTGATACACCGTATCGAGGATAATTCATAGTTCATTATTACGAATGTATTTCACTGCAAAAGTACAATATTTGATAAACATTTTTCAACCGTAAGAGAAACGTTACGGACTGTCAGTAGTCAGTGTCGTTGAGATATCACAGCGTTCACGTTCCTGTGTTCTATCAATTCCTACGGCCATAAAGAATACAAGGAGGAAGTGAATCAGACCAAGTTATTTTTTAATAAACGTAACGGGACGGTATATTGTGGGAATATGCGTCTGCTCTTGCCGTATCGTATAAATACATGTCGAGTGAGATATCTCGAAGTATTTGTGTCCTATAAATAATAATAACGATATTAATTAATGACAATAATGAATAATAATGGCTGAGAACTCGTTATTTCTTTTAAATTATGTTTGCTCTTCGTTTCGATGTCACATAAAATAGTTACGGATTGTTGGAATATTAGTAAAATCGTTGAATCAAAAAAAATGGCTGCACAGAGAGGTTTGCGGGCTTATTGAGTTGCGTTTGACTTTGAGAGATTTAAGTTCTCGATCGTGGAGTAGCGGTGGCGGTATAGCGTGAGTGTGGCGGCGAGCGACAAACCAATTTTCCATTTGCCGAGATGAGGTCTCAGAGCAGCTTGGTCGAACAAACTCGTCGGTCAAGTGCTTTTATCCTACCCTCCTTTCATCCCCGCGTACAATCGTTTTCGTAGTTGTATAGTCGTGTGGCGGTTGGTCGTTGTCGTAGTTCATTCTGGCTATTGATTAAACTATCCCGGTACGTCTACGTTCATTTCTCTCTATGTATTGCATATATATATACAAATATATAGGCTTTGTCCCATTACCAAAGTCACGGACACTGCACGATTCCTACGGCAATAAGGGAACCATCGCGATAATTGCTACACTGGGGATGGTTTCTCCGCGTTCTCTCTCTTTCTCTCTCTCTCTCTCTTTGTCTGTCTCCTTTCGCTGATGCATCACGTACACTTTAATACCCACGACAGTACCGAACTACTGTTCTGTATCAGCTCGGTTGTCTGCGGTAAATGGAAAATGGACCGGGTCCGACCCCGAGCTCTCGTCGCAAAAGTCGAGCGCGGTCAACCTCTACTCGCGTTTTATCATGCAAAACCATCAGTTTTCCGGTATGCTCGCCATCTGCTTGGCTTCGCGCGTTATATAATCTTTTCGTTACAACGGAGAATGTCGAGAAAATGAAGATAAAAAAAAAATCAAACGAACAAAACGATGTTAAAAGACCGTTGAATTGTTTTGAAGTATTTGCCCTAATTGGAAAAATGTCGTTTGGTAAAATGTTTTATCCCAAAGTAAAAAATCCACAGTGAAATAAATGAGAATAACCATGTGCAAGGTTAAAGATGTTTCGAAACATCGGGTTGCAGATAAATTAAAGTGGATTCTGAGTAAGAGCTCGTTAGTAAGGTCGACGGAGCGAAACTTCTTTGTGGCAAACTATGAGAAAATTTGCCTTATCGCTTTTAATATCTGTAACGCGATAATAAACCGGATACTCGGAATTTTCGTCCCGCAGAAGGATTTGTAATCAACACAGATAATGAGCTGAAATAATGCACTGTACAGAGAATTCAGGTACCAGATAAACTTAAATGGATAACTCGGGAAGAGCTGGCAATAAGAGCAATGGAGGTGAATGCTTTTGTGACAATGAAACTTTAAGGGCTCACATACTCCTGAAATTTTCAAAAAATCAATTTTTTGTTTACAGATTTTTATTCTTCATACTTTTAAGAATGTTTAAAAAAAAACTGCTAAGAAAATTCCATTCCGTTACCAAATTATAGCAATAAATGTGACCGGACACCGGGCTCGGATGGCTACCTGACCGAAATTTTAAACGCGTTTTTCTCGAAACTATGTTTTTAGATCAATTTTTAATATTCAACTTTATTTTAAAATCTTGACAATTTTCTTCTTTATAGTCTGACGAGAGGTTTTTTTAATTTTTTGGTTGAACAATTTTTTATAAATTATTAAACAATATTTTTTTTAAATTTCACACTATAGTCTGAAATACTGTAATTTCTTTATTATTGAAAAAAAAAAAAAAGATATACCTTCCGTCAGACTATTACTACTACATTATTTTACTAGATTCTTTTATTTTTGCAGATTGGATAATTTTTGGTAAAGTTATGATGTCGACAAGGAGGCGCCATGGTTTTCATCAGTGGCCCATTTATACCCATAAAAAATAATGCTAATATTATTTAAAAAATAAAAAATAAAATTTTTTCTTACAGTTGAAAAGTTCATAGAAACTGTGAAACCAACAATTTAATTTTTTTTTCACCAAATAACCTTTATAATAATTTTTTCAAATTTGCTGGGTTTTCAGCGCGCCGAGCTGTATGTGATCCCTTAACAGAAAATGTGCGATTCTACTTTCAATATCTAAGGCTTTGTAACAAACCAAATTATTCGCAATTCTCTCTTCAAAGATTGAAAAAAAAAATTGTGCAAAGTGAAAGTACGTGTCAATAAAACCCCAGTTTATGAAAATGGGTTGGTGCTTTTTTGTTCAAACAAAACCAAGATGGGAGAACACGGTGAAGAATTCTCGACGGAGCTATATTGCTTTTCCGCGGAGAACACTTCAGAATTATTCATTTACCAAAGTAACAAAGGCTGTTGGAGCCTCTGTGTCTCCTTCCACCACCTGCACTCAAGCACTCGGGGAGTACTTTGGGCATACTATAAGACAGAGCACAGGGAATTATGTGATGCTTCCTAAAAAAAAAAAACAAAAAACAAAAAAAAAATGCCTACAATATATGAAATGATCGAACAAACGTGTGATCGCGTAAATTGAAATATCGAAACATAATATATGCAATCGGAAAATAATATTTTGCAAGTGTTAAAAAATAAATATAAACAATTGTATAGACGAGAATGAAAAAGAAAAAATATATTCTTTTTTGAATAACATTTTGAATGTTTCCACAAATTACGAATGGCGCGAGGGCGCGCCTTTCACAATAAAATCTCACACGTCACTGAATTTCACGAATTCCCCGTACTCTTACCGCCAACATCATTATTACTACAATAAAAAATGTTAGAAAAAATCATACTTTTGAAAACACCCGTAGCTTTGATATGACCTCGCGTGCGAGGGAAATTAAGAGGCAAAGGCGGTAAAACACACCCTCCTACATACCGAACAACTGAATCTATTTCACAAGGACGTAACGAGCGCGAAAAATATAAAATGTGAAACACACAGGGGTTAATGTTGAGCGAGGCTTTTGCAACTCGGGCATAAAATTATTTTCAACGTTAATTTTCAGCCTTTCGGTTAAAAGACGTTGGCGAGGGAGATTCGTTAGAGTGGATATATGGACCGCGAGGGTCCGGAGTAATAGCGGTAAAGCAGCAGCGGAAAAAGAGAAAAAGTCTTGACGTCAAGCTACGCGGTTTGTCGCGTATTAATTCAAGCGGATTCATTTTAATTACTGGACGAAACGATTAAATCGCGGCCACCACTAACACGAAATATTTTTTCTACGTTGCGAGTGTGTGACGAAGGGAGAGGGAGAAAGATGAAAAAGCGTTACCGACGCTACGAGCGTGTTGAGAAATTGCGAGAGTTGGAAAGAAGAAAAAGAAAAACATTTAAAAAATTACGAATGAACGTACGAACCGGACGAATAAGTTCCGAACGTTAACGGTTGCTAAAGATTTTCCACGCTATACATTCAACGGCATATATGTGTTTTGTATACGCTCGTACGAAACGGTAATACGAGCTCTCCTGGGCGTCATTCATAATTGAAGGACCCGGCGTTGCGCTAGTTGCTCGCTCTCGCGTGTTTCGTACTCCCTCGCTCTTTCATTTATTTTATTTTTTTCCTTCCTCCACCCTGCACAGTTTTCCCGAAGCGAATTCTTGAAAAGACCTCGTTGCGACAGAGGGTAAATTTTTACGGCGGAGCGCGTACGTTCTTTCTTCTCGCAAGTCTTTTTATTTTTCAAGTTACATTCTATGCCGTATTTTAATTCATATGTACTTTTTGTAACAGTTCTTTTTGTTGCCACTGCGTTTTTTTTTTTCACAAGTAAAGACGCACGTCGGTCGTTTAATTATGCTATATCTGCGGGAATATTGCTGGTGATTCGGTGGGGGCGGTAAATATTGAACGGGGTTGGGTCAAG
Source organism: Oxytorus armatus (assembly GCA_958009045.1). Classification (NCBI taxonomy): domain Eukaryota; kingdom Metazoa; phylum Arthropoda; class Insecta; order Hymenoptera; family Ichneumonidae; genus Oxytorus; species Oxytorus armatus. Next base: position 15,886,799 of record OY253752.1, read on the forward strand.
GGTGCGAGTGTAGCCGCGTGAGAAATAAAAGTTCGTGCAATGAAAAAAATAGAAAAAATTAATTGTGTGGCTAAAGGCAGCATTAAGGGAGGAAATAGGGTTAGACGGTTCAAAAAATCGATTTTTTTTTTCTTTCATAAATTGTTAGTAAAACTATTGAAAAATATGTTCCCAAAATTTTAAATGAAAATTCCGACTCGTTCTATTGTTATAAGCCATTAAGGGAGGAAATAGGGTTAGGACAACGTTTTCTCAATGATTTTCATGAATTTTTTTATAGTATAAAAAATGAATATAATTTATTGAAACTTTGAGAATATTTTATACATATATTTAAGTATATACTATAAAATTTTTGAAGAATTTCCTTGAAAAACACCGAAGAAAATTTATGACTGCCTTGACTTTGTTTTTCTTGGTACTATTCTTTCAAACGCGTTTTTCTGAAAACGACTTTTTTTTAACTTGCGTACACACTAGTTTGAAAAGTTTTCAACCAATCATTTTGAAAATTGGCAGTTACTTTCTTCATGGTATTGCGCTCTATATGAACCTAAAATCGGAATATTATCATTATTTAAAATAATTTTTTTTTTTGCAAATAAAGTCGTAAAAAATCGCAAAAAATCATGCTTTTTTGTTTTGACCCCTGTAAAAAATTCAATTTTCAATTTTTTTGTTAGCATTTAGGTTCATATAGAAGAGAGACATACAATAAAAGTAAATTCCAACCTCGTTTGATTTCAGATGAAAATTGCGGCTTCCAGAATGTACGCAAAATGCTGAGGCTGATTGTGACCGGCAATATGGGGTCGCTAATATCTTCGGTGTTTTTCAAGGAAATTCTTCAAAAATTTTATAGTATATACTTAAATATATGTATAAAATATTCTCAAAGTTTCAATAAATTATATTCATTTTTTATACTATAAAAAAATTCATGAAAATCATTGAGAAAACGCTGTTCTAACCCTATTTCCCCCCTTAGAGGTAAATGTTTGTACCTAGAAGAAATATTTACAGGATTGGCATTCGTTTATTTTTTCTTATTATCCTTTTTCAGCGAACTATACGGTTGATTAGTTGAAAGAAGATACCGATCAATGACCGCGTTACGAATAAAATGATTATGAAATAACTGTAAAACGTGTTTTAGGACGAACATGAGAGCGCAGGCCTATATTGTGTAGTGGGTTAGTTCTCGAGGAGTCCAGTACCAGCCTTGAGATCGATTGGCACGAGGTGGCCTGCCAGCGAGAACCAACGACGACGATGCTGTCGTTGTCAATCCGGAGTTTCCATTGTCCCGAGACCTATCGTTGTCAGTGTGATCGCTCAAAGATATCACGGTGTCACTGATCCGCGAGTCTTTGGAACAATCGGTCGATAACGTGGAAATCGTCTCTGACGTTTGTTGGGGAAGAGGTGGAGGTGGTGGTGGTGGACGTCGCGGTGGTAATGGCGGTGGTGTCGGTGGTTGACGATCGACGATCGACGGATCCATCTCGAGAATCATTCGTAGATCGTCGTCGATACCGATATTAACGCGTACGCGATTCTCGTGTGAATTGTCGCGCGCCAAACGATGTTCGCGATTCTGCTGAAGTGAACGGGGTGTCTTGAGATCGTAGTAAGATGACGAGTAGATCGTGCCGCTTGTCGGAAAACTCGAGGAACGTTCGTTCGCGAGATTCGACGTTAAGGGATAGTAAGAAGACACGGAAGAAGGACCGGAAGAATTGCCGGAGTAAGGACACGACTGATACAAATCGTCGTTCGACAATCCTTCTCTTTCGCCACTGAGATCGGTAGATTGTGAATGACAATTTTGTCGATTGTCTCGTGAATCCAGCGAACAAGTAACGGCCGATTGGGCGACGTAGTTTCGCGAAGAATTTGTCGAACCTATCGAATCAGCATCCGACGTTGTCGTCGTCCTCGTTGGTGTCAATCTCGTGATCGACGGATTAACGTTCCTGCTTATAACCGTCTCGTAAGATTCACCACTTTTGATGTTATTGTTTGTATTGTTGCGACTGACGATGTGAGACGTTGCTCGATTCTGAGCTATCTTTCCCGAGGCTGTGACCAATGAGGATGAGGGTAATTCTGGCAATAACGATGACGATGACTCGGCAGTTGTTCCGATCGTATTACGATTATCGTTAATACGATCTAGACGCGATACCAATTCCTCGAATTCCACGATTTGGCGGGTCGCTTCCGAGACGTGCCGCATGTCCAAAGCCCGTCAAGGGCTTTGTTCTTTTTAATTACGTTCAACGCAAATAACTAGCAATGCAAACGACAATGACGACAACGACGACGTAGTCCGACAGTACACGCGCATCGTCAAACGTTCCGTGATCACAATCGCAAAAGAGATTAAACTTCTTTGGGCGTCGCGAAGATACTAAAATTTGTGGACCATTGCCCGAAAGTCGTGGCTCGACGAGCATGTACAATCTAAAACAGCCCACCGAAGTTGACGAAATAACGCACAAACGGATGAGCTTCTCGAGAGATAAGCCCGAGCGGACTCGAGAGAACAGACTGAACGGAGAGTTGGACCAAGATTTGCTAACCCGATGTGTGTTTGTTTGTCTGTGCAGCGATTATAACATCGGATTTCGTAGCATCTTGTGGATATATGTATGTAAACGATGTATAGACATAGAATACACTATTAGGTAGATTTAGTGACTGCAGAGGTTCGGTACGCCCAACACACGAGCAGACATCTCTGCAACGATGAAAAACCATTCGATATAATTCCACGACATAATTATGCATAATTACTTAGTAAAAATCAATCTGCGTAATTTGAAATATATTGCGTTTATTTACGTCGCCTAATAAAGAAATTCAAGCTCCATTCGTATGAAATTCTACCGTAAATGATCACGAAAAAAATTGATAAAACATTTTTTCCAATGAGTAACAGTTGTTATTCTATTAAAATTAATATCATTATTCATTTTAATAGAATAACAATGTTAATGTTACTGGCATAATAAAGACATTCAAGCACCATTTCTATAAAATTCTACCGTAAATAATTACGAAGAAAAATTTTGTATCAATTTTTTCGTAATAAAGAAATTCAAGCAACATTCATACAAAATTCTACCGTATATAATTATGAAAATAATTGATATAACATTTTTTTCAAACCTATAACATTTGTTATTCTATTAAAATGAATATCATTATTCATTTTAATAGAATAACAAATGTTACTGGCATAATAAAGAAATGCAAGCACCATTTGCATAAAATTCTACCGTAAATGATTACGAAAAAAATTGATAAAACATTTTTTCCAATGAGTAACATTTGTTATTCTATTAAAATGAATATCATTATTCATTTTAATACAATAACAAACGTTACTGGCATAATAAAGAAATTCAAGCACCATTTGTATAAAATTCTACCGTAAATAATTACGAAAAAAATTGATATAACATTATTTTCAAACGAGGAATATTTGTTATTCTATTAAAATGAATAATGATACTCGTTTTAATAGAATAACAAATGTTATTCGTTTCAAAAAATTTTGTATCAATTTTTTTCGTAATAAAGAAATTCAAGCACCATTCATATGAAATTCTACCGTAAATAATTATGGAAAAAATTGATAAAACATTTTTTCCAATGAATAACATTTGCTATTCTATTAAAATGAATATCATTATTCATTTTAATAGAATAACAAATGTTACTGGCATAATAAAGAAATGCTAGCACCATTTGCATAAAATTCTACCGTAAATGATTACGAAAAAAATTGACAAAACATTTTTTCCAATGAGTAACATTTGTTATTCTATTAAAATGAATATCATTATTCATTTTAATACAATAACAAACGTTACTGGCATAATAAAGAAATTCAAGCACCATTTGTATAAAATTCTACCGTAAATAATTACGAAAAAAATTGATATAACATTATTTTCAAACGAGGAATATTTGTTATTCTATTAAAATGAATAATGATATTCGTTTTAATAGAATAACAAATGTTATTCGTTTCAAAAAATTTTGTATCAATTTTTTTCGTAATAAAGAAATTCAAGCACCATTCATATGAAATTCTACCGTAAATAATTATGGAAAAAATTGATAAAACATTTTTTCCAATGAATAACATTTCTTATTCTATTAAAATAAATACTGATATTCGTTTTAATAAAATAACAAATGTTATTCGTTTGAAAAAATGTTGGACCAATTTTTTTCGTAATAAAGAAATTCAAGCACCATTCATATCATTATTCATTTTAACAGAATAACAACTGTTACTCGTTTGAAAAAAAAATGTTATATCAATTTTTTTCGTAATCATTTACGGTAAAATTTCATACGTATGTTGCATGAATTTCTTTAATACGCGACATAAACGAACGCAAGATATTTCGAACTGCGCAGATTGATTTTCAACGTTTGGTACATCATACTCGTGAATCTTCTTGAACTACCCAGTGAAAATACGACGCACATGTGTGCGAATGTTTGTGGGTGTATGTATAAGCCGCGAAAATCAACTTTTGAGGTTTAGCGTGTGGTACACGCGCACGTCAGCTCGAAGATTTTAAAGAGTCCGTCGACTCTGTTATATTTGGACCACGAGAATAGACGCAGAAGGGGAAAATGGTTGATTGCATCAGAGAGATACATATGTCGATGTGTAAAAAAAAAACTTTTCACGCAAATTCTCATTTTATATCGCGACAATTTGACCAAGGGGAAAATTTATAATCGATCGATGATTTTCGAGTTGATACCGAAAGTTTCGTCGAATACATCATTATGTCATCCAGAGGATTGAACATATTTCACAAGCATCCGCAATAATTATGAAAACAATGAAATAAAAAAAAATTAAAACTACGCCACGGGAGGGATTTTGCATTATTCGGCGCAAACTCTTTCCCGTTACGTACGAGTATAGCAAACGCGCTAATTAGAGTAATTAAATTTTCCATGCTCCCGGAGAAGTAAATGAAGTAATATTGCAGGCGCAAGGAGGATGCTTTATTTCAGCACTGGGGAATACTCGGGAATAGTTGGCGAGTCTTATTTACGTTCTCTCCATCAGTGCATATATATGTTTATATATATATACCATTATATATGTGCATTATATACGATGACTACATACTTCTTGCTTTTCTCACACACATATATGTATCCACTGTTACGGGTAAGCAGACGATAAATCTGAGGCTTTTGTTCAACAAAAGGGGGAGGCAACAGTACAATACACACAGTGGATGCTGAAAGCAACGCTCAAGTTTCTCCCACTCGCTCTTAGGACACGGAAAAACATTTGAACAGCCCGCGCGCACAAATGTCATACTCTCTTTATTCGCCTCTCCTCTATGTGCATTCCATATATACTATATACGGTATATGTTCTATTGTCTGTAGTGGAGAACGACGAAACAACTAGAGAGGGACTTGTGCGAGAGATAAAGAGATCTGGACAAAAACGGGGTTCGAAGGTCGCAATGAGAGTGAATACTCCCCGCGCCGTCCGAATATTGTGAAGCGATGGTTTGTGCGGATCTCGTTATCTCGCGCACAGCCAGTTTCCGGCAACGGGTATAGAAAGTGAGAGAGCGCGATATAGCAGGTTAAAGAGATAGACAATCGGCCATTAACAGAGAGAGATACAACATTTCTTGGCTTGTTTATATATTTTATATTTTCATGTCAATTGCGACCAAACGGTTTGATCGCTATTTCGATTTTTTACTCACTTTATGTCGCACACTTTTCACAATGAAGTGTATAAATTGATTTATTGATGAAATTTCACAAACAATTTTATCAGTTTAAATTTAACCATTTGAAATTTGAGGGCTATTATTTCTGTGATGTAAATGATTATGCCTGGAATGCAGAAGGATAAAACATTTGGTTTCTATGTTGATTTTAACTACTATTTGGGACCAAAAGTAAGAAATTATTTTGCTTCCTTTAAGGGGGGAAATAGGGTTAGGACAGCGTTTTCTCAATGATTTTCATGAATTTTTTTATAGTATAAAAAATGAATTTAATTTGTTGAAACTTTGAGAATATTTTATACATTTATTTAAATATATACTATAAAATTGGTATATACTATATACTATATACTATAAAATTTAAGTATATACTATAAAATAAAAAAGACTCAGCATTTTGCGTACATTCTGGAAGCCGCAATTTTCATCTAAAATCAAACCAGGTTGGAATTTACTTTTATTATATGTCTCTCTTTTATATGAATCTAAATGCTATCAAAAAAAATAGAAAATTGAATTTTTTACAGGGGTCAAAAGAAAAAAGCATGATTTTTTGCCATTTTTTACAACTTTATTTGCAAAAAAAAATTATTTTAAACAATGATAATATTCCGATGTTAGGTTCGTATAGAGCGCAATACTACGAAGAAAATAACTGCCAATTTTCAAACAGATTTTTATTCTGTATACTTTTAAGAATTAAACAAAAAACAACTTTTAAGAAAATTCCACTCCGTTGCAAAGTTATAGCAATAAATGTGACCGGACGTCGGGTTTGCGTTGTACCTACCGGAAACGTTTTAAACGAGTTTTTCTCGAAAATATGTTTTTAGAGAGTGTCGGCACGATGACTCAGTGAATTTTTAATATTTTTTAACTTTTTTTTAAGTCTTGATAATTGATTTCTTTATAGTCTGACGAGAGGTTTTTTTGATTTTTTGTTTGGAAAATTTTTTATAAATTATTAAAAAATATTTTTTTCAAATTGCACACTAAAGTTTGTAATACTGTAATTTTTTTATTATTGAAAAAAATTAATAATTCCCTCCGTCAAACTATTACTATTACCTTATTTTACTAGATTCTTTTTTATTTTTGCAGATTGGATATTTTTTGGTGAAGTTATGATGTCGACAAGGAGGCGCCATGGTTTTCATCAGTAGTCCATTTATACCCGTAAAAAATAATGTTAATATTAAAAAGAAACATATGAAAAAAAAATTTCTTATAATTGAAAAGTTAATAAAAAATGTGAAATTAACAATTTTTTTTTTTTTTCACCATATAGTTTTCAGCGCGCGCAGGGGTATGTGAGCCCTTAAACAAGAACTGTAGCAAAATGACACTACGGAGTACGTTTATGATTCACGAATGAATTTTATCTTAAGGGATGGTAGTTAATGAATTTACAGATAGATTATGATAAATTACTCGTTGTTACATTAAAATGTTTGATAACGTCCAAACACCTCTACTTAATTATTTTTATGCATATCAGAGAACAATTTTTTCAATTCGAATAGAAATAATGTTTAATTAAAATATTGGGTTTGTAGAAAAACTTCAGTAAAAGGTCCATAAAAGTTGCGACGAAATAATGTAAAGCATCGAACCAACGGAAAAATAAAGAGACAGAAGGGAGCTTTCATTCGTAGTGAGTGGTTGTCGTACGGTAGACAAATATTATTCATAGCGGGATGAAATGCATCTGTGCGGAATGGCCAAGTAATACAGGAGAGAGGTACTTCCGGTATACGGGCTCTCCGTGAGTATCTCTAAACTTATGACGTAAGGGGTCATTTGGGCTGGATACACGTCTCGCGAGTACGTGTATCCAGCTCTGTCTCTCTCTCGCTCCTTCTCTCTCTTCCTCTCCGTGTTTTTTTTTATGAATTTGTGTGGACCACAAGATGTCTCGCGGGCGAAACATAACTGTTACGATAATGTGAAGAAGCGAACGTTTCCGGCAGCTGTTATTTGCTCTGAAAGCTCCGCTAGGTTGCAGCGTGAGAGCATTCAGAATCATCTCTCCATCTTTTCTCCCTGGCGAGTAAGACCGAACGAGAGATAGAGAGAGAGAAAGAGAGAAAAAGAGAGAGAAAGAGAGAGAAAGAGAGATAAAGAGAGATAAAGAGAGAGAAAGAGAGAGAAGGAGAGAGAAGGAGAGAGAAAGGGAGAGAAATAGAGTAAAGGGTTGGTTCGGTCGGTTTGTTGCGCATCGCGTGGCACTCGAACCGCACAAGAGAGCTTCTCGTACCCGTGCCACTATAGCGGAAAGTCTTTTTAAGTTGTCCCCCGCCATGACAATAACGCTTGACTATACCGCCGGTGCCTATACCAACGGGAAATGCCGCTGTTCGACTAAGTGTACTCGAGAAAGAATTATTAAGCGCGAAGACTTTTACTCGCCAACCGACATCAGAGCAATCTCTGTACTCAATTGATTCGTCATAACAACATTTTTAATTCTGACCCGAGAAATATGTGTTTTTTTTTTCAAATATTATTTTTATTCTTACGTTTATCGTGTTTTGCAATGAAGAATTCCATTGATAACCTTTTACGACAAAGGAAAATCTGATGAAATTTCATTCTAGTATCCCTTTACGTTTATTCACCTACATGTATCTACTTAATATTTAAGGAACGAAGAATCGTCTCTCGAGACGATATCGTGACCTGATAACACTATTATTACGTACGAGGTATCTGTCGGCTAACTCGAAAAAGATATTAAGAAAAAAATTGAAAAGAAATAAGATAAACGTTGTCCGTCGTCGAGATTCTTGAACGCGATCTTGGGGCAATTCAAACATTTCTACCGGTTCTCATAGTCCAGTAAACAGTCTGGAACTCGTAGGGAAAAATTTAGGACATTTTTTTGCAAGAGGCTGAGTCTTAAAAATCTTTTTAAAAACCTTAAGAAAGTTATTAAACAAAAATGTATTTCTCTTTGGTTCGATACTTTTGAAAAGTGCAAACTCGGTTGATTACTTGCTCGCCGGCGAGTATCATTATAATAAACCGACAACACGTCCGTCACTGATACCACATAACCTTAACGATGACACGCCGCGATCCTCGTTATCTTATTTTGAGGAAAAACTGCACGGTTCTCTTGAGCTTGAAAGTGACGATAAAAAATAATAAATATTTTGCAAATCTCGACATTTAACTAACAACGGCTCGAATTCATGTGCCAAAAAAAATACTGGATAAACTTCCTACGCTGAGAAAAAATTCGTGTCACAAATTTAAAATATAGTCAGTTCTGCTACATACAGCGGGTCAAAAAAGTATTCATACACCTTGTTTTTTTGCGATAACTTTATAGACATAAGCGATACGCAAAGGAAGTCAATTTTATTTAATAGTACATCAGGTGCAGAGATAAACTGCAAATGGACAATTTTTTCCCAGGAATAATAGAAGAATTATGCCAAAAAAACGAAAATTTTCGGGCAAAAAAAGTATTCATACACTTATTGTTGCGATTATAGTGAAAACCTACATCATCATAGTTGTTAATTATAAATAATATTTGGTGTGCATCCGTTTTGCTTCAATTATCGCCTCGAGTCTCTTAGGCATGGATTCTACTAGCTTTTGCGTTGCTTCTTTTGCTATTTTCGTCTATTCTTCTAAAAGCACTCTTTGGAGATCGGATTTGTTTGTTATTTTTCTTATTCTAATTTCTACATCCACCAAGTGCCATAAATTTTCAATAGGATTGATGTCCGGAGATTGTGGTGGTGTAATCAATTGTTGGCGGACATTATAGAGTAACCATTCCCTCGTTTTCATGGCAGTATGTTTTGGGTCGTTATCTTGTTGGAAGTAGAAATTTCCATCCAGGCCCATTTTATCTACACTTGCTTTCAAATTGCTGCGCAACACGTCGATATATTTCTGGGCATTCATTGTACCGTCTATAAAAGCCAGATTACCAACGCCATAATATCCCATACAGCCCCAAATCATGACGCTTCCTCCGCCGTGCTTTACAGTCGGTATTAAATTTTTCTGCTGGAGCTCGGTATTTGGTTTCCGCCAGACGAATTTTTTTCCATCGGACCCGAAGATGTTAAACTTCGATTCATCCGAGAATACGATACGTTTCCAAAATTCTATAGATTTTTTTACGTAGGTTTTTGCGAAACCTAAACATTTTTCTCGATTTATATTATTAATTAATGGTTGATTGCGGGCAGTTCTGCCGTATATTTGCACAGAATGCAAAACGTTTCGAATAGTCTGGGGACACACGCTCTTCCCCGATGTTGACGCGACATCATTCGCTAAACTGCGAGCACTTGTGAACGGTTTTTTTGTAGCCTCTGTAACGATACTCCGACTCTCTCGTACTGTTAGTATTCTCTGTCGACCGGTTCGTGGCTTATCTTCTGTGCTGTTTCTTCTTTCGTATTTTTTTATTATATATTGCACTATTGCGAAACTTGGATTTAGTTCTTTACTAATTTTTCGATAACTTTCACCGCGTTTCCGAAGAAAAATCACTCTATCTCGCATGGATATTGATATTTCGCTTTTCTTTGCCATCATGTCTGTTCAGAGCTTGAAGGTTTACTACCGCATGGAATAGGTCAAAACCATTGTGTAAACGAAGACTTGTTTTAATTGTACGCAGAGGTCAGACCGTCCGTGAGTGAATATCGAGGTTTAGCAGCTCAATCGTAAGTGTACGAATACTTTTTTGGCCCGAAAATTTTCGTTTTTTTTTGCATAATTCTTCTATTATTCCTGGGAAAAAATTCTCCATTTGCAGTTTATCTCTGTACCTGATGTACTATTAAATAAAATTGGCTTTCTTTGCGTATCGCTTATGTCTATAAAGTTATTGCAAAAAAACAAGGTGTATGAATACTTTTTTGACCAACTGTAAATAGTTACTCGCTCGATTATTCATTCACTCGTATTTATTGTTGAGAGTGACAATAAAAATATGTTTGTCCTCTCAGGCAAATATCTTGCATAGAAGAGTCGACAATACATTTTTCTGTGTGCGGCATCGATGCAAATTAGAATTTCAACCAAGCTGGATTAGAAAATAACTCATTTCCGTAAATTTAATAATTTAATAGGTCGCGATTCGTTTATTTGTGTGTCGGTTTTAGCGCGATAAAGCGGGAAACTATTGGTAGACCATCGTTTAGTCGTTTCTCACCCGCCGATCAAGAGCGTTACAGTAAAACGCGAATCGGTCATAAGTTTAGTAAAGTGGTATAAATTATCAGGCTAATTGGTAAATAAGACATATAAGAGAATAAAATAAATAACAAATCAATGAAAATGCGAAAATTCAAAATTTTCGATACTATTTAATGTACATAAAATTAAAGAAAACATTTTTCTCTTATATTTACATATATCAAAGTTATGTCATTTGCCTCGCGGTCTCAACTTCAAACCTCGTATATGACAGTTAATCCAAAGATGAAGAAAAAAAAAAATGACAAGAAACATCGTTATCAAAAGAACATTATTTACGAATAACGGAGAATTTAAAATTTATATTTAACGGAAACAAAATTATCAATTTATAAAAGATGACAAAACGAAAAAGAAAAAAAGTAAAGAAAATTCAGCAACGATGAAAGTTACAATATGTATCTGTTTCAGGTACAAGATAATTAATTTATAAAAGATGATAATGCGAAAAAATAGTAACATAATGAAATGTATAAATTCATTGCAGAATGAAAAATAATTGAGGCGCGACGAAAATTCTTTCGGAATACGTTCGCAGATTTCAATTGCCATTCACGTGGGAATACTGCGTTTTTTTTTGTATCTAACGTCGCGCTGGCACGTATTCGTGAACAAATGTTAATGATCATTTGAACGAGAGTCGCGGAGGGCTTTAAAAGAGCGACGAATGAGAATTTTACACACGAGTCGCGGTAAAATCATGCCGGTAGAACGTGAGTATGTCGTGGTGGCCACGGAGACATATCATCCAAGTCAAGTTGTCCTTGCAAATGATTCTCTGTCGTTTTGTCCGAAAAAACAATCGCAGCACACGTGAATTTTAGCGGGACACACACACACACACACAACACTTTGTCTACGAGACATATTTGCCTAATGCTCTGGAAACAATTAGCGGTTTTACTCCCGTACGAGATCCGCCAGTGTTTGCCAGTGGCAAAGCGAACGAAAAAAGAATCGTGCGAGGCGGCGAGGGCTATATGAAACCAAAGACGCGTAATCTTCATGGACTAAGAAATGAATCTGATAATAAAATGTTTATCGCATCGTTCAAGATGGATATCTAATGATCTATGGTACGTGCAGTAAGATTTTCCAGTACAATTATAAACTAAAGATTCCATAAAATAAAATAAAAATACGGTTGACTACTGACGAACGAATTATTTCGTTGATCGGTTACGTAATGATTTTCAAAGTAATAACTCGACGGAAAAATTTCGTTCAATCAAGTAAATATAACATTATCTGTCCTTAACCGGTTGATTGTTTGCGGTTGATTTTACAAATGTGTTTCAAGAATGCGAAGACTATTTTTCTTGTTTTTCTTCAAATTCACGAAGATAATGGTGTTTGTAGTTTCGAGATCTCAACCAAAGTAAGATTATTTCGTTTATATTTTTCTTCAACGATTTTCTTTTAAATCATCAAATATATGACTTTCATTATAGAATTGCGGCCTAAGCGTAGTTGATGTTATTTGAAATTTTTATCGCATCGAAATGCCTTTTACAATTCTCGTTTTGTATTTAAGTTTCGGGGCTGTGACTGTATGTGCTAACACATCCTTGACGATTTGTTGGAGATTCTCTGCTGTTTGTTCGTCGCGCAATTACGTTCGAGCCGATTTTTTTTTTTTTCATAGAACTTTGCCGGCTTTTACTTCAACACACGTGTCACGACGATGTAAGCCAGGTGAAAATTGGAAGACCAAGGAAACAGAAAAACAATGCGTTCATTTTTATGAAAATAGGTACCTGATGACTTTACATCTACTAATTATTATAACAACAATAATATGAATTATTATTTTGTTAATATAAATAGCAATAATAAAACAGTAATGCGTCGAATTTTTGGGGAGCAATAATTATTTCTCGTAAAGGGTCGATTTCAATCATGAAAATATCATTCGGTTCTGGGTCATCGGGAGTCCAATTTGTATGCACAAGCAATCATGCACATATTATAGACTATATATTAAGACCTCCCCCATCCTCCACCAGTATCGCAAGCACTTTCCGCATATACGAGAAGCCACCGTCTCGGTGAGGTCGTCGCGCTCTTATCCCTTTCACTTCGAGTATGAGTACGCGATCTCGCTTTCGAATGAGATCCACAATTTCTGTGAAAGAGAGCGGATAAGAGAATCGACAATTTTCCTTGTGTTCATAACCACCGAGGATGTGTACCAACCGCGCGGAATGGAATGAATGTTGTGAATGCGAGGCAAAATCAATCGTTTGAATTGATTTCTCTCGTTCGTTTGTTTGATCATCAATGAATCAATTTGTGAATCAATTTTTTTTTGTAATCGTGTGAAAAAAACCATTCGCCCGAGACTATCAATCATCGAGCGATGACTAAACTGAATATTTCGAGGCCCAACCATTATGCCTCAATCTTATGTTGACGTTAAACACAGCTGTACGAAGACACGCTAGCGATCACGTATCAGATTAAGTTATTAGTTACATTAAATGCACATTGCCAAGAATTTAGAGAGTTCTTCGAGAAAAATTAAATATTTTAAGACTATTTTGTTTATCCTTCATTGCGACTTTTAGTATTTTCGTCATGTAACTATCATTATATCATATAGAAAGAAAATATAATAATTATTAATGTCATTATATTATTGTGATATAATAACATTGTGAAAAATGATCAGTTTATCATGCTGAAAGAAATTAAATCCCGATTCAACGGGCAATGTGTAAAGTTCTTCAGCTAAAGAAAATTTCGATACACGTTGCGTTTTTGTACAATGGTAAGAACTCCGTTTTTATGATCTCAAATCGAGAAGCCCGCATAGGAAAGAGAGAACAAACGAAGAATTCAACAGGTGACGCGAAACGCGCGAGGGACAAAATGGTTATACATAGATACCGAAACAAATAACGATGTTATACTACTTCGCGACACGAAATTCTCTTTCGCGGTTTCTCATCGTTAATCCGCAATATACTCTCTCTTCCGCGAGCAATTCCGGTCGAGCAGAGTAGCGGGAATGTTGTAGATTTGCATGTTGCATTGATAGCAATTTTTTTTTTTTTTTTTTCGAACGTCAAATCAATTTTGCAAATTTTTTAACAGAAATTTAATATTACAGCTCAATACAAATCTGAAGATGACCCTCACCTTTCTGATTACGCGATATGTTCAACATTAAATATTTTTTAATCGACAATATATCGACCAACCGAAATAACGAATGACTCAACGAGAAACAAATATTATGAAAGATTGAAAACACAATAAAGATAGGAATTGAATTATTACCAACCAGCCTATCATAAACGGCCTAGAGAAAGTTTCATCTTTGCAACACCATTCGAATGAAAAATCATTTGATATACTTTTAAAAAATGAATATTTAAGAAAAACTACATTTTTTCGCGTTAATTATGATTAATTTAGAATAATTGTTCTTTTACAATAAATATTCTTTTTTTTTAAGAGTAATAATCCATAATGATTTGCTGAAAGAAGTATTAAAATTTCTTTTTCATTCGATCCGGTACCCACCCTCTATTCCGTTCACAGTGACTCGATAAAAAATTGTTAAACAAAAAAAAACACACCTGCCAGTGTCAGGAGCACGACTCTTGAGCTCGTAGTACATAAAGTCCTGCGAGCTGGACAGCATCGAGAGTGCCTGATCAAAGTCATTGTTGTACTCGAGATCAAAATCATCGCCGTGTGTCATTGCGGCTAGATCGAAGCCCATATCAATCCCGGACTCATCCATCCCGTAATCCAAAAAGTAGCGTCACTGTCTCGAGACAAATATCCGAAGATGAAAAATAATTAAAAACCAACTAGCAAATTTGCCGGGTTTGTTTTTCGTTAAACTTCGGCCGAGTACACACATTCACTTGTTCAATTTCACTGAACCACGAAAAGGACACACGGTAACTTGGCACAATTGGGAAAAAAAAAAAACAAAATCATATATCACAAAAGCACAGTTTATTTGCACGGTCGTTATCAATTGTTAAAGCATCGCGAACGTATCGGGGCGAAGAAGCGAGAAAAAAAAGCCGGGAATGCGTTGAACAAGCAACGTCGTAGCTCGGTGTGTGCCGATTGTAAACTAAGCAAAGAAGATCACGAGACCGCGAGCAATGAATACGCTGATTCGATGTGAATTAACGAAGAATGAAAAAGAAGAAAAAGGAACGGCCAGTGAAAGAAAGAAGAACGACGACAACAAAAGAAAAAAAAAACATTTAAATTAACTCCCAGTCCCGAGGGATAACGAACACGTCGCAGAGACGAGGGACATGGCGCTTGAGCGCGCGTGTGCGCTTCGCAGCTGTGACGAATCGCGTCGTTGTAACGCGTGTGTATGTTACTCGCGATAAATAGCCCCGCGAAAGCACGCACGCTCCTGCTAGGTACGTCAGCAACGAAGCCCGAACGTCACGATATATGGCAGAGCCAGAGAGAGAGAGAGAGAGAGAGAGCGATAGATAAATGGAAAGAGGTTTGTCGTGACCAGAGAGCAGACAAGATACCCGGCGCCCCGACCGAGCGCTCGAGCGTGTGCGCAGCTCTGGACCAGCGCGGGAGATCTATCGCGTCGCTCGAGCTACACGAGCGCCAACGGCGCGACGCCAATCTCGCGCATCAATTTCTCGATCATTGTGACTGCCCCCGGGAGAGAGAGAAGTTCACGAGTATGCCAAACGCGACGATCGGGTCGAGCGGGAAAGCAAATTTGATTTTTCGTCCAATAGAAATTCTTGGATAAATTAGCAGTGAAACTTTTCGCTGTACAGAATGATTCTAAAGTGGCTCAGCGAAAGAACAAACAGAAATTTCACGAATTGAAAAATTTGTAGTCCTATACTTGAATTTGTTACAGGTTACGTAATCAGTTAGTAAAATGAACAAAGGTTATTTGTTAATTACGTTATTATCGTAAAAATCCACAAGTACCGAAATAAACTGTAATCTTCCGGAATATTCAATTGCATTATCTTTTAGATTTCGTGCGACACACGCATGTAATCATTAAATTCAACTGTTTTCCTTCCTGTCATTATTAAATCATTTTTCCCCCACGCTCAATACATGTTGCGCGTCAACATAATTAGTCTTACGAAATGTCTTTAATGAGTAATCGCACAGCTTTTATCATCCTACCTTCCAATTTCGTTGGAAGGAATCTTTCTTTATCGACTTGGATCATCTTTCATTTGACTGCATTCTCGAGCCATGGCTTTTGTCCGAAACGTGCACGTTGATCGGTCATTAACGAAAGCACGTTATTTAACAAACAATAATATGCGCCAACGGTGAATGAGAAATCGTATTCCCGTACGTAATGGTGTTGGACGTTGAAACGAAGGAACGTGAACCGTTCGGTAGAAACAAATTGCGATAATTAGTCAGTCCGAGTGTCTCTTACTTTCACAATCTCGCTCACTTCCATGCTCCCGTTGAATTGGAAAATTTCGATTCTCTATGATTGCGAGCATAATGCAGAGCCACCGGGGAACGTCATTTAACGCCTTTGGAAACTAATGTTCTTCGGAATCTATAGATCCTCTCGGCGATTCACATTTCGCGCTCGCGATGTCGTTCATAATATTAAAATATCGTTGTAGATTCGGGAACGTGGAACACGGACGGAAATTGGCTTTCGAACGTTTTTCTCGTTCCGTATGGCTCATAAGATATTCGCTCTTTCACTAACAACAGTTTTCTCACGATTTTACGATCTTTTTTCGGGCGTCACACGTTCGTGTGCGACGATTTTATTAATTTTTTTTCCTGGCTCACAATCAGTGACACTCGTATGGCGCGCTCGTGAGAGAGCTACAGCTCGCACTCGTTTCGTTCGTTCCCGGGGCACACAACACACACTTATGCACATACACAGATGACATAAACACACTTTGGCGTTGGTAGCTCCCTCCTCCGGCGATTGAACGAACCGCGACACTCGCTGTGATGCGAAAGAACGAACGAAAAAAAGACATATATTCTTCTTCTTGCACACGAGCTAATCGTTTATTAGCGGTTATCTTTCACTCTCGCAGCGAGACAAGTTCGACTTGTTCGCGCTGCCGGGGAATCGTTATGGCAGCACGAGCCAGGAGAATGGAGAACTTCGCGTGTATCTCGCTCAGGCGCGAATCCGAAAAGGGGGCCACGAAAGAGAGATAGAGTGAGAGAGAGAGAGAGAGAGAGACATGAAGATTGTCTCCACTGTCTCTGTCGGTCGACGACTGCGATGATTTCTCGCGAGAGCTGCCATCTTGCGATTTCAAGAAGAAACAGGCGCAAATGATCATGCAGTGCTCTGTGCTCAATTTATTTCAACGTCATTTTTCTCTTCGCGACGATGATTTTGTCGAATCCAAGGTGCCCGTTAAATTGCGTGGGTGGAATCGCCAGAAGGGCATCGTCAAGAGAGTGCATCGATGCACAAAACTGGTTCACGGCTTCGGTGCGAAGGACGAGATGCAAAAGGCAAGAGCCAATACAAAATGAGCATAGCATACGTATACTCAATGATTAGTCGATTAATATGACCACAATGAATTTCGTACGTAAGTTTACGAGTAAAATAACAACGCCGTGATCGCTGCGAGACGAGCACAAAATATTTAAGATGACTTTTCCGCGCTCTGGAGAGAATCCTGTACAGTTCTAAGACATTGAGAGACCGGATTCTCGAGACTGGGGTCGTGGCATCTGTTTATTTATGAAATTCTGAAAAATCGCGATATCTTTAACCTCTCGTATTACCGCACGTATTTATATTTAATTCTTTAGGTCATAAGATAGTCATTGTATAATAGTTAATTATTTGACGAGCCTGCTACGAGAACTACCCTCAAAGGTGGATGTCAAAGATCATTACTTTGGACGATATCATGTTTTCCATGCAATATAATCTGTGTGTGTGAGATACCATAAATTTATAGACGTAGCCTAAAATGGTTAGGACGAAGCGTTCGTGATTATCGAGGAATATTCATGGCGTCGTGGGGAGGCTTGTTATTATAACATAGATGATGATGAAAATACACTTTGGGGGAGGCCGAAAGCGATTGCACGTTGCAAATTCATTATACTCGACACGTACCTCACCTCTCTTATTATTATTATTATTGTTGTTGTTGTTGTTGTAAATTGTGATATAATCATGTAATTATTTAGTAATACTGAGCGCATCGGTCCCGTTTAAAAAAAAAACTATCAACACGAGAAATATGCAAGTGATACAATTCGACTATCCCACGAAAAGTAACGTAACGCGCGAGTTTCTTAAACTGGTACTATAACGCAACGATGAAGAGTGTATATAATTTTTTTTAAATCAACTGATTTCTGTAACATTCGTGTACAATTACGAAATTCCGCGAATTCGCTGACAATGTAAATTAACAATTATACCACAAAACACCTTACGCTCGTGGCGAAATAACAACAATTCATTAACAACGGGTGTACGACTCCGTTGACGAGAGTATCCGAATCGCAGTCAAGCCGATCGGTGAGGAGATCGAAAGAAAAAAAAAGAACGATCATGAAGTTGCTGAAAATTCTACTGTTACATTTGCTTCTAGCCACGACGATCGCGAGCGTCGAGTGTTTTTCGGACGATTTGATGGATAAAATTCGTCGATTACCGGCCGATATATCGAAAAATTTGAACGACTACTGGCACTTGTACAAGGTAGAGTGATTTATTCCTCTCTTTCAATTTACTGACGGGAAAAAATAATTAATTTTTCAGTGTATTTTTTTAATACATCCGGTTTTTTTCTTTCCCCGTTATCCTCTTTTGCAGGCAAATCACAATAAGACTTATACGGGAAAAAAATGCGAGTTGAACAGACGTAAGGCATGGGAGGAGAATATATTGAAGATTTATAAGCACAACTTGATGGCAGCTGCTGGTCATCATAGCTATACGCTACGCGACAATTATTTATCTGATCTGAGCACGAAACAATACGTTCGTAATATGGTTCGTAATTTTTTTTCATGTCTATAGATATTTATTACTGTGATGTAATCGTGAAGGATGAAATTGGCAAAGAAGCAGAACGATCGTGATTGTCGTTTCATTGAATTTTTGTCATCATTTGGATGATATTGATAAAAGTCTCCGTTTGATTTTCATCAGTACCAATATAAACGTTTTCATTAACATTTGACTCTGACCATTAAGGGCTCACATACCCCTGCGCGCGCTGAAAATCGAGTAAATTTGAAAAATTACTATAAACGTTATATGGTGAAAAAAAAAAATTTAACTGTTGATTGAACATTTCTTATTAACTTTGCGACTACAAGAAAAAAAATTAAAGACATTTTTAAAAAAATATCAACGTTATTTTTTACGGGTATAAATGGACTACTGATGAAAACCATGGCGCCTCCTTGTCGACAACATAACTTCATAAAAAATAACCAAAGAAGAATCTAGTAAAAAATGTAGTAGTAATAGCCTGACGGAGGGTTTTTTTTCCTTTAAAAATAAAGAAATTACAGTATTTCAAACTTTAGTATGCACTTAAAAAAAAAAATTGTTTTTAATAATTTATAAAAAAATGTCCAACCAAGAAATTAAAAAAACCTCTCGTCAGTCTATAGAGAAAATAATTATCAAGATTTGAAAAAAAATTAAGTTAAAAAATATTAAAAATTGACTAAGTTATCGCGGTGACACTGTCTAAAAACATAGTTTCGAGAAAAACGCGTTTAAAGTTTCTGGTAGGTACAACGTGAACCCGATGTCTGGTCACATTTATTGTTATAACTTTGTAACGGAGTACAATTTTCTTAAAAGTTTTTTTTTTTAAGAATTCTTAAAAGTATAAAGAATAATAATCTGTATAAAAAAATCGATTTTTTGATAATTTCAGGGGTATGTGAGCCCTTAACGCGTGACAATCAACGTTGTCATTTAACTTCTTTCATTGTTATTCTGACGGAGGGTTTTTTTTCCCCTTTAAAAATAAAAAAATTACAATATTTCAAACTTTAGTATGCAATTTAAAAAAAAATTGCTTTTAATAATTTATAAAAAAATGTCCAACCAAGAAATTAAAAAAACCTCTCGTCAGTCTATAGAGAAAATAATTATCAAGATTTAAAAAAAAATTAAGTTAAAAAATATTAAAAATTGACTGAGTTATCGCGGTGACACTGTCTAAAAACATAGTTTCGAGAAAAACGCGTTTAAAGTTTCTGGTAGGTACAACGTGAACCCGATGTCTGGTCACATTTATTGTTATAACTTTGTAACGGAGTAGAATTTTCTTAAAATTTTTTTTTTTTTAAGAATTCTTAAAAGTATAAAGAATAATAATCTGTATAAAAAAATCGATTTTTTGATAATTTCAGGGGTATGTGAGCCCTTAACGCGTGACAATCAACGTTGTCATTTAACTTCTTTCATTGTTATTCTGACGGAGGGTTTTTTTTCCCCTTTGAAAATAAAAAAATTACAATATTTCAAACTTTAGTATGCAATTTAAAAAAAAATTGCTTTTAATAATTTATAAAAAAATGTCCAACCAAGAAATTAAAAAAACCTCTCGTCAGTCTATAGAGAAAATAATTATGAAGATTTAAAAAAAAATTAAGTTAAAAAATATTAAAAATTGACTGAGTTATCGCGGTGACACTGTCCAAAACATAGTTTCGAGAAAAACGCGTTTAAAGTTTCTGGTAGGTACAACGTGAACCCGATGTCTGGTCACATTTATTGTTATAACTTTGTAACGGAGTAGAATTTTCTTAAAATTTTTTTTTTTTTAAGAATTCTTAAAAGTATAAAGAATAAAAATCTGTATAAAAAAATCGATTTTTTGAAAATTTCAGGGGTATGTGAGCCCTTAACGCGTGACAATCAACGTTGTCATTTAACTTCTTTCATTGTTATTCTGACGGAGGGTTTTTTTTCCCCTTTAAAAATTAAAAAATTACAATATTTGAAACTTTAGTATGCAATTTAAAAAAAAATAGCTTTTAATAATTTATAAAAAAATGTCCAACCAAGAAATTAAAAAAACCCGTCGTCAGTCTATAGAGAAAATAATTATAAAGATTTAAAAAAAAAATAAGTTAAAAAATATTAAAAATTGACTGAGTTATCGCGGTGACACTGTCTAAAAACATAGTTTCGAGAAAAACGCGTTTAAAGTTTCTGGTAGGTACAACGTGAACCCGATGTCTGGTCACATTTATTGTTATAACTTTGTAACGGAGTAGAATTTTCTTGAAAGTTTTTTTTTTTAAGAATTCTTAAAAGTATAAAGAATAAAAATCTGTATAAAAAAATCGATTTTTTGAAAATTTCAGGGGTATGTGAGCCCTTAACGCGTGACAATCAACGTTGTCATTCAACTTCTTTCATTGTTATTCCGACGGAGGGTTTTTTTTTTCCTTTAAAAATAAAAAAATTACAATATTTCAAACTTAAGTATGCAATTTAAAAAAAATAGCTTTTAATAATTTATAAAAAAATGTCCAACCAAGAAATTAAAAAAACCTCTCGTCAATCTATAGAGAAAATAATTATCAAGATTTGAAAAAAAATTAAGTTAAAAAATATAAAAAATTGACTGAGTTATCGCGGTGACACTGTCTAAAAACATAGTTTCGAGAAAAACGCGTTTAAAGTTTCTGGTAGGTACAACGTGAACCCGATGTCTGGTCACATTTATTGTTATAACTTTGTAACGGAGTACAATTTTCTTAAAAGTTTTTTTTTTTAAGAATTCTTAAAAGTATAAAGAATAATAATCTGTATAAAAAAATCGATTTTTTGATAATTTCAGGGGTATGTGAGCCCTTAACGCGTGACAATCAACGTTGTCATTTAACTTCTTTCATTGTTATTCTGACGGAGGGTTTTTTTTCCCCTTTAAAAATAAAAAAATTACAATATTTCAAACTTTAGTATGCAATTTAAAAAAAAATAGCTTTTAATAATTTATAAAAAAATGTCCAACCAAGAAATTAAAAAAACCCGTCGTCAGTCTATAGAGAAAATAATTATCAAGATTTAAAAAAAAAATAAGTTAAAAAATATTAAAAATTGACTGAGTTATCGCGGTGACACTGTCTAAAAACATAGTTTCGAGAAAAACGCGTTTAAAGTTTCTGGTAGGTACAACGTGAACCCGATGTCTGGTCACATTTATTGTTATAACTTTGTAACGGAGTAGAATTTTCTTAAAAGTTTTTTTTTTTTAAGAATTCTTAAAAGTATAAAGAATAAAAATCTGTATAAAAAAATCGATTTTTTGAAAATTTCAGGGGTATGTCAGCCCTTAACGCGTGACAATCAACGTTGTCATTCAACTTCTTTCATTGTTATTCTGACGGAGGGTTTTTTTTTTTTCCTTTAAAAATAAAAAAATTACAATATTTAAAACTTAAGTATGCAATTTAAAAAAAAATAGCTTTTAATAATTTATAAAAAAATGTCCAACCAAGAAATTAAAAAAACCTCTCGTCAGTCTATAGAGAAAATAATTATCAAGATTTGAAAAAAAATTAAGTTAAAAAATATAAAAAATTGACTGAGTTATCGCGGTGACACTGTCTAAAAACATAGTTTCGAGAAAAACGCGTTTAAAGTTTCTGGTAGGTACAACGTGAACCCGATGTCTGGTCACATTTATTGTTATAACTTTGGAACGAAGTAGAATTTTCTTAAAAGTTTTTTTTTTTTAAGAATTCTTAAAAGTATAAAGAATAAAAATCTGTATAAAAAAATCGATTTTTTGAAAATTTCAGGGGTATGTGAGCCCTTAACGCGTGACAATCAACGTTGTCATTTAACTTCTTTCATTGTTATTCTGACGGAGGGTTTTTTTCCCCTTTAAAAATAAAAAAATTACAATATTTCAAACTTTAGTATGCAATTTTAAAAAAAATAGCTTTTAATAATTTATAAAAAAATGTCCAACCAAGAAATTAAAAAAACCTCTCGTCAGTCTATAGAGAAAATAATTATCAAGATTTAAAAAAAAATTAAGTTAAAAAATATTAAAAATTGACTGAGTTATCGCGGTGACACTGTCTAAAAACATAGTTTCGAGAAAAACGCGTTTAAAGTTTCTGGTACGTACAACGTGAACCCGATGTCTGGTCACATTTATTGTTATAACTTTGTAACGGAATGGAATTTTCTTAAAAGTTTTTTTTTAAGAATTCTTAAAAGTGTAAAGAATAAAAATCTGTAAAAAAAAATCGATTTTTTGAAAATTTCAGGGGTATGTGAGCCCTTAGCGCGTAGCAATCAACGTTGTCATTTAATTTCTTTCATTGTTATTCGATTACTCGTCGTTGTCGCTCTATTGGTATCACTATTATTTGACAAAAATAAGTGCCAATTGAATTTTTTTCACTGACCGTTTCGACAATGATTAAAAAACAGGTAAAACTGACGCCGAGTCGTCGACGTCGCGTCAGCGACGAACAAATGGTAATGGCGGTGCTTCACGATCCACGTAAGATACCGACACACCTTGACTGGCGCGAGAAGGGTTTCGTTACCAAATCAGTGAATCAACGGGATTGCGGTAGCTGTTACGCTTATTCAGTAGCCGGCAGTATAGAGGGTCAGATATTCAAGCAGACCGGAATGTTATTGCCTCTGAGTGCTCAGCAGATAGTCGACTGCAGTACGACATCCGGGAATATCGGATGTTCCGGCGGTTCCTTACGAAATACACTGAGATATATCGAAAAGTCTCGTGGACTTATGACGGAACGCATGTATCCCTACAAGGCCAGGGTGAAAAAACTGTCTTTATTTATGTTAAAAATTTAAACAAACTGTAACGTTCGTTAAATGTAATTTACGTTGCGATTTATAACGAATGAGAAACATGACCAAAAAAGAGTAACTTTGAAGAAGTGAAGTGTTCCGTGAATTTGGTACTATGATCTTGCTGCCAAATTCACGAAACATTTCACTTCTTCAAAGTTACTCTTTTTGTCATGTTTCTCGAACTTATGGCGGAACGCACGTATCCCTAGAAGGGCAGGGTGAGCAAAATGTCTTTGTTTACGTTAGAAATGTAAACAAACTATCGCCTTCAGTGAATTTAATTTACGTTGCGATTTTTAACGAACAAGAAACATGACCAGAAAAAAGTAACTTTGAAGAAGTGAAATGTTTCGTGAATTTGGCAGCAAGATCAGTGCAGATTCCAACGGGACATGAGCGTCGTTAATATCACATCGTGGGCCATTTTGCCAGCTCGTGATGAGCGAGCCCTCGAAGCAGCGGTCGCGACGATCGGACCTATTGCCACATCGATTAACGCGAGTCCAAAGACTTTTCAGCTCTATCAGTAAGTGAACAAGTAAAAAGATGATTTTATACAAATTTTGTTGAATATATTATAAATGAAAGAACTAGAATGAACTTAAAAGAAGAAAAACTGTTTTTAATTTATCACAATCAATAAAATGTTGTTGGAAAACAATCAGACATTCGTGTGCAAAATACCGTGTAATTTTTCATTTAAAAAACCAAACATTTTACATGAAAATTAATGGACATTATTATTGACGATTGGATAGGTCATTTTGTCGTTTAAAAACTCGACTCGCACGTGTAGACGGAGTGAGTAATAAAGTCTGACGATGTTCGATAAAAATTTGAGAAAATATGATAAATCGAAGAAGCATGAATCCAATTTTTTTCATTAATAAAAAATTCAATTCGTGCTGTTAATTAAATTTAATTAAAACGATCGAACACCCGCGCATGGCGGTGCTCGCATACTTTGGGGTTTCCCGCACGCTTTAACATGGTAATTTTTATGATAATATCGTTCATTAGTGATACGCGACATTTCTTGTTAAATCACGTTAACAGAAAAATTCAATTTGCACGGCGACCCTCGAGTTAATATAATCGATAAACGGCCATGTTAACCATATAATTGACGAATAAAACTGCACGTCACTTTTAATTTTCGTTTACACGCTCAACTCGCGCGCGTCTCGAGTATTAAAATGCTGTTTAATAATTGTTCAATAGAAACGATGTGACAAGATTTATTGACCGGAAAAAAAAAAACGAAAATCTATCGAGATTCCGCTCAATAGAATCGACAAATTGACGATCGGTTGATTCGTTCATTGCGTATTTAATCGCGAAAGATATATTTGTGCCGCGTTCACTCCTCTCGCTCGCTGCCGTTTGAATCGTTACTCTTTAAAAAGTACGTATAACCGCGTTTCGATTCGAAGCCTCCACCACAACACCAGTTTGACACCCTATTTCATTCCAATTCGCCTCTGTAGAAGCGAATATATGAATTATTCCCGACTCTTATATTCTCTCCCTGCTCTATCGCGTATTTTCATCTCTATTGAAACTTCATTTACAGTCAATGTATATTACATGTGCAAATTCGTGTCAAATCAGTCACGCGTAATTCAACAGTACTTTAGCGTTTCTATAAATGATTAATATAAAATTTTGATTTTTTTTTTTCCCCGAGAATTCTTTATACACTTCTGTAAACATAGCTAAAGAAATGTTCACTCATTCTGTACACATAACTGAAGAAATTTCAACCGTCGAAACGTTTGATTTTAAACGCGAAAATAGAATTTACGTGATTTTCAAAACACAGTGAGCAGATTTTTTACCGTTCAGTACTTGAAAAGGTCTTCCCGTAGCCTAAATAAATTCGTCAATTTATTATTAAATTTATTTACTTGCAGATACGCGAAGTTTTCATTAAATTATATGACTCGCAGATCTCACAAGGAATTGCATGTACATGCGTATATATTTTCACTAATTTATGCCACTTTAAAGGTCGCGACCACTGTAGAAATCATTTCAGCGCTTCGTTTCACTTCTGTCCAAGACGAATTGTCAGAATGAAAGATATTTGATTGCGCGCAACAATGAGAAGAAAAAGAGTCAATTGATTTGAAAAGAAATTAATGTTTTTTTCTTTTTATTTTCCTATTATCCTGTACGTCACGTCGTTAACCTCACAATTTTTTAATAATGACTGTCGAATGATGAATAATTTTAATAATCCTTCGAAAACCCTGACGAATAATTTTGTTTTTGTTTTTTTTTGTCTGTTCATTTCAGCCAAGGAATTTACGACGATTCGACCTGTAGTTCCGATCTCGTTAATCACGCAATGCTTATAGTGGGTTACACGCCAACCGAATGGATCCTGAAGAATTGGTGGGGCGAGAGTTGGGGCGAGGGTGGTTACATGAGACTACGAAAGAACAAAAATCGTTGCGGCGTGGCAAATTATGCGTCGTACGCGAGAGTATGAAACAAAAATGACAACAACAAAACAACAACAATAACAACAACAAAAAATAAATACTCTTTCGAACCAATACGAGATCTGCGAGTGAAGAGGAACAAAGTCGATATGATGGATAATAATAATTATCTCGACCGATCGTCGAGATTTGAGTCGCGTCGAGAGCTCAAATTGCCATTGCAGGAGTTTCGCCAAGTTCAACTATCTAGGATCTCTACATATATATATAATACAGTATGAGAAGGAGATTCGAGAAAGGGATTGGTGAATCACTCGGTAATCGTTCGAAAAGAGAAGAAGTAAAAGTTTCAATCACCGTTTTGAGAATACCGTTGGAGATGCTCTCTAAAATTCACGATAATTTCCATCAGTAAGTTACTCACGATGTTCTCGAAGAGAGAAGTACGAGAACTCTTTACCATGAGAAACTCTATTGAAAGCCAAAGTCGTAACTCTCTTCCGCTGTAACGATAAGGCGCTCTCTACATATATTTATATATATTGAACTTTTATATATTATCTTTTTGTATCTTTAAAAATGCCGTTATAAATCAATGATTTTTCTGTCGAATAAATCAAATAAAAAAAATCATATTTATGCGAAAAGAAACTTCCTGCTAAATTTCCGCACGAAAATAATTTCTCGCACAAAGTATTATTATGATGTAAATGTTCATTGGTATTTCACTTTTCGCAAATCGGAACAAATGATTTTACGGCGATATAAACAAAAAAGAAAAATTAATAAAAAACCAAAAATCCAACAACTATTCAAACGAATCGAATGTTTTTGTTCAAACAACAAGGAGTCCAGTTTATCGAATGAAATATTAATCTTTCTTTTTTTTAATTCCCAAACAAAGCTAATCACGCCTTCCGTTAAACTATATTATTTTTTCGTTAAGCGTCAACCGGGAAAAAGAGGAGACAATAATTTATGTGGAAAGTAACACACAATCATCCAGAGATCGATCTTAAGACTGAATGCATGGATATACGAGGTCTATTCAAAAAGTATCGCGAATTTTTAATTCCCGCGGGCTACGTATATTCGATTTTCGATTTTTTTGTGGTGTTAGGTCGATACTCGTGTCCCTCACTTATGCTGAAAAAATCGGCCATTTTGAATGTTTAGTTAATTGTTGACAGCTGTTTTGGTTAGATGTGTTTTGGCTTGTGTTCGATTTTTGACTATTCCAAAAAATGGATCAAAGAATCCGTATCAAATTTTATGTGAAAAACAAAATTAAGTGCGCGGACGCATTCCGAATGTTGACTGTGGCATATGGTGAAGCTACCTTGGACCAAACCAACGTTTATCGGTGGTACAAAATGTTCTCAGAGGGCCGAGAAGATGCGAACAACGAAATGCGTTCCGGACGCCCGAGCACATCAACGACAGACGAAAACATTGATGAAATGAAGAAAATGATATTGGCCAATCGTCGAATCACCGTTAGAGAAGTTGCTGAGGAACTAAACATATCGATTGGCTCGTGCTATTCGATTTTTACCAATGAATTGAGCATGAGACGGGTCGCCGCGGAATTCGTGCCAAAATTGCTCAATTTCGAACAAAAACATTGTCGCGTTAACATTGCTAAGGAGCTGTTGGACTCGGTCCGCGACGACCCAAATTTGCTCCAGAGGGTCATAACTGGTGACGAATCGTGGGTTTATGGTTATGACGTGGAAACCGAAGCTCAATCATCGCAATGGAAGCTGCTTTTTTGGAATAGGCAAAAATCGAAGACAAGCCAAAACACGTCTAACCAAAACAGCTGTTAACAATTAACTAAACATTCAAAATGGCCGATTTTTTCAGCATAAGTGAGAGACATGAGTACCAACCTAACGCCACAAAAAAATCGAAAATCGAATATACATAGCCTGCGGAATTTCGTCATAATTTCTTTATTTTTAAATATTTTTACACCAAATTTTGATCACCTTCAAAGTATTCTCCTTTGACTACAACGCACCTCTGCAAACGATCCTTCCAATGTTCAAAACATTTTTTAAATTCACTTATCGCGATGTTCTTTAGGCCTCCAGCGATTTTTGTTTTACCTCCTCCACAGTGGCAAAACGCTTGATTGCTGCTTTGTTTCGGGGTCGTATCCATAGCACCACGATTCATCACCGGTAATCACCTTGGAAAAAAGTTCAGGGTCCTCGTCGAGCTGATTTTGAAGTTGAAAACATGCCTGAAGTCGACGCTCCCTTTGCTCGTCTGTGAGAAGGCGAGGGACAAATTTGGCTGCAATTCTGCTCATGTGCAAATCTTTGGATAAAATCCTCTGAATTGAACTCCGTGATATCCCAGACATCTCACAGAGTCGATCAATGGTTCGGCGACGGTCTTCATGAATGAGAGCATTGATTTTGTCGACGTTTTCGTCACTTCTTGACGTTGAGGGGCGTCCTGAACGGGGTTGGTCTTCAATTGACATTGCTCCATTTTTTAAACGTGAAAACCACTCGTAGACTCTGGTTTTACTTAGGGGAGCATCTCCATAAGCAGTCTTAAGCATTACAGTAGTTTCCGCGGTCGATTTCCCCAATAGGAAACAAAATTTCACAGCCGCGCGATGCTCTCGACAATCGGCCATCACGTTTTCGCCGAAATGGAAAAAGGTGTTTCACTACGAAAATTCCCACGGGCGAACCGATGCACTCACGGCGACAGAACTTCGCACACTAACTCAAAAGACGTGTCCCCAACGGACGCCTGGTCGAGCAATGGGTTCCCCCACTCTCCCGCCTCGCCGCAACGCAATTCCTGTTTTTTTTGGGTCCCCCCTTGCATCGTGTTACAAAAAGTGTGACTAAACATACCGAGCGGGGCTCAAATGACCCCTTTCAAAGTTTACTTCAAATTCGTACATTCATTGTTGTTTCTTTCGCTCATCTGACTTTCTGTAAATTTGTTTGATTATTTTATTAGAAATGCGAGGTTATGTTGCGAATTATTTCCTTTAAGGTATAACACCACTGTGACCCCCTGTTTTTTTTCACATTTTTCAAGAATTTATTTTTGTGGGAAAAAAAAGAGATATTCGAAAAAACTTTTTGGGTTTTGTTCCTTGTTTATTAATGTATCAAAAAACATTTTTTTCACATTTTTCACGCCGCATGGTGGCGCTGGGGAAGCTCTCGCGTCAGGTGCTGTCATCTCCGCAGTGGTTCGCGGCACGCAGCAGAACTCTCTTCAACGACGATCTGAAACAGAATACCGAGTGTTTTTGTTAATAATATGATATTTTGAAGAGAAGTGCGTAGGATTTTTTCGATATCTCAATAATTATAAAAGATATAGCCTATTTTCGACGAGAAATTTTGCTCAAAAATCATTCTTTAATTTCAAAGCCGTGCCTATTTTTTTTTAAACAATATTTTTCCAAATCCCTATGTACTTCTCTTCAAAATATCATATTATTAACGAAAACATTCGGAATTTTTTTTTCAGATCGACGTTGAAGAGAGTTCTGCTGCGTGCCGCGAATACTGCGGAAATGATAGCACCTGACGCGAGAGCTTCCCTAGCGCCACCATGCGGCGTGAAAAATGTGAAAAAAATGTTTTTTGATACATTAATAAACATGGAACAAAACCCAAAAAATGTTTTCGAATATCTCTTTTTTTTCCCACAAAAAGAAATTCTTGAAAAATGTGAAAAAAAACAGGGGGTCACAGTGGGGTTATCTCTTAATAAATTAAGAATTTATTAAAAAAATCAACGTTTATTTCATAAGGGGTCAAATGACAAATGCCGGTACTTTTGGTGTTAAAATTCCCCGGGGGAGATATCATCGACAACGTCGTAACCGTTTTTGCAGTGACGTAACAACGGTCGCGCAGTTTCCGAATTGACAACGCGGAATGTACGGGGCGACGGACAGACGCGGAGCAGGGAGAAATGAGATATTCAGGTTGTACCTGCGTAAGCGTAAAGTTACGATGTGATATTATGTCAACGTGTGGAACATTAACGCATATATATATGTGCGTGTGTATGTATGTATATGCGCGATGTATATGCAGTGAAACGACGTAACGCTCGACGTAATATGAAATTTGCAATTCGGTTATAAAGCGAGTCTGTCAGAGAAAGATACAGAGAGAAAGAGAGAGAGAGAGAACTGGATTTGAACGACTTTGTCAATTTGCAGTTTGTGCAACAACGAAAACGTGCACGAATATTCAGACATACAAATATAATACACGAAGATAGCCGGTAATCAAACGTTAACACGTGAAAAATGTTGATTCACGATGTATATGTGCTGTTAATATAATTAATCTTACTACTACAATAAAGCTGAAGAGTTTGTATGTTTGTTTGAACGCGCTTATCTCAGGAAATACTTGTCCAATTTGAAAAATTCTTTTTGCATTAGATAGTCCGTTTATTCAGGAAGGCTCTATGCTATATAACTTTGCGCTATGACCCTGATCTTACTATTATACTACTACATCTATACTGTACGATAACAAAGCGGGAGAGTTTGTTTGTTTGAACGCGCTAATCTCAGGAAATACTTGTCCAATTTGAAAAATTCTTTTTGCATTGGATAATCTGTTTATTCCGGAAGGCTTTATGCCCCAAAACTTTATTCTATGACCTTAAGGAACGGCGGTGGCGCGTTGAATCGTCGGACGAAAATTTTACACGAGTGAAACCGCGAGGCACAGCTCGCGTAAATATAAATATAAATAGTGGTTATCAACTCGGCATGAAGGACAACTCCGTGATAATCGAGAATCGCGCGTGACAGATTTTCCGTTCACTACAGGAACTTCCTGCCGATATTCCCTCTTTCTCTGCACCCAGTGTACGTTTGTGTCTCAGAAGCTTTAACTCTCATATCCCACCCATTCCTCGGGCTTCTTTCCCAATACGGCGCGTCACTTATTGTCCGTGTGAAATGTTGCACAGCTGGTAGCGGCATATTAATTTCAACGAAACGTCAATTATACCGTCGATTTGTCCGCACACGTCAGGATACTCTAGAGAATTTAACGTTTAGGAATCTCAAAAATTCTTTGTTCAATGTGAAAAAATTAATTTTTCGGATCTATCGAGAATATTCTATGACGTTGAAAAATCAGATTCGCGAGTAATGTAGTGTGAGACGATAGTTGAATTAGTGGTTGCCGTGAGAACAATGAAGAAAACAAATTACTGAATTGTCGCGAGAGGGTGCGAGAGTGGACACGAGACAGGGGGAGGTCGAGCATATAGTGGGTAAAGAAGAGAAAGAGGTGTGAAAGAATACGTAACTAGATGGAGTCAGTGAGAAATTTAATTAGCGCGAGATAAAGTGAACGATATATATGTGTATTTCCACAGAAAAAATATTACCGAGTGGAGGATCTGCCGAAACGAGAGAGGTTCGCGGAATCCGCGAGCTCGTATTTGTGTGTTGTGTCGACGGGAAAAGGCACGAGAAAGACGGAGATAGAGAGAGAGAGAGAGAGAGAGAGAGAGAGAGAGAGAGAGAGAGAGAGAGAGAGAGAGAGGAAAGAAGCGATATATATGTTGAAGCGTGTAGCTAGTGTGGTAATCCAGTCCACTCGAAAACCACAGTAGGGTCTTCTATCTCATAATCGGATCATGCCAAATCCTGATTTACAAACTTCCTCCGTGAATTCTACCCATTACAATTGCTGCTCTAAATTTCTTCGTTACATAAATACAAAGGTATGGACATATACATATTTGGATAGACATAAAATACGTGTACCAGAAGATAAACGTAGCGTATGAATAAAAAAAGAATAATAAAAAAAATGATAGTACGACATAAACGGTATTATTTTTAACTTCGACAAATTCGATTTTATTCGAAGTTACGCTTATTTGAATGACATTTCATTTGGATTTAATAGAAATTTGCGTGTCTCAAATCACTTTAGAGGGGAAATAGGATTAGACGGTTCAAAAAATCGATTTTTCTTTAATTTCATAAATTGTTAGTAAAACTATTGAAAAATATGTTCCGAAAATTTTTAATGAAAATTCCGACTCGTTCTATTGTTATAAGCCATTAAAGCGAGTAGCTCTCCTTCAGGCCCCGAGCGCGCCACTTTTTCAAACGCGTTTTTCCGAAAACGACTTTTTTTTAACTTGCGCACACGCTAGTTTGAAAAGTTTTCGACCAATCGTTTTGAAAATTGGCAGTTACCTAAAATCGAACCGAAAATATGAACCTAAAATCGGAATATTATCATTATTAAAAATAATTTGTTTTTTGCAAATAAAGTTGTAAAAAATGGCAAAAAATCATGCTTTTTTGTTTTGACCCCTGTGAAAAATTGAATTTTCTATTTTTTTATAGCATTTAGGTTCATATAGAAGAGAGACATATAATAAAAGTAAATTCCAACCTCGTTTAACTTCAGATGAAAATTGCGGCTTCCAGAATGTACGCAAAATGCTGAGTCTGATTGTGACCTGCAATATGGGGTCGCTAATATCCCCGGTGTTTTTCAAGAAAATTCTTCAAACATTTTATAGTATATACTTGAATATATGTATGAAATATTCTCAAAGTTTCAATGAATTATATTCATTTTTTACACTATAAAAAAATTCATGAAAATCATTGAGAAAACGCTGTCCTAACCCTATTTCCCCACTTAACGCATCGAGTACTTGTCGATACAAAAATACGTGAATTTTAATTTTATTTCCGCTATAAAACAGCATAATTTTCATTCCAATCGATTCGCAAGTTTTCAATGTAGGGTGCAAGAAGTACATGTTCATGGGTGTTTCGACCCCTTAAAATATTATATTTTTTTCATTATCTGGTGGGTTCTTCATTCCTTCGCATAAGAAACATTTTCATTTTTGTTTCATCAAAATCGATGCACTGCTTGTATGTGAAACTGCAAAATCGGCCCTTGACCTGTGTAAATTTAGGGGGTGGTTTCACCCCTTGAAACCGTTTTTCCGCAGGTAAAAAAAAATACGTGTTGGTTAGTTTTCAATGCTCTATAACATCCATGAGTTTCAACAAAATCGGAAGGGGACACCTCGGGTACTTTCAGTGTACAATAAAATTTGTCTTAAAAGTTAATTGGAATTGCAAACAGATTTAGTTTCGATAGAAATAAGATCTGTGAAGGCGCGATTCGAGAAAATTTCACGTTTAAATTCACCATGACTGTGGTTATTCCCGCTTTATCAATCGATAATCAAATTCTTGGGGAACTGTCTTCGTTCAGATATAAAATTTGACAGACAAAAGAGAAAAACCAGCGCCTGTATAGTATGTCCTCGAGGAAATCTCGCAATCGCGTTGACGCCGCGACGTAGTTGAATATATATATATGTATATGTATATATATATTTATAACATGAAACGTCGACAGCGACGAGGCACCTGCAACGGCGGCATCGGGAAGTATAAAAGAAATAAATAAACGTCGAGTCTGTTATGTGTGTATATATATATATATATATATAGTACCGCGACGTCGCGCTTTATACGCGCGGTACTCTCTCCGGGAGGGTAGCGCTTTCATCATCCACTTCGTCCTAATCCGGGGGATGTGTACGTGCAGTATACTCTACTGCCGACACGACTCCTCTCCGCTGCCAGTTTCGCCACTACCCTCCACCGGCAGAGGAGGGAGAGAGCGGGAGAGAAAGAGAATTTATTGTACTCCGGGACACGGTCCCTTAAGAGCACCGGAGACCCATACATATTCAGGCGGGTACTCGCGAGTTACCCCATATCTTTACCATATACATATATATATATATATATATATATATTTGTATGCTCACACGAGCCCGATTCCCTTACACATCTTCAGATCTCTCGAGTATTATAGCTACCGGTGCAAATGACTAAAAAAGCCTTTTTACGTATTTATAGACATACATAGTTCGGAAGAAAAAAAAAAAGAATAAACAAAAACGAGCCACTAATCATTTGGGCACGAACGAGCGAGGATTATACACGATGAACTAACTTTAATGTATCTTTAAGGGCTCACATACCACTGAAATTTTCAAAAAACCGATATTGTTTTACAGGTATTTATCTTTTATTCTTTTAAAAATAAAAAATAAACTTTTAAGAAGACTCTACTCTATTACAAAATTATAGCAATAATGGGAGACTAGCCGTAAGTTCACTATGTTTTTAGACAGTGTCAGCACGATACCTCAGTCAATTTTTAATATTTTTTAACTATTTTTTTTTTAAATCTTGACAATTATTTTCTTCACAGTCTGACGAGACGTTTTTATTTTTTTTGGTTGGACAATTTTGTATAAATTATTAAACACTGATTTTTTCTTTTAATTGCATACTAAAGTTTGAACTGTAATTTCTTTATTTTTGAAAAAAATAAAAATTCCCTCCGTGAAACTATTACTACGAAATTATTTTACTAGATTCTTTTTTATTTCTGCAAATTGGATAATTTTTGGTGAAGTTATGATGTCGGAGGCGGCATAGTTTTCATCAGCAGTTCATTTATACCCGTAAAAAATAATCTTAATATTTTTTTTAAATGAGAAAAATTTTTTTTCTGTAAATATAGAGCAAAGGGGACCCACTTCCGATTGACTTGCCTTTAATATATGTTGTCTACGGACCCTTTCTGAACAACTTTTTCCTCTGACACAATTGTGGGTCGTTATTTATTAAAAAGTTATTAACAAATAAAGTTAATAACTCATATAGCTATTTTCCTTATAGGAGCCAGTCCCAATCATCTTGTCCTTCACATGTGTTGTTAAGAATACCCCCCTGAGTAACATACCAAAAGTTTTATCCATCCTCATTGTTTGTTAAAAAGTTATTAACAAAAGAAAATTCATAAATAGAATATGAAATACTTGCATGG
This sequence comes from Oxytorus armatus, assembly GCA_958009045.1. Classification (NCBI taxonomy): domain Eukaryota; kingdom Metazoa; phylum Arthropoda; class Insecta; order Hymenoptera; family Ichneumonidae; genus Oxytorus; species Oxytorus armatus. The sequence goes on from OY253752.1 coordinate 15,921,996, forward strand.
TGGCCAGCACACGTATGACCGGAGGGGCTGCGGCCCCCCTGCTCCCGCCGCATACCAGCCCATAGACAAACCAAAAACAACCCAAAACAACCCCAGTAACCTAATGAAACAAACAGACAAACCCAACAAACAAACAAAACCAAAACAAACCCAAACCAAAAAACCCAAACCCAATAAACAAACGAATCCAAAACAAACAAAAAACCCAAATAACCTAAACAAACCAAAAACAACCGACAGTTTCTTCGACATTATGAGTACCATGTATCCGCTTCATAATATAAATAATGAATAAAACAAATAATTGTCTGTTTATATGTTTGTTTGCGTTGTTTTTAGGTTGTTTTTGGGCTGTTTTTGGGTTGTTTCTGGGTTGTTTTCGGTTTGTCTTTGGGCTGGTGAGTGGAGGATTGCAGGGGGGCGCAGCCCCCCCTCTCATGCGTGTGCTGTTCACCATACACTAGAACAAGTAGTTCAAGTTTGATTAATGATACTTTTTTTGTTAATAACTTTTTAACAAACAATGAGCGACGGATAAAACTTTTCGCATGCTACTCAGGGGTGTATTCGTAACGACAAATGTGAAGGACAAGATGATTAGGACTGGCTGGTATAAGGAAAATAGCTATATGAATTATTAACTTTATTTGTTAATAACTTTTTAATAAATAACGACCCCAATTGTGTCAGAGGAAAAAGTTGTTCAGGAAGGGTCCCTACACAACATATATTAAAGGTAACTCAATCGGAAGTGGGTCCCCTTTGCTCCATATTAACCTTTTTTTCTTATAGTCGAAAAGTTTATATAAAATGTGAAATCAAAAATTAAATTTTTTTTCACCATATAACCTGTATAATAAATTTTCAAATTTACTCGGTTTTCTGGGCACGCAGCGGTATGTGAAAAACGAATATCCTCTCGGATTTTCAATTTTTTCAAATCGGTGGGATTGACGAAGGTTTGAGTTAAAAAAAACCTGATAATTGATCATAACAAGCTTGAAATTCGATTTTCCTCAGTCAAAACATTATTAAATGAACGGCCGCGGTAAATTTGAATTTTATATTTCACATTGCATGTTTTCACAACGGCATAAATTGATCACTTTTTAAATACATTTTTATTCCGTTTTATACATACATTCGAATTATTTTTCTTTTTTTCTCACGATTCCATTTCATCGAGTTTGACGCTATCATTATATGTACATTGAATGACGGAAAATTTGCTCGCGATCCCTCGTCGAGAGAGTCCGAAAAACGGTATGTATGCGCACGGATATATAAATCCGGTGAGCGTAGATCGAGCGAGTGAAACGCGATAGAGGAGAGACACCATATATATACACACCGTTCGTTGGGATTTATTTGATGCTATACGCGGGTCAGAAGTGGACGAGATGGAAAAATGTACGAACCCGAGATTGGAACGGGATATATCACACGAGAATGCGAGAGCAAAGGGGGAGAGAGAGGGGGGGGGGAGAGGAATATAGAAGTGAGATGCTCAAACCGTCTAGTCGCGGACCGCTCGGCTGTGCATATCCGACATGATAAGGGCTTCGCGGGTACGACGAAAGCCCCGGATTTTCCTGTCGTGTTCCACCGACACGCTTCCGGTCCCTGCCAAAGGTGGTATCGTCTACCGATCCTGACACTGCTTTGCGAAAAATTCGTCGTATCATACTGAATTCGTAAATAGATGGGATTATCTAGATTCTGTGGAACGATTTTTAGTCGATGAAAATTTGAGGACGTCTCAGACCTCCAGAAGCTTTGAAAAAAAAGGTGAAAAAAAAAAGGTAGTCTAAAAAGAATTTGGAAAGCTTCTTTTTCCAAATTTCCTTTACGACGTCACTGTTTCGCAAATTCAATCCCGATCTACCCTTAAGAATCACCGTCACTATTACGTACCTCGTAGATCGATAGGAAATTTTTATAATTTAAAAATTATAAAATTATAAATATTATAATGTAAAAATTAGAAATAGAGCGCAAACTTTCCTAAAGTCGTTGCATTCGAGTTATGAACTAACGTCTTCGAATTTTCGAAATAAATTCACGAAAACTATGAGTTCAATGTGAATTTTCAAGAATGGAACTACAATTGTTTACCATTTAAAGAGCCATACGGCACCCGTCGAGATTACTTCGTTTTGGGAAAATAAAAATGAAATAAACCGCTACGTAAAATAAGCAGATCACTTTTTCCATCGAAATAATCCAAATGCTTAGTCAATTTGTTCAGTCGGTTGTGGGTTTGATAAAAAAAAAAAAATTGCACGTTCAAAAGGTGAAAGAGCTGTCGAGACGATCCGACGTGAAAGTGTAGAGTATTTTGATCGGTTTTTGAATATATAATCCACAACGACGATTCTCGTGACCAAACAATTTGAGGTTTTGCGACGTCACTGTTGTTTTTTTCCTTTTTTCTTGACGGATATTTACACTCACCCGAAAAAAAAGCGGTACATTTAAAATTTTGAAAAAAATCACTAAATATCAAATGACGGTAACTGCGTAAATAATGAAGATAGAAAGGTCTTTAAAAAATGAAAATAAAGCTTGGAATCTCTACTTAAAGGATCGATATATTTCAATGTTGCGAGATCAATTTATTGGAAATGGCGGATGACAAAGCGAGAGCATGCGGAATTGAAAAATAATGGTCCGAGTTTGCGACGACCCATGGCGTGAGTCAGGTGTCGCAACACAATGGGGTAAAAATCATTCGTTTCGATACGATGGTTTTTCGCCGAGTTATTCGCATTTGAAGAAATAGGATGTTTTTTATTTTAAATGCGAATAACTCGGCGAAAAATCATCGGATCGAAACGATTAAAAAAGCATTTTAAAGAGGAGACTCTGTACTGTCACATGCTTTTTATCCCATTGTGTTGCGACATCTGACTCACGCCATGGGTCGTCGCAAACTCGGACCATTATTTTTCAATTCCGCATGCTCTCGCTTTGTCATTCGCCATTTTCAATAAATTTATCTCGCAACATTGAAATAAATCGATCCTTTAAGTAGAGATTCCAAGCTTCATTTTCATTTTTTAAAGACCTTTCTATCTTCATTATTTACGCAGTTACGGTAATTTGAAATTTAGTGATATTTTTCCAAATTTTAAGTGTACCGCTTTTTTTTTCGGGTGAATGTATATACACATCCGCTTGACTCGCACGCAATTTAAGCGTGATTGTCGCGGAGTTCTTCTCGGTTGAGGCGTGGGGTCGGGGGCGAAGATTCGCCCACACTCGACAATTTATCGTCGGATTTCGAGGGAAGAGCGAGGTGTTCTTGTCGCGAATTTGCTTCGGGCAAATACAGCGACAAAACGGGGACGAACTAAACCGAAAGGTATAAAGCGGTATATATAACGTTAGTGCCCCCCCCCCCTCATCCAACTAAAGTGGCAAAGAAAAATATAATCGTTATAAGTCGAAAAGGTGACAACGTTGCGGGGTGAAAACTCAGAGATAGAGAGAAAGAGAGAGAGAGGGGACGCTCTGAAGTATTAACACGAAAAGTGAAAAACTTTTTTCAAGAACGAACAAGATAAATTTGAGTTGAAATATCAACTTTACGAATCTTTAAGACAAAATGTATTTTTTCTCTCTCTCACCAAGGTAAACCAATCCTTTAATAATATATTTTACTCTGTGTATATTAGATGTATTCGGTGCAAAGTGGGTTTGTGAAATAGAAAAAAAGACGAGACATTAAATGAGACGAGACGAATTGGTTTTTAGTACTGATTAGTTATCTCAATATCTATTCATTTCAAGGTAGTAGTCTGGTAACTTAAGCCGATTTTCATGTCTTTTTTGGAGGGCGTTTTATTGTGGGAAAATAGAAGTGAATCGTTTTGGATATTTAGGATGTTTTTATTTACATATTAAAGATACAAAAAAAAATTGTTTGAAAAAATTTAACAGTTTATTATTATTATTATTATTGATCGAAGTTGGCACCTCGAAAAAAAAGCGTGTGGGTGGCCCCGGTGATTTTGGCTCTTGATGTTATCTGAAATCAAAAATTCTTGATAATTCTTAATCTATAGACATGACATTCTGGTCGGAACTACTGAAGTTAAATTTCATGGATAAATAACAAAATGGCGGACTTTGGAAAAAAAAGTTTTTTTTTCACCAAAATCACCGGGGCCACCCACGCGCTTTTTCTTCGAGGTGCCAACTTCGATCAATAATAATAATAATAATGAACTATTAAATTTTTTTTTGTATCTTTAATATGTAAATAAAAACATCCTAAATATCCAAAACGATTTATTTTTATTTTCCTACAAAAAAACGCCCTCCAAAAAAGACATGAAAATCGGCTTAAGTTACCAGACTGCTACCTTAACACTAAACGTGCCAAGCGGGGATCAAATGACCCCGTCCAAAATTTACTTTAAATTCGTACATTCATTGTTATTTCTTTCGCACATCTGACTTTCAGTAAATTTGTTTGATTATTTTATTCGAAATAAGAAGTTACGTTACGAATTATTTCCTTTAATAATTAATAATTATTCATTTTAATAATAATTATTAATTTTAATTTTTAATAATTAAGAATTTTTGTCGAAAAATCAACGTTTATTTCGTAAGGGGTCAAATGATCCCTTACCTGCCAGTACGTTTAGTCTTATTTTATTTATTTTTTTTAATATTATATTTATATTATATTATTTAGTGTGATACATTTTAACGTAATCCCTTTCAGAATCTGTCAGTGCGTATGTTCGAAAAACAAAATTTTATTTAAAAAATCTCTTCGAGCAATCATAAATTTTCCTGAAGATGTTCAGAGATGAGAAAAAAAACGAGGAGCCCTGCTTCATTATCGACACGTTAACATTTACAAGACAGTGTTGTTATAATAAAAATATCAACAACAGTAATAATTTTGGATCAAACAATTTTGAGAATGCCAATCAAACGAACGGAGCAATTTGTACCCAGAGGGCTATGCACTCGTTCTCGGTCGGTTCGATAATCCTCAACCGATGAAGCGGTGATCGATGCCAGAACGAGCAAACGAGAGCCAAGCATTATTAAACGTATAATATCGATGAATACAGGCATATATATATATATATATATATATATATATATATATATATATAATGAATTAACGCCGATTGAGAGTACTCTGTGTGGACTCGTCGGGAAAATTAATAATCAAATTTGCCATAGAATAGGTGCGAAAATGAAGAGAATGGAAATTAGAGGAATTAGTCATCTATAACTGCACAGACGAGCAAATTATGATTTTCAAATAACCATACGGATTTGTAAATACCGTTTTATAAATTAATAATTTAACTATTCACGTACAATCAACGATAATCGATTGTTAAAGAAAAATTGTTCAGCAATCATGAACGTTCAATTTTTCCAATTGCAATTGACAACTGAAATTTCTATTTTTATCGTTTAATCTTTAATCATTGTTGCTTTCATTTAAAATTTCATTGAAAAGGAACAAACAAAAAAAGACAAAAATTGACTATTAGATAATTCGGAATAGCAATTTTTCGAACGTTATTGATAAATTCGACTTTGTACCATTAACTCGACTAATTAAATATGAGAAACAATTTTCTGTTTATGTAACTTGTTTATAGTGTAAAAAATAAAAACAGCGTTGACCTTTTACTTTAAAATATTTGTCATAAAATACAAATTTGCTGCTATCACTACGAATACTTATCGTAATTACTGTCATTCATTTCTGTCCCACCTATTTTATCAAATATTGGACCCTGTTCGCTCAATCTAATCCGTATGTTACGAAAGAATAAAAATAATAAAAATCGTTTCCCCGGAAAATAATATAATCAGAGGAGTCGAGAGTGTCAAATGTGTTGATATGTACATATTAGTCAGGGGCTTACGTATGAAGCGCGTGCTCTCGTCCCTAACCCCAACACGAGTGTGTACCACCACACTATTCATCTCTGTCGTTCCACTAACGAGCGGCCAGCTGCTCTTGGACCCATCAACTGATAAATAATCAATAATTAATATTCCCTCTGTCTCGATGCGGACAAGTGGCGGATCTCTCGTGTACTACACACTGCGTATTACAGGACATTAGCCAACATTTATATATATACACTCCGTGCTTCAATATTCCTTCGCTAAACAATGTGACTAAAAAAATAATAATAATTCTCCGATCAATCCAATCAAAGGTATGTACCATACGTTAATTTCACACTATTAGACGAATACATTCTTTCCCTTTAAGGTAGTAGTCTGGTAACTTGAGCCGATTTTCATGTCTTTTTTGGAGGGCGTTTTTTTGTAGGAAAATCAAAATGAATCGTTTTGAATATTTAGGATGTTTTTATTGACATATTAAAGACGCAAAAAAAAATTTGTTTGAAAAAATTTAATAGTTTATTATTATTATTATTATTGATCGAAGTTGGCACCTCGAAAAAAAAAGCGCGTGGGTGGCCTCGGTGATTTTGGCTCTTGATGTTATCTGAAATCAAAAATTCTTGATAATTCTTAATCTATAGACACGTCATTCTGGTCGGAACTACTGAAGTTAAATTTCATGGATAAATAACAAAATGGCGGACTTTGGAGAAAAAAAAACTTATAAGTTCCGACCAGAATGACATGTCTATAGATTAAGAATTATCAAGAATTTTTGATTCTTTGATTTGGAAAAAAAAAACGTTTTTTTCAAAAGTCCGCCATTTTGTTATTTATCCATGAAATTTAACTTCAGTAGTTCCGACCAGAATGGCATGTCTATAGATTAAGAATTATTAAGAATTTTTTATTTCAGATAACATCAAGAGCCAAAATCACCGGGGCCATCCTACGCGCTTTTTTTTTCGAGGTGTCAACTTCGATCAATAATAATAATAACAATAAACTATAAAATTTTTTCAAACTAATTTTTTTTTGTATCTTTAATATGAAAATAAAAACATCCTAAATATCCAAAACGATTCATTTTTATTTTTCTACAAAAAAACGCCCTACAAAAAAGACATGAAAATCGGCTTAAGTTACCAGACTACTACCTTAAATTGAACGCAATTGATCGGGACGGCTCAATTTGTAACGGGGCTGAAAAAAAAATGTTCATTATGACAAGAGAAACAATGTTTCGTCAGAATTTCATCAGTGTTTCATCAGTTTCGATTTTGGACCGAGTTTTTTTTTCTCTTCTCATTTCGCCGAATCCCCTTTCCTTGTATCGTGGACTGATGTAAAAATAGGAGTGAGCGAAAAGGAATGTGCTGGTAGAACGTAAGCACGAAATTTCCCCCCAATCGTGAACTATGACGAACCGGGGCATTTTTTTTAAATTCTCACAACTTAATATCTCATTAGTTATATTACGTCTGATAAACGGGTCACCGGGGCCCAGGGGCAAATGACATGAAAAAGAAAAAAAAACGGTTAGAAAACAAAAAAAAAGAACATCGATCTGTATAACGTCCGGAACACGAACGGACATTGTTGCGTGAGAATTTATCCGGATCCATTACAAATCGTAATAAAAATGTTTGCTCTAGTTTCAGGTGCAAAGTAAGGAGAAATTTCGGGGGTTTTTATTTTCGCGAAAAAATCACTCCGAACCGTACGGTTCGCGGATTTCTTAACAATTCGTTAACAATTCCGTTCATCTCGCGTCAGCGGGACAACGGAGGACAGAGAAAGATTTATAGAGCCCGAGAGAGAGAGAGAGAGAGAGATGCTGCGACATGTACGAGGCGCGTGTTACTCTCGCTGCGCTCCGGTCGATATCAGTAGTGGCTCGTCCAATGGGCTCTCGTCCCCGTCGCAACGGGGCAAAGGTCCACTCGTGCCGAGTTCACTACATCACTGGCCCATCGTCAAGAATCACCTCCAGTCTTCGTGAACGTTTGGGTCCGGTGACAAGGCGAGCTTTTTCGCACGATTCGTTTCGGCGGGTTCGACGGAATTGACACGGGCGACCGCCAATTTTTACGGATATACGCCGCTAGAGGACGCTCAATACGCTCGACAGCCAAGGGAAGGGGGGATCGGTCTGCGCGTTCGAAAAATCGCGAAGAGGGATAAAGACAGGGAGAGAATTTTCATCGAACCATAGACGGTGGACACGGGACGTGCCGCGCGGTCTATATACATTTTTTCAAAGTACATTTCGGGCAATATTTGTGCGGAAATATCCGGGAAAAGTGGTCCCGAAGTTATTGGCGTCGTGCATCGTTGAAAGAAGAGTGAGGAAAAACAAATTTGCGCAAACTCTGAAGCGATTTTCCGATGATCGATTATCGGAATTTGACTTATCATCGAGACATCGTGTTTCGTTGGACGAACTTTCGCGATAAAATAACGCAATAACACGAATTTCCGTGCACTAGTACGAAAAACAAATATAGATATACGTATCGAAAAAAAAAAACTATTTGAAGGTTGGTCAGAGAGAAAAAGTTGAAAAAAGGAGGAAAGAAAAAAGGCGAGAAAAATGCGTTGGGATTTGGCGCTATTGTTGTTACTACTAGGTTATGGTAGCGTCGCAGGATCATGGCCGGTAATTGTGAATCCCTTGACGAGCGTTTGGTCGTCGCTCTACCCGGCGAATGAAAAGTCACAGCTGGAAAATGGCGTCGCTGTTAAAGACGAGTGCGCCGATTGCGCGCGTAATCGAGTTGTTGCAACGTCGAGCATCGATCGCGATCCGATAATGACGGAATTGCGGGTCGAATATGTCAAGCAGCAGATATTGAAGAAATTGAGACTATCGAAACCGCCGGAGGTCTCGATCTCGCTGTCGACCCTACCGAAGCCATTGATAAACGGCCACGTGCTCGAACTTAGACCCGGAGCGCCGCTCGAGCCGGAAAAACAGGCCGAAAGTTTCTACGGAAAGACCGATCAGATTGTCGTATTTCCCAACGAAGGTGAGCGGTTATTACATTATATTATATATATTATTCAATTAATCTATATCGTCGATCCTTGAAGATCATTTGTTTTCGTATTTTTGGAGGGTACAATTTCAAATTCTGCCCTTCAAAAAAAAAACGGTCTATTCCTGATCAATACTCGTTTCAATATCATATAAAACATTCTTTTTTCATATATTGGCTATAAGGAACGTTTATATACATGAATAACCGAAAATAATTTCATTAACGATCGTTGATGAAAGGAAAAATTGGTAAAAAATAATGGCGACTGAACGGACGTGTGAATTTGTTTAACTACTGTCTATAATCTGCACGATCTATGTATATGTATGAAGTTATTTAAGGAGAGAAATAGGGTTAGGACGGCGTTTTCTCAATGATTTTCATGAATTTTTTTATAGTATAAAAAATGAATATAATTTATTGAAACTTTGAGAATATTTTATACATATATTTAAGTATATACTATAGAATTTTTGAAGAATTTCCTCGAAAAACACCGAAGAAAATTTATGACTGCCTTTACTTTGTTTTTCTTGGTACTATTTTTTCAAATGCGTTTTTCTGAAAACGACTTTTTTTAAACTTGCGTATACGCTAGTTCGAAAAGTTTTCGACCAATCGTTTTGAAAATTGGCAGTTACTTTCCTCATAGTATTGCGCTCTATATGAACCTAAAATCGGAATATTATCATTATTTAAAATAATTTTTTTTTGCAAATAAAGTTGTAAATAATGGCAAAAAATCATGCTTTTTTGTTTTGACCCCTGTAAAAAATTCAGTTTTCTACTTTTTTGATAGCATTTAGGTTCATATAGAAGAGAGACATATGATAAAAGTAAATTCCAACCTCGTTTGTTTTCGGATGAAAATTGCGGCTTGCAGAATGTACGCAAAATGCTGAGTCTGATTGTGATCTGCAATATGGGGTCGCTAATATCTTCGGTGTTTTTCAAGGAAATTCTTCAAAAATTTTATAGTATATACTTAAATATATGTAAAAAATATTCTCAAAGTTTCAATAAATTATATTCATTTTTTATACTATAAAAAAATTCATGAAAATCATTGAGAAAACGCTGTCCTAACCCTATTTCTCTTTATAATTGATTGTTTTTAAACAATCAATTATATCATCGATCTTTATAGATCATCTTCTTTCGTATTTTTAGAGGGTACAATTTCAAATTGTGCTCTCCAAAAAAAAAGGTGATTAATACTCGTTTCAAGACTATGTAAATCTTTTTTTTTTCCATATATTGGCTGTAAGGAACGTTTATATACATGAATAACCGAAAATAATTTCATTCACGATCGTTGACGAATGGGAAAATTGGTAAAATTTAAAAAATGGTGCCGTCAGAGCACGGTATTACATTTTTCATCGGATGAATATGCAGCGAGTCGATGGACGTGTGAATTCGTTTAACTACTATCTGTAATCTGTACGATCTGTGTATATGTATGAAGGTATGTAAACGATCCAACAGGTAGATCTAACAGGTTGAAGAACCGTAAATGATCAAAGTAGAGAGAGGCGAGAATGCACTGAGAGGATAAGAGGTACAAAGAGAGATAGATAGAGAGAGAGAGAGAGAGAGAGAGAGAGAGAGAGAGAGAGAGAGAGAGAGAGAGAGAGAGAGAGAGAGAGAGAGATAGAGAGAAAGGAAGAGAAGTGAAGGAGGAGTATGGACAATGTCGGGAAGTTTTAGCAGCGCTCTCGTTAATTGGCCACGTGAATATATACAGATATATACAGAGCTTTGAATAGCATGAATGCACGAGAAATAGAGATAACTGTACTATGTTATAAATATATATACATATATATATATATATAGGATGAATGAGGAACGGGACGCGCCCTTAATTGGCACAGGCTCTAATTGCGCCTAGTCCACGAAACTTTGATCTACATATATATATTAAATATATACTCCGATAGCAGGTATATACATAAAATAATATGTACATATATATCCGTTTAATACATATCGAACGAAACGACTCTTCCATTTTTCCGTTCACCACTTCGTTTATCGAGTCTTCGTCGTTTTCGATGAGCCGCTCAGCGAGCGCGTTCACAAAGAGTGGAACAAAAAAAAACTGCATGAAAAACGACGAGTTTATTATAGCTTAAAAAGTGAATTTATATCTCAACGGGTAAACTCCCCCGCCCCCTTTTTTTTAGTCTTTATCTCTCTCGCACGCTTCGGGAATTGCAATGGAAAATATTTACTTCATTTTTCGATGCACCGATCGTCACGCATATGTAAAAAACGTTGCTCGCGGTTTATTCGGGAACAATATGAGGGTCGCATTGATTTTTTTTAACCGAGCAGTGGAGGATTTTCAATGAAAATCATAGAAATCCATTCGTTAACATTGATTTTCCATTGGTTATCAATTGGAAAACTCCACTGCCAGTGGAAACTTTTCATAGAGGGGTAAACCTTAATGGACCTTAATGCACCGCTACCCTCACGGCAGACTGAAAAATATGTAGTTTAGTCATTGATCCTTTTTTGTTTTTTTGTGATAATCATAATTGTCATCCAGGGGCTGTATAATAATATTGAAAGATCTGAAATTCTTGAAGTGAAGTTGCTGTAACGCATACAGCGTCGTATCGACATTGCCAAATGTTCCGAATTTCCTAAATTCATTAAATTTATCGATTCGTCCTTAAGGGGGGAAATAGGGTTAGGACAACGTTTTCTCAATGATTTCCATGAATTTTTTTATAGTATAAAAAATGAATATAATTTATTGGAACTTTGAGAATATTTTATACATATATTTAAGTATATACTATAAAATTTTTGAAGAATTTTCTTGAAAAACACCGGGGATATTAGCGACCCCATATTGCAGGTCACAATCAGACTCAGCACTTTGCGTACATTCTGGAAGCCGCAATTTTCATCTGAAATCAAACGAGGTTGGAATTTACTTTTATCATATGTCTCTTTTTTATATGAACCTAAATGCAATATCAAAAAAATAGAAAATTGAATTTTTTACTGGGGTCAAAACAAAAAAGCATGATTTTGTGCTATTTTTTACAACTTTATTTGCAAAAAAAAAATTATTTTAAATAATGTTAATATTCCGATTTTAGGTTCATATAGAGTGCAATACTATGAAGAAAGTAACTGCCAATTTTCAAAACGATTGGTTGAAAACTTTTTAAACTAGCGTGTACGCAAGTTCAGAAAAAGTCGTTTTCAGAAAAACGCGTTTGAAAAAATACCGTACCTTAGTGACCGCTCGGTTGTACACGTGGCGCGCTCAGGGCCTGAAGGAGAGCTACTCACTTTAATGGCTTATAACAATAGAACGAGTCGGAATTTTCATTTAAAATTTTGGGAACATATTTTTTAATAGTTTTACTAACAATTTATGAAATATAAAAAAAATCGATTTTTTGAACCGTCTAACCCTATTTCCCCCCTTAATGCACTCTGTTCAAAAAGTTATTGTGATCCGGGTTCAAGGTACAAAAAAAAATGTATACTCGTTGGACGTGAATTTTTGAAAAGTACACAATAGCTGATGCAATTGACTTGAAAAATGTGTTCAATCGCTCTCGTTGTTTAAAAATATCCAAATGTGTGTACGATAATGATTATCGATGGTGAATTAACATTCTTTACACTCTTTGAGACGGTAATTATTGATATACGATAACCCTGTATAAGAGATGAGTTTTTTCTTTTTTTTCTTTTAGAAAAATTGCATAACCACATAATTGATAAAAATTAATACGTCAATGGTTTTGTTGCTATTGAGATAATTTAGAATGTTTAAAATTTCATTTTTTTTAGTGAATTTTTGTCAAAATGTGGCAACAATATTATCGTTTTTTTTTGGTCAGCCATTGAATATTCTTTGACATCGACTATAAATTTTAATATTATTTTCTTTCCATAAGAGATGAGTTTTTTTTTCGTAGAAGAATTGCATAATCATATAATTGATAAAAGTTAATCCGTCAATGGTTTTGTGTTGCTATTGAGATAATGTTTAATGTTTAAAATTTCGTTTTTTTAAGGGAATTTTTGTCAAAATGTGGCAACAATATTATCGTTTTTTGTTCAGCCATTAATATTATTTGACATCGACTTAAAATTTTAATATTATTTTCTTTCCATAAGAGATGAGTTTTTTTTCTTAGAAGAATTGCATAACCATATAATTGATAAAGGTTAATCCATCAAAGGTTTTGTGGCTATTGAGATAATTTGGAATGTTTAAAATTTCGTATTTTTCAGTGGATTTTTGTCAAAATGTGGCAACAACATTATCGTTTTTTTTTGGCCAGCCATTGAATATTACTTGACATCGACTATAAATTTTAATATTATTTTCTTTCCATAAGAGATGAGTTTTTTTTCGTAGAAGAATTGCATAACCATATAATTGATAAAATTTAATCCATCCATCCATCCAGTTGTTGCTATTGAGATCATTTAGAATGTTTAAAATTTCGTTTTTTTTTCAGTGGATTTTTGTCAAAATGTGGCAACAACATTATTGTTTTTTTGCTCAGTCATTTATTAATTGGCATCGACTATAAATTTTGATATTAATTTCTTTCTATAATGTTTTATATTTTTCTTACAATTTTTAATGGTGTTTTTTTTTAATTACCTGTAAAATATAGCTCGCACGCACTTTGTTATAACAATTCGAAATTTTATTTCGAGTAGCGTAACAAAATTAGACATCGGAACTGACTTTAACTTCGCCACTGATCACGTTTCAAAAGATATTTTTTAAAATGAATTATTCTGACAATAGCGAGTGTGGCCGCGGGTTATTTCGGGATTTAGAAAAAAATTAATAAAAACCATTTACTCACAACAGAGCATTCTATATGTGATGTTATTTTACGCAGTGCTCAACGAAGATTATTGCGCGCGGAGAATACAAATAAAAATGAAAAAATCAAAGGGAGAAAAAAAAAGATATAGCGCAGGATATACTCCGAACGAATGAAAATGTTCAATTCATAACCATCTAGTCATTAATTTCTTCCAGCGCGAACAGCGATAAAAAAGCCCTCCGGCAAAAAAGTCCTCGAGCGTGCAGTGGAGGTAGTGTGCGAAAAAAAAAAAAAACATTTCATTTCAGAAAAATTTCCATTTCTGCGGTTCTCGCCGACTGGCGTTAGGACGACGAATATACGAAACGTCAAATCCAAATGCCGAGAGGGATCCGTCGCGCGGCGGCGGGATGTGAATTTTTGGTTCTCTCGCTTCTGTGGCCACCCTCATATCGGCGGTGACGTAAAATCGGCTGATAGTGAAGTATATTCGCGTCCTAATTGCGTGCGTTGGACGCGGAAAAGCCGCAACAACAGACCGGATATTAATGGCGCTCGGCAGCGGGCCTCTCACCGTTATAACCCTCCGCGTATTTCCCTATATATTTTCTGCGAAATTCATTCCATCAAGGCGCGCTCGCACTTTTCCCGCAACACTTTTTTTCCAAATATGAGAGAGTCCTTGATATATTGTTATTGACTCGAAATTATTAACCGGAAATTTCATCGGATTTGAAGGAAGCAAAAACGTGAAAATTTGTATGTAATTTTTTTTTGCTTATTCAGTAAATAAGGATTCGCAATGATTAATATTTTGTTTAATGTAAAATCGTATTCGATCAATACAAAATTCGAGCTGACTTAATATTTCTCACGTAAGAACTATTACTAGAAAAAAAAGTCAAAACAATTTATAAAATCAACATATTTTTCAAATTACATATGGGAATAAGAAAAATTATAAAAATTTACGATATTTTATTATCACATTGGGAATTTCCCTACATATTTTGTGCAAAATTCATTTCATCAAGGCGCGCTCGCACTCTTCCCGCAACACTTTTTTTCCAAACACGAGAGAATCTTTGATATATTGTTATTGACTCGAAATTATTAACCGGAAATTTCATCGGATTCGAAGGAAGCAAAAACGTGAAAATTTTTATGTAATTTTTTTTTGCTTATTCAGTAAATAAGGATTCGCAATTATTAATATTTTGTTTAATGTAAAATCGTATTGGATCAATAAGAAATCGGACTGACTTAATATTTCTTACGTAAGAACTATTACTAGAAAAACAAAGTCAAAACCATTTATAAAATCAACATATTTTTTAAATTACATATGGGAATATGAAAAATTTCAAAAATTTACGATATCTTATTATCACATTGGGAATTTCCCTATATATTATGTGCAAAATTTATTTCATCAAGGCGCGCTCGCACTATTTCCGCAACACTTTTTTTTCAAACACGAGGGAATCCTTGATATATTGTTATTGACTCGAAATTATTAACCGGAAATTTGATCGGATTCGAAGGAAGCAAAAACGTGAAAATTTGAATGTAAATTTTTTTTCGCTTATTCAGTAAATAAGGATTCGCAATTATTAATATTTTGTTCATAAAAAATCTGTCTATCTGATTCCAGTACGAAATACGATTTTTTCAGTCCCCCCCCCCCCCCCCCCATAAGGGTGTTTTCCGGCCATAGAAAATCGTTCAAATTTTTTTAGGAGTCTCTTGTAACGACGAACAACGAATAACGATCATAAAAAATCTGTCTATCTGATTTCAGTCCGAAGTACGATTTTTTCAGTTTTTCACCCCCCCCCCCCCCCCCCCCATAAGGGTACTTTCCGGACATAGAAAATCATTCAAATTTTTTTAGGGTTCGCCGTTAGGGGCCTGGGTCCTAAATATTCGCAAAAACCTCGAGAAATACTGAAATTTAATTTCTTTTTTAACTTGATTTCGTTGCTTCGCAACGATGCAAACTTCAGTTTCATAAATTTCATCGGATTTGAACGAAGCAAAAACGTGAAAATTTGAATGTATTTTTTTCTTTCTTATTCAGTAAATAAGGATTCGCAATTATTAATATTTTGTTTAATGTACAATCGTATTGGATCAATACGAAATTCGGGCTGACTTAATATTTCTTACGTAAGAACTATTACTAGAAAAAAAAATATCAAAACAATTTCTAAAATCAACATATTTTTCAAATTAAATATGGGGCTAAGAAAAATTTCAAAAATTTACGATATTTTCTTATCACATTGTGAAATTGATGGTATATATTGTTTGGAAAATCCAACGATTATTACTACGAAACACTCACTAACATCATATATATTCCCGACGTAAAAACTGATTCTATATACTTGGCTTTATTTTGCGACAATGTTTTCGTATAGTTAGCGATAAGAGCTCGAACGAGAAATATTCGCGGAATCGTCCGTGAGTCATGTTGAATGACGAAATTTTGCCGGGGCATTCGCCGAAGGAGAATGAGAAAGTGAAAATAAATGATAATGAAAAAGTGTGGGCGGTAAGACGGGAGAATACGTGAAATTGATGAGATTTAGAGTGCGAGATGAAACGACGAAATAAGTGAATTGGAATGAAAAAGGGGTGTCGAAGCGAGGGGAAAAATCACGATGAGCAAATATATACATAAACATATATATGTGTCTGTGAATAAGAAGGAAGAAGCTAAATTGGCAATTACCTTTTTGCGACAGCCTTTATTAGCTTATTTCGCACCGGTACGATTAGAAACTGATGGGCGCGAAAAAATTCATCGTGCCCGATATTAACTCAACGTGAAAATGAGAAGATTCTTCGCAGATTCGTGTCGCTGTCCTCGTGCGTCAGTCCTATTTCGGCCGACGAGAAGTATTGAAATGCGCGAATGAGAGATAAGAGAGAATTTCTCGAAATATCACGATCTCCTGCAGCAAGTAGTACAGCTCGGTATAGGTCAGACGGCTTTTATACATATAACTGTAGCAATGGGTACTTGAAGCGGAGCTCTCGACGGAACGAGATATTGGCCCGGGGCTGATCGAATCAACTTCAAAATTCTCGTTATGATTGATGGAGCGAGAAATGTCACGAATTACAGAAGACCCCTTCTTTCGTACGTCACGACGTACCAGATATTA
Organism: Oxytorus armatus; assembly: GCA_958009045.1. Lineage (NCBI taxonomy): Eukaryota > Metazoa > Arthropoda > Insecta > Hymenoptera > Ichneumonidae > Oxytorus > Oxytorus armatus. The sequence continues at coordinate 15,938,937 of OY253752.1, forward strand.
GTATTATTATTTATGGAAAGACAAAAGTGTGACAATGCCTTTTTTTCATATGAGTACTTGAAATGGTTGCTCTTTAGCCTTTCACATTCTGTCAAGACTCGAAAAAATGTTCGTTAGTACATTTTTCGTTGATCACGAGTAACAACGAGCTTCGCACGCGAAATATCCATCTGTGAGAGCAAAAAAAGCCAAACATTTTCCACATTTTAATCGTTTTTTCAACTACGGTCGTTTGGGAATTTAATAAAATTTATAATCGCCAAAAAATTATACAATTTCACTGAATCTTGAAAGCAATGAAGATCGAAAAATAAAATAGAATGAAATATATCCGTGGCTGAAGATTGTTTTACGAAATTTCTTCTCTGTTTTTCAGGCGTGGCTGATTTGAAAAATTGTCGTCAAAGCTCGAATCATCTAACGGGTTTCAGTCCGGCCGCTTGTTTTACATTTTATCTGCCAAAGGAGATACTATTCGTCGACGTGACATCGGCGGAATTGTGGTTCTACAAGGAAACCGACGATAACGATGTGTTTAATCAGACGTTCGTATTGTCGGAACTCGATCATTGGGATAAGGGTGGAAGCTTCGAGAAGAACACGATAATGGGCATTTTTGAAACTTCGATCGGAGGTATGTCAATTTTTCTATAAATTACCGTGAGAATTTCTTATCGTACATTTTTTTTTTGACTATTTTTCGTAAAACTGATGGACTGTCAATTCGGTTAAGTGGATCTTTGTTTGGTTTTTTTTCTCATTATATAAAAATCACGAGCCGTGCCCCGCGGTTTCACCCGCGTTAAATTTCCGTCTCCCGATTCAACGCGCCGCCGCTGCCACTCCTTAGGGTCATCGCATAAAGTTATATAGTGCAAAACCTTCCTGAATAAACGAGCTATCTGATGCAAAAAGAATTTTAAAAAGATGCAGAAAAGTATTTCCTGAGATTAGCTCGTTCGAACAAACATACAAACATAAAAACATACAAACGAACTCTCAAGCTTTATTATAGTAGTAAGATAGGGTCATAGCATAAAGTTATATAGCGCAAAACTTTCCTGAATATACGGGCTATCTGATGCAAAAAGACTTTTCCAAATCGGATTAGTATTTCCTGAGATTAGCGCGTTCGAACAAACATACAAACATAAAAACATACAAACGTACAGACATGCAAACGAACTCTCAAGCTTTATTATAGCAGTAAGATAGGGTCATAGCATAAAGATATATAGTACAAAACTTTCCTGAATATACGGGCTATCTGATGCAAAAAGACTTTTCCAAATCGGATTAGTATTTCCTGCGATTAGCGCGTTCGAACAAACATACAAACATAAAAACATACAAAACTACAGACTTACAAACGAACTCTTAAGCTTTATTGTAGTAGTAAGATAGGGTCATAGTATAAAGTTATATAGTGCAAAACTTTACTGAATATACGGGCTATCTGATGCAAAAAGAATTTTACAAATCGGATTAGTATTTCCTGAGATTAGCGCGTTCGAACAAACATACAAACTTAAAAACATACAAACGTACAAACATACCAACAAACTCTCAAGCTTTATTATAGTAGTAAGATAGGGTCATAGCATAAAGTTATATAGGGTAAATCCTTCCCGAATAAACGAGCTATTTGATGCAAAAAGAATTTTCCAAATCGGATTAGTATTTCCAGAGATTAGTGCGTTCAAACATACAAACATACAAACTCGCCATCTTTATTATAGTAGTAAGATTTGCTTCGCGAACGTAAGTAAAAGGTTTCGAACGAACAATTTGCGAAAAACGAACCTTCTCGAGTGACAAAAAATTGTCAAGAATATTTGTCGATTTTTTTGTTTCCTCTCTGAGAGTTATTTTTGTGGGTTTCCATCCGTGTTCGGGCGCAAAATTTTTGGCGTGTTTCGCGAATAAAAGGTGGGTGTCCCGAGCGGTGTATGGTCACGATGGCCATCGATCAATTACTCTCGACATATGACGACGAGGTCGACCAACAATGGAGCACCTCTCGTACATTATACATACATATACATACATACATATACATACATACATATATATATATATATATATATATATATATATATATATATATATATATATATATTCACGCGAAGAATTAACACGTTGGGGTTCATGTATCCTCCAGGAGAAATAAACGCGTGCGCGCGATATCCCTTCTCCGTATTCCGCACAAAACTGAAAAAATTCCGCGACGTATCCCAACGAGAGTGGGAATTAAAAGGAAGAGTGACAAAAGTTTCGAGTTAAAAAGTTTACAAAACGAAACAAAAGCGATATTTTTTTACCTTCACATTCGAACACGAATCAATGAATGTAAATCGACCGTTGGGTATTCGCGGGGGACAAAAACTGAACGACAAAGAGAAACTAATAAAAGTTGACGATAATTTCGTTTTGTTACCGATTCGAAACGAGAAGAGGGTTGGGTGAAGACCGACGTGCGTTTCACCGTGAGAAAATGGGTCGAACGTCGAGGATTGAATCACGCAATGCAAATTGCGTGCAGCACTTGCTCGATCGATCGTGAAACAGCGCCGGTATCGATTGAACTGAGGTTAAAGCCATTTCTCGTTATTCACACGTCGCCGTTGCCGCAAAAAAATCGTCCAAAGAGAAATTCAAATTGTCTGCCGGAGATGAAGGAATGTTGTCGCGACGATTTGTACATAAGTTTCGAAGACATCGGCTGGAGCGATTGGATACTACATCCAAGCGGATATCACGCTTACTTCTGTCGTGGCTCGTGCTCGTCGGCAGCTTCGTTAACCATTAGCGGATCGCCGTACAACAACGTAATAACGGTACGTAAAAAAATTTTGTCTCGATTTATTCATTTTCCACAGTTGAACCAAAGAAAAAAAAAATCACATTCCCCGACATTGCGAACGAATTTAAGGTAGTAGTCTGACAACTCAAGCCAATTTTCATGTCTTTTTTGGAGGGCGTTCTTTTGTAGGAAAATAAAAATGAATCGTTTTGGATATTTAGGATGTTTTTATTTACATATTAAAAATACAAAAAAAAATTTGTTTGAAAAAATTTAATAGTTTATTATTATTATTATTATTGATCGAAGTTGGCACCTCGAAAAATAAGCGCGTGGGTGGCCCCGGTGATTTTGGCTCTTGATGTTATCTGAAATAAAAAATTCTTGATAATTCTTAATCTATGGACATGTCATTCTGGTCGGAACTACTGAAGTTAAATTTCATGGATAAATAACAAAATGGCGGACTTTGGGAAAAAGTTTTTTTTCTAAAGTCCGCCATTTTGTTATTTACCCATGAAATCAAAAATTCTTGATAATTCTTAATCTATAGACATGTCATTCTGGTCGGAACTGCTGAAGTTAAATTTCATGGATAAATAACAAAATGGCGGACTTTGGGAAAAAGTTTTTTTTCCAAAGTCCGCCATTTTGTTATTTACCCATGAAATCAAAAATTCTTGATAATTCTTAATCTATAGACATGTCATTCTGGTCGGAACTACTGAAGTTAAATTTCATGAAAAAAAAACTTTTTTCCAAAATCCGCCATTTTGTTATTTTTCCATGAAATTTAACTTCAGTAGTTCCGACCAGAATGACATGTCTATAGATTAAGAATTATCAAGAATTTTTGATTTCAGATAACATCAAGAGCCAAAATCACCGGAGCCACCCACGCGCTTTTTTTTCGAGGTGCCAACTTCGATCAATAATAATAATAAACTATTAAATTTTGTCAATAAATTTTTTTTTTAGTATCTTTAATATGTTAATAAAAACATCCTAAATATCCAAAACGATTCATTTTTATTTTCCTACAAAAAAACGCCCTCCAAAAAAGACATGAAAATCGGCTTAAGTTACCACACTACTACCTTAAGGCCTTACATACGTCCAGCGGTACCGAAAACGTACCAAAAGAAAAACTGTTTTTAGGAGGGATAGAAATATAAATTGATAAAAAAATTCTTACACATTGTTTATTACTGTGTTAAGTTTGTAAAAAAATTTATTTCAATTTTTTTTTTCAAAAATGACAACATGAAAAATCACATTTTTTTAAGCACTGTAAAAAAAAAGTTGCTCCACGGTCGGCAGTATTTCTTCCTCAAATGTTGACGGATCTTCAAAATGTAAAGAAATTCTTGTAAAATAAGGTAGTAGTTATAGTCTGTCGAGCCGGATTTTTGAAATTCGAAAAATTTAACAATTTACGGTAATTTAAAAAATAAATATTAAGTTTGTGTCAAAAAAGTCACACTTTAATTGTTTTTATAAAATTTTCTAATTATAATTTTAAAAATCCGGCTCGACATACTACAGAAAAAACAATTACGGATATTTAAAAAAAAAAATCATCAAAAAATATTAAGAACCGTACGAGTTATCATGCCGACCGTGTCAGAAAAAGTAGTTTTGAGAAAAACGCGTTTAAAGTTTCAAGCGCGTTTCGCTCGAAGTCGCGCGCGGCTGGAGCAAGAACTTTATGAATTTTTTAAATTTATTCAGTTAACTTACGTCTAATCTCCCATTCCGGCTTCATATTGTACGCTTTCCTTGTCAGTAAAAAATTGTTGTTGTTTATTTTTTTCTAATCGACGAATTGTTCTGGCCTCTCAACTCAGGTAGGCGCGCGTCAGACCTTTGTCCTTTTGTCGGGCAGTCACATTATCTACAATAACTTTTGAACTATGGGGAATTTTTACAATCAGTTTACACAGAAATACGCCTAAGACTATGAGGAATAATAATCTGTAAACAAAAAAAAATCGATTTTTTGAAAATTCTCGACGTATGTAAGGCCTTAAAGATTTTTTTTTTTCGAGATGTTGGGGAAAAAATCACATTCCCCGATATTGCTAACGAGTACAGACATTTATTTATTTTTTGGTACGTACTGCGCGATTTTTAAATGATTTTGTATATTACACGTTTGTTAACAGAGGTTGTTGACGAAAAAGGGCAATGTACATCAGCGAAGAAGTGAAATTGTGCCGTGCTGTTCGCCGACGCAATTGTCACCAATTCAATTGCTCTACGTGGATTCGAACAACACGATAACGCAAAAGACACTGCCGAACATGGTCGTTGAGGCTTGCGGTTGTATGTAAATATAGCAAAGAAGAAAAAAAACAGAAAAAAAGAAGAAAAAAAAGCACGCGGTTAATGAAAATTTTATCTCGTACCTCCTCCTACGAACTGTTCTCTCGAGCTCAGATCTATGAACGAACCGGAGGGATCGAGATTTTCGACTGTTTATCTCCAAGAATTCAAAAATCAATGTTGGATTTATGGAGGATCGAATTGGTGGAATTAACGATCGTTAGAAATGGACGCGATAACGTGTATTATATATACTTAAAAACTCCATTTTTTTAATTACAAGGCGCTGCCGCGTCTCTTGTTTATCATTGCGTGGGTACGCGGTGTATACACGAGACGCGAACGTGAATCTTTGCTCAAATTCCACATGGTACCAGTGTTCTAACTGAAATGAAATAATAATAACAATAGCGCTAGGATCTCGATTCTAAGAAGAAAAAAAACTGGAATCGTAAGTTCTTATAATCGAGGCCCGCCTGAGACCAGCCTCTGTAACGCGAACAGCAACTCACGCGCTTGTGGCCACGAGACCGTATCACAGCATATGATCTAAGTGCCCTTTCTCGTCATGTTTAGGGCTGTGTACGTTGATATTTTTGTACATAAATACACTACGTTATGCTAACGTGCAAACCTAATCTGAAAAGGGTCCCAATGAATTTTAAGCGCTCACATACCCCTGCGCGCGCTGAAAACCGAGTAAATTTAAAAAATTCTTATAAAGGTTATATGGTGAAAAAAAATTAAATTGTTGATTTCACATTTTTTATTAACTATTCAATTATAAGAATTTTTTTTTTTTTTTATTGTTTCTTTCATTATTAACATTATTTTTTACGGGTATAAACGGACTGCTGATGAAAACCATGGCGGCGCCTCCTTGTCGACATCAAAACTTCACCAAAAATTATCCAATCTGCAGAAATAAAAAATAATCTAGTAAAATAGTTTAGTAGCAATATTCGGGCGGACGGACTTTTATTGTTTTCTAAAAATGAAGAAATCACAGTATTTCAAACTTTAGTATGCAATTTTTTTTTTTTTATTTGTGTTCAATAATTTATAAAAAATTGACCAACCAATAAATTAAAAAAAAACTCTCGTCAGACTATAGAGAAAATAATTATCAAGATTGAAAATTTAAAAATGTTTAAAAATATTTAAAATTTACTGAGTTATCGTGCTGACGTTTCTTTTCATCAGTAGTCCATTTATACCCGTAACAAATAATGTTAATATTTTTTTTTAATTTAAAAAATTGTTTTCATTCGTTATTAACATTATTTTTTACGGGTATAAATGGACTACTGATGAAAACCATGCCGGCACCTCCTTGTCGACATCAAAACTTCACCAAAAATTATCCAATCTGCCGAAATAAAAAATAATCTAGTAAAATAATTTAGTAGCAATAGTCGGGCGGACGGATTTTTATTATTTTCCAAAAATAAAGAAATTACAGTATTTCAAACTTTAGTATGCAATTTTTTTTTAAATTTGTGTTTAATAATTTATAAAAAATTGTCCAACCAATAAATTAAAAAACAACTCTGGTCAGACTATAGAGAAAATAATTATCAAAATTAAAAATTTTTAAAAGTTAAAATATATTAAAAATTTACTGAGTTATCGTGCTTACGTTTCTTTCCATCAGTAGGCCATTTATACCCGTAACAAATAATGTTAATAATTTAAAAAAAAAATTTTAATTTTTTTTCTCATAGTTGGAAAGTTAATAAAAAATGTGAAATCAACAATTTAATTATTTTTTCACCATATAACCTTTATAATAATATTTCTAATTTACCCGGTTTTCAGCGTGCTCAGGGGTATGTCAGCTCTTAAGAAAAATACAACTACGGTCCTGATCTTCCTGACGTATAATAGATGCGTCCCACCGTGCACAGGCGAGGCAAAAAAGTGGAGAATTTTCTTAAAATCGAGGTCTTAGTGTAATAATATTAATAATAATAATAATAATAATAATAATAATATATAAAAGGGCGAAGTAAAGCATAACCGAGACAGTATTTTCTCTCACTGATGATCTATACATAATATACATATATACGTAACATATACTCGAACGAGCTATTTGCACGTGAAACATTTTTTTTTTGCAAAGCCATACGCCGAAAAACGATACGTATCGAATGTGGACAAATTTTTTTCTCGAATATTGCGAAAAAAAAAAAAAAATGTTCCTCAATTGTTACCAAATTACAGTCGAGCCAAATTAGGATTTAATTTTTGTTTCTCACTCAGCATCAATTCGATTCAAGCTAAAACGTCTTGAAAACCCTTTGAAAATGATGTTTGTTTGTTTTTTTTCTTTTTTCGAATGCTCGAACTTGCGAATTTGCTCAATAACGTGCGAAAAGACGATAATTTTGTTGCGCACTGTACATTTCTAGAAAACTCTGACGAAAGAGTTCACGGGTAGCTGACAGGGGTTACTACGTACGTATAAAAGAAAACGAGAAATGTAATAAAAGTTAGAAACGGCCCCGACGATAATCTTACAACGTCCCGTTCGTATTGCTAGAGAAACCGGACGCGGAATCTAAAAATAGGATGTCCGATGTAATACAACGTTTTAACCATATCTTCGGAGTCATAGTTTAGAGAATTAGAAATAAAAGCTCTCTAGGCCGAGGACAAACGATATCGTGCTGACCGCGAAACACTCGGACATTCATGGCTTCTTTTTTTTTTTCTATTTTTTTTTCTCCAGATTTCCATCACCGTTGACTCGCAACATTTTTTTTACCGCTATATCACGTACACAGAATTATATAATTCGGAAATGAATATTTTTGAAACGAACAAACTGTCGCTTTTGGGATTTTCAATGTAATTTTTTTCAACAAGTTGTATCCCTTAAACCGGTCCCTTTAACGCTAAACGTAACAAGCGGGGGTCAAACGGCCCCGTTTCAAAATGTACTTTAAATTCGTACATTCATTGTTCTTTCTTTCGTTCATCTGACTTTCTGTAAATTTGCTTGATTATTTTATTAGAAATCAGAAGTTATGTCGCGAATTATTTCCTTTAATAAATTAAGAATTTATTCAAAAATCAACATTTATTTCATAAAGGGGTTAAATAACCCCTGACATGCCAGGGTACGTTTAGTGTTAAGTTTCCTCCTTTTCTTGTTTTATTATTCTTGCGAATGCCCGTGACGACAGAGCCTTTTTGCTCGTGCGAGCAAAGCGCGAAGTTTTTTTTATTCTTCTTTAAAAAAACAAGGCGCGTTTCAGAGCCAGCTGACGGGTGACCAAAGAGAATCGCACGAAAGGTTATCGTGTTGAAATTAAAATTGTCCGGGAGCAAAACTGACGAGCATACCGACGAGTGTTTGTCGGCGTGCAGAGACGCGAAACAGTTGTACAATAATTTATCGCTCGTTTGTAACCGAGAGGTGAAAGCAAGAGGCATTTGTAACGAACCCCTCCCCCCCCCCCCCCATAAAACGCGCGAAATTTCTCCCCATCGCCTCTCGTTATCGAATTCCTTAATCATTACGATCCCGTTACATCGAAATGTCAAAAAGCTTTATTGTCAATATACAGAGAGAAGAGAATATGTTAATCTCGTTTACGTCGATCGAGCACGATTTTGTAGAAAGAGAGAGAGAGAGAAAGGGTCAAATATTACCAAAGTCGAACGGCGAATTTTTGTTAATTTTCACCCGATTGTCTAATGTATATTAGCATAAAGAAAAATAATGTAATGATGTGATAATGTACGTTAGAAAATCGTGAAACGGTTTAAAAGAAAAATTGTCGTTCGAATTTGTCAATATCGACCGTAAAGCTAATCAATGCAAAGCTTTTGCGCTGGTTAAGTAATCAATGCAAAAGTAGACACTCTTGTCTACCGTAATAATTCATGTCGAATTATAAATAGAGTACGAATTTAAATTATTCGAGAGTACGAAGTAACGTAACGTTGAATTTAGCATCGTTGGAATGCAACGAAAATATATTTTTTTATACCATTCATACCCCTTAACGTTGAATTTTCGAAGACAAAAATCGTTAAAACGTTCCTTTGGAATCTCCTGTAAGGACCTGAACCTAAATGAGCAAGAGAAGCGAGACGCAATACCAAAAATGAAAATTTGAAAAACCTACTTTCGTGTTGCGTTCCAACGATGCAAACTTCAACATCACCGAAGTAACATGCACATTAATCGAAAAGTGAGAATTAATGGAATTCGTGTAGAAAATACTCAAATCGTGTAGAGATTTATTTCATTCTATCAAGAGTAAAAAAATTGTTTCGGAAAATCTCGAACGAGAGATCGTTCGGAAATACATTTCTGACAATATGAATAAAAAAATTATTCAGATCGGTACAATGAAAAAAAATTGCAAGCGTTATACAATAAAAATATTATAAGCGTAACATTTCCAACAATCGTACCTTAGGAACGTAGGAACGCAAAAGTAAAGCTTCCCACCCAATAAATTTATCATCGAAACGAATTTTTCGCCTGCGAATTCAAATTGCGAAAAAATTTTACATACAGAGAACTTCATGGTGTTTTTTTTTTTACATTTTTCAATTGTATGTAGCCCTTAAATAATTGCAAATCACTGTGCCGTATTTATCTTGGTGTGAATCTCTGTGAGTGAGCGTATTGTGGATCCACGAGAGGTCCAAAGTTATAAGTTATTTATATCAATTTCTGTATGCAATATTAAATATATATATATAAACATATGTTGGTGTCAAAGGCCCGAAACGTTGATGAAATTAACCGAGTGATTGAAGAGATAAACGAATAAAAAATTTTAATTGGTTTTCATTTTCAACATATCATTTGCGTATTTATTACAACACACGTACAACACAAATATGTTTCTTTGACTTACCATCTCTTTTTCTCCCTGGAAATAGCCTCCGAACGTCTTGTTTATGCTCTCGTCATTTGCTCGCGCGTTTCGAACGAAAGAGAACGAAAAACATTGCCCTACCCTTCACGGGGCACAGACACAAATTAGTTTCGCGCAACTAGCGCGCACAAACACACACGCGACAACTTCGAGTCACTGTATGACACAAAAAAAAAAAAAAATACCGTTGGCACAAAATGTGTGGCAACCCGTGTCGATATATATTACGCTCCAAAGTCCGCGACCGATTACTTTAATTAAGCATGAGATTGCCCGGAGGGGAAAAAAAAATCAAAATATAATGGGGTATCTTTCAGTATACACACGAGAACGATGATAAAGAAGAAACAAAAAAGATGATGAATGACATAGAATTCGCTAATATATCGCGGCGTAACATCGCTACGAATCGACCTTTAAACGCGTTACGCCTTCTCACGGAAATTTAATACATTTATATTTATCGTTCAACGAGATTTGGTCGTTGGCTTCTTTGACACTGACGCGGAAGAGAAAAAAAAATTGTGCGTAAATAAATGAAAAAAAAAATAGGATTTCACTATCTGGTGGCCGAGATTTGAACTAAGATGGTCGACGAGCCATGACTTTTTTCACGATACAGCGAGAGTATCGAAAAATTTAGATACATATGCGTATTGGGGCGATTTTTTTTTTCGACTTTTTTTTTTCAGTCCCCACCCAAAATTTTGTTGGATATGTCGAAGAAGAAATTCCCTGAAAGTTACAGCCCTTAATATTAATTCTAAGTATTTTCCCAAAGCGTGAGAAGATTTCCCATCTAAAATACACGTAATTCGTTTTTTTTTTTCAAATTTCTATAACTCAGCCGCATTTTATGCTATCATATTGTTTTTGGTTTCCATTTACTCAGAATAAAACAATCTAAAAAACTGCCTTTTGCGGTGAAAGTGTAAGATGTACGGGTGAGTTGGTACGGGTCACTGAAGTTGATTTTTACCCAAAATTCTCGTTTTTTTGCTGTTATCTCCGAAACAATTAACATTACGAAAAAAATGTAAATGAAAAATTTGTTGGAAATTTAATTTACTACAAAAAAGGTCCTATCGACCCAATTGCTTAGATTAATATTTCTTGAGATATTGAACTTTAATTTATGAGTAGTATAACATTTATAAAATATGAAATATTAAATAATAAAAAAAATAAAAAATAAAAAAAGTTCAATATCTCAAGAAATATTAATCTAAGCAATTGGGTCGATAGGACCATTTTTATAGGAAATTAAATTTCCAACAAATTTTTCGTTTACATTTTTTTCATAAAGTTAATTGTTTCGGAGATAACAGCAAAAAAACGAGAATTTTGGGTAAAAATCAACTTCGGTGACCCGTACCAACTCACCAGTACAATTTACACTTTCGCCGCGAAAGGCACTTTTTTAGATTGTATCATTCTGAGTAAATCGAAACCAAGAACAATATGATAGCATAAAATGCGGCTGAGTGATAGAAATTTGAAAAAAAAAAAAAAAAAATCGATTTACGTGTATTTTAGATGGAAAATCTTCTCACGCTTTGGGAAAGTACTTAGAATTAATATTAAGGGCTGTAACTTTCAGGGAATTTCTTTGTCGACATATCCAACAAAATTTCGGGTGGGGACTGAAAAAAATAAAAATAGTCGAAAAAAAAAAATTGCCCTAATGCGTATATGAATCATGATAGTAATAAGAATGCTCGGAATAGAATTTAAAACAATATAAAAACGACAAAATATGAGAAATGAATGTGAAAAGGAATTTATTATTTTTTAAGGCCTCGTAAAAGTTAGAAACAGCCTACAATAATTATTATTATCTTTTGGATCATCCGAGTCCGTGCAAACTCCCCTGCTACCTTCGACAAGCCTGACACCTTGCGACGCAACCGCCGCCATTGTTAATTTTTGTCGCCAAAACGAAAAAATGATCATACTAAATGTTGGGATGTCCTGACAAAAAAAACTGACTCAACAGTCATTCGATCTCAATGACCAGAGTCGAAAAAACTTATCGACAAGATAAAAATACCTAACATCGAAAAACGGTCGATTTGCCGTGAATTAACCCATAGACACACGAAATGCGTGCTTGTGTTTACGCTCGAAAAGAGAACAAAAAACATACTAATGCGTCTTCTGTGAGACACTTTGAGATACCGAATTCTCTCGAACAAATGATAACGGGAACAATTACACAATTTACCCAACTTGAAGCTCCTTTTTTCCCAACCACGCCCGTTATATTTACGTATTCTCTCGGTCTCGAAAGGATTACCGCGAGTACCCAAACAAAACGACAAAACGTGTGTGGCCGGGCTCGACGCCCGCGCTGGCCCGCGCGACCATCAGCGTCGCTCAACGAGACGCCCTGATACCAACAGTGTTGCCATCTCTAAGACACTGCTGGAAGTTTAATTCTCAAATTCTTTATTATCGATCATCGTAAAGTATCACGGAAGATAAAAATATATATCGCGTTTTCACTCTCATACATGCAACAGCTAAGATCACAATCCTATTTTTTTTTTAATAAAAAAACTCGTTCCAAGCGTTGTATCAACAAAAGTAGGTACTTGCGAAGAAAAACAAAAATAAATCAAGTTTTTACGTTTCGTAACAGACCGGCTATCGGTTCGCGAGCACTCTAAAACGCCGGTTGGAATTTCTCCATCGGAGAGTATTCCTATAACCGGAGGATCACCTTTCTCGTATCCCACATAATCCAACATAATCGCTCTCTCTCGCCTCCAGACTCGTTTTTTCCCTTGACAAATCCAATTGTTTTTTTCGTACGCGAAACACGTTCGAAAACGTTTTTTTATTTAGATTCGAAGTTACGTGCGAAATCAAATTATCCTCGATCGTTTTTGGTACGTGTGTACAAAAAAAAAGTAACACTCGCAAAATCGTCAATTAATCAAGAAGGTTTTTTCTTTTCCAATCAAAGTTGCATCTACCTCGTCAACGAAATAATTGGCCGGAATAAAAAAAATTAAAAGCTTACACATATGTGATTCTAACGAAAACGCTTAGGATCACTGGAAAATTGAAATCTGATTGTGAAACTCTCAACTGTCTGACTTGTCGAATTTTCATGTAAGTGACATAACTTTTATTCTGATTATGAGGACATTTTTTTTTTTTTTTTGACAAATCTCCGTTTGTCCGATTTGCCTGTTGAAATTTTTCGTCAATTTTCATTTTTTTTAGTTCGAGGAACAATACAAAAATGGTAGTGTTCAGTAACTTTTTGGCGCCGCAAGAAGGCGTAAGACACGAGGAAGCAAACACTACGGTATACATCGACGACAGAGAAGTGGGCAAAGGGACCCTCTACATAACGGAAAGGTTAGTGGACGCTCCGAGGAGCTTTGAACGTTATAATCCGGTTGACCAATGTACTAAAGCTTGGAAAAAGTCTCAACCACTTTTTATTACCGAAAAACTAATACAGGGGATAAGAGACGCAAGTTTCCACCACTTTATGGCAAAAATGATAAAAATGTGTATTGATTCAATGTGTGTCTGAAGCGCAGATACGCAGGGATTTTTTAAGAAAATTGTACGCTATTTTTCAATTTATGACCGTCAGCCGTTTGTCCGTTGAAAGTTACTTTATCAGTTCACGCGTATACTTTTGATATAATTTTTATAGAAACTGCTTTAACTAAATGACATTTTTATTTCACCAGTATGTTATCATGGGTGAACAGCAGTACGCAACAAGGTTTTTCCCTAGAATATCTTCACATATCCCTGCACGCAATATCGCGAGACGAACAAGTTCATCCCCGACAGTGTCTCTACATCATGGTCGATGGCAAAGTCGATTTACCCGGTAAGTTAATATTACAATAATTCGTTCGATTACCTTGTACGAATGATCGTAACAATGAGTCCCCTCTTCCTTCGCGCTTTAGACCTTCAGCTCACGCAGAATGACGACTACATCCCTGGTTATTTCGATGAGGAAGAGTCTGACATACCAATGACGGAGATGAGGTTTGCACCTGACAATACAAACAATTTAGAGGCAATGTTTCAAGCAATGAGTCAGTGTCAAGCTCTGCATCCCGATCCACAAGACAGCTTTTCGGATGGTAAATACATTTTTTTTTAACTCCACATCGGGAAACAATAAATTAGAAATTTATACATTAATATTTCGTGATATCCGCAGCAGAAAAAATTCTAAATATCGTTCGACACCAATTTATATATGTAAAAAAGTATTTTCTATAGATCACTTAACAGCATAATTAAAATTTCAGCCGAGGAGGATATCTATGAGGATGCGGAAGAGGACGATTTGGAATATTACGAGGTTGGCGCTGGTGACGCACCGTATATTATACCCGCGGGTAAACGAATCCCTTCGTTCCAATACAGCTCCATCCTAGCGAGTATCGTGCAAGAGATTCAACGAATTGGATTGACCGAAATTAAACCGACATGGAATGAAAATTCAGTTAAAATGAAACGAAATACAAATTGTAATTGTAAACAGCACGAAGAAATTCCTTGCACGGATTCGATAGGATGCAAAAAAAAATTGTAAAATCTTGCCGAGTAACAAATTATAATTATCGTTGACTGATTTTTTTTTTTTTTTTCGCAGAACAAATTGCAAATCACAATGGAACCGAGATTGAGGATGCTATGGACGTTGAAGCCGGTCAATTTGAAGATGCGGAGGAGGATCCATAAACGAATCGTTACGATCGGAGAGCTCTTGAAACGGTTATCTCGCACTTGTGCATTTAGTTTCTATATACTCCAATATATTAATCCGCCTCCACGTGTCTCGACCGTAAGTGAGAAATGTCTCTTTAACACAAACCGTGTACGATTTCATCGCGCACGATTTTTTCCTCCATCCACCCATTTCCCTCCCACCTGAGCATCCTCGAAGCACTAAAAACTTTATTTATATTCATTTTGTACGTGGTAATCATTTCTTAGGATCAAATAAATAGTACACTAAATTACATCGAGGGTTAGCTTTTTTTTTCGTATGGTTAAAGATTATATCACGATGGGAATGGATCAGACACGAGATAATTTTTAACCGCGAATTTCGTTTGTTTGGGAAATGGTTTCTCCGTCAAATAGCCGAGACGAATAAAATACATACTAAATTCATCGACGTTTTATTAAATAAAATTTTTCGCCTTCGTCGCGTCGACGTAACAAGTGCATACGTAGGTGCCATTGAAAAATTCCGTATTGTGAATAAAAAAAAAACAAAAACAACGCGAATTTAACGCGATGTTCGAAAACTCAGTAAGAAAAAAAAGCATATAAGAAAATAGAGGAAATTCCTCTAAGAGACGGAAAAAAATGGCACAGGCGTGTCGCAATTTCGTTGATATAATACAGATAAGCATGAAAAAATAATTACAAGTTCTTCGGGAGCCAAAATAGTAGTTGTTTTTTTTTAATCTCATTCGCCTGAAAAACGATACAGCTAATATCTGCGATCGTTCAATCGTTACGTTCATCACAAGAACGAACGATATTTCAATCTCCCTCATCGTATCTTCTTGGGACCAAAAATGAGATCAGCATCCGGCGCGCCTTTTGGATGATTATACTTTTGTCGTCTTTCTCTGTTTAAATTCACGGTAACGGGTCTGGTGCCCTGATTAATAGTTTCCTGATAATCTTCCTCCTCCTGTCTCTCAGTTATATTCAACGTAAGCCTCTTCACTTTTTCCTTCTCCTCTTTCTGTTCTTGCTCGCGATTACGTAGATTAAGCGCGAGCTCCGACGAGACCGGAACCGCAAGATTTTTGTACTGCTGTTTGTTGCCCTTTCGCAGCATGAGAACGAAATCAACGGTCGTGCTGTCGCTCGGTACTTCGCGCAATTGTTCGTAAGTTTTTTTCGTACTTTTCACGTGAATCGGCACGCTTATGTCGACCTGTTGCGGCTTAACGGAATCCCTCATTCTATCCTGTATATTGTCGGAAACAATTTTATCGAGGGCCGAGAGAAAATCATCGTCCTCCGGGCAGCTTACGCGTTTAGGACCGGAGGGAAGTGCGGCGTCCAGTTCCGAAGCATCCATAACGACACCAACGTTCATGCCCTGCGACAAACTCTGATCACCCTGTGTATTGTCGCGGGTGCCTTGATTCTCATCTCTCTCGGCGTCACCGAACCAATCCTCGTCCGACTGAGCCTCCGAAAGATCTTCCGGTTCCTCGAAATGTAAATCAGCGATAGCTTTAGCGTCGCCACTACCATTTCCCGTTGTACCAACGATCGTTTCCTCCTCGACTTCCGGTATAACTCCCATTTCCGTTTCTATCTCGGTACGTTCGTTCGCGGTGTCGTCGTTCGTCAAATTTCCCAATGTCGGATACAAATTGTTGCGCAATTCGTCAATGGCGGACTGCGAATCTTTGTAAGTTTGAAACATTTGCATCTTCGGTCGAAGCATCGCGAGCGTATCGCGATACATGTAATCGATACCAATGGGAAATGGATTTTCCACTGTCCATACGGGATCCGTGTACTTGAAGAGATAATAATTTTGAAAGAATATTATAAAGTAATCGAGTTTCTTTTTGCTCGAGCCACCGCTGAAATATTGTCCGCACGTTTCCAACAGCGTGCAAACGAGTCTAATGCGAAATAGATGCTCCGGCGGATCGAGCACACTCGGCACACTATGATCCGTACTGACACCAAATGTTATTAATAAATAGAGCGTACGAAATATATCGCCGCTCTCAACCATACGATAATTGTACAATTCACCGAGATACTTGACCATAGCGACGCGACGCTGATTGTACTTTGGTAAATTCATCTCCATGCAGAGTCTTATGTCCTCGAGTACACCGTCAACGACGTACGGACCAACAGCCTCGTAATGAGCAACTAGACCGGCCAATAAACTTCCTACGCAACGTATATTTAAATATTTAACGTTATAAGCGGCTGTTAAACATTTAATAGCGTAACTCGCTATAGAATCATCCTCCCAATCGAGTTTTCTCATCCACTTTAGTACCTTGTCGGTGTTGGTCTTCGATAAATCCTGATAGAGTAATTTTCTTATGAATTCGTGTATGGGCGGTCTGACCTTTCGGGACATACCGCCCGTCGATTCCGGTGGATTTACAAAATAATAGGCATTCTCGATAATCGTAACGTAACGCGAATCAAGGGCGGTAACGGCTTTTTTTCTCATCATTTGTTCGAGATAGACGCGCGTACGTTGATGCGAGTCGGGCGAACAAAAGAGATATCTACCGCATATTTCCAACAGATTACAAGTCATCTCGATATGATGATGAGTAAAATCGTGGAGAAGTACTTTCAGACAATAGAGCGCTTCGATCTTCGAGTAGAGCTTGAATTTCACCAATTCACCGATGTAACGTACAACCTTGACTTTCGACTCGATATTTATTTGATCCTTCTTCCTTACATGATACTTAAAGTCGTGCTTCAACATCGAGCACAGATCGTTACCAACGTCCGGCATAACGGGATATAGTATGGCAGCGAGACGAGAATAAAATGGCAACAGATCAAGACGTATTCGCGACACGCCAAATAATGCTTTTATCAATTTTTTCTTATTGTGCTTCGTATTGAGATTCATGAGAAAATCAACAGCCGCATTGTCGATCATCTCCCGATTAACGCAGTTCGGTAGATGCGTCAAAAACGCATCGAGCATTATTTTATTGCTAATATTTGCAACTTGTGGCTCTTCTATCTCCGGCTCTGGTTCATCGATCTTCTCAATCTCGTCGAGCTCGTCAAACACAATATCCTCGTCGAGCGTCTCTTCGGTAATAGGTGCCGTTTCGCTCTTGATCGTTAAATCCTTCGGGTAGGAGCCTGGCAAGAAAACTGTTAGATCAGGCATCACCTCGTAAAATCTTCTTGTCTCATCGTCACCCCACATATCCTCCATTATACTATTATCTTCCCCCTCGCTTATCATTTTCAATGTTTCCTCAGCCTCGGCTTTTACCTCCGCGTCGATCGGTAGATCCGGCATCTCTTCGTCCAGCGTGTCTGTGAAATTTTGCACGCTCGTAACCAGACGCTCGTACGACAATTGTAACTGTTCCAATTTTTCTTTTCTCTCGGAGCTGAGCTCGCCGCGTGTCTGTAGAATTTTACGATTTTGCTTTTCGAAAGCCTGAAGTTCCTTGTGCTCTTTGAGCAAATGTTTACACAGCGAATTGTAATAATCTCTCAGCAAAGTTTTCACGTTTTGTTGCTTGTCGGCGGACAATAGTTTACTCTTGGGTACGGGTATATCAAGCTTCTCGGACAATTCTCTGATTCTCTTTGGCACTAAGCCCGCATAATCTTCGCCGCAGTGTCGACAAAAGCTCAATATTATACTGGCGTTATTGTGCTCTTCCTTGTCCATGTTTATGAGAACAGTGAGAACAGAGCCGAGAAGGGACAGACCCTGTTTGTGCGTAAATATACCGGCGTTAACGAGCTCAGCATAAAAACGTAAATCGACCCTGAGCTTGCTGGGATTGGCAATTTTTTCACCCACTTTTAGGGTCAGAGCGCGTTGCCAATTTTCGAAAAAATGCGCCGGAAATTCGGAGTACGTTTGGTGCATAAAACTGCAAGCTCTTATCGCCGGCTGTACGTCGTTCATTTTGAGTTTTGCGTCGACAAGCGCTATTGCTATTTCGCTAACGTACTTTGTGAGATTCAAATATGCCATGTCCTTGAGAAACATGTCGAGCTGCATGGCGCTAAAATTTTTCAACTTTTTCACCAACGTTGTGTTTCTCTTGAGACTAGAGTCTAGCTTGCTAAAATGTGAATCCGGCGGACGTGTGACGTTTAGATTTGACGCACGAATTTCCTCCTTCGAGGCTAATCTCTGTTCCGTCTCTTTGATGTAATCGAGCAAGTATTGTTTATCCTCGTCCGAGGGAATTTCAACGATCGGCTCGTTCGTCACCGTTTCGGCTTCCGCCTCGACGACACTCTCATCCCCTTCCGTCATTATCGATACGGTTTTTCTTTATTCTTTGAATTTACTTGTTTTCTTTTGCTTTAAATTACGTTTCGGCGAAAAATCGAAAAAGTAAGGTTATGCTTGTTGTCTCACCGTAAAACGTACGAGTTCTCAAGAAAAATTTTCGTCAAAATTCTTCATCGCTTGTCCTCATTCATTTTTATCTCTCACAGATCGATCTTGAGTATCGTTTGACCGCGATTTACTAACTATTACTCGACAAATTCGATCACCGTTTAATCTCACACTTTGCTGTTTTCGATGAACATACTTTTGTCAAAATTCATTTTCTTTGTTGTTGCGCGCGATATACAACACATCGTACTTACCATCCGTCGAATCGAGGACTTTGGTGAATTCACGCGAAAAAATGCAGATGTCGGCGCAATAGCGAGTAGAGGCCACCACGAGCGGGACGTTTCCCTTTTAGACCGGTCGTCATTGTTTTACGCATTAACAAAAAAAATGTTCTAAGCAAGACGTGTCAAGTGTCCGGAAAACCGCACACTCCTTCTTATTCATTTTGACGATAAAAAGAACAGACAAAGGACGCGTGACCGTTTCCGCTTTGTTCGAGACACGGTAAGACATCGAACAGTGGTAAATTGGCTTTTGTTTCGAAATAAAAGAGTCGCGATAAACGGTGTAAAATTTCGCAAATAATAAAGCACTTTTCTTCCATCGCGGTTTTTATTTATACGTATACCGAGAGATTGCTTGAATTAAAATAGACCGCTGAAGAATACTCGCAATAACGCCGAGCTAATGTAACGCGTCGAGCTGAAAGAAAACGTTTCGTTGGCGAACAAATTTTCTGTGACCAACGATGGTAGGTGTGCGCGTTCGCCATTTTGATCGCGTTGCGTAGAACGCTGACTGGACGACGCTCGGTCAGAGAGAACCTGAGAGAGGCAGTGTCTCGTCGTTCGCCGAACGTGATGGAAATGGGATTTCCACAGACGGATCAACGCCGAGCGAAGGTACATCTCTACTCGATTGTTTTCATAACCGTGAGAAAGCGTTGCGAGTGCCGAAATCAACGCGTATTTTCATCCCGCGCGTTCCCCGATGCATAATCCGAAATTAAATTCACGAAGATGATAGGCAAGAACGAAAACGTTTCCTGCAATCATCCCAATGACCAGAACAGCCAGTTACCTGCATCATTCGATTATCCCAATGACCAGAGCGGCCCTTTTCCCAAGAATGAAGCGGTAATTTAAGTAGGGTATTTTATCCAATTTCACGACTGTTATATCCAAATGTTGACTGTATATATGCATATATGTACGTTTTCTATTGTCAGGTCTCAAAATAACGTACGTACCAGTCCATTCGGTCTCTAGTATCGAATATTTCGCAAATTATCGTCATTGACGAGTTTTACAAGCGAGCATTGCGGTGTTGCGTGCGAAGCGTTCGCGCGAGTTTACGACTTGCGCTTGGCCTTTACCATTCTGGATTCGCTCCGTGATTGTTTTTGTTTGGGTTGCATGAAAAAAAAAGTCCGTTTGGTCTGCAAGAAGGCAGAGACGTGAACAAAGGACGAGCGAGACGGCGTTTTATCGGCGAGGTAAACATTCGCGCGACCTTCAAAGCGTTTCTCACACTAACACGATTGTCGTGCGTGGCCGAGATTCGCATACAACTAGAGACGTTTTGAAAACGCCCGTACAAACTCAAAATCGATGAAACGGGAGCCTAGTTATGAACATTTAAAATTTCGAGATTTTTAGGTTTTCGAAAAGGGGGGCAGAAAATTACAAAAAATTTTTTTTCTCTTTTTTCAATGTTTCGATACCCTACTCGATCGGAAATTTTCCGCTGATTACGAATAACACCGCTTTTAGTCGAAATCTCATTATTTCAATGAGAAAAAGGCGAAAAACGAAAAAAAATCACTTTTTGGACGATTTTCAATGAAATTTCGAGTTTCTCAAGGAAACGGGTACTGAATT
This sequence comes from Oxytorus armatus, assembly GCA_958009045.1. NCBI lineage: Eukaryota > Metazoa > Arthropoda > Insecta > Hymenoptera > Ichneumonidae > Oxytorus > Oxytorus armatus. The sequence continues at coordinate 15,959,964 of OY253752.1, forward strand.
AGTAATCAGCGAGTCAAAATACATCGATATAGCGTCCTAAAAGTAAATTTAAAGAATTTAACATTTTTTTGCATTTCGGCGAAAAAGAAGTGGCTTCACTAAAATCGCTCTAACGTTGCTTCCCGATGGAGTTGGAACCCCACTCTGTGCTCATTCTTTTCGTGATAGAAAACCCTTTAAAATGGTGCTTGAATCATTGTGCTATCATCATTTTTCGATTTTTCACAGATTTTTAAAGTCGGACCATCGATTTTTGCGAATTTCTCCATACATACCCGTTCTCATTTTTCTCGCCGATTTTCAACCTGTTCTTACGGCTACAAGAATTGAGATATCGCGATGATCCAAAATGCATTCTCTAAGTCTACTCGAAACGTTCTGAAAACGCTTATCAAAACCTAAAATCGATGAAACGGGAGCCAAGTTATGACCATTTGAAATTTCGAGTTTTTTAGGTTTTCGAAAAGGTGGGCAAAAAATTTCAAAAAAAGGTTTTTCCCTTTTTCTAGTCTTTCGATACCCTATTCGATCGGAAATTTTCCGCTGATTACGAATAACACCGAGTTTTAGTCGAAATCTCAAAGTATCAATGAGAAAAAGGCGAAAAACGAAAAAAATCACTTTTTGGACGATTTTCAATGAAATTTCGAGTTTCTCAAGGAAACGGGTACTGAATTAGTAATCAGCGAGTCAAAATACATCGATATAGAGTCCTGAAAGAAGATTTAAAAATTAAAAATTTTTTTGCATTTCGGCCAAAAAGAAGTGGCTCCACTAAAATCGCTGTAACGTTGCTTCCCGATGGAGTTGGAACCCCACTCTGTGATCATTCTTTTCGTGATCGAAAACCCTTTAAAATGCCGCTTGAATCATTGTGCTATCATTATTTTTCGATTTTTCACAGATTTTTTAAATCGGACCATCGATTTTTGCGAATTTCTCCATACATACCCCTTCTCATTTTTTTCGCCGATTTTCAACCTGCTCTCACGACTACAATAATTGAGATATCGGGATGATCCAAAATGCATTCTCTAAGTCTACTCGAGACGTTTTGAAAACGCACGTCAAAATCCAAAATCGATGAAACGGGAGCCAAGTTATGACCACTTGAAATTTCGAGATTTTTAGGTTTTCGAAAAGGAGGGCAAAGAATTAAAAAATAATTTTTTTTTTTTTTTCAATGTTTCGATACCCTATCGATCGGAAATTTCCCGCTGATTAAGAATAACACCGAGTTTTAGTCGAAATCTCAAAATATCAATGTGAAAAAGGCGAAATTTCGCTGATCACGAATAACACCCCTTTTCGTCGAAATCTCAATATTTCTATGAGAAAAAGGCGAAAACCGAAAAAAATCACTTTTTGGACGATTTTCAATGAAATTTCGAGTTTCTCAAAGAAATGGCGACTGAATTAGTAATCAGCGAGTCAAAATACATCGATATAGCGCCCTAAAAGAAAATTAAAAAATGAAAAATTTTTCGAATTTGCTTGATGAATTTGCATGAATAGATGAAAAATATGGGAATTTACAATTTTTCGAAAAATTTTAATTTTAGGTCTCACAAATGTGTGATTTTTAAAAATAGAATTGCAAAAAAAAAGGATTGACAATTTCGAGGTTTTTGATGGCATAGTCGCAAATAAAAAGCCTGTGTTCCTAAAATGCAATTAAAAAAATGAATGAAGTAAAATAACTCAATTAACAATATCGGAAATTTCAACATTCCGTTCTCACGAGAACGTACTTTACGCGAAAAATGAGTTTTTATATTTGATGTAAAAAAAATCATTTTGATCATTATCGTTTTGTGTCCCATTATTACGGACGGTACAAAACGAAATTTTGTTGGACACTCGTGTAAAAAAAAAACGCTCTCGCGCGTGTCATTCTTTTACTTTACGCGAAAACACAATTTTTATTATATATTTGACTTAAGAAAAATCTTTTTTATCATTATTGTTTTGTGTCCCGTTATTACGGATGATACAACACGAAATTTCGTTGCGCACTCGTGTAAAAAAAAAAAAAAAACGCGCGTGCGTGTCATTCTTGTCCTTATTAAAATCCGTCTGTAAACGCGCGTGTCTCCCCCTTTTTTCCGCTAGTATATCGTTGCCGAATTTTTTTCCCGATCTTTACAATATCACCGGTGAACCCTCGATAATTTCGGTATTTATAGGATCAAAAACTATCCTCGGTCTATGACCCGATACAGATGGGTTTTCGATAGATCGAATCCAGCTGTCACCGACACGAGACCCGCGTCCGATAATCCGCTTATGCTAATGTTGTACGATTTTTGCTCTTTTTCGGAAAGACTATAATCCGACGTGAACTTGGGGTGAGAGACCACGATAATTTCCCTTTTATACATAGAAACGAAAGCCCCCCTTTACAACGATCGATATAAAAACTGGTTATTATGGAATCTGCGAGAATTATTTGCGGTCCTGACATTCAAACATCAATTATCTTCGTTACATTTTTATTGCAAGTCCTTGCAGATTGAAAGTACATTTGATGAGAAAAGAAATACGATAACGGGGCATTTGAGGTGAAATTGACGGTGATCGTAGCATTTTTTTGTCTTCTTTTTCTTATGGTGTGAGACGACATTAAAAAAAACTTGTTTTTGTGCCAAAAAATTATTGTTTAAACATAAAAAAAAATTGATAACGATTAATAATGTTAGTTTTTAACTTTCGTTGAAAACGGGAGAACCAAATTTTCGAAAATATCCAATAATTAAAGCGGAAAGTTTTTTTTCGTGTTACGCCCGTTATGATACTTAAAAAAAAATAATAAATGAATCACGCACATTTGAAGAGAAACGAAAAACGATAACGGGGCATTTGAGGTGAAATTGACGGTGATCGTAGCATTTTTTTGTCTTTTTTTCGTATGGTGTGAGACGACATAAAAAAAATTGTTTTTAAATCAAAAAATTATTGTTAAAACTTAAAAAAAAAAACGATAACGATTAACCGTAGTAATTTTTTATTTTCGTTGATATTGGGTGAACCAAATTTTCGAAAATATCCAATAATTAAAGCGGAAAGTTTTTTTCGTGCTGCGCCGCCTGTGATACTAAAAAGAAAAAAGAAAAATAAATGAGTCACGCATCTGTCGATTTCGCTCGGAATGTCCCATATATATAATTATTACAAAAGTGTAAAAACTATATATAAAAATATATATATAATTATTAAAGGAGTGTAAAAACTTTTGGTTCGAACGAAAAATAGGTAACAAAAATTTGGTAAAGTTTGTTCTACAAATTTCTCACACTCTGATTTCTAATAGAAAAATTAAATCTTCGCGTGCATTCGTTCGAATAAAAAAATATACCCATATTTGACAACGATTCTCTCTCGTTCTCTCTTTCTTTCGGGCTATAATATCGTGTTCATTCAATACGTAATTCTGAGTTATTCGATCAAAGTGTGTTTTGCGGAGAGATTACAAGTTACAAATTAGCCTCATATATCGAGGGATTAAGAACCGTTGAGCGTTCTTTCACCGAAGGTGAAAATCGAATCCAGGCCTGTGCAAACAGGACAGGCAGTCGAAGCCGAAAGGTCGTATTGCGTCTCGTTAGTGTAAACGGGAGACCCATCTCTCTCTCACGATCTTCATAATTCAAAAGATTTCGTCCCTCAAATTCCCAGATATATATATGTAATATAATAGAGCACACAATCTGAGTGGTGCAGGGATGATTTTATCGCGCCAACTATTAACGCCAACGTTTGCAATATATAAAAAAAAAAATTATTATCGTTACATAACGAATAAATTACTTCGTCATGGACGAATCTTTTTGTGTCCGCCATAAACATTTTTTTTACTGATCCAGCATTTATTAAATATTTAATTGAAAATTTTGTAATAATAAACTAACCATTTATGTTTCACCGTGTCCAAATTTAGATTTTTTTTTATTCGATTAAACAAATAGTTTGTAATTCTTGTCCCGGAATAAAATATTTTGTTTCTTCTTTTGTAAGTCGAGAAATCATTCTAAAGATATTAGAAAAATCGGTTAATTTCCCTCGTTGATAAAAACTGAAAGAATTTGTGAAAAAAAAAAGGAAATCCTAAATTTGGTATTAATTGTTTTCGTGTATTGCCCCCTTGCTTTTTAGTAACGTACTAAAAATCAACAACAAGAAAAAAGATTTAACTGATCACGGATCTGTCGACTTAACATCGAATGTCCTGTATAATTCAATAGCGTTCCGTTTGTCGTTAATAATTGTTGACAATCGTCAATCAGGCATAAAAGAAAGTTTTCTTCACGCACGCGTGGAAACGTATTTATTTATTTTTATTTATTTATTTTTATTCATTACAACTCTTCCCAACCCAAACGTTTATTCGTATACGGGAAAATACAATTGTCGGGGTGCGCGTGTGCCCGGGCGGATTTTATTTGGCAATAAGTGAGTTACGATTTTAACGTCGCGACGTAGGACGACGAGCTCTCCGTTTTGCGGCGAAATCATATTTACGGTGCCACGCGACCGGATAATTACCGTTGACTCGGTACCAGAATCAAATTGACTAACATTGTATGTACGGTCATTCGTCGTAGCAAATTCCTTTCGATGTGTCGTTTTTGTTGTATTCTCGTTTGCGCTCTCTTGTACGATTCCCTTCTCGCCTCACAATCAACAATTCAAGTCATTCATTATTTGTTCGATTTTTATTAATTTTTTCTATTTTTATTACTAAACCATCTTCAATCGATAATAATAATAACAATTTTTTTTTTTTCGTCCTGTTAATTGACTTTTTAATATTTATTTCTTACGGTCTTACATCAATTCTTTTTATATAATTTTTTTAATAAATGAATTGGCATATAAACATTTTTTTTCATGAAATTCCGATTGTCAATGTATTAAAGAGATATTTGAAAAAAATGTTAAAATCGATTTTCAAATGTTTGACAAATTAATAAGCGTACCGTTTTTCCTGATAGTTTTGTACCGAGTAAATTATTTTAGAAAGAAAAAAAAAAGTGAAATCCAATGACCAATTAAAGAGAAACCTTAGGCCGAAGGGTTTGAGCATTGCTTCGTGACAATGAACGTTTTACTGTGCAAAATAGCCTGGAATACAGATCGAAAGAAGATTCGGGGACAACAAAAAAGGGGTAGCCAATCATCCCTTCGTTTGATTATCCTCGGTATTATTTCATGCAGTGAATTTGGTCATTTTTCTCTCGTGCATCTCCCTCGTGTGAGCGTGTGTGTGTGTGTGTGTTTTTGTTAGATTTTACTGTACTTTTGATAATGGCGGGACATCGTCGTATACAACGGGATGAGAGGAGCAAGAAAAAAAACGACTTCGACACATATCCACCCGTCGTCCGGTAATTTATCGCGAACTAGGCTTTCCGTGACTAATTCAGCGTGTCCAAACCGGAGGTGCCCCCTTTGCTACGAAATTCATCCGGACAATATCCAAGTGGCACTCGAGAGTTAGAAAAAGCTAGTGAGAGAGGGAGAAATAGAAATTTCTGTGTCATTCGAGTTTACGTTTGCAACGGGGCTTTTGCGCTCGCGGGGGCAATATTGTCAGCTCTTACAGCGATTCGATACGCGTTAAACTGACTGAAGCGACGGGTGATGCGTTTTTGCCCGGGAAATATTTTTCGAGTGTACACTTATACGCAGTCGTCGTATACGAGTATGCTGTAACAATGAGAATACCCATTTTTTTTGGCGCATAAATAATAATAATAATACGAACTTTTCATATTATTTATTAACATTGTTATCGTTGAATGGAAAAGAAAATTGCGAGGTTAGAAATGTTTTTGTTGAATTTGCAAAAATTCGTATTCGTTGAAATTTTATGAATTTTTTTCCATTTAAATAGTCAATTGATTTCGTGAAATAAACGAAAATGATTAAGTACATTTTTCTTGAACATAGCGTTATCTTCGTTGAATTTTTTTCGATCTTTTTCATTATTCTTTATTTTTCCAATACGGAATATTGGATTGATGTCGTTTTTAACTTTGAAAAGTATTTGACGTGGTGTGTCAGTTGCGAGTTTGATTCACGAAATTTTTCATTGCCATTATTTCGTATAAACATCATGCTCGGGGGGGATGCACTTTGCTTTATTGCACATGAAAAGCTGGTACTCTCCTGTTGGTGAATATACGTGTCTCTCTATCTTTTCACCGTCACTGGGGAACTCTCGGTTCGGACTACGGGACGATAACAAATTCCACCGAGACTTCATCTCGAGGGGGGGTTGGATGAATACAGTAAACGGGGTTATTTATTCTTTCTGTCATCCTAGAGAATTTTTCACCGCCGTACAGTTTGCTCTCCCGGAAATTTATTTTATTCTTTATTTATTCGACATTTCCACACAAAAAAAAACCGCGTTGGATCGTAGAACTTGCGCGAACGAAATAGAGGACCGCGTTAAATATTCGACCCTTCTTTATTTGCTATTCGAATATCACTTTTTTCTTTAACATTTATCTGTCATACAAAAGTAAATTCTTAAAGGGTCAAAAGGAACTTTAGTCTCCCTCGGAGGCTTTGAGAAAGCTCTTTTCGTGCAATTATTTAATTTAATTAATTACATTCTGGCATTGACGACCGTGTTAAATTTTCAAATCTTCTTTATCTGCCCTTCAAATATCACTTTTTTCTTTTACAATTATCTGTCATAGAAAAATAAATCCTTAAAGGGCCAAAAAAAACTTTAGTCTCCCTCGGAAGCTTTGACAAAGCTCTTTTCATCTAATTATTCCATTTAATTAATTGGATTCTGGCATTGTTCATTTTTTCGATTCAGATTGTGAAACACCCCGTCATACCGACCTTGACACTTTACACTTTCATATAAAAGCACCAACAGGGCTTTAAAGATAAAAAAAGAACGCGATAACAAATTCCCAATTATATAGCATTAAATTAGGGTCACGTGAATTCTTAATTATTCACGCGCAAATTAAAGTTTGATTCGTAATCTGTACAGAGGAGTGCCAGTCACTTTTGACGATTAATCGTGGAATCAATTAAAAGCTACTTATCGTTAAACAAGTAAAAATCAATTGTTTTTTTCTTCAATTTATCATATAGCTTTTGCATAATTGTTGAATTCCCTTTTTTTTTAAAAAGAATTTAGCTTCAAGATTTGATTATCAATTGCATGGTTCTTAAAATAATCAAATCCTGTCAATTGCGCGCAATATACCATTAAAAAAACGGTGTTAAATCACTCGTAAAATCGAACGAACTGTATAAACGCATCATGAATCGTCGATAAACGATTTTTACGGACAAAAACTTATCGACCACACATAAGAGCGATAAAATATCCACTCCGTTGTCATGTATATGTATATAAAGAGAGAAGAAAAATGAACAATCGCGAAAAGTACGTAGTAAAATGAATACAATCATTGCCACAAGCCAATCCATTATATACACATAGATCTTGTAACGCATGAATATAACGCTGTATCACAGTCCATTGAACGATTTTTTCCGATTTCGTGTTTTTGTTGAAAATCGATGGAAATTTCGTCGTTTTACGAAATGTATGCGGTGTGTCGCGTACGTGTCGTATTAGTCGAGTGTCGGACGGGCCTCTATTCTGTCGGTGCTCCACCCATAAAAAAAAAATTTGTAAAAGTGTGTGTGTATGCGTGCGTACGAGTGAGAGGAGAGTTGGTTAGGGTTTGGGAGGGAAAAAAAAGCATATCACAGTATTGGGGCATGAAGAAGTCGCACCTGGAGATTCTAGATGTATGTGTATATAAAAAAAAATCTAACCAGCACGTAGGACCACATTCGTCTCTTACTGGCGCGAGATCGTTCGCTCGGAAAATTGCCGTAAAATTGACGCCAGAGCGATATTTTATTGTTCCTTTCGGGGAGGCTGGATCTCCAAGCACGCGAGATAGAGAGAGCGAAAGTACACCTCGTGTTCTCGATATTGTATGTTTATGGGAGGACTTTTATAGACTCGAGATGAATGTACACGGATATATAAATAATGAATATAATTCGTAAAAGCTCGCGCACCACCAGGTGTCTCGTTATTATTATGCTCTGATGACGAATAAATTTTTAACTGGGCGTACGAAATTTTTCTATTTTCACAAAATATTCATCGATTTATTTGCATCGATAATTTATTTTTCAACACGCACTCATTTGCGATTTATGAAATTATCCTTTTGGTTAATTATTTACGGCTTAAATGCCAAAAATATGGAACATTCAATTCTAAAGTATTAGAAGAGTTCATTTATTTTATAATTCTTTAGAATTATAAAATAAAGCCAAATATATGGAATATTCAATTCTAAAGAATTAGAAGAGTTCATTTATTTTATAATTCTAAAGAATTTCTGGGCAAAGAGCATAAAGAATTTACGTCAATGTTGAATTTTCGAGTTTGAAAAATTATCTTCAGAATCAGCGGTGTCAATTTATGGCCAAAGAATTTAAAGAATTAGAAGAGTTCATTTATTTTATAATTCTAATCAAGAGTTGATAATCACTTGGTGAAGAACAAAAAGTTATTTTATAACATTTTATTTTATTTTATTAAAAGTTTATTTTATAATTCTTTAGAATTATAAAATAAAGCCAAAAATATGGAATATTCAATTCTAAAGGATTAGAAGAGTTCTTTTCTTTTACAATTCTAAAGAATTTCTGAGTTTGAAAATTTTCGAGTTTGAAAAATTATATTCAGAATCAGCGGTGTCAATTTATGGCCAAAGAATTTAAAGAATTAGAAGAGTTCATTTATTTTATAATTCTAATCAATAGTTGATAATCACTTGGTGAAAAACAAAAAGTTTTCAAAATCATTATTCATTCGAACGGTATGTGTGCTCGTCAAGAGTTTCTGCATCAGCAATCAGCGAGTGATTGTCAATCGATCGAACCCTTAAAACTTTGCTAATGTGGAAATGCTCTTTATGCATTTTATCCAGAAACCCCAAAAATATGGAATATTCAAATGGCCATAAATTGACACCGCTGATTCTGAATATAATTTTTCAAATTCGAAAATCGAATATTGAAGCCGAAAATTCTAAAGAATTCTAAAGAGTTCATTTATTTTATAATTCTAAAGAATTATATAATAATAATATAATAATAATTATTATAAAATAAACGAACTCTTCGGCATCAATGTTCAATTTCCGAGTTTGAAAAATTATATTCAGAATCAGCGTTGTCAATTTATGACGATTTGAATATTTCATATTTTTGGGGTTTCTGGGTAAAATGCATAAAGAGCTTTTTCCACATTAGCAAAGTTTGAAGGGTCCGTTCGATTGACAATCACTCGCTGATTGCTGATCCAGAAACTCTTGACGAGCACGGATACCGTTCGAATAAACAATGATTTTGAAAACTTTTTGTTTTTCACCAAGTGATTATCAACTATTGATGATAAAAGTATGAATATTCATTGTACATGAATAATTAGTGTGAAATTATTGATAAATTATTTGCAAAAACGTAAAATTTCAGTTGTTTCAATATAATCCACGGTGCGGTATTCTCCCTGGAATCAAGAAAAAAAACAGCATCTCGACATCGAAACAATAAAAAATGTTGAACTTAGCAGTAAAATTAATTGAATTATAAATGTGTGCTTATCACGCGAATACATTTTTTTTCGAATTAATTTTTTTCTTCTAAGCTTCTACCCTCTGAGATTGCTCTTTTTTCTGCCTCGTTTCTTTAATCCTCGAGGCTCGATAAGACACCAGAAAACATTGGTGCGAAACGAGAACGGAGGAATCTTTTTTTTTCCACCAGTGGTGTTTCCTCCTTTCGCGAGGAACACCTCGACGAACACACGCACGAGTATAGGGTGCCCACACAAAAAGTTGGGGTGTTTATCGAGCTGCGAGAGGGTTGGAAAGTGGAGAGCGAAGGTCGAAGCTCTCGAGTTATAAAATAGGGAGAAGAGATGAATCGTAGAAATTAGTGGAGTACATGCTAGCACCGAAGAAAGTGTGTGTGTGTGTGTGTGGAAAAGGGAGGTTGTTACGCTCGCGAGGGTGGGTTCTTAATAAGTAGGCGTTTGGGTACTTATTATCCGGGCACGCGACCTTTTTTTTTTATGTCTCTTCACTGGGGCGTTTGCCAACGAACAACGTTTAACTTTTATTACAACTCTATGCTGTCACACGAAACGACGTTAGAGTCACAATTTTGGTCCATTGTCGAGTACTTACAGTCGACACACGTTTCAACTTTTCATCGGCGAGTATATCACGACTTTTGTTCACTACATTCGCGTTTCCTACCAATTTATTACCTCCATGACGGAAACAACAAAAAAAAGTTCACGGTATTTTATTTTCGCCTTTTTTAAAATTACCCAATTATCAATACAAGTTTCTGTTGCAAATAAATATTTTGTTGGTCGACGAAAATTTTTTTAAATAATCGAAGACGTCACTTGGCACCGGGAACAATTTCTAAATGAAATTCGAAAATATTTGTATCCCAAAAATGTTGCCCTATTATGTGTTAACGATTTTCTTCATCTTTTTATGGCGTCGAAATTTTATTTTTATTTAATCAACGGAGAGGAACGTTTCTCTGTTAGAAAACGAGTCATTATGATTGAAAAAAAAAAAAAAAACAAAAAGAAAATTTGTTATACTTTTCTCTCGGTGTGAAAGGAATTAAAGTATTTTCCGCTTTATTGACCACTTCATTTTACATAAAGGCAAGTGAAAATTGAAGTACAACGAAATTCGACATTTTTTTTTCTCTCAACCAAAACTTTCCCATGGATCGTGAATGAGTTTTAAAAAGTATCTCACTATTGAAATGCACGCGGGGCCGTGTCTCGCAGAAAGGGTGTGCGCATCGAGACCTGAAGAAATTTTGCGCGTCATGATCGATTCATTTTTCGTCTTTCTCTTTAATGCGCGATCGCTATGTACAAGTATGTGTATATATGTAGCAAAAAAAAAAGAGGAATAGAGATGAATATAGAGATGAATAATATATCCGTAACGAGATAACGGCACAATGTGCGAAAGGGGTCTACCCCTTCACTAATAGAGTGTAGAAAATAAAGCGAGAAAACGAGGTCAAAAACTTTTAATTAGCATCAATCAAATTAATATTTGTACCCACGGTATTCATCGATCGATATACATTTTTTTAACTTCACTAAAATATATTCGAAAGGGCGTAAATTAAAAGCGTGCAAAAGACGGGCAGATCTCGCTTCATTTATCTTCAATTATTATTATTATTATCTTATTATCTTCAATTATCTCGCTTTGTTTATCTTCAATTATTTTACATAATTGACTTGTACTTGTAACTAGGTACATTGGCTCGGGGTTCCATCGTGTGAACAATTTTTTTTTTTTCACTTCTTGCACGAAAATAAATCACAAAAAGTAATTGTAACGAGTAACGACCTTTTTACTTCTTTACTATTGTTTTGACGACTTTTTTTCATGGAATGCAAGAGAAAGATTGATCATTTGAATTACCGAGTAAAAAGTAAATATATCCAGTTACAAATACAATGGTTCACTTTGATAAATCAATTAATAATGCAGGAAATATAAAAGATTAAATAAACAACCGACGCTCTTTAAAAAGTAACGAATTTTGTTCATCTCCGAACGGCAATCTCGTTTCGCCTTTAATCCTCCGTTTATTCCGTATATTCAGCCCTTAATCAGATCCTATTCATCCTGATTTTCTGCCATTCGCGAAAAAAAAAAGAGAAAAAGAAGAAAATCAGAACGTGAGTAAGTGAAAATCATCCGTTGCGTCATAATCCCATTTTCTCATTACCACAAAACTAATATTAACAATTCAACGTTGTTTTTTTTTGTTGTTTTTTAGCTTTTCCAATGCCAACCATCCGAGACGGGAACGTTGGCGAGCTGAATAAGCTGAAATCAGAAATAAAGAATCGTAAAAAAAAAAATTTCTCAAGCCCACAAATGGTATTAGCCAGGAGTGCACATTGTTCAAGGTCATGACGTAGCAAATGCGCTTATATTCTTATAATCTTATATTCTTATGGAGAGATTTCACTTTGCCGATTGACTGGACATTGAAATTTTTCTATACTTCTTCTGTGTGTGAGTGTGTTTTTTTTTCCTTTTTTTTCCTCTTTCACCCGCGTACTATGATACTCTCACGGCTGAGATACATCTGAAATTGGTGTATCGATAGCTCAGAGTCAAAAGGGCCGTAACACAGGACGTTTGACCATTGTTCAAAAGACCTTTTGCCGCTGGTCCATTGATCATGGGATCAAAAAGAAAAAAAAAGGAAAAAGTGGACAAGAGCGGCGCAGAACCCGCGCGCACTCTTCGATTCACTGTGGTTAACAAACCGTGGGGCTATCCATGTACACCAGTGAAACTCTCTCGCGCTGCAATGGGTATTTATGGGGCCGGCGGAGGGGTGGCCTTCCGCGTCTCTTCAGCGCGTGTCAAAACACAAAAATAGCTCTCTCCGTCGGTTTTGCCTCGAGCGTGTGCAACACCGCGGGATAAATCGACGTGGGGGAGGGGCGGAGGGGTGGGGAAGGAATAAGCTACACTATGATGGTTTTATATATACATGGATACGTATAGATGAAAAATGGTCCAATAGGCGAGAGCATAACTGCGAAATTACCGAATGATCTACGCTAGGATGATCCTCGTGTCGTGTGCCCCGAAACTTTCGGTTGCTCTTCTTCTCGTTATTGTTGCGAACCATGCGGTAGCACCGAGAGAGAGAGAGAGAGAGAAAGATTGAGAGAGTTGGGTGGAAATAACCAAAACTTTTCGTATTATAATCCCGACAAAATGCCATCTATACACGAACATTATTACTTCTCATTTTCAATTCGCAGACGTTCGCGATATTCCTGCAAAGACTTTCGAGACTATGACAGACTTTTCTAAACGATATATCACGAAAATCCAAATGTTAACCGTTCTCTTCAGGGATTTTTCTTTTTTGTGGCGAAAAAAAATTAAAGATGCACAATGTACTTTTGAAGGTATGGACAAATTTAACGAAAACAAAATGTTGATTTTTATTATCAACATTACATTAAATAGGAGTGTTAAAAAAAAATGAGAAACAAAATCATTGTCATTAATTTTGCGCACATTTTGTATTCGAGAAGTTTGAAATTCGTGACACGAGGGTTTTTCATCTCGAGCTTGCAAACTAATGGGGAAAAATTAATTTTTTTTCCAACGACCGTATCAAGCTTCGGCAATTAATTTTGATTAAAAAATCATTTTTATTTTTATTTATCAACATTAAATTAAATACGAGTGTCAAAAAAAATTAGAAACAACATCATTGTCATTAATTTTGCGCACATTTTGTATTCGAGAAGTTTGAAATTCGTGACACGAGTGTTTTTCATCTCGAGCTTGCAAACTAATAGGGGAAAATTAATTTTTTTTCCCACGACCGTACCAAGCTTCGGCAATTAATTTTCATTAAAAAATAATTTTTTAATATTTTTCCACATTAAATTAAATAGGAGTGAAAAAAATAAAATAAAATCAATGTCATTAAAATGGCGCGGATTTTGTTTTCGAGAAGTTTGAAATTCGTGACACGAGTGTTTTTCATTTTGAGCTTGCAAACGAATGGGCAAGAATTAATTTTTTTTCCAACGACCATACCGAGCTTCGGCAATTAATTTTCATTAAAAGATAACTGGGCGAGCTTTTTTCGATGTGTTTGACCAAAAAAAATTCTGACATTTGACGAAGCGTGCAAGATTTCGAAAAAAATTATTAAATTATCCAAAATAGGAGACGGAAAAAATTCGTAAAAATTAACGTTATCGATATTAATAACGTGATGAAAAAAAACTCGCACGAATAGATTCAACAGACCCGATAACAAAATAGTCGAGGAGAGCGAATGGGGAAAAGGGAAAAGTGTAATTTAAAGGTATATAGATTTTTGTGTCGTCGAGGGCATCAAAATGTCGTATATAACGTTTGGAGAGAAAAAAAAGAAGTCTTATACCCGCTGTAAAGTCTTTCAGTAAAAGTTTTTACGAGAGAGTCGTTCCGGCCCAAGATCCACAGCTCGTGATTGCCTCGTAGTCGACAATAAAGCAACCGCGTTGCATGCCAATCGAACGAAAGGGATATATATTTTCACGACTTCATTTTTTCGTCCTTTCTCGCTTTCCCAGATTGTTCAAAACACACTCGATACGCGTACAAGTACATTTTTCGTATTAGTTTTCTCTTTTGTTCGTTCGTTTGTTTTCTTTTTTTTTTTTTTTATGTCACGTTTTTCAAGCCGCGAGTTCACGTACGAATCCCCGTTGTACATACGTGCCGTACGAATTATTTGTTTGACGTGCGCGGAGCGCCGAGTACCAGGTAAAAGATTGAAAATCGTATTTGCCATTCCCATGATTCACATTGACGATGAACATCTCTTCTGGGCCCTCCCTTTCGTTCATTCATTCCCATTATGGATGACCGATGGCGCGTGGGTGAATGTGCACCGAATGGGAACGAGCACTCTGTCTCAATCGCTCTTTTCTTTACTTCTTTTTGTCCCCGCGAGAGAGGATGAAGAAGAAGAAAAAAAAGGCCCCTTCGGGCTCGGCTTCTTCGAGAATGCACTTTTCCCGAAGCGGTTTAATGAGCCGAGCTAATTTCTCAAAACGGCGAACAGGAGAATGGATACGGCGAAAAGGAGTAAAATCAAGCTTTTTTTACTACCTCCCTACACACACACACCCACACACAAACAAACAGAGTTTATACGGTTCATGTTTATAGGGCGAGTGATCTGGATTTTTTTTTGCCACTCTGAAAACGGAATTGGTGAGCGATGCGTTGCTGTGATACTGATTCAATCTTACGCACCCTTTTCTCTATAAAATATAACACGTGGATCGATTGGATCGTTGAAGAAAAGTCTCGACGAGAGTACGCCCTCCATATACAGTGGGTCAAAAAAGTATTCATACACCTTGATTTTTTGCGATAACTTTATAGACATAAGCGATACGCAAAGAAAGCGAATTTTATTTAATAGTACATCAGGTACAGAGATAAACTGCAAATGGAGAATTTTTTTCCCAGGAATAATAGAAGAATTATGCAAAAAAACGAAAATTTTCGGACCAAAAAAGTATTCGTACACTTACGATTGAGCTGCTAAACCTCGATATTCACTCGCGGACGGTCTGACCTCCGCGTACAATGTAAACAAGTCTTCGTTTACACAATGGTTTTGACCTATTCCATGCGGTAGTAGATCTTCAAGCTCTGAACAGATATGATGGCAAAGAAATGCGAAATATCAATATCCATGCGAGATAGAATGATTTTTCTTCGGAAACGCGGTGAAAGTTATCGAAAAATTAGTAAAGAAGTGAATCTAAGTTTCGCAACAGTGCAATATATAATTAAAAAAATACGAAGGAACAAACAGTATTGTTACAGAGGCTACAAAAAAACCGTTCACAAGTGCTCGCAATTTAGCGAATGATGTCGCGTCAACATCGGGGATGCGCGTGTGTCCCCAGACTATTCGAAATGTTTTGCATTCTGCCCAAATATACGGCAGAACTGCCCGCAAAAAACCATTAATTAATAATATAAATCGAGAAAAACGTTTAGGTTTCGCAATAACCTACGTAAAAAAATCTATAGAATTTTGGAAACGTGTCGTATTCTCGGATGAATCGAAGTTTAACATCTTCGGGTCCGATGGAAAAAAATTCGTCTGGCGGAAACCAAATACCGAGCTCCAGCAGAAAAATTTAATACCGACTGTAAATCACGGCGGAGGAAGCGTCATGGTTTGGGGCTGTATGGGATATTATGGCGTTGGTAATCTGGCTTTTATAGATGGTACAATGAATGCCCAGAAGTTTTTCTTCGTGTTGCGCAGCAATTTCAAAGCAAGTGTAGATAAAATGGGCCTGGATGGAAATTTCTACTTCCAACAAGATAACGACCCGAAACATACTGCGATGAAAACGAGGGAATGGTTACTCTATAATCTCCACAAACACTTGATTACACCACCACAATCTCCGGACATCAATCCTATTGAAAATGTATGGCACTTGGTGGATGTAGAAATTAGAAAAAGAAAAATAACAAACAAATTCGATCTTCAAAGAGTGCTTTTAGAAGAATGGACGAAAATAGCAAAAGAAACAACGCAAAAGCTAGTAGAATCCATGCCTAAGAGACTCGAGGCGATAATTGAAGCAAAAAGGGATGCACACCAAATATTAGTTATAATTAACAACTATGATGATGTAGGTTTTCACTATAATCGTAAGTGCATGAATACTTTTTTTGCCCGAAAATTTTCGTTTTTTTGGCATAATTCTTCTATTATTCCTGGGAAAAAATTCTCCATTTGCAGTTTATCTCTGCACCTGATGTACTATTAAATAAAATTGACTTTCTTTGCGTATCGCTTATGTCTATAAAGTTATCGCAAAAAAACAAGGTGTATGAATACTTTTTTCACCCACTGTATATCAAAACACTCGAGAACGTTTGGGATGAAAAATAAATGTCTGTCGTCGAAAATGTGATTTTTCTTATTGATTAAATGATCCAGCGGTAAGTGTCGTCGAACAAATTTTATTGACGATCGAAAAATTTGTTCGTTGCACAAATATCGACCTGTTTTTTTCTCCTTAAATCGGACAATATTTATCTGGATAATAAGAACGCGCGATAATAATTATTGTAAAAACAAATTTTCAATAATCAAATGTTAATGGTAATTGTTAAATTTTTATTTGGACTGTTTCGAGAACAGAAAAATCATTAGGCTTGACATACATTTATTTTGCGATCCTCGTAAAAAGTTATTCCATTTTGTCGTGATCCTTTATTTTTCCCCCCTCGTTAATCCGTCCTGGGGTTCGTCGTCACGCGTTCGTGAGACAAACTTTTCCGAAACTCGAAACTTTCGCCGTCCTACCAAGTTCGCCTCGCGCGCGCCACAAAACTCTTCGGTTTTCCTTACGTCTCTCCGATGTGTGCGACGGAATTCATATCTCGCTTAAAATTCGCTAAGCGAATTCAAGAAGACTTTATCCAACATCCGGCGCTCTCTCGAACACTTTCCCTAGTTTTTTTCCATAAGTATTTACGCGAAACTTTGTTTTTTACGACTGTCGTATCGTTTTCGACCATTTTTCCACGTTTGTGATTTTACTCCTGTGGTTTTACTCGTACATACACGCACACACGCGCGCGCACGTCAAGTTTTTGGGTATTTGGAAACACACGTGAACTCTCGCGTTTACTCCTCATGTTATATTGTATCCAACGTTTCAGAAGAACTTATAAATCGCCTTTCTTAGCGCTATATTTTCGTTCTTTCCGACGATCACTTATACACTCTGGTATTTTTCGTTCAATCTCTTAGTCTCGTTCGTAAAATAAATCGCCGGGAATACTCACTTTACGGGAAAAATTTTATGAAAATAATATTTTACAACTGACGAAAATTCAGAACGATGTGTCAGGCAGTATTTGTATTATTTATATTATTTAACAAATTTAAACGAATTTACTATTATTCACGCATCGAGTTTGAGGGGCTACTCCGCGGTTTAAAAGTCGGCGAACAAAAGTGTTTAATTTTTATTTCGCGAGAAGAAAAATCGTATTGAAAATCCCAATCGAGAGATTGTTAAAAAAGGTTTTAGGTCGAGTAGAAACAATATTTTCATCGGTGTATAAAAATTATAACAGGAGATTTTTATTTTTAATATCTCGTTTATTTTGAAAAATCGAATGCGTACAAAGAATTTTTTTGATTCCTATCTTGATAATTGTTTAAATAACAAATTCCGAAATTCAATTCACAACAACAAAAAAACTTCTGTTTTCGACGGATCGATTCAAATATTTTTATATTTTTTTCCTTCAAACGATTATGAATAATGATAAAAAATTAATTTATACTTCCCTACGATTGTATTCACATGCCGGTGTATTTGCTTGGTATTTATAGATCAAAATGGTAGTTGTATATGGTAGAACTTTGAATAGCAGCGAATGCATAAGAGATCTGTATAAAAATAGGGACAAAATTGGAGAGAGGAAAGCCATACACAATATCTATATATATATACGTGTGTAGATTTTTCAACCCCCAATGTATCACGAAGCAACCACGCCCCCCTCCTCTACCCTCTAGCAAGAGCACACAAACCGTCCAATGAGATTGCTATTCCGGGTAGAATGTGCATCGTGCCGAAAATTGAAATAGTATCCCCCTGAAGCAGACCCCCTCGCTCTGTGTGTATGTGTGCTTGTAAATTCACGACTATACCAAAATGATACGACGAATGAATGAAAGAGTGTGTGCGGGAGAAGATTTTCAAAGTGGGGAGAGAACATCATACGTGGCATGTGAGGGGTTAAGTTGCCTCATTCGTTCGTGGCAGCGTCGACCAAAAATCCCTCCGCGTTCATGATGGGCTCCTTTCGCCACCCTTAAGAGCTCGTATTTATTATGTCCGGACAGGCATATGTTCTCTCCCTTGCATTATGTTTCTAGAGACCCACGAGAGATATAAAGTTACCCCCATGATTTTTCATGCATCGTAGCTATGCCGCTTTCACGTAACTTTGCCACGATATTAAAAGGGGTATATTCACAACGTTATGTAATGGGATTACTTTTGTTTTATTAACGACTTTTTATAAATTCAACACACGTTTTATCTTGAAGTATTTCGCGATGAGAATGAATAACGAAGCTCGGGGGAATCGATTCGAATTAAAAAGTAATAATTACTCCACGTAATAATTAACTCGAAAAATACATTTTTTTTGCTAACAATCAAGATCTTAAAATAGCCGTTGAAATTCAATCCAACACATTCTATTATGCATCGAAATTCAAATTTATTTTCATAGATATTCTCGACACTTTTATTGCTTTTTTTTTCTCCAATTCCCCACAATTTCGTTCCAGTCACTCGTTGACCATTGAATGTACATTATTCTATTGCAATTCTTTTTATTATCAACACGTTACCCCATGATTTTTCATACATCGATTCTATGCTGGTTTCATGTAACTTTACCACAAAATAAAAAGGGGTATATATCATAACGTTGTGTAATGGGATTACTTTTGTTTTATTAACGACTTTTTATAAATTCAACACACGTTTTATCTTGAAGCATTTCGCGATGAGAATGAATAACGAAGCTCGGGGGAATCGATTCGAATTAAAAAGTAATAATTACTCCACGTAATAATTAACTCGAAAAATACATTTTTTTTGCTAACAATCAAGATCTTAAAATAGCCGTTGAAATTCAATCCAACACATTCTATTATGCATCGAAATTCAAATTTATTTTCATAGATATTCTCGACACTTTTATTGCTTTTTTTTTCTCCAATTCCCCACAATTTCGTTCCAGTCACTCGTTGACCATTGAATGTACATTATTCTATTGCAATTCTTTTTATTATCAACACGTTACCCCATGATTTTTCATACATCGATTCTATGCTGGTTTCATGTAACTTTACCACAAAATAAAAAGGGGTATATATCATAACGTTGTGTAATGGGATTACTTTTGTTTTATTAACGACTTTTTATAAATTCAACACACGTTTTATCTTGAAGCAATTCGCGATGAGAATGAATAACGAAGCTCGGGGGAATCAATTCGAATTAAAAAATAATAATTACTCCACGTAAAAATTAACTCGAAAAATACATTTTTTTTGCTAACAATCAAGATCTTGAAATAGCCGTTGAAATTCAATCCAACACATTCTATTATGCATCGAAATTCAAATTTATTTTCATAGATATTCTCGACACTTTTATTGCTTTTTCTTTCTCTTCAATTCCCCACAATTTCGTTCCAGTCACTCGTTGATCATTGAAAGTCCATTATTTTATTGCAATTCTTTTTATTGTCAACACGTTACCCCATGATTTTTCATGCATCGATTCTATGCTGGTTTCACGTAACTTTACCACAAAATAAAAAGGGGTACATATCACAACGTTGTGTAATGGGATTACTTTTGTTTTATTAACGACTTTTTATAAATTCAACACACGTTTTATCTTGAAGCAATTCGCGATGAGAATTAATAACGAAGCTCGGGGGAATCAATTCGAATTAAAAAATAATAATTACTCCACGTAAAAATTAACTCGAAAAATACATTTTTTTTGCTAACAATCAAGATCTTGAAATAGCCGTTGAAATTCAATCCAACACATTCTATTATGCATCGAAATTCAAATTCATTTTCATAGATATTCTCGACACTTTTATTGCTTTTTCTTTCTCTTCAATTCCCCACAATTTCGTTCCAGTCACTCGTTGATCATTGAAAGTACATTATTTTATTGCAATTCTTTTTATTATCAACAATCACTCGCACGTATTTAATAGCTAAAAATGTTAAAATGACATATGAAGAGGTGCGAGGCGATATATAACAAGAAAAAAAAATTAAACCTAATGGAGAACGCTTTTTCGTTTAATACAAACGTCAATTTTCCGCCTCGTGAACACGAGCGATTGTGGTTCGGCGTATAACCCGACGAATTGCTAAATCGATTTTACAATAATGCGAGAATTCGTTTAAAACGAAACTAAAAAAAAAAATCGTTCAGCCCCGTCCTTCGTTCGACGAAACTTCAACACCTGTGTGAAAATATATCAGCTATATCGGCCACATTACCAACGTTACCACATGTTGGATATATTGTGCTGCTAACGATATGTTGAAATTTTGACCGCGAACCCGGTATTATCCCTTTGGCTGTGCAATCGTTTATTTGTTTTTTTTTCACTCGGTCACGCTAACGCAATATATTCAACGAGAACAAAACTCGCCACTGCGCTTGCAATATTATACGCGATATTTGTAGGTTTTGCACACTACGCCGTCATACGTGCGCGGACGCAAATTGATAGCATTAAAATTCATATTAACGCCAACCACCGTGACCACCCTCAGGTTATTCACGTGTCTATGAAGTGAGGGTACGAAAAAAAAATGTACTGAATCGATTGAATTTTTTTTCAAGATTTTTCGCAATTTTTTTTTCTGCTAAAACTCGCAACATTATCGTAATTTAAATTAATGATGAAAATCAATTTTTTATGGGGCGCAGATTTTGTGCTGTTTTGTTTTTTACGATTTTAGGGGGGGAAATAGGGTTAGGACAGCGTTTTCTCAATGATTTTCATGAATTTTTTTATAGTATAAAAAATGAATATAATTTATTGAAACTTTGAGAATATTTCATACATATATTTAAGTATATACTATAACATTTTTGAAGAATTTCCTTGAAAAACACCGAAAGATATTAGCGACCCCATATTGCAGGTCACAATCAGACTCAGCATTTTGCGTACATTCTGGAAGCCACAATTTTCATCTGAAATCAAACGAGGTTGGAATTTACTTTTATTATATGTCTCCCTTCTATATGAACCTAAATGCTATCAAAAAAATAGAAAATTGAATTTTTTACAGGGATCAAAACAAAAAAGCATGATTTTTTGCCATTTTTTACAACTTTATTTGCAAAAAAAAAATTATTTTAAATAATGATAATATTCCGATTTTAGGTTCATATAGAGCGCAATACTATGAAGAAAGTAAATGCCAATTTTCAAAACGATTGGTTGAAAACTTTTCAAACTAGCGTGTACGCAATTTCAAAAAAAGTCGTTTTCAGAAAAACGCGTTTGAAAAAATAGTACCAAGAAAAACAAAGTCAAGGCATTCATAAATTTTCTTCGGTGTTTTTCAAGGAAATT
This sequence comes from Oxytorus armatus, assembly GCA_958009045.1. Classification (NCBI taxonomy): domain Eukaryota; kingdom Metazoa; phylum Arthropoda; class Insecta; order Hymenoptera; family Ichneumonidae; genus Oxytorus; species Oxytorus armatus. The sequence goes on from OY253752.1 coordinate 15,981,809, forward strand.
CTTCAAAAATTTTATAGTATATACTTAAATATATGTATAAAATATTCTCAAAGTTTCAATAAAATATATTCATTTTTTATACTATAAAAAAATTCATGAAAATCATTGAGAAAACGCTGTCCTAACCCTATTTCCCCCGTTAATAGCTGATAACAATAGAACGAGTCGGAATTTTCATTTAAAATTTTGGGAACATATTTTTCAATAGTTTTATTAACAATTTATGAAATGAAAAAAAAATCGATTTTTTGAACCGTCTAACCCTATTCCCCCCCTTAAAGTAGCTAAAAGGGTCACCTCAAGTTTACTCATGAAAGAGGATATTCTAAAATAGCACAATGCGAGAATCTAATCATTCGTTTCTATCCGATCAATTAAGTACATTCTATTTTTATTCTCTATTTTTTTTCGATATTGTTCATTGAATTTTTATTGAAATGAATGTTGGATTAACGAGCTGCGGGGAAATTTCCCGTCGATTAAGATCTCGAATTGCTCTTAAAATGTCGAAGAAAAGATGTTCCTTTGAAAATTTCTTTTCGATGTTGAATTTTGATTTTTATATCGTTTTCACACGAGTCCAAACTAATGCAAACCTCTATTATTCAGGAAATCATTTTTTTTTCTAAACAGATTTTTTCAAAATAATTTTTTTTTCTTTATGTAGCGTTTTTGTATTTTTTTCATCAACTGATATTTGACTTAAAACATTATACGTACGTAAATGAAATGTTTGCACTCTCCGAGAGGATAATCTCGTTAGGAAAGCAAAGAAGATAGAACAAAGTGAAGCTTTACGATTACAGTTGACTTGATGAATTAAATAGATTAAAGGAAGGATATGGAAGAGCAGAGAGAGAGAGAGAGAGAGAGAGAAAGAGAGAAAATTCAAGGTATGTGTATATTGGTGAGGGCGGATGAGATGCATAAGCCGGTTTATTTTCTCAAATGGAACTGTCGAAATTGGAGACCTTAGTGCGTGGCCCTACGATCTTTTCACGGTTACCGTTGTATATTTCGTATATACATTTAATTTCTCATTGAAGAACTAAACTACACTCGAGCATCTCTCTTCCTCTCTCTCTCTCTCTCTCTTCCCATAGCAGTAGACCCGGATCGTTAAAGCTACCCTGCCGTGCAATGTAATTTCGTGGGATATGCCAACGAAACTTTGGTGACGAGTCGCCGCGAGTTGCTCGATCTTTCAGGCTACACCGATATAAATGTATGAGACATTCGAGACAAAATCGACAGTAATTCTTACGATTTTTAATATTTCTCTCTTTCCAGTATGTTTCTAGACGAAAATAAGATTCCATTTCTAATTTTCAGATATTTTTCAAAATTCCCTTTTGATCCTTCTTAACGAAAGTATGGAATTAACATCATTAGGCCTTCTCCATTTTTTTCTGGTCACATTTTTACATCTCCTAAGTAAATTTTTGGTAAAAAAATCGAACAAGGTTTATATCCCTCCGAAAATGGATGTGATTCTCGTGGTGGTGCGCTATGACTTTCCGCAACTGAATTTTTTCTTCCTTTCTTTATGGATTTTATCAGAAAAAAAATCGGCATCTTCTTATCGTCCTACAGCATATACTGAAAGCAAAATAAAAAGAAAGTGAAGAAGCGTCGTGCCCTATCGATTTAGCCTGGGATGTCCTATATATGTATCGCCATTTTACCATCTCCATTTATACATTTATTCCTTGACGTTTTTTTTTGTCGAAGCGTGCTTATCGCGATGGCCATGGCGAATCTTGGTTGAGCACACGTTCTCGATATAAAAAAAAAAAAAAAAAAGAAGACCGTACATATAATATCGTTCTCAACGTTTTGGTCGATGTCACGAGCTTTGGCGACCCTCATTAAACCTCTCGTTTTAGTTAACGAACTTGCCGATATTTTTCCACGATAACGGATAAAGTTGCTCTAATCAAAGCCCACGATCTAATCTCATTCGCTATATTTAGGTCACAATTTGGGAATTCTTTTATTTTTATTTCAAGCGGCGAATAGTTTAATAACGCTGAATAAACGAAAAGCGAGCTAAATAAACAATTCCACACCGTTGAAGTCAACGGCGCATATACGAGGTTCAATTGAATATTTAAGATATTTTAATTAATGAAATTTTCGCAAAAGCATTGATTGCTACACCCAACCAAAGTTTTCACGTTTTTCGTTCCCCTCAGCCCTTCGCACCGGTATTCGTATGCACTTGGAAAGTTAGCTGAATTAACGAAGCGGAGAGTCAGTTCGACTAATGCTCCTCGTGAAATGTTACAATGGTATACGATCGCCACCCGACGAATTAGTCCCCCTCTATTTTTTTTTTGTGTGGCCTTTTTCCCTTGGCTCTCGCGGTACTGTCGAGAGAGAGGCTGCACTTGGTCCCTCGGGAGCCTTGTGACGGTCCATGGGGCACCCCGTACAAAAAAAGGGCGGTTCTTTTTGTACAAAGGGAGCCCCCCCCCCTCTCATCTATAATCGAAGTTAGTTCCAACCCCTGGGTGGAGTTAACATCCCCTTATATATTTGGGGTACAGGGGTACCGTTGATCACAGAACTCGGTTGAATATCGAGCAGTAAACATCCCTCGAATTTCCCTTGTTATCGAAATAAGAGGCCCGAAATCATTGAGTTATAATAGTATATGTTTTTTTTATTTTTTGAGATAAAAAAAAATACGGATCGTCATTCGCCGGTACGAAGGAAAAAGTGTGAAATACCGTGGGATTATAGTGTGACAAATTGTGATAAACGTTTGATCTACGAGAATTTACAATCGACGAGAAAATTGTCTCTTGTTCAACGAAAGTGGATTCGACACGACGACAAGATAATTCGCACGTGTCCAAAGGAGCAAAATGTCGAGAAGCTTTCTCGTGGATTCGCTGATCGGCAACAACAGCTCACCACCGAATTATCCACTGCCGTATTATGGCAATCAATTGCCAAATTACATGTTCAATCTGTTCAATCTCGGACTTGGATATCAACCGGTCAGACCTGTACCCAGACCACCGACAATGACACTTCCTTCCGTGCCGATTAGTCCACCGATCATCGGAAGATTGCCGATTCCATGCGGTAACAGTCCACCCTCGCCGCTCAATAATTCGTCCGGAAGAATGTCAGGTAATTACGCATTCGATGATTTTTCGTCTTCTATGTACTTACCGGAAAATGAGAAAAATATTGTCCGAACTTATATATAGCAAACTTTTTTCGAAATTAAATAACCCCGCTGTACCGGTCTTATTTTTACTACTCCAATGCCACGAGCGCGTTTGCTCGAAAAATTCATTCTTTATCGGGTGTTTCTTTTTTGGGTCCGATGTCTCGTGGAAAATTTGGTGTTAAAAGGATTAAACAGCTTGTGTTTTTATGTTTGTAAAGAAACAGAATGTCGAGTAAATGTGCAAACGTCGTGAAAGTATTTTTTTTTTCTTTTTTCTTTCACCGAACACAATTTTTTGGCATTGGACGTAAATTTTCGGCTGGTTATTTCTGGGCTTTTAATGCCCAATACGTGTTACAGTGAGAGAAAAATTGAGGAACAGAAAGAAACACGTTTTTACTTTAGACACATTGTCGGACTTGTACAATCGATTTCGCAGATCTTTATTTTTCAATCCTCTCGAGCGTATCACTCGTTTTTACGCAATCGTCACATTGGGATTCTAAGAATCTTTTTGTACCATTCGATTTCACGTCCGAGTATAACGAATATTTTTTTAACGAATTTTCATTATTTTTGACTAACAGTGATTTTGACGTATGTTTTATCTTCTTCAATTGTTCTCTGACTCAAATCACATTTTTCACTATGTAAAATCCTTCAATTAAGATTGTTAAAGTCACGTTTTTTTCGTTTCTTCTCGTTTCTATAAAAATAAAATGCTAATCACGTGTTTTCATCGTATAAATTACAGAAGTCTCGATTACAAACGGTTCGACATCGCGAAACAGCACACCAACGCCACCGCCAAAATCACCGAATCAATATACAAATTTGATGAATAGCTCGAAGAGAATAAGAACGGCATTCACGAGTACGCAACTGTTGGAATTGGAGCGTGAATTCTCGGCAAACATGTATCTCTCGCGTTTGCGTAGAATTGAAATTGCGACGAATCTCGAGCTCTCGGAGAAGCAAGTCAAGATATGGTTTCAGAATCGTCGTGTCAAGTACAAGAAGGAGGATTTACCGGGTGGTCAGAGCCCGAAGTGTTGTTGTCTGCGTACCTGCGGCAAGAGGCGCGAGAGTTGCGACGACGAGACGCAAAAGTGCAATGGTAATGTCGAAAAATTGGAATCCGACGACGAGCCAAGATCGAACGAGCGTAACGATCGTGACGAACGATTTGTGGATGGTCAAGAGACTGATTCGCGAGAATGTACGAACAAAATGACGAAAAACGAGTCTGAGAGCGCGAAAAATTTGTCGAAAATGGAAAATCATTGCACCGCGGGACGTGCGAATTTTTATGAATATTCGAAACAGCCGAATGAAACGAGACAATCGGCGCGTGGATGCAAGAGAAGTTTGGAAAATTTTGACGATCACGAGGAAACTAGACGGAAAATTCTTATGATCGATCCTTACGTCACGAGTGTACCGGAAAAGCCGATTTTACGAGTGACCAATTGCACGAAACACACGGTCGAACATATCGTCAATTCGTAGGAAAAATTTTGCGATTCCCGACAAAGATCACGAAAACAACGCGGCACCAGTGGATAATAAGAGCGAAGAAATCTTCTTCTGTTTTTTTCTGTAAAAATTTATCTTGACATTACGATTGTAAATATCTTGTACATAGAATAGTTTTTTTTTTCATTTTTTTTCAACAATGTTTACATCGAGTCGCGAGACTCTATATATTTTTTTAGATAATTTATTTTTCAATTTAAGAATGATGAGATAATAAATGAATTATTGTCGGAAGTATACATCGTGAATCTTAGGTGAATTTATTTTCCTCATCCTCGTGCCCGAGAACATTGCGATTTTTCCTTCCTATAGAAAAATTCGTTTGTAAAAATACGAAAAAAAACACCGGTATAGAATTTTACGACGACAATTTTTGTTCCGGAAAGTTGAAGAAGGAAAGCGGAAGGACAAAAAGATTTATGGTATTTTGAGGGAAGGATTTATCGTCAGTTTTATCGTCGGTTTTAACGATCAATATAACAGGTCGAGGAGCCATTAAAATGACTTTATTACGCGTCGATATCGCTCCAACGCCAGGCTGCTTCAATAATACAATTTTACATCAATCCGCACGAGAGATAGAAACTTTTAAACCGATGAATTCACTTTGAACTTTTTCCTGCACATTTTTCTCTCTTACTTATTTCCGGAATAGAGTGGTTTTTTTTTTAACTTTCCTTACGATCCTCGGTAGCAGATTTTTTCTTGAGAATACATATGTTCTTCTACCTGTGTTTAACAAAGCACCACCGAAATGATCCCGACAGCTCTGCGCGAAAGCTTTCGTGTAATCTGAAGCATTAACCTTTCAAACAATCCGGAACGTTAAAGTAAAGAGCATACGATAGCACGAGGGCAAAATAAAAGACTATTTTATTCTCGTTTCATGACATAAAAGTGCCTCGTAAAGACGTTTCGGATTTATGTTCTTTGAAGTACTGGTAATGTGAACCTTGTGATGTTTTAAGTCTCGAAAGCCAGACAATTCGCGATGGAAAAAAAAAAGTTTTCCCACCTTTCGTTACTTTTCGTTGATTTCCACTAAAAAAATGTATACCACCATTTGTTATATAATGTCTTAACCTTTCTTTGATACACTTTCTATGGGGTACAACCCCATTTGTCAAGTATGCTATTCTAGAGAAGTGTGACAAACAAAGGTTAATGAGGGTAGGCAATCGTTTCATTATATATTCTCACAAGTGATGAATAATTTTTTTTTCAAAGGTACGCTTATCAACGATTATTAATTACTGATCGTAACAATTATTGTTCAAGTGCTTTTATCATAAATATAAATGTAGTCGTCACTCGGCAAATTGTTATTATTATTTTATTTTTTTCATTTTTATTGAACATTTTTCGCTGATTACAAGTGTCATTGAGTTTTTATAGCCGATGTCTGAAAAGATTACTATAAAGATGTAAAAAGCTGGTAATATTTAATATAAAATTAAATATTACCAGTTTGCCTTTTTAAATAAATTTTATTTAAAAAGGTGAATTTTGCGTCGGAATCACCGAGAAATTGTTTCACCCCTAACTTTTTATTTTACAACCCCTTCTTTGCTAAAGTCTTTTTATTTTAGCAAAGAAGGGGTTGTAAAATAAAAAGTTAGGGGTGAAACAATTTCTCGGTGGTTCCGACGAGGACTATAAGTGTGTAGAGTAGCCTGTTAAAATTTGAAAGCAATCGGTTCGGTAGAAAAAAAGTTAGGACCCGGGCTGCCACCTTCGAGGTGCCAACTTCGATCAATAATAATAATAATAATAATAAACTATTAAATTTTTGCAAAAAATTTTTTTTTTTTATCTTTAATATGTAAATAAAAACATCCTAAATATCCAAAACGATTCATTTTCATTTTCCTACAAAAAAACGCCCTTCAAAAAAGACACGAAAATGGGCTTAAGTTACCAGACTACTACCTTAAATAAATTTCATTTAAAAAGGTAAATTTTGCCTTTTTCTCTTCTGTTCCTTATTAATATTGCTAAATTCTTGTTGATAAATTTTCACCAATAATGTTTAAATATAGTTACGATCAAGACAAATTCTATTTCTCCACTTCCGCCCATAGTCTTATAGGTAAAAAACAAACAAACAAAACAAAAACGACGAATAGTTATTCCGCAAGAATGATAATTCATATAACAATAATATGGTCCGATTAAAACGATGCTCGTATTCTCGCTCGTTCAAGTGACATTTTGACCACCCATAACCGTCGGGTACTCGAATGGAGCAAACAAAAATGCAGCTTCTCTCGAGGTGACTATGGGGGAGGGGTGTATGTCGCGAGAATGAAAATTTATCGCCTATTTTCCACGAAAACCTCGAGATTGGCGTACAGAAGTATTCGACTCCGTCCCTTTCCTCTTCACTCCCACGAGGTCCCTGCTGGTATATAATACGGAAGAAGAGGATCTTTTTTTGTTCTCTCTCTCGCTCTCTCTTGCGGGTGTTTACGGACAAATTTTCCGCTACCGGGGGCCTATAGCGGCTGCACGAGCGGCCTTTTAAAAGGAAATCTGTCACGTTAAACGCACCTCCCTCGCGCGTACGTATAGCACATACATGGAATGGTATACACGAGTGTATATAGAAGTCGTTCGAGAGGATTTGTTCACGGGGCATTATGGGCAACGAAGCGTACGAAAATGTCACGAGGCTGTTGGCGGGGGCAAAAATGCCTCTGTAAATTTTCGTAAAATTTGTCAAGAGGGCCTCCACTTTGAGCCAAATTTAAGGTAAAACGTAGTTAATGGTGTTAAGGAGCAAAAGTCTGACAATACATTCGGGGGAGAGAGAGAGAGAGAGAACAGCTCTCGAGGAGCCACAATGGCACACTTGTGACGCGAAAGACCCAGCGGGCGAGACAGCCTCACGGTCTCTGTGTGGTACCTTTTTTTTTTCCCTTCTTCATCTTTCTCACCTTCGCTCTCTTTTCTCCACCCTCTTCCCCCGGCAAGAACGACTTCTCCTGTGCTTGGTTGACATCCATCGACCATTCATACATAGTGTGTCCAAGAGAGAAAGAGAGAATGAGAGAGTCAAAAAGCCCACAGAGAGCTCTTGGATACAAGAAAAACTCTCCATTCACACGATTTTAAGGATGAATGGGATACCAAGCCTCGCCACTCGTTCTCCTGCCCGTGAACGAAACGAAAAATTGTCACCTTCCCAAAAAGCACTCTATGTTCGTTTTTCTCTCTCTCTCTCTCATTCTTTCTTACTACACGTTACGTGGTGTGTAAGCCCGAAGGGTAACGCGCGCGCTGTCGGTTCGTTTGATACGCCACCACGCTTTTCTCCATCCCTCTCTCCGGCCCCTCAATTGTACACTTAAAGGACGTTTAGCGAGGGAGATCCTCAGTGTCACGCGGTTACCACGTATATATACGGAATTCATGAGAGAATTTTCGTCGATGCTCAATCATCATTCTGGTTTGGGTTCGTCGTTCACTTGAGTTTCTTAGAATTTCTAGTTTTTTTTTTCTCGCCTTAAAGCATATTGTAATACGTTATTCGATTGTTGTCGACGTGGAAGCATGTTTCTCGATGTTCATTGGGTCTATTGGTTGGATTTTATGAATGGAAGCGTGTTTTTTTTTTCTTCGTTTTATTTATTTTTTCACCATGGTTCAGTGATTTGCGATTCCAATAACTGTTAGGAAAGTTCCTGCTCGTTGTTTCCGGGTTATTCGATGCACAATGAGAACAAAAACAAATTACTAAAATCAATTAGATGTTTTCCAATGTTTGCCATAAGAGATTTCTTTGATAGAACTATCTAACTTGGTAAAATAAACTTCAATTTTTTTTAATAAGCTGTACTTTGCTCGAATCAACTAATTATATCCTCATTAAAAAATATATTATCTCCAATAATAGTGCAGAAAGACATTTTACTGATTTTAGTAACTTTTATTTTTTTTCTCCTTGTGGTAATATTAACGTAAATCGTAAAAATAATTAATCATTTGTGTGAAAGCTACTCGAGGAAACTCTGCTCAAGGTAATAGCGGATGGCTCGTACAATATTGAATTTGTACAAATCTTCTAAAATATATATGTCACCCGACGTTTCGCTGATTCCTCTCGTGCGCGGATTAGTCAGGAACGGTTCCTCGTTCTTCGCCGGGATCATCTTCTATCCCGGAGTTTGCACAAGTTGGATGTCGCGTATAGCGACCTATACACAGCTCACGGCTAACGAACCGAGCCAACTGAATTGCAACCCCCTCCGGTACATATACGAAGCTGTGCGCCAAGTTTGAATTTCCAATTAATCAAACCCGACCGGGGAGTTGTCAGGACGTTATGCATTCGAGGATGCTTCGTCGTATTAGTCTCGTGCGCTATTTATCTTCGTCCCTACGTGAACATAATTCGAAGACGATATACCCGGGGCGGCGAGGAGGGGGGGCAGCAGTGATGAGCATCATTCTAACGATAAACAAATGAACAAATTTTCTAATTACGGAAATATGAACATTTTTTTTCTTCCAAATATTAAACCTTTTAATCATGGATGAAAATTTGCATCCCCCGAATACGTGACCGTTAGTTTATTCAAGTCCGAAACGTGAGATTGTTGAGAATACTTTTTTGCATATGCAAAAAAAATATTGACGATCCATTAAGGGATCGTCAATATTTTAAGGGTTAGACGGTTCAAAAAATCGATTTTTTTTTTATTTCATAAATTGTTAGTAAAACTATTGAAAAATATGTTCCCAAAATTTTAATTGAAAATTCCGACTCGTTCTATTGTTATAAGCCATTAAGGGGGGAAATGGGGCTAGGACAGCGTTTTCTCAATGATTTTCATGAAGTTTTTTATAGTATAAAAAATGAATATAATTTATTGAAACTTTGAGAATATTTTATACATATATTTAAGTAAATACTATAAAATTTTTATACATATATTTAAGTAAATACTATAAAATGTTTATACATATATTTAAGTATATACTATAAAATATTAGCGACCCCATATTGCTTGTTTTTCTTGGTACTATTTTTTTAAAACGCGTTTTTCTGAAAACGACTTTTTTTGAACTTACGTACACGCTAGTTTGAAAAGATTTCAACCAATCGTTTTGAAAATTGGCAGTTACTTTCTTCATAGTATTCCGCTCTATATGAACCTAAAATCGGAATATTATCATTAGTTAAAATAGTTTTTTTTTGCAAATAAAGTTGTAAAAAATGGCAAAAAATCATGCTTTTTTGTTTTGACCACTGTAAAAAATTCAATTTTCTATTTTTTTGATAGCATTAAGTTTCATATAGAAGAAAGACATATAATAAAAGTAAATTCCAACTTCGTTTGATTTCAGATGAAAATTGCGGCTTCCAGAATGTACGCAAAATGCTGAGTCTGATTATGACCTGCAATATGGGGTCGCCAATATTTTATAGTATATACTTAAATATATGTATACAAATTTTATAGTATATACTTAAATATATGTATAAAATATTCTCAAAGTTTCAACAAATTATATTCATTTTTATAGTATAAAAAAATTCATGAAAATCATAGAGAAAACGCTGTCCTAACCCTATTTCCCCACTTAAGGGCTATGGACCACGGTAGCGGGTATAAAATCATGTGCGAATTTAACAATTTTTTTTTTCTATGAAAAAGTGATTCATTTATGAAACTAATTACACATCTATTTAGTATAAACATGAAGCTAATAAAAAATATATTTTTTTTTTTTGTTATACAAAATGGCCGACTACTGCTATTTGCTTTTGGTATCCTTTTTTTGAGGCGCTCCGCGGCAGGACATTTGGCATCCACAATTTTTGACCTAGAACAAAAAAAAAAATATCTCGTTAATCTACATCAGAATACCTAGAGAAATACGTACGGAATTTGAAAAATATTGTTTCATTCGAATATTGTAGGCCATTGCACTTGAAAGGTTAATTTTCAGTGAAAAATTTCGTATAAAACTGCTCATAAAATGGAAAGTTTTTAATTAATCATAAATTCCGTACGTACTTCTCTGCAAAATGCAATTAGAAAATTAATTAAAAAATGTAAAGTCAATAGGGTAAAAATTGTCGAAGGGGTAGGCTTACGTTATACGCTCAAAGTCGGTGAAAAAAAATACTAACTACTACCTTAACCTTGACTTTACTTATTTTTATGATGATGAATCATCGCTTAAGCAAAAAAAAAACATCGATTTTTTGAAAATTCTACCGCGGTCATACCCCTTAAAAATGCAGTTATTATTTTCAATTATTTGAGAAATAATAATTTTTATTTTCAATTTACGATCATTCGTGACGTTTGGTTTGTGATTTGCGTACGATTAAAACACGTCGGGAGCCTCGCGAAAGTGTGTTTTTTTGTGCGTCTACAAGAGAAACGATTTGTCACTGAGAAAAACCGCGCTCACTCGAACTAGAGGAGTATTCGTACAGTGCCCAATTCAACGGTCGCGAACTGGTTAAAAAATATCAAAAGCGCAAAAGTGGTAGCGGTGCGAAGTGCCCGCAAAACGAGAAAAGGGGGGGAATGTGAAAAGTACGAGTGTGGAAAGAGGTATACACACAAAAGTATGTATCTATCAATCCAAGACTCTCCTGTATTTTTCTCTCGGTTGTAACTTTTTTTTTCCCCCCCGCACCTTTCTTCATCCGGTATTCCTCTTGTCGCAGATTAATTCATGTCCCTCTTGTACATACTCACTGTGAAGAGGCGCTCGATCAAAACTGGTAAAAAGCCGCGTCGACAGGCAGCTCGGGGTGCGTCGCCCGTGCACTTTCTCTCTCTTTCTCTCTCTCTCTCTCTCCCTGAGAGAATTGGGAACCAGGGTGCGGGTACTCGAAAGTCGAAACCGTTTTCTCGCTTACTGACAATGAGCGAGTGAACAAAATCGTCCGCCATTACGATTTCTTCGCACAATGTTGCACGTGGGACAATATTCGCTATTTTGGAAAAAGAAAAAAAAATCCTCGAAATTCTCTCCTTCAACTCCACACCGTCTTTTAGGCTTCACAATGGACATAGCCAAACTAGAGCGAGACCTGCTTCCTTTTTTTTTTCCTCGTTCCCTTCAGAAACATACACTGAATTGGTGTGGTATTTCGCATTGCAGCACACCAACAGCCGGGGCCTTCATCTTTGTCAGTCATCGACGACATATTGTGCAAGAGATGAACGCATTTCGAATGAAAACTCACTGAACATACTGGCGTTTCTATGAGAATCATAAAAAAAAAATATGTCATCATTCATTATAAAGGAATAATTCATTTTTTTCACAATGAATTTCACGATAATTTCGCCGTAAAGTCATTTAGACCGCGCGTTTAAAAATGATTTCCCATCACCGTTGTTTAATTGGCCTTCGACGTCCTTTTAATCATTTCACGTTAATTTTTTCTCAGCAATAACTGGCGTTAAATGTTCACATACCACTGCGCCCGCTGAAAACCGAGTGAATTTAAAAAATTATCATAAAGGTTATATGGTGAAAGAAAAATTAAATTGTTCATTACACTTTTTTTTATTAACTTTTCAACTATAAGAAAAAAAAATTAAAAATCTATTTTTACAGTATTTCAAACTTTAGTATGCAAATTAAAAAAAAAAAATTTGTATCTAATCTATATATACAAAAATGAATCCCTATTTCCCTTGGTCACGCCATAATTTGAGATCGACTTTACCGGTTTCATTCATCTTTTTTTTTTAAGTTTTCTAATACTTCGTAGAAGGTTCTTACGGAAAGAAAAGTTAAGAAAATTGCGTAGAAAATTGGAAAATTTCAGAAAACTTAACGACTATTTAACCTTCGCACGTTTGACAATTCGCGCGAAACAAATGTTATTTAATCGAAGCATCGGTCGGCATCTATTGATCAGAAAATTCATTGTGTAAGCGATAAATTCAAATTCAAACATTCGCGCCTATGAGACTACCAACTTATAGGCTACACAGAGGTAACCCTAAAATTAATTTTCAGATTCAAAATAAGATAGCTGGCGAATTGATGACATGCAAATCGGTTGATTCCGTTACTAACCAAGATGATGTTGTCAACTATCCAACGGAATTTATAATCTGCAATTAAAAGTCGGATCGGTAATCATTATGTTGCGGAACATAAACCTGCCAGTCTTTGTAATGGCAATTGTAATGGCACAATTTTGAAAGGGAAGTACAAAGGCAAGGACGTTTTGATTCCACGCATCCCTATGATTCCGAACGACATGCCATTCGGCTTTAAACGGTTACAATTTCCAATGCAGCTTGCATTTGCAATATCGATAAATAAATCTCACGAGCAGTCGTTAAGTGTTTGTGGCATCAATCTTGAAAATCCATGTTTTTCACATGGCCAATTGTGTGTCGCCTGTTCCCGTGTCGGAAAACCATCAACATTATTTGTTTACGTGCCATAAAACAAAACTAACAATGTTGTGTATCAAAAAGCATTACAATAAACACTATGTTTTTGAAATAATAATTTTTTAAATTATTTATTCCAGTTTGAATTGAATATTTATAGCTCAGACGGGACAACGTCTGTTGGGTCAGTTAGTAATTTATAAAAAATTGTCCAACCAAAGAATTAAAAAAACATCACGTCAGACTGTAGAGAAAATAATCATCAGGATTTAAAAAAAAAGTTAAAAAACATAAAAAATTGACAGAATTATCGTGCTGACACTGTCTAATAATACACTTTCAAGAATAACGCGTTTAAAGTTTAAGGTGGGTACAACGTCCCAACCCGATGTCCGGTTACATTTATTGCTATAACTTTGTAACGGAGTGGAATTTTCTTAAAAGTTTTTTTTTGATTCTCAAGAGTATACGGAATAAAAATCTGTAAATAAAAAATCGATTATTTGAAAATTTCCGGGATATGTGTGCCCTTAAGTTCATTTTCTTGGTCCTCACAGCTGCAACTAATGACTCGCTCTAACCAAACGTAATTTATCTTAGCTACAAATTCATTTCTCGTACGTAGTTTAGAACTTTTTTTAGTCGAGCCCAATTTAGTCAGATTAAGATGCTGTTGCACCCTATTACAAACGGTGAATGACCTAACACAGGTATCACGGACTTTTCGAACGAACTAATCGTAAAATGCTGTTATAAAACTCGTAGAAAAATGAAATGGGACATTAAAGTTTCGAACTTTAAGCCCAGTTTCTTATTATCAGATTCCATGCACGCGATATTCCGGGTCCGATGGACGGTTTTGCGGTCAACAAGCCAGTTCTATGGTTTTGCGTGCGATAAAGCGGGTGGTACACGATAATTGCAGCACACGCGAGACCAGCCAACGAACTAAATTTTATTTTTATTTATCTAGTTTTCAACGGCACTCTAGGATTTCCTTTACGTGTGTGTATGTGTGCGTGTGTACGCTTCAGCGAGAACTTGTTCGTAAAATAAGCAACGGTGGATCTCGTTGACTGGAGCAAAACTGAGCTTGGCTTCGTTCTGTTTAACATACGTATATACTTATATACAGATAACTGATAACCAAAAGTTTCCAAACGATCTTCCCGAGAGTGCCATTGAAATTTTAGTTTCTACCTGGTCATTAACGGGAGTGATTAATACGCAGCAGATGACCCGTCACGTCGATGTTACCGCATTCGATGCATTCCCACTCTAGCACGAACATGGGCAAACGCAAATCTATGACTGTCCAATTCAAGTCTGTACAATTTGAGCACAGCCAAATGAACACAATCGATTTTAACTGATTGTAAGATGGTTATTTAGTGCTTTTTTATGCTCTTACTTAATTCGATAGATAGCTGGCTGTTTCAGATTTGAAAAAAAGCTAGCAGCAGGCAGATTGAAAATGATAATGGTTTTTTGATTTTGTTGTTGTTGTAATTAATAAGTTTTTGGTTAGAAGCGTAGCATCGATGTAATCATCCAGGGAATATCTCGAAAGGTCCTAATTTATATAGTTAGAATCATCGATTGCATTCCCACTCTAGCACGAACATGGCAAATGCAAATCTATGACTGTCCAATTCACGTCTGTACAATTTTAGCACAGCCAAATGAACACAATCGATTTTAACTAAGATGGTTATTTAGTGCTCTTTTTATGGTCTTCGATAAAATTGTTGGTCGTGTCAGATTGGAAAAAAAGCTAGCACCAGGCAGATGAAAAATGATAATGGTTTTTTGTTTTTTTTTTCGTTGTTGTAATTAATAAGTTTTTGGTCAGAAGCGTAGCAGCGATATAATCGTGCAGGGATTATCTTGGAAACACCTAATTTATATAGTTAGAATCATCGATTGCGTTGGCCACTCTAGCACGAACATGGCAAACGCAAATCTATGACTGTCCAATTCAAGTCTGTACAATTTTAGCACGGCCAAATGAACACAATCGATTTTAACTAATTGTAAGATGATTATTTAGTGCTCTTTTTATGCTCTTACTTAATTCGATAGAATCATTGTCTGTTTCAGATTTGAAAAAAAGCTAGCACCAGGCGGATGAAAAATGATAATGGTTTTTTGTTTTTTTTTGTTGTTGTAATTAATAAGTTTTTGGTTAGAAGCGTAGCAGCGATATAATCGTTCAGGGAATATCTTGAAAGCACTTAATTTATATAGTTAAAATCATCGATTGGAAATTAAATTGTGATTCTTATTTCCAGTTCGCTCTCCCGAGTCACAGAGTGATGAGGATCGTTTGTGGCCTCGAAGGGTGGTTTGATAAATTTCAGGATTATATTATATATTAGATTGAATCGGAATAGGTTGGAGGGATAAGTGAACATTATTTTGCATCGCGTATTCATTTTTTGCATATTCGACATCGTTTTCTCTATTAAACTCATTAGAAGATCCGCCGATGTTCAACTAACAATAAGATTGTATTAAAGATCGATATTCTTAAACCGGTGATGTATATCGATTCTCATACCGTTGTTGTTTGTGTTTACGTAAAGTCTCTCGTCTCTCTCTCTTGCTCTCGTGCGGTCGGCTATTTTAGCCGTGTAGTGTCAAAGCTAACAGCCTTTGTGGAAGCTAACCACGACGGGAAACCTCATTAAAGGAACCGACGGCACGAAGTAGTATACACTTGTGTATATATAGAACGTGTAATCGTGAACGCGACCCTGGCGTCGCCGAACACATCAGGGATTTTACATAAATTTAAATAAATCAACGAGTATATAGCCACGAGAATGGCGACCGATGTGCTTCATCAATTAAAGTATCCAGAGTTTGTGTACGAGCATACGAGGTCTGTTCAAAAAGTATCGAGCCTTTTGAATTTCCGCGGGCTACGTATATTCGATTTTCGATTTTTTTTGTGGCGTCAGGTTGGTACTCATGTCCCTCACTTATGCTGAAAAAATCGGCCATTTTGAATGTTTAGTTAATTGTTGACAGCTGTTTTGGTTAGGCGTGTTTTGGCTTGTCTTCGATTTTTGCCTATTCCAAAAAAGCAGCTTCCATTGCGATGATTGAGCTTTGGTTTCCACGTCATAACCATAAACCCATGATTCCTCACCAGTTGTGACCCTCTGGAGTAAATTTGGGTCGTCGCGGACCGAGTTCAACAGCTCATTAGCAATGTTAACGCGACACTGTTTTCGTTCGAAATTGAGCAATTTTGGCAAGAATTTCGCGGCGACCCGTCTCACGCCCAAATCATTGGTAAAAATCGAATAGCACGAGGCAATCGATATGTTTAGTTCCTCAGCAACTTCTCTAACGGTGATTCGACGATTGGCCAATATTATTTTCTTCACTTCATCAATGTTTTCGTCTGTTGTTGATGTGCTCGGGCGTCCGGAACGCATTACATTGTTCGCATCTTCTCGGCCCTCTGAGAACATTTTGTACCACCGATAAACGTTGCTTTGGTCCAAGGTAGCTTCACCATATGCCACGGTCAACATTCGAAATGCGTCCGCGCACTTAATTTTGTTTTTCACACAAAATTTGATACAGGTTCGTTGATCCATTTTTTGGAATAGTCAAAAATCGAAGACAAGCCAAAACACGTCTAACCAAAACAACTGTCAACAATTAACTAAACATTCAAAATGGCCGATTCTTTCAGCATAAGTGAGGGACACGAGTACCAACCTAACGCCACAAAAAAATCGACAAACGAATATACGTAGCCCGCGGAAATTAAAAATTCGCGATACTTTTTGAACAGACCTCGTATACGCCGAGTGTCTACATCATTCCGGTGTTTAAATGTTGATTTTTTGACATTGAGTTTCTCGTTAAAAAAAAAAAAAAAACGTTCGATCAAGCGGCAAGAAATTGTCCGCCAATCTATAGCCATTCCGCTCTCTCTCGCTTTCGATACCGGTCCCTTGCCTCGCCCGCGCGCCGATTCCGCGATCCCCTCCATTTCTCGCTATCGCACTACCGTCGAATCAACCTCTCTCTCTTTCTCGATAGAGAGAAACAGTGTACAAAGGACGGAAAATACCTCAAATTTGCCGATCATTGAATCGTTTTTTTCAGCTAAAATGAAAAGAATCAATATTCAGCGATACCGGGACACGGGGGTGTGGATTCGGGAGACGAAAAAATAAATAAAAATTGGGCTCAGCCGGGATTTGAACCCGGGACCTCTCGCACCCAAAGCGAGAATCATACCCCTAGACCACTGAGCCGCACATTATCATTCTCGTGGAAGATATTTTTTAAACAATCGCGAAGCTGCAATTCGTAATGAATCTTTTATATTTTATTTTTATTTAAAATTCGTTACTTATTTATCGTATCAATTTGAAAGGTTGTATATTATTTTATGGTCATTAGGGAATGAAATAATTCGTTAAACAAAAATGATATGAAATTATACTCGAGGATCTTCAGATCGCGATTTGATAAAAATTTATATTTCGAATACAATATATTGTTGTGTATATATGACAAAGAGCGTCGTAATTATAATCGACATCGCAGTTGGAATTATTATGTATTCACCCACAAAGTTTTCCCGGGTATGAACAATGCACAAGATAGTTATTACAACGATACCTACAACAACAATGATATCTGGTAGAATGATTAAAAATTGGTCAAACATTATATACAGAGAGACGTGTTTGCCATTCTCATTTCAGAAATTAAATTTGATATAAACTGTGTATTTAAAGAAATATATCCACCGCAGATTGATGATCGCAATCCCGCATAAACGCGTACAATTAAACAAACGTTCGGACTCAGCTTTTTCTATGGAATCGATGTCAATCCGCAGAAACGATGATGTTGAACCAGATCTGGTTTTTTTTCTCTGGCGGTTGACGCTTTATCCTTTTAAGGCTCGAACAGAGCAACGCTGAACCGACGATAATACGATCGATGTCAGTTAATCAGCGTTGAATGAAAATACGTATATAAATATATGACTGGCAATCGCGTCTTGTCTGAGCTTGCGATCGCTACGCCGGATCGATGATAACTCTCTTGTGGTGTCCGAGATACTACTAAACGTGAGACCGAGAATCCACGAAAATTGTCGAGGGGAAACGATGGCGATTTTCGGTGACTATCGTGGCTTTTCGCACCTCGTCAGCAACTGTACAATCATAAATTAAGTTTTTCAGTACAAATTGATTAAACAGAAAAGATACTGGACTTTGGTGATGAATCAACAAAATATCACGAATTTAAATTCTTATCGAATTCCATGATGGATGTGAAATATTTCTCTCGACTACCAATGCATTTGTGCGCTTACAATCTATCAAAATTGTTCTGGCAAAAAGAACTATTTGCCATTATGTTCAGAAACGAAATGTTTGCTTGAAATTTCAGTTGAAATCGTGCGTTAACGTCAATGTTGATTCAACGATTTCGTGCTAGACAGTCACGGGCGAATAAAAACCTTTTGAGCTCTTCCAAACAGAGTGCATTCGCGTAAATTCGAGTGCAAAGCGTTTGAAAAATTGTTTGCATACAGATTTTCAATAGGAACCTGGTGGAAATGAAGTTTAGCCTGCGCTCGTGAAGCAGAGGACGACGGAATGGTGGGAAGGAAATTTTATTTTGATGAATTTATAGAACAATGATTTTACGGCGAGGGATATATTTACATTGTACATGATTACATGGAAATTACATTTGTAATTAATAAGATTCGTTGCATTAACATTAATAGATACTTTATGAATTTAATGCTGAATTCCAATATCCATGGTTCAAACATTTTTGCCATTCATTCATACGGTCGTACGTAGAACGACGAAATTGACTTGACACTAAACGTACCGGCACTTTACGTATAACTATTCTTACCATAAAGGGTCATTTGATCTCCTAATGAAATGAACGTTGATTTTTAGAAAGAAATTGTAAATTTATTAAAGAAAATAATTCGCAACATAACTATTGATTTCTAACAAAACAATTGAGGCCTTATATACGTTCGATTAAAAATCACTCATGAATAAAAGTCGCTCGTAAAAATCGGGTTAATTAATTGCGAGCTTAATTCGGTAAAGTTAGAAGAGAAAACTGCACGAGAAATGCCTTCTGTCCAATTCAACCCACAAAGTAAGTTTTATCTTCATGTACATACTGTACATTAAACATTGTTTTTTATTTCCCTAAAATGTACATATATTTACGTTCGTTTTCTTTTTTTCCACTTGTGCAAATAATTTTTTCTGAATGTTAGTGCTCGATAACGATAATCATTCTACCGAAGCCTCTTTAACCCTATAACCCTGGAAGTAATGCTCGTTGATGAACGTTCAGTGATATATCGCTGTTGATACGTCGAACTTTGTGCACCAGTGCGGTTCGAATGGAGCTGTGGTTCACATTGATATTCTGTCCCCGTTTGTGCATCGGCTGAATGTACCAGTAGTGATCTATATGCTAAATGAACGTGCGAGTTACTGTGGAATTTCGAGTTTCAATATCACCGTCGACGGTATATATATTGTACTTTCAACACCTCTCTCTCTCTCTCTCTCTCTCTCTTTGTTAAGTACGACCTATTGCAGTTATCGGGTATTGCCCTTCGGGGAATTTGACATACTTCCAATAAAGCTGAGATCGATATTGGTGCGAAGTACACGGTTAAACAACACCATGTACGCCATATAGGTAAAATTCTTGCAGGGAACAAACAATAATCTCGTAACAGTGCTATTGCCCTGCGGGGATAGATGGTACGAGGTCCGTTCAAAAAGTATCGCGAATTTTGAATTTCCGCGGGCTACGTATATTCGATTTTCGATTCTTTTGTGACGTTAGTTTGGTACTCATGTCCCTGACTTATACTGAAAAAATTGGCGATTTTGAATGTTTAGTTAATTGTTGAGAGCTGTTTTGGTTAGACGTGTTTTGGCTTGTCTTCGATTTTTGCCTATTCCCAAAAAATGGATCAAAGAATCTGTATCAAATTTTGTGTGAAAAACAAAATTAAGTGCGCGGACACATTCCGAATGTTGACTGTGGCATATGGCGAAGCTACCTTGGACCAAAGCAACGTTTATCGGTGGTACAAAATGTTCTCAGAGGGCCGAGAAGATGCGAACAACGAAATGCGTTCCGGACGCCCGAGCACATCAACAACGGACGAAAACATTGATGAAGTGAAGAAAACAATATTGGCCAATCGTCGAATCACCGTTAGAGAAGTTGCTGAGGAACTAAACATATCGATTGGCTCGTTCTATTCGATTTTTATCATTGATTTGGGCATGAGACGGGTCGCCCCGAAATTCGTGCCGAAATTGCTCAATTTCGAACAAAAACAGTGTCGCGTTAACATTGCTAAGGAGCTGTTGGACTCGGTCCGCGACGACCCAAATTTGCTCCAGAGGGTCATAACTCGTGACGAATCACGGGTTTATGGTTATGACGTGGAAACCAAAGCTCAATCATCGCAATGGAAGCTGCTTTTTTGGAATAGGCAAAAATCGAAGACAAGCCAAAACACCTCTAACCAAAACAGCTGTCAACAATTAAGGCAGTCGTCTGGTCTGGAGCGAAATTTTTGACGTCATTTCTAATGTGCAATAACGTTTAAACCATTGAAGTTGTCTTGATGAAAATTTACACGTGCATTTATTGATCCTTAGAGAATACTTGTACATTAAAAAAAAAAATTATTTTAAATATTTTCATGTAGTTTTTTGCCTTGTTGCAACATGGTGCGCCGAAATCGACGCCCACTCTGGACGATGTTGTATGCGTCTGAAAAAAAAATATATATATATATTCTCAATCTGTATGAGTATTCTGAGCACTGGTAGCAGAATTGAGTCGAACAATAATTTTGCCGACATTTTATAACTCGTCGAATACGAAAATGTATGAAATGTATGTATGAAATATCATTAATGAAAGTTCAACAGGCCGCCATTTTGTCAAAAATTTTTTTTAAGTACCAATTCTGCTACCAGTGCTCAGAATACTCATACAGATTGAGAATATGTATTTTTTTTTTTTTTCAGATGCATACAACATCGTCCAGAGTGGGCGCCGATTTCGGCGCACAATGTTGCAACAAGGCAAAAAACTACATGAAAATATTTAAAATAATTTGTTTTAAAAATGTACAAGTATTCTCTAAGGATCAATAAATGCACGTGTAAATTTTCTAAGTTTTTTAAATTTTTTAAGTTTGTAAATGAGTACCAACCTAACGCCACAAAAAAATCGAAAAACGAATATACGTATAGCCCGCGGAAATTCAAAATTCGCGATACTTTTTGAACAGACCTCGTATATAGATGGTGTATAGAAATCTTTAATGCACGCTTTAACAGTTCGTTGAATAGTAGCGGTTATCGCATTTTATCAATTCTTCCCGATTTTCCATTGTTCTCTTACCGCGTTAGAGAACAATATAAACACGCAGGTGTGTTTTGTTCTTTTTCGTCATACGTTCTATATGTTACTTACTGTTTGAAAAGGTCCCACATATTTCCGTACCTTTTCTTACCATTCTTTTAACTCTTTTCAGAAATTATACTATTTCCCTTCGGGGATAGATAGTAGACAGATAAATGAAAATCTTTCGTGTACACTTTAACAGTTAGTTGAACAGTAACGGTTATTGCATTTTATCAATTTTCCCCGATTTTACATTGTTCTCTAACTGTGTCAGAGAACAATACGGTACGCGTAGGTGTGTTTAGTTCATTTTCGTCGTACGTTCTACATGTCACTAACCGCTTGCAAAACTCCCACATATTTCAGCAGCTTCTCCTTCCGGTCCTTAAACTTTTTTTGCAAAATTATGCTATTCGGATAATACCATTCATTTGTTTTCCGTGGCCATAACCGGTAAATGGACAAAACCAGTTCTACCCCACTTGTATTAGAACCCTTGGACGCACGCGTTACATCAAAGCCATAAAAATGAAGATTTATTCGAGTGTCCTTCGTAATCATCAATTGTGTGTTGATAGAAAAAAAAATAAAAATTAATATGTCGCCATTATGGACAACGCATTAGTCGAATTCTAACAAAGACCGTTTGTCCCTCCCGAGGCTCTAATTGCACCCGACTGTCACTCATTAGTGTCACAATCAGCAGCGTAAAATCATCGCTCAATCCCCAATGCCCTTGGAACCCTTCTCGTTGATGAAGCGAAGAAAAAAAAGTTTGCGGACGAAAAAGGGGCTGTTCCTCTCTTTTGAATAGGTTTGAGCGATGGCGTTGATGATAACAAAAGAAAAGGACAAAAAAAAAACGCCACCGTCTTCCATTAGAGGATTCGCGAATCAGTGGCTCTTAATTCTCGAGCACGGTGTTTATCAGGCCTGATGATTATCGATGAGGATTATACATTGGAAACTGACCAACCAGGTATAGTCCAAGTGGACGCGATGCCGTGAAAGTAATTATCATCAATTATCTCACATTTTTTAACACTACTCTGATAATTCGTCTCGTACGATGATCATTTCAGTGATTTACTTCCCTGCCTCTCCAATATTATAGTATTAAGGCTGTTTATCATCCTCAGTCAACTCTCTAGCGTCAAAAACGTTTTTCTCTTTTGTATCTTTCACCGAACCTCTTGCTCGGGATGAACGCGCTCCTGTCAACTCCACTATTAGCTAAACTCTCTTCGGAACTTAAGTGATTAAGATGCAATCACGATGACGCCTTCGAAGGTGGCCCAAAGAGGCCGGATGGAATTCTCGACAGGTTTTTTCTTCTTCGTGGGAGGAAGAGGGCGCGCGGACGTTTTTCCGAACTTTTAACGGCAGGTTAACTCTCGGCGTCTCGATACCGATCTCGCGTGTCTCTCCGAAGATGACAAAAATTCTTGTGACGAAGAGATGCTCTGTCTGGTCGGTGCAGGAAGTTAAGCCCAATCTTATCGTCGATAAAACGAAACTTTTGCAGACTTTGTGCTTGCAAATGCCACAACACAATTTCACCTTTGTTCCTCTGTTACTTTGAGAGCAGATTCACTTTTTACTCTCGCAGATCTTTGGTCTCGAGAAAATGTTGAAACGTATGTGAAACAGGGAGGCACAGTGCCCTTTCGGACAGCTCTCTCTCTCTCTGACTGCGCTTGGCGATTGGATTCTTTTGGACTGCGACAGTTTTAAAAATCCCGGCCGGAGCAGTTTACCATCTTTTTTTTTCTTCTTCATCTCCTTTATTCCTTCGAGTCCTGCCGAGTCATCCGGAGCTAATCCTTATTTAATCCGTGAGTTTATCTGTGATCGGTGACCGGGATTAACTTGAACCGTTTGCTAGCTCTCTCTCGCTCTCTTTCTTTTTCCTCGTTCTCTTGCTGTGGTGTTCGCGAGACAACACTTTGTACAAAAACGAAAAGAGTATTGGAGAGAGATCACTTAGTCCCTCGCGCGTATAATATCAAGCCGATCTCGGAGATCTCGACTCGTCAATCGCGTAAAAACGTTTCTTCGAGTTGTCTTGACCACCCCCGTCATCTTGACCTCTTTACTATGTACAGATGTATATATAGACCTATAAAAGCTATTTCTTTTTTCCACTTGTCTCGTTCAAACTTCTCTCTCTCTCTCTCTCTCTCCGTCTCTCACTATTTCGGTATTCGCCTCCTTTATGCTCCGTGCTTTTTCTAAGAAACCAGAAACATCACCCTTTGTAATGGAAAACGAGTGAAAGGAAAAATTCTTTTGCCAACTCGTCGTGTATCGAACGAAAGCTTGAGCTTCTCAGCGACCAAAAGCGCAATTTTTCCTCTGACCCGACTCTTTTTATTTATTTTTTTATATACCCCACGTCATCCACTTCCACTACATTCTGTGTGTGTGTGTGTGTGCCTGTGTGCACTATCGTCGACACCTGTGCCACGTCTGCCGAAAAATATTGGACACAGCTGCCGGCAATGTTCTCTATCGATTCGGCGAAATCCTTCGAGAAAACGCGCATAACGTCAGGTCTTATAGACACACTCGACTTTATTGAAAAGTCACGCGTCAAGAGTCAACGAATACGTGAGATAACTTTAAGAAAAAAAATACTTATCCGCGGTAAACGTGACGTTTCGATTTAACGAAGATGGAATTGTGATGTAATTACGTAAATTGAAGAAAAAAAACTCATTAAAAAATGGAGAAACGCTCTTTTATATTTTTCACATTGAGCCAATTCATAATTTATTTACAAAAAAAAACTTACGATTTAAAT
The DNA here is from genome assembly GCA_958009045.1 of Oxytorus armatus. Taxonomy (NCBI): domain Eukaryota; kingdom Metazoa; phylum Arthropoda; class Insecta; order Hymenoptera; family Ichneumonidae; genus Oxytorus; species Oxytorus armatus. Next base: position 16,006,182 of record OY253752.1, read on the forward strand.
GCCTTTACATACTCCTTGATGATTTCTCGCGATTCTTAAGGGGGGGAAATAGGGTTAGGACAGCGTTTTCTCAATGATTTTCATGAATTTTTTTATAGTATAAAAAATGAATATAATTTATTGAAACTTTGAGAATATTTTATACATATATTTAAGTATATACTATAAAATTTTTATACATGTATTTCAGTATATACTATAAAATTTTTATACATATATTTAAGTATATACTATAAAATATTAGCGACCCCATATTCCTTGTTTTTCTTGGTACTAATTTTTCAAACGCGTTTTTCTGAAAACGACTTTTTTTTAACTTGCGTACACGCTAGTTTGAAAAGTTTTCAACCAATCGTTTTGAAAATTGGCAGTTACTTTCTTCACAGTATTGCGCTCTATATGAACTTAAAATCAGAATATTATCATTATTTAAAATAATTTTTTTTTGCAAATAAAGTTGTAAAAAATGGCAATAAATCATGCTTTTTTGTTTTGACCCCTGTAAAAAATGCAATTTTCTATTTTTTTGATAGCATTTAGGTTCATATAGAAGAGAGACATATAATAAAAGTAAATTCCAACCTCATTTGATTTCAGATGAAAATAGCGGCTTCCAGAATGTACGCAAAATGCTGAGTCTGATTGTGACCTGCAACATGGGGTCGCTAATATTTTATAGTATATACTTAAATATATGTATACAAATTTTATAGTATATACTTAAATATATGTATACAAATTTTATAGTATATACTCAAACATATGTATAAAATATTCTCAAAGTTTCAATAAATTATATTCATTTTTGATACTATAAAAAAATTCATGAAAATCATTGAGAAAACGCTGTCCTAACCCTATTTCCCCCCTTAATGTTTGTGACATACCATGGAGCACTTATTATTGTTCATAGAATTTTCGATTGAAATCTCCGTAGGATTTCTATATTGGAGTTTGAGACTGTTCTCCATAACTGTATCCCATAAGTCCATATTGGCTTAAGGGGGGAAATAGGATTAGGACAGCGTTTTCTCAATGATTTTCATGAATTTTTTTATAGTATAAAAAATGAATACAATTTATTGAAACTTTGAGAATATTTTATACATATATTTAAATATATACTATAAAATATTAGCGACCCCATATTGCAGGTCACAATCAGACTCAGCATTTTGCGTACATTCTGGAAGCCGCAATTTTCATCTGAAATCAAACGAGCTTGGAATTTACTTTTATTATATATCTCTCTTCTATATGAACCTAAATGCGATCAAAAAAATACAAAATAGAATTTTTTACAGGGGTCAAAACAAAAAAAGCATGATTTTTTGCCATTTTTTACAACTTTATTTGCAAAAATTAAATATTTAAAATAATGATAATATTCCGATTTTTGGTTCATATAGAGCGCAATACTATGAAGAAAGTAACTGCCAATTTTCAAAACGATTGGTTGAAAACTTCCCAAACTAGCGTGTACGCAAGTTAAAAAAAAGTCGTTTTCAGAAAAACGCGTTTGAAAAGAATAGTACCAACAAAAACAAACAATATGGGGTCGCTAATATTGTATAGTATATACTTAAATATATGTATACAAATTTTATACTTAAATATACGTATAAAATATTCTCAAAGTTTCAATAAATTATATTCATTTTTTATACTATACAAAAATTCATGAAAATTATTGAGAAAACGCTGTCCTAACCCTATTTCCCCCCTTAATGGCTTATAACAATAGAACGAGTCGGAATTTTCATTTAAAATTTTGGGAACACATTTTTCAATAGTTTTACTAACAATTTATGAAATAAAAAAAAAATCGATTTTTTGAACCGTCTAACCCTATTTCCTCCCTTAATGTAAAAAATTCGTTAGATTCGCAATCAATGAAGAGACACAAAAACTTGACCATTTTGGTTGATGGAGACTATAGAAAATGGAAAATTCGAGCTCGAAAGTCGTTTGAATTCTCGAATTATGTAAACGAAGTAGTTTGAAAAGTTTGTTCCGATAATTGTTATGAAACTGATACGAGTGAAGAAGTACCGAAGAAACCAAAAAATATTGGAACGTGAAAAACCGTCGAATTGCATCGGTATTCCACACTTTCGTATGAAACTTTTTTTTTCACTATCATTAGTGTACGTGCTTCCCGTAAGGGGGTAAATCGGCGAAGAGGGAATGAGGCTATAAATCGAGTAAGGACCGGGAGCGCGACGGGTACGAAAATCGCGTGTATTTATGTATATTCGAGTCCGTATGTTGTTTGGTGCTCGGCTTACCCTCTCGAGAGTCTCTCTCACTCTCTCTCTCTCTCTCGTCGTCATCGTCGATGGTAATTTGCGGTAGAGAAGCCAGCGGAAGGAGAGGGGTGGGTTTTCGTGTCCCGAGGCTCTCTACTGTATACTATCTGCCTCTCGCCTATCGCGGGAAGCCACCCCTGTCTCTATAAAACGTCGTTCGAGCACAGGATCGTTAATGAGATATTTGCATAACTTTTCCAAGGAAGCACCCCATCCTCCTTTCTCTTTCTCTCCCTTTCTCGCTCCTGCCACAAGGATCGATGACATATCCGAGGGGGTTTATATATTTAAAAAAAACACGGTATCAACAATGAGAGACACACACGTTTTGGATTCGTATAAAGTCCGTCTATATGGTGCTAAAAGCCGAGGTGGTTTGAAAAAAATCTACACCACTTATAGGTCTATGGTAATTTTATCTCGTAGCCGAGACCAATTGTAAACGTTAAATCAGTGTGATCGTCGAGACTCTCTCGGGGAAACTAAATATTAATTAACGTCCATTATTGTTGTCCCGAGCGATCGAGCTCCTCGCACGGTCCCTTTAACTTCGTCGATAAATTAAACGGAATTTCGCAGCATGTGTTGGGTTTACCAATCTCACTTCTAGCTGTTCATTTGTTGGCGGATACGCGGGATGAACAAAATAATTATCGAGCGTTTCACGCACCGGTGATTCTCTTGTTAACGAAAATTCGCACAATCTTTCATTAAAATATGCATTATACAGAAAAAAAAATGATTAATTAATGTTATGACGAGGATACAATTTGGTATAAAAATCGATCTGTTTATCGACTCTACAACGATTAATTTTTCTTATTTATTTATAACTTTTTACGATCATAAATCCTGAGTACAGAGCTATGCGTCATTCCGTTATAACGAGACTGCAGCGAATAAAGTGCGCTATTTCCGTGATGTTTTACGGGGGTTGAAAGAGGGTAACGACCAACCCAGTTGTGCCTCTCTGGCCTACATTTGCATGTATATCTTTCGTGACGGGACACGGAAACGTTGGTCGCGAGGTTCGCGACTGCTGCTCTGACGAACGAGATAGATACATAGATGGAGTAAGAGAGAGAGAGTGAGAGAGAAAAACAAAATTCCCGCGAACGCGGCCCGGGCAATGGCACTTCATCGATCCGTAATTCAATAAGAGACGAGAGTCATAATGTTTCGAATTTCAACTACGTTTTTCCCGTTCCCTCCGACGCTCGATGTCCAATTCACCACGACGAGAGGGCATCTCGCTGATTACGGCTCTTTACTCGTAATTTCAATGGGTTTTAACAGATATCACGATCGTACAATCCAGTTTTGACATCGTTCACGACTTTGAAATTAATCAACGAGTTTGCTATTGACCTTTTGTGTTCAGATTGACGAATTATTAGATTGATTTTCCGCAGTAGATACATTGGCGTTTTGTATAAATAAAAATTCGTGTAAAGTCCGAATAATTCGTTGACGAATTATTCTGGCTTTGTGACAAATTCGAAAAGGGCAAATGGTCATCCATGAATAAGACTCAGATTAAAAGTATACTCTCGGGAATTGAATAAAAACTAATATTAATTCATGATGGATAATTATAATTAGTAAATGGAAAAAAAAAACGAATAATCAACTCAATATAACTCAGCGTTATAATTTCTCCATAGTATGAAAATAGTTCAGTTATCATACAGTTTAGTCAGGGTACCGTAGATCCCATAATTGAAGTACCTGACTATAAATAAATTGTTTAATCCTGCATTGTGCTTTAGACAGTATCGATCCCACTAGAATGTGATATCGTTAAAATATAAAAGGTAACAAAAAAACCGAAACGACAGCCTCTTTGTTTAATTTCATAAGGCGACAATAGAAATAGCTCTTTTACTGACTCCAATGTGTCGAGAGCTCTCTAAAAAAAATTCTCTGAGCACATTGTTGCCCGACAAGCGAAGCGTTTAATCGCTCAAGTGTACTACACAGTTTCGAGTAGTTTTCGAAGTTTGTATATACGTATCATTACAAAAGAACGCGAGCCAGTCGATTGTTGCGATGAGAAATGGCAAAGATTAAAAAGAGAGAATGTTCTTGAAGTCGTTAACAAAGTGGGCCGCTCCATAGAAACAAGATAGTTTTTTTTAAATTTCTTTTATGGAAATAAAAAATTCTTTTGTACTTTCAATTGAAACACTTTTCGAGACATTGACATTTTTCTAAATTATCAAAACTGAGAAAACGATTTTACGAGAGAAAAAGATATCATTTTGAAGGAATGAAAATAAATTTTTCGTTCTCAGATACATCTATACATATGTAAAAAAACATAGCAGTAAATTTTCATAAATTCTCATAAATTCTCATAAATTCTCATAAATTTTCATAAATTTTCATAAATTCTCATAAATTCTCATAAATTCTCACAAATTTTCGTAAATTCTCGTAAACTCTCGTAAATTCTCATAAACTCTCATAAATTCTCATAAACTCTCATAAATTCTCATGAATTCTCATGAATTCTCATGAATTCTCATGAATTCTCATGAATTCTCATGAATTCTCATGAATTCTCATGAATTCTCATGAATTCTCATGAATTCTCATGAATTCTCATGAATTCTCATGAATTCTCATGAATTCTCATGAATTCTCATGAATTCTCATGAATTCTCATGAATTCTCATGAATTCTCGTAAATTCTCGTAAATTACAACGACGATTTCACGACATCGCGGTGTTTAATTGAATATTTCAATAAATTTTGGTTTAATTTTGGTTTAGAATAAAAATGGTTAAAAACCACGAATTCTCGTTTCTAAAGGAATTTACGGCACCGGCAGCGAGGGGATTTAGGCTCTTGTGCGGTTGAATTGCGCGCAGTATCGCAATGTACAATGAATGTTTTATCGGCTAACCGCGCATACACATAAACCGAAAATCCCGGTTATATATATTCAAGCTGTTGACGCATATTCAACGGAAAGCCTCTAATCCCGTGTTTTCATAGTATATAGTGGTGTTTCATTTAATGTTTTTTTTTTTCACTGTGTCTCCGCTTTAAATCTCTCGGATCGCTCGGGTCCCGCCGGCTATTTGTTCGCGCGGGTTGTGCCGCGGTGGCCGTTTGACTGTGTTGGGCCTTCGAACTTTTGTCACTGCGCGGCGCGGAGTATTGTTCGATGAAACGAAATTTTCTCCCCTGCTGTACCGATCGGTAAACGATGTCCAACAGATTACATAACCGATCTTAACATATATATGTATGTACAGCCAATCTTGTTTCATTCGATCTTTTGTACGCGTATAAATAAAAGATGGAAAAGATCGGTATTGCTTGACACTGTCGAATCGAACGGTGTGCCTCGTATAAGCAAGTAAAAAAATCAGCACGACATTATACATATATATGCTTCGCACAATTCTTTCTATTCGTATCTGTCAATACAAGGAAAAAAAATAAACCCCTTTCGTTTCTTTCTTCGTTTTATCATCTATGCCTCTATATTTACCGATACATCGAGAAAAAAAAAATAGAGGAGAGATCGGGCACCTGCGATATTGCTCTTCGATATTTTCCCTTTTTTTTCTTCTTTTTTCCTCCCCTTTCAATCTCAATACTCGAAAGAACACGTGGAAACCAGTGAAGAAGAAGAAAAAAATTATCTTCATCACTCGTGCACAGTCGATCGCGCTTCTTTCCCTCTTCTTTTCCCATCCGGCGGGACGTGGGGAGGCAGCATCTCTTCGCGCTCGAGAAAACTCAAGAAAACTCGCTGCGAGCGCCGCCGACCTAAAACGACGAGATATAAATTCCGCTCAAATGTTCTTGACGATCATTTTCGGGCGTCGAAAGATCGGGGGAGAAGAAAAAAAATTGGCCTCGCAATGTTACAAACGAGTTTCGTAGTTGTGTGTAATATTACGCCCCGGGGGCCAATGAAATACGGTTATAATTTTTCGCGTATAATAACGCGTACAATGAGCGGATCTTGGAGAGAGAGAGGGACAGAGAGAGAGAGAGAGTAGGTCTCTCTGTACATATTACAATGATTAAATTGAACACAATATGTTATCCGTCTATGTTTACATAAAATATGATGCAAAATCCCTTCAGGCATATTTATACGTTATATAATATGTAGTTACAAATACGTTTGCGATACAACTATAATAATAACAATAAAGTCGAAGCAATGCGTTCAGGATAAATTTTTGATGTACAGGTATATGTGCATTTTCCGGGGATAGCCGAACCTAAGCAAACTCGGCTCCAAAGCGGCGCAAGGAATTTTGGGTAATGTTCAAACTCATCGTCTCTCGAGCCAAATAACGAGTCGTCGAACGGTTTTTTTTGGCTGCGCGTGAGCAGTTTTTTTTTGCGTGTTCCCCCGGATATATCCTGTTTCAAAAAGGAGACACTCGTCGCTCGATGGCCGAGAGGTCGAGGAACACGATAGTGGTCGAAAAGAAAATTTGCCCTCGCGGGAAGAAAAAGAGAAGGGAAATCAAATTTCTGGTCGCGAGATCGCGAGACCTAATTCGATTCATCGCCAAGGGGTATACGGTCAGGAATTTTTGAATGGCCCACCGGACAATAAACCGCTGATGCGCGTAACATGATTTTACTATGTGTGCACACGGATACGTACAAGGGACGTTTTACGAGAAGTCGAAGGGTGTTTTTATACGAGCTTTAAGCAATTTTGATGAGAAAAATGTCAGCTTTGTGCTTTAATCGTAAAAACATGTTCTTTTCAAGTATGTGATAATCGTATTTGTAAAAAAAAAAAACATTGAATTACTACTTAAAAATGAGGATTAACTGAAGAACTGTTCTTTTTTTTTTTTTTTGGAGCCGAGGAGGTTTTTTACGTTAGTTCAATTTTTACTCAATGTTCGCGGTTAATCGAAGCTGTGATCGAATTTTTATGTTGTTTTTTTTTTATTTTAACGCAATTGTTTCTATTTTTGTGAAATATCCTTTACATACAGGCGGTGTAGAGTGGCGGGGATTCGCTTAAGGGGGGAAATAGGGTTAGGACAGCGCTTTCTCAATGATTTTCATGAATTTTCGTATAGTATAAAAAATTAATATAATTTATTGAAACTTTGAGAATATTTTATACATATATTTAAGTATATACTATAAAATATGAGCGACCCCATATTGCAGGTCAGAATCAGACTCAGCATTTTGCGTACATTCCGGAAGCCGCAATTTTCATCTGAAATCAAACGAGGTTGGAATTTACTTTTATTATATGTCTCTCTTCTATATGAACCTAAATGCTATCAAAAAAATTGAAAATTGAATTTTTTACAGGGGTCAGAACAAAAAAGCATGACTTTTTGCCATTTTTTACAATTTCATTTGCAAAAAAAAATTATTTTAAATAATGATAATATTCCGATTTTAGGTTCATACAGAGCGCAATACTATGAAGAAAGTGACTGCCAATTTTCAAAACGATTGGTTGAAAACTTTTCATAATAGCGTGTACGCAAGTTAAAAAAAAGTCGTTTTCAGAAAAACGCGTTTGAAAAAATAGTACCAAGAAAATCAAGCAATATGGGGTCGCTAATATTTTATAGTATATACTTAAATATATGTAGAAAAATTTTATAGTATATACTTAAATATATGTATAAAATATTCTCAAAGTTTCAATAAATTATATTCATTTTTTATACTATAAAAAAATTCATGAAAATCATTGAGGAAACGCTGTCCTAAACCTATTTCTCCCATTAATGGCTTATAACAATAGAACGAGTCGGAATTTTCAGTTAAAATTTTGGGAACATATTTTTCAATAGTTTTACTAACAATTTATGCAATAAAAACAAAATCAATTTTTGAACCGTCTAACCCTATTTCCCCCCTTAACCCATTGTAAAGCCGGGGATATAACCGGGGCTCGATGCCTGTTGGAACGATTTGTGTACCAAAGTACTTAGACCCAATAACGAAATATAAAGATACCGTCGGGAAATTCATCGGGGGTATGCTAGCCCCGAAGCGACAATAAACACACATAATATACTACCAATCTCGTCGTGTTCTCACTCCGGAAACACGAGGAGTTTACCCATTGTAGTTTAATACATAAATTGATAAGCGTCGAGTTTGTTAAACTGCCCCACTCTCTGTCTCTCTCTCTCTCTCTCTCTTTCTCTCTCGTTCTCCCTCGTTCCAGAATCTTCGAGAACGCGATTAAGGATAAATTAATTGCCGAAGCTTTCGTATCTTCACTTCGTTCTGTGTCAGAAAAATCAATAATGCTGAACAACGTTATTTAGACAAATTCGTTGATCAAACAATCAAATTAATTTTTGCAACAATGAAAAAAAACTTAAAATTGTTGCGCAACAATTTTTTTCGTGTAAACCTAAAGTATACAGTGCTTGTAAGTAAGAAGACAAAAAATAAACACGATGAGATTCAGTCTACTTTGTCGATTTGCGCCGAAATGCCTCATGTACAAGTACTGAGTTTTAAGAGCCCAACATTATCCCGTAATTTTCTTCGTTCGTCTTTAATTCGAGGCTTTTTTTTCATAATTATTTAACGTAAATTCCTTCCACGGAATAATGTGAAAAACAAAAAATTGCGAACGTCAGCGATAAATCATGGTTTTCGTTCTTTTTTTTTTTCATTCGGGGAAACTTCACTCGCGGGATATTCTTATAATTTATCCATAGTTAAGTTAAAATATTGAATAAATAATAATCAATAAGTTTGGAAAGGAACAAACAATTTTCTGCTTGCGAGAAGGAACTTTTGTTGCCAGATTAAATTATTAATGCTCGTCCATCACAATTTGAGAATAAGAAAAAATTCTATTTATTATTGTCCCCGGTGTGACTCGCGTCGTTCGCAATTCCCGGGTGTAATTAACCGCAATATCCGAGCATAAGGGATGAGCGGGGAATCATAAAATGTGCAGTGAAATGACTTTTCCGAGTTCGAACGAATCGGCACTGGGCGTGTGGGCTGACCGCTAATGAATACCCTACTAAATCTTTCTCTAATACTACCATTCGACCCCAATAGCCGATTATATGAGAAATCAGTAGCTCGAAAACTAATTTCTCAATATTCTCTATTATCTTCACAACTAATAATGATAATACGTAATTAATACCATGGACCAATCGCAATACCGAATATTGCCAATAATACAATATCGAAATTTCGTGCTTTAGACGGTTACGGTTGTTGTCTTGCGAAAAAATTAATAAAAAAAATTATTTATTCGTAGGAAATAAACATCGGATAGCATCAAATATGAAATCGTCAATCAAACGAAATTAATCTACAAATTTGTTTAATTATTTAAAAAAGAAAAACACTCTTTTTCTTGCCTCAAGTTTGTGCTAAACGAGGAGACTGTGCACCATCCGAAAAATTACGTCACGCCCCGACCAGGTAGATCTTCCAGGTGTGTTAGTCCATAGTGCCTATATATATATATATATATATATAACTGGCAGGTATATTATATACATCGTTTGGTCCACGAGAGAGAGAGAGCCCCAACAGCGCGAGCCAAAACGAGCGTGACCATCCTCACCATTACGATTTTCTCGGTTTTTTTTTTTCTTCTCTCTCTTTCGATCGTGCCCCCATGCCAGCAGAGTGTGACACTGCTAGCTGCGCTTCTTCACGGTGTCAAACGTTATATACTCGCTGCAATATAGCACCGACAAGAGTTTTCCCTCTTACGAGGCTGGCTTTGTCGGTGGAAGACTATTTGCCAGAGTCTGACAAATTAGACGACGATGGGACAATGGACGATACGGTATGTCCACATTGGGTATTATGCACAGCATGTATATATATACCAATGCATATATATATATATATATATATATATATATATATATATATATATATATATATAGATACTCTTATAGTTATTATACGTGATCCTCATAGTGCTCCAACATATATTTCGTATATCTCGCCCTCTCAGAAGTTCGAAAAGGCTCTCGAGAGGCACACAAACCACTACCACCATCTTCCAGGTGGTCTCTAGCGATCGTGTCGAACCGGAATATACTCTCTCGATGGTCATCCCTCTTCTCATTCATGATCTTCCCACTTCTTGGCTTTCTATCCGCCTATATTTTCCACTCCAATCAATTTTCCTATGACGCTCTTCAACCACCGGCTCTGAAATCGAGAGATTATTTGCGCGAGGTAGTGAAAAAAAAGTATTCTCGTCTATTATGCAGAGGGAACAATTTTCTGTGGTCATGAAACGGAAAATATATATATTATTTCCCTCTTTTTTTCCTCACATCAATTTTATCTCCGTAAAAATCATAATGAAATTATATCCATTCTAATGAAATATCATTTACTTCAATAAAGCATAAGATTTGTTTGTTGTGAATAGAATTTTAAATCGAGTAAAATGCTTTTGCGTGGTGACTGGAGAATTTTGATTATTTTCTCAAAATAAAATTCATCATTTAATACAAGTCAATTTTATAGATGGATTTTTGTTTTTGGTTTTTTTCGATGCTTACGTATCTACAGATAATCTCTAACATATATTCACTCGTTTATTCCTTCTTTTTTTTCATCGTTAACAATTTATTTATCGTTGAATTTGCGTTTATTTTTCATTTTTATCGTTATGTCTCGTTACAAGGCAGCTCTGTTGTATAATTGGATTTGTGGTTTATCGTAACACCCACTTGTACTGAAGAGAAGTATTGGTACAGAGATTCGTACTCGATAAAGTTTGCGCGGGCGTGTGTACAACCGTTTATTTCAATTAACAATAAAAGCACACATTGAGAATTCTCGCTTTTACACTTTTCCGTACAATTATTACCGTAATATATAACTCGTTCAATTTCATCCCGTTTCATACATCCGAGAGAGAATCGTCGCCGGCATAAGTCCATTATTCAAAGTTTCACAATACTATTGGAATACGCAAACAGCACGAATAATAATAATAATAATAATTTTACGAAAGGAATTATCCCTACTGTGGTCCCGGAGAACGTGGTCATGCATACGAGAGTGCACTGGTTCACGTCTCGTTTCGTTTATGGTGAATCTCCTATAATGGAAATAGAAAAGAAGAATCTTTGTATGCCGATATTACAACCATCGTAATAGTGATACAAGATAATAGGAGACTTTTTATCTCGTTTTAAAATCGTGAAAGGAATGGATGATAGAAAATATACATCACGTATTAAAATTTGCAGAATATTTTTTTCCGTTTTTATGAGTTACATTTATATATTACAAACGAGGTCTGTTAAAAAAGTATCGTGAATTTTGAATTTCCGCGGGCTACGTATATTCGATTTTCGATTTTTTTGTGGCATTAGGTTGGTACTCATGTCCCTCACTTATGCTGAAAAAATCGTCCATTTTGAATGTTTAGTTAATTGTTGACAGCTGTTTTGGTTTGACGTGTTTTGGCTTATCTTCGATTTTTACCTATTCCAAAAAAGCAGCTTCCATTGCGATGATTGAGCTTTGGTTTCCATGTCATAACCATAAACCCATGATTCGTCACCAGTTATGACCCGCTGGAGCAAATTTGGGTCGTCGCGGACCGAGTCCAACAGCTCCTTAGCAATGTTGACGCGACACTGTTTTTGTTCGAAATTGAGCAATTTTGGCACGAATTTCGCGGCGACCAGTCTCATGCCCAAATCATTGGTAAAAATCGAATATCACGAGCGAATCGATATGTTCAGTTCCTCAGCAACTACTCTAACGGTGATTCGACGATTGGCCAATATTATTTTCTTCGCTTCATCAATGTTTTCGTCTGTTGTTGATGTGCTCGGGCGTCCGGAACGCATTTCGTTGTTCGCATCTTCTCGGCCCTCTGAGAACATTTTGTACCACCGATAAACGTTGCTTTGGTCCAAGGTAGCTTCACCATATGCCACAGTCAACATTCGGAATGCGTCCGCGCACTTAATTTTGTTTTTCACACAAAATTTGATACAGATTCTTTGATCCATTTTTTGGAATAGGCAAAAATCGAAGACGAGCCAAAACACGTCTAATCAAAACAGCTGTCAACTATTAACTAAACATTCAAAATGGCCGATTTTTTCAGCATAAGTGAGGGACATGAGTACCAACCTAACGCCACAAAAAAAATCAAAAATCGAATATACGTAGCCCGCAAAGATTCAACATTCGCGATACTTTTCTGAACAGACCTTGTATATAAATGAAACCTGTTGTTTTTCTAATAGTTTGCGATATACACGGTATTTTATTATAATTCAATTAAATGTGCTCTCGCGTTATTTGAAATAAATCATTTTTGCCAAAAGTTGAAAACTCATTTTTTAAAGTCTCAAGGGGTTTGGCCACGGTAGCGGGTATAAGATCATGTGCACATTTAGCAATTTTTTTTTTTCGTATGAAAAAGTGATTTATTTATAAAACTAATTGCACATCTATTTAGTATAAATATCAAGCTAATGAAAAATATTTCTTTTTGTTTTTTTGTTATGCAAAATGGCCGATTACTGTTATTTGCTTTTGGTATCTTTTTTCCGCGGCCTGACAGTTGGCATTCACAATTTTTGACCTACAACAAAAAAGAAAATTCTCGTTATTCTACATCAGAATACGTAGAGAAGTGCGTACGGAATTTGAAAAATATTGTTTTATTCGAATGTTGTAAGCATTTGAACTTAAAAGGTGAATTTCCAGTGAACAATTTCGTATAAAATTGCTCATAAAATGGAAAGTTTTTAATTAATCAGAAATTCCGTACGTTCTTCTCTTGGTATTCTGATGTAGATTAACGAGAATTTTTTTTTTTGTTCTAGGTCAAAAATTGTGGATGCCAAATGTCACGACGTGGAGCGCCTAAAAAAAAAGATACCAAAGTCAAATAGCAGTAGTCGGCCATTTTGTATAACAAAAAAAATATTTTTTATTAGCTTGATATTTATACTAAATAGATGTGTAATTAGTTTTATGAATTATTCATGTTTCATACAAAAAAAAATTGTTAAATGTGCACACGATTTTATACCCGCTACCCGTGGCCATATCCCTTAAGGCCTTATATACGCGATTTCACCGATTTTCGAAGGTACTTTTCTAGACGTGATTAAAATAAATGACGCATATATTGACAACATATTTTTACAGATCATTTATGCACATGGTTGAGTATATTTTTAAAAAATCAGAAATATCAACAAATGACGGAGATATATCATAATAAAGCAATGTATTTTTTTTTGCGCGCGCGTTGATGGTGAAAGTTCTCGGCATCGATGTGGGTGTCTGAAAAAAAAATGAATATATTTATAATTGCATAATGAATGTATCTTCAGTGTGAACCAACAATATAATTAAAAAAAAATTATTATAATAAAAATTCGGAACTTAAAATTTTTGTACTCAATCTTCTGTCGGTATTTTATTTTGTATATTTTTTTGTGTTATTGCAATTTGTGTTTCTGTGATTCACACGATCGGTGATGATACTAAGAGTATGTTGTAAAAATTTCAAAGCGATCTGAACCTTCGTTCGAGAGTTAGAACTTTCGCAAAGTTCAAAAAAGTGACTCGTGGAAAAACGGCTTTGAAGTTGGCGGTCAGGCGAGCCGCGCGGTATCTATTATAAATCCAATCTTACCTTATTTAATAGCAATGTTTGGAATTTTTTATTCTGTAAAGCTTAAAATATTCCTAACCGTTCAGGCTAATGGGATAAAAAATAAATAAATGAAATAATTTTCGTAATTTTTCTATAAGGCCTTAAAAAGTACGACTTTTCTTTAACGGGTTAATCAATTTTTTCGAAGCACATTCTATTATGCGCGATATAATTTCGGTTAAAAGATCTTGAGTGTAGAAAAACGAGGTGGATCGTACACACTCGATCGAACGAACGATTTATCGCGATTCCTTCTGTGCAGCTGCACGTCTTATATTGCTCGACCTTATATATAGTTGATAGTAAAGTACATCGGCGTGTCTGTTCAATAAAGAACGATCGTTTTTCTCAACTCTCTCGTCTCGATCTTCGACAACACAGCCACACACACACACATACACACACACACACACACGCATACATAAACACATACATTGAAATTTTTCACGTTCCGGAATCGCACCCTTATAAAAATTCGACACACGATTCTCTCGAGTATTTGAAAAGTACCCGTAACCATTTCACGGTTCTTGAAACATTTTTCAGGCCTCGTACACATTCACACACACATATATACACATATGTATATGCATTTGAATTATCCTGTAGATCGAATAGTACAAATAGCTCTCGAAACTATTCGTAAGACTTAACGGGCGCGTGAACGCGGCAAAATGCATTCGCCGCACGACGGAAGAAAAAAAAAATGCACCCAAGTGCGCGCCCGCGTGAAGAAAACTCCGTTGTATTGACGTGAAATTTACGGAAAGGCAGATGCTCTCTCGGTTTTACGGTCACTCGCCCGATTTAACATCGTTCGGCGGGTATTAATTTTTTAAAATTACTCACGCGCCATCTTGAAAAATTAAAGATATCACCTAGATAAACGCGTTCTTTCGGTATTAATCTCGGAGATTTATTGAATATTAAAGGGGGAAATAGGATTAGAACAGCGTTCTCTCAATGATTTTCATGAATTTTTTTATAGTATAAAAAATAAATATAATTTATTGAACCTTTGAGAATATTTTATACATATATTTAAGTATATACTGTAAAATTTTGGAAGAATTTCATTGAAAAACACCGGAAATATTAGCGACCCCATATTGCAGGTCACAATCAGACTCAGCATTTTGCGATCATTCTGGAAGCCGCAATTTTCATCTGAAATCAAACGAGGTTGGAATTTACTTTTATTATATATCTCTCTTCTATATGAACCTAAATGCTATCAAAAAAATAGAAAATTGAATTTTTTACAGTGGTCAAAACAAAAAAGCATGATTTCTTGTCATTTTTTACAACTTCATTTGCAAAAAAAAAATTATTTTAAATAATGATAATATTCCGATTTTAGGTTCATATAGAGCGCAATATTATGAAGAAAGTAACTGACAATTTTCAAAACGATTGGTTGAAAACTTTTCAAACTAGCGTGTACGCAAGTTCAAAAAAGGTCGTTTTCAGAAAAACGCGTTTGAAAAAATAGTGCGCTCGGGGCCTGAAGGAGAGCTACTCACTTTAATGGCTTATAACAATAGAACGAGTCGGAATGTTCATTTAATATTTTTCAATACTTTTCTAACAATTTATGAAATTAAAAAAAAATGATTTTTTCAACCGTCTAACCCTATTTCCCCCCTTAAACGAAATTTATTCAGTCAAGTATAAAAAGAATTACAACTCAATAAATATTTCAAATATTTCAATAAATATTTTTCACGATCTGCAATTTTTTTATCGATTTCATTATCGTTCATTATTATTATTATTATTATTTTTTCAACGCATATAAAATGTATACAATGAATAATTTCCATTCCGTGTGCAGATTCAGCTGTAAATATACGAGTGAGAAAAATATAATTAATTATTCCACTGTAATAACGCCACGTTTGATTTCGAATCGCAAACACAAGTTGTACGCTGACGAGAAATACACTCGACGGGAATGGCCTCCCGTTGCTCCACACTCTCCATAAATATATCTCTCTATATTATATAAATATATCGCCGCCGCCCCCGCCGACGTGTACAAGAGTTGTGGAGAGCGAGCGGGATCGAGTAGGCTCGGCAAGGGGAGCGAGCGGCGGCGGGGGTGCAGGGAGGCGAAGCCCTCCTAGCATATACGAGGTCTGTTCAAAAAGTATCGCGAATTTTGAATTTCCGCGGGCTAGGTATATTCGATTTTTGATTTTTTTTGTGGCGTTAGGTTGGTACTCATGTCTCTCACTTATGCTGAAGAAATCGGCCATTTTGAATGTTTAGTTGATTGTTGACAGCTGTTTTGGTTAGACGTGTTTTGGCTTGTGTTTGATTTTTGCCTATTCCAAAAAAGCAGCTTCCATTGCGATGATTGAGCTTTGGTTTCCACGTCATAACCATAAACCCATGATTCGTCACCAGTTATAACCCTCTGGAGCAAATTTGGGTCGTCGCGGACCGAGTCCAACGGCTCCTTAGCAATGTTACCGCGACACTGTTTTCGTTTGAAATTGAGCAATTTTGGCACGAATTTCGCGGCGACCCGTCTCATGCCCAAATCATTGGTAAAAATCGAATAGCACGAGCCAATCGATATGTTTAGTTCCTCGGCAACTTCTCTAACGGTGATTCGACGATTGGCCAATATTATTTTCTTCATTACATCAATGTTTTCGTCTGTTGTTGATGTGCTCGGGCGTCCGGAACGCATTTCGTTGTTCGCATCTTCTCGGTCCTCTGAGAATATTTTGTACCACCGATAAACGTTGCTTTCGTCCAAGGTAGCTTCACCATATGCCACAGTCAACATTCGGAATGCGTCCGCGCACTTAATTTTGTTTTTAACACAAAATTTGATACGGATTCTTTGATCCATTTTTTGGAATAGCCAAAAATCGAAGACGAGCCAAAACACGTCTAACCAAAACAGCTGTCAACAATTAACTAAACATTTAATATCGCCGATTTTCTCAGCATAAGTGAGGGACATGAGTACCAACCTAACGCCACAAAAAAAATCGAAAATCGAATATACGTAGCTCGCGGAAATTCAAAATTCGCGATACTTTTTTAACAGACCTCGTATATACATATACACTCGGTAACATCCACATACGCACCCATTGCACGCGCCAAAATTTCGCATTTCGAACGGACTATATCCGCGGTGTTCCATGAAGAGAAAGAGAGATACATATGCGCGTAATGAAAACTCGATAATTGCGAGCAGACACGGTTTACACATTTCGTTTCGGCTGACCCAGAAATCAGCGAGCCTCTATATTTCTCTCTCAACCTCTCTCTCTCTCTCTCTTTCTCTCTCTCTCGATATATGTGAAACAAATTCGTCACCGTACAGTCGTTCGCGTTTCGCTTAATTATAAACGCCGATCAAAAGAAATTGACAATTGGCTAAAAAAAAAATACCGAATTTCATTAATTTGACTTACATTTCAAGAAATGTTGTATCGTGAACCGGCCTCTCAGGATTTAAAAGGATTTTCAGAACGCTTGTGGGCATTCATATTCTTTCGCTTTACCATAGAACGACGATCAAACGATCCGATTACAAAGTTAGAGCATCTACACAAATGCGTAACGTTACGATAGAAAAAAATGTCTAAACTTCATACGCGTTTCGGTTGACTCCCCTTTTTTTTTTCTTAGAATTGTGTATTTTCTATAAGTTTCGATAACAAAAAATTATGTCGATTGTACATTTGTAAATTCAACCGTGTGTATAGACACACACGCACACTCTTGGAACACGTGAGAGCTTAACCTATGTTTGGAACGTCTAAGAGTCTATAATACGAAATCAATAGTGACGCTATCGTATGCGCGACCTCGGCTCTCGCGAGACATTCGTTTCGAGATATCACGCACCGCGAATATATCGAATGAAATTAAATATACCATGTGTTCAAATTCTACGCGAAGGCAAAAATCTTCAACACCCGAAGGACAAATTACACAGAGAAAAATAAACGATTTTTATATTGTAAATTGACTTTTAACAATAATTATACAATGACATTAGAACGTTTAACAACGGAAAATCTTATGAAACTTTTGTGCGATTTGCTAACTTTGATGTTCCGTGCTACGAAGTTAAATTTTCATGAACCGCATCTTGAAACATAAAGAAAGAATCGTATACAGAAATTCCCGTGCGGACGACAATCCATTTGGCCAAAAGATATGAATTCTTCTCGTGCCCTTCAATTTTTAGTAAAGTCAGCTTTTCGTGTAAGCATAAAAAAAATGATCTATAACGATTATATTATAAATTAACTTTTAACAATAATCATACAATCGCAAGAACGTTGAACAACGGAAAATCGTATCAAACCTTTGGCGATGTGCTAACTTTGACGTTCTGTGTTACAAAGTGAGATTTTCATGAACCGCATGTTGAAACATAAAGAAAGGATGATATATAGAAATTCCCGCGCGGACGACAATCCGTTCGGGCAAAAGATATGAATTCTTGCCGTACCATTCAACTTTTGGTAAAGTCACCTTTTCGTGTAAGCATCGAAAAAAAAAAACGATCTATAACGATTATATTATAAATTGACTTTTAACAATAATCATTCAATCACTAGAACGTTGCGGAATGACAAATCTTATGAAACCTTTGGCGATGTGCTAACTTTGACGTTCAGTGTTACAAAGTGAGATTTTCATGAACCGCATGTTGAAACATAAAGAAAGAATCATATATAGAAATTCCCGTGCAGACGACAATCCATTCGGGCAAAAGATATGAATTCTTGTCGTGCCATTCAACTTTCAATAAAGTCAGCTTTTCGTGTAAGCATTAAAAAAATGATCCATAACGATTATATTGTAAATTGACTTTTAATCATACAATCACTAGACGCTGAACAATGATGAATGTTATCAAACTTTTGGCAATGTGCTAACTTTCACGTTCTGTGCTACAAAGTGAGATTTTCATGAACCGCATTTTTAAACGTAAAGAAAGAATCATATATAGAAATTCCCGTGCGGACGACTATCCATTCGGCTAAAAGATATGAATTCTTGTCGTGCCATTCAACTTTTAGTAAAGTCAGCTTTTCGTGTAAGCATAAAAAAAATGATCCATAACGATTATATTGTAAATTGACTTTTAATCATACAATCACTAGACGCTGAACAATGATAAATCTTATCAAACTTTTGGCAATGTGCTAACTTTCAATTTCTGCGCTACAAAGTGAGATTTTCATTAACCGCATTTTGAAACATAAAGAAAGAATCATATATAGAAATTCCCGTGTGGACGACAATCCATTCGGCCAAAAGATATGAATTCTTGTCGTGCCATTCAACTTTCAATAAAGTCAGCTTTTCGTGTAAGCATAAAAAAAATGATCCATAACGATTATATTGTAAATTGACTTTTAATCATACAATCACTAGACGCTGAACAATGATGAATGTTATCAAACTTTTGGCAATGTGCTAACTTTCACGTTCTGTGCTACAAAGTGAGATTTTCATGAACCGCATTTTTAAACGTAAAGAAAGAATCATATATAGAAATTCCCGTGCGGACGACTATCCATTCGGCTAAAAGATATGAATTCTTGTCGTGCCATTTAACTTTCAATAAATTCAGCTTTTCGTGTAAGCATTAAAAAAATGATCCATAACGATTATTTTATAAATTGGCTTTTAATCATACAATCACTAGACGCTGAACAATGATAAATCTTATCAAACTTTTGGCAATGTGCTAACTTTCAATTTCTGCGCTACAAAGTGAGATTTTCATTAACCGCATTTTGAAACATAAAGAAAGAATCATATATAGAAATTCCCGTGTGGACGACAATCCATTCGGCCAAAAGATATGAATTCTTGTCGTGCCATTCAACTTTCAATAAAGTCAGCTTTTCGTGTAAGCATAAAAAAAATGATCCATAACGATTATATTGTAAATTGACCTTTAATCATACAATCACTAGACGCTGAACAATGATAAATCTTATCAAACTTTTGGCAATGTGCTAACTTTCAATTTCTGCGCTACAAAGTGAGATTTTCATTAACCGCATTTTGAAACATAAAGAAAGAATCATATAAGGAAATTCCCGTGTGGACGACAATCCATTCGGCCAAAAGATATGAATTCTTGTCGTGCCATTCAACTTTTAGTAAAGTCAGCTTTTCGTGTAAGCATAAAAAAAAATGATCCATAACGATTATATTGTAAATTGACTTTTAATCATACAATCACTAGACGCTGAACAATGATAAATCTTATCAAAATTTTGGCAATGTACTAACTTTCACGTTCTGCGCTACAAAGTGAGATTTTCATGAACCGCATTTCGAAACGTAAAGAAAGAATCATATATAGAAATTCCCGCGCGGACGACTATCCATTCGGCTAAAAGATATGAATTCTTGTCGTGCCATTCAACTTTCAATAAAGTCAGCTTTTCGTGTAAGCATAAAAAAAATGATCCATAACGATTATTTTATAAATTGGCTTTTAATCATACAATCACTAGAACGCTGAACAATGATAAATCTTATCAAACTTTTGGCAATGTGCTAACTTTCAATTTCTGCGCTACAAAGTGAGATTTTCATGAACCGCATTTCGAAACGTAAAGAAAGAATCATATATAGAAATTTCCGTGCGGACGACAATCCATTCGGCCAAAAGATATGAATTCTTGTCGTGCCATTCAACTTTTAGTAAAGTCACCTTTTCGTGTAAGCATAAAAAAAAAATGATCCATAACGATTATATTGTAAATTGACTTTTAATAATAACCATACAATCACTAGAACGCTGATCAATGATAAATCTTATCAAACTTTTGGCAATGTGCTAACTTTCACGTTCTGTTCTACAAAGTGAGATTTTCATGAACCGCATCTTGAAACATAAAGAAAAAAAAGTTATATATAGGAATTCCTGTGCGAACGACAATCCGTTCGGCCAAAAGATATGAATTCCTGCCGTGCCATTCAACTTTTAGTAAAGTGAACTGACCAGATGTCAGTGAGGGGAAAAAAAAGGCGTCGAGGGATGGAGGGAGGGGAGGGCCATTTCAATATATATAGTATAGAGTGGCAGCGCCGTAGTATGAATTTCATTCACAAAGTACGGCACTTCAAGGAGTCACATTGTCACTGGAGTACCTGTAACCTAGCAGAGTCCCTACGGTGTTACTATACCTCACTTTCTCAATATATGTATATATAGACTGCAGTGTATTACTATCCTATCCCATAGTATTGGCGGCATAGTATTCGCACCGTAGTTGCAATGTATCCTTGGGTATTAGTTGACCTACGGTCGCTTTTTTCATTCTCTCTTTTGCGACGAGAGCAAACGTAAAATTTAAATTTCTCGGGAGTCCTATCCATCCACGTAAAGTACATAATACTATTACTATACATATGTATATAAAACTCATGAAAAACGAGAAGAAACTCTCGAAATCCCTCATTGAGAATGAGAATATAGTGTCCAGCTCGAGTGGACAATTACCCGTACAAGCACAATGACTTAAATGGCCGTGGACACCCCATCTCGTGACAAGTTTTACCTTTTTCCCCGACCTAACCTTCTTTCGTCATTCTTGGGGCCCTCCATTGAGACGAACGGGCACCACAGAGAGTCACAAGTCTTCTCGATATACCTCCTCGAGACGTTTTTCCTTTTTTTGTTCATCTCTTCTCATGTATATATATATGAATATATATATAGGTGTAGAAGACGCGAGTTTCATTCAAGTCTTCAGGGCAAGGTGAATGGTTTACTCCCTAATTTTTCCTATGTATAAATATATATATATATATATATCAGTATATACGTATACCAACCTCAGGCCATTTTCGTACGGAGTAATGGTCCATGTCCCACAGCTGGACATCCGTCGTCCCGTGGGTGTTTTTACAAGAACGAGAAGACCGGCAGTCGCCACACTGTCTGTCGGATTCGTGCGTTTTTTTCTTCTTCTTCGGCAGACAGAGATATGCCATGGGAGAGAACGAGAGTTTGTATGTATTTTAGAGACAGGAGAGTATAAGAGAAAGAGAGAGAGAGAGAAAGAGAAAGAGCGGAAAGCGAGGGTGGATCGACGAGGAAATAAAGGGAAATGGCTTTCGGGAGAAGCCCAGATATCTGAGCTCGGCAAATTTTGCCTAGACGTTGGGCGGGTAGCATGTGGGTTGAATGTGGTAAAGATTTTGTCAATCTATAGCTCGACTCGGTATACGTCGTCAGTCTTATATGTATTGGTGTATACGAGCATATAAATTCGATCTCGCGAAACGGGCTTTTCGCGATTTCCGGATAATCGGACGCGAAAAGAAAAATCGACGGTTCTTCCACTCCGACGTTCAATCGCGTGGAAACGTTCGGTTAGAACAAAAAAAAGAAAGGACGAAAATGAGATTTTTCTCTCCTTTTTTTTCTCTTAACTGGGCAACGTGAAAATTTCATTCGACGAAATTCCGTTGGAGCTTTGATATAGTTTTCTGTTTGTTTATAGAATAAAATCTATTTGTATTGAATTAGATGACAAAACAAATATTGTTCTATTGTATTTACATACATTTTTTTTGGCGATTTTCCTTCAAAAACTCTGATTATCCGTGAACTTCTATCGTTAGAATTTTTTGTTTTTTTCATTCGCAAATGAGGTAACGAAAATTAACTAATGTCTATTGTTGATTTTGCGAATGATTAAGCATTGAATCATTGCGACGGCACGATGTTTCGACCGATTAAATGCGCATCGTGGTATTATCTCAAAATGTAGTCTATATATACAATCCTTTATTGCTCGACCTTAACTATACATCACGCGATACATGCAAATATTATCTTTTGGGTTATGTTTATTCAAGTGTTTCGCGTATTCGCGAAACGCGTAGGGTTTATATAGGTACACAGAAGGTAAACGACGATGGTATGGTAGGGCATTTGGGTCGACGAATTAACAGATATCTAGTAACAGAATCTCTCGACCAGCGGTACAAATGGCGTATGAGCGGTCGAGAAAATTTATCGGTAATTCAACGGTAGCCATATATTTTAGAGCTTCGTGAATTTTATTTAATGGGAGATTAAAAAAAAGCTCAAGTGGTATTGTTGTCCCACTTGGCCTTCGGATAATCCAGGTTAAACTGTGTAATAACTCTGTCACTGTGCAAAAATTTGAAAATAAAAACAAACAACGTAAAGTCCAATGGCTATTTATTGTTCATGAATGAAAAAAATATTCTCTATAAACGTTAAGGTCGCGATTTTTTACAGATCATTTATGCACATGGTTGAGTATATGTAAAAAAAAATGACAAATATTAACAAATGGCAGAGATAAAACATAATAAAGGAATGTATTTTTTTTTGCGCGGGCGTTGATGGTGAAAGTTCTCGGCAACGATGTGGGTGCCTGAAAAAAAAATGAACATATTTATAATTGCACAATGAATGTATCTTCAGTGTGAACCAACAATATTATTAAAAAAAAAATTATTATAATAAAAATTCGAAACTTAACATTTTTTTACTCAATTTTCTGTCGGTATTTTATTTTTTATATTTTTTTGTGTCATTGAAAATTTTTGTTTCTGTGGTTCACACGATAGGCGATGATACTGAGAATATGTTGTAAAAATTTGAAAGCGATCTAAACCTTCATTCGAGAGTTAGAACTTTCACAAGGTTCAAAAAAGTGAATCGTGGAAAAACGGCTTTGAAGTTAGCGGTCGGGGGCGCAGCGCGGTATCTGTTATAAATACAATCTTACCTTATTTCGACGCTGCTTACCAAAAGTAGCACGATTCAAATTTCTTGCGAAAATCAACACGTTTCGAAATTCGACGTGAAAACTAGCATGTTTCGGCTTTCATCGCCAAAACTATCATGATTCAGATTCTGCCGCGAAAAGTGCCATGTTTCGGCTTCCGTCACGGAAACTAGCATATTTCGATTTGCACTGGAAAAAGTAGTATATTTGCCGAACTAAATCGAATAACATTCCGAACTTTCACGAATGTTTTAATCATTTTTTCGGGAGCACTATAAGGAATAAATGAAAAACATTGAGGGTGTATCACCCGTACACCCTCAAACATTTATATTCGTTTTCTATTAAAAAAATAATAACATTATTGAAAATACGATTCGCAAATGCCATACGCAATATTCCACCACTCAAAAACTAAAATTGTTCATCAATGATATTTTTCATGACTTCAAGTTTCGGAGTGAGCGATGGAATTGAACAAAATTATTGTTTATAAAAAGTACATTCTACTTACAGTCTGAAGAATCGTTCATTGTGTTTTTATTTCATAAAAAACAACACAATCTTGGAGTGATCATCGACTAAAGTGTAAAGTACAGTATAAGTATAAAGTACAGTTGACAAAATCTTCAAAACAATCGATTGAGATATCTCGAGAAATGTCGGGTCTTGGACGAAGTAGCAAGAGCGGAAAAAACTGACATTGTTAACTTTGCATATACTGCAATTGTTTTCGATTTTCTTTTCACTCATTTTTTTCACCATGGTTTTTTTACTCCAAAATGACGAGGCATTTGCCGTTTGCCATCTTATGATAAGCCTAGCAGACCAAAATTCAAACAGTAAAATATGTATGAAATAAATTCAAACAAAAAATAAAACAGTATAAAATGACAAGCATAAATATTTCGTCAATGTGGAGTAAAAAAGGAGAAACACTTCCAGTGATACTGAAACGTGCTAATTTTCGCGGTTAAAGTCGAAACCTGCTAGTTTTCGTGGTAAAAGCCGAAACATGCTAGTTTTCGCGGCGAATATCGAAGTGTGCTAGTTTTCGTGGCAAAAGCCGAAACATGCTAGTTTTCGCGCAGATATCAAGCGTGCTTGTTTTCGTAAGAAATCTGAAACATGCTAGTTTTCGTGAGCAGCGTCGATTTAATAGCATTTTTGGAATTTTTCAATTCTGTAAAGCTTAAAATATTCCTAACCGTTCAGGCTAATGGAATCAAAAATAAATAAAAAAGATGAAATTTTTTTTTAATTTTCGCGTATATATAAGGCCTTAAATCTAACACCCTTTCTTTCGAATCCATCAGAATCGGCCAGTTCGTTAAATTTATCAATAAATATTTCGCGTTAACATTTTGTTTAATTAACAAATTTTTCCCCTAAAATCCATTATTTGTCCTTCTGTAATATTTCACCAAATTGTTCTCGGTTCTCTATGACACTTTTATTACTCTTTAGAGCAATCCAGCTTTGATTTTAATCACGTCTGTTTCCAAAAGCCACCGAGGTCGCGTTTATATAGATTCATCAAAATTTCCGGACAATTATTGTACAGACATGGAGTAATAATAATAATAATAATCATAATATAATTGGAGTGGGTCATCGGTGCTGTTATCACGGCCCTAACAAATACAAATGACAAATTCAAAGCGTATCTCTTCTCTCGTGACGCTAATTAAAATCTGTGGTGTCGCAGATTCGTTCGTTTTATATTAATTTAACGTCAAGACTCTGCCCGCCACAGACTCTTGATCTTTTTACGAGATTGTGACAAATAATAACAAAAGCCTAAATTCTCGGCCGGTCGATAACTTCTCCCGATGCTCTGCGACACAGGGCGCTTGAAATGATTTGTGTCAATTTAATGAATTTTCACCGGCAACTGACGGAACGTTTCACGAGTTTCGCGATTATATCCTCGTAACTGACGAGTGAAAATGGGGTTTTCCCGAACAATTATCGAATAACGTCGATCAAACCGCCGCTGTAATCGTGAATACGAAATTTTTACTCATTGGGCTATCGTGTGTGAGTTGATTGGAATTTCATTGGTTTTGGGCGAGGAGGGTAACCGGGGAAAACTGTCACTCGTTGCGATCCACGAACGCGACGTATCTAATTTGAGTCGTTCGAAAACCCTCGGCTTCGGCGCTCTTTCCGTCGCTCTCCCTTTCGCCGAACTGTAAAATCGCATTTATCTACTCGCATTATTATCGTACAATTTGTCAACGTACTGATGTGTAGTACTGAATATTTTTTTAAATGAAATATAGAAGAAAATGTGCAAATTGCACATTTTCTATTACCTTCCTCATAATTTTTGCCCATTCATTTACCTTTTATGCAATATATATTTATCAATTAAATTCGAGAATGATTTATTTTTGGTGTTGCATAAAAAATTACATTTCCGAAACTTTGAACACAAAAAACACGCATTTTAAGGTGTCGTATATATTGATATATATTATAAAATTTGTACGGTTTATATTACGTTATAAGTTAAAGTTCAATATCTCAAGAAATATCAATCTAAGCAATTGGATCGATAGGACCTTTTTTGTAGGAAATTAAATTTCCAACAAATTTTTTATTTACATTTTTTTCGTAAAGTTAATTGTTCCATAGTTAACAGCAAAAAAACGAGACTTTTGGGTAAAAATCAACTTCAGTCACCCGTACCAACTCACCAGTACAATTTACACTTTCGCCGCAATAGGCACTTTTCTAGATTTCTTTATTCGGAGTAAGTCGAAACCAAGAACAATATGATAGCATAAAATGCGGCTGAGTTATAGAATTAAAAAAAAAAAAAAAAATTCGATTTACGCGTATTTTAGATGGAAAATCTTTTCACGCTAAGGGAAAGTACTTAGAATTAATATTAAGTGCTGAAACTTTCAGGGAATTTGTTTTTCGACATATCCAACAAAATTTCAAGTGGGGACTGAGGAAAAAAAATAGTCGAAAAAAAAAAATCGCCCTAATATATATATATATATATAAATATATATATATTTGAACAGTTGTGCTTTATCGTTGTATATATAATTTCATATCTTCAAACCTATAAAATGTCGCCCGCCTTACAGGGTCGGAATTTACGCTTCGAAGATGTGGCATACCACAATTTTCTCTACGCCATATATATATATATATATATATATATATATATATATATATATAAACAGTATGGGTGCGATGAACCCCACGCGTACACCAATCCTCTTTTATTGCTCCTTCTTGATCGACGAAGAAATACCGCGTACGACGGTTTGAAATTAAAAAATAGTTTTCTCGGAATTCATTGATATATTGGCGTACTTCGAGAGATAATGATACCATAATAAAAAAGATAAATATTTTTCGAAAAGTTGTAGTCTTTTGTCAGTTTATCAGAAACACAGTGATGAGCAAAATTTTTATCAAAAGTTATATATCAGAAAATATTGCCACAGATATAATTAAGTAAATTAGTTTCTGTCATGTTTTTTATTGGAATTTTGTTTTTTTTTTACTTATTATTAATTTCCTTCTCGACGTTTATCCCAAATTGCGGGACAATTTTGTAACTGGGATTGGGGGAGAGATACGACAAAGAAATTCACGTTTATATGCATCCTAGAGAGTGGCTGATGGCTCTTGGTGTCATTTCTCAACATTTCTCGCGAGTGAAGTCTCATTGTTTGCTTGGCCACCCTGAGGCTTGGCGACAACTACCGAGACTCCTGTCCACTCAGAGATTCATCAAAGAAAGTGAGACTCTCTCTTTCTCTCTTTCTCTCACTCTCTCTCTCTCTCTCTTTTGTATCCTCGGGGCGCACCATTGGGGGTATATTGTAATTCCGACAAATCGAGATTTATGAACGCGAAAGCGAGAACGTTTGCATCCTTTTACATGGGGATAAATAGAAGCAGTGTACATTCCGCATGGAGTAAACAATCCACGTAGACCCAGCTCAATTTGAATCAATTTATAGAGTAACAGCGGGTTAAGGTGGTTCGCGCGCTCGCACGCGAATTGAAAAATTTACAAATATTCTTAACACTGTGTCGGATGAAAGAAGTTTGATACACTGTCTATTCTTTATTATTTGGGGGTCGGACCGAGAGGGACACATTTGCAGCGGCGCTGATGGCATATTTCTTATGGGCCTTATAAAAGTTGGGACAAACATACAAACGAAAAACTTAAAAAAAAAACATATACAAATATTAAGATTCAATAATAGAAGCCGTAGGACTGGTTTTCAATTTTTCTCTTTTTTTTTACAACAAAGTGTATGGCGAGGCACTGTCGAGTACACCAACCGGAAGGTCTCAATATTCAATATTACATTTAAAGGGTAATTGAAATATCTATCTCGTATAGTGTATCAGGAAGGTGAAATTGAGTTGAAACTTACAAGGGAAGTACCCGAGGTGTCCCACTCCGATTTCGTCGAAACTCATGGATGTTATAGAGCATTGAAAACTGACCGACAAGTATTTTTTTTATCTGCGGAAAAACAGTTTCAAGGAGTGAAGCCACTCCCTAAAGTTATACAGGTTAAGGGCCGATTTTGCAGTTTCACATACAAGCAGTGCATCGATTTTGATGAAACAAAAATTAAAATGTTTCTTATGCGAAGGAATGGAAAATCCACCGACTTTTTGCCGAAAGCTCAAAAAATCAATGTGCAAAGCGCGAAAATCGAAAAAAATCACTGTTTGGGCGATTTTCGACAGAATTTTAAGTTTCTCGAGGGAACGCCTACTGAATTAGTCATCAGCGAGTCAAAATACATCGATATAGTGTCTTAAAATAAAATTTGAAAATTAAAAATTTTTTTGCATTTCGGCCAAACAGAAGTGGCTCACTAAAAACGCTGTTAAGTTGCTTCCCGATGGAGTTGGAACCCCGCTCTGTGCTCATTCTTCTCGTAACCGGTCACCCTTCCAAATGGCGCTTCATTTATTGAGCTACGATTTTTTTTCGATTTATCATACATTTTCAAAGTTGGACCATCAAATTTTGCGAATTTTTCCATACATACCCCTTCTCATTTTTTCGCCGTTTTTCAACCTGCTCTCACGGCTATGATAATTGAGATATCGGGATGATCCAAAATGCATTTTCTAAGTCTAGTCGAGACGTTTTGAAAACCCCCGTCAAAATTCAAAATCGATAAAACAGGAGCCAAGTTATGACCATTTCAAATTCTGACATTTTTAGGTTTCCGAAAAGGTGGGCAAAAAATGACAAAAAAATTTTTTTTATTTTTTTTTCAATGTTTTGATGCCTTAATCGATCGGAAATTTTCTGCTGATTACGATTAACACCGAGTTTTTGCCGAAAACTCAAAAAATCAATGTTAAAAACGCGAAAATCGAAAAAAAATCACTGTTTGGACGATTTTCGACAGAATTTTGAGTTTATCGAGGGAACGGCTACTGAATTAGTAATCAGCGGGTCAAGGTACATCGATATAGCGTCCTGAAATAAAATTTAAAAATTAAAAATTTTTTTGCATTTCGGCCAAACAGAAGTGGCTTCACTAAAATCGCTCTAAAGTTGCTGCCCGATGGAGTTGGAACCCCGCTCTGCGCTCATTCTTTTCGTAACCGTTCACCCTTCAAAATGGCGCTTCTTTTATTGAGCTACGATTTTTTTTCGATTTTTCATACATTTTCAAAGTTGGACCATCAATTTTTGCGAATTTTTCCATACATACCCCTTCTCATTTTTTTCGCCGTTTTTCAACCTGCTCTCACGGCTATGATAATTGAGATATCGGGATGATCCAAAATGCATTTTCTAAGTCTAGTCGAGACGTTTTGAAAACCCCCGTCAAAATTCAAAATCGATGAAACAGGAGCCAAGTTATGACCATTTCAAATTCTGACATTTTTAGGTTTCCGAAAAGGTGGGCAAAAAATGACAAAAAATTTTTTTTTATTTTTTTTCAATGTTTTGATGCCTTAATCGATCGGAAATTTTCTGCTGATTACGATTAACACCGAGTTTTTGCCGAAAACTCAAAAAATCAATGTTAAAAACGCGAAAATCGAAAAAAAATCAATGTTTGGACGATTTTCGACAGAATTTTGAGTTTATCGAGGGAACGGTTACTGAATTAGTAATCAGCGGGTCAAGGTACATCGATATAGCGTCCTGAAATAAAATTTAAAAATTAAAAATTTTTTTGCATTTCGGCCAAACAGAAGTGGCTTCACTAAAATCGCTCTAAAGTTGCTGCCCGATGGAGTTGGAACCCCGCTCTGCGCTCATTCTTTTCGTAACCGTTCACCCTTCAAAATGGCGCTTCTTTTATTGAGCTACGATTTTTTTTCGATTTTTCATACATTTTCAAAGTTGGACCATCAATTTTTGCGAATTTTTCCATACATACCCCTTCTCATTTTTTTCGCCGTTTTTCAACCTGCTCTCACGGCTATGATAATTGAGATATCGGGATGATCCAAAATGCATTTTCTAAGTCTAGTCGAGACGTTTTGAAAACCCCCGTCATAATTCAAAATCGATGAAACAGGAGCCAAGTTATGACCATTTCAAATTCTGACATTTTTAGGTTTCCGAAAAGGTGGGCAAAAAATGACAAAAAAATTTTTTTTATTTTTTTTCAATGTTTCGATGCCTTAATCGATCGGAAATTTTCTGCTGATTACGATTAACACCGAGTTTTTGCCGAAAACTCAAAAAATCAATGTTAAAAACGCGAAAATCGAAAAAAAATCAATGTTTGGACGATTTTCGACAGAATTTTGAGTTTATCGAGGGAACGGTTACTGAATTAGTAATCAGCGGGTCAAGGTACATCGATATAGCGTCCTGAAATAAAATTTAAAAATTAAAAATTTTTTTGCATTTCGGCCAAACAGAAGTGGCTTCACTAAAATCGCTCTAAAGTTGCTGCCCGATGGAGTTGGAACCCCGCTCTGCGCTCATTCTTTTCGTAACCGTTCACCCTTCAAAATGGCGCTTCTTTTATTGAGCTACGATTTTTTTTCGGTTTTTCATACATTTTCAAAGTTGGACCATCAATTTTTGCGAATTTTTCCATACATACCCCTTCTCATTTTTTTCGCCGTTTTTCAACCTGCTCTCACGGCTATGATAATTGAGATATCGGGATGATCCAAAATGCATTTTCTAAGTCTAGTCGAGACGTTTTGAAAACCCCCGTCATAATTCAAAATCGATGAAACAGGAGCCAAGTTATGACCATTTCAAATTCTGACATTTTTAGGTTTCCGAAAAGGTGGGCAAAAAATGACAAAAAATTTTTTTTATTTTTTTTCAATGTTTCGATGCCTTAATCGATCGGAAATTTTCTGCTGATTACGATTAACACCGAGTTTTTGCCGAAAACTCAAAAAATCAATGTTAAAAACGCGAAAATCGAAAAAAAATCACTGTTTGGACGATTTTCGACAGAATTTTGAGTTTATCGAGGGAACGGCTACTGAATTAGTAATCAGCGGGTCAAGGTACATCGATATAGCGTCCTGAAATGAAATTTAAAAATTAAAATTTTTTTTGCATTTCGGCCAAACAGAAGTGGCTTCACTAAAATCGCTCTAAAGTTGCTGCCCGATGGAGTTGGAACCCCGCTCTGCGCTCATTCTTTTCGTAACCGTTCACCCTTCAAAATGGCGCTTCTTTTATTGAGCTACGATTTTTTTTCGATTTTTCATACATTTTCAAAGTTGGACCATCAATTTTTGCGAATTTTTCCATACATACCCCTTCTCATTTTTTTCGCCGTTTTTCAACCTGCTCTCACGGCTATGATAATTGAGATATCGGGATGATCCAAAATGCATTTTTTAAGTCTAGTCGAGACGTTTTGAAAACCCCCGTCATAATTCAAAATCGATGAAACAGGAGCCAAGTTATGACCATTTCAAATTCTGACATTTTTAGGTTTCCGAAAAGGTGGGCAAAAAATGACAAAAAAATTTTTTTTATTTTTTTTCAATGTTTCGATGCCTTAATCGATCGGAAATTTTCTGCTGATTACGATTAACACCGAGTTTTTGCCGAAAACTCAAAAAATCAATGTTAAAAACGCGAAAATCGAAAAAAAATCAATGTTTGGACGATTTTCGACAGAATTTTGAGTTTATCGAGGGAACGGTTACTGAATTAGTAATCAGCGGGTCAAGGTACATCGATATAGCGTCCTGAAATAAAATTTAAAAATTAAAAATTTTTTTGCATTTCGGCCAAACAGAAGTGGCTTCACTAAAATCGCTCTAAAGTTGCTGCCCGATGGAGTTGGAACCCCGCTCTGCGCTCATTCTTTTCGTAACCGTTCACCCTTCAAAATGGCGCTTCTTTTATTGAGCTACGATTTTTTTTCGGTTTTTCATACATTTTCAAAGTTGGACCATCAATTTTTGCGAATTTTTCCATACATACCCCTTCTCATTTTTTTCGCCGTTTTTCAACCTGCTCTCACGGCTATGATAATTGAGATATCGGGATGATCCAAAATGCATTTTCTAAGTCTAGTCGAGACGTTTTGAAAACCCCCGTCATAATTCAAAATCGATGAAACAGGAGCCAAGTTATGACCATTTCAAATTCTGACATTTTTAGGTTTCCGAAAAGGTGGGCAAAAAATGACAAAAAATTTTTTTTATTTTTTTTCAATGTTTCGATGCCTTAATCGATCGGAAATTTTCTGCTGATTACGATTAACACCGAGTTTTTGCCGAAAACTCAAAAAATCAATGTTAAAAACGCGAAAATCGAAAAAAAATCACTGTTTGGACGATTTTCGACAGAATTTTGAGTTTATCGAGGGAACGGCTACTGAATTAGTAATCAGCGGGTCAAGGTACATCGATATAGCGTCCTGAAATGAAATTTAAAAATTAAAATTTTTTTTGCATTTCGGCCAAACAGAAGTGGCTTCACTAAAATCGCTCTAAAGTTGCTGCCCGATGGAGTTGGAACCCCGCTCTGCGCTCATTCTTTTCGTAACCGTTCACCCTTCAAAATGGCGCTTCTTTTATTGAGCTACGATTTTTTTTCGATTTTTCATACATTTTCAAAGTTGGACCATCAATTTTTGCGAATTTTTCCATACATACCCCTTCTCATTTTTTTCGCCGTTTTTCAACCTGCTCTCACGGCTATGATAATTGAGATATCGGGATGATCCAAAATGCATTTTTTAAGTCTAGTCGAGACGTTTTGAAAACCCCCGTCATAATTCAAAATCGATGAAACAGGAGCCAAGTTATGACCATTTCAAATTCTGACATTTTTAGGTTTCCGAAAAGGTGGGCAAAAAATGACAAAAAAATTTTTTTTATTTTTTTTCAATGTTTCGATGCCTTAATCGATCGGAAATTTTCTGCTGATTACGATTAACACCGAGTTTTTGCCGAAAACTCAAAAAATCAATGTTAAAAACGCGAAAATCGAAAAAAAATCAATGTTTGGACGATTTTCGACAGAATTTTGAGTTTATCGAGGGAACGGTTACTGAATTAGTAATCAGCGGGTCAAGGTACATCGATATAGCGTCCTGAAATAAAATTTAAAAATTAAAAATTTTTTTGCATTTCGGCCAAACAGAAGTGGCTTCACTAAAATCGCTCTAAAGTTGCTGCCCGATGGAGTTGGAACCCCGCTCTGCGCTCATTCTTTTCGTAACCGTTCACCCTTCAAAATGGCGCTTCTTTTATTGAGCTACGATTTTTTTTCGGTTTTTCATACATTTTCAAAGTTGGACCATCAATTTTTGCGAATTTTTCCATACATACCCCTTCTCATTTTTTTCGCCGTTTTTCAACCTGCTCTCACGGCTATGATAATTGAGATATCGGGATGATCCAAAATGCATTTTCTAAGTCTAGTCGAGACGTTTTGAAAACCCCCGTCATAATTCAAAATCGATGAAACAGGAGCCAAGTTATGACCATTTCAAATTCTGACATTTTTAGGTTTCCGAAAAGGTGGGCAAAAAATGACAAACAAATTTTTTTTATTTTTTTTCAATGTTTCGATGCCTTAATCGATCGGAAATTTTCTGCTGATTACGATTAACACCGAGTTTTTGCCGAAAACTCAAAAAATCAATGTTAAAAACGCGAAAATCGAAAAAAAATCACTGTTTGGACGATTTTCGACAGAATTTTGAGTTTATCGAGGGAACGGCTACTGAATTAGTAATCAGCGGGTCAAGGTACATCGATATAGCGTCCTGAAATGAAATTTAAAAATTAAAATTTTTTTTGCATTTCGGCCAAACAGAAGTGGCTTCACTAAAATCGCTCTAAAGTTGCTGCCCGATGGAGTTGGAACCCCGCTCTGCGCTCATTCTTTTCGTAACCGTTCACCCTTCAAAATGGCGCTTCTTTTATTGAGCTACGATTTTTTTTCGATTTTTCATACATTTTCAAAGTTGGACCATCAATTTTTGCGAATTTTTCCATACATACCCCTTCTCATTTTTTTCGCCGTTTTTCAACCTGCTCTCACGGCTATGATAATTGAGATATCGGGATGATCCAAAATGCATTTTCTAAGTCTAGTCGAGACGTTTTGAAAACCCCCGTCATAATTCAAAATCGATGAAACAGGAGCCAAGTTATGACCATTTCAAATTCTGACATTTTTAGGTTTCCGAAAAGGTGGGCAAAAAATGACAAACAAATTTTTTTTATTTTTTTTCAATGTTTCGATGCCTTAATCGATCGGAAATTTTCTGCTGATTACGATTAACACCGAGTTTTTGCCGAAAACTCAAAAAATCAATGTTAAAAACGCGAAAATCGAAAAAAAATCACTGTTTGGACGATTTTCGACAGAATTTTGAGTTTATCGAGGGAACGGCTACTGAATTAGTAATCAGCGGGTCAAGGTACATCGATATAGCGTCCTGAAATGAAATTTAAAAATTAAAATTTTTTTTGCATTTCGGCCAAACAGAAGTGGCTTCACTAAAATCGCTCTAAAGTTGCTGCCCGATGGAGTTGGAACCCCGCTCTGCGCTCATTCTTTTCGTAACCGTTCACCCTTCAAAATGGCGCTTCTTTTATTGAGCTACGATTTTTTTTCGATTTTTCATACATTTTCAAAGTTGGACCATCAATTTTTGCGAATTTTTCCATACATACCCCTTCTCATTTTTTTCGCCGTTTTTCAACCTGCTCTCACGGCTATGATAATTGAGATATCGGGATGATCCAAAATGCATTTTCTAAGTCTAGTCGAGACGTTTTGAAAACCCCCGTCATAATTCAAAATCGATGAAACAGGAGCCAAGTTATGACCATTTCAAATTCTGACATTTTTAGGTTTCCGAAAAGGTGGGCAAAAAATGACAAACAAATTTTTTTTATTTTTTTTCAATGTTTCGATGCCTTAATCGATCGGAAATTTTCTGCTGATTACGATTAACACCGAGTTTTTGCCGAAAACTCAAAAAATCAATGTTAAAAACGCGAAAATCGAAAAAAAATCACTGTTTGGACGATTTTCGACAGAATTTTGAGTTTATCGAGGGAACGGCTACTGAATTAGTAATCAGCGGCTCAAGGTACATCGATATAGCGTCCTGAAATAAAATTTAAAAATTAAAAATTTTTTTGCATTTCGGCCAAACAGAAGTGGCTTCACTAAAATCGCTCTAAAGTTGCTGCCCGATGGAGTTGGAACCCCGCTCTGCGCTCATTCTTTTCGTAACCCTTCACCCTTCAAAATGGCGCTTCTTTTATTGAGCTACGATTTTTTTTCGATTTTTCATACATTTTCAAAGTTGGACCATCAATTTTTGCGAATTTTTCCATACATACCCCTTCTCATTTTTTTCGCCGTTTTTCAACCTGCTCTCACGGCTATGATAATTGAGATATCGGGATGATCCAAAATGCATTTTCTAAGTCTAGTCGAGACGTTTTGAAAACCCCCGTCAAAATTCAAAATCGATGAAACAGGAGCCAAGTTATGACCATTTCAAATTCTGACATTTTTAGGTTTCCGAAAAGGTGGGCAAAAAATGACAAAAAAATTTTTTTTATTTTTTTTCAATGTTTCGATGCCTTAATCGATCGGAAATTTTCTGCTGATTACGATTAACACCGAGTTTTTGCCGAAAACTCAAAAAATCAATGTTAAAAACGCGAAAATCGAAAAAAAATCACTGTTTGGACGATTTTCGACAGAATTTTGAGTTTATCGAGGGAACGGCTACTGAATTAGTAATCAGCGGGTCAAGGTACATCGATATAGCGTCCTGAAATAAAATTTAAAAATTAAAAATTTTTTTGCATTTCGGCCAAACAGAAGTGGCTTCACTAAAATCGCTCTAAAGTTGCTGCCCGATGGAGTTGGAACCCCGCTCTGCGCTCATTCTTTTCGTAACCGTTCACCCTTCAAAATGGCGCTTCTTTTATTGAGCTACGATTTTTTTTCGATTTTTCATAGATTTTCAAAGTTGGACTATCGTTTTTTGCGAATTTCTCTCTCGAAAAAAAATTGAGAATATTAAAATCCTATCCCGGTGAGCTCATCACGTCCATATAATTGATACTGAATTCAATATCACGATCAACCCGTCGTGAATATACATAATAATCGAAAATATAAGTTGCAAGGTCAGCATCGCGTTAGCATTTTATAAGCCAGGACAGACGCCTTTTATGCGTCTAGAGAATAATTTGAATGCAACGCGCGAACGCATTCTTGAACGAAAAGCTGCAAGCGTTGCGATCCTAATGACTAGAACATTAATCTTAACCGCGCTCCCTCCTGCCCAACCCCTTGGGTAATTTCACAACCAGAGCGAGAGCCAAAACTACGACAAAACGTGATGCGACAGTTCTCTGACGTTACGTTGCTAAATTTCATTGTTCTGCCAAGACAATTTGGTCGTAATGCTCGTTAGCGTCGACTCTCTCACCCTTATCATTTCCATCTCCACGAACCTTAATAATAATATTGTAAATTCGAAAACAAAAATCAAAGAGTTATCGTCACTGTAACAAAAATAGACAACTTTCATTACTTTTTAAAATGCAATTTGTTAATATCAGTTCAAACTATTTTTCTTCATATATATCTTTTAAAATTGACAAAGTTGCCTTTAATTTTGTTCTTTCAATCATTAAATTCCATTTCGTTCGTTCAATTTTTGTTTCTTCAAACAAATCTTTGCATACACGAATAAAAAATGTATTATTTGTCGTAAAATGATTAAATTCTTTCATTAACATAACTAGAAAGTAAAATTCTTTCATTAACATAAGAATGTTCGAAAAAATTTTTGTAGTAAAAAATATTGTGTTAATTTCATTTTTTGTCTCGTTAAATTATTTTAGGGTGAGTAAATGCCCTTAAGGGGGGAAATAGGGTTAGGACAGCGTTTTCTCAATGATTTTCATTAATTTTTTTATAGTATAAAAAATGAATATAATTTATTGAAACGTTGAGAATATTTTATACATATATTTAAGTATATACTATAAAATTTTTGAAGAATATCTTTGAAAAACACCGAAGATATTAGCGACCCCATATTGCAGGTCACAATCAGACTCAGCATTTTGCGTACATTCTGGAAGCCGCAATTTTCATGTGAAATCAAACGCGGTTGGAATTTACTTTTATTACATGTCTCTCTTCTATATGAACCTAAATGCTATTAAAAAAATAGAAAATTGAATTTTTTACAGGGGTCAAAACAAAAAAGCATGATTTTGTGCCATTTTTTACAACTTTATTTGCAAAAAAAAAATTATTTTAAATAATGTTAATATTCCGATTTTAGGTTCGTATAGAGCGCAATACTATTAAGAAATTAACTGCCAATTTTCAAAACGATTGGTTGAAAACTTTTCAAACTAGCGTGTACGCAAGTTCAATAATAGTCGTTTTCAGAAAAACGCGTTTGAAAAAATAGCGCGCTCGGGGCCTGAAGGAGAGCATCTCACTTTAATGGCTTGTAACAATAGAACGCGTCGGAATTTTCATTTAAAATTTTGGGAACATATTTTTCAATAGTTTTACGAACAATTTATGAAATAAAAAAAAACGATTTTTTGAACCGTCTAACCCTATTTCCCCCCTTAACCGAGAGTGCAGAGTCTCGAAATACGGGGGTATATAATATAGCCGATCTCACGGTTCTCATTTCCATCGGAAAAATAGGAGACGCTCGTCAATCCCGTGTTTATCCGCGTGACTTTATTCACTTTTTTTATCATCCCTTAAAGCGCAGAAGAATTAAAAAAAATAGATCAATTTCACGGGATGACCGCGACGTCAATACTCGCGTGTGGAAAGGCAAATAAAAAGGAAAACTTGAATGGTACACTCGTGCAGCATCTGCGAGGGGCAAGGAGCCGAGTCGCGATACATCATAATTTTCGCAACCGATTTAAGCTTCGCTCAGATGTATCTAGTATATACACGTTTATGTACCATACTCTCGAGTATTCATGAGATTCGACAATGGATCTCGTTGAACCAGCCTCTCGCGTATATACAGG
The DNA here is from genome assembly GCA_958009045.1 of Oxytorus armatus. Classification (NCBI taxonomy): domain Eukaryota; kingdom Metazoa; phylum Arthropoda; class Insecta; order Hymenoptera; family Ichneumonidae; genus Oxytorus; species Oxytorus armatus. Next base: position 16,044,453 of record OY253752.1, read on the forward strand.
GTGTCCCAAAACTCACACGTCAGAGTGACACATGGTTAGATTAGCTCCGGACCTATCAAAATAAGCAAATATGACCTCAGTACAAGTCTAATGGTTTTCGAGAAAAATCGTCTTTTTTGATTTCTCGGAAAATCGCTACCTAGTCTTGTTATTCCGTTACCATTGCTATGAATTATTTTGAGTTTGAACAAAAGGCAGTAAAGCGGACGAAGTAGGTACCTAAGGCGGGAAGCAAACTGGTTCTAAGAAAGAAAAAAAAATAGTACCTTTGTGGGACTATAAGGAAACAGAAAAAAATATTTAATGATTTATTTAATGTTTACAACATTTTTTTCAATTTGTCTACCTCCAACCTTAACACACAAACGGCACATATTTTAGGAACAGAATATGAATAAACCCAAAATAATTCATAGCAATGGTAGCGGAATAACAAGTACTAGGTAGCGGTTTTTCGAAAAATTAAGAAAAGACGATTTTTCTCGAAAACCATCAGACTTTCAATGAGGTCATGTTTGTTTATTTTGATAGGTCCAGAGCCAATCTAACCCTCGTGTCACTCTGACGTGCCAGTTTTGGGACACCCTGTATATACAAACGAGAAATGCGACCAAGTGGAGAGACTGGGTGGAGTAGTCGTTTTTCGACGACACCTCGTCGTTTCCATCAACGAAAACACCCCTTACTTGCGTTATTGATGGCCCATCAGACCCGACAAATGTGAATAAACGATTGCCCCGAATTGTCGAAGTTTCAGTGTAACATTTCCTCTCGCGACAGTCGTCGAGAGATGCCTTGATAAAACACGAGTGAACATTGGGAAATGCTGCTTCAAATTATAACAAGATGGATAAGGAGTGAGCGGTTAATTATTCTCCCCGCAAGAGCTTGTACGCGAATTTTCTTGACAAAAAGAAAATCATTTTCCAATATCACAGGTCGATAAATAAATTTGTTAAATTAACAAATTTGTATTATTTCATCGCCGGTGTTATACTTTCTGCGGACTATAGAAAAGCATCGCGAAAATTCTAATATGCCACACAACAAAATTCATATATCTTCCAATCGAATATCGTTAAATATATAATTTCGCTCCAAAAATGCTTAGAACATTGATCAACGATAGAAATAAATTATTGGCAATTCGAATCGTTCCGAACGTGTGAATTAATTGTTCACAAAAGGACATTGAACGAAATTGTACGTTTTTCGAGCTTGACACAATTATCAGTAATAATTGCCGACAAATTTTGCTTGTCAATTCACTTACAGATATGAAAATTATTTTAAAATTAAGATTTGTCAATTGTCACATTGCAAAAATCGAGTTTACTTTTTATTTCGTTTAATTAAACGCCAATCAACATTTTGATTCGACACACACGGACAATTTGTCGTTTGTCTCGTGATATGAGTTTTCGCCGGAACACCTGCGTGTCATTATAAATATGTAAAACGGTGAAGCGCGCGTATTTCCCCTCGTTCTATATACGAAAATCTTTGGCACATTAATGTCGGTATGCTCTCGGGTGTGGGGATACAAAACAAATATATGTGATAGTTGGTTCGATGGGTGCTGAAACTCCCCCTTGGAACTTCGAATCGAGAGACACACACACACACACGTTCGCGACCCTCAAACTATTCGAATTAAAAAGCGAGAGTGTACGACATCGAGAATTCGTATGCAACGATGCGACCACCGGCGTGGCAATTTCAAATTTCAAATCGTCTATACATGTATATATTAATTAGAAAACTCGACAGAGATAATCGACAGATCATCTCTCGAATGATATATCCATAGTGTACGTAGGGAAAATGTGTATTGCCACCCAAGGTTTCGTCGAAGGTGATACAAAAATAAAATGTTTTACCTTCGTATAACATATTCAGAAAATTGCTCGGTGTGATAAAAATATAATTTCAATGAAATAACAAATTTTAAATATCAATTTATAAATAGAAATGAAAAATTGGAAAATTTGTTGAATTATAAATTTGCTCAATAGTCGAAGTTTGTCGATAGTCAATTTTGCAATTTACAATAATTATTAAATCAAATGAATTTGACGTTCACGAATTTCACGACTGTGTTTAGAAATCCGTTGTTGGCGAGAAATTTCTTTTTATTCAAAGGCTCGAATTTTTTACTGTGATAAGAATATATCAACGAAACCACAAGTTTTAAATGTCAATTTATAAATAGAAATGAAAAATTAGAAAATTTGTTGAATTATAAATTTGCTCAATAGTTGAAGTTTGTATTTTTTTCTTTGATTACATTTCGCAATTTCCAATAATTATTAAAGCAAATGAATTTGACATTCGCTAATTTTGCGACTATGTTTAGAAATCCGTAATTGGCGAGAAATTTCTTTTTATTCAAAGGCCCGAATTTTTCGTTGTGATAAAAATATATCAACGAAACAACAAATTTTAAATGTCAATTTATAAATAGAAATGAAAAATTAGAAAATTTGTTGAATTATAAATTTGCTCAATAGTTGAAGTTTGTATTTTTTTCGTTGATTTATTACATTTTGCAATTTACAATAATTATTAAAGCAAATGAATTTGACATTCGCGAATTTCGCAACTATATTTAGAAATCCGTTGTTGGCGAGAAATTTCTTTTTATTCAAAGGGCCGAATTTTTCGTTGTGATAAAAATATATCAACGAAACAACAAATTTTAAATGTCAATTTATAAATAGAAATGAAAAATTAGAAAATTTGTTGAATTATAAATTTGCTCAATAGTTGAAGTTTGTATTTTTTTCGTTGATTTATTACATTTTGCAATTTACAATATTTATTAAAGCAAATGAATTTGACATTCGCGAATTTCGCAACTATATTTAGAAATTCGTTGTTGGCGAGAAATTTCTTTTTATTCAAAAGGCCGAATTTTTCGTTGTGATAAAAATATATCAACGAAACAACAAATTTTAAATGTCAATTTATAAGTAGAAATGAAAAATTAGAAAATTTGTTGAATTATAAATTTGCTCAATAGTTGAAGTTTGTATTTTTTTTTTCGTTAATTACATTTTGCAATTTACAATAATTATTAAAGCAAACGAATTTGGCATTCGCGAATTTCGCGACTATGTTTAGAAATCCGTTGTTGACGAGAATTTTCATTTTATTCAAAGGCTCGAATTTCTCGGGGGTATCTGGTTTTGTTTTGCTCATAAACTAACTACGCCAATGCGTCTGAAGTAAAGAGAGAGAGTCGATACGGGGTACATCACGATATCACCACCCTCTATCGAGACGGGAGAGAGAGAGCTTACATGTACTGCGTATTGCAGGGAACACGTGCGCTTCTGGACGTTTCGTCACGGGTTCCCGAACCAAGTTACGTGGACATAAACGTTATGCCACGTTACATATACGCGCTTACATACGTCAATACACGTGCATAATGTATATATATGTATATATGAGCCCCCGGGTTATTAGATACCGCTGACTATTATGCTCCACTTGAACCAGCATCAGTTCAACCCTCCCGAGCGCATATCTTGTCCCTTCAAATAATTATCGCCCGGTACCGTACGACAATTTATCAGCAAACACGAATTGTGCTCGGTCATTCGCGATAAATTGTTGAAGGGTGTCGTCTTGATTCGGTGGCCTGGCAGGTTTTTCAGTCTAATCCCTATTCATCAATTATTACGAACAAGTACGATGTTTTAACAATGGTTTATCCTTTCGTCGGGAACCGATAGACTGTAGAACGATTTTTAATTTTCCATTTTATTTTCAACGTTCACGATAACACGAGGATCAACAAAAAGCGACAAACAGTCCTGATCCGAAATGTCTGTAATTTTGTAAATAACAAAATAATCGAGAAACCACGTCAGAAATGTACGTTTTAGCGGAGAAAAATTGACAGATTTGTCAATTTTCTCCCCGTAAATCTGCAGTTTTATTGCAATATACAAGCACAAGAGCGTAATGAATCGTCTTTATTGCTGAAAACTTTGTTAAAAGATTCACAAACGGGGAAACAGAACTGGGACGTGTTGCAACGTAAAAACTGTAAATTAGACAGAGAGGCGATGAAAGTTCCAAGAGCAATCTTCCAGCTACCTTGGACGAGGATGAGAAAAAAAAAACCCAATTCTATTCGACGGTTTGCTCGTCACTGTGAGTGAGAAAAATTTTCTCAGACTTTTGAAACATGATCAGCTCCGCAGACAACCCTTTGTTATCGGATCGAGAGGAGGGATGAAAAAAAAAAGAACGGATGGCGAAGTATCGTAACCGGGGTGCTCGAAGTAGAGGGAAACATGAAGAGAAAGAAAGGTCGTCCCGCAGGCGTTTGGGATCGATCGATCTATCGAACGACTCGAGGAAGAATAAGGTAGAACTTCAATTCTCTATCTTTCCCCGAGTCGCGAACAAAAGCCACTCGATGGAACACAGAAAAAAGCCTATTTCTATATGTATTCGTATCAACTGATGGTGCATCGAGGATGAAAAAAAATGTGTTTACACGAGACGCACAGGAAAGGTCTCCGGAGGTCATTATAAAAAAAAAAAAAAAAAACAAACTCAATCGTTATATCGATGCTCATCTCTCAATACATGAATGTGTATGTATACATACATGTAGAAAATACGCAATAAAAAAAAGGTTGTCGGCAACGCCACGGCTTTATATATATACAGGGGACGCGAAGCAAGAGTCTGCTGCCGGTCTTCACCGGAAATGAAATCGTCATCAATACCAATGGACAAATTCGTATTAATGACCACGCAACTTTTTTTTTCCTTTTTTTTTCCTTCCATGTTTACGTTTTTCGCGGACTCATCCCGTCGAGGGTTGCGTTACTTTTGTATGGAAAAAGACGCTGTAACAGTTGGCACCGATCGGTTTCTCTCTTATACGACGAGAGTTTCTCTCATTGTCAACGCGCATAATGGCCTCTAACGCATCATTGTCATTTGTATATATTAATTCCGTGATGAATTCTGGTCGTGTGTCGTGACGGCTAGCGACGGCCAATCGAATTCAAGTGTGATATAATAATAGGAATAATGACAACAATAATTCTGTATACAGATGGCTGAGGCTTCGCGGAATAATTGATGACCAATAGAATTCTTAGACACAACGAAAAACATTTGTTGAACTGTTTTTTTTTACTTTCATTGCCGAAAAAAAAAAAAATCAATGAGAAATGTTAGACAATTAACGCGGTAGTCTGGTCTAGAGCGAGATTTTTCACGTCATTTCTAATGTGCAATAATTTTTAAACCGTTGAAGCTGTCTTGATGAAAATTTACACGTGCATTTATTGATCCTTAGAGAATACTTGTACATTAGAAAAAAAAAATATTTTAAATATTTTCATGTAGTTTTTTGCCTTGTTGCAACATGGTGCGCCGAAAACCGCCTCAATCGGCGCCCACTCTGGACCATGTTGTATGCATCTGAAAAAAAAAATATATATATATTCTCAATCTGCATGAGTATTCTGAGCACTGGTAGCAGAATTGGTACTTAAAAAAATTTTTTGACAAAATGGCGGCCTGTCGAACTTTCATCAATGATATTTCATACATTTTCGGGTATTCGACGAGTTATAAAATGTCGGCAAAATTATTGTTCGACTCAATTCTGCTACCAGTCCTCGGAAATAGGCTACCTAAGGTACGTGCAAAATTTGAGCTCGATCGGTCCATTAGTTATCGAGATATCGTGGGCGCCGATTTGAAAAACATAGTTCTGAGATAAACGCGTTCAAAGTTTTGACACCGTTAAATGAGCGACTCAGTTAGCCTCTGCGTTAGTTGCTTCCCGACCGCACTACCTGAGCGCGCGGCTTGCTTAGAGTTTTTATTTCTCGGTTAATTTTTTAAATATCAATAAACGGTTTTCAGGAGCGTATGAAGAAAGGTCTAAGGAATAAAAAAATGAAAAAAAAAAAAAAATCGATTTCTTCAAATTTCGAGACCAGACTACCGCCTTAACGCAGACACTCTGGAACACCACATCGAGTCCGGGGTGATCTTTGAAAATGATATTGCCTATTCATAAATTTGTCCGCGCGGTATTAACCCTCTGAATACTTGAATTTGTCATTCGTTTCTTTTGTTATTATGTAATTCATTACGAGCCACATCCTTTCATCAAAATCACGCGTCAAGTTTACCGAAAAATCTGCCCTTAATTTTCACACACTAACACTCGTTTTCGGTTTAATGATCACTAACCATTATTCATTATATTATTATTATTATTATTATTATTATGAGCCTCATTATAATAATGCGTTCGCGTGACGTTTGAAGTGGCCTCTCCCGTGGGATGCTCAGTGGCTGGAGCCCACAAAACTTTCTCTCTCTCTCTCTCTCTCCTGCTTCACCCTCGCTGCATCATCGAGGATTCATCGCGTTATATTTCAAATGGCTATTTACCCGGTTTAGTCAGTCAATGAGGAACGTTTCGGTAAACAAGTAGCATATTGTCGACGCTAAATCGTCCGAGCGTGTAATTCGATATTGCGATGTGTACCACCAAATCGTACACTCAAATGTTCAATGTGTGAGTCACAAGGATTGGGGTAATAAGCGCAGAGGGAATACGTGAGCAATAGGGTTTTATTTATCCAAACACACACGCACACGTACACATATATATTTCCTGCCAGGAATCAAATCGACTCGGTATGACGAAGTGTTTGCGTGTGTGGGTCGATAAATGATCAAACGATCGTGTCCAACGTTGATCAATCACGAAAATTGCGCAAGAGGACGATAGACAATCGGGCAAACATTTAGATGAAAAAAACAAACAAAAAACGGCTTTTAATAAAAATAATGTATCAGATATTTTGCTAAATAATATATTAAGGGAACTTTCCGCGATAAAATTTCGGACACAACAAAATAAAAAAACGTTTGTTTTTTATTTTATCATTTTGCGAGGGAAAAATCATATGAAAAACGCGCGACGAGAAGTCAAAAGCTTTTCTGGTTATGAACAACAAAATTCATATTGGTATGTGACAAACATTGTACGAGACCATTTTGCATATTTTATTTTTATTGAAAAAAAAATAGATCGCCGGCATTTTTTCCATTCTGAATATTCGTTTACGTAATCGTAGAAGCATTTCTAACGATCGTTCTTTTCGCTTTTTCAATATGATTTTTTTTTGCCAAGATAAAAAAAAATCGCGTTGCCCCCTCCGCTAATGTTCATTATACAGTGGGTCAAAAAAGTATTCATACACCTTGTTTTTTTGCGATACCTTTATAGACATAAGCGATACGCAAAGAAAGCCAATTTTATTTAATAGTACATCAGGTGCAGAGATAAACTGCAAATGGAGAATTTTTTCCCAGGAATAATAGAAGAATTATGCCAAAAAAACGAAAATTTTCGGGTAAAAAAAGTATTCATACACTTCACGATTATAGTGAAAATCTACATCATCATAGTTGTTAATTATAACTAATATTTGGTGCGCATCCCTTTTGCTTCAATTATCGCCTCGAGTCTCTTAGGCATGGATTCTACTAGCTTTTGTGTTGATTCTTCTGCTATTTCCGTCCAGTCTTCTAAAAGCACTCTTTGGAGATCGGATTTGTTTGTTATTTTTCTTTTTCTAATTTCTACATCCACCAAGTGCCATATAAATTTTCAATAGGATTGATGTCCGGAGATTGTGGTGGTGTAATCAATTGTTTGCGGACATTATATAGTAACCATTTCCTTGTTTTCATGGCAGTATGTTTCGGGTCGTTATCTTGTTGGAAGTAGAAATTTCCATCCAGGCCCATTTTATCTACACTTGCTTTCAAATTGCTGCGCAACACGTCGATATACTTCTGAGCATTCGTTGTACCATCTATAAAAGCCAGATTACCAACGCGATAATATTCCATATAGCCCCAAATGACGCTTCCTCCGCCGTGCTTTACAGTCGGTATTAAATTTTTCTGCCGGAGCTCGGTATTTGGTTTCCGCCAGACGAATTTTTTTCCATCGGACCCGAAGATGTTAAACTTCGATTCATCCGAGAATACGACACGTTTCCAAAATTCTATAGATTTTTTTTACGTAGGTTTTTGCGAAACCTAAACGTTTTTCTCGATTTATATTATTAATTAATGGTTTTTTGCGGGCAGTTCTGCCGATATTTGGACAGAATGCAAAACGTTTCGAATAGTCTGGGGACACACGCTCTTCCCCGATGTTGACGCGACATCATTCGCTAAACTGCGAGCACTTGTAACGGTTTTTTTGTAGCCTCTGTAACGATACTCCGACGCTCTCGTACCGTTAGTATTCTCGGTCGACCGGTTCGTGGCTTATTTTCTGTGCTGTTTGTTCTTTCGTATTTTTTAATTATATTTTGCACTGTTGCGAAACTTGGATTCAGTTCTTTATTAATTTTTCGATAACTTTCACCGCGTTTCCGAAGAAAAATCACTTTATCTCGCATGGATATTGATATTTTGCTTTTCTTTGCCATCATGTCTGTTCAGAGCTTGAAGATCTACGACCGCATGGAATAGGTCAAAACCATTGTGTAAACGAAGACTTGTTTACATTGTACGCGGAGGTTAGACCGTCCGTGAGTGAATATCGAGGTTTAGCAGCTCAATCGTAAGTGTACGAATACTTTTTTGGCCCGAAAATTTTCGTTTTTTTTGCATAATTCTTCTATTATTCCTGGGAAAATATTCTCCATTTGCAGTTTATCTCTGTACCTGATGTACTATTAAATAAAATTGGCTTTCTTTGCGTATCGCTTATGTCTATAAAGTTATCGCAAAAAAACAAGGTGTATGAATACTTTTTTGATCCACTGTAAGTTTAAAAAGTTTTTCCTCATGGAGTAAGCCGTATTATCGTGATTTATTTTTTCGTTTTCGTTTTCTTCGAAAATCAAACGGACCGCAATTCTTTTCTTCTCTCGGTACTATAAAACACAAATTTTTTATTATGTAACAATGATTGTTTGAAATTCTTTCGAATTATTCGAAAGTGACAATTCACAATGTTTACTCTTACACGTTAATTGCACACAATGAAATGCATAGTTTTTATTCTCACGAAGAACAATAATCGTCTTGCATTCACGCATAAGAAAATTTTTCCAATTACGGTAACGACAATTTTTCGATTGTGAAAATGCCCTCTTCACCTTTCGAACTATACACACGAATTTTCCGTGGTTATTTATCATACATATTGATGACGAGGTTGCACGAGGAAATTCAAGAGGGAATTCAAGATATTAGAGAATTTGAGGAATTCTTGAGACACTTTTGAAACGAAATCGAAAAAAAAAAAAAAAACGTGATAAATGTCCGGTGTCGAGCGTGGGTGTGGTATACGTATAATGCACGCGTGCGAGGAAATATAATCTTCTGATGGTATATAAAAAGGTATAAGGCTATGGGTTCTTATTGTCGTTACCACGTGTGCCTCTTAATGGTCAAGCTTAACGCGCATACATATATATATGCGCATAATACGGTGGATCGGCTTACTATGAAATAAAAAAAGGGCATCAAGCCACATCGATTTATGAGTTAAAATCGTATGGGTCAGGCCCTTCTGTTTGCTAGTATATATATATATATGTATTGAATATATAGTAATAAAGTAATGTACTGTATATAGATGTATATCCGGGAGGAAACCATTATACCTGGGCTCGAAGAGATCCATATAACCATAATACGACTAGATCGTATAATGAAACTGCACGCTGTATATATGTATCTTGTATAGTATTATATAAGTGTCATGAACGAGTATGATATTCTGCTCTTTTATATCCCGCGAAAACTTTGAAAAAATATGAGGGAGATGGAAAAAGGTAGGATTTTGGTAGCGACAGGGGGGACAACCGCCCTCGTCGCGGGGGGATAAGTAACCTGGCAATTTTCCAAGACATCGATTCCCAATAACGAGAGAAAGAGAAGTTCGTCTCGAGGGGTAGAAGGAAGTCGGCCTGGCTTAACTTGCCACGCGAGAGTCTTTTTATTTCTTCTTCTTTTTTTTTTTTTCTTTCTTTTTTGTCGTCATAGACTCGCTTTTATGGCGTATATAGCTACTGTAGTTTTCTACCGATGGCTCTTCTACACCTTTATACATTTATCTCTCGGTGTTGCTGCGGAGAGAGAGGATCTCCAGACGGAGGTCCAGACCGAGAAAAATTCTTCAGCTTCCATCCCCCCGTTCTCTCGTTTTCTCTCTCTCCCACTCTATCTCTCTCGCTCCACTCACCCCACTTTTTTTTCTCTTCATACCATCATCTATACCTTATATTTCTCGCTTCTTTTCTACCCCCCCGCCCTCGTTCTTCTTTTGCCTCATCTCCTTCGGCAAGAAACTGTATTATCGTTCTTCACTCGGTATCTCTGTCGTCTCAGTTGCCAAGAGAATCTCTTTTGCACGAACGTTTTTCTTCTGCCGATTTCTTTTTTTTTTCTTTCTTTTTTTCTTTTTTCCCCCCTCTATTACCGCCCTCACACACAGCTCGAGCTTTTCCTCTGTTCGTCTGGTGTATTCCGATTGACCGAACACGCGCGCCCACAGTGACACACGAATAACGGAAACTATGAACTTTTAGAGAGATGGGCAGGCATATGTCCTCGCTCGAAATGAAAACTCAAATTCTTTGTGATATTTGTATAGTTTTTTTTTTTTCTTCTTTTCTTTACGCTTTTCATTGGATCTCGAATTGTGTATATCGAATCGAACATTTCACGAAAGACGCACACGCCATTGGAGAGAGAGAGCGAGAGACGACGCGTGGTCAATTCTTATTGATGATGATCCCGATGCTGCGACGACGGGACCAATAAACTTTGTATCCTCTTTTCTCGTATTGTACCCTCGTGACTTTAACGAATTTACTCATGCTTATAGCTGCCACTCTGCTTGAGGTAAAACCTAACAGATGCTTCGCACACTCGAGATTCCTCAGTCTAATTTACAAATGTAATGAACTTCCAATTCAAATTTTCCCGCGCGTCCCGGTCGTTTGTACTTTATCAAGAATCACACTTCCAATGGAAATACCGGACATTTCCGAGGGACAAAGAATTTTGTCACGAGGAACGAAACGTTGCGTGGTCAATTTATCGTTGCCAATTTGAAACTTGTGAGCGGTGGAATGTGGAAAAGATTCGCACCGATGAACTGAGCTGCGGAGGAAAAACGAAATTGTTTCAATTATGATAATGTTACATCTTTTTGCGTATTATTTGAGACGCGTTTTTTTTCTTTTCTACAAAGTTTTCACTATTTCTTACGTGGAATTTGGCAATGGTATTTTTGTCATTTTTTAAATGACACGAACCCTATGTGAAACAGGCAAATGCATAATAATTGCGATCAATGGTGAGGTAGGTAGAACCGAATAGACGTTATCTGTGTCTCCCTTTTTATATCTATCCGACGAGAAGCCTCTCTCGGTAAACCGCAAAGCAAATAGTACACACATTTTAGTGAGATTCTCCTGTCGCTCTTCAATGCATTATAAAACCAATTCAACTATATAGAATACCACTCTTACATCGAGTGCCATGGCGCTGTGGGACTTCTTCAAACATTTCCGCAGAGCGCGTTAGCCCTTAACGTTCGCACGAGTGGGACGAGGAAAAAGAGAGAGAGTACAGAGAATAGATACGCTCGTGTGATTCTTCCCGCACGTGCCGACTACCATTATATCCCCTTCACGTGGATATCCAACCAAACACACAGCATCCCTGCCTCCCTCCCATTATACATGTATTCTCTATATATTCTCTATATATCTCTCTCTGTCCCTTTCTCTCTCTCTCTCTCTGGCTGCCTCTATCTCTTTTCTCCATTTGGCACAATTTCCGATACTCCACCACACACCACCGGTAAATGCTATAAGGGATTTACCAATTTGCCACAATGATATTGCGGAAAAGCCCGCACGAAACACAGAGAGAAGTTCCTCCTGTCTATGTCATCGTAATCTCCGCACATCGATAATTCGATATGAGTAGTTTGGCTCGACAGTTAAATTGTGCGTAATTTTGGCTGATACTGCATCAAAAACGGAACAAAATATATCTCTATTCATAACGGATTGTATAGATATATATGTATACTCGTTTGTGTATGGTTTCCCAATATAAATTCGATGAACGCGACGCGAGAGAGCGCACGTCGTTGGATTTTCCGCGGGGCTTCCACGTCGTTCTCTACCGGAAACCAATTAATTTTCTCCGATCGAATTATAGTCGCTGCTCCTGTGGCTCTCTCGCGGAAGCCGGAATAACAGAAATACGTAGCCCCTCTAATGCAACAATCAGAAGAAAAAAAAACTATTCTTTTGTCTTTTATTTATATGCAATACACGAAAGGGAATTTAATTCTTGTTTCAGTGAAATATTTAAAGCGGTGATTATCATTGCCAATTCGTGATATTGAAAATTTTTTGTCACTCGATTTTTAATGATCATTTCTCGTTTATGCATCGGTGAAAAAATTCGAAAAATTTTCTGGTCTTTTACTAAATGATGAATCTATTGGGAAAAAATTACTTGCAGAGATAATATTACAAATCTGTCAATAAGATTTTTACGTAAGGATTCGATTCAAACCTTTCGACAATTTTACGCTGTTTGATCAACGGCGAGCGGGCTTTTGAAAAATTCTTCATTAATAACACCTGGAAATAAGATTGGCCTTAAAATTTGCAAAAATATTTTATATTCCATCGCTGGTCTTGTGGCCTCGCGGAAGCCGGAATAACAGAAATACATAGCCCCTTTAATGCGACAATCAGAAGAAATAAAAACTATTCTTTTGTCTTTTATTTATATGCAATACACGAAAGGGAATTTAACTCTTGTTTCGGTGAAATATTTAAAGCGGTGATTATCATTGTGAATTCGTGATATTGAACATTTTTTGTCACTCGATTTTTAATGATCATTTCTCATTTTTGCATCGGCGAAAAGATTCGAAAAATTTTCTAGCCTTTTACTAAATGATGAATCTATTGGGAAAAAATTATTTGCAGAGATGATATTACAAATCTGTCAATAAGATTTTTACGTAAGTATTCGATTCGAACCTTTCGACAATTTTACGCTGTTTGATCAACGGCGAGCGGGATTTTGAAAAATTCTTCATTATTAACACCTGGAAATAAGATTGGCCTTAAAATATGCAAAAATATTTCATATTTCATCGCTGCTCTTGTGGTTCTCTCGCGGAAGCCGAAATAACAAAAAAAAACTATTGTTTTGTCTTTTATTTATATGCAATACACGAAAGGGAATTTAATTCTTGTTTCAGTGAAATATTTAAAGCGGTGATTATTATTGCGAATTCGTGATATCAAAAATTTTTAGTGACTCGATTTTTAACGATCATTTCTCATTTTTGCATCGGCGAAAAAATTCGAAACATTTTCTGGCCTTTTACTAAATGATGAATCTACTGGGAAATTTTTTTTTGCAGAGATAATATAACAAATCAAATAATAAGATATTTACGTAAGCGTTCGATTCGAACCTTTCGACAATTTTACACGCTGTTTGATCAACGGCGAGCGGACTTAAAAAAAATTCTTCATTAATAACACCCGGAGAAAAGATTGGTCTTAAAATTTGCAGAAATTATTCATATTTCATGACAGGTAAAAATAAACTTTTGAAATCTATATTTTCACTTGACCGTAATAATAGACTTTAGAAAGTCACTCACTCGCTAATATTCCATAATGCATAACGAGTTATATACGCTAGCAAGCACTAATACTGTGTACGAAGAAAGTCGTCCATCTCAAGCTCGACCCTAATTATATTTTCGACGATCGTCCCACAAGATTTTACGAATTATTTCTCGAATCATTGCGGAACGTTAATTTTACTCTTACGATTAAATCTTCATTGCTCTATCCACACGCTAATTCTGCACAAAATGTATCGCACGAACGCTATTATAGTCTCTAGCACGAGAATGAAACGTATATTTGTACATGAAGAGAAAAAACAAAAGTGGTAATAGCCTTTTGCACGAATCGTAGCGGTAAAAATGACACGTTCGCGCTCGAATATTTAAAAATCGTTCGCATCCGTTAAGTTTGTCAAATGTTTGGCTATGAATAGAATTTTTTTCACGTCTGTTCTCCAATTATGATAATTAATTCATCAAATGACTATCTCCTACTTCGTTTTCTGTCTCTCGTCATGTAAAAATCGTATTTTGGGATTTGCTACGAAATTGCGAGTTGGTCAGTATACGCGTCAACAATGTGCCTGATTCAATCATTTTTATTTTCGACCGTTCTCGCCGCGGCGGCCACAAACGTCGAACGCCTTTCTCTCAAAGAGCTCGCCCATAAAGACTTGTCCGTAGTACAGGATTTTGGTGCGTGGCAGTGCCACCCTTGTTGAGGCCGCATGACCGCACCAAAATCGATATTATACTCGAGGGATGAATTTTATTCTCGAGTGCTTGTATGCGTGTACTGGTCTTATTGAACCGTATATATCGACTGCTAAGAAACAAAAGGGCGTGTCAAATATAAATTCATTTATTAAACGATATATATGAATTACGTTTTATGTATTAATTAATAAAATCATTAAATTGACACCGCAATTGGGAAATTGAGAAAAAAAAAAATGTCACATGGAAAAACATATCAGATTAATGAGACGCATGTTGTCCGTAAATTTTCATGACCCTGAAGATATCTGCATCAGACAAAATTGCATCTTTGGACAGCTATAACTACCGTGTTTTTTATCGTACAGACTTCACCGAGGTCTCATTTTCTTCGTTTTGCGATTCTGCAGACGTACGTTTTTGTTTTTTTTTTTAAGTCTTCCTTAAGGGGTGACATCGAAAAGAAATTTTTGGACAGCTGTAGTTACCGTGTTTTTTATCGTACAGACTTCGGCCGAGGTCTCATTTTCTTCGTTTTGCGATTCTGCAGAGGAACATTTTTTGTTTTTTTTTTAAGTCTTCCTTAAGGGGTGACATCGAAAAGAAATTTTAGGACAGCTGTAGTTACCGTGTTTTTGATCGTACAGACTTCGCCGAGGTCTCATTTTCTTCGCTTTGCGATTCTGCAGAGGTACATTTTTTAGTTTTTTAGTTTTAGTGTCCAAACATTTCTTTTCGATGTGACCCCTTAAGGGAGGATTTAAAAAAAAAAACAAAAAAAGTACCTCTGCAGAATCGCAAAACGAAGAAAATGAGACCTTGGCGAAGTCTGTACGATGAATAACACGGCAGCCACAGCTGCCCAAAAATTTCTTTTCGATGTCATCCCTTAAGGATGACTTAAAAAAAAAAACATAAAAATGTACCTCTGCAGAATTGCAAAGCGAAGAAAATGAGACCTAGGCGAAGTCTGTACAATAAAAAACACGGTAGCTACAGCTGTCCAAAAATTTCTTTTCCATGTCCCCCCTTAAGGATGACTTAAAAAAAAAGTGTACCTCTGCAGAATTGCAAAGCGAAGAAAATGAGACCTCGGCGAAGTCTGTACAATAAAAAACACGGTAGCTACAGCTGTCCAAAAATTTCTTTTCCATGTCACCCCTTAAGGAAGGCTTAAAAAAAAAACAAAAAATGTATCTCTGCAGAATCGCAAAACGAAGAAAATGAGACCTTGGCGAAGTCGGTACGATAAAAAACACGGTAGCTACAGCTGTCCAAAAATTTCTTTTCCATGTCACCCCTTGAGGAAGGCTTAAAAAAAAAACATAAAATGTATCTCTGCAGAATCGCAAAACGAAGAAAATGAGACCTCGGCGAAGTCTGTACGATAAAAAACACGGTAGTTATAGCTGTCCAAAGATGCAATTTTGTCTGATGCAGATATCTTCAGAGTCATAAATTTTCGTGTATTTCGAAAAAGTCAAAACATTGTCGAAACTACTTTTTCTCACTACTGGGCGGATGTTCGAGAAAATTAAAAAGAATGTTTATCACATCGGAATCAGGCTACTTAAACTTGTCGCGCGTATGCCAGCCACCGGATGTGCAATCACAAACGCGGTTCAGTGATTTTGGGGTACTGTGTGTTACGGCTAATTGAGTGTTATCACAGAGGGTAACCGAATGACGATAGACGGGATGTGGAATTGTGTCGAGGGATTATCGAGAATATGCATTAAGACGAGAGGGATGCAAAGTGCGCCGTTGAATGGCGAACTCTCGCTAGCCTCTTGAATCGATCACCCGACAATCGAGTATCTCTGGTTCGTCGGTGATTGAACGTATAGGTTGAAATAGCCAATATCGAGTAATAGCCATGCCAACTTGGTTTATCTCACTAATTGACAAACTCCCCGTACTCAAGATCTAATCCAATATCCTCGCGATTCAACAGCTAATCCAATTGTAAACTGAGTTGCCGGCCGAGTTTATGGATAATATTCTGAATTCTATGAAAATAATAATCTCAAACATAGAGGTTATTTCAATCGTAAGGATATTATTATTTATGAAAGGGGAATAAGAATAATGTACGGAATTAAAATTCAATTATTGAACAACCGTAGAATGAAAAAATAAAAATGAATTCCCCATTGGTATTTTAAAGTACTACAAAGGAAATATATTCATTGTGACATAAACGACATAGAGGAAATTTCAATCGTAAAGATGTTAGTTCATTAAAGGGGCATAAGGATAAAAAACGGAATTAAAATTCAATTATTGAACAACCGTAGAATGAAAAAATAAATTTCCCATT
This sequence comes from Oxytorus armatus, assembly GCA_958009045.1. Lineage (NCBI taxonomy): Eukaryota > Metazoa > Arthropoda > Insecta > Hymenoptera > Ichneumonidae > Oxytorus > Oxytorus armatus. Next base: position 16,061,198 of record OY253752.1, read on the forward strand.
GGTATTTTAAAGTACACAGGAAATATATTCATTGTGACATAAACGACACAGAGGAAATTTCAATTGTAAAGATATTATAATTTATGAAAGGGGCATAATGATAGAATATGGAATTAAAATTCACTTCAGTCGCGGAATTAAAATTTAATTATTGAACAACGGTAGAATGAAAGAATTAAAACAAATTTTCCATTGGTATTTCAAAGTACAATGGAAATATATTCATTGCGACATAAACGACATATAAGAAATTTCAATTGTAAAAATATTATAATTCATGAAAAGGGCATAAGAATAAAATACGGAATTAAAATTCAATTATTGAACAATCGCAGAATGAAAAAATAAAAATAAATTTCCCATTGGTATTTTAAAGTACACAGGAAATATATTCATTGTGACATAAACGATATAGAAGAAATTTCAACCGTAAAGATATTATTATTTATGAAAGGGGAATAAGAATAATGTACGGAATTAAAATTCAATTATTGAACAACGGTAGAATGAAAAAATAAAAATAAATTTCCCATTGATATTTTAAAGTACAAAGGAAATATATTCATTGTGGCATAAACGACATAGAGGAAATTTCAATTGTAAAAATATTATAATTCATGAAAAGGGCATAAGAATAAAATACGGAATTAAAATTCAATTATTGAACAACCGTAGAATGAAAAAATAAATTTCCCTTTGGTATTTTAAAGTACACAGGAAATATATTCATTGTGACATAAACGACACAGAGGAAATTTCAATCGTAAAGATATTATCATTTATGAAAGGGGCATAAGGATAAAATACGGAATCAAAACTTATTTCAGTCGCGGAATTAACATTCAATTATTAAACAACGGTAGAATGAAAAAATAAAAATAAATTTCCCATTGATATTTTAAAGTACACAGGAAATATATTCATTGTGACATAAACGACATAGAAGAAATTTCAATTGTAAAAATATTATAATTTAAGAAAAGGGCATAAGAACAAAAAATGCAATTATTGAAGAACCGTAGAATGTAAAAGAAATGTATTTCCCATTGGTATTTTAAAGTACAAACGAAAATTCATTGTTCTGTTCATCGTGCAATAGAGTCTTTATAAAATGGAGTAAATATCAACAGCGTCAACAAAATTTTCGACTCCGAATTGGATCATTGAAAAAGGAATAAAAAATTGAAATTCATTATTATATTTTCAATGAGTGAGATTAAAAAAAAGTCAAATCACGTTTGTTAAGTCGCTCGATCATAATATTCTTTATTTACGTGTTCGATTATATGTTCTATGTCGTCACTCTATATCGTGTCTGTTACATCGCGTGACACATGAAGAGAACAACAACAACAAAAAAGAGATTGTCCCTTTCTCAAAAACCCTTTCTATTCTAATCCACTCGAGCATGCATCGAAAGACGATTTCTGTCTCTAGTCCTTTGCCACGCCCAAAGAGAATTCATATACCTCCACGTGAGCGTGTGTGTGTGTGTATGTGTGCCGTTGTGCGTTTCTGTGTGTTGAAAGATTTTAACCAAACCGGATTTATTATAGACGAGATATACCTCTCACGTGCGTCAAATCGTGTCCCATGGGTTTGGCTTAAGACCGCAACACTCCATTGTTATATATCCAAAACGAATTACATTAACCTCGAGAGAGTGACGCGGACGTAACGTTCTTCGTCGGCCATCGCGTGTTTTGCGGGCCAGGAAATGCCAATTTTTCGTCGATGACCGACGCCGTTATTAATCACACACGAAAAAAATATATAACGAAAAATGTTAAAGAAACAAACAAAAAAAATTAGAAAGGATTCTCTTGACTATTTTCGAAATTCATTCGCACGATATGTTTTTGTATAATTTTGTATTGAAATGCCGAGAACTTTCGTTCGAGCAGAAAGGGACACGTCGATGGAATAATAATTTTGGCATTTTCTTCACCCTTCTACGAAACAACGAGAACAATATAATTCTGTACTTGACGTATTTATTCATGTATATACAGGTAAGCGGCGCGAAGATGTAACCGAGAGATTACGACTATCCTCCCCTTGGGATTGGAGTAGGGGAAGTTTATGATGATCCTATGGAGAAGTACGTAATTCGATTTGACGTGAGTTCCAACCCTCTCTTTATTATTATACGAAAATCAGCTACAATAACTTTCCAACGCTCTCTCCTCACGTTATGACGCTATACATATTGCCAACAGTCTCTTTGGGCAGATGCAAGATTTTATGATAAATCTCGATCCATACGGTGGACCGCGTATCAAATTATACCCACAGAAATCTTCGTACCAACCCTACAGCTATACTCGTTGCGTTTCTTTGTAATGATTTTTCTCGAATTATGTAAAAATTACATTCACCTTTGTAATTTATCGAAAAAATTGATTTTCAGTATGATATTAATTTTTTTAAATTACTTTGCCGTCTTGAATTTATTATAAAATTAGTACTATGTTAACGATTCGCACGGCACGCAATTTTACCCCCGTGAATTTCGATCAAGTTTTTCACAATTTACTACCCGATTATCAAAATACCGACGACGACGTGTCATTGACCCATTCTGATATTCACTTCAGTGCAGCGCTTTGAAAATTTAGGAAACTTTTCCTGTTTTAATCGTGAACCTCCTCCTCCCTTCAAGTCGCTTAAGGGATATGGCCACGGTAGCGGGTATAAAATCATGTGCACGTTCAACAATTTTTTTTTATATGAGAAAGTGATTTATTAATAAAACTAATTACACATCTGTTTAGTATAAATATCAAGGTAGTACAAAATATTTTTTTTTGTTTTTTTGTTATAGAAAATAGCCGAGTACTGCCATTTGCTTTTGGTGGCATTTTTTTGAGGCGCTCCGCGGCGTGATATTTGGCATCCACAATTTTAGAGAAGTAGAGAAGTACGTACGGGATTTGAAAAGGATTGTTTTTTTCGAAAATTGTCGGCATTTGAATTTAAAACATGAATTTCCAGTGTAAAATTTCGTATAAAACTACTCATAAAATGGAAAGATGTTAATTAATCAGAAATTCCCTAGGTTCTCTTCAGGTATTCTGATGTAGATTAACCAACATTTTTTTTTTGTTCTAGTTCAAAAATTATGGATGCCAAATGTTACAACGCGGAGCTACTATAAAAAAACAATACCAAAATCAACGATAGCAGTAGTCGGCCATTTTGTATAACAAGAAAAATATTTTTTATTAGCTTGATATTTATACAAAATAGATGCGTAATTAGTTTTATAAATAAATCACTTTTTAATAAAAAAAAAAAAAATTGTTAAATGTGCACATAATTTTATACCCGCTACCGTGGCCATACCTCTTAAGAATTACTTTTTACTTCGAATTGACTAATAAATCATTGCCTTTAAGGGAGCAAATAGGTTTAGGACAGCGTTTCCTCAATGATTTTCATGAATTTTTTTTATAGTATAAAAAATGAATATAATTTATTGAAACTTTGAGAATATTTTATACATATATTTGAGTATATACTATAAAATTTTTGAAGAATTTCCTTGAAAAACACCGAAGATATTAGCGACCCCATATTGCAGGTCACAATCAGACTCAGCATTTTGCGTACATTCTGAAAGCCGCAATTTTCATCTGAAATCAAACGTGGTTGGAATTTACTTTCATTATATGTTTCTCTTCTATATGAACCTAAATGCTATCAAAAAAATAGGAAATTCAATTTTTTACAGGGGTCAAAACAAAAATGCATGATTTTTTGCCATTTTTTACAACTTTATTTGCAGAAAAAAATTATTTTAAATAATGGTAATATTCCGATTTTAGGTTCATATAGAGCGCAATACTATGAAGAAAGTAACTGCGAATTTTCAAGACGATTGGTTGAAAACTTTTCAAACTAGCGTGTACGCAAGTTCAAAAAAAGTCGTTTTCAGAAAAACGCGTTTGAAGAAATACCGTACCTTAGTGACCGCTCGGTTATACACGTGGCGCGCTCGGGGCCTGAAGGAGAGCTACTCACTTTAATGGCTTATAACAATAGAACGAGTCGAAATTTTCATTTAAAATTTTGGGAACATATTTTTCAATAGTTTTACTAACAATTTATGAAATAAAAAAAAATCGATTTTTTGAACCGTCTAACCCTATTTCCCCCCTTAATTTCGTTCTTGAGAATCATTTGTCTATTTTTAATTCATCTATGAATACCACTTTTAATTTCAAAAGTCTTTTTCAATACTCTGTCAAAGATCGTACATGTTTATTACTCGTTAATACAGAACTACAAAATTCTATGAATACACGGTCGAATCGCGATATTGCTGCCTCGGAAAATCCTATATGTTCTAAAAACTAATATTACGTTCCCGTTAGTGGGAACGACCCTTTCTCGGTGACCCACCCCTAGCGTGTGTATATATATATATATATATATATATATATATATATATATATATATATACTCTAACGACTCAATGCGCTACAAGCGAGAGGAGAGCTTTATATGGTCCGCAAAGTGGCTGGCAATCAAAGATATAACCCTCTACCGGGCTGTAGAATCGTTTCGGAGCGTTTTCTACCCGCGCCAACGGGTACGCGCCCCGTTGCCTCGTGACCATCAGGCCAAAATGAGCCGCACGGTAACGCGACACCCATTTCACGATAGAATCTCTCTCCGACCCAAGTTCGTATTCACGCGAATTACAATTTCTATCCACGCCTTCAACGATAAAAAGCCATTTTTGCACTATAATACCACCCTTCTGCTCTCCCTTCTCCCGCCCTCTTTCGAAGCGATCCTCGATAATTCGACACTTAACTTTTGGCCTTCCGATAAAATCTCATTCCGGACATGAAATTAATGACGATGAACTCTCTCTCTCTCTCATCTGCCTCGCATCGAAGCACAATGATGAAACACACGAGCAATGTATATTCCCATTATATGTATATCCGATACGAAAAATACAATTTAATCTTTATAACATTTTTCAGTGGCCTTATGCTATCCCTCCCGGCTCCCTCTTGCAACCTGCAATTTAATTTCGTTTTTCATTCAACGCTTTTGACGGCGTACATGACGTTTAAATATTTTTACTTTTGAGCGTCATGTGCGTAGAGAAGAAAAACAATTTCTACCGTCATGTACGTCGTGAAAAACGTTGGATGTAAAACAAAATGAAATTGCCGGTTGCGAGAGGAGCGGAGTGATAGCACGAGGCTACTAAAAATGTTATAATGGAGAAAAAAAAATGTCTTCTTTTGATTGCCACGGGACTCACGAATACATAGTTGTTTGAAAAAAAATTATAGAAAAGTGCGGACGAGGATTGTAAATGATCGTGTCGCAGGATATTTAATATCAATGAACAAAATGTCTTTTTAACGATACTTTTTTAATTGCATGGAAATTCAATTCTTATTAGCTTACTCATTTATTATTATTACAAAGATTTGATTTATCAATTGGCAAAGAAAAAACGAAAAATGTCACATCTAATCTAGAATTACATAAAGGTAGCTTCTCGCTTCTTACACACATTGTATAGTGTTCGTACAAAAAAAAAAAAAAAGAAAAAAAAATCAATTCCCTGTCACAACACACGAGAGCCATTCGCGGTACGGACAACAATTAGAGACCTCTTGGCGTTGGATTACCGTGAGCGGTGCACATTCGTCGTCGTCGTTGTCGTCGCCACTTTTTCTACCTTCCCTGTGATCCCCTGAAACCCCTTTTTCTTCCATTTCAAATCGGTCACCGGCAACGTTTTGCGTGACACAAAAAACTGTGTTGTACCCGCTGTCGTGTCGCGTGACAAGCACTCGCTCGAATTACCGCTACTATATACTTGTGAGTGCTCGGCGGTATAAAAAAAAAAAGAGAAAAAAAAGTTTCGTCAAATGTCGACTAAATGCGCTCTGCACTCGGCGATGAGATTCGTAGTGTGCCTCGCGCGACCACATCACTCTCGAGTTACCGCGGGCCAAGGAAAGGGGGATAAAGTAATGCGAGAGACGTCTGTATGGACCATTATAATACAGACGAACGTCGACATAAGCAATAGCCCCTTCGAGAAATCAACGTAAATGTAATATCCAAAGACCCTGTCCCAATGCACAATAGCGAGACTTTTTTTTTTTCTTTTTTTTATGGCTTTCTTCATCTTTATTATATCTCCGGTCATGCGATCAAGTCAAATCGTAATTCGTTTAAGGTGTGTAATCCAGGGTGAATTGCGTCAAGTGCGATTGTAAAGAGGCCGTTGACGGCAAAATTGTGAGTCACATATCAACCCCATTGGAATGCTTATTTACGAAAATATCGTTCAATGAACTATAACCCTTCAAAGCCCATTCACTTTGCCATTAGTTACTTTGTTCCCGTGCAAATCCGTTCGAATGGAAAGAAATTATTCATAAATTATTTGCCAACGGGATAATTATGAGTGGGAGGAAAAAAAAATGCTCGTACAGTCGTTGAAAATAATGATTGTTGTAAATTTAACCGCGACAATTCGTCAATTTGAATCGTGGATCATTGTGGAAAGGCAAATAAACGTGTGGTGCTCGTCCGTCGGTTCGCGCGCAAAAACGTCATTACACTTTTCCGTATGCTCTGATACGTACGAGCTTTTTCTCTCGTTCGTATCACTTAAGGTTGTAGTCTGGTAACTTAAGCCGATTTTCATGTCTTTTTTGGAGGGCGTTTTTTTGTAGAAAAATAATAATGAATCGTTTTGGATATTTAGGATGTTTTTATTTATATATTAAAGATACAAAAAAAAATTTTGTTGAAAAATTTAATAGTTTATTATTATTATTAATATTGATCGAAGTTGGCGCCTCGAAAAAAAAAAAGTTAGGACCCGGGTTGCGTTGGCAAACCGGGTCCTAACTTTTTTTCTACCGAACCGATTGCTTTCAAATTTTAACAGGCTACTCTACACACTTATAGTTCTCGTCGGAACTACCGAGAAATTTTTTCACCCCTAACTTTTTATTTTACAACCCCTTCTTTGCTAAAATAAAAGGACTTTTTTTTTCCAAAATCCGCCATTTTGTTATTTAACCATGAAAGTTAACTTCAGTAATTCCGACCAGAATGACATGTCTATAGATTAAGAATTATCAAGAATTTTTTATTTCAGATAACATCAAGAGCCAAAATCACATTTTTTTTTGAGGTGCCAACTTCGATCAATAATAATAATAATAATAATAATAAACTATTCAATTTTTTCGAACAAGTTTTTTTTTGTATCTTTAATATGTAAATAAAAATATCCTAAATATCCAAAACGATTCATTTTTATTTTCCTACAAAAAAACGCCCTCCAAAAAAGATATGAAAATCGGCTTAAGTTACCAGACTGTTACCTTAAGAAAGCAAGATCGACAAACGGAAGTCCATAATCCTTTCATCCTTTCAGGATTTTTTTTTTCCTCAAAGTATACAGTTTCCTTTATAGGGTAAGTTTCCTTGAAAGGGATACTTTCAGCTATCTTTCTCGAAACTTCTCGAACTCCATTTCAACTCTGTACTTCATTCAAAAGGTTAATATGTTTCTTTATTTTTCTCGTTTTTTAATCATTGTCGCGAAACGTACCCGTATCTCTGTGTCGTTGAGGTTAAAAACGAGAACGAAGAGAAAAGCGGGGCAAGGAACTCAAATAAGCTCGTATAACATTGTCATTATCCGGTTTAAAATAGCGTTTCCGCTTGGTTCGATACAACAACATCATTGTACGTAATGTCATAGTTAAGTGTACGTGTGTACAACCCTGACTCGGTTCGCGCCCGTTGCGGAAAGAAAAGTTTCCAAACGGAGGTTAAACAAGTTTTCAGAGATCTCGTAAAACTTTCCCACTCCTTTCCGAAGTGAGTATCTCTCTCTCTCTCTCTCTCTCTTTCTCACTCTCTGTCTTGGTATTTGCATTTAGATCGAATTTCATACTTTCGCCGACACATCCGACCGACAAAACGCGTCGTGATTTTTCGTTAAGAGAATCGTCATATCGTGTGCTTTCTGGCTCGCAGACTTTAAGGGGCTTCTGGGAAAATGCTTTTTGAATCTCGTGAAGATAATCGAAATTTTCTCCATTTCCTCGCGAGTTCGCGAGTTATTTTTTTTTCTTCTTCTCTTCTTTTCATTCAATTACATAGCGAATTCTGCAATAGTTTAAACTTATGACACATTGGACTGAGCGATAAATTCAGATTTCAATTCAATTCAGTTTGTATAAAAAAAAATTCTTCATCTTATTCTTTGAGCGCACGATTGAGCGATTAATTTTTGTGAACTATGTCGATAAAATGAAATTATATTTAAGCTCGCAATTGATGCGCAATTGAAGAATGAACGATTTTTTTGTAGCGTTTATTTTGTTTTTTTTTTTCCTGCGAAAATAACAAGTTAATCGTTAGGAGGAAAGTAACGAAAGTGAACAAGGGGCTGAACCCTCCTCCGCTATATTGTATCGCAATGTAAATATGCCCAGGGGATTATAAATTTATCGAGTTTCCCTGAGGTCAATTATTATGATCGCTACAGCAGTCTACGAGACTTTTAAACACGTGGCCGTGTTATACATCGCGTAACTAATCGAATGCATGCGTTGCCGAAAATGCAATGCTAATAAATTCCGTAGTTTCCGTTAGGATACGATATATAACCCGGTGCGCGTTTTCATCAAAGGCCACATGGTCGATTAACAATTTTACGAATACGATGGAAATTTGAAGGCACCGTTATACAACTATCGCAACTGCTACGAATTATAAAGTTTTAACTGTTCTTTTATATTTAAAAAAAAACAAACTTTAAGGTAGTAGTCTGGTAACTTAAGCCGATTTTCATGTCTTTTTTGGAGGGCGTTTTTTTGTAGGAAAATAAAAATGAATCGTTTTGGATATTTAGGATGTTTTTATTTACATATTAAAGATACAAAAAAACATTATTTGAAAAAATGTAATAGTTTATTATTATTATTATTGATCGAAGTTGGCACCTCGAAAAAAAGCGCGTGAGTGGCCCCGGTGATTTTGGCTCTTGATGTTATCCGAAATCAAAAATTCTTGATAATTCTTAATCTATAGACATGTCATTCTGGTCGGAACTACTGAAGTCAAATTTCATGGATAAATAACAAAATGGCGGACTTTGGAAAAAAAAGTCCTTTTATTTTAGCAAAGAAGGGGTTGTAAAATAAAAAGAAATTTAACTTCAGTAGTTCCGACCAGGATGACATGTCTATAGATTAAGAATTATCAAGAATTCTTGATTTCAGATAACATCAAAAGCGAAAATCACCGGGGCCACCCACGCGCTTTTTTTTCGAAGTGCCAACTTCGATCAAAAATAATAATAATAATAATAAACTATTAAATTTTTTCAAACTAATTTTTTTTTGTATCTTTAATATGTAAATAAAAACATCCTAAATATCCAAAACGATTCATTTTTATTTTCCTGCAAAAAAACGCCCTCCAAAAAAAACATGAAAATCGGCTTAAGTTACCAGACAACTTCCTTAATAATCTTTAATTACAAAGAGAAAAAAAAAGGCTAAGCTGATTTTCGCCTTTCTTTAAAATTATTTCGAATGCTTTCATTTTCGCTCTAAACTACCCTTCCGAGTAGTTGTCAGCGAACGGTCAAGAATTCGTGATAATCGTCAGTAGAAATTAGTCTTTTCATCGGTCTTGTTTATATATAACATCATTTGTTCCTGATGTATAACGGGAAACGACAACCCCTCGAATTATATGAAAATAATTCATTAGTAAAACGAGCACGACATACGAACATACAGATATGTTCGTGAAAGATCGCCGAGCATTCGAACTGTTGAAACAGTTCGAAAATCGCTGCACTGACGCGATTAGTTCGACACGTAGAATTGGATTCGAGCCGTATTGTCCAACCGATTGAATCGTATGGCTCGCGGTCGGATAATAGTTGACTGTTTCTCGAGCGAGAAATCCAATATGTGTGTATCTATATAGAAAGCCATTGAAATTGATGTTGGACCAATGAAGATAATTTTGGATTACCTTGGCGTTCTGATTAGACAAGTGCAAGAAAAGATCGACGTGCCATTGTCTGGTTGTTTCAAAGGACAATATGTTTATCTGCTTTTTTTTTTGCTCGTTTTAACCGAAAACGAGATGAACTGGTTAATGGATGAATTGGTTGACGGACCTTCACTCAATCGATTCATTCTTTTAGGAATTTTTTTCGTGAAATAATGAATTCTTATTACTCTGCACATATTTCGCACTTTAAATGACTCACCTGTTCTGCTTTAATACACTGAAATCTTCATATTCATTCGCTGGAACATATTTAAGGGAGGAAATAGGGTTAGACGGTTCAAAAAATCGATTTTTTTTTATTTCATAAATTGTTAGTAAAACTATTGAAAAATATGTTCCCAAAATTTTAAATGAAAATTCCGACTCGTTCTATTGTTATAAGCCATTGAGGGTGGAAATAGGGTTAGGACAGCGTTTTCTCAATGATTTTCATGAATTTTTTTATAGTATAAAATGTGAATATAATTTATTGAAACTTTAAGAATATTTTATACATATATTTAAGTATATACTATAAAATTTTTATATATATATTTAAGTATATACTATAAAATATTAGCGACCCCATATTACTTGTTTTTCTTGGTACTATTTTTTCAAACGCGTTTTCTGAAAACGACTTTTTTTGAACTTGCGTACACGCTAGTTTGAAAGTTTTCAACCAATCGTTTTGAAAATTGGCAGTTACTTTCTTCATAGTATTGCGCTCTGTATGAACCTAAAATCGGAATATTATAATTATTTAAAATAATTTTTTTTTGCAAACAAAGTTGTAAGAAATGGCAAAAAATCGTGCTCTTTTGTTTTGACCCCTGTAAAAAATTCAATTTTCTATTTTTTCGATAGCATTTAGGTTCATATAGAAGAGAGACATATGATAAAAGTAAATTCTAACCTCGTTTGTTATCAGATGAAAATTGCGGCTTCCAGAATGTACGCAAAATGCTGAGTCTGATTGTGACCTGCAATATGGGGTCGCTAATATTTTATAGTATATACTTAAATATATGTATAAAAATTTTATAGTATATACTTAAATATATGTATAAAATATTCTCAAAGTTTCAATGAATTATATTCATTTTTTATACTATAAAAAAATTCACGAAAATCATTGAGAAAACGCTGTCCTAACCCTATTTCCCCCCGTAAGTCCTTTATAAAATACACGAATATACGAAAAGTGTGTAAAATGGTGGAGTGTGTAAAAAGTGTGTGACAAAAATCTGTGTCAAAACAACAGAACTTATTTATTTTTTTACATTATATTACGTATCGATCGAAGGGAACATTTTTTTTTAAGGATCGTGGACACGGACGTGGTTAAAAAAAATCATGCAAAGTACCATCATTGTCTCATCGAAGAAAATGTTTATTTGGTAGGCATATGTATATATGATGAACGTATATATACCATATAATACACGTATGTATTATTCATCGATGTACGGTCGTAATTGCGGGTTACAAATAGGTCAGAATAATTGATTAACCGTAAACCTCACAGTCATTTACCACAGAATGGGTTAGGGCGTGTACGTAAAACTATGAATTTTAGATCACTCTTTTTTTCTTTACGGATCAATTTGTCGTGTAATTATGGTGTATTCTTATATTTTTTTGTTTTTTTTTTTTTATTATTTAATCAACGAGAGGTACGATATTTTTCTTCTTACACGCAATACTCGTTTCTCGCGTAATTTCACGCACACAACTCATCAATCGTCTAATCGATCAAATTTAATATGATACATTGAGATCTCACGATCGATTACGATATAATTTATATATGTATATATATATATATATCTCTATATGTATGTATAATATATCTCGTTGGACTTTTGCGAAAATTCCGTTCGATGACAATAATTTGTGCTCGCTTTATTTGAGCGACAAATGTGACTACGGAAATCGGCATTCGCTTTTACACAAAGTACTTGATGAGCTTTCTCTGACCAGAGTATTATAGTACATTTTATATTATTATGCATTATTACATAAGGTACGATGTTGCTACTTGTTTTTTTTTTCTTCTTTTTTATTTCAAGGTACATATCCGCTATTTCTAACGTGATTTTTTAAAATGGTTTATTTTTATTTTATATTTTTGTAACGCTTTCAAACGCTGTCGAAGAGTGGTGCAGCCGTTTCGATATGTGCGCTATGATTACAAAAATGTTAGAAAATCAATGCCTGACTCTCGGGCTGAAAAAAGTGTGATATGGTTCGTGGTTTTTTTTATTTTTATTTTTTGGAATCGACCTGTTGTTAGGGGATAATTGATATTTATCGAAACGTAAATTCGACAATTTCTAGAGTGCGCTGTGTGATTTCATGTTGCATACATATGTATGCACGTTATTTTTCTGTGTATATAATTATTTTGGTATATTTCATATGTATATTTTATACTAAAAACTATTTCAGCAGATTGATAGGTGTGATTGGACCCTTATCTCGTGTTTAGTGCTTTCGTAAAATAATTCCCGCACATTAACCGTATGAATTAAATTATAATAATTATTTACAAGTTTTTGTTTTTCTCCCAAATTAATCGGACATCGAATTTACGACGACCCTGGCGTCATTGGACCATGAGAATTAGCTGCGAGCCGTGTACGTGTGCTTACGATACGTGGAAGAATTTTTTTTTCTGTCTTTTCCGTTCTGCCTTTGTTTTTGCCTTTTCCTGTTTTTTTTTTTTTTTTTTTTTTTTTTCGAGGGTTTTTTTTTTGTTATCAATGGAACATTCATCGAAGAAAGCTTTGCCGATCCTCACTTTTATTTAATTCGAGGGGTATGAGAAATGAGAGTAATATCCTCAATCGTCTCTCGGCGATATATACATACTCTACTTTTAAAGCCCGGACCATAATTCTGCGCATTTATGCGCTAGCGCAAACGAGAGCCTTTGTAATACACCTAATACGTTTAAGGGCTTCTCGCCGTTTTTTTTTCTTTATCCCTTCATTAACCGATTTATTGTAAAATCGATACTGCCAAAAATACCGGCTAAACATCCACTTAAACGTTTAACACGAACTTCAAATATATATTCATTATTTCAATTCATGACGCACAACTCTAGATATATATTTATAGATTTTTTTAGTGTTATCATTATGTTTATTAAAGACTTCAATGAAAACGAATTTTTTATTTTATTTTTCAATTTGGAACAATCGTAAAATTTGCACCTCATTTCCGATATAAACGCTCGCGATTAAAATCCACTCATCGATTTTGCTCTCGCTCTCCTCTCTCTCTCTTTCTTTCTATCTGTTCGATTTTTCATATAATTTCCTTTTTTTTTTTGGTACAAAAATAATTAAACTCTCTATATCGTGGAATTCAACGATAACTATTAACAATTCGATAAATAAATTTTGAGAAAGAAGCAACAAATTAATGATGAACAATTATCGAGCAAAATTATATAGTCGTGTTATACGCATACATATATATATATGGGATATGGATGGACGCACGAAACTTTAAATTATTATTTGACCGTATTTTCTAATAATTTGTTTTTCCTTTCTAAAAATTAGCACCTCGTTTTTTCGCGAATTGTGTATATATATTAAAGATATCTCTTGGTATATCCGTAATTATACCCTTATAACGCGTCAGGTACGTGTCCAACGTAACTTTCTATTCATAGGAATTTTTGAAGTTTAATTCGTTCGTCCAGCTATCTCCCAATATTGGCAGATCCAATACAATTATATTAATACCGATATATAGCGAAATTTTGGGATTGGCACATCATTAAAGTTGAAAAAAGTAACAAACAAAAATCATTTAAAACGATTTTATGAAAATAAAGTGATTACGAATTAAATATCATCACGGTTTTTTATTCCTCTAATAATTACGGACAATCGTTGATAATTGTTTCGTCAGAAAATGATTTTAAATGTTTTTTGTTCTTGTTTTTCTTTTTTTTTTTTCATCTAAATGATGCACATCACATTTCGCATCTTTTCTTTCATCCACGTAATTAGACATTTCTGATTATTCATTAATTCACAAAATTCATAAAAATCATTTTATCTCATTCCATTGATAGGCGAATTTATAACACGACAATGAGACATTATTCTCTGCAATTACAATGAAATTCTATCAATCGATAGTTTATGCAATTTCCTTTTTTCTTCTTCTGCACTTTTCTCCCCTGTCGACAAAGCTTCCAGCTATAATAGACAATATAATACTTGGCAATATAAAAATATTGTTGTTCATTCGACGAAATGACTTTTACTTTTTCCCCATTGACGTGTCTCTCGCGGAAATATTTTGTCATATCTTCGATTTCCTTTCATTGGATATTACTTGATGACGAATGAAGCGGTATGCCCACTTGACACATAGTCCGTTTGGCCTTTTCTCGTCGTACAATATATCCCCTGGATACGCCCGGATAAGTGTCAACGAGGGGATATGATATTTTCGCGGTATCACGAATAAATCGAAATCGATATATTTCACGTATCCGTGACTTTCAGTATTGTATGGTCAATCCGTCACAATCGGTGGGTATAGCTGTTCGATGCTTCAGTGACGATAAACGGGGTTTTTTGCAACCATTGCGGTTATATAAGGAGAAATGTTAACGAAAAATTTTGAAGAAAAAGCAAAACGAGGGAAAAATTATTGTGAGATATGTCGAGGCACAGGGTGAGAATTATATGGTGGCTTTGTATTTTTTGCCGCTTTGGCGTTCAAAAATCGTGGCGTTTGATGCGCGCTTTCCGAACGATTTTAGATGCTCTATGGGAAAATTCCCGTACTTTGAAAGTATGGAAAAAATTATCAAATTTTTTTTTTCAAGTCTCAAATTCTAGTCATAAACGACAGACGTGAAATCAGTCAGAGACTACTTGATCCAACATCACCATCCCTGTAGCTATCCCACTGCTTTTTTAAATTAAAGACGGATAGATCCAAAAAATATGCAAGTTCAACATTTTTTTTCTCCACGATAAAAACCTTGAAACGAGTTTGCGACCAGTGTTTCGTGTACAGAATTCAATGAACTTTATTGTTCTGAAATAAAAAAGGAACTTTCAATTTTTTTTCCCTAAAAAATGTCTCTTTCCCCAAAAACGAGTTCGTCTCAGATCAATGGCATATTTTTTTTTCCAAGAGAGCATCCAAAATCATTCGGAAACCGCGGATCAAACGCCATGATTTTTCAACGCCAAAGGGCAAAAAAATACATGGCCATCTTATAATTGTCACCCTGTATATTACGCATTCATTTTTATATATTAAGTTGTTTCATGACGATCAATTTTACCTCTCTAATTTAGCAAAACGTTAAAATTGATCATAGAAATTTGACATTAACGAAAAAAATTATTTGAAATTTTTATCCGGCACATGTCGATTTTTAATTTATTAAAAATTTTCTTTCACTGTAAATTCTTTCGACTCGTCGATTTAGGAAATTCTCGATAGTTCTATACGAATTAAAAGTGCATTATAAAGCGCGCAATTGAAATAAAGTGATAAAATAAATGGTCAATCATTGATTCTAATTATTTGTAATTTTAGTTTTTACACGATGTGCAAAACTCCTGTCGTTAGAGCCGGTAAGACATGAAACTGCAAACGACGTGGGCGAGCGAAACGATAGCGAGCCTGAACGTATTTTGGATGTGTTTTATCAGTGTATGCGTTAGCTTTAATTTCAAATATTTTTAGTTTTTTTCTGTAATCCCCGTGTCAATCTATGTTCCTCTTTTTACACGAGACATCAATGATGACCCGTTTTCGAACCTTTGCGCGTTCGCGAGCACAAAATCAAAGTTTTTTTTTCTCACGATTATTCGTGATAATTGTAGTAATAATATTTGCGTGTAATAGTGTGTTTTCTTTTTCTTCTTCTAAGTACGCTGATTAATCTAGCATTGACGAAATTCTAAGAATATTATATGATATTTTACGTAATATATATTATCGTAGACGACTTGGTCCGGTCTTTACACGTCGGTATTATATTACGTACTGTAATATTCACGTACTCCCGGGGAAACACGTAAAAACCTTGATCTTGCATTCGATCACGAATTTCCCAACTTTTCTCTCTAGCTCTCTCTTTCTCTTTCTCTTTCGTACAGCGTAACTGTACGTGTCCGGATGACGGCGCATTTTGTATTACGACGCACGTGCATATTTGTCACACCACGTTTTAGTTTTTATTTAATTGACACTCTTACTTCGTCACACATTCCTCAAGGATGATTCCATTATTGACATGAAAAAAAAACACAGACCCAGTCGTTGTCTCACGTAAATTTAAAATCCATACACCTCGAATGAACGTTCATCCCTGGTATAGTTACGCTGTTTAAAAAGCGATAGAGCGCGTCAATTGAATTGGACAAAAAGTTTTAGAAATGCAATTTTTTTTTCTCCAAATTGCCAAAAAACCTACCGACTCAACTACATCGTCCTTTCTTCCTTCCGTCTTGGCTTTTTTATTTATTTATTTTAAGAAACATTCCCTTTCGCAAATCTGTGCGAAGCGAGATCTTTCGTTCGACAAAACGTTAAGAAGTAAAGATAAAAATGGAAATGGAATTTACTCTACTTACCTCCGATGTGTCTGTTGACGGACGATCTTCGCTTTATTATGATTTCTTTCACCGCCCAATTGTTTCAAAATTTTCCGAGATTCTAGCGTATCGGACGGTCCATTTTGGTTGTTGTTTTATCTCGCGTTTCTCTAAGTCGCAGTTCTACGCGTACTTTCCCCGAAAAAAAAAACAATACGTTTATTCTCGTGACGCCTACGCTCGCGAAAATTCTCCAAATTTTTCCGGCTAATCGTTTTGCCTGAATTATTGGTCGGATATAAGAAGAGAGAGAACGAAAAGAGAAAGGAGAAGAAAAAAAACGTTATCCTCATCCTATTTCTCATTGGTATCGCCCGTCATTTACAATTCAATTATGTCCGGAGCTCGAAACTGCATTTTGCTGCAATACTTGACTTCCTGAACGACCTGATCGACCCAACGAACCTCCCTCACACCCTCCGCAACCTCGTCCGGTCGCTTCTCGTTCACATTTTTATTCGTTGCATCCTCGGCGCTCGCTTCCTCGTCGTCCTCGTTAAGTTCCTCCAGGACTTTACCGTCGAGCGAGATTCTCTTACGTTCCCTCGAGGCTACGGTAGCTTTTCTCTCACCAACACCCTCCCTCAGCCGTAGGGACCTCCGTGGTTATTTGTACCTGGCCAACAGACGAGAGAGCCGTTTGGTCTGTGTGTCTGTGCATGTTATGTAATCCCCCCCCGCGAAATTCCATTTACACGTGTCTTTACGATCGGTTTGCGTTTGATCTATTTCTTTTTTATCTTCTAGACCATAAGATAAAGTTGCACTTCCTTGTGAATTGAGGGGAGGGTAAAAACGTTCACGTCACCTCAAACGTGCTCGGTTTCTATTTTGAATCTACCGGGCAAATCGATTCTTGAAAACAACATTCAATTTATGATTTTCCGACTTTCAATAAATATTCTTAAAAAAAAAATGTCAATCCATTGAAACATACATTTTGTCATTAAACCGAATTTAAGTTTGCGAATTCTACAATTTGTTTTTCTCACTATTTAAGTTAGTAGTCTGGTAACTTAAGCCGATTTTCATGTCTTTTTTGGAGGTCGTTTTTTTGTAGGAAAATAAAAATGAATCGTTTTGAATATTTAGGCTGTACTTATTTACATATTAAAGATACAAAAAAGAATTATTTTGAAAAAATTTAATAGTTTATTATTATTATTATTATTGATCGAAGTTGGCACCTCGAAAAAAAAGCGCGTGGGTGGCCCCGGTGATTTTGGCTCTTGATGTTATCTGAAATCAAAAATTCTTGATAATTCTCAATCTATAGACATGTCATTCTGGTCGGAACTACTGAAGTTAAATTTCATGGATAAATAACAAATTTAACTTCAGTAGTTCCGACCAGAATGACATGTCTATAGATTAAGAATTATCAAGAATTTTTTATTTCAGATAACATCAAGAGCCAAAATCACCGTGGTCACCCACGCGCTTTTTTTTTGGAGGTGCCCACTTCGATCAATAATAATAATAATAATAATAAACTATTAAATTAAAAAAAATATATATTTTTTTTGCATCTTTAATATGTAAATAAAAACATCATTAATATCCAAAACGATTCATTTTTATTTTCCTACAAAAAAACGCCGTCCAAAAAAGACATGAAAATCGGCTTAAGTTACCAGACTACTACCTTAAGCTGCTTTTACTTTAGACCTCGCATACGGAATTAACGAACCCAAAAAAACGTCTTCGCAGCCGGGAAACCGTCAAATTGGATGAACAACGATAAACCCTTTGAAAACGTGTTTCAAACATGGCAGACCTTTTGCACCAAGGGATTAAACGTTTCTGACAATAATTAAAAATGACTGCTTAACAAAAATGTACTGTCAAAAGTTTTTTCGTCACGGGGATGAGAGGGCGCGTTAGAATTCAGCAAAAAAATACTCCAAAGGTTTTTTTCGTTTTTCAGGAGCTTAAAGGATCTCGACTGAATGCCGGTGCGCAAAGCGCGCGCCGGCATTCAGTCGACATACGCTAGTAAGCAACTTGTTCCCTCACAGATTCGCCGTCTCTTTCTTCCGTTTCCTAACTGTCTCGGTATATAGAGCTCAGCTTTTTGCGAGGGAATTTGTTTCGTGATTCGCGCATGTGTACATAACTCACGTATCTGTAGTTGACGAGCTACCGTTTATACGACGCAAACTTGCCATTTATAAAATGTCCCCGCCACATGTACGAGAAAAATGGTAAAAGCTGGGTTGCCGTGTTACAATATTTAGAGACGTGCCGGAAGGCAATATGAGGAAGCGAAATCTCGGGGAGTGCGCGAAAAGTATAGTCGCCGGAGACAGTATACGGAAAAACGTTAAAACTTCGAATGTGGATTAGTTGAAATATTTATCACGTCTGCTGGGAACAAAAATTCTTTTATTGCTTGCCATTTTCTATTGACAAGGAGGATTATTAATGTTCAATCTTTCGATGAACAAAAATGTCACTCGATTTGCTGAAAGTACCCACGAGTACCCGTGGTACTTGTCTTATTTGCTCGGTTATTTGCGCGCCCATTCAGGGACTCGTACTTCAAATCATTCCGCGAGACGACAAGAGAATTTGTGGCGAGTTTGATCACTGCACCGATTGTCCGTAGGCTGCTTCGATAGTCATTTTATTCGCGGTTGTTTGCTTCTCACAAATTATCGCGTTACAGAACACTAGACCCTACAAATTCTCATCAAAGTTACATGTTTCCTACTAAAGTTTCCGGCACGAACCAATATCACATTGATGTTTCATTAAAATCGATATTTCCGCAGGATTATCTCGCTATTGTTTAGCTTCCAATTAACGGTTAATGGGAATTACGTAACATGAACGTTGTATTTCGTGCTGGAAAGTCAAAGACCCATTAAAAACACATTATGGATAATGATAATCAGCTGAAGTTTTGTGTACTAAAAAAAATGAATTGCGGAGAAATGTGCTTGAAAGATATTACGAAATATATTATTGAAAAGTATAATGAAGATTAGAAATCTGTGAAGGCTGATCTTTCTTTATATTTCCATTCGACAATCCTGTTAAATTTACTGATAGTGAAAATCTTAATGATAAAAATATAAAAATAATCTCACTGAAAATACCTATTAACCGCCTAAACCTCAAAATTACTTGATCCAGCGTGGTGTCTCATCTTTAAATCGTAAATAAATTAAAATCAATCGTACGAACAGAGTCAGAGATTCAATTGACCCGAGATCCAATTGAAACTGTTTCCAACTATGAATATTGTTCATCAAATCAGCAACTAGCCATTCCATTTTAAATCCGCTTTAAAGAACAACATAAAATAAGTTAAACACAATGACAGGGAATGTGTGGAAATTTTGTACTCACCTTTCGAACCAAGGACAGGCAAAGAATCTGCAAATCGCCAGAGCTATTGCGGTAATGATACTGGCAGCGATAACGGCGTAAACAATGCCAAGATGTACGACCGAGAATATGTAGAGTGTCTTGTCGCACCAGTGATCAGGATTCCACATTTCCGCCGCATACTTCGGCCACCTTATGCTCAGAATCCAATAATTGCCTGTGGCCCAAAACGAGAATAAAAAGTGTACGATTGGGAATTAGTGATGGATGCTGAAAGAATTACGAATCACGCGAGAGTGTATGTATGGAAATTTTCAATGAATGAGAGGAAAAATGAATTTGTGTAAAGTGATTAACGGAGCTGTCAAACTTTAACGCGCAGGTAATTTTCGTTACACTGGATGGGATTTAATGAGATGAAAATTGATGAAAATTGACATATAACGATTCGTTATTGTTCGTGAAAGATCTTATTGGGTTCTCACCTACGACGAACCAAACCGATAGAAAGAGCGAGAGAGCTATCGAGATCAGTTTCATCGGTGAAATGTGCGATCCCGGGCTCGGCACGCTCACAATCTCGAGTCTGCGCGAGCGTATTTGCGTATACAAAGCCCAGAACATCCTTAAGCTTCCCAATGAACCACCGACAACCATGTAAATCGGTATGTTAGGCTCTTTTGGACAATCGTTAATGAACTGCAGACCTTAACACACAGATATAGCCAAATGCATGATATTAAGGAGGGAAATAGGGTTAGACGGTTCAAAAAATCGATTTTTTTCAAATTTCATAAATTGTTTGTAAAACTATTGAAAAATATGTTCCCAAAATTTTAAATGAAAATTCTGACTCGTTCTATTGTTATAAGCCATTAAGGGTGGAAATAGGGTTAGGACAGCGTTTTCTCAATGATTTTCATGAATTTTTTTATAGTATACAAAATGAATATAATTTATTGAAACTTTGAGAATATTTTATACATATATTTAAGTATATACTATAACATTTTTGAAGAATTTCCTTGAAAAACACCGACGATATTACCGACCCCATATTGCAAGTCACAATCAGACTCGGCATTCTGCTATTTTTTCAAACGCGTTTTTCTGAAAACGACTTTTTTTATCTTGCGTACACGCTAGTTCGAAAAGTTTTCAACCAATCGTTTTGAAAATTGGCAGTTACTTTCTTCATAGCATTGCGCTCTATATGAACCTAAAATTGGAATATTATCATTATTTAAAATAATTTTTTTTTGCAAATAGAGTTGTACAAAATGGCAAAAAATCATGCTTTTTTGTTTTTACCCCTGTAAAAAACTCAATTTTCAATTTTTTCGAGAGCATTTAGATTCATATAGAAGAGAGACATATAATAAAAGTAAATTCCAACCTTGTTTGATTTCAGATGAAATTTGCGGCTTCCAGAATGTACGCAAAATGCTGAGTCTGATTGTGACCTCCACTATGGGGTCGCTAATATCGTCGGTGTTTTTCAAGGAAATTCTTCAAAAATGTTATAGTTTATACTTAAATATATGTATAAAATATTTTCAAAGTTTCAATAAATTATATTCATTTTTTATACTATAAAAAAATTCATGAAAATCATTGAGAAAACGCTGTCCGCGTTGGCACTTAATTCAAATACTAAAATTCATCTGAAAATCGTGCACCATCATCGGAACATCAAGAGTCAATGAAAGAACTTCAGTGTTATAAATACATGTTTTTTTTCTCGTTGAATTAAAATTTACGCAAATTTAACGTAACTGATTTCTTTCAAATGAAATTTTTTTCTTAATTTCTCAATCGTTTTCATCAACGATGGAGACGTGTCTTGTTCTCCTTCAACTTCTCCCGCATCTATCTAGATTAACGCGACAGAGCTTCACAAATAGGGTTTAAATAAAGTAACGTTTTCTCGCATAGATGATTAATGGTAGCTCATCAGTTAATCAGTTACAATTAACTTTGAAAATGTTCGAAATTAATGAGCTTCACGAGTGATTGATATTGTTACACGCGATGTTCGGCTTTAACCTTTGCTATTCGTTCGCTATTGTTTTTATCTTTCATATATACACCAAATTGATTCGTTAGACAGCTATTCCGTTGTTAATCCTTTTCGTTCTGCTAAACTTAAATAAACTTGTACGATTAAACTATTTCAAAGTTATATAAACGGGACACGAATAACAACGAAATTTAAGATAAACATCCGACATTAATTGTCATCGTGCTGCACTTTATTAATGATCATAAAATATAGAATGAATAGGCACTTTTGCTCTGAACTCTATTTGCCTGCACATCACACGGCGACTCGAGTATAGGGGTAGCTAAATCATTTTATTCGTTTGTTTGCACTTGCTTGCGCGTTCATCGATTCATCGCGAAATACCAACGTTTTGGCAAAGTCCTAAATTCACGAGCAAACATAAATGTCGATGATTGGGCCAACATGTTTGACGTTTCGACGCTATCTCTTCTGATGTTGCAGATATATATTTGTATTCTTTTTTCCATAGTTCGTAAACGATAAACAAGAATGTCTGGTAAGACGCAAAACTCTTTGACGTTATTTGATAATTGACGGTATTTTACAATATATTGTAACACGGAAATAGTCAGTTGTTTCATTTCGCTTCCCCCTTTGCCGAGAAAACGTTGCTCTATCTTGAAGAAAAAAAAACCCGGTTTCATTGGCGGCACGAGATATATAACGACAATTAAACGTGAATCGTTAGAGTGAGTGTTGTTAAAATTCCCTACGTCCCGGCTGTAAATTGGTTTAAGGTGAAAATTCATCAAATTTGATGAATGCATCATTCAAAGCTTGATCACATAGTGGGCGGACTTTGCACGTGCGAAATAACGTATAGACCGGTCGCGAGCACATTGTTACGTGTGCAAGTGTAAGGATACCGAGACATGCGATCGTCCATAACGAGAGACCGAGCTCCGACGAGCTCTATATAATAACACTCCAGGTGAAAATAATTAACGACTATACGACCGGTTGGCCGGTTGTTATTTGTACGGGAATATTGCGTTATTGGAGTTTTGCAACAGCAGCATGGACGATCAATCTTGCCCACCGCGTTGCTTAACAAACAATGAGGAGAAAAGTAAAGTAAACCAACGGAACGTTATCGGTATATTGATTTGTGGGGTCTCACTTGATAATAGTGTAAGTGGCGTTGCATGTTACGAAAGTATTTTGCCTATCGCGATTGAAAATTGGTTCGGAGTAATCGCGAGTGGAGTCATGACAAGTTCAGAACATGTCGATGCATTATTCTCGTACTTTTATAAAATTGTATACTTTATACTAACGGCCAACAAAACACGCAATTTTCATACGTACTTAAAGTATACAACAATGTGTTATATTAAAAAGCGAAAAATTATTACAATCCCCGTCGTATGACCAAGCATCTCGTTAAGTATAAACTCACCCATTATGAGCATGAGAATTGGTACTGTCGAGAGACATCCAAGACAGACTGTAACTACCATCGTTTTACTGACGACAGTCATCGCGCGAAAGACAAAGTCACATGTACCGCTTGCCTCGCGATGAGCGTCTTTCAGTTGAAAAACCAGGGTACCGTAGGTCGCGACTCCCAGCGGTCCCGAACCGGAAGAACCTTTCTCCATGGAATTAACGACACCTCCGCAAAGTCGTCGTGACTCATCTCCTGAAAACTGAAAAACAGAAATCGAGCTGGGCTCGGGTATATGGAACCTGTTTCTTCGAGATCTAATCGATAATTCCTCATCAATTTTTGCCCTCAGTGCTTCTACCACGTTCTCGAACCTACGATCTCTCTCTTTCACTCACTCGCTCTTTCTCTTTTCTCTCTATACCCTGGAGATTCATTCTTTATCACGACCCACTCTCCAACTGTCTTTGTCGTTTTGTTGCAATCGCGATTGCATCCTCTATCCCCAAACGGTATATTGCAATTTCATGCTCTTTGTATATACGTTGAAAAAAAAGATACTCCAATGATAATAAACGATTTGAACTTATTTGGTTGATGAATGTCGATGTCAATATTCTTCCGAGGTATTCGCGAAGTTGTTGCCCGTTAAAAAGGTGATTCCATTCGCATTTCGCCGTTTGATGGTTTCTTTCTATCTCTATTTTTCAAATCCTCATCATCATCCCCTTTGTATCGCATTCGACGAGGGCGCAAGAAAACATCTTGTATCGATACAGTCGGTGACTGGTGCTTAACGCAATGCGAGGCGAACTTAAGGGGGGAAATAGGGTTAGACGGTTCAAGAAAATCGATTTTTTTTTATTTCATAAATTGTTAGTAAAACTATTGAAAAATATGTTCCCAAAATTTTAAATGAAAATTCCGACTCGTTCTATTGTTATAAGCTATTGAGGGGGGAAATAGGGTTAGGACAGCGTTTTCTCAATGATTTTCATGAATTTTTTTATAGTATAAAAAATCAATATAATTTATTGAAACTTTGAGAATATTTTATACATATATTTAAGTATATACTATAAAATTTTTATACGTATATTTAAGTATATACTGTAAAATATTAGCGACCCCATATTGCTTGTTTTTCTTGGTACTATTTTTTTAAACGCGTTTTTCTGAAAACGACTTTTTTTGGACTTGCGTACACGCTAGTTCGAAAAGTGTTGAACCAATAGTTTCAAAAATTGGCAGTTATTTTCTTCATAGTATTGCGCTCTATATGAACCTAAAATCGGAATACTATCATTATTTACAATAATTTTTTTTTTGCAAATAAAGTTGTAAAAAATGGCAAAAAATCATGCTTTTTTGTTTTGACCCCTGTAAAAAATTCAATTTTCTATTTTTGTGATAGCATTTAGGTTCATATAGAAGAGAGACATATAATAAAAGTAAATTCCAACCTCGATTGATTTGAGATGAAAATTGCGGCTTCCAGAATGTACGCAAAATGCTGAGTCTGATTGTGACCTGCAATATGGGGTCGCTAATATCTTCGGTGTTTTTCGAGGAAATTCTTCAAAAATTTTATAGTATATACTTAAATATATGTATAAAATATTCTCAAAGTTTCAATAAATTATATTCATTTTTTATACTATAAAAAAATTCATGAAAATCATTGAGAAAATGCTGTCCTAACCCTATTTCCCCCTTTAAGCACAAGTACCGGGGCGAATTTTCCGTCCATGTACACGAATTCAGAGTTTGACTGAAAAAGCACTGTAGTTCGGATATTTCGTTTTCGCATAAATTCCGGATAACCAACCGGTAACCCGTTGAACGAGTATAAAAGGTTAAATATTTTTCTCTCCACTGCCTACTATCAGCAAGCATGAGAGAGCAGTTGTTGCGCAGTATTTTCTGGATAATAGGCAAAATGGAATTGAGTGCTCTTAACATACGTTCGTCGTGAAGCAAAACGGTGCACGTCCGTGTAGTAACGCTGATAGTAACCGAACAACTTTTATTTTTTTTGCAAAATCTTTCTCTTTGTAGGTCAATTGAATTTTGTTACGTGTGCTTTATGATTCAATACTCGTTATTTACGCGCAAATTTTCCTCGAACGGTAACTTCATTAATTTACTCCGGTAATGGGACATCGTTATCTTTGAAATTTCTCGTTTAGCGAGGAAAAAAAACCAGCTTCACATTTTACGAACAATTCCTTCGAGGAATTACGGTATAACAATAATTAATTTCAACAGTCAAGGGATACTATGGCTCTCTCATACGCTCTGGTAGCAGCACCGCGAAGGCAATTACACCACGGACAATTTTAATTGCGTCGCGACTCAAGACCATCCGCGGAATCGTCTTTAATGCCTCCGAAGAAAGAGAACACACTTTTCAACGCTCGCTTTTCCACGAACATTTGTTAGCTCTCGCTTCTTTCATTATATACGTTATGCGGATGAAAACCTGTCTATGCATATACGCGAGCCAATTTCACTCCGTTTTCCTCGTTGCCTTCTTTTTATCTTATTTACAATTTATAACGCCGCTTCGCACCATGCATTTTTTTTTTTTTTCATGAAAAGTACTTAGATTTTACACTGCAGTGTATAAGGTAGATAAATGTTTAAAAAAAGAAAGTCAAGTGTTTTAATGTAAAAAATACACAACGATATTCTCACCTGGGATACAGAGCTGCTGGCCCTTCGAGAGTCTGCCCAGGCGTTCGTTCCGTATCCAAGGTTTGATTGAGTGCTGCAATTTCCAGTAGTTCTTCCGTTCCCCGAAGCATTCTCACGTTGTCTATACGGTGTAGTATTTCGATTGGCCGTTGTACCTATAATTCACTCGCATTGTACTCTCTCGCGATAATTTAATCGTCCATTAAACTCGTTCGCACGAAACACGCGGAATTTCTGTTCCCCGAAGACACTAAATTTGTCATCGATACTCGTTTCCGTTCTATGGACATAGTCGATGACTTTATTAAGCACTTCTGTCTTTTTCATTGTGCTGTTTTGGCAAGTAGAGCGTGAAAATTGCTTGTAGCTTCTAGTCTCGTCGTTAGCTCGGACTTTGTTATATACATTATCATTAATTATGCCGCTCGTAAATTCACAACGTGACGATATCGAACACATTTTGTGTGTGCTATTCGAGAGTATACCTCCCTATCTTTAATGATCCCGCGACTCGATCTTGTGCTCCCGCGAGGACTCCGTCGGTAAAGATATGGTCTAACGAGAATCGCTTCGACTTCGCGATACCGTTACCCAAGGGAGAAGAGCAAAGTCTCGATTTTGAGGCATTCAAGATCGTTATATCGAAATTTATGTGCAGTATTCGAACAAAATTTTACATTAACATATGTTATATATTATAGACATTGATAATTAGATTTGATGATCCCATTTTTGTGTGTTTAAGGTAGTAGTCTGGTAACTTAAGCCGATTTTCATGTCTTTTTTGGAGGGCGTTTTTTTGTAGGAAAATAAAAATGAATCGTTTTGGATATTTAGGATGTTTTTATTTAAATATTAAAGATACCAAAAAAAATTTTTTGAAAAAATTTAATAGTTTATTATTATTAATATTATTGATCGAAGTTGGCACTTCGAAAAAAAGCGTGTGGGTGGCACCGGTGATTTTCGCTCTTGATGTTATCTGAAATCAAAAATTCTTGATAATTCTTAATCTATAGACATGTCATTCTGGTCGGAACTACTGAAACTAAATTTCATGGATAAATAACAAAATGGCGGACTTTGGAAAAAAGTTTTATGTTCCAAAATCCGCCATTTTGTTATTTATCCATGAAATTTAACTTCAGTAGTTCCGACCAGAATGACATGTCTATAGATTAAGAATTATCAAGAATTTTTTATTTCAGATAACATCAAGAGCCAAAATCATCGGGGCCACTCACGCGCTTTTTTTTCGAGGTGCCAACTTCGATCAATAATAATAATAATAATAATAATAATAATAATAATAAACTATTAAGTTTTTTCAAAAAAAATTTTTTTTGTATCTTTATTATGTAAATAAAAACATCCTAAATATTCAAAACGATTCATTTTTATTTTCCTACAAAAAAACGCCCTCCAAAAAAGACATGAAAATCCGCTTAAGTTACCAGACTACTACCTTAAGTGGTTAGGCCACTCTAAAGGCCGAAAAAATAGGCTTTTTTGGGGATTTTTTTTCAGAAAAACTACAAAATAAATCGAGATTATAAAATAGGGTGTTTATCATACATATCAGTGACTGTATACAATATTTTTTTTTAAATAATTAATTTCAAAATGGCGGCTGTGCAGCGTTTTTGCGATAACGTCTTCGTTTTTGTTGACCGGAAACATAACTCAGACAATTTTCAATCGATTCACTTGAAATTTTGAATATATCTTTAAAAATACGTTGTCTATGGCAGTGTGTTGGATTTTTTCGATATATTCATTTTTGGCCAAATGGCGCACTTTTAAAGGGAAAAGTGAAAAATTTGCTTAAAAAATCGTCAGAAAATTGTTAATAACAAATGAACTATGCAATATAAAAAAAAACATCGTACGCACTTCCATAGACAATATATTTTTAAAGATATATTCAAAATTTCAAGTGAATCGGTTGAAAAATGTCTGAGTTATGTTTCCGGCCGACAAAAACGGAGACGTCATCGCAAAAACGCTGCGCAGCCGCCATTTTGAAATTAATCACTTCAAAAAAATTATTGTATACAGTCACTGATATGTATGATAAACAGCCTATTTTGTGATCTCGATTTATTTTGTAGTTTTTCTGAAAAAAAATTCCCCAAAAACCCTGTTTTTCGGCCTCTAGAGTGGCCTAAGCCGTTAATGGATATTCTCCATTTGGTGGATATTCTGAACACACATGCATTATTGGTTGTACTTTCCTTTCAGAATACTTGGTCTGAAGAACTCTTGAAACCACAATACCTCGCAGACCTTGCTGAAACCTTCTTATAATAAATTCAACGAGCGTAACCACGTACCTTGATCCGCGGACGCTCTTCTTGGATCCTGTGGCGTGAGAACTCTGGTATTTCGTCTCTCGTGTCCGCCGAGACTTCCCCTTGGGCTTCTATCGAGCTCGGTCCCAATACTCCCGCGAGGACTTCGATTTTTTGGTAATTGGTCCTGATCCGTTTGACCACCGAGCGAACCCCTCGGTGTTCTGTCGAAATCGGCCGGTACGCCAACGGAACCCCTGGGCGATCGGTTAATCTCGTGCGGTGCTATAGATCCTCGTGGACTTCTGTTACCATCGGGACATATCGAGCCCCGCGGTGATCTGTTAGGATCAGGCGCGATAGATCCTCTCGGTGATCTATTGGGTTCGGGCATTATCGAGCCACGCGGACTCTGATTGTGATACTCGAGAATAATCGATCCACGAGGTGTTCTGTCCATGTCCATTGGTGCTATGCTTCCCCTCGGCGATCTCAACATCTCCGGGCATATCGAGCCACGTGGACTTCTCTCTAGATCGTTCGGTGCGATACTGCCTCTCGGTGATCTCGACGCGTCCGGGCACATTGATCCTCGTGGACTTCTGTCGAAATCAATGTTCGCGACACTTCCACGTGGACTCCTCGACACCTCGTGCAACAACGAGTGCGTCGAGTTTCTGTTACTTCCGTTCTCACCCGGATTCAATGAGTTTCTCGAGTGTCCAAGATTACCGGGCACCAGACTGTTTCGCGGACTACGATTGTATACGGAATCGGGTGGTACAAGGGAACCTCTGGGACTACGACAGTAGTCATCGGGTACCAGAGAGTTTCGGGGACTGCGATTTGATCCGGGCATTAGGCCACCTCTTGAGGAACCGCACAATTCAGGATCCGGCAGTAATCTTCTACCAACTGGCTGCAATAGCAATGGAAGAGTGGCGTTCTCAGGGTTTTCTTATATTAAGGGGGGAAATAGGGTTAGACGGTTCAAAAAATCGATTTTTTTTATTTTATAAATTGTTAGTAATACTATTGAAAAATATGTTCCCAAAATTTAAAATGGAAATTCCGACTCGTTTTCTCAATGATTTTCATGAATTTTTTTATAGTATAAAAAATTATTATAATTTATTGAAACTTTGAGAATATTTTATACATATATTTTAGTATATACTATAAAATTTTGAAGAATTTTTTGAAGAATTTCCTTGAAAAATACCGAAGATATTAGCGACCCCGTATTGCTTGTTTTTCTTGGTACTATTTTTTCAAACGCGTTTTTCTGAAAATGACTTTTTTTGAACTTGCGTACACGCTAGTTTGAAAAGTTTTCAACCAATCGTTTTGAAAATTGGCAGTTACTTTCTTCATAGTATTGCGCTCTATATGAACCTAAAATCGGATTATTATTATTATTTAAAATAATTTTTTTTTTCAAATAAAGTTGTAAAAAATGGCAATAAATCATGCTTTTTTGTTTTAACCTCTGTAAAAAATTCAATTTTCGATTTTCTTGATAGGATATGAACCTATCATATAGAAGAGTCACATATAATAAAAATAAATTCCAAACGCGTTTGATTTTAGATGAAAATTGCGGCTTCAAGAATGTACGCAAAATGCTGAGTCTGATTGTGACCTGCAATATGGGGTCGCTAATATCTTCGGTGTTTTTCAAGGAAATTCTTCAAAAATTTTATAGTATATACTTAAATATATGTATAAAATATTCTCAAAGTTTCAATTAATTATATTCTATTTTGATACTATAAAAAAATTCATGAAAATCATTGAGAAAACGCTGTCCTAACCCTATTTCCCCCGTTAAAGTTACACTCGCGCTTTATACATGAAAAAATATCATTTTGTAACTTTGAACGAACCTCATCCGGTGTAACATCATCGTTGTCCAACGCTATGTTAGGCACCATACTGCCACGCGGCGAACGTTGCCTATCCATGAAGCAGTCAATCGTCGTTTGGCCAAGTGACACCGCCTTATCCGTAGCGACGGAAGCTCTACGACCCCTCGATACGGGCGAGGAACTTCCGACAATGTGACTTTGTGGCGAGGCCCCGGCATTCCGGGACGCCCTCGTACGCCGGGTTGACGTGCTACGTAGCAGCATCACGAAATCTCTTTAAACCTGTAACAGAACGAAACGGATCCATAGGTTTTTTAGGTTGCGTCTTTCTGTTTATTATAAATTATTTAAGGGTTTCTATTTCGATATCAACAAGTATCCCCATTGGTTGCGTTTCTAGACGACGCTCTCTATTTTTTAACTGTTTTGCATTACGTATAACGGTAAATAAATAGAATTGTAGATCTTTTTTTTTCACTCGTTGCTTTCCTCGTTTCGTTTCAACGATAGGAGTGGCTATTAATAAATCATCAAAAGCCTCCCACACTTAGCTACGTAGAAAACATCGTGAATTTATTTCCCCAAAGATTCGGGAACGTTGAATAATATGGGCTTTCTGTGTCACGCCAGAGACTCGCTGTCTCCGCTCGTGTGGAACTTCGATAAATAACATAAGTCATTTTTACTTGTCACTGCTACATTTTCTTTACAGTTTTTAAAGTCATTCCCAAAGTTTTGTACAATTGGGAGCTTTTTTTTCAAGTTTCCTCGTAACTCCCGAACGAAGCAAAGAAGCTTTATGCAATTTCGTTTCGAATTGAATGATTACACACCCTGGAAACGTTTGAACTGTAGACAAAGACTCAAAATAGTTTATACGAGAACAAAAAAAAATATGGAGAATTTTCTGATCAACGATCTTAGTTGTTGAATCGATTTATTAAAATTTCTATTGATCAATAAATTTTATTTCTCATCAAACAATGATTCTCAGTTCATTGGAGATTTTCGATTTTTCAAAAATTCAGCAATAATATCAAAGTCGAAAAAATCATCGACTGCCTGACTGGACCATTCAAAGATTCATTATTGTTAATGAATATTTATAAATTATCCCAATAACAAAGAAATCGATATTTCGAACCAGACGTTTTGAAACAAGTTGTCATTTTTATTTTAATCTAAAAAACACGCACAACCCCAGTTATTTTGTCATGAAATAATTTTCAATGGTTACTTGTTGGAGCATTCCTTTGTAAAATAAAAAAAGTGATGTAACAATAATAATAATACTCGAGTGTAAATACTTGTAATCTTTTTAACGGAATAATGGTGCGAACGATGTATCCCTCTATTTTCCATGATATAGCACGTGTTGAAGTTGGCTTTTCAAACGCACGAGTCGCGTCACTCAATTTACGAACGAGTCTAGGCCATTCAGGGATACTCGTTGCTGTATAACGTTTCTAATTTACCCTGCGGCGAATGTTCAATTTGCCGTGGAATTTCCCGATGTGAAATACAGCTCAACGCGGAAGTGCTCACTGTCAAAGCTCTCTGTTGCACTACGTGCATTCCGTACAGGTTACTCGCTATCTGTGCACGAATATAAAACCTTTTTTGTCAATCATAATTGCCGTGAGAAAGATTTTTTGTGTTTTTTTTTTTACAATCGTACAGCTCTGTCCATAACGGTACGGTAACTCGAGTTTTACATTGTTGTCGAAAAACGCGAATGGAACAATGCACGGATGTGCTTTATTATTATTTTCTTCTTTTTTCGTGCGCGTCGACAAAATTTGTATAGTTGCTCGTTATACAATTTTTGATAATAGGTCAGGAGAATTTTCGCGATATACATTAGGGCAGAGCTTTATTCTGTTGAGCGAGGATTCGCGATTTTTTCTTTTGCTATCTCTCCAATTAAATAAAACATGCCCGAGATACGACCAAAAGCAGGAGATATTTTTTTTAAACAAAATCACTGTTATTACAACACACTTATTTTTTTTTCTTATTCTTCGTAGTTTTATTGCTGATTATCAAATTCTTCATTGTGTAATTCCAAAAGTTAACGATTGTCTGTTTAAACATTAGATCGTTGAATATATATATATTTTTTTTTTTCTGTTATTTTGCCGCGCTGTTTTCGTTTTACGAGAATTCCGTAACCTGTGCACGTGCATACCTCTAAAATTCCATCACGAAAGTTCATCCCTCCAAAGCTCGCGTTTCCCGTTGACACACTTTATAAAAACTAATCTCGCGAATCTCTATTGTCAACGTTGCTGGGCGTTACACCCTGTATATACACTCGGGCCATTCTCGCCGCGAATAACGAACAATATAGACTCTCATTGTTCCCCGTCAAAATCTCAATCGATGGCAAAGCGAGAGAGAGAGAGAGCGATTGAGGGTAAAAAAAAGAATATAACGACCGAATGCTATCCTCTTATCGGTGATGTTCCAACTCGCGTGGGTCGAGGGTTCTTTTGCGTGCAGTGAACCGTCGATACAAAAGACTTTTATTTCTCTGGCTACGGGAAAATAAAACAGAGAATCCGACCTGTTTTTCCAGTGACAAATTGACTGCGATACAATCCTATTCGAGAAAATTCATAAAACCAATATTTTCGCGGATAAATGTTTGGGATTTTATTTTCCAATTGAATTTCGGAGTGAGAAAATGTTTGGAAAAACAGAATAGGGTTAGAGCAGGGTCGAACGATTTTAGCAACTACATTTTTCATTTCTTCACAATTATTCACATTTATTTTGTGAAAAAACATTATCTTCAATAATTATTTATTACTCGGCCTAATCCGCGAAGGAAAACTCTCACAGAATTTCCTTCACACCACGTCTGGCTCGTGCAATACATGAAATTTATGATCATCGAACAAATATTCAATGGAAATGCATGTTCATCAAAGAATGACGGAAGTTCGCAATGAATGACACTTGTGAACTTCATTTTTTTTCGTCCATGTACTCTCGTCGGTATTGTATTTACTTGCTACAGTGAAATAATCCGGATCGGTGAGATAAGAGACAAGGTCGATGGAAAGAGTATTCCAAAAAAATGACAGTTATAAATGCGAATTCATTATCCCTTTGATGGATCAGATCCATACCCCGTTTTTTTTTCTAGACTCCGTGTGGTATATCACCGAAATGCGAGAAGTTCGATTAATCTCTTTGTTGGGAAAAATAAAGAAACGAAATAATTTACGAGTGCGCCGATGACGGATAAGCGCGCGATGAAAAAAATTCCACAAACCAATCGCCCACAATGACAATGAACGGGGGGAAACCTGAGGCTACAGTGACTGTGGCCAATGGTGATTAATCATCCCGCTGGTATAACGGGGGAGGGGGGAAGTCGTGCGAAATGGAGTTAGGGCTTGATTGTAAAAAGGATGTATCGATCTCGCTCGCGAAAGAGTTCAGGGTTGTTTATTGCCCGATGCCAATTTGTCGGTTGGTTCAATCTCGCGCTACAGTACGAGTGTGTCATTGAAACCCCACGCAACCAATTGCCAGCCAATCGTCGTTGATCCTTTTTAGATCATGAAGTTTTATTTTTGTTTGTTTCTTCACGAGCTAATAATTATTGGTGCAATGAGAAAAAGGACAGTTCAAAGTCTTACTACTATAAAAAAAGCTGGAGGGTTTGTATGTTTGTTTGAACGCGATAATCTCAGAAAATACTTATCCGATTTGAAAAATTCCTTTTCCATTAAATAGCCCATTTATTCAGGAAGGCTTTATGCCATATAACGTTATGCTATGACCCTAAGGAGCGACAAGGACGCGTTGAATTGGGAGACGGAAATTTAACGCGGGTGAAACCGTCGACCACAGCTCTTTAAAGGAGGAAATAGGGTTAGACGGTTCAAAAAATCGATTTTTTTCTACTTCATAAATTGTTAGTAAAACTATTAAAAAATATGTTCCCAACATTTTTAATGAAAATTCCGACTCGTTCTATAGTTATAAGCCATTAAGGGGGGAAATAGGGTTAGGACAGCGTTTTCTCAATGATTTTCATAAATTTTTTAATAGTATAAAAAATGAATATAATTTATTGAAACTTTGAGAATATTTTATACATATATTTAAGTATATACTATAAAATTTCTGAAGAATTTCTTTGAAAAACACCGAGGATATTAGCGACCCCATATTGCAGGTCACAATCAGACTCAGCAATTTGCTATTTTTTCAAACGCGTTTTTCTGAAAACGACTTTTTTTCAACCAATCGTTTTGAAAATTGGCAGTTACTTTTTTCATAGTATTGCGCTCTATATGAACCTAAAATCGGAATTGTATCATTATTTAAAATAATTTTTTTTTTGCAAATAGAGTTGTAAAAAATGGCAAAAAATCATGCTTTTTTGTTCTGACCCTGTAAAAAATTCAATTTTCAATTTTTTTGATGGCATTTAGGTTCATATAGAAGAGAGACATATAATAAAAGTAAATTGCAACCTCGTTTGATTTCAGATGAAAATTGCGGCTTCCAGAATGTACGCAAAATGCTGAGTCCGATTGTGACCTGCAATATGGGGTCGCTAATATCTTCGGTGTTTTTCAATGAAATTCTTCAAAAATTTTATAGTATATACTTAAATATATGTATCAAATATTTTCAAAATTTCAATAAATTATATTAATTTTTTATACTATAAAAAAATTCATGAAAATCATTGAGAAAACGCTGTCCTAACCCTATTTCCACCCTCAAGAATAAAGGTGCAGATTGAAAGTTGTATGTATTATTAGACACGTGTGCAAAGAAACGTTTTGCAATAAATTAAAATTATTCTCGCAATGAGGATGACTCAATGTGGTTGTTGCTTTTTCTATCTCTGTGGTTTTTCTACGAACAGGACTTTTGCTGTATTGCGCAGGAATACACCGATCACTGCAGCTAGGGAAAAAAGTGTGAAAAATCAAATCTCTCTGATCTCACTGGCTCAATATGCTCTATGGCTCAATATATTCTGGACACGATATTATTCGTTTGACGATGCGAATTGCTTATTTCTTAAAAAAAAAAAAACACATAGAAATAGTAAATTTGCTACTCGTATTGCGATATGAGAAAAGTCGACATTTCCTCTTCCAGGTCCACTTTTCATCGCTCCTTTTAGTCTTATCATAAAGTCCATATAGCTTGAAGCAGTCGCGACGATATTTCTCGGTGAACCATTGGATCGAACGCATATTTCGTCAACACTCCTACGCGTTCATATTGATTTTGTATACCAACGTTTATTTCAAAGTACTTGTGGTACGCCTACGTTTTTTTTCCCCTCTCTCACTTTCGTGTTTCGTACGCTTCGTTACAGAGTGCGGTTGAGATTTTGCAAGCACGAGTACGGAAAACGAAAGGCACAAAATTGACGTGGAATATTTCGGAAACTCTAAGCCCCATCTACTCATTTCCTTATCATATATATATTTCAGAATTCGTGCAACGTAACTTTCGAAAGTTGACTACGGATTTTACGATTCAAATGAGATACCAAGGTTTATCGTGGCGCACGTGAATCGCGAAATTTTTCCATCTTTCTTTTTCCGTCGCGAAAAGTCTCTGCTGCGTTATCTTTTTGTTTGTTTCTCGATGCGAAAATCATGCAAATGAAGGCCAGCCGGTGGATTAAAAAGTGTATACATCAGGCAGAATAGAATATATAACGATGGATGTAAAGTAAAGTAACGAATTTTATGTTTTTGACGAATTTTAAGCAGACACATTGTACTTTTTGTTGTTAGTATTAGCACAACGACAAGTCCCGACAAGTCCCAAGTGTGCTGTAATCCTTGCCCATATAAAAGAGAAGGTTTAAGTACACATTCGCAGAATTAAAGTCGGTATAAGCTTTTGTTCATTGAAGAAGTTAATTTTCGTTGCGTAAAAGTCTTTTTAGTGGACTTTTTTAGTAGACGTATCAAAAATTCGATATGCTGAACTTTCGTACGTATATCAGACAAGAAATTTGTAACTTTAATGAATTTTTCACGGCAACATTATTTTTAACGAAAGTATCCAAATTACAATGATTTTTATTTCAAATTTCCTTTGTCTGATCTCGATCGTTTGTCGTATCACTCTCTCACAAAGAAAGTACCCGAGATGTCCCCCTCCGATTTTGTTGAGGCTCATGGATGCTTTACAGCATTGAAAACTAAGCAACACGTATTTTTTTTTATCTGCGGAAAAACGGTTTCAAGGGGTGAAACCACCCCCTAAAGTTATACAGGTCAAGGGCCGATTTTGCAGTTTCACATACAAGCAGTGCATCGATTTTGATGAAACGAAAATTAAAAGGTTTCTTATGCGAGGGAATGAAGAACCCACCAGATAATGAAAAAAAAATATATTTTGAAGGTTCGAAACACCCTTGAACATGTACTTCTTGCACCCTATATTGAAAACTTGCGAATCGATCGGAATGAAAATTATGCTATTTCATAACGGAAATAAAATTAAAGTTGACGTATTTTTGTATTTGTGCAAGAAAACACTTTTAAGGAGGTGAGCTATCCCTATTTCAGTTTTTAAATTCCAGTTGTCTCCTTGTCATTCCGAATGTGTTTGCCGATACGAACTCATTAAGTGAAAATTAATGATTCACCGTTTTTTTTTATTTTAAGGGGTTGAAACATCCTTATTATCTAGCGGGTTTTCCATTCCTTCCGATACGAGGTCTGTTCAAAAAGCATCGCAAATTTTGAATTTCCGCGGGCTACGTATATTCGATTTTCGATTTTTTTAGTGCGTTAGATTGGTACTCATGTCCCTTACTTATGCTGAAAAAATCGACCATTTTGAATGTTTAGTTAATTGTTGACAGCTGTTTTGGTCAGATGTGTTTTGGCTTGTCTTCGATTTTTGCCTATTCCAAAAAATAGATCAAAGAATCTTTTGTGCGAAAAACAAAATTGTGTGCGCGGACGCATTCCGAATGTTGACTGTGGCATATGGTGAAGCTACCTTGGATCAAAGCAACGTTTATCGGTGGTACAAAATGTTCTCAGAGGGCCGAGAAGATGCGAACAACGAAATGCGTCCCGGACGCCCGAGCACATCAACAACAGACGAAAACATTGATGAAGTGAAGAAAATAATATTGGCCAATCGTCGAATCACCGTTAGAGAAGTTGCTGAGGAACTAAACATATCGGTTGGCTCGTGCTATTCGATTTTTACCAATGATTTGGGCATCAGACGGGTCGCCACGAAATTCGTGCCAAAATTGCTCAATTTCGAACAAAAACATTGTCGCGTTAACATTGCTAAGGAGCTGTTGGACTCGGTCCGCGACGACCCAAATTTGCTCCAGAGGGTCATAACTGGTGACGAATCGTGGGTTTATGGTTATGACGTGGAATCCAAAGCTCAATCATCGCAATGGAAGCTGCTTTTTTGAAATAGGCAAAAATCGAAGACAAGCCAAAACACGTCTAACCGAAACAGCTGTCAACAATTAAGACGACATGAGTACCAACCTAAGGCCACAAAAAAATCGAATATCGAATATACGTAGCCCGCAGAAATTCAAAATTCGCGATACTTTTTGAACAGACCTCGTAAGAAACACTTTAATTTTTGTTTTATCAAAATCGATGCACTGCTTGCATGTGACACTGCACAATCGGCCCTTGACCTGTGTAACTTTAGGGGGCGGTTTCACCGCTTGAAACCGTTTTTACGCAGATAAAAAAAAAACGTGTTGCTTAGTTTTCAATGCTCTATAACATCCATGAGTTTCAACAAAATCGAAGGGGGACACCTCGGGTTTCCTTGTAAGTCAACTAGAGACATTTTGAAAACCCCCGTCAAAACCCAAAATCGATGAAACGGGAGCCAAGTTATGACCATTTGAAATTTCGAGATTTTTAGGTTTCTGATAAGGTGGGCAAAAAATGAAAAAAATGTTTTTTTCTTTTTTTTTCAATGTTTCCATACCCTATTCGATCGGAAATTTTCCGCTGATTTCAAATTACACCGAGTTTTTGTAGAAGACTCAAAAAATCAATAGGAAAAACGCGAAAATCGAAAAAAATGACTTTTTGGACGATTTTCGGCGGAATTTTAAGTTTCTTAAGTAAGCGGCTACTGAATTGGTAATCAGATAGTCAAAATACATCGGTATAGCGTTCTAAAGCTTGTATAAAAATTTGAGACTGATCGGTTTAGCCGTTTGCGAGGAATCTTGCTCGCCGACTTTAGGAACACAGTTTTGAGTAAAAGGCAAACTCACGACGCTACTTTCAAACGCTCCGAGGCGTCTTTACAAACGTGCGTGTAACTTCGAGAATATTTGTCAGATTTACATGAAATTTTCTGTGCATATACTTCAATATATGTACATTACGAAAATGAAATAAAAATAATTTTTTTTTGTCAATCCTGACTGCTCATAACCCCTTAAATCAACACCATACCGGTGTAGATCGGTGCAGATCGTGCTGCATCCGAGCAAATAAGCTTTAAATAGATTGCTCTGCGGTTTTCGATACGTAGTTGGATATTTGGGTATATTGGGAATGTACCCGGTACGATTATACTTATAACGTATGTTGACCCGTGGCATATAGTATATAGTAATCGAGTACGCGTCAACGAGTATAAGTCTATAGCAGGTAACTGAGCGAGCAACGGCCCCGGAATCGATCCTTCATCGGGGCCAACGTGAAGTTTGCAAGTTTGCACGACGTTAACCCGGATCGCCTGTAAACCAGGCCTCTCTCTCTCTCTCTCGTTCATGGTAGAGAGTCGTCTCGGAGGTTGCACGCGAGAAGTAGAAAATGCCGGATATTACCTACCTGACCGCAACCGTAACAAGCTCACTCTGTTACCACTGCGCGCCCCAGTTAGTCCGCGATACCTCTCACCAAGACCTTCTATGTATGTATAAATATATATATATATATATATATATATTTATACATACATATCGCGGTCAGCTGGTAAATTCTAAGTTTCATTCCGACGAGGCAACATTGAAGGGGCCACACGCTCCTTTATCCCAAAACGAGAGAGAGAGAGAGAGAGAAAAGCTTCTCGCTCGAGGACTTTGTCATAGAGAGACGAAATACAGAGGCAAAGTCACGTTGACTTTATATATATCACGATGATGTAGAAATCTCGGTCGAGAGAACGAAAGGAAAAGAAAACGGGAAGAGAATCTAAGGAAAAAAGCACCGGTAAAGCTTTCAAACGTTCACGAGAGTCTCTGATACGCCCGTTCGCACTTTACACATTGCAGTTAGCTTTTCTTCGAACGTAATACCTCTTCCACACAAGTGTGTTAGTGGTTGCAAGTTTGTTTTTTTTTACTTTCTTGTTTCGCTCTGTTTTAAGGGCGATAGACTCTTTTTTTTCTTCATACTCTCGTGCACATTTGTCGTTTTTCGCAAGTTTGCTGGGGTGGAAAATAAAACTTTTTTTTTTCCTTCTTCTTCCTTCAAACCAACCGCCTATAAGAAGCCACGTAACAAACTTTCAATTCGTTTTAATTGGCAATTGTGGTTCAAGTGATTCGAAAGAAAACTTTCGAGTTACTCGGATATACCTTCCCGCGGTTTCAAGAGTTTTTCGGGATCCACAACTTTTGCTGTTGCCAAGATATTGTATGTGTACTGTTGGATAATGTAGGTTATCTTAATTTATTTATACGTTAACACGACGACTTTTCTATTTCATATAACATTTATCGGCGAAATCGTAATGAGTTTCGCGATATATGCTTTATAAATATGAATACGTTTCCGTCGATGATCGTTCCGCGTATACACCACCAAAATTGATTTCCTTTACGTCTTTACCACAAACGCATGAGGCTCAAAGCGACGTCAGGATATGGGATCAGCATTGCACAGTAGACTCAGCCCTGTGGGGCCGGTAGTTGATCCCGGAGATTTGAAAGGAAAAAAATGAAATTGCATTTGCGGGATTTGTGAAAGGTCAGTCGACGCAGGATCGGCAATATCGCGTGTGAAAAATATTGTTTTAAAAAAAATAGGCACGCCTTTGAAATTAACTTTAATTTCAAAGGCGTGCCTATTTTTTTTTAAACAATATTTTTCCAAATCCCTATGTACTTCTCTTCAAAATATCATATTATTAACGAAAACACTCGGTATTTTTTTTCAGATCGACGTTGAAGAGAGTTCTGTTGCGTGCCGCGGAGATGACAGCACCTGACGCGAGAGCTTCCCCAGCGCCACCATGCGGCGTGAAAAATGTGAAAAAAATGTTTTTTGATACATTAATAAACAAGGAACAAAACCCAAACAAATT
This sequence comes from Oxytorus armatus, assembly GCA_958009045.1. Lineage (NCBI taxonomy): Eukaryota > Metazoa > Arthropoda > Insecta > Hymenoptera > Ichneumonidae > Oxytorus > Oxytorus armatus. The sequence goes on from OY253752.1 coordinate 16,101,883, forward strand.
TTTCGAATATCTCTTTTTGTTCCCACAAAAAAAAATTCTTGAAAAATGTGAAAAAAAACAGGGGGTCACAGTGGTGTTATCCCTTAAGAAAATAGGGTTTATTGTATAAATTAATTGAAGTAATTATTGCGCGAATTAATTGATAAAAAACGAAAATGAAGAAATGTATGACGTATCAATGCCATTACGTACCCTGTCTTCGTTTCACGAAATAAACAGCTGTACGTGCGCTCATTAGCGCGAGATAATCTCGCGGATGATCATTCGCGCGAGCGTACGATTCAATCGATAATAGTCGATAGACAAAATGACTCTCGTATTAAAAATCTTGTTACTATAATGAAAAATTAATTACCCTTACGAAACGGAGTTACTGAAGTTTGTCAATATCTTTGTCGAACGAAGGAGCACAGAAGTTGATGCTTTTAATTATTTGTCCGAGAGAATTATTTTTCTTGTCACGTGCGAAAAAAGTGTGGGCGAACTCCGCAGACTTGCCCACACACTGGTCCCACCATCTGGACCCTTCTATTATCCGACCCTTTGTCTCACCGAGGGTGGTACTGAACTTATATTTATCGCAATTACTTCGAGTCGTGTATCACTCTCTCGAAATAAAAATCCTCGACTTAAGGGATACGGCCACGGTAGCGGGTATAAAATCATGTGCACATTTAACAATTTTTTTTTGTATGAAATAGTGATTTATTTATAAAACTAATTACACATCTATTTAGTATAAATATCAAGCTAATAAAACATTTTTTTTTGTTATTTTGTTATACAAAATGGCCGACTACTGCTATTTGCTTTTGGCATCCACAATTTTTGATCTAGAACAAAAAAAAAATTCTCGTTAATCTACATCAGAGTACCTAGTGCGTACGGAATTTCGAAAATATTGTTTTATTCGAATATTGTAGGCATTCGAACTCAAGGGGTGAATTTCCAGTAAAGAGTTTCGTATAAAACTGCTCACAAAATGGAAAGTTTTTAATTAATCAGAAATTCCGTATGTACTTCTCTAGGTATTCTGATGTAGATTACGGAGAATTATTATTTTTTCATCTAGGTCAAAAATTGTGGTTGCCAAATGTCACGCCGCGAAGCGCCTCAACGAAAAAGATACTAAAAGCAAATAGCAGTAGTTGGCCATTTTGTACAGCAAAAAAAAATATTTTTTCATTAGCTCGATATTTATAATAAATAGATGTGTAATTAGTTTTATAAATAAATCACTTTTTCATACATAAAAAATCTGTTAAATGTGCACATGATTTTATACCCGCTACCGTGGCCATACCCCTTAACGTATAACAATATTTTTTTCAAGACTCAAATAGAATTTTTGAAATGAGTTAAAATATGCGGTGCTGGAATTTTTTTTCTTTCAGGTCCGTAAATAATGATGCTTAAACAAAATAAAATAAATACGCCCGCCATCTAATAAATCTCTTAAAAATACAGAATTATGTAGGTTGAACATTTTTCTTTTTACATATTTAATTGAATTTTTATTTCATTTTCGCAACGTAACGAAAAAGTATACAGTGGGTCAAAAAAGTATTCATACACCTTGTTTTTTTGCGATAACTTTGTAGACATAAGCGATACGCAAAGAAAGCCAATTTTATTTAACAATACATCAGGTGCAGAGATAAACTGCAAATGGAAAATTTTTTCCCAGGAATAATAGAAGCATTATGCCAAAAAAACGAAAATTATCGGGCAAAAAAAGTATTCATACACTTACGATTATAGTGAAAACCTACATCATCATAGTTGTTAATTATAACTAATATTTGGTGTGCATCCCTTTTGCTTCAATTATCGCCTTGAGTCTCTTAGATATGGATTCTACTAGCTTTTGCGTTGTTTCTTTTGCTATTTTCGTCCATTCTTCTAAAAGCACTCTTTGGAGATCGGATTTGTTTGTTATTTTTCTTTTTCTAATTTCTACATCCACCAAGTGCCATAAATTTACAATAGGATTGATGTCCGGAGATTGTGGTGGTGTAATCAATTGTTTGCGGACATTATAGATTAACCATTCCCTCGTTTTCATGGCAGTATGTTTCGGGTTGTTATCTTGTTGGAAGTAGAAATTTCAATCCAGGCCCATTTTATCTACACTTGTTTTCAAATTGCTGCGCAACACGTCGATATACTTCTGGGCATTCATTGTACCATCTATAAAAGCCAGATTACCAACGCCATAATATCTCATACAGCCCCAAACCATGACGCTTCCTCCGCCGTGCTTTACAGTCGGTATAAAATTTTTCTGCTGGAGCTCGGTATTTGGTTTCCGCCGGACCAATTTTTCCATCGGACCCGAAGATGTTAAACTTTTCGATTCATCCAAGAATACGACACGTTTCCAAAATTCTATAGATTTTTTTACGTAGGTTTTTGCGAAACCTAAACGTTTTTCTCGATTTATATTATTAATTAATGGTTTTTTGCGGGCAGTTCTCCCGTATATTTGGGCGGAATACAAAACGTTTCGAATAGTCTGGGGGCACACGCTCTTCCCCGATGTTGACGCGACATCATTCGCTAAACTGCGAGCACTCGTGAACGGTTTTTTTGTAGCCTCTATAACAATACTCCGACGCTCTCGAACTGTTAGTATTCTCGATCAACCGGTTCGTGGCTTATTTTCTGTGCTGTTTCTTCTTTCGTATTTTTTTATTATATATTGCACTGTTGCGAAACTTAGATTTAGTTCTTTACTAATTTTTCGATAACTTTCACCGCGTTTCTGAAGAAAAATCACTCTATCTCGCATGGATATTGATATTTCGCTTTTCTTTGCCATCGTGTTTGTTCAGAGCTTGAAGATCTACTACCGCATGGAATAGGTCAAAACCATTGTGTAAACGAAGACTTGTTTACATTGTACGCAGGGGTGAGACCGTCCGTGAGTGAATATCGAGGATTAGCAGCTCAATCGTAAGTGCACGAATACTTTTTTGGCCCGAAAATTTTCGTTTTTTTTGCATAATTCTTCTATTATTCATGGGAAAAAATTCTCCATTTGCAGTTTATCTCTGTACCCGATGTACTATTAAATAAAATTGGCTTTCTTTGCGTATCGCATATGTCTATAAAGTTATCGCAAAGAAACAAGGTGTATGAATACTTTTTTTACGCACTGTATTTGCTCGTATAATTCAGTCGTATGGACATTCGAAATGATGGTCATAATAATATGCTAAGAAAATATAATTATCTAAAAGCACGAAGGGAAGGGAGGCTGTGAAAATCATCGTGTTTTTTTTTAATACCCTCGGGAGGTAGATAAAAATTGTAGTATCGAAAAAATTTTCATTAAACCGCGGATACGATATAAATGGAGAAAATGTAGCGAACTAGACTTGAGAAAGATTTGAGTATCTCTGCTGATATTAACTTTATAAGAAATTGCATCCCTCGGCGTATGTCTGCGATGTGTACAGAGCGTTGGTACGAAGTGTGCGAAGCTCTGAGAGAGAGAGAGAGAGAGAGAGGGATGGAGGGTAAGTGCTTCAATATAATATGATGTTTGTAAAGTTATATCACCGGTGAGACTTTTACTTTACGAAGAAAATACTTGGATGAGAGCTCAAAGCTCTCTCGTAGAGCTTGTGATATCACATATATATGATTATTCAATGTATGTGAAGAAGACATTTTCTTGAAATCCTTCGGGACTGTAAATTGGACATTTTATACGCGAGGAAAAAAGATTATCCCTGTACAACAACAACAATGTTTATATAAAACACGATAAAACGACTGCAAATAAAGTTTGCACGTTGCCTCGCTCGATCTGCTCGATCTGCAAATTTAGAAACTTCGAGAAGAAACTCTAGTACATTCCGCCATCTCATTTATTTTTTTGTCGTCATTCATTTTTATTCGACGACTTGCTTTGTAAATTGAATCAAATATATGTTGAGAAACACGCGTTTGTTTCAATCTGTTTAGAAAAATTCCATTTGACTTTAATCCCTCTGTCGATTTTCAGTCAATTCAATAACAAAGCAATTAAAAATTAAGAAAATATATCGTATTCACCGATTTTTGTATCCATATTTTTCATCGATCAATAATGACGAATCACGCCGAATGGAAAATGGCTTTTTTTCCCGTTTCGCCTGATTAAGAAGCACTCTCTCATGCTTGGGTAAGCTCGACCTGAGAGCCTTCGAGATGCAACGTAATCTGTCTCGTACAGCGTCTATACAGAGTTTTATCCACGAGTAACGTGAAACTCCGGTAAAAAGCTTTTCTAAAATTCTCTTTTATATATCGTGGATAAAAGACCGCGAGACAGCATCGAACGTGTGCCGTCTAGCGAAAAAACAAAACACATTTTTCCCTCTTCCGGAGTATCAAAAAACAAAGGGTATATAGAGAACCAGTGCCTCGAGCTTAAAGCTATCCATTTCGTACAATTCTGGCAACTGGCAACTCTCTCCTCACCGGAGAGTTTACGGAATTCACGAACAAAGCGTAGGCGTGTACGTAGAAGCGCTGTGAACTCTAAAGTTCTAAAACATGTATTCGCTCGTTCAATTATTTATTTTATTTAACTGAACCAACGTACACGTCAAAGTTTCTCGAAAATTTAAGGGTAAATATCTTCCTAAGAAATGAAAATATTAATATTTCGCATAATACGTGGTGTTTCCTCAAGTGTCCCACCCTAAATTTATTTTCCCTGATACACGATCACATTTGCGGATACACATGCACGTATCATTATATTGTTTTCTCCGATTCAGCGGAGAAAAACAGTACTTTGATCGAAAAAAACATAAATAAAATTAACTCACCGTATCAAAATATCGTGAAGTTCGCGCGTAATGCTCGTTATTGTAAATATCAATTGTTAAAATCACTCGAGAATGGGTAAGACGTTACAGCCCTCGAGACTCTTTTTTTTTTCACTCGTTATAAAAGTCATTCCACGCGCTCCCGAAGTGTCGACAAACGAAAAAGCTAAAAAGGTACATATCCACGTTCAATTGAAAGTTGTTAAAGTTAGGCGAAGTGCGAATACACCGAGACGAGATTATCGTCGATTATAACTTATTTTCCGGTCTGACAACTCGATCATGTGGGTGTAAGAATTAACGAGACATAGAGACGAAGGTAAAGGTGTTCGAGAAAGGTGAGAAGGCGTATTTCGCGTTATTATATTGTATGTATATATGTAAAGAGGGTGAAGAACGGGTGTATAGCAGTGAGAGTGAAATAGGAGCAGCTACCCCATTCACGGTTCCGATCTTACTGAGAGAACGTTCGCGGAAAGCGGACGCTGTTGTGGGGGAGGATGATGGGACGATATATACCATCGGCGCACGGATTTCCACCCTCGGCGATATATACACATCAGTAGAGTTTCACGAGTCGAAATACAGTAACATTTATCTATATATGTGACGTTCCACAAATTGACGATTCCGTGACCTTTGTCATTTTGTTTAAATTTATTCTAAGTCTAAATGTTGTAGGGCGACAAGAAAAAATCTACTCGAAGACCATTTTATGTCGATTTTTTTACATTCGACATTTTTACGATCAATTTCTCAACTATAAAACCTAATTTAAACATCTTTGACGAGCCCTTAACGGTTTTTTTGAAAATCACGAATTAAAAAAAAGTCAGCAAGATACCGAACAACTTGTGTCGAATTACAGTAACATTAAGTTCGTTTCCGTGACCTTTGTCCTTTGTTTAAATTTATTCCAAGTATATATGTCGTAGGGCGATACCAAAAGAAAAACAATACTCGTCCATTTTTTTTCGATGTTTTACATTCCACATTTTTACAGTTAATTTTCGAAGTATAGAACCTAATTTAAACATCTTTGATGATCCCTTAATGGTCCTTTGAAAATTAGGAAAGAAAAAAAAGCAGCAAACTTCTGAACAACTTTTATCTACGTGATTTTGGTATATATACTGGTGTGACTTAAAAAAATTTTACAGTTCTCTCTTTTTTCGTGTAATTCATGATAAAAGTCGTATCAAAATATACGTTTATTACGAGTCCACGTGATTCGCATACATGCACCTATTTGCTGAACTTTCCCGTCAGATTTTGTATGTGATATCATTTGTAAAGGGGAAAAAAAAAAATGTAATACCACTTTGGCCGTATCAAAACGTCTGTGGATTTTATCACTTGCATGCAACTATTTATTCAACTCTTATCATATTTTCTTTTTTTTTCTTTTTTTTTTTTTTTTTTACTTAAATGCAGTTTAGTGCAGTTACAAATGCTACTTGATATATGTGCATGTACACAAATGACCCGTATCGCTGCACTATATTTCGCGTTCTACCTCGGGCAATCGATATACATATTCGCAAGTTTCCCCGGAGCGCGAATCGATTTTGGTGCCGATGACCAGCGGACACAGAATATATAATTTTTTTTTTTCACCATACTTTTGCAAGTCATCAATTATATCTATATTAAAGTGGATGCTCTATCGCCAGACCTATTCTCTCACCAAATTACATGATAGATATTTTTCCTTCTTGAACATCATTTTTTTTTCCAACGATTCCGAGGTGAAACAAAAAATTGCAACCTTCTCGCGGCATTAAGGGGGGAAATAGGGTTAGACGGTTCAAAAAATCGATTTTTTTTAAATTTCATAAATTGTTAGTAAAACTATTGATAAATATGTTCCCAAAATTTTAAATGAAAATTTCGACTCGTTCTATTGTTATAAGCCATTAAGGGGCGAAATAGGGTTAGGACAGCGTTTTCTCAATGATTTTCATGAATTTTTTTATAGTATAAAAAATGAATATAATTTATTGAAACTTTGAGAATATATTATACATATATTAAAGTATATACTATAAAATATTAGCGACCCCATATTGCTTGTTTTTCTTGGTACTATTTTTTCAAACGCGTTTTTCTGAAAACGACTTTTTTTGAACTTGCGTACACGCTAGTTTGAAAAGTTTTCAACCAATCGTTTTGAAAATTGGCAGTTACTTTCTTCATAGTATTGCGCTCTACATTAACCTAAAATCGGAATATTATCATTATTTAAAATAATTTTTTTTTTGCAAATAAAGTTGTAAAAAATGGCAAAAAATCATGCTTTTTTGTTTTGACCCCTGTAAAAAATTAAATTTTCTATTTTTTTGATAGCATTTAGGTTCATATAGGAGAGAGACATATAATAAAAGTAAATTCCAACCTCGTTTGATTTCAGATGAAAATTGCGGCCTCCAGAATGTACGCAAAATGCTGAGTCTTATTGTGACCGCAATATGGGGTCGCTAATATCTTCGGTGTTTTTCAAGGAAATTCTTCAAAAATTTTATAGTATATACTTAAATATACGTATAAAATATTCTCAAAGTTTCAATAAATTATATTAATTTTCATTACTATAAAAAAATTCATGAAAATCATTGAGAAAACGCTGTCCTAACCCTATTTCCTCCATTAAAAGACGAAAACGACGATAGAAATATTACACGAATGTAAAAAAAGTAAAATGGGACGAGAGGTCGCGGAGAAAAATATTCTTCGCGCGAGTTGTCGTTCAATTCATCTTCCGCGCATCGTTTTTTTATTGATCACACGTGCTTTTTCTCAGCTCTCGCGCTTTTTATACTCAAATGCAACCGGGTAATGTAGGCAGTACCTGCGGTACGCCTGTTATCCGTCAAGTTACGAGAGAAAGGGGATGAAAAAAGAAACAGTACAGAGACAAAGTGCACACTAAAAAGAAACGATGTGTTCGCAATGAAGGAAATAATACCAAATGAAATGTCCTATACTATATCTCTCTTATCGATATACATTATACATATATATAACTTTGATTTATTGCCTTTTATCGTAGCGTGGATGACCGAGCGCAAAAGCTCGTCGCATACCGAAGATGTACGCACTAAAACTGCGTCATATATTCTCTTGTGGGACACGTAAAGTTTATGAGAATGGGACAGAAAGTTATGTGTATATGTGCGTTATGAAGAAAACGTGAGGAAAAATAACGGGTAATAACACCCAGGTGGGTATCAGCTCGCGACGACCATAAAACAAGTTGTAATACACACACACAGAATCGTATATATATATTATCTGATATTATGAATTGATGTCGGGGGAAAAAAAACAGGAAAAGCATTAAACGTTGACGTATCCATCCATAAAAGTAAAATATGTGTGTCACTGTCTCGGTTATTGACCCCAATTGTTTCGGCGCGTTTGACAACTATTTTTATATCGTATTTTGACATCAGAAGTATGATTGTAGACGTGGGAGTGAAACCAAAATTTTGTCCAGGCTTTAGAAACTTATTCAAGAATAATGACGGTTCTTAATTGACAAATGTGTTGACCGGTACTCTAGTTTTGAGAAAATGTCCTCGTAGTGTCCATATTCATATCTACTTTTTTTTTAACCAAGTTCTGAAAACGTAAGTTTGAAAGATTATTTTCGAAAAGATCAGAATATGAGTACACGTTTTTTTTATCGTGATGACCTAACTACATACTAAGCAAAGAAAATAGTCGAGGGTCCACTCTATTTAATCTAATACATCCCCCATTTGTTTTATGCTTTATATATTTTTTTTCTACATAGTTTTCTCAGCATCTCAAAGAAAGCTTATTCTTTTTTTTCTTCAATTTTGCACACAAAGGATATTTTGGAAAATGTCTATAAAACACGACGAGCGAATCGCGTCATGTGTGCCAAAGATAAAGAACTTTTGTCAGTAGTTCGTGAACGCGAGGGTGGTCGCGAGAGTACACTGTCACTCTCTCCCTTCCTCTCTCTCTCTCTCTCTCTCTCTCTTTGTGGAGATGATTCGATTTTTCTCAGGAAATAACGTGTATATCACATCTTCTCAACGAGGCAATGGCGAAGAAAAGTTTCTTTGGCTTCTTGCCGCGCAAATTTTCGCGAAAAGCCATAGTCAAGGGAATTCAGCAAGAGTGGCATCGCGATAGGAACCCGAAAAATAAAACAAAAAACAAACGTAAAAGCTGACGAGTTCGGAGAGCCCAAATAACTAGAATGCTTGCAAAAGTTAGGGAAGTTTGTGACTGATGGTTCTCGCGACTTTGTACAGAGTGCAAAGTGTCTCGCGACTTTCGGGTATGGCCTTTTTCGTTGCTAAGCCAAAATCTCGACGGTCACTCAACTGTCTTATCTAGCATTTTATGTGTCACAATTTCAAGTTCAGTAAATAACTACACTTGCTCTTTATGATGAGCTAAATTTTCTAAAGAGCCCTTTTCATCAATTTCTTTTTGTCACTGCATGTGCAACTTTAGAACTTTATATACACACATTTTGCATTATATTCTCTCCCGTTGTACGAAGCGACGCTAAGTGGATTAAATCGCCCACACACACACATTATGTATATCTGTATATACCATAATTTCAAAAGTAAACTTCATTATGTCGCGTACGTTGGGACCGTGTGATAAATTCGTTTGATCCGTAATCCGATAAATCCGTAATGACTTTTTTTTTAACCGTAATCCGAATAATTACTGTGTACTATCGAAAAATCATTGAGCTCCCAGAATATTCAGCTGCTCTTCCTACTCTCGATTATTAATTATTGATCAAAGGCGCAATATATGTTGTCGCTGATATTTAGTCGATTAATATTTCAATCAGGTCTCCTCTTGAATTTTGTGAAAAAAAATATTCGGTCAAAAGCCTCAGAGATGCTTGATGAATTTTCTTCAAATTTGATACACAATTTTTATCAAGGAACCACAAGTATTACAACAATTTGCAAAAAATTTGCAAAAAATTTTTGCAAACTGCGCACGCATGAGAAAGAGGATATTTTTTAAAACGTTTGTACGTTTTTTTTTAATTTAGATGCTCGATCACAGGAGTCATGTAATTAAGAACGTCGTTAATAAAGGAGAAAAAAGAATGGATTCTAGCACGTTGTATTTTCGCCCCGCGTATACAGAGGATCGTTCAATTGTCTTTTCGTGGCATTGGTGGCAGATCAAGTGACAGATTAATCTCTCGTTCTTCCTCGATTTTTTCCGTCTTTGTAGCGAAAAAAATCGCTGCAGTGAGCAGCACACAATCAGGGAGCTCTTTCGTTTTGGTCGGACGGACAGATTGGGGGACGGAATACATATCGCGCTCCCGGTACCAGATGAACAGTTGAAACGGCCGATGTTGTATTAGCAATCTGAACGAGACTGGTACGTTCCACGCGGGTCCTGTTAATTACGGTCTCAATTACAGCGAACGGAGGGATGGAGGAAGATGAAAAAGAACGAGGCTTTACTTTTATCCACGAGGGAAACTCGGCTTCGTGTCGATGATGGGACGGACGTTTCTTACCAACCCCTCGAGTAGGAGGGCTTCACGTACATTAACTTCTTACGACCCTCGTCGTTCTCGTATATCTGTGTCGGTACTCCTGACCTCACGACGCAGCATCTTCTGTCTTTTTCCCCTTTTTTCGTGGCCTTTTGTTTCCGGAAGGGGAATAGTAAAAAAAAATACACACTGCCTCGTAAATTTTCCATATATACCTCATACATATGTACATACATATCAGCACTATTATTCTTTCTTTTTTTAAAGTGATATAATGTTGAAAATAATTTTTTGATATTGAGATATTTCTATTAATAAAATAACACTCGTTAAATTCAACGAAATACTTTACAATCTCAAGTTACAATATACAAGTCGTTCCCGTAGAATTACCAAATACATTTTGGTAATTTCGAATGAAATTTTTTGGTTTTTAATCAATATACATTTTTATTGATTGAAATAAACGATTCGTTTGAATAGAAACAAATCAATTTTACTCGATTCTGCCGTTAAGTCTTAATTGATACGTCAATAATTTTCTATAGTTGTTTAAATATTTCTCGTCCTTTTTTTGTACGATGAAAATCCGATTAATCACACGATTATTCCCGAAACGTTTGTCATCCTTGTGGAGAGGTATACATTTCTCAATTTTGTCAAATGACAACGAATAGTTATCGGAAAAGTTATTAATCACTACGACGGAGATTAAGTGGTTCGCCGGAGCTTTAAACCGGCGGGAGAAAAGCTCGTCGCGATAGATAAAAAATTTATATTAATATTGTGCGAGAGGCTGAAAGCCTTTTAAATCTCGAAGAGTCCCAACGAGACAGTCTTGTCCCTTTCACTCGGTTTTTATAACTAGTACTATGGATAGGGTTGTATACTTTTATGTACACGGAGAGCGTTACACCCTGTATTATATACACAGAAAAATGTGGTATACCAGGCCAAATTGTGGCTCTCGATTATTTAATTTTTCATTTTACTATGTGTCAAAGCGACACGAGAAAACTCCTGACACTTTTCAATTTATTTCGAAAAGTTTGTTTCTAAAGTAAATTCTCACTTAGAAATCCAATTTTTTTCTCACCCCTATCATTGATAATGTGAAAACTAATTTATAAAAATATTTGAAAACTGGCGTGGGGTGTATTTTTTTTTTTTTTTAATAGAAAAAGAAAATTTTGTATAACGTTGATTTAGGCGTACAATCACGGACGTGTTGTTTTAACCTAAAATGTCCTATATACGTGTTCGTGGTTATTTTGAGAGATTGAATATCCGCGTATAACCGTGGGATAAACCAGCTGGGGGTTGATTTACGAAAGAGAATGTTCGTGTGCGAGAGATCGTCTCGTGAACATTTTTAAATTACTTATAAATCCTCTTCATCCCCTGAAAAATTACTAATCGCGACGAACCGTTTTTCAATTGGAAGAAGAGCACCAGAAAAAAGGCGTAAGGAATTTTCAATCAGTCAGTCGAGTTTGTTCGATAACATTTTTTTAAATTAAACAAACATTTGTTACCAATTTCTAAATTATACCAATTATCACGTACACAACGTTCGTTAAACTCCAATTTCGTTTTATTTCAAGTAAAACAATTTATTTCATTACATTGACTCGTTTCTCATGATGTAGAAAATTTTAATCTTATACTACTGTAATAAAGCTGGAGCGTTTGGATGTTTGTTCGAACGCGCTAATCTCAGGAAATACTAATCCGATTTGAAATTTTGTTTTTTCATTAGATAGCCCGTTTATTCGGAAAGGCTTTATAACTTCATGCTATTAAGGCTGTATAACTTCATGCTATAACCCTAAGGAGCGGCGGCAGCGTCGGTTTATTTTTTAGTGATTGGTCCTTTTATTTTCCCACATAATTTCCGGATGGTATTTATAGTTAATAAGATGCATTTGGTTATGTACTTATAATGTGTGTGAAACAGATATATAATTCAAATTTAACGTGGATGAAACCGCGGGGCAGAGCTAGCAATATATAGTATTTTAACAATAAAAGTGACTATTTGTTTGTGCTAAAGGAAAGCAGAGAACTGAAAATATTAGTATTCGTAATAAAAAATGTGTATGCAACGTATACAGGGATTAGAGGAATGAAACCATAAAAAGAAAAGATTGAGGAAGTAAAATGTGTGGCCAAGGAAACTGATATTCTGTGGCCAAGGAAACTGATAGTCTCTCGATGTCGTGCGGTTCTCGCGTAGCGTGAAATTACACAATTCCAACGGAGTCTCCTTGCTCTGTTTCTCTCTCTCTCTCTCTCTCTCTTCCCCTCTCTAACTTTATCTCGCACATTGAGTTGTGGACTCGTGGATCAGCGGATTCCACACCGAGATACACCAGGCGAGAGAATAATAATAGGGGAAATAAAAACCGGAAGTTCAGAGGGTCGCGCCCAAAGTTCACCCCCATATACATATATGCATGAGATATATAAAACTGTCACTATATATAGTTAACATGTCATTTACATCGATGACATACATGGGACATTTTAAGCCAAATCGATGAATCGCCTGACCCTTTCGATTTCGTTGCTAGCGTTTTATTCCATTCTTTTTACGATGGCTTTATGATGATGAAGCATCGTTTAAGCAAAAAAAAACATCGATTTTTTGAAAATTCTACTTTGGCTATACCCCTTAAACAATCGCACCGGGTGCATTATTTTCGACTTTATTGTTTTAAGCAAATTTACAAGTTTCCAAATGTTTGGCTTCGCGCAGTTGGTAATTCGCTCAAATCTTATCTTTAATTTTCGCTCCCTCTCGCGCTACCAAGTTTCTATCGGCAATACCATCGCGTCGCGCGGCTAGATAGCGCCCGCGATCATCGGACTGTAGCGTTTAGCCTGGTGTTCAGCGTGGTATCGAAGGGCTACTGGAATTCTCGCGTATACATATACATCTACGTCGTTTCGTCTCCATAGGGACGACCTGCCAAAACACGAGCCCATCTCACTAGAACGCGATAAAGCTGGATTGTGGTATACTATCCGTTCCAAAGGGTTATTTTCCCTTTAACGATAAGCGCTCTATACAGATAATTGTATTATCGGTTGCTCGCACCGATGTGGTTATAAACCATGATCAAATTTCGTAAATTTCACTTCAAAAGCCCTTGTTGTTTTTTTCTAATCACTAAACTTTGATCTTTTTTTTTCTTGGAACATTGACAATCGCTCATCCATGTCTCCGAAGTATTTCGCATCATTCACTTGTGGATTATTCAAGAGATTTTTATTTTATCTTCTTCCAAATTTTGGTACAACTCCTGACAAGACTAGTGAAAGCAAAAACTAACGAATATAAAAGCTCGAAATATTTCGCATTATTCACGTGTGGATTATTCAAGAGATTTTAATTTTATCTTCTTCCAAATTTTGATACAACTCCTGACAAAACTGGTGAAAGCAAAAACTAGAGAATATAAAAGCTCAAAGTATTTCGCATTATTCACTTGTGGATAATTCAAGAGATTTGAATCTTATCTTCTTCAAAATTTTGATACAACTCCTGACAAGACTGGTGAAAGCAAAAACTAACGAATATAAAAGCTCAAAGTATTTCGCATTGTTCACTTGTGGATAATTCAAGAGATTTAAATTTTATCTTCTTCCAAATTTTGATACAACTCGTGACAAGACAAGTGAAAGTAAAAACTAACGAATATAAAAGCTCTAAGTATTTCGCACTATTCACTTGCGGATAATTCAAGAGATTTTAATTTTATCTTCTTCCAAATTTTGATACAACTCCTGACAAGACAAGTGAAAGCAAAAACTAACGAATATAAAAGCTCAAAGTATTTCGCATTATTCACTTGTCGATTATTCAAGAGATTTTAATTTTATCTTCTTCCAAATTTTGATACAACTCGTGACGAGACTAGTGAAAGCAAAAACTAACGAATATAAAAGCTAAAAATATTTCGCATTATTCACTTGTGGATAATTGAAGAGATTTTAATTTTATCTTCTTCCAAATTTTGATACAACTCCTGACAATACAAGTGAAAGCAAAAACGAACAAATATAAAAGCTCTAAGTATTTCGCACTATTTACTTGCGGATAATTCAAGAGATTTTAATTTAATCTTCTTCCAAATTTTGATACAACTCCTGACAAGACTGGTGAAAGCAAAAACTAATGAATATAAAAGTTCGAAGTAGTTCGCATTATTCAAGAGATTTAAATTTTATCTTCTTCTAAATTTTGGTGCACCTCCTGACAAGACAAATGAAAGCAAGAACTAACGAATATAAAAGCTCAAAGTATTTCGCATTGTTCACTTGTGGATAATTCAAGAGATTTTAATTTTATCTTCTGCCAAATTTTGATACAACTCCTGACAAGACTGGTAATAGCAAAAACTAGAGAATATAAAAGCTCAAAGTATTTCGCATTATTCCCTTGTGGATAATTCAAGAGATTTCAATTTTATCTTCTACCAAATTTTGATACAACTCCTGACAAGACAAGTGGAAGCAAAAACTAACGAATATAAAAGCTCCAAGTATCTCGACTTACGCGTTGAACATAATTATTGAAAAAATTCGTTAACAATTTATTTTAAGGAATTAAAAAAACAATCATCTCGTTCGTTGATTTAACGATCGTGCAATTTATGGATTTATTTTTAAAGTGAAGTCTGTTCAATTGGCAACGAAGATAAAATGTCTGCTGATTGCTTCCTCGTGATTTTTCCCGTTTCACAAAATCCTGAATTTCCGACCTTTTCGGTACATTTTCAACACATTGGCATTGGAAACTCGAAAGGAACAAATTGTCTCCATCATAAAGCTTTGCTCTATGAGCCAGAAAAACGATAATAAACGTTGTTTTTGCCGAAAGAAAAACATTTTCATAAAAGGTTATGCATTTTTTTGTCTCACAGGTACATTTACGTAAATGTACGTTTGAAAATCCGTGAATTAACTCGGTCCATTTGCGTTATCTAGTCGTCACTCGACGATGGAGAGGTAAAGAGGCAGAGGAGTGAGAGAGAAAGGAGATTTAATATATAGATAAGGGTGTAATCGTACGAAATCCGTGGACGGTTTCCTTTTAATCCGAATTTGCATAGATATTGCGAGAGGCGTTTAACTCGATGGGCCGATTTGGTACCGAGTTCTCAAGCTTGCTCGACAATAAACCAAGAAAATCGACGCTCGAGGATGCCATATTAGAATTTATCCAACGGAGCAATTGCCCCCGTCCACCCCCACCTGCTCTTCTCTACTTCGTTTCCATCCCTGGCGAACTTTGCGTATCGTATCGCGGATCCATACCCACTTGTATAAATTCCATCGAACCGATTCGTTTATTCGGTGAAAAATCTCATCGTCTCGCACGGATAGGATGCAATCGATCTTGCAAATCGAGTTGGAAAGTGTCTCCTCACTCCCGTAATTTATCAATAAAATCGAGTGTACATTGGTGACAGAAAAAGTTAAGAAAAAATTAGAGAAAAGAGACATTTCGATCTACATCGAAATTTCTTCGTTTTTTTCTTCTTTCGTGCGCAATGCTTTTTACCTCTTAGATACGGAGGGATGTGATGAAAGATAGAAATAGCAAATATCCGAGGGATTAAAGTGCAATAAAGAATGTCGTCAATTATTAGTTTTTTATTTTCATTGAAACGTTTTCGTTATATCACTCGGTCTTACATAGTCCGAATAAAAATATCCATATGTATATTCGGGACATATGCGTATTCCCATGACATATAAGTGTGATACATCATACTGGGAAGACCCGTGAGATGATATGAACGAAATGAACTCGGTCGGTCGTATTGATCGACGAAATTTTTCGCCGGATGCCACCGGCCATTGTCCGAAAGTTATAGGAGATAAGGCGAATGATTCGAGGGAGGGAAAAAAACGGAATGACGATATAACCACGAGGATCCTCGACGAAAAACGCTTTTCTTTTTTGCCCTGATTCTTTGGCAAAGGATCTCCTCGATGCTTCGCCCCAATATCGCGGAAAATCATCGAGGACAAACAAAAACAACCGCAGTAGCTATAGTATATATCTTGTCTAGAGTAATCCATCCGCAACTACTTATCGGAAATGCATTATTCTCGATCGGCTGTGACAAAAAATAAATAAAATTCCTTTTTGTTCCGATTTAAAGGGACACGGCGGTGAAAAAGTTTGGACATTCTCTGATGGCTCTTCACTGGACAGGTATAATTAATAAGTATTGACGTCTGTACGTAACTAAAGACGAATATACGAGAACGATAAAGTAATTGAAAGGAGAAATAAAATGGCGAAAGTTACGGAACAACTTGCTTCTTCCGTTATTAAGAAGAAGAAAAACTTGTTATCTGAGTTCCTTTTTTATCTCCCCCAGTGAAAAAGCGTTCAGCATTTTTTTGATCTATTCGGTAGTATTTCCCTTACGTTCGAACAATCGTAATGTCGAGTCTGAAAGTCATTGAAAGACAAAGGAAAAGAAGATAAGGGGTAAAAAATGTCTCATGGCCCCCTCGTGATGTATAATATTTCAACGTTATCTCTCGGCATGAAAATGGCACACACGTGCAAAAACGTCGTCGATAGAGAGAATGTGTCTATGTGTGCTTTATGTACGAGAAATTAATGTCAATTCTTTGATACTTGCGGTTTTCATTTCTACGGACTTACGGATAAGGGGAAACGCGAGGGAAGTGAGGTTTAACGCGCGTACTCTCGGTGTACGCTTGGCATAATAAGCAGCCCTCTGTCGCTCAGTTCGCTGGAACTGTTCATATTTCAGTTCTCATATTTCAGGTGGAACACGTGTATCCTTGGTTTTCCGCTACTCTATAGAATATATACTCTCTATACATACACATATATGTACACTCATCGCAACGTGACTCCATTTTCTCCATAAATTCGCTAATTTCCCCAAAGATTAGAATACCTCAATGACGCGCTCTTGGTCATACATTCCGCAGACTAATGCCTCCTCGAAGACCGCGACTGCCACTCGGTGATGTTCAATACGAGCATTCTGAAACAAAAACAAACAAAAAATCATCAAATTGAGTAAAAAAATAAGTTCGTTTACGGGTCGTCTCGGATTTTTCATCCGTTTTTTTACGATTCCTTCGCGCGTTCATGAAGTTCATTAAGGGGGAAATAGGGTTGGACGGTTCGAAAAATCGATTTTTTTTTAATTTCATAAATTGTTAGTAAAACTATTGAAACATATGTTCCCAAAATTTTAAATGAAGATTCCGACTCGTTGTATTTTTATAAGCCATTAAGGGGGGAAATAGGGTTAGGACAGCGTTTTCTCAATGATTTTCATGAATTTTTTTATAGTATAGAAAATAAATATAATTTATTGAAACTTTGAGAATATTTTATACATATATTTAAGTATATACTATAAAATATTAGCGACCCCATATTGCTTGTTTTTCTTGGAACTATTTTTTCAAACGCATTTTTCTGAAAACGACTTTTTTGAACTTGCGTACACGCTAGTTTGAAAAGTTTTCAACCAATCGTTTTGAAAATTGGCAGTTACTTTCTTCATAGTATTGCGCTCTGTATGAACCTAAAATCGGAATATTATCATTATATAAAATAATTTTTTTTTGGCAAATAAAGTTGTAAAAAATGGCAAAAAATCATGCTTCTTTGTTTTGACCCCTGTAAAAAATTCAATTCTCTATTTTTTTGATAGCATTTAGGTTCATATAGAAGAGAGACATATAATAAAAGTAAATTCCAACCTCGTTTGATTTCAGATAGAAATTGCGGTTTCCAGAATGTACGCAAAATGCTGAGTCTGATTGTGACCTGCAATATGGGGTCGCTAATATTTTATAGTATATACTTAAATATATGTATTAAATATTCTCAAAGTTTCAATAAGTTATATTCATTTTTTATACTATAAAAAAATTCATGGAAATCGTTGAGAAAACGCTGTCCTAACCCTATTTCGCCCCTTAATGGGTATAGCCACGGCAGCGGTTATAAAATCATGTGCACTTTTAACAATTTTTTTGTCTATGAAAAAGTAATTTCTTTATAAAACTAATTACACATCCATTTAGTTTAACTATCAAACGGATACAAAATATTTTTCTTTTTGATTTTTTGTTATACAAAATGGTTGACTACTGCTATTTGCTTTTGGTATCTTTTTTCTTTCGCGCGAGACATTTTGCCTCCACAATTTTTGACCCAGAACAAAAAGAAAAAATTCTCGTTAATCTACATCAGAATACCTAGAGAAGTACGTACGAAATTTGAAAAATATTGTTTTGTTCGAATATTGTAGGCATTTGAACTTAAAAGCTGAATTCCCAGTGAACAATTTCGTACAAAACTGCTCATAGAATGAAAAGTTTTAAATTAATCAGAAATTCCGTACGTACTTCTCTGCGAAATGCAATTAGAAACATAACTTCAAAATTTGAAGTCAATCGGGTAAAAATTGTCGAAGTCGAGGTAGGCTCACGTTATACGCTCAAAGTCGTTGAATCAAATACTAACTACTACCTTAACTTAACTTAACTTATTTTTATGATGATAAAGCATCGTTTAAGCAAAAAGCCATGAATTTTTAAAAAATTCTACCGTGGAAAATACCCCTTAACAAAGGAACCCGAACGTGTTCGTTACGACGAGAAAAAAATGAACGGAAGTCCAATTATATTTTTGCAATAACAATCGCACAGCTCGTTCCAACGAGGAATAACCATATTTTGTAAGCGGCAAATCTTTACCTTTATGCAATCCTCTCATCTTCACTTCGTCAAATTTTCGCAGAGAAGCTTTATTATTTCGAACTTTTAATCGTCGGAAAAATCCTCGAACTGCGTGATAATACCGCGCGAGGATTTTATCAAAAGTCCTCGGTTGGATTATTGCATCGTCGATGATACGCCGTGTATTTATATATATTGGCAATTGTGACAAAAACGACAGAGTCTCTGGTGATGCGACAGTACCACGACGTTTCCCATCGAAAGGTCGAAGGTTCGATCGCGAAACTCTCGAGGTTCATCAACCGAGACTTCGACGATCTATTTAAATATCCATTGGTATATCATTTATTGACAATCGTCGTTAAATTGAAGAACCTCATGACCCTAAGGTTAATTTCGTTGAAAATATTGCAGTAGATTTGTGGCTCGTGGAAAATTTCTCTTCCGACAATATCAAAGTTATTAACGTAAACATCTCTCGATCCTTTTTACTCACAATACTTTATCGAACGTTCCTGACAGTTTAAATCATTTTTAACATTATAAAAGACACGTTATAATTTAAACAAAATGACGAATCAATATCTCGAGGCCGTCAATCAAATTAGTGCACTATTTTCTTCACGATCAATGAGCTTTTCCCAATTGCAAAGACAGCAGCTTTCTTTTCCCTTCCGCGTCAAGGAAAATTTACTAAGTCCCGAAGCTAAAGTGTGTAATTCATGAATTTCTCTCCCGTTCCATCCAATTTTCTCTCTCTCTCTCTCTCTCTCTTCCTTTTTGGTATTGTTTGAATTCCCGAAACTTCCGATATCCTCTCGAAATCTCTATAAAAGGTTTTTATGATTCCTCGACAAATAAATACATACTCGCTATTGAAACGGACGAAATTGCGTTTTGAGCTTTAACCGCGAGTTTATCGAACTTTTCGCGAGTCGCGAAGCTCGATTACGAGAGCGTTCATATACATTCGTCATATACACGTGTATCATTCTTCATAAAGATACATATGGATCGTTTGCATATGTACTGCCGATGGAAATACCGGCTGGGAAAATCAACAGCTTGCAACCGGCATTTGTTTCACTCGTACTCCGTTTCGAATGTCTGTGGCACGGGGGAGTAATACCGTTGGCGATACTGAATAAACGAGTGAAAGAAAAAAAACAGCAGAAAGGAGAAACGAGGGTAGAGGATCGGAGGCAAAAGTTGAAAAAAAAAAAAGAAGGTCAAAAGGGGGCCACGAGTTAAAAAGACCGCGCTCTATGTCGTGTGTTCTCTCGGCAATGATGGCCGTTCGTCCATTTTTTTCTTTATTACATTTTTTTTTTAGTCCTTTTTATTCTCGCGCTCCCAGCGAGAACTGCGGACCGTACGAGAGCCAGATTGCGGTTACCCGAGACTCAATCATCCGCGCGACTCTTTCTGATGCTCACTCTCTCTCTGAATGGCGAATGATGTATGTATCGGGCGAAATCTTTTCAGAAAAGAGAAAAAAAAACCATTTCGAAATCGCCGACAGCTCCAGAGGTTGAACAGCGTTTTTTGTTTCCCTCGGAGAAAAGGGTCAGATGGAAATGACGCAAAATCGTTTTCTATTTTTCGAAAGGAAAAAATTCATTTGACCGGAATTTATTGAGAGAAAAGAGAGAATGCGGCGAAACTTTGCGGTCATTTTTTTTACTCGATGGATCAATAGTTCTTGTTACAAAATTCTTTCTATATATTCGTTGTCTTTGTTTTTTTTTTAATCATTCGAATACCGTTAGAGGGCACCCTTTTGCTTCTGCTGCTTTCTCAAAGAGCCTTTACGTCTTATACGATCGACTTAAAGTAACCGGAGGTATTAGAGCAACTTCGAAGTCCTTTATGTGTGCATTTAAAAGCACTTTGTATATTATCTACGTGTAGAAGTTGAAGGAGCATGATAAGCGTGGCTGCTTTTGATGTAAGAAGCTTGCAAATTGGTCCCACGCCGGCACATATATAATTCGTCACAGTCATGCATTTGCAACTACAACTTATTTCACGACGAACATTTTATTCCCGTTATTTCTTTATCTCGCACCCGGACCCGTCGAGATAAGCAAGAAATAAGATTTTTGTTGAGAATTATTTGCGCACAGTCGATCGGACTTTTGAAGGTGGGTGAACGGGGAATAAAAGCAAAGTGGTGAACTGAAAATCGACGCAGACGCGATCGGGTATCGTTCGCGAGATTGGCGGCCAGAGGGAAAGACAGATGAGAGCAAAATTTATATCGGTACTACAGTTCCAAAGGATCCGAGAGCTGACTATGAGCGATTTTGGGGACTCCCGGTTAGATCTGAAGGAACAATTCCTAAACATCTTCTGTATGATTGGAAACGAAGAAAATACGGGATATAAAATGAATCAGCAATAAGTCTTGATTGAGCAAACACGCGATATCTGCCACTGAAAATATTATCAAAGCTTTGCTGTGATTCGCAGTATACTGACAATTTTGCGAAATTGAGAAACTTGTAATTAGCAAGTGATTCGCAGGAAATATAAAAAAGCGATCCAATCCCTCAACCCCAAAGTGTTCGATTCATCAAATATTCCTTTTTTCACAAGCCTTTATCTCGGCAAGCGGATTGCTCTTATGAATGATCAATCACTCATTTTCATCCGATAAGTTCACAATTGGAAACGACCTATTTGACATCACACCCAGGAAGCTAGATATAAAAATTAATTTCAACTAGTAGAGAAAAAATAAACGAAAGAGATCAAAGCTCTTAGTTTAATGTTTTGGCTTAAGGGGGGAAATAGGGTTAGACGGTTCAAAAAATCGATTTTTTTTTTATTTAATAAATTGTTAGTAAAACTATTGAAAAATATGTTCCCAAAATTTTAAATGAAAATTCCGACTCGTTCTATTGTTATAAGCCATTAAAGTGAGTAGCTCTCCTTCAGACCCCGAGCGCGCCACGTGTATAACCGAGCGGTCACTATTTTCAAACGCGTTTTTCTGAAAACGACTTTTTTTTAACTTGCGTACACGCTAGTTTGAAAAGTTTTCAACCAATCGTTTTGAAAGTTGGCAGTTGCTTTCTTCATAGTATTGCGCTCTATATGAACCTAAAATCGGAATATTATTATTATTTGAAATAATTTTTTTTTTGCAAATAAAGTTTTGAAAAATGGCAAAAAATCATGCTTTTTTGTTTTGAGCCCTGTAAAAAATTCAATTTTCTATTTTTTTGATAGCATTTTGGTTCATAGAGAAGAGAGACATATAATAAAAGTAAATTCCAACCTCGTTTGATTTCAGATGAAAATTGCGGTTTCCAGAATGTACGCAAAATGCTGAGCCTGATTGTGACCTGCAATATGGGGTCGCTAATATCCCCGGTGTTTTTCAAGAAAATTCTTCAAAAATTTTAAAGTATATACTTAAATATATGTATAAAATATTCTCAAAGTTTCAATAAATTGTATTCATTTTTTATACTATAAAAAAATTCATGAAAATCATTGAGAAAACGCTGTCTTAATTCTATTTCCCCCCTTAAGGGGTATGGCCACGGTAGCGGGTATAAAATCATATGCACATTTAACAATTCGTTTTTTGTATGAAAAAGTGATTTATTTATAAAATCAATTACACATCTATTTAGTCTAAATATCAAGCTAATCAAAAATATTTTTTTTTGTTTTTTTTTGTTACAGGAAATAGTCGACTACTGCCATTTGCTTTTGACACGCGACGCTCCGAGGCGTGACATTTGGCATCCACAATTTTTGGCCTAGATAAAAAAAAAAATTCTCGTTAATCTACATCAGAATACCTAGAGAAGTACGTACGGAATTTGAAAAATATTGTTTTATTCGAATATCGTCGGCATTTGAACTTGAAAGGTGACTTTCCAGTGAAAAATTTCGTATAAAACTGCTCATAAAATGGAAAGATCAAAATTAATCAGATATTCCGTATGTACTTCTCTAGATATTCTGATGTAGAGTAATGAAATTTTTTTTTGTTCTAGATAAAAAATTGTCGATGCCAAATGTCACGCCGCGGAGCGACTCAAAAAAAAAGATACCGAAAGCAAATAGAAGTAGTCGGGCAAAAAATAAAAAATATTTTTTTTGTATAACGAAAAAAATATTTTTTATTTGCTTGATATTTGTACTAAATAGATGTGTAATTAGTTTTATGAATAAATCACTTTTTCATAGAAAAAAAAAATTGTTAAATGTGCACATGATTTTATATTCGCTACCGTGGCCATATCCCTTAAAGGTCTCGAAATTCCGTTCTGATTACAGTTCGATGTCTCTGTATATAATAGTTTTGAGATAGTAAATTGTAACGTGCATAGGGCAAACCATAGATTCGCACGAAAACTTTGTGCGCCGGGAGAAATCTCGGTATTCACTATTTCATTACTCAATTACCAGTGAACGGGACATATTACAGCGTTTCTGCGGGATAAACCCGGATTTATAGTCCATTACACGGTATTCACATATATCCCAAAGTGCATAATTCCGTTAACGTGAAAATGTGTCGTCCCGCTTAATGGATTATGTAATTTCACAATTTGACCAAGTTTCGACATCAATTCGCAAAATCACTTCGTCAAAATTTATTTAATAGAAGCTAAAACAACTTTTATTTTCTTCAAAAGGACAAAGTCCTTTTATCATTATTTTTCTAACTTTACTTTTTTTCAATTAGAATAACCAACCAATGTTACCACTTAATCGGATTGCCCTCGTGTATGTACAAGAAAAGCTCGTTCCGCCTATTTTTTTTTCTTCTCACGATTCAATTACCAACGAGAACTTTATCCAATGGATAAAACATTCCCGTCGCTCGAATTTTCGTCTGTTAAAGCTCTCGAGAAGGATCTCTCTTATTCACCTGTCCACGAGCGGAAAAGTCCTTCGATCCACATAAGACAGCCATTCCATCAGATTTACTTTTTACATGATACTGTATATATATATACAGAAGTACGAAAGCGAAGAACGTGAAAATTCTTTATGTTCCTCCGCGTTACTGGTTATAGAGGCATTCTCGAGAAACTAGTGGAACCAGATTGAATTGAAATCCCAGTTGGAGGCGGAAACTATAACACAAACTCGCGCGATACTCCCCGTAGACTTTCGAGGCGATATTTTTCCAACTCTGGTATAAAAGGACTACCTCGAAAGGTTTATCGAGTAACACGTTTTCGCAATCTCTCGATTTCACTCGATGCGTTGACCCGATTGCTTCGATCTTCAACGGCAATGCATATATATGGGATCATTTATTGGTGCACTATTTTAAATTCCATGACCTACAATCCTATATATATTACACCGTAAACTTTTATGCCTTGCAAAACGGAAAAGACGAATCTTATCTTTTTTATTTCAGGCGAAAGTGCGGGATTGAATATTTTTATCTTATGAAGCATGACGTATTATTATGTTAATCAGGTCGATGATCATTATAAAATACAAAGCCTTTGGCTATTGAGGGAAAATACGTTCCCTTAATTAAATGGGGGAAATAGGGTTAGGACAGCGTTTTCTCAATGATTTTCATGAATTTTTTTATAGTATAAAAAATGAATATAATTTATTGAAACTTCGAAAATATTTTATACATATATTTAAGTATATACTATAAATTTTGTATACATATATTTAAGTATATACTATAAAATATTAGCGACCCTATATTGCAGTTCACAATCAGACTCAGCATTTTGCGTACATTCTGGAGGCCGCAATTTTCATCGGAAATCAAACGAGGTTGGAATTTACCTTTATTATATGTCTCTCTTCTATATGAACCTAAATGCTATCAAAAAAATTGGAAATTGAATTTTTTACAGGGGTCAAAACAAAAAAGCATGATTTTTTGCCATTTTTTACAACTTTATTTGCAAAAAAAAAATTATTTTAAATAATGATAATATTCCGATTTTAGGTTCATATAGAGCGCAATACTACGAAGAAAGTAACTGCCAATTTTCAAAACGATGGGTTGAAAACTTTTCAAACTAGCGTGCACGCAAGTTAAAAAAAAAATCGTTTTCAGAAAAACGCGTTTGAAAAAAAAGTACCAAGAAAAACAAGCAATATGGGGTCGCTAATATTTTAGAGTATATACTAAAGGTAGTAGTCTGGTAACTTAAGCCGATTTTCATGTCTTTTTTGGAGGGCGTTTTTTGTAGGAAAATAGAAATGAATCGTTTTGGATATTTAGGATGTTTTTAATTACATATTAAAGATACAAAAAAAAATTTGTTTGAAAAAATTTAATAGTTTATTATTATTATTATTATTGATCGAAGTTGGCACCTCGAAAAAAAAGCGCGCGGGTGGCCCCTGTAATTTTGGATCTTGATGTTATCTGAAATAAAAAATTCTTGATAATCCTTAATCTATAGACATGTCATTCTGGTCGGAACTACTGAAGTTAAATTTCATGGATAAATAACAAAATGGCGGACTTAGGAAAAAAAAGTCCTTTTATTTTAGCAAAGAAGGGGTCCGCCATTTTGTTATTTATCCATGAAATTTAACTTCAGTAGTTCCGACCAGAATGACATGTCTATAGATTAAGAATTATCAAGAATTTTTGATTTCAGATAACATCAAGAGCCAAAATCACCGGGGCCACCCACGCGCTTTTTTTCGAGGTGCCAACTTCGATCAATAATAATAATAATAATAATAAACTATTAAATTTTTTCAAACAAATTTTTTTTGTATCTTTAATATGTAAATGAAAACATCCTAAATATCCAAAACGATTCCTTTTTATTTTCCTACTAAAAACGCCCACCAAAAAAGACATGAAAATCGGCTTAAGATACCAGACTACTACCTTAAATATATGTATACAAATTTTATAGTATATACTTAAATATATGGACAAAATATTCTCAAAGTTTCAATAAATTATATTCATTTTTTATACTATAAAAAAAATTCATGAAAATCATTGAGAAAACGCTGTCCTAACCCTATTTTCCCCCCTTAATGGCTTATAACAATAGAACGAGTCGGAATTTTCATTTAAAATTTTGGGAACATATTTTTCAATAGCATTACTAACAATTTATGAAATTAAAAAAAAATCAATTTTTTGTACCGTCTAACCCTATTTCCCCTCTTAATGCAGCCTTTGCACGTTATTATCATCATTTATGATCTCTAAATTGCCCATTAATCGGACCAGCTCTTCGAACGTAATTGCATTGTATCGCCCTATAAACAGTTTAATATGCTGCGACGCAATTACCTGATAGTGTGGAAGGAATTTTCGAACATTCACAAATTTCTCATTACTCGTTCTTCAATTTTGCTCAGTCTATTATTCAGCACCTATTGACGTTGTAGCCTCTCAATGTTACACCAATAATCGATCGTTCTTTTCTTTTTGTTGAAATTATTTACACACTGTAGTTTCTACGTTTTTTGTTTTTTTCTCTACTCAGGTATTATTCTCCATATCTCACTTGTACGAGAGACTACGCAGTTGACGGATACTATTTTCATGAATTACGTGTACAAAATTGTTTGCTCTCGGTGTACACGTCGGTACTTTAATATCCATCGATATAAAACGAACCTTCGTCACACACTTTTACATCAATATCATTCTTCATCAATAATTCACCAGTTTTTTGCGATCGATTCGCGGCGTTCGTGCGCCTAAGTTCTATAATATCGTCACAACGAGAACGGTTGTCTCCAAGTGTGCTAACATACCGTTGATTCTTATCGTTACGTCAACAGTGAATTCATTTTTTTTTTATACCACGTCATCAAAGAACATTGACCCCTGGTTCCGTCATTAAACAATTAACCCCTAGACACCTTGTGAATGCTATCTCAAAAATATGGCGACGGGACAGAAGCAAATTTGGATCACTATTTTAGCTTTGATATACTCTTGATTAAAAGAAAAATACGCATCTGGAAAAGAAGAAATATTCGCGGAAACGACGCTTCCTCCAATCGAAACCGAAAGCTTGAAAAAAATCGCAACTGCCAGTACGTGAATACCCCAGGGTGTCTCCGAGGGTTAATAATTCATTGTGCGTACATAAATCTCGTACTCCTTCGAAGCCACCAAGACTACGCGAACGTTTCGAACGCACAGATTCAAGGTCGTTTCTATAGAAACTTGATAGGTCGCGGCGAAGCTCGCTGATGGTCACGCATCCCCGCACATGGTCCTTTTTACTTTAATCTCATCCAGTTTCCCACGGGCTTTTCCCTCGATAGTGCTCAGGCTCTAATAGTCCCTCTTAATCTCTCGCTCGTACTCCTATAGTTAGTGGGATTTTCGGAGGACATTTTGCGGCTGGCAATGACAACATCAATGTTTGTTCAAGCTCTTGCGACGACATTGCTCTTCGAGAACTAATGATCGCGGGAACATCGTGATAACGGTAATTAACCCCGGTGAAACAACAGAGTTGACGTGACAAATGTTGGGGGGATGAACGGTTTTTTTGGTTAATGATCATGAAGAAAGAATGAAAGTTTAGTTCGGAAATGATATTTTGCTTAAATAACGTAGAAGACCGTCGCAGTTGTTTGAAACGAATTGATCATACCATTTTTATTGTCACAAATTACACATTGAATTGATACTGACAATTGAATGTATTAAAGTGTTAAAAAAAAAAACGATTTCAACTGAGTCGATAGAAAATGCTACAGCAGTTTAAAAAAAAAGGTTGTTCATTTAAATGTTTCCTGTCTACCATGCGTGAAGTTAAAACGACAAGTTCCCTAACACACTCAGTATAACAATCATTTTTAAGGGTAAACATAAGCCTGTTGGGAATAAAATCGTTTTTTGTTTTACAAAGAATTCACCACGTATATTCATTCAGCGTCGCGTCATTAAGTTAACAGTGAGGGACAACAGGGGTTTGTAAGCAGTTGGGTCTCGCGAAGATTGCCGGGCAGGAAAAAAAAACAAGGAGGGTCTCCCCAAGAAAATTGGAAGAATTTACATAGGACCGAGCTAAGAGGAATTTCCAGAATCGCTTGGACCTCTCTTTACGGATACAAAACGAAAAGCCACGAAAAACACTGCCCGTACGAGAAAAATATACGTATACAAAAGCGTGCGTTGCTAGGGGGGTTGTTTTGTTGCCGTGGTCGAAACGGCAGAAGAAAGCGCGTTCCCGTAATAGTTCCCACGGGGAAAAAGTAGAGAAAGGGTCGCATTATCTTTATATATATTCGGTTACTTCGTCGTTCCTGTAATTTATGGGTCTCAGCTCGTAAAGAAATAACTATATTATGCAAAGTCGTCCTGCGAGACTCTTATCGTTTATTATCAATTTTGGTGCGAATAATGTTCGATATAAAACAAGAAAGTAAAGTATATCCCTCCCGATTTCAATTGCGAAAGTGAAAATATTCAGCTGCCAGATTCGTTCTTGCAGTAATGAGGAAAAAAAAAAAATCTTCGGCCATATTGTGGCTTGACTAAAACTCTCGTCGTTCATATTTTATCGATTTTCATCAACTCGACTTTGGATTATAAAATTCACGGTCACGTGGCATCCCCTTTTGTTTTTTAACGACCTAGCGAAAAAAAATATCTCATCTTTTTATCGACTTTATGCGGTGGTCGAACGAGATTTAATGAATGTTTTTGCTCATTTCCATATTCGAGATTTCCTTGAATAATCCATTATTCGAAATATATTTTCGTGAAACTCTTTAATTCACGTACAAAGGATTAAGGTAGTAGTCTGGTAACTTAAGCCGATTTTCATATCTTTTTTGGAGAGCGTTTTTTTGTAGGGAAATAAAAATGAATCGTTTTGGATATTTAGGATGTTATTATTTACATATTAAAGATACAAAAAAAAAATTTTTTTTTTAAATTTAATAGTTTATTATTATTGTTATTATTGATCGAAGTTGGCACCTCAAAAGAAAAGAGCGTGGTTGGTAACAAAATGGCGGACTTTGGAAAGAATCTTTTTTTTCCAAAGTCCGCCATTTTGTTATTTATCCAATAAATTTAACTTCAGCAGTTCCGCTCAGAATGACATGTCTATAGATTAAGAATTATCAAGAATTATTATTTCAGATAACATGAAGAGCCAAAATCACCGGGGCCGGCCACGCGCTTTTTTTCGAGGTGCCAACTTCGATCAATAATAATAATAATAATAAACTATTACACTTTTTCAAAAAAATTTTTTTTTGTATCTTTAATATGTAAATAAAAACATCCTGAATATCCAAAGGGATTCATTTTTATTTTCCTACAAAAAAACGCCCCCCAAAAAAGACATGAAAATCGGCTTAATTTACCAGACTACTACCTTAAATGAGTGAATGAAAAAAACGTATATTATTCATTTTCCATGCAACACGAAACCTCTTCATTTTTTCGTTGAATATTGAATTAACAGTCGGTGGGTAGAAATCACCCTGCATATATCTTTATAGTTTATCTCCATAAGTATTTTATATATAGATATCGATCAATAGAACGTTGAATTAGATCGTAGAAGTGGTTCGGGCACTATGGGTGGTAATCAAGATTTAGTCTAGTATCTAATGGATTACGCGTAGATATATATATATTTATATAGAATTAAAGGCGAGGTTGGGACTGGGCGTGTTTAGATTTACAAACGCAGTAATCGCGAAAGTAAATCTTTTCTCTGGATTAATCGAAAGGAAAAACTTAATTCACAATGATACTAGGGCCGAATGATACTAGGGCCGAGCGATACTCGGGCCACAGTAGTAAAGTACATGTTTGGTCAGAAAGAGGTAAAAAAAAACCATTTATCTGCTTGTGCTCGGGAAAAAGTAATTCATCTGATTCTCACTCGAAATCTCATATGCAGTACGCAGCTAATGTAAAAAAAAACATTTTATAATTCGTTCCGTAGCGAGGTATTATCCCTTTTTCTTTTCTAACGAAATGAAAATCCTACTGCTTCTAGTTTACTGATGTAAAAATCTACCATATGGGTATTTAAAAAAATAGATATATCTCGGTGCTTAATACCAAACGAAAGAAATTATATATGTTATATTAAAATCATGAAGTTATTCCATGAGGTACACATATTTACTTTTCTTTTTTTTTCATCATTACCCAATCCACTATTAATTATATCTCGAGCTATTATTCACTTTATTGCGTTTCATTGTAAAAACCCATTTTTTCTCGCAATTTTTGTTTACGGTCGGGAAAAAGTAATTCATCTGATTCTCTCTCGAAATCTCATATGGAGTACGCAGCTATCGTAAAAAAAAAAACATTTTATGGTTCGTTCCGTAACGAGGTATTGTCCCTCTTCCTTTTTCTAACGGAATGAAAATCCTACTGCTTCTAGTTTCACGAGGTAAAAATCTACCATATGGGTATTAAAAAAAATTCATATATCTTGATGTTTAATACCAAACGAAAGAAATTATATATGTTATATTAAAATCATGAAGTTATTCCATGAGGTACACATATTTTCTCATTTTTTTTTTCGTCCTTACCCAAAACCACTGTCAGGTATATCTCGAGCTTTTCACTTTACTGCACTTCAGAATGTTATTTCTGTTTGAGAAGAAAAAAATTATGTTCTATGTATGTCTCTCCTCTCTCTCTCTTTCTCTTTGCGTCTGTTCACGACGTTCTAGCAGGTGTCAAATGTGTGAAAAAATAATAATAACTTGACTGCACGATAGGTTGGATCGATGATGAGAATGGGAAAATCCAGAGACGAAGAATATTCGTATGATGAAAATCTCATAGCCCGATTCCCAAGCGTGGGTGCACTGTCAGAGAACACTACCTGGGCAGGTCTACTATCCGACCATATTAACAAAATGAATTTCACATACGGCATTTGTACACCTCTCGCGTTATTATTCCATAGTGTACACGTGTATAAAATGACATGACGTTCACGAGCGTTATTTCCGTGCACACGAATCTAATCCACGACATCATATTAATGTCCTACATCAGGCTCCCGGATGCTGACATAAGTTCATCCCAGAAGCTGCGACAAAATCCATTAAGGGGGGAAATAGGGTTAGACGGTTCGAAAAATCGATTTTTTTTAAACTCCATAAATTGTTAGTAAAACTATTGAAAAATATGTTCTCAAAATTTTAAATGAAAATTCCGACTCGTTCTATTGTTATAAGCCATTAAAGTGAGTAGCTCTCCTCCAGGCCCCGAGCGCGCTATTTTTTAAATCGCGTTTTTCTGAAAACGACTTTTTTTGAACTTGCGTACACGCTAGTTTGAAAAGTTTTCAACCAAGCGTTTTGAAAATTGGCAGTTACCTTCTTCATAGTATTGCGCTCTATATGAACCTAAAATTCGAATATTATCATTATTTAAAATAATTTTTTTTTTTCAAATAAAGTTGTAAAAAAT
Organism: Oxytorus armatus; assembly: GCA_958009045.1. Lineage (NCBI taxonomy): Eukaryota > Metazoa > Arthropoda > Insecta > Hymenoptera > Ichneumonidae > Oxytorus > Oxytorus armatus. The sequence continues at coordinate 16,133,390 of OY253752.1, forward strand.
GGCAAAAAATCATGCTTTTTTGTTTTGACCCCTGTAAAAAATTCAATTTTCTATTTTTTTCATAGCATTTAGGTTCATATAGAAGTGAGACAAATAATAAAAGTAAATTCCAACCTCGTTTGATTTCGGATGAAAATTGCGGCTTCCAGAATGTACGCAAAATGCTGAGTCTGATTGTGACCTGCGATATGGGGTCGCTAATATTTTCGGTGTTTTCCACGGAATTTCTTCAAAAATTCTATAGTATATACTTAAATATATGTATAAAATATTCTCAAAGTTTCAATAAATTATATTTAGTATATACTTAAATATATGTATAAAATATTCTCAAAGTTTCAATAAATTATATTCATTTCTTATACTATAAAAAAATTCATGAAAATCATTGAGAAAACGCTGTCCTAACCCTATTTCCTCCCTCAAGATAAGAAAATATTGAGTTTACTATTTTTCTTCGTATATCCTTTCAAACCCTTGTCTTCACTTTCACTGCTCGTCCATTTTAAACTTGTATACGAAACTCGCTATTACGTATAAAGAATTTTCGATAGATTACTGAACTTGTTAAATGAGGATCTAATTTATATCACGAAAGTTCTCTAACTGTCCATTAAATCGTTGGTTCGGTTGTTCATCCTACGTTTAATGCACTACGTGAAATTCAAATTGCTCACAATGACAATTACAATACTATATAACGAATCAACAGACGAGGGGCAGTGTTTCTAGTACCCCGAAAGTTAAATATATACATCTATGTCCATACGGGTTATTATCTAATTTGCCACGCATTCACGAAGGATAAGCAATTTCCATCGCCCACGTAATTGATAAAGAGCGGATAGTATATAAACAACAAGTATATATATAGATCGAATGAATGGAAAACGAAGATCGAGGACACACGGGGTGTCGTTGTTGCTTGGAAACCCAACCTCGCTACGTGTGAACAAGCTCCACTACTCGGAATTGTTTAATCGTCAAGTCTCACCGACCCCCGTCGCGTAGCCATGCCACCGTTCGGTCGATTCACCACCCTTGACAGGTTTCATCATTCCGCAAAAAAAATAACATACACCCACGTAAAAGAATTTGTTTTTTTTTCACCATGACCACACTATTTTCATTATTATTTTTCTTAGACTCTGCTGGTGCGAATCGATCTGTTTCATTATTTTCCTCATCATTAATTGCGTTATCATTCGACTAAATCATTCAAATTCAATTCTCCACAAAGTGACTTTGACGTTGAAAGGAGCGATTTAGACGGAACTGAAGTAAAACGGCCAGTAACACTGCGCAATCTCTTATAATTCCGTTTTACCTTATCAAATCTCTGTACGGTTTCCCGATCTCCCTTTACATAGGAGCTTTCGCAAATACTCTGATTGGGGAGGTTTCAATAGTCTCTGGGGTCGGTATGGTTCCTTTGAACCGCTAGAATCTCCTGACATCGTCGTGAATGTAACGTATACCGTGTACAAAGGGCGATAGAGACTGTTGAAGTTGTGATAAGTGATTTGGTCTAATTAACGTCTCCTATAATTACCCATTTTCAAATAATAGTTATGAAATATGAGATTAATCATAAAAATATGCATGTAGTCAATGAAATAATTGTCGATGAAAAATTTAATTCAATTTACTATTTCTGATTATTAATTCTAATATTCTTATTGTCCTGCGAACACCGGACCAAAATCGATATTTTTTATGACTCTTTCGCAATTACGATTTTATGGTGAAAAGTAATAAAATAACGGAGTTTGACGCAATGGGTATGAAATACGGATTTATCCTCAGAATATGTATTTACAAATTTACATTTTCCTAGAAATTCACGCTGCACGAAGTAGTTTCATAAACTCTGCAAAGCCAATTGCCATTCAAATAATTGTCCTGAATTATCGAAACGTTCGTTCGTTTCTCACGTATCAAATTGTACGATACAACGATTGAAATTTCTGGACAAAGGGTAATGCTGTCCGATCATTCTTCCCTGGAGGCACCGGAAATATCGAAATTATAGATAGACGCGCCACGCCATTCGATATACAGTTTAGCCATGATAATTGGCTAGACGATATGGAATACTATTATTGAATTTCGCGAGAGCATTGTCGATGTGTATGATGAAACAGAGTGATATCCGAAAATATGATATGCCCCTCGAGCTATTTCAAGAAATGTATTGTTCATACGAGCGTCACTCGATGATTTGTGGGTCCTTGGAAGTTCTGGGGTCAATTATAGATCTCGGAATTTAGAGTTTCTTCAGATTTTTCTTTTTTTTTTTCCCTACAGGCCCAAACTTTTTCCCTGCGTTCTTCATTTTTCACCAACGTGACACGAAAACTTGCTACTCTCACTGCGAGAAGGGAGAAGTACATTAGGAAGCCGCAAGACAAAAAAAAAATTCCTTAAACATCAATTAACAATTTTATTTTTCAAGTATATCAATGAATTTAATGGAAATATAATGAGTAATCCCTAATGTCCACATTAAAGTCTCATACTCTCGAAGTGCATTTGCCAAATGAAAAAGAGAAAAACTGAAAGACGTATATCGAGAAGCTTTAGTGTTCCGTCCATTGGCTCATAGAGCTTACCCCCACGCTTCTCGATTAATTTATGGTACTTTGCTGAGTCTGCGATCTGGTGAGACATGCGGAAATTTCTCGTAAAGCGAGAATTCAACGTCACGTGTCAGACGCCTTCAAACTTTCAAAGACACACATACAGACATAGACGGTCTGACCGGGCTAGTAGATGTAGAGCTTTTGCTTCCGAGTTTATGTTCCACCATCCTGGGACTTTAGCGAATGGGAAAACTTGGTCTCTGCTTAAACATACATATACTACTGTACTGTCAGGTACTCGAACTATCGGGATTTATATCGTCGATTTTTAGATTCGCATTGTCTCGGCGAAATTCTCTCCGGGAACGAGCAGAACGGAGGTGAAAGATTGTCGGATTCGTACTCGTAAATTATCGAAACGGCTCACACGTCTATCTCGCTTGTGAAATCTTTAACAACCCTCTTGCTGCAGTCCTAAAATATTCAGTGAGTTCACTTTTGATATATGATATATCTTTGACCTCCCCCCCCTCCACCGTTAGAGCACATCACTTCAAATGCTGTATAACGCACGTTTCGTTACACGCGTTTGTATAATTAACGGGGATCAAGAAGGATCGCCACTATACGTTGAGTCAAAAAAGTATTCGTACACCTTGTTTTTTTGCGATAACTTTAAAGACATAAGCGATACGCAAAGAAAGCCAATTTTATTCAACAGTACATTAGGTACAAAGATAAACTGCAAATGGAGAAATTTTTCCCAGGAATAATAGAAGAATTATGCAAAAAAAACGAAAATTTTCGGGTCAAAAAAGTATTCGTACACTTACGATTGAGCTGCTAAACCTCGATATTCACTCACGGACGGTCTGACCTCCGCGTACAATGTAAAAAAGTCTTCGTTTACACAATGGTTTTGACCAATTCCATGCGGTAGTAGATCTTCAAGCTCTGACAGACACGATGGCAAAGAAAAGCGAAATATCAATATCCATGCGATATAGAGTGATTTTTCTTCGGAAACGCGGTGAAAGTTATCGAAAAATTAGTAAAGAACTAAATCTAAGTTTCGCAACAGTGCAATATATAATAAAAAAATACGAAAGAACGAACAGCACAGAAAATAAGCCACGAACCGGTCGACCGAGAAAACTAACGGTACGAGAGCGTCGAAGTATTGTTACAGAGGCTACAAAAAAACCGTTCACAAGTGCTCGCAGTTTAGCGAATGATGTCGCGTCAACATCGGTGAAGAGCGTGTGTCCCCGGACTGTTCGAAACGTTTTGCATTCTGCCCAAATATACGGCAGAACTGTCCGCAATAAACTATTAATCAATAATCTAAATCGAGAAAAAAGTTTAGGTTTCGCAAAAACCTACGTAAAAAAATTTATAGAATTTTGGAAACGTGTCGTATTCTCGGATGAATCGAAGTTTAACATCTATGGGTCCGATGGAAAAAAATTCGTCCGGCGGAAACCAAATACCGAGCTCCGGCAGAAAAATTTAATACCGACTGTAAAGCACGGCGGAGGAAGCGTCATGGTTCGGGGCTCTATGCGATATTATGGCGTTGGTAATCTGACTTTTATAGATGGTACAATGAATGCCCAGAAGTATATCGACGTGTTGCGGAGCAATTTAAAAGCGAGTGTAGATAAAATGGGCCTGGATGGAAATTTCTACTTCGAACGAGATAACGACCCGAAACATACTGCCATGAAAACGAGGGAATGGTTACTCTATAATGTCCGCAAACAATTGATTACGCCACCACAATCTCCGGACATCAATCCTATTGAAAATTTGTGCCACTTGGTGGATGTAGAAATTGGAAAAAGAAAAATAACAAACAAATCCGATCTCCAAAGAGAGCTTTTAAGAGAATGGACGAAAATAGCAAAAGAAACAACGAAAAAGCTAATAGAATTAATGCCTAAGAGCCTCGAGGCGATAATTGAAGCAAAAGGGATGCGCACCAAATATTAGTTATAATTAACAACTATGATGATGTAGGTTTTCACTATAATCGTAAGTGTATGAATACTTTTTTTGCCCGAAAATGTTCGTTTTTTTGGCGTAATGCTTCTATTATTCCTGGGGAAAAATTCTCCATTTGCAGTTTAATTCTGCACCTGATGTACTATTAAATTAAATTGGTTTTCTTTGTGTATGGCTTAAGTCTACAAAGTTATCGCAAAAAAACAAGGTGTATGAATATTTTATTGACCCACTGTATATAAATTGTACGATCCAATTTCCTATCGTCAAATCGCTTTTAATCTTCGTCTGTTTGTCGCAATGAAAATGTCACGTTACGGAATATCCTTCAAAACAATAATTAAGAAAAAAAAACGATCTCGCTCTTGTGTTATACTATATACAAATTCGATTAGTATACGTTTCCTGAAATGTCGGATATCCTCGTAAACACCTCGAGGACGCTTCGACGTAACAGCATATCTTAATTGAGTGTACAGTTATCGAATGACAATTGGATTTCCCCCGCGAGCCTATTATTCAAGCCGACCATATAAAATCAAAAGTTCCCTCGTTACACGCTGATAATTGCTCGGATCGGATATCGATATCGCGAGAGACAAAACAAAACTGAAATTGACACCTGTACACAAATGAGATCTTGTTTTATTTTCTTACATTTCCCAGCGGATCACTTGAAAATTTTATTTTTCATACACGTGTCCGTGAAAAGTGTCAAAAATAATTGTAAACACGCGTACGACGATAAAACAATTAATTGTGATAATGCTTACCCCCGGTGACGCGATAGTCATTATTCTTCTCATTCGTAACGATCATTGTCGAACTTGAAGAAAAAAAAAAAAAGAAAAGAAAAACTACGCAACAAATGAACACCAACAATCGCAACGTTTGTTGCGAGAGTTCGTGACCGCGATTATATGTAGAGAACCGTTTCACCACGCGGCTGATAGCGGACTGAACAACCCTCGCTGGTTCAGGGGTTGTGCGTCCGCGCATCGCATGCACGACAGATTGATAGACTAGCGAATCCGAAGAAAATGAAAACGTTCTCGGTACTCTCTATATATTTTTTTCTCCTTTTGTCGTTGTTCCGAGAAATGTTAACGAACTGTTGCGCAATTGTTCGGGTAAAAATTGACGTGACACCATTATTTCTCATAAAGATCTGTATCCGAGTAGAATTTTTCTCAGCGATTACATTCAACCCTCGTAACTTCGCGAAAGAAAGTAATTTTTGCTTTGTCCGAAACATGGCACAGCCTGATCGGAACCGGGTGTGGCACAATGAAATGTTTTACCAGTATTGTTGATATAACAGTGACCTTATCGACATGATAACAAAATAATAACAGTCGAACGGTCCTACCAGGAGAGTCGGCCAACCCTTGGGATCAAATTTCGAGCTTTCGTCCCCTCGCCTTGTGAGATACTCGTCAATCAATGTCCGTCGTTAGAATCGGTAAATATTTTTTCAACATAATGTGTCCTTTGTTTATCAGTACATTAGTATTTTTATGAACTTAGCGAATCACTGGTCCGACGAAAAATATCATCAGATTATCGATGGTTATTGTCGCGGGCGTCATGACCTTATCGAAGATTTAATTATGGATATTAGGAACGATCCGTGGACGCTCATAAATAGAGGAGTAATATTGTCATTTTGATTATGTATCCAAATTATTTTCGTATTTCACAAAATAGAATGGTCCGAAAATCGTCGTACTTATGTTATCAAAAAAACTTTCAATCGGGACAATGAAAATTTCGTCCTCGAATGCAACTAAAAATACGATTGTATTTTAGTTGATTGCAAATACCATTGTAATATATTTCCATGTCAAGACTTTCACTCGGTCATTTTTCTGCACCACACATTTTGGTATTTCCACATCTTGGTGTCTTCTAATGCGCCAAAGATAAAACGCCATTTTGTCTATTTCTCGTTTTAAGGGGGGAAATAGGGTTAGACGGTTAAAAAAATCGATTTTTTTTAAATTTCATAAATTGTTAGTAAAACTATTGAAAAATATGTTTCCCAAAATTTTAAATGAAAATTCCGACTCGTTCTATTGTTATAAGCCATTAAAGTGAGTAGCTCTCCTTCAGGCCCTGAGCGCGCCACGTGTATAACCGAGCGGTCACTATTTTTTCAAACGTGTTTTTCTGAAAACGACTTTTTTTGAACTTGCGTACACGCTAGTTTGAAAAGTTTTCAACCAATCGTTTTGAAAATTGGCAGTTACTTTCTTCATAGTATTGCGCTCTATATGAACCTAAAATTGGAATATTATCATTATTTGAAATAATTTTTTTTTGCAAATAAAGTTTTGAAAAATGGCAAAAAATCATGCTTTTTTGTTTTGACCCCTGTAAAAAATTCAATTTTCTATTTTTTTGATAGCATTTAGGTTCATATAGAAGAGAGACATATAATAAAAGTAAATTCCAACCTCGTTTGACTTCAGATGAAAATTGCGGCTTCAAGAATGTACGCAAAATGCGGAGTCTGATTGTGATCTGCAATATGGGGTCGCTAATATCCCCGGTGTTTTTCAAGAAAATTCTTCAAAAATTTTCTAGTATATACTTAAATATATGTATAAAATATTCTCAAAGTTTCAATAAATTATATTCATTTTTTATACTATAAAAAAATTCACGAAAATCTGTGAGAAACCCGCTGTCCTAACCCTATTTTCCCACTTAACCAACAAGTATTGCTATTTTTCCGATGCCAGATGTACACACCACGCAAATGTAGCAAGATCGGTATATTTCGATGAGAAACAAAATCGTTAGTCGATCGTTGTCAAAATGAGTCCATCGTCAATGATCTCTGATCTTCCTTCCACAGAATGGATCGAGTAATGTAAAGGGTGGTTTTGTTTTTTATATTAGTCCGGTATATGCTCGAACTTGCTGACGGATCTGGGGAACGTGATGGATGGTAAACCGGTTATCGCGAGGATGTTCCAAGTCTCTATGTATATTCGTTAATACATTCAAGTAGATTGACGCATTGCGACTTTGGGCGTGCACGCGAAATCGCGTGTCCTCGTCGTATTCTCGCAATTTGCAAAGGCTCCGACCGGAGAAATTGGAACGATTATCGTTCGTACAATTTTCATCAACGGTGCGCTTCTTGAATATCGTCGAAATTCTCAAATCCGACAGATGCAATTAATCGACTGTTATCCAATAGAGTCTTGACGGTAGACGATTGATCCCGAAGAAATGATTTTAACCGATGTGCCATATTGAATGTACGATAATATTAATAGCAACATTTCGAGCAATTTCGTCGTACTGGCAACGTTATATTTTAGTCAACACTGAATTTACGATGTATTTATGCGCTGATCGGTAAATACGTCACAGTCGGAGACTGATGTATGGGCCAACGATTGTTGTAACGTGTTTATTCTCACATCACGGCCTCTGGGAAGAAGTTTCGTACCGGAAATTCCGCCAGACAGTAGGGTTCCTCACGAAGGCATAACTTTATATAGACACTTCTCGCACGGGAAAACTTGTACCACCACTGAGTACCGTGAGTTTTCTCATGAATTTTCCAAACGTCAAATTTCCGTTCGATGATCCGCTTCCGCGAATCCGCTGCCACGAGGCTCGTCTCCGTCTCTCCGAAAAGTTCGACGTGAGACTTCCGGAGTCTTCTCTGTCTGAAGAAAAACTCTATTACTTTACGATGAGACGGAATTCGGATCGTACTATTTTTGTTCCTGTGAAAAACGACACAAAGAAACGAGAAATTTTTACGTTTGGCAAGGAAAATATGTTTTTTTTCTTCGTAGTTCATCATTGCCTCTGCAGTAAACCTTGCAACAGTAAGATTTTATTTATTTATAGATAGCCTCGAGAGAACGTAGAATAATTCATCGTAAGTATTGAATTGCAAACTGGCTCGTGAAGTGATAAATTATTCTGCGAAACTCTCATATATGAATTATGAAATTGCTTCAACGAGAACTGAATCCGAAGATAAAGATTGTTCTTATAAATTTTCCGACACAACGCTGATTTGATTTTATGAATACAAATAAAGTGTGAAAAAAAAGCGTAAACGAGGATGGTTGAGAAATGACAGAAACGATCGAAGAGCTATGGTTACGAGAGTGTACGAATGAAAGCGAGAATAAATCCATACTTCAAGCTCTCGGCACGAAGAACGTGTAAACATTTGCTGACTTTCAGGAAAGTCCCAAACGTTTAATCGCCAATCTGTTTCACTTTTATAATCTTTTTCTCTTCGGCCTCGAATACTTCGTTCAGCGTCGAAATTTAGGCAACGACGAGGGGCGACTTCGAGAGAAGCTCAGGCCGAGGGGTTAACTAGAAAGGGATAATTGATAATGCCGAAAGGATGACGAAACGATGAGTTATTTATAAATTCCAAGTTGTTAATTAATTTTCGAAAGGTACTTTTCTCGCCTATTACTCGCGACGCGTACCCTGGAGTAACGTTGAAACTTACTCGTGGGAAATGCACACTCGAAATTGGGAATCTCCGGTTTATCATCTATTTATGCCGAGCCTTCCATCTATAATCCGACAATCTCCAACGCAATTGAACTTTGGGTTCTCCCGATGGAAATCTGAACTAACGTTGGAGACGAAATTGCGAACATCAAGGATCCATGATTCCGTCGCGAAAAGCTTCCCGATGCACAGGGGACAGTACCCACTTTTTCACTTTTTCAAAATGCCAAATGCATCGATATTCTAAATAGATTTCGACTTATTTGGGTGGAGAAGGGGTGAAACATCATGAGTTAACTTAGGGAATGTCGTTTCATCGTCTTATCTCAATCTTCAAAGAGCTCTTAAAAAAATCGTCAAAATATCAGCTGAAAGGACGAAAATTTGCGAAAACCAATGGCCCGACTTGAAAAATCTGTAAAAAAAAAACACAAAACTGAGTCGACCACCATTTTTTTTTAAACTAGCATACGACGGTTGCACCTTGTTATTCGGGGTCTTACTCTCGTGAACCTTGTGCCTTAGCCTCGTTTCTCAATCCTTTCTCTCTCGTCTCGACGATGAACGAACGTTTTCGCTACGTGAATGTGTCAAACGTCAAGTCGAGCGCGTTGTCGAGTATCATCGGGGTGAAAATGTCATTAACCTCTCGACCATTCCGTTCAATAATGTACTATCTCTTTCGGATGAGTTTATCGATCGTCTCTAGTCGCGCTTCGTGGAAAACATTATTTATTTCTTGGGACAGCTCGAACCACGGTGCAACTCCATTTCTCTCTCTCTTTCTCGAGAGAGAGAGAGAATCGCCATCGATTCTGTTATACGTATACCTGTACCATTAAGGAACGCGAGACAGGTCAACATGGACCTTAAGGTAGCAGTCTGGTGACTTAAGCCGATTTTCATGTCTTTTTTGGAGGGGATTTTTTTGTAGGAAAATAAAAATGAATCGTTTTGGATATTTAGGATGTTTTTATTTACATATTAATGACACAAAAAAAATTTTTTTTGATAAAATTTAATATTTTATTATTATTATTATTATTGATCGAAGTTGGCACCTCGAAAAAAAAGCGCGTGGGTGGCCCCGGTGATTTTGGCTCTTGATGTTATCTGAAATAAAAAATTCTTGATAATTCTTAATCTATAGACATGTCATTCTGGTCGGAATTATTGGAGTTAAATTTCATGGATAAATAACAAAATGGCGAACTTTGGAAAAAAAAGTTTTTTCTCCAAAGTCTGCCATTTTGTTATTAAAAAAAAAGGTTTTTTCCAAAGTCCGCCATTTTGTTATTTATCCATGAAATTTAACTTCAGTAGTTCCGACCGGAATGACATGTCTATAGATTAAGAATTATCAAGAATTTTTGATTTCAGATAACATCAAGAGCCAAAATCACCGGGGCTACCCACGCGCTTTTTTTTCGAGGTGCCAACTTCGATCAATAATAATAATAATATTAAACTATTAAATTTTTCAAACTAATTTTTTTTTGTATCTTTAATATGGAAATAAAAACATCCTAAATATCCAAAACGATTCATTTTTATTTTCCTACAAAAAAGACATGAAAATCGGATTAAGTTACCAGACTACTACCTTAAGCATTTATATTTTTGAAACAAATGTTGAGGTAAATTAACAAATCTATGGACGTGCGCTTGGCAATCAATGTATTTATTGTATCAATCACGTCGAAACATTATTTAACATCGTTTAAACACAACGCCGTTTCAGTACAATATTTACATGTCCCCTTTAACGATTGGACAATCATTTTATCGTGTCCGTGTGTTGTACGAAATTTAGCAAATTCATGACGTTTAATAATTTTATGCAAGGGAGAGGGGATCGTTGAATTGTAGAACTAAACACAACGTTAAGATATCGATTCCTCGTTTGTAATAGAAAATAATACACCCTTAGCATATCCGTGACGGTCTATGATACAAGAAGACGCTTCGATGGGTTGGCGCGAAGGGGAGAAAAAAAATGATACATATGTCAACTCGGTCATTGCAGCTTAGCAGGCGCGCGAGATTTAAAAAAAATCCTTTCTTTTCTGTATCAAGCTTTTTTTTAAAATAATATTTTACTGCTTTTTTTTTTGTTTTGTTAGTGTTTGATTTCGAACAAAAGTCGTAACTGGTACGTGTACCGGTGTTTTATTTTACATTGGCCTATCGCTCGTTCACTTCTGAAGCGTGTAAATTCGATCGTTTTTTTCTTTTCGCCCGTAAATTTTTTCATTTTTGTATAAAAAGTATATGTTTTTAAGACTTTGTTTTTTGTTTGTTTGTTTGTTTGTTCGTCTTTCATCGAAACTCACGCTTCGATAACGTAAACGATCGATAATCGTTGTGACGTTCAATCGCTGTTGTTACCACCTCTGTCGGAGCTAGAATGACGAGAACCAACGTCACTTCCGGAAACTGATTTTCGCGATACCGGCGATGCTGATCTGTAATGTGAGATTCAATTTGATTACACGGGGATATCTCTAATGCATTGTTTGTTTTACCCGATAAAACGTCGATAACGAAACGTAAAACTCGATCGTTTCGATGAAATGATAAACTCACCGCGCCGAGCCGCTCGCGCTCCTCGAACCGCTCTTCGATCGTGAACGCGATCGCGATCTGCTCTTGCTTCTCGATCTTGACTTGGATCTCGAGGGAGATCGTGACTTTGATCTCGACCCATTTTTGCTTCGCGATCTTCGTCCCTCGGAGCCCGAATGCGATTTGCTCCTGGATCGCGAGCGCGAATGGCTCTTGCGCGAGCCACTGTTGGATCTCGATCGTGATCTCGATCGGCTTTTCCGCGAGCCCGAGCGTGAACGACTCTTTCTCGCGCTACTGCCAGATCTCGAGCGACTTCTGCGCGAACCGCTTCGCGATCTCGAGCCCGATCTCGAACGACTTTTCCGTGAACCACTGCGCGATCTTGACCGCGAGCCCGATCCGCTGCGCGCCTTTGAGCGACTTCTCGAGCGTGAACCCGATCGTGATCGCGATGAACTTCTCGAGCGGCTTCTTGACTTTGATCTTGAACGCGATCGTGAACCATCGGAATCCGAAACAATTTTCTTTTTGCCTCGAGATTCTTTCCCCTTTCCTCCCTCGTCCCTGTAAAATACACGGAAACAATATTAAGATAATTTGTCAGACAAATTACGATAGCTGCGCCACCATCGTTAATCCATGTTTTCGTTAACGTTAGGGTTTCGTCATGACTGGTTTTTTTTTTGTTTGCTTCTCCATTTCAAACAACTCACCCGCTTGTTGCTTTTTTCCCACCATCGCTCTCCGATTCGCTCGTCGATATAGTTTCCTTGGACAGAAAACGCGCGTTGCTCTTCGAAGGTTCGGCAATGCTCTTGCGCGAGCCCTTGTCCTTTTTGCCACTTCCCATTTTTCTTCCACGCTTCATTCTCGGTCTATCACTGTCCGATCCTGCAACAAATTTAAAATATCAGTCATTCCGAAGGTTTAAACCGTAAACGATAAATTTTTCCGCGCTCCAAAATGTTTTAAACGTGTTTCTCAAAATTACCGCCGCTCTCGTCGTTCTTTCTCCTCACACGGCCCTTGCTCTTTCCCTCGCCGCTGGCCTTTCTCTTTCGTTTTTTCTCCCTCGGCGCTTCGTCACGTCGTCCCTCGTCGTTGCCAGAACCGCCGCTGTCACTGACGTACTGTTCGGTACGCGATTTTTTCATTTTCCTGCCGCTCTTCTCGTTCGGCATTTCACCGAATACCAATACATTTTTCGTTTTCTCGACGTACTCCTGACGTTTTTGCAACATCGCCTCCTCCTTCTGACGACGCTGCTCCTCGAGCTTTCGCGTTTCCTCGGTCTGTCGCATCTTGAACGCTTGTCTGAAATACATCGACAAAATTCTCGTGTCATTCACAAAATATTAGTGTCAACCGCACGGTCGTTACGTCACTGACAGCTCGGCAATTTTCACAAGAACCTTTTTCCGGCGTAAAAAAAAAAACAGATATTCAAAAACAAAATATTGAATATTTTTTTCTCATCTTCATTCCGTACCTTTCTTCCTCCTGTTTCCTTCTGAGCATCTTCTCCTCCTCGTCCAATCGTCTCGCTCTTGCAACGTGATACTGGGCCTGCGACAAAAGATCCTGACACCGACGTGCCTCGGCCTCCGCCAATTGTTCCATTCTGTCGCCGTGCGTTGCCAAATACTGAAAGTACTTGTGCGACAGTCCCAATTCGTGAACGGCCTGCAGTACCGTCGTCAGCGTCGACTTCTCGTCTTTGAGAATTTGCGTCGCGAGTCTTTGGAGAACGAGGGCTATGTTGTACAGAAGAACGGTGTCCTGAGGGGCTACCCTACGGGCCTTTTCCGGGGGCAAAAAAAAAAACGAAAAAATAATAATGTTAAACATTCGATCAGGAGAAATTCGGAAAAACTTTCGAGCGATTTCCGACGAATATGTTTACCTTCAAAAGCGCCATTTTTGCTTCCTTCAACTTGCCAGCTTTGAAGTACGCTCTCGCGAGATACTGTAGCACCTCGACGTGATGATACTTGTAAAACTTCCGAAGACAATTCTCGTACTGAAAGATTTTCGAATTTTTCGTTGTACACTTTGTTTTTTTTTTGTTTGTCTTTTCTTCAAATTTTTATCGCACAGCGAGATAGTTAGAAAATAAAGAAATCGTTGGATACGATACCATTTGAATTGCGCTGACGAATTGCTTTTGCTCGACGTATATGTGCGCGATGTTCAGCCATACGTCGCAAAATTCGGCGGTCGCCTCGCGAACCTGAGCGAATATATCTCTAGCCTCGTTGACGCAACCTTTGTGAGCCAGTACCGCACCGATACCATTAGCCGACCAAATGTTCTTTGGATCATTTCTCAGTACCTGATGGCAAATTGTTTTGTTTTTTTTTTTATCATGTATCATTGAGTGACGGTGGATCGATCCGTTATTCATCGCAATGATTAATGATCGCTCGAAAGAATGTTTTTTTTTAAATTGATTCCAATACTTATTACGGTATTTATTAATTGGAATTTTCTACAATTCTCAAAAGAAACAGAAGTAAAATGTGAAAATATATTAACCTGTTTGTACATAGCCAAAGCTCTGTCCTGATGGCGTTTCTCCCGGTCTTTATCCTTGCCACTTTGATGAAGTGTCTGCAACCATATATTCCCGAGCGCAATAAGAGAATATGCGTCGGTGCTGCTGGTAGGATTTTTCAATATTCTCTCGAATTTCTTCTGTCCCGGTCCCCATTCCATCTTTGCCAAATGTAAATTACCGAGTAACGACCAGGCGTCCGGATGCTCGTTGTTTATTCTCAATGCGTCTTTGAAACGATACGAGGCTTCCCAAATTTGTCCCTTGTCCCTCGCCATACAGCCGAGCCGGAGATAACAATCCATATAATTCGGATGCTCCTTCAATAGGTCCTTGTACAATTTTTCCGCTCGATCGAAAACGCAAAGTGCCTCGTTTAGACGCGCCAAGTTGTAGGTCGTCGTCACCGCTATGGAATTGTAATAGACCGGATCGTGAAGAGCGTCCGTTTTCGAACGTGCTAATGATTCTTCCAAGTTACTTCGAGCTTCTTCGAGATTTCCCAAACTGCGAAAAGAAATTAAAAAATAAAATAAAAAACTTGTCTACCGTCCTCTGAAGTACCAATGTTTCCTTTGTTGAAATATAGTTTATCAAACTAGCAACAAACCGATAGTGTAAAGCTCCGACATTGTTCAATATTTCCGGGGGTATGTCAACTTGAACTTTGTCCTTTAACATTTTCGTGGCCGTTCCATAAGCACTTAGAGCAGCAACCAAATCGCTCTGCTCCAATATTTGTGCCAATTCGATCCAAGCTTCGACGTCATCGGGCAATTGTTCCGTTACTTTTCTCAGATGATTCTTCGCAATGTCTCTCTTCGATTGTGAGCTCGAGTTTGCGTACAACGAACCGAGAATTTTCATCGTTTCGTAATTGCCCGGTTGAGCTTTCAAAACTTTTTCGAAACATTGAGCCGCCTGTGATTACAAAAGTGATTACGACAAATTCGCTGTTAGTTACGGGTCGTGATATATTTTTTTTTGTGTCAGCGACATAATTCCGGAGAATTTGTACTCACGTTCTCGGAATCACCGCGATAGACGTACATTTGTCCCAGGCCAAAGTGCGGCAAAACAAAAACGACAGGTGCGAATTGCGTTGCCTGGTAGTAGTATTGAAAAGCTTGATCGTAATCACCCTGAATTAAAGAAATTAGTATTTATGATAAATTCGACTCAATCTTGTACAGAAGGATTTTATACGTTTTCTCATAGGTTCATAAAATCTCGTAAGCAACGCAATCGAAAAGAAAAAGTATAATTATAACACCAGACTGTGAAATATTTACTTGAACGTGAAAGGCTCGTGCTAGTTGATAACAACTTTCGGCTCTCATGGCTTCGTTTTCGGTGTTGTGAAAGGCGTGTAACGCGAGATGTTGCACCTTGTTGTAATCCTTTTTGAAGAAAAAATGGTTTGCCAGATGATTGAGTACCATAGGATTTGTCGAGTCGATCGTGTAAGCTTTTGACAACATCTGAACTCCCGTTCTGATGCTTTCCGGCTGTTGCTGATTGAGCTTCAGCACCGAAAGACCAACCAAAGCTCCGACGCACTGGCCGTCCAACTGTAAAGCTCTCTCGAACGCCAAACGAGCCTTTTCTTGATTATTCAATTTCATAAAACAATGTCCCATACCCAAACGCACAGCCGCCGGACAATTTGGATTTGTTCTCAGGGCCTTTTTGTAAAAGGCGAGGGCACCCCGAAAATCCTTCTTGTTGAAGGCGATGCAAGCTTTACCAAGAAGCGACGGAATATTGTTCGGCGATTGGTTGAGTACAAAATTGAACTGAGCATCGGCTTGTTCCATTTTGTCGCCTTCCAGCAAACAAAAGTATGCTCGCCCGAGTAAATGATTCTTTAAGAAAATTGAAACAGTTTTAACGTCAATTTTTGGCAATAGTCTTATTTCCAAAAGTTATATAAGTTATATAGATTCCGAATCACCGAAGGTATTGATTTTATAAATCGAACATTTTCAATATTTCCGAATTTTCGAATTAAAAAATTGTTCATGGTCAAAAACAAAAGTTGCACGTGTTCGATAAGAACAGCAGTCGGACTTCATAAAAGAGAAAATCTTGAATATTAGAAAGCTGTCTTTTTCTCACAGCTTTACGTCCATCGTTTTTTAAATTATTACTTTCAAGTCCCGATATTCTTGGTTGCTAAAATGTGATGAATCATTCTCAGGTTTTGATTCTATCGCAATGTTCCAGTATCGTTATTAAATATAATTTTTCGTTATAACTGTAAACACTGAGAATCGTTGATGGGCCAACTTAACCGGTTACGTTGCGGAGAAAATTTTCGTGAAATAAGATATATTTCAATCTTACCTGATCGTACATGATGATTTTGTCCGCCGTTGTGTACAGGAGCGTCGCTTTTGTAAATAGATCACGTTTCTTATCTTTATTCTTCTCTCTATTCGCCTCCTGTACGTAGTAAGCCGCGAGCATGTCCAGCGCCCGCATTTGATCTTTCTCAAAGTCTCGATATTCAAAGTTGGCATCGCTGCGAGATGACTCAAGAATCTTGATGAAATCCTCAATTTTGCCTTGTTTGTAATATTCGAGCTACAAACGGAATGTGCGAATTGAGAGATAGACATTTTTAAGTAGCCGCGATATGCAAAGAACTGGCGAAAGAATTAAATGTACGTACGGCCAGATTGACCCAGATATGGAGCTGGGCTTTTTCCTGCCGCAATATACCAAGGACTTCATCGCCCTCTGGTAATTGATCCAAACACAATTCTATGACCTGTTAGAAAAAAATTACATATTTAATTGAACCTATTTGTTGAAAGATCAAATAGTTATTCAACGTTTATGAATAAATTTATTTATTTGTTTTACACTTAGATTTGACCATAAACAAATTGTAGGCATTTTATTTTTGGGATATTTGTGTGAAATCTATCGCTTGACAAAATTGGATAAGCGAGAATAGCATTGACTAGAAAAAAAAATCACCGTTGCATTAATGTTGATTTTCCCTAGTTTATAAATAAATACATTGGGCACTTATGTTGCCCGATGTTATTCGCATTATGCAGAATAATATTACGATAACAAACGACTTTTGCTTGAGAAATACAAAAGGCTTTGTGTTAAATTTTTCACTTAGTGCCTGAAAAGGGAAAGGAATGTCTTTTTTGTGCGATAAATTAAGAATAACAATGATACGTGTGTATATACACGAAATTTAAGTCGAGCATACCAGCAAGACTACACAACCCCCTCGGTTTTTGAGGTTAGAACATTTTCAATGGTTGTAAAAATTGTTATGGGCTATACAGCGTTTTCGAAAGTTCTCGGGACCAAAGTGAATTAACATTTTGTCGTTCAAAGATGAATTTTTTTAATCGTTGAAATGGATAAAAACTCACCTCGTCTGTGTCACGAAGAGGTATCTCAATGGACCCCATTGCTGCTGCCGACACTGCAATCTAGCAAACTGCAAAGTTTTCTTATTTTCTTACAACTTTATCCCACCTTTAACTTCACGGCCAAGCCGCACGGCCTGCAAGTGTCGCAAGGTAGCGCCAAAGAAGATAGAGTAGGCCGCTCTTTTTCGTTCGTTTACTGTGACGTAGATGACAGCACATGCAGCTCTGCTTTACCTACCGAGCCGGCGTTGGAGAAGAATTAGTTTTTATCGACAGATAACTTCTCTATCTAAACGGGGGAGGATGTAAAAGTCCCGACAGTCAGGGAGGATGTCAAAGTCCCGACAGTCAAACTCCCGACACCACGCTTGTGTATACCTATATTGTTTTGTAATACGTGCTGTCGGGACTTTGACATCCTCCCGACAGTCAAAATCCCGACAGTCAAACTCCCGACACGGCCTATCGCGCGTGTACCGACAGTTTTTGGTACGAGTACAGCCGCGAGATGGCAATAACGGTTAAAGCGCAAACACATCGCGGTTAGGCAATGAACGTAGTTCCAAGTGTTGGGGTTCTCAATAAAACCGAGGGACGTGACTGGCTAGCAAATTATTTAATCAAATAATACACGTGGGTTCCTTTTGGCTATATCGGAGCGAGAAAAAGTTGAATAACATAAACAACTGTTTTTGGTTGAATTTATTATAAACAATTTGTTAACAAAACCAAGAATAAATAGTATTATGATTATCGCCGTTAATTGTTTAATGAACAAATGGTAAATGAATAAATAAATTGTCCGAATAAATTGAAATAATTGTTTTTATTGTCGTTATTATTATTATTAATACATTTCGTCGCAAAGATTTGACCCGATAATACACGTGGGCTCCTTTTGGCTATATCGGAGCGAGAAAAAGTTGAATGACATAAACAATTTATTAAGAAAACCAGGAATAAATAGTATTATGATTGTTGTTGGGTTTCGTTTAATGAACAAATGGAGAATGAATAAATAAACTGTCCAAATAAATTGAACTAATTGTTCTTATTGTCATTGTTATTATTATTAATACATTTCGTCGCAAAGATTTGACCGGATAATACACGTGGGTTCCTTTTGGCTATATCGGAGAGAGAAAAAGTTGAATAACATAAAGAAGTGTTGTTGGTTGAATTTCTTATAAACAATTTATTTTAAAAACCAGGAATAATTACTATTATGATTATTGTTGGGTTTCGTTTAATGAACAAATGGCGAATGGATAAATAAACTGTCCAAATAAATTGAAATGATTGTTTTTATTGTCGTTGTTTTTATTATTAGGTAAAAAAAAGTAAATTTTTGTGTAATCATCGAAAAATCTTCAGGGAACAGAGGTACAAATTTTTTACCGAAACCCAACAATAATCATAATACTATTTATTCCTGGTTTTCTTAATAAATTGTTTATAAAAAATTCAACCAACAACAGTCGTTTATGTTATTCAACTTTTTCTCGCCACGATATAGCCAAAAGGAACCCACGTGTATTATTTGATTAAATAATTTGCTAGTCAGTCACGTCCCTCGGTTTTATTGAGAACCCCAACACTTGGAACTACGTTCATTGCCTAACCGCGATGTGTTTGCGCTTTAACCGTTATTGCCATCTCGCGGCTGTACACGTACCAAAAACAGTCGGTACACGCGCGATAGGCCGTGTCGGGAGTTTAACTGTCGGGATTTTGACTGTCGGGACTTTGACATCCTCCCTCTAAAACCACACTCTCAAACCCAAAGTTAGACAATTTTTTCAAACATAGCCCATAATTTTTTGGTAAGAAAATAACGAAATCTTACGAAACTGGTAAAGGATTTCATTTGAACAATAAGAAAATTAATGTTTCATTCGTGAATTCAATTATTTCGCTTGTTCAATTTATTCAAAAAGTATTAGTATAACGACGGTTAAAACGTTATAATGTTTTGTGCACAAACGAATCGTTATAAATGTAAAATTGGATACAATTATTCGCATGTTTTTTTTCTTCTATCGAACAAGTGGTCGACGCAGTTTGTCATAAACGCTTAAAAAAATTACGATATAAGTATATTATAAGTACATTATCGAAACTAGCGCGAGTAAATTATATAAAAAATAGAATTTTCAAAAAATTGGCCATAACTAGTATGCATATATCATTCTTAATTCGTCGAGCTTCAACGACAAATATCATACTGCACAAATAATATTCCAATCACGCTCTCTCGCGACCGAATATTTTTTTTTTAAAACCTTTCGAAAAAAAGACGAAATTTGGCACCATTGTTTCGTGTAGATGGGGGGGAAAAACAAAAAGTTCAAGTACCAACGAAATTTGCAATATTAAAAAATAAAGTGTTATCCGTTGACACACTGCGGTGACATATTATTTTTTTTCTAATTGTACATAGCTATGCTACTATTATTCGTTTCACGAGGTTATTTAGAAAAAATCGTTATCATTATTAATCGTTAACTTATTGTTGATATACATTTTTTTTTCCCATTTCTGCCACTCACTCTCCCATTGTTGGCTAAAGTTTCCCATGGAAGTCGCTGAATTCACACGCGAAATATGATTCGATTTTTTGTGTGATTTTTGCAATTTATATTGGTCTTTTTTTAAACATTTTAATTATCAAGACTGGAAATGTCATAAGATCGAGATTACGAGTTTCACGAGTATTTCAGTCACGATTGAAACTCTACACTCATAATTCTAGGACAGTCGTTCTATATCAATAACTTTTTGTCTGTATATTTAGATCTTCGTGTGAAGAATTTTTCATGCCTCTGATGGGTAATCTCAATTTTATTTTAGGTAAATATGGCGCAAAGGGGACCCACTTCCGATTGACTTGCCTTTAATATGTGTTATCTAGGGACCCTTTCCGAACAACTT
Organism: Oxytorus armatus; assembly: GCA_958009045.1. Classification (NCBI taxonomy): domain Eukaryota; kingdom Metazoa; phylum Arthropoda; class Insecta; order Hymenoptera; family Ichneumonidae; genus Oxytorus; species Oxytorus armatus. Next base: position 16,153,933 of record OY253752.1, read on the forward strand.
TTTCCTCTGACACAATTGGGGGTCGTTATTTATTTAAAAGTTATTAACAAATAAAGTTAATAATTCATATAGCTATTTTCCTTATAGCAGCCAGTCCCAATCATCTTGTCCTTCACATGTGTTGTTAAGAATACCCCCCTGAGTAACATACCAAAAGTTTTATCCGTCCTCATTGTTTGTTAAAAAGTTATTAACAAAAGAAAATTCATAAATTAAATATGAAATACTTGCATGGTGGCCAGTACACGTATGACCGGAGGGGCTGCGGCCCCCCTGCCCCCGCCGCATACCAGCCCATAGACAAACCAAAAACAACCCAAAACAACCCCAGTAACCTAAAGACCTAAAGAAACAAACAGACAAACCCAACAAACAAACAAACAAACCCAAAACAAACCCAAAACCCAAACAAACAAATCCAAAACAAACCTAAACTAAAAACCCAAACCCAATAAACAAACAAATCCGAAACAAACCCAAACCAAAAAACCCAAACACAATAAACAACCAAATCGAAAACAAACAAAAAACCCAAATAACCTAAACATGTATCCGCTTCATCATATAAATAACGAATAAAACAAATAATTGTTTGTTTATATGTTTGTTTGCGTTGTTTTTGGGTTGTTTTTGAGCTGTTTTTGGGTTGTTTTTAGGTTGTTTTTGGTTTGTCTTTGGGCTGGTGAGTGGGGGATTGCAGGGGGCGCAGCCCCCCCTCTCACGCATGTGCTGTTCACCATACACTAGAACAAGTAGTTCATGTTTGATTCATGAAACTTTTTTTGTTAATAACTTTTTAACAAACAATGAGCGACGGATAAAACTTTTTGTATGCTACTCAGGGATGTATTCGTAACAACAAATGTGAAGGACAAGACGATTAAGACTGGCTGGTATAAGGAAAATAGCAATATGAATTATTAACTTGATTTGTTAATAACTTTTTAATAAATAACGACCCCCAATTGTGTCAGAGGAAAAAGTTGTTCAGGAAGGGTCCCTACGCAACATATATTGAAGGCAAGTCAATCGGAAGTGGGTCCCCTTTGCTCCATATTTACCTTATTTTATCCTGCATTATAAATGTGGTTGATGTTACGAACGTTCTGATAAAGAAAATTGAATGTCGTTACTTAGAGCATATGTTCGTACAAAAATCTTATGATTTAGCCTGTTTATAGACGTAAGGGGTTATACGCAGTTGGAAATTTTAAAAGGTCGATTTTTTTATTGCATTTTCGGAATGTACATATATTTGAGTATATTCTCGGAAAATTTTAAATCGATCCGGAAAATATTCTCGGAGATACATGCATATTTGTAAGGACGCTCGGAGAGTTACAAAGTAGGCGACCTAACCTTTGAACGCGTTTTTTTTCAAAACGGTGTTTTCAAAGTCGGTGAGCACGATTTCTCAAAAACGGCTCAACCGATCGGTCTGAAATTTCAACACAACCTTCTCAGATATATTCTTCAGATATTGATCGAAGAAATAAGATTTCCGATAATTATTTCTATTTTTTTTAAACAATTCAACGTAAATATTTTGGTCGAAAAATGGAATTTTTTCTTTGTGGAGCCGCCATTTTGTCAAAAATCAAAATTTCGACTATTCCTTCGATCAATACCTAGATTTATCTATCAACTAATAGAATCTTTTTAGTTTTTTTATTTTGGATAATCCAAACCGGAGATATCGTGCTCACCGTCAGACACCTTTTTTTAGAGTATCTCCCGGAGATCGGCTATAACAGCTTTCGAAATCATTATTTTTACAAATGAAAAATATGAAAATGAAGTTAAAAGTTACCACAATACGTAGATAAATTTTTAGGTTAATAAATTAAAATGTCTATCCAGGAAAAATTCTTGAAAAATCGCTTTTTTTCGGTGTCCTGACTGCGTATAACTTCTTAAGAGGCGATAAAATGAAGCTCTGGCTCAATTTTGGTGAAATAAAATTGTTTCTCGGATTCCAAGCTCGTGCTTGTTATCTGATTTTTCGAGGAGACTGAAAGGACTCTCTACTATGTAAAAAAAAATAAACCAAAATAAGTTGGAAAGGAAGCCTTGATGAACGCCCGAACAGAACGTGGTGGTTCTAACCGGCGTTGATCTACGTTCCTTTCCTAAATATTCTGGCTTATATTTATTTTTACATACGAAAAGAGTCCTATTAGTCTTCTCGAATAATCAAATAACAGGACACGAGGTTGGAATGCGAGAAATAATATTTTTTCAACGAAACCGAGCCGGAGCTTCATTTTATCTCCTCTCAAGCCGATTGACCGGCTAAATTATGTGGTTTTTAGTACGAATATATACTCCCGTACAATTGAGGAGTAATTTTTCTCTAGTTAAGCACATTTAATTTTTTTGATGTTGCCAGAACGTTCGTAACTTCAACGACATCATTGTAATGTGTTTCCAATCGCGGTTTAACGCGCGAAAATCTTCTATTAAATCAATTTTCCAATTTATCACATATAATCACTTTGCGCCAATATTGTTCGGATTCATTGTCATTTGTGCGAACGAGAGAGTGAGTCTGTGGAATGTGGAGAGAAAGAGAGAGATTATTCGTGGAAGTTCGAAATACCATAATATCGATAAATCGCAATGTCATTTGATGATTTTTTTTCTTCTTTCGTCATTTTCTTCTTCTTCTTCTTCTTCCTCGTTTTCATTGTTTTTTTGGCAATGTTAATTGAAGTTTTTACTATCTATCTACAAATTCGCTTGGCTACCGTAGAAAGACGTAAAGGCCGTGTCTGAGCTCACGCTTAGTGGTAAGCTCGTTGCTTCCATCGTTTCGCGCTCGCTACCGAGCGTCGAAGCTTTTATATCGAGAGTACCGCTAACCGCTGACATTCCCGAACTCGTTGCCATTTCCACCTCACCGCCGTCGGGATGAGACATTCGTCTCAATATCACGTCACTTTAATCCAGTGTCAATGACAAAAAACAAGATGGCCAAAGTTTTAAAAGTGTAGACGTCTCGTAAGACGTAAAATGTACTATTTTTAAAAGTAAAATGTACTATTTGTACGTTGAATCGTAATTCAACGTACAAATTGTATAACGTACATTTTACTTTTTCTTTCTCTTTCATCATCATTTATTATCTAAAATAATTATATGCTTGGCAATCGTGCAAAATGAAAATTTAAACGATAAAGTTCCATTGTTAACTTAAGGGCTCACATACCCCTGAAAATTTCAAAAAATCAATTTTTTTTTACAGATTTTTATTCTTTGTACTTTTAAGAACTCTTAAAAAAAAAACTTTTAAGAAAATTCCACTCCGTTACAAAGTTTTAGCAATAAACGTGACCGGACATCGGTTTCACGTTGTACCTACTAGAAACTGTAAGGTAGTAGTCTGGTAACTCCTGATTTTCATGTCTTTTTTGTAGTCTAACTTTTTATTTTACAACCCCTTCTTTGCTAAAGTCCTTTTATTTTAGCAAAAAAGGGGTTGTAAAATTAAAAGTTAGGGGTGAAAAAATTTCTCGGTAGTTCCGACGAGAACTATAAGTGTGTAGAGTAGCCTGTTAAAATTTGAAAGCAATCGGTTCGGTAGAAAAAAAGTTAGGGCACGGGCTGCCAACTTCGAGGTGCCAACCTCGATCAATAATAATAATAATAATAAACTATTAATTTTTTTCAAAAAAATGTTTTTTTGTATCTTTAATAATTTTGTATCTCGATAATTAGTTTCTCTGTAGTCTGACGAGAGGTTTATTTTTTATTTTTTGGTTGGACAATTTTTTTTGTAAATTATTAAACACTAATTTTTTTTTAAATTGCATTCTAAAGTTTGAAATACTGTAATTTGCTTATTTGGAAAAAAAAATTCCCTCCGTCAGACTATTACCACCACATTATTTTACTAGATTCTTTTTTATTTTTGGAGATTGGATCATTTTTGGTGAAGTTATAACGTCGACAAGGAGGCACCATGGTTTTCATCAGTAGTCCATTTATACCCGTAGAAAATAATGTTAATATTGAACAAAAAAATTAAACAAATTTTTTGTCTCATAGTTGAAAAGTTAATAAAAAATGTGAAATCAAGAATTTAATTTTTTTTTCGCCATATAATCTTTATAATAATTTTTCAAATTTACTCGGTTCTCAGCGCGCGCAAGGGTATGTGACCTCTTAATATTTTTTCGTTACCTCAACAATTTTATAATTTGTTGACAAAAGCATCCGGTGAATTCATTAATTTTTACTACCTCATAGAGGAACCAATGAGATTTAATTTATGATCAGGGGGAAAGTCATGCGAAGATGTAATGATCGAAGAAACTGTTACCTGTAGTCAGGAACCGGTGCTTCAACATGCTGCCTTCTCGAGTTCGACGACATTGGCGTTATCTTGATCGCGTATATGAATATACCGGTCATCGTTAGCGTGTACGAGAGAAAGTACAGCGTGTGAAACTAAAAAGGATAAGAAAAAAATACAATAAGAAAATGACGAATTAATCATTTTGCCTAAGAAAAAAAAAAGGATTAATCGAACGATTATTCAATGTTTTCTTTTTATTTATTCGTACTCTGTACTGATGTGTGAGCATGCCGATAAGAACGTTGAAGAAATCGGCTGTCAATAATGCCAATTGAAGTGCCGTAGCCCCGGACTCGAATAATATCAGCGGGACCAGGGAGAAAAAAATAAATTGAGTGATGCAGTAGAATATAAGAGCCGATATAACCGGCGCGGCTATTCCCCAAGATGCCGATACGATTTGTAGACGCTCGAGAACGCCACTTGAAACACAAACGAACGTTAATACAAATTATTAAAAAAAAAAAGGTTACAACAACAACGATAAAATCTGTATATCACAGAAAAGCCTTACATCTGTATACAACTGAGTATAGTTCCGAAAAAGCCAATCATCCCTAAATACTCAATTATATCGACCGTCTTAACCGCGAGTTCCTGAAGAACCGTGATAACACTGAAGAGCACAGCACCCCCGAGACATATCATATCCCCTACCAACTGATTTTTCCCTGTAACAACGACCATTCGAGATTAAACAATTTTAAAAACCGCAGTCTTTTGTTTTAAGATAGTAGTCTGGTAACTTTAGCCGATTTTCATGTCTTTTTTGGAGGGCTTTTTTTTGTAGGAAAATAAAAATGAACCGTTTTGGATATTCAGGATGTTTTTATTTACACATTAAAGATACAAAAAAAATTTTGTTGAAAAAATGTAATTGTTTATTATTATTATCATTATTGATCGAAGTTGGCACCTCGAAAAAAAGCGCGTGGGTGGCCCCGGTGATTTTGGCTCTTGATGTTATCTGAAATCAAAAATTCTTGAAAATTCTCAATCTATAGACATGTTATTCTGGTTGGAACTACTGAAGTTAAATTTCATGGATAAATAACAAAATGGCGGACTTTGGAAAAAAAAAAAAAAATTTCCTAATAGTTTATTATAAATAACAAAATGGCAGACTTTGGAAAAAAAAACTTTTTTTTCCAAAGTCCGCCGTTTTGTTATTTATCCATGAAATTTAACTTCAGTAGTTCCGATCAGAATGACATGTCTATAGATTAAGAATTATCAAGAATTTTTTATTTCAAATAACATCAAGAGCCAAAATCACCGGGGCCACCCACGCGCTTTTTTTTCGAGGTGCCAACTTCGATCAATAATAATAATAATAATAAACTATTAAATTTTTTCAAAAAAAATTTTTTTTGTATCTTTAATATATAAATAAAAACATTCTAAATATCCAAAACGATTCATTTTTATTATCCTAAAAAAAAACGCCCTTCAAAAAAGACATGAAAATCGGCTTAAGTTACCAGACGACTACCTTAATGATGTTTTTATTGACATTACGATTTGAGGGTGGCGTCAACCCTTTAACCGCAACCCTTTAAAGGTTGCTGAAAAATAAACGTATCAAACACTTCCAAACGAACGATTGCCGGAATTGTTTCTACGATCGTGTAAATAAGTGTTTAGATCCGAATCTAATAAAACAAAAGAGGCGATTTTTTTTTAGTTCACTAGAAAAGAATTTCGCAGTCCTTCTAATGTAGGATTTCTTTTTGCAAAATAGAAAAATTAAGTTTTTATTTAATTAAAAATTAATTAAATAAAAACTAAATCAATACAGAAATTGAATAAAAAATTTTTCCACAAACTTTCCAATAGCAATCTACATTGATCGACCGTTGATTGAATTTAGAAAATGTGCAACAACAAACAACGATATAAAATTATCAATTTATTCGTTTTATCGAAAACTAGCTGTAACCGGCCACGCGTTACTGTGGCTCAGTCTGATTAAATGGAAAACACGCGCTTATTCGAATGCAAGGTTGTGTAAAAATTTCAAAACTATCGTTGAAGAACTTTCGAAGATTTAAGATTTTCAACAAACGAACATTTACATTTTAATTTATATCGATATGATAGTAATAATTCAAACTTGCCATTTGCGCTCAAATCTTTATTGTCATCAATTCCCGCCCAGACAAGGCAGCCGACACCCATCAGGCATACGGATATGCCGACGATGTGAACCATTCGATATCGTACACCGAGAACCAGACACGAGAGTGCCAGAGCTACTGGTATAGCGACGCAATCTAAGAGCTTTAGTTGAAAGAACGAAAAAAAAAAAAACAAACTGTGAGTTAAACATCAAAGTGATTTGATACGAAGAAATTTCAAATTCGCTCAATCACTTAAGGTAGTAGTCTGGTAACTTAAGCCGATTTTCATGTCTTTTTTGGAGGGCTTTTTTTTGTAGGCAAATAAAAATGAATCGTTTTGGATATTTAGGATGTTTTTATTTATATATTAAAGATACAAAAAAAAATTTTTTTGAAAAAATTCAATAGTTTATTATTATTATTATTATTGATCGAAGTTGGCACCTCGAAGTTGGCAGCCCGGGTCCTAACTTTTTTTCTACCGAACCGATTGCTTTCAAATTTTAACAGGCTACTTTACACACTTATAGTTCTCGTCGGAACTACCGAGAAATTTTTTCACCCCTAACTTTTTATTTTACAACCCCTTCTTCGCTAAAGTCCTTTTATTTTAGCAAAGAAGGGGTTGTAAAATAAAAAGTTAGGGGTGAAAAAATTTCTCGGTAGTCCCGACGAGAACTATAAGTGTGTTGAGTAGCCTGTTAAAATTTGAAAGCAATCGGTTCGGTAGAAATAAAGTTAGGACCCGGGCTGCCAACTTCGAGGTGCCAAATTCGATCAATAATAATAATAATAATAAACTATTAAATTAAAAAAAAAAAAATTTTTTTTGTATATTTAATATGTAAATAAAAACATCCTAAATATCCAAAACGATTCATTTTTATTTTCCTACAAAAAAACGCCCTCCAAAAAAGACATGAAAATCGGCTTAAGTTACCAGACTACTACCTTAATTAGAAGACAAAATTAAATTGCAAAAAAATCTATAATTTGAAATGATAATTTTTAACCTGTATACTGGCGAGGCTCGTGAATCGATGCGAAATAGTTATCAGTGTATTTGCCTCGACGTCCACCAATGCGAGTAACAAATATCGCCACCCTCGTGCTTTTATAACGGACGAGAGTCCGTTACCGGCTCCTCTGCACGACATCCACGTCGTGTAAACGAGACACATCATCACGTAGTGCGGCAAATTTTGACCTGTTGGAAATTAACGACCAACAAAAATTAGTCAAATATCAATTTTTAATTTTATCCAGCAATTCGCTCGTTTTCGATCGAAAAAAGAGATTTGAACCTGTTGGTAGACCCAGCTTCGAGACTGTGTTTATGTGATGATTCAATTGCGTCATCGAGTAAAGGACTATCGACAAAAATTGTCCAAGAATTATGGTCCTCCATACTGACCTATAAACATTGAATGAAAAAATTGAATAAATTCGACGACAAACGCAATTAGAACTGCTGCAAAGTGATTTTCGTAAATTTCTATTATAAATCACGAAATCGTTCGATTCTGTTAATTTGAAAAATGTATACACCCCCGTTCATGAACCAATCGTTCGGCTTTAAATGGAAAACTCTATCGTCTATTTCTGACTAATTTTATACCGGCACCGAGTACGAAAACAACGAGGAACGAAAATTCGTAAACTCTTCTAAGAATCAAACATTTACCAATATCGTTAGATCCGTCGTTTTCACAATCGTTTGACTTTAATGCGAAATTCTATACTCAAGCTCTTCCGGTACCGGCTTTAAATACAGAAACCGAAAAATAACAATAGAACATTAGATTCCAGATTTTTTTACAACAGGAACCGTAAACAATTTTTTCTTTTTTACAAATATGAAAAAAATGTATTCGCGTTGAAATGAACTGACGCCCGTAACAAGTGGATGATCGTGGAACATTGTGGTAAACAAAAAAAAACGTTCGCACTTTGACCCGGGAAACACCCCTCCCGCGAGAGAGACACCGGATGCACGCCGACAAAATTCACACACGGAAAAAAACAAAAAAAAAAACAACGTCTCTCGAAACTTCTTCACCAGAAATTCGCGGACTTGTTGTCGGCGAAACAAAAATTCACTCACCACTGGCTCAGGTCGGATATGTAATTCTCGATTTTGTCGCATATCCCATTTCTCGGTTGCATATTAGTATTTTGATTGCAATAACGACCTCCCGCTGACACTCCCATGCAAGGGTGCATTTTCACCCGGACTCAACGCACGTCGGTGACTTACGAGGCGCTTGCGCGCGACCCCGTTTTTTTTTTTTCCCTATCGAGACAACACGCGAAACTTTACCTCCGACCCCCTCCCCCTGCTCACTTGAGCCACCCTCGAAGGCCAAGTATTCCGTCGTTTTTACCTCCGTCTATCGTCTCGGTAACACGAACTCGGTTTAACATAAGAAAAAAATTTTAATCTTCACGTTTTTCGATCAAACTATGTATGGTTTTTTTTTTCTTCACGAACATTTGTTTTTATAAACAATCTTACAACGCGGCAATATTATGAAAACTCGCGTTTTTACAGCGCAGTCAAAATCGACGAGCTGGGAAATTTGGAGCAATTCTTATTTTATTACATAAAATTACTTTTTGGTTTTCTCAGCGGCCGTACTAAGTTCTCCATTTTCAACTTTTTACTTGTTATCTTTTTTTTTTACTTTTACTTTTTTTCCCCATATTTTCCATATTTTTTCCATATTTTTTTTACTTTTACTTTTTTTTTCCATTTTCCAAGACTTTTACTTTTTTTTCCATAACATTAACATTGCTAGATAGCAATGTTAATTTATCTTTGTTAAGAGTTGTGACATTCTCACTTGTTTTGTCACAGATCTCCGGTGCCATTATTTTAAAAAATCCGTCGATTTATACCCGAATTGAAAAATTTCTTTCACGCAAATTTTCGAAAAATAGCAGCAAAATAGCGTCTTTTTCCGCCTGATCGTAGACACGAAAATTCCGATAATTTAAATTAGAGAGAGAGAAAAACGAAGAGCCAGGGACCTCACTTCGAACGGTCTATCATTTTAATTGATACTTTAAACATTTTTATCAATACATTATATTATGTGAATTAAATAATTTACTCGTTGACGCAATGTGGGATAGTCCTGCCGAAGAGCTTTATTTACAATATATATTGACATTCTCAGATGATATATCATGGGTAAACTCAGTCGACGATATTAGTGATGATATATTTTTTTTTTTACAATGGAAGCGGAAATTCGCATTCTCATATAAACTTTCGATAAGTACCTCAGTACTTATATATATATATGCTGTTAATAATAATAATAAATATATTTTATCTGACATTTTTCATATCGTTGATTGCCAAGTTATTATCCGGCAATGCATTCTCGATATGTGTCTTTAACGCGAGGACAATAATATTATTTGATTTTTTGTTCCATGTTTTTCTTTGTTTGTTTGTCGTGTTTAATACAAAGTGTATCTCTAGGCAGTCGGAAAAAAGGAGTTATGGAGCGTCGCGTCAAAGTTCGTATTTATCGTTGGAAAAAAATGTGTTTGCGCAGCGTCGTAAAGAGTAAAAATTGCCAAATTATTTTAGCCTAGAGTCCAGAATAAAGACGCTGATAACTGGGATAACACTACAATACTTAATTCTCTTTATCTCCTTAGTGTGATTTTTTTTCTCGCTAGAGATACACGCTGCAAATAAATTTGTGCATTTTTCTGTTTTTTTTTTTTATCATTTTGAATAATATTACATTAAAGGTCTATTTATAGCTAGAAGAAAAATCGCGTTGTCTTTGGCTAACGAGAGTTTGCTGTCAGCGATGAAAAAAATCCTAAACGATTTTTATTTTATTTTATTTTTTTCATTTTCGCACAATATTTCTTCGTCTTTTTCGTCTTCTTCATTTGCACCGTTATAAAGTTGGAAAAATAGGTAAATTTTTTTTTTTTTTCTAACGAGGATAGAAAAAAGACGTTGCACCTCGTTCTCATTCGATTTGAGATTTTTTTTTTGTAAGGGAATCTATTATTCGTACGTTAAAAATCTCGATTCGTCTACATTAAGGAGATTTGTCTCATACACCTATGTTTAACGATCGTGATCGATCGTGTTCGACTTTCCACTGCAAAAAGTGTGAATTATCGTAGAATTTACGTACGATCGGATTGCCCCCGAAGGAAATTTTCTATATAATTACGTCTATACCACGAGGTACTGTTGCTGTATAACATGATAAAAAATCTAGAGGCTTAAAAAGTTGATTTATCTTTTCTTTTCTATTTTTTTTTTTTTTTGATAACGCGACAGACGATTCACGAATGTTTTGTCTTTGATTTAAAGTCCATTGCGCTATTCATCGGCTAGCTACGGGAAGCAATTATACTTGATTTCAGACTTCGATTTATCTTTTTCTTTTAGTTCTTTTTTTTTTTGGTTTTTCTTCTGTTTGGTTACTCAATTCGCATGAATTTTTAATTAATTACGTGAAGCTCGAAGCTTCGACAGCCTCGTTCTGTTTACGGAAACAATCACCAACTGGAAAGAAATCCAACGAGCGTTGCTGATACATATTCCAGACGTATGTTTCTTGACCGGTGTACTCGGTGTCCGGTTTATTAATCAGATGCATGAGGAAGAACCTTAAAAACGGTGAGAATGAAAAAATTCGTTTTAATAAATAATTAAAACGACGAATGAGATGATACAAAAGTGATAAATAAACGAGTTAAAAGAAAACACAGAGTATTGAATGAAGTTGGGAATGTACCATTTTTCAATAAAACTTACATGTAATTGGCAAGATTGTGTTCTTGCTGAACGTGCGTATCAAATCCGTGAGGCACTGTGTCCAATGTTTCTTTGCCCAATCCGCAAATGAAACATTTGCTCTCCATGTCCGTTTTAACGCTGTCCAATTGATCGCGAAGCTCACCAAAAGCATCGATGATCAAACCTGAAAGATGATTTTTACCGATCGTTAGTGAAGGAAATTGAATTGAAAATTGAATATTTAACGAGAACGAAGTTCAATCGTAACCTTGAATAATAGCGAGAAGAATGACAATGACGAAGAAGAAAAATGTGATGTCAAATATTATACGCCATCCCTCGTAATCGTCGCCATCGGGTTCACCGATTTCGTCACCAATACCACCGCCCGCTCTCACTCCCTTGTACAGATGAAACAGGAAACACTGCGAAACAGAAATACGTTCGAATTTCGTGTTTACGAAAAAAAAGGGGGTGGGCGGGTTATAACGATGAAATTAGAAGAGATTTCATATTATGGAATTAAGTAGGAAATAAGTAGAAAAATTCGAGTCCAACCGTTGCCATGTCGTGACACTTTTTGTCGACCTCGTCGTCCTCTTCCTGAATGTAAAATTTACGGAAAAAATTGAACGCTATCACCGTGTATATATAAACGATAATCGTCAACAGCATCACTGTGAGGACCAGCTGTTTTCCATTGTGCGTTACTGATTCCAATATCGTTCTCAGTGTCTTGAAACCAACGGCCACATCGAGCAGATGGGCGGCGAAGAAGAAATTGTTGTAATTTCCGGCGACGGACAGAACGAAGTAAAACAAACTGTACAAGAAAGCCTGAACAAAATAATAATTTTTGTTTGTGTTTTTAATTCACAGTTGAATTCCTTATTTTTTATGTGATTGATGTTACAAACGTTCTGGCAAAGAAAATTGAATGTGGTTATTGTAATTAGAGAAAACTCACTCCTTAAATGAACGGGAGCCTATATTCGTACAAAAATCTCATGATTTAATCTGTTAATAGACTTAAGAGACGATAAAATGAAATTCTGTCTCAATTTTCGTGAAAAAAAAAAATTGTTTCTCGGATTCCAAGTTCGTGTGCTGTTTTTTTTACCTTCCGTGGACACTGATAGGTCCCTCTGTTATGTTGAAAAAATATAAACCAAAATATTTCGAAAAGGAACCTACACGATCGCTCGAACAGAATATGGTCGTTCTGACCGGCGTCGATCAACGTTTCTTTCCTAAATATTTCGGTTTATATCTTTTTTTACATACTCGAGTGTCCTATCAGTCTCCTCGAATAATCAAATAACAGGACACGAGCTTGGAACGCGAGAAATCATTTTTTTTTTTCAATAAAGCCGAGCCGGATCTTCATTTTATCGACTTTTAAGCCTATTAACAGGCTAAATTATGTGGTTTTCGTACGAATATACTTGAGTACAATTGAGGAGTAAGTTTTCTCTGGTTTAGCATATTTAATTTTACCCGAACGTTCGTAACTTCAACGACATTATTTTGTTTGCTTTCATTTCAATCGACTCACCTGATCGGTGAACGTAACGCCATTTTTCCAAATGTGATACCTCCAATCGATACTCTTAATGCTGGTTAGAAATAATTGAAAAAAATTCAGTACTTTCTCATAATTGTTAATAATTAATAATGAAGAGAAAAAAGAATCGTAACAATACGTACTAGCATATGATGCCCGAGCCACCTTCCTCCTGTTGACTGAACGACGTCTTTTCCATACCAAGAAGATTACTTATGTGATCGAAGTCATAAGCCTCGCTGTACTTTTGTCGCACTCTCTTCTTCACGAATTTGTCCCAATAATTAACGGGAAATGTTTTCGCCGATATGGCTATTTGGTCCCACATAACATTGAAATTCCACTCTTTCAGTGGTTCCGAGATGTAGAGCCCGTCGAATTCCACGTGTCTCGCCAATTCCTTCTCGCGTTTGAAAATTGCCAATGGTACCTGGATTCGACAGAGAAATTTCATTGTTCGATAAATTAAAATTTTCCATCGTTTATCAACAATTCGATGATTTGTGGGACTTGAGGCGATAAACTGTGTTTAACCTTCAGTTGATAGTACGCAACGAGTACGGCCAGCGATACGAGCGAATGAAGCGCCGCTATTAATCTCATAACGTGACCAATGAAATAATAATCTTCCCAGACTTCGACGAATTCCAATGGATCTTCTTCCTCCTCCTCGGAACTATCGCCACCTGCGCCGCTACCAATTTCTATACCGCTACCGCCGTAACCGGCACCCGAGCCAGAACCCGAAATTCCTTCGCCCGACATCTCGTTAAACAAATCACCAATAGCTTCGCCACTTTTTTCATCGGACTCAACTATCAACGACGTGACCTAAAGAAATGTCCGAAAACAAAAAAACAAAATTCGTCTGTCAGTACCATCGAGAAATGGCTTTGAATGGAAAATAATTGGTCGAATCAGTTTTTTAACGAAATAATTCTGACTAATTGTTTGAAAAATAGGATTAATTTTGGTGTTTTTTTTTTAAGGATATTACGCATAAGTTTTAATAATCATTTACACATTTGTGAATGACACTTTACCTTGTAGAAAAGTAGTATGATGTTTATGAGAAAGGCGAGACCGAGAGCGACGTATTTGAGATTGTAAAAATTTCGAGCGAGAAAAGAGACGATACGATGGGTGTACTGAGAAAGATCGATGCTCGATGCTGACGATGGTTCGGCTATAATTTCGTGCTTAGCCTCGGCCTCAACGGCTGCCATTGCGGCCTGTTGAGCAGCAGCAGCCTCCGCGGATGCTGCGGCCTGTGCTCTAGCCTGTTCGCCTCTGCGGACAAATTGGAAAATAAAAATTGAACGATCCTCAGAGTGTGACCTCTCATTGAAAGGTTAGATTCAATTAAAATTGCAAAAATTCCATTTATTCGGTTATGTATAGTATTAGGGCGATTATTTTTTTTTCGACAATTTTTTTTTTCTCAGTCTCCACTTGAAATTTTGTTGGATATGTCGAAAAACAAATCCCCTGAAAGTTACAGCCCTTAATATTAATTCTAAGTACTCTCCCTTAGCGTGAGAAGTTTTTCCATCTAAAATACACGTAAATCGATTTTTTTTTTTTTTTTTTCAAAATTCTATAACTCAGTCGCATTTTATGCTATCATATTGTTCTTGGTTTCGATTTATTCAGAATTGAACAATCTAGAAAAGTGCCTATTGCGGCGAAAGTGTAAATTGTACTGGTGAGTTGGTACGGGTCACTGAAGTTGATTTTTACCCAAAATTCTCGTTTTTTTGCTGTTATCTGCGGAACAATTAATTTTACGAAAAAAATATAAATGAAAAATTTGTTGGAAATTTAATTTCCTACAAAAAAGGTCCTATCGACCCAATTGCTTAGATTGATATTTCTTGAGATATTGAACTTTAACTTATGAGTAGTATAAAATTTTTACGGTAAAATAAACCGTAATAATTGTATACTACTCATAAGTTAAAGTTCAATATCTCAAGAAATATTAATTAAGATAGAAAATCTTTTCACGCTAAGGGAAAGTACTTAAAATTTCAAGTGGGGACTGAGAAAAAAAAATAGTCGAAAAAAAAAATTGCCCCGGTAAAGTATGTATATGTATTTGCGAGGATCGGGGATTACGGTTTTCGTAACATTTTCATAATTATGGGCTCCAACAACTTAGAAGTGGTAGATAGCCTTTCGGATTTTTTTTCTTATCGCGTTTTACTCAAATTTCCATTGAATCATGATGTCGAAGTTTGCATCGTTGAAATTCAACGAAAATAAGTTTTTTTCAATTGTTATTTTCAGTATTGCTCTCGCTTCCTTTGTCCATTTAGTTCCTGATCTCCAAAAAGAACGTTTCAACGGTTTTTGTCTTCGAAAGTCCAACCTTAAGAGGGATGAATGGTATGAAAGATCGATTTTCGTTGCATTCCAACGATACAAACTTCAACATCATATTGAATACACCTGTTCACGTAAAATAACATTCGGTAAAAAAAAAGAAGGAATAAAACAAATCTTGAACATGTTCTCGTTTTAAAATATATTTTGCATACCCGAGCAAGTCCGCTAACGTGACAGGTTCCGTTTCGCCGGGAACACCTCCCCTCGCTAAATCTTCGGCCGTTCCTTCTTCCGGTGTGCTTTCACCGGTTTCTTCGATACTCGATTGTGGCGTTGAAGCTGCTGATTCATGAGCGGCTATCTTAATCTGACCACCCTCTTCCTTCGTTATATCCATTCCAAAAGCTTGTACCTTGTGTTAAAAATAAAGAAAAAATGTGAATTCAAAATAGATTGCGATATTTCTCTCTTTGTTGTATTTTTTATTCGTTCCTCTTGGCCGTGTGTAATTGAACGTTTGCTCACTTGTAAGTTTGATTCGTCGGGTGTCGGTGGTAACGCTGGCAAATGTCTCGATGGTTTTTCGCCCTCCTCCTTCACCTCGACAATCGGTTCCTCCAAATTGGGTCCCCTCATAAGGGTCAGCAACAATCTCATGAAATAATTTATAACGCAACCGAACCCAAAGCCGGAATAATAAAAAGCGTAGAATATCATTTTGAAGAAACCAACGAGCAATTCCGGTATCGTCATTTGTTGCATCTCGGTTATTTTATTTTTTATATTAGTCGGCGATAGCATCGAGAAAAAGAAGTATACGCCATCCTTGAACGCTTGTATTCCACGTCTAATTGGATCCTTGTTTCTCTCCTCGTCGTCCTCGGTCATATACGTGTAAGACGATTCTCGAGCTTTTCCAACGCCACCGCTCTCCTCCACCGCCATTAACGCGCTCGCGTGTTGCATCTCAAATATCGCGTCTTCGCAAAAGTCAATAAACGTCTCGAGCTTCTCTTTCTCACCGGCCTCGACGACGGTACTATAAAAGTACGCCCTCTTCGACTCTTTGATCTGCGGCTTTTCCCATTGTTCGATGTTCGACTCTTTGATCTCAAAGTATACCCGCTCGATTTTGTTCGTACCGCCGAGAATCTCAATTCTTCCGAGGAATGGCTGAAAGTAATTGAGCACCGAGCCAGCTGTCTCGAGGAAACGCGCTAATCTCGGTTCGTTCGGCATATGCTCCGATAGATTTGTCAATAATACAGCGAGATTGAAGCCAATTTCCTTCGCGGGCTCGTGAAAACGATCCATAAAAGCGCCGTAATTTATTTTACCATCGTGATTTATCTCACAGCAGGCCAATAGAAATTCAATTTCCTCGCTAAAGTGAGAATCGCGGTATTTAGTTTTTTTTTTTTAAAGAATCGAAAGAAAGCAATGGACGTAAAAAAAAATGACTAACGTTACAATTTCTCACCTCGTGTAGCTCTTCTGTTGTTCCATTTTCTCCTTGAAGTCTTTGGGATACACCCAACCGTCCTTGTTGAAATCTACCTCGAGAAAGCTCGGAGTCTGCACGAGATCTTTTAGCTTCAGGAACATGTCGAAATATTTCAAAATTAGCTCGACGTTGCTCGCCGATTCGACGAGCGTGTCGACCATCTGTTTACCGATCGTTCCATTCACGACGTTGCCTGAATTGCGAAAGAAAAACAAAAATACGTCAACTTCAATTTTACTTCAGCTATAAATCAACATAATTTTCATTCCGATCGATTTGCAAGTTTTCAACGTAAGGTGCAAGAAGTAGATGTTCGAGGGTTTTTCAACCCCTTAAAATATTGTTTTTTTCCATTATCTTGTGGTTTATTCATTCCTTCGCATAAAAAACATTTTAATTTTTGTTTCATCAAAATCGATGCGCTGCTTGAATGTGAAACTGCAAAATCGCCTCTTGACCTGTGCAACTTTAGGGGGTGGTTTCACCCCTTGAAACCGTTTTTCCGCCGATAAAAAAAAAACGTGTCGCTTAGTTTTTAATGCTCTATAACATACATGAGTTTCAACAAAATCGGAGGGGGACACCTCGGGTACTGTCCTTGTTAATATTCTCAATTACAATTGATTTTTTGTTCAAGATGGACATCTAATCGTTATGCACATCTCACGCGAATCTCACAAACAGAAAATAGTATTCGTCAAGGAACCAAAACAAAGAAACTACGTTTTAACGAAACAAATATAAATGATTACCTTCAAGCATAGATAGCATCATCGTAATCATGTCCTTTTGAAGATTGAGCAATTCCTTCAATAGATCCACCTGACTCGAGTGTTTCGACAATTTGTCCTGCATATGAGAGAACAAAAAGAGAAAACCACCAACGGCATCCCACAATCTCGAGTGAGCGAGTGCTTGTTGATTTTGTGCGCACGGACCTTGAATAACTTCCGTTAGGGTATTGAACACTTGGCTCGCAACGCCAATGGCTTTGAAGAAATTGGCTTTGCCAGCGGGATCGATCAATTCTTTGCTCGAATAGTGCCAGTAAAAGTCCATTATCGACTCTTGCAGTCTCAATAAATAATCGACCGTGCATATAACAACGTTCACCGTAGTCGTATTACCAGCCTGTGTTCTTAAATAATTTTGCCAATCTGTAGATCAATAGAATCATAAAAGTATTTCCGCCGTTGATTAATCCCAAAAATTCGATGACAATCGTAGGATCATCGTAGGGTCGTGTTTTTGTCTACTCACCGCCATTGTGTCCTTCACACGTCAATTGTATAAATCTAAATAGCGCACAAGTGAATTCGGCATCGTGCATATTTTTTTCACCCGCTGCACCGTCCGAACCTACACCGAGACCCTCCGCTTTTGTGTTTCTCTCAAAAGCATCAAGATCCAGGACACTGCAGGAATTCATTAATCCAGCAATTGATGTGAAAAAACCAACGTCCTTTTTCTCTTTAAGATGATTAAGCATTCCTCGCTGAATCTCGATATTGCCACCGCGTAATACCGAAATACCGAGTCCCAATGTTTTCATCACCATGTCGCTCGGTACACCTTTGCACGCTGATATATGTAGTAGAACCATTTCCGCTACTCCGCGTGTCGCCAATCTCGTTTGATGAAAGAGAAGCTTCTGTTTTTCCATTTCTTGCTCCTGTGTTGGTGGAAAATGAAAATGTACAAAATTGTTCCTCTCTTAATGATGAATCATTTTAAAGAAACTTTTTTTTTACTTTGTTCCAAACAATTACATTCAATTAAAACCTTTTTCGAAATATTATTAATCATTATTTCTTGTAAATACTCATAATTAAATGTAATTTTAATTCAAATGACACTCGTCGAGGTTTCTCGAAAACGACAACCTTTAAATCTCATCCACAGACATCCTGTGTTCTTTCGTCGTTTCACGAGTTTTCAAATTAATGTTCTCCTATATTTAATCACTGAAACCAAATAAATTACTTTTACAGATTTTTTTTTAGATCATTAATGAAATTTTCCAAAAAGAACCTCAAAAATAGGACTCGAAAGACTTTAGAGTGCCTTTGTTGGTTTAAGGAGGGAAATAGGGTTAGACGGTTCAACAAATCGATTTTTTTTTAATTTCATAAATTGTTAGTAAAACTATTGAAAAATATGTTCCCAAAATTTTAAATGAAAATTCCGACTCGTTCTATTGTTATAAGCCATTAAAGTGAGTAGCTCTCCTTCAGGCCCCGAGCGCGCTATTTTTTCAAACGCTATTTTTTCGTTTTTCTGAAAACGACTTTTTTTGAACTTGCGTACACGCTAGTTTGAAAAGTTTTCAACCAATCGTTTTGAAAATTGGCAGTTACTTTCTTCATGGTATTGCGCTCTATATGAACCTAAAATCGGAATATTATCATTATATAAAATAATTTTTCGTTTGCAAATAAAGTTGTAAAAAACGGCAAAAAATCATGCTTTTTTAGTTTTGACCCCTGTAAAATATTCAATTTTCTATTTTTTTCATAGCATTTAGGTTCATATAGAAGTGAGACATATAATAAAAGTAAATTCCAACCTCGTTTGATTTCGAATGAAAATTGCGGCTTCCAGAATGTACGCAAAATGCTGAGTCTGATTGTGACCTGCAATATGGGGTCGCTAATATTTTATAGTATATACTTAAATATACGTATACAAATTTTATAGTATATACTTAAATATACGTATAAAATATTCTCAAAGTTTCAATAAATTATATTCATTTTTTATACTATAAAAAAATTCATGAAAATCATTGAGAAAACGCTGTCCTAACCCTATTTACCCCCTTAAACTTTTCAACGTGTCTTACCATGAGCTTGTGCATCGGCCTCTTGAGATTTCGAGTTACGCATGAAAAATTACACACACTGTTACGCAACGAACACGTTAAAAATGGAATAATGCAGAAAATTAAATGGCACGAATCAGCAAACTTCCTGCTTTTGGAATGTACTAATTTGAGATTGAAATACGGTTGTTAAAATCCTTCGGTAATAATGATTAGATAAGTGAAAATGTTCTAAATACTTGATCTTACCAATATTAATTTATGTGTCGGCTGCGAGCCGATTGGGTAAGATAGAGAGACGAAAAGAAATATAGAACATGCATTAATACGTGCGTTGTTATGTTTTTCTGTTTTAAATCTTCGACAGGAAATTACAGGGTTAAAAAAACCATTGTTAATTCTTTCACAAATTTGAGATAAATATTTACATCTGTACAGAAGTCTACAAAATCTCTAAAGACTCACGTGGATGGACGCAGCACCTTCTTCCTCTCCGCCGCCGCCTTCATCACCCTCGCCCTCTTCCTTCTCCTCGCCGCACGATTTTGATATTATTTGAGCGTAACTCATGAACAAAGGATCTTCCTGAAGTGCACCGGATCGTTCGGTCATAGCGCCGCGGCAAAAAGTCGTAACGAGTTGAGTCAATGGATCCGGTTTACTCTCGTCTTCCGGTTTCTCCATCTTCGTTCGTTCGGCGTCTTCGAACGATTGCTAGATGTCGAAATTCAATGAATATTCATTGAAAATATTTCCATATATTTCCAGCGAGTAATACGTGTGTGTTTGATGTTTATTTTCATGAAATTTTAATATTACCGTGAGATCCTGAATCATTATTTCCTGTCCGACATTCTCGTCCTGCAGCCAAAGTTCGTAATACGTTTTTGCAAATATGTTGATCGCTCTGTGCCTAAATTTCACGGGATCAAACATATATCCTCGGTTACATAACGAATGTTGGCAAAATTTATTGCACATTAATTGAAAGACGGAATAAGCGGATGGAAAAGAAAATGTTCTCTTTCCAATCGATATTATTCGGATTACCTTCTCAATTTGTAGAGCGGTTCGCTACGCAGACATGCAATGGCTGCTCGTTTTCTCGCTGCGCACAAAACACGGTTCCATCCGTCTCGCGATGGTACGGGCTTTGTCGCCTTATAGCAGCATGCGAACCCACACACACACACACGCACAAATATCACGACTAATATCATAAACGATGCCCAAAGACAAAAACAGATACAACAATTAATTTCACAGCATGTTAATTAAACCTGACTCGTGATTTACCGGTTTAACAAATGAAAAACAAGAAACGCGATTAAACTCAAATTAAACTCAAATTAAACTAAAGTTAAACTCAAATTAAACACAATATCGTGCATCTGGCACTGGAGATAATATTATAATTCCTCCCGCGTTAGACTCTATTTGAAAACTTTGTCAAAATTCTCTCGACACGAGCCCTGTCGAAATCTCCGAGGTCTTTGAACAAAAGTGTAAAGCTTAACGCGGGATTATTATTGTATTTTGGGTTAATATTAAGGTTTCGTTATGAAAATGCAAAGATCTTCTTTCTCTACAACATAGGAAACGTAGAAAATTATAAAATAAAAATAAACAAAAACGAGCTACCTGGGTAAGGAATCAAGGTGGGGCTGACGGAAACAAGCGATAACAGCTCGCTTCCGCTGTATTGAGACCACGGAACGATAAATATTCTTGCTCTGCTGCTGAGGATGATCTATCTACTCGACGGAACATAAATAACCAAATTTTCGTATAAATTATAAGAAAATAACGTAACGAAAAAAGTAGTTTCTTAAATTAGAAAGATAAAAAATAATGGTCGATTCCGAAGAGATAAAGGGATGCCACAGACAGTAGTATGAAAATGGACCTAGTCGTTTAAATGATAAAGAAATAACAACAAAACGTCTCACAATTTGTGAAAATTCGAAAAAAAACATCGAAATGTTTTTTTTTTTAACATAATAACGCACGCTTACCATGTGTAAACCGTACAAAACTTTCGCCATATCCGTTATTCTTGCAACAACGTCCTCGATCTGCTGAACCTTCACAGCCTCCAGAGAATCCTTCTTCTGGCCCAATTTCGAGTAGAGATAGTGCTGCCAGGACATTTCGTCCGCCGGATCGATCTTGTCCGGCAGTGTCAATTGTGTCTTTGCGAATTCGGCTATGTCGGACTCGGCGAGTTTCTTGAGAAAACGATCTTTGCAATGTTGAACGAGTTCCTGCTCCCGTCCGGCAAACAAATTCAGACCCACGGGTAACAATCGTTTCAAGCATGCCACCATCAACGACGCTTGAACCTCTTTGTTCTTGTCCCTCTTCTTGTCTCGATGTTTTTTCTTTTTCTGCAAGAATTATAACAAAAAAAAACACACCAAATTGATCGAATTTTCCTTTTTTTTTTTATTAAAGAAACTACGGGAGAATTGATTTCAGTTTTGTGAAGGCTTTCGTCAAAAAAAAAAATGCGTACCTTTCCACCTCCAGCCGGTGCAGAACCGTCATTAACAGTGACGGTTCTTCTCGTAGCTGTTGGCATTATCAATATCATATTGTCGATCTCATTCGCCGATATGAAGTTCTGTTCCTCGCGAAGAAAGTATTGTGACTTTGACCAAGTGTTGAAAATCGCTGCGACATTGTTGTAAAGATCCTCGGCCTCGGATATATTGTTTCTCAGCCAATGATTACGCTGAAGATCCACGTACTTAATGAGCAACGGATAAAACGAGTATATGTCACGAACGAGAAGTTGCCAGTCCTCCTGTATCTGTGCCTCGACCTGTGAGGTGTCGTCGGTGCTGGATTTAATAAAACCACGAAGCGATTCCTCTTTGTGAAACATATTGTCAGTGCGTTTTTTCACTCTCTCGGCGAGCGGTAAGAATGGATCTTTGAGAAGTTCCTCGGAGGAATTGATGATGATCTGTTGAGTGTACGCGGCGATTCGCGTCATCCACGGCGCATTTTCATTGCCAATATTCTTTTTAATACACTTCAAAACGTTCTTCAACAATTGATTCATATGATCGCTCGTTACCATGCTCACGTATGTACCCTCGGTTGGTGTCACGTTGTCGGGTCCCTGAGCCCACCAGAATGGCAGATAAGAGCACAAAAGTGGCAATATCACGTCGACAATGTGCGGCGCGTCGTTGTATGTTTTCTCGGAATCGACAAACTGATCGACCTCCGTCAGTATCGTCTCGAGTGTCGGCATGCTCGATTCCATTCTCGTCATTATATCCTGGGCCTCTAACGAGTGATCGGCGATGCGATTCAGCAAGGAGAATTGGTTGTTCTTGTTGAGATGTGGCTCGAGAAATGCCACGGGAAAACAACTCGAGAAAGCTCCCAAGCAGGATCCTAAATTTGGCTTGTTTCTCTCGATCTCGGTTTTCAGATACTTTCTGTCGTGGGTCAATGTCGCGTCTACGCCAAGTGTGTAGAGTGACGCCAGTATCTTGTAGGATGCCACTTGGATCTCATCGACTGCAAAAAGACAGGGACAAAATTGTCTGTTGGAAGTATTTGTATTTTCAAAGCAAACAGGCTCACTAGAACGTCGTGAAGTATCCAAGAACAACGACCCTTGAGGTAGTAGTCTGGTAACTTAAGCCGATTTTCATGTCTTTTTTGGAGGGCGTTTTTTTGTAGGAAAATAAAAATAAATCGTTTTGGATATTTAGGATGTTTTTATTTACATATTAAAGATACAAAAAAAAGTTTGTTTGAAAAAATTTAATTGTTTATTATTATTATTATTGATCGAAGTTGGCACCTTGAAAAAAAAGCGCGTGGGTGGCCCCGGTGATTTTGGCTCGTGATGTTATCTGAAATCAGAAAATTCTTGATAATTCTTAATCTATAGACACGTTATTCTGGTCGAAATTACTGAAGTTAAATTTCATGGATAAATAACAAAATGGCGGACTTTGGAAAAAAAAACTTTCTATTTCCAAAGTCCGCCATTTTGTTATTTATCCATGAAATTTCACTTCAGTAGTTCCGACCAGAATGACATGTCTATAGATTAAGAATTATCAAGAATTTTCGATTTTAGATAGCATCAAGAGCCAAAATCACCGGGGCCACCCACGCGCTTTTTTTTCGAGGTGCCAACTTCGATCAATAATAATAAAAATAATAATAAACTATTAAATTTTTTCAAAAAATTTTTTTTTTGTATCTTTAATATGTAAATAAAAACATCCTAAATATCCAAAAGGATTCATTTTTATTTTCCTACAAAAAAACGCCCTCCAAAAAAGACATGAAAATCGGCTTGAGTTACCAGACTACTGCCTTGAATTCTTACGGATCAGGCAAAGAAAAAAAAAGAATTATTCAACGATTAATAAAGTCATTACTCACGCAAAAGATCGTTTCCATACTCGCACGATGCCAGATGATCAAACATGGCCGTCAATATTGGCAGTACAACACTGTTGACGTACGACAATGACGTCGAAGTTTTCAAATGCGTTCCCCTCAGATGACTGTATTTTCCCTCTTGCAAGTTTAGAATGGTATGACCAAGATCGTCGGCGGTATTATTGAAGAACGTGAGCATTGACGTTCTAATGAATTCCGGACAGCTTTTCACCAAAGATTTCGCATCGATACCTTTCACCAATACTTGCAAACAGCGAACGGTTATTTTAACATCAGCGCCAAAAGCCGCGAGTCTCGAGCGCAATAGACTCGCGAGTTTGCAGAAAAGTGCGGCGACCATTTCCTTCTCTTTTAGTGACGCCGCACCGACATTGTTCGTTGCCGTTGCAACGGCAATGAAGTAATTTCTGTGCGTACTGAAGTACTTTTCCATAAGTGGCAGTACGACTTTACTAAAGAATTTTATGTCGCGCGTTGATGTTTTAAAACTGTTACGACGACTGAACGTATCGGAGGGTCTGAGCAATTTCATGTTTATCGTTGCCTTGTCCAAATAGGCGATCAATTTTTCGAGAAGAGAATAGGCAAAACGTAGTTCAACAGCAGCACCTGTACCGCCAACTTCGGTCTCGGCTCCGCCGCGATTTGGTTTGTGTAATTTGTAGCCCTGATACTGAAGATACTTTAGGAATTCCTGTGAACGCTCGCGATCCTTGCGTTTTTCTTTGTCCGTCAGAAGATCGTAGGGAACCAACTGTGGATGTATTCCACCACCTGGGGGGCGAAAAAAAAACAAACATTCGTGCTCGAATAGCACACTTAAGTGGCAATGATTGCGGAATTATTGTCGATTACGCTCTGGAACAAATTTACTTGCCATTGACAATCAATTCCTCCTTCTTCTTTTTCGCCCAGATATCGTGGGCATTGTCCGCCAGTCTTTCCGCCATGTTTTGCATCTCTCTGCTTAAAGTGAGATTCGTCATGTCGACCGGATGAGGATTGTAGTTGAAAGCGGTCGTGGAGTCACCCTACAAAAATTATAAGTCTTGTTGTTTAAGTTCGTGAGTGTAGCTCTGTCTTGGCAACTACGTCGAAATCATTAATGTCATTTAATCTTCATTATTGTAAATTACAATTAAAAATGTTATTTTTCTATAATTGACCTGGCTCTTTGAAGATCTCCTTAACGAGCTACGATTGGTCGATGGTACATCAACTTCCGCGTGCTCAACGCTCCATCCTATCGCCAAAAGAGCTTTGAGACTCTCTCTCACAGGTTCCTTGTATCGTTCTCTCTCATAATCGTTCAGCTTGTCGTAAGGTTTTAGTCTGGGATGTGCCTTGTTCGTGTCCGACCACTGTTCACCGTATAACCAGCCATTCTCGAACTTTCGACTCGCCCAAGCGTCGTGATAATGCTCGGAAAACTTTTGAACTATCTGATTGAGATCGTTGTTTAGAACCACGCTATTGAGAAATAGGAAGAAGAAAAAACATTCAATGTTTTACCGCGCCTCGATAGAAGAAGAAAAATGTTATTTTAATTCGACACTATAGGATTATTAGGCTACCTCGAAGTGTTTATTGGCTGAGGATTGTAAGGCCCATCGGGTGATTGAGTCGATGCCGATTTGCCGCCGTACCACTCGTCGTCGGAATTTCTCGACAACGAATAGTCGGGCGGCAATGCACAGCCTATTGCCGTTAGGCAGGGCAAAGCTTTGCCAAATAATTCCGGATCGTAATCCATCTTCGAGAGGGAATCGAATATGTTGCTGAAGAGAACCATCGTGAGACGTTTTTCCTCGTCGCTGGACGCTCCGTACGAACCCTGACCACCCGTCGAGCCATAATATTTGCCGCAACGCTCATAATGAAGGGTCAATAGCTAAAAATTAACGATTTTTTTTATTAAATTTAATGTCTCTGTTTAATGCGCATTGTCGAAAATTTTTATGATCGTAATAATTTTGCACTTTACGTACTCTCAGAGCGACCGTGGTATATTCGGACAGTTTCGATACGTCCACAGTGAGTTTACGCAGAAGTTTAAGAAGCATGTTCGGTTGCATTTGGCTGTAAAAAAAAACAAAAAGATGGAAGAATCGACCATTTCAATCAAACTTCTATTGTTTTATTAATTTTTTATTATCGCAATTTTTTATTACCTGGTCAATGCAACAAGAAAATCGGAAACAGCCTCTCGCTGCCCTTTGGTCAACATTCTATTTTTACTTAGACGATAGACGGTGTGAAGGGTAGCGTCCAGAAGACTCGCATAATTGTCAGCTTCGTTGTAGAACTTTGAGTGCTGTATCAGTAAGGGTAGAATACTGACACCGATGTATCTATTCATGGCGAGTGCCATATCAGACTCGTATCCGTCGTTCTGAATTTAAAAAACAAGAAACAGGATTAGAAATTGAATATCAGTGTGAATTTTTGCCTTTCAAAATGGCCACTTCGCGCAATTCCTTACTCTGTCGAGCATGGTAGCTGATCTAAGATCAGGCAGAAAGGCTTCTTCCAGCAGCTTGAAAAATAATTCTTGTGTCTCGATCCCGTACACTCGTTCGAGAAAGAGAACGATACTCTGTTTATGTCCGGGTATCAAACCTGAGGGTGTATCACTTTTTGGCCTCTCTTGGCCAGCAGCGGGATTCAGAAGGGTGAATCGTAGCGAAAGAACACCCCGAAGATCATCGAGTGGAACTAACGATCGTAAAATAGCTCGGGCTCTAAGGGATTCGTTCTTTCCTGAAAAAAAAAAAAAAACGTAATTAATAAAATATCACGCTTTATGTATATAGAAAAGTGGCGAAATATCCGATTTTTGACGATTTTTCTATCGTCCTTTGCACCTTGTTCGATGACCGAGGAATCGGGGGCGCAACGACCCAACAAATCGACCAATGTACAATAAAAATTCAGTATCGCAGCACCGGTGTCAATGTAATCCTCGTCGTCGTCCGACTCGGGAAGTGGATGCTCGAATTGCGCCACAATTGCATTTCCCTCGGCCTCGTCGTGCACCTGTTTAAAGAGCTGAATTGATGAACTATTAGTGTTGGGACATCTAACATGCGTTGGATTAACGTGTGCTTCTTTGTGCGAGGTTTTCAATGAAGAGGAAATGAATCTCAGGGATGCGCAAAACAATTGGGATCCCGTTTACGAATCGTTGGATGTAAAAATACTAATACCATTCAAACTACAAAAGACTCATGATGCATGAAAAGTCCAGATCACTTTTTTTCCCACCCTCTTCAAATACGAGTAAAAATTGTACTAACAAATTTTCCTACGTCCATCATGCTAAATGTTCTAACTAAAAAACAACTAAAAGTTCGATTCGCACAGATGGTAGTCACAGACGATAAAAAAAAAGCCAACTGATAAATGGAACGCGTGCTGAATTCGGGAAATAGAACCGAACGTCAATAATTAAATGGACGAGAGGAAGAAAAAATAAAAAAGATACAAATCAGGGAAATTATTCCTTACTCACGGAATTGATTTTTCTGATCGCGCGCGCGCGGGGGGCTGATCATGACGATTCATTCGATCGAATGAATCGTCATTCCTTTTTTTAACCCTCGCGGAACTTACTTTACGTCGATCGGCGATTCGCTCGGACATTTTGTTCGCTTCCATGATGGCACGAAGAAGACCCTCGCCCTCGCCACGAAGAGCTGGTCCAAGACACTCGGGTCTTCGTATGAGCAGTCTTATCACTAAATTAGCATTCTCCTCGACACTCTCGCCTGAAAAAAAAAAAAAAAATCATTTCTGTTCACAATTCTTATAAATGCAAGATTTGCGATAGATTGTACGTCGTATAATCACCGTTGACCCAAACGCAGAATCGCAAAAAATCGAGATAACGTTCACCCTCAACGGGATCCCAGCCAAGATCGGGATAGCCCTTCTCGATAAGCTCGGAATTCGATTGTAGTCCACAGCGTGAAAGATAGACGGCAATTTTTTCGAGATAATGCTCTCTGAGCGCGAGAGCTAATTCGGTGTTTTCCATTAATGACGAATATGCCACGTCGAGCGGTGTTGAGCCTCTCAACGATGGTCTTGATAGTAAAATATTACTATTCTCGAGAAGAAAGTCAAAATGATCGAACATTGCTTTTTGATTTTGTCTCGATGTACGACAGAAGTAACAGAGAAATCGGCAACACGCAACGACCATCTCGTGTGACGTGTCTTTTTCCTTTGACGGTGGTTCACCACTCTCGGTAGCTTGCGCCTGGGTTTGAGCGTCCGATTGTGCCTGTGCACGTCTACCCAATGTATTCATCATTATCGCCATAACGTTCTCGTGAATTCTCAATACTCTTATTAGATCGGGATGCTGAAAGAACGTGTGATTGTTCACCAATTTCCAGAGCCTCTCTCGCACAAGTTCCTCCTCCTCCTGTGACATTTGCACCGGCAACAAAGCTCTTATTTGACTCAAACCGACCCACATCTGTTGCACATCGACTTTCGTCTTGCTATTCGTCACGTATGTCTTCTCGAGTGCTCTTATCAATTCGCCAACTGTGTCGTACTGACGTACCAGAAGACTGAACATTTCACGCACCAATTTTGGTGTCTCTATCTGACTCTCTTCCGCCCATTCGACTATCGTTGCTATCAATACTTTGCGAAATACCTCTAAAATTACAAATATATCGGGTTACCAGAGATCATTCGTCATTTATTTCTATTGTAACCAAGAAAAGAAGATTGCAAATTAGGAATTCTTTCTCACTCGGATGTCCCAAAAAGTTCTTCCTTTTTCTCAATGCGAATCTCGCAAAATTTAAATGATTCTCGTGATTCTCGAAAATTTTCATGACAAACATCATTCAAAATTGCTACAATGATCCAGACAAATAATGGATAGCTCGGAGAATCGAGGTATTAAAGAAAAACCCAAGAAGCACTTTAGCATAAAAACAAAGCTCGAAATCTGTTTTTCCTCATCATCTCATGACTATGTATATGGGATTCGATAATTAAAAAAAAGGTGACAATTGTACAGGGGCGAGCTTTTTCAATTGTCAAAATGATTCTGAACAAATTACCTTCGGGCGTTTTCTTTTTCTCCGGTTCGGGTTCCTCCTTCGACTCTTCCTCAAACTCCTTAACGGCATTGATAAAATTGTAGAGACGTTTAATTGCGCCAGGTTTTTCCATCTCAACGACCTCGTCGGCTGCTTTAGCGGCTTCCTGAAGAGCGTGCAACGAAACGTACGACATGAGATCACTGTGAAATTCGTTCATTCGCGTGATGAGTTCCTCGCCGCACGGTATATTGTCAGGATCGTCGTCCTCCAAATTTTTGAAGCTCAGTATTGCGTTCATCTGTTCGCGCGGTGGACAACGAAATTCACGTGTTTTCTTTGCGGCAATGGCCGACGGTAAATCGGATTGTTTTATTTCCACGTAACGGCGTAACTGATCGGCTTGAAGATCACCAACGAAATCGTGACTGAACGCTATTATTGATTCGACACGATGGCGCAACTGTATGTCGTTTAGATGATGGAGCAAATAACACATTTGTAATTTTGCTCCTTCCGCCATTTTCATATGTAGCAAACCCTTCTTGTGCTCGTCTTTGCCCTCTGGGATAAATTGAGATACAGGAAACGTTAAATATAACAATTGAAGAGTAAATAAGCTTCATTTAATTGAGTTATACTCTGGCGTATTTTTCTATTAAATTTAAAACATGGAAAATCAACAATTTTCATTTTTTAAATATAAATTCTATTTACAAAAAACAAATTCCCTCGATGAAGAAACAATAAAATCGGAAAATCATTAATTTGTAATGAAAATTCTAAAAATGTAATATTCTACTTTGATGAACTTACTTTTAGATTAATCAAATTTTTGCTTACCCTTATCAAAAGTCGGATCCCACGTTTCAGGATTGATCATAATAAGCAATTTGAATATATCGTCGTTTCTCAGCATCCCAACTAGAAGCAAACGATCTACAAGCTTGATGAGTGGCCTGAGGAAAAAAAAGACAATTAAACTCGATTATATCACCATGTTCGATGGAAATTTCGATCAGCCAATGTCAATAGCGAAGCATTTGTCGTATAATACAGCGAGCGCGCGTCTCTATTACGAGATCCCCAATAGTCACATACAGAAAGAGATTTTCGTTGCTTCCACCGATGGGATCGCGATTGTGGACTTGATTAACTTCGACAGCCTCGTTCAGCGCCATCATCACGTAATCGCGAACGATGTCGAGGGGAAAATACGGACTGTAGAGACTCCTGATGTTCTCGATGCTTTGATTTTCACTGGAAGGAATATCCCTTGATGCCGGCTGATTAGTTGAAAGGGGTCACATCTAATTTTTGATAAAAGGTGAAAAACTTACTTTATGTCGGTCATTTTCATCTGAGGACGAACCGACTCGGTTTCCAGATATCTTAGACTGTGTCTCATTTCTATATCCTCGTACAAGTCCTTCAGCTCTTGTCCTTTTAATTTAATTCATTAGAGGATAAAGAAAAATTTGTTAGAACGGCCATTATTATTTTTCTTCTTCTATTTTATGATCATAAAAAGAGGGACGGGACGGACGATGTAATTTCGTTGAATTTTTTACTTTGCTATATTCGTACCTAGAGGAATGATGTATTCGTTGGTGCATACTTCCATCGTGGTGGCATGAGATTCGAGATGTAAAGCTATAAGAAGATCGTAGAATCCTTGACGCAACGGACCGGACATGTACTCGGCGCGTATTGCGTAAAGTAATTGTTTTTGATCAACGTGAAGACAGAGAGCGTGAGCCGCACGGTAATTTGACTGATAGCAAAGAGCTGCGTACAGCGTCAACGTGTGAGCGTGGAAACTGCATCGAAAAAAAATAAATGTTCATGTTCATTGGTACGACGAGATTCCACGGCATTTATAATTCCATGACAGCCGTTCGGTTCAAATATACATATCATAACATTTTTTAGCGGAATCATTTGATTGTTTGGTTAAAAATAATGATTATTACGTCTTTTTCAGAAATAATTTAGAGCGATTGTTCTTTGACAATGAAGATTCATATTTTTTAAGAACAATAGCTGACAATAATTCAGTAAAAATATTTCAAATGGATTGTCATTCGAACAATGTAATCCCTAAAACAAAAACTTGAATTCTCAATTTTTCATTATTATCTCTATTAGACTGTCATTGGTGGGCAACTTTTTTTTTTTCTTTACCAATAGATTGTATCCTCTCAAAAGGGGAAACAAGAAGTCTGTCAAAATGTTAGCCCCGAATACCAATATTCAGAGGTCGCTCATCACGATTTCCTATTTTCCATCTAAATAACGTGGGAAATTTTTCTTTATATCTGCAAAATTGATGAGCGACCTCTGAACATTAATATTAAGGGCTAACATTTTCTTAGACTTCTTTTTTTCCCTTTTTGAGAGTATACAATCTGGTAGGAAAGCAAAACAAAAAGTTGCCCAAAAATGACACATTCTAATCTCTATAGTGATTGTAAAAACTTGCCTGAGGACCTTGTCCATTTCTATGAGCTCGAGAATATCAATGCATCTATCCTCCTCGGGTATATGAAGAGCGAGCATTGAAATTGCATCCTCGCAAAGCATCGACCAGCCGCGAATATCGGAAAGCTTGAGTGCATGAACTTGAAGCGATTGATTTGGCACTCTGGCCCATTGATGTGGTTTCAAGCATTGAACTTTGAGCCTCGGTGGAAATTGTGGTATAACGTGACGTTCGGAATTTTGTAGTACAGCCGCCGAAAGTGGCAGGGTCGTTGACGTTCTTCCCAATTCAATTTGTAAAATTTCTTTGCTCGTCGCTTCGACGAATATCGCTGGAAATAGCTTCGTATCGGGTTCCATCTTGAACTTGTGACTGGTTTCTTTTCCCTCGCAGGTGAACGAAACCCAACCGGTAACGGTGTCGACGAAACAACCGACAAACATTCCCTGCGACGCACCTTTTCCCGACGCGTCCTGGGTCACCTCGTTGTAAAGCTCGTCGGCACGTACCATGTAACAACTTTGTCTGTCGACCCTTTGAGGTGCATCAAAGAAATAGCGTCAATTGACAGAAAAAAAAAAACGAAAAATTGACATGAAAAATTATTTTCATTCATGCGGTAGCTGAATATTTTTTTCCTCAGTTTGTACACGGCTATCGTATAAATCCCCGAAAAGAGTGTCGAAATAAAAAAATCTTTCGGTTTATAGATTTTAGAGAATTTTTGAGATTCCTCATTCGTGGAGAATATTTATAAAAAATTAACTTCAATCAAAGTTGTAACTAAAGGCAGCAGTGATAAGTACAATTTTTGAAATAATTGCTACTAAAAATTATTCGAGATAATTGAGAACTTACTGCTCCACGGGACGCTCGTAATCATCCACTATGATCACCGAAGCTTTTCGCACTCTCGACGGATTAAAGTCTTTCGTGTGCTGATGATACTGCGACGTGACCCAACCGACGTAAACGTGAGTCGGATCCTGTCCAGGAAACACTCTAACGCCATAAAAATATTCGTTCATGAGCTTGAGACACTCGGGATCGAAAATCTCATTGCCGATAGCCTCGACACCGCTACCGACGAGATTTACCGACATCGCTTTCGGCGCATTTCTTTCGGGTATTTGCGGCGGTACGACCTTAAGATCGGTCTGAAATTAATGAGAAAATTTTAGCGCCCAATGATCGATGGCCGATTAATTCAGGATATTAAAACAACAAACAATATCGATCTAACCGTTGAGACTCGAAGTTGAGCCGTTCTTGAGGAGAGTCTTCCGGACTTGTCGATTCCGGCCATGTCCGAGCCACTCGGTGGCTCGGGGGTTTTTGCTTTCGTTTCTGGTGACTTTGCTTTACGTGAAAAGAATCTGCAATGTGTTTATTATTTATTGTCACGATTGAATAATTAAATTATCAAAATGATTACGATCACACAATAAAATCGTAAATTGCTGCACAGAGTTTGAATTGCAATAATCTCTCGATTAGGATGCTTGTTGGAGAACGAAATGGAATGAAAATGATGTTCATATTTAGCCATTTGGGAATTGTTATCAAATCGATGAGTAATGATCACAAATCGTTCAATATAATGGTCATTTTCTTTCACTTCGACACAACAACAAAAATATTAAGTTATTTACAAAGTTCCAATCAGATTTCATTAACGTGACAACTTACGGCACATCCTCCATCTCTTTGCTAAGCTTGCTGACAAAATACAATTCTAGTTGTTAATTTCAATCAGCAATCATTAAAAACAAACAAGTATATCTAAATCCTTCGGTCATTATTCAAATATACTTTTTAATCGTAATCTTAATGGAATTGCAATTTGCAACTGATTTTTTTAAGAATTTTTACTCACCGAAAAGGTGATCGTCCACGTTTTTTCTTGTCATCTTTGGCATCGCCGTTCATATCTCCGTAACCGTTCATATCGGTGTCGCTCATAGTTTGATCGAGAGCACCGGCATTTGAGCCGTAGAGTGAATTTTTTCGTGGTGGTCTCGATGGCCGATTTCTTTGCATCGGCAATGGCGATTCTTTCATCATATCGGCGTCCTCAACAGCGTCCTCCGAATAATTTCTTTGCAAACCTACATTCGAATATAATTCATTGATTAACAAAATTCTTTTAAACGCTTAAGGGGGGAAATAGGGTTAGACGGTTCAAAAAGGCGATTTTTTTTTATTTCATAAATTGTTAGTAAAACTTTTGAAAAATATGTTCCCAAAATTTTTAATGAAAATTCCGACTCGTTCTATTATTATAAGCCATTAAGGGAGGAAATAGGGTTAGGACAGCGTTTTATCAATGATTTTCATGAATTTTTTTATAGTGTATAAAATTAATATAATTTATTGAAACTTTGAGAATATTTTATAAATATATTTAAGTATATACTATAAAATTTTTGAAGAATTCCCTTGAAAAACACCGAAGATATTAGCGACCCCATATTGCAGGTCACAATCAGACTCAGCATTTTGCGCTTTTTCAAACGCGTTTTTCTGAAAACGACTTTTTTTGAACTTGCGTACACGCTAGTTTGAAAAGTTTTCAACCGATCGTTTTGAAAATTGGCAGTTACTTTGTTCATAGTATTGCGCTCTATATGAACCTAAAATCGGAATATTAACATTATTTAAAATAATTTTTTTTTTTAAATAAAGCTGTAAAAAATGGTAAAAAACCATGCTTTTCTGTTTTGACCCCTGTAAAAAATTCAATTTTCTATTTTTTTGATAGCATTTAGGTCCATATAGACATATAATAAAAGTAAATTCCAACCTCGTTTGATTTCAGATGAAAATTGCGGCTTCCAGAATGTACGCAAAATGCTGAGTCTGATTGTGACCTACAATATGGGGTCGCTAATATCTTCGGTATTTCTCAAGGAAATTCTTCAAAAATTTTATAGCATATACTTAAATATATGTATAAAATATTCTCAAAGTTTCAATAAATTATATTCCTTTTTTATACTATAAAAAAATTCATGAAAATCATTGAGAAAACCCTGTCCTAACCCTATTTCCCCCCTTAAGGGTATTCGGGGTATCTCGCTCATATGAGAATCACCTTTGATATCGCTCATACTAAAACCCGATTTCATGATCTGTTCCATTTGAGCCGATGGCGCTGTGTGCTGCATCTGTTCCACCTGTTCGGCCATCAGTCTGTTCTGTCGCATTTTAATATCCTGCCATCTTTGCATCTTTTCATTTTCCGTTATAAACGTCGATTGACAAATGACCGGCAATGAGAGACGTAAAAATTCCCAATTTGCTTTCTCCATTGTTTCGAAAGTGTTGTGAGAAATTTTCAGGCACGGCGGTGTGTCCGAGCCAGCGGGAATTCTCGCTACGTCGATTCTCGTGTCGGCCATGTCGTCCGTATTTTCGAAAATTGGCTGATCCTTCGTGTACCAGAAAGTCACAGGACGATTCATGTTACTGTATGCAAAAACAAAAAATGAAAATTACACGAAGATTTTTCAAGGACCGTAGAAATTTCGATGCTTCTCCAAAAATTCAGACTTAATTCGAATAATCTATTCTTACACGCAAAACGGTTCGTAGCCTTCCTGAAGACCGCATGTCGTAAAATACTGCAAGGTATTTACGTCTTGACCAAATGTCAATTTTGCCTTTTGCCCAACACCCAGTGTGAAAGCCGGCACGAAACATTCGCCCTGAACGTCGGCGAACGAAGTTTCACCGCCGAGGGCATCCATGAGAAGTTCACCATTCAAAGAAAAACCTGCATGTTTGAGAGAATGAGTTAATACTGGTTACCATGCAAATTCGTGAGAATTGACACGAAAATCCAGCTACTGTCGTTTAACAATGCTCATTGTAATATTAACTGTGAATTTCCATGATTTTTATCCATTGATAAATAACGATAATCATTGTTTACGTTGAAATTCATTTCAATATTATTTTTATCTATTTAAAAAGAAAAAGACCACGTAAACGGCAGGAGTTTGATCTTCGTTCTCTTCGCATTAAACATAAGACGAAAAACAATAGGTAAGCGTATTATTGTACATGAACAAACAGGCGATTGAAATTATCGAACAAAAAGCGAAAAAGTGCAGGCACTAATTAGGCAAATATTTGTGGTATGAATTTTATTCTCTTCAAATTTGTCATACATAAATGATAGTTTTGTTGTTGTATCAGCAACAATGAAAAAATAATATAAAATAAAGTAACGAAATAACAAGGAGTATGTGGGAAGTCACGAATAAACGGATAAGAGCATGCAAGTAATATATTAAGTGCAAGAGAGATAGAGAGAATGAAGGATTCAATAATGAATGGAATTTTGGTAAGGATATA
Source organism: Oxytorus armatus (assembly GCA_958009045.1). Classification (NCBI taxonomy): domain Eukaryota; kingdom Metazoa; phylum Arthropoda; class Insecta; order Hymenoptera; family Ichneumonidae; genus Oxytorus; species Oxytorus armatus. The sequence goes on from OY253752.1 coordinate 16,189,748, forward strand.
ATAATGTGTGCGGTATTAAGTTTTTTCTTTTCTTTTTCAATTCTGATGACATTTTCTATGGGAATAAGTTTGTCGTTATGTTAAAACATGATATATATATTTATTGGTCAATTCGTGAGTCTCGTGATTATGATATTACGTCGAGTATTAAAGACAATTTTTGTGGATGAACAATGGGGCCCCCATCCTTGGTTTTAGTGATTAGTAAACTATACGTGTGAAAGCACTGGTTTTTTTTTTAAATCTCCAACTAACAGTATAATACCGAGTAGAGTACTGGATACCAAAAGATAAATGTGACAAATAAGCGTGTGATTTCGTCCATCGAATCACAAGCGACAGACGATTCCGTACAGTTTTTGTAATGGTCTTTTCTTTTTTTTTTTTCGTTCTTACATATTCTCGCAATAAGAGAAATTTCGGAAAAAAATTGCTCGTCAACGATATCGTAGCAATTCGCGCAGGGCTTTTGAGACAAACAAAATGTGACACTGAAAGCCTGAAATATATGGCAGTCATTTGAACATTTAGAACAGGTAGCAATGGCAGTTTTTTTTCATCCATCACTTTGTAAATTCTCGTTATGTCATATCGATATTTTCATACGAAACCTAATATCCTTTTTTTATTCTCATTAGTAAAACATTACTGATGCAATGTTGTCACCGTTCGATTCGCACAAATTTTTTTTTCCTCTCTCAATTTATTAACAGCTTCGCGGATTATTTCAACATTCGCCAAAGAGAATCGTTTGTGATTCGTTGAAATTATTGCTCGATAGAGGAAGAAAAGAAAAACGTATCAATGAATCTTCCGAAGTGAAAAGAATATTTAAAAAACGCGAAACGGAAAGGAGTAAAAAATTCCTCGTCGATCCTGATATCCAGTAATCTATCTCGAACAATCAGATATTATATAGCTTTGAAAAAATTGTCAGCCGATAAGCTTTTTTTTTCGCTTAAATATTCCGTCTTACTAATTGTTCGGTCAATAAGATCCAGGAAAACCCCGACAACGTCTCCGACCTGCCATTGCTTGCCGAATGTTTCGGCCGTGCTCGAGTATACTTTTTCCTCCTTAAAATAAACATTTCAACAGATTCAGAATCTCTCGTCTACAGATAATGGCCCTCTCGTAAATTCACGAGTCCTTCATCAAAATTATATCATCAACGATTCTTTAACAACGAAGGGGGGGTGGAAGGACCTTTTTTACGTCACGAATTTTTGCCGTCGAGTCACGGCCATTGACACGTTTCGACATTAAACAAACTGAAAATCGAACTGTTCGATGCCACGAGATATTAAAGTAAATAAAAAATACGACGCAATAAAGAGAAAAAAAAACAAATTTTTAAAGAAGCTTTTCATCACAAATCAAATGAGTGGATAAACCTTTTTGACCCTCAAATCGACAGTTTCCGATATAATCCATCGAGTGACCTCTCGAGCTCAACATATTAAAGCCACAGTCCCGAATGAAACTTATTTTTCATTCTTCGAGGATGGGATGCAAAGAGAGAGAAAAAAAACTCAAATCAACATAGAATAACATAGAGCGAGACAAAGACAAAGTATACTTGTTTGAAAAAAAAAACTAAAAATAAATAAAATATTAACATATACATATTCTATGTATATATGTATGCATAGAGTTGAACCTCTATCTATTTTGATAATAGGGCTCTTACTGATCGTTCCGTCCCCGACGTCAATGAAACAGCCAACTATGTCGCCCACTTGATATTTCTGACCAAAAGACTCGCTGGTATCACCGTGTACTTTCGTCACCTGACATTTCATCACGATTAAAAATCATTGAAACGTTCTTTGAGGGGAAAACAAAACAGCGAATGCATTTTTGTTTTTTTTTTTTTTTCGTAAATTTGCAAAATATCGAACAAAAGATGTGCGTCGTTGTACAGCCCGTCAATTACCTGTCTAATAATTTTCGCGGTCTGAAAAAAGAACACTTTCTTTTTATGTCATTGAAGTTACGAACTTTCTCGTAAAAGAAAAAAGTTAATGTGGTCAATCAGAGAAAAATTACTCCTTAAATAAACGGGAGCACATATTCGTAAAAAAATCTCATGATTTAGTCTGTTAATAGACTTAAGAGACGATAAAATGAAGCTGTGGCTCAATTGTGTTCACAAAAAAATTGTTTCTCGGATTCCAAGCACGTGTGCTGTTTTTTAAAAAAATTTCCAGCACACTGATAGGGCTCTCTATTATGTTAAAAAAATATAAACGAAAGTATTTCGAAAAGGAACCTTGATGAACGCCCGAACGGAATATGGTCATTCTGACCGGCGTTCATTAAGGTTCCTTTCCTAAATATTTGGCTTTATATTTTTTTTCACATACCAGAGAATCCTTGCGGTCTCCTCGAATAATTAAATAACTGGACACGAGCTTGGAATGCGAGAAAGAATTTTGTTTTCAACAAAACCGAGCCGGAGCTTCATTTTTATCGACTCTTAAGCCGATTAACAGGCTAAATCATGTAGTTTTTGTACGAATATACACTCCCGTACAATTCAGGAGTAATTTTTCCCTAATTAAGCACGTTTATTTATTTTTGCCAGAGTGTTCGTAACTTCAACGATATTTCCTTTTTTTTACACCTAATTGGTCCCTCGTGTCAGATTCTTCACTAAATCCGCGTAACGGAATTATGACAAATGAACAAGTTGAACAATGAAAAATGTTATTTCTACATCGCTGACATCCGTAGAAACACTATCCTCCTATATATCCTGGTACGTCGTCAAATATTTCTTTAAAGCGGTACTTTGGACGAGACCTTTTTTTTTAGGTTTATACGAGTCACATTGCGCCAACGATATTATACAGTTTTATCTTACTATATTATAGTTTTCGGAGATTAAAAATTAGTAAAACTCGAATGACCTACATTATAACCGTCGAATGCCCATGTGTTCTCGTCGCTGCCCAGCATACTTCCGGGTGAACATTCGGCCTTGGCCCAACCGACCCTCATGGGACCGGCAGTAAGTACTTCAAACTCGAAATACCACTTTCCAGTATTCACGGCGTAATGTTTTTCGACCCTGTAAGTTCTGAAGTAGAGCTGCCTCAGTCTGCTCGCCTCGAGTAACAAAGCTGCGGATTGTAAAATTTTATAAATGTCATACAATGCATGAAAAAAAAATATCCTTGATGAATTGATATATTTTTGTTTTTTTTAATCTTGTGCAAAGCACTTCAAATCCGTAACGGAGTAGGTAAACGTAAAATTTGTTTGATTTTCATGAATCAGGTTGAAAAAGATGGAGATGCAAAACAACTGAGTAAGTCTACTCGAGACGTTTTAAAAACGGCCGCCAAAACCCAAAATCGATGAAATGGGAGCCACTTATGACCATTTGAAATTTCGACATTGTTAGGTTTCCGAAAAGGTGGGCAAAAAATTTCCAAAAAAATGTTTTCCCTTTTTCTAGTCTTTCGATACCCTATTCGATCGGAAACTTTCCGCTGATTACGAATAACACCGAGTTTTAGTCGAAATCTCAAAGTATGAATGAGAAAAAGGCGAAAAACGAAAAAAATCACTTTTTGGACAATTTTCAATGAAATTTCGAGTTTCTTAAGGAAACGGATACTGAATTAGTAATCAGCGAGTCAAAATACATCGATATAGCGTCCTGAAAGAAAATTTAAAAATTAAAAATTTTTTTGCATTTCGGCCAAAACGAAGTGGCTCCACTAAAATCGCTGTAACGTTGCTTCCCGATGGAGTTGGAACCCCACTCTGTGATCATTCTTTTCGTGATCGAAAACCCTTTAAAATGCCGCTTGAATCATTGTGCTATCATTATTTTTCGATTTTTCACAGATTTTTAAAATCGGACCATCGATTTTTGCGAATTTCTCCATACATACCCCTTCTCATTTTTTTCGCCGATTTTCAACCTGCTCTCACGGCTACAATAATTGAGATATCGGGATGATCCAAAATGCATTCTCTAAGTCTACTCGAGACGTTCTGAAAACGCTTATCAAAACCTAAAATCGATGAAACGGGAGCCAAGTTATGACCATTTGAAATTTCGAGTTTTTCAGGTTTTCGAAAAGGTGGGCAAAAAATTTCAAAAAAAAGTTTTTCCCTTTTTATAGTCTTTCGATACCCTATTCCATCGGAAATTTTCCGCTGATTACGAATAACACCGAGTTTTAGTCGAAATCTCAAAGTATAAATGAGAAAAAGGCGAAAAACGAAAAAAATCACTTTTTGGACGATTTTCAATGAAATTTCGAGTTTCTCAAGGAAACGGGTACTGAATTAGTAATCAGCGAGTCAAAATACATCGATATAGTGTCCTGAAAGAAAATTTAAAAATTAAAAATTTTTTTGCCTTTCGGCCAAAAAGAAGTGGCTCCACTAAAATCGCTGTAACGTTGCTTCCCGATGGAGTTGGAACCCCACTCTGTGATCATTCTTTTCGTGATCGAAAACCCTTTAAAATGCCGCTTGAATCATTGTGCTATCATTATTTTTCGATTTTTCACAGACTTTTTAAATCGGACCATCGATTTTTGCGAATTTCTCCATACATACCCCTTCTCATTTTTTTCGCCGATTTTCAACCTGCTCTCACGGCTACAATAATTGAGATATCGGGATGATCCAAAATGCATTCTCTAAGTCTACTCGAGACGTTCTGAAAACGCTTATCAAAACCTAAAATCGATGAAACGGGAGCCAAGTTATGACCATTTGAAATTTCGAGTTTTTCAGGTTTTCGAAAAGGTGGACAAAAAATTTAAAAAAAAAGTTTTTCCCTTTTTCTAGTCTTTCGATACCCTATTCCATCGGAAATTTTCCGCTGATTACGAATAACACCGAGTTTTAGTCGAAATCTCAAAGTATAAATGAGAAAAAGGCGAAAAACGAAAAAAATCACTTTTTGGACGATTTTCAATGAAATTTCGAGTTTCTCAAGGAAACGGGTACTGAATTAGTAATCAGCGAGTCAAAATACATCGATATAGTGTCCTGAAAGAAAATTTAAAAATTAAAAATTTTTTTGCCTTTCGGCCAAAAAGAAGTGGCTCCACTAAAATCGCTGTAACGTTGCTTCCCGATGGAGTTGGAACCCCACTCTGTGATCATTCTTTTCGTGATCGAAAACCCTTTAAAATGCCGCTTGAATCATTGTGCTATCATTATTTTTCGATTTTTCACAGATTTTTTAAATCGGACCATCGATTTTTGCGAATTTCTCCATACATACCCCTTCTCATTTTTTTCGCCGATTTTCAACCTGCTCTCACGGCTACAATAATTGAGATATCGGGATGATCCAAAATGCATTCTCTAAGTCTACTCGAGACGTTCTGAAAACGCTTATCAAAACCTAAAATCGATGAAACGGGAGCCAAGTTATGACCATTTGAAATTTCGAGTTTTTCAGGTTTTCGAAAAGGTGGACAAAAAATTAAAAAAAAAAGTTTTTCCCTTTTTCTAGTCTTTCGATACCCTATTCCATCGGAAATTTTCCGCTGATTACGAATAACACCGAGTTTTAGTCGAAATCTCAAAGTATAAATGAGAAAAAGGCGAAAAACGAAAAAAATCACTTTTTGGACGATTTTCAATGAAATTTCGAGTTTCTCAAGGAAACGGGTACTGAATTAGTAATCAGCGAGTCAAAATACATCGATATAGTGTCCTGAAAGAAAATTTAAAAATTAAAAATTTTTTTGCCTTTCGGCCAAAAAGAAGTGGCTCCACTAAAATCGCTGTAACGTTGCTTCCCGATGGAGTTGGAACCCCACTCTGTGATCATTCTTTTCGTGATCGAAAACCCTTTAAAATGCCGCTTGAATCATTGTGCTATCATTATTTTTCGATTTTTCACAGATTTTTTAAATCGGACCATCGATTTTTGCGAATTTCTCCATACATACCCCTTCTCATTTTTTTCGCCGATTTTCAACCTGCTCTCACGGCTACAATAATTGAGATATCGGGATGATCCAAAATGCATTCTCTAAGTCTACTCGAGACGTTCTGAAAACGCTTATCAAAACCTAAAATCGATGAAACGGGAGCCAAGTTATGACCATTTGAAATTTCGAGTTTTTTAGGTTTTCGAAAAGGTGGGCAAAAAATTTCAAAAAAAAGTTTTTCCCTTTTTCTAGTCTTTCGATACCCTATTCCATCGGAAATTTTCCGCTGATTACGAATAACACCGAGTTTTAGTCGAAATCTCAAAGTATGAATGAGAAAAAGGCGAAAAACGAAAAAAATCACTTTTTGGACGATTTTCAATGAAATTTCGAGTTTCTCAAGGAAACGGGTACTGAATTAGTAATCAGCGAGTCAAAATACATCGATATAGCGTCTTGAAAGAAAATTTAAAATTTAATTGAAAATTTCAATGAAATTTCGCTGATCACGAATAACACCGCTTTTAGTCGAAATCTCAATATTTCAATGAGAAAGAGGCGAAGAACGAAAAAAATCACTTTTTTTACGATTTTCAATGAAATTTCGAGTTTATCAAGGAAACGGGTACTGAATTAGTAATCAGCGAGTCAAAATACATCGATATAGCGTCCCAAAAGAAAATTTAAAGAATTCAACATTTTTTTGTATTCCGGCGAAAAAGAAGTGGCTTCACTAAAATCGCTGTAACGTTGCTTCCCGATGGAGTTGAAACCCCACTCCGTGTTCATTTTTTTCGTGATCGAAAACCCTCTAAAATGGCGCTTGAATCATTGTGCTATCATTATTTTTCGATTTTTCACAGATTATTAAAGTCGGACCATCGATTTTTGCGAATTTCTCCATACATACCCCTTCTCATTTTTTTCGCCGATTTTCAACCTGCTCTCACGGCTACAATAATTGAGATATCGGGATGATCCAAAATGTATTCTCTAACAAGGAAAGTACCCGACGTGTCCCCCTCCGATTTTGTTGAAACTCATGGATGTTACAGAGCATTGAAAACTAAGCGACACGTATTTTTTTTTTATCTGCGGAAAAACGGTTGCAAACGGTGAAACCACCCCCTAAAGTTAAGATTTAAAAAAATACATGTTGCTTATTTTTCAATGCTCTATAACATTCATGAGTTTCAACAAAATCGAAGGGGAACACCTCGGGTACTTTCCTTGTGAGAGTGTAATTGACGTTCAATCGTTACGAAAAAATGTTTCACCCTCGAAAATTTGTTTGAAGCTGTAGTTCCTAAAGTAATCGTTCGAAGTGATAATCACTGATCAAGACTCACCTTCGTGCTGTTCCCCGGTCGGCGAGTCAAGCATATAACCATAAACGAGAAGTGTCCTAACAGTTTCACTGGCGGTGTCTCGATTTGCTTTTTTAATCGCCTCGTCGACTTTCGGATAAGGCACGAGATGCGGACTCCGTCGCATCTCGGAATCCTCATTGAGTCCGTAAGTCCAGCCTTGACTGATACGTTCCTTCGCCCAAAGATTGTGCGTATTCTCGGCCAATTGATCGACAAGTTCCTCCATCTTGATCGTCAATGTGATTGCACTTAGATCAAGGGGAGCTGGTTTATAACCGCTGCTCTGTAAAAATTGTTCGTTCGGTAGTCTCAGCGTTTTTATACGCGACGGTGGTTTGTCCATTGTAATGTAATAACCGAGTGCGAGTATTGTTTTCAATGTTTGAACGGCCAATTGCGTGTCGTAACGTTTTTCAGCCGCCGGCAATCTCTCGAATTGCACGATACACGGATGTATCTTGTGCAAATCGTCTCGCTGCTCGCCAAATATCCAACCAGCCTCGATCTTATTCATCGCCCACATTTCGTGTATGTTTTCGGCCAATTTGTCGCGTATTTGTTCGACATAAGCGGGCAAATTGATCATCGACGTGTCGACCGGCGCTGGAACAAAAGCGGTGTCGTCCTCGACCGACCAAGGACCGGCAAGTACAACTTTGTTCATGTTGCCGAAGTAGAAGCAAGGATCGAGCGACAAAATTTGTTGGGGCAAGAGGCTCTCGACGAGGGGCGAAAATTCTTCGGGCGGTTGAAACTTTAGTCTGCCGTGATCGCCGCCGAGCAGAAACCGACAGGATAACTTCGACGAACAACTTATCACGGGAAAAAACATTCCGTCCAAGTTGAAATTACGAAACGAGCCTGGGGGCAAGTAAGAAAAATCATTTTTTTTTTATGTTTAGGGGTTGCTTATTGTAGAAATTATTGTTGACATTTTTTACCCGATATGTGAGCACCGTTGAACGCAAAAGTTATTATCGGCACTGTAAGATCCAGTGCGCAACCAATGACGTCACCCTTTCTGATGTACGGCTCAGTCGCGTTGTGCATCACCTGAGTTTTTCTTCCACCGGTCCAGAGATAAGCACCGTCGTAACCGAACGAATAGAGATCGTCACCCACTCCATTGCCACCCCATTTTTCACCACCCCCTGGATACGGCACGTATCTACGATCGAGTAGTATGGAAAAAAAAAACAATTCAACGAAATGTCAGCCGAATATCGCGCGATTTTTTTTATTTATCTAGTGAACTTTGCATTTTTTGGAGTGCACACGTTTTTTTTCGAAATTAATTAATACCAGCAGTCGATTTAGATAATATCGATTGTTGAACATGTTCATTTCTCTTCTGGTTAGATAATAGATGTAAAGAAAAATCCACTCAGAGTGAAATTCGTTTCTCAAAGATATTTGGAAAAATTCTTCAAAAAGTTAGAACGAAGCGAAGAATTCTACGTGAACGTATCGTATTCGTTGTCGTAACTCACCCCGAAGTATTGGCCCATCCGATTCTCAAATGTGGCATCATGTGAGTCGTTTGTTCGATATGATCGACGGTCACTTCGAAGTACCATTTTTGATAAACCGCCGACGATTCGACTCGTCCTACGAAGATGTTTGGCCTTACGCTCGCGACGTGATCGACCAATTGAGTTTGGAGCAATAAATTCTTTCCCGGAAGCAAAAAATCGCATATATTGTTCTGTGACGATCGTACAGCTACACCATTACCGACGCACAGAGAGCACAGAACATCAAGAACTTTGGGATCCCTCCCGTGCTTCTCGAGAAGTGAAATTATGACTTTTATATGCTCGTCCTGAAATTCAAGGCATTATTAATGATTTGCTGGAAAATAATTGATAATCTAATTAATTCATTGTCTATGAAGGTTTTTTTTCGTTTTTTTTACCCTCATCATGTTTAAGGCTTCCGGCGAGTCAATGAGAACGCAATGAAGCACATCGAGCATTCCGGTACCCTCGCTGGAAGCTTGAGATCCTAATCTACTGAATAGCCAATTGAGTCGATTGCTGTTTGCAAATTGTGCACAATTCGTGTGATTTCCCTTGATTATTGCAGCGAGAAGCTGATAAAGATAGCCAGATATTTGATCCCATGCCTGACCACTCTCGTCGCCGGACAACGCAACGAGAAAACCCTGCGACGTTATGACATTTATTTTGTCAATCGCTTCGAGAATCAGATTCAATATTCCCTCCTCCTGAAACAGATCCTGACGGTTTCTCAGAGCTCGAAATTTATTTTGTTTCTCCTCGTGTTCTGAAATTACAACAACAAAACGATCGTGGTTAACGATTTTTTTTCATTATAGATATTTGACGAATGAAAAATTCGCATTGGGGTGGAAATTTTACCCATGTCGTCTTCTGGCTGTGCAAAATAATTTATCAAATCCTCGAGACACATCACCATCTCATTGAGATTGACATTTTGAAAGAACATCGAGGCTCTCCTATCGATCTGCAACGTTTCTAGGCCTCTAAAAGCAAAATTCATTTATTTCATACGTTAAGTATTTTTGTTTGAATATAATTATTATCAGCGTTTTATCGACGAGGAATATCGAGAAAGATATTATTGACGATACCTACGTGATAAATTGAGTGAATACACTGCTGCATTTTCTTATTACTCTCGCCGTGCGAGATTCTTCCTCTTGCGAGCGTGAAAAATCGAGACCGTCGTCCATTTTTCCTTCCTCATGGAGAACCGCCTGTTTCTCCTCGACTTTACCGACTCCCTTCTTTTTAGTTTCATACGACTGATATTTAAGAATAAGGAAAATGTTACAAAAGGTCTTTTTGTTCGTTCGTCTGTTTTTTTTAAAGGAAAATAGTAACCTTGTACGAAACCCAGAGATACGTTGCGCAATGTTGCATTATAACGGTCGAATCGCCATATTTAATTATCGGTTTGCCAATTACTTCGAGATCCTTATCGTCGATTTTTTGCTCGTTTTTCTGTGCCGTTTTAAGATCGTTCTTCTCCTGACGAAGCCAGAAGGTCGAGATCTCGGTCGTCGCTTCGTTTCTGTCGATGCACATTTGTATTGTTTTTTTTTTTTTACATTCCGATGAAAAATTGTTAAATAATAAATTATTGTCGAAAATATTGTCAATGAACATTATGGGAAAAATAGGTGAGAAAAAGAAAATCATGTTCACCTATCGACCAGGTAGAGTTCGTTATTTTCTTTCACGCCAAGATAACGACCCGTCGTCAGGTGCCTTATTCTCATGGGATGAAGCCAATTTATAAAACCTCCTGCCCACTTTGTCCTCGCCAATTCGAGTCGCCATAAAGATCTTGCCTGACTCATAACGCTTCCTCCTTCGTACACGACCATACTGTAATTGACGGCGTTTCATATATCGTTCACAAATCTGTATTTTTATTTTCATATCGCATTCAACGAGCTAAATACTAAAGTACGAACAGCAAACGTTAATAAATGTTAATAAAATTGATGGTAAAAACTTAACGATATTGAAGGGAAAAAATTGAATAGTTAAAATTTCACAGAATGTCAATTAACCATATATTGTTTGAAGATTTTATCTCGAGAGGAAAATATCTAAATGTCAAGGACAAAAATTGCGGTAAAAGAAGCTGACACTCACTTTTGTTCCGTTGACGTACTCCATGACGGTGGTATTGTTAAACACTCGTCACCACCGTGAAAAAATCTTAATACATCACCGCCAAAAACATAGCCTACATATTTCATTCGACTTATACCAGTTCCATAGGGTTGAACTGACCAATGGGTCACGTGAAATGAGGCGTTTACTACTGATAGATCGTTCTCCTTTGTCGTGTGCTATATGATAACATTTTTTTAATTTTATTTATTGATCATATTATACGTTATATAATTATTGTTAATTTTTTGCACGCTAATTAATCTCAAATATACAATATTTTACCAAATATCGCTCTGTTGCGACAGACACCAGGATCAAATCGTCACCGACTCGAACTTTTTCACCCTCTGATCTCTGTTTCGATGCTGGATGTACCGTCCACCAGCATGCTTCGCCTTCAAATTCAAATTAAAGAAGAAATTACTTTTTGATATTTACTGGGAAAGCTGAATCATATATAAGGTATTTAAAAATTGATGGTAAAATGGTTATGAAAGATAGTTATTTAATAAAAGAAAATTGAAGTTACTGTACCTTGAGAGTGTTGTTGAAGACCCACGTCGAATGCCAATTTATCGTTCGAAGAGCTCGTCGACAAACATGCAAGATACTAAAAAAAAAACATTTATTTTTATTATTCACATTTCAATCAAATATTTTTATACTTTGAATTTTTTTGTTTTAATGAAAGCGGTCTATATGTAGAATAGGTGAACTTTACCATGTCGCTGTTGAGATGCCTGAGAAGAATGGCATTGCCGTATAGCAATGTTCTGTGACCGGAGCCCGTTCCCTTGCCCTAAAATTCACATTATTCTAGAATATCCTTGATAAATAAACATCAGTCGCTAAAGGATAACGTACGGCGAATGAAAGATGATGAGAAGACTCAAATAGTAGAGATTATTATACGACGATAAGATTGTGACGTCGTAATAGAAAAGAAAATGCATTCATAGCAATCATATTATTTGTTTATTCCTAAACTTAATACTGTTTAAAGAAAAAGGTATTTTTCATTAGTTTTTACTCTGATAAGAGAAGGCCATAATGACAAATGATTATTTCGTTCACTCGGTAACGTTACGTACACAACAAGCGTTATTTAGCATTTTTTTTACTTACACAATATTTTAGAATAAACGGTTTGTGTTTGTCTTTCTTTAAAGATCAACTGGTCAATGGTGTGAAACAATATACGGGATTCGTAGGATTTAACAAAATGGTAAACAAAAATGGCTCGTTATTACTAAGCTTCAAAGATAAGCGTCCCAATTGCTGACAGTGTTCCCACTTGCTGATCATTTCGACTCATTCATTATTAACCCTCAAACTAATAGGATTTATTGAACGACTGCAAACATTAATGTTATCACGACATCGTGTTAGACGTACGTTGGAGTTAGAATTCATGAAAAATCGAACAGTCAGAAATGGGTCAGGGTTTTTTCTCAATATCCCAATTACTGATCTGCAATACATATTTCTCGTTACATCAAGATTTGACATGAAAATGTGCATTGTGTTTCGATTGATGTCTCGCGGATTTAACCCTTTCTCCATGAAATCGATGATCAAATTGAGATGGGGATAAGTAATTGGGACTAGGGAAACAAGAGTTGTCGGAAAATCTTAAATTTGCAGTGATATACATATTTCACTAATAAAAACACTTAAACTTCATTTCCGTCGATAATAATCATAGAATTTTGTTGAATCAAGGATTCTTCTTAAGCAATCAGAAATTGGGTCTCTTACCTCAATTATTAATAAACGCCTAAACATATATAAAGCGAAAAAAAAAGAGCTGACAAAATGATATTTAACAAAAAAGCAGGATCAACCGAGGAATTCGATAACTCATGCGTAATAAAAGTACTTACTAAGGTATCTTGCTGCTGGAATTGAAAAAAAAAAGAACAAAAATTTGAAAATGAATTAATAACGGAATGTGGACATATGGTAATACGAGAGATCGGGATTAAATTTGTTATTAACGACAATATGTGATCGTTACACGTGTATGGACCGCTTGAAAAAACAAAATTGCTTTACATTTAACAAAAGGGTTCGAGGGGCTGGGCGGGGGGGAGTAGGTTTTGTATTACATTTATGTACGTCCTGTTGACTTATTCATGGTGACTCAAGAGAACACATGCAATGTTCCGAACGATGGAAGGGCGTCGATGCATTTAGAAAAATCCTCCTCACTTTACTCGATTTTTTTTTCGAAATTTTACCGCCATCTTCTTAATAATTGGCCGAATTTGTGAAATGTTTTTGTTAATTTTTCGAATTGCATCGACGGTGTAAGGCCGAAAAATCAATGCTGGCGACAATTGGGGTCATTTCAGGGGAGTTTCGTGAGACAGCAAGTATTTTAACCACGTTAAAACGTTCATCCGACAACAACAGGAAACAACGATTTATGGCCGACTCCTATATGCTAGAACGAAGATTTTATATACTGTCCCGAAACTGGCTCTTCTCCTCTTGACACACGTGCGCGGTAGATATATGTGTATATATACTGAGATTTTGTAATACACTATATACTCGATGACAGAAGTGATATATCGCTATGTATCTATCTATATATATATATTTCTTTTTTTTTTTTTCAAATGAGGATTCCAATATGTTACATTACCGTCTCCGAACCGGCAGCCGTAACCAATTCCTGTAAAGCTCTCACCGATAGAGCCTGCTCTATCACGAAGACACATTGCGAAAGGTCGGGTGGTATGTTCTGAAAAAAAAACGCATTAGAGCAACTTTTCAATAATGATTTTCTCTCATTTTTTACAAAAAATCATTTACATAATTACATCATTTATACGATGAAATTTAATACAATTCAAAATAGCACAGAAATATCAAAGAAACACCAATAAAATTCTTAATTCTCTGTGAATTCAACCGGACGTGGCAAAATCTCTTCTGACGAGAAATTCGTAGAGAAATTTCTTCCGCAAAATATCGTATGGGAAGTTCTCAAATGTATAAACGAATTTTTAACTCTTCAAGCGGATTCTTAAAATTCTATTATTTCATTTGTCAAACCATAGAGTTGTATTGGTTTATGATATAATTTAAAAAAATTGTTTGAAACTAAACGTACCAAGCGGGACCAAATGACCCCTTTTAAAATTTACTTTAAGGGGGGAAATACGGTTAGTCGGTTCAAAAAATCGATTTTTTTTAAATTTCATAAATTGTTAGTAGAACTATTGAAAAATATGTTCCCAAAATATTAAATGAAAATTCCGACTCTTTCTATTGTTATAAGCCATTAAAGTTAGTAGCTCTCCTTCAGGCCCCGAGCGCGCCATGTCTTTCAAACACGTTTTTCTGAAAACGACTTTTTTTGAACTTGCGTACACGCTAGATTGAGAAGTTTTCAACCAATCGTTTTGAAAATTGGCAGTTACTTTCTTCATAGTATTGCGCTCTATATGAACCTAAAATCGGAATATTATCATTATTTAAAATAATTTTTTTTTTGCAAATAAAGTTGTAAAAAATGGCAAAAAATCATGCTTTTTTGTTTTGACCCCTGTAAAAAATTCAATTTTCTATTTTTTTGATAGCATTTAGGTTCATATAGAGGAGAGACATTTAATTAAAGTAAATTCCAACCTCGTTTGATTTCAGATGAAAATTGCGGCTTCCAGAATGTACGCGAAATGCGGAGTATTTTTTATTTTATAGTATATACTTAAACTTTATAGAATATAGTATATAGTATATACCAATTTTATAGTATATACTTAAATACATGTATAAAATATTCTCAAAGTTTCAATAAAATATATTCATTTTTTATACTATAAATAAATTCATGAAAATCATTGAGAAAACGCTGTCCTAACCCTATTTCCTCCCTCAAAATCGTACATTCATCGTTACTTTTTTCGCTCATCTGACTTTCTGTAAATTTATTTGATTATTTTATTGGAAGTCAGGAGTTATGTTGCAAATTATTTCCTTGAATAAATTAAGAATTTCTTTATAAAAATCAACGGTTATTTCATACGGGGTCAAACGAACCCTTATGATGAGAATATGTAAATGTAAATTGCCGGTACGTTTAGTGAAGGTTTTTTTTTTTTTTTCATTTTTACCTTATCAGCTATGTTTTCAAGGAAACAATGTCGATTACCAAATCCTTCGGCTGCGAGACACACTCTTTCCCCGGTGGCTGTACAGGACAGACACACCATATCCTCCTGTAAGGAGCATACAAAGAAAAAAATTGCATTACAGTCAATTAGTAATTTGTGATTATGAGAAATTATGTTGGAATATTTTCGTACGCCATATGCATTTTATAATTGAGATCACATGTGGCAATAAGCTGTAAAAGGGGTATAAAGGGGATGAAAAGCTACAAATGCTTTAGTTCATTAATTACTAATCATAGTTAATTAAATTTTCATTTCCGTAGATTCGATTTTCATCGAATCTGCCTCTCTGTCTCCCTCTCGAGAAATCGTAATAAGTGGGTGATCGACTCGGGGTCGTGTTTCGAAACGTATTAAGATTCACAATGACGCCCATTTTGCGAAAGCATTATAGATGCAAGGAGAATATGATCCGGGCCAAATGCTATGTGTGTTCTTTAAGTGTGTAAGTACGTGGAGGGCTCGTGTGCCAAAACCAATTTGGCCGGGCTCGAGAATATAGAGGAGTGCGTGTACGAGTCGGAAAAGTGAACGGACCGCCGCACGCTCCCAGATTTTCGTCATCGGAGATATTTGGTGCTGTTTCCGGTACCAAAATATTATTCTTTCGAGTTCCCGATATAATTGATGAGAAATACATTTTTAATGGCCAACATCGAGATTTATTATTCGATTTGCGTTTATTTTCAAAATTTCTTTATCATAACTGATTTAATTATATAGCTTGGGTCCATTTCACAGTAAAGCATGATTTTCATGGAGTAAAACAAACCTAAAGACGTAATAACAATAACGAAAAATAAATAATTAAATTTATTCAAGTAAAATGTGCACAAAACCATTAATTAAACTATTTTTTTTCATTATTCGAGATTGTACGTTCTAATTTTTACAGATTGTGAAGAAAATTTCTTAATATAAAACCGTTGTGTACGAACAACAATTGAAATATGCCAAGAGACAACCGTCGTGTGTATAAATAATGCGGTAGTACAAAAGGACACATTAACATATATAACGTTTTGCATGCCGGTCTGAATTCATAGTATCACGCAAACCCCGTCTGATCACACATATGAACTCGAAAACTTCTCATGAATCGTATACACTATACACTTTACCAAAAACACGCCACAGACGGTTGTACTAACGGAAATCGAATTTAGATTAATCCACAAACGTGTCTTTCACCACTGTCTATTTTAGGAAAATATTCACAAGAATATCAATAAGCATTGGCACAAAATGTCAAACTCACAATTTTACTATTTTTCTTCTCTTTATTGAAAAATGATAAAACAAGGATTTTATCTGGATAATAATGAACGAGCAATTTTATGATTCGTGATATATTGAATAGATAAAAGTGGAACGAGCATTGTCTTTACGTATATATATATACATATATATATAGGATAAATACGTTTTAAATCCGCAAGGATCGAAGCTCCGGGGATTATTTTACCCCCGCGGGTCAAGGACGACAATTCCCTTTATTTCCCTCGGAGCTTGAGAATTCCGTGACGCTGCTGTTGCTGCATCGTAAATCATGTTGGAAAATCGTGAGATCGTGTAAAGTGAAACTTTTAAGGACATTTTATAACGTACAATGAAACGTCACAATAATGTTGTTCCTTTATAAATTGTCGTCAACAAAGTTCAAAAAGCGAAATGATTTAATCATAGTATATGAAGCATTTCTATATGGTTACTTCAGTCATCTGACAACTCTGATAAATCGCGTGGATGATGATGATTCTAATGGAAAACCCTACTAATGGGGATATTTCCACTGTTAAACTATTTTTAGTCGAGTGGTTTTTTGAAGCTCGTCCAGAATTTATATCATTCTTTAATCTTTCTACTGTAATAAAGCTGGAGAGTTTGTATGTTTGTTCAAACGCGCTAATCTCAGGAAATACTAATCCGATTTGAAAAATTCTTTTTGCCTTAGATAGCCCGTTTATTCGGGAAGGTTTTAGGCTATATAACTTCATGCTATGACCCTCAAGAGCGAGCGTCATAGCATAAATGTATAATCCAAATTTAACGCGGGTGAAACCGCGGGGCACAGCTAGTAATATAATCAATTTTCTATAACTACAGTTATAGGCCCAATAATACTTTAAAAAACTTACCGAAAGTACATTTGCCGTTTCCACAAAAGATATTTTTGTGCAATTTTTGTTTTCTGCTAAGAATAATTACCCCATATGCTCAATCAAAATTTCATTCATGTTGCAGTTCAATAAATGCAAACACTTGATTGCAGAAGCATTCACTGCGCGGAATTAGAGAGACGTATAATTTGCATTACGAGAAAGTGTATACGCCCCAGGATTCCGTGAAGTACTCCAAACACTCTTGGCTTCTGAATACCTATAGTGATGCAACCTCGTTTATCCCCTCTGTTTCCAACCCTTAGCGAAATTACTCGGAGAAAAAGATCCACGCACTCGATTAATATTTTCAACGTGTTACGTTTGTGTCGTTAAATGAACGGAAATGGTAATACTCAGTTTTTTTTTCGGACTATAGTAATATTTTCAACGAGCTGTGCCCCGCAGTTTCATCCGCGTTAAATTTCCGTCCCTCGATTCAATGCGCTGCCACCCCTTTTTATGGTCATGGCATAAAGTTATATAGTGTAAAGCCTTTCCGAATAAATGGGCTATCTAATGCAAAAAGAATTTTCCAAATCGGATTACTATTTCCTGAGATTAGTGCGTTCGAACAAACAAACAAACATACGAACGTACAAACATACAAACATACAAACATACAAACATACAAACATACAAACATACAAACATACAAACATACAAACATACAAACATACAAACATACAAACATACAAACATACAAACATACAAACATACAAACATACAAACATACAAACATATACACATACAAACATACAGACATACAGACAACCTCTCCAGCTTTATTATAGTAGTAAGATATTATTTAAAAAATTAATGAGAATTCATGAATCATAAGCAATTTCATTGAAACATTTTTAACACATTTTAACATTTTACATTATTATAAACATTTTTGAAGTATTTTTTTCATGCCCTCTTATACAGCATCCTAGAGGGACGAAAAAAATTGATAACCCTCACATCGATTTGACCCGCAATACCCAATATACACTTATGTTATATAACTTCAGGATAATTGCAATTTATTCACGTTCGTGTTCCAATAATGGAACTCATGATTTTATCTCTCCTTCATGCCTATATGCAATTCCGGAACGATGACGATCCGAAGAGGAAATTTCGATTGAACACACATCGGCTCCGAAGGGAATTAGATCGCAATCGTGTTTTTTGTCTAACTTTCACATCACACCGAGTATATACCGGCACGAAGTAGTCGAGGCTGTTCAAAAAAGAGAAAAAAATCTCGCTATTCCATTGTTTCGCTCGTACGCGTGACAATTTTTTCTTTCGTTCGTCGGTTAGACACGTCAAATTTTCAAGTATTCTGTATCAAGCAAAAAATAACGTATATTATCCGCAAAATGGATGAATACGAAAATACCAATGACGCGTTCAGGTAAAATAACACATTTTTCATTACCGTTCGATATTAATTGACCGTTTAAGACATTTCAATAAATCGTGGATTCAACACGATGATTTTTCTCGGGCTCTCCTATCTCGGTGGAAAATTACGACAAAAAGTATGTTTCTCGATCGTTCAAGAATAATCTTAATCACGAGCATGCAACATTTTAACGTAACATTGTGACGACAAAACTTCATCGAAACTCGATTCGCCTGTGTCGACGACCCTCTCTTGGGACACGATATAGTAATAACACGACGAATCAATTTGGGCATTCACTGGATTTCATATTTAGCGTTTATGTGTATTCATCAGCGAACGAAGCTTTCGCACTTCAAAAATAAAATGGCTAGTTAACATTATTATTGATGAGTGGGTGTCTCTCGCGTGTTTGTTCAAAATCACCATTCGGGGGTTATTTCGAGCTTTGGCCACGTAAAACACGAGAATTTAGTACGATTACATTTTTCATAATTCGACCTTTGAGTATATATATATATATATTTTTTTTTTAATTAATTAAAAGAGCAGAGACCATCGATCCGGAAAGTATTGACCGAACCAATATACCACACTGATCGGATCGGATGCATTAACCTTTCATAAAAAAAAAGAAAGTTTTATCGTGCTGCCACGATAAAATTTCTCCGAACCATAATCTAAATAATTGATTAAGCGTCGAATCAATTTATTACATGAGCAATTTATTGTTTAATTGATTATTGATCAATCAATTAATGACTCCGAAAAAGTTTCTTTCGCAATTTGATTCGATTACTTTGACAATTTATAAGAATTAACAAATTGCAAATGGATCGACATCTTTAATCACGATGGAAGATGGGGTTTATGGAAATATCGAGAATAACGTTAGCAGAGGGTTGTCAATTTTGTCGTCGATAACCGGACAAAAACATATTTATGAAGGTGTCTGATATTTTCCAAATTTTATTAGATTTTCGATATTTTTTATGTGGGTAAATGAAAAAAATCGAATGTCGTCATAAAGTTTTTTATTTTATGAGTCTAAACGACCTATTTTTATGTGAACTTAATGTCCAAATAAAAATTGACAATCTTTTGCTAAACCTATTATTAACTTTACCGAAGATAATCAATTTTTATTTGGACATTAAATTCACAATTAAAAATGGGTTAAAAGATTGTCAATCTTAGCAATTTTTATAGAAATTGACATGTATAAAAATTGACAATCTTTTGCTAAAGTTATTATTAACTTGACCAAAGATTGTTAATTTTTATTTGGAAATTAAATTCACATGCAAATACGTCATTTAGACTCATAAAATAAAAACTTTATGACGATATTTGATTATTTTTCATATACCCACATTAAAAATATCGAAAATCTAATAAAATATGGGAAATATCAGACATCGTCATAAATATATTTTTGTTCGTTTATATACGAGCAAATTGACAATCCTCTGCTAACGTTATTCTTGCTATTTATAATTTCAATAGATCCCCTCCCGTCCCTTTAATCGACAAAACGTAATATAGTGATTTTTCACTGAAATAACGAGGTCAAATCAACAGTCGGGAATGCTCTCGTGTCCGTCACGCATACGTTGTGACGAGAAGCCAGCAATACGAGGTCGGTTAAAAAAGTATCGCGATTTTTGAATTTCCGCGGGCTACGTATATTCGATTTTCGATTTTTTTGTGGCGTTAGGTTGGTACTCATGTCCCTCACTTATGCTGAAAAAATCGGCCATTTTGAATGTTTAGTTAATTGTTGACAGCTGTTTTGGTTAGACGTGTTTTGGCTTGTCTTCGATTTTTGCCTATTCCAAAAAAGCAGCTTCCATTGCGATGATTGAGCTTTGGTTTCCACGTCATAACCATAAACCCATGATTCGTCACCAATTATGACCCTCTGGACAAAATTTGGGTCGTCGCGGACCGAGTCCAACGGCTCCTTTAGCAATGTTAACGCGACACTGTTTTTGTTCGAAATTGAGCAATTTTGGCACGACTTTCGCGGCGACCCGTCTCATGCCCAAATCATTGGTAAAAATCGAATAGCACAAGCCAATCGATATGTTTAGTTCCTCAGAAACTTCTCTAACAGTGATTCGACGATTGGCCAATATTATTTTCTTCGCTTCATCAATGTTTTCGTCCGTTGTTGATGTGCTCGGGCGTCCGGAACGCTTTTCGTTGTTCGCATCTTCTCGGCCCTCTGAGAACATTTTGTACCACCGATGAACGTTGCTTTGGTCCAAGTTAGCTTCACCATACGCCACAGTCAACATTCGGAACGCGTCCGCGCACTTAATTTTGTTTTTCACACAAAATTTGATACAGATTTTTGATCAATTTTTTGGAATAGGGCAAAAATCGAAGACAAGCCAAAACACGTCTAACCAAAACAGCTGTCAACAATTAAATAAACATTCAACATGGCCGATTTTTTCAGCATAAGTGAGGGACATGAGTACCAACCTAACGCCACAAAAAAATAGAATCTCGAATATACGTAGCCCGCGGAAATTCAAAATTCGCAATACTTTTTGAACAGACCTCGTATGTTTGCAACAAAAATACCATGCATATGTATATAATATGGAACAGGTCGTATAATTGAGTTTTCTTACCAACCGTGAATCATTGGATTTGTTTTATAAATAAACGACAGGGAAAACATGCAGGAGGATGACCCGAGCATGGGGGAGGTCACGGATGGTTTTTTTTCGTCGAGCAAGTGCGAGCCAAAGAAGAAGGAAGCTGCGAAGGAGAAGAGTGGCTGCGGTTGTAAATCCGGCTCGTCGAAGAAGGGCGCGAAACGTGGAAAAATGAAACAGATCGTCCACTACAATCCGTTTATAGTTTTTTATCTGAAGACTTATTACGAAAATCCGAGCAAAAAAGTGACGGACGTCGCGCGTCAAGCTGCTAAAATATGGTGCCGAATGTCCGACAAGGACAAGGCCAGGTACATTAAGATCGCGAGGAACGAGAGTGCGAGAAGGCAAAAGATGTGCAAGAAAGTAAAAAGACGAAAGAAATGCTGACCCGATTCATCGCACTTTTTTTTTTGAATATTTATCGTTTTTTTTTAGTCAATTCTTTTGGGGAGATTGGTATTGATACTTGAAGATCGAGGCGTTGTCGTTAAGAAAAAAAAAAGAGAAACAATGACTGACAGGATGAACATCTCTTAGGTGTACCTATACAAATACTCATTGCATTTATATGAAATTTAAAAAACGATTACTCAATGAAAATATACAAATGAGCATGTAGTACTTTTTTTTTGTTAATTGCACGCAGGTAGAATTGAAAGTTTCATTAATCCTCGCAGTCGGAGTGTTTTTTATATCTCGATGTTTTTAATCTTTCAATGTCTCGAAATTATCGTGTAAGCTCGAAATGAATAAAAAAAAGAAGTACCGAATCAAATAGCGTAACCAACCAGCCTTCGCCAACTGTCTAAAAAATCGTAGAAAAACAACGATTCTATGAATAATTTACTAAGCGTTTCATCGATTATACTTTTGTCTTTACGTTGTGCGCGAACTTTCAAATTTATTGTAATAAACAAACGTATTTACAAACTTTGATCCGTGTGAGCTTTGTTTCACGACGAGAAAAAAGCTTACGAACATTTCAACGGGTTTTTGATCCACAAAAAAGTGATTCGTAAGTTTCAACGCACGGTCGCAAAGCTTTTCAATACTTTTGTCGTGCGTTTTGTAGAGATTGAATACAAGAAATGCATTAATTACTATAAATATTTGATTTACATTAAACTTCGATCTCCCTGAGCTTTTTTTTTCTCCTTATGAACAGAGGCTCGCTTACGCGAGTGTGTCTCTCGTCTGTTCGATCTATAAAAAGTGATTTACCGGTCTCGCGTAAGCGTATAGCTAATCGAGTGTGTGTGTGTGTGAGTGTGTATATTCGAGGCACGAGTTTTTAATAAGGGTCGATACGTCGCGCGGTGACTCGGGCATAAACGAGGGTGGCATTTTCCTCACTTTGGACACGAGAGGGAAAAAAAAATAGAAAAAAAAAACAATACACCACCGCGTAATAAACTTCCCGTCCCTTTTCGCGTGTGAAGCACGCGAGAGGGTTGACAGATCGGTATACATCGCGATGATCGATATCGCGGGGTAAGAAAGTATAAGTATGGGATTCGCGGGGAGAGCGCCCTGATAAGCCCGCGGTTTAATATGTCCATCGGACCACCGAGGTCAGGGTCACAAGTAGGGGTGAACGAGAGAGACGGAGAGAGCTTTAAAGTGGCTTCAATGACGAGTTTTATGCAAACGTGACAAGTTTTTTTTTTCTTTTCTTTTTTTTCCTCGTTAAGCCTGTTGCCGATCACCTCGTGCTCGATACGAGCTCACAGAAAATCATCGGATACACGCGCTTATTGAAAGCAAAGAAAAAAAATATATTCTCCATTGCCACAAAAGAGATCTCGATGCGCTGGTCCATGTTCGCCCTCAAATTCGACTCTTCCAAAAGAAAAAACAACTACTTTACAGAACGTCATCAAAACATAAAGATGATCAAGAACAGCTGATGCAACAACAGTGCGTTCACTGTCGTCGCGACGTTAATGCCTTAATGTCATTTAAAAAAAATTAAGAACAACATACAAAGAATATTATTAGAATACTGTTTTTTTTTTACTAAGTGGTTCTCGTTTTTATAGAGATCTCTGCTTAAATGACTCGTGCATCAAGGAAAATTGAATTTTTTTTAGTGCTTCATTGGTGATCGTTAAAACAAATCCTAATAAATACTAAAACTTTTTTTTTACATTTCTTTATGTTTTGCTCGAAAAATCAAACGAAGTTTAAAATCAGGGCAATATGATAAAAAATAAATCAAATTAATTCTAATAAGAAAAGTAATACAAATACATTAAATTTTCAGGAATTTCGCAATTTGCTAAATTATTTTCTGGCGATGATTCAATATTAATTTGTAAGTTCCCAAGATCTCGAAAAACAAATATGTTTTGTTTAAATATTTTTCGCAGCATTATTCGTTAAATCCACCAAGGAAAATGGAGTTTTTTTTAGTGCTTCATTAGCGATCATTAAATCTTAATAAGTAATAAACTTTTTTCTTTTACATCCCTTCATGCTTTGCTCGAAAAATTAAACGACAGTTTAAACGAAAGTTTAAAATCAGGGCAATATGATAAAAAATAAATAAAATTAATTCTAATAAAAAGAAAATTAATATGGAATTAATATGGACATTTTTTACTAAGTGGTTCTCGTTTTTATAGAGATCTCACCTTAAATAATTCGCGCATCAAGGAAAATTGAATTTTTTCAGTGCTTCATAAGTGATCATTAAATCCTAATAAATACTAAACTTTTTTTTTTACATCTCTTCATGTTTTGCTCGAAAAATCAAACGATGTTTAAAATCAGGGCAATATGATAAAAAATAAATCAAATTAATTCTAATAAAAAAAAGTAATACAAGTACATTAAATTTTCACGAATTTCGCAATTTGCTAAATTATTTTCTGGCGATGATTCAATATTAACTAGTAAGTTCCCAAGATCTTAAAAAACAAATATGTTAGGTTTAAATATTTTTTGCAGCATTATTCGTTAAATCCACCAAGGAAAATGGAGTTTTTTTTAGTGCTTCATTAGCGATCATTAAATCTTAATAAGTAATAGACTTTTTTCTTTTACATCCCTTCATGCTTTGCTCGAAAAATTAAACGACAGTTTAAACGAAAGTTTAAAATCAGGGCAATATGATAAAAAATAAATAAAATTAATTCTAATAAAAAGAAAATTAATATGGAATTAATATGGACATTTTTTACTAAGTGGTTCTCGTTTTTATAGAGATCTCACCTTAAATAATTCGTGCATCAAGGAAAATTGAATTTTTTCAGTGCTTCATAAGTGATCATTAAATCCTAATAAATACTAAACTTTTTTTTTTACATCTCTTCATGTTTTGCTCGAAAAATCAAACGATGTTTAAAATCAGGGCAATATGATAAAAAATAAATCAAATTAATTCTAATAAAAAAAAGTAATACAAGTACATTAAATTTTCAGGAATTTCGCAATTTGCTAAATTATTTTCTGGCGATGATTCAATATTAACTAGTAAGTTCCCAAGATCTTAAAAAACAAATATGTTAGGTTTAAATATTTTTTGCAGCATTATTCGTTAAATCCACCAAGGAAAATGGAATTTTTTTTAGTGCTTCATTAGCGATCATTAAATCTTAATAAGTAATAAACTTTTTTCTTTTACATCCCTTCATGCTTTGCTCGAAAAGTTAAACGACAGTTTAAACGAAAGTTTAAAATCAGGGCAATATGATAAAAAATAATTAAAATTAATTCTAATAAAAAGAAAATTAATCTGGAATTAATATGGAAATTTTTTACTAAGTGGTTCTCGTTTTTATAGAGATCTCACCTTAAATAATTCGTGCATCACGGAAAATTGAATTTTTTCAGTGCTTCATTAGTGATCATTAAATCCTAATAAATACTAAACTTTTTTTTTACATCTCTTCATGTTTTGCTCGAAAAATCAAACGAAGTTTAAAATCAGGGCAATATGATAAAAAATAAATAAAATTAATTCTAATAAAAAAAGTAATACAAATACATTAAATTTTCACGAATTTCGCAATTTGCTAAATTATTTTCTGGCGATGATTCAATATTAATTAGTAAGTTCCCAAGATCTTGAAAAACAAATATGTTAGGTTTAAATATTTTTTGCAGCATTATTCGTTAAATCCACCAAGGAAAATGGAATTTTTTAGTGCTTCATTAGCGATCATTAAATCTTAATAAGTAATAAACTTTTTTTTTTACATCTCTTCATGCTTTGCTGGAAAAATTAAACGACAGTTTAAACGAAAGTTTAAAATCAGGGCAATATGATAAAAAATAAATAAAATTAATTCTAATAAAAAGAAAATTAATATGAAAATTTTTTACTAAGTGGTTCTCGTTTTTATAGAGATCTCACCTTAAATAATTCGTGCATCAAGGAAAATTGAATTCTTTCAGTGCTTCATTAGTGATCATTAAATCCTAATAAATACTAAACTTTTTTTTTACATCTCTTCATGTTTTGCTCGAAAAATCAAACGAAGTTTAAAATCAAGGCAATATGATAAAAAATAAATAAAATGAATTCTAATAAAGAAAAGTAATACAAATACATTAAATTTTCAGGAATTTCGCAATCCGCTAAATTATTTTCTGGCGACGATTCATTATTAATTAGTAAGTTCCCCAAAATCTTAAAAAAAAACAAATATGTTTTGTTTAAATATTTTTCGCAGCATTATTCGTTAAATCGGCAAGTTTAAAACCCAAAACATCCCTCGAAAAAGATTGAGATGTTTGTGAATTTCGGTGAAAAAAAAAAACAAAAATACGATAAGACGATCGAGAAAATTCCGACTTACCGTACGGAGGAAGGATACGTCATCCTGTTCGGAGCCTCCCTCGCTGTCGGCCATCCTCGCTGCAGAATCTCCGGCGATTTGTTGTTATTATTATTATTTTCTGTTATCACTCTGCGCGCACCCACGCACTCACACGCGGGTGGACACACAGCGAGCGAGGGAGCGCGCGCGCGCGCTCTTTCTCGCAATCCCACGATCGCGAAACTCGCGAAAAAGCGCGTGTGTGACGCGAGCTCACGATCTGTTGTGCTCCCCGATGCTCGGGAGAGCTTTTCCCCAGTCACGTACCGTTAGACCCTAGCATCTGCATGATTTCCATCATCGGGCTCCTGTTTTCCTTTATTTTCAATTGTATTATTTTTACTGTTCAATTTTGTTCGTCACACCGGCGAGTCAGTTCGTACGTTTCACGAAAATGAAAGCAAAAAAAAACAACACGCACACACACACACTCATACACACTGACGCGCGCGAGATGGGGGGGTGCCAAGCACCGACAACCCTTTCGCAGTCTCGTTTATTCACGACTGACGCTCCGTTTCTGTCTCGAGGAATGGGGAAATGGACTTTAACATTGGCGCAAAGAGAGGGTTGCCTCGGAAGCTTTCGCGCAAGCGTCCTCCTCGCGACAGTTTATCCACGAGTATATCCTCTTTAATGAAATTTCCTTTTTTCTTTCTATTTCATCCGCACCCACCGTTCAATTCTATCTCATGTGTGTTCGCCGCTGTTTTACCGACTCGACGATCCTCGTTACTTCTTCGAATCGCCCATGAAACATCTATATTTCAATTATAATGCACAAAAAACACTCGAATGAGAATCGCGAGAATGCACATTAAATTTTCTTTCGTTATTTAAAACATTTTTTTTCAATCAAAGTTACCTTTCCTTAAGGTAGTAGTCTGGTAACTTAAGCCGATTTTCATGTCTTTTTTGGAGGGCGTTTTTTTGTAGGAAAATAAAAATGAATCGTTTTGGATATTTAGGATGTTTTTGTTTACATATTAAAGATACAAAAAAAAAATTTATTGACAAAATTTGATAGTTTATTATTGTTATTATTATTGATCGAAGTTGGCACCTCGAAAAAAAAGCGCGTGGGTGGCCCCGGTGATTTTGGCTCTTGATGTTATCTGAAATAAAAAATTCTTGATTATTCTTAATCTATAGATATGTCATTCTGGTCGGAACTACTGAAGTTAAATTTCATGGATAAATAACAAAATGGCGGACTTTGGAAAAAAAAACTTATTTATTGTTATTTATCCGTGAAATTCAACTTTAGTAGTTCCGACCAGAATGACATGTCTATAATTAAGAATTATCAAGAATTTTTTATTTCAGATAACATCAAGAGCCAAAATCACCGGGGCCACCCACGCGCTTTTTTTTCGATGTGCCAACTTCGATCAATAATAATAATAATAATAAACTATTGAATTTTTTCAACAAATTTTTTTTTTCTATCTTTATTATGTAAATAAAAACATCCTAAATATCCAAAACGATTCATTTTTATTTTCCTACAAAAAAACGCCCTCCAAAAAAGACATGAAATTCGGCTTAAGTTACCAGACTACTTAAAGCTTAAAGCTCAATGGATGGAGATTTTGTTAAGTATTTTTGTTTTTTTTTTTGTAAATTAGTGATTTGTGACTTCGGGAGAAACTTTGACTGTGCGATATTTTGTTACAATTCAAAGCCCTGACTAATTGTAACGTCAATACAGTTTCAATAATTCTCGATTCCTTCAGTTTAATAATTTTTTTCTCGTACAACTTTTCGCGTAAACGTTCCATTTTTTTCGTAAACGTTTCACGTGCGCAACAATTTCTTTTCTAAATCGGGAAAAAAAGTGATTTTTTCGTCGATCTTTTTCAACGCATCCAGAGGACTTTGATACTTTATGTTCGCAATGTTTTCAAAACAAGCTCGCGATAGTTATATCGTTCACGGATTAGAATGAAACGCCAATTAGCGAGCCAAAAGTCAAGACCAATGAACGAACGAATGTTAAGAATGTCGGGCAATCGGCATTCATCGCTCTAATAAATATTTCGTCAACGTTAAATATCGCAAGATCAAAGTAATTATAGGATCAAGTGTACAGAGAGATCGTGCGCAATCGAGCAAACATCGAATCCCGCCTTTTGGCTACTGGAAATCGGCAAACGATGAAGATTTCGAACAGAAACACCCGCACACACCCACACACACCCACACACAAGCACACACACCTTCTCACCCCGAAGAGATCGAAATTAACATTTCGTAACACTTAGCGAAAAAACCACTCAACGATGAACCGAGAAATCTCACTGATTCTTATTTTTTTCTCTCGATCGCTCGTTCGATTTTTCACGGTACGGAACGTCGCACGGTTTTCGGTTTGTCGATACTTCGCGGATTTTTCTTTTTTAACAATCGTTAGGCGATGAGGAAAAAGGACAGCGTCGAAAAAAGAGTCTTTCGGTTCTCTTCTACCCGGCCGAAATAACCCGGCCGAAATTTTCGGCGAAGCCGTTTGGTGCTTCTGGCTCGTGGCGCTCAGACCAAGTGGCTGCTCCGGCTATTTTTAATTTACCCAGCCGGCAGCCTCCGCGTCTTCGTCGTCTTCGTGGTCCACGCGAAGACGATGCAAATTTACGCGCGCTCCGAGAGACTCACTTTCCCTTCGCCCCTCCGCCCTCATCTACCGTTCCTTGGCCCTGAAGACACAAAAACTCCCTCTCCTTCGCATCCTCTCTGATTGCAATTTGTTGCTCTGAACTCG
The DNA here is from genome assembly GCA_958009045.1 of Oxytorus armatus. Taxonomy (NCBI): domain Eukaryota; kingdom Metazoa; phylum Arthropoda; class Insecta; order Hymenoptera; family Ichneumonidae; genus Oxytorus; species Oxytorus armatus. The sequence continues at coordinate 16,218,693 of OY253752.1, forward strand.
CGGGTGATTGCTCGGTAAACAGAGGAGAGTCGCGATAGAAACCTGATGGACCATGCGGGTACAACATCGTCGATGTGCCCCCGTCCGTCTAACCTCGGATATTCGGCCGATGATATCGCTGCTGTTTGCCAAAAATCCCGCGAGAGTCATACAACGTGAATAAACGCGAAAGAATTTATAAGGACTAATCGAAAATCAAATACAATGCCCGCTTGGTTTTTTGAATAAAAATGAAATATATTGAATTTCGAAGTTTCTGACCCCAGCCATCACTTTCTTGGCGAATTCGAATATATTTTGTTGTTAGATCAGCGATTTTTTTATTTTTTTGTTTCGTTTCGATTTTCAGGATTTTTTGATCGATTGTTACGATAAATATAATGTATAGTTGCGTTTATGAACACAAGCATATTAAGGGCGGGGTAAGGTATTTAAACTTTTTTTTTGCATTTTTTTTTAAATTTTTTATATGTATAACATCTCAAGAATATTGTGTCAAAATTTCGAGTCGATCGGAGCAAAATTAACGGAGTTATGAGCATTTGAGCGTCCGTTGCTCCAGACCGGTTTAAGGGTGGAAATAGGGTTAGGACAGCGTTTTCTCAATGATTTTCATGAATTTTTTTATAGTATAAAAAATGAATATTATTTATTGAAACTTTGAGAATATTTTATACATACATTCAAGTATATACTATAAAATTTTTGAAGAATTTTCTTGAAAAACACCGGAGATATTAGCAACTTCATATTGCAGGTCACAATTAGACTCAGCATTTTGCGTACATTCTGGAAGCCGCAATTTTCATCTGAAATCAAACGAGGTTGGAATTTACTTTTATCATATGTCTCTCTTCTATATGAACCTAAATGCTATCAAAAAAATAGAAAATTGCATTTTTACAGGGGTCAAAACAAAAAAGCATGATTTTTTGCCACTTTTTGAAACTTTATTTGCAAAAAAAAAAATATTTTAAATAATGATAATATTCCGATTTTAGGTTCATATAGAGCGCAATACTATGAACAAAGTAACTGCCAATTTTCAAAACGATTGGTTGAAAACTTTTCAAACTAGCGTGTACGCAAGTTCAAAAAAAGTGGTTTTCAGAAAAACGCGTTTGGAAAAATAGTGACCGCTCGGTTATACACGTGGCGCGCTCGTGGCCTGAAGAGAGCTACTCACTAATGGCTTATAACAATAGAACGCGTCGAAATTTTCATTTAAAATTTTGGGAACATATTTTTCAATAGTTTTACTGACAATTTATGAAATAAAATCGATTTTTTGAACCGTCTAACCCTATTTCCCCCCTTAAAGCGTTTTTTTCTGAAACTTGTCAAAACTTTAAACCTTTTGCTGAAACTTGTTATTTTTTAAGTCGGAGTACGCTGTAACTCAAAATCTAATGCACCAATTCTTTTGAAATTTTCTACACTATTTCTACACATAAATCACCAAGTAACGCTGCCGCGTATTTTTTTATATTACTTTTTTATTTTACAATAACAAATTTGCCGATTTTTTTAGCGAAATTCGCGTTTTTGACTTTCAAGTGCTACCAAAAATGAAAAAATCGATTAAAAAAAACTCGATAGCGTTACCTCTTTTTTTTGTTTCGGATGATCCAGTGACGAGTTATAGCGTACACCGCAAAACAACGGCTTATTTATCAATATTTTGCAATGAAAATTTGGGAAAGTATAATTCAGATGTGGTATTATTATATGGAAAGCAAATAAATAAACAAGCATTACCTGTATCGTCTAAAAAAATTCTTGAAAATATGCTTTTTTTCACCGAATTAACCTTACCCCCATTAATATATCGATCTGTTTTTAAGGGTTGGTAGAATTACTAAAATCAAGGTTTTCCAATTCAATCGATAAGTCTAGAATGTTTCGTGAATTAATTTTTTTTTTATATGCTGCTCAATATCAAAATCCTAAGATGCCTTTTTGTTCTTTTTGTTTTTAGTTTGGGAAAATACTACATTTTACGCTGATGGGGACACCACGTCGTCGCAACCCTTAATGCTACCAGCCATTGGAGGTGATTATGACAACGATTTTTGAACAACTATAATTATTTATTAAACGCTGTTTCCAAGATAACGCCACACAATTTCTCACACTTTTGGTTTTCAACCCCTGCTCCATCCCCTATCACATTTAACCACGCTGACTCCATAGACCCCCCACTCCTCGATATTACGTCAAAAATTAGTCAACCCTCTCTCCATCGTTAATACTTTTATTCACCATCGTAAATAATACTACAAATGTTCACGTTGAACGGCATGGGTAAAGCTAACTTGAATCTTCATCATTATCGTGTTAGCTGAAATCAACCCTTGTTGCATTTTGCCTCATTCAAGTGTAAAGCACCTCTGCAATGGTCAACTTCTTTTTCGGATCAGAGAAATTAGTCAAAAAGATGTATAGAACGACTTTAGTGAATCGTTAAGACTACATTGGTCTATACTGATTTTTTTTTGCTGGGTGGGTAGTCAATTGTGTTCTATAAAAATTTCAATGTTATGTCACCTTTTTTTAAGACCGGAGGATAACCTTCTTGAACGCTCGAGCGGAAATGTTGTAACGACGATTGAATTACGAGCTTCTCGTATTTGGGTTGACGAAGGGATGGGCGAGAGGGGCAGGAGGGGGGAGAGGCCAAATGTTAACACACCGATGTAGATATTTATAGTGTTTCGTTATAGCTATATATCTTTCTTCGGCATTCGGTATAACGCGCGAGAATTCGCCTACGTGGCTTTTCCCCAGGTCTCAATTTTTGTGTATCTATGTGTGTCTATGCGGACTGTGAAAGAGCCATTTGAGCTCGAGAAGAAAATTCGGACTTGTCGCGAGCGTCTCTTCGACGTACGAACAATGCACATTTTCTCTGGTAGCCCAGCGAAAGGCCCTGTTATGTAATTTTTTATTTTTTATCTCTTTCGAAGACACCAATAATTCACGTGGGTATTGATATTTTTGGATATTTGGCGAGGTATCAGAGAAGAGCCGATGAGTGCTGGCTTCTCGTAGTTCTTTCAGAACTTTTTTTTTATATTTTGGAAATGACGAAATATTAGAATCGTTGATTGTTATCGAAAATACCATAGATTTTATTTTTCGCGTTATCAACACTTTGTATACTTTATTATAATCAAGAATAAATCGACGCTGCTTACGAAAAGTAGTAGGAAATGTAGCATGTTTCGGCTTCCGTCGCGAAAACTAGCATATTTCGATTTGCGCTGGAAAAAGTAGTATATTTGCCGAACTAAATCGAATAAGATTCAGAACTGTCACAAATGTTTTAATAATTTTTTCGGGAGCACTAGAAATGATTGTTCATAAAAAATATATTCTACTTACAGTCTGCAGAATCGTTCATTGTGTTTTTATTTCATTAAAAAAAAATTGAATCTTGGAGTGATCAACGATGATCCACTATTAACTTTTCAGCTATTCACCACACCAAAAACTCCAATATTCTAATTTAATAAAAGTACCGTAGTCGTTATACTTGTCAGGAAGCTTGTGACAGACTAACAATAAGGTAAAGACAATTTTGAACGGCAGCAATATCGGGAAAAGGAACGATAGTACGATGCCTTTCGTCAAAATGTCTCTCATATAGTGTTTACTTTGCGCGAAAAAACAAAACGTACACTCTGTACTTTCTCAAACTGTAAACAAACTTTTCCATATTCATCGAAAAATAGTAGTACAACGGAAAGGTTTGTCGGAGTTATACACTCCTGACTAAAAGTATAAAGTACCAGTATAAGTATAAAGTACAGTTGACAAAATCTTCAAAACAATCGATTGAGATATCTCGAGAAATGTCAGGTCTTGGACGAAGTAGCAAGAGGGAAAAAAAACTGACATTGTTAACTTTGCCTACATTGCAATTGTTTTCGATTTTCTTTTCTCTAATTTTTTTGGCCATGGTTTTTTTAGTCCAAAAAGACGAGGCATTTGCCGTTTGCCATCTTATGATAAGCCTAGCAGATCAAAATTCAAACAGTGAAATATGTATGAAATAAATTCAAAGAAAAAATAAAACAGTATAAAATGACAGGCATAAATACTTTGTCAATTTGGAGTAAAAAAGGATGTGCTAATTTTCGCGGTGAAAGTTAAAACCTGCTAGTTTTCGTGGTAAAAGCCGAAACACGCTAGTTTTCGCGCTGATATCAAGCGTGCTTGTTTTCATAAGAAATCTGAAACATGCTAGGTTTCGTAAGCAGCGTCGAAATTATCATCAGGTAAAAAGTTGTTAAAGAATTTATAGGCACTCAAAAAGGGTTGAATTTTAAAAAAGTCATTGTGAATTTTTATCATTGAATGAATGATAATGAAACAATAATAAAGTACAAAACTATCAATAGCTAATTATATGCAAATAGGTTTCCTGAATTTCGACAATTTCTGTAAAGATAGTAATTCGTTTTTTGTTGAAATTTTATTTCGCACCGCTAATCCTACTTCGTCTTTTCATACTTTGATTTATTATTTGCAAATACTTTATCAATAGTTCTGGAAAATGTAGATGATTCATAATGGAAGATCGCCGAAGCCCCGAACCGACCCGTGATTAGTTTCTTCTACGTTATTTAAAGTTATTAAACTCTTGTTTTAAACTTTCAATCGTTTCGCGGTTTCCGGAAAAAAAATTTGCCGCCCCTAAAGTGACATCTCTGAGCTCATAAGATAAACTCTTACTGACGGTTCTTCCAGTTCGTTACAGATGGCGTTTACATCGCTGTGTAAAAAAAACACACGTATGTTATTTAATTTTTGCTCAAAAAAGTGTTTGTAATCGCTAGTCAGGATAATTAATACCAAAAATAGTGGAAAAATGTCGGGAAAAGTTCGTGCGAAACAGGAGAAAACAGGCGGTACGTAAATTCATACCAATAATTAACAGTATACGCGAAGGAATTAAGATGAATATCAGTTTGTTTTTAGATTAGGTTAAGTGGCAATCATTCAAGAATTCATTAATATCAATAAAAATTCAATTGTTCACGTTTTAATACAAATTTGCACGTTTATCACAGTCTAATTTGTGATTGTTAACAATTTATTATAGAAATAATAGCATACAGCGAAGCAGCTGTCAGAAACAATGGAGCGGTTGTTGAATACTGTAGAATATCGATGGCAGCTCTCTCAGGTGGTATGGCTGGCCTTCTCGGATTAACCAGTTTCTATGGATTTGCATTTTATATCTTTGCAGTCGTTGGATTATGGGTAAAAATCCTATATCATTCAAAGTTCCATAAGTAGTTTAGAATATTGCGCAAAATCAAATTTGTAATTTCAACAATTTTTCATTTGTAAGGCGATGCTTCTGATAAAAGCTGGTGGACAGTCGAAAAAGTATTTCATCAGTACGTACAGCTTACTCACAAATGGATTTTTTGGTGGACTTTTTGTATCCTTTATCAATTATCATGTAACGTCCGAAGGTGTAAGGTAAGAGATTTAGTTTATGACGGTGCAACGGTATATGAGAACCCTTGTGACGATTTAACATATTTGAAACTTAGGCGTTATTATAACGCAAAGATATACAGAGGAATATTTAACAGAATTGTACATTGATTATTTAGGAAAATAAATTGCAAGTTTATTTATTAATGAAAATATGCGCCACTGCAATTGTACAATTTGCTGACAACTTCTTTTCGTCTAGTTCCAATGTTCATTCGGATGGAAACTCAGAACGTAGTAAACTACAAAACAAAATTTTTTTACATCATTTCTTTATTTTGTAGAAACCTAAAAATATTAAAATGTTCAATTATTGAGAGATTCCGAAATTGCTGTCGTATAATGAACCTGTGAGATCCATAATTGGGAAATTGAGATATTAGAGGAAGCAATGATGTACCCAATCTTAATTGTTCAATTTTTTTCAAATTTTAACACCAAAATTTAACCCTGAATTGTAACGGTATTAACGATGATGTTGAAGTTTGCATCATTGGAACGCAACGCAAATAAGTTTTTAAATTTTCATTTTGAGTATTGCTGTTGCTTCTCTCGCCCATTTAGGCCCAGATCCTTGAAGAAGACCCCAATAAAACGTTTTAACGATTTTTGTCATCGAGAATCCAATCTTAAGGGGATTTAATGATGTACAAAATCCAATTTCGTTGTATTCCAACGATGCAAACTTCAACATCATTATTAATGTTATGAATCGATAAAAAGCTAATGCAGCCTTGTATAAATTCTCAAATAGCGATCACAGTTATAACAATGACAGTTAGTCAGACAATGGGTTCACTGTCATCAATGCGAAACTCTTACCTTATTTTCATGAATTTCCACGAGTTTCCTTAACAGAACTATGATCAATGATGGCGCAACAGACCTATGTATTGTTCTGGACGTATCCTTTTTTTTTTCAAGGATTCATTTACCATATGCGGTTAATGCAAAAAAGAAAAATAATTTACATTTATCACGAGACATGTATATTTCTTGACGCGATTACATTAGATTCCTGTACGGTATGGTTCACGTATATTGACGGAGAAGGAAAAAATCAATGGAGCATCTAGAGCACACACAATAAAGCATCTCGTGATCCTCGTGAATTGAGGTCAGCATGAATACATCTGTCACGCATTGTATTGAACTAGCTTTGTTCGATTTTTCCAATATTACGAGTCACAAGCATTTATTTTCTTCATAACACCGTAAACACGTTTGAGATAATTAATAAAATGAATTATTATCACGTTATCTGTTATCCAGACAATTTTACGATAATATACGATTGTTCGTGATTTTATTTTCCACAATATTATACATTCGGACGAAGTATTAACGATATAACAAATAAATAACATATATTCTATGGTAATTGAATGTTAGCGATAGAAAAAAAAAAAACGTTATTTTACGATTTTTGAGCTTGAGGACGTTACATCTGTGTTTCGGAATTTGGAACGTTAGTTTCTTGGGCTTCGTCGAATTTGAATACGAGCGGCGCCGAACTCGGGAACATGCCCAATTCGAGGCTCTCGATTTTTCGATCTATATCCATCTTCTCGAGCTCTCCTTTACTCAGATGATAAACAATACCGGCTCCGTAACCATCGCCCAGTACGTTTATCGACGTTCTTAGTCGATCTCTGAAAAAAAAAAATCACAAATATTACGCCACAAACGATAAAGGTTTTTGAGAAAATTCGTTTAACTTACAAGAGCCAATCGACCGCAAATAGTAATGATATATCGTTTGTTGGAAGCCCCAATGATGTTAATACCAGTAGCATTGTTATCAAAGCCGAGCTGGGAATACTCGCTGCACCTACGCTTGCCAGTGTCGCTGTTAAACTAAAAAAAATATTCTTTTTTTTTATTCTAGACTCTCGTGATGTGTGAATTAATTTTTATTTTCTATCACATTTCGACAGAAACAATTTTATTCCAACATTAACGAGCTCTAACTTTTTTAAGTTTCTCGACGAGAAATTTCACTTCTTTCAACAATTGTAATGCTAGAATCATTTTTTTTTTACAAACACAAAGTTTTCTCTATGAGAAAGCTAAGTTTGCATGTTTACCTGACCGTAATGACTTCACCGAAACCCAACGAAATGCCGTTCATCTGTGCGATAAATATCGCAGCCACCGCCTCATACAAAGCTGTACCGTCCATATTAACAGTTGCACCGACGGCAACAACGAATCTCGTTACTCTCGGATCAATTTTATTGTTCTCTTCCAAACAACGAAAGGTTATCGGTAATGTGGCAGCGCTGTAATTTATTTACAGTCAATTGTATCGTACAATCGTTTCGAAAAAAACAAAAATGCTATTAAATCAATGAAATATATGGGTAATTCATGCGAAATCGATAAGTTATGGACCTCGTGGCGTCGTAATCAATGTTCTTTGATTTTTTTTTCACAGTTTGTCGTTTTTTGGGAAAATCGTGTTTATATTTTTCAAACAAAAAAAATGCTTTAATTGATTGTACCTCGAGGCTGTTGCCAATGCAGTTATCCAAGCTTGCATCATGCCTTTGAAAAATATTGCCGGATTTTTTCGCGTCAGAAGACCAAAGATCGCCGGTAACGTTATAACAGCGTGTATCAAGAGGCCAGCAACGACCGTCACCATGTACAGGCCCAGCATTCTTGCCGTTTCAGCGAGATTCACAATCGACATTATCTTACCTGCTATGAGACACATTATGCCAAAAGGTGAATACCTGAAATTTGTATTTAACTTTTTCGTTTTTCTTTTCTTTCTATTATCAATACTCTGTTCGCGGATATATCGTTGCTATGAAATAGCCCTGTTTCGATTATTTTTCTTTCAATTTATTAAACGACTGGTGCATGATAAAAATTATGAAATTTTTTTCGTTCCAATGAAATTTCATATTGCTGAATTAGCAATGTCGATATTGGAAAAAAAAAAAAAACAAGACTCACCATAAAATGATGATACTAACGAGCTTCATGACAATTTCATTGAGTATCGTGAAAAAGTCCATCATGACTTTTCCACGTGGACCAATTTGTCCGACGATTAGCCCGAAAGTAATGCAAAAAACAATCATTCCCATTACATTTGTGCCGTCTCGGTAAACGAGGGTGTGCTCCATTATGGAGTCACTTTGATTGCTACCGGCAATCACGATTATCGGTTTTTTCGTGTACGTCGTTTGTACTTGTTGAAAGCAAGCTTGTACCAAATTTTCCGGCATCATATTTCTGAAAATTTCTTAACAATTCACCGGGGAGAACGCTCGAAGGATTGCTTAAGTTTTTATTTTGTGTCACTCGAAATGCTTAAGGTAGTAGTCTGGTAATTTAAGCCGATTTTCATGTCTTTTTTGGAGGGCGTTTTTTTGTAGGAAAATAAAAATGAATCGTTTTGGATATTTAGGATGTTTTTATTTACATATTAAAGATACAAAAAAAAAATTTTTTTTTTAAATTTAATAGTTTATTATTATTATTATTATTATTATTGATCGAATTTGGCACCTCGAAAAAAAAGCGCGTGGGTGGCCCCGGTGATTTTGGCTCTTGATGTTATCTGAAATAAAAAATTCTCGATAATTCTTAATCTATAGACATGTCATTCTGGTCGGAATTACTGAAGTTAAATTTCATGTATAAATAACAAAATGGCGGACTTTGGAAAAAAAAGTCCTTTTATTTTAGCAAAGAAGGGGTTGTAAAATAAAAAGAAATTTGACTTCAGTAGTTTCGACCAGAATGACATGCCTATAGATTAAGAATTATCAAGAATTTTTGATTTCAGATAACATCAAGAGCCAAAATCACCGGGGCCACCCACGCGCTTTTTTTTCGAGGTGCCAACTTCGATCAATAATAATAATAATAATAAACTATTAAATTTTTTCAAAAAATGTTTTCTTTGTATCTTCAATATGTAAATAAAAACATCCTAAATATCCAAAACGATTCATTTTTATTTTCCTACAAAAAAACGCCCTCCAAAAAAGACATGAAAATCGGCTTAAGTTACCAGACTACTACCTTAATGTAAAGTAAAGGTGTTTTAAAAAAAAAAACCACATTTGTCGATCACGTTGTTGAATGTCCTCGAAACTTTTTAAGTGTGATACGGTGCATTTTTATGGAAATATATCGAAAATTCAAGATTCCATCTCAATTTTCAACTTCGATCTAAAGTCTTTAGTCGGAATGTATATATACAAATATATATACGGTAAAATATCCTTAAGTGGAAAACAATAGTTACCTGATTATATCTAATATGGCGTCGAGTGTCGAGACTTTAATCTCTTCGGCATAATTGACGGTAACGAGACTCTTGTTTTTCGGATCACCGGGATGTATCAATAAAACCATAACAATACCGACAATAGCTGCCAATATCGTAGTAACGAGATAATATATCAGTGCACGAAAACCCATTCGTCCCGAGCATCTAACGTCCAATTGGGCCATTCCTAGATTTTTCACAAATTTAATTTACGTTCATTGTGTCATTTATTGGAATTTTTAGCCAAATTTCATTACGTCTTTTTGCAAAATTAATTTTTACGATGAGGTGAAAAGTTTGCTTATTGATTTCAGCTTGTACGTTACGCACCGGTGATTAAAGAGGATATAATGAGAGGTAGAATAAACATTTTTAATAATCTCATCAGTATCTCGCCGGGAAAACTGACGAGCATTATCGAACCGGGCGACAGATCGGCCAAACGTCCGAGAAAACCAACAGCGAGTCCGATAATTACACCGGCGACTGTGAGAAGCATCAACATGTTTGCTCCCATCCAATCTACAACCTGTACATTATATTTTTCCAGTTTACGATATAACATTTAATTTCGTGAATTATCGTATTTTTTACAGATAAATTTATTATTCTCATCTCACCGCTTGCAGTCTGTCGAGAGGGGTAAATTCATGATGACTTTTCACTTCCGGCTCTTCGTCGCAAGCCATTTTTTCGATTTCTTCGACACCACGGCTAATGTAAGATTTATCAAAAATAGGTCTTTGTTCCTTATTATTTATAACTAAAAACCAAATGAGGTGTTCATGGAGGAAAAATCATTTTATTTGATGAAATATTCTCTAGTAATTGACGGAACTTGCCTATTGTCATTCTTTGCCGAAGTGTCCGAAGCATTGCCACAAAAGACTGTAACAGCCTCGGGCAAACATTGCCCGAGAGACATTGTAAGATTTTTCGTTGTCGCAGGTCAAGCTGAATCCAACAAAACGTTTTTTGGAAAAATTGGACGTCACAATTTTAACATTCTACAACAAAATTCCTGGGCACACTTTTGTTCCACCTAATTGTCGTAATTATCGACTTGAATGAATTGCGCCGTCGAATAATTGTCAATTTATTGGTTCTTGCCAAAGAAAAAAACAACAAAACGATCACTCGCACTTTTGCTTCTTGTTTTTTCTCGTTGCAATTTGACACAAAAAATATATTCGAGGATCGACACGTGGAATATTATCGCTCGTTCGAATCGAAGATATGACGCTGGACGGTATTTACACTTTTCCGAACTGTGAAGAAATGAGCTCGAAACGAGAACAGAACGGGAGAAGAGAATAAAACCGAAAATGAAACGAAAACGGAAGAAAGAATCGAGCAGATGGATGAATGAAGAAGAGGATTAATCTTTCGATGAGAGACATGCGAGAGAATGAAGAAAAAGAGATAGAGAGAGGAAAAGAGGAAAAGAAAAATCGTGATAAGATGAGAGAGGATCGTGACCGTACAGCCTCTACGTATGGACACGCTAGGCTTGTGTGCTCAGGCTCGCGAACAATTCGGATCCTCAATCAAGCGAATAATATGTTCCCCAACCAGGAAGCCAGATTGGCACAGTGCGCGCGTAGATGAGAACGAAAGAGCGAGAGAAGGAGCGAACGGCGATAGTTGGAGGTTTGACGATGGGGTCAAAACGTTAGGAGAAGGGGTCTCAACAGGAAGAAGGCACTCACGAGGTCACACTGCTCCACAAATGCCCGGAGATGTAATTACTATTTATTTTTAAAAAATACAAATGAAACCTCGTAGTCCCTAGTTGGACCAATCGTCGTTGTGTTATTGATGTGAAATTTTTGTTTTTTGCGAACGAGAGTCGAACCTTTCGGGTATTTGCGTCAAAACGTTGAAGAAAAGTTTCAACAGGAAGGAGACATTCGTAAGCACATTGCTGTATTAAGCTTGATATATAATTAATATTTATTTGAAAGGCAAATAAACCTTTTCATTAACGTCACTAACGTTCATTGGGCTATTAAATTGAAAATTTTTTCAATGAAAATGAAATTACTTTGTTACTTCTGCTATTTATCCCTTCTGATTTGAATATTATGGAAAATATCTTCAAATACCATATTATTAAAGCGTAATACAAACAAAAAGTGCGGTTGATTCATTTTTCGCGCATTAAAGGGTGCATAAAGTTCGAATCTCATTCGAACTCTGTAGCTACTTTATAAATAAAAGTAATCGACATTATTCACAGCTGATCGAAATGATAATAACGTTTTTTCCGTCGATATGCATTTTTGTAAATGGGGTGGGAAAGTGCAACGGACAATGATTTCCGTAAATAGTGTAAGTGCAAGAGAAATACGAGATCGGACGATTCGTGCACAAAAGTACTCTTTGTATTTAGTAACTATCCGTGCACGAAGCTCTAATCGTCCCACGAATTGACACAGTTTATAGCCGTGTGTCCCAGCTGTACACCGAGTTAAAACTTTTCGTGAGGATGATTCGTGCAATTGGATGATTACATATCAAAATCTATTCCCTCGGTAATACACACGCTCATAATGTAAATTTACAAAGAGCGTTGTACTCGTAATGTTACTCGTAAAGTAATACAAATTTCAATTTATCAATCTGTCCAGCGGGTTCGTCAACGTGTAGATCAGTGATTATGTCACTTTCAAAAAAGTAGAAGCACAAAAATCCTAATTGCCTAAATTCGAAATTCTCATTGCCAGTTATTATTTCAATTATTATTTATTGTATCAATTTATTATTGTGTTCAGGGGAACTGTTTCAACGTTTATCAAAAATGATTTACTGTCCGAAATGTTGCGGCGCCTTTTGCTACGAAAGGAAATCCAATCGCAGCAATAGTCTCGAGGTAAGAACAATAATACTAATTAATCATTAGCATCCTAACGAATCAAATTGTAAAAAAAAAGTAATTGTGCACAAGCAACGGAGGGCGTACATTTTGAAAACGTGTTCATCGTTTTTTCTTTGCATCATACATAATATCACAAATATTTAACAATCGTTTCGTAAATAAATATTTCTTGCGATAAACAATTGTTTTTTGTGTTGACACGTCTTTTTCTTACGCAATTATTTTGGCGCAAATATATGAATATGCGCGCGCAAAATCCACGCCAAACGACGCACGCGCGTCGGGGTTTTGCGAAAATTTTCAAGATGGCGTCAGTCCTACCTGCGTTGTTCGCGAATTGGCGTCGGTACTCGCGGGGGTGAAGAAGTACCGAAGTACATTGACGGCCATTACCGGTGGGTCGGCGTCCGTTCTTGTACACAGTGCGCGTTTACGAATTTAGAATTGTCAGTGTGTACAATAATCGCGCTTGAGAGATAAATATCTCGCTAATATACGAGATGGTCGACGCTAAAAATCATTCCGAGATGCTTACGGACGCGGAGGCCGAGCTCTACGACAGGCAAATACGCCTTTGGGGTCTCGACTCCCAGAAACGGTAAATAACAAAAAAAATAATAATAATTCGCTTAACCTGTAATTTACCGGCGTCCCTTTCCGACGAGCTTCTAACATTCGATACACTTTTCTCATGTCGTTGTTATCTTAAACATTTGCAGCTTACGAGCAGCGAGAATATTACTGATTGGATTGAATGGTTTCGGTGCCGAAGTCGCGAAAAATATTATTCTCGCCGGTGTCAAGTCCGTGTTGTTTCTCGATCATAAAAACGTCTCGGAGACCGACGGTTGCTCCCAATTTCTCACCAACAAGAATGATATCGGCAAAAACGTATGTTCGAGCGCCGTTTATCGTTTTCATTTATTTATTTTATTTGTACAATATAAAAAAAAAAAACATTGCGGGCACAGAACAATATTTCTTCCAATTGTTACAGCGTGCTGTTGCGTCGCTGGAGAGAGCCCAGAAATTGAATCCAATGGTGGAAATTACCGCCGATCCTGAGGACATTGACGCCAAGCCCGTAACATTTTACGGCGACTTTGACGTCATTTTTGCGACCGAATGTACAATATCGCAACTGATAAAGATCAATACGACCTGCAGAGATCACGCTATAAAATTCTTTTGCGGCGACGTATGGGGTACCTTCGGGTATACCTTTGCCGATCTTGGCGTCCACGAGTTTGTCGAGTAAGATTTTAACAATTTTGATGTTTTTTTTTTTTTTCTGAAAGCAATGAGAATGACAATTTTTGCTTATCGTTAACACGATGCCGATTTCACCTAGGAATAAGTAACAGTAATTTCTTGATTTGTCGAAATTGTAGTACATCGCATGAATTTTATTTTTCTATTTTTTTTTTTTCACCAAAGCCGTTTTTACTTTTCAGGGACGTTGTGCGAACGAAGAAAAAAGCTGCCGTGAATACCGTGGAAACGGTGAAGAGAACCGAGATTTTCGTGCCGTTTGAACAGATTTTGAACGAAAAAAATATTCCCAAGGACTCTGAGATGTATTATCTTATGCAGAGTGGGTAGAATTCAGAATTGAATGTTTCGAAATAATTGCAAAAAAAAAAAACAATTATTTTTATTACACGTACGGATGTGACAATTATTTGAAATTGAAACGGGGATTGACCGACTTTCGTCGATTTATTTACAGTAATGCTGAATTATCGTGAAATTTACGGGAAGGATCCGTTGCCGACGGAAAGGGACTCGCAGAATTTGATTGACGAGGCTGTGGCGGTAATCAGCGAAAATAATCTCGACGAGAGCATCAAGAACCTCATAAAGTGAGTAAAAACAAAAAAAAAAACAAAAATGAAAATTATATCTCAGAAAACGAAAAAGTTTCAACGAATTATTCCACAGAGAAATCCATTTTATTTCATGAAATTTCTTCTTACACAGGGGTGATCTTTATGCTCAGATCAGTCCGGTGTGCGCTATCCTTGGGGGTGTAATGGGTCAGGAAATTATCAAAGCCGTGTCGCAAAAAGAGGCACCGCACAACAATTTATTTTTATTCGATCCCGACACACATTGCGGAAAGATCTTGCGTCTCGGGCATTAGCTAATGTTACTAACACTTACAAAATCGCTAAAATTGCCAAAATCTCATAATCACAAGAAGCATTCCGGACTATTTCGATCCCGTAAAATCTTGACGTTCTTAAAAATTCTGTAAACTTAGGAGCATGAAAATTTAGTCGCCAGATGTGTTTGTAGATTTTTTTTTTCTAACAAGTCCTTTTCGAAATTTGCCAATGTGAGAATCAAGGCTTTTCGCACCCGAGCTCGAAATGGTTTTGAAAAATATGCAATACATAAAAGTTGGTGTTTCAATTCGTTTGAACTTTTCGAGAAACACGGTGAAATTTGATTTTCGGAATTTTGTGATTAAAAAAAACGAATAATCGATCCAAAACAGTGGAGTATCATAGGAAATTTTTTGCAAATTTGAGCGAACCTCGATTTTCAAACCTTTAAATGTAGAAAACCGTTGGCTAAAGAAAGACTTAAAAAAAAAGTCAAACGATAAAGCAGACACTCCGCGTGACTAATCTTTCATGCTCTTAAAGTTAGAGAATTAAAAAAATATATATTAAGGTTTTTAGTTGATCGAAATAGGATGGAATGCCTCATATACAATCCAAAGTATCACGTTTCAAGCACAAAAAAAAAATCATTCGTTCCGGTGTAAGATATATAATAAACATAATTCGCAATTACGCGAGTGACGTATTCGAAAATACTCGACGATCTTTTTACCGTTCATCGAAGTAAACCCGTTCGCTTTGACATCGTTCATCACTCGATCAATGCTCCCGCTCGATTTACATCCATATTCAGTCCAATTCCTAATTGTTAGCTCAAACAAATTTACCATTTCCATGTCAGACCAAAATCGTTTACACTTTCCTAAAAACAATGCAAAAAATTCGACAAATTTTCGTGTTCTCACATTTGCTTTCTCTCAAACTCGTCTATTGCTCGATTTTATTCACTCTGGATCGTCAAAAAAGGAGACGAATAGTCTCTAACTTTTTTCTTTTTTCATATTCCCACTGAATTCAGTTCAACGTAGAAATTTCCCCTACGATATAAGGTAGTAGTCTGGTAACTTAAGGCGATTTTTATGTTTTTTTTGGAGGGCGTTTTTTTGTAGGAAAATAAGAACGAATCGTTTTGGATATTTAGGATATTTTTATTTACATATTAAAGATACAAAAAAAAATTTTGTTGAAAAAATTTAATAGTTTATTATTGTTATTATTGATCGAAGTTGGCACCTCGAAAAAAAAAGCGCGTGGGTGGCCCCGGTGATTTTGGCTCTTGATGTTGTCTGAAATCAAAAATTCTTGATAATTCTTAATCTATGGACATGTCAAAATGGCGGACTTTGGAGAAAAAAAACTTTTTTCCAAAGTCCGTCATTTTGTTATTTATCCATGAAATTTAACTTCAGTAGTTCCGACCAGAATGACATGTCTATTCATCAAGAGCCAAAATCACCGGGGCCACCCACGCGCTTTTTTTCGAGGTGCCAACTTCGATCAATAATAATAAATTATTAAACTATTAAATTTTTTCAAAAAATTTTTTTTTTGTATCTTTAATATGTAAATAAAAACATCCTAAATATCCAAAACGATTCATTTTTATTTTCCTACAAAAATATGCCCTCCAAAAAAGACATGAAAATCGGCTTAAGTTACCAGACTACTACCATAAAGCGTTTTACAACTTTTGTAAATTCAACGTCCGAAAAAGTCGATTATTTCTGTCCTATCGCGTATTTACTATTCATCAGACACGTCTATCGCCCGATCCACCTCGCCCCCCCGCCTTTCAAAAATCCCAGCAGCTTTATTGCTCCGCTATTTCGCCGTCGCACGCGAAATTCCTGTTAGAGGTGCAAATATTCTCGCAACTAGCTCCGAGTCACGCCACTTTATCGGTTATCTATCGAGCCAGTTCCAGACGTATCGTGGCGGCAGGATGGAAGGGAGCAAAGAAATACTTCCCGTGAGTCATGTAAGGAATGTACACGCTCGGGTATAATGGCTCGCGAATTCAGGCCGCGTACGTGTGCATCTATGGATGTACATTTGTTACATGGATCGATACGAACCGCGCGGTACTTCTTTCGAATGCTAGATAAAAGTTTATACTCAACCATCCTCCTCGGCCAACGCGATATTGGTAAAATCGGAATTTCGAGAAATTTTGCAATTTTTTGTCGTACGATAAATCGTGATTTTATCTCGGTTCGATACTCTCTCGCTATCCTTTACTTGCACAAGATTTGTTTTGAAAATAAGAGATTTGCAACGCGCGTTTCAAAATATCGTACGCAACAAAAAAAATTCTTTCGTGCGGTACATGTACATTAGTCTGCTTCAAAAAGCTACTTTTTTTTTCTATACCGCATTGCTCATCGAAATTTTTTAAATCTCATTCGAAGAATTGACACTCGTAATGCAGCGACGCCCGTGAAAAGAATGATTATTCATTGCTGTTTTTTTTTATTATAATTTCGGGAAACTGCTATCTTTTTCTTTCTTCCGAGAATTTCAAAGTGTCTCGATATCGTTCTGCTCATTATCGAATATATTCTTTTGTGAGAATACAATATTTTTTTGTGAACATGTTATGTTAAACGGTTATGCATTTAACCGGTTATGCATTTATGCAATATAACATTTTTGTAAAAAAAAAAATTTTATAAAATCGCAAGTATGTGCCACTTTTTTTTTTTTTCCTTCTTCCCTGAAATTTATTTATCTTTCGCGAAAGTTTGTACGTAAAATATCCCTAACCACAAGGGGCTAGGAGGTTCAACTACTCTCGTGAAAAAAAAGACCTTTAAAAGATCCGCGAAACACTTTTTCCCGGATGTTGGAACGAGCTTGTTTATTTACGTCGAAAAATTTTCTAGACCCCTGTCGACTTTTTATTTTCGGTTCGAACGAACAAAAAAAGTTACAAAGGCATTTCACTTATTTGCTATTATGTGAATTATTTTATCGAGCAATTTTTTTCATTTCATTTTCCTCACAGAATTTACCAATTGCATTATTTTCGGGCATTTGAAAAATAATATTTTCTGTAATCCTCACGAAAATTGATGTTTACTGGAATGATTTTTTTTTTCTATACTGTACTAAAGGGTGTTCCGGGGGGGGGGGGTCGCGTTGGTATTCGTTAAGCCACAAAAGTATTGCCGTTTGAGCTCACGAAAATTAGACACGTGATACTACTGCTCCTTGCTCCATTCCTTTTCTTTCACGTATCTCGGAAGAAATGTCACATTTTTCCCAAAGTTTTCCGGTCGCCTTTTCCACCCCCACCCACAATTGCACACGTATTGGCGACAGAGCCAAACACGAACGTTCGTATTTATCGGGTTAACTCGTTGTCGGTGCACTCTCTTTATTAACTCGACCAGTCCGGTACGACGAGGGTATTTTCTCGCCTCAAACGAGTACACAAAAAAAAAAAATAACTAAATAAAAGTAAAATAAGAAATGAAAGGAAAAAAAAAGAGGTATCAGACGAGTCTCTCGTACATTGGAAAAGTAACAAACTGCAATTCGTTATTACGAAGCCACAAGCGATGTAAGAGATGAGAAGAGTAAAAAGAAAAAAAAAGTAATGGGAATACATCGAGGAAAAATAAAATATTTCATGGCTCCTTTACGAAAAAAAAAAAGGAATATTTTTCCTTCACCAAAGTGCATTAACAATGTAACGTAATAAAATTCAAGTGGCTCCTGGCAGTTAATATCCTTTTCTCCATTGCTCTCTCACTCCCTCCATCTCTCTCTCTCTTTCGCGTTTTCAAACGTAAAAACCTTATTGCTCGTTGAGTTACTCGTAAAAACACGAAATATATACTCGTACAACAATGTTCGAAAATGTGCACACGTCATCGTGGATAACTACCCGACTGTCGAGACGTATAGACCATACACCAAACATACACACACACACAGATACACAAAATCGAATGGTTTGACCTCCTGATGTATTTTCACAACCCCTTTCAACTCTTGCGCCAAACTCTTTCCTGGTTATTGCTCGAACGGTAAATTTCCACTTCCTCATGTATCACGACAATGCGTTTCGTTAAAACGTACAAATTCGACGACACGAAGTACAAGAATAAATCTCAAATACAATAAGAAAACTGGGAATATTGTAGAGAAATGATTTTGTCCGAATTAAAAGTTTCCATTAGTTTCGATGAATTGTTACTCAACGATTTAATTAACGATAAAGTTCAAAGGCATGTAATAAGGACAGAGGGAAGAGCTTTTAAATTGAAAAGTTTGCGAAAAATTGATCTTTCTCAATCGCGCCACACCGAAGTTAATTCTTTACGTTGAATTCCAGATTTACTTAATATTTTATACAAAAATCTGATGATTTGTCGGCGCGAAATAAATTCCTCTTACACTTTATCTTCGGATAAGAATAAAACAGAGTGTAACTCGTAATAATAATAATAATAACAATTCGCATAAAGTAATTCGGGAAAAAGTCCGGTCTGGCTTTGGCGTCGCGGTCGTTCCGAGCCGTCGGTAATATCCCCGGAGCATTCAAACTCTCGACACGAGAGACGTTGAAACGTTCGAATGCAAATACAAATTTTGCACCGACTCGAGAAACCGGCATTATTTCAGTCTTAACTCCTCTTGCCGCGCACTCTCATTCCGGTATATCGCGTCCGGTTGTTATAAAATGAGGACGGTTTCAATCTAGACAGTCTCGTCTTTGTCGTTGCAAACTTTCCGCTACGAATATAATTCCCTTCCCCTCCTTCGTGTCGCACACATCAACGAGAAAGGGGAAACACGAAGAAAAGCATTCGTCCGGTTTCACCGGGTAAAATGATCATTTTCCGCGGGATCCTGAAACGGAAAATCTTGAGAGGCTTTTGGCGAGACGACTGGCAGCACTGTACATACATATGGGCCATTTCGGGCAAAATCGAAAGAAAAGCACTGCGTCAGTTTTAGATTTTTTTCGAAAAATTCTTTGATCGTTATCAGTGAAAGTGTAAAATTGACACTGTTGGACGATAATTGATTTTTCGGAAATGTTTATCATACATTTTTGTCCGAAAAACCGTGGTTTTCGAAGTTCTTCGAGAGCCAGTTTGGTTTTGATTGTGAGTCGGGCAAAAATTACCCGAAAAATGTCAGTATACTCGATAATGTCCGACAATTTCGTTGAAAAACGACCGAAGCCATTTTATTGTTGAGTCCGAAACATTGACGTACGGAGTATTTTCGTGTCGTTCTGTAACCGTACTAGAGAAGAGGAAAAAGTGGAAGAAAAAAAAAATCAAAAGGATGATACTCGTCGATTTAGCCTGAAATGTCCCATGTGTACATATTACACTTCAAGACGAGCAAAAAATAAGGGTGAGAAATTTTAACGTTGGAAATACACATGCATGAATTTGCCGAACGTAACGAGGAGAGAGAGATATTAAACGTTCCGGTTGGTTTTGTCAATTAAGGGATAATATACACGTTGCAATTAATTCGCAGAACGGAGCACAGTGGAAAACGAGAAGCGGAAACGATCCTCGGAAGATCTTCTCCCTCCGATGTCTTAGGGACATCCTCGAGTTGGTCCGTTCGTACGAGTGGAAGATGACGAGTTCACCTATAGAGAGTAAAAGAGAGACGATAGAGAAGATTGGTGTATAATCAAGCTCGAAAAAACGAGACTCTTCGAGTCAAGGATACGGCGCAACGATGAATAAGACGACGGAAGGAAGCGAGAACGAGGAAAGGAAAAAAAAAAGAAAAGAAAACGAAGTATGGCTCGAAGAGAAAAGGTCTCGGTAGCGGAAACGCGTTGAAGGGTCGGAAGGGAGAAGAGACAAGTTCGCGCATAAGTTTCGCTTGTCCCTCTCGTTCAAATCCGCTGTCATTATTATTGTTAATACCGCAGAGTTTCAAAAATTTACCTATGTGACAAAGGGTTGAATTGAATGTAAAAAAAAAAAGAAGAAAAACGTAATAATGTGTTGCCTTTTTTTTTGCGTTGAAAAACCTATCCCGTAGAAAATGTACGAGAAACACGGTATTAGTTGTCATGTAGGAAGCTAAGAAGACGCTGGGTGAAGAGATGAACGCGTCGTATATCGCGTTTGGGGAAGAATCAAATGCATACGCGCGTTCCTTTTTTTTGTCCGCTCGGGCTCGTACGGCGTATAATTTACCACGAGACAGATAAATACATAAAGAATACTATACGCCCGTAGGAAGTGGTATCATAAGTTACCGAATTGTTGGAGAAATTCAGTGACACGAGTAGAGAGAGAGAGAGAACTCGTGGCGAAGCTTCGACGCGATATTTCATTTCTTCTTTTGTTCGATTCGTACGAGAAGCATTATTTTCACTTTTCCGTCGACAAAATGCTATCAGAATTGCGGCTCACCGAGTTCCCTTTTTTTTTGTGCGCGTACGTGTTTTTTTTTCTTCTTCCGTTATACGATGGAAATGACGGAAAAATATATTTCGTTTTCTATAGACGAAATATAATAAGTGTAATATTTATCTTTTACTTATCGTGAAATTTCGTTGATATCGAAAACATTTGTCAACGACAAATTAAGGGGGGAAATTAGGGTTAGGACAGCGTTTTCTCAATGATTTTCATGAATTTTTTTATAGTATAAAAAATGAATATAATTTATTGAAACTTTCAGAATACTTTATACATATATTTAAGTATATACTATAAAATTTTTGAAGAATTTCCTTGAAAAACACTGAAGATATTAGCGACTCCATATTGCAGGTCACAATCAGACTCAGCATTTTGCGTACATTCTGGAAGCCGCAATTTTCATCTGAAATCAAACGAGGTGGAAATTTACTTTTATTATATGTCTCTCTTTTATATGAACCTAAATGCTATCAAAAAAATAGAAAAATGAATTTTTTACAGGGTTCAAAACAAAAAAGCATGATTTTTTGCCATTTTTTACAACTTTATTTGCAAAAAAAAATTATTTTAAATAATGATAATATTCCGATTTTAGGTTCATATAGAGCGCAATACTATGGCGAAAGTAACTGCCAATTTTCATAACGATTGGTTGAAAACTTTTCAAACTAGCGTGTATGCAAGTTAAAAAAAAGTCGTTTTCAGAAAAACGCGTTTGAAAAAATGGTACCAAGAAAAACAAAGTCAAGGCAATCATAAATTTTCTTCGGTGTTTTTCAAGGAAATTCTTCAAAAATTTTATAGTATATACTTAAATATATGTATAAAATATTCTCAAAGTTTCAATAAATTATATTCATTTTTTATATTATAAAAAAATTCATGAAAATCATTGAGAAAACGCTGTCCTAACCCTATTTCCACCCTTAATGGCTTATAACAATAGAACGAGTCGGAATTTTCATTAAAAATTTTGGGAACATATTTTTCAATAGTTTTACTAACAATTTATGAAAAAAAAAACTCGATTTTTTGAACCGTCTAACCCTATTTTCCCCCTTAACGAGGGAATAAGATTTTTTTTTTCAATTTTCACTGGATGTGAAAAAAACGGTAAGCTCGCTGAACTAATGTCGTGGATGGAGATTTGGAAAAAAATGATATTCGTATTCAAACATTTGAGTATTAATGTCATTTTTTTACCGTCCTCGTTTTCCAATTAGGGATGATAACCATTTGAATTAAAACGGAAATTGTTTTAAATCCTTTTTTTTTCACTAAATTATTATGGGATACTTGCTAAAAATATTTATATTCATTAAAAAAGACAAATCACTGTAAATTATTCATAACAATTGCAAAAACGTGATTTTCAATCGTCAATGATGATAATGATGATTTAAAAATGTAAAAAAATTGATAATCAATGAATTACATTTAAAAAATTAAATAATGCTTTCTTATAAAGTAACGAAAGGTGCTTGTGCCAAATGTCACAATTCGTCTATTCCCATGATTCCTACTTTTCTTTTTCACTTCCTATAAAATTGTCGACTCGTAACATTTACAAATTTAAAAATACTCCACTCCAACGATATTCTCATATCTTAACGTTTTCTCGTAAAATTTTCGAACTATCTGAAAGATTGATGTCACCGTTGATCTATTCGTTAAAAAAAAAAAAAAAAAAAAAAAAAAAAAAATCAGAACCAAGTGCTAGACCCTTGGCATGTTTCCCCTTCGCCACCTCCTTCCTCCAATAATAATATATAAAACTCACGTAGGTACGTATATTATAACGCTCTAGCAGCTGTGAGATGTACGAGAACAGAACGGGAAGAGAGTGTGGCACTTTAAAGTATTTTTGGCAATATAACGTTGACTTATGGTTTTCGCAATTCCAACGTCGAGGGTGGCTGAGAGTCAAAGTGAATATATATCTATACGTCATGTATATAGAAAAGAAAATCATCCCCTCTTATTCTTTTATGTATACATATAACATATATTCGTATATTTATATACATATATGAGACATTCCATTTCAGTACGACTTACGTTTGATCCTCAACCTTTTCGGATTTGTCTTTGGGTTTTTTTTTTTTCATACTGTCCTAAATCTAAAAGGAATTTGACTTCTTTTTCAAGATTTTTTGCATTAAACGCTATTTAATGATGATTTTTAAACGTTTTGGATAGAAAAAGTAACGCCAAAATTTAAATTCTAGAAAAGTTCTCAAGAATACTGCGTTAGTACAAGAGTACACTAAGGTATGCTAACGTGCAAACAACTTAACCTAAAAAGGACCCCTGATTTTGAACAGAAATATTCTTAAGGGGGGAAATTGGATTAGGACAGCGTTTTCTCAATGATTTTCATGAATTTTTTTATAGTATAAAAAATGAATATAATTTATTGAAACTTTGAGAATATTTTATACATATATTTAAGTATATACTGTACAATTTTTATACATATATTTAAGTATATACCATACAATTTTTATACATATATTTAAGTATATACGATAAAATATTAGCGACCCCATATTGCAGGTCACAATCAGACTCAGCATTTTGCGTACATTCTGGAAGCCGCAATTTTCATCTGAAATCAAACGAGGTTGGAATTTACTTTTATAATATGTCTCTTTTCTATATGAACCTAAATGCTACCAAAAAAATAGAAAATTGAATTTTTTACAGGGGTCAAAACAAAAAACATGATTTTTTGCCATTTTTTACAACTTTATTTGCAAAAAAAAAATTATTTTAAATAATGATAATATTCCGATTTTAGGTTCACATAGAGCGCAATACTATGAAGAAAGTAACTGCCAATTTTCAAAACGATCGGTTAAAAACTTTTCAAACTAGCGTGTACGCAAGTTCAAAAAAAGTCGTTTTCAGAAAAACGCGTTTGAAAAAATAGTACCAAGAAAAACAAGCAATATGGGGTCGCTAATATTTTATAGTACATACTTAAATATATGTATAAAAATTTTATAGTATATACTTAAATATATGTATAAAATATTCTCAAAGTTTCAATAAATTATATTCATTTTTTATACTATAAAAAAATTCATGAAAATTATTGAGAAAACGCTGTCCTAACCCTATTTCCCTCGTTAATGGCTTATAACAATAGAACGAGTCGGAATTTTCATTTAAAATTTTGGGAACATATTTTTCAATAGTTTTACTAACAATTTATGGAAAAAAAAAAAAATCGATTTTTTGAACCGTCTAACCCCATTTCCCCCACTTAAAGAACGATTTTCCTTAAAATCGCGGTCCTAGTGTATTTAAAAATATTTTTCAGGCATAAAGATCTATAATCATTCCTTTAGTTCTTGAAATATTAAAATTCGGTTTTTATTCGAACGCGCGCTCGTTTTGTTTTAGAGAAGTTTGACTAATGGAAAAAAATGGAGTAAATAAAAGAGAATGAAATCCAAACGTAGGCCGAGCTGACACGAAGTGCCTCGTATATATTCATGTATTTATAAATATAGATATATATTAACTGGGAACAAGAGAGGGGTAGTTTTTCGTCGCGGCGCGATGTCACGATACCCGCGTACACACGAGAGCGTTCCAGCGACGCTTCTATCCCCGGATATTGTATTGTGTTTTCTTTCGGGACAAATGATTTACAATGCGCGCGTCTTTACCCTCCTCGTGCTTTTCACCCCCGAGCAATGCTTTTTTCGCGTGCGCTCTTTACCCCCCCGCCCCCCCCCCCCCCGCCCCCGACATCTAGCTTATACCATGTATGACCAGTTTTCTTTCGTTTTTTTTTGTCTCGATCCTTCTTCTCACTCTTCGCGTCCTCTATATATTCGCGAGCACGGTTAAAATACGTAAGGGGTTGAAACAACCCTGTGTTCATATATATGCACATATATATACTCGCTGTGCACGATAGAACGAGAGTATTACATATTTATGGGGGCTTCTGGTCTCGGCAAGGAACAAATTTCAGGCGAAATCTGAACTTGAAATAACGTTAGAGTTATTGAGATGCGAGAAAACAAGGAAGAAGAAATTTCGCGGTTAAAAGGAGGAAGAAAAAATCGGGAGGAACTTGTATTTCGCGTTTTATTACGTCGAGCGTAAGAAAATGCAAGGGAAAATTGCCTCCGGCACTTTCTCCGGGGGGTTAGCAATTTTTTTTCATACGCTTTTTTTTTTTATTTCAATTGTGTTTACAAAGAAATTTTTCTTAATTCACGGTTGAAGAAAGTTGCGTGTGATGTTTCGTCAGATACAAGTGAGGTTTCACTCTCGATGGTATTATCTGTACGCTGTACTATATACTTTTATATGAAATATATTGCGCGTAATAATACACGAGCGTCATGGCCTCGTTTCACGATTTTTATCTTAATACACTTCACTTATTTTGTTCATTCTATTCTATCGCGAGGCAAATCTCGCGCGGAATATAGGCCATAAAACGTATTGGATGTTTTTTTTTTCTTCGCCACGCAAAGTGAAGCTAGCGAAACAGAGAGAGATAGCGGAACAAGGAAGTTTCTGTTGAAATTATCTGCGACGTAGTCGCGATGATCGTCTATTGATTTATTTCGCGAAGACTTTTTTTTTCGTTAAATCCATGTTAGAATCACAGAAATATCTATCGCGAATAAGGTGTGGTTCGTTTTTTTAAATTCGAATTCGAGATTGGAGAATATAGATCGTATTTGTCAGATTATTATTTTCCCAGTAACCGAATGGTATTGTAGAATTTTTTTTATCAATCTCTTGTGATTCTTTTTTCGAATTTGTTCGATGTTTCACAAGAAAATTTCTCGTTTATTATCGATAAAATTAAATTTATATCATAAATTCGATGGTTCGATGTGAAAAAGTTAAAAAATCCAGACGCAAACATAAAATACGTAGTTTTTCGTTCATTCGTTATAATTCTTCGAGTTAACAGCCCTTGTGGGCATGGAACAGTTCCTTATAGTTTAAGGAGTTATACGCAGTCAGGAGACCGAAAAAAAGCGATTTTTCAAGAATTTTTCCTGTAGAGACATTTTTATTTATTAACGTAAAAAAATTATATACACATTGTGGTGACTTTTTACTTTATTTTCATATTTTTTATTTGTAAAAATAATGATTTTCAAAGCTGCTATAGCCGATCTCCGGGAACTCTTCCAAAAAAAGGCGTCTCGCGATGAGCACGATATCTCTGGATTGGATCATTTAAAATGAAAAAACAAAAAATGTTTCGTTAATATAAGGTATTATCTAGTATTTAATCGAAGGAATAAGCAAAATATTAATTTTTAACAAAATGGCGGCTTCTCAGAAAAACAATTTCGATTTTCGATAAAAATGTTGGCCTTAAATTGTTTATAAAATGGAAAATATTTATCAGCGAGAAAAAAACTTTCGATTAATCATTGAAAAATATATTTACAAAGCTTGTGTAAAAATTTGAGACTGATCGGTTTAGCCGTTTCCGAGAATTCTTGCTCACCGACGTTTCAAACACAGTTTTGAGAAAAACGCATTCAAACGCTCCGAGACGTCTTTACAAATATGCGTGTAACTTCGAGAATATTTGTCGGATTGACATGAAATTTTCTGTGTACATACTTAAATATATGTACATTACTAAAATGAAATAATTTTTTTTTTTTCGAAAATCCTGACTGCGTATAACTCCTTAATCAGGACCGGAAGTAACAGTGATAAAATGTCTACTCGTCTAGGATCATACGAGGTCCATTCAAAAAGTATCGCGAATTTTGGATTTCCGCGGGCTACGTATATTCGATTTTCGATTTTTTTCTGGCGTTACGATGGTACTCATGTCCCTCAATTATGCTGAAAAAATCGGCCATTTTAAATGCTTAGGTAATTGTTGACAGCTGTTTTGGTTAAACGTGTTTTGGCTTGTCTTCGACTTTTGCCTATTCCAAAAAAGCAGCTTCCATTGCGATGATTGAGCTTTGGTTTCCACGTCATAACCATAAACCCATGATTCGTCACCAGTTATGACCGTCTGGAGCAAATTTGAGTCGTCGCGGACCGAGTCCAACGGCTCCTTTAGCAATGTTAACGCGACGCTGTTTTTGTTCGAAATTGAGAAATTTTGGCACGAATTTCGCGGCGACCCGTCTCACGCCCAAATCATTGGTAAAAATCGAATAGCACGAGCCAATCGATACGTTTAGTTCCTCAGCAACTTCTCTAACGGTGATTCGACGATTGGCCAATATTATTTTCTTCACTTCGTCAATGTTTTCGTCTGTTGTTGATGTTCTCGGGCGTCCGGAACGCATTTCGTTGTTCGCATCTTCTCGGCCCTCTGAAAACATTTTGTACCACCGATAAACGTTGCTTTAGTCCAAGGTAGCTTCACCATATGCCACAGTCAACATTCGCAATGCGTCCGCGCACTGAATTTTGTTTTTCACACAAAATTTGATACAGATTCTTTGATCCATTTTTTGGAATAGGCAAAAATCGAAGACAAGCCAAAACACGTCTAACCAAAACAGCTGTCAACGATTAGCTAAACATTCAAAATGGCCGATTTTTTCAGCATAAGTGAGGGATATGAGTGCCAATCTAACGCCACAAAAAAATCGAAAATCGAATATACGTAGCCCGCGGAAATTCAAAATTCGCGATACTTTTTTAACAGACCTCGTATATAGAGTATTGGAGGGGTGGTTCACAAATGAAGATCGAAAACGCTCATCTCCTGAACATTTTCGCAAGTTTATCGAGTAATTTTTCGTGGCCATCGATACAGAGACGACGCACCACTGGCTACCAGTAAATTACTTACTATATAGCTTTGCCGCTGCATTGAGCATTGGTTTCCTCAATTGCGACTGGTACAGTGGGAGATCCGTAACGCGATTAGTTTCGCTGGTGATCTTGGAAACACGTGACCGGTTATTACGATTACCCTATTCGACAATGCCGCATATATTCACATCGTAAATATAAAAGAGCCAGTAAATATCGAACGTTCGCCATTAGCGTTTATATGAAAATGCCAACGTTTGATATTTTAATATTGCGTGCTAGCAAATGAAAGGTCGTAATAAACACGATTTAACGGATAAAATTGTTTTGCGTTAGGGCCTTTTTGTTCGCTAGAAATCGGATATCTTGATGAGAAATTTTCTATTACATACATCGACGTGGAGATTATATGTGTAATCGGTGCGCGATGTGTCTAATGCTTCGTCAAGCCGGAAGAGCTTAACCCCGATTTAGTGGATATGTCCAGTCTATATCGGGGAGACGATAATGGGAGCCTCGTGGTTTCCGATTTGATTCGGTGATACTTTATGTCCTGCGCGCGGACATTCATCCTGTGGGGGTCAGTATACATGTATCTTTTTTTTTGAACGATTATGTATATATATATATATATATATATGTATGTATACGTCCGAAAGAGGGTTCTCACGAGATTCACGATTCTCGACGAATTATTGCATTGGAATATTGAGCATTGAATGAGCATCAATCTATATATTTTTCGTCAAGGGTGCAGAGAAATATGTACACCAGTGTTACAACATCAATGGGGTGTCTCGGAAGGGGGAAAAAGTGACGAAACAGCAGAAGACATCCTCCTCCCTCCCTCTTCCCACCTAAATGTAATTCGCATCAAGAAACACTCGGTGATGAAATAATATTCATGAAATATTAATTGTCCCTTTGGCTCTCGTGGATTAAGTGTAATAAATATCAAGTATTTTGCGTAGATTGCCCTGGGGTAAATTTTTCTTTCAGCATGTTAAGGGAGGAAATAGGGTTAGGACAGCGTTTTCTCAATGATTTTCATGAATTTTTTTGTAGTATAAAAAATGAATATAATTTATTGAAACTTTGAGAATATTTTATACATATATTTAAGTATATACTATAAAATAAAAAAGACTCAGCATTTTGCGTACATTCTGGAAGCCGCAATTTTCATCTGAAATCAAACGAGGTTGGAATTTACTTTTATTATGTCTTTCTTCTATATGAACCTAAATGCTATCAAAAAAATTGAAAATTGAATTTTTTACAGGGGTCAAAACAAAAAACCATGATTTTTTGCCGTTTTTTACAACTTTATTTGCAAAAAAAAAAATTATTTTAAATAATGATAACATTCCGATTTTAGGTTCATATAGAGCGCAATACTATGAAGAAAGTAACTGCCAACTATCAAAACGATTGGTTGAAAACTTTTCAAACTAGCGTGTACGCAAGTTAAAAAAAAGTCGTTTTCAGAAAAACGCGTTTGAAAAAATAGTGACCGCTCGGTTATACACGTGACGCGCTCGGGGCCCGAAGGAGAGCTACGCACTTTAATGGCTTATAACAATAGAACGAGTCAGAATTTTCATTTAAAATTTTGGGAACATATTTTTCAATACTTTTACTAAC
The DNA here is from genome assembly GCA_958009045.1 of Oxytorus armatus. Taxonomy (NCBI): domain Eukaryota; kingdom Metazoa; phylum Arthropoda; class Insecta; order Hymenoptera; family Ichneumonidae; genus Oxytorus; species Oxytorus armatus. The sequence goes on from OY253752.1 coordinate 16,248,339, forward strand.
AATTTATGAAATAAAATAAATCGATTTTCTGAACCGTCTAACCCTATTTCCTCCCTTAAGGGCTCACATACCGCTGCACGCGCTGAACACCGAGTAAATTTGAAAAATTATTACAAAGGTTATATAGTGAAAAAAAAATTAAATTGTTGATTTCACATTTTTTATTAACTTTTCAACTATAAGAAAAAAAATTTATGAATTTTTTTTTATTACTGATGAAAACCATGGCGCCTCCTTGTCGACATCATAACTTTACGAAAAATTATTCAATCTTCAAAAATAAAAAAGAATCTAGTAAAATAATCTAGTAGTAATAGGCTAACGGAGGGATTTTTTTTTTTTTTTCATAAATAAACAAATTACTGTATTTCAAACTTTAGTATGCAATTTAAAAAAAATAATTACTGTTTAATAATTTATTAAAAATTGTCTAACCAAAAAATTAAAAAAACCTCTCGTCAGACTATGGAGAAAATAATTATCAAGATTAAAAAAAAAAAGTTAATCAATATTATATATTGACTGAGTTATCGTGCTGACGCTGTCTAAAAACATAGTTTCGAGAAAAACGCGTTTAATAATGTTAATATTTAAAAAGAAAATTTTAACAATTTTTTTCCTATAATTGAAAAGTTAATAAAAAATGTGAAATCGACAATTGAATTATTTTTTTCACCATATAACCTTTGTAATAATTTTTCAAATTTACTCGGTATTCAGCGCGCACAGGGGTATGTGAGCCCTTAAGAAGTTGAGAAATTGACGAATTAATTTTGACAAACAATCTAAAAGTAATAAGCAGCGCTGTTATATTTTAACAAATATTATATTTTAAAAAAAAGTCGAAAGTTTTTTATTTTGCGAAATTATTGTGATTTTCACATTTTTTATTCTTGTAATGAGATAAATTGTTATACAAAACGGTTTGTACTTATTCCGAGAGACTACATTTCATTTATGAAAATGTTAGATGATATCAATGACGAAAATATAGAAAGTTTCAACCCTTAAAATTAAACGACTACAGAGAAAGGGATTGAAGAATCTCCTTTGTGCATTACCGTTATTACAATGCTCGGGAATGAGATTTGTACGTTGAGAGCTTTTATATAAAACCTTAAACGCGCAAGTTGTTCCGGCAAAAAACTAATCCCTTCTGATTTTCGGACCGTTACGAGAACAACCCCCAAATAAATGATATACCTATATACACGTACTTTAAGAAACGCCATAGCAATCTCTGCGGTTTGACTTTTCTCTCTCTCTCTCTCTCTCTCTCTCTCTCTCGTTCTCGGTTTTCTTCATCGTGGCTAATTTCCAATTGCCAAGGTGAAACACGCGGATGAATAAGTAAGAAGATATCGAGCCTCCGGCCGTTTGTACGCACTTTGTGCTCGGCACAGCCCGAGTGCTCGTGAATCTCTGAAACTTTCATCCCTCTCTCGCGGGATAGCAAACCTTGTTGCGCGGTTTCCACAAGGTATGAGCAGAGAACCCGGATTTAGCGAGCAATTACGTGATTAAGCCGCCTCCGGCAGCGCATCGAGTCTACTAAGTACGTACTTAGGACTGATCCGTTATTGCGTATACATACGTATATATGATCGTGTATTATATGTATACTAGATAGTTGTACGATCTTGGGCGTTTCGCACGAGGCTCGTATGTGTGAGGTCGATGTTTGAGAGTCTTGCAGCGGATAGTGAGAGTGACTTGCACGTTTCCAGTCTTTGGTTTATCGGAAATTGACTGAATAATTTAGTGGACGTTAGTGAAACCCTTGCTCCAAGTAATTACAGAATCAATCGAGTCTCCGAGTCGCAACGACACGGAGCAAATTGTCTATCACAAAAATTATAATGGCTAGAATGATAATTATTAACAAACAAATCCCTAAAATTAAAAATTTCTATTTTGCTTCCTCATAAATCTTTTCACAAAACTTTCTCTATGGCATAGAATGTCCCTTGTCTCTTGGGCATTCTCGTTGAGGAAATTTTTTGACAAAAAAAGCAAAACGACGTGGGAACAACGTAGAAATTTCGAATTTGCGGATATTCTTCATTTTCAATTTTCACCTCAATTCGTCCAAATTTTATTATCTCTGGCGTTAAAATGTCAGTAAGATTTAGCTCGATCATACTGACTGTAGACGTTCTTTATACGTGAATTGGACATATATCCTTCGTCCAAAATTCATTGTATACCCAGAGTACATTGCTTTTCGTCTGAGACGTATTCACGAAAAGATGGGCGAATTTGAATGGGTTCATTTGAATCCGAATGGAGGACGATTTATGCGGCAATAGGAGATGCTGTCATTGAAATGGTCCTCCGAGACATTGCCTCTCTCACGAGTCATTTCGTGGACGTGCAAAGCGTGCATGTATGTATATAATATTAATGTGATGTCAAATACGTCTCGAGAGTGCATATCTCTCTCGTTTTACGTCCTCTTGGAGCAAGTGCGAGCTAGTGAGAATTCGTAGTATCCTTATGTACATGTACGTGTCACCGGCAGAGATTCTGATGTTTTGATATCTATCGTTAATACGTAGATATACGAAAGATATCGATGTATTTTGACTCGCTGATTACTAATTCAGTAGCCAATTCTTTCGAAATTTCATTGAAAATCATCGAAAAAGTGATTTTTTTTCGATTTTCGCGTTTTTTTCATTGATTTTTTGAGTTTTCGACAAAAACTCGGTGTTATTCGTAATCAGTGGAAAATTTCCGATCGAATAGGGTATCGAAACATTGAAGAAAGAAAAAAAAAATTTTTTTCATTTTTTGCCCACCTTTTCCGAAACCTAAAAATGTCGAAATTTCAAATGGTCATAACTTGGCTCCCGTTTCATCGATTTCGAATTTCGATGGGGGTTTTCAAAACGTCTCGAGGAGACTTAGATAATGCATTTTGAATCATCCCGATATCTCAATTATTGTAGCCGTGAGAGCAGGTTGAAAATCGGCGAAAAAAATGAGAAGGGGTATGTATGGAAAAATTCGCAAAAATCGATAGTCCAACTTTAAAAATCTATGAAAAATCGAAAAAAAATCGTAGCTCAATAAACGAAGCGGCATTTTAAAGGTTGAACGGTTACGAAAAGAATGAGCGCAGAGTGGGGTTTCAACTCCATCGGGAAGCAACGTTACAGCGATTTTAGTGAAGCCACTTCTATTTGGCCGAAATGCAAAAAAAGTTTCAATTTTTAAATTTTCTTTTAGGACGCTATATCGATGTATTTTGACTCGCTGATTACTAATTCAGTAGCCATTTCTTTGAGAAACTCGAAATTTCATTGGAAATCGTCGAAAAAGTGATTTTTTTCGATTTTCGCGTTTTTTTCATTGATTTTTTGAGTTTTCGACAAGAACTCGGTGTTATTCGTAATCAGTGGAAAATTTCCGATCGAATAGGGTATCGAAACATTGAAAAAAGAAAAAAAAATTTTTTTTCATTTTTTGCCCACCTTTTCCGAAACCTAAAAATGTCGAAATTTCAAATGGTCATGACTTGGCTCCCGTTTCATCGATTTCGAATTTCGATGGGGGTTTTCAAAACGTCTCGAGGAGACTTAGATAATGCATTTTGAATCATCCCGATATCTCAATTATTGTAGCCGTGAGAGCAGGTTGAAAATCGGCGAAAAAAATGAGAAGGGGTATGTATGGAAAAATTCGCAAAAATCGATAGTCCAACTTTAAAAATCTATGAAAAATCGAAATAAAATCGTAGCTCAATAAACGAAGCGGCATTTTAAAGGTTGAACGGTTACGAAAAGAATGAGCGCAGAGTGGGGTTTCAACTCCATCGGGAAGCAACGTTACAGCGATTTTAGTGAAGCCACTTCTATTTGGCCGAAATGCAAAAAAAGTTTCAATTTTTAAATTTTCTTTTAGGACGCTATATCGATGTATTTTGACTCGCTGATTACTAATTCAGTAGCCATTTCTTTGAGAAACTCGAAATTTCATTGGAAATCGTCGAAAAAGTGATTTTTTTCGATTTTCGCGTTTTTTTCATTGATTTTTTGAGTTTTCGACAAGAACTCGGTGTTATTCGTAATCAGTGGAAAATTTCCGATCGAATAGGGTATCGAAACATTGAAAAAAGAAAAAAAATTTTTTTTTCATTTTTTGCCCACCTTTTCCGAAACCTAAAAATGTCGAAATTTCAAATGGTCATAACTTGGCTCCCGTTTCATCGATTTCGAATTTCGATGGGGGTTTTCAAAACGTCTCGAGGAGACTTAGATAATGCATTTTGAATCATCCCGATATCTCAATTATTGTAGCCGTGAGAGCAGGTTGAAAATCGGCGAAAAAAATGAGAAGGGGTATGTATGGAAAAATTCGCAAAAATCGATAGTCCAACTTTAAAAATCTATGAAAAATCGAAAAAAAATCGTAGCTCAATAAACGAAGCGGCATTTTAAAGGTTGAACGGTTACGAAAAGAATGAGCGCAGAGTGGGGTTTCAACTCCATCGGGAAGCAACGTTACAGCGATTTTAGTGAAGCCACTTCTATTTGGCCGAAATGCAAAAAAGTTTCAATTTTTTAATTTTCTTTTAGGACGCTATATCGATGTATTTTGACTCGCTGATTACTAATTCAGTAGCCATTTCTTTGAGAAACTCGAAATTTCATTGGAAATCGTCGAAAAAGTGATTTTTTTCGATTTTCGCGTTTTTTTCATTGATTTTTTGAGTTTTCGACAAGAACTCGGTGTTATTCGTAATCAGTGGAAAATTTCCGATCGAATAGGGTATCGAAACATTGAAAAAAGAAAAAAAAAATTTTTTTCATTTTTTGCCCACCTTTTCCGAAACCTAAAAATGTCGAAATTTCAAATGGTTATAACTTGGCTCCCGTTTCATCGATTTCGAATTTCGATGGGGGTTTTCAAAACGTCTCGAGGAGACTTAGATAATGCATTTTGAATCATCCCGATATCTCAATTATTGTAGCCGTGAGAGCAGGTTGAAAATCGGCGAAAAAAATGAGAAGGGGTATGTATGGAAAAATTCGCAAAAATAGATAGTCCAACTTTAAAAATCTATGAAAAATCGAAAAAAAATCGTAGCTCAATAAACGAAGCGGCATTTTAAAGGTTGAACGGTTACGAAAAGAATGAGCGCAGAGTGGGGTTTCAACTCCATCGGGAAGCAACGTTACAGCGATTTTAGTGAAGCCACTTCTATTTGGCCGAAATGCAAAAAAGTTTCAATTTTTTAATTTTCTTTTAGGACGCTATATCGATGTATTTTGACTCGCTGATTACTAATTCAGTAGCCATTTCTTTGAGAAACTCGAAATTTCATTGGAAATCGTCGAAAAAGTGATTTTTTTCGATTTTCGCGTTTTTTTCATTGATTTTTTGAGTTTTCGACAAAAACTCGGTGTTATTCGTAATCAGTGGAAAATTTCCGATCGAATAGGGTATCGAAACATTGAAAAAAAAAAAGAAAAAAAAAATTCATTTTTTGCCCACCTATTCCGAAACCTAAAAATGTCGAAATTTCAAATGGTCATAACTTGGCTCCTGTTTCATCGATTTCGAATTTCGATGGGGGTTTTCAAAACGTCTCGAGGAGACTTAGATAATGCATTTTGAATCATCCCGATATCTCAATTATTGTAACCGTGAGAGCAGGTTGAAAATTGGCGAAAAAAATGAGAAGGGGTAAAATCTCGAAATTTCAAATGGTCATAACTTGGCTCCCGTTTCATCGATTTTGGGTTTTACGGGGGTTTTCAAAACGTCTCTAGTAGACTTACAAGGAAAGTACCCGCGGTGTCCCCCTCCGACTTTGTTGAAACTCATGGATGTTATAGAGCATTGAAAACGAAGCAACGCGTATTTTTTTTATCTGCGGAAAAACGGTTCCAAGAGTTCGTATTGGCAAACACATTTGGAATGACAAGGAGATAACTGGAATGTAAAAACTCAAATAGGGGTAGCTTACTCCCTTAAAACTGTTTTCTTGCACAAATACAAGAATACGTCAACTTCAATTTTATTTCCGCTATAAACCAACATAATTTTCATTCCGATCGATTCGCAAGTTTTCAATGTAGGCTGCAAGAAGTAGATGTTCAACGGTGTTTCAACCCCTTAAAATATATATATATTTTTTTTCATTATTTGGTGGATTCTTCATTCCTTCGCATAAGAAACATTTGAATTTTTGTTTCATCAAAATCGATGCACTGCTTGTATGTGAAACTGCAAAGACGTCCCTTGACCTGTGCAACTTTAGGGGGTGGTTTCACCCCTTGAAACCGTTTTTCCGCCGATGAAAAAAATACCTGTCGCTTAGTTTTTAATGCTCCATAACGTACATGAGTTTCAACAAAATCGGAGGGGGACACCTCGGGTACTTTCCTTGTAAGAATATGTTATAAAAATTTCAAAGCGTTCCGAACCTTCGTTCAAGAGTTAGAACTTTCACAAGGTTCAAAAAAGTGAATCGTGGAAAAACGGCTTTGAAATTGGCGGTCGGGCGCGCCGCGCGGTATCTATTATAAATGCAATCTTACCTCGTTTAACAATTTTTGAAATTTTTCAATTCTGTAAAGCTTAAAATACTCCTAACCGTTCAGACTAATGGAATCAAAAATTAGAGAAAATTAAAAATTTTGAAATTTTTCGCGTATATTATGCCTTAACAAAAAAAAAACAAGATATATTTTACCCTCTGGTTGGTAAAAAGGGTGAACAGATGCATTAAGGATCTCTTGCAATGTTTTGAAATATTCGAATGGTCCCTTTAAATGGCTGTTGTAAAAAGTTTTATTGGAGTACGCATTTTAATATGCCACTGCACTGTCGAATATCCTGGGAGGTTGAAGCACGATTAAGCGTCTTTACGCGAGGTGTATTATTCTTCGCAGTCGTTAGAACATCTTTAAAAGATGTACGAAGGGAACAACAGAGTGAGAGAGGATTAAAGCGCCTCTGGCATATCTATTTCTCTCTCTAGAGCTTTTCAACCCTGTCAGCCAGCGAAGAGCCTCTTATTCCTCTTGCGCGTATCCGCACCTATACCCCCACGATCCATTAAAGTAATGAAGACAGCGAAGATGAGATCCCGTCGACTATATATATATCATAATAATAATAATATTTTCGTGTAAGCTCTAATTCTCGCTAACTTTATCATGACGTGGGCAAACACCAAAGGGGTTTCCTTCCAAGAAATTTGTTCCAGCCATGTACATGGGGTATTCCACAACAACCACAATGATTTTCCTCAGAGGTATTTTTTTTTCAGAGTCGTTTAAAATTCGCGAATTGAGTACTGAAAAATTAAACGTGAGAGAAAGGCTTTTCAATTACTTTTTTCAGACTGTCGTGTTTATAATCTCTTTTTTTTTTACCCCAACTTTCGTCCCACACTGCACCCACAAATTTTATTGACGAAATGTCGGCTCACTCTTCATGGAACGTCCAATGTACATAATAAAACTCTTCGAGCTTCCGCAGGTTAAGGGGGGGGGGGGGGGGGGGTGTGTGGTTTTTAAATTCTTTTTTTTGCATTTTTTTTAAATTTTTTTTCTGAATGAACAATATGTCGAGAATATTGTGTATACATTTTAAGTCAATCGGAGTAAAACTAACGGAGTTACAGCGTTTCAAACGACCGGCCGTGATACCTGATTTTTATACCTGCTCGGTAGCCGCTCGGTACGTATAAAAAACTTTAAATCGATTTTCCCCGAAAACGTCATTTTTGAAGTTTGTGAACATTAGAACTCAAAATCGCGAAATACTCACTCCGTAGATTATTCACTCGCGCACGAAAGTTATATATTCATTAACGTATATGCATCTGTACCTTTCACCGGAGGAGAATAATGTCCGCTCCAGAATGTTCCGAGTTTTTTTCGCAGTATAATGTTATATGAAATATACAAAATATCCTTCGCGCGTTGCCGAAACATTTTATTCTTTTGACAGACGGCTTTTTCTCGGTTTTTACCCTTACGGTATTAATGTCCGGTCTTTTCGTGCAATAACAACGGACGCTTTCTCGTTTCCCTTCGCAAACGAAAGGATATTTAGTTTCGTAAACATTTTCTTTCTTTTTTGCAAAATAAAATCCATTAGGCAGATTTACAAAACTTTCCTCAGGCATATTCGAATGATACTTCATTTGCACAACATTTTTTTTTCATTGTAATTACGCGTATTAATGTGGGGTCTTTTCGTGCAATAACAGCGGAAGTTTCCTCGTATTTCTTCACAAACGAAAGGATGTTTAGTCTCGTAAACATGTTGTTTTCTTTTTTGCAAAATAAAATCCATTAGGCAGAATTTCATCAGCCATATTCCGAATATACAGTGGGTCAAAAAAGTATTCATACACCTTGTTTTTTTGCGATAACTTTATAGGCATAAGCGATACGCAAAGAAAGCCAATTTTATTTAATAGTACATCAGGTGCAGAGATAAACTGCAAATGGAGAATTTTTTCCCAGGAATAATAGAAGAATTATGCCAAAAAAATGGAAATTTTCGGGCAAAAAAAGTATTCATACACTTACGATTATAGTGAAAACCTACATCATCATAGTTGTTAATTATAACTAATATTTGGTGTGCATCCCTTTTGCTTCAATTATCGCCTGGAGTCTCTTAGGCATGGATTCTACTAGCTTTTGCGTTGTTTCTTTTGCTATTTTTGTCCATTCTTCTAAAAGCACTCTTTGGAGATCGGATTTGTTTGTTATTTTTCTTTTTCCAATTTCTACATCCACCAAGTGCCACAAATTTTCAATAGGATTGATGTCCGGAGATTATGGTGGCGTAATCAATTGTTTGCGGACATTATAGAGTAACCATTCTCTCGTTTTCATGGCAGTATGTTTTGGGTCGTTATCTTGTTGGAAGTAGAAATTTCCATCCAGGCCCATTTTATCTACAATTGCTTTCAAATTGCTGCGCAACACGTCGATATACTTCTGGGTATTCATTGTACCATCTATAAAAGCCAGATTACCAACGCCATAATATCCCATACAGCCCCAAACCATGACGCTTCCTCTGCCGTGCTTTACAGTCGGTATTAAACTTTCTGCTGGAGCTCGGTATTTGGTTTCCGCCAGACGAATTTTTTTCCATCGGACCCGAAGATGTTAAACTTTGATTCATCCGAGAATACGACACGTTTCCAAAATTCTATAGATTTTTTACGTAGGTTTTTGCGAAACCTAAACGTTTTTCTCGATTTATATTATTAATTAATGGTTTTTTGCGGGCAGTTCTGCCGTATATTTGGGCAGAATGCAAAACGTTCCGAATAGTCCGGGGAAACACGCTCTTCCCCGATGCTGACGCGACATCATTCGCTAAGCCTCTGTAACAATACTCCGACGCTCTCGTACCGTTAGTATTCTCGGTCGACCGGTTCGTGGCTTATTTTCTATGCTATTAGTTCTTTCGTATTTTTTTATTATATATTGCACTGTTGCGAAACTTAGATTTAGTTCTTTACTAATTGTTCGATAACTTTCACCGCGTTTCCGAAGAAAAATCACTCTATCTCGCATGGATATTGATATTTCGCTTTTCTTTGCCATCGTGTCAGTTCAGAGCTTGAAGATCTACTACCGCATGGAATAGGTCAAAACCATTCTGCAAACGAAGACTCGTTTACATTGTACGCAGAGGTCAGACCGTCCGTGAGTGAATATCGAAGTTCGTAATCGTAATGTGTATCGAATCGAATCGTAAGTGTACGAATACTTTTTTGGCCCGAAAATGTTCGTTTTTTTTGCATAATTCTTCTATTATTCCTGGGAAAAAATTCTCCATTTGCAGTTTATCTATGTACCTGATGTACTATTAAATAAAATTGGCTTTCTTTGCGTATCGCTTATGTCTATAAAGTTATCGCAAAAAAACAAGGTGTATGAATACTTTTTTGACCCACTGTACTTCATTTGCGCAACATTTTTCTTTTTTCATTATAAAAAGTTGACCATCTCCGCAGGGGGTTGAAAATGAATTTTTATTTTTAAAAGAAATGCATAAATCCATCGTGTATGTTCCTCCCTCAAAACACACATTCTCGAGGTACACGTTGCATGCATTAAATTGAAACCAGCCTTACAATAAAATGTTTAATGTTTTTTTTCTGTTGTTAGCGATCGAATGAACGAGAAAGAGCGAAGTCCCACACACGTCAATCTGCTCGAGTCCCTTGTGGGATATCGTCGAAGCTAAATGTCAAGCGCAATCGATGCGACATTTATGTGAACTCTTGTAGAACGAATAATAGTAGAAAATATACCTATACTAATGACATATAAGGTAACCAGAGTCCTCGGGCCATATGTCGAGCGACAGAGTTTGGCCTCTCTGGTTTGGGGATGAAATGTACCAAAGAGAGAGAGAGAGAATTACCGGGGTCGCGTGCCTCCATGAGGGCTTTTGTTGAATATAATTACGTCCTCGAAACTAATGAACGTCTAAATATATTCGTAGGAGTTCGCGACAAAACGAGTATAAAAGAGACGGAACGGGAGCAAAAGAGAGAGAGAGAGAGGTATACATTGCGAAACTTATTGACTTTCATCGTTTCGCTTCGAGCGCCTTTTCACATGCATTATGCCGTCGCGAAGTGCATAGGGATATATACATATAGTATACAACAGAGCTTTGATTGCAGCCGCGGCGCATATACGGGGATCAGAGCATAGGCCTCTTTTGTCGTCGTTGTCGACGTCGGGGATTTAATTACCCTTGTTGCATTTTCCGAACAGGCATTCTCTTTCTTTGTGTGCATACACAGAGAATCGAAAGAACAAAAAGGCGTAACCGAAACGATTTTGAAACGTGAAATTAATATGAATTAGGGCCTTTTTATTTTACCTGGAAATATTTAGACATTTACCGAGTCGCGGTGGGTGGTTAACTATCATCGATTCACCGCGATACGAGAATTAAATTTTACAAAAAAATCAAATGACTAAACGTAGAAATAAAGAGTCATTTTCCTCCTGTTCGTTCGACCGAATAATCAGGATCTGAAAATTCCTGAATTGGACATAGAATCGAAAGAACAAAAGAGCGTAACCGAAACAATTTTAAAACGTGAAATTAATATGATTTGGGACCTTTTTATTTTACCTGGAAATATTTAGACGTTCACGGAGTCGGTGGGTGGTTAACAGTCACCGATCCACCGCGATACGAGAATTAAATTTTACAAAAAAATCGAATGACAAAACGTAGAAATAAAGAGTCATTTTCCTCCTGTCCGTTCGACCGAATAATCAGGATCTGAAAATTCCTGAATTAGACATAGAATCGAAAGAACAAAAGAGCGTAACCGAAACAATTTTAAAACGTGAAATTAATATGAATTAGGGCCTTTTTATTTTACCTGGAAATATTTAGACATTTACCGAGTCGCGGTGGGTGGTTAACAATCATCGATCCATCGCGATACGAGAATTAAATTGTACAAAAAAAGCGAATGACATAACGTAGAAATAAAGAGTCATTTTCCTCCTGTTCGTTTGATCGAATGATCAGGATCTGAAAATTCCTGAATTCGATAATTTTTTTAAAGGATTTTCCGCAAATTATCGAAATAATTCAATGTATCGCGCAATGACGTGCGTGTATCGAGATGAAAAAGATGTTGGGAGCGAGTAAAGTGAGAGAAAGGAGAACGAGATGAGAGGTACATAGAGCAAAAATCTTTAGTCGCGATGGTAGAGCTCCGGAGGGGTGAGGAGCGGGGGGAAAGAGGGTCCTAATTAATGGCGGTATATACTGCGCTTGACATGTTTACCCTGGCTCATGCAACCCCTTGCTATACGGTGTATTCCATTCTTTTCTGGGATATAAGGGTGATACAAAATCCCTCTGTACCTCCTATCTCTATCTCTTATTCTTCTTCTTCCTTCTCTCATTCGCATTACATTTCTCTCCTTGTTTCTCATTTTCTTCGTTGCCTCATCTCACTCCGTCTACGTTTATTTCATCGTCAAAAAGGGGCTCGCAAATACAACGAAACGCGAGGAGTCAGAGAGAGTGCAAGGGGAGTGGGCAATTATCGTTGTACCGTAGTCTTCAGTGTGTAGTCCTGCAGGACTCGGAACTTTTGAGTTCTGATTAAACACTCCGTCCCTTAATGGATGGTCCTTTCCATGATGCGTGACGAGAGAGAGAGAGTTCGCGAGTTAACTCTCGGAATATCGCGAAATCTACCGAAACACACTGTATTAAGCAGTCATCCCTTGTCCTTCATATAGACAGCGTATATATATACATTCATGTACAGCATGCTCGTCACGGAATTCAATTGTTCCTCGTGCGATACCCCAACTTTTCAAGTGCCATATGTATAGTATCTTTTATGTATTATATACGGTGTTCCATGTTAGGCGACACATTTTTTCGCTGGAGACATTTCTCTGGAGCGATTTAACTTTTGTAAATCTAATCCCTGATGTCGTACCGATTTTAATGACACTTTATTGAAATGAGGTGACACATGATACTCCATTTTTTCGATTTTCCTAGTTCCCATTTTCCTAGTTAAAATGATTTAAGGAGGGAAATAGGGTTAGACGGTTCGAAAAATTGATTTTTTTTTATTTCATAAATTGTTAGTAAAACTATTGAAAAATATATTCCCAAAATTTTAAATGAAAATTCCGACTCGTTCTATTGTTATAAGCCATTAAGGGGGGAAATAGGCTTAGGATATCGTTTTCTCAATAATTTTCATGAATTTTTTTATGGTGTAAAAAATGAATATAATTTATTGAAACTTTGAGAATATTTTATACATATATTTAGGTATATACTATAAAATTTGTATACATATATTTAAGTATATACTATAAAATTTGTATACATATATTTAAGTATATACTATAAAATATTAGCGACCCCGTATTGCTTGTTTTTGTTGGTACTATTTTTTCAAACGCGTTTTTCTGAAAACGACTTTTTTTGAACTTGCGTACACGTTGAATACACACGTACACGTAGTTTGAAAAGTTTTCAACCAATCGTTTTGAAAATTGGCAGTTACTTTCTTCATAGTATTGCGCTCTATATGGACCTAAAACCGGAATATCATCATTATTTGGAATAATTTTTTTTTTTGCAAATAAAGTTGTAAAAAATGGCAAAAAATCATGCTTTTTTGTTTTGACCCCTGTAAAAAATTCAATTTTATATATTTTTGATAGCATTTAGGTTCATATAGAAGACAGACATATAATAAAAGTGAATTCCAACCTCGTTTGATTTCGGATGAAAATTGTGGCTTCCAGAATGTACGCAAAATGCTGAGTCTGATTGCGACCTGCAATATGGGGTCGCTAATATTTTATAGTATATACTTAAATATATGTATACAAATTTTATAGTATATACTTAAATATATGTATACAAATTTTATAGTATATACTTAAATATATGTATAAAATATTCTCAAAATTTCAACAAATTATATTCATTTTTTATTCTATAAAAAAATTCATGAAAATCATTGAGAAAACGCTGTCCTAACCCTATTTCCCCTCTTAAGGACTCACATACCGCTGCGCACGCTAAAAAACCGAGTAAATGTGAAAAATTATTATAAAGGTTACATGGTGAAAAAAAAATTAAATCGTTGATTTCACATTTTTTATTAAATTTTCAACCATAAGAAAAAAAATTGAAAAAACTTCTTTTAAAAATATTAATATTATTTTTTAAGGGTATAAATGAACTACTGATGAAAACCATGGCGCCTCCTTGTCGACATCATAACTTCACCAAAAATTGTCCAATCTGCAAAAATAAAAAAGAATGTAGTAAAATAATGTAGTAGTAATAGTCTGACGCAGGATTTTTTTTTTTTTTTACAAAAATAAAGAAATTACAGTATTTCAAACTTTAGAATGCAATTTAAAAAAAAAAAATTAGTGTTTAAAAATATATAAAAAATTGTTCAACGAAAAAATTAAAAAAACTTCTTGTCAGACTATAGAGAAAATAATTATCAAGATTAAAAATAAAAGTTAATAATTATTAAAAATTGACTGAGTCATCGTGCTGATACTTTTTTAAAACACAGTTATGAGAATAACGCGTTTAAATAATGTCAATATTTAAAAACAAAATTTTAAACATTTTTTCTTATAGTTGAAAAAGTTAATAAAAAATGTGATAACAATTTAATTTTGTTTTTCACCATATAACCTTCATAATATTATAATTTTTCAAATTTACTCGATTTTCAGCGCGCGCAGGGGTGTGCGAGATCTTAAAACAAAGCCATCGTAAAAAAATATTTTGTAAGGCCCTTTTAAAAATGTCTCGAATGAAAAGTTGCTCTAATTCACGTTCAATACCCCATATATGTGATTACACGAGTATCCATGTACGAGTGCATGGTAAAGGTGAAATTTCAGTGGGAATATGGTCCAGCAAGAATGCCCAAAGTATTCTGGCAAACACTCGTGATTCCTGGCTTTTACGTATTACGCGAGAATCGCAAAGTTCTACCATCTTTCACCGTCTCTCTCGTCGTCCGTTGATTGTGTTGTCGAAACTACAGCAATTTCACATACACACGGATGTGTGCCTGTAAGAGCATGCATACATCGATCGTTAGGAAACAAAAGGCACACGATTTAATGAGTAAAGTCATGTTAATATATATATGGGTAATTGCACGCCAAATCAACACATACCTCAAATTTTAATATTCTTCATTTGTTCATTTTACTATCTTGTAGGGCGATACTCAAAAATACACTTCGTATCACTTTTCAGAAATTACCCTCTAATATTTTTCCAACCGTTTGCCCATTTTCGTTATTTAATGTTACCAAAAAATGATATCAATTTTTCAAGGGAAAGAATAGTTTAAAAAAATTTGGGAATAAAAAATATTGATACTTTCTTGAAATAATTATTGCGTTAGAAATTCATTGAGATGATTTTTTTTTTCTAGAAAAATCCCTAGTTATCGAATTATCAATTATTTGTCCGTCGTGAAATTATTTTTACAATAATAAACAAGAACAAACATTGAAAAAATACATTACATTGAGAGGCAAAAAAGAATTTTGTTCATTTGACATGAAATGTCATGTACAGTGAGAGAAACGTGGAAAGACATATATGTACGTGATTATATATTGAAGGGCGATGAGTATACATATATCTATATTCATGTATGACGTTACCCACTATCTCCTGATTACCGATCGGCTCACGCGGTGTTGACAGTGAGGTACATTATCCTTCTGATATATATATATCGCAATACATCCTGTATAACACACACGCACACATATCAATTCACATATATCGAATGTTTGCAAACAATCGGGCGTAATCGAAATCACTGTCAGTGTAAAATCGTTTGCGTCACGCCCTTATTCTTCTAACAATTGATATATATATATGGAAACATAAGATTTAATGAATACATATACGAGGTCTGTTCAAAATGTATCGCGAATTTTGAATTTCCGCGGGCTACGTATATTCGATTTTCGATTTTTTTGTGGCGTTAGGTTGGTACTCATGTCCCTCACGTATGCTGAAAAAATCGGCCATTTTGAATGTTTAGTTAATCGTTGACAGCTGTTTTGGTTAGAAGTGTTATGGCTTGTCTTCGATTTTTGCCTATTCCAAAAAATGGATCAAAGAATCCGTATGAAATTTTGTGTGAAAAACAAAATTAAGTGCGCGGACGCATTCCGAATGTTGAGTGTGGCATATGATGAAGCTACCTTGGACCAAAGCAACGTTTATCGGTGGTACAAAATGTTCTCAAAGGGCCGAGAAGATGCGAACAACGAAATGCGTTCCGGACGCCCGAGCACATCAACAGACGAAAACATTGATGAAGCGAAGAAAATAATATTGGCCAATCGTCGAATCACCGTTAAAGAAGTTGCTGAGGAACTAAACATATTGATTGGCTCGTGCTATTCGATTTTTACCAATGATTTGGGCATGAGACGGGTCGCCGCGAAATTCGTGCCAAAATTGCTCAATTTCGAACGAAAAACAGTGCCGCGTTAACATTGCTAAGGAGCTGTTGGACTCGGTCCGCGACGACCCAAATTTCCTCCAGAGGGTCATAACTGGTGACGAATCATGGGTTTATGGTTATGACGTGGAAATCAAAGCTCAATCATCGCAATGGAAGCTGCTTTTTTGGAATAGGCAAAAATCGAAGACAAGCCAAAACACGTCTAACCAAAACACCTGTCAACAATTAACTAAACATTCAAAATGGCCGATTTTTTCAGCATAAGTGAGGGACACGAGTACCAACCTAACGCCACAAAAAAATCGAAAATCGAATATACGTAGCCCGCGGAAATTCAATATTCGCGATACTTTTTGAACAGACCTCGTATATCGATATTGCATGTATATTAAAGTTTAATGTGCAAGCTGGTTTCTCCACCAATCAGCCACTCAAACTGCGTCCCCGGTAACATTCGAGAATATCGAGGAAAGATAAAAATCCTCGGATTATTAAGGGTGCGGATAATTTCGGCCTAATTGAATACGGTAAAAAATCTTAGGGAGTGAATCGAATTTTTTTGATCTACAGAAAAAAAATTCGTTTCTCTCCCTAAGATCTCCTGGAAAATATTGTACGAGTGAGAATATACTTCAATTGAAAAATTGCCGGAATCTCCTATACTCATTATTTATTATTGTATTTTTTTTATCATAAAAATAACATCATTATATGTAACTTTTTTCTCTTCTCAACGCCATATTTAAATATGAATGTAGAAAGTCACGTTAATAATAACAATAATCGTAAGCCATGAATTTTTCACGCACGTCAAGAATCCCATTATCGCGAGAAAAACACTCGTACATAAATCCGTTAGTCTCCTCTCGGCCGTTCGGTGAATTGTCCACCCAGGATACAAAATCGCTCGGGGGGTGTGGACCCGGCGCAGGGACAACTTTATTTCGCAGTGCGAGCTCTCTCGGTGATAAATAAATTCGCCACGCGATGGCCACAACTCTTCGTGCGGCTTCGAGTACACTGTCAACTGTTATATATACATACTATATATAATTCGTAAATATATATGTACGCTCGTGCACATAATGGAGAAGGGAGAACGACTCAGTTGGTCCAACTGTCGGTTATCCCAAAACCGAAGCTTGTTCACGTAGACCTGATGGTTATTTTTTTAAAGTAAAAAAAATGTGTAAGTGTGGAAAATGGTTTTTATAGGGAAAGGCATAGATTTAAAAAAATCTATGACTTTCCCTTAAATGGCTTTATCTATAAAGCCATTTTTTGTTTAAAAAAAACATTCAATATAAATCAATGCATTGGGCATTTATTTATATTTTGTTTGTTGAATCTTCATTTAATTCAATTTGATCCCAAGACAAATGTCCTTGGCAGAATAATCGGTATAATTTTTTTAATATGACGAATCGCTGCATGCCGATTTATACGATTTTCATCGCGTCACTCGTATATCTTTTCTGATACGAGAGTACGAGCTGTAAATCAGTTCGTCGAGTCGGAGGTATTTTCAGTTAAATGACACATGAGTGTCCTCGCGAACAGATCGTGCTTGGGGGGGCGGGGGTGGATGGGATTTTCGCGGGCGTAACACACACGAGATTGGGATACATAGAAGCGCCGTTGAGGGGTGAGGGAGAAACGACCTACACACAGGGCGATCGTGGCGTTCGCATACAATTGTGAAAGCGAGAATCGCGGTGTGCGTAGGGTCGCGTGAAACGTTTCTCCGCAACGCTTCTCGGAGCCTTTCGATCTACATGCATATATACGCCGCGAGATGGCGCAGCACGCGAAACGAGGGTTCGCGAGCAATTGAACGACGCGCGGGCATTGTCCGGCGTATTTTGACCGTGTGGCTATTGCCGTGAAGCGAGATATAGGGAAGGGAAAAAAATAGAGACGGAGAAAGAATATCGGGAAAGAGAACTCTGACGAGGAATAATATCGGGGAATGGGAGGTCGAGAGATGGAGAGCAGGGAGAAATATAATAGTGAGGTTAGATCGGGCGCGAGGTTCGAGGATGGATCGAGTGGTGGCGCTGTCCTTCCCTCTCTTTCTCTTTCAAATTTATGTGACGCCTCCTGGTCGAACTAAAGGACACACCGTTAAACTATGTCTCCTAGCGACTTGGCTCCTTTTATACTCGTCTTCAATTCCGCTTCTTTTTTTTTTTATTTTCAATTGGGCTACGTATCCGAAATTTATTCTTTTGTACGGAAGATACCACGGGAATTGACTCGATATAAATATCGCTTTAATTTATGTCTCGATGCAAATACAAACGCTATAAATCTCTTTGTTTCTGATTAATTGGAGCGTTACGAAGATATGGTTATTCTCTCTGTCGTTCGTAAAATTAATGAGACTAAATTGCTTCGAGCGTTCGTATACTCTTATGTTGAAATGATGTATAGATGTAGTTTTTTTGTTGCCGATTGTAACGAGATAGACGATCGTGGATCGTAGACGGGAAAAGGGCCGAGTTTTCTTCTTTTCTTTTCTTTTTTTATGGCCGTGATCGCGATTCAAGTTAGCGCAAAACGTCTGAGGGAGAGTGAAGGAAGAGAACGTGTTGGAGTGAGAGATGAAGGGCCAGAGAGCAATGCGGACAACTCGAGTATATCATGTAACGAGGGACTCTCAAAAATATAAGAGAACTCCGACGCCACGATTGTCGTGGGTCAGTCTACCGTGGCTTAACTGCAACTGTCCATTTTTATTATTTCTCTCTGCGCGCTGTACTCCCTTTTCTTTTTTTTTTCTTTCCCCTCCAACCCTCGCAGTCTCTGACGTTTTTCTTCTCTTGTTCTTCTCTGTCTCTTCTTCTCTCATTTTATTTCGCGCTCACCCTTCACCCCCCCCCAAAAGCGCTCCCTTCTCTCCGCGCGATAGTCATGTATTCTCGCACGGAAAAATCTCGCGTTTTCGCGACGTGGTGGCGGGGGGAGGGGTTAACCGAGGCAATGGCCCCGGCGATAAATTTAAGACGGTTACTGCCTTTCGATGGTTTAATGCGGATGAAAAGAATTGAGTGGCCACGATAACGATCTCTCTGCGGATGAGAGATACACGGAGAACAGAATGGGCCGTGTGGGGGAAAGAGAAGGGGAGGAACGTAGTGAAAAGAGAAAATGAGCCCGCGCAATGGCGATGGAAGAATAAGCCCTTTCTAGGGAATTTTCTCGCTTTCTCTTAATTGAAACAATTACTAAAAAATGTTAATTGTCAAAAATGTTAAGGCAGTCGTCTGGTCTAGAGCGAGATTTTTGACGTCATTTCTAATGTGCAATAACGTTTAAACCGTTGATGTTGTCTTGATGAAAATTTACACGTGCATTTATTGATCCTCAGAGAATACTTGTACATTAAAAAAAAAATTATTTTAAATATTTTCATGTAGTTTTTTGCCTTGTTGCAACATGGTGCGCCCAAATCGGCGCCCACTCTGGACGATGTTGTATGCATCTGAGAAAAAAAAATATATATATATTCTCAATCTGTATGAGTATTCTGAGCACTGGTAGCAGAATTGGTACTTAAACAAATTTTTTGACAAAATGGCGGCCTGTTGAACCTTCATTAATAATATTTCAATGTATGAAATATCATTAATGAAAGTTCTGCTACCCGTGCTCAGAATACTCATACAGATTGAGAATATATATATATATTTTTTTTCAGATGCATACAACGTCGTCCAGAGTGGGCGCCGATTTCGGTGCACCATCCCACGTAGAAAAATTGTAACGGCCGAGCGTTGGGCCAATACTGGTTGCCGTAGTGCCGGTACTGGCTGCCAGTATTGGGCTAGTACAGATTCGGTACAGGAGTGTAATAGCCGGCTGTTATACTGGCACCAACGGTCGGGCCAGTACCGGTTGTTTAATTGGCCCGAACTTTGGCCCGGACTTTGGCTCTGACTTTGGACCAGACTTTGGCACAGACTTTGGCCCAGATCTAGCAAACTTCTGGCTTACTACTGGCACCAACGGTCGTACTGGTTATTTCATTGGGCCGGATCTTGGCAGACGATTTTGCCGACGGTGCAAATTACATCTCAACGAGAAATGGCAAATTAAATAAATATCGAATCGACGTCTTTTAGACACTTTTGGCATCTAGTGGACGCCGATCCAATGTCTATTCAAATTCTATTTCTCTTTGGGAGTAATTTATATTTCTTTTTACCACGTTACCAGATGTTTCCCAAGCAGCACACGTACGTCCAAAGGATGGAGTTTGGACGTAAGGACGTTCTTCGGGTGTTTTTAGGACGTCCTTGGGATGTCTGTGTTGTCTGGGTTGTTTATGCATAAATGTTTGATAATTAAATGCACTTGATATATATTAAATACTCGGAGTAGTTTTTATTAATAAGAGACTAAGTACATATATAGGTCTAAAGTACGTACTTAAATGTTTATAGAACAGTGTTTATAAAATATAGGCTATATGAAACAAATATTACACTAAAAAATATTGTATTAATCGTGCAATTTCAAGTTCGGGGCAAATTATAATTCAACAATTTGGTTGTTTGCAAAATAATGGACCTTTGACCAGAATAACCTAATCTACAATTACATTACAGAACGTAACTGTTAAAGTGAAATACTCTCAGTATTGACATTTTCTATAGCCCAGTACTAAGCCTGTATCGAAGCCAGAGCTTGGCCGTATTTTATAGCCTATTTTGGCCCAGATCTGGTTATTATACCGGCCCTTAGTGCGGCCAGATTGACAACCAGTACTGGCACAAGACGATATTTTATACTGACCCAAAGCTTGGCCAAATTGTCAGCCAGTACTGAAACAATACTGGCTGCCAAAGTTTGGCCGCCAATACCGACACAAAGCTTGGCCAGTCGAATTCAACCGGTACTGGCATAAGACTGTATTTTATACTGGCCCGTAGTACGGCCCGTAGTATGGCCTGCAGTATGGCATATAGTATGGTCAGATAGTCAGCCAGTACGGGGCCATTACTGGCGGCCAAAGTTTGGCCGCCAATATTGGCCCAAAGCTTGGCCAGTAGAATTATACTGGCAATTTCTACGTGGGATGTTGCAACAAGGCAAAAAACTACATGAAAATATATAAAATAATTTTTATTTTTAACGTACAAGTATTCTCTAAAGATCGATAAATGCACGTGTAAATTTTCATCAAGACAACTCCAACGGTTTGAACGTTATTGCACATTAGAAATGACGTCAAAAATCTCGCTCTAGACCAGACGCCTGCCTTAAATGGAAACGTTAAAATAGTCTGTAGTGAAATTCTAAAAGTATATTTGAACAAAACTATTAATTAGCTGACAAAACGTTAAAAAAATCTCAAATGAAGATACAGTCAATAATTTCCCAAAAAGTTCTCTCAAAACTACCAAGATCTCAAAAATCTCATCCGAATATCGAGTTTACTTTAATCGACATTATTCAAAATATAATTCAAAACTCGGAAATTTCCAAACGGTCATCGACCTCCTCTAATCTTCCTGCTGCCGTTGATCATCGAAGCGTTAATATGACATTTGCGCGTCGAGTAACCGGAGCGAAGTGCCGAGTAAACGTTCATCGAATTTGACGAACCGATATCAGACTTCTCGCTTAGTTTGCTCTGTTAGTAACCGTCAAGAGTATACAGGAGGGTATATCAGAGAGCGCATCAAGGTAAGCTCGACCGGAGAAACCATCCACAGACGAGAGAGAGAGTGAGTGAGTGAGGAATCGCGAGCATGGTCGTTTGTGTGTCGTAGCGGGAGGCGTTTCGCATGCAATCATTGCCGCTGGACTACGTTTAGTCCCGTGGCTTTCAGCATCGAAACGCGAATAAACGAGTGAAATGGTTCTGACGTGTAGTGGCTACGCCGGGCACCGACCGGATAGAGGAAGGATAGCCGCGGATCGTAGGAGCGCGAACGTTTCGTCCATCGTACCATTCCATAATCCATTGTGTCCAGTGCCAATTAAACGGTCCTGTCATGCGTATGCTCAGCCACTAACCGGGCGTTCTCGACGGCGGTCGTGGATTCTCTTCGGGTCGAAAACCATCTATATATGCTGTTTATTATATACAGAATGTGTATATATGTGTAAATTGTGTATAGCAAAAGTTAGAAAGAGATAGAGACAGAGAGAGAGAGAGAGGGAGAAGGATGGTACGCACGTACGCACATGCATCTCCACCTCTGGCCTCGTCCGGCAGAAACGCTGATTGGGGAGCATCTGGACCACGGTCTTCCCGACAATTACCGGCTCAGCTTCCGTCTATAACTATACACCATATATATATATATGCCATACACACATGGGGGTCTATAGACTACTCACCCACGAAATACATACTAGGGTACAAATGTATTGTTTCGAATACATGACCGATCCAATTCCAGTACATAATTCTCTACAGATACATAATTTATAAAATCGACGTTTCGGTAGACGCAAATGTTTACCAAAAACAGGATTTTGCCGACAGAATCAAAACATTATGGCACAAATATTGGCAAAATTCGAGGATACAGTTTCTATCCGGTGGAATTGAAATTTTTGACATTATATTCGTCAAACCAATTCTACTCCATTTACCGAAACACTCAATTCAATCGTACATCCAATTTTTAATTAACATCGTGACGTTTTTTTTTGGATAATACGATATGTATTGTTACTATCTACCATGGGTGCGTGTTGGTGTGTTATATACCTCTCGGTTTACGCTTGAAACACCACAACCTCCTATAGGAAACACCCTGATACACTATTCCGCGTGTTAACACGCCTGGAAGCTCCGTTGCGGAAGCACACCCACGAAGTTCGGAGAGCCAGTACTGTTCCATCGTGTACTACGGGGAGCATTATAGGGATCCACCGTGTACGTGTATTATCTCGGTGTAGGATAGAGAGCATCTACGAAGCTCGTTCGACCGTGAGGTATAATCGGTGGATTATCGACGGTGAGAGGACAACTCGTGGGGGTTTATAAGCGCGAGGGAGAAACCCAACGAGAAATGTGCCTGATTGGTTTCTGCCACTTGGTACTTGATAATATAGTCCCCCTCCCCCCCGTCAACAATTGACGAATGATTCGATGATGTCGGTAAATCAATTATTCGTTAATGTAATGTCACACGATTATTAATCGAATATATGTATATTGGGATTTGGGGTGGGTGGAAATGATTTTGTTTAATTTAAATAAACGCGTACGTTTGACGATGAATTCAAATATCGAAGGATGATTTATATTACTTCCTAGTCGTAGGAATTTAGAAATATTATTTTTCAACATTCACGCTTTTAAAACTACAACAATGTTAAATAACGCTGCGTACACTTTAAATAACGTCACCTTTGACCGAATGCTGAAAATAAAAAGTTCGAAGGACTTTCATTCCGCTGAAGATCCATCGTTTTTCAGTTAAGTATTCCGTACTCTCTTAAATAAATGTTCCTTAAGGGGGGAAATAGGATTAGGACAGCGTTTTCTCAATGATTTTCATGAATTTTTTTATAGTATAAAAAATGAATATAATTTATTGAAACTTGGAGAATATTTTATACATATATTTAAGTATATACTAGAAAATTTTTGAAGAATATTCTTGAAAAACACCGCAGATATTAGCGACCCCATATTGCAGGTCACAATCAGACTCAGCATTTTGCTATTTTTTCAAACGCGTTTTTCTGAAAACGACTTTTTTTTAATTTTCGTACACGCTTCTGGAAGCCGCAATTTTCATCTGAAATCAAACGAGGTTGGAATTTACTTTTATTATATGTCTCTCTTCTATATGAACCTAAATGCTATAAAAAAAAATAGAAAATTGAATTTTTTACAGGGGTCAAAACAAAAAAGCATGATTTTTTGCCATTTTTTACAACTTTATTTGCAAAAAAAAATTATTTTAAATAATGATAATATTCCGATTTTAGGTTCATATAGAGCGCAATATGAAGAAAGTGACTGCCAATTTTCAAAACGATTGGTTGAAAACTTTTCAACTAGCGTGTACGAAAATTAAAAAAAAGTCGTTTTCAGAAAAACGCGTTTGAAAAAATAGCAAAATGCTGAGTCTGATTGTGACCTGCAATATGGGGTCGCTAATATCTGCGGTGTTTTTCAAGAAAATTCTTCAAAAATTTTATAGTATATACTTAAATATATGTATAAAATATTCTCAAAGTTTCAATGAATTATATTCATTTTTTATACTATAAAAAAATTCATGAAAATCGTTGAGAAAACGCTGTCCTAACCCGATTTCTTCCCTTAATGGTTTATAACAATAGAACGAGTCGGAATTTTCATAAAAAATTTTAGGAAGATATTTTTCAATAGTTTTGCTAACAATTTATGAAATGAAAAAAAATCGATTTTTTGAACCGTCTAACCCTATTTCCTCCCTTAAGGGATATGGCCACGGTAGCGAGGATAAAATCATGTGCACCTTTAACAATTTTTTTTTGTGTGAAAAAGTGATTTATTTATAAAACTAATTTTACATCTATTTAGTATATATATCAAGCTAATAAAAAATATTTTTTTTGTTATACAAAATGGCCGACTACTGCTATTTGCTTTTGGTATCTTTTTTTTTTTTGAGGCGCTCCGCGGCGTGACATTTGTCATCCACAATTTTTGACCTAGAACCAAAAAAAAAAATTCTCGGTAATCTACGTCAGATTACTTGGAGAAGTACGTACGGAATTTGAAAAATATTGTTTTGTTCGAATATTGTAGGCATTTGAGCTTAAAAGATGAATTTTCAGGAAAGAATTTCGTATAAAACTGCTTATAAAATGGAAAGTTTTTAATTATACAGAAATTCCGTACGTACTTCTCTGCGAAATGCAATTACAAACATAATTTCAAAATTTTAAAGTCAATCGGGTAAAAATTGTTGAAGTTATTTATCACGCCAAAAATATCGATCTTTTTGAAAATTTTCCCGTGGCCATGCCCCTTCAATAAATGTTTGTTAAATCAATTGCAGGAACTCAAACGATCGATCATTAAAACATTCATTTGTTATCGTAAATAAATTCTTCGATACAACGAAAATACGTTATGATGCACAATAATGCAACGATGGAGAATACAAAGAAAAACAAATGGAAAAAGACAAATTCGATGACTTTTTGAGATTTAAATTTCTCTTTACCTCGTATTCACAATCGGAGAACGTGTGAAACGACAATAATTAGCGAATATCGAGAATTCGATGTTGTATTTACAAGCAAATTTAGGAAACTAACGATAATCAACAACAATGATAAGAGTTTCGTTTTTTATTTATTTATGTGACACTATAAGCATTATATTTTTCGTTTATATTTAACGTATCTCAAGGTGCAGCGATGCGAAAACTGTTGGTAGATATGTAACATCTATACACATGTATCTTTCTTATATATATATATAGGAAGTAAGTGTACACACCCGGCGAGCTAACGGGGTAAGGTCAGTGCCGCGTATTGCACGAAATGGTTAGTGATGCGTGAGTTGATGTTGGTCCCTCGAGGAGGATGTGGAGTGATGGGGAAACGCATCAGCTCGAACCTTCGACCACGTGGGGGGACAGAGACGCGTATTGCGCGATTAGCGAGGGGAGGGCAAGAGTATCTATATAGTCAACATGCAGTATGCATCCTGAAGCATTATATATATTATATGCATCATGCTGACGCGACCACTGTGGTGTATATGGAAGTAATAGTGAGAGAGAGAAGGAGGAAGGGAGGGAGATCGAGTTTGTGGAGAACAGAGGGAAAGGGTTATATGTGTACGGGAGTGACGAAGAGAAGGGCGCGGTAGAGAGGGTAAACTCGTAGTACTACGACTCGTACTATACGCACGTGCGTGCGTGTAATGCCAGGAGGAAGCGATAAC
Source organism: Oxytorus armatus (assembly GCA_958009045.1). NCBI lineage: Eukaryota > Metazoa > Arthropoda > Insecta > Hymenoptera > Ichneumonidae > Oxytorus > Oxytorus armatus. The sequence continues at coordinate 16,274,288 of OY253752.1, forward strand.
GAACGTTGCACTGGGCGCAGCCGGGAATCGCGCGCGCACGCATTGCTCACACATACTAGCCTCGAGCGTAATTCACGTATGTGTTGTGTGAACATACATACGGGACATTTCATTCCAAATTCACTAGTATTCAATTATTGGAATTTTTTTTATCACCCACCAGAATTGACGCAATTAATTTTTAACTTTTTCTCATTTATCCCATTCCAGATTTACTATATTTTTTTTTTTACTTTCAGTGCAATTAAATTTTGTTTCGTGAAAATTTGATATTTGGGTGTTGTACATTGAGTGCACTCCAGTCACTTTTGAGTTGCAATTAAAAAAACTTAAAACTCAAACGAAAAATTGTTAGCAGAGTCATATGAGTCTGTGAATAACGAAAAATGACTTTAAACTAAATATCTTTTTTAACTACTGACAAAATAACACGCGAACAATATAAAACATAATAATGATAGTGTCGCGCTTTTTTTTAATATTTCATAAAAATACTATAATCTACTTTCTCGTTAAACTCGTTGCTTATCTAATGAACTTTACTGGGCGATATACAGGGTGTCCCAAAACTAGCACGTTAGAGTGACACGGAGGTTACATTCGCTCCGGACCTATCAGAATAAACAATGACCTCAGTAAGAGTCTGATGGGTTCGAATAGTCTTTTTTGATTTATGGAAAAAGTGCTACGTTGTACTTGTTATTCTGTTGCCATTGCTATGAATTTCTTTGGGTTTATTCAAATTTTGTTCCTAAAATATCTGCCGTTTGTATATTAGGGTTGAAGTTAGACAATTTGAACACATGTTCTAAAAATTAAATAAAACATTAAATGTTTTTTTTTGTTTCCTTGTATTCCCACAAAAGTACTATTCTTTTTCTTCTTAGAACCAGTTTCCTTACCACCTGAGGTACCTACTTCGTCTGCTTAAGGGGGGAAATAGGGTTAGGACAGCGTTTTCTCAATGCTTTTCATGAATTCTTTTATAGTATAAAAAATGAATATAATTTATTGAAACTTTGAGAATATTTTATACATATATTTAAGTATATACTATAAAATTTTTGAATTATTTTCTTGAAAAACACCGGGGCTATTAGCGACCCCATATTGCAGGTCACAATCAGACTCAGCATTTTGCGTACATTCTGGAAGCCGCAATTTTCATCTGAAATCAAACGAGGTTGGAATTTACTTTTATTATATGTCTCTCTTCTATATGAATCTAAATGCTATCAAAAAAATAGAAAGTTGAATTTTTTACAGGGGTCAAAACAAAAAAGCATTTCCAGCCACTCAGTGGCATTTTTTGCCATTTTTTACAACTTTATTTGCAAAAAAAAAATTATTTTAAATAATGATAATATTCCGATTTTAGGTTCATATAGAGCGGAATACTATGAAGAAAGTAACTGCCAATTTTCAAAACGATTGGTTGAAAACTTTTCAAACTATCGTGTACGCAAGTTCAAAAAAAGTCGCTTTCAGAAAAACGCCCTTGAAAAAATGAAGAGAGCTACTCACTTCAATGTGATTTTTTGAACCGTCTAACCCTATTTCCCCCCTTAAGTGCCTTTTGTTCAAACCCAAAAGTAATTCACAGCAATGGTAGCAGAATAACAAGAGCCAAAACCATTAGAATTTTACTGAGGTCATATTTGTTTATTTCGATAGATCCGGAGTCAATCTAACCCCCTTGTCACTCTGACGTGTTTTGGAACATCCTGTATATATGTTTTAATGCGTGATACGTCTCGTCGTAGAGAAATGGAAGCGCGAGACGAAGTGTAGTACGAGACGAGATAACGAGTGAAAAAGAAATCGCGTGGGCGGAATTCTATTCGTCCCTCGTTGCAGAAAAGACAAGATAGAGAGGGAGAGGGAAGAAAAAAAAAACTTGAAAAATATACAATATACATGACAAAGTAGATAAATAAATGGGAGGACGATTCTAACAGGGGCAAACAATTTTTTGCGATAATTACACCGCGCTGCAGGATGACTGATAAGTTTCGTATCGAGCAAGGATGTTACGGATTCGTGGGTGGTACTTGTGGTCTTGGTTTTCTCGCGGAAGTTTGATACATATGTATAAACAATTGTTAATATATAATGTATAAACAATAGTTAATATGTATGGAATATTTTACGTGAAATTGACCAACGTCTGACTCTCGGGCCTTTGCTGATTTTTATATTTTGTTGCTTCGGATAAAATGAGTGTTTAATATTGTTTGCAAATTTTTACCTCAAATATTTATCAAGATACGAATTTTTCAATATCGTGGCAATTTCGCTTGTTAGCATATTTTTAATTGGCTATTATTTTTCATTGACGAAACCAATGAGAATATCGTTAATCCTTATGAAAGTTGTTGATCTTGAAACGCACTATTTGGGGGAAAAAAATCTTAAAGGAATCAATGACTCGCTTCACAACGATGACTAGTTTGCCTCGACTGAGAATAATGAGTTTTCGCAAAGTACGTTAATTTTTGTTAGATCATTTTTGTACGAAAAATATACTCATTATTATTCGTACTATCCTGAGGAGTACAGTAGAAAGTTTGTAACGAACTAAAGAAACTAAAGGATCACATGTTGATCGGATTGTCATGAAATACTTCAAAATTGTTTACATCTGAAAAAATCGATATTTAATTATCAGTTAGGATATCATTGACGAAACCAATCAGAACATAGTTAATCCTTATGAAAATTGTTGATCTTGAAACGCACTATTTGGGGAAAAAAAATCTTAAAGAAATCAATGACTCGCTTCACAACGATAAATAGTTTGCCTCGACTGAGAATAATGAGTTTTCGCAAAGTACGTTAATTTTTGTTAGATCATTTTTGTACGAAAAATATACTCATTATTATTCGTACTATCCTCAGGAATACAGTAGAAAGTTTGTAACGAAGTAAAGAAACTAAAGGATCACATGTTGGTCGGATTATCATGAAATGATATACTTCAAAATTGTTTATATTTTTTAAAATCGATATTCCATAATCAGTTAGGATATTGCTTATTCATTTTTTTTATCGAAATAAAATCATACATTTTCCTTCAGATTCGATGAATATTGCTTGAACGTGATCAGATTATTGATCTCAGTATACAACTAATATCATTGTTATGATGAATGAAAAAATATTACAAATATTTCAGTGATTTTATATAGGATTTATAATAAAATAGTGAAAAACATCATTTTGTTTTTACTACGAGTATCGATGTTAAAAGTTACATATAAGAAACGTTAGAACGTAATAACGAAGCGACGAGACTAGAAGATCGTTCACGAGAGACAGTGGCCCGAGATCGCGAGAGGGGGCCTACGGGTTTGTTCTGTAATAACGCCGTGTATTGTTGAGCTTATCAAGCGAGGCTAATTGGACGCAAACAGCTGTGGTGGCTGTCAATGCGCGCACGCACCATAACTGCGTTTAAAGCTCGTACTGCCGAGATCCTATACCGGCTACTTGTAACACACTGATAATGTAATAGGTCCTATCTTGTAACACAAAAGCCACCAGTAATAGATATAATTTACTTGGTCGATGTGTCACTTCTTATAATATCTCGCAAACAGTTCCAAACCCTGAAAAATCAATGTCGAACAACGATATCTTGATATAGAAAAGAGATCGTTGACGAATGTTTCAACGGAAAAAAATAATAGATTTATCAGATAAAATAGATTGAAAGCTAAATTTGCAATAAACATAAAATAATAATAAGGATAAGATGCTCTTCTTAGAATCATGAATTTTTTTTTCTAATAGCTAATCCTTTCTACTCTGAAACGCGGCGAAAATTATCGAAATTTATAAAAAATTGAAAAAGTTTTAATTTTTTTATGAAAGGCTTGAATGTTTGAAAGTATTTCCATAAATCTTTACTTATTTGAAACAAGAGCATTTCGGCGTTCTATAAATTCAAAAAATGTTAACTACAACTAAAATCGGACAAACTTAGAATTGCTGTGGGTGTCGATCAGCCTTTAATGATTGAATTGATAATTCCGTTCGACGATGCAAAAAGTGATAAAACTTAATTTTTGTCACGATACATATTTACCGTGGCATGCATTGAGCGAGTAGTTTTTTCAACGAAACAATACCAAAAAGCGAATATAATTAAAACAAGAAGAGTGAAACATCGGCGTTGGAAAAACTAAAAGAATTTTAACTACAACTAAAATTGGACAAGCCTAAAGTTGCTCTGGGTGTCGGGCAGCCTTTCGTGATTGAATACGAAAATGTCGAGGGTTGATAATCAGGAATTGATAATTCCGTTCGACGATGAAAAAAGTGATAAAACTTAATTTTTGTCACGATACATATTTACCGTGGCATGCATTGAGCGAGTAGTTTTTTCAACGAAAGAATAGTAAAAAGAGAATATAATTAAAACAACGTTCTTCGAACAGATTTTAAATCAGCTGAAGACTTCTGTTTTTTTTCCATGGGTATGAGAGAAGCTCTCCCGTTCACAGGATAAACACGAAGAGTGAAACATCAGCGTTGGGAAAAATAAAAAAATGTTAACTACAACTAAAATTGGACAAGCCGAAAGTTGCTCTGGGTGTCGGGCAGCCTTTCGTGATTGAATACGAAAATGTCGAGGGTTGATAATCAGGAATTGATCATTCCGTTCGACGATGAAAAAAGTGATAAAACTTAATTTTTGTCACGATACATATTTACCGTGGCATGCATTGAGCGAGTAGTTTTTTCAACGAAAGAATAGTAAAAAGAGAATATAATTAAAACAACGTTCTTCGAACAAATTTTAAATCAGCTGAAGACTTCTGTTTTTTTTTCCATGGGTATGAGAGAAGCTCTCCCGTTCACAGGATAAACACGAAGAGTGAAACATCAGCGTTGGGAAAAATAAAAAAATGTTAACTACAACTAAAATTGGACAAGCCGAAAGTTGCTCTGGGTGTCGGGCAGCCTTTCGTGATTGAATACGAAAATGTCGAGGGTTGATAATCAGGAATTGATAATTCCGTTCGACGATGAAAAAAGTGATAAAACTTAATTTTTGTCACGATACATATTTACCGTGGCATGCATTGAGCGAGTAGTTTTTTCAACGAAAGAATAGTAAAAAGAGAATATAATTAAAACAACGTTCTTCGAACAGATTTTGAATCAGCTGGAGACTTCTGTTTTTTTTTTCCTTGGTTATGAGATGAAGCTCTCTCGTTCACAGGATAAACATGAAGAGTGAAACATCGGCGTTGGAAAAACTAAAAAAATGTTAACTACAACTAAAATTGGACAAACTTAAATTTGCTCTGGGTGTCGGGCAGCCTTTAATGATAGAATACGAAAATGTCGAGGGATGTTAACCACGAATTGATAATTCCGTTCGACGATGAAAAACGTGATAAACTTAATTTTTGTCACGATACATATTTACCGTGGCATGCATTGAGCGAGTAGTGTTTTTTCAACGAAAGAATACTAAAAAGCGAATATAATTAAAACAACGTTCTTCGAACAGATTTAAAATCAGCTGGAGACTTCTGTTTTTTTTTCCTTGGGTATGAGATGAAGCTCTCTCGTTCACAGGATAAACACGAAGAGTGAAACGTGACGCGTTTAGTAATCGCTCGAGCGCCTCGCCATAAGAACAGTTGCATATGCTTATATACATAACACATGTGCATTTATATACTACTCTTTTAGTACATATATACATAATAATCTATAGATGTGTGGGTGTCTTGTAGTAATACACACAGGAGGATGGGTGAAATGTAGTAAAAGCTAATACACGATGTGTAAGAAGAAACCAGAGACATAACAGACATTAGGCCGTTTGGTTTTTGTTTCTTCCTTCTTTTTTTTTCTCATTTTTATCATGTCGTACACACGACACGCACCGAACAGAAGGAAAAAAAAAAAAGAGAGAATTTTCAGAGGCGATGTCACGCATGTCGTAGCACGTGCATTTAGCGTTAATGTCTCGTCTTCATCAACTTGTCGCGTTTCACCCTCGTGTCCGCCACGGTTGTTAACATTCTCAAACACGTAGGACGCAAACCCGCTCGACGAAGTATTTTTGTATGATTTTTCAATCGACGAGAATTTGATCATTTTCCTTTCACCCGAGACCAAAAAGAAAAATGGCCACTAATTGGGTACCAAGACAGCCATTGTTGCATTTTTCCTGTATAAACTACAAAGTAACTACAGACACAAGTCAAAATTCACTGGCTGCTTCAAATGTGCATCCCTTTTTCGATTTTTGACAATTAAGATCATGATTTCGATAATTAATCGAATTATTGTATAATTCGAAAAACATTAATCAATTCCAGTTCGAGTCTCAAATATATCAAGAGTTAATTAAAATCTTAGGTCATTGGAAAATTCAATTTTCTTATTTCTCATAATTCTCGGTTGATATTATTAACCGGTATTGTTCATGGAATAAAGGATTGAGTTGGAAGGAAAATAATTATCTCGGATACAGTGATGCTCGTCGTTTTCTACGTCACGAATGCTTGACGGTCTTTGAAGCTCTCGAGCACGCGGGTTTATCGTCTTGGAAACTAGTTTGTGGCATCCAATCGAGTGGGGAAACGATGCATATAAAATCTAGTCACTCCCTCTCTCTCTCTCTCTCTATCCATCTCTTCTACCCCCCGCCCCCCCCCCCCTTTAACTTCTTGTCTATCCGCTTGAGATTAGTCGATAAACTCTCAGGTCCTCTCTTATACGTATAATAAATGGCCCCTAAGTGTACACGCGTGGAGACATTCGATGGTGTGCCGTTTGATAACTCAAGACGAAGATTATCCCCGATAGAGTATGGTAGAATGCAGAAAAGGGAAGAGAGAATAACTAAATAAGTATAAAACCGGGATTGAAGAATTGAAAAAAAAAACAACCACAATTCAAAGAGTACACAGACTTCCTTATGGCGAGTTTGACCGCGAGTGTTCCCTCGGACTATTCAATGCACATCTCGAAACTCATCTCGATTTCCCAGTCATTTTATTACTTGCTTCACGCACACTTCTCTTTTCCGTTGAAAACGATCTTTTTCTCTCTTTAATCCCCTCCTTTCTCATCCCTAAAAATCAAGAATTGATTAGACCGATGGCAAGTGTTTGAAAACAACTGACTGAGCTTGTTGATGGTCACTCACTACATATATATGTTTTTCTTGTTGCTACGATTTTACGATCGTAAACTCGCCTTAAGGGCAATCAGAGATTATCACTCGCATTCCATTACTCGGAATCAAAGGCGATAATATATATTGTGCGTAGATGATATGACATACATATATACATTCTTGTTTCGTCTTCTCGCGCTCCTAACGATAAATTTTATTTTTATTTTTTAATCGTATCATCGTTAATTACGGGATTGAATTTCATCGAAGCTCTCATTATCCAGTGAATTGATCATAATATCACTATAATATCAAGTGCGTACCGATCTGTGTTAACGCTACTGTTCCGTGTTTGCGGATCAGCATTACAGTGAACGTTTTGTTACGAGAAAAATAACAATTAATCGTTGGAGATATTTCTTATCTTGATATTTTGTTTTTTTTTTTGCACTAAGAAAATCGTATGGCTAGAACGTCACGCGATTTGCGCATTGACGGGCATTAAAAGATTTTTTTCTTTATAAGCGTAACATTTTCTTATTAATAATTTTAATAAATCGTGGAAATTATCGTCGAATAAAAAATGTTCATAGTTAAAAAAATTTACAAAACATCAAGGGCTGTAGGATTTCGAAAATTGCTTGCCCAAGTATTCGAAAATAAATCACATTTTTGTGATTTATTTTTTTTACATTTTTTGTGTTCTTTTGCTCAATTGAAAATCTGTAAAATTGTCTTAATTTTTATGCCTCAATTATTGACTCAATAATATTCTTCATTTGGCTCGTCAGATCTTTTGATTCACTTTCGGATGTTTTTGTAATCCAGGTTTACTTAATTTACATAATTTTACATGCAAACACGTGTGCAATCAATTTTTAAGGGTTAAATACATCCGATCTCCTCAAGCTTTTTTCATTATGATGACGGAATATTCTTTTTCCATTAATTTTATTTTTTTTCTTAACACGAGGTCTGTTCAAAAAGTATCGCGAATTTTGAATTTCCGCGGGCTACGTATATCCGATTTTCGATTTTTTTCTTGCGTTAGGTCGGTACTCATGTCCCTCACTTATGTTGAAAAAATCGGCCATTTTGAATGTTTAGTTAATTGTTGACAGCTGTTTTGGTTAGACGTGTTTTGGTTTGTCTTCGATTTTTGCCTATTCCAAAAAATGAATCAAAGAATCTGTATCAAATTTTGTGTGAAAAAGAGAATTAAGTGCGCGGACGCATTCCGAATGTTGACTGTGGCATATGGTGAAGCTACCTTGGGACCAAAGCAACGTTTATCGGTGGTACAAAATGTTCTCAGAAGGCCGAGAAGATGCGAACAACGAAATGCGTTCCGGACGCCCGAGCACATCAACAACAGACGAAAACATTGATGAAGTGAAGACAATAATATTGGCCAATCGTCGAATCACCGTTACAGAAGTTTCTGAGGAACTAAACATATCGATTGGCTCGTGCTATTCGATTTTTACCAATGATTTGGGCATGAGACGGGCCGCCGCGAAATTCGTGCCAAAATTGCTGAATTTCGAACAAAAACAGTGTCGCGTTAACGTTGCGAAGGAGCTATTGGACTCGGTCCGCGACGACCCAAGTTTGCTCCAGAAAATCATAACTGGTGACGAATCATGGGTTTATGGTTATGACGTGAAAACCAAAGCTCAATCATCGCAATGGAAGCTGCTTTTTTGCAATAGGCAAAAATCGTAGACAAGCTAAAACACGTCTAACCAAAACAGCCGTCAACAATTAACTAAACATTCAAAATGGCCGATTTTTTCAGCACAAGTGAGGGACATGAGTACCAACCTAACGCAACAAAAAAATCGAAAATCGAATATACGTAGCCCGCGGAAATGCAAAATTCGCGATACTTTTTGAACAGACCTCGTAATTGATAACTCCAGGTGTACCTCGACCCTATTTTCTTTATCTGTTCATTCTCTTTATGGTAGAATTTTTTTTTTTTTTTCTTTTTGAGACGCGTTCACTTTCCATCCACTCAATCACCCCGGGGGTAGTCCGTGAGTGGGTTAGGCCGTATAATAGAAACCTCGAGTAGCAGAACTCTCATGTTTGTCCATTACGAGATATACTACTATTATATAATACGTAACGTTGTATATATGTTTACACATGTATAGTAGAAGTTGGTGTTTCTCGTCTTCTTCTTTCGAACGTGTATATACGTCTTATGGGTCGTTCACTAAATGGCCATTGAGTCAATTACGCGGATAAAGTGACCATTGTGCGGTGCATCAACATTTTTCTAACCCCGTTTCAGCGTCGCGGGTGGAAGAGAGCTCTAGTGCTATTACTCTTTCACTCTGTCTCTTATAATAATGCCTGTGGGCTTTGCAATCGCTGATCGTGTCCGTTGTGTGACGGATACGCGCGCTTAATGATGGGGAGGACGCGCAGAGCCAAGCCCTCCCACCACTATTACTTGCACTCTCCTCTGCCCATGTATCTAATACATGGGATGTTTCGTCTCAAATCGATCAAACTCCAATCCGCATCAAATTTCTATTGGATCCATAATTTTTTATATTCCTCGTCCAAGGGAGTAGAGTTTTCACATTTTAATGAGGACTTATAACGCCGCGCATGTTTTAGAGTTATAATTTTGGAAATTTTGTGCTGCACAATTGAATTTTAATTGTTGATATTTTATAAATCAGACTTTAACTTATCGGCTGAAAAAATATCAGCTGAGAATATTCGTATTGAACGATGAGCCTTTAAGGGGTAAAATTGGGTTAGGACCGCGTTTTCTCAATGATTTTCATGAATTTTTTTATAGTATAAAAAATGAATATAATTTATTGAAACTTTGAGAATATTTTAAACATATATTCAAGTATATACTATAAAATATTAGCGACCCCATATTGCAGGTCACAATCAGTCTCAGCATTTTGCTTACATTCTGGAAGCCGCAATTTTCATCTGAAATCAAACGAGGTTGGAATTTACTTTTATTATATGTCTCTCTTCTATATGAACCTAAATGCTATCAAAAAAATAGAAAATCGAATTTTTTACAGGGGTCAAAACAAAAAAGCATGATTTTTTGCCATTTTTACAACTTTATTTGCAAAAAAAAATTACCTCAAATAATGATAATATTCCACTTTTAGATTCATATAGAGCGCAATACTATGAAGAAAGTAACTGCCAATTTTCAAAACGATTGGTTGAAAACTTTTCAAACTAGCGTGTACGCAGGTTAAAGAAAAGTCGTTTTCAGAAAAACGCGTTTGAAAAAATAGTACCAAGAAAAACAAGCAATATGGGGTCGCTAATACTTTATAGTATATACGTAAATATATGTATAAAAATTTTATAGTATATACTTAAATATATGTATAAAATATTCTGAAAGTTTCAATAAATTATATTCATTTTTTATACTATAAAAAAATTCATGAAAATCATTAAGAAAACGCTGTCCTAACCCTATTTCCCCCCTTAATGGCTTATAACAATGGAACGAGTCGGAATTTTCATTTAAAATTTTGGGAACATATTTTTCAATAGTTTTACTAACAATTTATGAAATTAAAAAAAAATCGATTTCTTGAACCGTCTAACCCTATTTCCCCCCTTAAGGGCACACATACCCCTGCACGCGCCGAAAACCGAGTAAATTTGAAAAGTTATTACAAAGGTTATATGGTGGAAAAAAAATTAAATTGTTGATTTCACATTTTTTATTAATTTTTCAACTATAAGAAAGAAAATTTTAAAAAATTTTAAAAAAAGTATCATTATTTTTCACGGGTATAAATGGATTACTGATAAAAACCACGGCGTCTCCTTGTCGACGTCATAACTTCACCAAAAATTATCCAGTCTGCAAAAATAAAAAAGAATCTAGTAAAGTAATGTAGTGGTAACAGTCTGACGGAAGAAATTTTCTTTTTTGTTCAAAAATAAACAATTTACAGTATTTCAAACTTCAGTATGCAATTTAAAAAAAAATGAGTTTCATAATTTATGAAAAAATTGTCCAACCAGAAAGTTAAAGAACCTCTCGTCAGACTATAGAGAAAATAATTATCAAGATTTACCAAAAAACAAAAGGTAAAAAATATTAAAAATTGACTGAGTTATCGTGCTGACACTGTCTAAAAATAGTTTCGAGAAAAGCGCGTTTAAATACTGTTAATATTTATGTTTTATTTTAAAAATTTTCTTTCTTATTGTTGAAAAGTTAATAAAAAATGTGAAATCAACAATTTAATTTTTTTCTCACTATATAACCTTTATAATAATTTTTCAAATTCACTCGGTTTTCATCGCGCGTAGGAGTATGCGAGCCCTTAATTCTCAAGAAAAACTAAATTTATCCCTAAAAACACAAATTCTCTCGTATTTCGCCGCGAAAATAAACGGTCCACTGAAGTAGAACAGAGCTGTCGCAATAATTTAATTCGAAAGAAATTGTTGTGCCACAAACAGGTTCCAGGAGCCACAATACAGCACATCGGATAATTCGATTAGACGAAGGGAGAGTTATAAATCAGAAAATAGGTTTTTAGGGATCAAAAGCAATGTTTTTTTTTTCTTCTTTTCGTATTCTACGAGGGTTCCGAACGTTAAATCCGCCCAGAGAATTTCGCTAGTGGTAAAAAAAAAAGAAAAGTTTTTTGAAGGGATGGGGTCAGTGTGCGTGGACGACGCGGGGGGTGCACGATGCGAGACACTATGGCCGCGTGTCCGATACACCACGTGAATCTGGTGGTTCGTGGGGTCCCACAACGCCCACCTATGGCTAATACATGTTCCGGTAAACTCCAGTTATATCATTTTAGCCTTCGCTCTCCGCACCCTCTCGTAACGTACACCGCATATGTAATATCAGTGCGGACACCAAAAACCCTGAATATTACAACCACGCAGTGATTTTATATACACGTACATACTGAAAAGTATAAACACATAGATTATAGAACGCACCCTGGTCCATTATACATCATGAAGTTGGAAAATAAATTACCACGATGGGCCACTCGGCGGTTGTTGGTTGGTTTCGGTGATCGACCACCGGTAATGGCAGGGTTAACACCACAGTTTCGTTCGCGCAGCCACGTGACCAACCAGAAGTTAACGATCGGTTTATTTCACTCGAGTGCCATGGACGTACAAAGAGGAAGAGAGAAAAGAAAAAAAACTAACGGACACGATCATCAAACAACCCCCTTTAACATTTCTCTTCGATTCTCCAATATGGACGATTTGTAATACGATTACACGCCTCTCCCGGATGTCGATACACGTGCACACTGGTATATACAATTATTGTCATTACACACAATAACATTGTGCCCTAACACCCTGCAATTTTTACCGTCCCACTTCAGTCTTTTGTTTGGAGTTTTGTTGTTTTTTTTGCGTCGACTAACAATAAGAATTCAATGAAATGTTAGCGAATATTTTTGGCAGAAAATTGAGAGAATTACTGTTTTTTTTCTTCTCCTTCGCACTTTCGTTGTCTCGCTTTTCATGTGATATGTCGCGGCGGGGTTTCGTCAGGCAATTCTATAGTACGGGTTTCCGCAAACAAGGTGAAATTGCGATTGGTGCGCAAGCGAAGGAACGAGACGAGGGAGAAACCCTCCCTCTCTGTGAGCTCACCTGTGGCTATATCTCTGTAGATTGTTCCGGGTTCGGGTTGGATAGGATAACGAGAGCGGGCGAACGATATGAAGCAACGAGAGAGAGAGAGGAAGATAGAGAAAGTTGGGAAAATGCTTGTCACGCGACAGCCTCGGTCGGTGCTCTCGCGTGCTCGGCTGTTTTAACGCGCTCTCTGGCTCATCAGCTAAGTGCACGGTGTACGACGATTGGTGTGTGCACACGCGCGCCCCGGTATGGCACGCGGTGTCTTTCTCTCGTATAACCGTATGGTCTCACATAGCGACGATTTTGTTTTTAGCGAAATGAAGCCGAGATGGGCCAAATAAACGATCTCGAATTCAGTTTCGTCTGCACACATCAATTTCCTTTGTTAAATTGATTTTTTTTATCAATTATATACACGCTCAATGTAAATGAATTCATAACAATGTTATCATTATTATTTTAGTTTTTTTTTTTTGTATTTCATCATTGTTTTCATTATGAGGATTCATGTTTTGGTTAAGGTGCTAAATTTCTAGCTGAAACCGTCAAATTTTAGTAATCATAGATATTTTTTGAAAAATATTATTTTAAAGTTATTGTTACTTTTCTATTTTCAAAATTCATGATAGTTTTTCATGTTTTGGTTAAGGTGCTGAATTTCGAGCTGAAACCGTCAAATTTTAGTAATTATAGATATTTCTTGAAAAATATTTTTTTAAAGTTATTGTCACTTTTCTATTTTCAAAATTCATGATAGTTTTTCATGTTTTGGTTAAGGTGCTAAATTTCGAGCTGAAACCGTCAAATTTTAGTAATTATAGATATTTTTTTTTAAATATTTTTTTAAAGTTATTGTCACTTTTCTATTTTCAAAATTCATGATAGTTTTTCATGTTTTGGTCAAGGTGCTAAATTTCGAGCTGAAACCGTCAAATTTTAATAATTATAGATATCTTTTTAAAAATATTTTTTTAAAGTTATTGTCACTTTTCTATTTCCAAAATCCATGATAGTTTTTCATGTTTTGGTTAAGGTGCTAAATTTCGAGTTGAAACCGTCAAATTTTAGTAACTATAGATATTTGTTGAAAAATATTTTTTCAAAGTTATTGTCATTTTTCTATTTTTAAAATTCATGATAGTTTTTCATGTTTTGGTTGAGGTGCTAAATTTCGAGCTGAAACCGTCAAATTTCAGTAATTATAGATATTTCTTGAAAAATATTTTTATAAAGTTATTCTCACTTTTCTATATTCAAAATTCTTATCTCTTAACACCACAGATTATCAGAAATTTTCATCATAAGAGTGTGACGTCAAATTAGAAACAAAATGTATTGTCAATAATTGAAAAATGTAACTCTGCATTACATTTATTATTGAGACAATTCTTTAGCATACCTGCAACACGAATTATTTTATATAACCTTTAACAACAATATTACTGGATTAGTTGTTGAGTTACCCGACGAATCAACACGTAACACCCATGGTTAATTGAAAAATTCTTCATTGAAACTCGAAGCCCAGTATTATCGATGCACTTATCGCGTGTGTCAAATTTTAGTAATTATAGATACTTTTTCAAGAAGTAAAAAAAAAGTTATTCTCACTTTTCTATTTTCAAAATTCCCATCCCTTAACCCCCAGTTTATCAGAAATTTTCATGATAAGAGTGTTACGTCAAACTAGAAACAAAATGTATTGTAAATAATCGACAAATGTAACTCTGCATTACATTTATTATTGAGACAATTCTTTAGCATACCTGCAACACTAATTATTTTATTTAACCTTTAACAACAATAGTACTAGATTAGTTGTTGAGTTAGATAATGAATCAACACGTAACACCCATTGTTAATTGAAAAATTCCTCATTGAAACTCGAAGTCTAGTATTATCGATGCACTTATCGCGTGTGCAAGAAAGTGGGGACGGATAATACATAGGCAAAAGTTTGCGAGTCGGAAAGTCGTCGATCAGTTCCCGTCGAGATAGAAAAAAGACTTATGTGTGTATGTATACATATAACGTTGAAGGGGCTGGTTTGGGTTGAACGGTGCATTGCCATAAGGGGTGGAAAGGGCGAATGACTAATAAATTCTTAGGGAAGCGAAGGCACCGGGGTGGTCTGGCCTTCGTTCCGACATTCCCGGGCATACACTTAGAGAATGTAGCAGCCACAACATATGTGTGCGTGTGTGTGTGTCCGTGTGTATCCGTGTGTGTGGGTCTTTCGTGCGCTGTACGAGCAGGCGAGGGTTAATTTAATACATGAAGATAGCCCTCAGGTATATCCGCAAACCCCCTCGTGTCTTTCCACGTTTGTAGATAGTTCCGCTGGAACACGTACAACATCTAAACCAGCACTGGTAACGATATCGGCACAACGAACGAAATTAATTTATGAAAAAGATTTGTATTATTCGTGAGGCGTTTATTTGAGAAAAGAAAATATGTTTTAACGATATAAGTGTATTTGAAACAGTTGAAAATTGTTCAGTCGTCATTCAAATACATTTTCGTTAATTCAAATAAAATTTCTTCGATACCAACAAATTATTTCATCTCTTTACCATTTTGTACCATTTTTGTAAATGTCATTTATTTTGAAAACTATTTTCGATAGTTTTTCACGATAGTCTCGAAATGTTTGATTTTGCATTGGGGACAAAGCTTCCTCTATGAGGAGGTAAAATCATTTGAATCCGATCTCCAATTTATCCGAACAGTTTCAGATGGTCATTTAGATATATGTATGTGTATATACAGTTCGTGAATAAAATAACGATCGTCCGGTATATCCTCCAACTTGTCGAGCCACTTCCATTCTCGCGTGATCGCGTGTGATCCGGAATGACACGATCGAGGAACAGAAAAAGAAAAAAAATGTTATTATCAAAGTTTTGAAGTTTCACGTATCAATTTTGGATACTAAACGGTCCAATGATACGTTCCTCTCTGTAATTTGATGAAACTTAACGACGTTCAAGTTTATGCAGGAAGTAATCATTGTTTCGAGATATACGACGTAGAAATGTACAAGGGCTGACTAATGTACAGCTAGTCCTTTTATCGACACGGCAATAAGATACTTGAAACCATACTGCATAATGGATAAATTCCTGCATCAGAATATCGAAGTATACCAATCGAACAAAATTCACGGCCTTTGAAGTTCTACCAGGAAATTCGAATGATAATAATAATAGACTTGTACCAAGACGAAGGTTTGCAGTGAAGACAAAAAAAACGATAAGGGCTCACATACCGCTGAGCGCACTGAAAACCGAGTAAATTTGAAAAATGATTGTAAAGATTATATGGTGAAAAAAAAGTTAAATTGTTGATTTTACATTTTTCATTGACATTTCAACTACAAGAAAAGAAATTAAAAAAAATTTTTTAACAATATTAACATCATTTTTTACGGGTATAAATGGACTACTGATGGAAACCATGGTGGCTCCTTGTCGACATCATAACTTCACCAAAAATTATCCAATCTGCAAAAATAAAATAGAATTTAGTAAAATAATGTAGTAATAGTCTGACGGAGGAATTTTTTTAATTTTTTCAAAAATAAAGAAATTACAGTATTTCAAACTTTAGTATGTAATTTAAAAACAAAATTAGTGTTTAATAATTTATAAAAAATTGGAATTGTATAATGGAAAAACCATTCCTCCATCAGAATATCGAAGTATACCAATCGAACAAAATTCACGGCCTTTGAAGTTCTACTAGGAAATTCAAATAATAATAATAATAGTATTGTGCCAAGACGAAGGTTTGCAGTGAAGACCAAAAAAAACGATAAGGGCTCATACCGCTGGGCGCACTGAAAACCGAGTAATCTTGAAAAATGATTGTAAAGGTTATGTGGTGAAAAAAAAGTTAAATTGTTGATTTCACATTTTTCATTAACATTTCAACTACAAGAAAAGAAATTAAAAAAAAAATATTAACATCATTTTTTACGGGTATAAATGGACTACTGATGAAAACCATCATAACTTCACCAAAAAAGATCTAATCTGCAAAAATAAAAAAGCATCTAGTAAAATAATGTAGTAGTCATAGTCTGACGGAGGGATTTTTTTTTTTCAAAAATAAAGAAATTACAGTATTTCAAACTTCATTATGTAATTTAAGAAAAAAAACTCGTCAGACAATAGAGAAAATATTTATCAAGATAAAAAAAAAGTTAACAAATACTAAAAATTGAGTGAGTTATCGTGCTGACACTGTCTCAAAACATAGTTTCGAGAAAAACGCGTTTAAAGTTTCCGGTAGGTAGCCGTCTCAACCCGATGTTCGGTCACATTTATTGCCCTAACTTTGTGACGGAGTGGAATTTTCTTAAAAGTTTTTTTTCAATTCTTGAAAATATAAAGAATAAAAATCTGTAAAAAAAAATCGATTTTTTGAAAATATCAGGGGTATACGAGTCCTTAAGGGGGGAAATAGGGTTAGGACAGTGTTTTGTCAATAATTTTCATGAATTTTTTTATAGTATAAAAAATGAATATAATTTATTGAAACTTTGAGAATATTTTATACATATATTTAAGTATATACTATCAAATTTGTATACATATATTTAAGTATATACTATAAAATATTAGCGACCCCATATTGCTTGTTTTTCTTGGTACTATTTTTTCAAACGCGTTTTTCTGAAAACGACTTTTTTTGAACTTGCGTACACGCTAGTTTGAAAAGTTTTTAACCGATCGTTTTGAAAATGGGCAGTTACTTTCTTCATAGTATTGCGCTCTATATGAACCTAAAATCGGAATATTATCATTATTTAAAATAATTTTTTTCTTGCAAATAAAGTTGTAAAAAATGGCAAAAAATTATGCTTTTTTATTTTGACCCCTGTAAAAAATTCAATTTTCTATTTTTTTGATAGCACTTAGCTTCATATAGAGGAGAGACATATAATAAAAGTAAATTTCAACCTCGTTTGATTTCAGATGAAAATTGCGGCTTTCAGAATGTACGCAAAATGCTGAGTCTGTGACCTGCAATATGGGGTCGCTAATATTTTATAGTATACTAGGGGGGCTTCGCCCCCCTGCGCGCTTCGCGCGCCAACCCCCCGTCCGAAAATGACCGCTAATGCACCCCCTGCATTTTCGGTCATTTTCGGTCATTTTCGGTCCTGAACTCTTGTACACGGCGACGGCGGCGACGGCGGCGGCGAAATATTTATATAATATAGAGAGATATAGTATATACTTAAACATATGTATACAAATTTTATAGTATATACTTAAATATATGTATAAAATATTCTCAAAGTTCCAATAAATTATATTCATTTTTTATACTATAAAAAAATTCATGAAAATCATTGAGAAAACGCTGTCCTAACCCTGTTTCCCCCCTTAATATGACTAGAAAAAAAAATTGTCAGAAAAAAAAGATTGTCAGAAAAAAAAAAAGATATTATTTCCCATACTCCTACTAAATTCGCCAGAACGTAATTCATCATATACCCTCTGTACATGAATCTATGTATTTTCGTTGAAAAATCTCCATGAAGCGTCTGTGTTCCCTGCAACCCTCTCTCTACCCTTACCGCGCAATTTACCCTCAAGTAAATTTGATTCGGCTTTGGCCGAATCAAATTTACTTGATCAACGAGTGGTGGCAATCGCACGTCGAGTATGCAGTTTCACGAATCGACGAAGGGACTATCGCGATTCGCGAGAGAACGAGAGAGAGAGATTTCCATCGAGCCTGATAGGCTCCGATAGCGAAGTTCTCGAAATGTACAGTATGACTGTTGTAAATGTATACATACGTCGAATATTAGCAAAAAGAAAAGGTCGTAACTCGCATCACTTCGAGTCTCCAATACCGTGTAAATTACGTCCTTTTGTCTGTTAGAATTTGCCATACATATTACATACCAGTGAACCATGTACCACCCCCTGATGGTTTTCGCCCGACCAAACGTTTCGTCCATCGCTCTCTCGTCCGTACTAATCTGTGGTCCAGTCGTAAACCGTTTAATTCCGTTTCGTGATAAACCGCCCGAGCGCGAGCCGCGGGCCGTTTATAGCCCCCGATTCTGAACATCGTGCTCGCGCGCGTATTCCCGTATTCATGTATATGTTCGTATTTAATACATACAGATCCATGATGATTCCGTACTTCCCAGGACAAACATAATTAATAGATGTATATATATATATATATATATATATATATATATATATATATATATAAGCATTATTTATTTGGGGACTGTATAATGGGCGCACATTGCGGTGAGAGATAGCTTGATACGTATAAATATATGTATGTTCAAACTCGTTGTTATTATACGCAGCGAGATAACGTATGCGAGAGTTTGCTGACAGCGCTCGGCTGACACCTGAATTCACCCTCTCTTCGTCTCCCACTATCAATCTTCTTCGATATTAACGTATAGAGGGAAACCAAATTTTCATTGCAAATAATAGGTATAAATGCATGTATACTAGGGTGTGCCATTTGGGGGCGATATTTTTTTTTCCTCTTTCAAACAGGTTGTATACTTCCAGGAAGGTGAAATAATAAGCCTGTAAAAATTTGAGATTTTAATATTAATATTTAGAGGCGCCTCATCTCGAATTTCTATTTCTCATTTAAATAACATGGGAAAAATTTTTGTTCATATTTGGAATTTTATATTTCGGCAATGGCATATTGTTCGATGAAACGCATGACATATTTTATAGAGAATTGAACGCTCTACAAAAAAGATGTCTTACAGTTTTTCGATAAACATAGCCATTCAGATGATATCCGAGTTCAAAGTTGAAAATGAACGAAAATTCATCATTTTTTTAATATTATAGCGAAACTATTGATTCTATTGAGAAACTTCAAATGACTTTTTTGTAGGTTATTAAATTTGCCTTGAAAATTGTCTCATTTATGATTAATTAATATTGATCGTTAATTGTTCAACGGTGTAGAATCTTATTTTCTGTCACGAAACTGATTCTAATGGGCTAGTACTTATCATAAATAATTACAAAAAAGATGGACAAAATACTCACGAGTAATATCTTTCTTTATTCCCAATAACAGTGAAAAGAAATGTCTCATTTAATTTTTCTAAACAAATTTATTAATGAAAAATGATAAATGTCCAATAATTTATTACAGTGTGAACATTTTTTACTTTTTGTTTCAATTATGTTGTCTTATTATTCTGAATACAAAAAATTCGCCAATGCATTAATAATTATTCAAGTATTTTTTTAATGCAATTTGGATGTTTTCGGCGATGCTCTTTCACTATTCGTAACAAATACTGAAACTGCTCTTCATTTTTAGTTAAGCATGTATTATATTCTTCCAATAATGCCACTCCACGTTCTGCAGCGTCATTGACAACTTTTAATTTTTGGAAGAACTCCAAATTTTCTTTATAGCTCTCGTTATTCGGCCATAGTAGTATATCTTCTTGAAGAAAATCATACGGCAAGTCAAATTTTTCAAATAGCTTTAATGAATTCTTCGAGACAAATCCACTAATATCGTGACTTAATATTATTTCTAGCTTATTTTTATCTACTATGTGCCGTTTTCTAACAACTGCAGTATTCTCATGACTCTTCATCGCTTCAATCATTTTTTTTTAAATGTCTACTGAAATGCTATCATCAAACAAAGAAAGAGTAGCCAATTCTTCACTTAAATACCGTAAATGCTCAACCAGTTTACCAGTAGCAGCTCGCGAGACAGAAGGATTCCATTTAGCATGAAGAATCAATTTTTGCAACAACTCTAAATCTTTTTTTGGCGCTAGAGTAGCAGAAGTTGAAGTGAACCATGCTCGCCCCGTGGATGGTAGAGCGCATGTCCGCGCACATACGACATGGCATCCACGCCGGGGGATTGGTTGAGCCGCTTGGCGCAAGCGCATTGCAGTGTGCGGATGCGCAAACGAACTCCGCGATCGTGAACCGAAGATTGCCGAATCCTGTTCAGCCGAATTCCGAACGAATATAATCCAAAATATCGCGATAATATAGTTAACAAATCAGGTTAAATGAAGTTTTAATGAAAACAAAAAAGGAACATTAAGTATATAATTTTGACTTATTTCTTCTCGACCTCGAAATCAATTATAACACATTTGAAGATCATTCACCTATAAATTTCAATCAAGATTTGAGAATTTCCACGCTGTAATAAATTATGAAATATTTATAATTTTTCATTAATAAATTTGTTTAGAAAAATTTAATGAAACATTTCATTTCACTATTATTGGGAATAAATAAAGATGTTTTACTCGTGAGTATTTTGTCCATCTCTTTGTAGCTATTGTGTTAAATACTAGCCCATTAGAACCAGTTTTCTGAGAGAAAATACTCGTAAGTTTCTACAGCCTTGAACAATTAACTATCAATATTAATTAATTATAAATAAGACAATTTTTATGGTTAATTTGATAATCTACAAAAAAGTCATATGAAGTTTCTCAATAGAGTCAATAGTTTCGCTATAGAATTAAAAAAAAGATGAATTTTCGTTCATTTTCAACTTTGAACTCGGATATCCTCTGAATGGCTATGTTTATCGAAAAACTGCAAGACATCTATTTTGTAGAGCATCCAATTCTCTATAAAAATATGTCATGCATTTTATCGAACAATATGCCATTGCCGAAATACAAAATTCCAAATATGAAAAAAAAATGTTCCCGTGTTATTTAAATGGGAAATAGAAATTCGCGATGAGGCGCCTCTAAATATTAATATTAAAATCTCAAATTTTTACAGGCTTATTATTTCACCTTCCTGGAAGTACCTGTTTGAAAGAGGAAAAAAAAATATTGCCCCCAAATGGCACACCCTAATGTATACATTGGTACGAAATTGACCGTCATTTTTCACACGACTTATAATACATTATCGAAAGTCAAGAGGGTTTAAGAGCGTATCAAACATTTCGTTGTACTTTTGATTGATGTCCAGCTAAAATTTGTTTTTTTTAAACCGACAAACCTGTCTTTTAATAATTATTGATAATGGTTAGAGGAAACAAAAAGGAACATTGATAATTTGTGTCGAATGAAGTTTATTCTCGCCAAACAAAGTTTAAGGTACATCAGCAAATTCCTGCAGACAATTTCACTTGCAATATCAATTCTTAAAAGATCATCAAGTTACTCCGTAAACCCCAATAATCAAATTAATAAATGTTTCATATTACGTTTTTCTTGTTCATTAATTATTTTTTCACAATCATATCATCAATGTAGAAGTTAATTTTAGAAAAGCGTATGCGAGAGTTTCACCCTCTCTTCGTCTCCACTATCAATCTTCTTCGATATTAACGTATAGAGGGAAAACAGGTATAACCTATACCTGTTTTCCCTCTATACGTATAGAGAGAAAACAGGATAACAGGTATAAATGCATGTATACATTAGTACGAAATTGACCGCCATTTTTCACACGACTTATAATACATTATCGAAAGTCAACAGGGTTTAGGAGCGTATTAAACATTTGGTTGTACTTTTGATCGATGTTCAGCTAAAATTTGTTTTAAGTTTGTTAGAAGTTGCATTTGTTAGAAGTTGATTTAAGAAAATTCACATCAATATAATCACTCTTGGAATATCATCGAATGAAATGATAACAGATCAAGTGTAAAATGTTTTTAAACAAATATTTATCGATGTAGACAAAAATTTGTCGAATACAAGGCGAATAGTAGACGACGAAATATGGTTCTGTTCGAATGATATTTATTCAAATTGTCTAAATTAATTTTTTTTTTTTTCGTTGCATATCTGCCGTACGCATGGATCCCTTGAATCTTTCGGCACAAGAACCGTTCCACGCCGACATAAATATACACGCCATCGTGCGAGGCAAAAGGAGAGCGCGAGGCAAAACGCGAGAAGAGAGAAATTCGTGATTTACGCTCAATTTTACTGAGGGATACGGGGATTTAATGTTGGCTCGGACCCCGTTGGCATCTATCAATTTAATTGGGCAATGTTAATTTCAGCGACGATGGCCTATAAACCCGGGTGGGGGTATAGTACGGACAGTAGAAAGAGTGAGAGAGAGTGAGAGGAGCGGGGAGCGGTCGGGGATGTTGTATCGCTAACGAGAAACAGCATCGGGGGTTAGTTCGAATATACGTAGAGATTCTTCTCTCTCACAGTCTCCTCCGGTGATCCTTTCCTCCTTTGCTCGTGGCACCTACCCACATATATTCAGATTCATATATATGTATATATCAAAGTATCACACGTATTGCATGTATATATGTTGTGCAACGTCGAGTCAAGCGAAAGAGCCTCACGGCTATACCGGCTACTGTTAATCAGTTTAGAGTTTATGTCGACCATAAACCGTCCTCCGATCCTCTCCCCTCTGGCCAACCATCCCCTCCGGGAGCCACCGCTGCCAGTCTTCTCCGTCATTAATAAAACCCACCCTTACAGCGAGCGTTGATATCTCGAAAAGTCCTGGCCAAGATATAGCCGAAATAATGGGGCTCCACAGGTTTCGATGAGAACACTGTGTTCTATGTGTGTAGGTAGAGACGCTTTGGATGAATCTCGTGATTCTCTTGAACTTCCTCCTCTTCCAACTGTCCTTCGCTGTATGACGTTCCTCTGTGGTCCCTCGTTTTGAATTAACGAGCAACGATAGCCACGGAATGAGATAGGAAAAAGTTACCGCACTGAAAACTTTAGAACGATTCTAATTTCTTTTTTATTCATAATCATTCGGGATTCGTAATGATTGTGCTGGTTAGTTTTTTCTGTATGCATGATGAAGATTAGCAATACAAATTTAAACTTGTTTTTATGCCGCTGAAAAATAGATTCCTGCTAATTATTAATATTTTTCGTCGAATTACGCATTCATCAGTTGAACAGTCTTTCGCATTCAATATAAATCCTCTCTTATTTTGTTTTTATATCGAATTAAATTAACTAAAATTCGCTCGTCAATGATTAATGACTCTGTCTCGTCCGTTTTTTCGCTTTTTTGGTGTCCTCTTTTAATTCAATTCACTCGCGGCTTTTGGGAAAAGCGCGCGGTTAAAAATTTTTCTCTAGGGGGTGAGTTTGCCGAGAGACAGAAAGAGATAGAGTTGGGGGGTTGGGGGTGGACCGCTTGAATATTTCGTGCATGGCCGAACGTTTAATCCCACCGCGCGCTGCTCGGGTTGATTAATCGCGAGCCACGCATGATGAGGGCGGTAAACGCGCGTATTTGCTATGGCGCGCAAGAAAGAGCGAGAGAGGAGGGTTACTCTCTGTCGAGAGATATACGTAGAAAGAAATTTAAAAAATTGCATCGCGTTTCGGTCGAAGCGCTCGCGTGTGATACGATGACGAATGCCAGAGGGCTTTATCACACACGCGGGAAGCGACAGAACGGTGGATTATGGTGGATGCTCCGAATTTCGAGGGTTTGCATCCCCCCCCCCCCTCTCGCCTGTTCAACCCCAACGGGACCAGTGAGAATCCGTCCACAAAATGTGTGTTCCGGGCAGACGCATCAGAGCCTACCCGAATGCTATGGGATTAAATGCGTAACGCTAACGTGAAAACCGCGTTTTTTCTCTCTCGGTACTCTCCGGTTGTTTTCATCAGATTTTCCATATTTCTCTACTATAGAAAGTTCACGTACACTTATACAAACCATTGGATACGCCGCATTGTGATTGGATAACATCGGTTGCGACGTATTTTCAAAATCATGAGCTGAATTGAAAAATGAAGTGTAAAAAAATGTTTTGCCGCTCAATTGATTCTTTGTTTCGCAACTTCATTTCATTTATTCGATAGACCAAATTGCTGGTGAATTATGATTAACTGATTTACCATGGATTGTCTACGTGTATATATTAGGCCAATTTTATTTTTTCAGTCCCCACCCGAAATTTTGTTCGATATGTCGAAAAAGAAATTCCCTGAAAGTTACAGCCCTTAATATTAATTCTAAGTACTCTCCCAAAGCGTGAGAAGATTTTCCATCTAAAATACACGTAAATCTAATTTTTTTTTCTTCAAATTTCTATAACTCAGCCGCGTTTTATGCTATCATATTGTTCTTGGTTTCGATTTACTCAGAATGAAGCAATCTAAAAAAGTGCCTATTGCGGCGAAAGGGTAAATTGTACTGGTGAGTTGGTGCGGGTCACTGAAGTTGATTTTTATCCAAAATTCTCGTTTTTTCCCTGTTATCTCCGAAACAATTAACTTTAAGAAAAAAATGTAAATGAAAAATTTGTTGGAAATTTAATTTTTTACAAAAAAGGTTCTATCGGCCCAATTGCTTAGATTAATATTTCTTGAGATATTGAACTTAATTTTTTTTAATTTTTTAAATTATTTAATATTTCATATTTTATAAATTTTATACTACTCATAAGTTAAAGTTCAATATCTCAAGAAATATTAATCTAAGCAATTGGGTCGATAGAACCTTTTTTGTAGGAAATTAAATTTCCAACAAATTATTCATTTAAATTTTTTTCGTAAAGTTAATTGTTTTGGATATAACAGCAAAAAAACGAGAATTTTGGGTAAAAATCAACTTCGGTGGCCCGTACCAACTCACCAGTACAATTTACACTTTCGCCGCAAATGGCACTTTTTTAGATTGTTTTATTTTGAGTGAATCGAAACCAAGAACAATATGATAGCATAAAATGCGGCTGAGTTATAGAAATTTGAAAAAGAAAATTCGTTTTACGTCTATTTTAGATGGAAAATCTTTTCACGCATATCCAACAAAATTTCGGGTGGGGACTGAAAAAAAAATAGTCGAAAAAAAAAATGCCCTAGTGTATATGTATAAATGAACCGATCAGAGGATCAGTGTGATCGGAGAACGTATAGATTGTTGGGAGAAACACCAATAGTGCTTTGCCCCGAGTGTTCCTGACTGATACATTTCTAGTTTTAACGATGATCCCGGCAATAACTCGGAGCTTAGCCTTTATATTCTGGTATTCCTCGTCGGCGTGAGTTGTGGCCGGGCGGTATCGCTATCACCAATCATTGGTTATGTCCCTGCTAATTAACTAATGTTCTTCTCTATGCAAATTACCCTTTCGACCGCTCGAGAGCCAGTCCCGTTTCGATTACCGTCCTCTGTACGCTATACTCACGCATGAGCCTCTCGGTATATTCGATGGATTATTAAAGCTACGTACACGTTGCCCAATCTCTATTCGCATCGACGATCACAAGAATAATTAGTCTATACTAACGTTTTCATTGAAAAATATTAATACGATTTTAACGAAAAAAAAAACATAGTCGCTAGCGTTTTGACGCTCAATTACAGTTTCGTCTTTTAAAAGTAGATTTTTATTTAATTTCTCGAAAAAAAATCTGCATGGTCGAATAAACGTTTTATTCGGAAGGATATATGTATAGAGGCGATAATAATTGTTTTGTCGTTCAACGATGAGTCGACAACGAAATTACGTTATTTTTCGTCTCCAGTGGATACGTTCTTTCGCCTCTCATACTAGAAAATACGCTCTGTCCGATTATTGACTGGAATTGTGAACTTGTCATTGGCTAAACAATTTGATAACGCGATATACAGGCAAAAGTGAAATAAATATACGTCTGGGAGTGTCAAATATAATAATACAATTTTGTTGCTTCAACATATGTCACGACACGTGATTAAGAACTTTTAGAAAAGAAAAAGTTAGTGAAATTCTCGATCAGTTACGCGATTGTTACAAATGATTGCTCTTTGACACTAAAATCCTTTTTTCTTCTTTAAATGTTTTCAAAAATATTTAATTACAATACAAAGTAATTATACACTGGACGCCTATTGAATGAACCCCTCAAACAATATTGTGAAATTATAATGTAAATGTTTGGGCACTTTTCGATATACGCTATCCGTAATTATTCACATGCCAGTTTAATTATACTTGAATGTTCGAAATTTCCCAGCCCTCAGCCACTCGAGTTATCGAGCTTTCCGAACATTGTACAATCAACGTTCTTGTATCCTTTTGTTTACTCACGGATAAACACAGCTTCAGTGAAAATTCTTTCAGTGCAATTGTATGAATAATTATTGGAAAATTACATAGAAAATACTATAATCGATCGAATATTACTTTTGATCCGAGAAATGAATTACAATGTTGTTAAAAAAAATGTGTCCAACTTCGAACGATTTTTATTTTCGCTTCGACAAACCAAATTATGCAAAACCGAACGTTCTTCTTGCAGCAATTTCGTTGCTGGTGTTGTAACATTGACATTAGTCTGGTCGTTGTAGATAAAATCACCTCGTTCGCTATATATATATGCCATTAGGGTAGGTTTACATCGTAAAATATGTTCCCCGATCTTTATTCACGATGTGCAGCACGCATTCAATGTTTGTGGATTTTACCACTCTGTATACAGATAAATATGGGTTGTTTCAGGCTAATTCGACAGTTGAACGACCCTCAGCATTTTCTAGTAAATTGTAGTTCGCTACAAAAAAAAAAAACCCATGGTTCATTTACAGATTTTTCCGAAAATTTACATCATTGCTATCAATAGAAAAGTCAACATAAAACTGTTTACATTTATTAACTTTTCTTCGTACCAAAAATAACATTTTTTAAACTCTCCTCTCCCTCTTCGCGATCGGCTCAGTTGCAATAAAAGTAAATGAGATTAAAATCAATAAAAATCACATGCATATCTCAGAATTAAGGCCGTAGTCTGGTCTAGAGCGAGATTTTTGACGTCATTTCTAATGCGCAATAACGTTTAAACCGTTGAAGTTGTCTTGATGAAAATTTACACGTGCATTTATTGATCCTTAGAGAATACTTATAAATTAAAAAAAAAATTATTCCAAATATTTTCATGTAGTTTTTTGCCTTGTTGGAACATGGTGCGCCGAAATCGGAGCCCACTCTGGACGATGTTGTATGCATCTGAAAAAAAAAATATATATATTCTCAATCTATATGAGTATTCTGAGCACTGGTAGCAGAATTGGTACTCAAAAAAATTTTTTATTGAGTCGAACAATAATTTTGCCGACATTTTATAGCTCGTCGAATAATGAAATATCATTAATGAAAGTTCAACAGCCCGGCATTTTGTCAAAAATTTTTTTTAAGTACCAATTCTGCTACCAGTGCTCAGAATACTCATACAGATTGAGAATATATATATATATTGTTTTTTTCAGATGCTTACAACATCGTCCAGAGTGGGCGCCGATTTTTGCGCACCATGTTGCAACAAGGCAAAAAACTACATGAAAACATTTAAAATAATTTTTTTTTAATGTATAAGTATTCTCTAAGGATCAATAAATGCACGTGTAAATTTTCATCAAGACAACTTCAACGGTTTAAACGTTATTGCACATTAGAAATGACGTCAAAAATCTCGCTCTAGACCAGACTACGGCCTCAAATCATTTTTTCTTATAAACAAAAATTTGGTAGTTAAATTTGCATCTAATACGATATTGGTTTTTTTTTTTTCGAATAGATTTGTTTCGTTGCGATTAGTGCACTTTTAATTGCCAGGCCCTATGATTCATTGAAAAATTCCAATATTTATAACATCACAAAAAGAAAAGTTGTTCTGAAACGACTCATATACTAAGTACATTATGAGTATGGATGTAAGGGCAATATGCGCTTCGTTGCAATGGCAAAGGGTCATCCCCTTTTATCACCCCAGGCTAAAACTACCCGTGGGCACACGCACTGACCTCCGTCAACGTCGTGACGTCGTCGGGACTTACGACGACGACGTCGCGACGACGTGTGGTCAACGGTGCGTATATAGACTCGAACTTAGTGCACCACATTTACTACCGTCTCTCTGTCGCAAAAAGCCACACTAGTGAAAACACCGAGGGTTATCCAAAGGGCTTGACAGAGATGAAAGTGCACTCACGGAAATTAGACCGCTTTCAATTAGTTGCATCGTGGAATAATTAACGTGTGTGCGGTGTAACAACGTACGACAGTCAGCGTATACTTTATAGTCTATGCGCGATATAACAGCCGCTCTGATATTTCACTCGAGGGCTTTTCGGTGTCGAGAGATATGGCTGTTTATATCGTTGGTACGCGTTTCACTGCGAGTTTATCGATACGCTTTATCGATAATGCGTAATGTCGCCGATAAATATAATAGAATAATGAAGATGGATATATTCATTTAATTGTGATTATGACGGGTCAATTCCCACATCTTGTAATATTCTTCAATCGTTGATTTGCAACTATGTAATTATTTATACCTTTTTAAGGAGTTATACGCAGTCAGGAGACCGAAAAACGGCGATTTTTCAAGAATTTCTTCTGGAAAGATATTTCAATTTATTAACCCAAAAATCTATATACGTATTGTGGTAACTTTTAACTTTATTTTCATATTTTTTATTTGTAAAAATAATGATTTTTAAAGCTGCTATGGCTGATCTCCGCGATCTCCTGTAAAAAAGGTGTCTGGCGGTGAGTACGATATCTCCGGTTTGGATTATCCAAAATAAAGAAACCAAAAATATTCTATTAGTGGATAGATAAATCTAGGTATTGATCAAAGGAATTGTTGAAATTTTGATTATTGACAAAATTGCGGCTTCAAAAAGAAAAAATTCCTATTTTCGACCAAAATTTTTTCGTTGAATTGTTTAAAAAAAATAGAAATAATCATCGGAAATCTTATTCCTTCGATCAATACCTGAAGAATATATCTGAGAAGTTTGTGTTAAAATTGCAGACCAATCGGTTGAGCCGTTTTTGAGTATTCGTGCTCACCGGCTTTGAAAACACCGTTTTGCGAAAAACGCATTCAAAGTTTAGGCCGTCTACTTTGTAACGCTCCGTGCGTCCTTACAGATATGCATGTATCTCCAAAAATATTTGCCGGATCGATTTGAACATTTTAAAGAATATACTCAAATATATGTACATTCCGAAAATGCAATAAAAAAAATCGATTTTTTTATATTTCCAACTGCGTATAATCCCTTAAAGGGGTGGAAGGGAGGACTGCACGCTGAAACGTACGAGGATACGTATTTTACTTGTTTACTAGCTGTGCCCCGCGATTTCATCCGCGTTAAATAACTTAGCTCCCGTTTTATCGATTTTGGGTTTTGACGAGTGTTTTCAAAACGTCTCGGGTAGACTTACAGAATGCATTTCGGATCATCCCGATATCTCAATTATTGTAGCCGTGAGAGTAGGTTGAAAATCGGCGAAAAAAATGAGAAGGGGTATGTATGGAAAAATTGGCAAAAATCGATGGTCCAACTTTGAAAATCTGTGAAAAATCGAAAAACAATGATAGCACAATGATTCAAACGCCATTTTAAAGGGTTTTCGATGACGAAAAGAATGAGCACAGAGTGGGGTTCCAACTCCATCGGGAAGCAACGTTACAGCGATTTTAGTGAAGCCAGTTCTGTTTGGCCGAAATGCAAACAAATTTTGAACTTATAAATATTCTTTTTGGACGCTATATCGATGTATTTTGATTCGCTGATTACTAATTCAGTAGCCATTTCTTTGAGAAACTCGAAATTTCATTGAGAATCGTCCAAAAAGTGATTTTTTTCGATTTTCGCGTTTTTCCCATTGATTTTTTTAGCTTTCGACAAAAACTCGGTGTTATTTGAAATCAGCGGAAAATTTCCGATCGAATAGGGTATCGAAACATTGAAAAAAAAGAAAAAATTTTTTTTTTCATTTTTTGCCCACCTTTTCGGAAACCTAAAAATCTGGAAATTTCAAATGGTCATAACTTGGCTCCCGTTTCATCGATTTTGGGTTTTGACAGGCGTTTTCAAAACGTCTCGAGAAGACTTAGAGAATGCATTTTGGATCATCTCGATATCTGAATTATTTTAGCCGTGAGAGCAGGTTGAAAATCGGCGAAAAAAATGAGAAGGGGTATGTATGGAAAAATTGGCAAAAATCGATGGTCCAACTTTGAAAATCTGTGAAAAATCGAAAAACAATGATAGCACAATGATTCAAACGCCATTTTAAAGGGTTTTCGATGACGAAAAGAATGAGCACAGAGTGGGGTTCCAACTCCATCGGGAAGCAACGTTACAGCGATTTTAGTGAAGCCAGTTCTGTTTAGCCGAAATGCAAAAAAATTTTGAACTTATAAATATTCTTTTTGGACGCTATATCGATGTATTTTGACTCGCTGATTACTAATTCAGTAGCCATTTCTTTGAGAAACTCGAAATTTCATTGAGAATCGTCCAAAAAGTGATTTTTTTCGATTTTCGCGTTTTTCCCATTGATTTTTTTAGCTTTCGACAAAAACTCGGTGTTATTTGAAATCAGCGGAAAATTTCCGATCGAATAGGGTATCGAAACATTGAAAAAAAAGAAAACATTTTTTTTTTCATTTTTTGCCCACCTTTTCGGAAACCTAAAAATCTGGAAATTTCAAATGGTCATAACTTGGCTCCCGTTTCATCGATTTTGGGTTTTGACAGGCGTTTTCAAAACGTCTCGAGAAGACTTAGAGAATGCATTTTGGATCATCTCGATATCTGAATTATTTTAGCCGTGAGAGCAGGTTGAAAATCGGCGAAAAAAATGAGAAGGGGTATGTATGGAAAAATTGGCAAAAATCGATGGTCCAACTTTGAAAATCTGTGAAAAATCGAAAAACAATGATAGCACAATGATTCAAACGCCATTTTAAAGGGTTTTCGATGACGAAAAGAATGAGCACAGAGTGGGGTTCCAACTCCATCGGGAAGCAACGTTACAGCGATTTTAGTGAAGCCAGTTCTGTTTGGCCGAAATGCAAACAAATTTTGAACTTATAAATATTCTTTTTGGACGCTATATCGATGTATTTTGACTCGCTGATTACTAATTCAGTAGCCATTTCTTTGAGAAACTCGAAATTTCATTGAGAATCGTCCAAAAAGTGATTTTTTTCGATTTTCGCGTTTTTCCCATTGATTTTTTTAGCTTTCGACAAAAACTCGGTGTTATTTGAAATCAGCGGAAAATTTCCGATCGAATAGGGTATCGAAACATTGAAAAAAAAGAAAACATTTTTTTTTTCATTTTTTGCCCACCTTTTCGGAAACCTAAAAATCTGGAAATTTCAAATGGTCATAACTTGGCTCCCGTTTCATCGATTTTGGGTTTTGACAGGCGTTTTCAAAACGTCTCGAGAAGACTTAGAGAATGCATTTTGGATCATCTCGATATCTGAATTATTTTAGCCGTGAGAGCAGGTTGAAAATCGGCGAAAAAAATGAGAAGGGGTATGTATGGAAAAATTGGCAAAAATCGATGGTCCAACTTTGAAAATCTGTGAAAAATCGAAAAACAATGATAGCACAATGATTCAAACGCCATTTTAAAGGGTTTTCGATGACGAAAAGAATGAGCACAGAGTGGGGTTCCAACTCCATCGGGAAGCAACGTTACAGCGATTTTAGTGAAGCCAGTTCTGTTTGGCCGAAATGCAAACAAATTTTGAACTTATAAATATTCTTTTTGGACGCTATATCGATGTATTTTGACTCGCTGATTACTAATTCAGTAGCCATTTCTTTGAGAAACTCGAAATTTCATTGAGAATCGTCCAAAAAGTGATTTTTTTCGATTTTCGCGTTTTTCCCATTGATTTTTTTAGCTTTCGACAAAAACTCGGTGTTATTTGAAATCAGCGGAAAATTTCCGATCGAATAGGGTATCGAAACATTGAAAAAAAAGAAAACATTTTTTTTTTCATTTTTTGCCCACCTTTTCGGAAACCTAAAAATCTGGAAATTTCAAATGGTCATAACTTGGCTCCCGTTTCATCGATTTTGGGTTTTGACAGGCGTTTTCAAAACGTCTCGAGAAGACTTAGAGAATGCATTTTGGATCATCTCGATATCTGAATTATTTTAGCCGTGAGAGCAGGTTGAAAATCGGCGAAAAAAATGAGAAGGGGTATGTATAGAAAAATTGGCAAAAATCGATGGTCCAACTTTGAAAATCTGTGAAAAATCGAAAAACAATGATAGCACAATGATTCAAACGCCATTTTAAAGGGTTTTCGATGACGAAAAGAATGAGCACAGAGTGGGGTTCCAACTCCATCGGGAAGCAACGTTACAGCGATTTTAGTGAAGCCAGTTCTGTTTGGCCGAAATGCAAACAAATTTTGAACTTATAAATATTCTTTTTGGACGCTATATCGATGTATTTTGACTCGCTGATTACTAATTCAGTAGCCATTTCTTTGAGAAACTCGAAATTTCATTGTGAATCGTCCAAAAAGTGATTTTTTTCGATTTTCGCGTTTTTCCCATTGATTTTTTTAGCTTTCGACAAAAACTCGGTGTTATTTGAAATCAGCGGAAAATTTCCGATCGAATAGGGTATCGAAACATTGAAAAAAAAGAAAACATTTTTTTTTTCATTTTTTGCCCACCTTTTCGGAAACCTAAAAATCTCGAAATTTCAAATGGTCATAACTTGGCTCCCGTTTCATCGATTTTGAGTTTTGACAGGCGTTTTCAAAACGTCTCGAGAAGAATTAGAGAATGCATTTTGGATCATCTCGATATCTGAATTATTTTAGCCGTGAGAGCAGGTTGAAAATCGGCGAAAAAAAT
This sequence comes from Oxytorus armatus, assembly GCA_958009045.1. Classification (NCBI taxonomy): domain Eukaryota; kingdom Metazoa; phylum Arthropoda; class Insecta; order Hymenoptera; family Ichneumonidae; genus Oxytorus; species Oxytorus armatus. The sequence goes on from OY253752.1 coordinate 16,307,723, forward strand.
GAGAAGGGGTATGTATGGAAAAATTGGCAAAAATCGATGGTCCAACTTTGAAAATCTGTGAAAAATCGAAAAACAATGATAGCACAATGATTCAAACGCCATTTTAAAGGGTTTTCGATGACGAAAAGAATGAGTACAGAGTGGGGTTCCAACTCCATCGGGAAGCAACGTTACAGCGATTTTAGTGAAGCCAGTTCTGTTTGGCCGAAATGCAAAAAAATTTTGAACTTATAAATATTCTTTTTGGACGCTATATCGATGTATTTTGACTCGCTGATTACTAATTCAGTAGCCATTTCTTTGAGAAACTCGAAATTTCATTGAGAATCGTCCAAAAAGTGATTTTTTTCGATTTTCGCGTTTTTCCCATTGATTTTTTAGCTTTCGACAAAAACTCGGTGTTATTTGAAATCAGCGGAAAATTTCCGATCGAATAGGGTATCGAAACATTGAAAAAAAAGAAAAAAATTTTTTTTTCATTTTTTGCCCACCTTTTCGGAAACCTAAAAATCTCGAAATTTCAAATGGTCATATCTTGGCTCCCGATTCATCGATTTTGGGTTTTGACAGGCGTTTTCAAAACGTCTCGAGAAGACTTAGAGAATGCATTTTGGATCATCTCGATATCTGAATTATTTTAGCCGTGAGAGCAGGTTGAAAATCGGCGAAAAAAATGAGAAGGGGTATGTATGGAGAAATTCGCAAAAATCGATGGTCCAATTTTGAAAATCTATGAAAAATCGAAAAAAAATCGTAGCTCAATAAACGAAGCGGCATTTTAAAGGTTGAACGGTTACGAAGAGAATGAACGCATAATGGAGTTCCCATTCCATCGGGAATAAAAATTACAGCGATATCAGTGCATCTATTCATTTTTGGCCAAAATGCGAAAAAAGTTTGGATCTTTTAAATTTCTTTTAGAACCTTATTTCGACTATCATTAACTTCAAAACCATCCGGAAACCATGTGGAAAAATAGAAGGACCAATCACTAAAAAATAAACCAACGTCGCCGCCGCTCCTTAGGGTTCATAGCACGAAGTTATATGGTCTAGAGCCTTCCCGAATAAATGGGCTATCTAATCCAAAAAGAATTTTTCAAATCGGATTAGTATTTCCTGAGATTAGCGCGTTCGAACAAATATACAAACTCTCCAGCTTTATTATACTAGTAAGATTTAACGAAAAACAAAAGTATTGAAAATCCCAAACGTGAAATTATTCGAAATACTTTTCTGATTACGTAAAAAATATTCAAAATGGCAAATAAAACATTGTTAAAAGAATTGTATTTTTCAAATATTTTGAAAAAAGATCCATAACCTTGTACAATTTGTTGGCTTTTAATCTGTATATCTGTTTACACGATCGTAGAAGCATTTATTAACAATCGATCGTTTGGAATTTTCGATTCGATTTTATTTATTTGGCAAGTTGCAATTAAACCCACAGTAACTGACTTAATGTTACTATTTCAGTAGGGAATTATTGCACAATTTTTTAATTTGTTTAAAGAAAAACAATCGTCTCAAATCAATGCAATTACGATTGAAATCAATGAAATTAATTTAAATAAATTGAATTTAATAATTGACAATAAAAATAATATGATACAAATGAGTAGTCATTAAGATTCATTAAAGTAAATATAATTCCTATGAAACTTTCATTTTAATGTCTTTAATTCCGAATAAAATTGATGGCGAATCTAATCGTCCGGAAATAGTGTGAAAACTTTTGCCCCGATCGTGTCCGCGCCTCCGTGCTCTCCCGCGATGCACTTGTTTCCGGTCCTTCGGTCGGAGAATTTCGCGCCTTGCAAATGAGACGGTCTGGCTGGCACCGTTGCAAGCATTCCGTACCCCGACTCTTATTCCCCCCTCTCCTCTTTCCTCAACTTTCTCCATCGCAAGACCAGCGAGATTTCGCCCCATGAGATATGTATAACAATAAAATTCTTACCACGACGACTTCGAATCGTCTTATTATTCAAAGTACCCGCGGTTTTCTCGCGAAATTTCGGTGATTCTACGCCGGAGCCTCTCGAGCACGTACATACAAGTATACAACGCGAGACTCTGGCTCACCTATTTTTTTTTCATATATTTTTTTTTCCCATCTATTTTAACTCGCTGCGTTTCACCGAAAGTTATATATGGGTTACACGGGTAGATGAACGTCGACTTTTCATTTGCAATGAAAAATAAACCTGAAATATCCCGGATTTCAAAATAAATTCGCGAAAACAAGCGCTGTGCCGCCAGTGTGTTAAGAACTTTCGAGCTTATATCCGGGTGTACATTAAAGGGGGGAATAGGGTTAGGACATCGTTTTCTCAATGATTTTCATGAATTTTTTTATCGCATAAAAAATGAATATAATTTATTGAAACTTTGAGAATATTTTATACATATATTTAAGTATGTACTATAAAATTTTTGAAGAATTTCCTTGAAAAACAACGCAGATATTAGCGACCCCATATTGCAGGTCACAATCAGAATCAGCATTTTGCGTACATTCTGGAAGCCGCAATTTTCATCTGAAATCAAACGAGGTTGGAATTTACTTTTATTATATGTCTCTCTTCTATATGAACCTAAATGCTATCAAAAAAATAGAAAATTGAATTTTTTACAGGGGTCAAAACAAAAAAACATGATTTTTTGCCATTTTTTACAACTTTATTTGCAAAAAAAAATTATTTTAAATAATGATAATATTCCGATTTTAGGTTCATACAGAGCGCAATACCATGAAGAAAGTCACTGCCAATTTTCAAAACGATTGGTTGAAAACTTTTCGAACTAGCGTGTACGCAAGTTCAAAAAAAGTTGTTTTCAGAAAAACGCGTTTGAAAAAATAGCAAAATGCTGAGTCTGCTTGTGACCTGCAATATGGGGTCGCTAATATCTGCGGTGTTTTTCAAGGAAATTCAACAAAAATTTTATAGTATATACTTAAATATATGTATAAAATATTCTCAAAGTTTCAATAAATTATATTCATTTTTTATACTATAAAAAAATTCATGAAAATCATTGAGAAAACGCTGTCCTAACCCTATTTCCTTCCTTAATGGCTTATAACAATAGAACGAGTCGGAATTTTCATTTAAAAATTTGGGAACATATTTTTCAATAGTTTTACTAACAATTTATGAAATAAAAAAAAATCGATTTTTTGCACCGTCCCTATTCCCCCCCCTTAAGCCAATCGATCAGGAAACGAGTCTCTGCGGAGAGGACACTTGTGTGAAAAAAAAAAAAGGAAATTGCCACGTTGACTCGTGTTGACGCACGAATCGCAAAGTGCAGGGGAGAAAGAAAAAAATACTACGGTGCAATTTTCGAGTAAACTCCTGAGTTACATAGTGAATAGAACGACTTCTCGAGTCTCTTCAAATTTACAAAAGACCACAGGCCTCTCTGGATTATTATGCACGTATTGTGTAAATAACGAAAACGAAAGCAGACGCAAAGCTTTGTGTCAACTTGAGTTCAGTCAGAGTGCTCTTAATGCACCAATTTTTGTCAACTAACCATTGGCCTTTCGCGAAACGTTATTTGCACGTGTGTGTTACATAAAGAATATTTCGTTGGGACGAATGTTCGTCTAATATATTCCCTGGAGAATTTAATGTCCAGCTAACACTTAAATTTATATACATACATTATATTCTTTGTATATATCGAGATCTGCGTATATTTATATGTCTACCTCCGTTTCCATAGTCCGGAGAATAATTTAATACGTCACGAGAAAACGTACATTACGTGCCTTATCTTTATCTCACTATATACTCCCTCGCTTTGTTATAATATATTTCTCTTCCTCAAACTCCTCCTCCCTCTCTCTCTCTCTCTCTGTTTCTTTATTTCTCTCTACTTCATCGTTTCCTTCATCGCTTTGGTTTTTTTTTTTTTACGACCCAAGTCTATAATCTGACCCGCCCAGTTATTTTCTAGGAAGAGAACTTGTCGCCGCATATTTCCGTTGCAAAACTAACGATCCCTTATTATATGTATATATGCGGGTGACGCAAAGTGCAATCCAGGGGTTGGACAACAAGGTACAGGTACGAAAGCTATGAGGGTGGATATTAGCCACCTTTGTATACGTTGCACGATAGTCGATCTCGTGTCTGCTCGTCCACGACGGAGAACCCGGAGACCTCTCAGTAAAAGGTGGTGGAAAAGAAATGAAAAGGAAAGAAAAGAAAAATAATACACCAAAGAGAACATAGAAAAAGAAGAAATCAGCGAACAACCCCTCGCGAACACTTTATTATTATTATTATTATTATTATTATTATTATCCAACGTCGAGAATTGTGCAAGGCCAAAGTTTTATGCGTTTTAATCAGAAAACTCCTATATAGCGTCCCACAGTCTTTCTCTCTCTCTCTCTCTCTATCATCTCTGGCTCTTTATCTTTCCTATTCTCGTGTCCGCGAGAGAGTTCATTTGCGCTAATGAAATCAGCGTTATCTCTCGGCGGACCTTCGTCGTATTGTGAGAAAGGTTATATAGTATAATACTTGGTTATTATTGTACAGAGGAGTCTCGCTATTTCTCCGCTCAAAAATTACGTACCGAAATAAAAATAATTTCGTAAAATGGAGAAAATTGTAGTAGAAAATTTGGTAAAAAAGATATTTGTTTGGTTTGTATCCCAGACATCTCACAGAGTTGATCAATGGTTCGGCGACGGTTTTCATGAACGAGAGCATTGATTTTGTCGACGTTTTCGTCACTTCTTGACGTTGAGGGACGTCCCGAACGGGGTTGGTCTTCAATTGACATTTCTCCATTTTTAAAACGTGAAAACCACTCGTAGCCTCTGGTTTTACTTAGGGCAGCATCTCCATAAGCAGTCTTAAGCATTACAGTAGTTTCCGCGGCCGATTTCCCCAACAGGAAATAAAATTTCACATCCGCGCGTTGTTCTCGACAATCGGCCATCAAGTTTTCACCGAAATGGAAAAAGGTGTTTCACTACAAAAATTCCCACGGGCGAACCGATGCACTCACGGCGACAGAACTTCGCACACTAACTCAGGAGACGTGTCCCCAACGGACACCTGGTCGAGCAATGGGTTCCCCCACTCTCCCTCCCCGCCGCAGCGCAATTCCCGTTTTTTTTGGGTCCCTCCTCGTATTTGTAGCTGTAGCATTTGTTGTAAGAGTTGGTATCAAAGTTAATTTTTTTCGAACGGTAATTGTGAATTGACATAATTTATTTGGCACTGCTTTGATTTCTTACATTAATTCGTCAATACTTTGTAAATTGACAAATTTTTCTAGTTTACGTTTTAAAATACTTTTGTAAAATTGCCAAATGAGTGATAACTCCTGGGTCATGAATTTTTCGTCAAGTTACCAGAAATTCGACAAATATTTGTTTTATCTACAACGTTTCGATGATTCGATCAAATTATTATATTCTATTTATTAAACCGAAGAGTTTTTTTCGGGTCTCGAATATCCTATTAAACGATCGGCAATACACTGTGTCACGTATATATACATGGGTATTATAGCAAATACACGTTGCAACATCGTTACAGATAATATACTACGTTATGTGAGGGTCGTATATTTGCCGCGGGTAAACGACGAAATAGAGAATTTTCACGGTGTGTCTTTCACAGAGTTCCCTTTTTTCGCAATACCTTTCACCCTCCAACCCCCCTCCTAACTTTTCCTTCGTATACTCGTATATTTTTTTTCTGTTTCTCTCTTGTCCACTTTATTTCTATTTCGCTTCTTTTCGACCCCTCCTTTCCATTGACTATACGGTGTCTCTATACGGATATAAGTACGTATAGGTATTCTATATGTCGATCCCTTTCTTCTATTTCCACGAGGAGGGGGCGAAAAGTAATTGGACTCTGTCACATACCCGTGGCTATTCTTCGTCGAACGACGAGAAAGGTTTTGCTCCTCCCGATCTCTCTCTCTCTCTCTCTCTCTCTCTCTGTCTCTCTCCCTGTTTCTCGTTCTTCGGATGAAGATTCTCTTCTCCCGGACGGCGTTTTCTCTCATTGGCCATCCGATAAATCTTGCCGGAGTGACCTGAAGAAAATAGTGTCCCAGGCACATGTCCAAGAAGAAGGGAGAAAGGGATGAACTTCCCGTACTCTCGTTGCATTCTCCGCAATGTTCCTTACATATATATATTGACAATATGTGAAAGAAAAGAGAGCTTAACGGGATCTCATGTCACTTTCTCTCTCTCTCTCTATTTCTATCTCCGAGAGAATTGAGAAAATTCCCATTTTCAACAATCCCCAGCATTTACGGATCAGTGGTCAGCGAATAATCTACCGGATGGTCGTTCCGCGTTAAACTCTCCGTTGTTCGCGGCCAATCGATCGTTTCGATTCAACCAGCCGATAAATTCTTCTCGTTAATCCCCACCACACAATTTATTAACGGTATACAACGAAATTATATTGGTAGATTGATATTTTTTGGAATTCCAATGTATCTCGTGACTCGAAGATTTTTGTTTTTCCCCACAGATTATAAAGTCCTGGTAGCAAGTAATTATTTTTAACATTTTAAACCTCCCATCCTTTCAATTGGCGATTTATCGAATAATTCGAGAATCTTCCTTGAAAAATTCTGAATATTTGATTACGAGTTAACTAAATTTATGTCCATAAGACAAATTCTTAAATTAATACAATCAAAATATGTCTCGTATCGGGAATTTCGTTATTTAAAATTCAAGCGAAGAGACTCGTACATAAAACCCATATAAAATCCAGACTATAGGTATATACAGTATCTCGTTATAACGCGATATGTGAGAGCCGACTTAACGAGATAGTTATACATATATACGGTATATGCACGAGCTCGACGCATTATAATCGCGAATCACCCCCAAATGGGATTCAACGAGGAGGGTGTTATATTTTATCCGTGCGAAGCCCCGCTGTCGCTTATGTTCTCTGCTAGCTAGTGGCGTTATGTTCAATGCATATTTACGGCAGTATCATATTATACCTCTTTACTACAGGGGAGGTAGCTAATCAGCTGGAGTAGCCGTTATATATACGAATCTTTTAACGGTCGAGTTTGATTTTACTTATTTTTCAACCCTCTGTCTTTCTCTCTCTCTCTCTCTCTCCCACTCGTATAGTTGCCGCAAAAACGAGGGATAGCGTGCCTTGGGATATTAGTCTGGTAATAGCCATCCTCGCGTTTACCTCCAAGAGCCTCAATACCTATATTCATCGTACTCCTAACGTTCGAATGGACGTAAAGTCTACGTCGTGAAGACTCGATAAGCCCTTTTGTTTTTTTTTACGCCATTGATATACGTGTATTCCGTAGTGATACCTATAATTCCTCGGCTTGAGTCACTCCGTACGATTATTCACACGTATTTTCGCCACCTTGATTCCGCATACACCAACCGGCGAAACATGCATCAGACATATGAAATTCTCGATGTTAAATTCCGGCACCTGGGGAGCTCAAATTTCCCCAGACACGTCACATAACTCTCCTTCTATTTTTTCTTCACAATCTCATACGCACAAGTATATTATTAATTACCTGTCGGGAAATATAGCTATATTTTACGAAAGTTTTCGTAATAATTATTGAAAGTACCCGCTACTACCGCGACATAGATATAATACTTGATGAAAATCGTGATATCCAACGTACCGTTAGAAATATAAATCCATCCCGCTAGGGGGGAAATAGATTTAGACGGTTAAAAAAATCGATTTTTTTTAAATTTCATAAATTGTTAGTAAAACTATTGAAAAATATGTACCCAAAATTTTAAATGAAAATTCCGACTCGTTCTATTGTTATAAGCCATTAAGGGAGGAAATAGGGTTAGGACAGCGTTTTCTCAATGATTTTCATGAATTTTTTTATAGTATAAAAAATGAATATAATTTATTGAAACTTTGAGAATATTTTATACATATATTTAAGTATATACTATAAAATTTTTGAAGAATTTCTTTGAAAAACACCGAAGACAATTTATGACTGCCTTGACTTTGTTTTTCTTGGTACTATTTTTTCAAACGCGTTTTTCCGAAAACGATTTTTTTTTAACTCGCGTACACGCTAGTTTGAAAAGCTTTTAACCGATCGTTTTGAAAATTGGCAGTTACTTTCTTCATAGTATTGTGCTCTATATGAACCTAAAATCGGAATATTATCATTATTTCAAATAATTTTTTTTTTGCAAATAAAGTTGTAAAAAATGGCAAAAAATCATGTTTTTTTGTTTTGACCCCTGTGAAAAATTCAATTTTCTATTTTTTTGATAGCATTTAGGTTCATATAGAAGAAAGACACATAATAAAAGTAAATTCTGTAAGAGGATGGCTTCTTAATAAAACACAAAATGGATTGATTAAAAGTACGTCTTTACTTCATAACGTTTAATCCACAACTCTCAGCTCCAATCAATCAAACAAATTATCTTAGCAACCGATAGACAGTCCATTCAACTGTCTAGCTAGATGATATATATATGTATATGATACTTCATATGTATCATATGTATATACTACACTACTACGATTCCAACCTCGTTTAATTTCAGATTAAAATTGCCGCTTCCAGAACGTACGCAAAATGCTGAGTCTGATTGTGACATGCAATATGGGGTCGCTAATATCCCCGGTGTTTTTCAAGAAAATTCTCCAAAAATTTTATAGAATATACTGAAATATATGTATAAAATATTCTCAAAGTTTCAATAAATTATATTCATTTTTTATACTATAAAAAAATTCATGAAAATCATTGAGAAAACGCTTTCCTAACCCTATTTTCCTTCTTAATGAAAATCGTGATATCCAACGTCCCGTTACAAATATAAATCCATCCCGCTTAAATGCCAAAAAAAAACAGAGATTTTCAACTGCAGTATATACCGAATAACGATATATAAAAAAAAAACAATACTATCTCAGGTTCTTTTTTGTTCAGCGTTCTGTGTCCCATTGTAGTTGATCATCGTTAGCCCCGATCGACGAATCCACTGAATTTTTAATCCCCCCCCCCCCCCCCCGCCGATGTATATCGAGAACAACAAAACTGTTCTGTTCACAATACCTCGCGCTTTATGGCCAGTTTCGATGATCGGTACGCGAAGATATTATTCTCGACTAACGATATACATATATAAATGCACGAAAAACAGGGACGGCGGGGGTGGACAATGCGCATCGGTCGCTCGAGATCCACGCCCATGGTAAAAAAAATCCATCGATGCTCTATATAATACGAGACACGAACGGTTTTATTTCTATGTACAAAACGCATAGTCGTTCGCACAAGCCGGATCTCGTAGTTTCGCCAAGCGGTTTTCCCACAATCGTTCAAAATGAAAGGGAAAATAAGGGAGATATTCAAGCGCACCCGCGTTTGGTTAGCGATCCCTACAATACAAATGTATGCATGTACCTATATATATAGATAACATAGTGGTTAGGGGGTTAATAATAGTGACCGATCCATCCGCATCGTATCTCGAATATGCACTTCTCTAGTCGTGTTAGAATACGCAAGGTGCGTGTGTGCGTGTGTGTATGTCCATGTTCATGTCTCTGTGCTTCCTATGTAACTGGCTTTTCTACCTCTCTCTTCTAGCGATACTATTCAACCTGTCGTTCCCTTTTGTGGTTCTCTCGCGCCCCCATTGTGCAGTTGTAACCCCTTCGCCAAAGCATCCTGTCTATTGTCAATTTTGATCTGCTCTATACATATATATACTTCTGTTATAGTTGAACGTAATGTACGTATCTATGGTACCGTGTTTGTATGCTTCGATTCTAACCGGAAATGCGCATTAAGTGCACGATCCCAACAGTGAGCGTTTCCACTCTCGAAAAACTGACGAAGATCGGCTTCTCTCTGTCCGTGAATTTAATACAATTTACCAGATTGACAGAAGATGCATCACAAATTCACGAACGTTGCTTCCTCATTAAAATCTTCGTTGGACATTCAGAGCTTCCTGTACAAGGAGGCGTTACAATCTCTTGGCTTTCTCGCACGGAGGAAGAGGTTTGGATAAATAAGAAAAAGAAGTATTCAATGAAAAGTTATCGAGATGGCTGAGCTCTGTCAAGTTGATGTCAAGATTAAAAAGGTTGAGATTAACAAAACCTTCTCACTCAATAAATTTTATAACTGTGGCTCATGCGCCACTGATCGGTAAACCACGAAGGCCACCTAAAATCGTGTCAGTTGCAACGAGGACAAAACTATAATTTTCGTTTTTTCGTAACGTTCCGTTGAGTTATTGTAGCTAATGATATTCCATCGGGGTGCGCGAATTGTTGTCGAAAATGGTAGTTTTAACGGAACGTTCCTTTTCAAATAATGGTAATTCGTGACTGGGATCTTTTGAGTATAGCGTTGTAACGCGGAAACCGACAATGACGAAAGAACGCGAATGACGTAGATGGCACACGAGCCGAGGGCCATTTCGCGCTCTGTTTCAATCGGAAGGAACAAGTGTGCGCGGTTAGACAGAGTGAATAAAAAAAGAGACCGGGTCACGGCCTTGCGCTCCCCGGGTTCAGCTAACGTGACGAAACGAATTGGGTCAAGACGAGTATACGAGAAACTAACCCCGGGGTGGAAAAAAAAAAAGACCGACGACATATGGCACCCCGCCATCCGTCCACACTCAACGGCCATTTTTCTTCTTAGCCCTTGATATGAATGTCCGCGCGGATACGCTGAAAAACTTCGGTGCTTAAAGAGCGTGAAAACTTTTATACTTCATTGTATATACTTATTTACTCGCTGAAAAGTCCTTTCACCATTGTACCCCTACGACGTTGCACCTGTGATTCTCGTAACCGGTATAACATAGTATAGAAAAGAAAAAAAGGATTGGTCATCCCCTTAATTACATCTCACCACTTCCGACTGCAAAACGAGACGCACATGCGAACATTTTCGAAGGAGCATTCCGTTGTCTCCCTTTCAATCATTCTCGTCGCTTCCCGTGACTCTCGTAACCCATTTTTTCCACCTGCACAATGTTTCACATTGCCCGGTACTTTCACATGCCTCCACCCTTAATATTATTTTGGCGAAATGACATCTGGAGTAATTTGGACAACGAGCAAAGGCGTTGCTTATAAGATAAAGTGGGGCGAAGTATAAGAAGATCTTCAATGTTCAATCTCCATTCTTTTTCTTCGTGAAACCATGCATTCGCGCAAGTAGGTGTTTTAACGGAATAGTAGTCTCTCTGTGCGTTCGTCAGTACTAAATATTAAGGGGGAAATAGGGTTAGGACAGCGTTCTCTCAATGATTTTCATGAATTTTTTTATAGTATAAAAAATGAATATAATTTATTGAAACTTTGAGAATATTTTATACATATATTTAAGTATATACTATCAAATTTTTATACATATATTTAAGTATATACTATAAAATATTAGCGACCCCATATTGCAGGTCACAATCAGACTCAGCAGTTCGCGTACTTGTTATTCTGTTACCATTGCTATGAATTTCTTCGAGTTTAATCATATTTTATTCCTAAAATATCTGGCGTTTGTGTATTAGGGTTGGAATTAGACAATTTGAACACATGTTCTAAAAATTAAATAAATCATTAAATATTATTTCGTTTTGTTTCCTTGTATTCCCACAAAAGTACTATTTTTTCTTCTTCTTAGAACCAGTTTGCTTACCACCTTAGGTACCTACTTCGTCTGCTTAAGGGGGGAAATAGGGTTAGGACAGCGTTTTCTCAATGATTTTCATGAATTTTTTTATAGTATAAAAAATTAATATAATTTATTGAAACTTTGAGAATATGTTATACATATATTTAAGCATATACTATACAATTTTTGAAGAATTTTCTTGAAAAACACCGGGGATATTAGCGACCCCATACGAGGGGGGACCCAAAAAAAATGGTAATTTCGTCATAATTTCTTTATTTTTTAATATTTTTACACCAAATTTTGATCACCTTCAAAGTATTCTCCCTTGACCCCCACCCGGAAACGATACTTCCAATGTTCAAAACATTTTTTTATTTCACTTATCGGGATGTTCTTTAGGCCTTCCAGCGATTTTTGTTTTACCTCCTCCACAGTGGCAAAACGCTTCATTGCTGCTTTGTTTCGGGGTCGTATCCATAGCACCACGATTCATCACCAGTAATCACCTTGGAAAAAAGTTCAGGGTCCTCTTCGAGCTAATTTTGAAGTTCAAAACATGCCTGAAATCGACGCTCCCTTTGCTCGTCTGTGAGAAGGCGAGGGACAAATTTGGCTGCAACTCTGCTGATGTGCAAATCTTTCGATAAAATCCTCTGAATTCAACTCCATGATATCCCAGACATCTCACAGAGTTGATCAATGGTTCGGCGACGGTCTTCATGAATGAGAGCATTGATTTTGCCGACGTTTTCGTCACTTCTTGACGTTGAGGGGCGTCCTGTACGGGGTTGGTCTTCAATTGACATTTCTCCATTTTTAAAACGTGAAAACCACTCGTAGACTCTCGTTTCACTTAGGGCAGCATCTCCATAAGCAGTCTTAAGCATTACATTAGTTTCCGCGGCCGATTTCCTCAACAGGAAACAACATTTCACAGCCGCGCGTTGCTTTCGACAATCGGCCATCACGTTTTCGCCGAAATGGAGAAAGTTGGTCAACTACAAAAATTGCCCCGGGCGAACCGATGCGCTCACGGCGACAGAACTTCGCACACTAACTCAGGAGACGTGTCCCCAACGGACACCTGGTCGAGCAATGGGTTCCTCCACTCTCCCTCTTCGCCGCAGCGCAATTCCCGTTTTTTTTGGGTCCCCCCTCGTATTGCAGGTCACAATCAGACTCAGCATTTTGCGTACATTCTGTAAGCCGCAATTTTCATCTGAAATCAAACGAGGTTGGAATTTACTTTTACTATATGTCTCTCTTCTATATGAACCTAAATGCTATCAAAAAAATAGAAAATTGAATTTTTGACAGGGGTCAAAACAAAAAAGCATGATTTTTTGCCATTTTTTACAACTTTATTTGCAAAAAAAAAATTATATCAAATAATGATAATATTCCGATTTTAGGTTCATATATAGCGCAATGCTATGAAGAAACTAACTGCCAATTTTCAAAACGATTGGTTGAAAAATTTTCAAACTAGCGTGTATGCAAGTTAAAAAAAATTCGTTTTCAGAAAAACGCGTTTGAAAAAATAGTACCAAGAAAAACAAGCAATATGGGGTTGCTGATATTTTATAGTATATACCTAAATATATGTATAACATTTTTATAGTATATAGTTGAATATATATATAAAATATTCTCAAAGTTTCAATAAATTATATTCATTTTTTATACTATAAAAAAATTCATGAAAATCATTGAGAAAACGCTGTCCTCACCCTATTTCCTCCCTTAATGGCTTATAACAATAGAACGTGTCGGAATTTGCATTAAAAATTTTGGGACGATATTTTTCAATAGTTTTCCTAACAATTTATGAAATAAAAAAAAATCGATTTTTTGAACCGTCTAACCCTATTTCCGCCCTTAAGCTGAAATTCGTGATGCTCATAAGCCAACAGGGGAATAATATGGATGCATGTCAGAGTGGCGTGTAATATAGTATATAGTTTCCTGAGCCCCTGAGAATATGCCCATACACACTCTGGTTATACGCATCTCTCCGTTCTCTCGGTTTTGGCTTGGCACTATTTCGGCCCGTCGATCTCTCATATAGCTGGGGCTCAGTTAGCTCCGCAAGCTTAATACCACGCACCAGCCTCAGAACGCCACGGCATATCGAACACCCCGGTAGCCCGAGGCTGTGGCTTCGGCTTGCAACGATAGTACAGCGAACACACTGTTGGGATATCGTGTGCTTCCTATGTTAGGCAACGATAGGTGCTCATACGTCACGGACCGTTTGGTCCCCTGGGTCCAACTATGCCTTTGACTTTGATGTTATAACTACAGAGCGCGTCACGTGATCGGCCGTTATATCGCGGTTAATTGGTAAAGCCGACAGAGAGAGAGAGAGAGAGAGAGAGGAGGCGAAAGGCAGGAGGAGGCTGGATCATATCCTAGAGTAGAAGGATGAAGGACGCCAAAGCGGCTTCCACTTATCGGTTGTTCGACACCCGAGAATTGCTGGAAGAGCAATCTTCTCTTGAGTGTTTTAACCATACGATGCACTATACTCTGTGTCTACTTTATCGTTACTTTCGAAAGTACAACAGAATATTTGAACAATTCATGTGAAGATTTAACATTTTTGAGGACGTTTTCTCGTGAAGTTTATCAGCTTGTGGCAAAAGTGGTATGACGGCTAGTGGACCATCAAAAATATCTTAACAGCAATTCGTTATTTATCGTCTTACAGCCTGAACAATTCTCCCGGGCGATACACAGACCCGATCCTGATTGGAATTTTTTGCGAATCAATGAAATCGTTTGAATCAAGCTTTAACTTCAATACATATTTCCCGGAAATCCAATCTCTTTCTCGAACATTTGTTGTCTGCTAGGACTGAAAATCATCGTTTACTCTCGAAAGCTCATCCCTCTATTCGCGCAGCCTTTCATAACATCCCCATTGTCCTGTCGTCGCTACGCGTGGTATGTTTCCACTCACGTGAAGAAATATCTCGCAGATCGACATATCGCGAAATGCAATTACGTTGCGGAATTATCCCCCGGAGCTCAGCGCACACTGTGACAGGGGTTATGCACCTGTGATGGCACAAGTGTGCGTGTCTCAACTAAAATCGCATCAGAGCAGAGGGACTGCCTGTATTATTGTGATCACTAAACCTCCTCTGAGAGTCGACTTGGGTAGTACATATATCGTATGTGTACATTCATACGCGTTGGCAGATGTGTTCCTTCCAAAGGATAAACGCGATGCACACGAATTCCACGATCGTTCGAATATTGAAGCCATTCCTCGACCGATCACATAGCCGACATGAAGAGGATTCTCTCTGTACACTATTCTGCCAATATACCTATCCTCTATGATACCAGATCCTGTGTGACTTCCACGGTATCCCATAGAATTTGCCGAGGCGATTGCCAGTTGGTTGTCGTGCGACACATAAGCAGAGGCCTTCTACCTCAATATGTCGTTCGTTATCCACAGCATTCGTGATACAGGGAGGACGAATACCAGTGATTGTAATCAGTGTGCCTTTCTCTAATTAATTCCATCTAATATTATATAATACGACGTCGTTGTAAGCCCATGTTACAATTATGGAGCATAATATACAACTGATGCATGGTTTATCGGTGGCGGGACAATACCCTATTGATTAATCTCGTTTACCTCAAATCCCCCTCAGGAAGCTTAGCCGTGTCCGGCTAACACGAATCATTCGCTCAAACATTGCGGATATCCGGGCTCTGTCTCCTCTGACTGTCTCATCGTCGCGAAGTATCGGTTTCTACGATCGGAAAGCTGTGACCAAACGTTCGCCTTAGGAGACAGCATGGACATCGTACGATCTGCAATATATTATATATGAATTGTATATATGATAACGTGTGCAGTAGTCTGACCCGCGTCGATCTTGCGTCTTTGGTTGCAGACTCTCCGTTAATTCTGATTTAGAGTCTCTGACGAAGCGACGGGTATCAGAGGCACCGGCAGAACGATTGCTGGATCTCGGGATGATCGTCCGAGAAATCCCTCTCTCGCTCTCTCTTGGTACACGAATGTCCGCTATCGAGATACCGCATGGACGACGCTGTGATTTGTGGACGTCAATACTACGAGGGAGGGTTATATGCGTGACGTATCTCACCGATCATAATTACATCCCGACGGTTATACCGGGGAAATCTCCTCGCTTCCTCGTACACCCCCTGGCCGTGGTGTCCTCGTTCCTCATCTCCTTCGCATCAGGCCAGGCAGAGTTTAGGTTTCCTCCGACGGGAGGGCGCCACCGGTCGAATCTTCAGGGTGCTTAGACATTGACTGCATCCCCTTGGTCATGTCCTTCCTCAGCAAGATCATCCCTTTCCAACACTTCAATGATATGTACAGATAAATATGAGGCTTTCCGTGACAAATTAGCCTTTGAGTATTCCACAGCGATTCCGGCTATCTGTAATTAATAACAATGGAGTTGAAGAATAAAAAACTGTGTAACACTAGGAAAATATTGATTCCATAAAATCTAATACTCTGCTAAGGCTACAAAGTCTATTTTGTAATTGGAATAAAATTTGATCTGTTAGGAGCAGGTGAAAGATGAACTTCCTAAGATAAAAATGGATTTGAAGAATAAAAAACTGTGTAACACTAGGAAAATATTGATTCCATAAAATCTAATACTCTGCTAATGCTACAAAGTCTATTTTGTAATTGGACAAAAATTTGATCTGTTAGGAGCAGGTGAAAGATGAACTTCCTAAGATAAAAATGGATTTGAAGAATAAAAAACTGTGTAACACTAGGAGAATATTGATTCCATAAAATCTAATACTCTGCTAATGCTACAAAGTCTATTTTGTAATTGGAAAAAAATTTGTTCTGTTAGGAGCAGGTGAAAGATGAACTTCCTAAGATAAAAATGGATTTGAAGAATAAAAAACTGTGTAACACTAGGAAAATATTGATTCCATAAAATCTAATACTCTGCTAAGGCTACAAAGTCTATTTTGTAATTGGAATAAAATTTGATCTGTTAGGAGCAGGTGAAAGATGAACTTCCTAAGATACTCCTGTTGCGGATTTTCTTAGACTATTACTCGAAAGTCGCTTTTTCAATCCTGCTTTCAAAACTAATTATAAGTGAATTATCGGTTGTTGACTCAACATGGAGTGCCTCATAGATATGTATACATCCATGTATCACCGTGAAGCTCGCTCTGATTTACCGTCCTCCGGGACACCGTTGACTAGCGAAACTGCTGCGGCTCAATCGTTCCGACTATACATATACACACATAACGTATCATTGTGTATAGCTGTACATACCGAATGTTACATACCATATATGTATACCGTCCGTTTCTCGTTGGACGATATAAGGGTCTGTGGCGATCGAGAGAGCAGTCCTTAATGCGTTTGGTGTTTGTTCTTCTCTTCGATAGAAGATCCATCTTCGCATGGTCAACTCTCACTCGGTCCAGGAGAAGATGCACGGTTAGCCAGTTTCGCTCGGGCGGAAGTAATTTTCTTTGACGAAGGGTCAACAGAGGAAAAAAAGAAAAACAAATCAATGAGCTTGCGTACGAAGGGATGGAAAATAATCGTTGGTAGGAAAGAAATAATGGTCTGGACATGTTCGGACAGTACATTATAATATACGCGTGAACGATTTGAGGATAATAATGCAATTCCTTTCTTCTTTCGCATCAATCTTATTGTTTTTTTTTTCATGCCGACTTTCTTTGTTTCACGTTTTGGGGCGCACGATGTTTTTGACATTTGCGAGGACTCCTTTATTTTTCGACTAAATCAAAAATGGTTGTGTGTATATCGAAAATTCAGCGTCGAATAAAAGCGTGTGTCTATTAGTATAAATACGGTTATAATATGTTAGGCAAGGTCCGTGAAGGGGATAAACAGCTAGTAAATCAAGACCTCGAACCCTCTCAACCCCTTTGGACACATCTGAGCCTAGTATAGAGCTGTACCTTGAGTATATAGATATATTCAGTGGTAGCAAACAAAAGGACACAAATTACACTTTTTTTGGTATTAAATAACGTTAATTACGCCCTTTAGTTTGTCACTAGTTGCTTTTCGATACACGGATATATCTAGCATGTGCGAGGGGTCAAACATCCTCTTATTGTGCGTCCGAGACACCCTTTTGATGGGCTTTAGTCGTATCACGTGTCGTACGACGAGACACAGCGTGTTTACAGTCATTGCCACACTGTCAGTCCTGCTCGTCCAGACAGCCAGTGCGCAAGTCCTTAAATCCTAAACAGCGATTTGCTTTTTGTTCACAACCAGACCAGTGCTGGTTGGACGACTTTGCAATTTATGTTGCTACGTGACGAAGGTCGGTGTTAAATTTAAACAGGGGTTGAGGCAAGATTCACTTCTTTTTTTCTTTATCAAACCGAACGATTAAATTCTACAACAAAGTTAAAAAGTCTTTTTCATATTTTGATTGATTCAATAGTAAAAAAAAAAATAAGCTACCCTTACAGTAGTCGCATATGATGTGTAACATCTGACATCTCACCTTGGTAATAAGCAACACTAACATTATATCCCGAAAAAAATGATTTAGGTATTTTTTAAAATGATTTTTCGTAACGAAGAATAATTCTTTTTAATAAAAATTGTATTTTATTTTATTAACGCTGGGAGTAATGCAAATTGTTATTGGAGACAGTTAGTTTGTTCAATTTGGGGGAGAGCAGAGACATTTCATCGAAGTATTACATGCAGTCGCTGTTGATGTAGACGAAGTAGGAGAAAATGGCAACGATGGCAATCGTAATGTTGCACGACTGACAACCAGATTTGGTAAAGCAGTGGTTGGGTCGGCCGTTGATGTCTGTGAGAGCATTAAGTTCGCTGCACGTGCCCGAAAAACCCCGCTACGCTGAGTCGAATTATGCGCATTTTTTTTTGTGTCTACCTTTCCAGTTTTTCATTTTTCCTCGCGTTTTTTCTGCCGGTAATCTCGCATATATTCCTCTCTAGATTTACCCATCTCTGCAACTCACGAAATCATTAGAATTAAATTAGAATTATAAATATTTAAGAAATTATTAATATCAAAGAAATTATCCGTGTAATTAATTAATTTGTTTTATTTTTTAATCAAAATAAAAAATATCAATTGAGCAGCGACAGAAATTAACCTCAAAAGTTAAAAAAGCTATTTGTTTTTTTTTTAATCAAAATTAAAAATATCAATTGAGCAGCGACAGAAATCAACCTCAAAATTTAATGCGGTAGTCTGGTCTAGAAATTTGAAAAAATCGATTTTTTTTTCATTTTCTTATTTCTCGACCTTTCTTCATACGCTCCTGAAAACCGTTTATTGATATTTCAAAAATTAGCCGAGAAATAAAAATTCTAAGCAAGCCGCGCGGTCAGGTAGCGCGGCGCGCGCGCGACGGTGTCAAAACTTTGAACGCGTTTATCTCAGAACTATGTTTTTCAAATCGGCGCCCACGATATCTCGATAACTAATGGACCGATCGAGCTCAAATTTTGCACGTACCTTAGGTAGCCTGTTTCTGAGGACTGGTAGCAGAATTGAGTCGAACAATAATTTTGCCGACATTTTATATCTCGCCGAATACCCGAAAATGTATGAAGTATCATTAATGAAAGTTCATCAGGCCGCCATTTTGTCAAAGAATTTTTTTAAATACCAATTCTGCTACCAGTGCTCAGAATACTCATACAGATTGAGAATATATATATATATTTTTTTTTTTCAGATGCATATAACATCGTCCAGAGTGGGCGCCGATTGAGGCGCACCAAGTTGCAACAAGGCAAAAAACTACATGAAAATATTTAAAATAATTTTATTTTTAATGTACAAGTATTCTCTAAGGATCAATAAATGCACGTGTAAATTTTCATCAAGACAACTTTAACGGTTTAAACGTTATTGCACATTAGAAATGACGTCAAAAATCTCGCTCTAGACCAGACTGCCGCCTTAAAAAAGCTAAATATTCAAATATTTATTCGAATAATTATTCATTATTACTTACTTGCATTTTTTATCCATGATCTGCACTTTTTTCAGACACATTATTAACAGTAAATACAATTATTAATATAGTTTACACATATAAATTAGTTTATATAACAGCACACTTTATTCACAACACTGTATCCTTAAGGGGGGAGTAGGGTTTTAAAATTATTTTTTTTGCATTTTTATTTTTTATATTTTTTTTCTGAATGAACAATATGTCGAGAATATTGTGTATAAATTTTAAGTCAATCGGAGTAAAACTAACGGAGTTACAGCGTTTCAAACGACCGGCCGTGATACCTGATTTTCACGTATAAAAAACTTTAAATCGATTTTCCCGAAAACGTCATTTTTGAAGTTTGTGAACATTACAACTCAAAATCTACTGAACCGATTTTTTTGAAAATTTAAACATTACTTCTTCACATAAATCAACAGGTAATCAGGAGGAGTTTTTTTTTTTTTTCAAATTTAAACATTTTTTAATAACAAATTAAGCGCGATTTTTTTAGCTAAAATTGCGTTTTTCACTTCCAAGTGCTGCAAAAAATAGAAAAAAAAAAAAAAAATCTCTTCCTGATTACCTCGAGAAATACATCACCTTTAAAATGCATATCAATTTTTTTGTTTGAGATGATCCGGTAACGAGTTATAATGTTCACCGCAAAACCACTTTTTTTCAAGGCGCCTCTGGAGATTCAACGTCACCGGCTTATTTATCAATATTTTTCATTGAAAATTTTTTCTGAGATACTTCAATAGTTGTACAATAATATGTAATTCTATTTAATAAAATTATATTACTCATGTCGCCGCAAAAAAAATCATAAAAATATGCTTTTTTTCGCCTTTGAAACCCTACCCCGCCGTTAAGCGCACAGCTGATGCGTTCTCCTCTATTTCCCTTTCTCTTTCTCGTTACACACGCACACGCTGTTGGCTGACAGTACCAACCTTTCGGAAAATGGGTTGGTACCATCTGACGGCAAACGCTACCACCGCGCGCGCTCATTGGTCAAATCAAATAGCGCGCGCTTCTCGGGCTTCCTGTTACACACTTCCGTCTCTTTTCGCGAAATCACTGCCACAGAAACCGAGCGGAAAGATATTACACATAAAAAAAACGGCAAATGAGAAAGTAGGATTAAAAAATTTCGTTGAAAACAAAGCTTCCTTCATGGAAGCAAGTTAATTCAACGGGGTTTCGTGATACATTTTTATCGAACAATTTTGCAAACCGTAAATCTGTCTGGAAGCATAGTCTATAAATCTCTGCAAATACTCGGCAGCATATCACTGTCCATCTTGTAGACCACCCCTTTTACCTGGTTTATCCACGTATCAACCTGATGACCAACGCGCTGCAGGGTAGGTTCTCCAACGAAATAATTTAACGACTCGAGAGCAAAGCCATAACGTAACGCGTGTATATAGAGTACGGTCTCATAGCCAGCAGCAGCAAACGGGACTTTCGAAACTCGATGCATATGTCGGTTGTCTATATGTACAACACACACATGTATCGTACTGTTATATCGAAGTTGAGGAGAGTGAGCGAGAAAGAGATGAAATGGGATGTTGGGATATGCTGAAAGCCGACCACACGTTACCGGGGTTAGTTTCGAGTTTGTTCGCGATACCGTGCATGAGAGCTTCTATCTCACCTCACCGACAGGAGAAAATGTTAGCGGAGGAGATGCCTGAGAGAGACGAGAGGGAGAATGAGCGAAGAGTGGAATAACCGGCGGGCAAGGGGTATAGCATCGCATGTTCCCGGATCACCGAATTAATCCGCCATTAATTCAATTCCGCGGTGTAGTGGGTTTTCCACGTTCATGTGGGCATATGTTTGTCCACATCGTTGCTCCCGGAGAGGTGGTCGAGTGTGTAAACCTCTTCTCTAAACAAGATGGGTAACGCGCGGCTCTTGGGGCTCTCTCGTCGGACTTAATAAATGACCGAGGCTCGCTATACCGTATCAGCTGGTAACAAACGAAAAAGGGCGCAACTCGCGCAAATTTATTTGTTATATAATGTGGATAACGCCTCTTTGGTTCTGGACAGCCAATGTACGTACAGGCAGCTTCATAACCATTATAACAGTTTCTCGCTTTAATGTTGACCATGTATGCATATGCGGCCTGTGATTAATGTCATAGAAGGGTCAAAATCTCGTCGATTTATCAAATTAAGGGATGCTCGGACGGAGATAATACTCGCAGACTGATGAAAAGGAGATCTGTCGCGAGAAATCGAGCCATCCCCGTGCATTTTATATTTATTTCTACTACATAAACTCAATGTACATACTTGTAATACCTATATATGTATATATCAAGGGGGGAAATAGGGTTAGGACAGCGTTTTCTCAATGATTTTCATGAATTTTTTTATATTATAAAAAATGAATATTATTTATTAAAACTTTGAGAATATGTTATACATATATTTAAGTATATACTATAACATTTTTGAAGAATTTCCTTGGAAAACACCGAAGATATTAGCGACCCCATATTGCAGGTCACAATCAGACTCAGCATTTTGCATACATTCTGGAAGCCGCAATTTTCATCTGAAATCAAACGAGGTTGGAATTTACTTTTATTATATGTCTCTCTTCTATATGAACCTAAATGCTATCAAAAAAATAGAAAATTGAATTTTTCACAGGGGTCAAAACAAAAAAGCATGATTTTTTGCCATTTTTTACAACTTTATTTGCAAAAAAAAATTATTTTCAATAATGATAATGGTCCGATTTTAGGTTCATATAGAGCGCAATACTATGAAGAAAGTAACTGCCAATTTTCAAAACAATTGGTTGAAAACTTTTCAAACTAGCGTGTACGCAAGTTCAAAAAAAGTCGTTTTCAGAAAAATGCGTTTGAAAAAATAGTACCAAGAAAAACAAAGTCAAGGCGGCAGTCATAAATTTTCTTCGGTGTTTTTCAAGGAAATTCTTCAAAAATTTTATAGTATATACTTAAATATATGTATAAAATATTCTCAAAGTTTCAATTAATTATATTCATTTTTTATGCTATAAAAAAATTCATGAAAATCATTGAGAAAACGCTGTCCTAACCCTATTTTCCCGCTTAATGGCTTATAACAATAGAACGAGTCGGAATTTTCATTTAAAATTTTGGGAACATATTTTTCAATAGTTTTACTAACAATTTATGAAATTTAAAAAGAATCGATCTCTCCCTGTTTCCTCCCTTAAGGGGGGAAATAGGGAAAGATCGATTTGTTAGGACAGCGTTTTCTTAATGATTTTCATGAATTTTTTTATAGTATAAAAAATGAATATAATTTATTGGAACTTTGAGAATATTTTAGACATATATTTAAGTATATACTATAAAATTTTTGAAGAATTTCCTTGAAAAACACCGAAGATATTATCGACCCCATATTGCAGGTCACAATCAGACTCAGCATTTTGCGTACATTCTGGAAGCCGCAATTTTCATCTGAAATCAAACGAGGTTGCAATTTACTTTTATTATATGTCTGTCTTCTATATGAACCTAAATGCTATCAAAAAAATAGAAAATTGAATTTTTTACAGAGGTCAAAACAAAAAAGCATGATTTTTTGCTATTTTTTACAACTTTATTTGCAAAAAAAAAATATTTTCAATAATGATAATGGTCCGATTTTAGGGTCATACAGAGCGCAATACTATGAAGAAAGTAACTGCCAATTTTCAAAACGATTGGTTGAAAACTTTTCAAACTAGCGTGTACGCAAGTTCAAAAAAAGTCGTTTTCAGAAAAATGCGTTTGAAAAAATAGTGACCGCTCGGTTATAGACGTGGCGCGCTCGGGGCCTGAAGGAGAGCTACTCACTTTAATGGCTTATAACAATAGAACGAGTCGGAATTTTCATTTAAAATTTTGGGAACATTTTTCTCAATAGTTTTACTAACATTTTATGAAATAAAAAACAATTTTTTGAACCGTCCAACCCTATTTCCCCCTTAATATACAGACTGCTTAGAGTGAAAAGGATTTATCCCACATGGTTTAACATGCTGAATGAGCTTGGATGCTCCCTTGTGACTTTTAGCAGACGATATGTCTATGGAATTCATTTTTTCTCATCTTCACGTCGAGAATTTCTGGTCCACGAGTCTTTTTGTCTCAAATTTTTCACTGTGCGACGTGGCCCCTTCAACCGGGGGTCCCGAGCGTTTTGAGAGATGATCAGGCACGTACTCGCTGCAACTCCGAGCTTACTCTCAACCCGATATCATGGACTATACAGAAATATCCAGTTGACCGTTGTCCAGTAGCGAAAAAACACGAACAATCTCTCGCTGTGCTGCTGTGAATGATCGTTGGGGCGGGAGGGAGAGAGGAGGGGATGAAAAATGAGGGAGCATGACTTATCTGTATCGAAGAGTTGTCTGTAACGAAGCTGGAGACAGAAGAGTTTCGTGAGAGTACACGACGGCTTGTCACATCTCGTGGAGGGCGTGATCCTGCCGTTTTGTCATATGACGAGAGAGCTCTCTGTGGGAAAGCAGTGAAAAAAAAATATGATCCTGAATTGAGAAGGACGATTATTTAACGTCTTTCGTCGTGATGAGAAAAAAAAATGACGAAGCCTGGCGACGGGGTTAAATGTCGTTGAACCAGACACACGCGAATATCATTCCGTGGATAGGCTCGTCCTTTTCGCGAATCCTGCACGGAGCTCCTTTTCCTTTCCACTCTCTGTTTTGCAGGTCGAAAGAATAACGAGATCAGAGCCGCTGCAACGAAATCGTGAAGAGTCTCATTCGGCTTTATTAAAATTACGATGCTGCAACACGCGTCTAGTGAGACGAGCGAAAAGAAGAAAAAAACATTGGAGCGTGAGAGAAGGAAATTGTTACGTTTCCTCATCACTATGATCGTCTTGCGATAATGATTCGAGCGAGTTGCAATAAAAGAATCAGGTTTTCACGTTTTTTTCTTTTCTTCTCTGTTCGAGGACTCAGGTGTGATCAGTTAAAGTCTCTTTTATTCTCCACCGTATTTATTCTACATATATAGGCGGAGATGCACATAAATTTGGGGATATATATGCCACCAAAACGAGCTCGTATCTCGTGGGATCGCGAGCATAAAGGACATCATGGCAAAGATTCACGTATGAGCCCTTTACCCTTCCGTTAATATTTCCTCCTTTGTAGATGAAAGGAGTGCGAAATTGAAATGAACTTTTGTTCGAACGATAATGCACGGTTATACAGTTTGAATAATTATTAATTGTATTTGAGCGAAATTTATTTCCATTCCAAGTGAATATTATAATTAAATTAATTTACCCTTTATTTTAATTAATATAGATTTTAGTAGTAGTTCCGGCTACAACAGAAGCTCGATGAGTATATGTAATTCTATATTTATTATCGTAGAGGATGAATGAGAGAAAAGGGGAAAAGCGTGTGAGATGAAGAAGATAGAGAATCGCCTACCTATATAACATACACAGGAGAGGGCTTCTCTTTCGTAAAGGGGAGGGAATGAGGGCGAGAGAGGGCAAACATATTCGCAAACACGCAAAATTTCAAAAGGCACACTCGACTATCTGATGTCACGCGGCGGGCCGCATATAACGACAGAGATGAACATATAGAAGGGATGAAGTTGAAGGGAGATCCGCCATCATAACACCGGGGCATAGGCCCGGGGAGCCCTTTGACGACGTATGCAAATATAGATCGGCAATGATAAATTGCTCTTGTCAAGACAGCCGGCATTTCGCACGAGCCCATTGAAACCCGTTTTCCATAGAGATTCAGACACCGCGAGCGAACCGAGGGCGCGCGGGGGGATGAGACGGTTTTTGCTTTTCTGTTCTCTCTCTCTCTTTCTTTCGTTCTCTCTCTCTCTCTCACTTCTCTCATATATGCTATTCACACACTATACGCACATATCGTACGTGCAGATTCACGTCGTGTATAATTTTGCGCGACAGTTGAGACGCTGAAGTATTTATCTCACGTGCACTCGATCTCAGTCACATCCATTGTCCTTCAATATTATGTGTCTATGACACGTATTTATATTTGCAGTTTTGCAGATAATGTACGGGTTTGGGTGAGAGACAGGTGTGCATAGATTATGTTCACTTTCTAATTTAAGGGTTGTTGCGATTTTACCATGTTTTATGGGGTCTCATAGCGTTGTTACAAGGAGTAGCTTCTTGGTATATTGTTCAAACGTCTTTTTTAAAAATGCGTTTCGATATCATCACCGAGGAGTCACTTTTGTTCAGTGACATATATTAAATTTCAAATTTAACCCCTCAACTATTGTACAATCCCGATTTTTTGTATCTCAGTTCCACATCCAGTGAGTCAAAGTCACCCAAAGTCACTTTGACTGATTCTAACTTTGACAAATCTTAAATTGATCTCACATAAAAAATGAAAGAATCTTCTTTTTGAAACTTGCACATGTATTTCTTTGTAATTATGCCAAATCGACAATGTTTCTTGTACGAAGGAATCAACCATTGTGAAAACTACATCTTTTTTTCATAGCAGTACTTTGCGAAACTGTAAAAAATTATCGGGAATAAATTGACAAGTTTAATCTTCTACCTTTAATTTTTATTGTTGAGTCTGAGAATGTTCGAAATCTTGTTTGAGAAGCCTTCTTACACCTATGACGGAACATTCGTGTATGCACTTTCAGCCATTTTCTGAGCAGAGAGAGAGAGAGTTTGAAGGATCTCTTGTTTTATGGGGCTTCATAGCGTTGTTACAGGTTGTGGCTTCTTGGTATATTGTTCAAACGTCTTTTTTAAAGATGCGTTTCAGTATTATCACCGAGGAGTGACTTTTGTTCAGTGATATATTAAATTTCTTATTTAACCCTCAACTATTGTACAATCCCGGTTTTTTAAATCTCAGTTTCACATCCAGTGAGTCCAAGTCACCCAAAGCCTCTTTGACTGATTCTAACTTTGACAAATCTTAAATTGATCTCACATAAAAATTGAAAGAATCTTCTTTTTGAAACTTGCACATGTATTTCTTTGTAATTATGCCAAATTGACAATGTTTCTTGTACGAAGGAATCAACCATTGTGAAAACTACATCTTTTTTTCATAGCAGTACTTTGCGAAACTGTAAAAAATTATCGGGAATAAATTGACAAGTTTAATCTTCTACCTTTAATTTTTATTGTTAAGTCTGAGAATGTTCGAAATCTTGTTTGAGAAGCCTTCTTACAGCAATGACGGAACGTTCGTGTATGCACTTTCAGCCATTTCCTCAGCAGAGAGAGAGAGAGAGAGAGAGAGAGAATTTGAAGGATCTCTTGGTGGAGTCGAATTAGACGTGAGTGTGGAAAGTGAATCGCAGATCCCTTTGCCTAGTCGGCTAACGTGGCAACCCTCCTTGTGTCTTCAAGAATATTATAGATATAGATACAGTCCTCACGCCTTTTGTCGACTGAGCCATTACCGTTATTAGTTCGTTACCGTGATAATTAGGCTGCTTCGCAACTATATACCAAGAGATAGATGAAGAGAGCGAGAGAGAGAT
This sequence comes from Oxytorus armatus, assembly GCA_958009045.1. NCBI lineage: Eukaryota > Metazoa > Arthropoda > Insecta > Hymenoptera > Ichneumonidae > Oxytorus > Oxytorus armatus. The sequence continues at coordinate 16,334,981 of OY253752.1, forward strand.
GATATAATTCGCGTTCAGTGTCTCGGCACCTCGGGGCTTGCACACGTTAATCTTCAGCAAGATGTTTCTCTGTTGAGTCGAAGTTTCCCGTCAAAATATAACATACCCAAAGCTCAACGCGTAATATAATATTCTAGAGCTCTCTGACTCGGAAATATTACCGAATATATATTAATATATATTCAGGAATTTAATCAGTCATATGGAGTGTGTTTTTATCGGAATATTTCCCACTCTAATTGAACACGAGGTATTTCAATTAAATTTATCAATTTCCACGTCACTGTCAATTCGGTACTGATTTAATTTTCGAAATTATTATGTTATAACAATTTCCGTAAGATAAAATTATTCGTTAAAAAATGTTCAAAATTATTCGTTAAAAAATGTTCAATATTATTCGAGAACGAATTTTGTTGCTTTTATCATTTTAAACAGATGCTAAATGTAATTTTTCATTAATATTATTTAAGCACTGAACATTCAATTTCTATCATCTCTAATTACCGGCCTGTTATTTTTAATCAATGACACATTGAATTGATAATAAACATTTTATGTGCTAGCAAATTTATTTAGTAGATTTGATGATAGGAAATTTTTTTTATTTTTCACAACTCTCATTGCATTCTAACGCATTATTGTTAAAATCATACAAATTAATTCGAATGTAATAATTATTCTACTAGAATTATTTCAATTAATTTCTAATAATTATTACTCGTTATTTTATCTGAATAATGCTTCCAATATACCTGAAGCCGGCAAGTATCTCGTACATATATCAACGTGTCTGTTCTCTATTCTCTTGGATCTCCCCTTAATCGAAGAGCCTTTCAGGTAGACCTTGCCGCATAAGTGCCTCTTCTCTCGTTCTCTCTCTCTCTATCTATCTATTCGTCTTTCGCTCTCACGCTAATGTGATTAACTACACGCGGCGGGCTTCCGCGACAATATTATGCCAAAGCGTGAATTTTCGGTGGCTGCGTTCATCATTCTCCCGAATAGTAGTACAGTAACTCTGTACCTCCTATAACTTTATGTCAGAGAGGCGTATGTACTATACCGACGTGCATGAATGATCCAGAGTGCTCGCGGAGAGAGATACACTAGATCTCTCTTTCTCTCTCTCTCTCTCTCTCTTTCTGTCTGTCTCTGCCTCTTGTGGTTATATACGTAGCGTGTCATCGAGCGTCTGTCTCCTCTTCGTCTCTATCGTCCATTACCGTTATTGGCTCGTTACTACCATTATTAGCTCATTACCCGATCGGGGTTGCTCTAATATGTTCGCGTTCGTCGTACAAACGAGATCTCGCGAGATCCTACAAGAGAGCTTATATTGTCTCGCTGATAGGCACGTCAGCGTAGACTCCTATAAAAGCCAAGACAATCGCGTTACCGTTTTATCACCCTTAAAAAAAATCTAGTCTGCTTGGATGGAATATTGAGCTTCTTTTTTCGTTAAATGAGCGAAAAACGTATGTGTGATTGAAATGGATTTTATTTTAATAAAAATAAATGTATTAGCGTTCACGTATAAATCTTACTACTGTGATAAAGCTGGAGAGTTTGTATGTTTGTTTGAACGCGCTAATCTCAGGAAATAATAATCCGATTTGAAAATTTCTTTTTGCATTACATAGCCCGTTTATTCGGGTAGGCTCTAGGCCATATAACTTCATGCTATGGCCCCAAAGAACGGCGGCAGCGACCGTTTATTTCTTAGTGATTGGTCCTGTAATTTTTCCACATAATTTCCGGATGGTATTTATATGAGATGCAATTGGTTCAATTTTAATTCGGGTGAAACCACGGGATACAGCTAGTTATATATATATAATATGCCATTGAGGGGGGAAATAGGGTTAGGACAGCGTTTTCTCAATGATTTTCATCAATTTTTTTATAGTACAAAAAATGAATATAATTTATTGAAACTTTGAGAATATTTTATACATATATTTAAGTATATACTATAAAATATTAGCGACCCCATATTGCAGGTCACAATCAGACTCAGCATTTTGCGTACATTCTGGAAGCCGCAATTTTCATCTGAAATCAAACGAGGTTGGAATTTACTTTTATTATATGTCTCTCTTCTATATGAACCTAAATTCTATCAAAAAAATAGAAAATTGAATTTTTTACAGGAGTCAAAACAAAAGAGCACGATTTTTTGCCATTTTTTACAACTTTCTTTGCAAAAAAAAAATTATTTTAAATAATGATAATATTCCGCTTTTAGGTTCATATAGAGCGCAATACTATGAAGAAAATAACTGCCAATTTTCAAAACGATCGGTTGAAAACTTTTCAAAATAGCGTGTACGCAATTTCAAAAAAAGCCGTTTTCAGAAAAACGCGTTTGAAAAAATAGTACCAAGAAAAACAAGCAATATGGGGTCGCTAATATTTTATAGTATATACTTAAATATATGTATACAAATGTTATAGTATATACTTAAATATATGTATAAAATATTCTCAAAGTTTCAATAAATTATATTCATTTTTCATACTATAAAAAAATTCATGAAAATCATTGAGAAAACGCTGTCCTGACCCTGTTTCCCCCCTTAATGGCTTATAACAATAGAACGAGTCGGAATTTTCATTTAAAATGTTGGGAACATATTTTTCAATAGTTTTACTAACCATTTATGAAATTTAAAAAAAATCGATTTTTCGAACCGTCTAACCCTATTTCCCCCCGTAAATAAAATTACGTGTGTCCGATTTCACTTTCTTTCCTCACATGCAGGAAGCTTTGTAATAGTAGAGTAACCGTCAACGATATTTGTCGAGGATTATAGATATTTTATAGAATTTAGATATTTTTGAACAAATTACTATAATTTTATTTACTTTAATGAACATTGTTTATTTATTCACAGGCAAAATGATTGAATTCTCAAATTCTAAACTGCCACATTGTTCCGCCATTTCATAGGAGCTATCAGCGAACTAGAGAGAATTATGAGGAAAGTGAAACTTTCTAAAGTTTTTTTTCCAAGTTCATCTTCAATTTTTGTTTCTATTTATTTTTACTCCATATACTCTACTCAACTATCCACTTTTACTCAATTCATGGTATTTTTTTTTCGTATTATTCTATAGGTTTACGAGAATAAATCGTTTCAACGAAAGTGCGAAGAGTCCAACGACGCACTTAAATATACCGGTGCATATAGAATATTGTAAAAGTACCGGTCCAGTTTCGTTTAAAGTTTTTTTCATCTCTCGTAGCGCGATGAAAAAAACGAGGGGGAGAGCGAGTGAGAGACCCCCCGCGAGAGCCTCGGGTAATGAGACGATTTAGCAACGTGAAATCGGCGATAAAACTGTCCCAGCATTTGAGGCGAAGAATATAATAAGAGCGGAGCGCGGAGAGACGAGACGAGTCAGCGAAGAAATGAAGGGGGCAGACTGTCTATAGTCATATAATATAAGACCATAATACAAGAGCTACCGTCTCTCATCTTGTCTTCAAACAAACTGGAGTACCTTTCAGATGGTCGCAGTTAAAAGTCTCTGTCCTCCGAGAGAAAGAGACTGACTGGTCATTTTTGCACGTCGATTCCAACGGCCGAGCGTCAAAATGCAAGAGGCGGGGATTCACTCGTTTCTTCAAAGCTCGTAGACAAAGCGATTTTTTTCAAACAGTGCAATTTATTTGTCGCGTGTGAAAAGGATAAATGAAAAAGCGTCAAGATAATTTACTATACAAGAGTAATAGATGTTACGACGTGAAATATATTTCAATCCTTTCACGTCAATTCGCAGTATGAATACTTTTTTTAACGTCCATTATCTTGCACACGCTCGGTTTTCCTCTGACAAATCAGAATTTTCACTAACTTACGCTCTACGCGGTAAAATCAAAATTTCGTGAAATTGTAAAATTTGTATTATTAATATAAATTTTGTCGAATGTTAGGAAATTTTGTAGCTAAATGAATTACAATGGAGATAAATAAAGACGTGAAGTTGAAATCATTTTCGTATAATTTAGGATTTGAAAAAAAAAATTAAAGTTCTTCAGGTCTTTGCAGTTTCGTCGCATCTTCGCACGTACATAGTGCGATAATGGTGACTATACGTATAACACATATAAATGCACGATGAATTCTCTCCGCAATGGCATAGTGCCCCTCTGAGCTCTTTTCCCACTCTCGCAAACACACAGAGAGAGCACTCTCGACGAATATATCCTCTCTTTCTCTCTCTCTCTCTCTCTTTTCTCATATGGCCTCTTTTGGTGCGAAATGCTCCAGGGGTGCAAAGCCCATACAAGAAGTGCATTCAACCCATATACGCATCCGCATGCGCCACGATACATAGGGGAATATCATGTACATACAGGGCGATTGAAAATTGGCGCTACCCCCTGGCAACAACGTGAAAAATAAAGACATTCAATTTTTTTTTCTTCTAAGAGGTATAGCCACGGTAGCGGGTATAAAATCATGTGCACATTTAACAATTTTTTTTGTATGAAAAAGTGATTTATTTATAAAACTAATTATACATCTATTTAGTATAAATATCATGCCAATAAAAAATATTTCTATTTATTTCTTTTGTTATACAAAATGGCAGATTACTGCTGTTTGCTTTTGGTATCTTTTTTTTCGGGTGTGACATTTTTCATCCACAATTTTTTACCTAGAACAAAAAAAAATTCTCGTTAATCTACGTCAGAATGCCTAGAGAAGTACGTATGGAATTCGAACAATATTATTTTATTCGAATATTGTAGGAATTTGAATTTGATAAGTGAATTTCCAGTGAAAAATTTCGTAGAGGTAGACTTACGTTGTACGCTCAAAGTCGGCGAAAAAAAATACTAACCACTACCTTAACTTAGCTTAACTTATTTTTATGATAAAGCATCGTTTAAGTCAAAAAAATCGATTTTTTTTTAATTCTACCATGGCCATAGCCCTTAAGGTAGAAACATCTTGAATTTTAGATGATTATTAACGCTTGGAGCAATCGTAGTATATTTATAAAATAAATTTTAACAGTTCTAGAGTCCGAAAAAACATCCACGCAATTATTAGTTAAGGACAGATTGTTCTCAACGCATTTGCAAGTTGTACTTGCGCAAAAATTTGCTCGCAACTAGCCTCTGTTTTATAAATTCCATAAATGTTCTTTCGTACTCAGCGAAAGATTTAGAAAAATATTCACCCGAGCTCTGAATCATTCAACTAAAATTGTTACACGGTAGCAATCCAATACAGAGTATTAAAAAGCAAAATTGCAATTTTCGATTTCTCACCATAATTTCACCCTTATCCGGACTGAGCTCAATTCTGAATTATCCTGTACATACGTGCGCAATATCCGAATTGCGCAGTACAGTATTCCCTGACGGTGGTGCGATATACGAGGTTTGTTCAAAAAGTATCGCGAATTTTGAATTTCCGCGGGCTACGTACATTCGATTTTCAATTTTTTGTGGCGTTAAGTTGGTACTCATGTCCCTCACTTATGCCGAAAAAATCGGCCCTTTTGAATGTTTGGTTAATCGTTGACAGCTGTTTTGGTTAGACGTGTTTTGGCTTGTCTTCGATTTTTGCCTATTCCAAAAAATGGATCAAAGAATCCGTATCAAATTTTGTGCGAAAAAAAAAATTAAGTGCGCGGACGAATTCCGAATGTTGACTGTGGCTTATGGTGAAGCTACCTTGGACCAAAGCAACGTTTATCGGTGGTACAAAATGTTCTCAGAGGGCCGAGAAGATGCGAACAACGAAATGCGTTCCGGACGCCCGAGCACATCAACAACAGACGAAAACATTGATGAAGCGAAGAAAATAATATTGGCCAATCGTCGAATCACCGTTAGAGAAGTTGCTGAGGAACTAAACGTATCAATTCGCTCGTGCTATCCGATTTTTACCAATGACTTGGGCATGAGACGGGTCGCCGCGAAATTCGTACCAAAATTGCTCAATTTCGAAGAAAAACAGTGTCGCGTCAACATTGCTAAGGAGCTGTTGGACTCGGTCCGCGACGACCCAAATTTGCTCCAGAGGGTCATAACTAGTGACGAATCATGGGTTTATCGTTATGACGTCTAAACCGAAGCTCAATCATCGCAATGCAAGCTGCTTTTTTGGAATAGGCAAAAACCGAATACAAGCCAAAACACGTCCAACCAAAACAGCTGTCAACAATTAACTAAACATTCAAAATAGCCGATTTTTTCAGCATAAGTGAGGGACACGAGTACCAACCTAACGCCACAAAAAAAAATCGAAAATCGAATATACGTAGCCCGCGGAAATTCAAAATTCGCGATACTTTTTGAACAGACCTCGTATGGGACTCGCAGAAAGCATGGACTTACAGGACGTTGACCTGACCTGGTGAAACACATATGGGAGTCCTGTACGATTTTTGCATCGCAGCCAGCAATGACGACGATGATGCATCGCCACGCACATCTCTCTGCATGTTCATATACACACGCGCTATTCTAGCACCGCTCTTCGAATATATAACGAATATATGAAGCCGTATGAGAGGTTTACGTGAGAAAAAGAGAACGAGATAGGGGTTGGGTGGCAGAGGAATATGGAATAGGATACTGAACGAATGCAGGGGATGCAATTCGCGGGGAGAATTTTGCATGGGGTGCGTGCAAGCCTATAGCTGATCCCGGAGAGTGCAAAGAATCTCTGTGCAACCCCCCGGGAGTGGGGGTGGTAATGTGGAAGAGACGAGGGGTTTCAAGTGGGCGGAAGAAGAAGGAGTTTGTAAATGCGTGCGTGTACATTTATGCGTGTGGATACAGTGAAAATATGTGAGAAGTTAAAGAGTGTCGGATTTGCGTGAAAATGAGGGATGAAAGGAAAAGAGGCTTATCGTATTTATTTTTATCATCCAACCTCGCGTTCATCCACAACACTTTCCCTTCGAAAATCGTGTCAAAACTAATTTTTCAAAAGTTCCTACTTCACGAAAATACTACAGAACGGATGAAAGTGCATTCTATTGTAGAAATTTCTTTGTCTCCAGATAAACGCCATTTTCCGGAGAGACATCATTGGCTCATCAATCTGTTCGATGACGAGGATACAATGAATACGCTAAGTGCAGTCTTGCGGAAAAGTTAAAAGAGGGCTGTTGATGCGGTCCGGAGGGAAACGTGAAGCAGCGAGGAGAGAGTGGACGAGGGATGAAGAGAGTGAGGTTAGGTAGATGCACGCATAGAAAGGGCAGCCATCAGTATGACGAGAAAAGCACAGGCATATATATATATATATATATATATATATATATATGTGTGTGTGATACTTTGGAAGGAAGGGAGAAGCAATGACGATGCTGATGATGACGATGCTGATGATGACGATGATGATGGTGGCGGTTGTGGAGGTTGGGTAATGCGACAATTAAGCCAGGGGAACGGTTCACCAGTGCTGCACACACGCACACACACCCATGTGCTGAATAAAACTTCCATGACACCTATAGACTTCGTTCCTCTTTGCGAGAAGGCTCCGTTATGAATGCGTAAGCTCTAGCTATTCACCATATACGAAATATGTATATGCATATACGTATGGAAGGCAAAGCGTCATACCATGAACGCTTATTACATACTTCTCAGCATTGACGCGCTCCAGGCTTTTTCTCACTATCGTCAGGGGCGTTGCGTATGCTCAAACACCTCCACCTGGAAGAGAGGCCCCTCCAAGCGGGAGAGTCATTGAGCTTCATTTTGCCTGGGATAGGTTATATTTTTTCATTATGCCAACAGGGGACTGGTTTCAATATAAAATAATAAGAAATTATTTTACGATGACATCTCTACGAATAATTATATTTGCGTATTATTATATTATAAACTATACGTAATTATACGCGCTCCATGTGCCAAGCCCCCAGCCTACTCGATCCCGCTCGCTCTCCTCAACTTTTGTGCACGGTGGCGGCGGCGGCGATATGTTGATATAATATAGAGATAAGCCGTGCCTCGCGGTTTCACTCGCATTAAATTTGGATTATATAACTGTTTCATATGCATTATGAGTATATAACCAGGTGCATCTCGTATAAATACCACCCGGAAATTAGGTGGAAAAATGAAAGGACCAATCACTTAAAAAATAAACCGACGCCGCTGCCGCCCCTTAGGGCCACAACATGAAGTTATACGAGGGGGGACCCAAAGAAAACGGGAATTGCGCTGCGGCGGGGAGGGAGAGTGGCGGAACCCATTGCTCGACCAGGTGTCCGTTGGGGACACGTCTCCTGAGTTAGTGTGCGAAGTTCTTCCGCCGTGAGTGCATCGGTTCGCCCGTGGGAATTTTTGTAGTGAAACAACTTTTTCCATTCCGGCGAAAACACGATGGCCGATTGTCGAGAGCAACGCGCGGCTGTGAAATTTTGTTTCCTGTTGGGGAAATCGGCCGCGGAAACTACTGTAATGCTTGAGACTGCTTATGGAGATGCTGCCCTAAGTAAAACCAGAGTCTTCGAGTGGTTTTCACGTTTTAACAATGGAGAAATGTCAATTGAAGACCAACCCCGTTCAGGACGCCCCGCAACGTCAAGAAGTGACGAAAACGTCCACAAAATCAATGCTCTCATTAATGAAGACCGTCGCCGAACCATTGGTCAACTCTGTGCGTCTGAGATATCATGGAGTTCAATTCAGAGGATTTTATCGAAAGATTTGCACATGAGCAGAGTTGCAGCCAAATTTGTCCCTCGCCTTCTCACAGACGAGCAAAGGGAGCGTCGACTTCAGGCACGTTTTGAACTTCAAAATCAGCTCGAAGAGGACCCTTAACTTTTTTCCAAGGTGATTACTGGTGATGAATCGTGGTGCTATGGACACGATCCCGAAACAAAGCAGCAATCAAGCCAGTGGAAGACACCTCGCTCTCCTCGTCCGAAAAAAGCTCGCCAAGTGAAGTCAAACATCAAGACAATGCTCATTTGTTTCTTCGATTGCAGTGGTGTTGTGCACGCGGAGTTCGTTCCCCCGGGTCAAACTGTCAACCAGAAGTTCTACTTGGAGGTTTTGAAAAGATTGAGGGAGAGTATCCGGAAGAAAAGGGCAGATCTTTGGCGCACAAGTGACTGGTTCCTCCAACATGAAAACGCGCCGGCCCACGCCGCTCTCTCCGTAAAGCAGTTTTTGACCAAAAACTGCATGACACTATTTGTCCACACACCCCCCCCCCCCCCCCCCCCACTCACCGGATCTAGCCGCCTGTGATTTTTTTTTGTTCCCCAGACTCAAAAGGTACATAAGAGGAAAGCGTTTTGCCACTGTGGTGGAGGTAAAACAAAAATCGCTGGAAGGCCTAAAGAACATCCCGATAAGTGAATTTAAAAAATGTTTTGAACATTGGAAGGATCGTTTGCAGAGGTGCGTTGTGGTCACAGGGGAATACTTTGAAGGTGATCAAAATTTGGTGTAAAAATATTAAGAAATAACGAAATTATGACGAAGTTCCCGTTTTCTTTGGGTCCCCTCTCGTATGGCCTAGAGCCTTCCTGAATAAATGTGCTATCTAATGCAAAAAATATTTTTCAAATCGGATTAGTATTTCCTGAGATTAGCGCGTTCGAACAAACATACAAACTCTCCAGCTTTATTATAGTAGTAAGATATATTATTACTTGGAGAATAATTCGTAATCAATTTGGAAATATATACTTCCAATTGTTTCTGTTCGAAGGATAATGATTCAATCGACAACCCCTATCTCTAGGATACGAAAAGTTCCTTAAAAAAAGGGGCATTTTTGAAAATCGTAGTTCTGACTGATCTGCTCTAGCTCATAATGGTTTTATAATTGCAAAGAGGCCTTATTATTAATAATAGAACGTAATAGAGCTATAAACATCGAGTTCGTAGTTCTATTAGAACAGCGGTTGCCATACGGGCTCAATTTACATCAACCGTATGCACACCCCGATGCAACTGTACTATGTGTGGCACTCGTTCGCATACTGCACATTATGCAACGACTTGAATTTCAATCCTAGAAGAGAGAGGGGTCGCGATTCTCACAGCACGACAGTGCGCTGGAAGATTGTGCGAAAGGGTCAATGACCGCTGATGATGTGAAAGAGAGAGGGAGCGAGAAAGAGAAGCGAAAGGGAATCGGTTGTTCTACTTACAATTAGTACCAGGTTCGTTGACGACGTTGAGTGTGTGTTATATATAGGGACACGAGATGGTATAATTGAGATGTCATTCAGTGGAGAGTTCAAGGGTCTCTTATTTCCTCGTAGAAACCGACCTCTCTCTATCCTCACTCACTTATACTCATACTCCCTTGTAAGGATATTTTCCTGTTTCCTCCCTTTCTGGCAAATACAGTGGTGCAATGCACACGTGACATATGTATGTACCAATGATTACAGAAATACGCGTGAGTTATTTTTCGTGTGACGTCAACACACCAGGAAAATTGTGGAAGGCGTTGGGCTTCGGAGCTGGTAGATTGTACGACGAGAGTCAAGGGATTAACAACCGGATAATGAAGTCGGTGTTTCATGCTCTGTGAAATTGCTCCCACTCGACGACCATATCCTCCCTTTCGCGCTTCTCCTCTTCCGCATGCACCGGCGGTTCGAATCACAATCCCTCTCGCCCTCACCGCGAGAGAGTCCGATTTGCTGGTTTCAACGTTCGATTTCCGGCCCCGATGGTATTTCGCGCCAAAGCCAGGAGAGTGAGCCATACCCACAAATCTTCTTTTTTTTTTTACAATAACTACCCGCTCGATTCGCGGAAAATTGACGGGTTTTCCCCGCAGGGATGGTATGAGAATTTCGTTAAAAAAAATCCCGGTGATGGCCCGATGGCTATTTTATCCTCGGATACGCATGAACAAATTTTTTACTTTTATCTAATTCAGATTTCCCTCTCGAAAGCGAACAGGTTTCCCTCTGGAAAAACGAAATGCATACGGAAACATGAAAAATGATTTTTAGCTCGCAAAAAACTAACATTCATTTAATCAACAAGTACATTTCAATGATGATAACCAATTATTATTCAAAGTAAGTCAGTCTGTCGATTACTTCCGCAAAATTGAAATGATCACTATAAATCGACGTGCACCCAGATGGATATTTTCGTGGGTGGAGAGAGAGAGAGAGAGAGAGAGAGAGACGCGATGTGCAATCACGATTGCCCGAAGTTGGTGAGGGTTCCGAGCTATCGAAATCATCCTTCCCCTGTATCGCGAGCGGGAGGTTGATTCTCGCGTTCGTTCACTCGCGAGAACCCTTCATACCGTTAGGCTTTCCGCTCTGGTTTCGAACACGAGAGCTATACCAGGAAGGACGAGGAAGAGGGAGAGCAGGGTCGTTAACGATGATGACTGCACTCTCCGGGAGCGGCGGCGATGATTCCGCGGCGCGAACTGCGATGATCTCTCTCTCTCGTGGTGATCAGAGCCCGAACTAATACACCCGCGTACAATATGCAAAAGCAACGCCGAGGCTTTTCCCGACCTCATCTCGACCAACCATTCTCGTATATTACAAACACGACTATATGGACAAATATGTATAGGATATTTCACGCGAAGTGAAAAGGTTTGTTCCCTAGGAAAGTATTGGGAGTAGTTTAATTTGTTAATGACCGGTTCAAAGAGTAAACAATTACGAGCTACCTGAAAAAGAACAAAATTTGGAAGGACCTTTTCTTCTGGCTCACATACCGCCGGGACCGCTGAAAACTCAGTAAATTTGAAAAATTATTATAAAGGTTATTTGGTGAAAAAAAAATTAAATAGTTGATTTCACATTTTTTATTAACTGTCCAACTATGAGAGAAAAAATTAAAAAATGTTGTTTCTTAATATTAACATCATTTTTTACGGGTATAAATGGACTACTGATGAAAACCATGGCGCCTCCTTGTCGACGTCATAACTTCACCAAAAATTATCCAATCTGCAAAAATAACGAAGAATCTATTAAAATAATGCAGTAGTAATAGTCTGACGGAGGGAATTTTTTTTAAATTTTTTCAAAAATAAAGAAATCACAGTATTTTAAACTTTAGTATGCAATTTAAAAAAACAAATTAGTGTTTAATGATTTATAAAAAATTGTCCAATCAACAAATAAAAAAAACCTCTCGTCAGACTGCGAAGAAAATAATTATAAAGATTTAAAAGAAGAAGAAGTTAAAAAATATTAAAAATGGACTGGGTTATCGTGCTGGTACTGTGTAAAAACATAGATTTGTATAGAAAGCGTTTAACGGGGGAAATAGGGTTAGGACAGCGTTTTCTCAATGATTTTCATGAATTTTTTTATAGTATAAAAAATGAATATAATTTATTGAAACTTTGAGAATATTTTATACATATATTTAAGTATATAGTATAAAATTTTTGAAGAATTTCCTTGAAAAACACCGAAGATATTAGCGACCCCATATTGCAGGTCACAATCAGGCTCAGCATTTTGCGTACATTCTGGAAGCCGCAATTTTTATCTGAAATCAAACGAGGTTGTAATTTACATTTATTATATGTCTCTCTTCTATATGAACCTAAATGCTATCAAAAAAATAGAAAATTGAATTTTTTACAGGAGTCAAAACAAAAAAGCACGATTTTTTGCCATTTTTTACAACTTTATTTGCAAAAAAAAAACTATTTTAAATAATGATAATATTCCGATTTTAGGTTCATATAGAGCGCAATACTATGAAGAAAGTAACTGCCAATATTCAAAACGATTGGTTGAAAACTTTTCAAACTAGCGTGTACGCAAGTTAAAAAAAAGTCGTTTTCAGAAAAACGTGTTTGAAAAAATGAGTGACCGCTCGGTTATACACGTGTCGCGCTCGGGGCCTGAAGGAGAGCTACTCACTTTAATGGCTTATAACAACAGAACGAGTCGGAATTTTCATTTAAAATTTTGGGAACATATTTTTCAATAGTTTCACTAACAATTTATGAAATTAAAAAAAATCGATTTTTTGAACCGTCCAACCCTATTTCCCCCCTTAAAGTTTCGGTCAGGTAGTCGTCTCAACCCCCTGCCCGGTCACATTTGTCGCTATAACTTTATAACGGAGTGGAATCTTCTTCAAAGTTTTTTTTTTAGTTCTCAAAAGTATAAAGGAAAAAATCTGTAGAAACAATGATTTTTGAAAAATTACAGGGGTATGTGAGTCCCTAATTCTATTTTTAAACGCACCGTTACCGGATTAGACGCCTTCTAAGTGTTTCCTGGGCTAAAAAATGTTCCAATTCGCCTGGAATGCCCCATACATAGATGAATTTTTGCGCTGCACCGTACGAGACCGTTCCATGAATAGTACATGTGCATTCTCGGATATACAAACATCTGTATCGACTACTTAAAGTCAAAAAGTCGTATCTAACGTAATTCAACTTGTTAAACGATGTTGAACACGCCCCTCTCGACCTTTTCGACAGTCGATATGCCCGCGTATGGCCAGTTACAACTACATAAACTTCAGATCCGAAATTGCATGTGTTTGGAGGTTATGCGCGGGTATGTCGCGGCAAGTTCTCTCCGTTTGTCCGGTATATAGCGCGGCAATATTGGAATGATGAACTGCGCGGATTGAAAGCGATCACGGGTGTTAACAGCGTTATAACGGACCGGGGCCCTCGACAGCTATATTGCGCCATTGGATTCATGATATTTTGCCCGAATCCCAACACCCATATGTATATACGAGTCTAGCCGTAAATGGACGCCCTTTACGATCACCCTTCGGTCGTGATTGCAGGTCTTTCCGCGGCATAACATTCTCGATCCAGATAGTTTTTTGGAAAAGGTGAAAAAAAAAAAGCTCTACATAATGGAAATGTGGACTTTGCTTCTTCACGATTTTCCTATTTTTTTCCACAAAGCTTCCTCAAGGTGGAAGCGTCTCGTGATAACTTTACTTTGACACGGACGAGCTTTTGGTAACGAGAAAAAATTACAGAGAAAACAACACGATAATCTGCAAGTTTTTTTTAATGTTTATTGAGCTCAATTCATCGAAGTTTTTTCGTTTATTAATTTATCAATGTGAAAAGATTTTCATCGAGAAATGTTTGTCGTAATGCTTGTATTTTCAATTAAGAACTCAAAGCTCGCTGAAAAGTCTGTAACTTCGTTGAAACAGAGGACACGACGAGATCGATTAAGAATTTTGCAGTCACGCGTGACGTTCGTAACGTGTTTCAGGGGCAAAAAAAGCTGATGGCGTTGAATATAGGACAAAATGAAATTCACTTGTAACAAGATCCGAATGTCATTACCGACGAGAACAAGCTTGTATCAGATAGCTCCAAGTGGAAAAGGTCGTATCGAACCTATACGAGCATTGATTTCATGTCCTTTTAGCGTTACACCAACCGATATGTCTATATCTATTGGGTAGATAGAGTTATTTGCGTCCAAACGTCCGAGCACCAACACTCTCGATATAATCTCATCGAGACTGTGTAATGTAATTTCGTCGCGTGTAAAAGCGTTGTAAGCTCGATCGTGCGATGTTTTATTTATGTTTTTGCTCCGCATGACGGGCGAGAAACTGCCGCCACGGCGTAACTTTTATTTATTGGAAAAATGAAAAAAAAATAAAAGCCCCAGAGATTGGCTATAGAATCCCCATCGGTTGCCGATCGAAATTCACTCTCGCTTCGAGCAAACATTTGTTTTTGCGTTTTTGGGCAATTTTTTTTTTTATTAACTCGACTGAAAAAAACAAAATGAATGTGGATGACATAGGGTTGGGAGTTGACAATGGGAATACCACGTTTTACGATCGTGTCCGGAATATTCCTATGCCCGGAGGGGTTTTGGTACAATGAGCTCTAGTCGTGTGCCGTCGTTCCACAATGATCGTTTAAATAAAAAAACCGTTAGAAAAGTAGAAACAATTATGCAATTGTTGTGGCAGAAAAATTGTAAAAAATATTCAGTACACTTCTGAAATATTGAAAAATAAATGCATCATGAAAAATATATCGAAAGCAACAATTACATTGAATTAAAGTATTTCAATATGGGCTCACATACCGCTGCGTGCGCTGAAAATCCAGTAAATTTGGAAAATTATTATAAAGGTTATACGGTAAAAAAAAATTCAATTGTTGACGTCACATTTTTTATTAACTTTTCAATTATAAGAAAAAAAATTTATACATTTTTTTTTCAATTATCAACATTATTTTTTACGGGTATAAATGGATTGCCGATAAAAACCATAGCGCCTCCTTGTCGACATCATAACTTTACCAAAAATTATTCAATCTGCAAAAATAAAAATGAATCTAGTATAATAATGTAGCAGTAATAGTCTGACGGAGGGAATTTTTATTTATTTTTTCAACAATAAAGAAATTACAGTATTTCAAACTTTCGTATGCAATTTTTAAAAAAATAGAAAATTGAATTTTTTACAGGGGTCAAAACAAAAAAGCATGATTTTTCGCCATTTTTTACAAATTTATTTGCAAAAAAAATTATTTAAAATAATGATAATATTTCGATTTTAGGTTCATATAGAGCGCAATACTATGAAGAAAGTAACTGCCAATTTTCAAAACGATTAGTTGAAAACTTTTCAAACTAGCGTGTACGCATGTTCAAAAAAAGTCGTTTTCAGAAGAACGCGTTTGAAAAAATAGCGCGCTCGGGGCCTGAAGGAGAGCTACTCACTTTAATGGGTTATAACAATAGAACGAGTCGGAATTTTCATTTAAAATTTTGGGAACATATTTTTCAATAGTTTTACTAACAATTTATGAAATAAAAACAAAATCGTTTTTCTGAATCGTCTAACCCTATTTCCTTCCTTAAAGTTTCTGGCACGTACAACGCCCCAACCCGATGTCCGGTCACATGCATTGCTATAACTTTGTAATGGAGTGGAATTTTCTTAAGAGTTTTTTTTTTAATTCTTAAAAGTATAAAAAATAAAAATCTGTAAACAGAATCGATTTTTTGAAAATTTCAGCGGAATGTGAGTCCTCACTAGCTCGCTGAATATTACACTCGCAATGTTGCAAAGTGTAATTCCCTGGAAAACCAAAGCTACGAATCATTATATATCTGTCACGTATTAAACACGTTCAAATTTTTCCATATTATTGTTAATTCGTCCGTTTTGTCAAAGCGAGCGAGAGAAATGGGCCATGATGGTATCGGTAAAATTTGCCTCTCGATGAAAATTCATCATCGATGGGAAACTGTACGAAATATTCATTAAACATATAATAACGCACGGTGACGTTATATTTTCACGATATACGTAATAGAACGTGTGTGTTACAGGATGTTGAATGGACCGTGAGTAACGCGACATTACGCGGTACGTAACGAAGCTGCTGTAAATTTGTGTAGCAAATGGAGCGAGAGTTTTGTCGAGAGAAAGAGAGAGATTGGGATGGTCCAATAATTTACCTGTCGCCTGTTTTCGATGTCCATTAATTCGTCGGGCTTCATTAATCATTATTTACTCGTCCGTCACCGCCATGGGCAATGACGACAAATATACCCTGAGTTTTCTTGAATATATACAACATACCGATATATGGGGTTGCTCAAATTTATTGTTCATAAATGAACGTACAAATTTTAATATTCCCTTCAATTCATAATCCAACGACATCCCTAAATCCGTACCCCTAAAGTTGAAGAAGACAAGAGCAAAAAAAAAAAATCGTCGCATTTTAGAAATCCTAGAAATGATCTTTCACATGGATTAGATTGTCTACAAATAACACGTTTTCGGTTGATAACTAATATTCTTTTAATAATAACAACTTTAATAACATTTTATTTCACAATATTTCTTTAGTTATTCATTAAGGGAGGAAATAGGGTTAGACGGTTCAAATCGATTTTTTTTTCATCTTATAAATTGTTAGTAAAACTATTGAAAAATATGTTCGCAAAATTTTAAATGAAAATTCCGACTCGTTCTATTGTTATAAGCCATTAAGGTAAGTAGCTCTCCTTCAGGCCCCGAGCGCGCCACGTGTCTCAAACGCGTTTTTCTGAAAACGACTTTTTTTTAACTTGCGTACACCCTAGTTTGAAAAGTTTTCAACCAATCGTTTTGAAAATTGGCAGTTACTTTCTTCATAGTATTGCGCTCTATATGAACCTAAAATCGGAATATTATCATTATTTAAAATAATTTTTGTTTTGCAAATAAAGTTGTAAAAAAAGGCAAAAAATCATGCTTTTTTGTTTTGACCCTTGTAAAACATTCAATTTTCTATTTTTTTGATAGCATTTAGGTTCAAAAAGAAGACAGACATATAATAAAAGTAAATTCCAACCTCGTTCGATTTCAGATGAAAATTGCGGCTTCCAGAATGTACGCAAAATGCTGAGTCTGATTGTAACCTGCAATATGGGGTCGCTAATATTTTCGGGGTTTTTCAAGGAAATTCTTCAAAAATTTTATAGTATATACTTTAAAATATTTATAAAATATTCTTAAAGTTTCAATAAATTATATTCATTTTTTATACTATAAAAAAATTCATGAAAATCATTGAGAAAACGCTGTCCTAACCCTATTTCCTCCCTTCAAGTTCCAAATAATTGTTAATTAGATGGCTGATTGGCACGAAATGGTCCATATGACTGGTTTTTGATTTTTTTCTTATACTAAATGTCCTATATATTACAAATGAGTAAACCAGATAAATTGGAATGGTGTGTAGATATAATAAACACGTCGGATGCCATTGGGGAATTTGGCAAATGCTTTCGCGTAGTATCGAACGAACATTTGTAATTTACATCGATGCATTAAAGCAGAGACAATTTTGGCGCCTGATGATCAAAAACAGGGATGTTTATTTGATACCGATGAACACGCGTATATATATATTTCTATGCGTGATATGATTTTGCTACATTCGCGACACCTGAAATACCGATCGCTCTTCCTCCCCCATTGACGATCTAATTTCACGTCACACACGGACGTTTCTCCTCTGCTATTGCACACAGCGGCTCGATAATTCCCAGCGTGATTTATACATGATTTATTTGCGATCAGTACCCCCGAGATTGCTTGTGTACGTTGAATGTTCAACGATTCACGTACTTTATGATCGTTCGGCGAGCCTTTGATTGGATTGATGATGGTATCGAGAGAGAGGAAAGGATTGTAATTGTATAAAACCTAATTATAATGCAAAAAATTCCTTCCCCTCAGCCCTTAAAATTTTCACAAAAGCGTCCGTGTACCAGAAACTAAAAATAAAAATCTGCATCAATGATCCATCAATTTACGTGATTGGAGTGAAATGTTTTTTCTTAAACTTTCGAGAATAAAAACATTCAACTCTGTGTTATTTTAAAATATTAATAACCAAAAGCGAAATTTCGAAGAAGAAAAAAACAACTTTAGCTACGCTTTAAGGGGGGAAATAGGATTACGACAGCGTTTTCTCAATGATTTTCATGAATTTTTTTATAGTATAAAAAATGAATATAATTTATTGAAACTTTGAGAATATTTTATACATATATTTAAGTATATACTATAAAATTTTTAAACATATATTTAAATTTATACTATAAAATATTAGCGACCCCATATTGCAGGTCACAATCAAATTCAGCATTTTGCGTACATTCTGGAAGCCGCAATTTTCATCTGAAATCAAACGAGGTTGGAATTTACTTTTATTATATGTCTCTCTTCTATATGAACCTAAATGCTATCAAAAAAATAGAAAATTGAATTTTTTACAGGGGTCAAAACACAAAGCATGATTTTTTGCCATTTTTTACAACTTTATATACTATGAAGAAAGTAACTGCCAATTTTCAAAACGATTAGTCTTAAACTTTTCAAACTAGCGTGTACGCAAGTTGAAAAAAAGTCGTTTTCAGAAAAACGCGTTTGAAAAAATAGTACCAAGAAAAACAAGCAATATGGGGTCGCTAATATTTTATAGGATATACTTAAATATATGTATACAAATTTTATAGTATATACTTAAATATATGTATACAAATTTTATAGTATATACTTAAATATATGTATACAAATTTTATAGTATATACTTAAATATATGTATAAACTATTCTCAAAGTTTCAATAAATTATATTCATTTTTTGTACTATAAAAAAATTCATGAAAATCATTGAGAAAACGCTGTCCTAACCCTATTTCCCCCCTTAGTGGCTTATAACAATAGAACGAGTCGGAACTTTCATTTAAAATTTTGGGAACATATTTTTGAATAGTTTTACTAACAGTTTATGAAATAAAAAAAATTCGATTTTTTGAACCGTCTAACCCTATTTCCCCCCTTAACCGTGCCTAGAAAAAAAAATTATACTATTCCCACAAATTGTAAACTTATTTCCGAAACGTCGTGAATTGTG
The DNA here is from genome assembly GCA_958009045.1 of Oxytorus armatus. NCBI lineage: Eukaryota > Metazoa > Arthropoda > Insecta > Hymenoptera > Ichneumonidae > Oxytorus > Oxytorus armatus. The sequence continues at coordinate 16,354,371 of OY253752.1, forward strand.
CATTTTCGATAAATTTTTCAATCTCCTTTTACACGCTAAAGCATTGTAAATTTATGTAAATGTATTGATTTCGTTTATCCCATTGTATTATTCGTGTTACAATACTATTTAACGATGTGTGATCGTTGCCGAAAAAAAAATTTCACAGAGACAGAGAGAGGAGAGATAGAGAGAGAGAGATAGAGAGGCAACAATAATAGGAGTTGTAATAACACGAAAGTGGATCGTTTCGTAAATAATAGATACACGCGGTATCGTTACATCTCGTTAACGTCCCTTTGAAACGCGTTTGTCCGCATTGAATGAGTTTTCAGTGTCCTGCTCGTTTAATCGATTCTCGGGACGCACAATATTAATCGAAGGCAATCAATACACGGGCTGCATAACGAGAAGGGCAGGAGAGGGCTCGAGTTGCTCGGCTGATAGTCGATGATGCGCGCGTTTATCTCGTGATATAGAGAACGTTTTTTTACGTTTTTTTGTTTTTTTTTTTTTCGGCAAATACACGTCAAATCGTGGGCCTCAAACCGGCGCCACTCGTTTTGTCATCGCGTTTGTACTTTCTTTCTCTCTCTCTCTCATACGCTGTTTTTTTTCCTCTTTCACTCTTGTTGTACATCGGTGAATGCGGATGAATCGGTAATAAAAGCTTGACACTCATATGCGTTCGTTCGCGATTCCGTATCGCGAAATTGCAACGCTCCTCCCAGCTCGATACTCTTTCTGTGTACTCTCCACATCATACAGTGTATATACATATATATATATATATATATGTATATAGAATAGTACATATAGTATGTGTACTGTTCATGCAAAGGCATCAATCTCTTTGCAAACCGCGCGGGGCTGGTTGCAGGGATTGAAACGAAACGTGTGTCTCGATGACGAATGATGACACATTGCTTCGATCATTTTATATGTATGGATACAGGGTGTCCCAAAACTGAGACGTCAGAGTGACACGGGCTCTAGATTAGCTCCGAACTTATCAGAATAAACAAATATGGTCTCAGTAAAAGTCTCATGGTTTTTAAGAAAAATCTCGTTTTTTGATTTTTCGGAAAATCGCCACCTAGTACTTGTTCTGCTACCATTGCTATGAAAGTCCAAATCATAAGCAAATCAAAGTCGAAATTCACACGAAATCCTAAAGTGTTCAGAAACACAAACGAAAACAGCGAGACAACAGGACTAAACATTGTCTGAAAGATTAAAAAAGACCCTTTTTCTGAAAATCGCTATTCTTGTTATCTCGCTGCTTTCCTTTGGGTTTCTGACCACTTTAGAATTTGGTGTGAATTTGGACTTTGGTTTGTTTACGATTTGGACGTTCATAGCAATGATAGCGGATTAACAAGTACCAGGTGGCGATTTTCTGAAAAAATTATAAAAGACCTTTTTTTCTCAAAAACCATGAGAATTTGGCTAAAGTCATTTTTGTTTTGATATACCCTGTATATGTGCACACATCTATATTATAAAAATACATAATACCTATTTCTATAGTCGGTGCAGCGTTCTCTGTGACATCGATTTGTTTGTCATTCAAAAGCCTCGGTATTACGATAATAACACGACGATATATATATATATGTATGCGTAGATAAATGTTCATATAGACGAGAGGTAATAATTAACGAAATTTTCGTTCATTTCATCTCGCTCACAATCTCCCCACTCTCTTTCTCTCTTAATCTCGCATCGGAGCTTTTTATACAATATATAACGTACACAGGTCCATTCTTCTCATTTTGCGAACTCCATTTACGATTCCCAGGTGCATTTGCTATATACACGCTCGGCTTCATTATACATTCCGTTCGTTAGTATTTCGAATGCAAACGGATATGAAATTCCTCACCGTGCTTGTGTTTGAGCGTAAGAAATTAAAAATAATAATAAAAATCTCTTTCTCTCTCTCTCTCTCTCTCTCTCTCTCTCTCTCTCTGTACCCCATTTCCCTCGTTTCTCCTACTTTTTTTTTTCTTTGTCCCTCTCGCTGTTCCTCTTTCAACCCTTGATGTGCCCGTGTGCCTTCCAGCATTGTACTGCGCGCGTTTGCGAGAGTTTTATTGCGAATTAAGCGTATAAAATTCACCGAGCGAGAAAGAAAACGTCCGAAGGCCGTAAATGCTGATGCGTGTGTGCGTCTGTGCTTGCGTATCGTCATATAAAATCATGCGTACTCGAGATTTTCGCATAATTCTAGAATAACACGGGTGAGGCCCCCTTTTCGCCTTTTTCCTCCCCACGGTACTCTCGCTCTACGCGGTCGCTTCCACTCTTTCCAGCCCATTTTTCCTCGCGTTTCCTGTGACCACACCGCGAAACACACCAACGACGAAGAAGTTACACACGCAGGATTCATATAATATGTACTATATATGAGGCATTTCGTGCTAACTCAAAAGTTACGTTTCTGTCCCTTAACCCTTTCGTATTTCGTGCATGATTCTCATTATATTATTATACCGCAACTGCTAACACATATTCATTATTTTTTTTCAAGACTTCTTTTGTAATGATTTTTTTTTTCAAACATATTTTAAATGAGACAAAAAGTGGGACGAGATTGAAAAATATGAAGTTATTCGTTTCTATGCTTTTCAAGTTTTTTTTTTGCCGACGGAGTATTGTCGAGAATTATTGGAGATTTTTTAAATTCTAGATTCTAGTTTCATTCACAATGTGTTCTTAAAAAATCGTTATTCATTATAGAGAATGTGGTAACGATTCTTTAAAAATTCCTCTCGGAGTTGTTTAACGGATTATACGCAGTTGCAAGGCCAAAAAAAGTCGTTTTTTTTACAAATTTTTTCTGAAAAGGGATTTTATTTGACAAACACAAGAAATATTAATGAATATAGTGGTAGCTTTTAACTTTATAAAGGCATTTTTCATTTTCAAAAATATTTATTTACACTGCTCATGTAGACGATCTCCTGGAGGTCCTCCAAAAAAATGTGTCCGTCGGTGAGCACGATATTTCCGGTTTGGATTATTTAAAATGAAAAAAAAACAAAAAGATTCTCTTAGTGGATAGATAAATCTAGGTATTGATCGAAGGAACAGTCGAAATTTCGATTTTTGACAAAATAGCGGCTCCAAAAAGAAAAAATTCCAATTTTCGATCAAAATTTGTTCGTTGAATTGTTTAAAAAAATTGGAAATAATTATCGGAAATCTGAGTCCTTTGAGCAGTACCCGATGAATATATCTGAGAAGGTTGTGTTAAAATTGCAGACCGATCGGTTGAGCCATTTTTGAGAAATCGTGCTCACCGACTTTGAGAAAAACGCGTTCAAAGTTTCACGCCGCTACTCCAGGTCCTTACAAATATGTACGAGGTCTGTTCAAAAAGTATCGCGAATTTTGAATTTCCGCGGGCTACGTATATTCGATTTTCGATTTTTTTGTGGCGTTAGGTTGGTACTCGTGTCCCTCACTTATGCTGAAAAAACCGGCCATTTTGAATGTTTAGTTAATTGTTGACAGCTGTTTTGATTAGACGTGTTTTGGCTTGTCTTCGATTTTTGGCTATTCCAAAAAAGGAGCTTTCATTGCGATGATTGAGCTTTGGTTTCCACGTCATAACCATAAACCCATGATTCGTTACCAGTTGGTCGATGACCCTTTGGAGCAAATTTGGGTCGTCGCGGACCGAGTCCAACAGCTCCTTAGCAATTAATGCGACACTGTTTTTGTTCGAAATTGAGCAATTTTGGCACGAATTTCGCGGCGACCCGTCTCATGCCCAAATCATTGGTAAAAATCGAATAGCACGAGCCAATCGATATGTTTAGTTCCTCTCAAGCAACTTCTCCAACGGTGATTCGACGATTGGCCAATATCATTTTCTTCATTTCATCAATGTTTTCGTCTGTTGTCGATGTGCTCGGGGTCCGGAACGCATTTCGTTGTTCGCATCTTATCGGCCCTCTCAGAACATTTTGTACCACCGATAAACGTTGCTTTCGTCCAAGGTAGCTTCACCATATGCCACAGTCAACATTCGCAATGCGTCCACGCACTCAATTTTGTTTTTCACACAAAATTTGATACAGTTTCTTTGATCCATTTTTTGGGAATAGGCAAAAATCGAAGACAAGCCAAAACATGTCTAAACAAAACAGCTGTCAACAATTAACTAAACATTCAGAATGGCCGATTTTTTCAGAATAAGTGAGGGACACGAGTACCAACCTAACGCCACAAAAAAATCGAAAATCGAATATACGTAGCCCGCGGAAATTAAAAATTCGCGATACTTTTTGAACAGACCTCGTATTTATCTTCAAGAATATTTGCCGGATCGATTTGAAATTTTCAGAGAATATACTCAAATCTATGTACATTCCGAAAATGCAATAACAAAAAAATCGATTTTTTTAAATTACCAACTGCGTATAAACCCTTAAATACTAAAGAGAGAAAAAATAATGAAGGATGAAATTAGAGAGGTTCGAGTTTGAGATCGAATTGACGTTGGATGCCCCGATATAAATATTAATGATACGACGATATCGGTCTTTAGTGCCGAGCATTATCGTGAAACGTGTTTGACCGCATCGCGGCTCTCGATACGAGGAAGAGCAAGCAATACGAATGCACATACAGAATATATAGACACATTGATATTCCGGTTACCGCACCGTGTGCTCGCGATATACGGATCTGTATTTGTATATATGTATTTATGCAACGGAAGGGGTGGAAGGCATCACGTGCGTTGCATCGTCAGAGTGTTGCGTCGTCGGTCTCATCCCATCGGCTCTCCTCACCCAATATCGAAACCTCCCCCGATCGATCGTTAAGATACCGGAAGTGACGTCGTTACCCCGATAATCCGACCTGTTCGACCAGATATTTGATTCTCGGAGTTTCGATAACGCTCTACGAGCCTATATACGAAATGTTGATCATTCAACGACCATGTATTTCAGGCACCCTTTACACCCTGATAATAAAATTTACACCGTTTACAACGAGTTAGCGGAAGGATCTTTCGCAAACTGGAATAAAGAATGTTGTATGTTTTTTTTTTCACGAATTTAAGAACATTGTTACTTACTGTTATGCGATTTTCTTTTCACAATGAATTTGTCAAATAACGTGCAACTCTTGTGACATTCGGTTGAACACATCCGCGGTCTCGTCAATGATTCGATTATTGCAATAATTAATCTTCGTTATCGCGAGGAACACAAAACTATGCATAGGTATTTCGCTAGATTGGTTTTACTATCGAAACGTGATCGAGCGAGGGTATAGACGATTTTCGTACGTTTATGGATATAGCCGGGTGTAGTAGTAAGGAATATATATATAGGATATATACCGATCGTTGACCAAACGATGTCAACGACGCCACGGTCGGGAAACATATCAAGCAACACACAATTCTCTCGACGAGCGAATGAGAACTACAGCGGCATCCCTTCAATGTTTATACGGATAGGTATATGCAACCACCATATATGTATAACATGTTTCGAGAGATAGGAAGTTGCTTCGCTCTCTTTACGAGCAATATCTAATGGATTGGCGTTTCTCTTCTGGCTCGTACCAAAGCGCTACGTTAAATTTGACGTTCACGATTATTGCACGATCCTCTCTCGGTTGGCTGATGTGTTTCTCTCGTATATATCTCTCTCTCTCTTTCTCTCTCTCTGTTCGCTCTATATATGTACCGATCTCTCGGTTAATTCCCGGGGGTTGTTTGTCGGCGTTTGTTGCTTCTGGCCTCTGTCTCTTTCTCTCTCTCTCTCGCTCTCTTTTGGATGCTCTCGCTAACATTTTGCCTCGAGGCATGCATAGGATTATATGCCAACGTTGAGAGTGGAAAATTGAGGGTAGAAAGGGGATGGAAACGTTAATTTTATAATCCGGTATCCCGCAGCCAGCAAGCAGGAGGGAAAAAAAAGAGAGGAGGAAAAAAAAGAAAAGTTACGACTCGACGACGCTGTCGTTTCGCTCTTGGTCACATTTTCACCCAGATGCCCGCGCAAATTACCCTCCCTCGGGATATAACGCGCACGAAAGGGTTGTCTTTCTGTACGGGTCTCCAGCTTTCTACTCCTCTTCCTCTCTCTCTCTCTCTCTCTTTCGCTTTCTCTTGCTGCAGCAGTTTTCTCCTGAGCGGTCTCCACACTTCCTTTACACTCTTTCTCCTTCACCCTTTCCTTTTTGTTACTTCATCTCGTTTCATTTTTCTCTCTTCGAGCTACAATCTCTCCAACATTTTCTTCTCTGTCTCTCTTTATTTCTCTTCTTCTCTCTCTCTCTTTCTCTTACACACGCACTTTTTCCCATCATTGATGTGAATGAGAAACCGCGAAATGGGCAGTCCATAAACAAGCTTTGCTGCCTTTACACCTACGACTGTAAAGTTAACAAAGTCATGTTTTACGAAGCATGCTTTAACGCTGTACCGCGTTCTAATATATATATATATATATATATATATATATATATATATATATATATATATATATATATATAATGTGGATGGAACGAGATGAAACGAGATGGAAATCGTCCATTCGGTGGTGAGTTTTGCAGAATTCTGTCATAGGACGCAAAGCCACGAAATTGGAGAGAGCAGGAGAGAAAGAGAGAGGCAATCTCATAAAACTCTCGGAGTATTTCACCACCGAAAGGCTACAATGTGAATAGTGATGGAATGAGGCAACAGCCTGAGCAACAACACTGAATTTATTTAACAGTTTTGAATTTATTTTATGCTCTTCCTCTCTCTCTTACTCTCTCTCTCGTCTCTGGTCTCTCTCACTCGCATCATGTGGTGGCAACAGCCACCACATTGTCGCGTCTAATGATTATTCATTAAATATATATACATATATGATCCACACGAAGTCAGTTCGAAATTCCGAGTTCTCTATTTTAATAACGCTTGAATAATTAATATGTTTTAATAAATGAAACGAACGGTATATACGACATTATATCGTTGAGGCTGACGCGAGAGGAGCATTAACGTACGAGAAAAAGAGAGGAGAATGAATCCCGGAGACTTAGTGTGCCATGAACAATTGAATAATAGAGAACTATTCTCTGAAGGTATAAGCTAGACGATATAAAGGACTTTTCGTGACGGGCCAGCAAAACCCATAATTCCCAGATAAATTATTCAAGATCGAAACATGGTTTTTATAGAAAATTGCACGTTGCCCCACCGTATGAAACCCATTTTTTTTTAGTTAAAGAAAAAAATCAATAGCCTAGCAGCATTTGTAAAATGCATCTCGTTGTTTCTCACATTAAAAGCTAAACGCAATGTTTGTTCGTACAGCAATCACGACGTTAGTCTTTCGAATACTTTTAGTCAATTAAACTCTTTTGATGCGACAGTTCGGGTTCACTGAATTAAGGTTTCGATTAATTTTGACTTCACTCATTCTATATACTTTTATAGAAAATTTGAATTTCTGAAGAATTATATCGACGCTGCTTACGAAAACTAGCATGTTTCAGATTTCTTACGAAAACGCTTCATATCTGCGCGAAAACCAGCATGTTCCGGCTTTTGCCACGAAAACTAGCACATTTCGGCTTTTACCACGAAAACTAGCAGATTTCGACTTTCACCGCGAAAATTAGCACGTTTCAGTATCACTGGAAGTGTTTCTCATTTTTTACTCCACGTTTTTTGAACATCCTTTTTTACTCCAAATTGACGAAATATTTATGCTCGTCATTTTATACTGTTTTCTTTTCTGTTTAAATTTATTTCATACATATTTTACTGTTTGAATTTTGGTCTGCTAGGCTTATCATAAGATGGCAAACAGCAAATGCCTCGTCTAATAAGCAAATTACTCTTTTGGAGTAAAAAAACGATGGTCAAAAAAATTAGAGAAAAGAAAATCGAAAACAATTGCAGTATATACAAAGTTAACAATGTCAGTTTTTTTTCCCTCTTGGTACTTCGTCCAAGACCTGACATTTCTCGAGATATCTCAATCGATTGTTTTGAAGATTTTGTCAACTGTACTTTAGACTTATACTGTACTTTACACTTTAGTCGATGATCACTCCAAGATTGTGTTTTTTTTTAATGAAGTAAAAACACAACGAACGATTCTTCAGACTGTAAGTAGAATGTACTTTTTATAAACAATAATTTTGTTCAATTCCATCGCTGACTCCGAAACTTGAAGTCATGAAAACATCATTGAATAGCAATTTTAGTTTTTGAGTGGTGGAATATTGCGAATCGTATTTTCAATACTGTTATTATTTTTTAAATAGAAAACGAATATGAATGTTTAAGGGTGTACGGGCGATACACCTTTAATGTTTTTCATTTATTCCTTATAGTGCTCCCGAAAAAAATTATTAAAACATTTGTGAAAGTTCTCAATCTTATTCGATTTAGTTCGGCAAATATAATACTTTTTCCAGTGCAAATCGAAATATGCTAGTTTTCGCGACGGAAGCCGAAACATGCCACTTTTCGCAGCAGAAGCTGAATCATGCTAGTTTTCGCGATGAAAGCCGAAACATGCTAGTTTTCGCGTCGAATATCGAAGCTTGTTGATTCTCGTGGTGGAATTCGAAACGTGTTAGTTTTCGTAAGAAATTTTAATCGTGCTACTTTTCGTAAGCAGCGTCGATATACAAGGTACTCTTTGACACAGAATGTTCTGTATATGTAGGTAGAATGGTTGTTTAACAGATGGAATGAAGATAAATCAAGTTGATAAGGGATTCTCTATATATATAAATGTACATAGATATTTATATTATATATATATATATATATATGTTGGCAAGAATATCCGTGTACATACAATCAGGGGATTTCGAGACATTCCGGGCAACTCTCGCGGTTCTATGAAAATGAATCACCGCGTTCGGTGTATGCAATTTAATGCTTCGATCAACGAAAGCGGAAGAGGATCACGCACGTCTCGGGGCTCTAGAGGAAGCTCTTGCTCGTTCTAATATATACCTATCTACCTGTACACTGTTTTATCTGGGTTATATGGGACACAGATTCCCCCGGGGCAACGTTTCAGTACGATCCTCGTGTGAAATCAACCAACCTGTGGTGGGCAGTTTTATTTTTTATTTTATTTTTATTGACTGAGATGTATTGACTGTCTTTTAACGAGGATTGAACCTATCGAGTTAATCTTACGGAGAATATTAAAAAATGATTAAAATTGTACGTTTTTAGACGGTTTTCAATTGTTCGCAATTATGGTTCGACCGGGTTTTTAAGAATTATTTTAAAAAAATTCTTAACCCAACAAAAAAGGGGTATTTTGAAGCTTTATAGAGAACGAATAGAATAAGCATGATGTGGACTCTGTCGATAATGACGACAGAAATTTCAGTAAATCAATTCATCTTACCATAATATTTGTATGTTTGTTCGAACGCCATAATTTCAGGAAATAGTGATCCGATTTGAAAAATTCTTCTTGCATTAGATAGCCCGCTTATTCAGGAAGGCTTTACACTGTATAACTTTATGCTGTGACCATAATCTTACTTTTTACATATGCTATAATGAAGTTGGAAAGTTTGTATGTTTGTTTGAACGCGCTAATTCTCCGGAAATACTAATCCGATTTGTAAAATTCTTTTTGCATTAGATAGCCCATTTATTCAAGAAGGCTTTACGCTACATAACTTTATGCTCTGACCTTAAGGAGCGGCGGTGGCGCGTTGAATCGGGGGACGAAAATTTAACGCGGGTGAAACCGCGGGCACAGACCGTATTTAGATACAATGCGCAAAAACAATGGCAAAAACTCTAGAAAATAAAAATGTCAATAAAAAATCCTAGAAAGTTTCTAGAAGAGAAATTTCATTTTCTGTTTCGCGGATAATGCGCTAAATAAGAAACAGTACTATTTGCAAAAGTTTGTATGTGATTGGTACGAGGTATGGGAGTATAATATCTGTCCGCCATTCATTACCGAGAGAGAACACTAATTATACACGAGTGATGACAAAAGCTCTTTGCACGAGAATGCAGGAAATGGAAATTTTCAATATATACGCAACGAGCCACGCGTTTTTCCATCGATTATATGTGTTCATACACTACAGTCGTAAAAGCAAGATCCTGGATTGTATATTCATACATATATACAATAGTTCACATGCGTATTACTAACAAGAACAAAAAAAAAAGGGAAAAGAAATGATTGTTCGATATGAGAAGAAGTAGAACGAGAGGTGGAGCCTCTGTAATAGAAAAAAAAAAAAGTCTCGTATCTCTGAGCATCGCGAGACAATGAGCAAACTTCTGCACGACGTGCAGGAGATTTCTCTCGTCGATATGACGACGACACTGCGAGAGCTCTCTCGCGATGCATCGTGGGGCGATAGTCCTTGACAAAAGCACATCTATCCTGTGGGCACCTAATAACTCGTTGGAGTAATCATCGTACGCATCTTTATATATATATACGCACACATCGAACGTATGTATCGTATATACATAGCCGTAACAAAATGGTGTAACGTCAGAAAGGCGTAAATGTCTAAGCTTAAACACCCTCGATACACGCTTTTGAATTTAAGTTGTCGCTATTTATTTCCATCCGCGTCTTTGTCCCGCAATTTTCTGAAATAAACTCACGACCATACCTGAAATACATTTATTGGCCAATTAGAGAACGAACAAATGATAGATTTATCAATGTCACATAAATTTCGTTTCAAATTCACTAACGTTATTTTGTCTTTAATTAAATTTTTTAAACAACATTTTGTGCAACTCCTGATTTTTTTTTAAGGTATTGAAATTTCAAGATTTTTAGGTTTCCGAAAAGGTGGGCAAAAAAAAAAAAAAAATTTGTTTCTTTTTTTTCAATGTTTCGATACCTTATTCGATCGGAAATTTTCCGCTGATTTCAAACAACATCGAGTTTTTGTCGAAAAATCAAAAAGTCAATGGGAAAAACGCGAAAATCGAAAAAAAATCACTTCTTGGACGATTTTCAATGAAATTTCGAGTTTCTGAAGGAAATGGCCACTGAATTAGTAATCAGCGAGTCAAGATACATCGATATAGCGTCCTAAAAGAAAATTTAAAAATTAAAAATTTTTTTGCATTTCGGCCAAACAGAAGTGGCTTCACTAAAATCGCTGTAATGTTGCTTCTCGATGGAGTTGAAACCCCACTCTGTGCTCATTCTTTTCGTAACCGTTCAGCCTTTAAAATGCCGCTTTGATTATTAAGCTACGATTTTTTTTCGATTTTTCATAGATTTTCAAAGTTGGACCATCGATTTTTGCGAATTTTTCCATACATACCCCTTCTCATTTTTTTCGCCGATTTTCAACCTGCTCTCACGGCTACAATAATTGAGATATCGGGATGATTCAAAATGCATTATCTAAGTCTCCTCGAGACGTTTTGAAAACCCCCATCGAAATTCGAAATCGATGAAACGGGAGCCAAGTTATGACCATTTGAAATTTCGACATTTTTGGGTTTCGGAAATGTGGGCAAAATATGAAAAAAAATTTTTTTTTCTTTTTTCAATGTTTCGATACCCTATTCGATCGGAAATTTTCCACTGATTACGAATAACACCGAGTTTTTGTCGAAAACTCAAAAAATCAATGAAAAAAACGCGAAAATCGAAAAAAATCACTTTTTCGACGATTTTCAATGAAATTTCGAGTTTCTCAAAGAAATGGCTACTGAATTAGTAATCAGCGAGTCAAAATACATCGATATAGCGTCCTAAAAGAAAATTTAAAAATTAAAATTTTTTTTGCATTTCGGCCAAATAGAAGTGGCTTCACTAAAATTGCTGTAACGTTGCTTCCCGATGGAGTTGAAACCCCACTCTGCGCTCATTCTTTTCGTAACCGTTCAACCTTTAAAATGCCGCTTCGTTTATTGAGCTACGATTTTTTTTCGATTTTTCATAGATTTTTAAAGTTGGACTATCGATTTTTGCGAATTTTTCCATACATACCCCTTCTCATTTTTTTCGCCGATTTTCAACCTGCTCTCACGGCTACAATAATTGAGATATCGGGATGATTCAAAATGCATTATCTAAGTCTCCTCGAGACGTTTTGAAAACCCCCATCGAAATTCGAAATCGATGAAACGGGAGCCAAGTTATGACCATTTGAAATTTCGACATTTTTGGGTTTCGGAAATGTGGGCAAAAAATGAAAAAAATTTTTTTTTTCTTTTTTCAATGTTTCGATACCCTATTCGATCGGAAATTTTCCACTGATTACGAATAACACCGAGTTTTTGTCGAAAACTCAAAAAATCAATGAAAAAAACGCGAAAATCGAAAAAAATCACTTTTTCGACGATTTTCAATGAAATTTCGAGTTTCTCAAAGAAATGGCTACTGAATTAGTAATCAGCGAGTCAAAATACATCGATATAGCGTCCTAAAAGAAAATTTAAAAATTGAAATTTTTTTTGCATTTCGGCCAAATAGAAGTGGCTTCACTAAAATTGCTGTAACGTTGCTTCCCGATGGAGTTGAAACCCCACTCTGCGCTCATTCTTTTCGTAACCGTTCAACCTTTAAAATGCCGCTTCGTTTATTGAGCTACGATTTTTTTTCGATTTTTCATAGATCTTTAAAGTTGGACTATCGATTTTTGCGAATTTTTCCATACATACCCCTTCTCATTTTTTTCGCCGATTTTCAACCTGCTCTCACGGCTACAATAATTGAGATATCGGGATGATCCAAAATGCATTCTCTAAGTCTCCTCGAGATGTTTTGAAAACGCCCGTCAAAACCCAAAATCGATGAAACGGGAGCCAAGTTATGAACATTTGAAATTTAGAGATTATTAGGTTTCCGAAAAAGTGGGCAAGAAATGAAATAATTTTTTTTTTTTTTTTTTCAATGCTTCAATACCTTATTCGATCGGAAATTTTCCGCTGATTTCAAATAACACCGAGTTTTTGTCGAAAACTCAAAAAATCAATGTTAAATACGCGATAATCGAAAAAAATCACTTTTTGGAGCCCCGCTCTGTGCAAGAAGTTATAAGAAGTAGATGTTCAAGGGTCTTTCGATCCCTTGAAATAAAGAAAGACGGTGAATCATTAATATTAGCTCAATGAGAAGAGTGCGTATCGGCAAACACATTTGGAATGACAAGGAGACAACTGGAATGTGAAAACTCAAATAGAGGTAGCTTATTCCCTTAAAACTGTTTTCTTGTAAAAATACAAAAATGCGTGAACTTTAATTTTATTTCCGCTATAAAACAGCATAATTTTCATTCCGATCGATTCGTATGTTTTCAATGTAGGGTGCAAGAAGTACATGTTCAAGGGTGTTTCGACCCCTTAAAATATATATATTTTTTCATTATCTGGTAGGTTCTTCATTCCTTCGCATGAGAAATATTTTTATTTTTGTTTCATCAAAATCGATGCACTGCTTGTATGTAAAACTGCAAAATTGCCCATTGACCTGTGCAACTTTAGGGGGTGGTTTCACCCCTTGAAACCGTTTTTCCGCCGATAAAAAAAAAACCTGTCGCTTATTTTTTAATGCTCCATAACATACATGAGTTTCAACAAAATCGCAGGGGGGCACCTCGGGTACTTTCCTTGTAAGACTCTGCATTTTACACTACAAAGTTTAAGCGCATTGATTGTCAAGTCTACAAATACAGCTGTTTCAAATTTTCACCAATACAGCATTCAAAAAATATCAATAAAATACAGTAAAAAAGTATTTAAATCGGCATATAAAAAATTTCAGCAGGAATTTTTTTAAATATCCAGTCTATTAGAAAAACAAATTGATCCCCTCCGAGAATTTTTTATATTCAAATTTGAATATTTGTTAACTTGATCTTCAAGGAATTTCCAATGTTCGCTCGTTTGGGATTTTTTTTATTGAAATGAAAATTCCCTCATCACCAATTTGTCTATAGTAAATTCCCAACAGATTATGAGATGCTGTCATGTATATATTTTTTGGAATATTCATTGTATTTAAATGGGCGTCCATTGACTACAGGGTGGCCAACGATTACGACATCGACGCAGGATGCTGTGATAAACAATGAGTAGTATGAGATCTCTTGTCTTATCGGGAATCACAGTCGGTTATACTCATGTCCCAGGCGATGCTTGCATCATTACGCTACCGTGTTTTACTCTCGAATCCCCTGCCCCGTTTTTTCTACGCACATACATTCGTCACTCTTTATACCCCTCATAAACCACCCCCCGACGCATCATCACTTCTTATACTCTTTTACTTTCACTTTTACTCTCTCCCTCCTTTTTTTTCCATTGCAAATATACAAAATGCACGGTGATATGCACAGCACTCTTCCACAGCTGTAACTCAAAACCCACCAAGCTCGCGGATTTTTCCTTCTTTTTTACCTCGGAGCTTTTCCCTCGACGCTGAACACGCCGCAGCGAACAAGGATGACGCCGTGATTTTAATTACACGGGATGAAAGTGCGTGACTGCTCGTATATATGTATCGCGGTACGCAATGGACGATATATAGACTGCTACCAGATATTATGAGCAGGCATACGCAACGAACGACGACACGAGCCAAAGAGAAAGAGCGAGAGAGAGAAAGAATGTTAAACGTAAAAAGCGTGTGCATAGCGAAAAGCGGCTTTTCTTTTTGCGCCCTTCACACGCCGCATCTACTGCCACTCTCCTCTTTGCTTATGTATTACATAAAGGTACACTGTTATATATATAGCACGCTGAGCTTCGCGGAAAAAAGCTTCCTTCGGGGATATACCGTACGTGAAATGCGTGGGCAACGCGTAATGCCTTGGCACTTCTATGCACCCTTTACCACACACCGCGGACGGTATATCAACGAAGTATACGAAGCCGAGATGAACCTCCCCAAGTCTCACGTATTCTGTCTTTCCCCCGCAAAGCCTTCGAGGCAAGATCACCGGTTTCTTTTTTTTTTACCTCCCGAGTCACGAAGCCCGAGAACGTTGATGGGTATTGTAGAAAATGCACACACAAGCGGCACACACGTACGCACATGGGGTTACCGCAGGGTTGAACGTTTTCTTCTTCTCTTTCCGGTTCACCTCTCCGTGGCCATTTTTCGCCACAGCAAACACTTCTCTCGTGCACCTCACGGAGACTCTCTTCTCGAAGCTATATACAACTCTTTGCTCGTTTCTTATTACTAGAGTCACAAGGAGGGTACGAGGTCCCGGGGAATATCTGCCGCGAGGTTCAACCCCTTTCGCACATAAGAATCTCGAGAATACCTTTTTCTTTCGTTTATAATAATACGATATATATTAACGATATATATACGGTAAGAGCGACTTTTAAAATTCGCACGAAAAAAATCTTCGGACGGGAAGGGATGAAAAAACAATCGATGGTCCAACTTTAAAAATCTGAAAAAATACATCTTAGCTTATGGGTGGAAACAGGGTTAGGACAGCGTTTTCTCAATGATTTTCATGAATTTTTTTATAGTATAATAAATGAATATAATTTATTGAAACTTTGAGAATATTTTATACATATATTTAAGTATATACTATAAAATATTAGCGACCCCATATTGCAGGTCACAATCAGACTCAGCATTTTGCGTACATTCTGGAAGCCGCGATTTTCATCTGAAATCAAACGAGGTTGGAATTTACTTTTATTATATGTCTCTTTTCTATATGAACCTAAATGCTATCAAAAAAATAGAAAATTGAATTTTTTACAGGGGTCAAAACAAAAAAGCATGATTTTTCGCCATTTTTTACAACTTTATTTGCAAAAAAAAAATTATTTTAAATAACGATAATATTCCGATTTTAGGTTCATATAGAGCGCAATACTATGAAGAAAGTAATTGCCAATTTTCAAAACGATTGGTTGAAAACTTTTCAAACTAGCGTGTACGCAAGTTTAAAAAAAGTCGTTTTCAGAAAAACGCGTTTGAAAGAATAGTACCAAGAAAAACAAGCAATATGGGGTCGCTAATATTTTATAGTATATACTTAAATATATGTATTAAAATTTTATAGTATATACTCAAATATATGTATAAAATATTCTCAAAGTTTCAATAAATTATATTCATTTTTTATACTATAAAAAAATTCATGAAAATTATTGAGAAAACGCTGTCCTAACCCTATTTCTCCCCTTAATGGCTTATAACAATGGAACGAGTCGGAATTTTCATTTAAAATTTTCGGAACATATTTTTCAAGTTTTACTATCAATTTATGAAATTAAAAAAAAATCGATTTTTTGAACCGTCTAACCCGATTTCCACCCTTAATGAGAAGTTTCCAAACATTTTTTCATTCACAATTTCTCTCAATAATTCTCTCATTTTTTCTTTAACTACATACCTTGCCTAATTCCATTCTGCATTGACCCTTTTCTATGACTCACGATAAATCTATAATGTATATACGAGGGTCGTTCAACAAGTACTTAGCCTCACCGCCCGAAGGCGCTGCTATTACAGATCAGTGTTACCATCGTGCAGTACATACTTTTAGTAGCCTACTGTGAAAGTTTCATTCAAAGCCCTTTATTAGTTCTGTTTTGATAGCCTTTGCAAGCGAGCGTGTCAGTCAATTTTACAAAAATGGAAATAGAGCAGTACCGTTCGGTGATTCGATTCTTGTTTTTGGAAGGGAAAACGCGCAGCGAAATCAAAGATCGCTTGGATGCTGTCTACGGTGACTCTTCTCCGTCGATGGCGACCGTGAAGAATTGGTTTAACGAGTTTGCTCGTGGCCGCGCGTCGGTTTGTGATGAACCACGCCCAGGTGCCCCGAAAACGGCTTCTACGGAGGAAAACGTAAAAAAGATCCACGATCTCGTGTTGGCAGACTGTAGATTAAAGATTCGCGAGATAGCTGAGACTGTAGGCATCGCAGAAGGAACGGTGCATAATATTCTACACGAAGAACTGGGCATGAGGAAGCTGTTAGCGCGATGGGTGCCGCGTTTGCTAACCTAAAAAAGTCACTCGCTGGGAATAGATTTGGGTCGAATGAGGAGGTCATCGCCGCCACGGAGGACTATTTTGCCGACCTCAACAAAAATTATTTTTTGGACGGGTTAGAAAAGTTGGAGCATCGCTGGGCCAAGTGTATAGACCTAAAAGGAGACTATGTTGAAAAATAAATCGCCACTTCTCAAAAATTTTCGTTTTTCTTTTGTAGGCTAAGTACTTTGTTAAACGACCCTCGTATGGTGACACGACACGTCGCCATCGAGTTTCGATAGAATCCATTTTTCCTCCCATTCAATATCGACCTCGAAGACTGGTGATCAAGAATTCAAAAATCCCATTTCGATGCCTCGATTTTGTGATACATTTTGTTCTCCCTTTTGTTTAAAATGCTTCCTGTCTTTTCTGTGCGTTCATGGGTAGTAATTTTGGTCGCATTCACGACGATTCGCGATCGTTCGTCTTTAATGGTTGCAGGACGTTGGCCCCGATGCATCGAGAGTGGAAAAAACGTTTCGTACCACTGGCACAGATGCACGTAAACGTATATAACGAATGTATACATATATACATACTTCGTCACGTCGTGATTCTTGTGGTGCTATTACGTACAGTACAGCTGAGAGAAATTCAGCGTACCGTGCAGTCTTGCATCCGCGGCAACGGGCGTACGCACATCTACGTGTTACCTCCTCTACTTGTATATATAGATATTTATCATATACATGTTGGATGCGTGAGTGCACGGTAAATACATGTGTAGATCACAGTAGCAACAGCAGGAACGCGCAGGGTACAGCACGCAAATAAATATGCCACGAAGGGATGAGAGGTCGGCGAACGGCGTATATATGTATATCAAGAGTATTTGTGTGTGTGTGTGTGTGAGAGAGAGAGAGAGAGAGGGATTGGTTCCACAGGGTGCAACAATAGGCCCTCGTACAGGTTTCCATAGCAACCCCATCAATCCAGCTTGGCAACAGCTTGAGATCTTAAAGGAGAGAGGACTCGTTGCAAGCTGGATTCACATATATATCTATACATATATTATCGTGCAATACGGCACAGTAGCACCGGCAGTGTTCGCGCATTTCGCGGGGGTGCATACGCGAAGCACAGAGAGGCTGGTACTTTCTCTCTCTCTTTCCTGCTTTCTCGCTCTCGCTCTCTCTCTTGGTTCATCGCTCTCGACTGCTCGAGAGGTTTCTTTCACTGATACGATGGTGTGTATGGAATGTGGGTGAATCCTCCATCCTTCGTGAGGCAGCGAGGAACGGAAGAGAATGAAGAGGCTTTGATGATGCGACGTTTTGTAAAGTGTGGAAAAAGTCCTCGGTATCAACGAACCCCAGTCCTATAGGATAACGTACAATGTGAAAAAATAAATAAATAAATTTATCTCATTCAATTACATTTCGGTTCAGTCACGATGATATTTATTGACGTGAACTATATTTATTTGATTTTTTATATTTATTTGAGTTTATTTAATCACACAACATTTTGTGGAATTGCATAAAATTTATTTCACTGAAAGAAATTACAAAAGAAGCAATTAATTAAAACCAGGTTGATGATTGCACGTTGAGCGACTTGGCTCAATAGACTTTATTACGTTTATATGTCTTTTTTTTCACAACGAGAAAAAAAATTAATTTATCTCATTGAAGTACATTTCGGTTCGGTCACGATGATATTTACTGAAATGAACTATATTTATTTGATTTTCATTCAAAACCAACGAGACTAACTGTAATGACAGTTTATTAAATCACACAACATTTTGTTGAATTGCATAAAATTTATTTGATTTTCATTCAAAACCAATGAGATTAAATGTAATGATTGTTTATTAAATCACACAACATTTTGTTGAATCGCATACAATTTATTTCACTGAAAGAAATTACAAAAGAAGCAATTTATTAAAACCGGGTTGATTATTGCACGATGAGCGACTTGACTCAATAGATTTTATTACATTTATATGTCTTTTTTTTTACAACGAGAAAAAAAATTAATTTATCTCATTGAAGTACATTTCGGTTCAGTCACGATGATATTTACTGAAATGAACTATATTTATTTGACTTTCATTCGAAACCAACGAGATTAATTGTAATGATAGTTTATTAAATCACACAACATTTTGTTGAATTGCAAAAAATTTATTTCACTGAAATAAATTACAAAAGAAGCAATGAATTAAAACCGGGTTGGTAATTGCACGATGAGCGACTTGGCTCAATAGATTTTATCACGTTTATATGTCTTTTTTTTTCTTAAAGTATTATACCGTAATATATTATACCGTCAACGTTGGCTAGATTTCCACGAGTTTTCTGACCTATCGTCAGAACAGGCTAGTCCTTCCAAGACAGAAAGAGAGAGAGAGAGAAAGAGAGAGATGAATTTTGACACCGCAGACTAAAGGGTTGAAATAGTAATTAAGGATATCGCGGCTTACAAGTGACGAAGAAATAATAGAAGCGTCATTGCCATCAAGCGAGGGCCACTGAACCATTATTATATATACATATAAACATGTATATAGTCAAATTAATACGCGTTCTGAAGTTGACAGTGTTATTGCCACCGCCACTGCGCGGCAGGTATACTCTATTATCAAAATTGCCGTAGAAATAGCTTCCATCTCGTTAACTCATTAATTATTAGAATGTCTCGCAAGAAAAGTCGAGTTGAGAGTGAAATATATAACGCGGAAACAGTCCACGAGTAAGTGTGACGTTGGCTGTGCAAAGAATTCGCGAAAGGAAGGAAATAATTTTCTCAACAACGGAGCACAACACACCCTCGTCTCGACGCCGTTTGTAGACGCCATTTTTTTTCCTCTTTCTTTATAAATCCTCTTGTCTCTAATGCTGCGAGTACTCGTATTCGTGGCCTCTCCTCCGTGTTGAGTAATTCACTCCTACCGTTTCAATTATTTATTTATTGCGCGAAATTTCAACAAACACCAAGGCCCGGTGGATTGCATAAACTATGTATGTATTTCATCCGCACGAAATTTAGACGGGCGTCAGACCGTTTGAGCTGATGCACCTTTGCCAACAGATTATGCATGTTGAAGCCCGAGAGAATCTCTCGTGTCTCGAGAAGAATGAAAAACGAGAAGAAACCTGACGTTGACGTAAAGAGAATGAGGGAGTGAGTTTATCCGACGAAACATGAACTCTAATTGCTCGGAATTATTTAGATTCTTCGTTAAACCAGTTTATTGACGATTTTATGTTAAATCACCCACACCTAATGCAATAGTTTTTTTTTTGATTTTTTGTGAGAACAAATGGAAATGAAGGTGTGATGTTTAACGTTCTTTGAGGCCCAAAACGTAGTCTTTGTCGATCGTATGTATTGGTAAAGTTGGTACCACCATTCTATATCTAACGAGCTGTGCCCCGCGAATTCACCCGCGTTAAATTTCCGTCCCGCGATTCAACGCACCCCCCTGTCCCTTCTTAGGGTTATAGCATAAAGTTATATGGTGTAAAGCGTTCCTGAATAAATGGACTATCTAATGCAAAAAGAATTTTTCAAATCGGATTACTATTTCTTGAGATTAGCGCGTTCAAACAAACAAACTCTCTAGCTTTATTACAGTAAAATAGTATTATAGTAAAATTAGGGTCATAACATAAAGTCATATAGACTAGAGCCTTCCTGAATAAACGGGCTAACTAATGCAAAAAGAATTTTCCAAATCGGATTAGTATTTCCTGAGACTAGCGCGTTCGAACAAACATACAAACATCCAAACTCTCCAGCTTTATTATAGGGAGTAAGATTATTAGCTACCCTAATTTTAAAGTCGTTTCAATATCACCGAACAAGCATAATTGTCTGTCCCTCCAATCCGGAATATAATTATAATAAATCGATATAAATTCGGTATTAAATGACAGAATATAAAAGAAAAAATTTCTAAATATTTCTCATCTCGGCTTATCGTTTATCGATGAATTCCCATCATGGAACAAAGCGTCCCACCTGTACACAATAGAGTTTAGTACGCACCGCGTAACATACTAAATGTACCCATGCATAATACACACATATATATATATATATATATATAGATTGTATGACTAGGTACCGTTGTACAAGTGTCATAGAACATAAATGATCGATCGTATGCAATGCCGATGCCCGAGAACTAATTACCGTCACGTCGAAACCCCCGAGCATAGACTCTAAACACGAAGTTCGTACATTGGTTGAACATACATATGCATACACATTCTACACATTGTCGTAAACACCGTGAGCCTCATTGTCAATACCGCGAGATGGTGGTTCCGTTTGTAGCGAACCTAAACGATCGATCTGCAACTTTTCCTAAGCGCACAGCCCCACGCAATGCAATGAATAGACGGTTAACGGATTGCAAACGTCTCGTTCTGCCAATATCTAGCGAACACATGGGGTTTCCATCATCCGGAAGGATTTGGGGAGTGCATAGGGTATGTAACACCGGCAAAGAGGACATACATACATGTGCATAGAGGGAGAGAGAGAGAGAGATATTTGCTAGGGATTCTCGTGCCTGGGCGTTATTTGACCACCGACTATCAACCCCGACGAGAGAGAGTACCGCGAGAGACTTGGGAAATTGGCAGAATGTATATTGGACATCCATGGCCTGTGTGTGCATATGGGCTAGAGAACCGGAGAGATGCATCGGGCATTGATTAATGGCACGCCTGTTGCAGTTCGCTTACAATGCAATTTGCTATACGTATTCGCGAAACGAAGCAACGGAAGTGGACCATCCGAAATACATATATATATTAATAATGGTACATCGTTTGGTGGAAAACAAAAGAACTTACAGCACGCGATTGTGTCATTTTGTTGCGCCCTTTTGTTTGACTAGCTCTCGATATATCCGCTGGTTTACCATAACCTCACGCACACCAGAGAGTACGAGGCTTTCCGTACATGTACAGCACGATATTTCGGGGGTTCTAGTGACAGAGGGATGCAGGAGGGAAAGGCGAGAAGAGGGTTGGGGCGTTCGTGTATTTCGCAGGAAGTGACAAAGCCGCGGCAAGAGTGACACTGTGACGCGAAGCCCGCGACAACTAATTAATCATTCGGGAAACGATGGTGAATGTAGGGGATGGAAAAGGGTGATCCGTTTGAGGGTATGCGAAAGAAAATCACGTTTCTCTATGAGCAATATGCATCCCGGTGCATACAAGCTAACGCTACAGCCATAGTTCCACGGAACTCAATTTCTGTGTTGTTTTATGTACATTTGAATACCGTCATCCGTGTCTTTCACATTTTCTTTTAAGCTGGGAAATAGGATTAGGACAGCGTTTTCTCAATGATTTTCATGAATTTTTTTATAGTATAAAAAATTAATATAATTTATTGAAACTTTGAGAATATTTTATACATATATTTAAGTATATACTATAAAATTGTTATACATATATTTAAGTATATTCTATAAAATATTAGCGACCCCATATTGCAGGTCACAATCAGACTCAGCACTTTCCGTACATTCTGGAAGCCGCAATTTTTATCTGAAATCAAACGAGGTTGGAATTTACTTTTATTATATGTCTCTCTTCTATATGAACCTGAATGCTATCAAAAAAATAGAAAATTGAATATTTTACAGGGGTCAAAACAAAATAGCATGATTTTTTGCCATTTTTTACAACTTTATTTGCAAAAAAAAATCATTTTAAATAATGGTAATATTCCGATTTTAGGTTCATATAGAGCGCAATACTATGAAGAAAGTAACTGCCAATTTTCAAAAGGATTGGTTGAAAACTTTTCAAACTAGCGTGTACGCAAGTTAAAAAAAAGTCGTTTTCAGAAAAACGCGTTTGAAAAAATGGCACCAAGGAAAACAAGCAATATGGGGTCGGTAATATCTTCGGTGTTTTTCAAGGAAATTCTTCGAAAAATTCTTCAAAATTTTATAGTATATACTTAAACATATGTATAAATATTCTCAAAGTTTCAATAAATTATATTCATTTTTTATACTATAAAAAAATTCGTGAAAATCATTGAGAAAGCGCTGTCCTAACCCTATTTCCTCGCTTAATGGATTATAATAATAGAACGAGTCGGAATTTTCATTTAAAATTTTGGGAACATATTTTTCAATAGTTTTACTAACAATTTGTGAAATAAAAAAAAATCGATTTTTTGAACCGTTTAACCCTATTTCCCCCGTTAAATGCCCATTAGAATTACGCGAATATGCTCATTTTCATGCGTCACCAATGTCGAGCACAATTTGTTCAATTCAAATACGACGAAATGTCCTCAATTTTTGTAGTCGCGTCAGTCCTACTGATCAAAAATTCGTTTACACACATTTTCAAAGGGAAACTATATAGTGAAGAAACAAAAACGTGATTCTGGATGGCTGTGCGTAATAGAAAAAAAATACATACGATAGCATACACTAGCCATGAATTATCGAGCAGGTTTTTAAACGTTTTGACATGATTTCGATAAGTGTGAACGCTGATAGCACTCTCGTGAATGAAATTAATTAATTTATCCCGGTCCACATACATAGATCTCTTCAATGTATACATATTGAAATGTGCAAACGCGCAGAGACGTATTTTAAAAAGAATATACGAAAGATCTTGAATAAATAAACCAACTACGATTGCCCTCTCGAATCTGATCGAGTTTACGATTAAGATAGATGTCGATGTGTCCGGTGTAATTTCGGTAAACTATATACGAAGTTTATCGTTCCCCCGAGATAGTCGGGGAACCGCACTTGCCACGTATTACGAAACGAAAGACCGTGTGGAATGTTGCAGGGACCTTTGACCCCTCAATACATATATAATAACCACGCTATAATGCTGTGTAAATATATATATATATATATATGTTTATATCTGTGTGCAGAAAGAACTCGAGTACATCTTGAAAGACGTTTTCTAAAGACGTTCTCTTCTTATTTCTTTTCCTCTCCTCACTCGTACCGCTTTCAACCCTCGTCTCGTTTCGTTCGTTCACTTTTTCCCTTTCTTTTTCGAACGTCTGCGCGTGTGTTTTACTTTTTTCCGGCAGACTTGGCTCTCGCGTCGTTGCTCGTTACATTTAGTCGAGGCATTAGAGTCGAGTTGTTGCAGGGGTGGAGAGGGTGAAGAGAAGACACACCACCAGCAGAAGCTTCGAATAAGCGATTATATACAGTTGCCCAAACGCAAAAGCGGTATTTGCATAACACACGCGTGTATAGACTATATATACAGGTATTCTTCCTCTCTCTCTCGAGTACGAGACGAGAACGACGACTACGGAGGACATTTACATTTTATTTTAATCGCGGTAATCGATCGAATCGCCTCACGGAATTAAAGCCTCAACGGAGCATCAAGCCTCTATCTCTCGCTGTGCATTCCGTGAGAGTGAGAGGGTGTGAGTTTTAAGAGAAGTGTGTGGGGGGTTAAGAGAGGGTTTGGAAAAGCGCGACGGCCAGTTTGACATCGTTTTCCTCTCTCGGCATGCTTTTCCAACGGGGTATATAGAGCGTACTTTAAATAAAAATAAAGTACCCAGGGCTCATGTAAATGGTGCTCTCGGATCCTGTGGATATACGCATTAGCGAATGGGAAAACGTATACGAGAGAGAAAGAGACGAGTTACTTTTAACGAGTTCGCGAAACTCTCGTATTTCCAAACCCCCCCATACGAAATAGCCGTTTATTATACCCTTTTTTTTCACCGAGCTCTCTATTTCAATCCCTCCTACGCACCTGTATATATAGAATTTATACTTTTATTCATACTCTTTTCATCGAATTAATCAATCATCGCCCTCTCTTTTCAATATTTTTGAGCTTATGGCTCCATACTTGTCTTTTTATCGACGGTATGTATCCTCGTACATTAAATAACATCGGAATCATCGTACGATACAATTATGTATAATTATTACGAACGGTTTAAAAATTGTAACTCCTAAACTGTCCGTTCGTTCGAAAAGGGCGGAAATAGGGTTAGACGGTTCAAAAAATCAATTTTTTTTAAATTTCATAAATTGTTAGTAAAACTATTGAAAAATATGTTTCCAAAATTTTAAATGAAAATTCCGACTCGTTCTATTGTTATAAGCCATTAAGGGGAGAAATAGGGTAAGGACAGCGTTTTCTCAATGATTTTGATGAATTTTTTTATAGTATAAAAAATGAATATAATTTATTGAAACTTTGAGAATATTTTATATATATATTTAAGTATATACTATAAAATTTTGAAGAATTTTTTGAAGAATTTCCTTGAAAAACACTGAAGATATTAGCCACCCCATATTGCTTGTTTTTCTTGATACTATTTTTTCAAACGCGTTTTTCTGAAAACGACTTTTTTTTAACTTGCGTACACGCTAGTTTGAAAAGTTTTCAACCAATCGTTTTGAAAATTGGCAATTACTTTCTCCATAGTATTGCGCTCTATATGAACCTAAAATCGGAATATTATCATTATTTAAAATAATTTTTTTTTTGCAAATAAAGTTGTAAAAAATGGCAAAAAATCATGCTTTTTTGTTTTGACCCCTGTAAAAAATTCAATTTTCTATTTTTTTGATAGCATTTAGGTTCATATAGAAGAGAGACATATAATAAAAGTAAATTCCAACCTCATTTGAATTCAGATGAAAATTGCGGCTTCCAGAATGTACGCAAAATGCTGAGTCTGATTGTGACCTGCAATATGGGGTTGCTAATATCCCCGGTGTTTTTCAAGAAAATTCTTCAAAAATTTTATAGTATACACTTAAATATATGTATAAAATATTCTCAAAATTTCAATAAATTATATTCATTTTTTATACTATAAAAAAATTCATGAAAATCATTGAGAAAACGCTGTCCTAATCCTATTTCTCCCCTTAAGCCATCATCCCTCTCTTTTGAATATTCTCGAGCTTCGCCTCATACTTGTCTTTTTACCGACGGTTAGTATCCTCGTCGATTAAATAAGATCAGAATCATCGTACGATACAATTGTGTCTAATTATTACGAACGGTTTAAAAATTGTAACTTCTAAACTGTCCGTTCGAGCGAATTAAGCTAATCATCCCTCTCTTTGGAATATTCTCGAGCTTCGCCTCATACTTGTCTTTTTACCGACGGTAAATATCCTCGTCGATTAAATTAGATCAGAATCATCGTACGATACAATTATGTTATAATTATTACAGACAATTATTCAATCAGGTTTATTATTTTTTCTTTTTTTGTTAATTCGATACTTTGAGTCACTTTATACGCACAGTTACTCTTCAAATCTCGAAAAAAGTCAACTGAAACGTTCGTCTATCTCACTAAATATCTACGATTTATTTCGCCTGAAAAGAAGTAAAATGATTTAAAAATAATTGAGAGACAATTGGTAGAGAGCGGTGAGTTTGACCATCGATCGATTGACGGAGGGTTGAACGTCGTCGATATTCCAATAATTCAAGGGCTGCACGTCGTGGCGTGCCACGCGTTAACCTACTACAACAATGTATAGATATATACGTAGAGATACGGTAGAGGAGGTTTCCCGATGTTGATCGGGGGTGTGCCTCTAATGGTGCGAGGTGTGCGAAGGCCCTTCCCCGTTCGATTCCCGTGGGATATCTCCCGGTCCTTCGGTTTCACCGGCAATGCATCACTCTGTCCGCAGTCCCGTAACTCACCGTACACGGACTCTCCTGTCTTTCTCTTTCTCTCTCGCTCTCTCCCATCATCCCTCTGCTCGCACCCGCCGCTACCATCTCTCGGTTGACCCATACACGCGTGTCAGTTTAAGGGCGAGAGAGAGAGAGTCCGCACACGTGAAACCACAGAGTTGGACACGTACTTAAATATACGAGAGCGTGAACATACCAGAAGGATGGGTATACACTGTAGCAACATATGTAGACGAGAGGGTTGCAAATTTGAATCATCACCTTTCCATTCAATTTGAACCGCCATTTCTGAGGAAAACGTCCTGGCAATCAGACTTGTTTCATAGTTTTCCGTTTATTTTTTAGCATTGAATCTTTGTGCTTTCGACTGAAACTCGTCGGAATTAGTAACGAACGGAAACATTCAACGTCAAGGGATGTATCGGATGTAGAGAGTTGTTGCGTATGTTGGTCGAGAATATTTCGCGCCGTGAATGTGTCAACGCTGAAGGGGACTAGAAGCTGAGAATATATATGATCATGCGGTAGCTCTCGCCGACGTCCGACGCATCTAATCTAACCCCTCCTCTGGACAAGATAGTCCACGCGACTATGGCCAATGGCCGCGTATGGAGGCTCGTAGAGGGATGATTTTGAGAAGGGTTGCGCTCGAGCGTTAACGCGCCACTCTTCGAAAGAGACACAGGGACAAACACCCCCGCTCTCTCGGACACGGGGCGTTGGACGATCGCCACCATGTACATCCAAATGCTAACAAACAAAATGGCGTAACAATACAACTCTCTACGTGTTAAATTTCACGAATTAGCGCTCTTCTTTCTCTCAATCGTCAAATATAAATGGGGTTTCGCGCGTTAATACGTTACCCCGTGCATATATACACTCGTCGAGTGTAGTGTTACACCGAGCCGAAAAGAATTTCCGGCAAACGCTCGCCCGTTCACGAACACGATCCGTCACGCCAGGGACTTTATCGTGATTAATTATCCTACTCGTTTTGGTTCCCCGCTATAAATACATATATATATTGTATATGTATCTGTCCATGTGTATCCCTGCAACGCCGATAGCTTCGCCCTTTGGGGGATTAAACTCGCGTCCGTTATGTTCTCATTCATTCACCGGATACGTATGCGATCACGCCCGCAATGTCTATCTATATTATGTTTTAGGAAAATTGATTATCATCGAATGATTGGCTCTCATCTTTATTTATCATTATTTCCATATTCATTAATTATCCAAATACCAAGAAAATGTCTTGTGAATTAGTGCGAAAAAGTACATTGATATAGAGTTAAAGAAAAAGTGTTAAACATCCAATTGTTTTGCTTGAACTTCAGCCAAAAAGAAGAGATTCTCGGAAAGTTGCTATACAATTGTGGTATCGAAGTTTCGAGAAAAACAATAGAAGACAGTCGTTGCCTAGACGAGGTAAAAAAAAGCAAAAACGAAGAACAGGGAGTTCAATATATATTTCCGTCGCGAAAGGTTGTACTAAAATAAATTTACAATACGTTTGGCAAAAAAAAAAGCAAAAACGAAGAACAGTGAGTTCAATATATATTTCCGTCGCGAAAGGTTGTACTAAAATAAATTTACAATACGTTTGGCTATTCGATCAACTCCTTTATTTAATATCCCTTCTACACAATTATCATTTCCATTAGATTTTCGGAGAGCAATTTCTCCGACGTACAGTTCGAAAGATCAATTGCAAAAGGACAAAAAGATAAAAAAAACATTGACAAAGCTTGGAGTTTCTTGTTTTTTTACGTTGTACAATAATCTGCCAGTACAAATGAGTGCTGGTGTGAAATCGTGAATAGATTTACCGTTGAGTTCGTCAATTAAGGGGGGAAATAGGGTTAGGACAGCGTTTTCCCAATGATTTTCGTGAATTTTTTTATAGTATAAAAAATGAATATAATTTATTGAAACTTTGAGAATATTTTATACATATATTTAAGTATATACTATAAAATTTTTGAAGAATTTTCTTGAAAAACACCGGGGATATTGGCGACCCCATATTGCAGGTCACAATCAGACTCAGCATTTTGCGTACATTCTGAAAGCCGCAATTTTCATCTGAAATCAAACGAGGTTGTTATTTACTTTTATTATATGTCTCTCTTCTATATGAACCTAAATGCTATCAAAAAAATAGAAAATTGAATTTTTTACAGGGGTCAAAACAAAAAAGCATGATTTTTTGCCATGTTTTACAACTTTATTTGCAAAAAAAATTATTTTTAATAATGATAATATTCCCATTTTAGGTTCATATAGAGCTCAATACTATGAAGAAAGTAACTGCCAATTTTCAAAACGATTGGTTGAAAACTTTTCAAACTAGCGTGTACGCAAGTTAAAAAAAAAGTCGTTTTGAGAGAAACGCGTTTAAAAAAATAGTGACCGCTTGGTTATACGAGGGGGGACCCAAAAAAAACGGGAATTGCGCTGCGGCGGGGCGGGAGAGTGGGGGAACCCATTGGTCGACCACGTGTCCGTTGGGGACACGTCTCCTGAGTTAGTGTGCGGAGTTCTGTCGCCGTGAGTGCATCGGTTCGCCCGTGGGAATTTTTGTAGTGAAACAACTTTTTCCATTTCGGCGAAAACGTGATGGCCGATTGTCGAGAGCAACGCGCTGCTGTGAAATTTTGTTTCCTGTCGGGGAAATCGGCCGCGGAAACTACTGTAATGCTTAAGGCAGTCGTCTGGTCTAGAGCGAGATTTTTGACGTCATTTCTAATGTGCAATAACGTTTAAACCGTTGAAGTTGTCTTGATGAAAATTTACACGTGCATTTATTGATCCTTAGAGAATACTTGTACATTAAAATAAAAAATTATTTTAAATATTTTCATGTAGTTTTTTGCCTTGTTGCAACATAGTGCGCTGAAATCGGCGCCCACTCTGGACGACGTTGTATGCATCTGAAAAAAAAAATATATATATATTCTCAATCTGTATGAGTATTCTGACACTGGTAGCAGAATTGGTACTTAAAAAAATTTTTTGTCAAAATGGCGGCCTGTTGAACTTTCATTAATGATATTTCATACATTGAAATATCATTAATAAAAGTTCAACAGGCCGCCATTTTTTCAAAAATTTTTTTTAAGTACCAATTCTGCTACCAGTGCTCAGAATACTCATACAGATTGAGAATATATATATATATTTTTTTCAGAAGCATACAATTTTTTGACAAAATGGCGGCCTGTTGAACTTTCAATAATAATATTTCATTATTCGACGAGTTATAAAATGTCGGCAAAATTATTGTTCGACTCAATACAAAATTTTTTTAAGTACCAATTCTGCTACCAGTGCTCAGAACACTCATACAGATTGAGAATATATATATATTTTTTTTTTTTCAGATACATACAATTTTTTGACAAAATGGCGGCCTGTTGAACTGTCATTAATGATATTTCATTATTCGACGAGTTATAAAATGTCGGCAAAATTATTGTTCGACTCAATGAAAATTTTTTTTAAGTACCAATTCTGCTACCAGTGCTCAGAATACTCATACAGATTGAGAATATATATTTTTTTTTTTTTTCAGATGCATACAAGATCGTCCAGAGTGGGCGCCGATTTTGGCGCACCATGTTGCAACAAGGCAAAAAACTACATGAAAATATTTAAAATATTTTTTTTTTTAATGTACAAGTATTCTCTAAGGATCTATAAATGCACGTGTAAATTTTCATCGAGATAACTTCAACGGTTTAAACGTTATTGCACATTAGAAATGACGTCAAAAATCTCGCTCTAGACCAGACGACTGCCTCAAGACTGTTTATGGAGATGCTGCCCTAAGTAAAACCAGAGTCTACGAGTGGTTTTCACGTTTTAAAAATGGAGAAATGTCAATTGAAGACCAACCCCGTTCAGGACGCCCCTCAACGTCAAGTGACGAAAAACGTCGACAAAATCAATGCTCTCATTCATGAACACCGTCGCCGAACCATTGATCAACTCTGTGCAATGTCTGGGATATCATGGAGTTCAATTCAGAGGATTTTATCCAAAGATTTGCACATGAGCAGAGTTGCAGCCAAATTTGTCCCTCGCCTTCTCACAGACGAGCAAAGGGAGCGTCGACTTCAGGCATGTTTTGAACTTCAAAATCAGCTCGATGAGGACCCTGAACTTTTGTCCAAGGTGATTACTGGTGATGAATCGTCGTGCTATGGATACGACCCCGAAACAAAGCAGCAATCAAGCGTTTCGCCACTGCGGAGGAGGTAAAACAAAAATTGCTGGAAGGCCTAAAGAACATCCCGATAAGTGAATTTAAAAAATGTTCTGAACATTGGAAGGATCGTTTGCAGAGCTACGTTGTGGTCAAAGGCGAATACTTTGAAGTTGACCAAAATTTGGTGTAAAAATATTAAAAAATAAAGAATCTATGACGAAATTCCCGTTTTTTTTGGGTCCCCCCTCGTACACGTGGCGCGCTCGGGGCCTGAAGGACAGCTACTCACTTTAATGGCTCATAACAATAGAACGAGTCGGAATTTTCATTTAAAATTTTGGGAACATATTTTTCAATAGTTTTACTAACAATTTATGAAATAAAAAAAAATCGAATTTTTGAACCGTCTAACCCTATTTCCCTCCTTAAAATGACCACATGCCGCGGTTTATCAGTACGAGAAATCTTCTCGTCGCGTTTTCAACACCAAAGGTTCGTACGTGCTGATTTTCTTTGTCCGGTTATACAGCTCAGCTATCCGATCTTATCGATATACGGAATACAATGAAAACCCTCAAGAAAAAAAATCGTTCAACTCTTTGGCTTACCGAGTGCATCAAACTGAATCAAATCGATTGTATTCGCGCGTCAAACTTTACGTTAATTCTCAGCACTCCGGAACTAGTTACAAAAGTCCGGAGTATCCGTGAAGAATCGAGGATGAAATAATCCAACGGGTGGGTTAACCCTGCGGGACACTTTCTTTTTTTTTTTTGCCTCCATTATCCTCGATGAGAGGGAGCTGAAAATTGAAATAATAACTTGTAACGCGTTATATTACGCATATTATCTCACACATGACCCCGCTCAAAGTGTGTAACCATTACACCCCTCGGTCTTCACGTAACGCCCCTACGAATAAGTTCGGTAAATGAACGTAGCGAGAGGATTCGTGTGCACGCAGGGGGGTGGGGTAGGAGAAACTGGCAATCTAAAACGTGTAACAGAGTGAGAAGATGACGGGAAAGAGATAACGCCCGCATAGCGTCATCTGCGCGCGTCAAGCCGACGATGATGAGTTTTGTCGACTGGCACACTTATCGTCAAACCAACCCCCTGCCAATATACACACAGACACACGCATGTTTATATGGATAGGAGTGAGGTTGGTCGTCACGGTGCGCGTGCTACGATCTACAGATTTTCGAGATAAATCGTGAAACTCTCACAAAACGTCGGACACCACCCCAAATAGAAAGCGACCGAGGTGCGCGCGTGGACATATGCGAGTGGCCGGTGAGTTATTTTTTTTTCGTTGTATTTTTCAATCCAACAGTTACTTTACATTTGTGTACATGTGTAAAGTTGACATCGCGTGTCTGACAATCGCTGGGAATTCTTCTTCTTTTTTTTTCCTGTAGATCGTAAACGGTTCGTCGTGGGTGACATTCGGAAAAATTTATTAATTACATGATGGGGTCGAGCTTCGGTCACATCAGTGGTATTTATGGGTTGACAGAAAAAATTAGCCCCGGGGTCTCTTTCCGTTTGTATATGTATCTCGGTGAAATCGCGCACGAAAGCGAAACTGACCTGACTCAATGATTTCAAGCCCTTCGGAACTGTTGCCAATTTATACATACATATGTTGATATGGGCCATTGAAAAAAAAAAAGGTGCACTGATCCGCTCTGCCCGTGAAATTGATCCGCAATTCTCCGTTCTGGCAATTCGCCAGTTGCGCAATATACCGAATTAAATATTCATCGTGTGTTTTCGTGATTTAGCTGGTTTCGAGGTCGATAATCTCGTTCTAGTCGATGGAATCTCTCATGGACTCGCGAAAAGTTAATTTTAGACGGAAATTTATTTAATCGCAATAAAATTAATTTCATTCATCGTCGATACAAATCTTACTACTATAATGAAGCTGGAGAGTTTGTTTGTTTGTTTCTTCATCTGTTTATTCGACCGCACTTATCTCAGGAAATACTAATCCGATTTGGAAAATACTTTTTGCATTGGATAGCCCGTTTATTCAGGAAGGCTCTAGGCTATATTACTTCATGCTACTCGTATGATCCTAATCTTACTATCTTACTACTAGGAGGTCTGTTCAAGAAGTATCGCGAATTTTGAATTTCCGCGGGCTACGTATATTCGATTTTCGATTTTTTTGTGGCGTTAGGTTGGTACTCATGTCCCTCACTTATGCTGAAAAAAATTGGCCATTTTGAATGTTTAATTAATTGTTGACAGCTGTTTTGGTTAGACGTGTTTTGGCTTGTCTTCGATTTTTGCCTATTCCAAAAAATGGATCAAATAATCTATGTCGAATTTTGTGTGAAAAACAAAATTAAGTGCGCGCACGCATTCCGAATGTTGCCCGTGGCATATGGTGAAGCTATCTTGGACCAAAGCAACGTTCATCGGTGGTACAAAATGTTCTCAGAGGGCCGAGAAGATGCGAACAACGAAATGCGTTCCGGACGCCCGAGCACATCAACAACAGACGAAAACATTGATGAAGCGAAGAAAATAATATTGGCCAATCGTCGAATCACCGTTAGAGAAGTTGCCGAGGAACTAAACATATCGATTGGCTCGTGCTATTCGATTTTTACCAATGATTTGGGCATGAGACGGGTCGCCGCGAAATTCGTGCCAAAATTGCTCACCTTCGAAGAAAAACACTGTCGCGTTAACATTGCTAAGGAGCTGTTGGACTCGGTCCGCGACGACCCAAATTTGCTCCAGAGGGTCATAACTGGTGACGAATCATGGGTTTATGGTTGTGGAAGCAACTTTTTGTTGAAAAAAGTTGCTTCCACAAAAAAAACCACCAAAAAAGCAGGAAGCTGCTTTTTTGGAATAGGCAAAAATCGGAAACAAGCCAAAACACGTCTAACCAAAACAGCTGTCAACAATTAACTAAACATTCAAAACGGCCAATGTTTTCAGCATAAGTGAGGGACATCAGTACCAGCTTAACGCCACAAAAAAATCGAAAATCGAATATACGTAGCCCTCGGAAATTAAAAATTCGCGATACTTTTTGAACAGACCTCGTATACTAATACATCTTTACTATTCTAGAATAAAGCTGACGCGTTTGTTTGTTTAAACGCGCTAATCTCAGAAAATACTTATCCGATTTGAAAAATTCTTTTAGCATTAGATAGCCCGTTTATGCAGGAAGGCTTTGCGCCATATAACTTTATGCTTATGGTACCCTAAGGAGTGGCGACAACGCGTTGAATCGAGGAACGGAAATTTAACGCGGGTGAAACCGCGGGGCCCAGTTCGCAAATCACATTGTTTCTAAATTCGCTAAAAATTATAATCGAGAGTGTGAAATCTCGGGATTTGCGATAAAACTAACTCTCATAAACTCATTGTAATGAACGATAAAATTAATGACCTGTTTCTGTGTAATTCCAACGCGTCACTTGAATCTCAAGAGGCTCTTCTATTTTCTGTTGTTTTTTTATTCCTCCGGCGGGGAATCTACCTCACCGCGTAGTACTAGTCCTCGATCGACGATCGATATATCGCGATATACGAACGAGAGTGCGGCAATGTTTGGATAATTGGCCCCGCTGTATTATCGATAGGTCGCGAGTGTAAATATTGAGAATCGGAGAGATGGATTATGTGTTTGCGGATGGTGGAAGGCCGCGCGGTCCGTTGGAACCAGCTGAAGCAACACGGTGTCGATCTCTCTCGGCAATCTCCTAACCGCATGAGAATCTCCCTACTACGATCATCGATTTTCTCTGTATAAACAAATGGCATGCAATGAAATAGATGATACACATTTTCCTTCTCTCTGGATTATAAATTCATAATTATTTCTTATGATATTTCAATGTGGGAGTGTAAAAAAACAATTTTATAATACTTAAGACTCATTTGAGTAATGGATAGCTCGTTTAACTACGTTAAAAGTACTTTTGTACACCCCAAAATCGGTGAACCATACCGACATCCCGCTACAAATCGATTTATCTCCACAATTCCTTGAGAACAGAGAGAGAGAGAGAGGCCATTAATTGTAAAATTGACATCAGCGAGTGACGACGATTTTAAACGAGAGTAGCACACTCGGTAAAGCAAACTGACAATATGCCAATGATTCTTTAGTGCACATACAAATGGTCCTCATAGGAAACATGTTTTCTATGCTCAGTGATTGGTCGCTGGTGTGTGCAGTAAATTTAGTACATATAATAGACCAGGTTCCGCGACTATATATACATACGTACATTATACACAGTATAACTAACGGGCGAAGGCCAATAACGAAGAAACGCGCATTAGTCACACACCATTTTACCACCAGGCGTGACGTGCACGCTTTTTTGTGATCGTTAATTCGAGTCTCTATCTGAATCCGCGAGGGGTGAATAGGAGGGGATGAATCTTCCCCTCCTGCATGTCATACACGACGTGCTCTCCCGGTTTACTATACGCATGGTTTTTAACCCACCGTGCATTACGATCCCCTCTTATACGTGCCCTCGTCGTTTCTCTTTCCCGCGCATTTTAAAAATCCAGCATGGCCGTCCCGCTGCTCGCGCCACCGGAGCGAACCGGTCACGTGGCGTTATAGGGGCCCTCTGTTTTCGTAATACATTCATCGTCGCATATTCACTCGACCTTTCTCTGTCTCTCTAGACCATCAATTTTTCTATCTATTTACATTTATCTCTTAGACGTGACAACAATGGCAATTTAACTTATCCCATCGTGCCCGTCGACGTTTTCATTTCTTCGCGATCCTTTCAATCCCTCATCTCCCATTGAGAAGACGTAGAAAAAAAACGGAAAACTTGACGCTCCATGTCACTTTTATATTGATAATTCCGTAAAAAAATGTACGTAAACATTTCGGATGAATCCTTCGGACTCTTTGATTGCAACTCGATAATTAAAAAAAAAACCTCTGCTCTCGCGTACATTCAATGAAATGTATAACAATAATAATGATAACAACAATGTATCGCGTGGATAGGTAGCTCGGGGGCACGTCGTTCGACATCAAAGTGACGTCCCTATCTCAACCCCGTCGGCATCCAACCAAGCACGACTAATGAGATTCATTTTATATTTTACAGTTAACCCTCTGATGCTCCCTTGGCGCATCAACCGTACCACTTTTAGTCCCTTTCTCGATCGCGCATTCTGACTCTCTCTCTCTCTCGTTTTCGAGCCTGACTTTCCACTTTCTCGTGGGGCAAGTAATCCTGTAACTCGATAACTCGAATGTTAATGGCGGTTTATATACATCATCATGAAGTATTATAATACAAGAGGGAAAAAAATAGGAATAACAAAATTCTCCGATGAGCCACGTGTACGATGTGAAATGATTTTTTAACGAGGATACATTTTTCTTTCGAGTCATTCCATTTCCCGATTGTCACAAGTTGCGAATTTCCACAGCTTTCCAAAAATGTCCCTCGTTCAATATTCATTCCGCTCCACGTCGAATACCCCGCGTGTACCCGTATATCTTCCCACTCCACATTAGATATACGTACGATAAATATCGTTCTGTCGACTCGCCCCTTAAAATCCCACGTGTATGCCTCTGATTGAATTTTATTGGAGGAAAAAAAGAAATCTTTTCACACGTCGAAAGGCTAAAGCGCACCCTAATTTCTCACTCCCACTTGTATTTATTTTCTGTACAACGTCACAACCGGATTTTAATCGACGTTACATCACACGTTCGCCATTAAGGGGGGAAATAGAGTTAGGACAACGTTTTCTCAATGATTTTCATGAATTTTTTTATAGTTTAAAAAATGAATATAATTTATTGAAACTTTGAGAATATTTTATACATATATTTAAGTATATAACATAAAATTGGTATGTACTATATACTATATGCTATACAATTTAAGTATGTACTATGAAATAAAAAAGGCTCAGCATTTTGCGTACATTCCGGAAGCCGCAATTTTCATCTGAAATCAAACGAGGTTGGAATTTACTTTTATTATACGTCTCTCTTCTATATGAACCTAAATGCTATCAAAAAAATAGAAAATTGAATTTTTTACAGGGGTCAAAACACAAAAGCATGATTTTTTGCCATTTTTTACAACTTTATTTGCAAAAAAAAAATTATTTCAAATAATGATAATATTCCGATTTTAAGTTCATATAGAGCGCAATACTATGAAGAAAGTAACTGCCAAATTTCAAAATGATTGGTTGAAAACTTTTCAAACTAGCGTGCACGCAAGTTAAAAAAAAGGCGTTTTCAGAAAAACGCGTTTGAAACACGTGGCGCGCTCGGGGCCTGAAGGAGAGCTACTCACTTTAATGGCTTATAACAATAGAACGAGTCGGAATATTCGTTTGAAATTTTGGGAACATATATTTCAATAGTTTCACTAACAATTTATGAAATAAAAGAAATATCGATTTTTTGAACCGTCTGACCCTATTTCCCCCCTTTATTTCACGGGGTCGAAAATTCTCTGTGCAAGCGATGGTAATAAGAAAAACGATCGGGCTGTAAAATCGTGGGCATGAGTGTGTGTTACACGTTGAAAATGTGAGGAGAGGGAACCGCTTCACACTGATTGCACATCCGTTTCCGTTCCGAGAAAACGTACCTACCTATTTCATTCGATGCCATTGTAAAATCAACCCCCGCGTGTATACGCGCGTATAACGACGAGCGAAGAGAGACCGAAACATAATATTTATTGCCAACTTCCGTTCAATTAGGGGTTGACGGTTCATAGAGAGGGGCTGCTCGTAGACGCCCGCTCTACATGCATATCTTATATATATTCTCACTATACTCTAAACCCTCCCCTCTTTCGTTGGCGGCTTCTCAACCGATTCGAAATTGTAGCTCTTTCGATCCTTTCGAAATACCCGACGAGTGTGTCTGTTATCCGAGCCAAAATAGGGGTTCGCGAGTTGACCCTTGGCACGTTCGCCGTGTACACATATGTGAACACCAGCGCGAGGAGGCTTCGATTCAATAATACCCCTCAACGACGAGAATTCACCGCAGATTTCGAGGGTGCAAAAATTTTACGCTCGATGAAAAAATATAAATATATATACATATATATATATATGTAGGTATGTAAATTTGAGGGAGGGATATATTTACGTGTGATTGAATTATTTTCATAGCCAGTCGATTCTAATGGAAACTGATTCAACACAGAATCTTCTTTGATGGTAATATTGGAAATTTAAACAGCTTTTTATTTTATTTGTAGTTCTCTGATGAAAAGTGATAATGCAATCTATCTTACGTAACGTGATACAGTTAGGCAGGAAAAAATTGTTTTGTCAAATTTAAATATGTACATTGTTAAAAATTGATTTTTCTAAAGTGTTACGTTATCACTTTCATCAATTATAATAAATATACTGCTTGTCCAATTACTCTAGATTTCAAGTTACGATTCATTTTCCTGATATGCTCCCGAGACAATTTTTTTTTGTAGAATTTGACAGAATTTTTCAGTCTTTTATATTTATTGTACGTGACAACAAGATGATTCAATATTTACCGAAAATATTCGGATCAAAACCCAAAGTCGATGAAACGGGAGCCAAGTTATGACCAATTGAAATTTCGAGATTTTTAGTTTTCCGAAAAGGTGGGCCAAAAACCACAAAAAAAAATTATTTTTGTTTTTTCAATGTTTCGATACCCTATTCGATCGGAAATTTTCCGCTGATTTCAAATAACACCGAGTTTTTGTCGAAAACTCAAAAAATCAATGTGAAAAACGCGATAATCGAAAAAAATCACTTTTTGGAACCCCGGTCTGTGCAAGAAGTTGCAACAAGTAGATGTTCAAGGGTCTTTCGACCCCTTAAAATAAAGAAAGACGGAGAATCATTAATATTAGCTTAAGGCCGTAGTGTGGTCTAGAGCGAGATTTTTGACGTCATTTCTAATGTGCAATAACGTTTAAACCGTTGAACTTGTCTTGATGAACATGTACACCTGCATTTATTGATCCTTAGAGAATACTTGTACATTAAAAAAAAAATTATTTTAAATATTTTCATGTAGTTTTTTGCCTTGTTGCAACATGGTGCGCCGAAATCGGCGCCCACTCTGGACGATGTTGTATGCATCTGAAAAAAAAAATATATATATATATATATTCTCAATCTGTATGAGTATTCTGAGCACTGTTAGCAGAATTGGTACTTAAAAAATTTGTTTATTGAGTCGAAGAATAATTTTGCCGACATTTTATAACTCGTCGAACAATGAAA
This sequence comes from Oxytorus armatus, assembly GCA_958009045.1. Taxonomy (NCBI): domain Eukaryota; kingdom Metazoa; phylum Arthropoda; class Insecta; order Hymenoptera; family Ichneumonidae; genus Oxytorus; species Oxytorus armatus. The sequence continues at coordinate 16,393,529 of OY253752.1, forward strand.
TATCATTAATGAAAGTTCAACAGGCCGCCATTTTGTCAAACAATTTTTTTAAGTACCAATTCTGCTACCAGTGCTCAGAATACTCATACAGATTGAGAATATATATAAATTTTTTTTTTTTTCAGACGCATACAACATCGTCCAGAGTGGGTGCCGATTTCGTCGCACCATGTTGCAACAAGGCAAAAAACTACATGAAAATATTTAAAATAATTTTTTTTTTAATGTACAAGTATTCTCTAAGAATCAATAAATGCACGTGTAAATTTTCATCAAGACAAGTTCAACGGTTTAAACGTTATTGCACATTAGAAATGACGTCAAAAATCTCGCTCTAGACCAGACTACGGCCTTAATGAGAAGAGTGCGTATCGGCAAACACATTTCGAATGACAAGGAGACAACTGGAATGTAAAAACTCAAATAGGGGTAGCTTACTCCCTTAAAACTGTTTTCTTGTAGAAATACAAAAATGCGTGAACTTTGATTTTATTTCCGCTATAAAACAGCATAATTTTCATTCAGATCGATTCGTAAGTTTTCAATGTAGGGTGCAAGAAGTAGATGTTCAAGGGTGTTTCGTCCCCTTAAAATATTTTTATTTTTTCATTATCTGGTGGGTTCTTCATTCCTTCGCATAAGAAACATTTTGATTTTTGTTTCATCAAAATCGATGCACTGCTTGTATGTGAAACTGCAAAATCGCCCTTTGACCTGTGCAACTTTAGGGGATGGTTTCACCCTTGAAACCGTTTTTCCGCCGATAAAAAAAAATACATGTCGCTTAGTTTTTAATGCTCTATAACATACATGAGTTTCAACAAAATCGGAGCGGGACACCTCGGGTACTTTCCTTCTGAGGTATCGTGCTGACACTGTCTAAAAATATAGTTTCGAGAAAAACGCGTTTAAAGTTTCTGGTAGTCACAACGTGAACCCGATGTCCGGTCACTTTTATTGCCATAACTTTGTAACGGAGTGGAATTTTCGTAAAGTTTTTTTTCTCAAAAAATTCTTAAAAGTATAAAGAATAGAAATCTATAAAAAAAAATCGATTTTTCGAAAATTTCAGAGGTACCTGAGCCCTTACAGAGGTCAGTAAAGACCGATTGTGAATTAGAAGTAATTACAAACATTATTTTATGTATTATTGTCAGACACACACGTTAATCATAAATCGTTAAAAAATAAAGGCATAATGCATATATTTGAAATAAAGGCATTTTTTCCTTCGTCTCGAACGTACGTTAACAAGAAATAATCAATTAATTCGTGGTAATTGATTTTCGACAAATCTTCACCCGAAATAAAACTATACCAAACTCTCAGTAAAATGAAATATCGTTCGTAAACATCATTGAGCACCTCTGGTCCCATGGTGTAATGGTTAGCACTCTGGACTTTGAATCCAGCGATCCGAGTTCAAATCTCGGTGGGACCTTGAAATAATTTGATAATTTTTTTTTTTTTTTTTTCGAAAATATTTTTCCTGTACACGAACAATGAAAGTGGTATAATATTTTTTATCAATTTAATTCATCTCCGTTGAACCCTTACGTATTATTATTTCTCATCGTTATCCTCTCGTTCCTTGTGTGCCTACTGTGGTTGCTCGGGCCGCGTATGCTGAGGCTTTTATCGTGCTCAATTTCGATGCCAGATCCAACCGATAAAGTATTACACGCTTTGTAATGTAATTACGCCTCCATTATTCACGTAACAGGGCATTTCACCAGGACCTCCCCTGTCTGTCGGGGGTTTCGTATATATGGGGCATTCCACAACTAATTGACTCCCAATATTAATATGTTATATTTTCACCAATATATTTTAAGGTAGTAGTCTGGTAACTTGAGCCGATTTTCATGTCTTTTTTGGAGGGCATTTTTTTGTAGGAAAATAAAAATGAATCGTTTTGGATATTTAGGATGTTTTTATTTACATATTAAAGATACAAAAAAAAAATTAGTTGAAAAAATTTAATAGTTTGTTATTATTATTATTATTGATCGAAGTTGGCACCTCGAAGTTGGCAGCCCGGGTCCTAACTTTTTTTCTACCGAACCGATTGCTTTCAAATTTTAACAGGCTACTCCACACACTTATAGTTCTCGTCGGAATCACCGAGAAATTTTTTCACCCCTAACTTTTTATTTTACAACCCCTTCTTTGCTAAAGTCCTTCTATTTTAGTACAGAAGGGGTTGTAAGATAAAAAGTTAGGGGTGAAAAAATTTCTCGGTGGTTCCGACGGGAACTATAAGTGTGTAGAGTAGCCTGTTAAAATTTGAAAGCAATCGGTTCGGTAGAAAAAAAGTTAGGACCCGGGCTGCCAACTTCGAGGTGCCAACTTCGATCAATAATAATAATAATAATAAACTATTAAATTTTTTGAAAAATTTTTTTTTTGTATCTTTAATATGTAAATAAAATCATCCTAAATATCCAAAACGATTCATTTTTATTTTCCTACAAAAAAACGCCCTCCAAAAAAGACATGAAAATCGGCTCAAGTTACCAGACTACCACCGTAAGAGGCATGGCCACGCTTGCGGGTATAAAATCATGTGCACATTTAACAATTTTTTTTTGCTCTGTAAAAGTGATTTATTTATAAAACTAATTACACATCTATTTAGTATAAATATCAAGCTAATAAAATATATTTTTTTTGTTATACAAAATGGCCGACTCCTGCTATATGCTTTTGGTATGGATTTTTTTTTTTTGAGGCACTCCACCGCGTGACATTTGGCATTCACAATTTTTGACGTAGAACAAAACAAACAATTCTCGTTAATGTACATGAGTGTACTCAGAGAAGTACGTACGGAATTTCTGATTAATAAAAAACTTTCCATTTTATGAGCAGTTTTATACGAAATTTTTCACTGGAAATTCACCTTTTGAGTTCAAATGCCGACAATATTCGAATAAAACAATATTTTTCAAATTCCGTATGTCCTTCTCTAGGTATTCTGATGTAGATTAACGAGAATTTTTTTTTGTTCTGGATAAAAAATTGTGGATGCCAAATGTCACGATACAGAAAAAAGATACCAAAAGCAAATAGCAGTAGTCGGCCATTTTGTATAACAAAAAAAACGAAAAAAAAATGATTCTTATTAGCTTGATATTTATACTAAATAGATGTGCAATTAGTTTTATAAACAAATCATTTTTTCATACAAAAAAAAATTGTTAAATATGCACATGATTTTATAACCGCTAGCGTGGTCATACCCCTTGAAGCGAACCGAAAAACACAGTTAATCCAGCAATTTTTTTCAAAACCGATCTTTGAAGGTGGTCTCAAAAATATTGATTTTTTAATAATTCTCTGTAAAATTTTTCGTAAAATCAACAACATTTTTCACTGAAAAGTGATAATAATGACCGAATGAAATTTCGGAAAAAGAATCTAAAAATTAGAAAATTTACAACCTACCAAAATGAAAAATAGAAAATTGTGTGACTCACAAGCCTGTCAGTTTCGCCTGGAATGTCCCATATATATCTATATGTCGTGTTATAGTCTCTTGCCTTATCTCTCGTTTTAGCCGGCCGAGCAATTGGATGCACTCGCCTCGTGAGCCTGTCTGACAGGTCTTATCTTCGATCGGTAAAACCCGCTCGACGTTTGCCGAGACTTTTATTGCTCGCAATTGTACAGACTTCAATATCTCTCTCTCTCTCTCTCTCATTCTTTTTATGCGCCCCAATCGTTGCTCTTTTGTCCACATTATTACTTTTATTTGTACGCAAAAATGCGGTTTCTCGGTGAACGATACACGTAGACGTCAAAGAGATAAAAAACAGAGGGGGCAAAAAAAGGGCGATTGTTAAAACGTAAATTTCGCCCGGAAATTGAAGTCGTTCGCAATAATTTTAAATAGTAGTTGTGTCATTTTGCGGTCGAACGAATGAATTACATGTCGCACAGTGTGATGCGGGAGTTCGATGTTTTACCACTGTAAATATACACGCATGATATGCGTAATTCATGCATTACCGAAGAGAGAATTACCGCGACCAAACGATCAATTGCGGCCTGGCAAACGAGACTCCGGCCATGCATACAGTTTTTTTTTTTTGGTAACGAGTCGTCCAAGCTATCTCTTTTGCCTATACGTCGTTTTTTTTCCAATCCAAATTCCATACTGCCGATTGCGAACCGGTTACCGGATTGTTTTCCCCATTTTCAACCATTACGCTGACGTTCATTTGGTAAAAACTAAAAATTTTAGAAAAAATGTGATTATTCGATTACTGCGCAATGAAATTAAATTGAATGAATTAAAAACAGAAGTACTTCAACCTATATCGCATCTTATACATTCCTCTACCATACACAATTGGTAACTAGACAATCTTCTCAGTTTAGATTCTCCTCTGTCTTCTCGTAACATCTCATATTCATTGGGACATGAAATTAACGTAATTAACCATTTCTGCCTGCGGCGAATCCTTCGTTAGCTCGTCGAAAGGACGTCTCTTCGTTCTGTTCTCCATCTCACTCTCACGGCTATCGAAGGAGAACCATCTGGGGGGGGGGGTAGTCGAACCGGAGAGGAAAGCTTTTGCAGGGTGAAACGAGCGTTATACCGCCAGACTACGACATTCCACCTCAGATCGTTACCGGAAGTTCATCAAGATGTGACAACGCCACCGTGAAACTGGCTCTCTCATCGTGCAACCCCTCCCTCTCCCGCCTCCACTTCCTGTTCTCCTACTCTACCGGATACCCGAGGCTCTCGTAAAATACTTTCTCAATTTAAATTTGAGTCGATCCCCGAGCAGCACACGCTCGAAGCGCCGGGGGTTTAACTGGGTAATGCGCTAGAAGACGAGACGAGATGCGCGCGCGAGAGCTTAACGAGCGTAACCCATCTCCCCCCATCTTCCCCCCCACTCCGCAGCCGTAACTCAGAAACTGGTGGTGCCATCTCCTTAAATCCCCGCGAACTATAAAATATCGCATGAAATTGGAGGTAGCGGACGTTCGCGAGTTTCGATCTTCGCGTAGATTCATAGAGTAAGATATATAGGAAAAGCTTCTGTCGTATCTTCGAACGAAGTGCCCGTTGCACCGCTCTACACCCAGTCGGGCTTGGATCGAGGTTTACGTATCGACGGGTATATCTATGTATATGTATAGGATTATACGTAGGAGATATAATGGTACTCGCAGAGTGTTTGCGAATGGCTCGTTTTACCGATTCTCAAGGAGTGTGTTATACGCCTTGTTCTTATCAGATTGAGACGCGCTTGACGATGGTGCTCGTTGCAATCGATTTAAAACGCTTCTCCTCCCGTCATCGACGAACAGAGGAAAATATAGCTCAAATAAATAATTCAATCACACTTTCGCTCGTGGGGAGTTCGCGCTTTTCTATGGATAACGACGGAGAATTGCGATGGGTAATTCGAGATTTTTTGGATTTACAATTGGATTTGTTTGTTTCTTTTTTTTGGGGCTTGTGTATCGCAATCGCTGGAGATATTTGTATGAAGATTTTTATGTTTTTATAAAAAATAATTCAGACGTTGTAAAGGCTGAAACATTTTATCAGTTTTTGATGTGAAACATCTTTACGCGCGTTGGGAGTAAATCGGTCGATAGGGAACGTCGATGGCACGTTGTGGTGACGCTCCCCTCCACTCAACTCTGCGCACGGGTTGCCCACGTAGAAAAATTGTAACGGCCGAGCGTTGGGCCAATACTGGTTGCCGTCGTGCCGGTAATAGCCGGCCGTTATACTGGCACCAACGGTCGGGCCAGTACCGGTTATTTAATTGGCCCGAACTTTGGCGCAGACTTTGGCCCGGACTTTGCCTTTGACTTTGGACCAGACTTTGGCTCAGACTTCGGACCAGACTTTGGCTCAGACTTTGGCCCGGACTTTGGCCCAGATCTGTCAAACTTCGGGCTTACTACTGGCACCAACGGTCGTACCAATACTAGTTATTTAATTGGGCCGGATCTTGGCAGACGATTTTGCCGACGGTGCAAATTAGATCTCAGCGCGAAATGGCAAATTAAATAGATATCGAATCGACGTCTTTTAGACACTTTTGGCGTCTAGTGGACGCCGATCCAATGTCTATTTAAATTCTATTTCTCTCTGGAAGTAATTCATATTTCTTTTTATCACGTTACCAGATGTTTCCCAAGCAGCACACGTACGTCCAAAGGATGTACTTTGGACGTAAGGACGTTCTTCGGATGTTTTTAGGACGTCCTTTGGATGTCTGTGTTGTCTGGGTTGTTTATGCATAAATGTTTGATAATTAAATGCACTTGATATATACTAAATACTCGGAGTAGTTTTTATTAATAAGAGACTAAGTACATATACAGGTCTTAAATACGTACTTAAATGTTTATAGAACAGTGTTTATAAAATATAGGCTATATGAAGCAAATATTACACTAAAAAATATTGTATTAATCGTGCAATTTCAAGTTCAGGGCAAATTATAATTCAACAATTTGGTTGTTTGCAAAATAATGGACTTTTGATCAGAATAACCTAATCTACAATTACATTACAGAACGCAACTGTTAAAGTGAAATACTCTCAGTATTGGTATTTTCTATAGCCCAGTACTAAGCCTGTATCGAAGCCATGAGCTTGGCCGAATTTTATAGCCTATTTTGGCTCAGATCTGGTTATTATACCGGCCCGTAGTGCGGCCAGATTGACAACCAATACTGGCCCAAAGCTTAGCCAGTAGAATTCAACCAGTACTGGCATAAGACTGTATTTTATACTGGCCCGTAGTATGGCCCATAGTATGGCCCGCAGTATGGCCCATAGTATGGCCAGATAGTCAGCCAGTACGGGGCCATTACTGGCGGCCTAAGTTTGGCCGCCAATATTGGCGCAAAGCTTGGCCGGTAGAATTATACTGGCAATTTCTACGTGGGTGATTGCGCATGCAGAGGGGCGATTCTGAATCAGAAGTGCGATTCTGTATTTGACGCAATATCATAGCGTCTGACGCAAAACCGAAAAAGCCAATTGCAAGGAAGATTCCAGTGGGAAAGCGCGACTCTCATAGGCTATTTTGGTTTTGCGTCAGACACTATGATATTGCGTCTGGTACAGAATCGCACGCCAAAAGAAGAAAGATTCCAGCGGGAAGGCGCGACTCTCATAGGTTATCGCTTGCTAACGACACCGATAGTTGTAGGTAGATCACAGATGTCTATATCATACATAGTATAGTATAGACATTTGTGCGATAGACAAGTTCATTTTCCATTGATACCTGAGGGGCAATTCTGTACCAGGCGCAATATCACAGCGTCTGATGCAAAACCGAAATAGTCTATGAGAGTCGCGTCTTTCCGCTGGAATCTTCCTTGCAATTGGCTGTCGCTCGCTAACGACACCGATAGTTGTCGGTAGAGAAGCACAGAATCCCAGCCCTGGATGTGCTATCCATTAGTCTCAACGGGGGACTTACAGCGAAATTGTTTATGAATATAAGAAAACTCATTCTATACAATTATTATATGTAGCCCTATCGCGAGTAACAAGTATTGAAGGCTCATACATATATGTATACACGTAATATTGATCTAAAATTCTACCACGGTAGACGAATTGATCCATCAGTTGTATCGTTGCAAGAAGAATTTTAAAGATTATCGCTTAATATACCCGAGACACTCCAAGGATTAGTATCAAATTCCATAACATCAAGAATGGGATTGTCGTGATTCACGTTGAATTGTCAAAGTCTCAGTGAGCATGTCCCAGATGTACAAGATTCGAGCGTTAACAATAGTAATTTCTTATTATTGAGTGAAACATGGCTTGGTAATGAAGAAAACGTCGACATCCCCAACGTTGATTGTATTGTTCACTTCAAACGCAATAATGTTAGAGCTGGTGGTGCAGCTATTTATCAGAATAAAGATTCATTGGATGTTATTGCATCTCGCATAATCGTTAGGTTGAGAAATGTAAGGGTACTTGGTTTTGGTCAAGACGATATTGGCGATTTATTCGTTTCGTACTTCAGCTATCATCGACCGATTGTTAATTTCATCGAATCAAACGCAGGAACGACTGCTACTATAACCGAAGTAACAGATGAAGCAACCAAATACAAATTATAGAAGAAAATCAAAAGCTACTTTTCTAGTTATTTTTTTTTTAATTCTCCACGCCACATATCCCACACGGTATTCTTAAGGGTGAACACCACTGTGACCCCCTGCTTTTTTTCACATTTTTCAAGAATTTTTTTTTGTGGGAAAAAAAGAGATATTCGAAAAAATTTTTTGGGTTTTGTTCCTTGTTTATTAATGTATCAAAAAACATTTTTTTCACATTTTTCACGCCGCATGGTGGCGCTGGGGAAGCTCTCGCGTCAGGTGCTGTCATCTCCGCGGCACGCAGCAGAACTCTTTTCAACGTCGATCTGAAAAAAAATACCGAGTGTTTTCGTTAATAATATGATATTTTGAAGAGAAGTACATAGGGATTTGAAAAAATATTGTTTTAAAAAAAATAGGCACGCCTTTGAAATTAACTTTAATTTCAAAGGCGTGCCTATTTTTCAAATCCCTATGTACTTCTCTTCAAAATATCATATTATTAACGAAAACACTCGGTATTTTTTTTCAGATCGACGTTGAAGAGAGTTCTGCTGCGTGTCGCGGAGATGAGAGCACCTGACGCGAGAGCTTTCCCAACGCCACCATGCGGCGTGAAAAATGTGAAAAAAATGTTTTTTAATACATTAATAAACAAGGAACAAAACCCAAAAAAATTTTTCGAGTATCTCTTTTTTTTCCCACAAAAAAAAATTCTTGAAAATTGAGAAAAAAAACAGGGGGTCACAGTGGTGTTCACCCTGAAGAAGTTGGATGTTTCACATCTACCAGGCGTCCCATGACGGCTCACTTTTTTTTTCTCTTTTGATGCGACGCTAGATATTCCACATAATAGTTCGATCTACAAAGTTACAAAGTTACTGCAATGATTTTGTTTTTCTATTGGTGCTGTCGATAACGTCTAATAAAAATCATAGATGATTCGAGATTTTTGAGGACTTTAGCATTGGAATAATTTTCAATTGAATTTCGCAACAATTATATAAATTTAAATAAAAATAACTCAAGAGTCATTCGATCTGCCTTCTGGATTATTGAATTTTATGTTTGTAGCTGTTTGTGTACATTCTGGAGGCCACTGTTTTCATCTGAAATCCATAGCATTTCAAATTTACTTTAAGGGCTTGTCTTTCTTCTACGTGAACCTAACATCCCTTAAACAAATTGAAAATTCCATTTTTTAGCAATGCAATAAGAGCATAATTTTTAAAAAATGCTCAAAAGAGCATTTTTGAGCATTATGCTCAAAATTGAAAATGGCATTTTGTAGACGTGTTTAAATAAAAATTTAAACACGTCTACAAAATGCCATTTTCAATTTTGAAAATCCTATTGATTTCAGATGAAAACTGTGGCCTCCGAAATGTACACAAACAGCTACGTCTGATGGTGACCTTCGATGGGTGGCAGCCCATATTTTCCGAGAAAATACTTGAAAAAAAATTACGATATTTACTACTTGGAAGAATATTCGATTTTTTGGCATAATATGAATATTTTTAACGGACCGTTCTCGAATGACCGTAAGAAGAAGTGAGGTTTTCGTGGCATACGTGCAACTGTAATTTAAAAATAATCCAAGCTGACGCCAAGATGATACCGATTCGCTTCATTTTTCTGGGGTAGAATGATAAAAATCGCGATTCCACTTTCAGTCGCGAGTTTAAAGTTCGAAATGGTCCGTATACGTCGCAAAGATTTCGATAACGTAGTAACACACTTATATATATATATATATATATATATATATATATATATATTACTGTATGTGTGTGTCTGTGTATAACCGGGAAGTTTGAACTCGTTTGGGTCATAAAGCGACGCCATCGAGCTATCGCCTTATCCTTGCTGAAAGATATAATGCTCCGCGCCGTTCTCTTCATGCGTTTAGCTCTTTCCGACAAATTCAACGCTTACTACACACACACACACACACACATATATATATATATGTCTACTATAAGTTATAAGATACTGCTTCTGGTATCAAATTTACCGCGCGCGATTGGATGCCAAACATTTTATCGAGTTTAATTTTAAGAGTGAGCGCCTTCGGCATTAAATCCCTTAACAGCTTCCGTGGCAATAAATAATATTATGCACACGGCGCTCTCTTCTTCGCCACCCCCCTCAAAGCTCCGCCATCTTTCTTCGTGAAAAAGTATCTCTCTCGCATTTTCCCTTAACCAACCCCCTCTTTTATTATATATAATTCGGGTATACAGTGTGTACTGTACACAGAGAAGAATCGGCTCTCTCGCCCTTCCCCCGACGGGGGAAAGTCGAGAGAGCCGAGCCTCGGGGCAATTAAATAAAATGTGATACGCTATAGCGGCCAAGTTATGACTGGAGAATCTTTATAGTTTATGACCAACGGCGTATTCCTTAAATCCAGGCATAAAGCGACTCCCTGCAAACCTTCCAGTATTACACCGTTCGCGAAATAAACCAGAGTTTCTTTATCTGATACATTTTTACGTCCGATTGCGTTTGGGGAAAAAAAAAAAAAATTATCCGAAACGTTACAAATTGTAAGGGCAATAGATTTGTAAAGCGAGAAATTTTATGAAAGTTTTCAATACGTTTGTGTTTTGAAAAATTTACAAAATCATAAAACTAGAGTCTGTGACATTGAAATTGAAATTAATATATATTACATTGTGAACTCAAAAATTTAGTCTGAAATTTCTTTATCTGATACATTTTTACGTCCGATTGCGTTTAGGAAAAAATAAAAATTATCCGAAACGTTACAAATTGTAAGGGTAATAGATTTGTAAGGCGAGAAATTTTATGAAAGTTTTTAATACGTTTATGTTTCGAAAAATGTACAAAATCATAAAACCGGAGTCTGTGACATTGAAATTAATATATATTACATTGTGAACTCAAAAATTTAGTCTGAAATTTCTTTATCTGATACATTTTTACGTCCGATTGCGTTTAGGAAAAAATAAAAATTATCCGAAACGTTACAAATTGTAAGGGTAATAGATTTGTAAGGCGAGCAATTTTATGAAAGTTTTTAATACGTTTGTATTTCGAAAAATGTACAAAATCATAAAACCGGAGTCTGTGACATTGAAATATTATATATATTACATTGGGAACTCAAAAATGTAGTCTAAAATTCAATACGTGTATATCAAAGTAATTGACATTGGAAATATATGAATTTTCAATATTTTTTTTGTAAATTGGACCTTTTGATTTTCTTGGAAGGGATTTCAAACAAATTTAATATTTAAAATATAAATATTGCAGTTCTGTATTTTACAATTCAGTTGAAGAACTCAAACATTTAACAATTCGGTTGAAGAACTCAAAGGATGAAATACTTGTATTATTTATCTTCTTTTTGTTTCATTATTTTGCTGAACCAAAAATTGCATCACATTAAGCGAACCTATCTTACGAAGAAATATCACCATAATCCGGCGGGCTATATGCGTTCATATAAAAAAATGTAGACGAGTTGACACGTTGAATTTTTGGGACACGGTGGACAAAATTCTTTTGGGCACTATCTATCTCCGTTGTACACACGAGAAAGCATCTTGGGGCCAATTTTCTCTCGTCGCTCGTAAAAGTCCGCTGTTTAAGATTTACGCCCGTCACGGCAATTATAATGTGTTTTATAACAAACAAAAAAGGAACGAAGGATTCCCCGCGTAACTCTTATACGCTCGGGCCAACCCCCTCGCTACTTCGGAGTCACTCTCTTTCTCTCTTCATGTAAAAAGACAGCGCTTCCACGATGACGACGGGTGCAACTCACCCCTCGAATTTATATCGTAAAAAAAACGTTATTAGACTGCCTGATGCGTCTCGCGAAACCTCTCCACATCACGTATATATGTATACAAAGCTCTTGCTCCGATGTGCACCTCAGACAATCTACCCCCGGCGGTTAAATAAGACGGGAAATTTTGTTTTTTATCCCCTTTAAGTGCGCGAGGCCTCGCCGAACGAAGAGCTGGGCGTTCGAAAAGCGTTCGTAAAAAAAAAATCAGCCCCTGGCGCTTTTTTTTTACACAAATTTATACATATGGGCTGTTTCGGGCGAACTCGTTCAATGTCCGACTCCGATTAGCTCTCGGATGTGACTGATTATTATTTATAACACTACTGAAACATACTCATAATTTTTCCAAGGTTTTTCCACCAAACATTTTTTTTTACGATTTTTAAAAATTACCCTGAATAATTTATTTTTGCTTAATAATTTTTTCATAAGATCACCAAAGTTCGGTTATTTGTGGTTCATTTTAAGTGATTGCGCACAGTGGGAGTATTCTTATGGATTTCTTTAAAATTTTTAATTAAGAAGTATGACCACGGTAGCACATTTAACAATTTTTTTTGTATGAAAAAGTGATTTATTTATAAAACTAATTACATATCAATTTAGTATAAATATCAAGCTAATACAAAGTATTTTTTGTTGTTCTTTTGTTTCACAAAATGGCCAACCACTGCTATTTGCTTTTGGTATCTTTTTTTTTTTTTTGAGGCGCTCCGCGGCGTGACATTTGGCATGCACAATTTTAGAGCTAGAACCAAACAAAAAAATTCTTGTTGATCTACATCAGAATACTTAGAAAAGTGCCTAGAATACTTACAGAAGAATACTCAGAGAAATACGTACGGAATTTGAAAAATATTGTTTTATTCGAATATTATATGCATTTGAACTTAAAAGGTGAATTTCCAGTGAAAAATTTCGTATAAAACTGCTCGTAAAATGAAAAGTTTTTGATTAATCAGAAATTCCGTACGTACTTCTCTAGGTATTGTGATTTAGATCAACGAGAATTTTTCATTTTTGTTCTAGGTCAAAAATTGTGGATGCCAAATGTCAAGCCGCGGAGTACCTCGAAAAACAAGATACCAAAAGCAAATAGCAGTAATCGGCCATTTTGTATAACAAACAAAATATTTTTTATTAGCTTGATTTTCATACTAAATGGATGTGTTATAAATGGATGGATGTGGAGTTTTATAAATAAAACAGTTTTTCATACAAAAAAAAATTGTTAAATGTGCACATGATTTTATACCCGCTACCGCGGCCATAACCCTCAAGTGATTGCGCACAGCGCGACTATTCTTATGGATTCCTTAAAAAAATGTTCATTAAACAAAATGAATTAAATTCGCGAGGGTAGTGAAATTGACATGAAATACCTCGTAGATATCTATCATAAGCGTATCGACGAGAATGTCTTTATATACGCAGACATTTGAGAGGAGCATTATAGATGCACCATATTACAACGTTTCCCGTAACTGCCTGTAAAAATTGTTTGCCTAGCAAATTTTAGTGATCATTTTATACACCGTAGTTACATGTATATATATATATCCCTGTCGTAAGGGACCTTTTACTGCGGCTTCTTTATATATTACGCACGCTTCGAGAAATCTCCTTGGTTATATTATTGACTCTCTCTCTCTTTTTCTCTCGGTTAAACGGAAACAGTGAATATGTATATAGCCCGAAGGCCGATATTCTCATCATTCGCGAGAAAGTTCAAGACTACGGTAGTGTATACCTAAATGTATATAAAATTTACAGATGAAAAGTCCCCTGAGCGAGGTAAGAAAAAAAAAAAAAACGAAACAGAGTCGAGTGTTGCAATTCCGAGCTAGTCGGACGGAAAATGATTTGTGCCGCAATTTCTTCTCTTCAAAAGCCATCACCGTTAGAATCGTTTCTCATGCTAATTTATTGCTCCATAATTTTTATCCTTGAGATTTAAAAAGCATTCTTTTTTCCTTCACGATTTTCACATTTATACATGTCTCAATGGTACGTAATTAAACGTTGGCAAAGAAATTTATTTATTTCTTTAGATATAGAGCATTTTGTGCCAATTCGACGAGGTCGTAACCCTCTCAATGACTATTACTTTTTAAATTAATTTTTAGGGGTTGATTCAATAAGAAGGTAAATTGAATATTTTTCTTAATAACAAATTAATAGTGGATGAGGATCATTTAGGAATCTGACATCTTGGCGTTAATATCACGTATGGATACTGATTTTTATAACAATCAAACGGACGTATCTTCGTTAATTTAGCGGGGAGATTACGGCGTTGTAACTCTTGGCAATATATTTAATAGTCGAGCAACCCTTAACAGACTGTGAAGTTTTAGTTGACTTAATTCTCGCGATAAGAGGTAATTACGAAGTAGTCGTTGTAGTCCACGAGCATTTTGTCTCGCACTTAAGTAAACTCGTAACGAAGAGGCACGCAAAAATTTCACCCCTTTTGTCTTTACGACCTTCACCTTGTGTATACACATCTAACTTCGACCCTTTTGCCCTTCATCCTCTATGCCACTCTCTCTCCCGTTGTCTCTTATCCTTACCGGAAGGTCTGCCTCCCTTGAATTTTCGGTCACGGCTATAACTTTATAGTTTTATGTAAACTGCACCGTCGAAACGTTGGATTGAGGGTGGCACGACGCCATTTTGTCCCGAGTGATCCACCACGGTGGTTTTAATGGTGATTGGCGACCAACACAAACCAGAATCTCGAATATGCACTTATATATGTACCCACAAGATTTTTTTTCTTGATATAGGGTGCTTCTAACCTCCCTTCTAAAATCCCATCAAGTTCTCGCCCAACTGACACGCTCCGATGGGCTTCGACTGTCGTAAAATACGCTTTTCCTTCCTTCCTCCAATATTGCCTATAATAAAATTCAGCTTATTCACTGTAAAATATTCCATTGCACACAAAAAAATGTATTCAACATTTTTTAAATTAATTGTGCGTCATAAACATTTTAAACAAAATTGTATCATCACTATGGAGTTTTTTCAGTATATTCCGTGGTCCTGTGAAAACTCGTAAAGCAGCTCTATATGGAAACTTGTACAATAAATCCTCAAGCCTTCGATAGCTCAGTTGGTAGAGCGGTGGACTGTAGTTGGTAGAGAACGGAGCGGAAATCCATAGGTCGCTGGTTCAAATCCGGCTCGAAGGATGGAATATTTTTTTTCTGAATCCACCTCCGTTGTTTGACAATAAAGTTTCATTGTTCCATCTTAAACAACTTTCCGACAAAATATCGTTGTTTAAACAATGAAAATAGTCGATATTGAGTGAAAAAACAACGGTTGGTATTGACAAAGAAAAAAAGCAGGTTCCACCGAGATTTGAACTCGGATCGCTGGATTCAGAGTCCAGAGTGCTAACCATTACACCATGGAACCGTACACGTTCTTCCTGTGTTTTCGTAGCGTCGGTAAGCAGGTAGCGTGCGTATAACCCAAAATACATATATATGGGCTCTTCCACGTGAATTTTAATTTCCGTACGGTCATTTAAACGAGGAAAATTAATGACAACATAAACAAGATCGAAAAGTCTCTTTTTCTGATTGTATTTTTTGTTATCAATACTCGGGAACTAAATGATCCGTAAAAATACGCACGTCGAATATCCCGTACATGCACGTAACCTCTCTCCCTCGTTGACGAACCGAAATGTCGTTACACGCGACGCGAATTCCAATTACAAACACCTGTAATACGGAATTACATCGAACACGCGCTTTCGAGTTTCGATTGTCAATTTAACTCGTGTCCCCAGCAGCGCTTGACGAGAAAACAGTAGTTACTGTGCACGTGTATATAACCGTCAAGGGAATAGTGGTTCACCTGTTATCGCGCGCGGGACGCCCTTCGGCGTTGATCGTTGTTTCGATGTAATTAACGAAAAAATACGCCAACAATTAAATGACCGTATTATATTTATATATAATACATTAAGGCGATTTTTTTTTCGACTATTTTTTTTCAGTCCTCACCCGAAATTTTGTTGGATATGTCGAAAAAGAAATTCCCCGAAAGTTACAGCTGTGTCACTTATATAAAGTAATTAATTAGTAAGTAATTAATAATAAATAAATTATAGAAACAAATGTAGATTGGACTGTGATCAGAATTTGCAAGCACAATTCCGTATCGCTTTGTATATGTATTATTAGGGCGATTTTTTTTTCGACTATTTTTTTTTTCAGTTCCCACCCGAAATTTTGTTGGACATGTCGAAAAAGAAATTCCCTGAAAGTTACAGCCCTTAATATTAATTCTAAGTACTTTCCCAAAGCGTGCGAAGATTTTCCATCTAAAATACACGTAAATCGAATTTTTTTTTTTTTCAAATTTCTATAACTCAGCCGCGTTTTACTAGATAAGGTATTATCTAGTATTTAATCGAAGGAATAAGCAAAATATTAATTTTTAACAAAATGGCGGCTCCACAAAAAAAAAATTCGATTTCCGATAAAACTTTTTGCGTAAAATTGTTTATAAAATGGAAAATCATTATCGGCGATAAAAAACCTTCGATAAATCACTGAAAATAGATATTTATAGAGCTTGTGTAAACATTTGAGACTGATCACCTTAGCCGTTTCCGAGGAATCTTCCTTACCGACTTCAAAAACAGTTTTCAGAAAAAACGCATTTGAGGGTGGAAATAGGGTTAGACGGTTCAAAAAATCGATTTTTTCTTATTTCATAAATTGTTAGTAAAACTATTGAAAAATATGTTCCCAAAATTTTAAATGAAAATTACGACTCGTTCTATTGTTATAAGCCATTAAAGTGAGTACTCTCCTTCAGGCCCCGAGCGCGCCGCGTGTATAACCGAGCGGTCACTATTTTTTCAAACGCGTTTTTCTGAAAACGACTTTTCTTTAACTTGCGTACACACTAGTTTGAAAAGTTTTCAACCAATCGTTTCGAAAATTGGCAGTTACTTTCTTCATAGTATTGCGCTCTATATGATCCTAAAATCGGAATATTATCATTATTCAAAATAATTTTTTTTTGCAAATAAAGTTGTGAAAAATGGCAAAAAATCATGCTTTTTTGTTTTGACCCCTGTAAAAAATTCAATTTTCTATTTTTTTGATAGCATTTAAATTCACATAGAATAGAGACATATAATAAAAGTAAATTCCAACCTCGTTTGATTTGAGATGAAAATTGTGGCTTCCAGAATGTACGCAAAATGCTGAGTCTGATTGTGACCTGCAATATGGGGTCGCTAATATCCCCGGTGTTTGTCAAGAAAATTCTTCCAAAATTTTATAGTATATACTTAAATATATTTATAAAATATTCTCAAAGTTTAAATAAATTATATTCATTTTTTGTAACATAAAAAAATTCATAAAAATCATTGAGAAAACGCTGTCCTAACCCTATTTTCTCCCTTAAACGCTCCGAGACGTCTTTACAAATATGCGTGTAACTTCGAGAATATTTGTCGGATTGACATGAAATTTTCTTCATATATACTTAAATATATGTACATTACGAAAATATTGAATTTGTAATATTTCAATAAAAAATTTTTGAATAAAAAATAAATTTTTATTTGAAATAAATTTTTGTCTTTTCAAATCTTGACTGCATACAACCCCTAAAAGTTCGTGGACGAGCCTGGATGAATAATGGAGAACTGTCTTCGAGTAACTATTCATCTTGACTTAAAATTTCTGATTTTTCAACGAAGATCACATCGTTATCAAAAATAGCCCTAATTTGAAAACAGACTGTATATATACCTATATATATATCTATAAACATTGTCAGTACATACGATGAAAATGGGGGAATATCAAGTAACAAATTCATGTCTTATGGAAACGTCAGATCGGATTGATTAATTAAACGCTCAGAGAACTCGCGCATTGTGCTTGTAATATTCTATACATATATTGTACATTCATGTATCTACGTACAATACGCGTGGAACACTATAGCACGTATATCTGAGCTGCTGAATGTATAGAGATCAAGATCCGTTGCGATTGAGATCTCTCCCGAGAGACATCCCTAAGGGGTGGAGACGATGCAGTCACGGTGTCCAAGTAATTAATCAGAAGCTTGTATATATATATATATATACATATATATAAACATCATGCAGTGGATGCAGTAGAGCAGAGTTAAGACCCAGAATCCTACACACACTATATATCGTACGAGGTCTGTTCAAAAAGTATCGCGAATTTTGAATTTCCGCGGGCCACGTATATTCGATTTTCGTTTTTTTGTGGCGTTAGGTTGGTACTCATGGCCCTCACTTATACTGAATAAATCGGCCATTTTGAATGTTTAGTTAATTGTTGACAGCTGTTTTGGTTAGACGTGTTTTGGCTTGTCTTCGATTTTTGCCTATTCCAAAAAATGGATCAAAGAATCTGTATGAAATTTTGTGTGAAAAACAAAATTAAGTCCGCGGACGCATTCCGAATATTGACTGTGGCATATGGTGAATCTACCTTAAACCAAAGCAACGTTTATCGGTGGTACAAAATGTTCTCAGAGGGCCGAGAAGATGCAAAAAACGAAATGCGTTCCGGACGCCCGGAGCACATCAACAACAGACGAAAACATTGATGAAATGAAGAAAATAATATTGGCCAATCGTCGAATTACCGTTAGAGAAGTTGCTGAGGAACTAGACATATCGATTGGCTCGTGCTATTCGATTTTTACCAATGATTTGGGCATGAGACGGGTCGCCGCGAAATTCGTGCCAAAATTGCTCAATTTCGAAGAAAAACAGTGTCGCGTTAACATTGCTAAGGAGCTGTTGGACTCGGTCAGCGACGACCAAAATTTGCTCCAGAGAGTCATAACTGGTGACGGATCATGGGTTTATGGTTATGACGTTGAAACCAAAGCTCAACCATCGCGATGGGAGCTGCTTTTTTGGAATAGGCAAAAATCGAAGACAAGCCAGAACACATCTAACCAAAACAGCTGTCAACAATTAACTAAACATTCAAAATGGCCGTTTTTTTCAGCATAAGTGAGGGACACGAGTACCAACCTAACGCTACAAAAAAATCGAAAATCGAATATACGTAGCGCGCGGAAATTAAAAATTCTCGATACTTTTTGAACCGACCTCGTATATTACCTGCTATGTATAAATATAAACACGAATATATACATATATTGTACAGTTATTCTACTTTATATACCGATGACTACTTCGATACAACCCCCCAAATCCCACCCCTGCCCCGGCAAGTACCGTCCACTCTCGTGGAAACCACTCAAATTAATTTCAAGTTGGACAAGCATATTCTTCGATCTGACGGGACGTATATACACGCTGCATTCTGACATCCAATCAGGCCCTTCTTGACATACCCCGAAAAATATAACGGAGGGTTAAAACAGTGTAGTCTCAAACGGAGCATCGGTGTGCCAAAATGTGTATATATCTATTAGGGTGGTTCTTAATTTGGTGATGTTGGAAATTCTTTGGTATTGTTCCTCAAAAGTAGTCAACATATCTAGAAAAAAAATTGGGCGCAAGCGGAACTTTGTCCAATAATTCTAACCCACCCCACCGAACTGTCGAATTTTTATATGAAAAAATGCATGCATTCTAAATTTTGTTAAGAAAATTGTTTATTATTACAAAACTATTTATGATAAAAGGATTTTATATAACATTTTTGTAGGAAATATAATGCTCTACAAAAAAGGTATCTTGTG
The DNA here is from genome assembly GCA_958009045.1 of Oxytorus armatus. NCBI lineage: Eukaryota > Metazoa > Arthropoda > Insecta > Hymenoptera > Ichneumonidae > Oxytorus > Oxytorus armatus. The sequence goes on from OY253752.1 coordinate 16,413,207, forward strand.
AAATTCTCGTGAATCTAATATTTATCACGTAATTAGCAAAAAACTGTCGTCATTTATTCCAAAAGTCGATCATTATGGTCAAAACAGGAGTTTGACGTCGAATAGCTGCAATTTATTTTTCGTATGTATATAAGATTATGAAGAAATACGTAGCGCACTCAACGATGAAATGTAAACAATATTCAAATTTTCAATTTTATCAATTTTATTGTGAATTATAATGAATGATGTCATATATTTAAAAAATCAACTTACAATAATGAATTACATCGGTTGGAGCAAAGTTGCTTTGTTAATATCAGGATATTTTTTTTTATATTCTTCAATTATTTGTACAATGAATTGTTTCTGATCTTCATCATAAGTGAGACGATCATTGTACTCTGTAATAAGTTTCACTCCTCTTTCTGCAACATCGTTAACCACTTTAATTCCTTTAACTATTTTTAAGCCTTGTAAATAATTTTCATTGGAAATCCACTCGCTCACATCGATATCAAAAAATGAGGAGTTGATTTCAAATCTCTCGAAAAAAGCCATCGATTCGGAACTGATAAAGAAATCAATGTCCTTATCGATCAAAGAAGAAAAATTTATCACGAATGATAATAAAATTGATAAAATTGAAAATTTAAATATCGTTCACATACTGTTATTGAGTGCACTACGTATCTCTTCATATTTCTAATTGCATATGAAGAATAGATTGCAGTGTTTCGACGTCAAACTCCTGTTTTGGCCATAATGATGGACTTTTGGAATAAATGATGACAGTTTTTTGCTAATAACGTGATAAATATTAGATTCACAAGAATTTTACAAGATACCTTTTTTGTAGAGCATTAAATTTCCTATACAAATACAATATGAAATTTTTTTATCATGAATAGTTTTGAAATAATAAACAATTTTCTTAACAAAATTTTGAATGCATACATTTTTTCATATAAAAATTCGACAGCTGGGTGGGGTGGGTTAGAATTATTGGACGAAGTTTCGCTTGCGCCCAATTTTTTTTCTGGATATGTTGATTACTTTCAAGGAACAATACCAAAGAATATCCAACATCACCAAATTAAGAACCACCCTGATATCTATGTACTACATACAGGACATTCCAAGTGAGATTAGTCGTTAATAATGAAACAGTAATTTTGAATAAACAAATGAGATAATGTAAAATGAAAAAAAAATTAGGTACGTTTAGATTATTTTTGTTTTGTATTGAAAATTGTTCACAGTCTGTTTCCCCGGTCAATTCCATTTGTTCACTTAAAGAACAATTTGTTTCACCAAAGATTCATCGATCGCCATTTTTTTTCGATCAAAGCCTCCATTGATATTTCAGTATTTTTGCTGGGTTTGTCGAAACCTCGAAATTACGTATTTGACATGAAACGTCCCAAATATCTACGTGGGATGCGATGTCCCCTTTCTTCGCAGCTCCCAGAAAAACGCCGAAAACCACCCCTCTTCTCTCGCTTTCTCTCACTCTCGATTCCACGTCCGTTATAACTTCGACCACGCGTTACAATGGGCTCCTCTTCTTTACGGTTGGTTAATTCCTGACTGACAGGATCGAGCGAGAGAGATGGCTCTAGTGGAAAGAGCGCAAAAATAGTGAGACACTTGCAAAGCGTCGTACATCCCCCTTGCCCCTTTGCCAATCGACCAATTCGCTTGCACCCCCGCAACCGCGTGCATTTAGTCGACGAGAACCTGGAACATCCACAGCCCCTCCCCCCTAAACACCCTCGTCGCTGTACAAATTTCGTACGTGGAACGTACACACGTCAAACGAAACGGAAAACACCAGCGTGTCGCGTTACGCACCGTAGGTGGCGACTCTCCCGTCAAAAGCTACGTGACAACTGAGGGACGAGGGAACGGGGGTTTAAATAATAAAAAAATAGGGAGCAAGTGGCATTGTTAAATCGTTTTAGATTCGATCACTCGGATGAATCACAGAGATTTGACACGCTCGAACGATTTCATCAGTGACATCGACCACCCCTCCTCCGACAAAAACCCTCTTCGGGTCCTCTCTTTCCGTATCTCCACGACTTTTTTTCCACCCCACACACACACACCTCTCATTTCGTGAGAAACATTTTTTCGGTGATTGATGAAATGACTTTAAATTGGATATTTTAATTATGTAATTAATTTCGTGATGTGTATTAAAGAGATTAATCGTTATCGCGAGGGAGATAAGATTTAATATACATAATTACTTGAGAAACGAGTGAGGTTGAGTTGGAAGAGGATTGAAAAATAAATGTTGAAAGGAGATGAGAGAAAATAAAAAATAAGATGATGCTGTGAAAACCTAGGTTATATAGAATTTTAGTGCCACTCGCACCGGTGAGAATAATGCAACGAGCTTCTCTCTCTCTCTCCCTCTTTTTCTTCTCGTTCTCTTATATTGTCCAATCTCTTCTATCCCGGGTAAACAATCGTATAGCTCTCGTCTCTCGTCTAGGAGAGAGACGAGAGAGTTCTAAGCTCCGTTGCAAAAGTTCTCTGGCCGCGCGCTGTTCGAGTTTTCCATCAGGGAAGAATCGAGAGCAAAAGCTCGAGCTATCTACACTGTTATATATAAGGATATACATATATGTGACTCTCTTGGGCGAGGAACGTGTGTCCTCGCGATTAGATCTTTATGGTTTTATAACAGCACGAGCGCGGGAACGGATACACATACAATGGTGCAGAGTCAAAAGGACGTATCGGACATTATAAAAGTATGGAATTTTATGCTCTTTTAACATTGGACTCATTGATGAATATAGGACAGTTCTATATATGTGCATAGAACGAGGAATGGGAATTTTATCTTTTCAACCGCCTCCCCCCCCCCCCCCCCCCCCCCCCCCCCCACGGAACGAGAACCAAAAAAGCAATGGAGATAGAAATGCGAGAGAGGGAGAACCAACGCGACTTATCCTTTTTTGCAGATTAGAATCGAGTTTCAAGCACGTATACTTCGCGAATAGCTTTTCTCTCGCAACTCTTCGGGTTTTGTTTCTCTTCCGGTACCCGCATCCCCTTCATCTCACGGATAATCCCAGGGAAAAAAACATTCGTTCGTACACACTTATTTCATGCCTGGCGAAACATCAATTTTTGGGAATGGAATCTTCGACGGCGCGTACGAGAATGTACATTTCCCCGAGACTCAGGTGCACCCTTCTTTATTTATATTTTTCCTCGTCGCTAAACAACCTTTGACGAATATGCGCATTTTTTTATAGCAACAAAAAGATGGCATGAATTCCATCGGTGAGTTACTGGTTGGAGAGATTCCGTGGTATGTAAATGATATTTTTGTTTAAAAAGTCGACGAATTTGTCATTTAGGGGTCATGGCCACGATAGCGGGTATAAAATCATGTGCACATTTAACAATTTTTTTTCGTAGGAAAAAGTGATTTATTTATAAAACTAATTACACATCTATTTAGTACAAATATCAAGCTAATAAAAAATACTTTTATTTGTTTTTTTTTGTTATACAATATGGCCGATTACTGCTATTTGCTTTTGGTATGTTTTTGCCGTGACGGGACATTTGGCATCGACAATTTTTTACCTAGAGCAAAACAAAAAATTCTCGTTAATCCACATCAGAATATCTAGAGAAGTACGTACGGAATTTTTAATTGATTAAAAACTTTCCATTTTATGAGCAGTTTTATAGAAAAATTTTGCACTGGAAATTCACCTTTTAAGTTCAAATGCTTACAACATTCGAATAACACAATATTCTTCAAATTCCGTACGTACTTCTCTGGGTATTCTGATGTAGTCAACGAGAATTTTTTTTTCCAGCGGGTATAAAATCATGTGCACATTTAACAATTTTTTTTCGTAGGAAAAAGTGATTTATTTATTAAAATAATTACACGTCTATTTAGTACAAATATCAAGATAATAAAAATATTTTTTTTTGTTTTTTTTTTGGCATACAAAATGGCCGATTACTGCTATTTGCTTTTGGTAACTTTTTTTCGCGGCGTCACATTTGGCATCCACAATTTTTCATCTAGAAAAAATCAAAAAATTCTCGTTAATCTACATGAGAATACCTCGAGAAGTACGTACGGAGTTTGAAAAATATTGTTTTATTCGAATATCGTGGGCATTTGAACTTAAGGGGGGAAATAGGGTTGACGGTTCAAAAAATCGATTTTTTTTAAATTTCATAAATTGTTAGTAAAACTGTTGAAACAAATGTTCCTAAAATTTTAAACGAAAATTCCGGCTCGTTCTATTGTTATAAGCCATTAAAGTGAGTAGCTCTCCTTCAGTAGCTCTCCTCACTATTTTTTTAAACGCGTTTTTCTGAAAACGACTTTTTTTTAACTCGCGTACACGCTAGTTTGGAAAGTTTTGAACCAATCGTTTTGAAAATTGGCAGTCACTTTCTTCATAGTATTGCGCTCTATATGAACCTGAAGTCGGAATATTATCATTATTTAAAATAATTTTTTTTTGCAAATAAAGTTGTAAAAAATGGCAAAAAATCATGCTTTTTCGTTTTGACTCCTGTAAAAAATTCAATTTTCTATTTTTTTGATAGCATTTAGGTTCATATAAAAGAGAGACATATAATAAAAGTAAATTCCAACCTCGTTTGATTTCAGATGAAAATTGCGGCTTCCAGAATGTACGCAAAATGCTGAGTCTGATTGTGACCTGCAATACGGGGTCGCTAGCATCTTCGGTGTTTTTCGAGGAAATTCTTCAAAAATTTTATAGTATATACTTAAATATATGTATAAAATATTCTCAAAGTTTCAATAAATTATATTCATTTTTTATACTATAAAAAAATTCATGAAAATCATTGAGAAAACGCTGTCCTAACCCTATTTCCGCCCTTAAGAGGTGAATTTCCAGTGAAAAAATTTGTATAAAATTACTTATTAAATGGAGAGTTTTTAATTAATCATAAATTCCGTACGTATTTCTCTAGGTATTCTGATGTAGATTAACGAGAAAATTTTTTTTTGTTCTAAGTCAAAAATTGTGGATGCCAAATGTCAAGCCGCGGAGTGCCTCAAAAAAAAAAGATACCAAAAGCAAATAGCAGTTATCGGCCATTTTGTATAACAAAAAAAATATTTTTTATTACCTTAATACTTATACTAAATAGATGTGTAATTAGTTTTATAGATAAATCACTTTTTCATACAAAAAAAAAATGTTCAATGTGCACATGATTTTATACCCGCTACCGTGGCCATCCTTCTTAACATTTCCCGAGCAGCCTATAAACTGTGAAAATGTCTTCATCTACAAATGTAAACAATAAAAAATGACGTAAAGAACTTTATCATCGAAGTCCGAGAATATCACGGGGAAATCCAACAAAGCTTCCCCGTTAGAAATAAGATTATAATAATTATTTCATCTCGAAGTGATCATTCACCGGTGGGTTAGTCATTCGCACGTTAAACCCACCCTTATGGATTTTTCATATTTAATTCGCACGAGGCCGTACCTAACATTATCTTTTTTTCTTCACCGTCAGATGAACACACCTTAACTCAATTTCATTCACCATAATGAGATCCCGCCAAGAGTCTGCGACATTTTCTCTCTCGTTCTCTTTCTCTTACCGTGCTTACAAGGCTCGCAGCTCCCCTCGGCAAGAGTCGATCCTCAAACTCTCGTAGCGGAGAAAAAGCGCGCGCATTGACATCGCTCTGAAACGTGAATTAATGAGATAAGGGACGCGAGAGTTTTCTCCCGGGTTGGGGGTTGAGGTTAAGGCTTTAAACCGAAGGCCTCTGTCGTTGTAACCAACGATATCGTTATATAACGAGGACTCTTTTCTTCATCTTCCCTTTCTTATTCTGTTTCGTCTTCTTTTTTTTTTCCACGATACCACCAGCACATTTACAAATCCTATCCTTCCTTCGATGGATATATATATATATAAAAGTCTCGTAATACTAGACAGTGGTAGATATATAAGACGAGAAGAGAGAGAAAGAGAGAGGTTATAGGTATCATGCACTCCAAGTATCTGGGAAGGCGTGTACGACGAGTTTTGCCGCGGGAGTTCCGTTTGCCTCGGCTCCGCTGCAAGGGACTTAATTATCTAATTAATTAACCTCAATCAGAACGATGAGTAATTTCTCGCTCCGATGGCGCCTTTGCCAACGCGCCAGAGAAGACTTTCTTGTCACACTGACTGCGGGAGGGCGGGGGGGGGGGGGGGGGGGGGGGGGCTAAATTACGCTTGGCTTAACGGCAAATCGATTACGTCCCGATCTCGAGCTTATATACTTATATATATACATGTGCCTGATAGTCCTGCGGCTCTTGGGTTCGTTTTCCTCGGTCTCATCTTATACATCCTCTGATCCCCTTTCTTATCTCTCTCGTTTCATCGTGTCACTCATCGTACAAAATCACATCGTTCCGCAAGACTCGCACTATTGTCCTCTTGGGCTCTTTTTCCATCACTCTTCTCAATTGAACCCTTATCACTTATCAGTTTTCTTCACCACTTTCAGCCTTCAGGATTTTTATTAAGAATCTTTTGGACGGGCTATGGTTCTTTTGACACCTCTTGCGAACGAAGGGAACCAAAAATTCTTTATACCCTAACTTGGAGTGAAGACGCAGCGTGGCGTCTTGACGCCAAGTTAAGGTAGTAGTCTGGTAACTTAAGCCGATTTTCATGTCTTGGTTGGAGGGCGTTTTTTTGTAGGCAAATAAAAATGAATCGTTTTGGATATTTAGGATGTTTTTATTTACATATTAAACATACAAAAAAATTTTTTTTCGAAAAACTTAATAGTTTATTATTATTATTATTGATCGAAGTTGGCACCTCGAAAAAAAAGCGCGTGGGTGGCCCCGGTGATTTTGACTCTTGATGTTGTCTGAAATAAAAAATTCTTGATAATTCTTAATCTATAGACATGTCATTCTGGTCGGAACTACTGAAGTTAAATTTCATGGATAAATAACAAAATGGCGGACTTTGGAAAACAAAGTTTTTTTTTCCAAGGTCCGCCATTTTGTTATTTATCCATGAAATTTAACTAAATGGCGGACTTTGGAAAAAAAACTTTTTTTTCCCAAAGTCCGCCGTTTTGTTATTTATCCATGAAATTTAACTCCAGTACTTCCGACCAGAATGACATGTCTATCGATTAAGAATTATCAAGAATTTTCGATTTCAGATAACATCAAAAGCCAAAATCACCGGGGCCACCCACGCGCTTTTTTTTCGAGGTGCAAACTTCGATCAATAATAATAATAATAATAAACTATTAAATTTTTTCAAACAAATTTTTTTTGCATCTTTCATATGTAAATAAAAACATCCTAAATATCCAAAACGATTCATTTCTATTTTCCTACAAAAAAACGCCCTCCAAAAAAGACATGAAATCGGCTTAAGATACCAGACTACTACCTTAAGACGCTGCGTCATGACGCGTCTTTTCGTATAACTGCAATTTCAATCACAACACTCATTATTTCTTAACGATAAAAATTGACGAACGAATTATCACTATTTTCTTGTTATCTCAGGCGTGAATACAAATATTTTTCACAAAATCGACACCGCCTCGTTTAAAACGTTTCTCCCTCCCTCGTTTTATCTGACAAGAACTCTATGTATATAAATAGATGTATTTTATCAATTCTACGTGTCGCTTGAGTGCTGCTCATGCTCAACGAGCTCGAGCTTAGGGGGGAAACCCAACGAAGTTTTGTGTCTGTGTGGGGTGCTATGTGCCGGGGACCATGTCGAAGCTTGGCAAGAGAGTTCTGCCGCGTCTCTAGAGAAACTTCTCTCTCGCCTTGAGCCTCATTAACAAATGGCGTTGTCTAGTATAAACCCACACCGCCCTCACTCACATTCCCGTTTTTTTTTCTTTCTTCTCTCATCTTCCTCCATCTTCAACAAAAACACTCGACTGTGAATCGTTCACCGGGGGTAAGGGAGAGCAAGGCGTGTTTCCATTCGAATGTGTAACTGACGTTTTTGACGCGTCAAGTGGTTACGCAAGTGAACGAGATACAAGAGAGCGCGAGAAGAGAGAGGGTAGAGATATGGTAAACCATTGAAGAGGAGAGAGAACGATCGCTCGAGGGATAAGAGGGTGGGATTTTGGTCCGGACGTTCTGCTACATTGTCGGAGGGTTCAATATATATATATACACATATCGAACACCCTCCGATACAATATATAGTATATACTGTTTTCCATAAACATCCCTCGAGAGCAATCCTAATCGTCGCGTGCACATTTGGTTCTTGGTCGATGTTTCATGGTTTTCGAATCATGCAAGACAATTCTGACGTAAAACAAAATATATATTTCGTAAAATCGAGAAATTTTAATCAGTAAACCGTGATATTTAACGAAAACTCTCAGTCAACTTAAGGGAGGAAATAGGGTTAGACGGTTCAAAAAAACGATTTTTTTTTATTTCACAAATTGTTAGTAAAACTATTGAAAAATATGTTCCCAAAATTTTAAATGAAAATTTCGACTCGTTCTATTGTTATAAGCGATTAAGGGGGGAAATTGGGTTCGGACAGCGTTTTCTCAATGATTTTCATGAATTTTTTTATAGTATAGAAAATGAATATAATTTATTGAAACTTTGAGAATATATTGTACATATATTTAAGTATATACTGTAAATTTTTTGAAGAATTTTCTTGAAAAACACCGAAGATATTAGCGAGCCCATATTGCAGGTCACAATCAGACTCAGCATTTTGCTATTTTTTCAAACGCGTTTTTCTGAAAACGACTTTTTTTTAACTTGCGTACACGCTAGTTTGAAAAGTTATCAACCGATCGTTTTGAAAATGGGCGGTTACTTTCTTCATAGTATTGCGCTCTATATGAACCTAAAATCGGAATATTATCATTATCTAAAATAATTTTTTTTTTGCAAATGAACTTGTAAAAAATGGCAAAAAATCATGTTTCTTGTGTTTTGACCCCTGTAAAAAATTCAATTTTCTATTTTTTTGTTAGCATTTAGGTTCATATCGAAGAGAGCCATATAATAAAAGTAAATTCCAACCTCGTTTGATTTCAGTTGAAAATTGCGGCTTCCAGAATGTACGCAAAATGCTGAGTCTGATTGTGACCTGCAATATGGGGTCGCTAATATTTTCGGTGTTTTTCACGGAAATTCTTCAAAAATTTTATAGTGTATACTTAAATATATGTATAAAATATTCTGAAAGTTTCAATAAATTATATTCATTTTTTATACTATAAAAAAACTCATGAAAATCATTGAGAAAACTCTGTCCTAACCTCATTTCCCCCCTTAACAAACACTGCGGCTGCGTGTATGTTGAAATTTTGTACACGCAAGGATTTTGTAATTTGAGTAACAACAAAAAACGGTTTATTTAATACTGTTTGTATTACGACGTTGATGTAAAATTGACAAATCCTTGCGTCAACGAAAGAAAAGAAAAACAAGCGAAATTTTCACGATACCAAGATTTCCCAACACTCGATCCAAACGATTTCGAGTTTGCTTGTCAGTGTTTGCTAATGCATCATAATATTTTTACAATTGATTCGGGCTGTTTGTAGAGGGGTAAATTTATGCGGAAGCCCCGTGACAAACCATCGAAAGAACATGGTCTATAATGTGTGTATAGATGTAGGGAAACGACGCGTAACCGAGCGTAAGAATCACTATATACAACTGGATAATTTGCTGCAAAAAGTTTTTACGCTTTAACCCTGGCCCCCGGTCTGTTTGTCTAACTTCGTATTTAGTTAGTCAACTACAGCCCGCGAGGCGTCATGGGAAATGACAAGTGGCGAGAGACCGAGAGCACAAATTCTAACCCTATATATGTATAAGTAGCTTACCAGAATCTATCTGTCTGTGTATGTATATATCAAATATCTTGCTCCATCTCCATTCCCCTCTGTCTCTGGAGCCTATTATCGATCTGACAGAAGCCCTTTCATGTGCTAATCTCTGTTTATTCGATCGAATGCTAATAGCGCTGATACAGAGGTGTGCTATGTCTCCTCTTTCTCTCCCTCATCGCCAAAGGGTCTCTATATTTCCCCCCTTTCACTCTTGCGCCCCTCGATATCGCCTTTCCACTGAATACGTTTGGTAATAAAATTATTGCGATTATAAGCACCGCTTCATACGTATATAGATATTTACATATTGGTTAATTGATAATCATTATACACAGATTAAAAAGGAAGAGCAATTTCAAAATGGCACGTTGCTACGTCGTAATTTTTGCCCAAACATCCGAGCTTTTTAAACGAAATTTCTTCATTCTCCCGATGCACCTTGTCAATTCTCATAAGTCCAAGCAATTTCGCTGCTTAGCTTCATCGTAATATTACAAAGTTTCGCCAGTAAAAAATAAGCGGATAGAGAGGGGCTCGGGTGATTAGAATTCTTGTCCCGTCGCGTCGTCTCGTTCTCTCTCGTGTGCCCAGCTTCTCAACACAAAAATTACTTTACCAACAGTCGAGTAATCCGTGGAACGTGAAACGTTTTTTTTCTCTCTCGAGCGGACGTTTTTTTTTGTACCTGTCTTCATTCACATGAAGTACTTCGTACTTTTATCTTTCATCGTTTATCCCTTACACCATTTGTTTTTATGTTGCAATGAATATGGGGTGATTAAACGCACGACGATTTGCGTCAGAGACGAGGAAAAATGAAGTTTTCAAGTTATAGATAGAAAGATAAATATTTAAAGTTAACTGTTATCATTTAAATATACAATCTTATTCCCTACAGCATTGTCACGAGAAATTTTATGTAAGAACAAATGTTTTAAAAAATTCGAGGAATTTGGAAAAAAAAGAGTAATCACAGTTTTTAAAGGGTCTGGCCACGGTAGCGGGTCTAAAATCGTGTGCACATTTAACAATTTTTTTTTTCTTTCTATGAAAAAGTGATTTATTTATAAAACTAATTACACATCTGTTTAGTATAAATATCAAGCTAATAAAAAATATTTTTTTTTATTATACAAAATGGCCGACTGCTGCTATTTGCTTTTGGTAGCTTTTTTCTTGAGGCGCTCCGCGGCGTGACATTTGGCATACACAATTTTTGACCTAGAACAAAAAAAAAAATTCTCGTTAATGTGCATCAGAATATGTAGAGAAGTACGTACGGAATTTCTGATTAATTAAAAACTTTCCATTTTATCAGCAGTTTTATACGAAATGTTCCACTGGAAATTCACCTTTTAAGTTCAAATGCCAACAATGTTCGAATAAGACAATATTTTTCAAATTCCGCACGCACTTCACTAGGTATTCTGATGTAGATTAACGAGAATTTTTTTTTTTTACTCTAAGTCAAATATTGTGGATGCCAAATGTCACGCCTCGAACAAAAACGGTACCAAAAACAAATAGCAGTAGTCGGCCATTTTGTATAACAAAAAACAACAAAAAAAAAATTTTTTATCAGCTTGATATTTATACTAAATAGATGTGTAATTAGTTTTACAAATAAATCACTTTTTCATAGAACAACAAATTGTTAAATGTGCACATGATTGTATACTTGCTACCGTGGCCATAACCCTCAAGGGGGGAAATAGGGTTAGGACGGCGTTTTCTCAATGATTTTCATGAATTTTTTTATGGTATAAAAAATAAATATAATTTATTGAAACTTTAAGAATATTTTATACATATATTTAAGTATATACTTCAAAATTTTTGAAGAATTTCCTTGAAAAACACCGAAGATATTAGCGACCCCATATTGCAGGTCACAATCAGACTCAGCATTTTGCGTACATTCTGAAAGCCGCAATTTTCATCTGAAATCAAACGAGGTTGGAATTTACTTTTATTATATGTCCCTCTTCTATATGAACCTAAATGCTATGAATAAAATAGAAAATTGAATTTTTTACAGGGGTCAAAACAAAAAAGTATGATTTTTTGCCATTTTTTACAACTTTATTTGCAAAAAAAAAATTATTTTAAATAATGATAATATTCCAATTTTAGGTTCATATAGAGCGCAATACTATGAAGAAATTAACTGCCAATTTTCAAAACGATTGGTTGAAAACTTTTCAAACTAGCGTGTACGCAAGTTCGAAAAAAGTCGTTTTCAGAAAAACGCGTTTGAAAAAATAGCGCGCTCGGGGCCTGAAGGAGAGCTACTCACTTTAATGGCTGATAACAATAGAACGAGTCGGAATTTTCATTTAAAATTTTGGGAACATATTTTTCTATAGTTTTACTAACAATTTATGAAATTAAAAAAAAATCGATTTTTTGAACCATCTAACCCTATTTCCCCCCTTAAATGTTACTATATTTTTTTCGATCGAACGAAATTAACTTTTTTTCATTCTCGAAAGATTTATTTTTATCTCGATGCCAGAATAAAATATATCCCTTAAACGTCTGCCAGATAATCAACGAGAGATAAATTGATGGTCGTGAATTTTTGGGGAATAAATTTTGCGATTCAGCATTGGTAAAATTGGCCAAGAGCCACGTTTGAAAATGCTCCTCGCCATTCGTATACACACTTCACGAGAGAATATGGTGTGTACAGACGTGCGAGTGAAAGAAACAAAAATGCAGAATACCCACGGGGGTTTGGGCACAACGAGAAATTCAAGGATCGTCGTTAAGCATCGTCGAGTACGATGAAGATGGTACATATAGTAAGAACGCTTGTTACAAACAAAAAGAACGTATATTACTTTTGCCAGCCGATTTGGCAACGGACGAAAAAGACATTAAGGCCCTTTCTCCAACGCGGTATCTCCCGGTCTTTCCGCAATCTTATACATCGCGTCTCACTCCGGTAGAATTGATACTCGATAATAAAGGAAGAAACAAAGAAATTTCGTAGTGGGCTCAACGAGCCGTGAGTGTCGAACGAGCGTACGTTCTATATATTCATCCTTCCGATTGCAATTTAGACTGCGATGATATTTTCTAGCGTAATGTTTTTCCCGACACCGCGACGAAGATTACCGCGATATGGATCTTCAGTGAAAATACTCGAGAGGAAGTTTTCCCTATTTTCCCTCGTATTCTCGACGGATCGTGAAAACTTAACTTTATACATTTATATACACAGACAGAGAGACAGTGAGAAAGAGAGAAAGATCGATTTAAACCAGATTGAAGTGTTTCACCGAAGAAATAATAAATTGGAGACTGTCTTTTATTTGGCTGGCACTTCTCGCTGTTATGAGAAATTGGAAAAATTTTGGTTACTCCTTTTATCGTAGATCGGTTTAATTGTATCGTCGTATTTTCGTTGTTTTTTTTACGCGCAAAGAAAGTCATCTCGTGCGATTGAGCATTTTTTTTTTTGTGAAAATTGAATATGATCATCGATAATTGTGGCGTACGTCATGTTCAGCCAAAAGCAAAGTTATTACACACGACTGACGAGAACATATCCGGTACTGAAACTCGTTGACATTTACGATCGTCAGGTGAGCCTATTGCCTATTCAATGATCATATTTTTGCAATATCTCATTGGAATGTGTGAGCACGAATAATCATTGATCGTGTTATACGCAGTTGCAACGTCAACAAAAAGTCGTTTTTTTACGATTTTTTTCTGAAAAGGGATTTTATTTGACAAATACAAGAAGTATTAATAAATGTAGTGGTAGCTTTTAACTTTTATCGGCATTTTCAACAAAAATTGATTTACACTGCTCCTGTGGACGATCTCCTGGAGGTCCTCCAAAAAAAGGTGTCTGGCGGCGAGCACGATATCTCCGGTTTGGATTATTTAAAAGAAAAAAAACCAAAAAGATTCTATTAGTGGATAGATAAATCTAGGTATTGATCGAAGGAATAGTCGAAATTTTGATTTTTGACAAAATGGCGGCTTTAAAAACAGAAAATTCCAATTTACGACCAAAATTTTTTCGTTGAATTGTTTAAAAAAAATAGAAATAATTATCGGAAATATTAGTCCTTCGATCAATACCTGAAGAATATATCTGAGAAGGTTGTGTCAAAATTGCAGACCGATCGGTTGAGCCGTTTTTTGAGAAATCGTGCTCACCGACTTTGAAAACACCGTTTTGAAAAAAACGCTTTCAAAGTTTCATGCTGCCACTTCAGTCTTTAGGTTGACTCCTTTGTAACGCTCCGAGCGTCCTTACAAATATGCATGTATCTCCAAGAATATTTGCCGGATCGATTTGAAATTTTCAGAGAATATACTCAAATATATGTACATTCCGAAAATGCAAAAAGAAAAAGGTAAATATGGAGCAAAGGGGACCCACTTCCGATTGACTTGCCTTTAATATATGTTGTCTAGGGACCCTTTCTGAACAACTTTTTCCTCTGACACGATTGGGGGTCGTTATTCATTAAAAAGTTATTAACAAATAAAGTTAATAATTCATATAGCTATTTTCCTTATAGCAGCCAGTCCCAATCATCTTGTCCTTCACATGTGTTGTTAAGAATACCCCCCTGAGTAACATACCAAAAGTTTTATCCGTCCTTATTGTTTGTTAAAAAGTTTTTAACAAAAGAAAATTCATAAATAGAATATGAAATACTTGCATGGTGGCCAGTACACGTATGACTGGAGGGGCTGCGGCCCCCCTGCCCCCGACGCATACCAGTCCATAGACAAACCAAAAACAACCCCAGTAACCTAAAGAAACAAACAGACAAACCCAAAACAAACCCAACAACCAAATCCAAACCAAACCCAAATAAAAAAACCCAAACCCAATAAACAAACAAAAAACAAACAAATATAAATAATCAATAAAACAAATAATTGTTTGTTTATATGCTTGTTTGCGTTGTTTTTTGGTTGTTTTCGGGCTGTTTTTGGGTTGTTTTTGGGTTGTTTTTGGTTTGTCTTTGGTCTGGCGAGTGGAGGGATTGCAGTGGGGCGCAGCCCCCCTCTCATGCGTGTGCTGTTCACCATACACTAGAACAAGTAGTTCATGTTTGATTTATGAAATTTTTTTTGTTAATAACTTTTTAACAAACAATGAGCGACGGATAAAACTTTTTGTATGCTCCTCAGGGGTGTATTCGTAACAACAAATGTGAAGGACAAGATGATTAGGACTGGCTGGTATAAGGAAAATAGCTATATGAATTATTAACTTTATTTGTTAATAACTTTTTAATAAATAACGACCCTCAATTGTGTCAGAGGAAAAAGTTGTTCAGGAAGGGTCCCTACACAACATATATTAAAGGCAAGTCAATCGGAAGTGGGTCCCCTTTGCTCCATATTTACCAAAAAAAATTGATTTTTTGAAATTTCCAACTGCCTGTAACCCCTCAATTAGTCACTCGTAAAGTTGCTTAATTTTTTGTTTTTCTTGTCTAATTGGTTAATTTTCTATTTAATTGTCATATTTTTTAATATATCACTGAAATGAGTGAGCTCAAATAATCATTTAATTAGTTACTCGTAAAGTTGCTTCATTAGTTTTATCTTTCTCGGTTAATTGGTTAATTTTCTTGTCGTAGTCATTCATACGCGAATATGTCTTGGACAACGTTTACGCCTGTATCTTCATGTACTTTCTGTTTTACGTTGCACTCTGGTACGCCAACAAGGTAAACGACTGTCATCGATCATTTTCATTGTACGCTTAAATTTGATTAAAAAAAAAGAGAAGTATTATAATGTTTTATTTTCCGTTTTAATCGGCTTTAAATTATTCAGGCGATAAAACGAATCGAGAAAGCGAATGAGGAATTGATGAATACCGTTGTAAATAATAGAACGGTAAGGAAATAAAGTTTACAATTGGAGAATTTGCTTTGTTTACATGGTACGAAGGGTACTTGAATTGTCAAAATATTTTAGAAACTCGACGACGTTATGGCATTGAAGGATAAGCGAGCGGAGTACGAGGATATCGTTGTAAAAGCGGTGAGATTGAAAAAAAAATAAAACTTCACAATTACCACTGATGAGTTAACGTAGAAAATAATACGAGAAAGAAAAAGTTAAACGAATAATTTTATTCATTTTTACGCATTAATGACTTTAGAAAGGTGCGCAAAAAGTAACAGCGAAACATCTGGATAATGAAGTAAGCTCTATAAAAGTCTAACTAAACGATTAACTTGCTGGAAAAATTTTGCATAATTGATTGATCGATATCTCGCACAGATGAAAAGACTGAGCACGGAATTGGTGGCGACCGGGAATAAAATGGCCGAGCTGGAAAAGATACTTGGCAAAGTAAAAGAAAAAAAATCCGAGAATCCTCGGTCTTATCTGTGCGGTCGTGAAAAACGACGAAATATTCAGTATTCGTTGTTAAATCATAGATGCTTTTTAGTGTAAATTCTGGGAAAAATCTCGAGATCGCGGCGAAGGAATTTATGGACCAAGGGATGGTGAGAGGAACTTGGGGACAGAGATTGTCGCGAACTCGCTCGAGAACGTCAAGGTTACAGAAGAAAAATTTCTATTTACAAGATTATTCTCTTTTTTTCTATAGTATTCAATTTTTAACGTTAAACGATATTGAATAAATTTTTTATGAATTTTAGATCCCATTCAATTCTCAATTAATGTCCAATTAATTTTTTGTTTTCTTTAATTGAAAAAACAAACACCTTGTCATTTCCGCCAACGTTGCCACCGGAGATTGGTATTTAGTTTTAAAAAAAAATGTTAGCATTGAGAAAATCTTTTAGTCAATTTAACAATTCTGGACAATTAATGTGTACCGATTTGGTTCAAGTTTCCGGTAATTATAAAATGTAGCATACTCTAGTATCGTAATCCCTGTAGAATTGAATATATTACCGTTGAATTTCGGGAACGGTAGATTCTTCTCGATCAAATTTTACAAATCCAATTCCATTCCGTAGTTTATACACTCGAAAAAATAAAATCAGTTGTCTAAATAAATGTTATCTCAGCTCAACAAATTATTCAATGAGACTTAACATTAAAAATTCAGTATTACAGAAAAAATTGAAAAAATTGAATGTTATAGAAAAAAGAAGAATAATATACTAAATATTATTATCTTTTTTTCTATAATATTCAATTATTAACGTTAAGTCTCATTGAATAATTTGTTCAGCTGAGATAACATTTATTTGGAACAATTAATTTTATTTCTTCGAGTCTATGAATTATTGAATGAAATTGAATTTGTAAAATTCGATAAAGTTCGAGAAGAATCTACCGTTTCCGAAATTCTTGATAAACTCGAAAAAACAAAATAAGTTGTCGAAAATAAATGTTATCTCAGCTCAACAAATTATTCAATGAGACTTAACGTTAAAAATTGAGTATTACCGAAAAAATTGAAAAAATTGAATATTATAGAAAAAAGAAGAATAATATTCTAAGTATTATTCTCTTTTTTCGATAATATTCAATTATTAACGTTAAGTCTCATTGAATAATTTGTTCAGCTGAGATAACATTTATTTTAGACAATTTATTTTATTTTTTCGAGTCTATGAATTATTGAATGAAATTGAATTTGTAAAATTCGATGAAGTTCGAGAAGAATCTATCGTTTCCGAAGTTCCTTAACTAAAATTCTTACTTTACGTAAATTAAGTAAACGTTAAACGATATTGAATACATTTTGTAATGAATATTCAATCCCATTCAATTCTCAATTAACGTCTAATTAATTTTTTGTTTTCTTTAATTAAAATTAAAAAAAAACACCTTATCTTTATCGCAAGATCCTCGAACCGTCATTTCCGCCAACGTTGCCACCGGAGCCACCGCCACGGAAGTACGGTATCTTTGTCACGAGGCCACCGGGTCATCGTCAATCAACGATCACCGGAGCACCAGCGTCGAAAGTCGGATTCAAGTAATCGGGCATCTGCCGAAACGTCGTCGAACGATTCTCGTCGGTTAAGCCTTTCAAGAGTAATCTCGAGATATCAATGCGAGTACGAGGCCGAGAGAAGACGATGCTGTTCGAAAAAACGTTCGCGAAGAATGTCGATCTCGAGAAAGGCATCTTCGGCGAGTCTCACTAAATTATCGTTAGAACCAATCAAAGCTGTCACACCTTTAACAAAATCTGTACTTGATATTCGATCGATTTTAGGGGATGACTATTAAAAATTACGATAAAACCATTAGTTCGATGATTTTCTTTCTTTTTTACAATCAAATTATTTCCAATTCGTGTTTACGTTGAGTAGAGTTGTCGGACCTTGACTCGGTGACCCAAGAGAAAATTACTCGAATTAACGAAAAATCGTTTATGCTGACGTACATCCGGCTTACCAGCGATTCATTCCATTGCATTCTGCATACATTTCGTTGTATGTTAATTGGGGCAAAAATACGAAGCGAATAAGACGAATTGTCGTGAATAAAAAGTGCACTTATGAATCCGACAATGTCAATGACGGGAGAACGATTTATTTTGTCACTATTTACTTCGCGTCAATAGGCTTTTTTATAGAAGAGGACATTTCGAAGAAACTGCCGAATACTTTTGTCGAATGTTCATTTAAAATTCAAATTTGATGACACGATTTAAGTAAACGACATTTAATCAAACATACTTCGCAATATTCTTCGACCTTCGTTTTAATTATGACCCACGGCTTCTTATTTATAATCGCGGATTAATGACGTTATGTAGAATTTAGCTGTCTGTTCCGTCGACAACGGACCATCAACTTCATTATTCAAAAACACATGAGCGACTTATATGCAAATGTAGAATCATTAATACCTCACGTCAGCGAACCGGCGCTGTATCGTCATCAATACTCCGTGACGCTTCGATTTCTTTTGTATGTGTTTTTTCATCACCATTCATTAAATAATTTGTAGTAAAAAGAAATGGTCCCAGCTTGATTTTTAGATATTTTTCGTCTAAACATTATTTTCCTTCTCCTACTCCATGGACAAACCCGGAAGTGTTTGACGCCTTTAATGAGGAAATATATCAGTGACGCACTTTTTTTTTTAGTATATTAATCTCGTTGTAAAAAAAAGTATCTTGATGAAAAAAAAAGTGCCACGTTAACCTTCGATCAATACCGGTCTCCCTGAACTCTCAAGGCAAGCATCGTAGGAATGAATGGTCGTTTAAATGTTCAATTAAAACAGAATGAAACATGTAACAGGATTGAATATAGTTTAAACTACGTTGTGAGACTTTTTATTTATTTCATTTGATTTAATGTCTCTGGAGACAAAAGTGCAAGTAAAAGTCCTTTCCAACAATTAAACATACAGTTTGTCAACTCTGCACTCGTAATGCTCGAGTTCAACGGTGCGTTGAACACTTTCACCTTTTTCCATCTATATTTTTATTTTCAAATTCTCACTCTAGAATTTTTGTCTCGAATTAAAAAAATTCTTTTGCGAAATTACGTGATTTTACGAGATTTTTAATTGGTTTAAAAAATAATGTGTTAACATTGAGAAAATATTTTAGTCAATTTAACAATTCTGGACAATTAATGCGTACAAATTTGGTTCAAGTACCGGGTCGTGAAAAATTGTAGCATGGTCTAGCATGCTAATCTCTGTAGAATTTAATATATTACTGTTGAATTTTAGGAACGATAGATTCTTCTAGAATTTTATCGAATTTTTCAAATTCAATTCCATATAACAGTTCATAGACTCGAAGAAATAAAATGAATTCTCTAAAATAAGTGTCATCTCAGCTATGCAAATTATTCAATGAGACATTATAGATCAAAAAATTGAATTACCATAGAGAATTTTTGTTGGTAATAATTATTTGTTTTTTTTCTTTCTCTTCCCCCAATATATGTCGTTGTTTACCAAAACGATTCCCCGTACAACGACCGATCGAGGCACAAACGTCAGTGAGTAGTAGTTGCTCGTGTGTCTCGCGCGAGTCAGACCGACTTTCACTGACTACTGGCCTGGCAACCGGTAGCGCGAGAACAGCTCAGCGCGCTCGAATTCATTCGCAGTCATTCCGCGACTCGGACACAGTAATATCAGTCGACTCAGCAGTTACCGAGTTGAAAAAAAAACGTTTGTTTTTTTTCTTTCTGTTTTCGTCAAGTCTCATTTTGCATCCCAATAAAATACTAAAGATCACACGGTGGACATTTTGCGAATGAATTATCATTGATAAAATTGTGTCATCGAGAAGGCGAGACGTACGAGAGTTTGATCGGTGACGAGACGTCAAACGAGATTCGAGTGAAATAAATATTTCGTAATAACGATATCTTTGAGAATATGCCGGGGAATGGATCGATACGTGATCAATGGAAATTAGTAACAAACGTGTATCTTGAAAACGATCGTTAATGAGAAACGATAGATCGCTGCGGTTTCCGTACAGTTTTTTTTCTTCCGTGATACGTGAGACTCGCAAATTGTCGGTTATCCGGATCGAATTGTCGTCGTTCTTGAAGTACCAGCAAGAACAAAACGAACAAAGCCAAAAAAGATACAACGAAGAAAGTGAGACTAATCTCACTCTAATCTCGTCTCTATGACGATCGAGTTCAGTGCTCGAATTTGCTATATTTATTTCTCAATAATCGAGTCCTCGAGATAAAAGTATTTAAGCACTTTGTGATGATCGGGTGAGTTTAGTATCGATAAACTAAAAATTACCCGTTCAAAAATTGTAAAATAAATATCATTGTTACAATTAAATTTTACAATTGAATAAAATCTCAACGACTGCTCTCAGAATAAATCTAAACATACGTACTTTCTCGAAAAACATTCAATCAAGAAGCGTCAGGAAAAAAACGCTTGTAATAGAAGTGATAAAATTTGTGTTTAATAAAGAAAAAAAATTTTTAAATCCTTCACCATGGTCGTGGACACGGGAACCGTTCGTCTTGTTATATTTCTCGGTATGTTTCTCGTATTCGCGGGTGATTACAGCACCCTCGTTGCCTCGATATTCGGCAACGAGCAGGGAAAACAAGCATCGGACGGAAATTCGTCGATTCGTGGACCCAAAGGTCCACCGATAAATGAGCCTCGCGCCATTGACAGCGCGGACATTGATAACGGCGAGACGAGAGAAGTGGAAAATGGTAAGAAAGATAAGGGTGGATGTAGAGAAAGAAAAAAAAAATATTACGCTCAGATCATCGGAAGACATGAATATAACGACGGACGCGGACGGTAAGAACGAATTTCAATGGGGCATTGGAATTGAAAAACAAAAAACGAATGGGATCAATAATTTTACATTATCGACAGGCTGACCAAAACTGGAAAATCGACTGTATCTACTTGAAATTTTTTTTATTCTTTATTTAAAAAGAAAATCACAAACAGGTACTCGAGTAAATCATAATTTAATATTTCATTCACGAATTAATTTTTTTTTTCTCACAATATTATTACAGACGTTACGAGAAGAGCAAAAATGATGGCTACGATAAAAACTGCATGTCTGCCAAAGCTCATATGCGAATTGACCTCGTCGCCGTATCAGGATCAGCTTAGCGAGATGGAAATATCTCTCCTAAATCTTATCAGGTATTTTTGTTTTATTTATTGATTTTTGTCGACGACGAATAAATCTTAAGGGCTCACGTACCCCTGCGCGCGCTAAAAATCGAGTAAATTTGAAACATTTTTATAAAGCTTATATGGTGAAAAAAAAATGAAATTATTGATTTCACATTTTTTATTAACTTTTTAACTATAAGCAAAGAAATAAAAAATTTTATACAAATATTAACATTATTTTTTACGGGTATAAATGGGCTACTGATGATAACCATGGCGCCTCCTTGTCGACATCGTAACTTCACCAAAAATTATCCAATCTGCAAAAATAAAAAAGGATCTAGTAAAATAATGTCGTAGTAACAGTGTGACGGAGGGAATTTTTTTTTTTTTTTTAAATAAAAAAATCATAGTATTTCAACTTTACTATACAATTAAAAAAAAAAAATTAGTGTTTAATAATTTGTAAAAAATTGTCCAACCAAAAAATAAAAAAAACCTCTCGTCAGAGTATAGAAAAATAATAATTCAGATTTTAGAAAAAAATTTTTGAATACTTCAGGGGTATGTGAGCCCTTAAGTCTGTCAGTCGTTGGATTATTTATTACGAGAGGAGGAAAATAAATGTTTGCTCGAATCGATGGAATTTTGTTTTTCGCACGACTTTCGCTCGAATAAAAAATGATCTTTCCTTTATTCCTTTTGAATTCGCAACGAATGGAACAGAAGTGCAGGTACGCAGGTCTGTTGCACTCGTAACTGGTTTAAACTGCGCGGTATCGAGTCTCACTTTCACTATGTAGCTTTGAGGAAATTAATGCCTGCTGTCGAAGTGGCCTCTTGAACGAGGACCACAGGGACAGTTACAGACCGAACACAATAGCCCTACTACGTATGCTCCAGTCGTCAATTTCACCGGTAATGCGGCAAATCAAGCACGTGCTACCAAGCTCATAGGCTATGTGTGATGTAACTCGACCATTGGAATTTACCTATAGTCCTCTCTGCCAGAACTGTATATATATATACGCACTGCAAACTATTCCCCACGTCAATATTCACAGTCAGGCCCATTAATTTCATGTTAATTGTCGCTAGAAGGCTCTCATTAAATATCTCCATATTCGCGTAGTCGTGTTAAATCAAAATAGCATTTCTATCAAATATTTCACTCCCATCAATGAATTTAGCGTTTCGCTACTGTTCGTCCTTTCGTCACGATAAATTATTCCTTTTATTCTTTCACATAATTTTTCCTCAATGAAGCATTGACAACATTTATCGACATTCCTTTATTCAGGAAGTAAAGTTTCGGGACTATTTGTCCTTTCGTTTAAATTATTTTTTCTTCTTTTCACATCATCTTTCGTCAATGCAGCATTGACAACATTTATCGACATTCCTTTGTCCAGGAAGTAAAGTTTCACGACTATTCGTCGTTTCGTATAAATTATTTTTTTCTTCTTTTCACATAATTATTCGTCAATGAAGCATTGACAACATTTATCGACATTCCTTTATTCAGGAAGTAAAGTTTCACGACTATTTGTCCTTTCGTTTAAATTATTTTTTCTTCTTTTCACATCATTTTTCGTCAATGCAGCATTGACGACGTTTATCGACAATCCTTTGTTCAGGAAGTAAAATAAACTTTTGTAATTTCATTCTCGACAATATTTAACATTTGAAATCGATAAAGCCAATTAAAAAGTAACATTCGTACACTGGACTAGATCAAAAGACGTGGCAGCGCCTCGACGCCAAGTCTAATTGAAAGAAAACTTTTCATAAAATATACAATACAGTGAAAACTGACTTTCAACTTGACGACGTTACTTTCGTCCGAATCCACGTGAACATCCGGTCATCAATGGGTAAACAAATTTCTCTGACAATTGTGCATTCGTTCCAAATCGGCAGGACGCCAATATTGACAGTGAAATGAATGATTTCGATTTTTCGAGAAAAAAAAAGAAACAATTTCTATTAACGCGACAGCTCAACGCGGTTTAAAATTGTTTCAACCGCTGCGATGACTTTCGACGAGTCAGGTTTTGCAGCTTTTTTGCGCACTCACCACGGCGTTACCTCGCGCACGCTTATTCACAAATATATGCCGCTGTAACCAGCACTTTCACGACTTTCGTTTGACCAACAGTAAAGTTCTCGTAAAATTGACGTTCGACACTTTATGGATATTTGTAAAATATTCACGTGTCATGTAAGACGCAAACCATATTTATCTGCATTGCCATTAAAAATTCTTAACAGATTTTATTTTAATACGTAAAATTTCCTCGAAATTATCGTCTTTACGATTTTCGAGATTTTCTTCTGTAGGAATAGGGGATGTTATTCAAATGTTATTTGGGATTGAAATTCTTTCTGACGTTCAAAACTTGAATATTAATACATCGTTATTGACGATTGACGGAAGAAACGAAAGAGAGAGAGAGAGAAAAGAAAATCACAAGACAAAAGAGTGAAAACGTATGTTGGATTACCGCACGAAACCAAAAGTTAAGATATGAACGAATGATAACTTTGTTAAAGAAAAGACGTCAGACCGGTGAAATACCGATAAGTCACGTAAAGCACGATTGGAAGTTACGTCTCTGGTGACGTCATTTTTTTCGCTAATCTTCGGATAAAAGTTTAAAGAGACAGTGGAGGAGTAACAAAAAGATAAACGCAAAGCGTGTCACGCCCTGGACTTGACGTCTGATTTTTCACAAAAAATTTAGTCGATTTTCACAATAAGTCTGTTGTTTGTTACAATATATCAAGCGCATAACGAATTATCGTGGAGAAAGCGAAAATCGAGGAAATCGTGAGAACGGAGTGAACGCACAGAATTCGTGCGTTATCGCGAATGAAACCGCGCGTAGCCACGGGAATATGATCGTTCGCGAATATCACGAGGGGGTTGAAATTTTCGTACATAAATGTGAGAGGGGCCAGAGAGGGAGAGGGTAGCGAAAATCACGCACGCACGTACAGAGAGACCTATAATATGACGCTGGTTCCGTTTCGCTAACGTAAATTCGATAATACCCGTTACTATTAGGTAACGAACAGTCTCCTCGTCGAATCTACCAATTTCGGCATGATATCGGCAAGCCGTATTTAATGACGATCCCGGGATTATTCACGATGATGATTTCCCTCGGTCGGTAGCGAACAGGCAAATATACTCACTCTATATATAGAGAGAGAAAGAGACTATATCGTTGGTTATACATGAAATTCTATACGCGCAATGTCAGTCTCATCGTCCGTATATTCCGTACAGATAAACGTACTTTTAACGTACATACACATACCGAGCGTGACTACTGTTTGCTTGCGGCCAATTTGCGTAAAAGTTGGCTCACAGCTAGTGGGGAAAATGTTTTTTATGGTGTTTGCCACTTTAGCTGATTTTGTCATTATCGTTTCTGTTTTTTTTTTCTCCTATGATATTGACCGATGAAATTGTACGAGTCTGATGACGTTTTTTCGCCTGATTGGCTTTATCTTTGCCTATGTACGTTTGCGTGGGTATTTTAGTGACTGGGTCCATACGATAACTGTGAGGGAGATACCAAATATCCAATAATCTGATTAGATGTGAAAATGATAATTGTGATTATTGATTGCCGGTTGAAGAAAATTTGCTTCAGAGCAAAACGGATGTTGTAACTTTTCAAATAAATTTCATGTTCATTTAATTGTATAATTAACTAGCAGTGCGATTTCACCCGCGTTAAATTTGGATTATTATATCTGTTTCATGAGCATTATGAGTACAAGTGCATCTCATCAACGATAAATACCATCCGGAAATTATGTGGAAAAATGGAAGGACCAATCATTAAAAAATAAACCGATGCCGTCGCTGCTCCTTAAGGGAGGAAATCGGGTTAGGACAGCGTTTTCTCAATGATTTTCATGAATTTTTTTATAGTATAAAAAATAAATATAATTTATTAAAACTTTGAGAATATTTTATACATATATTTAAGTATATACTATAAAATTTTTTAAGAATTTCCTTGAAAAACACCGAAGATATTAGCGACCCCATATTGCAGGTCACAATCAGACTCAGCATTTTGCGTACATTCTGGAAGCCGCAATTTTTATCTGAAATCAAACGAGGTTGGAATTTACTTTTATTATATGTCTCTCTTCTATATGAACCTAAAGGCTATAAAAAAAATAGAAAATTGAATTTTTTACAGGGGTCATAACAAAAAAGCATGATTTTTTGCCATTTTTTACAAGTTTATTTGCAAAAAAAAAATCATTTTAAATAATGATAATATTCCGATTTTAGGTTCATACAGAGCGCAATACTATGAAGAAAGTAACTGCCAATTTTCAAAACAATTGGTTGAAAACTTTTCAAACTAGCGTGTACGCAAGTTCAGAAAAAGTCGTTTTCAGAAAAACGCGTTTGAAAAAAAAGTGACCGCTCGGTTATACACGTGGCGCGCTCGGGGCCTGAAGGAGAGCCACTCACTTTAATGGCTTATAACAATAGAACGAGTCGGAATTTTCATTTAAAATTTTGGGAACATATTTTTCAATAGTTTTACTAACAATTTATGAAATTTAAAAACAATCGATTTTTTGAACCGTCTAACCCTATTTCCCCCCTTAAGATTATAGCATAAAGTTATATGGCCCGAAGCCTTGCTGAATAAGCCGGCTATCTATTGCAAAAAAAAATTTCAAATCGGATCAGTATTTTCTGAGATTAGCGCGTTCAAACAAACACACAAACTCTCCAGCTTCATTATAGTAGTAAGATTAGAAATTGATACGAAAAGAAATGTATTTTCTCGTTATTTTCTCTGTTTTTTTGGTGTTTTTTTGACTATTTTTTCAACACAAAATTCGATTTTGCGTATGTCTCTGATGAGAATCAATCGAAAGTGAAAATGGGATGTGGTAATGAGGAAAGTAACATAATAGCGAATAATGATAAACATATACCGGCGAGAGAGATGAGTCCATCGGTTTCTCGTGGTCGAGCAGGATACAAACGTGAAAGTATACGGACAAATAGCTCCGAGGCAACACGTATTACGCAAAGAGGCTCGTTGCCGAAATGTGATGGCAGATCCAAGACCATTCTCTCGTCATATTACATATGACCCATTCCCATCTCTTTTTCTCTCTTTTTTTTTCTCATTTTCTGTTTTTTTATTCCTTCATAATTCCTTCATAACTTTGTGCTCTCTCTCGTCTATATAACACGTCACACATAGAACGTGTTGGCGCGCTCGCGAAGCTCGAGCACTTTCCTTTTCGTCCGGTTGGTATTATCCAACAGCTCGGCGTTACTTTCTCCCCGCAAACGACCGCGATGTGCTTCGGTACCCGTGAAAGAAAAAGGTGCGGATCTCGGCTTGACGCATTCCGGATATAACACGGAAGAAGTAAAATTAATGTCCCGTGCAATTACGTTAAAGATTTCTGATAAGATATAACAGCGTCACGATATTCCATATAAAAATGGTAAAATTGAAAAATAATAGGGCAGTCCAATTAGCGACTGAACATTTGATAAATACGCAATAATAACTTATTATAATTGAAAAATAACTGTGCATTTTTATCGAATAATAAAAATAATTGCAAAACGGCATTTTTCAAATTACTGTCTTGTCTAACTTAGTGAACAAATATATTCGAGTGACGATTTGGCGTAAATAAAATTTGAACAAAATCCTACAACGATCAATAATCATCAAGATTAGCGATAAAATATTCTAACACACGAATTCATATATAACAACCATTAAACGGCAAAAAGATCATTTTTTAATTTCTATTGAAAAATATTAATGTAATAATTGCCAAGTAACGTTTAGTAATCTTCTTTTTCATGCATTTACCGAACAAATATATATGTAAAGTAAAAACTTCACACTGGTTATATTTATATCATTTTTTTTATTCCACCTCTACTTTATCTCTTATCGAATATGAGTGAAAAATACAGAGGCAAAGAGACTGAGTTGGAAAAAAAAAACGATTCCTCACTTCGGAGTAAAAACGTATTTGTGAAATTGGATGAATTTTCCGAGAAAAAATTTTATATGTTGCCACCGAATTTGACAATAAATCATTTGTCAGTTCTATCAACAATGAGAAAGCAAATTGTGAAGGTATTTTGTTATTTGTACAAGAAAATTTGATCATGTCTATTAGGGTGGTTTAAACAACTAGTTTTTTTTAGATTGCATATTTTCTGCCTTTTCAATTTTATTGTATCCTTACATTCGTGTTTGCGTTTTGCAACGACGTTTTAGATCATATAAAAAAATTCTATAGACGTTTATCCCAAATGTACGGTTTTAAAAATCATAACCATAGTCACTCATCAATCTGAATCTCGGTCTAATTTTCTTTTAATAATTCAGGAAACTTATTAACGACCGAAAAATATAAATGTAAAAATTGCCAAGTAACATTTAGTAATCTTCTTTTATGTTATGCATTTGCCGAACAAATATATTTGTAAAGTAAAAACTTCTCACCAGTTATACGTATACCATCTTGTTTACTTTGTCTCTTACCGAATA
Source organism: Oxytorus armatus (assembly GCA_958009045.1). Lineage (NCBI taxonomy): Eukaryota > Metazoa > Arthropoda > Insecta > Hymenoptera > Ichneumonidae > Oxytorus > Oxytorus armatus. The sequence goes on from OY253752.1 coordinate 16,441,246, forward strand.
CGAGTGGAAAATACAGAGGGCAAAGAGTCTGATACAAGGTATCCTGAAAACTTTCGTTCTCCTTACGGCCCGGGACGCAGCTTAACGTTCCGGAAACATTCACCATGCTTTATATTTACTTTTATGCGAGCGTAAACGCAAACGCGATGCCAAAGCATCTTAAAACCGTCATGTACATATATATACATGTATGTACCGCGTGTAGTTTAGTTATAGTCATCGTGGGAGAGCGCCGGGCGGATTGTCGATTTTATTGGTCACGAAATCGCATCGAGTTAAAGCGATCAAGATGGAGAAGCTAAAAAGAGACGTTTTCGTTTATTCGTTATCCCTCCTCAGACACATACACGTGTATATACGTGTATAACGGTATTATTTAGCCCCTGAGGCCACGAGCTCGAACTGCCAGTTTCGATCGTAAAGGATTCTTTTCCCCCAGAGTCGTATAAGGAGCCACGGTATAAAGCACTCTTTGGTCCCCCGTTGTGCTCTCTCGCGAAAGAACAATCCGCCAGTGACGATAATAATACGCTACCGATTCACCGATCTTTATCCAAGTGATAGGAAAAACCAGTCGCGTTTTCTAACACCGTTGGCCTTTTGATTATCAGAGCGAGGGAGAAATTATGGAAAACTACTGTACGAAACACGCATCCGGTTTAACAAACGCTTGCTAAGATCTCGAATGATTGGCATGATTGGGTGTGCCCATGGATGAAAAGAAAAACCTTAAAAAACTTATAATCTCACGAAATAGTCATCAATGATTACGGTAAATAGACGAAGAAGGATGAAAACGGAAACTTACACATTACTTTGTTATTTGTATCCGTTTGAAAATTCTCCTCTGTACGAACAAGCGGATTTTGTCTCAATGTACACGAAAAAATCATTTCTTTTTATTCCAGTTGTTTGTCCATTTTTAGAGAACATTGGAATCGAATAGCAATAATAATTTTTGCATTATAATGATAGAATTGTACTTGGAAGGAATTTATCGTATTTTATGAGCAGAGACTAGTAAACTGTTGATATTATTATTAATCAGCCGAAAATTAAAATCTTTCTAAGTTTCTTTCATTCAGAAATGGTAATAAGATTACAATTGTAAATTAAATGCAATTTTTCTCATTAATGATTAATGATAATTCTGATTTACTGACTGGACTCGTCGCAAAATTCACATTCAGTAAAAACTTTTGACTTACCTTAATCGCAAAGCTTCTATATTCGAAAATGTTTCTTTTTTCAGTCCATTCTATAAACGATTCACGAACAATGAATGTTTACTATGCCATAAATGTATAGTAAGCATGCAGAATAAACGTGCTTAGTTGGCGAACGAGTAATGCAGGCCACGATCGACTTCGAAAGTAAAAGTCACAACCGACTCGCCTTGTCCCTGTTCTCGAGGTTCACATCGTGCGTATATATATGTACCCATATATTTATAATGATTGGCTATCGCCAGTATGTGTGGGGCACTTTATATTGAACTGGGGTTTGCGCCAACTCTAGGAATTATGTTTTTTTTTTTAGGTTTGCTTGTTTTTTGCAGAATTGACTGGCGAACAGTGACGGAAAATCAAGCAATTATGCTTGATTCGCGTCACTGTTCGCCAATGGCTATTAGGCCATGTTGAATGAGTACGAAAAAATGAAAGATCACTTTTTTATCCCAGTTGTTTGTCCATTTGTTCCGGATCCATTTGAATCGAATAGCTAGCAATAATAATTTTTACACTATAATGATAAAATTGTACTTAGATGTAATTTGTCCTATTTTATGAGCAGATGCGAGTAAACTGTTAATATTCTTTGTTGATCATACAAAAAATAAAAATCATTTTGAGTTCTATTAACACAGAAATGGTAATTGTAAAATTACAATTGTCAATTATATGCAATTTTTCTCATTAATGATCCATGATAATCCTGATTACGGACTAGATTTTTTGTACGCAATAACGCAAATCAAGCATAATTACTTGATTTGCGTCACTGTTCGCCAATGGCTATAGGGCTATTTTGATTGAGTACGAAAAAATGAAAGATCACTTTTTTATCCCAGTTGTTTGTCCATTTTTTCCGGATCCATTTGAATCGAATAGCTAGCTATAATAATTTTTACACTATAATGATAAAATTGTACTTGGATGCGATTTGTCTTATTTTATGAGCAGATACGAGTAAACTGTTAATATTGTTTGTTGATCATACAAAAAATAAAATTCATTCTGAGTGCTATTAACACGGAAATGGTAATTGTAAAATTACAATTGTCAATTATGTGCAATTTTTCTCATTAATGATCAATGATAATCCTCATTACTGACTAGATTTTTTGTACGCAGTGACACAAATCAAGCATAATTACTTGATTTGCGTCACTGTTCGCCAATGGCTATTAGGCCATTTTGATTGAGTACGAAAAAATGAAAGATCACTTTTTTTATCCCAGTTGTTTGTCCATTTTTTCCGGATCCATTTGAATCGAATAGCTAGCAACAATAATTTTTACGTTATAATGATAAAATTGGACTTGGATGCAATTTGTCTTATTTTATGAGCAGATACGAGTAAACTGTTAATATTGTTTGTTGATCATACAAAAAATAAAATTCATTCTGAGTTCTGTTAACACAGAAATGGTAATTGTAAAATTACAATTGTCAGTTATATGCAATTTTTCTCATTAATGATGAATGATAATCCTCATTACTGACTAGATTTTTTGTACGCAGTGACGCAAATTAAGCATAATTACTTGATTTGCGTCTTATTTTATGAGCAGATACGAGTAAACTGTTAATATTGTTTGTTGATCATACAAAAAATAAAATTTATTCTGAGTTCTATTAACACAGAAATGGTAATTGTAAAATTACAATTGTCAATAATATGTCATTTTTCTCATTAATGATCAATGATAAACCCGATTATTGATTGAATTTTTTTGTGCACGATTGTCTGTTCAAAGGGACACAAGCTTGACGACAATGGCGGAAGTATCGTCGAGATATCATTTCGCTGCACATATGGGTCAACTGATTGCCGGTGTCGAGGGTCAAGGGTGCCACAATTTTTATCCCACGTGTCCTCTACCCCGTTCCAGCGTTCTCAATATGATGAAGAAGATCAGACTGCGTTAGAATTAATTTCAACACTAGTCGAAAGGTTCAAAATCGAAACTTGAAGTAACACCGATGGAAATTTAATATTAATTTGTCAATAAAATTTCTTTTTTTCGCGTTCAGGAGACGCTCGCGTGTACTCCGGAAATACTTTATCGATTAATCGACGAGTCAAAATTTTGCAAAGATGTGATATGCCCTGGAATTTATTATTTTGCTTTTTTATATCCTTCGATCGAATTTATAAAATGAATTTCTGTAAATATTTCACGAACATTGCGTAAAGTTTATGTAATTGTAAATAAGTATCGTTAGGATTAAGATTTTTTTTTTCACTAAGCTACACATCCTATAGTTTATAGGACGGTGCAATAACTTCATCGATTTATATTTTACCATTAAACTCTAACGCTAGTCCGATGACTTGTTAAATTTGAAAATATCCTCGCACTCGTTCAACTCGTTTGCCCATTCGTTACACTCGTTGTAAAATATATCGTTCTCTCACCTCTCCCTCTTCGTTCACAGCCTTCCTGTAAATTTGTGTAACGACACCGTGGATATAAAATCACGAGTTATTTTTCGCGAATCTCGACGAGATTACATTTTTTTCTCTCCTGTAAATTTACACATATATTGTAAATAAATATATTAGAGAAGCAAAATACGAGAAGTTCCGTGTGCATCGTTTCGTTGACACGATTTTTTTATACTCTGGCAACGAAATAAATTCTACAATCGTGAATATACTCTGATATTTGCCGGATTGGCCACGAAGCTTCAGACGCGTAACGTATAAAATACATGCGTTGCAAAACAAAAAAGACAACAGTTCATACATGGAGGATAAAATTGCGTGCGTTGGAAAAAAAAACGAGTCCTCATTTCGGAGTAAAAACGTATTTGTGGAATTGGACGGATTTTGCGAGAAAAAGAAAATAATACCAAAGTATTTGACAATAAATTATTTGTCAGTTCTATCAGAATTAGAAGGCATATTGCAAAATTTGTGCGTGTCTATTAGGGTTTAAAAAACCAGTTTATTTACATTGCATATTTTCTGCCTTTTCAATTTTATTATTTCCTTATATTCGTGTTTGCGTTTTGCAACGATAAACGTTTTGAATCATAGAAAAAAAAAAATCTCTGGACGTTTATCCCAAAGTACGTAAGGTTATAAAACTCATAGCCACAGTCACTCGTCAATCTGAATCTCGGCCTAATTTTCATTTAACAATTTAGCTTCGTTTTAAGAGAGTTACGATGAAAAAAAAAAAGAAGAAAAATCTCTCAGAGACAGAGAATCTCGTTTCGTTATACCGGTAGCCAATGACGAGAAAGCGTTCTCGAATTGTGATTGCCATGGATATATATATATGTATATATATTCCCTGCAATCACAATTGTCTCGGAATCACGAGAGGTTGTCTCTCTATTAGTAGTTATGAACGTTATGAGCGACCGGCTCGTTTTCCTTACGATCGTTGGGATGCCCTGTCGTCACGTCAACGCGGGAGAATCGGCTCCAAACTGCAACTCGTATATGTATATGATACGAAGCCTGCAATTTCCTGGATAAAAAGAAGGAAGATTTCTTCCATCAGGGTTTATAGTTTATATACGAGAGAAAGAGAAGGAGTAAAGATGATGACAGTACATTTCGGGTAAATGCTCGCGACGAGGTTAACCGAGAAGATCGCGAACGGGCATTTCTTGTAATTGGGAAAGTTTGAGGGTAAAGCTTCTCGCAAAAGAAAGAAAAATATCTGGTCCTCGAGACTTTCTCAATGATTTACCACTTCCTAGATCACCAACATAGAGCCTGAATAGAGGAACATTTCATTTTTTCATAATTTTTCCAAGTTGCAACCGTAATTGCAGAAATCGAGAACAAAGAATCATATTTTATAAATAATTCTCCTAAAATTGAAGCTGCAATGTCACGAACTAATGTGCGAGGAAACTTGATTTTTCCCAGATGTTTTTCTAACCATCTAACAATACAATCTGTTATAATTTTAGAATAACAAATTTCCACGTTGAATCTGATCAATTGACTAGAAAATATAACTTGCTATTCAAACAAGTAATCTCCCGAGTATTAACTCTCTTCGGTGACGACGAGAACGTCCATGCAAAATGAGAGAAATGTCGTACGTGACGACACGCGTCACAAGTAAAAGTGGGTATTCGTTTGTAATCGATTGCGGTACCATCGTTCGGAGTATTATAATAGTTGTATACGTGAAACGTAAGAAAATTATTATTACAAAAGGATCATTAAATTTTCCATACGCGTAACGTAAAGCGTAACGCTGGAATAAATTATTCGTCGACACAATGAAATGTCCTAAGTGATTTATAATTCGGAGAATTATCAGACGATATTTTAATCTGAATAATTAGCAGTGTCTTTGATCACGTACAAATTACTTTCGATAAAACAAAAATCATTCGTACTATAGTAAGTGATAATTAATAAAATATAACGAACACTTTTTAATTCTCGATTTATTAAGTGATCTTACGATCCTCATCAAGTTATAGCATCTTTACGAGTAATCGTATGGGTTAAACGAGGGTCGTTAAACTCTCAACCCTAACTCATTACTCCGGGCTCTCATCGGGAAACTGTAAATGAAAAATTTACTCGGGGCCATTTATTTTTCAACTTCCTAGTCATCTTGAATTTTTATTTTTATCAAAATAAATACATGAATTCCTTGAACTATTGAAATTAAGTTATGACGAAAATGTTAATTTTTTTTTTTGCTAGACCCGTGATGACATAGCAGAGCGAGGTCTTAATGACTCGTGATGATACGGCAGAACGAGAAGTCTCAGGGCGATAAGTATGAAGGCAAAAAAGAGTGCAGTACGATATGATTAAAAAAAGTGATTAACCCACGTAATAATTTGTGAAATATTGTTTTTTTTTCGCGATATTCTCGATAGTTCTTTGACTCACTTGACGTCACGTTTTTCTTCTCCATAACTGTATCGGTTCTAAGGTACAATCCACCTAATTCCGACCACGAAACGTTATGTCGTCAACGATGAAACATCGTTTGCCCCATTTACGTGTTATCCGAAACGTTTCTATGTTCGCCTCTTCATCTTTTTCCGATGTCACAACGAAATACATAAGAATTTAGAGCCGACCGATCTCGAAGTTGGCTAATGCGTGCAATGTCCAACTATACGTGTACAAATATATATGCAATATTGTCCCGGTGTTAAGGTTTTATTTCTCTCTATATATCTATACGAGTGGGGCGCGTGTCTGGACGCGGACTTTCTCTACTCCCAGATCGTGCAACGTGCTTCGGCAAGGTTTCGAAGCCACGACCAAACCGAGTCGCACATTCGACAACGAGTTTTTATCAAAGAAGCACAACACCGCGTTTTAGTGCGTCAATCGTTGACTTCGTCGAGCACGGTTTTTCGTGACTGTCCGTGCCATTTGTGTCGAATTATCGCGAAGTACGTACGATGATTTTTCTCTTTTTCTTCGATCCCATTTCATAGCGTTAACGAAATGTTTTATTGAAATTCAATGTGTCATTTTTTTTCTTTCTAATTTACAACTAATAAATTTAGTTGCACCGGGTGGTTTAAGAATTGCCTCGTTATCTATTGATTTCCATGAAAATATAGACAAAATGAGATTAACGAGAGTTTGGGGATTACTTGTGTGTTGTCTTCTGGCACTTGGACACGTGACATCGGCGCCAAGTCCTCAGGAGCCGGCTTTCGAGCTTCCGGTACAATTGGTCGGTTTTCCGGTCATCATAGCCGCGGTCAGGATTACAAATTTCATAAAGAAGCTCGCTTACTCTTTGAGTCCACGTGAGTAATAATAAGGATCTTGTTTAACGGCACAACGACGTCTGTGCTCCACATATACATTTTCGCAACGATAATCATACGTATAATTATCGTAATGCCGGATAGCGGAATGCTTACATACCAGATCTCAATATTCTCCTTGTAATCCAAGTGGAAAACGAACGGAAATACCTGCGTGTGTGTATATACTTAAAACTCGGCATGGTTTACCTGTTCCCGCGCTATCGCCGAACTTCACGTCCTGTAGACTTTGTGCGAAACGCTGAAATGCACGCGAGTCCCGCATTGCGAACACGTAAAGGCGAAAGCGAAAGTGTTCACCGGTCGGTATATCCGACGATCGAGAGAAATGCCACGTTACTCTTCGTGCTCTATACCTGAAACTATACACGGAATCACGTAACGACTTTATTACAAGTTTATTGATTGCAGCTGGAAAACGATCGTCGATATTCTGTAATATTACTGTCGAAATTTAAACGCTCCGATCGTTTTATCCGAATAATTATGTTCTTCCAATTGGACGCAGCGTTTTTGACAATCTTTTTAATAGCAACTCTAAAGATCCACAGAAATCTGTCACAAGTGTTTTAATTTAGATTGACGATCTTCAGTAACTAGACCGTCCTAAAGATTGCACAACATTTATCCAATATGCGCGATAATTGGCGAGGTGTCAACTTCGATCAATAATAATAATAATAATAAACTATTAAATTTTTTCAAACAAATTTTTTTTGTATCTTTAATATGTAAATAAAAACATCTTAAATATCCAAAACGATTCATTTTTATTTTAATTTTGTAACACTTAATTAAGGTAGTAGTCTGGTAACTTAAGCCGATTTTCATGTCTTTTTTGGAGGGCGTTTTTTGTAGGAAAATAGAACGAATCGTTTTGGATATTTAGGATGTTTTTATTTACATATTGAAGATAAAAAAAAAATTTGAACAAATTTAATAGTTTATTATTATTATTATTATTGATCGAAGTTGGCACCTCGAAAAAAAAGCGCGTGGGTGGCCCCGGTGATTTTGGCTCTTGATGTTATCTGAAATAAAAAATTCTTGATAATTCTTAATCTATAGACATGTCATTTTGGTCGAAACTACTGAAGTTAAATTTCATGGATAAATAACAAAATTGGCGAGGTGTCAACTTCGATCAATAATAATAATAATAATAAACTATTAAATTTTTTCAAACAAATTTTTTTTGTATCTTTAATATGTAAATAAAAACATCTTAAATATCCAAAACGATTCATTTTTATTTTCCTACAAAAAAACGCCCTCCAAAAAAGACATGAAAATCGGCTTAAGTTACCAGACCACTACCTTAAAAGCTCACATACCGCTGCGCTACCTGAAAACCGAGTAAATTTGAAAAATTATTATAAAGGTTATATGGTGAAAAAAAATGTTAATTGTTGATTTCACATTTTTTATTAACTTGTCAACTATAAGAAAAAAAAATTAAAAAATGTTTTCTTTTAATATTAACATTATTTTTTACGGATATGAATGGACTACTGATGAAAACCATGGCGTCTCCTTGTCGACACCATAACTTCATTAAAAATCTATCTAATCTGCGAAAATAAAAAAGAATCTAGTAAAATAATGTAGTAGTAATAGTCTGACGGAGGGAATTTTTTGTTTTTGCAAAAATAAAGAAATTACAGTATTTCAAACTTTAGCGTGCAATTTAAGAAAAAAAATTAGTGTTTAAGAATTTATACAAAATTGTCCAACCAAAAAATTAAAAAAACCTCTCGTCAGACTATAGAGAAAAAATTATCAAGATTTAAAAAACAAAAAGTTAAAAAATATTAAAAATCGACTGAGGTATCGTGCTGACACTGTCTAAAAATATAGTTTCGAGAAAAACGCGTTTAAAGTTAGCCAGGTAGCCGTCCCAACCCGATGACCGGTCACATTTATTACTGGAACTTTGTAACGGAGTGGAATTTTTTAAAAGTTTTTTTTTTTTATTCTTAAATGTATAAAGAATAAAAATCTGTAAAAAAATGACTATTTTTAAAATTTCAAGGGTATAGGAGCCCTTAATTTTACAACAATTGATCAACGGTCGAATGTACAACTATTGAATTAAAAGGATGATAAAATTGATGTTACAGAAACTTACACGAATCGTGTAAAAAGATCTCACGGGCTGACGCACCGAGACGCGGAAATGCTCGATGTCGGCCAAGTGGAGAAAAGATTGATCGCCGAACTTGGCGAGAACGTGTGCGTGTACGAGAGAATTTGCGCCAAGTACGCCGAAGTGACACTAGAACGGGAAGGAAGACAAGCTGTCCTCGACTGGGACGTCATATTCAGGTAATATTTCTTGTCTCTTGAAACCACTTTTTGTCCGGTTCTTCCATCAAGACGTTTGCTAAACGTGATTGAATGTTCATTCTACAATGTGCCTTTGAGGTGGACATGAAAAAAAAAAAAAAAAATCCGAACGATTGTAGCGTATAATGGAACCGGTTCCTCGGCGATCTTTGATCGAGAGTCGCGAGGCAATGACGTGAGATCGGCGCGAGAAACTTGTGCAAAATATAATTTATCAGGCGATATATATTATTATTTTTTAAACAAATTTCGTTTGCATCACGATTGCAATAATCGTTCACCGTTGCAAATGATTCGCGACGGAAATGAGTGTGTAAGGGTTTTGCCAAGTTCATGTACCGTAAAGCGTATCTACGCTGATTCAATCGTGACACGGGAAAATACGCGATTTGCACTCTCGCAAGGAACAAAAACCTCACAATGTGGTGCTAGGTGACTAGAATTACCGCCCGTTAGCCAGTGCAATTAATTGACGAGTCATGAAGATTATTTCGTGATGAATGAGAAGAAAAAAAATTATGTAAAAAACGAAAAATTATATTGGAATTTGAACGTTGGGTTTCATTCCGTAGCAATTATATTATTAGAGCTGTGTCGCGCGGTTTCATCTACTCAACGCGCCGCTGCCACTCTTTAGGGCCATAACATAAAGTTATGTGGTGCAAAGCTTTCCTCGATAAACGGGCTATCTAATGCAAAAAGAATTTTCCAAGTCGAATTAGTATTTCCTGAGATTAGCGCGTTCGAACAAACATACAAACATACAAAAAAACTCTCTAGCTTTATTACAATAAATAAGAAGTAAAATTAGGGTCATAGCATAAAGTTATATAGCGTAAAGCCTTCCTGAAAAAACGGGCTATCTAATGCAAAAAGTATTTTTCAAATCGAATTAGTAGTTCCTGAGATTAGCGCGTTCGAACAAACATACAAACATACAATATCTTCAGTTTCACTATAGTAGTAAAATAATAGAGATATATTAGTATAATAGTAAGATAGTTAAATTAGGGTCATAGTATGGAGTTATATGGCATAAAGCTTGCCTGAATAAACAGGCTATGTAATGTAAAAAGAACTTTTGAAATCGAATTAGTATTTTCTGAGATTAGCGCGTTCGAACAAACATACAAACATACAAACAAACTCGAGCTTTATTATAGTAGTAAGATGTATGGCCTATATATCGACGCTGCTTACGAAAACTAGCATGTTTCAGATTTCTTACGAAAACAAGCACGCTTGATATCTGCGCGAAAACTAGCGTGTTTCGGCTTTTGCCACGAAAACTAGCACATTTCGATATTCGCCGTGAAAACTAGCATGTTTTGGCTTTTACCACGAAAACTAGCAAGTTTCGACTCTCACCGCGAAAATTAGCACGTTTCCGTATCACTGGAAGTGTTTCTCATTTTTTACTCCACGTTTTTTGAACATCCTTTTTTACTCCACGTTTTTTGAACATCCTTTTTTACTCCAAATTGACGAAATATTTATGCTTGTCATTTTATACTGTTTTATTTTTTGTTTGAATTTACTTCATACATATTTTACTGTTTGAATTTTGGTCTGCTAGGCTTATCATAAGATGGCAAACAGCAAATGTCTCGTCATTTTGGAGTAAAAAAACCATGGTCAAAAAAATTAGAGAAAAGAAAATCGAAAACAATTGCAGTGTATGCAAAGTTAACAATATCAGATATCTCAATCGATTGTTTTGAAGATTTTGTCAACTGTACTTTATACTTTAGTCGATAATCACTACAAGATTGTATTTTTTTTATGAAATAAAAACCCAATGAACGATTCTCCAGACTGTAAGTAGAATATACTTTTTATAAACAATAATATTGTTCAATTCCATCGCTGACTCCGAAACTTGAATTCGTGAAAAATATCATTGATGAACAATTTTAGTTTTTGAGTGGTGGAATATTGCGTATCGTATTTGCGAATCGTATTTTCAATAATGTTATAATTTTTTTAATAGAAAACGAATATAAATGTATAAGGGTGTACGGGCGATACACCCTTAATGTTTTTCATTTATTCCTTATAGTGCTCCCGAAAAAATTATTAAAACATTTGTGAAAGTTCCGAATCTTATTCGATTTATTTCGGCAAATATACTACTTTTTCCAGTGCAAATCGAAATATGCTAGTTTTCGCGATGGAAGCCGAGCACATGCCACTTTTCGCGGCAGAAGCTGAATCATGCTAGTTTTCGCGATGAAAGCCGAAACATGCTAGTTTTCGCGATGAAAGCCGAAACATGCTAGTTTTCGCGCCGAATATCGAAACGTGTTGATTTTCGTGGTGGAATTCGAAACGTGTTAGTTTTCGTAAGAAATTTGAATCGTGCTACTTTTCGTAAACAGCGTCGATATGATCTCATGTATTCTTTGCATATATGCTCAGAAAGTCATCTATTAACGATGAAAATCGTACATTTAAAAATCCTTTCACTTTCACCAACTCGAGAAAGATATACGTACTCGCGCGCAAAAGAAAGGAGATGGAACAGCAGTCGGTGAACCGGCTAAACATGAGATTTCCTTTGCCGTAGCAAAGGCATATTGTCCCTTGCCTTTTTCGATTAACGACAGTGTTTACTTCTTTCAGCCAGTACAAAGCATCGCCGAGCAGATTGAAGGATAATTATTTGGTAAGCGTGTTCCTCGGGGACATCGTGGGTAGTCCGAGGCTCTGTCATCAATTGGCGAAACGCGGACGAGCTTGCGACGAGTCGTCATTGTTGAACTGAAAAAAATCGTACTAACGGTCCATAATAATTCATTTCTCAGTGAGGCTTTTTTTTTGTGAATATAGACAATTGTTTGTACATACATAATTTTTGTTTACAGTTATGATGGTCGATTGATGGTGGTTGTTTCGTAATAAATAAGTTTATCGTGAAAGAATAAAAACTAAATGAGGGTTTAGTAGCTTACGTAATGTAGTACCAAGAACCACTAAGCAGTTCGGGAAGTCAGAATGATGCGAAAAAATCGTTCTCGCGAAGCTCCGCTGTGGTTTAAAAGTATTTTGCATGCCAAGATAGTTCGTGTGGATTTTTGAACCGGTAGAAATGTAGGTCCCCAGGTCGAGGAGAGAGTGGATCAGCGACGATGACGCTATTAGGCCTCGTCCCACGCCCATCTCACTGCGGAGCCTTTAGTATCTCAAAGAAGCTCGCGAATGGATCAGTCACTTGGTGCCTTTCGCGTGGTAAACTCTGAAAGAAAATTATTCCTTTATAGTTTCGTCGAAAAGTCGAGTAAAAGAAAAATCGAATCGATTTATTAACGGATACTGCGAATTTACCGAATTACTCGAGACTTCAACGTTCGCGATTAATAGTCAGTAAAAGAGCGAACAATTGCGATTGGTTTTTCGTTCGGGAAGTCGTTCAACTTCGTGCAAAATCGTTTCAACGCCCGTCTCAGAATTCTTTTGACGATCGATTCGTGATCGGTGCTCGTAACGATTGTTGATCGAACGCGAGAAAAATTTATCGTTGTGAAATATATCGTACCGACCGATCGCCGGACTTCACGTTTGACGAAAGGATTAGTTATTCCGAGCGTGGATCGCCGACGATGCGAATGAACATGAAGTGAAAAAAGTATAACGTGCGCGAAGAAAGATTCGGAATATTTTCATTTCGGTTGTTTAAAGATAAACGCGATGATTGAAATTCGAAGATTGTGCTCTCGGAAGATGCAATCGCGAGTTAGTTTAGCGGCTCGAGGAAGACTCGTACTCGCATTATTTTTATTCATTCAGATTCAGATGGTTGTGGCTATAAGCCGACCCAGTGAATTTTTGGAATCAAGGATGGAAGCTGTTAGTTCTCGTTATTGTGATTTTTCCAGTTCAGAGAGAATATACAACATTAGCGATTTGTTACGGTGAGTAAATTGTCCAAAAACTATGGATCAATTGATCAATTTTAGCTTTTACTTCACGAAGGAAATTGTTAATTATAACTTTCCGATGATAATGAAAACAGATGCATGAACGAGTTGGCTTCGACTGCGGTGGCTCATTCGAGAATTGGCCGATCTTCGGAAGATCGAGGCGAATATTCACTTCCAAGTTCTAGAAGAATTCAGCCTTTCTCACCTTATCCCTCGTCGAATTATCAATACGTACAGGGACCGGCGTCCAGTGACTATCAGAGCTACTACGACAGAAGACCCAACAAAGTAAATATTTGTCTTTATAAAAAAAAGTCGTCATCCAGCTGATGGGCAATAATAACGAATATTATTTATATTTCAGTATTCATCAGGATCATCCTCTTACCAGGGAAGTCAGTCGGGATACTACGATGGAGGATTTAAATATCCAAATCCAACCGAACAGCCTTTCAATTTTGCCGGAGGAACAGGCACCGGACTTTTCGATGCATTAGCCTCGATATCACAATACGACGATCTCAAATGCGTTCCACGAATTCTTTGTGAACTTGCCACTGGCGTGATACCGGGAAATTCGGGCTATAGGCAAAGTTACGATGGAGGCAATTCATTGATCAGGTATCAAGATTTTTACAAATTTTCCATGAAACCGATCGAATGAAAATCTTTTCCTGTCGGTGATCGATGACTTATTTTTTCAGTTTATTAACAGCCCTGGATATTGGTGAGTCCTCTCCGCTCTTGACATTCGGTAAATCAGCTCTGACGGGTTACACAAGTCGGGGAAATCCGAATGTTTGCTATCGGGAGTATCCAAAGTGTCCGAGAAGCAACGTTGAACTCGTTAATTACCTGAACAATCACAACGGTGGATTTTTCCGTTTCTTCGGCAATGTACGTGGCTCGGGTTCCCAAGGGAATTATTATCGCGGTGCTCCGAGGAGAGAGCCGGTATCACAAACCGGAATCTCGTCATCTGAGGGTGATCGGACTGGAACAGGAGAACTCAAATTCGACAGTTCGACCGGTTTACTGAGCCGAGAATTTTTCAAAAGTTTCTTTCCCGAGAGGAGAGAATTCAACGATTCCGACAAGGTCACCTTTCCCCAGGAGCCACTTCAAGGAGAGCAATCTTTGAATCGCGTCTCGAAATCCTTGATAGGCTATCAAGACACGGCAAATGACTACCAGAATCCTTCGTTCTTTCCGCAGGTACGATAATTGCTAGCTACGGCGGATGTGCATCTGAATTGTACAGGTGAGCTGCGTGGCCATTAAGCTACAATCAATTCCTGTAAAATGAATTTCTCGACCGAGCATAGATGAGCGTTTGAAGCGCGTTAATCTTGAAATAGCTTTAAGAGAGAGAAATAATTCATTTTCATGAATTTTTTTATATTATAGAAAATGAATATAATTTATTGAAACTTTGAGAATATTTTAGACGTTCATTTAAGTATATACTATAAAATTTTTGAAGAATTTTCTTGAAAAACACCGGGGATATTAGCGACCCCATATTGCAGGTCACAATCAGACTCAGCATTTTGCGTACATTCTGGAAGCCGCAATTTTCATCTGAAATCAAACGAGGTTGGAATTTACTTTTATCATATGTCTCTCTTCTATATGAACCTAAATGCTATCATAAAAATAAAAAATTGAATTTTTTACAGGGGTCAAAACAAAAAAGCATAATTTTTTGCCATTTTTTACAACTTTATTTGCAAAAAAAAATTATTTTAAATAACGATAATATTCAGACTTTGGGTTCATATAGAGCGCAATACTATGAAGAAAGTAACTGCCAATTTTCAAAACGATTGGTTGAAAACTTTTCAAACTAGCGTGTACGCAAGTTCAAAAAAAGTCGTTTTCAGAAAAACGCGGTTATACACGTGGCGCGCTCGGGGTCTGAGAAAAGCTACTCACTTTAATGGCTTATAACATTAGAACGATTCGGAATTTTCATTAAAAATTATGGGAACATATTTTTCAATAGTTTTACTAACAATTTATGAAATTCAAAAAAAATCGATTTTTTGAACCGTCTAACCCTATTTCCCCCCTTAATCGTTCGTCGTTTATTCCTGTCTGAACATATTCGTTCATTTTTACCTAGGACAGAAAGGATCAAGAGTCGAACATGCTGTACGCGCCGAGTCCTTTGATTCAGCATAAAACTAAGCCCCGTTCTCCACAATCGACGGGACCGCGAAAAGCGAGGTTATATCTTCCCAACGATCCTACCAACGAGACTGTATCGACATTCACATTTCCGGACGGTCAGAAAGTTCGAATAAACGTGGCATTCTCGAAACTCTTCTCGCAAAGTTACAAGAAAGCTCTGAGACGAAGCTTCGGCAATGATCACAGTCCTGAGCCGGTTAACTTCGAAGGTTTCAGCATGGTCAACCTCGCTGAACTTTATCCAAACGACAGGAACAGATTGGATCTACAGGTCGTTCATCCCTGTGACATGATCTGTCATGATTCCAGAGGCACACCCGTGCAATTCAATCAGATATTTCTGCACTCCGGCAGCCTCAGCACTCTCATGGCACCCGATCAGCCAATTCTCGATCTATCAAGTACCGTGCCTTGCGAGGCCATGTGCATCGATCGACGTGGCGAAAGACGACAACTCTCCACGACTCTGAATCAGGTCCTGAGAACCGGTTACGAACGTCAACCGGGTCTCGATATGATGGGGTTCCAAGGTTTAAAGTTTTAAGTTCATAAGACCTGAAACGAAATTGTCATTATTATTGTAGTACTCCACTCTCTTTTATGCGTACTACCTTTTTTTTTGTTCTGCTATCCCCGTTCCCATATTGGTAGCTGATTTGACGACACTGAAAAGATCCGATGTTCCACTTTTACTTCTTTTTGATCTTATTCATCAATATCCAGAACCTGACTTCTGTGATTGATCTCCATTATCTAGGTGTAATGGGATTATGTATGTTTGTATAGTAGAGAAAGAACGATGCCGTCGCGATGCTCGTTCATTAACTCTGAGAATGATAATAAAACGATTATTTGATAATGAACAATCTGAGTCATGCGCAATTCCATTACCCCGATCCGTTTTGTACTCTTTTGTACTCTGGATTAGAATAGAGCCAGGTTATCGACTGAAATCGTCACTATTTGCAACGGCGACGATTATTTCAGATAATTGGGGGAATCGAGACTATCGATCGTTGAAACAACCACGAGTTTCGGGGACGCATAATCGTAAAGTTCGTGAAAACATCGAACAGTCGCAACAGAGATCTCAACATGTACAACAACACCATAATGATTACGAATTTCCTGTAATACCTTCTAAAGGTAAGGTGATTCGGTCACCAGAAAAATATTCGGGTCAATGAAAGAAAAATGGGAATTCTTAGATCGTGGAACGAACGGTCAGTCGCATTCTCCGAAGCCTCGCGACACCGGTGAAACTGAGAACAAGGCAAACAGTATCAACGCAGGTGACAAAGCAGCTTCTGTGCCTCAAGGATCTATACTCTTTGGTGGTGGTCCAGTACGAAATTCATAATATTATATTATCCAACGTAGCTAATTATTTGTTGGATCTATGTACAATTGGTATTCCTCGATAGATGCCGTTCTTCGGTTCTCCGATGCCATTCATGGGTATAGCGGAGCTTGGACAAGGATCCTCGGGCTTTCTCCCTCAGGGTTCATCGGGTTCTGTCGGTCTGGCAATTCAGCCAATGCCAATGCCAATGCCAATGCCAATGCAGCTGGATAATGGAATGATTCAATCTCTAGGATTGATGCCCATATTTCCCGGTGTCATACCAATAATGGATCCCGTTGCAGGAGGGATGGTCCCGATTATACCAGTATCACCACCCCCAACGATAGTTTGTTCCGCTCCCTCGTGCCCAACGGGCCCGCAATCATCGCAAAGAATTCTAATGATGTGCGGCGGTGTACTGTACTTCATCCCCTATGAAATCGTCCTGTTTCTACCCGTTTGCGCGTTATATCTGGAAAGCGGAAATTCAAGTAATTCAGAATGGAATCCGAGCGGATCTCCTAACGAACATGAACAACCTTTGTCAACCACATACTCCTCTGTCCCTGGAGTGAACACGGAACATCCTATTCACGGAGAGTCTACTTCACGGCAGCCACAGTCTCCGGAAGAACAGGGTATTGCAACAACTCACAAATTTCGGCAGCCTGGTCAGTTGTCATATTTATTGCTGTAATTAATGATAATTAGGATTGGATCCCTGACAGATATTCATTTGTGATTTTCTGTAATTCAAGAGGGCGAAGACTATCCTCAACAATCTTGTCTGGAGGGTGAATCGTGGAATCTGGATATGCACGAATGTGTGCCAATAAAATACGACCCGGACGCCGAGATGGAGTACATACACTTGCCAGGATCTCCTTGGTCAGGGGTCACGAGGAAGCCGATCAGGACTCATAAGGTCAAAAAGCGAAAGAAACTCGTGATCATCACTGACAAGGGAAACATCACTTATATAAAAGCTGCTTAGTTAGTCCGCAATTCGTCAATTTCTCGAGGACTCCTCGCTCGTTTTTTCTTTTTTAAATGTAATTCCGTGTACTAGCCATTGTGACATTAATACATGCGTGACGTGGGGAGAGTGTCCAGAGTTTATCGAGCATTACACGCACATCCATCGATAGACCTCGAAAGTGGACGATACGTTTTTTGTAGTAAGCGTGACAAGCGATAGCTCGCGTTTATGTATCAGAAAGCTAATTGTCTTCCGCTGTCAGTTGCACCCCACTTAGTCCTGTCCATTCCAAACGCCCCTCCGGGCCTCTCTGTCGTTGCCTTTGCCGCTGTCTGTTCTACGTTCCCCTGAAGCTGGTACTGGCTGCTCGCTGCCTCCCGTGTAGCCGTCACCAACCGACAGAGACGAGAGATCCTTCCCCTTTTCCACCCAAAGTCTACACCCTAAATTATACGCCAGAGAGGAGAAAATAATTACATGCTGCCTTTCACCTATCGACGGTGGTTCGAATGCCGCTTTTGAGGCTGATACTTGTTTGAACAATGTCGTCGGTACTCGATGTCAACGGCGTCACACAGCGAGACGAAAATGTTATGTATATACCACGGTACTTCAGCTACGGTGAAGCAACTCTGGTGTCGTCGATATCCCACTTCATTCATTGCATACTTGTAATATCAGTGGCATATGAAATATTTCCAACCAGTCCATTTATTGAATAGAAGAAGTAGCAATGGAAGTCGAAGCCATACGACATTCTCCTGGAACCTCATGGTCGAGCAGGAATGGTGATGGAATGGCGAGGAAAAGACTTGTCCCAGGAACGAAGAGACTTTGGGAATTCACCGTACATAGTTATAACACGAGGGAGCGGAAAAAAAATAGCATAGCCGCGGAACATAACATAATCTCATTCCATTAGCCACGGTAATATTTTCGACGGAACGACATCAAAGAGTGTCTCGCGTGGCATTGTATTCACGAACGATAATTCCTCGTTATTAGGACGACGAGGACAGCGGCATAGAGGTGGCAAAAGAAAGTTGTAAGGCACGATGGGGTTGGAAACCGGGACGCAAGTGCGAGAGCGACGAGTTACGGCTGATGGCTGAGGGACGAAAGATAGCCTGTGGGTTGCCTCGAATTTCGGCTTACCACACCCCAAGTGCCGAAACAAATCCGGCGGAATTGGAAGCGATGCAAAGGAGCCTTAACGCCGTAGTTACGCTGCGATATATACGCGTACATGATATATCTATATATACATGGGTTGGAAGCGAACAGGGAGCTCCTGCGGTGATGTGGGCCTCGCGAACATCCTGACAAAGGGCTCTCTCTCCCCCAGACCCAAATGACTGCTGTTGCGACTAATCCGGTGTAACGAAAAAAAAAAAAGAAGAAGAAGAAAATGTCGCGCAGGTGAACGAACTCTACGAGCCGTCGCACCCTACTATAACAGGTGTCTGTTTGCGTGGTCATGTCGATGTCTATGAGGCAGAGAAAGATAGCGAGGTATGAAAGAGTGGTGAATAGTGTTTACAGATAAAGGAAGAGACCACATGGTGGGAAAGCCTCAGTGGATCTGCCCAGGGATTGAACGAAATTTGAAAGTTGCGAGGGATCGAGGGTGGTCCCAGTCGCATCTCTGCTGGATTACGAGGGAGAAAAAAAAATTAATGCCTGACATTAAATTAATATAAAATGGTCGAGGGGTAGATTGAAAAATTATCTCAACTGACCTGCCGGATAAGCGAATTAATTTTGCATAATTCGGTCGGGCGATTGTAGCGATTTAAAAAAAAAAAAGGCATATTGCCGCGTAGCTCGATCCGATGAAATATATCGGTAGCTCACCGTCGGGTATTAGTACAGTGACCCCCATATGCTCGGATTATCGGAGAGCCTGAAATCCAGATAGCAATAGAAAATATACTGCGATTTTCCGAGTTGGATGATGGCGGGTCTCGAGTTTCCCCGAGGCGCTGTGTCCGACAGGATAATTTGATAGGCATAAAAATTCATTTCACACCCTCATGGAATTGCTCCGTTTCAAATAGCACCTCTCTTTACACACTAGGGGGGGCGTAGCTTTCTTTTCAATATTTCAGGATGGTGAATTCGTGTCGCGCTGGACCGGTCAGAGGATGCTTGATAAGTGGCTCAAGCAACTGGACAAAAGAATCCCTGATCTCTTCCATTCGTTTTTTTTTTCCTCGATATCTCATTTCCTTGATGCTCTGTGACGCTATACACGCGGAGGAAATAGTATAACAAGAGAGAGGGAGAGGGAGAAAGTGAAGTAGAGGAGAGAAAAATGAGTAGGAAACGGCAATACGAGTGACCGATTTTTTTCGAATCGTTCATAAATAAAGCATTAGGCCCTGAAGCTATATACATGAGACCGGGTAACATCGAAAGTGGAGGATAGGTTGGGAGTACAACCGCGCCGTCAGTCAGCCACGCTGATTGCTGCATTGACGACACGTGGCGCGGATCAATCGCCGCGATGGACAGAGGCTGAGAGGCCGCGTGCCAGTATTTTCGCATCATCGACGCGACCAGGGATTCGCATTTTTTTTTCTTCTTCTTCGCCCACACCAATCATACGCGCGTTTGCGATTGTGTCCTGTGCGGTGTTAGTATATAGCGGCGCGAATAAGCGCGATACACTCGCGCATGGCAAAGCCGATGAATTTGAGAGGAAAACCAAACACGTGACCGCCACCATGTCTGAAAAAATAAATAAAAATAAAACGTTGGTCATACACGGAGTTTTTAAAACGCGGTGACACGCGAGAACGTTTTCGGGGATATATAATGCCTTGAAGGATTAGCCGCGAAACAAACTCTCGTCGGGGACGAAGTTTGATGTGGTAGGGTTTTATTTTCAATACGGGAATCATTTTCGTGTCTATCGTTCAGGGAGAGAATAACAAAAGAAAAATAATACGGAAAATAGCCGCAGGTGAAAGATAGAAAAGTTTCGACAAATGCGAAAGTTTTGGCACAGGATAACGTTACTTTGTTGCTGTAAACACAACTATCCCGAGGCACTTGACACTCTAAATGAAAATAAAATTAAGTTTCCACGTAAGAACAACGACGAGAAATGCCGTAAGGATTATCTCAAGACTGTACCTTATATCTCGCCTCACTTTGTTACAATAGATATAGGTACTCGAACCTTTCTACAGCCCGCGTACGTACTAAACGAATTGCCTGCTAGTTAGGGTTAACGAAGTGGATAGGCTCTGTACTCCTGTGTTCCCGTTGATCGTTCCGTGCTCGCTAGCGACGGTAATTATCCTGAGCAATGTGAAACTCTCCTGGCCGAATTAAAACCAGCCGGCAGAGTATCTCAAGTTAAAATGGATGAGTAAGAACGAGAGGGAAGTTTAGCGAGAACGAGGATACGGAGGGTGAACAGCGACGAAGAACAAGATGAATATAGGATACGAGAGAGGCGAGGGAGTGCGTTAGATCCTGGCTCTCGAGAAAATTGAAACGCTTTGAGCAGGGAGGACAAGAAGATGTATACCAAAGTGAGCTGCCAACAAAATTTCCCAGGCGGAAGTGTGTAATTCGCTCGTCTCATGGAATGACGGCACTGAGCCAACGAAAAAGCCGTCCTTCATGTTTCGAGGCGCACAGACGGGCTATGCACTGCGAACTACGTGAACATCGGTAATGCGAGATATATACTGTAGAGAATATACAAGTGGCTGTTACAGTGCACGAGTATAGAATTTAGTACGTGATCCTGCAGAGTTCTGTTTTCCTCTCGGTAATTTTTGCAATGGTATTACACATAAAATTTATCTCGAGACGCGAACGTTTTAGGTCCTGACGCGATTAGAGTTTCTCGTTCCGCTCGCGTGGCCACTCGATTGTCTCTCGCTCGTCCGTAGAAGACAACTCGCCCTGAAATACATCCGATCTTCTTCGCGTATTCCCAAAACGTTTCTCGTGAATCCATCGGGCATTGCACATCATCGGAGAGGCTCCAAACTCCTAGACCTTTAGTACTCGAGCTTCGAGCGTATATAAAAGCCACCGTCGAACGATCGCGGCTAAACTCGCGATGGAAAAGATCGCTTGCCTCGGAAGAAACCTTTATGGTCGAGCTATATAGATACTCTCATGTATCCGCCGTAAAGCTGTTACCCGAGACAGGGATAAGGTTGGATCTTTCGCACGCTTGGATATTCGAAATCTTTGCATATAATAGGATCGCCATAGTATCGAGTATAGACTCTCGAGACCGTTTGAAGGAAGAATAAACCAACCTCTTGGTGGAGGGGGGGGGGGGATGGGTAAGATCGGGTAAAAGCTCTCGTGCAAAAATATAGGACGGGGTTGTAAAAGTATGAGAAAAAGCGAAATTCGCACGGTATCGGCATAGTCTCAAATGTATTAGAAATTTCTGAATAATATTTTCCGTATTATCTCACGATCGATGGGAAAAAAATTACGCTACAGCTTCTTTTCCCGTAAACTATTGCTTCCACGAGGTAGGTATGTTATCGTGAAAATTATTTCTTTTCTACATGATCACAAGGGAGTCTTTAAAGTCGTACAAACAGTGATAAAGATATACTTAGAAACAAAAAATCCGTACGTGTGGGGATGAATGATTTTGAATTTCGCAAAAAGTGCCTGCAATCGTTTCAAATCCACGTACAATTCGATACGTTGAATTTGGCGAGAATACCTCAAGGTAGCGATTTATGATCATTTAAAAATAATCGGTATGAAAAGAGTAAGTTTCAATTTAAGGGGGAAAAGAGGGTTAGGACAGCGTTTTCTCAATGATTTTCATGATTTTTTTTATAGTATAAAAAATGAATATAATTTATTGAAACTTTCAGAATATTTTATACATATATTTAAGTATATACTATAATATTTGTATACATATATTTAAGTATATACTATAAAATATTAGCGACCCCACATTGCAGGTAACAATCAGACTCAGTATTTTGCGTACATTCTAGAAGCCGCAATTTTCATCTGAAATCATACGAGGTTGGAATTGACTTCTATTATATGTCTCCCTTCTATATGAACCTAAATACTATCAAAAAAATAGAAAATTGAATTTTTTTACAGGGGTCAAAACAAAAAAGCATGATTTTTTGCCATTTTTAACAACTCTATTTGCAAAAAAAAAATTATTTTAAATAATGATAATATTCCGATTTTAGGTTCATATAGAGCGCAATACTATGAAGAAAGTAACTGCCAATTTTCAAAACGATTGGTCGAAAACTTTTCGAACTAGCGTGTACGCAAGTTAAAAAAAAGTCGTTTTCACAAAAACGCGTTTGAAAAAATAGTACCAAGCAAAACAAGCAATATGGGGTCGCTAATATTTTATAGTATATACTTAAATATATGTATAAAATATTCTCAAAGTTTCAATAAGTTATATTCATTTTTTATACTATAAAAAAATTCATGAAAATTTTCGAGAAAACGCTATCCTAACCCTATTTCTCCCCTTAATGGCTTATAACAATAGAACGAGTCGGAATTTTCATTAAAAATTTTGGGAACATATTTTTCAATAGTTTTACTAACAATTTATGAAATAAAAAAAATCGATTTTTTGAACCGTCTAACCGTATTTCCCGCCTTAAGGGCTCTCACATATTCGTATACCTGCGCGCGCTCTGAAAACCGAGTAAATTTGAAAAATTATTGTAAAGGTTATATGGTGAAAAAAAAATTTAATTGTTGATTTCACATTTTTTTTTTAACTTTTCAACTATAAGGAAAGAATTAAAAAATTTTGTTTACAAATATTAACATTATTTCTTACGGATATAAATGGACTACTGATGAAAACCATAGCGCCTCCTTGTCGACGTCATAAGTTCACCAAAAATTATCCAATCTGCAAACATAAAAAAGAATCTAGTAAAATAATGTAGTAGTAATAGTCTGATATTTGGAAAAAAAATTAGTGTTTAATAATTTATGAAAAAATTGTCCAACCAAAAGAATTAAAAAAACCTCTCGTCAGACTACAGAGAAAACAATTATGAAGATTTAAAAAAAAAGCGTAAAAAAATATTGAAAATTGACTGAGTTATCGTGCTGACACTGTCTAAAAGCATAGTTTCGAGAAAAACGCGTTTAAAGTTTCTGGCAGGTGTAACGTCCCAATCCGTTGTCCGGTTACATTTATCGCTGTAACTTTGTAAGGGAGTGGAATTTTCTTAAAAGTTTTTTTTTTAATTCTTAAAAGTACAAAGAATAAAGATCTGTAAAAAAATATTGATTTTTTATTTATTTCAGGGGTATGTGAGCCCTTAAATTTTTTGAAATTCATCACGTCTCGTACAATATATTGCACATGCACGAAGCGCATATAGAAATACGTGGAGGGCATTTTTTTTTTTCGTGGATGTCGAGCCTTTTATCCGTGGTATTGGATATTCGTAATACGCATGAATCATAAAGCAGACGTTGGCATATATGGTGATTATATGGTGTCAGTGGCGTATATACACAGGGTTGCTCCCGCACTTTGCTCACGGTGGGGTATTATTAAGCCGACAATAGACACGGTCGGCGGTGTAACGGAGGAGGGA
Source organism: Oxytorus armatus (assembly GCA_958009045.1). NCBI lineage: Eukaryota > Metazoa > Arthropoda > Insecta > Hymenoptera > Ichneumonidae > Oxytorus > Oxytorus armatus. Next base: position 16,465,632 of record OY253752.1, read on the forward strand.
ATGATGGAAAGGGCGGGGCAAAGGGGGTAAGGGGCGAGAGAGAGAGATCGTTACGGAGTTGGAGAGCAAGAGCAAACCGGTGGCTATGTGGCTAGCCTATGGGGTTGAAATTCGACTCCCATGCATCATAATAGAGACGCGTGCAAGCTTGGGTCTGCCATTTAAGCGTCCTGTAATTATATGCCTCTCTTATAACCACACTGAGCCCCCGAGAGCTCTCTATAACTCTCCTATCTCACTCTTCTTCTCGATACACTCTCGCCCATCGAACTTTCCTTTCACTGACTGAAACGCCCTTTATCCCCACTCCACGTAATTTTCATTAATTCTCCCCCTTCGACGACACCGCGATATAGTTAGAAATTATTTCCTATTAGTCGTGTGACTTTTCGCGGTTTTCCCGTTATCACGTATTCTCGTTTAATAGAGTCTAACTACGAAATGAGAAACTTGATTGAAATAATTGAATGAAAGGATTTTTCCTTCTCCATCTTTTCGTTCCAAGTATTATCGCGTTCAACGTTTCACCGTAGCCACAGTTTTCTCTACCAGGCCGGTTAACATTACCCACGTGAATTATTAACGTGCTTGACGTCTCGCGGTTGCGAAATTATCGATAATAATATCGACGGAAAAATTAAAGGCTCTCTCGCGTTCTCTCGCGGTCTGACAATTACGGAGCCTTATCAACTCGTTCTCATCGGTATCTAAAAATGTATCCCGGTCATTTCATTGCTTCTGGCACTTTGCTTGTCGAGGAAGTCACGAAATCCTGGATCCTTGGGTTTTGTTAGAAACTTATAGTGAATTCAAAGAGGTTATATATTAATGTGCCGCGGCCACGACACAACACGACACGAGTCTCGTAAGTTTTACCCACTTACGTGAATTAGCGCCCCTCGGTTATATCAACCGAGGCCAATTATATATACAGTGGGTCAAAAAAGTATTCATACACCTTGTTTTTTTGCGATAACTTTATAGACATAAGCGATACGCAAAGAAAGCCAATTTTATTTAATAATACATCAGGTACAGAGATAAACTGCAAATGGAGAATTTTTTCCCAGGAATAATAGAAGAATTATGCGAAAAAAAACGATAATTTTCGGGCCAAAGAAGTATTCGTACACTTACGATTGAGCGGCTAAACCTCGATATTCACTCACGGACGGTCCGACCTCTGCGTAAAATGTAAACAAGTCTTCGTTTACACAATGGTTTTGACCTATTCCATGCGGTAGTAGACCATCAAGCTCTGAACAGACATGATGGAAAAGAAAAGCCAAATATCATAGAGTGATTAAACGAGATAGAGTGATTTTTCTTCGGAAACGCGGTGAAAGTTATCGAAAAATTAGTAAAGAACTAAATATAATTTTCGCAACGGTGCAATATATAATAAAAAAATACGAAAGAACAAACAGCACAGAAAATAAGCCACGAACCGGTCGACCGAGAATACTAACGGTACGAGAGCGTCGGAGTATCGTTACAGAGGCTACAAAAAAACCGTTCACAAGTGCTCGCAGTTTAGCGAATGATGTCGCGTCAACATCGGGGAAGAGCGTGTGTCCCCAGACTATTCGAAACGTTTTGCATTCTGCCCAAATATACGGCGGAACTGCCCGCAAAAAACCATTAATTAATAATATAAATCGAGAAAAACGTTTAGTTTTCGCAAAAACCTACGTAAAAAAATCTATAGAATATTGGAAACGTGTCGTATTCTCGGATGAATCGAAGTTTAACATCTTCGGGTCGGATGGAAAAAAATTCGTCTGGCGGAAACCAAATACCGAACTCCGGCAGAAAAATTTAATACCGACTGTAAAGCACGGCGGAGGAAGCGTCATGGTTTGGGGCTGTATGGGATATTATGGCGTTGGTAATCTGGCTTTTATAGATGGTACAATAAATGCCCGGAAGTATATCGACGTGTTGCGCAGCAATTTGCAAGCAAGTGTAGATAAAATGAGCCTGGATGAAAATGTCTACTTCCAACGAGATAACGACCCGAAACATACTGCCATGAAATCGAGGGAATGGTTACTCTATAATGTCCGTAAACAATTGATTACATCACCACAATCTCCGGACATCAATCATATTGAAAATTTAAGACACTTGGTGGATGTAGAAATTAGAAAAAGAAAAATAACAAACTAATCCGATCTCCAAAGAGTGCTTTTAGAAGAACGGACGAAAATAGCAAAAGTAACAACGCAAAAGCTAGTAGAATCCATGCCTAAGAGACTCGAGGCGATAATTGAAGTAAAAGGGATGCACATCAAATATTAGTTATAATTAACAACTATGATGATATAGGTTTTCACTATAATCGTAAGTGTATGAATACTTTTTTTGCCCGAAAATTTTCGATTTTTTGGCATAATTCTTTTATTATTCCTGGGAAAAAATTCTCCATTTGCAGTTTATCTCTGCACCTGATGTACTATTAAATAAAATTGGCTTTCTTTGCGTATAGCTTATATCTATAAAGTTATCGCAAAAAAACAAAGTGTATGAATACTTGTTACATAAAATAGCAAAATTTTCATTCCAATCGATTCGCAAGTTTTCAATGTAGGGTGCAAGAAATACATGTTCAAGGATGTCTCGACCTCTTAAAATAAAAAAAAAACGGTAAATCATTCATTTTCGCTTAATGAGAAGAGTTCGTACCGGCAAACACATTTGGAATGACAAGGACACAACTGGAATGTAAAAACTCAAATAGGGGTAGCTTGCCCCCTTAAAACTGTTTTCTTACACAAATACAAAAAGGAGTGAACTTTAATTTTATTTCCGCTATAAAATAGCATAATTTTCATTCCAATCGATTCGCAAGTTTTCAATGTAGGGTGCAAGAAGTACGTGTTCAAGGGTGTTTCGACCCCGTGAAATATTTTTCTCTTTCATTATCTGGTGGGTTCTGCATTCCTTCGTATAAGAAACATTTTAATGTTTCTTATGCGAAGAGTTTCTCTTATCGAGAAACTCGAAGTTTCATAAAAGAACGTCTAAAAAGTGATTTTTTTCGACTTTCGCGTTTTTCCCATTGATATTTTGAGATTTCGACTAAAACTCGGTGTTATTTGTAATCAGCGGAAATTTTTCGATCGACTAGGCTATCGAAACATTGGAAAAAAAAAAAAAATTTCATTTTTTGACCACTTTCTCGGATACCTAAAAATGTCAAAATTTCAAATGGTCATAACTTGCCTCCCGTTTCATGGGATTTGGGTTTTGAAGGGCGTTTTCAAAACGTCTCGAGTAGACTTAGAGAATGCATTTTGGATCATCCCGATATCTCAATTATTGTAGCCGTGAGAGCAGGTTGAAAATCGGCGAAAAAAATGAGAAGGGGTATGTATGGAAAAATCCGAAAAATCGATGGTCCGACTTTAAAAATCTGTGAAAAATCGAAAAATAATGATAGCACAATAATCCAAGCGCCATTTTTAAGGGTGTTCGATCACGAAAAGAATGAGCACAGAGTGGGGTTTCAATTCCATCGGGAAACAACGTTACAGCGAATTTAGTGAAGCCACTTCTTTTTGGCCGAAATGCAAAAAAATGTTGAATTTTTAAATTTTCTTTTAGGATGCTATATCGATGTATTTTGACTCACTGATTACTAATTCAGTAGCCATTTCTTTGAGAAACTCGACATTTCATTGAAAATCGTCCAAAAAGTGATTTTTTTCGTTTTTCGCCTTTTTCACAATGATATTTTGAGATTTCGACTGAAACTCGATGTCATTCGTAATCAGCGGAAAATTTCCGATCAAATAGGGTATTGAAACATTAAAAAAAGAGAAAAAAAATGTTTTGAATTTTTTTGCCGCCCCTTTTCGGAAACCTAAAAATCTCGGAATTTCAAATGGCCATAACTTGGCTCCCGTTTCATCGATTTTGGGTTTTGACGGGCGTTTTCAAAACGTCTCGAGTAGACTTAGAGAATGCATTTTGGATCATCCCGATATCTCAATTATTGTAGCCGTGAGAGCAGGTTGAAAATCGGCGAAAAAAATGAGAAGGGGTATGTATGGAAAAATTCGCAAAAATCGATGGTCCGACTTTAAAAATCTGTGAAAAATCGAAAAATAATGATAGCACAATAATCCAAGCGCCATTTTTAAGGGTGTTCGATCACGAAAAGAATGAGCACAGAGTGGGGTTTCAATTCCATCGGGAAACAACGTTACAGCGATTTTAGTGAAGCCACTTCTTTTTGGCCGAAATGCAAAAAAATTTTGAATTTTTAAATTTTCTTTTAGGATGCTATATCGATGTATTTTGACTCACTGATTACTAATTCAGTAGCCATTTCTTTGAGAAACTCGACATTTCATTGAAAATCGTCCAAAAAGTGATTTTTTTCGTTTTTCGCCTTTTTCACATTGATATTTTGAGATTTCGACTGAAACTCGATGTCATTCGTAATCAGCGGAAAATTTCCGATCAAATAGGGTATTGAAACATTAAAAAAAGAGAAAAAAAATGTTTTGAATTTTTTTGCCGCCCCTTTTCGGAAACCTAAAAATCTCGGAATTTCAAATGGCCATAACTTGGCTCCCGTTTCATCGATTTTGGGTTTTGACGGGCGTTTTCAAAACGTCTCGAGTAGACTTAGAGAATGCATTTTGGATCATCCCGATATCTCAATTATTGTAGCCGTGAGAGCAGGTTGAAAATCGGCGAAAAAAATGAGAAGGGGTATGTATGGAAAAATTCGCAAAAATCGATGGTCCGACTTTAAAAATCTGTGAAAAATCGAAAAATAATGATAGCACAATAATCCAAGCGCCATTTTTAAGGGTGTTCGATCACGAAAAGAATGAGCACAGAGTGGGGTTTCAATTCCATCGGGAAACAACGTTACAGCGATTTTAGTGAAGCCACTTCTTTTTGGCCGAAATGCAAAAAAATTTTGAATTTTTAAATTTTCTTTTAGGATGCTATATCGATGTATTTTGACTCACTGATTACTAATTCAGTAGCCATTTCTTTGAGAAACTCGACATTTCATTGAAAATCGTCCAAAAAGTGATTTTTTTCGTTTTTCGCCTTTTTCACATTGATATTTTGAGATTTCGACTGAAACTCGATGTCATTCGTAATCAGCGGAAAATTTCCGATCAAATAGGGTATTGAAACATTAAAAAAAGAGAAAAAAAATGTTTTGAATTTTTTTGCCCCCCCTTTTCGGAAACCTAAAAATCTCGGAATTTCAAATGGCCATAACTTGGCTCCCGTTTCATCGATTTTGGGTTTTGACGGGCGTTTTCAAAACGTCTCGAATAGACTTAGAGAATGCATTTTGGATCATCCCGATATCTCAATTATTGTAGCCGTGAGAGCAGGTTGAAAATCGGCGAAAAAAATGAGAAGGGGTATGTATGGAAAAATTCGCAAAAATCGATGGTCCGACTTTAAAAATCTGTGAAAAATCGAAAAATAATGATAGCACAATAATCCAAGCGCCATTTTTAAGGGTGTTCGATCACGAAAAGAATGAGCACAGAGTGGGGTTTCAATTCCATCGGGAAACAACGTTACAGCGATTTTAGTGAAGCCACTTCTTTTTGGCCGAAATGCAAAAAAATTTTGAATTTTTAAATTTTCTTTTAGGATGCTATATCGATGTATTTTGACTCACTGATTACTAATTCAGTAGCCATTTCTTTGAGAAACTCGACATTTCATTGAAAATCGTCCAAAAAGTGATTTTTTTCGTTTTTCGCCTTTTTCACATTGATATTTTGAGATTTCGACTGAAACTCGATGTCATTCGTAATCAGCGGAAAATTTCAAATGAAATAGGGTATTGAAACATTAAAAAAAGAGAAAAAAAATGTTTTGAATTTTTTTGCCCCCCCTTTTCGGAAACCTAAAAATCTCGGAATTTCAAATGGCCATAACTTGGCTCCCGTTTCATCGATTTTGGGTTTTGACGGGCGTTTTCAAAACGTCTCGAGTAGACTTAGAGAATGCATTTTGGATCATCCCGATATCTCAATTATTGTAGCCGTGAGAGCAGGTTGAAAATCGGCGAAAAAAATGAGAAGGGGTATGTATGGAAAAATTCGCAAAAATCGATGGTCCGACTTTAAAAATCTGTGAAAAATCGAAAAATAATGATAGCACAATAATCCAAGCGCCATTTTTAAGGGTGTTCGATCACGAAAAGAATGAGCACAGAGTGGGGTTTCAATTCCATCGGGAAACAACGTTACAGCGAATTTAGTGAAGCCACTTCTTTTTGGCCGAAATGCAAAAAAATGTTGAATTTTTAAATTTTCTTTTAGGATGCTATATCGATGTATTTTGACTCACTGATTACTAATTCAGTAGCCATTTCTTTGAGAAACTCGACATTTCATTGAAAATCGTCCAAAAAGTGATTTTTTTCGTTTTTCGCCTTTTTCACAATGATATTTTGAGATTTCGACTGAAACTCGATGTCATTCGTAATCAGCGGAAAATTTCCGATCAAATAGGGTATTGAAACATTAAAAAAAGAGAAAAAAAATGTTTTGAATTTTTTTGCCGCCCCTTTTCGGAAACCTAAAAATCTCGGAATTTCAAATGGCCATAACTTGGCTCCCGTTTCATCGATTTTGGGTTTTGACGGGCGTTTTCAAAACGTCTCGAGTAGACTTAGAGAATGCATTTTGGATCATCCCGATATCTCAATTATTGTAGCCGTGAGAGCAGGTTGAAAATCGGCGAAAAAAATGAGAAGGGGTATGTATGGAAAAATTCGCAAAAATCGATGGTCCGACTTTAAAAATCTGTGAAAAATCGAAAAATAATGATAGCACAATAATCCAAGCGCCATTTTTAAGGGTGTTCGATCACGAAAAGAATGAGCACAGAGTGGGGTTTCAATTCCATCGGGAAACAACGTTACAGCGATTTTAGTGAAGCCACTTCTTTTTGGCCGAAATGCAAAAAAATTTTGAATTTTTAAATTTTCTTTTAGGATGCTATATCGATGTATTTTGACTCACTGATTACTAATTCAGTAGCCATTTCTTTGAGAAACTCGACATTTCATTGAAAATCGTCCAAAAAGTGATTTTTTTCGTTTTTCGCCTTTTTCACATTGATATTTTGAGATTTCGACTGAAACTCGATGTCATTCGTAATCAGCGGAAAATTTCCGATCAAATAGGGTATTGAAACATTAAAAAAAGAGAAAAAAAATGTTTTGAATTTTTTTGCCGCCCCTTTTCGGAAACCTAAAAATCTCGGAATTTCAAATGGCCATAACTTGGCTCCCGTTTCATCGATTTTGGGTTTTGACGGGCGTTTTCAAAACGTCTCGAGTAGACTTAGAGAATGCATTTTGGATCATCCCGATATCTCAATTATTGTAGCCGTGAGAGCAGGTTGAAAATCGGCGAAAAAAATGAGAAGGGGTATGTATGGAAAAATTCGCAAAAATCGATGGTCCGACTTTAAAAATCTGTGAAAAATCGAAAAATAATGATAGCACAATAATCCAAGCGCCATTTTTAAGGGTGTTCGATCACGAAAAGAATGAGCACAGAGTGGGGTTTCAATTCCATCGGGAAACAACGTTACAGCGATTTTAGTGAAGCCACTTCTTTTTGGCCGAAATGCAAAAAAATTTTGAATTTTTAAATTTTCTTTTAGGATGCTATATCGATGTATTTTGACTCACTGATTACTAATTCAGTAGCCATTTCTTTGAGAAACTCGACATTTCATTGAAAATCGTCCAAAAAGTGATTTTTTTCGTTTTTCGCCTTTTTCACATTGATATTTTGAGATTTCGACTGAAACTCGATGTCATTCGTAATCAGCGGAAAATTTCCGATCAAATAGGGTATTGAAACATTAAAAAAAGAGAAAAAAAATGTTTTGAATTTTTTTGCCGCCCCTTTTCGGAAACCTAAAAATCTCGGAATTTCAAATGGCCATAACTTGGCTCCCGTTTCATCGATTTTGGGTTTTGACGGGCGTTTTCAAAACGTCTCGAGTAGACTTAGAGAATGCATTTTGGATCATCCCGATATCTCAATTATTGTAGCCGTGAGAGCAGGTTGAAAATCGGCGAAAAAAATGAGAAGGGGTATGTATGGAAAAATTCGCAAAAATCGATGGTCCGACTTTAAAAATCTGTGAAAAATCGAAAAATAATGATAGCACAATAATCCAAGCGCCATTTTTAAGGGTGTTCGATCACGAAAAGAATGAGCACAGAGTGGGGTTTCAATTCCATCGGGAAACAACGTTACAGCGATTTTAGTGAAGCCACTTCTTTTTGGCCGAAATGCAAAAAAATTTTGAATTTTTAAATTTTCTTTTAGGATGCTATATCGATGTATTTTGACTCACTGATTACTAATTCAGTAGCCATTTCTTTGAGAAACTCGACATTTCATTGAAAATCGTCCAAAAAGTGATTTTTTTCGTTTTTCGCCTTTTTCACATTGATATTTTGAGATTTCGACTGAAACTCGATGTCATTCGTAATCAGCGGAAAATTTCAAATGAAATAGGGTATTGAAACATTAAAAAAAGAGAAAAAAAATGTTTTGAATTTTTTTGCCCCCCCTTTTCGGAAACCTAAAAATCTCGGAATTTCAAATGGCCATAACTTGGCTCCCGTTTCATCGATTTTGGGTTTTGACGGGCGTTTTCAAAACGTCTCGAGTAGACTTAGAGAATGCATTTTGGATCATCCCGATATCTCAATTATTGTAGCCGTGAGAGCAGGTTGAAAATCGGCGAAAAAAATGAGAAGGGGTATGTATGGAAAAATTCGCAAAAATCGATGGTCCGACTTTAAAAATCTGTGAAAAATCGAAAAATAATGATAGCACAATAATCCAAGCGCCATTTTTAAGGGTGTTCGATCACGAAAAGAATGAGCACAGAGTGGGGTTTCAATTCCATCGGGAAACAACGTTACAGCGAATTTAGTGAAGCCACTTCTTTTTGGCCGAAATGCAAAAAAATGTTGAATTTTTAAATTTTCTTTTAGGATGCTATATCGATGTATTTTGACTCACTGATTACTAATTCAGTAGCCATTTCTTTGAGAAACTCGACATTTCATTGAAAATCGTCCAAAAAGTGATTTTTTTCGTTTTTCGCCTTTTTCACAATGATATTTTGAGATTTCGACTGAAACTCGATGTCATTCGTAATCAGCGGAAAATTTCCGATCAAATAGGGTATTGAAACATTAAAAAAAGAGAAAAAAAATGTTTTGAATTTTTTTGCCGCCCCTTTTCGGAAACCTAAAAATCTCGGAATTTCAAATGGCCATAACTTGGCTCCCGTTTCATCGATTTTGGGTTTTGACGGGCGTTTTCAAAACGTCTCGAGTAGACTTAGAGAATGCATTTTGGATCATCCCGATATCTCAATTATTGTAGCCGTGAGAGCAGGTTGAAAATCGGCGAAAAAAATGAGAAGGGGTATGTATGGAAAAATTCGCAAAAATCGATGGTCCGACTTTAAAAATCTGTGAAAAATCGAAAAATAATGATAGCACAATAATCCAAGCGCCATTTTTAAGGGTGTTCGATCACGAAAAGAATGAGCACAGAGTGGGGTTTCAATTCCATCGGGAAACAACGTTACAGCGATTTTAGTGAAGCCACTTCTTTTTGGCCGAAATGCAAAAAAATTTTGAATTTTTAAATTTTCTTTTAGGATGCTATATCGATGTATTTTGACTCACTGATTACTAATTCAGTAGCCATTTCTTTGAGAAACTCGACATTTCATTGAAAATCGTCCAAAAAGTGATTTTTTTCGTTTTTCGCCTTTTTCACATTGATATTTTGAGATTTCGACTGAAACTCGATGTCATTCGTAATCAGCGGAAAATTTCCGATCAAATAGGGTATTGAAACATTAAAAAAAGAGAAAAAAAATGTTTTGAATTTTTTTGCCCCCCCTTTTCGGAAACCTAAAAATCTCGGAATTTCAAATGGCCATAACTTGGCTCCCGTTTCATCGATTTTGGGTTTTGACGGGCGTTTTCAAAACGTCTCGAGTAGACTTAGAGAATGCATTTTGGATCATCCCGATATCTCAATTATTGTAGCCGTGAGAGCAGGTTGAAAATCGGCGAAAAAAATGAGAAGGGGTATGTATGGAAAAATTCGCAAAAATCGATGGTCCGACTTTAAAAATCTGTGAAAAATCGAAAAATAATGATAGCACAATAATCCAAGCGCCATTTTTAAGGGTGTTCGATCACGAAAAGAATGAGCACAGAGTGGGGTTTCAATTCCATCGGGAAACAACGTTACAGCGATTTTAGTGAAGCCACTTCTTTTTGGCCGAAATGCAAAAAAATTTTGAATTTTTAAATTTTCTTTTAGGATGCTATATCGATGTATTTTGACTCACTGATTACTAATTCAGTAGCCATTTCTTTGAGAAACTCGACATTTCATTGAAAATCGTCCAAAAAGTGATTTTTTTCGTTTTTCGCCTTTTTCACATTGATATTTTGAGATTTCGACTGAAACTCGATGTCATTCGTAATCAGCGGAAAATTTCCGATCAAATAGGGTATTGAAACATTAAAAAAAGAGAAAAAAAATGTTTTGAATTTTTTTGCCGCCCCTTTTCGGAAACCTAAAAATCTCGGAATTTCAAATGGCCATAACTTGGCTCCCGTTTCATCGATTTTGGGTTTTGACGGGCGTTTTCAAAACGTCTCGAGTAGACTTAGAGAATGCATTTTGGATCATCCCGATATCTCAATTATTGTAGCCGTGAGAGCAGGTTGAAAATCGGCGAAAAAAATGAGAAGGGGTATGTATGGAAAAATTCGCAAAAATCGATGGTCCGACTTTAAAAATCTGTGAAAAATCGAAAAATAATGATAGCACAATAATCCAAGCGCCATTTTTAAGGGTGTTCGATCACGAAAAGAATGAGCACAGAGTGGGGTTTCAATTCCATCGGGAAACAACGTTACAGCGATTTTAGTGAAGCCACTTCTTTTTGGCCGAAATGCAAAAAAATTTTGAATTTTTAAATTTTCTTTTAGGATGCTATATCGATGTATTTTGACTCACTGATTACTAATTCAGTAGCCATTTCTTTGAGAAACTCGACATTTCATTGAAAATCGTCCAAAAAGTGATTTTTTTCGTTTTTCGCCTTTTTCACATTGATATTTTGAGATTTCGACTGAAACTCGATGTCATTCGTAATCAGCGGAAAATTTCCGATCAAATAGGGTATTGAAACATTAAAAAAAGAGAAAAAAAATGTTTTGAATTTTTTTGCCCCCCCTTTTCGGAAACCTAAAAATCTCGGAATTTCAAATGGCCATAACTTGGCTCCCGTTTCATCGATTTTGGGTTTTGACGGGCGTTTTCAAAACGTCTCGAATAGACTTAGAGAATGCATTTTGGATCATCCCGATATCTCAATTATTGTAGCCGTGAGAGCAGGTTGAAAATCGGCGAAAAAAATGAGAAGGGGTATGTATGGAAAAATTCGCAAAAATCGATGGTCCGACTTTAAAAATCTGTGAAAAATCGAAAAATAATGATAGCACAATAATCCAAGCGCCATTTTTAAGGGTGTTCGATCACGAAAAGAATGAGCACAGAGTGGGGTTTCAATTCCATCGGGAAACAACGTTACAGCGATTTTAGTGAAGCCACTTCTTTTTGGCCGAAATGCAAAAAAATTTTGAATTTTTAAATTTTCTTTTAGGATGCTATATCGATGTATTTTGACTCACTGATTACTAATTCAGTAGCCATTTCTTTGAGAAACTCGACATTTCATTGAAAATCGTCCAAAAAGTGATTTTTTTCGTTTTTCGCCTTTTTCACATTGATATTTTGAGATTTCGACTGAAACTCGATGTCATTCGTAATCAGCGGAAAATTTCAAATGAAATAGGGTATTGAAACATTAAAAAAAGAGAAAAAAAATGTTTTGAATTTTTTTGCCCCCCCTTTTCGGAAACCTAAAAATCTCGGAATTTCAAATGGCCATAACTTGGCTCCCGTTTCATCGATTTTGGGTTTTGACGGGCGTTTTCAAAACGTCTCGAGTAGACTTAGAGAATGCATTTTGGATCATCCCGATATCTCAATTATTGTAGCCGTGAGAGCAGGTTGAAAATCGGCGAAAAAAATGAGAAGGGGTATGTATGGAAAAATTCGCAAAAATCGATGGTCCGACTTTAAAAATCTGTGAAAAATCGAAAAATAATGATAGCACAATAATCCAAGCGCCATTTTTAAGGGTGTTCGATCACGAAAAGAATGAGCACAGAGTGGGGTTTCAATTCCATCGGGAAACAACGTTACAGCGATTTTAGTGGAGCCACTTCTTTTTGGCCGAAATGCAAAAAAATTTTGAATTTTTGAATTTTCTTTTAGGATGCTATATCGATGTATTTTGACTCACTGATTACTAATTCAGTAGCCATTTCTTTGAGAAACTCGACATTTCATTGAAAATCGTCCAAAAAGTGATTTTTTTCGTTTTTCGCCTTTTTCACATTGATATTTTGAGATTTCGACTGAAACTCGATGTCATTCGTAATCAGCGGAAAATTTCAAATGAAATAGGGTATTGAAACATTAAAAAAAGAGAAAAAAAATGTTTTGAATTTTTTTGCCCCCCCTTTTCGGAAACCTAAAAATCTCGGAATTTCAAATGGCCATAACTTGGCTCCCGTTTCATCGATTTTGGGTTTTGACGGGCGTTTTCAAAACGTCTCGAGTAGACTTAGAGAATGCATTTTGGATCATCCCGATATCTCAATTATTGTAGCCGTGAGAGCAGGTTGAAAATCGGCGAAAAAAATGAGAAGGGGTATGTATGGAAAAATTCGCAAAAATCGATGGTCCGACTTTAAAAATCTGTGAAAAATCGAAAAATAATGATAGCACAATAATCCAAGCGCCATTTTTAAGGGTGTTCGATCACGAAAAGAATGAGCACAGAGTGGGGTTTCAATTCCATCGGGAAACAACGTTACAGCGATTTTAGTGGAGCCACTTCTTTTTGGCCGAAATGCAAAAAAATTTTGAATTTTTGAATTTTCTTTTAGGATGCTATATCGATGTATTTTGACTCACTGATTACTAATTCAGTAGCCATTTCTTTGAGAAACTCGACATTTCATTGAAAATCGTCCAAAAAGTGATTTTTTTCGTTTTTCGCCTTTTTCACATTGATATTTTGAGATTTCGACTAAAACTCGGTGTCATTCGTAATCAGTGGAAAATTTTCGATCAAATCGGGTATTGAAACATTGAAAAAAGAGAAAAAAAAATCTTTGTAATTTTTTGCCCCCACTTTTCGGAAACCTAAAAATCTCGAAATTTTAAATGGTCATAACTTGGCTCCCGTTTCATCGATTTTGGGTTTTGACGGGGGTTTTAAAAACATCTCTAGTAGACTTACAATCAGTGCAACGCCACATCGAAGATGCATCATCGCGAGTGTGTCATTTTGAGCGCTAAGATTTTGCTCCTTGGCCTTAATTAACATCTGACACACAAACACGCACGCACGAGAATAAATCGGCAATATTACGAGTGTCATGATTGAATTTGATCGAAATTTAAATGCGACCATAAAGATTTTACGAAAAGCCATAGAAAATAATGAAAAGTTACGATAAAGATTATGAAAAGTAACGTTCTATTCGTGCTCCTCATACTACTCGTTCAAAGTCTAAGAAAAAAAATAACGAGCCGCTGGGAATCAGCGAAAGTAAAAAAAAACAGAAACCCTTCTCGACCTAGTTCAGCAACTTATAATTAAATCCGTGTCAAATTGATTTAAAACGAGTGCGTTTCGAGCAAAAAATTCACGATAATCTGCGAATTGAAAAATTCAATTTCCCTATCCCCTCAAAATGTTCTCTGATTTGTGTAAAAGCAATTACAGCCTCTGTATTATGAATTTTACGAATTACCAAGATCATTTTACGGAAGATCTTCAAAAACAAATCAAACGGGGATTCAATCATAATTGCCCTCTCTCAATATATATATATGTCGTTGAGAGACATACGTGTATACGATCGCGACAATTTCCAACGCGACGTCGAGGGTGATTAGTCTCTCATTCGCCATAGCGAGGACAACGTTGAGCAACGGAACATATTATGAGCTCCTGCAGATTTACCTCATCGATTTATATATACATATATTGACAATCCAAAGCACAACAGGAAAATTCATACGGTATAAGTTTGCATTTCGTTATTAAAAATTTTTTTTTTTCGTTTCATTTTGTTTATCAAACAAAATGTTATTTTCAATTAGACACAATTTCATTTTTATTTGGGTATATCTGTGTCACTCTACTTAAGATATCGACGAAGAATGTCGCCAGTAATCTCAAATGATGTTACATATACAATATATAAAAATGTAACGGAATGATGTGGAAAAGCTCGTATCACCATATTCCGGTGATCAATGTCGACTCATGAATTAAGCGTCGAGATTATAACGAGAGAAGGTAGAGTCGTGATTGTTGAAGAAAGTTTCAACTCATCGAAGATAAGTGTGCGAACGAGAGGGACATTATCGTTTCTCAAAACCGTTACTATATTCCCCGGTTGCATTTGTATTTGTATGTGTGTGATTTGGCGCGTTTCCTGCCGCTGCGTTGTACACTGAATTGTCTCGTCGGGCAGAAAGGTATGAAATTAATTATCGCGATTGTCTCGACTATTGTACATTATTATATCGCGTTCCGCGATTACTAGTACGTAAGGCATTAGGCGAGGCACGTGCCTCTCTGTAATAACGTAAATATCGCGAAAAACACCACGATAGTTGTATATAAATCGATTAGATTGCCACTTAAATATTATCCGATACACATGCCGCTTAATTATCGTTCTAAGACAAGTAGGAAACGATTTGTGGGTGGAGGGGTAACTAGAAATTGTGAAGCTTTTGCAAATGCACTGTATGAATGCAGCCAGGGGAAGGAGAAGGAGCACTGTGAAACGTTCAATCGTAATTAGTCAGTAGCTTAATCGCTGGCTATGTAAACCTCGACGGAGTCGTCGCACTTAAGACAACGATTCGATAACGATCAGTGTTGCATAGCTATGATTATGGTACGATATATCGATCGTGGCTTATAATGTATATATTCGGTAGACCGAATAAGGATAAAGAGGATAAACAAGATCTTGCTGTAATTAGGGCGTTGAATAATATTAGCCTGTCTGTACAACCGGCAATTCGATAATCGATGGACTCGGGATTGAGGAACATCATAAGACGAGATATACCCATCTATATATAATCTTCTGCGCTATTTAATATCGTAGATCGAGAACGACCGGTTTTCCAATCGATGAACACAAACACACTGCACATCAGCTAGTCAGGTTTTTCTTTCGTACAAATAGAAGGGAGCAAAAGGGCATGGTGCACAATTGTCACGGTAATTAATATCACTCGATCTTCATGAGAAAAAAAAAAAATATAGAATATAAATACGAAGGGAAACTTGGGGGACGAGATACTTACGTTGTTCCTCGTCGTTGTCGTCTGGTTACGGTTACGCCGGGCATATAAATTCAGCGCTCGAATAATTTCGTTCATAACTCAACCCTTTAACTCGTAACTCATACACGTCCAGTCGGGGCAGCTCGAGCTCGTTGTTCCGGCGAGTGACTTGCGCTATGCTAACGAGTTATATACTATACACACAGACACAAACATAGAGATAAAACAGTGTGGTACATAGAGAAGAGACGGGGAGCCCCAATGAAAGGGAAAACACAAGTAAGAGAGAAAGAGAAGAAGAAAGGAAAGTCCAGAGTTTGCCAGAGGGGCCCAGATGTAAATTTGGGGCGTAAACCGTTCTAGCGGGTAACAAACGACTGCAAGTCGCGCTCGCGAAGGTGTTGAATTTCGCACGAGCCTCTTCGCTGGTCCCTCTCCACCCTCGCTTCGCAGACGATTCGTCGCAAAGTATCCAGGCCTTTTGTTTTTTTTCCTTTTTTTTTTGCCAACGTCACGCAAGACAGAGTGCTGTGTATATGCCTACGTCATGGCCCGGTGGAGCGAGTCGAAAGAAGATTTTATTGGACAGTTATTAATTGATAAGAGAGATGCGGGCAAGTGCATGTGCAACGAGCGTGCACTCGCGTTAAAGAGATCCCATTTTTAATCGACTTATCGAGACTCGAGTGAATTTTCATTCATTAATTCATCAACTTCTCATATATAACGCGACATATATATGTATATATGTGATTAATTATACGGAAAACAATGAGGGATGATATTGAATCTCTTACGGGCACGAAATCTCTTTATATGCACTCGATGTAACGAGGACGAGAATGACGACAGGGGATTTAATATAAAGTACCTGTTGGCCGTGATAAATATATGTAGTAACTAATAGTATCATTATTGTTATCATTATTATCGATCGTAATATTATTATTGTAATAATTGTACGAAAAATCGATTGACTGACCCAGATTCACGTTTCACTGTCTGCAAGCTTCCTCAATTATATTACCTCATCTCGACCAAATTTAAGAATACACGCGAGGCTATAATTTGCCTGTACAACGGGCGCGACGACAATTATTATTTTCCGAAAAAATTTATAATCACACATACACATATCATATAATATTAAATTATCAAATGCGATCGCTCTAAAAAAAGAAAAAAAAAGTAAATAAATAAAGTAAAATAATAAAAAGAAAAAAAAAAGTAAATCACACATACACATATCATATAATATTAAATTATCAAATGCGACCGCTATAAAAGAAGAAGAAAAAAAGTAAATACCCGACAAACGGAAAAATTGTATTTCATGAAATAGCATTCTCGTTGAGTTACGTGTGCCAGTAGCGCTAACGACAGATAAGAAATGTCAGAGATAAGGAATAAAGAAAAAAAAAAGAAAAGAAGAAAAAAAAAACAACGACCTAAATAAAATTGCATTTGTTGACTGTGCGTGATGAAAAAATGAAACGGCGCAATAGTCGGTGAATGATTCATCGGGCCAAGAGACGAGTTGTATCAAATACCCGACCTACTGGCCAATGTGATATTTGATAATTGCGTCTCGTTGTTGATAACATCGAGGCACATCCAACGCACTTTTATCTCAAACCACGATAACAACGAAAGAAAAAAAAAACAATCTCGAAGAGCAAACGATGCTGCAGGGGCAGGCTCACTGCGCGTTTTTACAGATATATATATACAAAATACATGAACTGTTGAGATGGAAATTGTGTATATAAGAGGAGCAAGTGCGTTAATGTTATGTACACAAATGTTAAAGTATACATTCGCGTAACGCGAGACTCTTTGCGATTGTTGACTCGGTTATAAAGGTGTGTCGGAGAGAGCTCCATTACTCGATTGTATGGAACGAGAAGCGAGAAGAAAAATGAAGGAGAAAAAGTAGGTAAAAGAGAGAGAGAGAGAGAGAGAGAGAGAGAGAGAGAAAAGTGCTGAGCACACCGTAGCAAAGCAAATCGGTAGACGGCATGACGCCAGGGTCTTTATTGCTATACTCGTTTTTTTTTCTTCACCTCCCCTTCCAACCCCTCCCAACCGTGCTGCAATACACTCACGTTATCGGGCTGCGTCGTCGAGGCCGATAATATGATTCATTATATATTTACGTCGTGATCGGTGTGTAAGTTGCAGCGTGGAAAAAAAAATTTCTATCGACTATAAAATGCGAAAGCAAAGTGTGACGGGACTTTTCGATTCGCCAGCACAAATCGCGCGATCGGCACAATACTACCATGTATACATATGTATACTTAACAACGACAATTCGATCGGATTATAACGCCGCAGTGTCTAGTATACAGAAAATTTTATTAATTTATATAATTCAAGTTGTTGGAAAAATTACTGATGCACATTCTCTTTTATGCGGTAATTTAAATAAAAGTTTATAAAATGACTAAAGGTTTATGCAATTTGAATGTTTGGTACCGTAGTTATCCTTGAGTCTACAGAAATCGCATTCTCTCTCTAGTCATCCGTGCAGAAATTGTGGTGCGGATTCGGCCGGATTCCCGTAATTTCCACTGGCCACCGATAAGGATCCGTTCAGAGAACCGATCAGATCTCCATAACCGAAATGAAACGGTCGTAAAATGGATTCCGACGGGGATTCCGGTCTGGATTTTTAACGGTGTTCAGCAGCAAAAACTCAGTGTTATTCGTAATCAGCGGAAAATTTCCGATCGATTAGGGTATTGAAACATTGAAAAAATAAATAAAATTTTTTTTTTCATTTTTTGCCCACCTTTTCGGAAGCCTGAAAATTCGAAATTTCAAATGGTCATAACTTGGCTCCCGTTTCATCGATTTTGGGTTTTAACGAGTGTTTTCAAAACGTCTCGAGTAGACTTAGAGAATGCATTTTGGATCATCCCGATATCTCAATTATTGTAGCCGTGAGAGTAGGTTGAACATCGGCGGAAAAAAGAGAAGGGGTATGTATGGAAAAATTCGCAAAAATCGATGGTCCGACTTTAAAAATCTGTGAAAAATCGAAAAATAATGATAGCACAATAGTTAAAGCGCCATTTTAAAGGGTTTTCGATCGCGAAAAGAATGAGCACAGAGTGAGGTTCCAACTCCATCGGAAAGCAACGTTACAGCGATTTTAGTGAAGCAACTTCTTTTTCGCCGAAATGCAAAAAAATGTTGAATTCTTTAAATTTTCTTTCAGGACGCTACATCGATGTATTTTGACTCACTGATTACTAATTCAGTACCCGTTTCCTTGAGAAACTAGAAATTTCATTGAAAATCGTCCAAACAGTGATTTTTTTCGTTCTTCGCCTTTTTATCATTGAAATGTTGAGATTTCGACTAAAAGCGGTGTTATTCGTGATCAGCGAAATTTCATTGAAAATCGTCCGAAAAGTGATTTTTTTCGTTTTTCGCCTTTTTCACATTGATATTTTGAGCTTTCGACTAAAACTCGGTGTTATTCGTAATCAGCGGAAAATTTCCGATCGAATAGGGTATCGAAACATTGAAGAAAGTGAAAAAAAAATTTTTGTAATTTTTTGCCCACCTTTTCGAAAACCTAAAAATCTCGAAATTTCAAATGGTCATAACTTGGCTCCCGTTTCATCGATTTTGGGTTTTGACGAGCGTTTTCAAAACGTCTCGAGTAGACTTAGAGAATGCATTTTGGATCATCCCGATATCTCAATTATTGTAGCCGTGAGAGCAGGTTGAAAATCGGTGAAAAAAATGAGAAGGGAAAAATGGAAAAATTCGCAAAAATCGATAGTCCAACTTTGAAAATCTATGAAAAATCGAAAAAAAATCGTAGCTCAATAATCGAAGCGGCATTTTGAAGGTTGAACGGTTACGACAAGAATGAGCAAATTTCCGATCGAATAGGGTATCGAAACATTGAAAAAGAAGAGAAAATAATTATTGTAATTTTTTGCCTACCTTTTCGGAAACCTTAAAATGTCGAAATTTTAATCGGGGGCACGGTCTGCGATTCAGCTGGAACCCCAAGGCGATAGTCATTTTGGGGCACCCCCGACAAATCCAGATCGAAACTTTATCGGAAATATGAGTGGAAAGACCACAACAGGAAACAGCCTTGAAACTCACCCGGGATCCAATGGGGCCTGCGCCTTTTGATGGCATCCTTAACAAATCCCAATCGGGATTTTGCTGTGAACCATGATTCCAGCACGGGCAACTGTCCTTCATCAAACCGAGATGAAAATTGTATATATCTAAGATTGCGTAATGTCATTACAACTTTTCCATAATAGACGTAACCTCGAATTATTTTGTTTCCACGAAAACAAAGATTCGCGTATACGAGGAAGCAAATATCGTGAGAACTTTCTGTGATATCGAGATGAAGAATATTTAGCAAATGATTAAAAACAATATAAAAGAGGAACAAGGTTTTAACATCGCCAATCGAAGCGATTGAACATTTTTATCACCGCCCACATTTTCCTCTCGACTGAATCGACACGCAACACGAGGGACTTTATATTTTTTTCATAAATTAGGGGTCTCCGCCAATGTATATAGCTGAAACTGATTATTATATTCATATTGAGCGTATACCAGTTTGTGGCACCAACAGCATGCTGTATTCGTTAATAATTCACGGTCGACTTAGGTTCGTTAATAAAGGGCAAACCACAAAGTGCGTGTCAGTGAGGACACGCGTTCATGTTCTATTAGTTGTAAATGCTTCCGCTCGCGCGGGCTGATCCCGCGCGCGACCCTATTTCACTTCGACCGCCATTGTTCTTTTGGACGTGACGCAAATCGGTCGGATCAAGTCGGCGAATTAACCCTTTAGAGAATCACTCTTTCAGCGACGAGCCTTGCACCGTGGAGATTACGGGGAAGCATTTCTATATACATAATAAACGAGAGAAGCTCTTACATATTGGCGTTATTAAATGGAAGTGTCTCGGCGTGAGAGGAGACCTTTGAGGTGAGGTACCCAAAGGACTTTTCGTAATTATTATATAGAACGCCGCATCGATGAAGGGTTTCCATTTTCCTCGTTGAACACAGCATATTAATATAATAGTCTGGTAACTTAAGCCGATTTTTATGTCTTTTTTGGAGGGCGTTTTTTTGTAGGAAAATAGAAATGAATCGTTTTGGATATTTAGGATGTTCTTATTTACATATTAAAGATACAAAAAAAAATTTGTTTGAAAAAATTTAATAGTTTATTATTATTATTATTGATCGAAGTTGGCACCTCGAAAAAAAAGCGCGTGGGTGGCCCCGGTGATTTTGGCTCTTGATGTTATCTGAAATCAAAAATTCTTGATAATTCTTAATCTATAGACATGTCATTCTCGTCGGAACTACTGAAGTTAAATTTCATGGATAAATAACAAAATGGCGGACTTTGGAAAAAAAAACTTTATTCCAAACTTTTTTCCAAACTTCCGACCAGAATGACATGTCTATAGATTAAGAATTATCAAGAATTTTTGATTTCAGATAACATCAAGAGCCAAAATCACCGGGGCCACCCATGTGCTTTTTTTTGGGGTGCCAACTTCGATCAATAATAATAATAATAATAATAAACTATTAAATTTTTTCAGAAATTTTTTTTTATATCTTTAATATGTAAATAAAAACATCCTAAATATCCAAAACGATTCATTTTTATTTTCCTACAAAAAAACGCCCTTCAAAAAAGACATGAAAATCGGCTTAAGTTACCAGACTACTACCTCAATCGAACGAAAAATTGGCAAATTTTCTGCGCTGTCTCCGTACTTCATATTTTCTTAATAATTCCGGATCTTTTGTATCTTCGAGGAAGCATCTAATCGCTATATTTTCGATAACAATTCGATTCATCAATAGCAAAATGTCAAAAGTTTGTTAAAAATTGGCTAAACAATGTACGCAGTATTTGGAAATTCACGTTGCCAACGACGAGAACAATGTTGTCAGCATTATTTTACTTTCAACAGACCACCCATTAGGAAAAATGGAAAAATGTAACAGTTTCGAAACGTAGAATCAAAATGAAACGCGTACGCACCACTATAAAGCCCTTGTGGGACTCTGATATGTCGGAGATTAAACAAAGAGGGAGAGATAGATAGATAGATAGAGAGAGAGAGAGAGAGAGAGAGAGAGAAGATGAGTGAGCGCGAGAGTCACGCCCGGAGGATTAAAGCGATTCCGCGAATGTATGCAAATAGAAATGTAATCTGGTGTCAGCGGCCCGAGCAATAATGTCAATCAAACGCACTGGTGGCCGGAAAGCCAACAATGAGGAATCGGGACGGGTAACCAAAGCGAGAGAGAGAGAGAGAGAGAGAGAGGACAGTTCTCTTCGGGCGTTACTCTCGCGGGGGTTCATTCCGTTGCATCGGTGATGGGTATGGTCCAGAGCGAATATGCAGTATGTAAATGTTGTCATATCAATGAGGATCTGCATATGGATGCAACGCAGATACCACGAGAGAAAGAGACGAAACGAGAGCGATGAGACGATCAAACAGTGTATAGTGAAGGGTAGAAATGTGACACACGCACCTTTTATACATATATGGGAAATTCCATCTTTGATTAACAAGTCAAATGATTTGAAATTTTTTAAATTGATGCCCCGAACATTTTCACATCGAACGCGCCATCTTACTGAATTCAATTTTTGTTCAATTTAAAAAAAAATCGAATTGACTATTGACTGGAAACATTAGGATTTCGTTTTTTTTTCGGATTCTTCATACGCTTAGTACTATAATAAAGCTGGAGAGTTTGTTTGTTTGTTTGAACGCGCTATTCTCAGGAAATACTAATCCAATTTGGAAAATTCTTTTTGCATTAGATAGCCCGATTATTCAGGAAGGCTTTACGCCAAATAACTTTAAGTTTTGATCCTAAACAGCGACGGCAGCGCGTTGAATCGTGGGACGGAAATTTAACGAGGGTAAAACCGCGGCGCACAGCTGATATTATATTTAAAAAAATGTCGGAAACCAAAGAAAAGAATTGAATAACGTGCGTGTGATGAAAAAGATCTCTATTCCCCAGTCGTGATTTAATTGAGTCACGTCATAAAACTAAGACAAATGTGTCTACTTCATCACACTTATGAGTAAATTGTAAAAAGTCTTGTTCCACCGCGACAATTCGATCAGCGATCAATCACCGACAGTCATCACAGCTTAACAGTGGTTTGTGCGTCTGTGACTCCAAACAAAAAAACATATTCCGGACGAGGCTCGGACAATTCTTTTACATTATCACATTATTTTAGTAATTTATTGGATACTTTCAATTTAATATTGAATTATGGGTGACTGATATGACATGGAATAGCCAGTACGTACGTGCGAACGTGGGCATGTGTAGTTTTGTATTCTCAGTTGCGCGGTAAATGTGCGGGTGCATCAGCGATGCGTTTTCGAGTACAGCCAGAATTTTATACGTCAATATATGGAATGCAATGCAACACAAGAGAGAGACAGCGAGAGAGAGAATGCTATATATGCTGATGTCACTGTTCCGTGAGCCCGGCATCAGGTTGCAGAAAAATATCATGCTGATTTCGTGGTACACCGGCTGGTGATGAAAAATTTACGCCAATCAGTATTCACCGCGTATAGGTAAGAAAATTATTTGTTTTTTTTTCAATTCTTTTGTTCCGCATCCAAGCAAGAACATACTCGGGATCATTGGCATTTTTTCTTTTGCTCCGGAATGTTATGCCATCATTGTTTGCGCAGATCGTCAATGGAAAAGTGGCTCCTTTTGAAAAATCTTTTGAATTGAAAAGTAAATAGAAGAATGCTTAATTTTCATTAAATTTTCTCTACATTTTTGTACAGCGGTGTTATACGCAGTCGGGAGACCGAAAAAACACGATTATTTAAGAATTTTTCCTGGAAAAACTTTTCGAATTATTAACGCAAAAATTTATATACATATTGTGGTAACTTTTAACTTTATTTTCATATTTTTTATTTGTAAAAATTACGATTTTTAAAGCTGCTATAGCCGATCTCCGGGAGGTCCTTTAAGAGAGGAAATAGGGTTAGACGGTTCAAAAAATCGATTTTTTTTTATTTCATAAATTGTTATTGATACTATTGAAAAATATGTTCCCAAAATATTAAATAAAAATTCCGACTTGTTCTATCGTTATAAGCCATTAAGGGAGGAAATAGGGTTAAGACAGCGTTTTCTCAATGATATTCATGAATTTTTTTATAGTATAAAAAATGAATATAATTTATTGAAACTTTAAGAATATTTTATACATATATTTAAGTATACACTATAAAATTTGAATACATATACTCGTATTTAAGTATATACTATAAAATATTAGCGACCCCATATTGCTTGTTTTTCTTGGTACTATTTTTTCAAACGCGTTTTTCTGAAAACGACTTTTTTTGAATTTGCGTGCACGCTAGTTTAAAAAGTTTTCAACCGATCGTTTTGAAAATTGGCGGTTACTTTCTTCATAGTATTGCGCTCTATATGAACCTAAAATCGGAATATTATCATTATTTGAAATAATTTTTTTTTTGCGAATAAAGTTGTAAAAAATGGCAAAAAATCATGCTTTTTCGTTTTGACCCCTGTAAAAAATTTAATTTTCTATTTTTTGATAGCATTTAGGTTCATATAGAAGAGAGACATATAATAAAAGTAAATTCCAACCTCGTTTGATTTCAGATGAAAATTGCGGCTTCCAGAATGTACGCAATATGCTGAATCTGATTGTGACTTGCAATATGGGGTCGCTAATATTTTATAGTATATACTTAAATATATGTATAAAATATTCTCAAAGTTTCAATAAATTATATTCATTTTTTATACTATAAAAAAATTCATGAAAATAATGGAGAAAACGCTGTCCTAACCCTATTTCCCCCCTGAAAAAAAGGCATCTTGCGGTGAGCAAGATATCTCTTGATTGGATGATTGAAAATAAAAAAACAAAAAAGATTTCGTTAATATAAGGTATTATCTAGTATTTAATCGAAGGAATAAGTAAAATATTAATTTTTAACAAAATGGCGGCTTCTCAAAAGAAAAATTTCGATTTTCGATAAAAATGTTCATCTTAAATTGTTTATAAAATGGAAAATATTTATCGGCGAGCAAAAACCTTCGATTAAACACTAAAAAATATATTTATAAAACTTGTGTAGAAATTTGAGACTGATCGGTTTAGCCGTATCCGAGGAATCTTCCGCACCGACTTAAAAAACAAAGTTTTAAGAAAAACACGTTCAACCTTACGACGCTACTTTCAAACGCTCCGGAGACGTCTCCACAAAAATGCGTGTAACTTCGTGAATATTTGTCGGATTGACATGAAATTTTTTGTGTATATACTTGAATGTATGTACATTACGAAAATGAAATAAAGAAAATTTTTTATTGAAAATCCTGACTGCGTATAACCTCGTAAAATCCGCTGGAAGCCAAATGTTTGTTTCCGTGAATGTAACAAAGTATTAAAAATCGTATACCTTGGTCCTTCGGTGTATCAAAGATTTTCCCATCTCGAAAGAAACATTAAAAGGGTATAAATAAGAAAAATTAATATTGAGTTAATTCGCAAGCGTGACGGACCCAATTAAGTAGCGAAATACGTTGGATGAGCGATCGACATATCCGTCACTTTAATTGAATTTATCGTTACTATATCGTTGACATGGGATTGCGATATGTAACTCAAGTATCACTCGCCATGTTCCATACAGATCCCTCAAATAGTTTAACACACCTGGCGTAATGACAAAGCGAAGTACCAAACGGTATATACATCTAATCCGCAATCAGAGCTCGCGCACCTTGCGGTTAATGAGCACATCACTGCTTCGACCCTCTCCTTCATCGTTTCCGTACCGGGATGATGTCCCGTCGGTGTTTATGTACGACAATCCCCGGTCTATATATAGTAATGGGCGCGGGGTTGATTGGTTCGCGGTTGCAACCCCCCGGTTGGTAATGAGCTATCCAGATGGCGCGTCTCAGGAATATCGCGCGCAACCCGGTTCTCCTCGTTCTCCTATTCTCCTCCTTAGCCACCACAGAGTGACTCTAAACATCACGCTCAATGGCAATGTATATTGCTATGGGATTTGGGATTGTATACCGTGATATCACGAAATTTCTACATAACCCACGAATCGACCACTAAACATCAAGCTCGAGTAACGATGCGTATAAGCAATGGGATTTACGGACACTGCCGGCGAGATACGACGAAATTTCTCCGAGGCCACAAATTGCACCCTAAATATCACCCGTTCGAGTGACAATGTCATCGACAAAATGTCGGATGCCGTGTGGTGATGTGCGAAATTTCTGATATATATCCCACGGTAGAGTAAATTGATCGTTCGTTCTCACACGTAATCGACCATAAAACAGAGGTTTCAAGGGGTGTCGAACGAATTAATTAATAGAATTATCGATTTGTGATGTCTGTATAGCTCATTGATCAGTAGTTCAATTGAAATGTCCCAACAAATGACATTTATTTCCATTCTAAAGACCATTCTATAATTAAAATTAAGGGCTATGGCCACGGTAAAATTCCCAACGAATCAATGTTTTCTTTTTGCTTAAGGGGGGAAATAGGGTTAGACGGTTCAAAAAGTCGATTTTTTTTAAATTTCATAAATTGTTAGTAAAACTATTGAATACGTTCGGAAAATTTTTAATGAAAATTCCAACTCGTTCCATTGTTATAAGCCATTAAGGGGGAAATAGGGTTAGGACAGCGTTTTCTCAATGATTTTCCTGAATTTTTTTATAGTATAAAAAATGAATACAATTTATTGAAACTTTCACAATATTTTCTACATATATTTAAGTATATACTATAAAATATTAGCGACCCCGTATTGCTTGTTTTTCTTGGTACTATTTTTTCAAACGCGTTTTTCTGGAAACGACTTTTTTTGGACTTGCGTACACGCTAGTTTGAAAAGTTTTCAACCAATCGTTTTGAAAATTGGCGGTTACTTTCTTCATAGTATTGCGCTCTATATGAACCTAAAATCGGTATATTATCATTATTTTAAATAATTTTTTTTTTGCAAATAAAGTTGTAAAAAATGTCTAACAATCATGCTTTTTTGTTTTGACCCCTGTAAAAAATTCAATTTTCTATTTTTTGATAGCATTTAGGTTCATATAGAAGAGAGACATATAATAAAAGTAAATTCCAACCTCGTTTGATTTCAGATGAAAATTGTGGCTTCCAGAATGTACGCAAAATGCTGAGTCTGATTGTGACCTGCAATATGGGGTCGCTAATATCTTCGGTGTTTTTCAAGGAAATTCTTCAAAAATGTTATAGTGTATACTTAAATATAGGTATAAAATATCCTCAAAGTCTCAACAAATTATATTCATTTTTTATACTATTAAAAAATTCATGAAAATCATTGAGAAAACGCTGTCCTAACCCTATTTCGCCCCTTCAACGATGCTTTATCATCATAAAAATAAGTTACTATATGATTTATAGCGAGAAAAATTTTTTTACACCGACTTTGAGCATATAACGTAAGCTCTGGCACGGCCAACAGCTTTTTTCTAATTGGCGCGATAAATAACTTCAATAATTTTTGCCTGATTGACTTTAAATTAAAAAATTATGTTTCTAACTGCATCTAGCAGAGAAGTAAGTACGGAATTTCTGATTAATTAAAAACTTTCCCATCTTCTGAGCAGTTTTATACGAAATTTTTCACTGGAAATTCACCATTCAAGTTCAAATGCCTACAGTGATCGAATAAAACAATATTGTTCAAATTCCGTACGTACTTCTCAAGGTACTCTGATGTAGATTAACGAGAATTTTTTTGTTTTATTCTAGGTAAAAAATTGTGGATGTCAAATGTCACGCCGCGGAAAAACGATACCAAAAGCAAATAGCACTAGTCGGCCATTTTGTGTAAAAAAAAAACATAAAAAAAAATATTTTTTATTAGCTTGATACTTGTACTAAATAGATGTGTAATTAGTTTTATAAATAAATAACTTTTTCATGGAAAAAAAAAATTGTTAAATGTGCACATGATTTTATACCCGCTACCGTGGCCAGACCCCTTAAATTACACGACAATTAAAAATGGCGGAGTCAATTTGGACAAGCGAAGAAAAAAAAAACAAGTAATCATCATATCGTTATGAAATTCGTTACACGATCGTTTATGAGATCGTTGATTAAGGATTCTCAGAAAAAAGCATTCAAACTTACGACGCTACTTTCAAACGCTCCGGACACGTCTTTACAAATATGCGTCTAACTTCGAGAATATTTGTCGGATTTACATGAAATTTTTTGTGAACATACTCGAATATATGTACATTACGAAAATGAAATAAAGAAAAATTTTTATTGAAAATCCCGACCGCGTACAACCTCGTAAAATCTGCTGGAAGACAAATGTCTGTTTCCGCGTACTTAAAGTACAAAAAATCGTATGGTCCTTTCGTGCATCAAAGTTTTTTCTATCTCAAAAGAAATTCGTTACCTGATCGTCTACGAGATCGCATGATTACGGATTCTCGCGCGAAAACTTCGAATATTCAAGATGGCGATTTTCCTACAGTTCGAAACGAGCATGAAGCACGTTTCCATTTACGACGAATTTGTTCGACGCTCTGGCCGTGAAACATCGTAAATTATCGCTCGAACAAGCACATCCGATGATTTGAAACCAAGTGAGCCATCTGAACGCTGTTTCCCCGCCGTCTATCGATCAATTTAATCATATACTTACAATTGAAGAAACGTAAACCGATAGAATTGACACGTTCAATTCTACCCAAGGATTCGAAGCGTGTGATATGAAATAAAGGTACAACATATTTATTACAGCGTTCGGCGTGGTTTCACATTTATTCGTTAGAAAAAAAACAAACAAAAAAGTAAGACGAAAAGAAAACGAGAAAGTGGTAAAACGAAGAAAAAAAAACGAGTTTCGAGTACAATAATAATGGCGACGGAAAAGAGAGACTCAAGAGAGGAGAGCCGATAAACCGGTCGCTTTAATCATCGACGTTTAATAACGTTCGTTGCGATATACATAACTATATAAAAGTGAAAAAATCTGTACAATGAAAGACATGCGGGTAGCGGAGAGATGCCTCTGTCCGTTAATCTTTGTATTCTCGCAAATCGCATGGGAGCTGGAATGGGAAAGGAGGGTGGATAAAAACGGGGCGAGTGGGAGAGGCGGGAAGGATGGACATTAAAAAGGATTTTTCGCTTTTTTTTTGTTCTTACTTATAAACCGCTCTGCGGAATGAGGCTCGTAAGATTTATATTGTATATATTGCAGCCTCGCGCTCATCGGCCACCCGAGCGATTCGAAAACGCACATCGACGAGGACAGCAGACCGCGAGACGATCATTTTTCATACATATATATATATATATATATATATATTTATGTATCAATATATATGTGTAAAACAATTGATCAAAGTAGATGCACGTTTATTTATCATAATAATATAATGATAAAAAATAATAATATAATATACTGGTAATAATACAAATCATCGTGGTATATGTTTCAAAAAAAAAAAAGGAGAAAAAAAATTCTGGTACTCAATAAAATTAATAACATGAAAAAATTGTCATAAAATATAGAAAAAAAAAAAAAAAAAAAAACGTGGCAATAACGTTATGGTCTGTAGTGACTTAAATAACACAGCATCGTATGATTAGGTTCTCTGCGGTTTCGCGTTGCGACGCACTGCCGTTTTTATTTCTTCTTTTTCGTTTGTTTTTGTTTTTTTGTTTTTTTCGTTCTTTTCTTCTTTCCCGACACACCCTCCACAAAAGGATATTCACGCGCGTCGTCGAGCGTTTTCTTTATCTTTCTCTCGTGTATGTTTATTTTATTTTTTTTTTTTCATTATTTTTTTTATTTATTCGTTTATCTGGATTAGGCGTCAGAATCGAATCGATATCACCGGATCAAGCAGAGCGAAAAATCACCCGAAAATCCAAACTTCCCGTTTTTATAATGAGAAAGACAAAAAAATGGTAAGAGGGAGAGAAAGAGAAGCGGTAAGAGGGATAGGGAAATTGGAAAGAATTACAGGATTAATGACACAAATTCAAAGGGTCCGTTACGGTTTTGGATTTCAATGTAGAAAAATGAGAGTGACAAAGAGAGAGAGAGAGAGAGGGATTATTGAGTATACGATAATTACTATTTATTAAATAATGTTATCTAACGTAATATCGAGTTCAGTTGTGTGTGTGTATTTTTTTTTTCTATACTATATCTCCATAGCGTTAATTCTTTTAGGCCGGAGCATAACGACCTTCGTACACATACAGAATTAAAAAAAAAAAGATCAATTAAGGCAGTAGTCTGGTAACTGAAGCCGATTTTCATGTCTTTTTTGGAGGGCGTTTTTTTGTAGGAAAATAAAAATGAATCGTTTTGGATATTTAGGATGTTTTTATTTACATATTAAAGATACAAAAAAAAAAATTTTTGAAAAAATTTAATGGTTCATTATTATTATTATTATTGATCGAAGTTGGCACCTCGAAAAAAAAGCGCGTGGGTGACCCCGGTGATTTTGGCTCTTGATGTTATCTGAAATCAAAAATTCTTGATAATTCTCAATCTATAGACATGTCATTCTGGTCGGAACTACTTGGACTTTGGAAAAAAACTTTGGAAAAAAACTTTGTTTTCCAAAGTCCGCCATTTCTGTTATTTATCCATGAAATTTAACTTCAGTAGTTCCGACCAGAATGACATGTCTATAGATTAAGAATTATCAAGAATTTTTTATTTCAGATAACATTAAGAGCCAAAATAGCCGGGGCCACCCACGCGCTTTTATTCGAGGTGCCAACTTCGATCAATAATAATAATAAACTATTAAGTTTTTCAAACAAATTTTTTTTTCTATCTTTAATATGTAAATAAAAACATCCTAAATATCCAAAACGATTCATTTTTATTTTCCTACAAAAAAACGCCCTCCAAGAAAGTCATGAAAATCGGCTTAAGTTACCAGACTACTACCTTAAATCGATTCGACTTACGCGACAGAGAGATGGGGATGGTGATGAGGGGGATAATTATCGCGAAACGATATTACGAGAGAGCTATCGAGGGAAACGGTGAAAAAATAAAAATGAAAGTCGTTAACGGCAAGATATATTATGATCAAATAAAATTTATTGAATAAAATTTCTTTGTTTCAAATAAATCCTTCTGCGAAAGTGAAATTGTGACAAAAAAGGGGGAAAAAAAAAACAAAAATCTCGCCTCATCCGCAACGTCAACAAAACCGTTGTACAAATATATCACGTGACCGCCGTTTTGTTCCAATCGATACATCATACGAGAGAGACGGAGTGTATTGATTAAAGTAGAAAAGCAAAAATGTAAAAAAAGAAATTAAAAACGAAAATGTCAAAGGTACAAAAAAACGAATAAGGTAAATATCCACGGAATGGAATGTTCAGCTCGTGCTGTCGTTCGTCAAACGGCTCGCAAATATCGTTCTCTCCTTTTCATTTTTTTTTCTTTTTTTTTTATATATATTTGGTCACTTCTTTGGATTGGTCAGCTGGACGAAAAAAATAAAAAATAATAATAACAAAAAAATTTAATTTTTCATAAATATTATCTCTTCTCATCTATCTCTCTCCTCTACAACCCAACAACCCCCGTTCTGTATACATGTATATCACGACACTCGAATATCTTTCATATACGCGCCCATCTCCTCTACGTTAATATTTATATTTCATTTATTTTTTCTTCGTTTATTTTGTTCTTTTTTTTTTTTTTATTCTTTTGGAAAAGTTTTCAAGGAGAACGAATGATCGAAAAATCGTGAAAATAAAAATTAGTGCAATTGCATATACGAAGGTCTCGTTGGCTTTATTAGTTTTTTTTTTTTTTTGTGAATTCAGCAATTTCCATTTGAAGCTTTTGCGTGCCGCAATTACAGAGGAAATTTGGCAAAATATTATTGCGTAGAGAAAGATTTAATTTCTTCAAAAAAATGAGAACATCTTTCATTATTTTTTTGTTTATTGAGTAGTCTTTTTTTTCTACAAAGTTCCAAGACTTCACACGTCCAATTGCGTGCACATTTTATTTTTATGATTTTTCGGTGACACCACCGAGCCCTCAAACGCCAAGAAAAAAATATATATTTATATTTTTTTTTGTTGCAAAAATACAAATAATCACGGGGCAGTTATGTTCGCAAAGTCCAGACTTTATCACAATGTATGTTGCGAGCTTTGGCCACGGCACGAGTTTTATACTCCCCCGAAAAACAGACACACACACAAACACACACATTCGGTCGTTTGCCAATCATTCACTCAAAAGCAAAAACACTCGATTTTCGATTTAATTCTCGAAAAAAAAAATCAATCGACAAAAAATCCGAACAAATATAACGGCGGTCTATAATGGTCCACGGGACTATTTGGCTACGGGCAACGCGTTTCCTCTGTTCGTTGGATTTGATGCTTTTTTTGTTTTTCTTGTTTTTCTTCGTTACACTTCATTTTAATTCAACTTTTGTTTTAATCGTCACGACGGAGATTAAAGAACGAAGAATATAATGGCCAAAGTTGTAGAAACGGATAGACAACAGCGAGGTGAAGAGAGAACAGAGTTTGAGGGGTTGATGAAAAGATTTGTTGGCACTTCGAAACTTTGGAGGGTGGATGAAATTCTGACGATTAAAAGTATTTTTATTTTGGAGCGAAAAAAAAAAAAAAACGCGTTGAAGATTGTCTTGATGTGGAAGGCCTCGAAGCTTTTTTTAGACCACTATTTCAAAACCTTTGCCGCGTTTTTAAGCCGAACAAAGACAAAAATACCAGAAAGTGTTTTGTGAAAGAAAAAAAAAAACGAAAACGACGTGGAAAGAAGAATTTTGTTAAATCGTCGTAAATATAAGTTTACGAAGTGATTAATTCGTAAAGTTGATAATTCGTTGGGCAATTTTAGATTAAGAACGATTAAATTTTGTTCGTCGCACAAATTTTTGTCATCTTATTCCTCGTTTCGTGCACGTTTTTTTTTTCTTCTTTTCATCGTACGTGTAATAATTTTTTTTTTTCATTCATTTTACGCGTTGACGCGTCGAACAGACGGGGAAATTGGATTGCGAAAATAAAAAATAATAATAATGATCGAGTATATATATATAAATATATATATATACCATATTTTCTATGGCGTACTACAATAATTTATTACTGGTAGAAAAAAGAAATCTTACAAAACGCAACGTCAAGCCGATCGTCACTTCGGATGATATTCTTGGTCATTTACAACAATGTTTTGTTCGAAACATTTTTGCTTTTTTTTTTTCATTAATACAAGGGTACAATTTTTGCTGGGGACAGGAGAAAACAAATTTGACGATCTCACGAGTACGATTGAGGCAATAAAGAAGAAGAAAATGGTAAGAGAGAGAGAGAGAGAGAGAGAGAGAGTGAGAAAAAATAAATCTATAAAAGAAGGATGAAAGCCTCAAGACGGAATAAACAAAGAGTGTGTGTGAGACGAGCACGAAGAGAACAGTGGAAAAAAAAAGAGAATATCCATCGTATAAAAAAAAAAAAAAAATTCTCAATGCTTGGTCCGGTAAAGACTAGTCGATTACCGCGTTAGCGCCGGAATTAATCTGACCCTTATTCGTATGCGACAGTACGATAATAATTCATAAATTGTAATGGTCGGTAATAAGAATCGTTAGCGTATAATGAATAATAATAATAATGATAATAATAATAATAATAATAATAAACTAACTATTATACATAATCAACGCAATATCGACAAATATACTTTATGTGAGACGATTTGGAGACTTCCGATGACTTTCATTATTTTCCCTTTACATACGTAATTACAGATGAGAAAAAAAAGAAACAATACCAATTTGAAAATTGTCATGAAATCTTTGTTTTTTTTTCTCCTCGATTTACTCAATCAAATGTCAAAGATTCTTCGGGAAGCGAATAGTCATCGGTTTACGCTCGACTCGTCCCGCAATGGATGCGCGGCCTCCAGGAGATCATTTGAAATTGTGTGAGTGTCCGTGTGTTTAGAATTAAAACATATCGTTTTGGAATTGAAAATTGATTCGCACTTGAAAATCGAACAATTCTTACGACGAGAAAGAAAAAGTTATTCGTTCTATTTTTTCTTTTGTTTTCGTGTATGTTGTTTGTGTGTTTTGTGTGTAACTTCTTAATACGTTCTCTCGCGATATATATATATATTTTTTATTTTTTTTCGTTATCGAGGGATCGACGTTTCAGTTTTGTTCGGGGGAGGGGGACGGGGGCAAAATCGTTCCGCTCTTGGTTCACAGAGAGGGACGAAGAGGGAAAGTATTTTTTTGGTTTTTTTTTTTGAGGGAGGAGAGGGTGGGAAAATTTTGGATTACAATATTCGTATGATTAATCGATTTTTCATTTCTTGTCATCTACAATTAGAATATTTATTAATAATTACGAGATCACAGTGACGCTTTGACGCGCGGGGATCTCGGGCGAGCGGGCTGCAGTGTCTCTATTCTGTGGTTTAAAAAAAAAAAACGTTATTTTCAATTTTTTTTTCGTTCTCGAGCACTGGTGAGTTGCATTATGTTTGTTCGTTTTTTTTTTTTTTTTTCATTTTCAACCACGAACAAGACACACATGGCACAGCCTGCTCCCCACGATCCACATAGTCACAGTTACAGCTTATGTTTCCGCCTTTCTCGTTCTACAAAACACGTAGTCCCTCATCATCATCATCATCATCCATAATCACTGTCTTAATCATCTACGAGACGACGAGACGAGAAGAAGAAAAAACTACGTTTTCATCCCCCTACGAGAAAAAAAAGAACGTAATCGCCAAAAACAAATGTTTCTTGTTTTTTTTCCTTTTTTTTTTTCAAACAACACAAAGAAAAAGAAAACAAAATTTTTCATACTTTCGTCGACTTACAGTCCCCTCGCGCCAATCACCTCCTCGTTATAGTCGCGAGAGACTATCGACTTCTCGCGCGAGGAAACACAATTTTTCGGGTATCACCCACCGTTTAATATATACACAGATGTATATATGCGTATATATACATTTATATATATACTTTTTTTTAAATATATACGTGTATGTGCGCGCGTCTTTCAATGTGTATATATATATATATATATATATTTTTTTTATAATCAATGTTTATTCGGTAATTATTACGTTCTCAATATGGCTGACTAATAGCTAAAAAAAAACAAACATGTTCCTACAAAACACTTACGGTTTCCAGCTGTTCTAGCCGTATTTACGTTATGAAACGAACGAAAT
Organism: Oxytorus armatus; assembly: GCA_958009045.1. Taxonomy (NCBI): domain Eukaryota; kingdom Metazoa; phylum Arthropoda; class Insecta; order Hymenoptera; family Ichneumonidae; genus Oxytorus; species Oxytorus armatus. Next base: position 16,500,532 of record OY253752.1, read on the forward strand.
GGCGATGAATAAAAGAAGAGGAAGAAAGAGAAAATCTTTATCGATCGAAAAAACGATGATTTCTCTTGTCCTCTTGTCTCTTTCTTCGTCTTCTCTTTGCTCGTCGACCTAAATGCACAAGGGGATCGCTGAATTCGGGGGTTGGGGCGGGGGAGTACTTTTCTCGGACAAAAGCGAATATTTACATGCGTTTTTTTTTGTTTTTTTTTCGTTTTTTTTTTATCGTTTACAAACACGGAAATCTCTCGTTCAGAAAGATTTTTCTTTACTTTAATTTTCTCTTACTTACTCTATCTATACGTTATTTTCTTCTTTTTTTTTTTCGTTTTTTGAAATTCTTGTTCTTACAATTACAGTTCTACTCACAGAAAGCTATCGTCCTCTCATTCGGGCCTGAAGAGACAGTTTTGCGACGGAGAGGATAAGAAAGAAAGAAACGAAAAATTGATCGTGCTCAACGCGACCGGGAGCGATCGAAAAGCGAATGAGAGTAGGATGGGGAGGGGTGTGGAAAAGGAGCAGAAATTAACGGTAGAGGGTGTTTTTTCGACCGCGAAAACACCCTCGGGTACCGAATTGAAAAAAAGAGAAAGCGTGAGATTGGAAGAAGAAAAATTAGAGATTGTGAGATAGCGAGAGAAAAAAAGGGTAATTGAAAATTGAAGATGGGGGAAAAATTGGCAGTCGCGTTGTCCGCGTCTCGGTGAGACACGAATGGCAGTTTTTACTTTTTAATCGATGGGAGAATTGACGAGGTATATATATATATATATCGACGATATGATGAATATCGTCTCGTACTTGAATCATCATCTCGTCATTGAAAAATACAGACGCGTATTTAACAATTACAATCTAAATAAATACTATTATTCTCTTTACATACTGGAAATACCTATTACAGAACGATTTTACGAGTGTACTTTTTAATACGTCGATGCGAATGATAGGGGCATTGATAAACGCAAAAACCAAACGAACGCCCAGTTTTCTTTTCCTTTTTTTCCTTCACAAACGTTCAGAGTCTAACCAAAAATCCAACATGAACGTTTCAGACGTGAAAACAAACAAACAAACAAAAAAATGGTTATCAGGAGGAGGGAAAAAATGTCTCGCGAAAAAACGTCGAGTGTCGTGGAGCCCGTTGATCGCCTCGATGATGACAGAATCGTAACGAGTATCGGAAAGAGAAAAAGAAAAGAGAAATGTAGAAAAAGATCGAGAAACAAAAAAAACAGTTGACTGGACAGAGTAGGAGAAATTTTTTTTCTTTATTTTTTAAGTAAAAGGGTCGAAGGGGGGGTTTTGGGGAGCGGGGAGAGAGGTAAACCCTCATCCAAAGTGTTTATCAACGGACGAGGGCACCCTCTGTAAGAGCTAAGCTACCGGAGATCATTTGAAAACTGTCCATAGGCCTCGCAGCTAGCCAATCAAGATGCTGCGTGCCTCGGTGTATATATATATATATATATTTATATATAATATATCAATTATCTACTTTAATTATTTTATTTGAAAAAAAAAAACCTCGAGTTATTACCGATTCGATTTCCTTTTTTTTTCCGTTTTTTTTTTCGTTCATTTACTTTAGCTTTATCGTTTCCTATAATAGATACACGTTACTTCGTCGCGCGTTTTCGCGCGATATTGCTCGCTCGATCGCGGCTCGTTCTCCTCTTTTTCCTATACATACTTGATTTTTATCATTTTTTCTGTTTTTCTATTTTTTTGTTTTTTTTTTCTCTGGAATTCGTAATCGCGACTCCCGCGCTATTTTCTCTTCGGTTCGCCGGACCGATCATTAACCCGATGTTCGCTTAAATGCTTGAAAAGTTACGAATTGACGTTTTTCTTTTGAATGAATTTTTTATCAACGATTTTTTTTTCTTATTTTTAATGTACAAGATGATTAAAAATGAGTTTCGCGAGGGAGAGAGTGAAGGATGAGTTTTTTCGCGAGTAGTGCGAGTCAATGATCGGTCGGACGAGCGCGCGCTATTACAACTTCCGTCATCACAACGTGAGAAAAAGATTCGGGTTCGACGAGAATGTGCAACGGTATTAAGAAAAAAAATGTTTTTTCTGTCGCTCATTTTGCGCGTCAACTCGATTCCATTCCCTATCACACCGTAATAAACAATTATTTTCTTTACCTTACGCTTATTTCCTCTCTTTGTTTATCCGTAATGAGATCATCGTTTGATTATTCGGTTAAGTCCTCTTTGGATCTCGTCCTTAGTCCCCTCCCCCAGCGTTAAAAAAAAAACATGTTTCTCTGCTCGCAAATCCCCTCCCCACATCCGTCTCGCAATGCGTACGGAATAAATATCTCGTCGTCGTTTATCTCGCGCTCCGTCCGGACGACAACGAAAAACAACAACAACAAAAAACGTGACAATAGTCTCGATCAATCTCCGATCATCGAAACAATCTGACTGGATTGTATTGATTTCAAATCGTTATATATCGTGTAGGACAGAGAGGGCACGAATCGCGCTACGATTGGCGATGTTTAAGAGTAGAAAAGCAAGATGGACGATTTCGTGTGGCGCAATAATCGTCGAGAAACAAAAACAAAAAAAAAAGAAGAGACAAATCGTACGAAATTGACGATTTTTTTCATTTCTCCTCTTTCCTCTTTCGATTTCTATTCTTTTTCGTTGTTGCTGCTGCTGCTGCTGCTGCTGCTGTTGTCGTTGTAATCCGTGGTCCCGTTGGACTTTTGCCGTCATCGCCGCAAATCACGTTCGTCCGACGAGCCACGCAAATTAACCCCTTCTTGTGCGAAGCTTCGTTTTTGTTTTTCTCTTCTATCTCGCTCTCGAAGCACAACGGGAATTTTTTTTTAATTCCTCTTCTCCTTTCTTTCCTTTGCTCTTGACCGGCTTCAATAACGAACGATCGACTATCTCGGTTCGCAAGGATCGTAACGACTCTTGCTACGTCGGGCTATTCTCTATCGAAGACGCGACACCAATCGCCAGCCGAGATAAAGAGCAACGGTCGTCCATAGAGTCTCGCGCAGCGGAGCCGGTATTAAGAGGGACAGAATGCTGTCCGTTGACGATGGTGCACTTGGCGGCGCGACACCCGGGAAACTCGCCCCGATAAACGGGAGCCTCGATTTCTCGATCTCGGCGTCCTGAAACAATAAACATTACGATTTCTCGTTTGATTAACGCGCAATTGTTCAATTTTAAATAGAATTTGTGGTCAATTATAAATATACTTGTTCGATCAAACGTTTTATCGAATTGCAACACTTTAGTTACGTTCTTAAGGTAGTAGTCTGGTAACTTAAGCCGATTTTCATGTCTTTTTTGGAGGGCGTTTTTTTGTAGGAAAATAAAAATGAATCGTTTTGGATATTTAGGATCTTTTTATTTACATATTAAAGATACAAAAAAAAATTTGTTGAAAAAATTTAATGGCTTATTATTATTATTATTGATCGAAGTTGGCACCTCGAAAAAACAGCGCGTGGGTGGCCCCGGTGATTTTGGCTCTTGATGTTATCTGAAATAAAAAATTCTTGATAATTCTTAATCTATAGAGATGTCATTCTGGTCGGAACTACTGAAGTGAAATTGAATAAATGGATAAATAACAAAATGGCGGACTTTGGAAAAAAGTTTTTTTTTCCAAAGCCGCCAAATTCCGACCAGAATGACATGTCTATAGATTAAGAATTATCAAGAATTTTTTATTTCGGATAACATCAAGAGCCAAAATCACCGGGGCCACCCACGCGCTTTTTTTTCGAGGTGCCAACTTCGGTCAATAATAATAATAATAATAAACTATTAAATTTTTTCAAACAAATTTTTTTTGGTGTCTTTAATATGTAAATAAAAACATCCTAAATATCCAAAACGATTAATTTTTATTTACCTACAAAAAACCGACCTCCAAAAAAGACATGAAAATCGGCTTAAGTTACCAGACTACTACCTTAATGTTATAAAGTAAACTTTACGGTAAAAAAAAAAGAGAAAAATATTTTTTTTGCTCGTAAGCAGTGTTATAATTTGCTAAGAAATTTTTAAGATCTTCCGAAATGTGTGGTGACTGTAAAAAAAAAATTGTCAGGGTCTCACCCGATTATGGTAACGGAGTAAAGAAATAAAATCCATAAGGGCTCGTTTAAAATCGATTTTAACTCACTGAAATTGATTTCACTTCTGAAAAATCTTCTTCCACGATATGTTCACAAGGAAAAGTGAAAATAATTGTAATTCATTCACTGAATAAAAATAAGATAAACTGGTAATCCAATTATCATCGAGAATGAAATATTGGCAGATAAAAATCATAAATAAACATAAGAAATGTATCACGCCTTCATTGATCTCAACACGGACGATAGATGTCGAGAGCAATGAAGAAGTGATTTTCACGATATAGCAGATTTGTCGCGAGGACAAGAGAGGGATGATTAAGAGAACGACGCGAACGGAAATTCCTTAGACCCAAACAATTAATAGCAAGAGGGAGACGGCATTTTATCAATGTTATGTATATATATATATAAGAATGATGCTTTGTCCTCGGACGAGAGGGTGTCAGAGCAGAGGAAACATCCAACGGTCTCTGAAAACCGACATACAACACACTCTCACGTCTGCACGACTTCCGATTCCCGTTTCGTCTTAATCCGTGAGGCGAGCTGTAGTAATAATAAACGCGGAAAAGTCCAATCTCCGCGGCCTTTATGCCCCACGAAGTATATATAATACAGAGAAGTATATAATAAGAAGAACGGTGCGATATGGGGGGGGAGTGAGTTTCGTATCGCCAGCAGTGTTCTTCATCTCGCGAGAGCGAGAGAGCGACGTCTGATCGTCGTTTTTCCCACCACCATGACAAACATTAGGAACGCACCGACACCCATCGAAGCGACCCCTAACAATCGCGACGGAGAGAGAAGAGATTATCGCGGGCGTGCGAAAGGGAATCGACGAAGGGAAGACACATCAAACGGGGGGTGGGTAGTGAGAGAAAAGAGGACGGGAAAAAGAAGAAAAAAAAACACGTCACATTAAGAGAGAGAATTATGGCGGGATCGGCTCGAGATAGGGAAACCCGAGAATGGAAGTTCCTTTCTCGTTCTCAATTAATTGTCTCTCGCCTCCAACCACCGGTACTATTTCCTTTCGATATGGAACAACCGCAATACTACTTTTTTTTCCTCTGAATAGTCTTTATATACGTGTCTATATATATATTAGGTACACCCTTATAAATATAAATCTTTCAGAGTGCCGTCTACCACGCTCCGTTGCTCGTAATATCTCTTATCAATAATAGAATATGCTCTCGGGAGAACGATAAAAATGATTTGCTTCTTATTATTTCCGTTTCTTCCTCTTTCGTTCTTGTAAAATTTAACGAATTTTCCTTTCACGATTAACCATAAGAATATAAACGAAATTTTAGTGTTCAGAAATATTTGCAACAAACTTAGTGAGACTACTAAAATCAAGAGAGAAAAGTTTGCAAAAAAGCCATTGACAATTCTGTAAATTGCAATCGTGACGTTTAGTAATAGATAAATAAATCATTTGGCAATAATAAATTTCTTGTAAGTCGTGCCAATAGTCGAGACAAAATTCATTTTATACTTCCCTCAATAACGTTCGATTTTTCTTCTTTTATAAGAACACATTTAATGCTGTTGCACAGCTGACGAAATCGAAACTCACGGATATAATTGTTACAGCTCGGCTGTATCGCGAGATTCAGAGTCGAAGGTGATAAAGAAAATACAGAAAAGATGTTGGCGGTAAATAGTAACGGAGTATGGTATTATACGGACGCAAGTTTGTCGAGACGTTGAGAGACGAGAGGGCGGGTATATGTTAATGGACCAAGTTTATAACTGTTCCAGGAAGCTGGGACGATAAAATCCATTTTTTTTTCCGCCAAATCGATCGCCATTGGTGAGAGGGAAAAAAAAGCTGTTCACCAAGTTAAACGTTTAGATTTTGCAAAACAAAGAAATGTTCTCATTGAGCAGATTTCTTTCTTTTTCTTTCAATCTAAAAATAACGATTAATAAAAATCATCGAAAATATATTGAAAGTAAAGAATATTTGACGCTTGAATTTCCAGTGATTCTCGAGAAGTTAAAAAAAAATCAATTGTAACGGTGAACAATAAGATAAATTATAAAATGTAGAAAAAAGTCTGGGATGAAAATATTGAAAAAGTTACGAAAACCTATAATTATGTTACTGTTCGTCCCATATCTAACAATTTTTTGTTGTTGTTAGTTCCTCCTCTCAGTAGCACACCGTGCACCATTGCGAATAATAAAACCGCGAGGTAACCGAAAGAAAGTTGCGGTAATAACGGTACTCCGGCCAATAGAGAGGCTCGAGATAAACCGCCCGAGCCGTTAATACGCTAACGATCTCGAAATCTAAACTTTGCGCGAAGTTTGCTCTCAAACGATTGGCAATGCCGGAAAACCGATATAGGGTCTTGTAAGCAGGAAGAAAAAAAAGGAGAAAAAAAATGATAATGGACGTAGAGAGAGAGAAAGAGAAAGAGAGAAAGAGAGAAGCTATGGCAAAAGATAATTGGAGATAATTTTCTCGGGCGGTGGCCAACACGAGGCTCGTGCCAACGGATCAGAGCCATGACCACTTAACTTTCACGTTTTGTTCACGGGTTCTCCACTGTACTCTTGCATATACATATTGTACTTGTCTCGACCACTTGTTAGTCGTTACATGCTCGCTTGCCTCTCCGCGCTTGTAGATATCCATGTAAATGTTGGATAAACGCGATAATAGAAGTAACGTGAAGTAAATTCGCGAATTACGTAAACACAAATGCGCAATATGGAAATAAAAATAAAAAATTAATCATCCGGGGAATATAGCAAACGTTTACGAGACACTTCAAACTTATTGTGCGGTTCGGTATTTTTACAATAGGAACGACATTAATTTGTAAATTTGAAAAAGATTGAAAAAGTCATTCCCACGATCTAAATCCACGAGTTCTTTGATTTTTCCATTACGTTTGTTCGTGCTAATTCCATCCGACGTTAATTCCACGATATACCGACGTTTCATCGATTTTTGTTCGACTTAAGGGGGGAAATAGGGTTAGACGGTTCAAAAAATCGATTTTTTTTTAATTTCATAAATTGTTAGTAAAACTATTGAAAAATATGTTTCCAAAATTTTAAATGAAAATTCCGACTCGTTCTATTGTTATAAGCCATTAAGGGGGGAAATAGGGTTAGGACAGCGTTTTCTCAATGATTTTCATGAATTTTTTTATAGTATAAAAAATGAATATAATTTATTGAAACTTTGAGAATATTTTATACATATATTTAAGTATATACTATACAATTTTCGAAGAATTTCCTTGAAAAACACCGAAGGAAATTTATGACTGCCTTGACTTTGTTTTTCTTGGTACTATTTTTTCAAACGCGTTTTTCTGAAAACGACTTTTTTTTAACTTGCGTACACGCTAGTTTGAAAAGTTTTCAACCAATCGTTTTGAAAATTGGCAGTTACTTTCTTCATAGTATTGCGCTCTACATGAACCTAAAATCGGAATATTATCATTATTTAAAATAATTTTTTTTTTGCAAATAAAGTTGTAAAAAATAGCAAAAAATCATGCTTTTTTGTTTTGACCCCTGTAAAAAATTCAATTTTCTTTTTTTTTTTATAGCATTTAGGTTCATATAGAAGAGAGACATATAATAAAAGTAAATTCCAACCTCGTTTGATTTTAGATGAAAATTGCGGCTTCCAGAATGTACGCAAAATGCTGAGTCTGATTGTCACCTGCAATATGGGGTCGCTAATATTTTCGGTGTTTTTCACGGAAATTTTTCAAAAATTTTATAGTATATACTTAAATATATGTAGAAAATATTCTCAAAGTTTCAATGAATTATATTTATTTTTTATACTATAAAAATAGAGCGCAATACTATGAAGAAAGTAACTGCCAATTTTTAAAACGATTGGTTAAAAACTTTTCAAACTAGCGTGTACGCAAGTTTAAAAAAAGTCATTTTCAGAAAAACTCGTTTGAAAAAATAGTACCAATAATAACAAAGTCACGGCAGTCATAAATTTTCTTCGGTGTTTTTCACGGAAATTCTTCAAAAATTTTATAGTATATACTTAAACATATGTATAAAATATTCTCAAAGTTTCAATAAATTATATTCATTTTTTATACTATAAAAAAATCCATGAAAATCATTCAGAAAACGCTGTCCTAACCCTATTTTCCCCCTTAAAAGAGGAACCCCGCCGGAAGGTGGACCAAAGGGACAACAAAAGAGACGCAAACTCACGTAAAATTGTAGAATACAAGAGGAAAAGATTTGTGTTTACCATGTGGAAGGTAAAAAGGAAATTTCTACCGTCGAAAAAGTGTTTCTCTCGTGTTTGCTCGTCGGGTATGGTATAGAGTGGAAATTGAAGAGCCTCGTAACTCGGAAAACTTATCTCCGGCATTGGTATATATAAGAGAAAGGAAGAAGTGGAATGGAGAAGAAAACGGGCATAATCGCAATGGAATTCTCCAACTGTGTGCACATATATATATATATATATATATATATATATATCGTGCACACACAAATATATACATGTATATTATGAGAAAACGGGAAGGTATCAGAATGCAAATTGCTCCATTTCTTCTCTCGAACCGGCAACTTTGGTTTAATCACGGAAAACAAGTGACGATGATAGCGATCGGAGCCGAGCGGGATATATAACTGCAATCCCCCCCTCCCCAACCCCTCGTGATAAAACCCGTGTCGCAAAAAGAAACAGGAGAGAAAAAGAGAAGAAAAAAGCAATAGAATGTTGAAGGAGAACCGAGCGAGTTTTATTTCATCGTTGTAGAATGGCCAAGCTCGTGGTCGGGTGAGTCAGACTAGATCAATGATTATTGTTATTATTTAACATTGTTTCTCGTCGAATCGTTGGGTTTTACCGGCGGGGGGGTAGTTCATGTGTGTCAGAGTCGTACACACTTCTGACGTATAAAACAGAGAAAAATCGATCGTGAGCTTGTTCAAACGTTATGGACGCGAGTGAATAACAACGCGGACTTACTCGCGAGATCAATTATTCGCCACGGCTAGACACATGTACAGGGGGTATTCCAGCGGATTCGCACTACTTTTTACCAGCGATGAAATCATTGGGGATGTTCTAGTTTCCGAGTGTGGTCAGAAAGAAAGAAAAAAAAACGATTAACAAACCAAAAAGATTGCTCTCTTGTTTGAAGGGGATATAAATCGACCTGACGGAAAATTGTTTTTTTTTTCGCAATTAATAAAAAATTTGCCCATCAGTTTATTTTTCCCTCGAATCTTCAACGACGTTTAATCCTCCCAAACAAAAACAAGAGTAGACGATATATTTATTTTTCTCTGTCGAGCAAAAGAACGCGAGAAAGATCGAGATTTTCCTAATTTCACGGTAAGACGAGTCTACATCGTCTCTCGGTATTCGCCAATTACTGGCACTTAACCGGTAATAATTAGACGGCGGAATCCGCGACAGTAAAGGTATCGAGTGTCCAAAGAGGATTTCCCTTCCCTCTCATACTGTCTGAACGAGGAAACAAATGTAGAAGTATTCATATAGAAATACGAGAGAGATCGGTGAAAAGAGGGATGAGAGAAAACGGATCTCAAGATTCTCCGTAGCTCACCGGTTCTTCATCGTCCTTTGCCATGTTCCTTCGGCAAACAAGACGAAGAATATATACACACAGAGGAGGAGAAGGAGGAGGAGGACAAAAAAAAGAGAAGAAACGACGGAAGATCGTTGGCGACCCTTTGGAGAGTTAAGTGAAACGCGGTGGAAGGGAGGGAAAAGGTTGCGGCGAGAGAGGGACGAGAATAGAGGGTTGAAACGCGAGATTCGCTTCGGGGATTGTATTCACATACAAACGCATATATATATACAAGTATAAAAGCAAGTATCACTGTCAATGATTAGGGGTGGAACGAGAATAAAGTCGAGCGAGAGATGATGCAAGAGAAGAAAAAGAAACGGAGGTAGAAAACAAAGTTCTTCGCGCGGTCCTTTATATCTTATCTCGATAAGTCGATACATATTTGATCGCACAACGGGGATTTGAGGGTGAGAAAAGAGCGGGAAATGAAACTGTACACAGTGTACACGATGAATAACGCCAGTGAGAACTGACGCTGTACCCGTGGGGCGTGAATGCAAGCACGAAAGATCAAGAGGATTGGGGGGCTCCGATCTGCTTCCAACTATTCACGGAATTACATTTACGGATGTATGTATGTATTTACGGTCATAGCCCTCTTAGGACCGAAATTATGGCTCATGACGGAAACTATAACTATTATAGTCAGAAGAATACAGGGGCTTTGCCACAGATCTACTTTACCACAGACTGCACTAAATACAATACTAGAGTGAAGAGGATATACGAGGGGGGATCCAAAAAAAACGAGAATTGCGCTGCGGCAGGGAGGGAGAGTGCGGGAACCCATTGCTCGACCAGGTGTCCGTTGGGGACACGTCTCCTGAGTTAGTGTGCGAAGTTCTGTCGCCGTGAGTGCATCGGTTCGCCCGTGGCAATTTTTGTAGTGAAACAACTTTTTCCATTTCAGCGAAAGCGTGATGGCCGATTGCCGAGAGCAACGCGCGGCTGTGAAATTTTGTTTCCTGTTGGGGAAATCGGCCGCGGAAACTACTGTAATGCTTGAGACTGCTTATGGAGATTCTGCCCTAAGTAAAACCAGAGTCTACGAGTGGTTTTCACGTTTTGAAAATGGACAAATGTCAATTGTAGACCAACCCCGTTCAGGACGCCCCTCAACGTCAAGAAGTGACGAAAACGTCGACAAAATGCCCTCATTCGTGAATACCGTCGCCAAACCATTGATCAACTCTGTGAGATGTCTGGGATATCATGGAGTTCAATTCAGAGGATTCTATCCAAAGATTTGCACATGAGCAGAGTTGCAGCCAAATTTGTCCCTCGCCTTCTCACAGACGAGCAAAGGGAGCGTCGACTTCAGGCACGTTTTCAGCTTCAAAATCAGCTCGAAGAGGACCCTGAACTTTTTTCCAAGGTGATTACTGTTGATGAATCGTGGTGCTATGGATACGACCCCGAAACAAAGCAGCAATCAAACGTTTTGCCACTGTGAAGGAGGTAAAACAAAAATCGCGTGGAAGGCCTAAAAAACATCCCGATAAGTGAATTAAAAAAATGTTTTGAACATTGGAAGGATCGTTTGCAGAGGTGCGTTGTGGTCAAAGGAGAATACTTCGAAGGTGATGAAAATTTGGTGTAAAAATATTAAAAAATAAAGAAATTATGACGAAATTCCCGTTTTTTTTGGGTCCGCCCCTCGTATAGTGGCGAAAAGGAGTTTTAGCGCGTCGGGACGTTCTCGATATATTTATTATCCCCCATGGGGAGGGATGTTACAGCGAGTCGTCCTTCGTGCGCGCGAGAAAGTTGGGGCCTGGCGATAACTAAATTCGCGTTTATGACCATTCAGCTTTCGCGATCCCTTCCCACCCACGCACTTTTTTTTTCCTCCACGTCTCTGTATATATCTGTCTACCGGTGCTTAAACACATCGAGGGTCAACGCAATGTGTTGTATATACGTGTACGATCCGGGTTGGCAGCACGATGAAATACATGCTCGCGGGGCATAAAGTAGCGGAGGAATCGTTTCTCCGTGGCACAGTGCCGCGGCGTGAATTGTGGTGGCAGTGAACGCGCCCCCAACGAGAGAACGACGAAATCGTGTTGGGACCGAGGCAAAAGAGATGCCACGGCGAACAAACGTCGTGAATCATTCCAATGGGCAAGAGGATTCTCGATTTCGTTGTACATCACGATTTTATCGCGCTTTTGATCGATGATAGAGATAAGTAAGACACGAGAAGAGGGGATGAACGAGAGGGAGAAAGACTGAATTATCGGACGCGAGGAGGTAAAGTGATAATGTCACGAAGTGTTTTTCACACGATGCCTGGAAACGAGATATAATTATTGCATGAAACCTCGTGGAATCGCAGTTTGGAGATTCCTGTTATGACATTTCCTTTTTTTTTTCTTTCATTTGATTAAAAAATGGCAATACCGATCTTTCGAACTGTAGCAGGTTTTCATTTTTTTTTTACATCTTTACATTTGATCTCGCTCGTTTAAACCTTAAAAAAGCACTTCGAGAATCGTCGAATTTGAGTCGAAAGGGTACAATGGCAATAAAGATTAAAATTTCAACGATCATCCTTTTCTCGTCAGGGATTGAAAAAAAGAAAATGATATCAGAGATGACCGTAAAGTGAGCAATTATCGAATGCTATTGGATAATTCAATTTTCTCGCCTCTCGGAGGAAATTTGCTGAAGCTGAAAAACATGGGAATGCCGCGCCGAAAGGAGCCATAAAAAATAATTATATTCCACGAAGCGAGAAGTTTCGTTTGGCTTTTTGGTATAGCGAAAATTATCGCGAGTGAAATTGTCGAGTCCGAGTATATTCGTCGAGTCCAACGACGAAACCTTAATTATACATATAGAAATTTCGGCAATGTTATCCGGGAGACGAAGACCCGTATAAACGAGACTCAAAGTATAATAACGCGTACAGAGGGAACAGTTTTCATAAAGGTTAATATGTATACGGAAGTACATAACGAAATACGAATAAACTTTCATGTACTCGCGTACCGGAAAACCTATAGACACGTCTGTATGTATAAACGAGTAATAGAGCGCGGAGTTGGCTGTTTCGAGTGTGTCGAGTTTTGCCAGAGTGAAAAGTTGCAAAGTTTAGTTAGTGCCGTTGCGTTACTGTACGACGATGTTCTGGGATACGTTTTATAAACGATATATAGCCGCGTAGACTATGTATAACCGTCGGACGTCGCGACGCTCATTTGTGGCCAGAGACAGAGGGAAAGTGAGAGGAGAATCTGAATTTTAATTTACTCGGTTTGCACTTGTACGTATTACATATCATTTCGGGAGGACTGCTGTCTCGTGTCGGTTGGCGCGAGTCAAACAATACCCAATTATAATTTGCCAGAGTTTCGTTCAATTAATAAAATTGGATTAACAATTGAATTAATTAATTCGTATAATTAAATGAAAGTATAATAATTGAAAGTATTGCTTCAATTCACAAACGGATTATCGTTTGTACGACGACAAAAAAAAACATTTAAAATTGTATTGTAACGAGATAAATAAAATTTTAAATAAAAGAAACCAACAGCTATTGAATAATTATTACCGATTTTCAATACTTTTGCAAGTTTTCATCTTTCATTCGATTGATAATTGAATGATTAATATAATAATTGAGAGCATTGTTTCAATTCACAAACGGATTATCGTTTGAATGAGGGGAAAAAAAACATTTAAAATTGTATCGCAAGGAAATGAATAAAACTCGAAAAAAATAAACCAACAGCTATTGATAATTATTACGATTTTCGATACTTTTACAAGTTTTGACCTTTTCATTCGAATTTAATTCGCTTAATCGTGCCAGTTCTAACAGAACGTAAAAATCGCTGTTTACAGATGTTTTGAATTGAGACAAAAAAAAAAAAAAATCTTACCTTGGTCTTGGAGGCGTGAAAATCGTCAGCGATGTTCCTGAGATTGGCGCCAACGCTCGCCCACTCTCTCTCGCTCATCGACGCGCCGAGATGTCCGCAAGATGAGCCTCTGACGTTTGTGCTCTCGTTTCTGCCCTTTTCGAGTACCGAACCCTCGGACGTGAGTCTTCGTCTTCGTGGTCTTGGCCTTGGGCTCGGTACCGGCGGACTGAATTCGGGAAATTGAAAGGCGGCATCGCGCGTCGGACTGCTCGGCGCCGAAACGGTAACCTGCGGTACAACGGCCGGCAATTGCTCGACGGCGGAGAGCACGAGATCCGGAAGTGGAAGTCTCGAGAGATCCGAGTCGACAAGCACGACCGGATGCTCGCGGCTTCCCGGAATATCGCCGGGTCGACGTGGCAGGCGATCTGAAATCAGACGAGACAAAAAATCATCTTCAAATTCAATCAATGTTCTCGGATGGTGGAAATAGAATTTAAAAAAATTGAAAACAAAAAAAAAACATAATTATAAATACTTTATCTAGATTAAATCGTTTCTCGATCTCGATATGACTATCGAAATTTTATCAACGATTAATTGTTGTTTTTGTCATTCAAAAAAAATAATTTTACCCTCGCGCGTTTGCACTTTAATTTCGCTGCTTCAACTGCTCTCGCAGTTTTCAACGTGTTGAATCGCTTTTAAAAATCTGAAATAATTCATGAACACTCTTGAACCCTTCTAGAATGTGAATCCACGATTTACTAAGTTTTTTTTAGGTACGGGAACCCGGCCCTGCCCGTTTTCCGTTTGTCGGGAATTCGCAAGTGAAATTTGGGATACAATCGTCCCGAGTGCGACCGCGGAGGGTTAATTCTCGTTGTGCAATTTCGATTATAATTATTATTAAATGCGAGAAAGTAGGTTGGTATTTAAAAACTGCGTTTGATTAAAATTAATCGAAGGGGCATCGTATAGAGGCAAAGCTTCGGAATTATACGACCACTTTGCGTTCATATATCGGAAAGCTTATATATATTCATCAACGTAAATCTGCAATGATTTTCCGACGCGGCAGACTCTTATTATCCTCTCGAGATCACATAATCTAGCGATAACGAAGCCACTCGTCGTTGTCTACTAGCTGTGTATGTATATGAAATATGTACGAGAGCCTCTCATCGCGAGTTTGAAGATTTAGCTGTAAGAATCGCCGTGGACATACTAGACGAGTCTCCCCTCGAGAGCTTCCAGGTGAGAGAGACAGAGAGAGAGAGAAAGAGAGATAAACCGGAAAGAGCCAACGCGGATAGAGATGATGAGTATGGAAGTACGTGTATATAGCGTGCTACCTATATAGGAGAGAGGTAGCGTGTTAGACCAAGTGAAACTAGAGAGGTAGCAAAGTTTTATGCACTCGTAAAGCCTTGCATATGGTGCACCTGTATATATATCTTGGTTTATCGAGTCTAGACGGCCAAGACAACGAGAACAAGCGAGAGAGAGAGAGAGAGAGAACGTTGTGGCAAACGAGAGGCAAATTAACGCGTAGCAAAAGGGTTTTATTCTTCCACGTCGAGAACTCACGAGACTTTTGTATACCGCGTAGCGAGACACCTAACCAAATGAAAATTCGAAGAACCTTCCTGAACATTCCTTACTTCACGACGAAAAGAGAAAACCGGAAATTCAAACATTAGTTTAAATTATGTGCCTGCTCGCACTGTTCACTGGGTCAAATGCAATTGTTCAAAAGTTAAGAAATTACAAGGAAACAACGTTCCAGTTTGAGCAACTTTGAAACAAGTGTTTTGTAAATAAAATTGAGATTTAAGGGTTAAAAAACCATCCCCACGAAAATGTGTGATATCATTTCGCGTTGAAAACTCGCGAGACTTTATTAATTTAAATTATCAGCCTATTTGCACTGTTCACTGTGTCAAATGCAATTGTTCAAAGTTAAGAAATTACAGGAAAGCAACTTTTCCGTTTGAGCAACTTTGAAACAAGTGTTTTGCAAATGAAATTGAGATTTAGGGGTTGAAAAACCATCCCCACGACAATGTGTGATATCGTTTCGCGTCGAGGACTCGTGAGACTCTATTAATTAAAATTATTAGCTTATTTGCACTGTTCACTGTGTCAAATGCAATTGTTCAAAAGTTTAAAAATTGCAAGGAAACAATGTTCCAGTTTGAGCAGCCTGAAATAAGTGTTTGTAAATAAAATTGAGATTTAAGGGTTACAAAACCATCCCCACGAAAATGTGTGATGTCGTTTCGCGTCGAGAACTCACGAGACTTTATTAATTTAAATTATTATCCTTTTTGCACTGTTTACTGTGTCAAATGCAATTGTTCAAAAGTTAAGAAATTACAGAAAAACAACTTTTCCGTTTGAGCAACTTTGAAACAAGTGTTTTGTAAATAAAATTGAGGTTTAAGGGTTAAAAAACCATCCCTACGAAAATGTGTGATGTCGTTTCGCGTCGAGAACTCACGAGACTTTATTAATTTAAATTATTAGCCTTTTTGCACTGTTCACTGTGTCAAATGCAATTGTTCTAAAAGTTAAGAAATTACAGAAAAACAACTTTTCCGTTTGAGCAACTTTGAAACAAGTGTTTTGTAAATAAAATTGAGATTTAAGGGTTAAAAAACCATTCCCACGAAAATGTGTGATGTCGTTTCGCGTCGAGAACTCACGAGACTTTATTAATTTAAAGTATCAGCCTATTTGCACTGTTCACTGTGTCAAATGCAATTGTTCAAAAGTTAAGAAATTACAAGGAAACAACTTTTCAGTTTAAGCAACTTTGAAACAAGTGTTTTGTAAATAAAATTGAGGTTTAGGGGTGCAAAACCATCACCACAAAAAGGTATGATATCGTTTCGAAACTTTTGATGTGATTTTTTCACACACGAAAGCTGGATTTCAAGTTATCGGTTGAATGGCCAAACTTATTAAGAATGAAATAAGTATGCTTTACAATGATGTTGAAATTTGCATCGTTGGAATGCAACGAAAATATAGTTTTTTATGCCATTCTTAACCCTTAACGTTGAATTTTCGAAGAGAAAAATCGTTAAAACGTTTTTTTGGGATTTCCTTTAAGGACCTGGACCTGAATGGGCAAGAGAAGCGAGAGCAATACCGAAGATGAAAATTTGAAAGACCTATTTTCGTTGCGTTCCAACTTTGCATCTTCATCCAACTTCAACATCATTGCTTTACATAGAAACAATGGTTTTTCTTTTCTTTCGCCACGTGCGTCCATTAGAGTTGAAGGGTTGAAATATTGCGAATGAGATAAGATATATGAGAATGTCATGCGGAACAAAATGTTGTGAGATGGCAATTGATGGGAATAAACCATCGCACCGCAGTCGCATACAATACATTACGTGGAATATTATTGACTGTTAATAGGCAAAGGTAAGTTGAGTTTTTTCTTCATGAAAAAAAAAAAAAAAACATGCCATTTTCGTATAATTTATATATTCAGGCTCATTATAATAATCCGTTGAACGAAGCGTGACAAAAACGTGATTCTCCTCTTCGAACTATTGTTCCTTTCTTTCTCCGCCTTAATTTATTATTACCATTATCATTATTATCATTATTATTACTGTTTTTTTTTATGTTCCAACGAGTGTATGCTTGCGACCGCTTGCGGTTGTAGCATCAATCCTTGACATTTAGCGTCCACATGCTGGAAAAACAGCTTCGAGCTCGAACAGCTCGCGCCCGCGCCACCAACCTCTCTTTCACTTGTGCAACATATCGCGAGTCACACGACAAACACACAAGCGGTACCACATACATAGAAGTTTCTTCGGAGGAGAGTCTCTCTCGCGAATCTGACATACGTGTCTGTATTTATACCCGAGTGTGTTAGAGTCGATAAACCGCGTGTGCATATCTCCTCATGCAGAAAACTAATATCTCTCTCTCTTTCATATCGTCGGAGAATGGAGCATCGCTATGATGCTCCATTCTCGATTTTCACCCATCGAGATTGCAAAATCCAACGGGTTTTTCCTTCGACTTACTCGGAATAATTTCTCCATTCTCGCGATGGGACTTGTCAATAAACGCAAGCGTATCTTCATGAAAATTCAACGACGAGAAAGAATAATAATAAATAATCGTGAAATAATGACAAATGATGTCACGCGGTAACAACAAAAAAAAACGAAATAATTTTCGTGAAATTCTATGAAAACTTTTGACAAGTCTAACGAGAGAATATGTTTGTTATTTCTTAATTTACTGTACAAATCTGTACTTCTTTTTAACATTAAACGTACCAAGCGAGGGTCAAATGATCCCTTGCAAAATTTACTTTAAATTCGTACATTCATTGTTATTTCTCTCGCTCATCTGACTTTCGGCAAATTTGTTTGATTATTTTATCAGCAATCAGAAGTTACGTTACCAATTGTTTCCTTCAATAATTAAGAATTTCTTTCTAAAAAA
Source organism: Oxytorus armatus (assembly GCA_958009045.1). Lineage (NCBI taxonomy): Eukaryota > Metazoa > Arthropoda > Insecta > Hymenoptera > Ichneumonidae > Oxytorus > Oxytorus armatus. Next base: position 16,518,624 of record OY253752.1, read on the forward strand.
TCAACGTTCATTTCACAAGAGGTCAAATGACCCCTCGTGTACCGGTACGTTTAGTGTTAAGGGTGGAAATAGGGTTAGACGGTTCAAAAAATCGATTTTTTTTTAAATTTTATAAATTGTTAGTAAAACTATTGAATAAGCCATTAAAGTGAGTAGCTCTCCTTCAGGCCCCGAGCGCGCCACGTGTTTCAAACGCGTGTTTCTGAAAACGACTTTTTTTGTACTTGCGTACACGCTAGTTTGAAAAGTTTTCGACCAATCGTTTTGAAAATTGGCAGTTACTTTCTTCATAGTATTGCGCTCTATATGAACCTAAAATCGGAGAATTATCATTATTTGGAATAATTTTTTTTTGCAAATAAAGTTGTAAAAAATGGGAAAAAATCATGCTTTTTTGTTTTGAACCCTGTAAAAAATTCAATTTTCTATTTTTTTTATAGCATTTAGGTTCATATAGAAGAGAGACATATAATAAAAGTAAATTCCAACCTCGTTTGATTTCAGATGAAAATTGCGGCTTCCAGAATGTACGCAAAATGCTGAGTCTTTTTTATTTTATAGTATATACTTAAATATATGTATAAAATATTCTCAAAGTTTCAATAAATTATATTCATTTTTTATACTATAAAAAAATTCATGAAAATCATTGAGAAAACGCTGTCCTAACCCTATTTCCTCCCTTGAAAGAACTATCGAGCAATTTTGTGAATATTTTTTTAACTTCCACAATTGAAATCGCGACGAGATTGTATAAATGAAACGTACAAGTGCATCTCCACCTCATTTCAGGTAATTTATCAATATCGACAATTCCGTCGCTCTCGTATCTCTTCCAATGAACATTGAAATTTTAGCAATTTTCATGGTGGTTAAAAAAATTTTTTTTAAATCATCCCTCACTGTAATTTTCCTACATGAAATTATTTGGCCGTCTATGAGTGATATCTACGAGATCCACGTGAGTTGCCACGTAAGTGTATATCATTGCACTTTGATCCCAACGGAGTTGGGAGACCGCGGACAGAGAGCAAAAACGAGAACATAAACCATACACGTGTATATATAAAATAATCTACGAGTGAAAAGCTGCAATTGCAACGATTCCCATCGGTTGCAATAGAGAGCGTGTGCGGCGCACGTGGCTGACACCCGCATGTATATACATCGGACCGAGTTAATGCGCCAATATCGTACACATGGGGAGAGAAAGAGAGAGACCTTTTGGTGGCGTCGCGACGACGACGCATACAGAAACTCGTTATTAGCGGACAAAAGGGGCGTAACTACCAGTGTATTAATACGCAAAGTCAACGAAGGTTTGCGCTCTTTTGTTCTTAAGGGGGAAATAGGGTTAGACGGTTCAAAAAATCGATTTTTTTTTAACTTCATAAATTGTTAGTAAAACTATTGAAGAATATGTTCCCAAAATTTTAAATGAAAATTCCGACTCGTTCTATTGTTATAAGTCATTAAGGAGTGAAATAGGGTTAGGACAGCGTGTTCTCAATGATTTTCATGAATTTTTTCATAGTATAAAAAATGAATATAATTTATTGAAACTTTGAGAATATTTTATACATATATTCAAGTGTATACTATAAAATTTGTATACATATATTTAAGTATATACTATAAAATATTAGCGACCCCATATTGCTTGTTTTTTCTGGTACTATTTTTTCAACCGCGTTTTTCTGAAAACGACTTTTTTTCAACTTGCGTACACGCTAGTTTGAGAAGTTTTCAACCAATCGTTTTGAAAATTGGCAGTTACTTTCTTCATAGTATTGCGCTCTATATGAACCTAAAATCGGAATATTATCATTATTTAAAATAATTTTTTTTTTGCAAATAAAGTTGTAAAAAATGGCAAAAAATCATGCGTTTTTGTTCTGACCCCTGTAAAAAATTCAATTTTCTATTTTTTCGATAGCATTTAGGTTCATATAGAAGAGAGACATATGATAAAAGTAAATTCCGACCTCGTTTGATTTCAGATGAGAATTGCGGCTTCCAGAATGTACGCAAAATGCTGAGTCTGATTGTGACCTGCAATATTGGGTCGCTAATATTTTATAGTATATACTTAAATATATGTATACAAATTTCATAGTATATACTTAAATATATGTATAAAATATTCTCAAAATTTTAACAAACTATATTCATTTTTTATACTATAAAAAAATTCATAAAAATCATTGAGAAAACGCTATCCTAACCCTATTTCCCCCCTTAATGAGATGGATACCATGTGTACGAGTACCAAGTGCAGCATATGTGCATCGGAGAGACGGAGAGATAGCAAAAAATAACTGTCCATGTGTGTGTGTGTGTGTAAAATTCACCCCGCGCTGCCCTCGAAGCTCTGAGTCACGCATCGTCCGAGAGAATCGCAAAGCAAGCGGCAAAATGCAGCATTTTGTATATAACTAACCTTCCTTCTCCAATATACACAAACGTACACACAAAAACACATCGATCCTCTAATATATAAAACCGACGGAATTGTTGAAGTACAAACACGAACGATAAGTCCTTTTGTCTTTAAACCATCGATCCGAGGGACTCTCGCGTGTCAAAGTGTTCGGTTTTACACAGTGTGCACCGCTGCACTGCACTTTCTCGCTCGTGCGTATCGGCAAAGTGCAACACAGAGAGAAAGAGAGAGAGAGAGAGAATAAAACAGAGTCGCGCGAGAGCACAAAGAGTCTCATCTCAAGGCCACAACCGACTGCTGGTGTACACAAACACACACACACACACACACAGACACATTGCAACTTCGACGCTCGTTTTCGCAAAGTTTTGTTTCAATCTTTCGCATATGTATGCGTGTCTGTGTTTGCAACGTTATTTTTTTACCCCTTTTTCCTCTCCTTTCTTTCTTTTCGTTCAGGAATTGATACTTGGCGCACGAGAAGCGTGTGTCTGTGTGAGTGTGTTTGACAAGATTGAGTGTGCCAGTCACCGATCGTCGGCAGAATAACGATGAATCGTACGGAAAAGACGTATAACAATTGGCTGGCAAACAAAAAGATTAAATCCGAAGAAACTGAAGAAACTTTAGTCGTTGCGATCGTGCGAATTACGACCTTTTGCTCGTCAGCTAAATTGCTAAATGATCGATGCACTTTTGACTGCCAATAACTGGTTACATTCACTTTTCAATCTCCTCGATACATATCGGTACGAATGGCGCGTTATCTCGTATGGTTAATTAAAGTGTGAATATCACACAAAGTGTGACTGAGTCAACCGCGGCGTATACTCGAAACTGTCTTAGTAGTTGAATGTATATATACAGTACACAGAGTTCAATTGACGTTAATGTCACGAGAACGGTAGGCGACATGTTGCTGCAACAGGTTTTTTTTTTTCTTCTTTTTTCTGTTTTCTTTATCGCGCTCACTTCCACGTTCACCACTTTTCCGGAACAATGGGACAATAACACCGAGATACGTAGCGCAAACGAGACGCCGATTGCGTCGTTGTCGTCGGCCGGTCGACGTGTCCGACGACCAATTGTCGTATAATCTATTATACTTTGTTATTTGCATAAACAAATGAAGCGAAAGTGATCCAACGTAAAATGAAACCTAGAGGGCGCAGAAGAATGCAAATCTCGTGTTGAGGGTTATGGTCACGATAGAATTTTCAAAAAATTGATTCTTTTGCTTGAACGATGCTTTATCATCATAAAAATAAGTTACTATTCGATTTCTAGCGAGAAACTTTTTTTTTTACCCACTTTGAGCGTATAACGTAAGCCGCTGACAGGGCCAACAGCTCTTTTTCCAATTGTCGCGATAAATAACCTCGACAATTTTTACCCGATTGACTTCAAATGTAAAAATTATGTTTCTTATTGCACTTGGCAGAGAATGTACGTACGGAATTTCTGATTAATTAAAAACTTTCCATTTTATGAGCAGTTTTGTACGAAATGTTTTCACTGAAAATTCACCTTTCATGTTCAAATGCCTACAATATTCGAATAAAATAATATTTTTCAAAATGCGTACGTACTTCTCTAGGCAATCCGATGTAGATTAAGGAGAATTTTTGTTTTTTGTTCAAAGTCAAAAATTGTGGATGCCAAGTTTTACGCCGCGGAGCGCTTCAAAAAAAAAAGATCCCAAAATCAAATGGCAGTAGTCGGCCATTTTGTATAACAAAAAAAAAACAAAAAAAATATTTTTTATTGGATTGATATTTGTACTAAACAGATGTGTAATTAGTTTTATGAATGAATCACTTTTTCATACAAAAAAAAAATTGTTGAATGTACACATGATTTTATAACAGCTAGGGTGGCCAAACCCCTTAAATAAACCTGCTACTTTGACAATGCTGATGTATATGTGTTGCTTGCAGCCAAGCTATAACCGGCAGCTTTTATCCTTATCGAATGAACAATTCTATCGGGAACAATCAACGCGCAGATCTGGTACAAAACGCGTGGCGCTTCGCTCGTGACGCAATTTTACCGGATCAACGATACACACACACACAAACAGATATTGGTGTCCGAGATGCAATCTGAATTACCGTAAGCCGATTAAATATATAATGCCTTCGTGTAAGTGCATACGAGACGTTCAAAACGAAGTCGAGCGACTTAATGTTCGGAGGATATTTTCAAATAGTAAAGTGAGCTATTTTGTCATCTTTCACCTACTTTTTCAGAAACCTTAAAATGACGAAATTTCAAATGACCATAACTTGACTGCCGTTTGATCGATTTTGAATTTTGAGGGGGTTTTTGTAAACGTCTCGAGTAGACTTAGAAAATGCATGTTGGACCATCCCGATATCTCAATTACTTTAGCCATGAGAGCAGGTAGAAAATCGGCGAAAAAAATGAGAAGGGGTATGTATGGAAAAATTCGTAAAAACCGATGGTCCAACTTTGAAAATCTATGAAAAATCGAAAAAAAATGGTAGCTCAATAAACGAAGCGGCATTTAAAAGGTTAAACGGTTACGAAAAGAATGAGCACAGAGTGGGGTTCCAACTCCATCGGGAAGCAACGTTACAGCGATTTTAGTGAAACCACTTCTGTTTGGCCGAAATGCAAAAAAATTTTGAATTTTTTAATTTTCTCTTAGCACGCTATATCGATGTATTTTGACTCGCTGATCCCGAATTCACTACCGATTTCCCCACAAAACTGAAATTTTCATTAAAAATCATAAAAAAGACATTTTTTAAATGAGAATAAAAACAATTTATTTATTTTTATCAAACCTTTATGACAATAGAGTGAATAGAGTATATTAAAGGAGTGACAGAACTCTTGTGTAGTATCCGAATTTTCTAACACTTCTGTACTGCCAGTTGGAATTTTATCCCATTTTTATCGCTCTCCGCTCTTTTCTGATTCAATAATAATCTCTCGTTATGTCAAGCCTCGGTACACGAGGCATCAAAATGTAGAAATATAAATACAGATTACGTATATGTCTGAAATACCAATCGACGGTGATAAAAGCTAAAAAAAAGAACCGTGGAAAGTGGGAAAAATCAACGAAGGGGAAAATCGTTGAAATTGGCGAAAATGTATGCAAGCAATAAAATGCCTTCACGCGGATCATTTGCGTAAAAAGTTTCTCGCACCTTCGCGGTCGAACGCACTCGACAATTACATGTATCTTTCGGCATATAGTTTTATCGCAGCTTTGCCATTACTGACGTTTTCGCCTAATATTCTTGAAGAATGTCATAACGCGAAGAAGAAGAAAAAAAACAATCACATCCACGCAGTCTGGCTGCGGCATGACTTGATCGCGCGAGCTTTCTGATAAGAGATACGCGAAGGGATTGAGAGACGACTTTTGCGTAGAGAGAGAGAGAGAGAGAGAAAGAGAGAGATAAGAGCGTGAAGGACGATCTAATCGCGCGTTAGGCGAAAATATAGCGCGAGAGACACGCCATCCCTTTTTAAAATTATTCCATCATTTTTGTCATTTCTATTTTCAATCTCAAATTCCCTTCCTCTTTTTTAACGTATTGTATCCAAATTTTGACTGATGCCTCGATAACGTACGTTCGATAACGAATTTAATTCTTTTCAAATCGTACCAACAAAATTTGCCATTGCAAATGACGAAAAAAACCGAACACAATTATAGTGATTTTATTATCAAATGTTAGCTACACCGCAGAGACAATTTTTGAAAATTAATCTAAATTCAATTATTTGTGCAAACAATAATAATCCACCGGGTTTATGTAATTTTCAGCTCCGTTCGTCTGTAGCGCGATACTCCAAAAGTCTGGAGAGTAATAACTATTGAATTTCTTGATTTGCATATCCAAACAGAAAAAAAACAAAAATTTCTTATTCATGAAGAAGCAATTTAAAGGGAATTTTACGCTCAATTGACAACTGTATAAAAGGTACTTATGAAAATAAATATTGAAAATAACGTCTACAATAAAAATATAATCGTCTAATCTTCGAAGCAAAAATGTCATTGGTGTTATCATAGATGCTACTTCCTGATATAACAATTATTAATATAACGGGTAAATATATATGATATTAGGGCGATTTTTTTTTCGACTTTTTTTTTGTTTCAGTTCCCACCCGAAATTTTGTTGGATATGTCGAAAAAGAAATTCCCTGAAAGTTACAGCCCTTAATATTGATTCTAAGTACTTTCCCAAAGCGTGAGAAACAATTAACTTTACGAAAAAAATGTAGACGAAAAATTTGTTGGAAATTTAATTTCCCATAAAAAAGATCCTATCGACCCAATTGCTTAGATTAATATTTCTTGAGATATTGAACTTTTTTTTATTTTTTATTTTTTTAATTATTTAATATTTCATATTTTATAAATTTTATACTACTCATAAGTTAAAGTTCAATATCTCAAGAAATATTAATCTACGCAATTGGGTCGATAGGACCTTTTTTATAGGAAATTAAATTTCCAACAAATTTTTCATTAACATTTTTATCGTAATGTTAATTGTTTCGGAGATTGCAGCAAAAAAAAACGAGACTTTTGGGTAAGAATCAACTTCAGTGACCCGTACCAACTCGCCAGTACAATTTACACTTTCGCCGCAAAAGGCACTTTTTTAGATTGTTTTAGTCTGAGTAAATCGAAACTAAGAACAATATGATGGCATAAAATGCGGCTGAGTTATATAAATTTGGAAGAAAAAAAAAATTCGATTTACGTATATATTAGATGGAAAATCTTCTCACGCTTTGGGAAAGTACTTCAAATTAATATTAAGGGTTGTAACTTTCGAGGAATTTCTTTTTCGACATATCCAACAAAATTTCGGGTGGGGACTGAAAAAAAAAACAGTCGAAAAAAAAAATCGCCCTAATATGATATGTATGTTACACCCGGTGATCTTTTCATTGATCGTACAAGATATATTCACGGAATATGAGAATACCGACACATTGTGTATTTATAATTTGATACGAAAGAGAGAGAAACAGAGAGAGAGAGAGAGAGAGAGAGAGAAAAAAAGGATTAAGAGTAGGATGGCTAGCCGGAGAACGCGTGCCGATGATCTATAGAAATATGATGCCGCGAACGTGACCATATATCCGTCACGGGCGAACCACGCGTGTGCATTTGCACTTGGCTATACCTTTTCTTTGCTCTGGCACACACGTACAATAAAATCCTATATATATATATATATATATATATATATATAATATATCGTACGAGAGAAGCACGATTGGAGCAGCCGCAAGATCGCGATTCGTGACCGCACATATGAGAGAAAACGCGGGCTATATAACGCGGCGGGACTCACCGAGCGAGCAAATGTACGCGGACGATGAAAATTTTCTATACAAAACGATCGCGTTACGCGAGAGAAACGAGGGGAGCGAGAGCCTTCGTGGAGAAGCTCTCATTTTCTGTACTTTTTTGTTGTTTTTTTTTTTTTTTGTTTCTTCTTTACCCCCGTGTCATTTCTCTTTCGCGGGGACGGCGCTCTCGGCACCAGCTGTTTCTATAAATATACACAAGCTCGCGAATCCTGATGCAACAAACACCAGCGGAGAACCATCTCTCGGTGTTCGTCCCTCCACTCACGGGGCTACCGGGCCATTTTATTTTTCATTTTTTCTTCCAAACTTCTGTTTTCTCATTTCTCTCCTCCGTTTCTCTCCTCTCGAGCAATTTTGCATCTTCACGGCGTGCAAATAAACCACCCGAGTGTACGGTATATTGACCCTGTATTCTATTTTCTTACTCTCGCTAACCACTCCTCTCTCTCTCTCTCTCTCTCGCCCGCTTCGTAATTTTCGTATTTTCTATTGTATTCATATTTTTTTATGCTCAAAGTAAAATTTCCGAGACTTAGGATCGTCGCTACGATTTTGTGATATTATCCAATCGATTTATCGATACAGTTGAGTGTTAGCGAGAGTTTGGTAATCAATTTAATGATATTCACGACGAGCTGTGCCCCGCGCGGTTTCACCCGCGTTTCAATTTCCGTCCGGCGATTCAACGCGCCGTCGCCGTCGCTCCTTAGGGTCATAGCAAAAAGTTATATAGCGTTAAGCCTTCACGAACAAACGGGCTATCTAATGGAAAAAGAATTTTCCAGATCGGATTAGTATTTGCTGAGATTAGCGCGTTCAAACATACATACAAACAAACAGCTTTGTTATAGTAGTAAGATTATTTACGTTTTACTATCGACTTTCAACAAATACACAATAGTAAAGCACAGGTGGACGATAGTTTTTTCATTTACGAATTAAACGTACGTTCTCTTTTGTGGCATTGACCATGATTTTTATCTTCTTAGCCAGAGAAACACCGCGAGTATTGAGAGTAAACGCTTCGGCGTCTAGACCATGCGCGCGCGGTGCATCTCGCCGGTGCATCTCGACGCTGCACTCTCGCTTGCACTTCTCCTTCATTTCTCCTTTTTGTCGCTCTCTCTTTCTCTCTCTCTCTCTCTTGCTGGCACAACTTTGAACGACTCTCGGTCTTAGTCCGCGTGCGCGAACCTCGGTTAAACTTGCCATCTCGTTCTCTTTCGTCGTGGCGGTATACTACGAGTAACAACTACTACCACTGTACATATAGTTTAACTACATAGAGTGTTGCAGAGAAATCCCCCCCCTCCCCCCGTCCCGCTCCTCGGTACACCGCGAGAGCAGCAGGGTCACGGCCGGACATCGTCTGCCAGTTTACTCTCGGCGCTCTCGCACCCACGCAGCATCTCTCTAACCTGCGATCGCAACCCTTAAATTCTCAAACGTCCCTCCTTTCTGTATCCGTACATTCGACTGCGCGGAAAAATTTATAAGTAACATTTCTCGGTGGAAAAAATAATAACTTTGTAAAATTGACAAATATTTGTGAGATAAATGAAATTTGTTTCATTGCGCAAAAAAGTTAATTTAACAGATTGTCTGTTTTTTTGGAGAATCGACGTTGAAATTATTGGTAAACTTCGGGGATAATAAGTTTTTTTATTAACAAATTTTATTGAATTTTATCATTCGATTTTTTTTCCTTCTTAATTCTTGTTTTTTTTTGTTTTTTTTTTTCTTTGTATTATAAATTATTGACAAAACGTCTGTGAAATTACGTTCTCTTGGGTTTGATCTATTTTGTAGTTAACTCGAAGTAAATTTTTTTTTTGTATTCCAATTTTCATTACTACGCCAAGATTAATTATTTGCGCGTTTTTGGTGAAAATTTGTATTCAATATTTTTCAAGTACTTGAGATAATTCGTGACCTTACGGAAAATAAAAATTAAAAGACCGAAACGTCATCGTTGCGAGTTTTCGATCAACGAATCTGGACATTGAACCCGTCTATATGGCTGGGGGGGGGGGGGGAATCCCGACCAGGTAAATGCCTAAACCCACACAAATTTACCGAAATATTTCGGCAATGAATCAGACGAGAGGTTGATGACCGAGAGAGAGTTCGTGTCTCTTTTCACGACTGAGATCTCGTCTCCTCGAACTTCTCCTGGACGATATGCATTTCACGATAATTCGCAATATTGCATCTTCATTTTTTAAAATATTCAAAGACACAGTGGAAAAAATGTATACTCCGAATGAGTATTTGACAAAATGGTAAATTACATGGGGGACGATATGTATTTCACGATAATTCGAAATATTGTATCTTTATTTTTAAAAATATTCAAACATATAGTGGCAAAAATGTACCCTCGGAATGAGTAATTAAAAAATGGTGAATTTCCAATTTTCTCAATCAACGAGAAATGTCACCTCGTTTTTAATCATCTGGTGAAATTTTAACACGAAATTGTATAGCTCTTTAATAAAATGATATCAGTGATCAATATTATCGACGATAATTCACATCGAACGCGTACTTTACACGCGAATATTTTCGCAGTTTCACTGTTTGGCCCCTTACTGTTATCATTTTCGTGTCTCTTCGTGTAAACAAAAGAGGTTGAAAAACGTTTTTTTTCCTTCGTAATTCATAATTTTTTTTTCCTTTCGTTCATCGCTGAGTCAGCCGAGTGATTAACGAAAACAAGTACGACAATGTCCTTTTTCATACTCCCATCAATCGCCTATGTACAAACTTGACGGCCACGTCATTTCGACATTTTTTTTCTCAAACTTTACTATCGCAACGCAATTCGCGAAAATGGTAACTACGACGTGTACTTTACGAAAATATTATGATTCAGTTTGACCGCAACGTGCGCGAGGTCGTTGACCCAAACGTACGAATGTATAGCAAAAAATATTGTGGAAAATAAACAAATTACACGACAGCTCGTATCCATCGTATTACCGTATCAACTGTCACGTTTAAAATTTGTACTTTTCGACAAAAAAAAATCACATTTTCACATTTTTTTCGGAGCACACAATATTACGACGTATAATACATTTGTAATTTTTGTGCAAATCGGCGAAAATAATCTTTTTCAAAATTCGTGATTGAGGGAAGGAGAAATTTGTTTAAAAATTGCAAAAAATCATATAATAATGATAAACAGTACAAAAATTGGTGAATTCATAAAATTCTATTGTATCATCTCGTCTCGTCAATTGTCGTGAATAAAAAGTTTGAATTTTTCCGGAAAAATCTGTTTTTTCGTCGTTTCAATCTTCAAATTTTCTCGTCAACTACCCGATATTTATTTTTCAGCGTCGTACAAATTTGACGAACGACAAAACTTAATCTTTCGCACATCGAGTAATCGAATAGAAAATGATAAGCAACACAAACACGACGAATAATACAATATTATTGATTTTGGTGCAAAACGTCGAAAGCAATTTTTTTCCAAAATTCGTGATTGAGAGAAGGAAGAAATTTGTTTAAAAATCGCAAAAAATCATATAATAATGATAAACAGTAGAAAATTGGTAAATTCATAAAAAATCTATTGTATCATCTCGTCTCGTCAATTGTCGTGAATAAAAAGTTTGAATTTTTCCGGAAAAATCTGTTTTTTCGTCGTTTTAATCTTCAATTTTTCTCGTCAACTACCCGATATTTATTTTTCAGCGTCGTACAACTTTGACGAACGACAAAACTTTATCTTTCGTACATTGACTACTCGAAAAGCAGAAAATAGAAAATGACACAAAACACAATCGAGTCGAAAATCGAATGTGGAGTTGAAAAAAACAAAAAAACTAATTAGAAAATCGCACAAAAAAGAAATTATCTAACAAAAATTGTACTCACGATTGCGCGACGGATGCTGTGAGCTTCTGGAACGTAGTACCTGTTGCAGTGCGGCATAGAGATCGAGCATGAGCTGTTCGAGCTGTTGTTCCTGGACCTCAGCCTCGTCCTCGGATGGCAAGGCGAACGGTCTTGCCATTTTGTTGTTTAAATCGTTATTATCGTTTTTTCAAGTCTCTATTATCAGTCTCTCAAAGAGAAAACACAGATTTTTCTTTTACTTTCTTATTATCGTTTGGTCGCAAGAAAATTTTTATTCGCAACACTCGCGAGCGCAAGAAACTCGAAAGAAGAATGTTCCCGAGAAGGAAAAACGTTTTCCTCTTAACGTTTTCGAGCACTCAAAAACGAAATATATTTTCGAACAACAAAAATTTCTATTCTCAAGTCCACCTTGTGTTTGTATGTGTTTTTTTAATAATTTTAGTTTTCCGCTATCAACGAAAAACAAAACGTATTTCTCGTCTACTGTTTTTCTCGTCACTTTTTCACTTTTCGACGTAACGCCGCGACGAGTCGAACGGTGCGACTGTCACGCTCCGCGTCCGAGTAGGGAATGAAGCGAACGGGAGAATCTCCACGCGCGATATAGAAGCACGTGGGGCTCGGCGCAGCACACGCTGCTGACACGGCCAAGTGTGCGCGGCACTGTCCGTCCCGCGATTTTGCGCGCACCTTTTCCACTGTCCGGCGTTTATTTTATTTTTATTTTATTTATTTTTTCCGCACGAACGACAACGATTACCGTTTAAGCCCACCACCCCTGGATTGGATATTACTGATATTTTTTTTATTCGTTTCTTCTTCTATCAAATATCGGATTGATCAACGATCGTTCGATCAAATTCGTCGTCTAAATCGCCTGTAGGGTGGATCCTCGAATGGATCTATTTCCATAGGTGTTGATTAGCGGGCGCTTTGGCACGCGGGCGATTATTCAAGATTGTCGGTCCAACGTTCGTTCGAATTGTCACTCAAACATTTGCACCTTGGCGTGATTTTTTTTTAATTATTATTTTTTACTCTTACAATTACAGCACTGAGACGAATATTTTCGAGGTGGAGAATTGGGGAAAAAAAAAAAAAAGATCTAAAATCGCCAGTTAGATTTTTCGTAAGACGAAAAAATTCGTAGCACGAGAATAATTTCTCCAAAAGTCTTTGTTTCGGTCTTTTGAGTCTCTTCGTCAAAGTCGCACGTGCGTCGATTATCGTGCACCTCGATAAGCGCCCTCGAGATCCTCGGAATGGTAGAAAAGTTTTTGTTCTTTTTTTCTTTCTCTGTATCTCTCGGAAACTCTCTCGTCGACACTTTGGAGCAAAATCGCGATGATCACACTGATTCGACGAGAGACGGACTCGTAAGATCTTTCGCAAGATCGGGACGGGAGAATAAAAATTGTAACGAAGAATAAGAAGAAAAAAAAACCGAAAAAAATTAAATCGCGATGTTTTCTCGGTTGGTCCGAGAATGAAAAATAAAATAAAAAATTACGGTTATTGCGCAAATTGAGCAAAGTTCGATTGCTTCGAAGAATGATCGTCGTCGTCGATCGTGTGTTCGTCGACCGGTTCGGTTGATTGTTTTGTAACGCACGTTCGTTGATAGATGCCAGTGATAATGTGTGAGAGGCACCGGAGAAAACGAAAACACACGAGTAAATCTCTCGACTGAGCTTGAGCTTAACGAAAAAACACGTCTATTCTCCTCGAGGTCCGTCGTGGTAATGATTCCTCTAGCTCTCGGCAAATGCACTCGGGGGAGAACGTTGCTCCCCTGATTCTGTCGGGGTTCCTACTGTACACGCGCGCGCACGCACACACATGCACCGACGGGGCGCACGCTTTTTACCCCCACCATAATTCCCACCGCCCTTGGACCACGCGCACACAGAGCACACAGTCTCGACAGAGACTGTAGCGCGCGAGAGAGTTTAGCGGAAGAGTAGGGGGGAGAGAGTCGAAGGTGGCGGCGGAGGAGAGGGGGAAGGTGCGTACTGCGCGCGCACGCCGCCTGGTGGCCACTGACGAACTTCTCTGAGGGGCGGGAGAAAAAGGACGAGGAGTGGGGCGATTGTGTGCATGAATAACGTTGCATATCATATCTATAGATATAGGCGCAACCTTTAATTTCTCTGTTGTGCAGTTTTTGCGTTTCCGTAGGTACCTGGAGTGCGTAAACGCACATACGCCATTACTTTTTCCCCCCGCCCCCCTGCGCTGTTTGCTACTGTTGAGTCTCTCTCTCTGCATAATACAGTACCCGAGAGTGTTCCAATTAATATAGGCTGCTTTAATGAGGAGGGAAATATTTATTTCACAATCGCGTGGTTTTTTTTTTTTCATTTTTCTTTTCCGTAACGTTTGTAGGTGTGATTGATTGATCAAAATAAGGGGGAGATTTAGTAGAATCGACGGAATTTCGAAACGTTGTAATTTTGTTTGCTTTTTCTTCTAGACTATTAAGGGGGGAAATAGGGTTAAGGACAGCGTTTTCTCAATAATTTTCATGAATTTTTTTATAGTATAAAAAATGAATATAATTTATTGAAACTTTGAGAATATTTTATACATATATTTAAGTATATACTATAAAATTTTTGAAGAATTTCCTTGAAAAACACCGAAGATATTAGCGACCCCATATTGCAGGTCACAATCAGACTCAGCATTTTGCGTACATTCTGGAAGCCGCAATTTTCATCTGAAATCAAACGAGGTTGGAATTTACTTTTATTGTATGTCTCTCTTCTATATGAACCTAAATGCTATCAAAAAAATAGAAAATTCAATTTTTTACAGGGGTCAAAACAAAAAAGCATGATTTTTTGCCGTTTTTTACAACTTTATTTGGAAAAAAAAATTATTTTAAATAATGATAATATTCCGATTTTAGGTTCATATAGAGCGCAATACTATGAAGAAAGTAACTGCCAATTTTCAAAACGATTGGTTGAAAACTTATCAAACTAGCGTGTACGCAAGTTCGAAAAAAGTCGTTTTCAGAAAAACGCGTTTGAAAAAATAGTACCAAGATAATCAAAGTCAAGGCAGTCATAAATTTTCTTCGGTATTTTTCAAGGAAATTCTTCAAAAATTTTATAGTATATACTGAAATATATGTATAAAATATTCTCAAAGTTTCGATAAATTATATTCATTTTTTATACTATAAAAAAATTCATGGAAATCATTGAGAAAACGTTGTCCTAACCCTATTTCTCCTCCTAATGGCTTATAACAATAGAACGAGTCGGAATTTTCATTTAAAATTTTGGGAACATATTTTTCAATAGTTTTACTAACAATTTATGAAATAAAAAAAAATCGATTTTTCGAACCGTCTAACCCTATTTCCGCCCTTAATTACTTTCGTCGCTGTTGTAAATGCGAAGGGTGATATTATTTTGTTTTGTGTTTTTCGTACTCATTAAAATTATTTAATGTGGGGGAAGATATGTATTTTGATACTTTTTAGTCGGAGCTTTTGTGAGATTGATTTTTGTGATGTAAAGATAGAATCGATAAGTTTCGAAACACAGAAAAAAAACATCTTTAGAATTTACCAATTGATAAACAACGATTTCCATAACGAGCCATGAAAAATATAACATTTTTTCATCGAAAAATTTGTCGTGCGAGAGATAACCAAAAAAAAACGTCTCATACAGAATCGATTGAATTTGATAAAAATGATACAATTTTTTTAGATAATTATTGATTCCAATAAATGGGAATTTACGGTTTCGTTCCGCTGGAATTTTACGGTAATGTTTTAAGTACAAGGGGGGTAAGTAGGAACGAGTAGCAGCAACTCTTTCACTGCTCATTCGTGGTGCAGCACGACGCAGGTCCCTCGAGGGGACGAGCCAATTCTAGGCTGAAGAAGAAAAAAAAAGAAAAAAAAAAGAAAAGAAGACCCCAAGTCTCTCCACGCGTGATTCCTCCCCTCCCCATTTCCGAGCTTGTTCAAAACCCTTTTTCTCTTCCCCCACCTCTTTTTCACCGTTCCTCTCTGTATATATGTTTTTAGTATATTTTCTACACTCTCTATCTCTCGTCTGTCTCATTCTTTTTTTTTCACCCAACCCCTTCGGCCCCTTTTCCTGTTTCTGTGCGACGATTACGAAGTTGCATGTAAGATAGACGGACAGCAAATATACTATATACGACAACCACCGAAGTTATATCTTCAGGATTCTCCCTTCCACTCGCTTTTCCATTCGTTGACTCTTTTGCCTCATTTCTCGAAGATGCACGTACATAAGCTGTTCCAAACCCAATTCGTAAGTCCAGGATTCTCATAATTTTAATTTTTAATTACGATTCGTCAATATTTCATTAAAATTTACATGAGAATCATATGAATATTCAGAATTTTTTTGGATATTCGTATTTTCATTATCAACACAAAAGTTGAGATAAAACGGTCGAAAGTTATGGATTTTTAGTTCTCGTCGGTACGGTACATTATTTAAAAAAAAAAAAAATAAAAAAAAAGTTCTCCGCTCAGCGAATACAGCTTGATCAAGATTCTCTGTTTTATGCATTTTTACTTGTCATTCACAAAGTTCAATAGTCACAGAATCATGAAAAATTGTTCTGCAATGTGCTCTTTTACAATTAATCAATTAGTTAAATTCATGCTCAAAAAATGAGTTATCTCGAAAAAAAACAATAATTTTCCTGTTAAATTTATGCTCAAAATGTGTTTCCTCTAAGAAAAACTAATTAATAGTTAAAAAACTAACTAATAGATGGAGACTAAAAAACTAACTAATAGATTAAGACTAAAAAACTAGCTAATAGATTAAGACTAGAAAACTAACTAATAGATTAAGACTAAAAAACTAACTGATAGATTAAGACTAAAAAACTAACTAATAGATTAATTGCAAAAGAGCATATTTTACAACGCATTGATTAACTTTTTTTTTCTTCATTAAATTCTCAGTAAATGTATTTTCTCTATGAATTGAAATTCCAATCTGAAACTATACCAGGCTCTTTTACATAAAAAAAAGTGGATTGACTCTAGGGACAAGGGTTAAAATTCCTGATTCTTTAAAATTCGGTCCACTTGACATGGCAACAGGCCGTATATCCGAGAAATAAAGAGTATAATATATAAATCCAAGGAAAATAAATATATCTATAATATATACATATATATATTTATGATTCCCGGTCTATATTATCACGAGCTAAATACTACAAGAGATACGGATGCCCATAGACATAATAATGAACGCGTAAGAACACGTTGCTTTTGAGTTGTATCTCTCTCTCGCGGAGTTCGGCACACTTGCGATGTTATACTGTTACGACGGTGAGTGATTTCTTACGATACCACGTATGGATATGTATATATTGAGTCTCGGTATAGTCCAGTGCAGTATATAAATGCATCAGAGACTGCTGATACTGTGTTAAAGAGAGAAAGGGGAAAATATTATGGCTGGAGGGAGCAAGAGAGAGAGAGGGGGCCGTTACACACCGAGCTGCATATATAAATATATATATACATATAGATACAAGCTTGCCACTTACCACCACCGCCGCACCGGTCTGACAACTCGAGCGTAACTGCGTAGTTTGTACACCGAACTCTCTTGGTTGCGGGCATATATATCGAGAGAGGGACGATGCGGGGGTAGCTAGTGGTAGCTGTGCCATGAGATCTCGCGCGCGAGAGAGCGACCATCGCCTCGGACTCGCGACTCCCAACCGCCTCTCTTTTGCCGCTGTTTTATGCCCAGGAGAGGAAAGCAATGCCATGACTCTACAGTCTGACATATTCGAGATATCGTTATTCAACAAATTTTACCAGATTTTTCCATCGATCGATCTTCCGCAGCATCGTAGAATCGTGGAAAAACAAAACGAATATAAAAAAATAACATAAGTTTAAGGCAACTCGATATTAAGTGGGGGCAAAAGTTTGCAGGCAAAAGTTTACGAGCAAATTTTTCACGAAATCATTACCGTTCATAAGTATCGGAAATTATTCATTGATTTTATCTTACAGGAGTTGTGCCCCGCGGTTTCACCCGCGTTAAATTTCTGTCTGCCCATTCGACGCCCCACAGTCGCTTTTTAGGGTCATAGCATAAAGTTATATAGCGTAAAACCTTCCCGAATAAATGGGCTATCTAATGAAAAAAAAGAATTTTCCAAATCGAATTAGTATTTCCTGAGATTAGCGCGTTCGAACAAACATACAAACATAAAAACAGAAATGTACAAACATACGAACAAACCCTCAAGCTTTATTATAGTAGTAAGATAGGGTCATAGCATAAAGTTATATAGCGTAAAAGCTTCCTGAATAAACGGGCTATCTGATGGAAAAAGAATTTTTCAAATCGGATTAGTATTTCCTGAGATTAGCGGGTCCGAACATACAAACATAAAAACATACAAACGTACAAACATACGAAGAAACTCTCAAGCTTTATTATAGTAGTAAGATAGGGTCATAGCATAAATTTATATAGCGTAAAACCTTTCGGAATAAACGGGCTATCTAATGGAAAAAGAATTTTTCAAATCGGATTAGTATTTCCTGAGATTAGCGCGTTCGAACAAACATACAAACGTACAAACTCGTCCAGCTTTATTAACTAGTAAGATTTAACGTGCACACCCAATGTGCGTGATTCTTCTTAATTTCCTATATTACTGGGATGAAAACTGTTACAGGAGAATATATTTTATGAAAATAATATCGGCGAATGTATATATTTCACAATATCAATGAACGTAAGCGCACGGAACCGCAGCAAGTGTGTTTAAACTTTTTCGCACTTGGCGCATCCGCGATCTTTATATCATATAATAATGCGTATACGCGATAACGCGCATATTTCCTTTGCACTTGAGAGAGAAAGAGAGAGAGAGAGAACGTGTTCGCACGTACAGTAGTCATTTAGCCCCGCATCGTCCTTGTTTCCGATTATACACACTATTATATCTTTTATCGAACACTTTTATCGGCTCAAGGCCAATATTATATAGCCCTGCGGCTAGCCCTGTGTAGGATATAAAACGATTTGTGAATATTGCGATAGCAAATTTGTCTCTATTCTTTTGTTCGTTGTCTTTTTGTTTCCGTATCAAATTACTCTGGCCAATCTCTTTTTATACAAAATACATCGGGATGAAAGGAATCCGCGACAAATTCTTAAGTGCATTATTGCATTCTTTCCGTTCGTTGGACATGTGTGTATTATAAGTTTGTGCTACTGATAAATGTTAAATATAGAATGGTAGTTAAATAAAGAAGGGGTGCGTAACTCACTTCGACTTCTGAGCGTTGAATCGTGTGAGTTATGCCTATTTGTTTTCTAACAAATGATATACACATGCAACTAGATATCTAGTATATTTATATATATGTAGAAAGGGAAGGAGGGAGGTTAGAGAGTGCGTTACGTCGCATTAAAGTGAACTACCTACTCACGCGCCTCCGCTATCTTAACTACGGTGGCACGCTCTATGTACTCCGAAACCAATAATATACTCAACTGCAACACTCCGCTCCGCTGCCCATCGTCTGTCACACCGCGATATCGTTCGAATTTACACGGAGGTTTACATAGATTTTCCTTTTTTTTTTTCATTTTTCCTTCCCGTCTTATCTCGTATCCACTTCTTAATCCTCGTCTACGCGCATGCACACACATATACATGTATGAAGTACAACTGATAGTGGCGGAAGGGGAGCACTCGAGGAGATTTAAGAGCCTATATCGTTCGAGTTTACCGGTCCGGCTACCTGAAGTATCCGTGGATGAACGTTAAATTCATTTCTTGTCGTAATATTTCTCCAATGACGAATTACGATACTACTAATCACCGTTACTTCTGATCGTATCGAAAAAAAAAATGTATTTGCCGAAATGAATTATTAGTATGGCCACGGTAGCGGTTATAAAATCATGTGTACATTTAACAATTTTTTTTTTGTATGAACAGGTGACTTATTTATAATACTAATTACACATCTATTTAGTATAAATATCAAGCTAATAAAAAATATTTTTTTCGTTATACAAAATGGCCGACTACTGTTGTTTGCTTTTGGTTTCTTTTTCCTTCTAAGGCGCTCCGCGGCGTGACATTTGGCATCCACAATTTTTGACCTAGAACGAAAAAAAAATAAATTCTCATTAATGTACATCAGAATATCTAGAGAAGTACGCACGGAATTTTTGATTAATCAAAAACTTTCCATTTTATGAGCGGTTTTGAACGAAATTTTTCACTGGAAATTCACCTTTTAAGTTCAAATGACTACAGTATTCGAATAAAATAATATTTTTAAAATTCCATACGTACCTCTCTAATTTAAAATTCTTAAAAAAATTTATAGTATATACTTAAATATATGTATAAAATATTCTCAAAGTTTCAATAAATTATATTAATTTTTTATGCTATAAAAAAATTCATGAAAATCATGTAGAAAACGCTGTCCTAACCCTATTTCCCCCCTTAAAGTAGTTTTGTTGCAGGGACTCTTACTACTCTTTCGTTCGCAACGACATCAATATCATGATAAACGGATACTCCACGGATAAGAGTATTTATTTACGATAATAAATGATTAATATGTTTTTATTCGAATGGAACTATGTTAATTTAATTTAATTCGCAAATATCTAGGATTATGAGTGCATGTGCAACTTGGTAAACATGACGATTGGCTAATAATCTAGAGTACGAGAGAGATTGGGAGCGCGAACTGTAGTCAGCAAAGGGGGGGAGAGAGAGTAGTAATCGTCGTAAATCAAATGGTGCGCCGAGAGCCGGATTGATGATCCGGACGATTGATGATCCAAAGATGGTTAGTGCAACCATATAGAATCTAGTGGGATGTGGAAATTCTCTCTCTCTTGCATTCGGTAGAGTGAGAGAGAGAGAGAGAGAGAGGGAGATAGCAGCTCGACAGTGGATATCGGATTATATGGACTAAAGGGTGGCAGGTGGATCGCGCTCTCTCGAGAGGAACAAACTCCCTTCGATATACCATATACACACCAAGAGCATACCGTATAACACGTACTATATGGAGGTAGACTATCCAGGGATGACGTTACAGACAGATGACATTACCACTATAAACTTACGGGTGTGAGAGAGAGAGAAAGCGAGTGAGAGTAACCGGAGCCGATATATACGACGAGACGTACTCCATCGGGACTGCATTTCAGACTGCATCTAACCAGTCCTCCCCAAAAACACGACACTACGCGAGAGCTTACATCCCCCATTATCAGGATATTTCTATAACGAATACTTGCGGAAGATCAATTTGCATTTTAGGGAAAAAAATGTCGATAGAATCAAAAAAGAAATGTAAACAATAGTCCGCACGTATTGATTCTTTTGCGATTGGTTTCGTTGCTAATTTAAACTACTTAACTTTTTCGAAAGAATTATTTGTGTTTGACAGAAAATTCGAGTTTGCGAAAGCCTGCACGATTCCTTTTCAATTCGACGAAAATATAAAATTGATATTGCAAATTGGACGACTTTGTAGGGTCTTCTTTTCCAATTTTTACTTTTGGAACCTCGAGCAGTGAATTCCACCATCCTCTCTCGCAATGTCCCGATCTCTTACCCTGAAATTTACCTTCATCATACCTTAATTCATTGCTTATGGATTATATGGTGGGAGCATATGGTGGCACATTTCGATTTTAAGATTTTTTTTCTTATAAAATGTTCTCACCGGATGGGCAGTGTGATTAGAAGGGGTTTGGCTGTTGTTAGCAATCTTATGTACACGATACAGAATGTTGCATTTTACGGAATATGAAGTGTGACTTGTGACAGAACTTTCCAAAAGAATATAACGAATTGCATTCGGGACTGAAACTAACGTTATCGTCAAATGCGGTTTTTTATTTTTTAGTTTACAAAATATACAGTGTGACTTGTGACTGAACTTTCCAAAAGAATATAACGAATTGCATTCGGGACTGAAACTAACGTTATCGTGCAATGCGATACCAGACTTTCCATTACAACACGTTATTGCTGGATATAATAGAATATCAGTTAAATTTCAATTTTAAGTAACATTTTGGTAAGTATGAGTAATAAGAAAAAAATGCCTACAACAATTTTATTCGTTTTGTTTATTGCTGACGCGATTTTGTATTTGTCGAAGACACGTTCGTTTTGAAGGGGGGTTAAATTCATGTTTTCTTTCAGATAGAACATAAAATAATTGAATTTTCTTAACGTCGATGCACTTCTGCAAGAGATGCAACCGTTTAAATGCATTATTTTTGAAAATATACAGTGTGACTTGTGACTGAACTTTCTAAAAGAATATAACGAATTACATTCAGGACTGAAACTAACGTTATCGTGCAATGCGATACCAAACTTTCCATTATAACACGTTACTGCTGGATAAAATAGATTATCAGTTAAATTTCAATTTTACGTAACATTTAGGTAAGTATGAGTAATAAGAAAAAATTGCCTACACCACTTTTATTCGTTTTGTTTATTGCTGACGGGATTTTGTATTTGTCGAAGACACGTTCGTTTCGAAGGGGGGTTGAATTCGTGTTTTCTTTCAGATAGAATATAAAATAATTGGATTTTCTTAACGCCGATGCACTTCTGCAAGAGATGCAAGCGTTTAAATGCAATTGCATTTTCAAACTGCAAGCCCAGTGGAAGTTGCAACTCTGCAATTCGGTATATGTCCGGAGTTTGTTGCCGACTTGACGTCAAACTTTGACTATAGAAACTTTCGTAGATCGTTGCGAATAATATCGTTATTCTCATGCCGGAATATCCGAATTTCAATTGATATTGGATCGATCTCCGGACGGGCGAATGACCCACATTACATTAACCGAGCGCAATTTCTGACGTTACGTCCATTATTATTATATAAGTGTGTGTGTGTGTGTGTGTGCATTGAAGAAAATACAGCGGAAGTGTCGTTAAAAGAGCAGAGAACGTAGAGAAATCGAATGATATTGGTATAAGAGCAAATAGTATGGAGTTCTCGTCCTTCTACGTTCCTTGTCTACGCCGTACCTTTTCGATAACAGCCACGATGAATCACACATAATAATAATTTGTCACGCGACGAGTAGCTTTCATAAAAAACAAGTTTCTTATCGCAGAGTGTAACTACGTGTTAACATTTTATTTGTTGAAAAAACTTGAACCAATCTTTTGATCCATCAGAATTTTCAACAAGAGAATAAATTAATTTCGATGAATAAATCAATGTAACGATTTAGGTTTTTTTTTGATACCCCTTCGAATGACAGAAATTTCTTTGATTAAGGGGGGAAATAGGGTTAGGACAGTGTTTTCTCAATGATTTTCATAAAATTTTTTATAGTTTAAAAAATGAATATAATTTATTGAAACTTTGAGAATATTTTATACATATATTTAAGTATATACTATAAAATTTTTGAAGAACTTCCGTGAAAAAGACCGAAAATATTAGCGACCACATATTGCAGATCACAATCAGACTCAGCATTTTGCGTACATTCTGGAAGCCGCAATTTTCATCTGAAATCAAACGAGGTTGGAATTTACTTTTATTATATGTCTTTCTTCTATATGAACCTAAATGCTATCAACAAAATAGAAAATTGAATTTTTTACAGGGGTCAAAACAAAAAAGCATGATTTTTTGCCATTTTTTACAACTTTATTTGCAAACAAAAAATATTTTAAATAATGATAATATTCCGATTTTAGGTTCATATAGAGCGCAATACTATGAAGAAAGTAAGTGCCAATTTTCAAAACGATTGGTTGAAAACTTTTCAAACTAGCGTGTACGCAAGTTCAAAAAAAGTCGTTTTCAGAAAAACGCGTTTGAAAAAATAGCGCGAGCGGGGCCTGAAGGAGAGCTACTCACTTTAATGGCTTATAACAATAGAACGAGTCGGAATTTTCATTTAAAATTTTGGGAACATATTTTTCAATAGTTTTCCTAACAATTTATGAAAGAAAAAAAAAATCGATTTTTTGAACCGTCTAACCCTATTTCCCCCGTTAATGTCAATTTTTCAATTTTTTCATTCTACATGATACAGTGTCAATGTTCGTGAAATAAGTAAAAAAAAATTGGGATTAAAAAAAAATGTATAAGGAGAATTCAAACATCAAGGTTCCATGGTGTAATGGTTAGCACTCTGGACTCTGAATCCAGCGATCCGAGTTCAAATCTCGGTGGAACCTTACGTTTTTTTGCGACGTTTCTTTAACGTTCTTTTTTTTCTCTTGACTCGCACCTCGATCAATGAAATATCCCAAGCCGCATGGATCTTGAACGATCTCGAAAGAAAGAAAGAAAGAAAAAAAAATCGCCGTGCACGTGCGCGATTCGAGCGCATGTAATATACGGAATGAAGAAAGTTCGGGGAGAACGAGAAAGAAGCGGAGGCAGTAGAGAGAAGATTCGAAACCGGTAATTCCGTACGAGAGAGGACCACTAAATTTATATTTAGAACGACCACCGCTGACGCGTGGGCGCTCGTGCGCTCTCCTCTGGTCAGCGGTACCACGAATATTCGATGTGATATTGCGCGACCACAGTTTCGTGAAACGAATCTTTAGTTTATCATTTTTACATTTTTATTTTGTTATCTATGATTAATTATAATTTTTTTTTTTAATATATGTGTTAACATATTTTTATATTATTCGATTTCTTTTAAATGAAATTTAATGATTACGAGAGCGAAGAAGCAATGAAAACAAAAATTATTAATTTTATCAAATTGATTAGACCTTTCAATTAGATGTTAAATGCGAATATTTATAATTTTTAAATATCCTCATTAAGGAGTATGACCACGGTACCGGGTTTTAAAATGATGTGCTCATTTAACAACTTTTTTTTCTATGAAAAAGTCATTTATTTATAAAGCTAATTACACATGTATTTAGTATAAATGTCAAGCTAATAAAAAATATTTTTTTTTGTTTTTTTGTTATACAAAATGGCCGACTACTGCTATTTGCTTTTGGTAACTATTTCTAATTCGCGCGATAAATAACTTCGACAATTTTTGACCTGGAAAAAAAAAATTCTCGTCAATCTACATCAGACTAGAGAAGTACGTAAGGAATTTCGAAAATATTGTTTTATTGGAATATTGTAGGCATTTGAACTTAAACGGTGAATTTCCAGTGAAAAATTTCCTATAAAATTGCTCATAAAATGGAAAGTTTTTAATCAATCAGAAATTCCGTGCATACTTCTCTGCGAAATGCAATTGGAAACATAATTTTTAAATTTGAAACCACTCGGGTAAAAATTGTCGAAGTCGTTTGTCACTCCAATTAGAAAAAGATACCAAAAGCAAATGGCAGTAGTCAGCCATTTTGTATAACAAAAAAAAACAACAAAAAATATGTTGTATTAGCTTGATATTTATACTAAATAGATGTTTAATTAGTATTATAAATAAATCACTTTTTCATACAAAAAAAAATTGTTGAATGTGCCCATGATTTTATACCCGCTACCGTGGCCAAACCCCTTAAGGGTGAACACCACTGTGACCCCCTGTTTTTTTTCATATTTTTCAAGAATTTTTTTTTGTGGGAAAAAAAAGAGATATTCGAAAAATTTGTTTGGGTTTTGTTCCTTGTTTATTAATGTATCAAAAAACATTTTTTTCACATTTTTCACGCCGCATGGTGGCGCTGGGGAAGCTCTCGCGTCAGGTGCTGTCATCTCCGCGGCACGCAGCAGAACTCTCTTCAACGTCGATCTGAAAAAAAATACCGAGTGTTTTCGTTAATAATATGATATTTTGAAGAGCAGTACATAGGGATTTGGAAAAATATTGTTTTAAAAAAAATATTTTAATATTTCAATATATTCAACAATATTTTAACAATTATTTCATATAGAGCGCAATACTATGAAGAAAGTAACTGCCAATTTTCAAAACGATTGGTTAAAAACTTTTCAAACTAGCGTGTACGCAAGTTCAAAAAAAGTCGTTTTCAGAAAATCGCGTTTTAAAAAATAGTACCCCTCGGTTATACACATGGCGCGCACGGGGCCTGAATGAGAGCTACTCACTTTAATGGCTTATAACAATAGAACGAGTCGGAATTTTCATTAAAAATTTTGAGAACATATTTTTCAATAGTTTCACTAACAATTTATGAAATTAAAAAAAATCGAATTTTTAAACCGTCTAGCCCTATTTCCCCCCTTAATAAAGAGGAATATGGAGAAAAAAAATATTTCCAATTTTTTTATAAATTCCTCGATCTATTCTCGTCCATCACACTCACATGACGGATCCCAATCGTACAGTGACCGATGTCTATTTTTTTATTTTTCGTCTCTTATCACAAAACCGTTCTGTGCATATTCTCGTTCGACCGAATCAAGAGACGAGGCAGCGTCTCGACGGCGAGTAATTAAAAGAAGTTTTTTAACAATCAATAATTACCCAATTATCGGATTTACTCTCGATGTATCGTTATCAGTACGCCGAATGACGTCGCTTTGTAAACCCAACATGCTGTAACGAATCCCGTCTCTCTGTCTCACTTGATAGAGACTTGACCCCTCTCATTATTCGATGTCCCGAGCTGATTAATAAAAGCGTACGATGTGCGCGTGCGGTTATAAAATGCGTAGATGTGTGTGCTATTAAAATCGAAATGACGAGTCGGGGAGAGGCTGGGCGATATATCGTATAACCACGTTATCTTCACGACTAGCAATATTCAAGTGATGTCTTTACTTACAAGCGTAACGCGATAAGATGATTTATTTTCATACGCTCGTGCGTACTGAGATACGAGGAGGAGGAAGCGAGTAATTAAATTAAATCGAGGTGAACGTTTCGAGGAACACGATGTCCTTGGGCGTAAATCCCGGAAAAAGCAGGTCGCGCGAGAGAGAGAGAGAGAGGGATGAAAAATAAAACGACGATGTTGAAAAAAACAATGGAAAGAAAAAGTGCGGGTCGATTTATCCTTTTTTATACATTGCTCGTCAGCATTTGTGTATATCTTCTTTTTTTTTCTTTGTTATCACGCCACAACCGCAACGATCGACCGAAACGTAATGGCGTATATGTCATTTCCTGCAAGCGGGTATATTCACGGTCCCTCAAAACGTATACGTTAACCCATTAGCCATTACCGTACACAGTTTTCTTGAAAAGTAAGTCTTGACGCTAAGAATTTTTGATTTTTCAACAGATAATCGTGTCCTCTTTGCCTAATTGACACGATTCTTCGGGCCTGATGACCGAAGAAATTCCTTTTCCACGAACTTATTTAACATTAGTCACACGTTGAAATGCCCTCGGCCGGCATTTCCGGTGTGCATGACAGCGAGAGATATGTACGAGTACGCTGAGATCGTGGCTTAATCCCCTCGGCAAATTGAACGATTTTTTTAATTTACTGCACTAACCACAACACTTTATTCCATTTTAAGAGCTCACATACCACTGCGCGCGCTGACAAACGAGTAAATTTTCAAAATTATTACAAACGTTATATGGTGAGAGAAAAATTAGATTGGTGATTTCACATTATTTATTAACTTTTGAACTAGAAGAAAGTAAATTAAAAAAAAAAAAAAAAAATATTAACATTATTTTTTACGGGTATAAATCGGCTACTGATGAAAACCATGGCGCCTCCTTGTCGACGTCATAACTTCACCAAAAATTATCCAATCTCCAAAAATAAAGAAGAATCTAGTAAAATAATGTAGTAGTAATAGTCTGACGGAGGGAACTTTTTTTTTTCCAAAATTAAGAAATTACAATATTTCAAACTTTAGTATGCAATTTAAAAAAAAAAATTTGTGTTTAATAATTTATAAAAAATTGTCTAACCAAAAAATTAAAAAATCCTCTTGTCAGACTACAGAGAAAATAATTATCAAGACTTAGAAGAAGGAAAAGTTAAAAAATATTAAAAATTGAACTGAGTTATCGTGCCGACACTGTCTAAAAACGTTTTGAGAAAAACGCGGTTAAAATTTCTGGTAGGTACAACGTGAACTCAGGGCTAGTCTCCAATTCCAGCTTCGTACCGTAAACGAAGTTGAATTTTCTTAAAAGTTTTTTTTCTTTTTTAATTCTTAAAATTATAAAGAATAAAAATCTGTAAAAAAAATCGACTTTTTGAAAATTTCAAGTGTATGTGAGCCCTTAAGGGGGTAAATAGAGTTAGACGGTTCAAAAAATCGATTTCTTTCAATTTCATAAATTGTTAATAAAACTATTGAAAAAAATGTTCCCAAAATTTTAAATGAAAATTCCGACTCGTTCTATTGTTATAAGCCATTAAGGGAGAAAATACGGTTAGGATAGCGTTTTCTCAATGATTTTCATGAATTTTTTTATAGTATAAAAAATGAATATAATTTATTGAAACTTTGAGAATATTTTATACCTATATTTAAGTATATATTATAAAATTTTCGAAAAATTTCTTTGAAAAACACCGAAGAAAATTTATGACTGCCTTGACTTTGTTTTTCTTGGTACTATTTTTTCAAGCGCGTTTTTCTGAAAACGACTTTTTTTGAACTTGCGTACACGCTAGTTTGAAAAGTATTCAACCAATCATTTTGAAAATTGGCAGTTACTTTCTTCATAGTATTGCGCTCTATATGAACCTAAAATCGAAATATTATCATTATTTAAAATAATTTTTTTTTTGCAAATAAAGTTGTAAAAATAGCAAAAAATCATGCTGTTTTGTTTTGACCCCTGTAAAAAATTCAATTTTCTATTTTTTGATAGCATTTAGGTTCATATAGAAGAGAGATATATAATAAAAGTAAATTCCAACCTCGTTTGATTTCAGATGAAAATTGCGGCTTCTAGAATGTACGCAAAATGCTGAGTCTGATTGTGACCTGCAATATGGGGTCGCTAATATCTCCGGTGTTTTCCAAGAAAATTCTTCAAAAATTTTATAGTATATACTTAAATATATGTATAAAATATTCTCAAAGTTTCAATATATTATATTAATTTTTTATACTATAAAACATTCATGAAAATCATTGAGGAAACGCTGTTCTAACCCTATTTCCTCCCTTAATTCCTGCTGTATATGGAATAATAACAATTCCGTTGTTACAAATGAAAGTAAATGTCAAGTCATTGGATAATCATAGAAGTTGTGGCTTAAAATTCTTGCGGTTAAATGTTTTCCTACGTCGCGTTCGATAAAACGTCTTTTTTTTTACTCAAAAATATTTACAATGATCCGAAGGTTGCTCTGGAGTATTTCCATGCCCCCCCCACTCCCTCACTGTCTTAACATACTAAAACGAAGAAAAAACATAAAAAATAGTGAGAGTCACAACACCCCCGACGATTTGTCCTAGAATTGCCGATACGCGTATATCTATGAGCGTCGTACGAGTTTTTGCGGTTCGAATTCTTGCGGTACGTGGAGGCTATAAAATACGCAGTGACCAACATCAATCACTCGGTTGCTGCGGCCATAACAATACAACCGAGATAGAGAGTCCTCACGTTAGGATAACGAGAATCGTTATCGGCTCCACGACAACGCGACTTCCTCTCTCGCGGACTTATTGCCTTCGTGGAACATCTGCCCCGCGCTCGTGACCGCAGATGAAAGTGTTCGTCGTCATCGTGGTCGATGATAATTTTTGCAAGTTCTCGTAATCTCACCAAACGACACGTGAATAAAGAATTATCGTTGTCTCTTTATTATTAAAATAAAACAAGCAAAGATTAAATTTGTTTCATTTATCGAGAATTTCCGATTGTTTATAGGGATCTTAGCGCGAAAAAAAAAACGCTCGCGATGTCCGAATACCATTTTGTTGATGCAGGTAATGGTTAGCCTTGGCACGGCCATCGACCGGCTGAACAAAACGCGTTGCGAGCACGATGGGTTACGTGCGAATTAATAAATTCGCTCACCTGTTATGACTAAGCGTGACCGCGAAGTGACGACGTACACTTTGTATACTCCGTTGATTTTTTACTAAATTTCCAATGGTCCACGAAGCTTTCTCACCTTAAGGGAGGAAATAGGGTTGGTACAGCGTTTTCTCAATGATTTTCATGAATTTTTTTATAGTATAAAAAATGAATATAATTTATTGAAACTTTGAGAATATTTTATACATATATTTAAGTATATACTATAACATTTTTGAAGAATTTTCTTGAAAAACACCGGGGATATTAGCGACCCCATATTGCAGGTCACAATCAGACTCAGCATTTTGCGTACATTCTGGAAGCCGCAATTTTCATCTGAAATCAAACGAGGTTGGAATTTACTTTTATCATATGTCTCTCTTCTATATGAACCTAAACGTTATAAAAAAAATAGAAAAATGAATTTTTTACAGGGGTTAAAACATAAAAGCATGATTTTTTGCCATTTTTTACAACTTTATTTGCAAAAAAAAAATTATTTTAAATAATGATAATATTCCGATTTTAGGTTCATATAGAGCGCAATACTATGAAGAAAGTCGCTGCCAATTTTCAAAACGATCGGTTGAAAACTTTTCAAATTAGCGTGTACGCAAGTTTAAAAAAAGTCGTTTTCAGAAAAACGCGTTTGAAAAAATAGTACCAAAAAAAACAAGCAATATGGGGTCGCTAATATCTTCCGTGTTTTTCAAGGAAATTCTTCAAAAATTTTATAGTATATACTTAAATATATGTATAAAATATTCTCAGAGTTTCATTAAATTATATTCATTTTTTATACTATAAAAAAATTCATGAAAATCATTGAGAAAACGCTGTCCTAACCCTATTTCCCCGCTTAATGGCTTATAACAATAGAACGAGTCGGAATTTTCATTTAAAATTTCGGGAACATATTTTTCAATAGTTTTACTAACAATTTATGAAATTAAAAAAAAATCGATTTTTTGAATCGTCTAACCCTATTTCCGCCCTTAAAGAAGGAATTCCTTGAATTTAAACGACATTTTCTCAATTTTGCCATCTTCCTCGGTTCGATAAATCATTGTTTTTTCTGTTGGTGTTGTTGTTGTTTTGTTTAAATCCGATACTTGAATGTACCGTAGTATTACGCCTCGCGCGATCTGCATGCATTATAGGGGAGATGTAGTATTGGTGGATTTGATACGAAAGTGTCTCTCGTGATGGAAAAGAGTGTGACACACACACACACACAGATATAAACCGAGGGGAGAAACTACGTGAGAGAGAAAGAGTGAGAGCATATGGGATCTCTGACCAATGGTCGTTTGGAGCGTCTCGGAACACGCCATGTCCGGCGTCCAATCGGCAAACTGGTCTCCATTTCTCCCCGCAGATTGCCATTGGTCCATTCCATGATGGTGAGTCACATTATATAGTATCTCTCGCAAACGATAACGCGTCTTTGTCAGATTCTTTTCTTGTTTTTTTTTTTTTTTCGTCTCGAGCTTTCGCACTTCTCATACACGAACTGGACGTTCAGATTGCATCTATAAATCTGTATGACTGATACAAAAGTGGACGAAGATTAATTCGTAGACATTGAACATTTTAAATGTATTAAAAGTAATTTTTTTACCCTCGAGTTTTCATTGTTTTTTTCAAAGAATTTTTTACAATATTCTCTTTTGCTCTTTATGGGCGCGGTAAGGTATTTGAACTTTTTTTTTGCATTTTTTTATATTTTTTTAACTTAATGTACAACATCTCGAGAATGTTGTGTTAAAATTTCAAGTCGATCGGAGCAAAATTAACGGAGTTGTGAGCATTTGAACGTCCGTTGCTCCAGACCGGTTTTCTAGTGTGCAAAACTCTAAAGCGTTTTTTCTGAAACTTATCATTTTTGGAGTCGGTGTACGCTGTAACTCAAAATCTAATACACCGATTCTATTGAAATTTTGTACACTATTTCTACACATAAATCACCAGGTAACGCTGGCGAGTTTTTTTCTTATAATTATATTCTATTTTACAATAACAAATTTGCCGTTTTTTTAAGCGAGAATCGCGTTTTTGACTTCAAAGTGCTACCAAAAATGAAAAAAAACGTTAAAAAAAAATCGACAGCTTTACCTAGAGAAACATCTCACCTAATAAACGCATTTTGATTTTTTTTGTTTCGGATGATGCAGTGACGAGTTATAGCGTACACCGCAAAACAACTTTTTTTCGAGTCGCCTACGGAATTTGCTGCCAACGGCTTATTTATCAATATTTTGCAATGAAAATTTAGGAAAATATAGTTCAGATGTTGTATTATTATATGGAAGGTAAAAAAAATAAACCAGCATTACCCGTATCGTCTAAAAAAATTCTTGAAAATACGCTTTTTTTCACCAAATTAACCTTACTCCGCCCGTTAAAGGGGGAAATAGGGTTAGGACAGCGTTTTCTCAATGATTTTCATGAATTTTTTTATAGTATAAAAAATGAATATAATTTATTGAAACTTTGAGAATATTTTATACATGTATTTAAATAGATACTATAAAATTTTCGAAGAATTTCCTTGAAAAACACCGACCCCATATTGCAGGTCACAATCAGACTCAGCATTTTGCGTACATTCTGGAAGCCGCAATTTTCATCTGAAATCAAACGAGTTTGGAATTTACGTTTATTATATGTCTCTCTTCTATATGAACCTAAAAGCTTTCAAAAAAATAGAAAATTGAATTTTTTACAGGGGTCAAAACAAAAAAGCATGATTTTTTGGCATTTTTTGCAACTCTATTTGCAAAAAAAAAAATTACTTCAAATAATGATAATATTCCGATTTTAGGTTCATATAGAGCGCAATAGTATGAAGAAAGTAACGGCCAATTTTCAAAACGATTGATTGAAAACTTTTCAAACTAGCGTGTACGCAAGTTGAAAAAAAGTCGTTTTCAGAAAAACGCTTTTGAAAAAATAGTACCGCTCGGTTATACACGTGGCGCGCTCGGGGTCTGAAGGAGAGCTACTCACTTTAATGGCTTATAACAATAGAACGAGTCGGAATTTTCATTTAAAATTTTGGGAACATATTTTTCAATAGTTTTACTTACAATTTATGAAGTTAAAAAAAATCGATTTTTTGAACCGTCTAACCCTATTTCCTCCCTTAAAGAACGTTCAGTAATTTTTGATTTATATATTTATTGTCAAGTATTCATTATTCAAAAACTTCTCTGAACAGCATCGCTGAATAGTAGCGTCGATCCACCATGATTACTTATCGAAACATCGTAGATAGCGACGACTGTTCTATTTCCGTGTCAATTCATTTTTACAACGGTCCAAAATTTACCGTATTTCTGACAATATCTATCTATTAATATATTGTCCTGTATCTTATTGACTCATCGAGACGAAATGCCGAGGATATCCGCGAAATGGAACAGGTTAGTCAGAAGCCAGATGAATCACGTGAGGTTCACCTCGTTAAAAAAAAAATGTTTCGTTTTTCTTTACAAATCTAAGAGGGAGCAGGTTCGTGTACCTAGAGGAGGTACAACGTAAGTTTCTTGCATCCAGCGCGAGCCACGGAGAGGAGTTGCTCTCGTACTGTTCGCTAAAGGATTCGGAGAAAGAGTTAGCGCGAACGTAGGCTCGCTAAAGAAATTTAAAGGGAACGAACCCACCGAGGAATGACTCACCTCGACGATGAGATGAGTAGAAAGAGGAGAGAATTAAGAAATCATTCGCTTTTATAACTCGTTTCGTTACCCGCGGATATCTAGCTGTCTCACCATTAAAACGTAACAAAAAATATATATATTTTTTATCTTCTATTTAGTATTCGTACACTCGTACGAAATATTGTTTATTGAATTTTGTTTTCTCTATGATATGTTGAAAAATTGTTAGTTTGAAAAACTAATTGAATAAATAATTCAGTGAAAGTAACTTCTTGAGGCGCGTTAATTTGGCGAATAGCCAAGCTAAAACGTCGAAAAGCGTGACGACATTTGGCATTCTTTATCGCTGATCGATAAATAAATCTTAGTATACGCGCGCGTTATCCGAACAATGATCAGCGAGAAAGACGAGAAAATCGCAAAAGACTTGTGATTGACCTCGAATACATGCATATATATATATATATATATATATATGTGTGTGTGTGTGTGTGTGTGTGTGTGTGTGTGTGTATATGAGAGTTATTCTGAGAGATCTATCAGCTCATGAATCACGATGTAATACCTTCTGCTTTAGACTTTTTCAAATCACGGGCGTATCTCGTTCTCGTCACATTTTAAAAGCCACCTTATTACACGTATTTATGCAGACGTTGCACTTTGTTTCTTTATCTTCCATCAATCTCTCGAAACCGATGGAATAAACGAAGAATAAAAAAACAACACGTTACTCTTTAGCTTTAGTATCAAGTGTGTAATGACTCTTGGATGTTGTGCTCTCTCGAATTCGCGAGAGTATTTCCGGTATGGTGTCTGCGAGAGGGTTAAAGAAACCGGAAACGTTGGTCGTGTGTGTCCAGGGAACATTTCTACTGTGTATTTGTATATATCGTCACGTTTGAAAAATGAGTGTTTATAATGAGTATATTGCATTGAACAGAACGCACATTTTCCGGTGTAATCTACTTAAGGTGTTGAGTGTTTGTTGAAAATGATAAAATTTAACATAAGCGAGCAATACAAGTTTTTTACATATTTGACGATTTTTTAAATTTTGATAATATTCATTTCAATAAGCTTTTTTACATAATTCGTCGTGATGAGTTTTAAGAGCTCATACCTCTGACATACCTCTGAAGTTTTAAAAAAATCCTTGTTTTTTTTACAGATTTTTATTCTTTATGCTTTTAAGAATTTTTCATAGCCGTAAGTTCACGTTGTGCCTACCAGAAACTTCAAGCGCGTTTTTCTCGAAACTATGTTTTTAGACAGTGTCGGCACGATAACTCAGTCAATTTTTTATATTTTTTAACTTTATTATTTTTTTTAATCTTGATAATTATTTTCTCTATAGTCTGACGAGAGGTTTTTTTAATTTTTTCGTTGAACCATTTTTTATAAATTATTAAACACTAATTTTTGTTTTTTTAATTGCACACTAAAGTTTAAAATACTGTAATTTCTTTATTTTAAAAAAAAAAAAAATATCCTCCGTCAGACTATTACTACTACATTATCGTACTAGATTCTTGTTTATTTTTGCAGATTGGATCATTTTTGGTAAAGTTATGACGTCGACAAGTAGGCACCATGGTTCTCATCAGTAGTCCATTTATACCCGTCAAAAATAATGTTAATATTTTTGAAAAAAATTAAAAAAATGTTTTCCTTACAGTTGAAAAGTTAATAAAAAATGTGAAATCAATAATTTAATTTTTTTTTCACCATATCGACGCTGCTTACGAAAACTAGCATGTTTCAGATTTCTTACGAAAACAAGCATGCTTGATATCTGCGCGAAAACTAGCATGTTTCGGCTTTTTCCACGAAAACTAGCACATTTCGATATTCGCCGCGAAAACTAGCATGTTTCGGCTTTTACCACGAAAACTAGCAGGTTTCGACTTTCACCGCGAAAATTAGCACGTTTCAGTATCACTGGAAGTGTTTCTCATTTTTTACTCCACGTTTTTTCAACATCCTTTTTTACTCCAAATTGACGAAATATTTATGCTTGCCACTTTATACTGTTTTATTTTTTGTTTGAATTTATTTCAGACATATTTTACTGTTTGAATTTTGGTCCGCTAGGCTTATCATAAGATGGCAAACAGCAAATGCCTCGTCATTTTGGAGTAAAAAAACCATGGTCAAAAAATTAGAGAAAAGAAAATCGAAAACAATTGCGGTGTATGCAAAGTTAACAATGTCAGTTTTTTTCCCTCTTGCTACTTCGTCCAAGACCTGACATTTCTCGAGATATCTCAATCGATTGTTTTGAAGATTTTGTCAACTGTACTTTATACTTATACTGTACTTTATATTTTAGTCATTGATCACTCCGAGATTGTGTTTTTATTATGAAATAAAAACACAATGAACGATTCTTCAGACTGTAAGTAGAATATACTTTTTATAATCAATAATTTTGTTCAATTCCATCGCTGACTCCGAAACATGAAGTCATGAAAAATATCATTGATGAACAATTTTAGTTTTTGAGTGGTGGAATATTGCGTATCGTATTTGCGAATCGTATTTTCAATAATGTTATTATTTTTTTTAATAGAAAACGAATTCAAATATTTAAGGGTGCACGGGCGATACACCCTGAATGTTTTTCATTTATTTCTTGAAGTGCTCCTGAAAAAATTATTAAAACATTTGTGAAAGTTCTGAATCTTATTCGATTTAGTTCGGCAAATATACTACTTTTTCCAGTGCAAATCGAAATATGCTAGTTTTCGCGACGGAAGCCGAAACATACCACTTTTCGCGGCAGAAGCCGAATCATGCTAGTTTTCGCGATGAAAGCCGAAACATGCTAGTTTTCGCGTCGAATATCGAAACGTGTTGATTATCGTGGTGGAATTCGAAACGTGTTAGTTTTCGTAAGAAATTTCAATCGTGCTACTTTTCGTAAGTAGCGTCGATATAACCTTTATAATAATTTTTCAAATTTACTCGGTTTTCGATGCGCGCAGTGGTATGTGAGCTGTTAAAACAATTATTTTCTTTGAATTGTCCTAAAAACGACTTTCAAGTGAATATATTATATTTTCTAAAAACAAAAAAACTAAATAACTAAAAATAAAAATAATATTGCATATACAACAGATAGTTCGAGATGTGTTTTACGCAAATATATACACACGAGAGTGTGTGTGTGAGAGAGAGAGAGAGAGAGAGAGAGAGAGAGAGAGTCTAATGAAGCGTCGATGAACTTATAGATCGTGCACCTCGAGGATTTAATAGACGAACGCGCAATAATTATAGACGAGAATTATTCAACCGCAACGTGTGAGTTATATACGCGCACGTAACCAAGATTGCTCCCGCGCGCGCTGTTCAATAATCTCGCCTACGTGTAAGAGTATATATGTTGGTACACCGCAGCTAAAATGCAACTTCATACGTGCAGCTCGGTACACATAGATACCTCAAGGAACGCGGGCGTGTTTACACATGCAGAAACATTCTAGAAGTGGTTTTAACAGTAGTTATGCCGTCTCTTTATTCTCGGTGCACATAAGAGCTGCAAACCAACAAGTTTATTATTTCATCGACAAATGTATAGAATTTTTGATTGTTTTTTTGTTCACGATGATTAAATCCGTGTGCTAGTCGTGTGTAAAGCTTAAGAATAACATTTCATTTGTTTGCCCTGTCAATTTATTGCTCTCGTGATTTTTTAACTTTTCGTACACGGTCATGTATGTCACACTAGCAAAGACTTGTGGGATTTCATGACAGACGGACAGACGCCACTCGTCAGACGGAGGCTGAAGGGTTTTTTCATTGTTTTTTTCCTTTTTTTATTTTTTTTTCATATTCATTTCTTTTGACCATATTTCGGTTTGCTCGTTCCTTCGTCCTCGAAGCCTTTTTAAAGCATGGACCCTCGTCGCGCAACCGATTTTTCGACTTCCAGACTATAACGTACATTGAGACTAAACGTAGGTATAATACATATATATATATATGTACAACTTATATGTGTATGCTCAGGTCCGAGACGTCGTCAATTTCTTTTATTTTTGGCTGGTCAGTCCACCTTCGAACCTGCCCCCGTAATTATCTTTTTATTTTTCTTTCGTTTCTTCTCCTCCATAGAATTTATTAACCGGCTCATGATGCCGAGCTCATTTTTCATTCTGTTCTATCATTCGAACCGATAAAATTCAACAAAATAACATTAAAATTTATGTCAAATGATTCAATATTGAAGAAATGCGACGCATATATTTTGGGTGCTGAAAAAAAAGAAACGTTCTCTTAAGGGGGGAAATAGGGTTAGGACAGCGTTTTCTCAATGATTTTCATGAATTTTTTTATATTATGAAAAATGAATATAATTTATTGAAACTTTGGGAATATTTTATACATATATTTAAGTATATACTATAAAATTTGTGAAGAATTTCCTTGAAAAACACCGCAGATATTAGCGACCGCATATTGCAGGTCACAGACTCAGCATTTTGCGTACATTCTGGAAGCCGCAATTTTCATCTGAAATCAAACGAGGTTGGAATTTACTTTTATTATATGTCTCTCTTCTATATGAACCTAAATGCTATCAAAAAAATAGAATATTGAATTTTTTACAGGGGTCAAAACAAAAAAGCATGACTTTTTGCCATTTTTTACAACTTTATTTGCAAAAAAAAAAATTATTTTAAATAATGATGATATTCCGATTTTAGGTTCATATAGAGCGCAATACTATGAAGAAAGTAATTGCCCATTTTCAAAACGATTGGTTGAAAACTTTTCAAACTAGCGTGTACGCAAGTTTAAAAAAAGTCGTTTTCAGAAAAACGCGTTTGTAAAAATAGTACCAAAAAAAACAAGCAATATGGGGTTGCTAAATTTTATAGTATATACTTAAATATATGTATAACAATTTTATAGTATAAACATTTTATATGTATAGTAATTTCATAGTATAAACATTTAATAGCAAAATGCTGTCTGATTGTGACCTGCAATATGGGGTCGCTAATATCCTCGGTGTTTTTCAAGGAAATTCTTCAAAAATTTTATAGTATATACTTAAATATATGTATGAAATATTCTCAAAGTTTCAATAAATTATATTCATTTTTTTTACTGTAAAAAAATTCATGAAAATCATTGAGAAAACGCTGTCGTAATCCTATTTCTTCCCTTAATGGCTTATAACAATAGAACGAGTCGGAATTTTCATTTAAAATTTTGGGAACATATTCTTCAATAGTTTTACTAACAATTTATGAAGTTTAAAAAAAACCGATTTTTTCAACCGTCTAACCCTATTTCCCTCCTTAATGATTATTTTGGGTTTTCTCGTGAGCTTGCTCCAGTTTGAAGTGTTTGCAGAGAAAGAGAGAGAGAGAGGAATCAGGTTCGAGGCGAGATCCCCCCTTGCGCGCGAAACCTGACCTACGAGCATTCATTTTCCCGTCTCGTTTTCGACGTCGTCGAAATGGTTCTCGCACGAAACTCTCGTTTGTGCGCCCGAGGGATGTCGTGACACGCCGTAGGGGGTAGCTCTCTGTCCGTATTTCGACTCGACAATTTTTTTTTTCTTCTCCTTTTTTTCCTTTCCCCCGTAACGGCACGAAGAAAAGAAGGGCTCGCGCATTGGTTTTTTTGTGTCCCTGTGCACCATAGTCGTTTTGTATATATCACGAGAAGTGCGCAGTTCTCGCTCATTGTGGGGGGATTTCTTTTTAGGTGTGTGCGTGTGTGTGTGTTTTTTTTCTCTATATTTTTGCTCCAAAGCCCGTAGCAGCGCGCTCTCTGAAACGACTAGACGTCAGCCACCCGAGGATGCACCTGCGAGAACGAACAGGTCGTAACAGGTCGGTCAGATCGACCCTCCTCCAACCTGTCTCTTCTTTTATTACTCTACTGCGTCTCACGTCTCGACCCGTTCAGGAATACTCAATTTTTCGGAAAGATTCGTCTTTTATGGGACGATGGGCGAGGCGGAGAAAAATATCTTCTTCGAGAAACGGATCTAAAACCCTCAATTAACTCGAATCTTTGATTTTTCTTCGACAGATTTTTTCAATATATACGAAATATTGTTAATCTTTCATTTGTAGACAGAGTTTTAATTTGTTCTTTTTTTTTTTCGATTGGAATCATACTCTAAATGATACTCCAGATGATTTTGATCCTCTTACAATTCACAAGAGAATATTTTGCTTTTCGTGAAGAAAAAAAAACATAACTGCGTAAAAGTTTGAAAGCCCAAAAAAATCTGAGATGCGGAGGGGAAGCGAAACGCGAGACCCAAAACCGTCTCTCTGTTTGCTCGCTCGTCCGTCACCCAGACGGCGAGGGATCGAGAGGGAAAAAAAAGAGAGAAACAAAAGATAAAGGACGAAATGAAATCGTGGTGTCGGCGATTGGGCGACGAAAAGAGGAAGAAAACGAAAGCGTCGCGACAGAGAAAGAGAGAGAGAGAGAGAGAGAGAGAGAGAGAAAGAGGAGTAAGGGAGAATAATTTTAGGGGCCCGAATGGGGTCTTGTAGCCGCACCAACGACCACATCTGGCCCCGCACCTCTCTTTTCGTTGATTTCTCGAAAAGAGCTGCAGTCGAGGCGCGCGCGTATACACACCAGCATAATAAAGGGCAACTTGAAGGGGGGCAGAGACAGAGAACGAGGGAGCGAGAGAAGGAAACGATGGAGCAGAGAGGGAGAGGAGAGGCTATGAGCTGGTAAAACTGGTCCCTCGTGTGGTGCCCATCTTTATGGGATCGCGTCCATGTTATTTCAGACAAAGAGAGCCCTCGAGAGACAGAGATAGGGAGTGAAGAAGAAGAGAAAAAAAAGAACTAAGAATCCCGAAGATTCGGGGGGGCTTCCTGGAATTCGTCGAGGTTTTCTCAGAGTTTTGGTCCTGGTACCGCGAAGTCTCTTTTCTGCCTCGTGTGGGCACTCCCGGGCTTCCCTACCAACTCCTCATTTAGAACGGAGTTTCTTGGCTGACCATGTTTTTTTTTCACCGTACTAAACACTTAAAAGTTCGAGTCGTAAAATATCACAAGCTTCACGCTTGAGACTCTGCAAAAAAAAACACATATATATTCGTGCATTAGCAGAATTATATCTGCGACGCAATTGACATTTGTCGTGATTGCATTCTTTTTTTTCTCGACCGAACAGATTTTGTACTAGCCAATTTTTCGTTTCGGTTAATCGACGAAACGCAACAAAATTTGGAAACTAAAAGGGGGAAAGGCAAAAGGACAGAACGAGATGCACGCGAAAGAGTGCATTATAGAATTAGGCCGACGCGATGAAGTTGTTTTTTAGCGTGGGAGAAGCGACAGTGTGGCTCCTCCACTAATTACAGTTATTTTACGATGGGAGATCGCTTCCATGGCAGAACTCACGAGTCTCGCTTCTTTTTCATGGTAAATCTTCTTCTTCTTCGTCTTTTTTTTTATTAAACGAACACGGAACGAGTTTACAACCCCCTCTCAAGCAACAACCGGAGGAAAGACAGAGAGCGAGAGAGGGAGAGAGAGAAAGAGAGTGAAATATACAAAAGAGGGTGCGAGGAACGAGGAAAGTGAGAAATATATAAAGGGTGGTGTGTTTCGTTGTATATATGGGAAATCGCCCGGAGCGGTCAACGTGCGCGTAATCGGTGGGCGGACTCGACGAGATTATGGCAAGCCAAAAATAATGATAAATCGATTCCAAGACTCGTCCACGCACCGGCGGTGGAGGAGGACGAGGAAGAAAAAGAAAAAACCGCGATCGGTGTAATAAGTAAACGCAGTTAAGACGAGGGGTTGAATTTACAAAATAAAAATTAAACGAAAATCACGTGTTTTTTTTCAGTCTCACGAAACTTTAGTCTGGGAGCATAATGGTTTTTTTTTGCTTTTCAAGTTCTTCTCCTCTTTTATCTGAATGTTCGTTTTATTCGCGAATCGAGTTTTGTCGACAAACCCGATATTCAAGTCTTCTCGGATTCTCGATTCATAAGTTGCATAATATTTTTTTTTTTTTTTTTTTCTTTTAGGAAGTAACAAACTCGTTGACACGAATCGTGAAAAATAATTTCGTAAAATGTGAAACTTTGTCGACGATGAATTATAATTTACGTTATCAATTTATGATATTTTTTTAGATGAAATTGTTCGAGTTAAAGAAACAAAACGATAATGGTTTTTTCCCGCATACATTTTCGTTAGTATT
This sequence comes from Oxytorus armatus, assembly GCA_958009045.1. Taxonomy (NCBI): domain Eukaryota; kingdom Metazoa; phylum Arthropoda; class Insecta; order Hymenoptera; family Ichneumonidae; genus Oxytorus; species Oxytorus armatus. The sequence goes on from OY253752.1 coordinate 16,560,155, forward strand.
AACGATTTTGTCAAAACGTAAACATCCTCCCGTTAATTCGTCGTAATCCGGTGAATCATTTTCCTCGTGAAGCGTCATCATCGTCCATCATGTACATATCGACGATGCTTACGAAAACTAGCAAGTTTCAGATTTCTTACGAAAACAAGCACGCTTGATATCGGCGCGAAAACTAGCATGTTTCGGCTTTTGCCACGAAAACTAGCACATTTCGATATTTACTGCGAAAACTAGCATGTTTCGACTTTTACCACGAAAACTAGCACGTTTCGACTTTCACCGCGAAAATGAGCACGTTTCAGTATCACTGGAAGTGTTTCTCATTTTTTACTCCACGTTTTTTGAACATCCTTTTTTACTCCAAATTGATGAAATATTTATGCTTGTCATTTTATACTCTTTTATTTTTTGTTTGAATTTATTTCATACATATTTTACTGTTTGAATTGTGGTCTGCTAGGCTTATCATAAGATGGCAAACAGCAAATGCCTCGTCATTTTGGAGTAAAAAAACCATGGTCAAAAAAATTAGAGAAAAGAAAATCGAAAACAATTGCGGTGTATGCAAAGTTAACAATGTCAGTTTTTTTTCCTCTTGCTACTTCGTCCAAGACCTGACATTTCTCGAGATATCTCAATCGATTGTTTTGAAGATTTTGTCAACTGTACTTTATACTTATACTGTACTTTATACTTTAGTCGTTGATCACTCCAAGATTGTGTTTTTTTTTATGAAATAAAAACACAATGAACGATTCTTCAGACTGTAAGTAGAATATACTTTTTATAAACAATAATTTTGTTCAATTCCATCGCTGACTCCGAAACTTGAAGCCATGAAAAATATCATTGATGAACAATTTTAGTTTTTGAGTGGTGGAGTATTGCGTATCGTATTTGCGAATCGTATTTTTAATTATGTTATTATTTTTTTAATAGAAAACAAATATAAATGTTTAAGGGCGTACGGGCGATCCACCCTTATTGTTTTTCATTTATTCCTTATAGTGCTCCCGAAAAAATTATTAAAACATTTGTGAAAGTTCCGAACCTTATTCGATTTAGTTCGGCAAATATACTACTTTTTCCAGTGCAAATCGAAATATGCCAGTTTTCGCGACGGAAGCCGAGACATGCCACTTTTCGCGGCAGAAGCCGAATCATGCTAGTTTTCGCGATGAAAGCTGGAACATGCTAGTTTTCGCGTCGAATATCGAAACGTGTTGATTTTCGTGGTGGAATTCGAAACGTGTTAGTTTTCGTAAGAAATTTGAATCGTGCTACTTTTCGTAAGCAGCGTCGATATATGCCTATGGAGAATTTTCGTAAAAGGGTGCAGAGGGACTATATAGTTTAAGATGTAAGAAAAGGACTGTAACTATATAGTGTAAAAGTCTCATTGAGAGGGAGCCCCTCCCTCGATTATCAAAAAAAGGGCCCCGGAGGGATCTCTCGACGAAATTATGGGTTCGCTACGAACTTCTGGTCATCCTTTCCACTTCGAATTCGATGCTGCGCATCTTCGAAGATTATGTACAAGGCATTCTCTGCCAATTTCAGTTACGTCCGACTCTCACACTCTTGCAATCGTTCCGCAATTTTTCATATTATTTGTAGAACTGTGAAAAGCATTTTTGTATAACTGTTTGTGTAACTGTTTTCATTAATTCCTAATAACATATTTTTGGAGAAAAGAAACAGCCCTATTTAAAAATTCTGAAAAATAGAAACGAAAAATGTCATATAATAATGTCTAGGTTGTTTAAGACTCTTCTTTGTAACTCCCATCTATGATAACGCTTCGTTTATACCCTAGTTTTTTACAATACTACCGTTAGAATACCAGATTAATAATGAAACTAATTCTATCATCCATTACCAAAATAATTGATAATAGATCAAATTCCATTATCCATTGCCAAAATAATTGATAAAAGCTCAAATTTCATAATCCATTACAAAAATAATTGATAATAACTCAAATTTCATTATACATTACCAATATAGTGGATATTGGATCAAATTCTATTATTCATTGCCAAAATAATTGATAAAAGCTCAAATTCCATTATCAGTTACAAAAATAATTGATATAAGCTCAAATTTCATAATCCATTACAAAAATAATTGATAATAACTCAAATTTCATTATACATTACCAAAATAATTGATAATCAATCAAATTCCATTACTAATTACCAAAATAATTGATAATAATAATCAAAAAAAAAAAGAGTTTAAAAAACATTTAATAACGTTCAGTGTAAAAATTCTTAAAAAAAAAACTAAATGTCTTGTAGAAGGGAGGATAACAATGTAAGAAAAATCGTAAATAAAATTGCACCTGTGAGTGAAAGTCAGAGGCATCTGTAGTTGTTATGGAATGCCCCATACATATACTAAAAGCCCTTTCCTGTCTGCGCGTGTTATTCTACTTGTTTTTTTCTCTCTCCACTCATCCGACGCACATTTTTTTGTTCACGGTCCACACTGAGAAACGGGTGCACGGATAATATTGGCGATTTTTTATTTATTTTTCTCGTCAAGAAATATCCCACGGCGTGGACGAAGACAATCGAGAACGGTGAAAAATACATTTAATCACGCTGGGAAAGATCTTAGGCGAGGTTATAAAAGTTTTCCGGGAAGGATTAGAGAAAAAAAAGTGCAATTGCCAGTATGCAAATGCCCGAAAGAACACGGGGTAGCAAATGTAGATGCTTCGAGAATCGTGGGATTTGTAAATAAAGTGACAAACATCGTCAAAGCAGTGGATTAAAAATGCGTGTGTTGTCACTCGAGGACGAACTTTATCTGTCGAGAAAATCGGCGTTGCGGTTACTCCGCGAAGAAACCCAAGTAGAATGACCATTTCGAGATTAGGTAGAAAAAAGAAAAATATCGTTTCTTTTTCACGAGCGAACTTGTTGTTGGCTCAATATATCAGCTTTTGTTTGCTATTGGATTTAAAAAAAGGCCGCGGGAAGAGAGCTTCGAGATCTCGGTGGTTTTTCCTTCTCAAACCCGCACCGCATGACGTACAATAAAAAATAAAATAAAATAAAATGAAATAAAACAATACACAAACGACGCACCGAACCCTTCCCGATGATCATCACGGTCTGAAACCCTATCGGCTGATTCTCAGAAAGAAAGCGCTATATCCTCGTCCACAAGGCCTTATGCAAACAAGAACGGACTTGACTGAATATGACGCGCAGTCGCGCCATTATACACGTGCGTGACAATTGCGCATGATATAATGTTTCATTGCCGACTTTTTCATCCGGATGATAAGAGTTAAAGAGATCTCGACTAAACTCAATGATTAAGCCATTGTTAATCAATTAGCTAGTAAATAACTAGCATTTAAATAAGTTATTGTGTTGAATTAAAAATTAATTCTCGACACTAAATTATAATATTTTCGGATAGTATCCCTTCGTCGAGACTCATGTCAGAATCTTGATGTTTTAAGTTCGGTCCAAAGAAAATTATGAAATTATCGATAGAACGGTATTTAATTATGGTTGAAAGTTATTAACAGTTACATTATTCCAGAGCGAAAATCCGATTGTTCGAGACAAACAAATTGAAAATCAATTTAAAATACTTTTGTAGTTACCGTGTGCATAACGATTTAAAAAATTGTATCTTTTTTGAAAATTCTCATGTTCCCTCATTTAAAAAAATAATTACAAAAATCTTCATTGAAAAAAAGAATTCAATCGATCAATTTAAACCGGTTAAATAAGCTGACTGGTGCAAATTTACATCAGCACTTATATAAGGGGCTGAAAATATGTTTGTACACGAAGGATAAAAAACAAAACCTTAAAAGACACCGAAAAATCTTGATAAGATGAATGAAATGTTGTTACAGTCATAAATTGATATTTCGGCAAAAAGAGCAATCAGGTTGAAGACCGGTGATATCGTGTATGGACGTAGTTCCGTTGTGTCACCTGTACACTATCCCCGGCGGACCATGTCGATCAGATGCGTCATCTCGTGAACCGAGAGCAACGTCCGATTGTGCAAGCTCTCCGGCGGAGACCAAAGAGGCAGAGGGGATTCGGAAACGCATAATACATGCATACACACACAAACATACCGGCACATGAGTTGTGAACACATTGAACCATACGCGGCCGCGAGTGAAGAGTTTTAGTGGGATGATGGGTCTGAACGACAGAGCGAATTACCGGTTCGTGCGCCTCTCCTACGATGCGGAATGGAATCGGTCTATAGAAAATCCGGAATACCGCGAGAGAAAGAGAGAGAAAAAGAGAGAGAGAGATAGACAAAGGTTGGCTGCCGGTGCACAAATGACTTCTGAATCACTTCTCGTGTATCGGCAACAGAGCGTAAAACTTCAACACGCGGGGCCACCTCCTACTTGGAAATTATTAAGTGACGCATTTTCGAATCTCATCATATTGCATTAAATTGAATAACATAACTCGTGAAACAAAATTCTATAGTATAATATCGTTAAGTCGTTGACCGGTACGGTCAGTCACGCTGATGAATATTAAAAGATATTCTTCGCACAATTTTTCAAAATAAATCTGATGACAATTTTCGTTCAGCTAATATTATATTACGTTGGAAGAATATTTGAGGGGCAAGTAATAATGTTTGCTCGAACATTCATGCTTTGAACGAAAAATCAAAGAAATAATAGTCTGTATGTTCTAATCGCCTTCTATCGCGACTACTTTTCGTTGATTTTCCATTCGAAGCATGGTTTTACGTTCGAGCAAACATTATTATTTGTTCGTCAAATATTCTTCTAACGTAATTAATATTAGCGACACGAGAATTGTGCAAAAATTATTATTACATTTATATTGAAAATTTGTGCAATTAATTTCTTTTAATTTCTTTTAATTTCCTTTAATTTCTTTTAATATCACCACGTGACTGATCGCACCGGTCGACGACTTAACCATATTATACTGTAGAACTTTTTTATGAATTACGCTATTCAAGTTAAGGGAAGGTTCCCGTCCAAATCGATGAATAAATCGAAAAAAATTTTTTTGCTTAATTTTCATCTTTATGTTGTCGAGAATACGTGGGAGAAAGGATATTTCGATATATCATGTAGTTCTCGAGATATACGAGGTCGGGCGGAGAAGTCTGACCCGATGGGTGATTCTACGGTAGGTAGCATAAAACTTTAAGGGGGTAAATAGGGTTGGACGGTTCAAAAAATCGATTTTTTTTAAATTTAATAAATTGTTAGTAAAACTATTGAAAAATATGTTCCCAAAATTTTAAATGAAAATTCCGACTCGTTCTATTGTTATAAGCCATTAAGGGGGGAAATAGGGTTAGGACAGCGTTTTCTCAATGATTTTCATGAATTTTTTTATAGTATAAAAAATGAATATAATTTATTGAAACTTTGAGAATATTTTATGCATATATTTAAGTATATACTATAAAATTTTTGAAGAGTTTCCTTGAAAAACACCGAGGATATTAGCGATCCTATATTGCAGGTCACAATCAGACTCAGCATTTCACTGTTTTTTCAAACGCGTTTTTCTGAAAACGACTTTTTTTCATATTGCGTACACGCTAGTTCGGAAAATTTTCAACCAATCGTTTTGAAGATTGGCAGTTACTTTCTTCATAGTATTGCGCTTTATATGAACCTAAAATCGGAATATTATCATTATTTAAAATAATTTTTTTTTGCAAATAAAGTTGTAAAAAATGGCAAACAATCATGCTTTTTTGTTTTGACCCCTGTAAAAAATTCAATTTTCTATTTTTTTGATAGCGTTTAGGTTCATATAGAAGAAAGACATATAATAAAAGTAAATTCCAACCTCGTTTGATTTCAGATGAAAATTGCGGCTTCCAGAATGTACGCAAAATGCTGAGTCTGATTGTGACCTGCAATATGGGGTCGCTAATATCTGCGGTGTTTTTCAAGGAAATTCTTCAAAAATTTTCTAGTATATACTTAAATATATGTATAAAATATTCTCAAAGTTTCAATAAATTATATTCATTTTTTATGCCATAAAAAAATTCATGAAAATCATTGAGAAAATGCTGTCCTACCGCTATTTCCCCCTTCAAACGCGTTTTTCTCGAAACAACGTTTTTCGACGCGCGGTACGCTCTACGGGTTCGAGGAATGCACCGATTTCAAAGTTTCAACCCTCAAATTAAAGCTAATTAAATTTGGGGGGCCCTGACGGAGCGTTTTTTTTTCGAAAAAATGATTGTAAATATTTCTTTTTTATCGTTAAAGCCTAAAAAAAGCATGAAAAAATGAGTTTTTTTTAACGGCCGCCATTTTGTTTTAAAGGGCTTTTTTTTAAATCAGAAACCGATAGGGCCCCACAAATTTCATCTATTTCAAGAATCTTTTTCGTTTTTGGATTTCAGATCACTTGGTGAGGCTGTAGAAGGTACCGCGCACATCACTCCGCGCCGGGAGCGGCTTCTTTGGCGGAAGCTGGAGCCGCCATTTTTAATTATTTTATTGTGAAAAAACTCGGTACAATACTTCTTTTATGTACAAATAAAACCCACACAACATTTTCGCAGAATAATTTATTTTGTATTGAAAAAAAATTCCTCAAATTGAGGTATTTTTGGGGTCTTTGGTCGGGAACTTTCCCTTGATGCAACATGATGAGATTCAAAAACGCGTGACTTAATAATTTCCAAGTAGAAGGTGCCCACGCGTGTTGAATTTCTTCCGCCTTTTTTTAAGTCTCAAAATCGTGAAAATTAGTATTGAAGAATGAATTTTCAAGAAATAGCAAATTCTCGTCGAGAGTGTCCATTATGCCTCGCTCACCCCTATGTGTACATGTCATATACAAGTAGGAAGTGCCGCACAAACGTTGCAACTCTGCGGGCGATGCCGACATAGCTTGAGATATAGACGCGGACGAGGTCAGAGAGGGGGAGGGCGAAGAGAAAGAGGAAAAAAGAAGAAGAAAAAAAAAACGTGTGTATAGGTAGCCCCGATGTGATGACTAAGAGAGTCATGCACGCACGTGGAGCAGGAAGAAGAAGCTTGTATATTACAAGTATGTACATATATATCGTTATATGCGCGCTCGTGAAGAAGAGGGGTGACTTCCTAAGGGACGTTGGCCCAGCTTGCCTCTCGGTACGGTAAAACGGTACCCATCGGGTTACCTCGACGCCCCGTTCTATCATGACTCATCTTTGAACGTTGAAGAGAACACCACGCGAGACCGGAAAAGGAGGGGGTGCCCATCAGGGCCCATAGGCGCCTTTGCACTTTCCTCGCTCTTTCTCTCTCTCCCCCGCCTCTTTCTCTTCATACATATATATGCATAAATGTGTGTTTATAGACAAAAAGAATGCGTGAACTGTGAATGTGTGCATTTTTTTACTTGCGCGCACACATCCGTCGTTGAGCAGGTTTTACACATAGCTATGGTAAAGTCCTCATGACTGTGGGCAGAAAGACCCCCAGACTAGCTAACCTGGTTAGGCGATATGTGGCGGGCCATACTAAACCTCACACCGTCTCGCTAATCGTTTTAGTTTGCGTGTCGTACGCATTTAGATGTCGTATCAGCGAGTCGCGAGACTCTGAACATCGAATTTGTAAACAGACTGGTTTGAAGTGTACTTCATGATAATTTTATGATTTTTTATGATTTTTTATTAAACAAAACGAGAAAAAAAAATGTACATTCGTAAAAATATTAGTTTAAATCATATTTAAGAAGGTTCTAATATACATTGTTGAAAATAAGAAATTGAGATATTTATTATTTTTGGATTTTACGTAAGAAAAGTTGAATATAAAAGTATCGTAGAAGCAATTGTCAATAATCGCTCGGGTGAGGGTGAAAATTCTTAACGACCACTATTTTGAACGGCCGAAATGGTGGTATCTCAAAATAACGAACGTTCAATTGTTTAAACGTCCTCTAAATCACAAAAGAAATAATGAAAATACAAAAAAAACATTGAACCATCGGTTTTGTGTTTTTTGTGCTCTCATTATTTCTTTTCTGATTTAAAGACGTTCTTAACACGAAACGTTCAAATGTTTCTTTATGAAAAAACAAACAAAAATGAACATTTGTACAAATATTAGTTGAAATCATATTTAAGAAGGTTTTACATTGTTAAAAATAAGAAATTGAGATATTTATTATTTTTGGACGTTACGTAAGAAAAATTGCATCTAAAAGTATTGTAGAAGCAATTACCAATGATCGATTGGGTGAGGGTGAAAATTCTTAACGACCACTATTTTGAACGGCCGAAATGGTGGAATTTCAAAATAAGGAACGTTCAATAGTTTAAACGTTTTTTAAGGTACAATAGAAATAATGAAAATACATAAAAAACATTGAACCATCGGTCTTGTGTTTTTTGGGCTCTCATTATTTCTTTTCTGATTCAAAAGACGTTCAAACTATTGAACGTTCGTTATTTTGAAATTCCACATTTCGGCCGTTCAAAATAGCGGTCGTTCCGAATTTTCACCCTCATCCCAATCGAAAACGACGTGTGGAAGCACTTAATTAATTTTTCGCGTTACTAATTGATCAATGCTTAATAACAAACAATTATTTTGTCACGTCCAAGCGTTTGTTCGATAAATATTAATCGAGCACTCAATGATGCGAACACGATTTTCGTATTTACTTCAATAAAAATCGATACAGAACGAATTGAATGGCAAATTTTTCCATAACAAATCACACTTTAGGCATGATGATTATAGAGCAGGCAAACGCACGGTCATTCAACAATGTCACTTTTCCATCATCTCCGAAAGTCCGCGAAGTTTATAACGTTAACACAGAAAAGTAGGCAGGGGCAGGGGGGAGGGGGGGCAGAGGGCGAATAAATGAAATGCATTTTCACGAGAGAGTAGTGCATACATATATGTATGTATACGCTGATATAATACTCTGTGAAAAGCTTATACTATTAATATCGATATGACAGGTTGACTAATGATCCGCTGCCTCTCGCCTGGTATTATATGTATACCAGGGGCTTTGACATTACGAGATTAAAATACTGGCGAGGAAAGAAGAAAAAAAAAAAAAATTGAGAAGAAACAGCCACGGGTTATTCGAATTTTCGTTCGTTCCACAACGACTCAATACGATTATATAGGAACGACGTGTCATTTGTTTCCGTTAGAGAGAGGGAATGAAAAAAATGAAACGGAGAAAAAAAAGGTGGAGAACAAACTAGCCGAAGAAGGATTGCATACACGTGGCCCTCTTGTATGACTGTACTAAAAAAAAAAAGATTCGAGAAGAGCTTTATCGTCGACATGCCTTACAACTTGAATCGATTTTTGCATTGATTTTTTTTTCTTTGCCAACAAAACCTGCTACCTGATACTTTCAACCCTTTTTTTATGTCGTCACGAAGCTTCACGAGGGATGATTAAGGGGGGAAATAGGGTTAGACGGTTCAAAAATTCGATTTTTTTTTATTTCATAAATTGTTAGTAAAACTATTGAAAAATATGTTCCCAAAATTTGAAAAGAACATTCCGACTTGTTCTATTGTTATAAGCCATTAAAGTGAGTAGCTCTCCTTCAGGCCCAGAGCGCGCCACGTGTATAACCGAGCGGTCACTATTTTTTCAAACGCGTTTTTCTGAAAACGACTTTTTTTCAACTTGCGTACACGCTAGTTTGAAAAGTTTTCAAACAATCGTTTTGAAAATTGGCAGCTACTGTCTTCATAGTATTGCGCTCTATAAGAACCTAAAATCGGAATATTATCATTATTGAAAATAATTCTTTTTTTGCAAATAATGTTGTAAAAAATGACAAATATCATGCTTTTTTGTTTTGACCCCTGTAAAAAATTCAATTTTAAATTTTTTTAAATTTTTTTTCAATTTCTTTGATTGAGGTTCATATAGAAGAGAGACATATAATAAAAGTAAATTCCAGACTCGTTTGATTTCAGATGAAAATTGCGGCTTCCAGAATGTACGCAAAATGCTGAGTCTGATTGTGACCTGCAATATGGGGTCGCTAATATCCCCGGTGTTTTTCAAGAAAATTCTTCAAAAATTTTATAGAATATACTTAAATATATGTATAAAATATTCTCAACGTTTCAATAAATTATATTCATTTTTTATAATATAAAAAAATTCATGAAAATCATTGAGAAAACGATGTCCTAACCCTATTTCCTCCCTTAAAGGAAGAGTGAAAAAGGTCGCAAGAGTTTTAATTAACGAACGAAATATATTCGTTATGCAAAAATTCTCGTTTCCCTTCCAATCTCCTTCGGGTTTCTCTAATTATCCCGAGTCTTCGCACCACTTTCGCGCGCGACATATTTGCTCCAAATGTAATTAACAAACGAGTGCATTGGTGTACATCGTAATTGCAAAAATTCGTCCCCTCGAGAACTACACAATTGACGTTTTTTTTATTTGCTGCAATAGAGAGAGAGAGAAAAAAAGGCACAACTGCCTCGTTGAAAATTGCAACGAGACAGCTGATAAATTCAGTGAAGATTTGCTGATACAGCCCGACGAAAGAGCCAGATTTCCCTCTCAAGTTTTGCGGGTAACAACGAGGGTACAAGCGAGAGAAAAAAGTTACACGAATCGAAAGGAGAGAAAAGATACGGCTGCGTGCATTATGAGTTATAACCGGTAGGAAGGTTAATTTAGTTTTATTCGCGGGCTTTTCGATTTCCACGCCACCCTCAAGCCTCTCGTCGAGCTTGTGGGGTGGTGTGTCGCGAGAGTTTCAACGAAAAAATAAAAAATAAAAAATAAATAAATGACGAAAGCAAACGGGCGAAAAAAAAAAACTTATCTCTCCTAACTCGACGCCAGGAAGTCCCCCAGGCTCGATTATCACTAGGACCGTGTGATACAGAGAGGGGGATGATGATCGTGCATGGTTTTGACCATTCTTTTTCTTTTTTTATTTTTTCGTCACCCATCGTTGAACACCCAACATCGGCATCGTTACACGCTCCGCTCGCGGGTAGGGGACAACGCGCGTTTAACCTGCGACAATCCCCGAAAACTAAAACCCGGGGTGACACTCGGACAGAAAAAGCACTGAAGAAAAAAAATGTGCGGTGGAAAAAAAAAAGCTGCTCTCTGAATATCCGTAGAGTCCTTCGGTAGTATGTGGCGTAACGAGAGGGGGTTGTTTTGAACGGTGGTGATATATTTTACTGGTATATTGGACTGTATCGTTACGAATTGTGCGTTACATACTTCTTTTTTTCCTTTTTTCGTTCCTCTAACGTTCCGTACGTCTGGCCCTCAAAATCTACGATGGCATATAAATGTCATATCTCACGGAATCAGCGATATTATCGTATGAGCTTGTAATAGAGACATTTGGCCCGGTCATTATTATCGAATCAAACGAAGAAGATTGAGCATCGATGTAAGTATGACAGTCGGTACGAAATAGTCGAAGTTTGAGTACACTAATATTCCACGCCAGTATGTTTTTTTTTCCGCACAGATGTTCCGTTGGAATCCTAGCTTGTACGTCTACACACGTATCCGTCGTATTTATTTATTCATGCGGTTTCGTACTGATGGGATTTTCATCGAGTCCGCGAGCAGGCATTTCGTTGGCGTCCGGTTGATCGAGACTCAATGTTGTGTTTTTTTTCCCCCCCATCCACCTTTCCACGTATCCCCGGCATCCCCCAAAAAAGTGGACAATTTCTCTGGTACGAGGCTTGGCTGAGGCCCGATTGCTAAACGCGAACGAAATTCACCAGTGGAATACTTGCAGCCTGCACTTCCGGGCATCACCGTGAATTTTTAACGTCCACAAGCTCGGATCATATGCATACGCAGTAGCGGGAACGGGAGTAGCAGTTTCACAGAGAAAATACTCGCGCATGGGGGAAGAACAAAAAAAAGTGCTGCGTCGGGGAAAAAAAAACACAAAATTGGAACGAACGAATTTAAAGAGCGACCGCTATATTTCGCTTGTGCACTATCGAAACTTGCAGCCGCGACGCGAATCGCGTGAATAATTGAATAGCGCACGTATGGTCTATTTAAATATACGATTGACAGGGTAGGGGGTAGGTTATTGTACCTTGGGCCCCGAAATATTTTCGTGAAACAAAAAATAACGCAACATAGATTTTAGATTTTTGATTTTTTTCGCAACAAATCCGTCCGATTCATCGTCAGAAATGGTAGCTTGTGAAAAATCTGCGAAAATCCATGTATCGAAATGTAAATAACTGTGAAAAATGATTTGAAAAATCGTGGCCCAATGAACCAAGCGATATATCAAAGTAACAACGATTACGAAACTTTGACTTTTATATAAGGACAACATCCACCGAAAAAAAAGTGGCAATAGAGATATATGAGGTAGAAATGAACGACTGAAAAAAATGCAGTTAAGGGCTCGCATACCCTTGAAATTTGCAAAAAAAATAGATTTTTTTTACAGATTTGTATTCTTTATACTTTTAAGAATTTAAAAAAAAACTTTTAAGAAAATTTTACTTTTAAGAAAAAGGGACGGTACTTGCCAGAAACTTTAAACGCGTTTTTCTCGAAACTATGTTTTTAGACAGCGTCAGCACGATACTTTTTTTTTAAATCTTGATAATTATTTTCTCGATAGCCTGACGAGAGGTGTATTTTTTTGTTTTTTGGCTGGCCAATTTTTTATAAATTATTAAAGACTAATTTTTTTTTTTAATTCCATACTAAAGTTTGAAATACTGTAAGTTCTTTATTTAAAAAAAAAAAAAATTCTCTCCGTCAGCCTATTACTAGTATATTATTTTATTAAATTTTTTTAAATTTTTGCAGATTGGATAATTTTCGGTGAAGTTATAATGTCGACAAGGAAGCGGCATGGTTTTCATCAGTAGTCTATTTATACCCGTCAAAAACAATGTCAATATTTTTTTTTAAAGTTTTTTAATTTCTTTCTTTATAGTTGAAAGGTTAATAAAAAATGTGAAATCAACAATTTAATTTTTTTTATCACCATATAACTTTTATAATAATTTTTCAAAATTACTCGGTTTTCAGCGCGCGCAACGGTATCTAAGTCCTTAAATGTACGAGGTCTGTTCAAGAAGTATCGCGAATTTTGAATTTCCGCAGGATACGTATATTCGATTTTCGATTTTTTGTGGCGTCAGGTTGGTACTCATGTCACTTACTTATGCTGAAAAAATCGGCCATTTTGAATATTTAGTTAATTGTTAACAGCTGTTTTGGTTAGACGTGTTTTGGCTTGTCTTCGATTTTTGCCTATTTCAAAAAATGGATCAAAGAATCTGTATCAAATTTTGTGCGAAAAACAAAATTGAGGTAGTAAATTAAGGTAGTCAATTAAGGTAGGTAAATTAAGGTAGGGGTAGGTAGGTCTGGTAACTTAAGCCGATTTTCATGTCTTTTTTGGAGGGCGTTTTTTTGTAGGAAAATAAAAATGAATCGTTTTCGATATTTTGGATGGTTATATTTACATATTAAAGATACAAAAAAAAATGTTGTTGAAAAAATTTCATAGTTTATTATTATTATTATTATTATTATTATTATTGATCGAAGTTGGCACCTCGAAAAAAAGCGCGTGGGTGGCCCCGGTGATTTTGGCTCTTGATGTTATCTGAAATAAAAAATTCTTGATAATTCTTGATCTATAGACATGTCATTCCGGTCGGAACTACTGAAGTTAAATTTCATGAATAAATAACAAAATGGCGGACTTTGGAAAAAAGTTTTTTTTCTCCAAAGTCCGCCATTTTGTGATTTTGGGTCTTGATGTTATCTGAAATAAAAAATTCTTGATAATTCTTAATCTATAGACATGTCATTCTGGTCGGAACTACTGAAGTTAAATTTCATGGATAAACAACAAAATGGCGGACTTTGGAAAAAAGTTCTTTTTTCCAAAGTCCGCCATTTAAGGGGCCACCCACCCACGCGCTTATTTTTCGAGATACCAGCTTCGATCAATAATAATAATAATAATAATAAACTATTACATTTATTCAAAAAATTTTTTTTTGTACCTTTAATATGTAAATAAGAACATCCTAAATATCCAAAACGATTCATTTTTATTTTCCTACAAAAAAACGCCCTCCAAAAAAGACATGAAAATCGGCTTAAGTTACCAGACTACTACCTTAAGTGCGCGGACGCATTCCGAATGTTGACTGTGGCATATGGTGAAGCTATCTTGGACCAAAGCAACGTTTATCGGTGGTACAAAATGTTCTCAGAGTTAGAGAAGTTGCTGAGGAACTAAACATATCGATTGGCTCGTGCTATTCGATTTTTACCAATGATTTGGGCATGAGACGGGTCGCCGCGAAATTCGTGCCAAAATTGCTCAATTTCGAACAAAAACAGTGTCGCGTTGACATTGCTAAGGAGCTGTTGGACTCGGTCTGCGACGACCCAAATTTGCTCCAGAGGGTCATAACTGGTGACGAATCATGGGTTTATGGTTATGACGTGGAAACCAAAGCCCAATCAACGCAATGGAAGCTGCTTTTTTGGAATAGGCAAAAAACGAAGACAAGCCAAAACACGTCTAACCAAAACAGCTGTCAACAATTAACTAAACATTCAAAATGGCCGATTTTTTCAGCATAAGTGAGGGACACAAGTGCCAACCTAACGCCACAAAAAAATCGAAAATGGAATATACGTAGCCCGCGGAAATTCAAAATTCGCGATACTTTTTGAACAGACCTCGTAAATACGTGTACATTTGTATAAAAGAAACGAGCGAGAGATTTGCGGAAATGGCGAAACAAGCTTTGGGGAGATGCGTACCACTCTCATTCTCTCGCTGTATGCTCGTCAGGACTAAAAAAAAAAAAAATAAACGATTTAAAGAGAATGGCAACCGAATAATCGTGCATCACTCGACACGGGGCATGGCTCTCGCGGAATACACTGGCCCTTCCTTTTTTTTACCTCTACGTATATCTCTACACTCTTTCGCATTTCTTTAATACTTTTTATACAGCTCGTGCTTGTACCACGTGGGAATCTACGAGGGCTCATCCGCTCTTTGTTTTCCCGTAAATATATGGTGCTTATGCGCGCGCGCGCGCGCGCAGGCGAGTTCGCGGCAATTAAAATTAGTTCTGATAATTACCCGGAGTGTACGGGACGATGTTTGTTCGTATACGTGATAAAAGGACGATCATCATCGCCGAGGCAAGAGACCGAAATGCGCTTGTTAATGCAAAGGCTAAAAGAGCGCGAAGATGAAGGAGAAAGTGAGTCTTAAAAGTGAGCGAAAAAATTAAACGGCCGTACAAAACGTAATAATACAATTCTGATGGCCGTCTATGCAAATGAATTCGTCTCTTCGCGTTTCCTCGTGTGTTCATCCTATCCCATTTTTATATTATAAAATATTTTTCACGATTTTATGCTTTGTGGAAGTATTTTTGTTTCGTCTTGTTTGCAAATCATACAAATAACGTCTCGAGGGATTTTTTTCTTTTAACGTGACTGGCGTGCTAGTACGTTGATTTAGATTGTCATTTAGATTGCAAAAAAATGCATCATATAAAGCTCTCGCTCGTTCTTTTAGACATATAATAACACATAACCTCCCTCGAACCCCACGTAACAGAGATATTACCACTTCCGTTTCCGGGGCTAATTCTTTTTTTATTATTCGACGATAAAAATACCACGCGTGTTAAAGTAATTCACGAATACCAGCAACCACGAGTGTTTGTATGATTGACATTTGAGGGTAAATGTGCGGCACGACCGAATTTTTACATTTTCAGAGGAACTCTTCAGCATTACGTAAAAGTGGATATGTAATTTTCATCCCTAGGATCGTTCTTCAGTGCGGTTCACGAGCGATTAACCGTGTATACAACAATCGCGACCGAGAGCGAGTTACACCGATGAGTATATATATATTAGGGTGGTTCTTAATTTGGTGATGTTGGAAATTCTTTGGTATTGTTCCTCAAAAGTAATCAACATATCTAGAAAAAAAATTGGGCGCAAGCGGAACTTTGTCCAATAATTCTAACCCACCCCACCGAGCTGTCGAATTTTTATATGAAAAAATGCATGCAATCAAAATTTTGTTAAGAAAATTGTTTATTATTTCAAAACTATTTATGATAAAAGAATTTTATATAACGTTTTTGTAGGAAATATAATGCTCTACAAAAAAGGTATCTTGTGAAATTCTCGTGAATCTAATATTTATCACGTAATTAGCAAAAAACTGTCATCATTTATTCCAAAAGTCGATCATTATGGTCAAAACAGGAGTTTGACGTCGAATAGCTGCAATTTATTTTTCGTATGTATATAAGATTATGAAGAAATACGTAGCGCACTCAACAATGAAATGTAAATAATATTCAAATTTTCAATTTTATCAATTTTATTGTGAATTATAATGAATGATGTCATATATTTTAAAAATCAACTTACAATAATGAATTACATCGGTTGGAGCAAAGTTGCTTTGTTAATAGCAGGATATTTTTTTAAATATTCTTCAATTATTTGTACAATGAATTGTTTCTGATCTTCGATCATTAAGTGAGACGATCATTGTACTCTGTAATAAGTTTCACTCCTCTTTCTGCAACATCGTTAACCACTTTAATTCCTTTAACTATTTTTAAGCCTTGTAAATAATTTTCATTGGAAATCCACTCGCTCACATCGATATCAAAAAATGAGGAGGTGATTTTAAATCTTTCGAAAAAAGCCATCGATTTGGAACTGATAAAGAAATCAATGCCCTTATCAATCAAAAAAGAAAAATTTATCATGAATGATAATAAAATTGATAAAATTGAAAATTTTAATATCGTTCACATACTGTTATTGAGTGCACTACGTATCTGTTCATATTTCTAATTGCATATGAAGAATACATTGCAGTTTTTCGACGTCAAACTCCTGTTTCGGCCATAATGATGGACTTTTGGAATAAATGATGACAGTTTTTTTGCTAATAACGTGATAAATATTAGATTCACAAGAATTTTACAAGAACCTTTTTTGTAGAGCATTAAATTTCCTATAAAATCACAATATAAAATTTTTTTATCATGAATAGTTTTGAAATAATAAACAATTTTCTTAACAATATTTTGAATGCATGCATTTTTTCATATAAAAATTCGACAGCTTGGTGGGGTGGGTTAGAATTATTGGACAACGTTCTGCTTGCGCCCAATTTTTTTTCTGGATATGCTGATTACTTTCAAGGAACAATACCAAAGAATTTCCAACATCACCAAATTAAGAACCACCCTAATATATATTTACAGTGTAATAACGGCGAGAGAGAGAGAGAGAAATGAGGATTACGGAAGTGAAGAGTAGTAAGAGGAGATATAACATATATAAAGAGGATGAAAGGAGAGAGAGAGAGAGAGAGAGAGAGAGGATGAGAGACGGATCCAGAGAAAATTGGCAGTGCGCTTTGCAGCCTCTCGCCCTTTTGGTCCAACGCATAGAACCGCTTGTATACGTGGGTGTACCTGAATATATACATACATAAAACACATATACGTATATATTTTCACTCTCCGAAGGGGCAGAACAGCGCGCCGCGGTGCGTTCGGTTCTGTTTGTTAAACAGTAGCTTAAGTACTGGCCACAAACGGGAGCGTGATTGCGGTCACGTGGCACCTCGCGTTACTCAAACGGAAAGTAAAACGGTGGACGCAATCTCTCTCTCTCTGGCCATCGTATATCGTAACACAACCTATACACTCTTATATGTGTATAATACGGTTGAGCCTACGGATATAGAGATGCATCCACCCACACGCGATATACGCAATAACGAATGACAGAGTCTGTGGTACGAACAGCGCGGCGCGGTGAGAGGGGTAGTTTCTCTGAATGGACGTGCTGATTGTAATCATCGGGTGTAAGTAATTCGAGTTTCGTGGATCGTGTGTAGCAGACACAAATCTCTCTCTCTCTCTCTCTCTCTCTCTCTCTCTCTTCCTCTTCCTATCTATATCATATTACTGTGATCGAATGCAGTAACATTCGGTCTCTGGCTAACTTCGCATATGCCTGTCGAACGAAAACAACGAGATCACGAACGCCACTTTCGATATTCAACGCTGCAACAGACGACGAGGCTTACTTCTTTGAAAAATGAAATTGTTCACGTGTATCGGCAATATATTTAACTCTTTTAATACCCAACTTACTTCCGCCGCTATGAAATTCAATGGCTGTCGTCACTTTTATACGATGTAAATATGAAGAAAAAAAAAGGAAAAATCTAATAAAATCGTCGCTTTGTGAACAACGAAGCGATTGTTTATTATTGATTAGTTATTCCTTTCAATAATTCCGGAGGTTCCTGTTGAATATTTTTCGATAAACGCATCACTTTTGCGAGGGAATATTTGAGCGAGACCACGCGGTTAAGGGCGGGGTAAGGTATTTAAACTTTTTTTTCGGCATTTCTTTTCTATTTTTTTAATAAATGTATAACATCTCAAGAATATTGTGCCAAAATTTCAAGTCGATCGGAGCAAAATTAACGGAGTTATGAGCATTTGAGCGTCCGTGTGGAAAACTTTAAGGGTGGAAATAGGGTTAGACGTTTCAAAAAATCGATATTTTTTTTATTTCATAAATTATTAATAAAACTATTGACAAATATGTTCCCAAAATTTTATATGAAAATTCCGACTCGTTCTATTGTTATAAGTCATTAAGAGAGGAAATAGGGTTAGGACGGCGTTTTCTCAATGATTTTCATGAATTTTTTTATAGTATAAAAATTAATATAATTTATTGAAACTTTGAGAATATTTTATAGATATATTTAAGTATATATTATAAAATTTTTGAAGAATTTCCTTGAAAAACACCGGAAAAATTTATGACTGACTTGACTTTGTTTTTCTTGGTACTATTTTTTCAAACGCGTTTTTCTGAAAACGACTTTTTTTCAACTTGCGTACAAGCTAGTTTGATAAGTTTTACAACCAATCGTTTTAAAAATTGGCAGTCACTTTCTTCATAGTATTGCGCTCTATATGAACCTAAAATCGGAATATTATCATTATTTAACATACATTTTTTTTTGCAAATAAAGTTGTAAAAAATGGCAAAAAATCATGCTTTTTTGCTTTGACCCCTGTAAAAAATTCAATTTTCTATTTTTTTCATAGCATTCAGGTTCACATAGAAGAGAGACATATAATAAAAGTAAATTCCAACCTCGTTTGATTTCAGATGAAAATTGCGGCTTCCAGAATGTACGCAAAATGCTGAGTCTGATTGTGACCTGCAATATGGGGTCGCTAATATCGTCGGTGTTTTTCAAGGAAATTCTTCAAAAATTTTATAGTATATACTTAAATATATGTATAAAATATTCTCAAAGTTTCGATAAATTATATTCATTTTTTATACTATAAAAAAATTCATGAAAATCATTGAGAAAACGCTGTCCTAACCCTATTTCTCCTCTTAAAGCGTTTTTTCAGAAACTTGTCATTTTTGAAGGTGTACGCTGCAACTCAAAATCTAATGCATCGATTATTTTGAAATGTTGTACACTATTTCTACACGAAAATCACCAGGTAACGCTGCCAAGTTTTTTTTTATAATTATTTTTTATTTTACAATAACAAATTTGCCGGTTTTTTTTTAGCGAAAATCTCGTTTTTAACTTCCAAGTGCTACCAAAAATGAAAAAATCGATAAAAAAAACTCGACAGCGTTACCTCGCGAAACATCTCACCTAATAAACGCATTTTGATTTTTTTATTTCGGATGATCCAGTGACGAATTATGGCGTACACCACAAAACAACTTTTTCTCGAGGCGCGTGCTGAGATTTGCTGCCAACGGCTCATTTATCAATATTATGCAATGAAAATTTAGGAAAATATAGTTCAGATGTTGTATTATTATATGGAAAGTAAATAAATAAACCAGCATTACCTGTATCGTCTAAAAAATATTCTTGAAAATACACTTGTTTTTCACCGAATTAACCTTACCCCGCCCCGTTAAACGGTTCTCGAAAAAGCCGAGTGAAATATTTCCCGGTATATACATAAAGGGGGTTAATTAGAGTTTGAAATTGTTAAAATTTGCCTGCATATTATTTGAATTAAACCCGGAATTTTCGAGGAATTTTGCATTGAGTTTATGAGTTTATCGTAAACTCTCGTGTATCATCCCTCGCGCATATATCTCAGGGTGAAAAGAAAGCTTTCAGTGATGAAGCGCTTCGAGGATTCTCGGGAATTTGAAGGCAATTAGTTCCTGGAAGTTGAAATGAACTTTGTTGCCTCCCGTTCTAATTCGTCGAGAATGCCGTGGTTTTTGTTTGTGTGTATATATATATATAATTCTGGAAAGCTTTCGAAACAGTATTTTAGCTTTGCGAGAGAGAGAGAGAGAGCTCTTCATTGCGAGAAAGCTCTTGTTGGAGAGGGGGTAGGACAAGCTCGTTACGTATACATATATCGCTAATACACATCGTGTATATACTACTATGGCATACGCCCATAGTACTAATACTCCATACTCTTTGACGTGAGCTTGCCAAATTGAACCTGTATATAGAATGCTGGTGAGGCAAATTGGGGAATTGAATATTCATACGAGAAGCCCCGTGATCGTGTAGCTTTGCTATATATCGTATGTGCAGCTCGAAAGAGAGACGAGAGAGAGAAATAGAGAGATGGGCTTTTTCTCTCTCTCTCGGAAACCCCTCTCTCGTCGTGAATACATCAGCCTCTCTCGTACAAAGGTGAATTCAATTACCCGCGATTGCCCAGCTCTCTCTCTCTCTCTCTCTCTTTTTCTCTTTCTCACTCGCTCCCTGAGCAGTTAGGCCAATTTTACGCTTATTGGTACGTAAATACGTTTCAAACGAGCACCACGAAAGCCTCGAATCGTATAACCATGAGCGGAGATTTTGCTGTTGCTGATGGTGACTGACGAGAGAAACGCGTCAGCGTGTGCAACGCGTGACAATTAACCCATCCCCTACGAATAACCCTTTTCATTATGGGTGTTATAGCGAAGTTAATGATTGTACGAAATATAACCGATTCTCATCTCGATAGAATCTACATTGAAAGCGAACAATGAGCGACTATTTAAAAATTATTCGAAATATTTCAAAACGACAAATAACTGGGTGATTGTTGTTTTACAATGAGAAATAATATTTGTGTTTCATCGCATAAAAATTTCAACTTTTTACAAAAATTCAGCTGATCAATGGTAAATGTGGATGGATTAAATAGTGATGAATCATACGAACGGTTTTTCACAAATTAAGAAACTTTATGAAAAACGAAAAATGAAGAATTTTTAGAATAATTATTTCTTAATATTGATATTTCTATACATAATTCGAAATACATTTTTTTGTCTTCGAGTAGCATCTATTATTAAGAGGGGAAATAGGGTTAGGCGGTTCAGGAAATCGTTTTTTTTTTATTTCATAAATTGTTAGTAAAACTATTGAAAAATATGTTCCTAAAATTTTAAATGAAAATTCCGACTCGTTCTATTGTTATAAGCCATTAAAGTGAGTAGCTCTCCTTCAGGCCCCGAGCGCGCTATTTTTTTAAACGCGTTTTTCTGAAAACGACTTTTTTTTAACTTGCGTACACGCTAGTTTGAAAAGTTTTCAACCAATCGTTTTGAAAATTGGCAGTTACTTTCTTCATAGTATTGCGCTCTATATGAACCTAAAATCGGAATATTGTCATTATTTAAAATAATTTTTTTTCGCAAATAAAATTGTAAAAAGCGGCAAAAAATCATGCTTTTTTGTTTTGACCCCTGTAAAAAATTCAATTTTCTATTTTTTTGATAGCATTTAGGTTCATATAGAAGAGAGACATATAATAAAAGTAAATTCCAACCTCGTTTGATTTCAGATGAAAATGGCGGCTTCCAGAATGTACGCAAAATGCTGAGTGATTGTTACCTGCAATATGGGGTCGTTAATATCTTCGGTTTTTTTCAAAGAAATTCTTCAAAAATTTTATAGTATATACTTAAACATATGTATGAAATAATCTGAAAGTTTCAATAAATTATATTCATTTTTTATACTATAGAAAAATTCATGAAAATCATTGAGAAAATGCTGTCCTAACCCTATTTCCCCCCTTAAGGACTCGATAATTCTATTATTAAGGACTTGACAATTATTTTTTCTATCGACTGACGAGAGGTTTTTTTGAATTTTTTTGTTGGACAATTTTTTATAAATTAATAAACGCTAATTTATTTATTTTTTATCGCATACTAAAGTTTGAAATACTGTAATTTCTTTATTTTTGACAAAAAAAAAACATTCCCTCCGTCAGACTATTTGTACTACATTATTTCACTAGATTCTTTTTTATTTTTTCTGATTGAATAATTTTCGACGAAGTTATGATGTTGACAAGGAGGCGCCATGATTTTCATCGGTTGTCCATTTAAACCCATAAAAAATAATGTTAATATTGACAAAAAAATTTTTTTAATTTTTTTTCTTACAGTCGAAAAGTTAATAAAAAATGTAAAATCAACAATTAAATTTTTTTTTTCACCATATAACCTTTATAACAATTTTTCAAATTTACTCGGTTTTCGCGCGCGCGCGAGGTTTATGCGAGTCCATAATTCACTGTTGCTCAATGCTTTAATTACTAACTCAGAGGATTGAAAAAATAAAATAAAAAATTTCGCGTATTTGCATTAATACCCCCGAACGTAACGTGGTTGCAGTATTACACAGTAATCCTCAGCAAGCAGCTTTATAGACAACCTCGAGAGATTACCTGAACGGACCTTCCGAATTAATCTCTTCGTTCAGGTTAAACGAACGTGATATAGAGCCCCGAATCGTTTCAGACTGCGGATAAACTTGATATACACACATATATAGGTATATATAAAATATAGATATAGACGTTACGTGTAGAGCCCTATTTAGGATTATTTAGAAGGTTCGCGCTCCGCTGACTAGATCGAAAGGAAAGTGCGACAGTCTGCTGCTACTGTGTAGCGCCTACGTATATATACTCCTCGTATGCTCACCTCTGCCGTTTTCGCGCTAATAACTCATCGGATTTACGAGACGAAGGACGAACGGACTTGTTATTATTATACCTTTAAACTACCAATAAACGTGCGTACGTGTACGAGAACTCGTCTTCACGGATTTTAGGGAGACACGCATCGACGATCACAGGTGCGAATAAACGCCGTAACATATATACGATACGAAGCGAGACGAACTGTCAACGCGGCACGCCTGCTAGGTTTAACGAGCAACGGAATCTCATCAATTCTCCTTCGATATACTGCCGATCATACTTTTTCGCGCTCCAAAAGCAATAGCCTTCGCTCCTCTATGAACTCATATATATAGTACATTCTAGGCTAATTTAAGGGGGGAAACAGGGTTAGACGGTTCAAAAAATCGATTTTTTTTTTATTTCATAAATTGTTAGTAAAACTATTGAAAAATATGTTCCCAAAATTTTAAATGAAAATTCCGACTCGTTCTATTGTTATAAGCCATTAAAGTGGGTAGCTGTCCTTCAGGCCCCGAGCGCGCCACGTGTATAACCGAGCGTACTATTTTTTCAAACGCGTTTTTCTGAAAACGACTTTTTTTTAACTTGCGTACGCGCTAGTTTGAAAAGTTTTCAACCAATCGTTTTGAAAATTGGCAGCCACTTTCTTCATAGTATTACGCTCTATATGAACCCAAAATCGGAATGTTATCATTATTTAAAATAATTTTTTTTTTACAAATAAAGTTGAAAAAAATGGCAAAAAATCATGCTTTTTTGTTTTTACCCCTGTAAAAAATTCAATTTTCCATTTTTTTCGATAGCATTAGGTTCATATAGAAGAGAGACATATAATAAAAGTAAATTCCAACCTCGTTTGATTTCCGATGAAAATTGCGGCTTCCAGAATGTACGCGAAATGCTGAGTCTGATTGTGACCTGCAATATGGGGTCGCTAATATCTTCGGTGTTTTTCACGGAAATTCTTCAAAAATTTTATAGTATATACTTAAATATATGTATAAAATATTCTCAAAGTTTCAATAAATTATATTAATTTTATATTAGAAAAAACCCTATCCCTAGACCTGAACCTATTTCCTCCCTTACCGGCTATGGCCACGGTAAAATTTTCAAAAAATCAATGTTTTTACTGCTTTAACGATGCTTTATCATCATGGGATTAAGGTAAGTTAAGTTAACGGGTTATACGCAGTTGCAAGGCTAAAAAAGTCCTTTTTTACGAACTTTTTCTGAAAAGGGATTTTATTTGACAAATACAAGAAGTATTAATAAATGTTGTGGTAGCTTTTAACTGTATATCGGCATTTTTCACTTTCAAAAATATTGATTTACACTGCTCCTATAGACGATCTCCTGGAGGTCCTCCAAAAAAAAGGTGTCTGGCGGTGAGCACGATATCTCCGGTTTGAATTATTTAAAATGAAAAACCCAAAAAGATTCTATTAGTGGACAGATAAATCTAGGTATTGATCGAAGGAATAGTCAAAATTTTGATTTTTGACGAAATGCCGGCTCCAAAAAGAAAAAATTACAATTTTCGACCACAATTTTTTCGTTGAATTCGTTTAAAAAAAATAGAAATAATTATCGGAAATCTCATTCCTTCGATCATTACCTGAAGGATATTTTCCAAAAATTCTTCGTCATTGACGACAGTGTTGAATACAAATTATTAGACGTTATCGATTTTCGTGTAATGTTTTACAGCAAATTATTCATTAAAAAAGTGTTTAGACCTCACCGAAATTTGGTTCCACTTAAAGGTGCTAACAGATGGAGATTACGCCTGCTCCCTTCCGACCTCCATATTTTTTCCATGTTTTCATTGTTTTATATTTTTTAAATCACAATTTCACATCAGAAAAACAATGAAGGATACGAATAGTGGGATTTATTAATTGAAAAAAATATTAATAGCTTTCATTATAACAAAATACTTTTGTTTTTTTCTTACACATGACAAATGCCCACTGATACTACTATATGAAAAATCATTATAAATATAAAACATCAAAATCATCGAGGGCAATTAGAAAAAAAAATCATTTTAGTTGCAAACCTTCAAACTAATTTTCGAAAAATATTTTTAAGTTGTATAAGGTGTTCTTTCGACTCGCCCTACAAAGTAGTAAGAATAAAGAAAGAAAAACGGAAACTGCTACCGATCACAGACTTGTCAATTTCGCCTGGGACGTTCCATAAATAAATAACATAAGAATTCTATTAAGTGTTTCGCTCCTCAAGACCCTTCGAATTATATTGTCATCGACTGTTCCATTGTCATCGATTTACGAAGAATTTCAATCGAACGATTTTCATCTCGTTGCGACGAAGGCGCAACATTTTTATTATTCTCACCTAAACGCAAGGGCGAATCCGTGTACCGTCGTAAAATGTTCAAAATGGTACTTAAAAATGGGTTTGAATATAAGTGTGTATGGTGGGATAGTTGTGTTACAATTTGACGTTGAGAGGATCGTAACGAGTGATAAATCGTCGATGGAATGAAAACGTCACGGCAATTTCAACGAAATCTATATACACATTCGTTTATATACGTTGGTATTCGTTGATTTTCATCACAGCCCCCACCGTGAGCCATCCGAGAGTCACAGAAGCATCGAATAACATTGCGAATGATAGTAGACACTTGGGAGGATTGACGCAGACAGAATGGGATTTAATTTTCTCTTAATGAAATCGAATCGCGAACGATTTTCCTCTCTCACGGAAACCCTCCGCTCACAAACACGCCCTAGCGAATGCCACGAATTCTTTGCTACCGTGTTACGAGAGTCGCATTATATGAACCATAGAGGAAACTAAGAGAAACGAAGCTTTTGACTGTCTGTATATAGTGTATTTTGTTTTGTTTATGGTTTTAGGTGGACATCATGATGACAGTATAGAACATAAAAGAGAGAGGGGGCTGAAAGCCCATACCTTTTCTCTCTTCTTTCTATTCTCGTGATTTTCTCCCTCTTTCTTTCTCTCTCTCTCTCTCTCTATCTCCCTCTGACGTTCTCTTTCGCTTTTCATGTGTATCCCGAGGGAGTTACGGGACATAAAATTCCGCATCCTCCCTTCGTCTGTGCCGCACGCACGACGGCGTCGAGATGTCGCGCTGTAGCTACCCAGGGTTTTGCTTTTCTCTGTACTATCCACGATCTCTATACACCAATATATATATATACACACACACATATATATATATATATATTTACCAATCGTATGTTTGCACATATAGCAACGAGAGAGCTTCGGCGAATTCTGCAGCAGTACCGAGCGCGAGCGTGTACTGTCGGCGTCGAAAGGTCGGGAAACAGCATCCTGACGCTTTTCAACCCTCAATTTCACTCTCCCCGTCTCCTTCTTCCTTCAGCAGCTTGTATAACGATTGGATTCTCTCGCGCTAAAAAAAATAGAAAAGATATAAAATAAATATTCGAAAGAAAAAAAAAAAAATCGTCAGTAAATGTCAGCGGAGAAAGGAACGGATGTGAATGTTAAATATTTTTCCACACTGAGAGGAAAAGCTTGGGCGTATCGCGAAATGATGAATGCACAATTATATCTCGTATCTCGTCGTGTAGTCTTGGAATATTTTTTATTTTATCGTTATCATTGGAACGAGCGTCACTCTGTTGTTCAATGAAAGTTCACGCTCATTGGAGCATGGTCTGACACTGATTTTTCCGAATTCACCGGCCAATATGTCTATGTTGCATGGTTTGACGAGGGAAAAGTTTCTCGAAGCGCTATCCATGCACGAGTCAATGCTATTCAGCTTTTGACTACATATGGTACGATTATTATGTTTTATTTTTATGGTATTAATACTCGTACGAGGCATTAATAGATGCGGAAGTAGCGAGGGATGGAAATTTGTTGAAGCACGATCGACGATTATCGAGGGGCGTTTATATACATATACCGAACATTGGCCAGCAGGTAGAGTCCTTATGACGAACCCTTCATAATCGACTTTGATTTTTTTTTCTCGCTATTCACGACTGACTGCTCAACCAAACGCGCGCGCACACACACATACACACATACATTTTCTCCACCTTATGCTCAAATCTATTTAATATTTTGTTTCTTTTCGTTGATATATATAATGATTTTGTTTATTGTGTCATAAGGGAACCTGGCAATTAGACACCAGGTGAAATATTTGCGTTGCCGTTGCCGTTGAAAAGTCACATTTGATTGATAGAAAAATTGTTTTTTTTTTCTTGTTACACTAATTCACGGATGAATTTAACGGGGTGGAGTACGTAAATTGGCTTAATTCCGTAAACCTATCTCGACCATTTGTTGCAGTACTACCTCAAATTGATAAAAATATTAAGGGGCATGGCTGTCGTAGAATTTCCAAAAAATCGATGTTTTTTTTTTGCTTAAACGATGCTTTATCAGCAAAAATAAGTTACTATTCGATTTATAGCGAGAAAAAAAAATTGTTTTCACCGACTTTGAGCGTATAACGTAAGCCTACCTCTGGCACGGCTAACAGTTTTTTTGTCTAATTGCCGCGATAAATAACTTCGACAATTTTTACCCGATTGACTTCAAATTAAAAAATTATGCTTCTAATTCCACAAGAAGTACATACAGAATTTCTGATTAATTAAAAACTTTCCATTACACGAACAGTTTTATACGAAATGTTTTCACTGGAAATTCACCGTTTAAAGGGGGAAATAGGGTTAGGACAGCGTTGTCTCAATGATTTTCATACATTTTTTTATAGTATAAAAAATGAATATAATTTATTGAAACTTTGAGAATATTTTATACATATATTTAAGTATATACTATAAAATTTTCGAAGAATTTCCTTGATAAACACCGAAGATATTCGCGACCCCATTTTGCAGGTCACAATCAGACTCAGCATTTTGCGTACATTCTGGAAGCCGCAATTTTCATCTGAAATCAAACGAGGTGAGAATTTACTTTTATTATATGTCTCTCTTCTATATGAACCTAAATGCTATCAAAAAAATAGAAAATTGAATTTTTTACAGGGGTCAAAACAAAAAAGCATGATTTTTTGCCATTTTTTACAACTTTATTTGCAAAAAAAAAATTATTTTAAATAATGATAATATTCCGATTTTAGGTTCATATAGAGCGCAATACTATGAAGAAAGTAACTGCCAATTTTCAAAACGATTGGTTGAAAACTTTTCAAACTAGCGTGTATGCAAGTTAAAAAAAAGTCGTTTTCAGAAAAACGCGTTTGAAAAAATCGTACCAAGAAAAACAAAGTCAAGGCAGTCATAAATTTTCTTCGGTGTTTTTCAAGGAAATTCTTCAAAAATTTTATAGTATATACTTAAATATATGTATAAAATATTCTCAAAGTTTCAATAAATTATATTCATTTTTTTTACTATAAAAAAATTCATGAAAATCATTGAGAAAACGCTGTCCTAACCCTATTTCCACCCTTAATGGCTTATAACAATAGAACGAGTCGGAATTTTCATTTAAAATTTTGGTAACATATTTTTCAATAGTTTTACTAACAATTTACGAAATTTAGAAAAAATCGATTTTTTGAACCATCTAACCCTATTTCCCCCCTTAAGTTCAAATGCCTACAATATTCGAAAAAAACAATATTTTTCAAATTCCGTACGTACTTCTCCAGGTATTCTGCTGTAGATCAAGGACAATTTTTTTTTTTCGTTCTAGGTCAAAAATTGTGGATGCCAAGTGTCACGCCGCGGAGCGTCTCAAAAAAAAAAGCAAATAGCAGTAGTCGGCCATTTTGTATAACAAGAAAAACAAAAAAAATATGTTTTATTAGCTTGATATTTATACTAAATAGATGTGTAATTAGTTTTATGAATAAATCATTTTTTCATAAAAAAAAAAATTGTTAAATGTGCACATGATTTTTTACCCGCTACCGTGGGCCATATCCCTTGACTGGCATTTTTCAATCTCAAATTTATCCCAAGACCACGATGTTGCGTTGAAATTTTAGTTTTTTTTTCGCTTTAATGCGTGAGGCGTGTGCTCGGGAATTTGGTGTTACGTGCGAGTGTAGGATCGATGGTAAAAGTAGAAGAGGTAAACGAAATATATTTCATGCTACTAATCGAAACGCGAGTCACCAATATTCGAAGGCCATTGAAACTCTCTCCTTGTGTGATTCTCTCTGCGCGTTGTTGTCTTCAACCTGTGCGAGATTACTCTCGCTGCTCCGCCGATCGTCGGAGAAAATCGCGGCCAGACGGAATCGAGAGGGACATTGTGCGTGTTGAGGAGACTTCCGGAAGGATCTCCCAGATTGCGCGCGCGATCATCGGCAAATTCAAACTCGAGAGAGTCGAGGTGAGTCACCTCATTCCCCGGTTTCAAGCACCCCCGCCGCGATCCTCTCGCTCTTGGTAGCATTAAAAAAAAATTCCCTCGCTCCCCGATCACCGGCGGGGGGACTCTCGCATCCGACACAGCTCGTGATTCTAGAATTGCGCTTGCGCTGACTCCTTTATATATAAATGTATATGTATATCGAAGTCTGGAAAGCCACGGTACTCGGCTGACTCATCCTCGACGTGGACAAATAACCGACTGCATTTGAGAAGAAAAAAAGAAGAAGATAAAATAAAACGTTTTGGAAGCTAGTACCATCGTCATCGAGCATTGGCCTACTTAGCGTAGGAACGCTGACACCTAACATTATTTCGACCAAAAATACCTATGATAACTGTTCAGCGTAACTGTTGAAATGTACGAAAAAAACAGAAGATATGTGTATTAATTTCGTCAATGGAAAGTAAAAAAAGATGATTCATTGTAATTCAAATGAAAAATGTATTCTTTTCTTTTTTCCTATAATAATAAGTTTGATGAATCATTCTCCATTGACGTTTTAACACTTAACGTTCCGTCACATAAGCGGTCATTTGATCCCTTATAAAATAAACGTTGGTTTTTGGAAAGAAATTATTAATTATTAAAGGAAATATTGAAGAAAATTCGTAACATAACGTGTGATTTCTAATAAAGTAATCAAACAAATTTACAGAAATTTTGAAAGGGATCATTTGACCGGCGCTTTGGTACATTCAGTTTTAAAATGATACTTTATTCCTTGAAATTACGATATAACAAACGATTTTTCTACGAGATTTTTAAAGTGGGACGAACCGTGAATTTTTGCAGAAATATCCACAAATATGTTTCTACATATAGAAATTTTTTAATTTTATAAGAGAAGCCGGAAGTTGATCGTTAGGAAATCAATTTATCCGAGAAATAATATATTAATCATGAATAATAATTTAAAAAAATATTCTATTTGATTTGCTTCCTCTCACTCTCGTCGCTCCAATTTCAATCCCTTTTTCGCGATCACTGCTGCGTATCGATGCGTGACGTTTCGTCCTCGACGAGAGAAGTATATCGTCCAGGTATGATATGTGCATTCGGTGCGAAAGCGAGCGCGAAAACGAGCGCGAAAACGAGCGCGAAAACGTGACGAGCGAGACACGCGCGTCGAAAATCCAACCACCGCGAATTCGCCGCATTTAATGCATATACAACACCGTTGCAACACACACGCACGCACGAGACATTCTATCGCTGATTTAAATCTACGATCGATCTATGCTAATGGAAAATCGTTAATGCATCCGAGGAACGCGGCGTTATCTATTCGACCCAATCGCTTTTATATTTTCGGATGGGGCGGGTGGGGGACAACCGTACGAAAATTAGAATAATCGAGGGTGTGTATGGAGGGTATATTAGCTCGCACAGGTGGTCATCGCGTGTATTCTCTCTGCACTGTCTGCTGTGTTCTACACACAGCAGTCATGACGTCAGTAACACACGATCCATCGAGACCCCATGTGGTTTTCATATCACCACCCAAAATTCCTCATACATTATCGTGAAAAATTAAATAAATTACATACATTTTATAATACGCGATATTGCGTAACTATTTGGAGAAAAAAAAAACTATAGAAAAATGACGGAGCTTCAAGAGCTCCACGATTAAAATTCGGAGAAAGAGAATGTTATTTTATTTTGTAAAAAAAAAAAAAAAAATCCTACCACACTACGATATTTTTCATACGATTTTGTTTAAGGGGGGAAATAGGGTTAGACGGTTTAAAAAATCGATTTTTTTTAAATTTCATATATTGTTAGTAAAACTTTTGAAAAATATGTTCCCAAAATTTTAAATGAATATTCTGACTCGTTCTATTGTTATAAACCATTAGGGGGGAAATAGGGTTAGGACAGCGTTTTCTCAATGATTTTCATGAATTTTTTTATAGTATAAAAAATGAATATAATTTATTGAAACTTTGAGAATATTCTATACATATATTTAAGTATATACTATAAAATTTTTGAAGAATTTCCTTGAAAAACACCGAAGAAAATTTATGACTGCCTTGACTTTGCTTTTCTTGATACTATTTTTTCAAACGCGTTTTTCTGAAAACGACTTTTTTTGAACTTGCGTACACGCTAGTTTGACAAGTTTTCAACCAATCCTTTTGAAAATTGGCAGTTACTTTCTTCATAGTATTGCGCTCTATATGAACCTAAAATCGGAATATTATCATTATTTAAAATAATTTTTTTTTTGCAAATAAAATTGTAAAAAATGGCAAAAAATCATGTTTTTTTGTTTTGACCCCTGTAAAAAATTCAATTTTCTATTTTTTTGATAGCATTTAGGTTCATATAGACGAGAGACATATAAGAAAAGTAAAATCCAACCTCGTTTGATTTCAGATGAAAATTGCGGCTTCCAGAATATACGCAAAATGCTGACCTGCGATTTGGGGTCGCTAATATTTTCGGTGTTTTTCAAGGAAATTCTTCAAAAATTTTATAGTATATACTTAAATATATGTATAAAATATTCTCAAAGTTTCAATAAATTATATTCATTTTTTGTACTCTAACAAAATTCATGAAAATCATTGAGAAAAAGCTGTCCTAACCCTATTTCCTCCCTTAATGGCAATTTGAACGGGATCGCGGACTCCGCCCTTACTATAAACAAAAAGATACATTGAACCAGACATTTTTGTTCTATTTTCTTTTTTTTCTAAGTCACGAACGTTAGACGAGCACAGAAAGTTAAGTTGACTTTGGAAATAAAGTCGAGAATGGAGAATTCAGATCTTTCCGGAAAACCGTGAATAAAACAATCTTGCTACTATAATAAAGCTAGAGAGTTTACTTGTATGTTTGGTTTGGTTTGTTTGGTTTGTTTGAACGCGCTAATCGCAGGAAATACTAATCCGATTTGGAAAATTCTTTTTGCATTAGATAGCCCATTTATTCAGGAAGGCTCTAGGCTATATAACTTCATGCTATGACTGTAATCTTACTATCTTACTGCTAAATCTAAACTACACTATAATAAAGCTGGAGAGTTTGTTCGTTTGAACGCGCTAATCTCAGGAAATACTAATCCGATATGAAAAATTATTTTTGCATTAGATAGCCTGTTTATTCGGGAAGGCTTTACGCCATATAACTTTATGCTATGTCCCTAAGAAGCGATGGCGGCGAGTCGTTGAATCGGGGGACGGAAATTTAACGCGGGTGAAACCGCGGGGCCACAGCTCGTGTAAGAAAAAGAGTCCTAGATTCGATGCTACCCGGAAATGTCAATAAAAATTGATTTATCGCGAGGATACAATCGTACGACAAAATTGACTCCATTAATCATTCGCCCTTGATTGCATGCTTCGTGAATAATTAAATTTAATGAGTCTGAATAAAAAAAAACATGACAAAACGACAAAATCGTATTGTTCCATCAACTGAAACGTTGATTTAATAAATCAGGTCAGGTGTACAATGGGGGAGAGAAAGAGAAAGAGGTGGGAGAGGAGTGGTCGATCGGTCATGTTACATGTATATAGAGTGTCCAAAGAGTGTCTGACCCGCGAGAGGCTAATACCACTATCTATCAATATATATCTATATAGATAGATGAGTGGGGTCAGCACACGCATGTAATAATAAATCCACGTAAACGTCGTAAACTCGGAGCGCATTAATGTAAATTCATGCCGGGCGGTTCCTAATCGGCTTCCTCGTACACCTGCAACGCCATATGGTGCACGTTTTTTTTTGTTCTCCTCTCTATTTTCGCCATTCCATACATGTTCTATGCGAACGGTGTATACATACGTATATTATACACCCGAGGATATACAGCGCGATATAAAAGTGTGTGTGTGTTATCCGCAATAGTGTCGAGTATATAAATACACTAGTGCAAAGTAGGAGGGGAAAGTACCCGGCAAACTCACCCCATAAACGTATAGGTGAGCCTTTTTTTTTAACTCACCCCCTGCCTCACTCGGCTAAAGTTTCGCTTCCCTCCGCGCCCCTATATATTCTTCGCAACCCCAATTATACCGCACCGGAGCAGCCCGCCATTCTGACTAGACGGATTACGCGGCTATTATCATTCCAAAGTCGACGAGGGGTTCCTCGGCGTCGTTTCCTATATCCGTGTGTACATTTATTAGACGATGAAATAAAATATATCGTGGGCATATGTACAAGTAGCCGTTTTGCACGTGCAACAGCGTCGCTGATGCATTTATTCGTCCAAGGCACTTTCCCTCCTTACCATATTTTTCTGTACCACGTTATTCGCGTGAAAACGAGTGCAACATGGCGTTACTTGTCGCGAGATTATCTCCGCGTTTTTCAACGCAATTGACCTTTCGGTAATAAAGAACGATGCACCAGATACATGAGAATTTCCGGTTTATCGGCAATCGTAACGAGAAGATGTAAAGAAAAATTGATCTTAAAATTCATGAATTTGAAATTCAAAGTCTTTCATCCTGGATTTGATAGGTTCACGATGAATCGGTGAAATTGGATGTACGAGAGAGTGATGCACTCCTCTCTCTCTTTCTCTCTCTCTAGTAATCACGAATATTCCGGAGGGCATTGGAAAATAGGACGAGCATAGGCGAGAAGCAATAAAATTGTTAAGTGAACTCTTAAAATCGAATTGAGATTTCTTAGAAGTCCTGTTACATATAGAACAGGTTTTTATTTATTTGCCTTGCCCCTGCCAAGATTTTGCAAATTCCCGTGACGAAAGAGTAAGTGGAAGATTCAGAGAGAGAGAGAGAGAGAGAGAGAGAGAGAGAGAGTCGACATTCTTTGTCGGATGATTCTTTCACGGATCCGTTAGCAACGTACGAACCGATAACTCTATTAATATATCTTATGGCTATCGGAAAAACTATTTGATTTTATATACGTAGACATTTCCGAGAGTGTACGAAACGAAGTGTAGTGAGAAAAGAGCAGAAGCTGCCGGTAGCAGCGGGAGGCCAAGAGGATCCTGTTTTACGCCCGGTGGATCGGTCGATTACCTTGCGGCGCGTCTCAGATTTTTTTTTTTATCGAGTTCTCCCCTCTTCCTCTATATACGCTCTCTTGCGTCTCTCTCTCTTTTACTCGTTTCTTTTTTTCTCCCAGACGCATCGCGCGATTCTAAAGCGTTGCAGGGAGACTCACCACGGTTGTGCGCGAGTTTTGCCCTCATCCGCTTTGTCTTATTCGTCTTTTGAATCTTTCACGTGTTCTTCGCGAAACTCTACGATATATTGGGGGAGGGTGGTGGTGTATTGCGGAAAGGGATAATCGAGAATTTGAGGATCAACGTGAATAATAATTTATTGTTGATTAATTGGAAGGGCGAGAACGGAATTTGATTGAAATTCATGGATTCGTGATTATTTATCCTCACATTTGATGCAAAACCTAACCAACACAAGATTGAATTAAAAAAATCTAGTACGAATGAAGTATCAACTTTAGGTTCGAGTTCAACGTCCAATATATCATGACTAATCATCAATAAATCATTAAGGTGGTAGTCTGGTAACTTAAGCCGATTTTCCTGTCTTTTTTGGAGGTCATTTTTTTGTAGGAAAATAAAAATGAATCGTTTTGGATATTTAGGATGTTTTTATTTACATATTAAAGATACAAAAAAAAATTTTTTTTTTTTAATTCAATAGTTTATTATTGTTATTATTGATCGAAGTTGGCACCTCGAAAAAAAACTTTTTTTTCCAAAGTCCGCCATTTTGTTATTTATCCATGAAATTTAACTTCAGTAGTTCCGACCAGAATGACATGTCTATAGATTAAGAATTATCAATAATTTTTTATTTCAGATGACATCAAGAGCCAAAATCACCGGAGCCACCCACGCGCTTTTTTTTCGAGGTGCCAACTTCGGTCAATAATAATAATAATAATAAACTATTAAATGTTTTCAACAAATTTTTTTTTTGTATCTTTAATATGTAAATAAAAACATCCTAAATATCCAAAACGATTCATTTTTATTTTCCTACAAAAAAACGCCCTCCAAAAAAGACATGAAAATCGGCTTAAGTTACCAGACTACTACCTTAACGTTATAAAGTTAACTTTACGGTAAAAAAAAAAGAGAAAAATATTTTTTTTGCTCGTAAGCAGTGTTATAATTTGCTAATAAATTTTCAAGATCGTCCGAAATGTGTGGTGACTGTAAAAAAAAAATTGTCAGGGTCTCACCCGATTATGGTAACGGAGTAAAGAAATAAAATCCATAAGGGATCGTTTAAAATTGATTATAACTCACTGAGATTGATTCCACTTCTGAAAAATCTTCTTCCACGATATGTTCACAACGAAAAGTGAAAATAATTGTAATTAATTCACTGAATAAAAATCAGATAAACTGGTAATCCATTTATCATCGAGAATGAAATATTGGCAGATAAAAATCATAAATAAACATAAGAAACGTATCACGCCTTCATTGATCTCAACACGGACGATATATGTCGAGAGCAATGAAGAAGTGATTTTCACGATATAGCAGATTTGTCACGATATAGCAAATTTTTTTTTCGTATCTTTAATATGTAAATAAAAACATTCTAAAAATCCAAAACGATTCATCTTTATTTTCCTACAAAAAAACGCCCTCCAAAAAAGACATGAAATTCGGCTTAAGTTACCAGACTACTACCTTAAATCATTCTTACCTCGTAATAACAAGGGATGATTCTCATTACCCTTTTATTTTCGTCTTTAGAAATCCTGTTTTTTTTTTCTCCCATCTCGAAAACTTTTCTCGCCATTATTATCGTGTTTTTTCTCTTTTTGTACATCTCGTAAGCTCCGGCACGCCCTCGCGCCCGGAGCAGCTTACATGCAGACCAGGCAGCAGGCCGGTAGCCCTCTTCTCTACACATACTCTCTTTCTCTCGCGTCTCGACGAGCCCGGAGAAGAGATCTACCCCGCTCTTCGTGTGTCACGCCGGGTTACACCAGCGTGTTACGCCGCCGGGCGCAACAGTTTATTATCGCACATGTGGGCACACGGTATATATTCCTACGAGACCGAGAGATATATACGTATAGTCTCCTTGGAGCATCGGCGCAGAGAAACTGGAGAGAGAGAGCTAAGTCCTCTCGGTATAAGTCAGCAAAGCGAGGAACGCTTACAATCTTCTCTCAACTTCGTTTCTTTTTCCTTCACTCGTTCTCCTCCATCTATCCTCACACATGTATCTTTATTTCCACCGAAACGGTAGAGAGATTAATTTCTTTGACGAAACTTCGCAGCGCTACAGTCGCGTGGAAACGAGCACGGTTCAGACTTCAACATTTGTTTGCTCACATTTTCAAAGCTACCAAGAGTTTCGCATCCACAACATTTTATAATGTAAACATCTTCGATCAATAATTTTTTAAATTTCAAGTCTATACCAAGGATTAGATAATTTTTAAATAAAAAAGACAGTTGACATCGCGATAATGCTTTTTTGCGAGTTCTAGGGTATCTTTACAACGGACATTACCACGATAATTCGACAATCGTTGTTTTTTTTATCACGAATCTCTTTTACAACTCCGTGTGTGATAGAAAAAAAGTTTAAAAAATGGCTTTCATGTGGAGAAAACAATGGATGGATTGATGTGCAAGAAAATAAGACAAATTATGACGATAATTCACAGGGTAAATATTTGTGGAAGTTTTCTTTCTTTTTTTTTTGTAAAATCGATTTTGTAGTATTAACCCGAGTTTAAGGGAGGAATAGAGTTAGGACAGCGTTTTCTCAATGATTTTCAAGAATTTTTTTATAGTATAAAAAATTAATATAATTTATTGAAATTTTGAGAATATTTTATACATATATTTAAGTATATAGTATAAAATTTGTATACAAATATTTAAGTATATACTATAAAATATTAGCGACCCCATATTGCAGGTCACAATCAGACTTAGCATTTTGCGTACATTCTGGAAGTCGCAATTTTAATCTGAAATCAAACGAGGTTGGAATTAACTTTTATTAAATGTCTCTCTTCTATATGAACCTAAATGCTATCGAAAAAATAGAAAATTGAATTTTTTACAGTGGTCAAAACAAAAAAGCATGATTTTTTGCCATTTTTTACAACTTTATTTGCAAAAAAAAATTATTTTAAATAATGATAATATTCCGATTTTAGGTTCATATAGAGCGCAATACTATGAAGAAAGTAACTGCCAATTTTCAAAACGATTGGTTGAAAACTTTTCAAACTAGCGTGTACGCAAGTTAAAAAAAGTCGTTTTTAGAAAAACGCGTTTGAAAAAATAGTACCAAAAAAACAAGCAATATGGGGTCGCTAATATTTTATAGTATATACTTAAATATATGTATAAAAATTTTATAGTATATACTTAAATATATGTACAAAATATTCTCAAATTTTCAATAAATTATATTCATTTTTTATACTATAAAAAAATGTATGAAAAATATTGAGAAAACGCTGTCCTAACCCTATTTCCTCCCTTAATGGCTTATAACAATAGAACAAGTCGGAATATTAATTTAAAATTTTGGGAACATATTTTTCAATAGTTTTAGTAACAATTTATGAAATTTAAAAGAAATCGATTTTTTGAACCAACCCTATTTCCTCCCTTAACGAGGGACAGCTTCATTTTGTGAGATGTTTCATGAATTTATGGTTGCTTTTGGAAAACTTGTGCAACTACTTTTTCAAAGTTTACGCTGGATAGCACAAGCGCTGATGCCTATTTTAATTAAATTTTCATTCTCGTTTACCAAAGACAAGTTTCCGAGACCCTCGAAAGTGTCAACTATACGATTGATAAAGATTGAGGATATAATATACATTATCGTATTTATTAGAGATGGTAAAGACGGGTACAGAGGACCCACATGTTTTGTTCGTCTTGGTAAAAGGAAACAGATCTTTTTTTCTCCTCATAGCTATATATATATATACAGAATCGAGAGTCACAAGAAGATAGTGTGTGCCGCATAGAGTGGATGAACGATAGAGATCATGGAAAAATATATGTCGTGTTTTACGGTGTCGTCTGTCGTGCCCGATAGAAACTACGCATCACGATGCATCTCGGTTGTTTTCTTTTTTTGACGTGGTAAAAAAAAAAGATAGGGCAAGGGGGTAGGTGTGTTTCGAGTGGTGGAATCCTTCTTTCCTCCAAAGGGGGAAATGCCCCCCTCCGCCCTCTGTGGGCCCCCTTTAGAAATTCTGATCGTTGACCCCCTCTGGTAAATAACGAAAGTTCCCCGGGTGTATCTTTCGGAAGATCAGGTTGGGATAATGAGAGGCAGAGAGACAGAGTGAGAGAGAGGATGAAGGGGGATCTGGGAGAGCTCTTCACAGGTGTGGGATGGGGACCGGCTACCGAGCTACGCACCATTGGCGTAACAACCGAAAAATCCTAAACTCCTGATCCACATTTCGAAAATGCATCTTTACG
Source organism: Oxytorus armatus (assembly GCA_958009045.1). Taxonomy (NCBI): domain Eukaryota; kingdom Metazoa; phylum Arthropoda; class Insecta; order Hymenoptera; family Ichneumonidae; genus Oxytorus; species Oxytorus armatus. The sequence continues at coordinate 16,599,075 of OY253752.1, forward strand.
TTAAAAAAAAAATCATTTTCGTAAACTAATTTTTACCATGAAAAATTAAAATTTATCTTACTTATCATAAACTATAATTTTTCATCGTTCGAAATTGCGAATAAAAAGCTATTGATCGTGAATAAAATCTGTGTTGAATGTCATATTTAAAACAACATTTTTTTTTTGGGGGGGGGGGGGGGGGGAAACTTGAAATTACGTTCTGAGCAAATTGGTCATTGCTAATTGCTTGCCCTCTCTTTCTCTCATTCCGACCTGAAGAATCCTCGTTAGAGGCATTCTTACAAGCATATACGGGCTCTTTACGAAAGGTTTCCGCTCTGTTATGGGATGAGCGGGGAGTGAACGTGGACGAGAGTTGACGTTTCTCGCTCGAACAACGTGGATATACGCGAGTTGGAATGTAATTTCGTCTTTGCTAAATTCTCTCCGGTTGTTCATGCCCGATGTTTTCTGTCGTGTACGGGATATAACCGGACTTATTGGCTCTCGTAACAAAACTATGAGCGACTCTTGTCGCGCACTGAATAGCATATATATCTATATACATCTATATATTAAGGGGGGAAATAGGGTTAGACGGTTCAAAAAATCGATTTTTTTTTATTTCATAAATTGTTAGTAAAACTATTGAAAAATATGTTCCCAAAATTTAAAATAAAAGCTCCGACTCGTTCTATTGTTATAAGCCATTAAGGGAGGAAATAGGGTAAGGATAGCGTTTTCTCAATCAAAATTCCGACTCGTACTATTGTTATAAGCCATTAAAGTGAGTTGTTCTCCTTCAGTAGCTCTCCTCACTATTTTTTCAAACGCGTTTTTCTGAAAACGACTTTTTTTGAACTTGCGTACGAGCTAGTTTGAAAAGTTTTCAACCAATCGTTTTGAAAATTGGCAGTTATTTTCTTCATAGTATTGCGCTCTATATGAACCTAAAATCGGAATATCATCATCATTTAAAATAATTTTTTTTTGCAAATAAAATAGTAAAAAATGGCAAAAAATCATGCTTTTTTGTTTTGACCCCTGTAAAAACTTCAATTTTCTATTTTTTCGATAGCATTTAGGTTCATATAGAAGAAAGACATATAATAAAAGTAAATTCCAACCTCGTTTGATTTCAGATGAAAATTGCGGCTTCCAGAATGTACGCAAAATGCTGAATCTGATTGTGACCTGCAATATGGGTTCGCTAATATCTTCGGTGTTTTTCAAAGAAATTCTTCAAAAATTTTATAGTATATACTTAAATATGTGTTTAAAATATTCTCAAAGTTTCAATAAATTATATTCATTTTTTATACTATAAACAAATTCATGAAAATCATTGAGAAAACGCTGTCCTAACCCCATTTCCCTCCTTAAGATGTGATTACTGGACCGTCCACCTAACACATAGTATTGATCATTTTAGACCAAATCAACAGGGCAGTGACCTGTAGTTTTGGCCTGAAATGTCCCATAGTGGGATTTGTTTTTCTCTGATGTCCCACAGTAGAATTTTATTTTCTCTGATGTCACTGAAATATACCCGGGAAGAAGAATTTTTTAGATTTTTTTTTTCTAAATTTAATTTCGTCCTTTATCAACGAAGGTATGAAATTAACAATATTAGGCGTTATTGATTTTCCTAATATTTTGTTTATTTTTTGTTTATTTTTCTTTGCTTGTTGATAAAGCGTCGATTAAAATATAATTTGTTAGATTCCTAGAGTCGATATTACGGATGTGAAAAAACCATTAATCGCTTCTTGATCCAACAATCATCATTCAAATAAATGTAGTTTTAGCTTTTAACTTTATATCGGTATTTTTCGTTTTCAAAAATATTGATTTACACTGCTCCTGTAGACGATCTCCTGGAGGCCCTCCAAAAAAAGGCGTCCGGCGGTGATCACGATATCTCCGGTTTGGATTATTGAAAATAAAAAAACCAAAAAGATTGTATTAGTGGATAGATAAATCTAGGTATTGATCGAAGGAATAGTCGAAATTTTGATTTTTGACAAAATGGCGGCATAAAAAAGAAAAAATTCCAATTTTCGACTAAAATTTTTTCGTTCAATTGTTTAAAAAAAATAGAAATAATTATCGGAAATCTTATTCCTTCGATCAATACTTGAAAAATATATCTGAGAAGGTTGTGTTAAAATTGCCGACCGATCGGTTGAGCCGTTTTTGAGAAACCGTGCTCACCGACTTTGAAAACACCGATTTAAGAAAAACGCATTTAAAGTTTCATGCTGCTATAACAGTCTTTAGGCCGTCTACTTTGTAACGTTCCGAGTGTCCTTATAAATATGCATGTATCTTCAAGAATATTTGCCGGATCAATTTGAAATTTTCAGAGAATATACCCAAATATATGTACATTTCAAAAGTGCAATAAAAAAAATCGATTTTTTGAAATTTCCAACTGCGTTCAACCCCTGAACACCGTTCATTTTGCTTCGGTAATGCTTCCGACGACAAAATTAATTCGCGAGCAAAAAAATGTGAAAATTATTGTAGCTTGTTGTTTCCCGTGACTTGGAATGGCCCGTATGAATATACATGTATACATAAAAATTTCTGACCGTCCATTATTGAGACCCTGACAATTCTCGGATATGCGTGAGCCTTTGTGTGCTCTGTATCTTCGAGGCCACGCGAGAGACCACGATTAAATAGTCTTCTACGACGAGTTTGCGTCTGTGTGCCACGCCACCCCTCTTTCCCTCGTCCCATCCAACCCCTCCGACAACGGAACGTCACAAATGTTTCGTGAAAGTAACGTGAATGTCGGCTACCGCCGCCTCTGTGTTTCACGAGTCGCGTTGCTGCGTAAAGATATCACGAAGAGACGAGAGACGGAGACAGGGAGACAGAGATGAAATTGCCCGCTGTCCAATCTGACCGGATCTTCGCAGACAGCAAAAAAAATATATATACTTAAAAAGGAAAAAAAAGTCTACTCGAACGACCGAAGAAAAAACCGTGTACGCGAATCGAGCGATGGGAAGTTGCGAAGTACGTAATTCGCGTTTGCTGGACTTGTAGCTTGCTCAAGAGGGTCGGAAAATCCGCGAAAAATTAATGTTTGTACGCCGGTAATGCGCTGGAAAAATTATACTTGCAATCGGCGATTTGTTAACTGTGTCACGGTGGCACCTGTCGGTGTTGCACGACTCGTGAAATTACGAGAATTAAAAATAATCCGTGTTCTATTTGCGCGTGATTGCAGAAAAAGAGAGGGAAACGCACCGCAGTGCCTGAAAAATCTTCAAAGCATTTTTTTAAGAAACTCAATTTTTTTTAATGATGCTTCGAAATGTGTTGAAAATCGAACTTCTCGAATACAATTATCCCGAATTAAAGTTAAACCACTAAAAGAAAATTCAGTCATTTTTTGTTAAAGCTCGAGCTTGTCCGGGGTGTGGGCAGCGGTATTTTAATGAAAATTTGATGATTAACGATGTTTACGCAATTTTCGGTATTCTCACGAGAGCGTAACATCAACAAGAGTGCAATATCCAATGTGGATTGATGTGGCGGAGGCAAAGATGATGAGTATTAGTACTCGTCATTGGGGTATCGAGGAGCGTTTGCACACCGAAAATCGCTACCCTGCCATCAGCAACATCGTCATCATCATCATCATCATCGTTCGCCGTTCGTTTCAACATTGTTGAGCCGAGCCATTCGCAAATCTCGCAAACGCGTACTCGCGGTTCGCTTTACCGAGAGAGAGAGAGAGAGAGGAAGAAAGATATATCGGACTCGCTGCAATGACGGTCGGTCATGACTTTGATTCGCAAACATGGGCCTCAATTACACGGTCTATCCGTACGGTAGCTGACCGTGCATTAGCTGCACTAACAATGTATTATTCAGTGTATACATATCGCTCTCACTCTCTCCCTTTTTCTCTTTCTCTCACTATATATATAGACAAACATACTTAGATATACATGGATAATATTTGTGCGCAACAGTATGTACGAGGTCTGTTCAAAAAGTATCGCGAATTTTGAATTTCCGCGGGCTACGTACATTCGATTTTCGATTATTTTGTGGCGTTAGGTTGGTACTCGTGTCCCTCACTTATGCTGAAAAAATCGGCCATTTTGAATGTTTAGTTAATTGTTGACAGCTATTTTGGTCAGACGTGTTTTGGCTTGTCTTCGATTTTTGCCTATTCCAAAAAATGGATCAAAGAATCTGTATCAAATTTTGTGTGAAAAACAAAATTAAGTGCGCGGACGCATTCCGAATGTTGACCGTGGCATATGGTGAAGCTACCTTGGACCAAAGCAACGTTTATCGGTGGTACAAAATGTTCTCAGAAGGCCGAGAAGATGCGAACAACGAAATGTGTTCCGGACGCCCGAGCACATCAACAACAGACGAAAACATTGATGATGTGAAGAAAATAATATTGGCCAATCGTCGAATCACCGTTAGAGAAGTGGCCGAGGAACTAAACATATCGATTGGCTCGTGCTATTCGATTTTTACCAATGATTTGGGCGTGATACGGGTCGCCGCGAAATTCGTGCCAAAATTGCTCAATTTCGAACAAAAACAGTGTCGCGTTAACATTGCTAAGGAGCTGTTGGACTCGGTCCGCGACGACCCAAATTTGCTCCAGAGGGTTATAACTGGTGACGAATCATGGGTTTATGGTTATGACGTGGAAACCAAAGCTCAATCATCGCAGTGGAAGCTGCTTTTTTGGAATAGGCAAAAATCGAAGACAAGCCAAAACACGTCCAACCAAATCAGCTGTCAACAATTAACTAAACATTCAAAATGGCCGATTTTTTCAGCATAAGTGAGGAACATGAGTACCAACCTGACGCCACAAAAAAATCGGAAATCGAATATACGTAGCCCGCGGAAATTCAAAATTCGCGATACTTTTTGAACAGACCTCGTATGTATGTTTACATGTTTGATGGCTGTTTTATCATATAGTCGGCATGACCATTAAAGTTGCTAAAGCATTACTTAGTCGAATGAGTGCTGCATTAAAAAAACAAACATCATTTTTACAAAATCTTTTCGATAAACGTCGAGTATGAGCCATTCCGTAGGGTATGTTTATAAAAAAAAAAACAGTTTGATAGAAGGAAAATAAGGAGAATTTTTGAATTTTTACGTTACTTCGACGCAATAAAAGTTAAGGACTCACAATCCCCTGCGCGCGCTGAAAACCGAGTACATTTGGAAAATTATTATAAAGGTTAGATGGTGAACAAAAAATTAAATTGTTGATTTCACAATTTTTATTTACTTTTCAACTATAAGAAAAAAAATTAAACAATTTTTTTTTTCATATTAACATTATTTAAACGTGGTTTTGCTCGAAATTATGTTTCTAGACACTGTCCGCATGATAACTCAGTCAAATTTAAATATTTTTCAACTTTTTTCTTTTTAATCTTAATAATTATTTTGTCTATAGTCTGATGAGAGGTTTTTTCAATTTGTTGATTGGACAAGTTTGAAAAAATTATTAAACAATAATTTTTTTTTAAATTTCATACTAAAGTTGGAAATATTGTAATTTCTTTATTTTTGAAAAAAAAAAATCCCTCCGTCAGATTATTACTATTACATTATTTTACTAGATTCTTTTCAATTTTTGCCGATTGGATAATTTTTGGTGAAGTTATGATGTCGACAAAGAGGCGCCATGGTTTTCATCAGCAGTCCATTTATAGCCGTAAAAAATAATGTTAATATTTGAAAAGAAAAATAAAAAAAATTTTTTCTTATTGCTGAAAAGTTAATAAAAAATGTGAAATCAACAATTACATTTTTTTTTCACCATATAACCTTCATGATAATTTTTCAAATTTGCTCGGTTTTCAACGCGCGCAGGGGTATGTGAGTCCTTAATCCGGAAGTAGCTCATAAAGATTAAAGTCCTGAATATAAAATGGATCGTTTTTATTGGCTCATTTTATTGTTAGGCCATTGTGTTGATTTTTCTCCCGTTTGTTTGAGTGCATTCGCCTTCCATATTTTTTTTCTCACCGTCCGATAATACGATGAGACGAAAAATCGCGATCGCGAATCACGATTTACTCACGTCCGAGACATTTTGCACGTAACGTAATCGTGACGTGATTAAATGATAGGAAACGGCGCGGTCATACACACATTGAGCATTATAACTCGTTGATGTATTAGCGAACTATATATGCATATGGCCATTGTCACTTGTGGTCTATACTCGGCCTGACATTTTACTTACTATTCCCGAGCGAGCTTCCGCGTACATGATTCGATTGATATCGCGATGCTGCTTCGCGCCGGTTCTCAACCGTCCACTCGACTTCTCTATCCTTTCATAAACATTTATAGCGTACTTATACTCCAACATATTCCTAAAAATCCGACTGTATGAGTAGCAGAAAACACCAAAAAAAAAATCGTGATAACTTCTTAATCTTTTAAAATGTTTTCCGATTGATCTTTTGAGCTTTCGCGAAAAAATCTCGATTATTCGTACAGTCCAGAAGAGGTATGTATGGAAAAATTTGCAATCACAAATACCGTAGGTCATTTTTGTAAAATAATTGATAATATAGAGAGAAAAGTCGAGTCACTTCTTTATCGATTCATAAACATTTATAGCGAGCATATACTCCAACAAATTTCTAAGAATCAGATTGTATGAGTAGCAGGAAACACCAAAAAAAACCGTGATAATTTCTTAATCTTTTAAAATGTTTTCTCATTGATCTTTGGAGCTTTCGCGAGAAAAACTCGATTATTCGTACAGTCCAGAAGACGTAAGACGTAAAATAATTGATAATATAGAGAGAAAAGTCGAGTCACTTCTTTACCGATTCATAAACATTTATAGCGAGCTTATACTCCAACAAATTTCTAAAAATCAGATTGTATGAGTAGCAGGAAAGGATAAAAAAAATCGTGATAATTTCTTAATCTTTTCAAATGTTTTCCCATTGATCTTTTGAGCTTTCGCGAAAAAACTTGATTATTCGTACAGTTCAGAAGAGGTATGTACGGAAGAATTTGCAATCACAAATACCGTAGGTCATTTTTGTAAAATAATTGATAATCTAGATAGAAAATTCGAGTCACTTCTGTATCGATTCATAAACATTTATAGCGAGCTTATACTCCAACAAATTTTTTAAAATCAGATTGTATGAGTAGCAGGAAACACCAAAAAAAACCGTGATAATTTCTTAATCTTTTAAAATGTTTGCTCATTGATCTTTGGAGCTTTCGCGAGAAAAACTCGATTATTCGTACAGTCCAGAAGACGTATGTATGGAAAAATTTGCAATCACAAATACCGTAGGTCATTTTTGCAAAATAATTGATAATGCAGATAGAAAATTCGAGTCACTTCTCTATCGATTCATAAACATTTATAGCGAGCATATACACCAACAGATTTCTAAAAATCAGATTGTATGAGTAGCAGGAAACACCAAAAAAATCGTGATAACTTCTTAATCTGTTAAAATGTTTTCCCATTGATCCTTTGAGCTTTCGCGAAAAAACTCGATTATTCGTATAGTCCAGAAGAGGTATGTATGGAAAAATTTGCAATCACAAATACCGTAGGTCATTTTTGCAAAATAATTGATAATGCAGATAGAAAATTCGAGTCACTTCTCTATCGATTCATAAACATTTATAGCGAGCATATACTCCAACAAATTTCTAAAAATCAGATTGTATGAGTAGCAGGAAACACCAATAAAAATCGTGATAACTTCTTAATCTTTTAAAATGTTTTCCCATTGATCTTTTGAGCTTTCGCGAAAAAACTCGATTATTCGTACAGTCCAGAAGAGGTATGTATGGAAAAATTTGCAATCACAAATACCGTAGGTCATTTTTGCAAAATAATTGATAATGCAGATAGAAAATTCGAGTCACTTCTTTATCGATTCATTAACATTTATAGCGAGCTTATACTCCAACAGATTTCTAAAAATCAGATTGTATGAGTAGCAGGAAACACCAAAAAAAAATCGTGATAACTTCTTAATCTGTGAAAATGTTTTCCCATTGATCTTTTGAGCTTTCGCGAAAAAACTCGGTTATTCGTACAGTCCAGAAGAATAAGAAATCCAAAATATCATATTAATAACGAAAACACTCGGTATTTTTTTTCAGATCGACGTTGAAGAGAGTTCTGCTGCGTGCCGCGAACCACTGCGGAGATGACAGCACCTGACGCGAGAGCTGCCCCAGCGCCACCATTCTGCGTGAAAAATGTGAAAAAAATGTTTTTTGATACATTAATAAACAAGGAACAAAACCCAAAAAAATTTTTCGAATATCTCTTTTTTTTCCCACCAAAAAAAATTCTTGAAAAATGTGAAAAAAAAAAGGGGGTCACAGTGGTGTTATCCCTTAACATTGTATTTACATCGTGAAATTTCAATAAAAAATGGTAAACATAAATAGTATTTGTTCATGACGTAATTGTTCGTTAATTTCTTTTTTTTTGTCGTTGTTAATTGAGATGAAAAATTGTCTCGATATTTGCCTATCGGGATCACGTACGTTTGGTATATTGGCCGACGAGAATGAAATATACGCGGGCAACAGGGTGGCGAGCGAGAGGGAAAAGTCAACGAGTATAATTAATAACGAGAGCTCTGCGTGTCGGAAGTTTGACGCGAGGCTAATATTGATACGCGATTTTGATTTATTGGCCGGTGCATATATATACAGATAAAATACTCGGGTTGCTCCGGCGAGTGTACTGAAATAACGTCGTCATACGTACAGCTTCATCGAGAGCATTATTTTTATATTTCATTTGTCCTACCCCCTCTGTCTACATAACTACCAAAAAAATTTGCGTTTTCCCGAAAAAAAATCGCGCATCGGGGTTTGATCGCCATTGAATTAGTAAAAGTTAATCAGCGTGAATGACCCGATGTTTGTTCTCTATCTCTCGCTCTCTCTCTCCTTCTAACTAATGCGGAGGAGCCCGAGGGGACCGAGTGATGTTGCAGTCGGTGCTTAGTTGGAAAATATGCTCTCTCGATATATAGAACAGTTAGTATATATACCCTCTGGGATGCGAGAAAGATAAATGTGTTTGCGTTTGCATTTCGATCGATTCGTCACTTCGGCCCCCGGGAACTTCGACTAGATAATGAAAAATATTGCCGTACTGCTGACTATAGGGTTGTGGACAAACAAACAAAAAAAAGTTCTGGAAATCGATATTTACCCAATTGTTAAACTGTTATTTTCGTAAAACCGGAATAATGTACATTGTGAAAATGTTTTTTTCGTTGAAGACTGGAAACTGTAACGAAATAGTTGAGTTTTTGTTTTCTGATAAGCTTTGTTTTTGGGCAGAACAAACTTGTTGCTAGTGACGATTTTAGTTGAGCAATTGTGTTCGAGAGGAGAAGAAGCTTTTTTGAGATAGAGGAAATTGTTACGGGGGGAAATAGGGTTAGGACAACGTTTTCTCAATGATTTTCATGAATTTTTTTATAGTATAAAAAATGAATATAATTTATCGAAACTTTGAAAATATTTTAAACATATATTTAAGTATATACTATAAAACTTTTGAAGAATTTCCTTGAAAAACACCGCAGATATTAGCGACCCCATAGTGCAGGTCACAATCAGACTCAGCATTTTGCGTACATTCTGGAAGCCGCAATTTTCATCTGAAATCAAACGAGGTTGGAATTTACTTTTATCATACGTCTCTCTTCTATATGAACCTAAATGCTATCAAAAAAATAGAAAATTGAATTTTTTACAGGGGTCAAAACAAAAAAGCATGATTTTTTGCCATTTTTTACAACTTTATTTGCAAAAACAAATTATTTTAAATAATGATAATATTCCGATTTTAGGTTCATATAGAGCGCAATACTATGAAGAAAGTAACTGCCAATTTTCAAAAAGATTGGTTAAAAACTTTTCAACCTAGCGTGTACGCAAGTTAAAAAAAAATCGTTTTCAGAAAAACGCGTTTGAAAACATAGCAAAATGCTAAGTCTGATTGTGACCTGCAATATGGAGTCGCTAATATCTGCGGTGTTTTTCAAGGAAATTCTTCAAAAATTTTATAGTATATACTTAAATATCTGTATAAATTATTCTCAAAGTTTCAATAAATTATATCCATTTTTTATACTATAAAAAAATTCATGAAAATCATTGAGAAAACGCTGTCCTAACCCTATTTCCCCCCTTAATGGCTTATAACAATAGAACGAGTCGGAATTTTCATTTGAAATTTTGGGAACATATTTTTCAATAGTTTTACTAACAATTTATGAAATTAAAAAAAAATCGATTTTTTGAACCGTCTAACCCTATTTCCACTCTTAAATCAAGTCGAGTGCAAATTATTAATTTGCAGCCGTTTTAAAACTAATGTAACGATAACGATTTGAATCTCGTTACTTTTATTTTACGATTACTTTGTACCAGAGAACGATTGGCGCTTTTGTATTTTTATAGCTATTGGCCGAGGCTAGAGAATGTAAAGGAGGTCGAATGAATTTCTTATAGATTCCCGTTGCATCCGAGACAAGATGCATAATATTATTAGTACTTCGGATCGTTCGCGGTTCGACAAAACGACTATTGTATACATTATTATTTCTAGGACAAAGATCGTAATGTAAAATACGCGGGTGTATAGAGAGAGAGAGAGAGAGAGAGAGAGAGAGAGAGAGAGAGAGAGAGAGAGAGAGAGAGAGAGAGAGAGAGAGAGAGAAAGACTTCTACGACGCACTATTGGGTCTTATTATAACGATAATTTGCTCGGAGACCTCGTTCTGCTTGAAAATTTTTCTTCTATTCTCCAAGAGAGATCATATACCCGTGATCCTCTGGTGGCAAGAGAGGCCATCGAAGTCTACGCTTTACGTCGTAAAGTTAAGTAGTACCCTCAAAGTCAAGTTTTACTTGGCTTTTCCTCCTTACTCCATCTCTCTCTCTCTCTCTCTCTCTCTCTCTCTCTCTCTCTCTTTCTCTAATTTCGCCAATTAAGAGCTCTAAAAGCATCGAGAAAAAGAATCGAAAATTCACGAGGACAAAAGGGCTCTGGTGATTTTTGAGGATAAGCAATGTCTATGCATAGTTTCGTGGACTAACTCATCGGTGATTCCTTCTTTATTTTGTTGTCGAAAAATTAATAAACCAAATTATATCGATCGATCGCGAATAAAAGAATCTCGTAATCGTTTTTTTTAAGCCATTACATCATTTTGTGGATTTAAATGGTATTCCATATAAATTGACCGGTCTCTCACGGGAAGAAACGTGGAAACAATGTGGCCAATGAACCAAAGATGATCGTTTGTCTCGGCTAAAAGAGCCGAGACAAACGGCGCAAGAGGCGCTTTAAACTCGTGATTAGCAAGTACCACAGCTGCCCGAGCCCTTTCTCCATCTTGCTCTCTCCCGCTCTCTATCTCTATCTGCATTATCGTACTGCGCAGTTTTGCGAGACTCGTACATATAGGTCAGTCGGTAATAATAAAAAGTGACCGGGTTAAGAAAGAAAAAATACAAATTAAAGCGACTTTTCGTTTTAAGAGGGGAAATAGGGTTAGACGGTACAAAAAATCGATTTTTTTTTATTTCATGAATTGTTATTGCACGTCACGATTACGTTACGTGCAAAATGTCTCGGACGTGAGTAAATCGTGATTCGCGATCGCGATTTTTCGTCTCATCGTATTATCGGACGGTGAGAAAGAAAATATGGAAGGCGAATGCACTCAAATAAACAGGAGAAAAATCAACACAATGGCCTAACAATAAAATGAGACAATAAAAACGATCCATTTTATATTCAGGACTTTAATCCTTATGAGCTACTTCCGGATTAAGGGCTCACATACCCCTGCGCGCCTTGAAAACCGAACAAATTTGAAAAATTATTATAAAGGTTATATGGTGAAAAAAAATGTAATTGTTGATTTCACATTTTTTATTAACTTTTCAGCTGTAAGGAAAACATTTTTTTTATTTTTCTTTTCAAATATTAACATTATTTTTTACGGCTATAAATGGGCTGCTGATGAAAACCATGGCGCCTCTTTGTCGACATCATAACTTCACCAAAAATTATCCAATCTGCAAAAATAGAGAAGAATCTAGTAAAATAATGTAATAGTAATAATCTGACGGAGGGATTTTTTTTTCCAAAAATAAAGAAATTACAATATTTCCAACTTTAGTATGCAATTTAAAAAAAAAAATTACTGTTTAATAATTTTTTTAAATTTGTCCAATCAAAAATTGAAATAACCTCTCATCAGACTATAGACAAAATAATTATCAAGATTAAAAAGAAAAAAGTTAAAAAAATATTTAAAATTGACTGAGTTATCGTCCGGACAGTGTCTAGAAACATAATTTCGAGCATAACCACGTTTAAATATTGTTAATATGAAAAAAAAAATTGTTTAATTTTTTTTCTTATAGTTGAAAAGTTGATAAAAAATGTGAAATTAACAATTTAGTTTTTTTTTCACCATCTAACCTTTATAATAATTTTCCAAATGTACTCGGTTTTCAGCGCACGCAAGGGGGTGTGAGCCCTTAAGGGGGAAATAGGGTTTTTTTTCACTTCATAAATTGTTAGTAAAACTATTGAAAAATATGTTCCCAAAATTTTAAATGAAAATTCCGACTCGTTCTATTGTTATAAGCCATTAAAGTGAGTAGCTCTCCTTCAGGCCCCGAGCGCGCTATTTTTTCAAACGCGTTTTTCTGAAAACGACTTTTTTTGAACTTGCGTACACGCTAGTTTCAAAAGTTTTCAACCAATCGTTTTGAAAATTGGCAGTTACTTTCTTCATAGTATTGCGCTCTATATGAACCTAAAATCGGAATATTATCATTATTTAAAATAATTTTTATTTTGCAAATAAAGTTGTAAAAAATGACAAAAAATTATGCTTTTTTGTTTTGACCCCTGTAAAAAATTCAATTGTCTATTTTTTGGATAGCATTTAGGTTCATATAGAAGAGAGACATATAATAAAAGTATATTCCAACCTCGTTTGATTTCAGATGAAAATTGCGGCTTCCAGAATGTACGCAAAATGCTGAGTCTGATTGTGACCTGCAATATGGGATCGCTAATATCTTCAGTGTTTTTCAAGGAAATTCTTCAAAAATTTTATAGTATATACTTAAATATATGTATAAAATATTCTCAAAGTTTCAATCAATTATATTCATTTTTTATATTATAAAAAAATTCATGAAAATCATTGTGAAAACGCTGTCCTAACCCTATTTCCCCCCTTAAATTGGTTGAAATTGGAAAAGAGATTAATTAAATTGGATTAATTCGTTTCGATGAATATTATCGGCCAATTGTTAGAAATAATTTTCAAACTAAGAAAAAGTATGAATGATGATAATTCTAAGAGAATACTTGTATTTGGCAAAAAGTTAACTCAATGTTAACGCAATCTTTTATTGAATGTGGCACGATACGTTTACTGATGAAATACTATACGATTTTCCACAATATCGACGATCGTTTTGATAAGAATAACAAGCTCACGGATCTTAAAGTTTAAACGTATACTTGTACTCGTATCAGCAAAATCCAGCTATACGCAGCAAAATTCTAGACAATTACGTTCGGGGGGCGGGGGAGAGGAGGAGGAGGCAAGTAGAGGAATTCATCCTTTGAAGATTTCTGTCGTGAGGTACCAATTTTCTCGTATCGAAGTAAAATCGGTATATCTCACCCGACGGTTTAGCTTCCGCAGTGATGTTTACACTTTACACGCCCATATTTAGCGAAAAATACAAACTCATCTCTGTCGTCGTTGTCGTCGTTGTTGAGTATAAGAGCTACTGGCTTTTTGCTATCGCTACGCTCGTGGACGTTCTTGCTTGCCATATAGCAGAGCTTTATTGGCCTAATTTAAATAACGATCGGGCGCGAGAGCGAAGGCGGATGAAAGTGAGAGACGTAGTGTTTTGAGACGAGGCGATGTGCGAGAGTTTTTACGCGAGGGAACGGGCGAGGGGGTTTCGAAGATAGCGAGAGGCACTGTGCTAGTGTCGTGCCGTACTATCTCGAATCTTGTCAAGCTATGTCGTTTTTCCGTCGTTCACGAGATTAAAGAGAGAGAGAGAGAGGGAGAGCGAGGTGATGCTTGAACTGATGAAGGATTTACTGGCTTATATTACACGGATTTATCTCAAATGGCCTGTATTCTCCATCTCTCCCTACCTTCTCATCTCTTCCTTCTCTTTCTTCTCCCCTCTAGCAATCAGTTCGATACAATTTCCTCTGTTTCTCACTTTTCTGGTAGAGGAGATGCACCGCGACGATCTCGCGATAATCGCACGACGGAGGGATTTCGGGAGAAGTTTTCGCATGTACGAATTATTGTCATAAGAAGAGAAGATAAATATGGGGTTCGATGAAGTATATAATGAATATTGACCGACAAGAGAAATGAAATGTCTAGTTCGTTGAACAATTGAGAGATTAATTGAGACGAGATAGAATTTCCCGGATTTTTAAGAATTCAATTGCCCCAATAAGTATGCTTATATTTTTAGTAAGAATCTTGACATTCTTTTCTAACCGTGGCTTTACCTCTTTTTTTCTCCCTTGTGTTCCACACTGATCGTCATATTGTTCTATGAAGTTTTCCATTATTTAAGCTGTTTTATATTATTATCTTCAGAGCGTTAAGTCTCCATAGTTGATTTTTGGAACGAAAGAGCGACGATTCGTTTGACTGTTATTACTTACAAGTTGTATTACTCTAGATAAAGTACAGTCACACGTGAATGAGTAAAAATATTAAACTTATAAGGGATTCGTGGACAGGATAAATAATTGATCGATCTAAAACAACTTTTTTTTCCCCCTTCTTTCATTTTCATAACGAACCGCAACAACGTCTACCCGGTTTTGTTTACACGTAACAAAAATTCCGTCATCTGGGTCTCCTACGCATTTGTGAATTCTGTAACAATCGTCCAAATGTGTCACCCTCCCGAAAACATGAAACACGAATATCGTCGTGCAGATGACGATAAAGATAGGGTAAACGAGTAACGTCGCATTGCACGCGGGGGTTTTCGATAATACGACGGTAAGGCATTGTAATTATAATTTTCAGAATTTTTTCGCCCACGTATATACTCCAAAAATGTGAAGGATTGTCACGCTTTCCTACGGGATCTATACTTCACCCACGCAAAAAATTAATTACCGAAATATAATTGTCAAAGTGTCTAAAGTGTCGGAGGGTTTAAAGTTTGTCGTATATTGCACTGGCGTATTTGGGGTAGGTTTTAAGGGTGTAATTTTCCGACTAAATTGATAAATTGCACAAATTTTCGTCGTTAAAATATAGACTTGTCAGCTTGATATTTTCAAAACCATATGAGTTGTACATATTATTTCGTAAATTTACGATATTAACAAACTTTTTACCGCATGCTTGAACTCGCAAATAGCACACCATATACTTTGTATCCTGTGGGTAAATTTTCGCTATATTAAATAAGTATATGTGAACAGTGTGAGACGACAGACCTCGCATACTCTGACTTTTGATACTTTGGCAATAGTAATTGTGGGCCGGGTTCGTTGGTTTTACTGAACGAACGTTGTAACCGCTGCTGCATGAGCTCTGTCGTACATTACGTGTGACGTATAAGATAGGGTCCGAAATATAAAAAAATAAGTGTCACAGTGCGAGGTCCTAAGCACAAAAGTGTGCGTATAAGAGACAGACTGCCGAACATGCTACGGGAGTTCTCGAACTTTAAGGTAGTAGTCTGGTAACTTAAGCCGATTTTCATCTCTTTTTTGGAGGGCGTTTTTTTGTAGGGAAATAAAAATGAATCGTTTTGGATATTTAGGATTTTGTTATTTACATATTAAAGATACAAAAAAAAAATTTTTCAAAAAATGTAATAGTTTATTATTATTATTATTATCGATCGAAGTTGGCACCTCGAAAACAAAGCGCGTGGGTAGCCCCGGTGATTTTGGCTCTTGATGTTATCTGAAATCAAAAGTTCTTGATAATTCTTAATCTATAGACATGTCATTCTGGTCGGAACTACTGAAGTTAAATTTCATGGATAAGTAACAAAATGGAAAAGGACGTTTTTTTCCAAAGTCCGCCATTTTGTTATTTATCCATGAAATTTAACTTCAGTAGTTCCGACCAGAATGACATGTCTATAGATTAAGAATTATCAAGAATTTTTGATTTCAGATAACATCAAGAGCCGAAATCACCGGGGCCACCCACGCGCTTTTTTTCGAGGTGCCAACTTCGATCAATAATAATAATAACAATAAACTATTAAATTAAAAAAAAATTATTTTTTTTCTATTTTTAATATGTAAATAAAAACATCCTAAATATCCAAAACGATTCATTTTTATTTTCCTACAAAAAAACGCCTTCCAAAAAAGACATGAAAATCTGCTTAAGTTACCAGACTACCTCCTTAATATACGACCCAGCGATCGAGCATTAAAATAAAAATATACGTACAGTGCTGGGCAATTGAAGTGGAATTTGAAAATTGTTCCTTGACGTTGCAGCTCCCAGCCGTTTTCAGGGAACACGATAACACCAATTTCTTTTCACGTGGCTCTGGTGAATAGTACATTCACGATACGAGCCTAATCGGTCCGACAGTTTTCGCTCCAGCTCCGATAAAATATTTCCCCTTTAACCCTCTCCCCTGTCACCGGGTGGTTACGCATCCAATTGTCCCTGGAGTAGTTTTCGTTCCTGTTCGTAACCATTCACTCGAATACCATATTCATCCTCTATCGCATCCGCAACCCTTAAATCACGAAGTCGACGGATCACCCACTTTTCCACCCTCCCACATTTTCGTTGCGCACGCGCGCAATTATCGACCAAACTCAATGAAACCCGTTCCGTTCGAAAGATTATAAAATTTTCTTGAATGTACTTTTTTGAAATGTTCAAAAACGTGAAATTTTCGCGAAAATCGGCGAAGATATCCGCGCTTCACCCAAATGCCCAGCACTGTACATTATACAGTTCCATATACACGGAAAAGGGGATTGTTTTCCGCTCCGGCTCTATGACTAAACCGATCGTGTTTACTCTCTGACCAAAAATGAGAGAGAGCATGAAAATCGAACAGAATGCATCCACATGTCGTGTATAATGCGATGTGCAACTCTATCAATTAGCTTCGACGTGTCTAATATAAATGTATATGTTACAGAAAATTGGGAATTCTCCGGAAACCTTTACCTACACATCTCGTGACAGATTGGCCTCGAAGTTCTCCCCTTCGTATGACTCTTCGTGCGTCAAAATCAATTGGCGTGTCGGAGTTCGAATGTCGTTGGGGTGGAAACTCATCGCTCCGATCAATTATAGTGCGCACAAGCTTCGCGATATAAAAGGATTGACGTGGCGTTTAATTGAAAGCACATTTTTCGGGAAAAATATTTAGCGAATTTCTCGTTTATTTTCGGTGCTCAATCAGTAATTCGATGAGTTAAGTGATCGGTCGTGAAATATCACAAAGTATTGGGACTTTGTTATTTCGTGAATGGACCTTTTGTGATCACGATGACAAAGTGCGTGTAAATATCTGTAAATGCTCTAAACCATTCAAAGCCCATTGGACTCAAAATTTTTGTATACATTCCTAATTTTCACGATGTTTGTTTTGTTGCAAAATGCATTTCCGCGCGTTCGACATTACGTATGTATTATTATCATCTTTTTGAGAAAAGATGAAACGTTCTCGGGACGAGAGAAGCACCGAAGTGAAGGAAGAACGGGAAGAACAAGTCGAACATAATAATAATGATAAACTATGAAGAGACTCGATAACAAAAAGAACAAAAGAAAAAAACAACAACGTTCCTATCATAGCCACTGACCCGAACATCTCTTTCTCATTGGGCGCCCGATGCGGTTGATTATACGGTTGCGCGAAGTAACCGGGCACATCTCGCGTTCAGTGAAAATTACGGAGAAATATATATATGTAAAGGAAAAGTATTCCTTTATTTTTGAATACTGCCGCGCTCTCTCGAGCGCTGGTAAAGTAGACTGCGATACAGACGGTGGAGAGGAGAATAAAAATGTGCACGTGAAAAACGCACGTACATTAACCTGTAAAAGAACACGTGTTGATAGAGTAAATCTCGGAAGTGCAATCAGGAACTGACATTGGAATTAAAGACATTAAATGTCGTTTCTTTAATTACAGGTACGAATAACGGTTGTAATAGGATTAAGAGAAAATTGTAACGATCAAAATATAACTCTTTAATTACAGAGAAACTCGGTGGTGTTTTTAGTCGGAGTCAGTACCTCTGATGGTTAACCAATAAATCCATTATATATATATATATATATATATATATGTATAAATACGTATACAGAGAGGAGCAATAAAGGAGGCAAAGATGTGAGCGAATATGAAGTATTGCGCGAGAGTGCACGAGAGAAACGAACGATAGCAGATCTCGTTCGGTTCTCTCTTTTCTGGTCATAAGTAAAAAAAAACACGCGGTCTAACAAAATTATCATAGTCTGATTTGTTTCGTTGTCACTTGCCTTACCAATCGCAGCTGATTTTTCCAGTCATCTCGCGAAATGTTCTGCGTACACTGAAACAAAAAAACCTACCGTATATGTTATAAATACTAACATAAAAATGAAAATCTCATCGATCACGAGAAAAAGCTGTGAATTTAAACGAACATTTTACAGCAATAGACAAAGTTCATTTAAATTTTTCGTTCACGAGGATGTCAATATAGCGATAAATAGGTAAATATATATTTACTGTATAAAGTCGATTTGAAAAACAATCCACCGACCCCTCATCGAAACTGCCTTGGCTGACGAGGGACCGTCTCTCGTTCGGCGCTAACTGAAGCATAAACTTGCGCGTTTACAAGCTTCCACCATCGTCAAGAGACAGCGGAACCAGGTGAGAGAATACGAAAGTTGGTTCGATGGGGGAAAAAAGACGCGAGGGACGCGCGAAAAGATGTGAAAAAGTAGGAGCTTTAGCCCCGAGTGGGTGTAAATAATCGTCTGGAATTAATTTCCTATTACCACCGCAACATTATTATCTCCTCTTGCCTCTCGTTCATTACTATACACGCGTGTCCGCACAGCATCTTACAAAGAAGAAGAAGAAGAAAAAAAAAAGCCTCCATAGTCGAAACTCTCGGGTGTCAATTTATTTGAGCGAAGAAGCGAGAGAAGGAAAAAAAGAAAAAGACACACTTCAAGACTAGTCTTCGAAAATTGTCGTCTGGTCGTGTCGCGAAACGTTGAAAGGAGGATTTCCCCGCATACATATATACCAAAGTGTACACGTTCTCGCACGAAACGCCATACCTATATACACCGCGAAGTCGAGAGTTTATTCTAGGGAAACGGGTGGTTTATCCAGGTGGGATCTCGAGCAGTGCCCGAAGAGAGTGGCGAACCTTAATTAAGAGTACGCGACGCCAACACCTATAGAAACACACACACAGACACACAGACAAGGAATGATTAAACCAACGTTGTCTGAAGGAGAGGGGAGGGGGACAAATAATAGGACCTGAAGATTATTAACGAAAGAAGGATGAAGGGAGAATGGAGATAAGGAAGAAGGGGCATTTGGCAAATTCGACGTTGACGAAGAGCGAAGTAGTGACGAATGAGGAAGCGTACAAAGGACAAGAGGAGTACGTGCCTCTTTGAGGCTAATGGTTCAGAGCTCCGGGATGACGTGAAAGGGGAAAAAAAAAGAAAAAGAAAAGTGACGTAGGATATGACTCCACCTTGGCCACTGCGATATGCTCGGCGGATAATTGTCTGGCATTAGCGTGCTTTTCTGCTACTACTGTTGCCGGCACTATCATATATACTCTGTATTATATATCTCTGCTTCTTTCGTTTTGTATATACATATATATAGAGACGCAATTCCTGTACTCACGATCGCTAGAGTGCAGGGAGAACTCGCCAGGCTTGCCCATGCTCATAACATTCATTAGACAAGTATATAGCACGGTATATATATATATATATATATATATATATATATATAAATATATATGTATGTACGGGGATAAAAGTTGGTGGTTGGCTTGGTCGAACTCTGGACAAACCGAGGGACTCTCTTGGCACAGCTCACGTACTCTACCCGTGGCACTTATTTTATAGCTACACAAAACGAATAAGCGAAGCCAGGCAAAAGTTAAATTCCTCGCGCACGTCCCTCCGCGCTGTTATCCACAGTATCAAGAGACGCGGCAGCGTCTTGACGCCAAGTATTAAAAAGAAGTTTTTTATATATTAACTTCACATTGAATAAGTCTAGCGCGCGCGCGCGCCAGAAACAGGAACCTGTATAGAAATTTTGCTCGTGAACATAGAGGGCACGCACAACGCGAAGTCGTTGGGCCGCGATATATAGATCGTTTTCTCTCTCGAGATCCTATCGTATTACGATCGCTCCTCTCACTCGCACGAACCGCGTCGCAACGAGATGATCGTCGAGAGATGACGGGCGCGCGTGTGTGAATGAGAAGCGGCAGCATCTCGTCGATATATCGGTGATCGAGGCATCACCTTTTTGGAAATATGAGGTAATCGGTAGTCTCGAAGACAAAGAGAGGGTGAATGAACCCTGATGAAAAGTTTGATCGAGATTATTCCTTATTTTCACTCGGTTTTCCTTCGTGGAACTTTAACTTTCTCAAAGTTTCAATAAATTATATTCATTTTTTATAGTATAAAAAAATTCATGAGAATCATTGAGAAAACGCTGTCCTAACAATATTTCCCCCCTTAATATGGCAGTGAGAACGAAAAACCTAAAAGAATGAAATTTCACAGAAATGTTCCCCTTGCTTATCCCTCGTTCGGAGAGCTTTCGCCACGTTAGAATAAATTGTGGACGCACTCTGCTCTTCGATAACACTTTCCCGACAAATGAAAAAGAATGAAACAATGTGTAAATTCGTTATTTTTATGATAAAATAAAAATAAAAAGGATTATTTCCTTTGCGCATACGTTAGCATTTACGCGAGCTTCGGCATGCGAGAAGTTCTCCGAGGTATATTCTCCACAGGTTTTGCCGGGGGAAGAGTGAACGCAGCCCGCGTGAAGAACACGCGACATAGTCACCGGTGGAGTAAAAAACAAGAAGAAGAAGGAGTCGACCTCTGACCGTGCTTCTGGAGATCGCGCTTTTCTAGTTAAAAAAAAAAACTGAGAGCATCACGCGATAGTGCAACAACTTGTCGTGTGTCTTATTACTCTTATATATGATAATACTCCCGGCAACTCTCGCTCTCATTATTTTATACGGGAGAGCACAATCGAAGCGTGACCCTTTCGTGGCGGCGCGTTCCCCGTCTCTCTCTCTCTCGCTGTATCTCCCTTATATCCCCTCTTATTGCCCCCTTTCCACGACGAAGAGGGTACCGGGTAGCGCAGCAGTTTTCCTGGTTGGAGGCGCGGGCGCGCGCGCCCGCTCGCGTATGTGTTCTCCGACCGTGACCACGAGAAGCGTGGCAGTCGTGCGTGTGTCACTATATCCTCGCTCTCTCTCTTTCTCTTTCACGTTCCGCGAGCTCGGTGACTCCTGGCCCCACGCTCACGGATCACTCCTACTCCGCCCAGAACGTGCACGCGTCTCTTGCACTCCCGCACTTTTTCTCCTCGCAACCCCTCTCCGCCACCCCCGCCGCCGAGTACTCAATCGTTCTCTCGTATTTTTTTATTAACTCGCTAGATCCCAAGTACGGGAGGGAGTGAGAGAATGCACGGTGACCGAGGCTATGGACAATTTTGCGATCTCCCTTCGCGCTCGATACCTCTCGTACGTATTACTCTATGGTTGCCTCTGATATCAGCGTTGGAGAAGGGCAACTATGAAAACTCGAGCGAGGAGTAAAAATAGTGTAGTCAGACCGAGTCACGGGATAAGTATACTCATTATATCCTAATACCGGAGTCTCTTATTCTCTTCCACTGTATTTTAATTTTTTTATTGTATTTTTTCGTACCGCGTCTCGCTTTGCGGCGTGCTATCGAATCTAATGAAATTCAAGATGCATCAACGTGCATATGACGTTACAATGTAAAATGATAATGGAATGAATTTTGAGAGATTTGCGAAGATAAAAATAAACTTTTTTTTTTAATTATGCAAAAGCATTAATAAATTTAACGTTTGTAACTATTGTTGGCGTATTTGCATGAAAATATTCAATTTAATTAATTAGTTCATGTGATGAATTTCGTTAATTGGACAATTCAATTAATTCCAGTAATTTTACACGAATTGTTTCCTTGAATAGTTGTATTTTTAACACTAAACTTATGAAATAAACGTTGACCCCTAATAAAGTAAATATTGAACGTTTTTTTTAAATTATGCAAAAGCATTAATAAATTTAACGTTTGTAACTATTGTTGGGGTATTTGTATGAAAATATTCAATTGAATTAATTAGTTCATGTGGTGAATTTCGTTAATTGGACAATTGAATTAATTCCAGTAATTTTACACGAATTGTTTCTTTTAAATAGTTGTATTTTTAACACTAAACTTACCGGCACTCTACATATAACTTCTCTTACCGTAAAGGGTCATTTGAACCCTTATGAAATAAACGTTGACCCCTTATGAAGTAAATGTTGAACTTTTTTTTTTTAATTATGCAAAAGCATTAATAAATTTAACGTTTTGAATTATTGTGGGGCGTATTTGCATGAAAATATGCAATTTAATTAATTAGTTCATGTGATGAGTTTCGTTAATTGGACAATTGAATAAATTCCAGTAATTTTGCACGAATTGTTTCTTTTAAATAGTTGTATTTTTAACGCTAACCGTACCGGCACTTTACATATACCTATTCTTACCGTAAAGAGTCATTTGACCCCTTATGAAATAAACGTTGATTTTTAGAAAGAAATTCTTAATTTATTAAAGGAAATAATTCGCAACATAACTTCTGATTTCTAATGAAAAAATCAAACGAATTTACAGAATGTCAGATGAGCGAAAGAAATAACAATGAATGTACGACTTTAAAGTAAATTTTGAAAGCGATCATTTGACCCCGATTGGTACGTTTAGTGTTAATTAACAAGCATTACCCCGACGATTCAACGAATTATATAGATGAATAAGATTGGCCCCATTTCTGTTGAGTGTTAACAAAAAAAAAGAAAAAAAAGTACAACCTGATCATGATCAAATGATTGGCTATTCGACTCGCCATTTTCCCCGTTGCTCTTTGAGAGCTGTGAACTCCTCGCTATACAGGGGTGGATGTACTTCTTCCGCGAGTTCTCTCCCTCGATTCTCCGAGCTCTCCAAGGGGGGAAAACAGAAATGGGGAACGAGAGAGAGAGAGAGAGAGAGAGAGAGAAAGACAGAAAGAAAGATAGAGTTTACATATACGCCACATGGCCGCTGATTTTCCCCTCTTTTCCTCGCGTGCCACAATTATTAGTACTGGACGTTCCGGGACTTACGTGACTCCACGGAGTCTCTGTCTTTCTCTCTCTCTCTCTCTTTTTTTATATATGTGGGGTCAGGCGTTAGGGTTAGGTACAATTGCACATAACATTACAGAACGGGGGGAAGCACCGACAAAGATATAAAACTGAGCTGAAGACCGCAAATACTAATGATTCTATTGTATTTTATACTCGAACTCGAACTTCTGGATCAAGATTTGACACCGTTCGTATTTTCATAAAAACCGTAATCATACATGCTCCGGTTTAAAATTTCGACAATTTGAGATTTCTCTCTGGGCAAAAAATGACAATTTTGATTTTGGAACATGCAGTTTCAGTACCATATTTCATCGAAAATTTTCTTCTGTTTACGAATAAC
Organism: Oxytorus armatus; assembly: GCA_958009045.1. NCBI lineage: Eukaryota > Metazoa > Arthropoda > Insecta > Hymenoptera > Ichneumonidae > Oxytorus > Oxytorus armatus. The sequence goes on from OY253752.1 coordinate 16,622,976, forward strand.
AGTGAGTTTTATTCGAAAACTCAAAAAGTCAATGGGAAAAACGCGAAAACCCAAAAAATCTGTTTTTGGACGATTTTCGACGAAATTTTGAGTTTTCCAAGGAAATGGCTACTGAATTAGCAATCAGCGAGTCAAAATACATCGATATAGCGTCCTAAAATGAAATTTAAAAATTAAAATTTTTTTTGCATTTCGGCCAACCAGAAGTGGCTTCACTTAAATCGCTGTAACGTTGCTTCCCGATGGAGTTGGAACCCCACTCTGTGCTCATTCTTTTCGTGTTCGAACACCCTTTAAGATGGCGCTTGAATCAGTGTGCTATCATTGTTTTTCGATTTTTCACAGATTTTTAAAGTCGGACCATCGATTTTTGCGAATTTTTCCATACCCCTTCTCATATTTTTCGCCGATTTTCAACCTGCTGTCACGGCTACAATAATTGAGATATCGGGATGATCGAAAATGCATTCTCTAAGTCTACTCGAGACGTTTTGAAACCACCCGTCAAAACCCAAAATCGATGAAACGGGAGCCAAGTTATGACCATTTGAAATTTCGAGATTTTTAGATTTTCGAAAATGTGGGCAAAAAATTACAAAAAAAATTTGTTCTCTTTTTTCAATGTTTCGATACCCTATTCGATCAGAAATTTTCCGCTAATTACGAATAACACCGAGTTTTAGTTGAAATCTCAAAATATCAATGTGAAAAAGGCGAAAAACGAACAAAATCACTTTTTGGACGATTTTCAATGAAATGTCGAGATTCTCAAAGAAATGGCTACTGAATTAGTAATCAGCGAGACAAAATACATCGATATAGCGTCCTGAGAGAAAATTAATAAATTAAACATTTTTTTGCATTCCAGCCAGACAGAAGTGGTTTCACTAAAATCGCTGTAACGTTGCTTCCCGATGGAGTTGAAACCCCACTCTGTGCTCATTCTTTTCGTAACCGTTCAACCTTTAAAACACCGCTTCGTTTATTGAACTACGATTTTTTTTCGATTTTTCATAGATTTTCAAAGTTGGACCATCGATTTTTGCGAAATTTTCCATACCCCTTCTCATTTTTTTCGCCGATTTTCAACCTGCTCTCACGGCTACAATAATTGAGATATCGGGATGATCCAAAATGCATTCTCTAAGTCTACTCGAGACGTTTTGAAACCACCCGTCAAAACCCAAAATCGATGAAACGGGAACCAAGTTTCGACCATTTGAAATTTCGAGATTTTTAGGTTTCTGAACAAGTGGGCAAAAACGACAAAAAATTTTTTTTCGCTTTTTGCAACGCTTCGATACCCTATCTGATCGGAAATTTTCCGCTGATTACGAATAATACGGAGTTTTTGTCGATAACTCGAAAGATCCGTGGGAAAAACGTGAAAATCGAAGCAATCACATTTTTGACAATTTTCACCGGAATTTTGAGTTCCACAGCTACTGTATTAGTAACCAGCGAGTGGAGCAAAGTACATCAAAACCCAAATAGCGAGAATAATTGAGATATCGGCTGACTGATTTCACGTACATGCATATATTACACGCTGCGACGGATAAACGTATACCGCAAAGATATATTAGTGCATAGTTAGACTAGCGCGGAAGCGGTGTGTTTATGAGCGTGTGCCAGTAGTTGCTGAACGAGTGAGGCCCAAGTCCTGGCGTATAACGAGAGTGCACGTGCTTTAACCGTCACTGCGTGAAGGAGTCAGAGTGCCGCGCCATTGCAATCGTCGTCGCCTTCGTTGCATCGGGACTTAACCGTAAATAAGGTGCTCGGGGGAGCGCAGCGACACGCGTGCCCCGGCGCTTCCTCGTTCTCTTTCTTTGCGCGCACACTGGCGACGCGAGCTTGCACAAGGTGCATTTTAGTGCCGACAAACGCAAGGTTGATCCAACAATTTATACAACCGTACCGCATATAAATTCTAAGCTGCATAGATGCACGCAAACGCCACAGCTTTTTTGTTTTTACTGCGAGCAATGTCTCCAGCTCATCATTTTATTTTCACCAACTGTACCGATGATAGAAGAACAAGAAGAAACAATGTTCGAGCACGAGGTGTAATAAGGGCTAGAAAAGCAGCGAGCTAAGATATTGATTTTCGAGAAGATCGAGGACGTCTCGAAGATCAAAAAACAAAAAACTTTGACGAACCGGTGAGAAAGAAGAAAAGGTATAAATGAGATTGATCCTTATCAGAGATACGAGAAAAGTGCATAAGACAAGAAATTACGAGTGGTAACAATAAACGCGTGTACGTAGAAGGGAAACGAGGAAAAATTGCCACCGGTATTATTAGTTGCGGGAGAAAGAGACGAAATGATTCGGAACGCGAAGAGGAGGACGAAGATGCTGCAATGTAGTAAGACAGGCGTGACTCGTCCGTGACATCGCGATTACTCTCGCACACCTGCGCTTCGCTCTACGCTCTCGTATATATATACATACATATATATATATATATATATATATACATATATATACATATATATATATATATATATATATGTACCATGTAGCAAAGATGGTAGAAAGACACGAGAGAGGGTATAAAGCGAGGGAGAGAGAAACGCCGCCCCGCTCGACGGTATGAAAGAAGGCTTTCGCGAGACTCCTCTCGCGGCCACTTACTTTAGCACTCGTCACGTGCGCTTCTGGATAACAGCAGTAACATATTACACCGTATAGGCACTCCCGGAGAAGATGATGCGAGGCACGAGTCCGCAGCTTCCTGCTCGGAACAATGTTGTGGTTTTTTTTTTTGCAATATCAAATCCTTTTTAGATTTTTCTTCGTATAACGTCGTACCGCGGAAGTGCAATGAGTACAAAGCAAAATGAAAATCTACCCATCGCTTTATGGGCGCGAAGAATTCTGAGCGGAAACAGCAATTTGTGTGCATTTGCGTGCCTGATCTTTCAATTTAATTGCTGACAATTTCCCCTAGCGTATAAAAGACTCCGCACAAAATCCGAACGGTTAAACGATGAAGTAAGTTCGCATTTAGAACATCTCAGACACGAATTCCTTATCATTTTTTTGACTCGCGTAATTATCATATCAAATTATCAAAAAGCTTGTTTCTGTAAAACGTAACAGCGGACATGACATTTAATGATGCAAACACGGTAATACGGAAGCAATTGACAGTCATTCGAAACTTATTAGCGAAAATTCATTGTGACTTTTTCGAAAAGTAAACGTCCAAAGTTTTTTCGGACTTTTGCCCGGATGAATGACAAAATTGTAACGAGAGGAGAAATGAATCTTCGAATGAGGATGAATAGATAGACATACACATATATATACATTGGGGCGATTTTTTTTTTTCGACTATTTTTATTTCTCAGTCCCCACCCGAAATTTTGTTGGATATGTCGAAAAAGAAATTCCCTGAAAGTTACTAGTAAGTGAATCGATTTTTTTTTTTTTTTTCAAAATTCTATAACTCAGCCGCATTTTATGCTATCATATTGTTCTTGGTTTCGATTTACCCAGAATAAAACAATCCAGAAAAGCGCCTATTGCGGCGAAAGTGTAAATTGTACTGGTGAGTTGGTACGGGTCACCGAAGTTGATTTTTACCCAAAATTCTCGTTTTTTTGCTGTTATCTCCGAAACAATTAACTTTACGAAAAAAATGTAAATGAAAAATTTGTTGGAAATTTAATTTCCTACAAAAAAGGTCCTATCGACCCAATTGCTTAGATTAATATTTCTTGAGATATTGAACTATATTGAAATTTTTTTTTTTATCATTTAATTTTTCATATTTTATACATTTTGTACTACTCATAAGTTAAAGTTCAATATCTCAAGAAATATTAATCTAAGCAATGGGGTCGATAAGACCTTTTTTGTAGGAAATTAAATTTCCAACAAATTTTTCGTTAACATTTTTTTCGTAAAGTTAATTGTTTCGGAGATAACAGCAAAAAAACGATAATTTTGGGTAAAAATCAACTTCAGTGACCCGTGCCAACTCACCAGTACAATTTACACTTTCGCCGCAGAAGGCACTTCTTTAGATTGTTTTATTCTGAGTAAATCGAAACCAAGAACAATATGATACCATAAAAATGCGGCTGAGTTATAGAAATTTGAAAAAGAAAAGAATTCGATTTACGTGTTTTTTAGATGGAAAATCTTCTCACCCTTTGGGAAAGTACTCAGAATTAATATGAAGGGCTGTAACTTTCCGGGAATTTCTTTTTCGACATATCCAACGAAATTTCGGGTGGGGACTGAAAAAAAAAATATAGTCGAAAAAAAAATCGCCCTAGTCTATATACACATGTACAGAGTCTGGCGCATGCCACAAGTGTGCTGAACGCGCGAGAGCTCATCTCTCCCTATTGGGTTACAACAACGTGGGCCGTAGTACACACTCGACGCGGTACTGTAATACACGGCTCCTCTTTCCCTCTCTCGCTCTCTCGTGTCTCTCGCCGGTTTAGTGTTACCTCTCGTTACGAGCCGCGACGTGTACTTTACACTATATATACACGAGCACGGGTATATAGTGTATTATAACAACGGGTGAAGCCCTAGGCTTTTCACAATGGGCTCTCGGAATTTCTTCTCTATTTTATTTTTTTTATTTTATTTTTATTTTTTTCATCTTCTTACACACCGCATTTATGGCTCACTCGGCACGTGAATGCACCAGAACCCCTGATAAAGACCGGTCGAGAAGAAACACGAGGCTTGCAGTGGGTCTCGTTCGATTTTGCAACGCTTCAATGGGGAATCAATTGTACAATATACACAGGACATTGATACATAAGGAATTAATTATTATATATGAGTATCCAGATTGGATCGCATGCTAAACGAACCGTAGTCCTTAGAGATGCCCTATAGCAATCTTTTGCCACAAAAGAAACGCTTTCTCGTTGAATTAGTTTCCAATCACGAAATCACGGTGAATCGACAATACGTGTTTTTTTTTCTCATTGCGTTGTTTCTGTCTTTTTTCGTGATATTTGCAAAATTTCACGAAATAAATCAGGCGAGCAGTTCGAGAAAAATAGGAATGAAATTATCGGAATTTACGATGACGCGAAAACTAGGAAAACTAGGAACAAAAAAATTGTCATTCATATTTGTCTTTTGCCACGTTTTGCCACTTTTTTTCGTCGCTCGTAAATCACAATTGTATGAAATAAAAAGTGGATGAAGATTCTGTCATAAAATTGGATCAAGATCAACGATATCCCGCGTGAAACGAGCGAGTATAAATACTGGGGAGGGGGGGAGGGGATCACCTTTTATAGCGTTAACTTGACAGAACTCGCAGACAGTGCAATTCGTGAATTCGTATGAGCGTAAGCTCGAACTTAAGGGATTTGCAACAAGTTCTCGGGAGAGGTGGAAGAGCGAGTGAAGCTGACGACTGTTACAGGAGAATCGGTGAAAAGAGGGGGAGATGAGGCAAAGGGTCGAGACGAGGCGTGAGATGAGAAGGTCAGGAAAGATGGAAAGACGAGAGAAAATAAAGAGGGGGAGGGGAGGAAGAGAAAAAAAGGAGTTGAGAGAAGAAGGGGAAAAAAAAAGGTGGAGGAGAGCGAGAAAGTACCGTTTTCCAGTGTGTTCGTTGAAAAGGGACGAAGGAATTGCGTTGTGGCCGCAGCTTATGCACCCTCGGGGCACCATTATATGGTAATCTCTGCATCTTCTTCTCTCCCATTTTATCCACGCTTCGCTCTGTCCTCATCTCTCACCGACTCTCATCCTTTCTCGCTCGCTCCAAACTGACGCGAGTTCAACGGGCACTTTTCTCTCTCACTCTCTCTCTTTCTCTTTCTGGTTCTCTCACTCGCTCTTATTTTCTTTTCTATATTGCATTTCTCTCTCTTTCACTTGACTCGCTTATATAGCCAATGTGTTTCTCTCTCTCTCTCTCTATATCTCTCGTGGTTGCACTTGGTTCTTCATTACTGTACACCTACAATTTTTCATCTCTTTCGCTCCCATTGCACTGTTAATCCCTTTTACTCTCCCTACCCCGACTCGCTCTATTCTTCGCCTCTAATTCGCTTCTCTTCTTTCACTCGCTCTCCCTCGGACACACCCGTGAGTAGTAGTCAACCTTGTTTCTCTTATTTTCTCTACTCTCTCTTGCACTCTTTGATACACCAGCTTCCCTGCAGTCTGTATACATGTATATATAGACGAAAGTCACTAGTGCCTGGACTTTGGCATACGTATATATGCATTTATTCTTGTATTAGTGCTTTCTATCTCTTTCACGAACAGCCTTGCTCCTCTTTTTTTAATCCCCTTTTTCCTCTTCTCTATATTGCGCGAGCTCGTTCTTTCTTTCTCTCCCTCTCTCTCTCTCTCTCTCTCTCTCTCTCTCTCTCTCTCTCTCTCTTTCTATATATATTTATATCCACCTCTTTGGGGCGCCCCCTTTTAGTTTGTTTTCCATTGCCAGTGGGTAATTGCACTCTCTCGCTTATATACCTCTATCCAACATTTTCTTCTTCTTCTTCTTCTTCTTGTTCGTCTTCGCGGTCTCTCGCGCGCATGCTCCGCTTGATCTCCTATTCGTTTCCTTATTTTTTGTCCTTTTGCGTTTTTTTAAAATATATATATAAGTATATGGAGCATTCGATGTAAAGTCAACGATCCACGATAGAAAATTAAAAAATTCATTAAAGCTCAAAGTGAGTGCTTTTTCTTTTTTTTATTGACAATTCGACGATACGTCATGTGGTTCATTGTTCAATTTTAAAAAAATTCGTTTTACCAGAGTGGTTTGAGCAAGAAACTTCGTAATTCTCAATGTACATCCCCATTGCTATTTTCGTCGGTCACTACTGAAAATAAAATGAAAAATGTGTGTAACGTGAAGTCTTAAAAAAAAAAAAAACAATGTACTCCGGCTCCCAAACAAGGTTTCATTCTATGTTTCTTTGTTGAGGGTGGAAATCGGGTTAGGACAGCGTTTTCTCAATGATTTTCATGAATTTTTTTATAGTATAAAAAATGAATATAATTTATTGAAACTTTGAGAATATTTTATACATATATTTAGGTATATACTGTAAAATTTTTGAAGAATTTCCTTGAAAAACACCGAAGATATTATCGACCCCATATTGCAGGTCACAATCAGACTCAGTATTTTGCGTACATTCTGGAAGCCGCAATTTTCATCTGAAATCAAACGAGGTTGGAATTTACTTTTATTATATGTCTCTCTTCTATACGAACGTAAGTGTTATCAAAAAAATAGAAAATTGAATTTTTTACAGGGGTCAAAACGAAAAAGCATGATTTTTTGCCATTTTTCACAACTTTATTTGCAAAAAAAAAAATATTTTAAATAATGATAATATTCCGATTTTGGGTTCATATTGAGCGCAATACTATGAAGAAAGTAACTGCCAATTTTTAAAACGATTGGTTGAAAACTTTTCAAACTAGCGTGTACGCAAGTTAAAAAAAAGTCGTTTGCAGAAAAACACGTTTGAAAAAATAGTACCAAGAAAAACAAAGTCAAGGCAGTCATAAATTTTCTTCGGTGTTTTTCAAGGAAATTCTTCAAAAATTTTATAGTATATACTTAAATATATGTATAAAATAATCTCAAAGTTTCAATAAATTATATTCATTTTTTATACTATAAAAAAATTCATGAACATCGTTGAGAAAACGCTGTCCTAATCCTATTTCCCCCCTTAATGGCTTACAACAATAGAACGAGTCGGAATTTTCATTAAAATATTTGGAAACATATTTTTCAATAGTTTTCCTAACAATTTATGAAATAAAAAAAAATGTTTGAACCGTCTAACCCTATTTCCCCACTTAATCCGCAGACGACCCAAATAAACTGAAATATGAGTTACCGTTTTCGCACGGAATGCCCTATAACTTTGGCTCTTTCTCTCGCATCGTTCCTTCGTACACCGCGATAATTCCTGCCTCTGGATCTATACATGTTTTCTTTATTTGCCATCGTATACACCATCATCTTTTTTTTTTTTTTTTTTTTATCTAAACACAGCCTCAAGACCGAAGCGCACACGGTAGCGTTGAAGGGCGAAGGGGGGTGGTAGTAGAAGTGAGCCACAGCACCCAAGAGGTTGCTTTTTAGTTGGCGTCGTTACAAGAGGCTCGGGTTGATCGTTGCTGATGGAGAAAAGAGACCCGGAACGAAACTCCGCCGCGACGACCGGTAGCATCAAGAGAAGAAGAAGAAGAAGAAGAAGAAGCAGAAGAAAAAGAAGCCACGTGGGTAATGAATAAAAGCCTTCGGGGATTATTATGCATCTCTGTTTTCTGGTGCAGCATCCAGAAATCTCTGTCAGATCGACCCTCCCTTTCTCCATATAAATGTACAGTTATGATACTTTAGGCTAGATTGAAGTCTCTCTGTCTCTTTTTTTATTTCGTCCCAGAGGCAACGAACCTTTTCGATTTTATTTCAAACCTTCTTCACTATCCCCCCCCCCCCCCCCCCATCCCCAATGCAATTACTTTCCATCGGAGGTGGCAAACCGTACAAACGTTGAACCGTGCGCTCTCGCGAGACTGTTTGCCCCGATGAGTTTGGCGCGCACGCGTTTCTAAGTCTTCATGTCGGACTGTGGATATTCGCGAAACGGACAACTCGCGCAGTGGGGTTTCCGGGAAACAATTCGCGCGAGGATCGTGTGCTAAAGAGTTTTCCCGGTAATTGGATCCCCGAGGCGATATTACCTCCTTCACCGACACGCGGGCCGTATAAATACGCGCGAAGGGTTTGTTGGAAAAATGTTACCCGTGAATTCTCGCGGGATTATTTAGGAAGAGGGAGCGCGAATAAATGTTTGAAGAAGATGATAAAAAATAAAATAAAAAATAAACGGAAGAATAATTCCAACAATTATCTTGACATTTTCAACGCGATCGCGAGTTGATCCTCCCAACGTTCCCCGTACGAACCGAAGAGTAATGACGAAAGAAATGCAATGCGAGACTCCGAGCGTTACTCGAGCGTTTATAAGTCCATCAGTTGACATCGCCTAGATTATCTGAGCGGGGAGAAGACTCGGGTGAGGACGTTGGCGCGTGCTAAAGAGAGCTTTTTCCCTCTTTCTTTCTCTCTTTCTCTCATCGTCTCTTTCTCTCTCTCTCTCTCGTGCTACTAACTGCTTCGAACAAACAGATTCATCTAACCGTCCTGGCCTCTCATTCCTCCAAGTCACCATCTTCTTATTTTTCCTCTTATTATATTACACTGGCTTATTATCTACTTATCGAGTTATTGTAACGTATTGAGTTCATTGAGTCTGATACAGCGTGTGCGCCCTGCTGTCTACCATCGCGCAGCAAAGCTCCGAGGACAATTTCTCTCTCGATATCAACGCAGCTGTGGACACCGAGAGAAAGAGAGAGATTGACCCGTTGTAAATTTGCCGCCCCGAGATCTTATATAAACGATCACTTCGTAAATACATGTCGGGGGGATTTTTATCAGTGGAGAAACAAACCTTCAATAAACACTTGATTAATAGTTTGGATGGCTGTATGTGATACTGCACTCCGTTATTACTGAATACTTGACGTTCGTTATTTTTTTTCTAATTTTAACGCAGCTTCCTCCTGGAGGAAGTTCTCGTGAAAAAATTAATGCAATTTCGTCAATTTTACCATTTTTTGCGTGTAAATTTTCGCGATAAAATTATACGATTATTATACGATCTATACGGTTAACGTACTTTTGATTGGTATTAAATATGATCAGACGAGAATCATTAAGAAGGACTTTATGGCATTTCAATTTTTTTAGAAAAAAAAAAACTAAATATGCTTTTCTTTCGACAAACACTGTCCGATCGAGCTAAATCATCCGAAAAAAATGATTTAACATACAAAAGCATGAAAATTTGAAACTTCGGTTTTAAGGTTAATGTAGCAGAGATTTTTTCTCACGGAGAAAGTTCTCTGGATAAATTGAACCTTTTGCGGCGTCAATAACGTCCACAGATGTTTGATTTGCAGGGTATTACCATAAAAAAAAAAAAAAAAACAAAGACCGAAAGCAATATATTTTCGTGATTTCGCGGAAGCCCGCGACAAAATCTCCTTCCCGAACCCGATGATAAATAAAGAAAATGTTGAAGAGAAAAAAAAACGAAAAAAAATTTCAATGGTCATCGTGAGTCTGTTTGGGAGTCTCGTAAAGTACCGTTAAGGCCCTCACAAAGTTCGCCTCACTCGCTCCTGTCGGATTAGTCTCGGGTCTCGGCACGACCGCTCTCCCGTGCTACCGAGTTACGAAGACAGTCTTAAAGCTTCTTTACTCTTTCTCTCTCTCGAAAAAAAAGAAGAAGATGATGCTGATGATGAAGAAGAAAATGAAGAAGATGACGAAAAAGAAGTAGAAGAAGAAGACGAAGACGAAGAAGAAGAAAAAGAAGAAGAAGAAGAAGACGAAAAAGAAGAAGAAGAAGAAGAAGAAGAAGACGAAGAAGAAGACGAAGAAGAAGAAGAAGACGAAGAAGAAGACGAAGAAGAAGACGAAGAAGAAGACGAAGAAGAAGACGAAGAAGAAGACGAAGACGAAAAAGAAGAAGACGAAGACGAAGACGAAGGCGAAGAAGAAGAAGAAGAAGAAGAAGAAGAAAAAGAAGATGATGAAGAAGAAGAAGAAGAAAAAGAAGTAGAAGAAGAAGAAGACGAAGAAGGAGGAGAAGAAAGAGAAAGAGAAGAAGAAGAAGAAGACGGAGACGAAGAGGAAGAAGCATAAGAAGAGTAGCTCTTGGCGTGCGCCTCTCCGCAGCTTGGTACACTACTCCCGCCCCCCCTCTCTCTCTTGCGCTCTTCTCCAACATTTTGACGTCCACACGCTCGCTGCAACGGCAGCACGTGACTCGTATATTTACGAACGTCCCATGTGCCGAGCTCGTACTTGGGAGCCAGGGCCGTTTAACGCGCGTATGCGCGCTGCCGGCCATCGAGAAGAAGAGTTAGAAAGATGAGATAAAAAAAAGTAAAATAAAAGAGGTAGGAGAAATATAAAAAAAAAAATTATACAAGCTGGTCTTGGAGGAGAGCGCGACGCGTGATACGCACTGCGACGTATATATCCTACCACTAACACTCTGGTTGCATACGCAGAGATATCTGTATATATAGGAGCGTGTGCGAGTGAAAGAGTTGGTGAAGAAACTAAGGCTGAGGGGCGATAAGCGTTCACTTATAAGCAAGCGGGCGCACGCATACAAACCGCGGATGCAACGCGCGCGCGAGAGAAGCGCCCGGACGGAGGCAATGAACTTCACCTCGCCATAGGACGAAGCGATACGCAGGCTTTTATTTGTGTATAATGGTCCGTGGTTTGTTCCCTCTCGCTCTTTCTCGTGTTCTCCTCTCTCCACTCCTCTCGCTCATTTTTTTTCTCTTTTTTTAATCTCTCCGTCTTTCTCTCTTCTTCATACGCGGTGCAGTACTGGTGGTAACGCACGCATTATGCGAGAGTTTTCAATAGAAGCGTGTGGTGCACGCGCGCACTCGACATGTCATCTCTCGCTCTTCTCTCTTCTTTCTCTCTCTCGCACTCTCTCTTCCTCATGATCGAGTCCACACGCCCCAATCGTGTATAGTATACTTATGTGAATATATACATGACGATATGAAGAAACGAACGAATTGTTCTTACGTGTGTGTGTGTTTGTATGTGTTCAAAGGCGTCCGTGAGGTTTGTTCGTTTAACCCTCGTTGAATGTCGAGGAGCAACCCGGTGAACTTGGCAATTCTTCGAGGCTTCCGAGCACACCCCTTCTTCTTTTATTTATTTATTTTTCGTCAAACCTTTTTTTTTATCCATTCTGCTCTTTCATTCCGCGCGTCGGTTCGTCGTTTTTTTTTTCTTCCCTCCTTCCTCGCTTCACTGTCGTTTTACTTTCTTTTTTTTTGTCCGCCGGTTCCTCGATGAATTCGCATAGGTCAGGGTTTGGTTCGGTGACTCGCTTCTCGTAATCGTGTAGTAATTATGGAAATTGTGTCGCGAGCGAGTTCGAAAAATCGTCGAACATACACGGATACACATGTATATCGGTAAAAGTTTATAATGCCAGATAGCAGAATGAAGCTGGTGATATTTATAATAAGGAGGAAGAAAGAAGAGGAAAGAAAAAAAAGGAGTAAATGACGATCTTGGAAGTCGATCGCGTGATCCATTTATACTCGCGCGAGAGATCGGCAGCTGTGCGGCTAATCAGAGCTAGGGATTTTCTAATTAAGCAATCGTGCGTCGTCGAACGTTCGCGCGCGGTTAATCTCTCGTTTCGTTTCTTTGTTTTTTTTTTTTCCCCTCTATACTCTCTCTCCATTTTTTTTCTTCTTCATCATCCTCTTCTTACACTCGATTTCTTCTTACTCGTCGTTCAAGCTCTCCTCGACTTTGAGCTCGCAATGGCCTGTGGGTACTTGCCAGTGTTTCCCCTCTCTTTCTCTCTGACAAGTGATAAATGATTCTCCCGTGTCACGCGGAAAAAACTTCTCTCTCGTTTTCTACTCCGTATATCCGTCCGTCCATCCATCTTTCTCTCTCTGTCTCTCTCTCTCTCGCTCTCTTTGCCTCTCTTCCTTTCTTTCGTTTCTTCGTGCTCTCAGGGACTAAACGGCTGCTGTGTCGATTTTCGAGATCCGCCGGCAGTCAGAACACTCCTCGATTAACGAGCCTTTTCGTTACTCTCCTCGGTCGACGAGTAGTATATATATATTTTCAAAACGACAAATGACACAAAGCTACATCGTTCCTGTGTATAAAAACGCTCCCTCGTAATAATAGGCTAAGTTGCTCGTCACGCTACCAGTTATTGACTTTTCGCGACGCGGTCGTTGACAACCGGAGCAAAATTTAACTCGTCTTTAGCAATTTTTTAAAACGAGCCATGCCCCGCGTTAAATTTCCGTCCTTCGCTTTAACACGCCACCGCCGCTCCTTAGGATCATAGCATTAAGTTATGTAGTGTAAAGCCTCCCTGAAACAACGGGCTATCTAATGCAAAAAGAATTTTCCAAATCGGATCAGTATTTCCTGAGATTAGCACGTTCTAACAAACATACAAACATAAAAACTGAAACGTACGAACAAACCCTCAAGCTTTATTATAGTAATAAGATAGGATCATAGCGTAAAGTTATATAGCGTAAAGCCTTCCCGAATAAATGGGCTATTTAATGCAAAAAGAATTTTCCAAATCGGATCAGTATTTCCTGAGATTAGCGCGTTCGAACAAACATAAAAACAAAAACGTACAAACATACGAACAAACTCTCAAGCTTTATTATAATAGTAAGATAGAATCATAGCATAGAATTATATAGCGTGAAGCCTTCCTGAATAAATGGGCTATTTAATGGAAAAAGAATTTTCCAGATCGGATCAGTATTTCCTGAGATTAGCGCGTTCTAACAAACATACAAACATACAAACAAACTCGCCCACTTTATTATAATACTAAGATATAAATTTCGAAGTATTCGAGAAAGTGGTTAGCCGATTAGTGAAAAAAAAGAAAAAACAAGTATCGATGTAAGATACATGTCAACATTTTCTTTGCATTTTGTTTCTAGGAAACTCCATATACTCCATGACTGAATCCTTAGTCTAGTATTTGTTTCAATATTTTTCTTTTTTCTGCAGATTTTAAAAAGCTACCACATTCGCTGGTAAAGTATGTTTGAAAAAATGTCCACGCGGTTCTGTTCGCTTCTGAAACGTACGCATTAATTATTATAATACAAGTATATACACTCGCTGACAACGCAGTTAAATAGAAAATAGAAACCGGAAGGCTTTTGCTACCGTATTGCTCGAGCACCGCGCGGCGGGTCAACAGACCATTTTGCTGCCGTTCGTTGAAACACCCGTCAACAGTGCCCGAGTGTTGATTAACGAGAGAGTAAGCATATATACACAATTAGGCGTGACTGTATCGTGATGTAAACTGTGCACATATATTATTACGATACACGAAGAGATCCATGTGTGTCCATGTGTAATATCCTCTTATTTCGGCGCGAATCGATAAAAATCGGCAATTCGATCGAATATCAAATTGCCAATGATGTATCATTTATTATTTGGATCTCCGTTCACCGTTTATGTGCGTCTGTGAGTACGTTATATTTTCGTTTTTCTCGTGCGGCTTCGGCTATCGGTAGAAGTAATAATATCGATCAAAGCAATTTTCCGCCCCGTCCGCGCGCGCGAGCAAATGTACACCGTTCGCGAGAGAGTTCCTCCCCACCCCCTGCCCCCCTTGCGCCCGTCATCAATGGCGCAGTAGTTCCTATGCAATTTTCTTAAGTCCAGCCACTTATTCTCATTTACGTTCACGTTTACATCATCGAGGCAGTAAAGTGTTACCGCGCACAGGTGCGCCCTGGTTTTACCGTTTTTTTTTTTTTTTTTCGTATCGTTCATTTTTATTATAACGTTTTTTTTATTTCGTCCTCTCTCTCGATCTTTCGCCACGACTTTTCCCTCTTCTTTTCTCTCTGCTCTCTCCGTCAACCTAGACAAACCCGAGATCGTTCGTTTTCCAGAGCTCCATAGTTCCGAAGCGAGTTGTAACTTTTTTTTTTGTTTTTCTTGGTCCTTTTCTCACTCCCTCTCTCTCTCTCTCTCTCTCTCTCTCTCTCTCTCTCTGCCTGTCTCTCTTTTTCTTCAGTGGTGTATACCCACAACGAGTCACGGACCTGTCATTATATCCGCTCTTGGAAACTTCGAGCACTCACTCCGAAGTGCTCCCCGCATGCGCTCAGAGAGATCCGTTGATCCTCTGGGTATACTGACAATACTGAGAGGCGAGAGAGTTCTTCTGGTATCAAAAGTATAGACTATATAGTGTATGTTCGTATATTATATATATATATATTTATCGGGGATACTTGATTTTACACGCTCGTGCCCGAAAGCACGTAATTTTTCTCTCGCTTGTAAAACTCATTGCGGTATAAAGTTGAACAAGAACAACCGAAGAGGCGGACGATGTAACGCGACAACGATGATAATCGAATGTACCGTATAGCCTATCGTTCTCTTCTCGGCCACTGCTCCCTTCATCCTCTTCAATAATTTATCTCTCGCCGACAATCTTTCTCGCTTTCTGTGCGATTGTAGTTCTCGGCAAATATTCGATCTATTTCTCGCGCCGGATAATTAACTCGACAGTGTACTGAGATTATAACGGAACGCCATAAACCATCGATATCGCGGCGAGATTTAACCGTAAGAATTTAACCAGTCATATCGCTGCTAAAAGTACTGTGCATGAGCTATCTTTTTACGGGAGAGTCTTTTTACTGTGGCGCTTCGCGAAGGCTCCGCCAGATGGGTTACTCGCGAAGCGTCTCTCACAGGAGGGGCGTCGCGCAAGAACGTTCATAAGGCTTCTACCGTTCACGACATCCAAGTCCCCGTTCTTACTGCATGAGACTCGGATTCTTCGGGCGTTACGTTGATATTGTCGTATCTACCAGGTATCTATCAAATTTCGGAATTATTTTGGAAAAAATAATAATAATTTCATCATATTATGGGAACGTAAATGGTTCGGACCTTGCGTTAATATGCATAGAATACGCATTACTGCGAAGATCTCTTTTGTGATCATTTCTACGAAATACTTAGTACATTTCGTGGATTTTGCATGATCGTAATTGGGCAACGATTTCGTAAATGTCATTATGTATTATTATTGTGGTTATTGCATTGGTGATGCTACTGTAAACTGAGGATAATGATAATGATGATGATGATGATGATGTAGTCGTCGCAGAACGTGTGTGTGTGAGTGTACTTTTTTTAAAATCGAACGTATCGATGGATAACGATGATTTCAATCGAGTCTTCTCGCTTTAACGAACCACGCAACTCGTATCATACATGCAGTCGTCCGAGTCCGAAAGCACGTAATTCGAGTCGTGCGAGCTCGAGAGCGTCAGTGACTGACAGACACGCGATCACGCCCTAGACATCCCGAAGAAGCGTTGATTTTCTCTTTTACCCTCATATACATTTACTTTGTGCTTATTGATGCGTTTGTAGATCTACCTACCATGTCCTGCAGGTCTATATATATATACTAGGGTGGTTCTCAATTCGGTGATGTTGGAAATTCTTTGGTATTGTTCCTCAAAAGTAATCAACATATCTAGAAAAAAAATTGGGCGCAAGCGGAACTTTGTCCAATAATTCTAACTCACCCCACCGAGCTGTCGAATTTTTATATGAAAAAATCGCATGCATTCAAAATTTTGTTAAGAAAATTGTTTATTATTTCAAAACTATTTATGATAAAAGAAGTTTATATAACGTTTTTGTAGGAAATATAATGCTCTACAAAAAAGGTATCTTGTGAAATTCTCGTGAATCTAATATTTATCACGTAATTAGCAAAAAACTGTCATCATTTATTCCAAAAGTCGATCATTATGGTCAAAACAGGAGTTTGACGTCGAATAGCTGCAATTTATTTTTCGTATGTATATAAGATTATGAAGAAATACGTAGCGCACTCAACAATGAAATGTAAACAATATTCAAATTTTCAATTTTATCAATTTTATTGTGAATTATGATGAATGATGTCATATATTTTAAAAATCAACTTACAATAATGAATTACATCGGTTGGAGCAAAGTTGCTTTGTTAATGTCAGGATATTTTTTTTAATATTCTTCAATTATTTGTACAATGAATTGTGTCTGATCTTCATCATAAGTGAGACGATCATTGTACTCTGTAATAAGTTTCACTCCTCTTTCTACAACATCGTTAACCACTTTAATTCCTTTAACTATTTTTAAGCCTTGTAAATAATTTTCATTAGGAATCCACTCGCTCACATCGATATAAAAAAATGAGGAGTTGATTTCAAATCTTTCGAAAAAAGCCATCGATTTGGAACTGATAAAGAAATCAATGTCCTTATTGATCAAAGAAGAAAAATTTATCATGAATGATAATAAAATTGATAAAATTGAAAATTTAAATATCGTTCACATACTGTTATTGAGTGCACCACGTATCTCTTCATATTTCTAATTGCATATGAAGAATACATTGCAGTTTTCCGACGTCAAACTTCTGTTTTGGCCATAATGATGGACTTTTGGAATGAATGATGACAGTTTTTTGCTAATAACGTGATAAATATTAGATTCACAAGAATTTTACAAAATACCTTTTTTGTAGAGCATTAAATTTCCTATAAAAACACAATATAAATTTTTTTTATTATGAATAGTTCTAAAATAATAAACAATTTTCTTAACAAAATTTTGAATGCATGCATTTTTTCATATAAAAATTCGACAGCTCGGTGGGGTGGGTTAGAATTATTGGACAACGTTCTGCTTGCGCCCAATTTTTTTCTGGATATGTTGATTACTTTTAAGGAACAATACCAAAGAATTTCCAACATCACCAAATTAAGAACCACCCTAATATATACATATAGACGTGCATTGGGGGATTTTTTTTTAAGGGTTCAGCAACGAGGCACAGTGGTTTACGACGAACAATAACTAAGACTGCAACGATCGTGCCAAGACGAGATTATAAACTGTCAATGGCTCAATAATAAATTCACTAAAATGCTCAAAAAAATTTGAGTAATTTTTCTATTTATGTAATTGAACAGCAATTACCGCAGGGAATTAAAGATCTTGCTGTGCGTCAAGCGAAATTACGAAGAAACAAGATAAATCACCGGACGAATGACGGAATAGAAATGGAGAAGCGCGAGAAATTTCTGCGTTCTCTCAAATCTTGTACCACGATTTTTTTGTTGTTTTTTTTTTTTATAAAATTTCCGAAGAGAACAAACTTTGTGTCACATACTTTGTCGACGATTACCCGAGATTACTCGCGGGGTTCAAGACTCAAGGGTGCATATCACACGTGCTGTCGTGTATATATACGAGAGACGAATGCTTGGCATACTGCAGTACGCCGGGCATCCGTCTCCCGTTGAAATTTTCCCGTCGTACCGCGTAACCCGCACGATCGTAAATATCTCGCGAGAGAGATTACGCGGGGGCTCTCGCAGCTTCCCTCCGCTCTTCAATCTGCCGCCGCGCTGAAATATGGTGCACCCACGCACAGGAGAGTCGCGAGAGCTCAAGTGCAATTCGTTACGTCAGGTAGCAGAGCGAGGTGGATGCGTGTATTTAAAAGCTAGTAGGGTCAAAGGGTTGGAGAATCACGTGATTCTCTTAGTTCAGCCGTTCTGATCCGGTCTTCAAGGTTACTTCGTGTACAAGATTCGACTAACAAATTTCACATTAAAATCTTATTCATTTTTAACAATCGTATCCCATTGACCTGTTGTTGCTATTTTTTCATTAAATTCGATATGTTTTAATCAATCGACAAATCGAATTTAGGTATTTACAAGTGAAAGTTGGAAAAATGCATATTTCCGAACACCCTTCATTAATTCCAAGGGGTAAGTTTGACAACGCATCAGATTTTCTTTTGTCTTTAAACGTTGCAGAATTGAAGTCTATTTTTATCCTCGTCCATGGTGGCTACACAAGAGGCAATAATAATATGGCGCAGAGGGGAAGAAGAACACGATGCCGAGCGTCCAGTCGGATGATGACACGCTCATGCATATATGCATCCATCGTCCGAGCTTATATCACTGTCTCTATCCCTCTCATATCTCGTCGTGTTTCGTCTGCTCGTGGCGGGAAAGGTGAACGAGCTTCTTCGTTTTTTCTTTTTCATCATTGTCATCATCAACTTTTATATTCTCGATGTCTCTCCGAATCGGGTGAAAATATTGTCGAAAATTCAATAAACCAAAACGGAGAAAAATGAATTGTTGAGAGTAAAGTTCAGTTGAATGATAGGTCCGTCATTTTTTTTCTTTCCACAAAAATATCAAACAAAGTAAGTTCCCGACTTTACGCTTCCTACATTTTCCCAACACCGTCGAACCCGTTCTTTAGACAGGGTCGTGCCGAATTTTGCAGACCTCTGACACTCAGCATACGCATACGTGCAGATTTCCTTATTAAAAGTACCGTTATCTGCCTGTTGGAACGTTGCAAGTTAAATAAAAATCTCGAAGAAAGCAAAACGAGCGTTTTGCGAAAAATAAATTTCTTCCCTATTGAGAATGAAAATCAATTGAATTGGAGGGAAAATAACGAGAAAAATGTATATATATTTTTCTTCGTATGCTCGGATATAGCTTCGTGGTTCTTTCGATGAAAAGGGGTTTCTCGCGAGAGAGGGTGTTGGAGTTGGTGTCTTGGTAACTCTTTCTCGTAGAGCCTGGCTTGAGCTCTGTGCTCTTGCTCTCGGGAGCCACCGCCGCCGCCGCCGCCGCCTCGTGGGCAACCGGTTTGACGGGTTGCTGCTCCCTGGTTGCACACTGTCTCTCTCTCTCGCTCTCTCTCTCTCTCTCTCTTCTCGGTTCCTCTCCTCGAAGCATCACACGTGTGCGTCGAAGAGCTTGTGTGTTCAACAAACGCAAGTACGTTATGTATAACGTATCGTCATGGTAAACGTCAAAATGGCGTAGTTTTTCTGTAATAACGATATACGAATAGGTCCTTTTAACTTTAAGCCATATTATATGTGTGTAAAAAGATGAGAGGGTAGACGAGAGGGGAAGGAAGACACGAGATCCGTCGTTG
Organism: Oxytorus armatus; assembly: GCA_958009045.1. Lineage (NCBI taxonomy): Eukaryota > Metazoa > Arthropoda > Insecta > Hymenoptera > Ichneumonidae > Oxytorus > Oxytorus armatus. Next base: position 16,642,648 of record OY253752.1, read on the forward strand.
AGTAGGTGGAAACCGTCGGTGATCGTTTCACCGACACATGGATTGCGCACATGCGAAGAGAAAAGAGAGAGAGAGAGAGAGCCCCAAGGGGGAAGCCCGCTACGTATAATACACTCGCGATACCGGTCTAAATATAGCGCCGCATTTACATACGAGTCCTAAAGACCAGGGCTGGATTAATGTGCACGAGAGAGGGTAAAAAAGAGGAACGAGGGGAAAAAAAAAAAGGAAGAAGAGAAAGAGTGCGAGTGAAAGAGAGTCAAAATGAGGCGCCTGATTATTGGCCAGGACGAGGTAAAGCGCGACACTGATTTTCTTCAGACCTTGTAATGATGTCACATTTTATCAATTATTATTGTCACCGTATATACTGATATTTTATTGTCAATTTTTTTATATCACGCAGATCACAATTGTTCAAATTATTCCAACATCGAACCTCCACAAACTCCAATCTCTTGTAGATGAAAAGAGAAAGAAACAAAAAAATAACAACCGGTGGAGTTGCTTCACGCGTGTATCTCTCGGCGGTGGCACAGATTTCGTTTTTTTTTTTGCTTCGTTAATTCGCGCTCAACCAGTTTTATATTTATGTCATTTTGTACGTCGCGCGTCTTTGCGGGCAAAATAGCGGGAGGCGAGAAGCAACGAGAAGAAGGAAAATAAAAATTACGCGCGTCGATACCTCGTGGGCAAAGCGTGAACGCGAGGACAATTTTGATCATCGAGCTAGAACACCACTCTCGTCCTTGATCGTCCCTTCTCTTTTTATTCTTCTGTTATACGTACGTACAATATTTCTCCCTGACGAGCGCTCTCGTCGTGTCCTCGCACGGATATACTCCAAAGATGTGCGCGCATGTATATATTTATCCGCGGTAACCCCGCGAATATAAAAACGTGTCGATAGGATTATGGGGGGAAATAGGGTTAGGACAGCGTTTTCTCAATGATTTTCATGAATTTTTTTAGAGTATAAAAAATGAATATAATCTATTGAAACTTTGAGAATATTTTATACGTATATTTAAGTATATACTATAAAATTTTTGAAGAATTTCCTTGAAAAACACCGCAGATATTAGCGATCCCATATTGCAGGTCACAATCAGACTCAACATTTTCATCTGAAATCAAACGAGGTTGGCATTTACTTTTATTGAATGTCTCTCTTCTATATGAACCTAAATGCTATCAAAAAATAATAGAAAATTGAATTTTTTACAGGGGTCAAAACAAAAATACATGATTTTTTGCCATTTTTTACAACTTTATTTGCAAAAAAAAAATTGATAATATTCCGATTTTGGGTTCATATAGAGCGCGATACTATGAAGAAAGTGACTGCCAATTTTCAAAACGATTGGTTGAAAAATTTTCGAACTAGCGTGTACGCAAGTTCAAAAAAAGTCGTTTTCAGAAAGACGCGTTTGAAAAAATAGCAAAATGCTGAGTCCGATTGTGACCTGCAATATTGGGTCGCTAATATCTGCGGTGTTTTTCCAGGAAATTCTTCAAAAATTTTATAGTATATACTTAAATATATGTATAAAATATTCTCAAAGTTTCAATAAATTATATTCATTTTTTATACTATAAAAAAATTCATGAAAATCATTGAGAGATGTCCTAACCCTATCCCCCCCCCCCCTTAATGGCTTATAACAATAGAACGAGTCGGAATTTTCATTTAAAATTTTGGGAACATATTTTTCAATAGTTTTACTAACAATTTATGAAATAAAAAAAAATCGATTTTTTTAACCGTCTAACCCTATTTCCCCCCTTAAATGGACTAGAATTAAATGGACTTTGCCAATTGAATTTTAACCTTTGTTAAAATGAAAATGAATCTTTTCCGATGTACATATAACGACTGATCGTAAAAAAATATATTACAAACGATGATTTGTCGTTTATTATTATTTTTATTTTTATTCACGCAACTGGAGTACCTCGAGAATATTGACTCTTCTGTGCGCGTCGACGACGACCATGAAACATATGCAACCGTGTCGGACACACTCCGTGCACGTTCACCGTTCGGCATAAACCGATCTCTATGAAATCCTCGATGAAATCGCTAGAGGTGCGTTTTGCTACAATCAACGGAGTTGCTGATGAGTGAAGGTGCCTCGACCTTCGTTGTTGCAACGATAGCGAGACTAAGACTATTTTTGCGCAACGCAAGACGATTTATTTACAATTATTGCCGGTGAGTATTTTTATTATACAATCGGTATTTTCTGGGCCAACGACGCGAGTCGTATAACGAGAGGAGAGAGCAGAAGAAAAAATTGTACGAGGGAAAGGTCAGGTTGTTTTTTTTTTCGAGAAGGGAGTCCAAATCGGAAAATTCGACATTCTTTACGTTTTTTTTTCGCTACAAAATTGCGTCGTTTTTCCTGAAAATTATTTTCCCGCTCTTTTTTTCCTCCCCCTTTTTTAATTTGTGTTCTGGGTCAGGACGAGCCGTTGAGATTGGGCAAAAACCGTAATGATTAGAGCGAAACGTAAGGGTGTCATAATCGGGAGGAAGGGATAATATATGAAGGTGTGCAAAAGATGTGCATCCGAGTTAAGGCCCCCGTGGATCGAAAAACAAATGGCCGACTTGACAGCTTTTGTTTGGTCTCTTTCTCTCTCGTTGAATAATAAGCCGAGACAGGGATAAAAGAAAGAAGCTGGTCGACGAGAGATAAGACATGACGAGGAGAAAAAAGAAGAGAAGATTGGAGGTGGAAACAGAGATGAAGAAGAGTGAGAGAAAGAAAGAGCGAGAAGGGAGCGGGAGAAGATTTCTCTTGAAAACTAATTATCAACGCATCAAATATAACTTTAGGTCGAGCTACTGTATTCACGATGCTGGTATATTACAACGAGTGGCCCCCGGTGTCTGTCCGGCTGTCCCCGTTCAACCAATGCTACATCGACGCGATCAGCGCCTGTTTTTTTTATTATTATTATTTCTTGTTTACTCGCATCATTTTTTTACCCCGTCCTCGATCTCTCTCTCTCTCTCCCACACGCGCACTTTCTTCAGTCTCGTGAAAAACTCGTTTGGGCACTTTTAATTGGACGGTCGCGGTGCGATGAATTGGCACTTCTCTTACCCTCCCAAAATGGCATGATACGAGCTTGAAAAGAAATCTCCTACCGCGTTGTTAAATCATTCACAATAATATTTACACAATATTACAAAACTGCTAAGATTTGTACACATGGGTTCAAAGCTCGTCAACATAGGTTCCAGCCCTATCGACCAAGTGTCAGAACGTTAAGCATTTTGGTGTTGTTGTAATTTTCCTCATATCCGATCTCCGAATATCCCAGCAAAAAAATAACTAGCTTGAAGCATAGAAATTTTGAGTTGAATGGGAAAAAAAATTATGTACTTTTGGTGTTATTTGATCTGAGGTTTAACAAAACTGAAATTTCACGATAACCTGCCATTATTATCATTATTGGTGTAGTACAAATGGAATAATTATAAATTTCACATAGAATTGACGTTGAGAAAGGAATTGCAAAAAATAACTGACTTTGAAGCATAGAAATTTTTAGTTGAATGGGAAAAAAAATTATGTACTTTTGGTGTTATTTGATCTGAGGTTTAAAAAGACTGAAATTTCACGATAACGGGCCATTATTATCACTATTGTTGTAGTACAAATGGAATAATTATAAATTTAACATAGAATTGACGTTGAGAAAAGAATTGTAAAAAATAACTGACTTTGAAGCATAGAAATTTTTAGTTGAATGAGGGAAAAAAAGGTGGACTTTTGCTGTAATTGATGTAAAGTTTTAAAAAATTGAAATTTCACGATAACCTGCCATTATTATCATTATTGTTGTAGTACAAATGGAATAATTATAAATTTCACATAGAATTGACGTTGAGAAAAGAATTGCAAAAAACAACTGACTTTGAAGCATAGAAATTTTTAGTTGAATGAGGGAAAAAAAAGTGTACTTTTGCTGTAATTGATGTAAAGTTTTTAAAAACTGAAATTTCACGATAACCTGCCATTATTATCATTATTGTTGTAGTACAAATAGAATAATTATAAATTTCACATAGAATTGACGTTGAGAAAAGAATAGCAAAAAATAACCGACTTTGAAGCATAGAAATTCTCAGTTGAATGCAGGAAAGAAAAAGTGTACTTTTGGTGTGATTTGATCTAAGGTTTCAGCAAACTGAAATTTCACAATAACCTGCCATTATTATCAGTGTTGTTGTAGTGCAAATGGAATAATTATAAATTTCACATGGAATTTACATTGAGAAATGAATTAATTTGATGTAAAAAAATTATGAATTGAAAATAGTGAAATAAATGTTTAAGGGGGGAAATAGGGTTACACGGTTCAAAAAATCGATTTTTTTTTATTTCATAAATTGTTAGTAAAACTATTGAAAAATATGTTCCCAAAATTTTAAATGAAAATTCCGACTCGTTCTATTGTTATAAGCCATTAAAGTGAGTAGCTCTCCTTCAGGCCCCGAGCGCGCCACGTGTATAACCGAGCGGTCACTATTTTTTTCAAACGCATTTTTCTGAAAACGACTTTTTTTGAACTTGCGTACACGCTAGTTTGAAAAGTTTTCACCCAATCTTTTTGAAAATTGGCAGTTACTTTCTTCATAGTATTGGGCTCTATATGAACCTAAAATCGGAATATTATCATTATTTAAAATAATTTTTTTTTTGCAACTAAAGTTGTAAAAAATGGCGAATTTATGCTTTTCTGTTTTGACCCCTGTAAAAAATTCAATTTTTTATTTTTATGATATTCAGGTTCATATAGAAGAGAGACATATAATTAAAGTAAATTCCAACCTCGTTTGATTTCAGATGAAAATTGCGGTTTCCAGAATGTACGCAAAATGTTGAGTCTGATTGTGACCTGCAATACGGGGTCGCTAATATCTTCGGTGTTTTTCAAGGAAATTCTTCAAAAATTTTATAGTATATACTTAAATATATGTATAACATATTCTCACAGTTTCAATAAATTATATTCATTTTTTATACTATAAAAAAATTCATGAAAATCATTGAGAAAACGCTGCCCTATTTCCCCCCTTAATTATTATTACGAAAATTTCGTTGAGCCAAAAGATATTTAATGCGGTGAAAAAAAATCAAGATAAAATTTCATCATGATTCAAAAATTTTATTTGCCTATGTTAAAATTGCTACCAATAGCTAAACATTTATTTCGACATATCCTACTGAACAGCACCACGGTAAATAAATTCTTTTCTCAAAATATTCCTGTATATCCATGAAGTACGATGATCCAACGATTGTACATAAAAAGCCACGTGAAAAGAGACGTTTATTGCGTCTCGCGACGAGAGTGATACGTACGTATCATTGAATGCCATTTCGGGACATTTCGTAATTCCGTGCATTCACTGGAGAAAACCCCTTTTTCTTCCGTTATCACTCCACATATATATTACCTATGCCCATCTATCTGTATAATACATATGTATAGAAGCATAAAGAGCAGTGTAACCGCGGTACATTGGTGGCTTCGCGAATATTCGAGATTTTAAGTGAGAGAGAACACGAGTGTCGAAGGTAAAGGAGTGTGGGGGTGAGGGCTCTGGTCTCAACCGACGATTTCCGCGGTAGTAAAAACCTCTCGCGCATAATTTAGCGCTCTATAGGGTAATATAGGGTCGAAGCTTCGTGAGTACGAGAGGGACGAAATATATATAAATATACAGGAGAATATAGCTATCTCCCGAGCGAAAGATTGAGAGCCTCCTCCCTCTTTCGTATTTCCCAACTGTCCAAAATTGTCCCTTTCTACCCTTCGCAACGAGAAATACCAGAGTCCATACTTCCCTCGTAGTATCTAACAAATGCGCCGGCCATTCCATGTGAAACAGTAGGATTTTTGGTTGAGGAAATTTTTTGCAAACCGTTTGATTCTTTAACGGTGGATTTAAAGAAAGAAATTAATTACAAAAGGACAGACAATTCGAAAGAAAACTTCAGAAGTCTTCTCTAAAAAGTTTCTTTTTTCCTGCGGCCACCGTTCATGATATTAAACTGTTACGAATAATTTCCTGATTCAAAAATCTTTCCGTTTCACGTGGAATACCCCCAATATATAGATATATACGTATATATCGCACCCGCATAGACCATTGAGCGTCGTGAAAAGGAACTCGTAGCTATATATACGCGCCGGGATAAATGCTAACTGTGATGCTGCCTGCTGCTGCTGCTGTTCGCCCGCGCGCTGGACCGTTGCCAGTGTCGACGACGCTCATAAATCCGAGTCACGTCGCGACGCCGCTAGTTAACGCGGATAACACGTACCTCTATACTTGTTTTCCCACTGTTCCTCTCTCATTCTCGCGTCACATCATCCGCACGATGTCCATCTCCATTCTTTCCCCCACCCTCCCCCACGAGTGTCCCACCGAAAGTCCGCTGAGAATGGGCGAGAAAAATGGGAGAGGAAAAAATAAAATAAACGTCGAGCATTTCGAAAATATTAGGACGTTGAATTCAGTGACGCGATAACCAAAAAAAAAAAATTCCATTTGCTCTATTTTGCTTTGTGTCTACGGAGTGACGGTGGTTATTTTCCTACGTCACCCAACCTGTTGGATCCCCCGCTGTGCTCTCCTAGATATACTGTTTGGGTACCTATTGTACTGCGGAGAAGGGAAAAAAAGAAAATCGGTTCCGGTTAGATTTTCACGTCTTTTCTGTTTTTTTTTATATTTATTTTCCTCTTTCGAAATTTTCATGCTCCCTTTTTCAAACACACGCTCCGCGGGGATTACGAGAGAAGTACGAGAAAAAGAGAGAACACGTTGAATAACTGTATGAGGGATGAAGTTTGTAAGGTGGATCGAATGAAAGGAAAATCAACGATCTGTTGAACTCACCTGCAAACATATCTTTACCTTGCTAAAGAGGATTACTAGATATTTGATATTTTCGCGATTTATCGATCAGCATTTAACCAATGATATTTTCTGAACAAAACAAAAAATAGATAGTTTTTATCCTTGTGGGGTTTTGCTCTCTCCACGACTCAAAGTCGAAACCATTCAGTTATTTTTTTTATTTTACTTGGTGGATGAAAAAAAATTTTCGATAGCGTTTTTTTTTCGCAATTAAAAAAGAAATGTACGTTTATACTGAAATGAATGATTTATGGGTAGTGAACGAATATCAGCGATTAAAAAAACAAAACCTGTGTCCGGGTGTTTTAACAAACGATTATGGCGTGGTTGCAATACAGGTGGGTTAAGTATACGCACGTATAGAGTCATCACAACACACTTCGAGGCAGTCGCAAAGTGTTTTTTTATTCTGACGAGGGCCCAAGGTCGAGGTAGCGACCTTCGTCCGACGAAACATTACAGAGCTTGCAAACCTTGCGGCGTTGCGTTTCGTTGCGTTGCCCCCCCCCCCCTTTTTCGTAATCGCTCGGGCTCAACGTTATAAAGTGAGTCCAACCCACCTATGGGTCTGCGTGCACCATATTATGCGGTGTAAACAGTGGGAAACATATACACGTTGACCTGTTAGAAGCAAAAGGGCTCGATCCATGGAACTTAACGAGTAAATTTACTTGTCTTACGTCTTTTTACTCGTTATCAATTTTTAGATGTTTATGGATAGGTCACGCGAGAAAGGGTCGGGATGCTAATATAAACCGCGAGTTGGGATGTAAGAGGTCACCGCACGAGGCGTTGTAACGTCTACTACACTTAACAAAAAACAAATTATTATAGTGAATCAACGATCGAATCGATATTTTTCTTTCTCTAAAACATCGCTTGATCCCCTATTGTTTATTATTTCAGGATGGCTTTTAGGGGTTGTGGTGAATTTTCAAAGTACTGATTGGACTCTTTTTTGACATATTTAAGAATTCCGCAGGGACATAAGGGTAGGTCTAATATAATTTGGTGTTACTTCACCGAAGAGCCCGTAAAAAGCCTATAAATCTGAGACCAAAATGCCACCTGTAAGTATTCTAAGAAAAAAAGTGACGCCAGCTAAACATTAGGCCAACGCCCCACCTTTTGAAATTCGATTTTCCGTCAGTTTGTCAGCTGGATAGGGCTTGAAAACCTCGAATAATCAAATGATTGAACGAAAACTGTGAATTTTTCGGATAAAGAAAGTCTGACTTCTCGAAATATGGAATTACGAGGATTTCGTGTCTCATGAATATACGAAATGGTGTGTAACGACCGACGTAATTTTTGGAACGTTAATCTATGGAATATATGTACGGTAAAACTAATAAATACAAAAGCACACAGTCGACGTCACACACACACACACACACGTCCGTTGAGAAACGTACAACGATAACTGCGCTTTTTCTGCCTCTCTCTCTCATCGCCCTCTTTTCTCTACTTACAGCTTCCTCAAATAGAATCAACGCAAAAAGAGTTGGTTTACAGTTCACGCCAAAGAAACTCTGTTCCCCTCGGCCCCGTTTACCCTCCCCCTCGCCCTTTGCTCGATCTCGAGAATTTTTTTCTAGGGCTCGCGTCGCGCGGCAACAGTTGAAGCTTTAATTTTTTTTTTCTTCTCTCGCTTCTCTTTCAATTCTCGCTTCTCTTATTCCAATGTTTCTATTTCAGACGCGGAGTCACCCGGTTGTACGGCTGGGGACCGGGAGAGCACGAAGCATCGCGGCCTCGTTGGTACCCCGAGGGCGCGCGACACACGCGTACAATCTTCTCGCTCCTTCGGCCCTGTTATTATTCTTTCGTTAACGCGTGTGTGTGTGTGTGTGTGTGTGTGTATGTGTGAGCTCTCACTAGTGAGGCATTCGGTGTAGCGCACGTGCAACATCAACCCTCTTCCCCACCCCTTATCTTTCTTTCCTTTTCCTCTATAAACATTTCTCGTAATAACCGCCAAAATAAAAACAATTGTACACTTTATCGAGACTTTTTTATCTTGAAAAAAAGCATCGCTTGTTTTTTTTCTTCCAACATAACTCTAGCATTACGATTTATTTTATAAAAGTCACCGACAACTTTGTAACATCATATTTTTACTGTTTTACTCCATATTGTCAATAATCTTTTATCTCGTGCCGGCATGATTTAAAAAAAAAATTAGAACAGCTGACAAAACACGATTGAAACTGACATGGCGAAACATGAGTGACAGTGATACCTTTATCGAATGACAGTTCATCGAAATATAACGGATAAACGATAATTAATGTATGAAAATCTTGATAAATAAACGAACAACTACGTGAAGATAACTCATCGAAAATAATCCCACTGAATTGTCGAAGAAGCCGAGTGTAAATATAGAGAGGAAAAAAGAGAAACTGAATTTTCAAAATACGAACACGCGATCGTTCGCGTTCCTTTCCGAGATCTAACCCGCATGTGTGTGCTTACACGTGAATATTGACAAAATGTACGAGCAATCTTGCACCCTGGACGAAACGAAACGAAAAAAAAAAAAAATCATTTCACCCATTCTGATTAGGCTCTATATCATTGGACTGATCTAAATGGACTCGGCATCAAGCCGTGCGTACACGCCGCGATCTGGTCTAACGATAAAAAGACAAACCAGTACCACCTGTCGCGCCGGAAGGTAATCATGCCCTCCTCCTCCCCCCCCCCCCCCCCCCCCCCGCCCGCCCGCCCCAAAGTACACATACATTCAACCGCAAGAGATTCGATCTAACCCGAAGCGATTTAATACCAATTATTATTTCTCGTCGGAAGGAGTAGAGGGCAATTGGCGGTACTGCAAGTTGCAACAAATTCGTTACATCGACCCCCAACAAGGAATTTGCTCGAGATTATACGAGGTCTGTTAAAAAAGTATCGCGAATTTTGAATTTCCGCGGGCTACGTTTATTCGATTTTTGATTTTTTTGTGACGTTAGGTTGGTACTCATGTCCGTCACTTATGCTGAAAAAATCGGCCATTTTGAATGTTTAGTTAATTGTTGACAGCTGTTTTGGTTAGACGTGTTTTGGCTTGTCTTCGATTTTTGCCTATTCCAAAAAAGCAGCTTCCATTGCGATCATTGAGCTTTGGTTTCCACGTCATAACCATAAACCCATGATTCGTCACCGCAGTTATGACCCTCTGGAGCAAATTTGCAATGTTAACGCGACACTGTTTTTGTTCGTAATTGAGCAATTTTGGCACGAATTTCGCGGCGACCCGTCTCACGCCCAAATCATTGGTAAAAATCGAATAGCATGAGCCAATCCATATGTTTAGTTCCTCAGCAACTTCTCTAACGGTGATTCGAAGATTGGCCAATATTATTTTCTTCACTTTATCAATGTTTTCGTCTGTTGTCGATGTGCTCGGGCGTCCGAAACGCATTTCGTTGTTCGCATCTTCTCGGCTCTCTGAGAACATTTTGTACCACCGATAAACGTTGCTTTGGTCCAAGGTAGCTTCACCATATGCCACAGTCAACATTCGGAATGCGTCCGCGCCATTAATTTTCTTTTCCACACAAAATTTGATACAGATTCTTTGATTCATCTTTTGGAATAGGCAAAAATCGAAGACAATCCAAAACACGTCTAACCAAAACAGCTGTCAACAATTAACTAAACATTCAAAATGGCCGATTTTTTCAGCATAAATGAGGGACACGAGTACCAACCTAACGCCACAAAAAAATCGAAAAATGAATATACGTAGCCCGCGGAAATTCAAAATTCGCGATACTTGTTGAACAGACCTCGTACGACCGCGCGGAATCGATATGCTCGAACGTTTTGTTCTTCTGTCACAAATGATAATCCTATCAGCTCTCGATTTACATTCATATTAAATTACACGGGCTTTGAGCCCCATCGTCACATCGTCGTTATAATTTCGTTTCAAACGCTTTCCGGAAATAAATAACTCAAGTTATTACAATTGTACGCGCAATTTTGCCAAGTATCTTGAATCATCCTTTCCTCCTCGTTGCTGTTTCATTTTTTTTTTCCGATTGACAGCTTTTTAGGACAAAACCAAAATTGATTTTGGTTTTCATTTTGACAGCTTTTCAGGACAAAACGAAAATTGATTTTGGTTTTGTCCTAAAAAGCTGTCAACCGGAGAAAAAATAAAATAAAAACAGGAATGACGAGCAAAAGGATGATTCGAAAAACTTGGCAAAATTGGCGCGTACAATTGTGATAACTTTGAGTTATTCATTTCCGGAAAGCGTTTGAAACGAAATTATTATGACAGAGTGACGACGGGGACGAGAAGCCCGTGCAATTTTAATTGCAGAGTGAACCGAGAGCCGGACCGTCGAGTGCGGTTGCGCACTCGACTGTGCGTTCCTCAACGCGCGTTGTGTGTTATTAATATTACACAAGTGAATCATCTGGCGTTAAAGTTGTATCGAACAAAACGATGAAAAAAATAAAAAAATACAAATGTAGACTGTACGACGGGTGCGGAAGAATGAAACAATGAGAGAAGAATGGCGCGTGAGTGAAAAAATAGAAAGGAAATTAAATGGCGATGATAGCCGTGTAATAATAAGTGTGCGTTAAATGACCAACCGTGCAACCGGGGCTAATTAGACAGGGCGTATATATACCGGAGTACAATAATTTTGGCGGTTGGAAATTCTCTTGTTACACGCCTATTTCCACTGCTGTCTTACCACGCTCGTACCTCAACTTCACCGTACGCGATATACGTACGTTTACAACGTTGGTACAATGTGCAAAAGAAGAAACGATGTGGAACACCGGCGGGAGGGGGGAGGGGGTAGCCCTGCGCGCTCGTATCGGCACTCTCGCTTCCACGAATGAAAAAAAATCACCCTATGTCATGTTTCTAAAACCGATGGCGATATTGAAAATAGTCCAGTTGTTTTGACAGAGGCTTGTGCCTCTGTGACATATGTCCATTATTTGTGGCAACAATATGAGGAAGTGTTAGAAATATTTGTTAATTCCGTGACGTCGACCGGAACTCGATCGATTGTAAGAGCTTGCGAGATGTTCGATTGTTATTTTTGTTGTTTCAGTCAAAGCAGGGCAAGCCCTTTTTAAGCAGGAACAAAAGTGTCGTCCTGTTGCATAAGATTTTACGCAGAGTCTGATCTACGGTCCGTCAACACGGTGATAGATTCGCTTATTCGTTGAAATACGTTTAAGGGCGGGGTAAGGTATTTGAACTTTTTTTTTGCATTTTTTCAAATGAATGTATAATATCTCAAGAATATTGTGTCAAAGTTTCAAGTCGATCGGAGCAAAATTTACGGAGTTATGGGCATTTGAACATCCGTTGCTCCAGACCGGTTTTCTATTGTGCAAAACTTTAAAGCGTTTTTCGGAAACTTGTCATTTTTGAAGTCGGTGTACGTTGTAACTCGAAATCTAATGCACCGATTCTTTTGAATTTTTGTACACTATTTCCACACACAAATCACCAGGTAACGCTGCCGTGATTTTTTTTTATACTTATTTTTTATTTTACAATAACAAATTTGCCGATTTTTTTTTAGCGAAAATCGCGTTTTTGACTTCCAAGTGCTACCAAAAATGAAAAAATCGATTAAACAAAAACTCGGCAGCGTTACCTCGAGAAACATCTCACCTAATAAACGCATTTTCATTTTTTTCTTTCGGATGATCCAGTGACGAGTTGTAGCGTACACCCCAAAACAACTTTTTTTCGAGGCGCCTGCGGAGATTTGCTGCCAACGGCTTATTTATCAATATTTTGCAATGAAAATTTAGGAAAATATAGTTCAGATATTGTATTATTATATGGAAAGTAAATGAATAAACCAGCATTACCTGTACAGTCTAAAAAGAATTTTGAAAAAATGCTTTTTTTCACCGAATTAACCTCACTCCCTCCCCCCGTTGAGGGGGGAAATAAGGTTAGGACAGCATTTTCTCAATGATTTTCATGAATTTTTTTATAGCATAAAAAATTAATATAATTCATTGAAACTTTGAGAATATTGTATACATATATTTAAGTATATACTATAAAATTTTTGAAGAATTTCCTTGAAAAACACCGAAGATATTAGCGATCCCATATTGCTGGTCACAATCAGACTCAGCATTTTGCGTACATTCTGGAAGCCGCAATTTTCATCTGAAATCAAACGAGGTTGGAATTTACGTTTATTATACGTCTCTCTTCTATATGAACCTAAATGCTATCAAAAAAATAGAAAATTGAATTTTTTACAGGGGTCAAAACAGAAAAGCATAATTTTTTGCCATTTTTTACAACTTTATTTGCAAAAAAAAATTATTTTAAATAATGATAATATTCCGATTTTAGGTTCATATGGAGCGCAATACTATGAAGAAAGTAACTGCTAATTTTCAAAATGATTGGTTGAAAACTTTTCAAACTAGCGTGTACGCAAGTTAAAAAAAAGTCCTTCTCAGAAAAACGCGTTTGAAAAAATAGTACCAAGAAAAACAAAGTCAAGGCAGTCATAAATTTTCTTCGGTGTTTTTCAAGGAAATTCTTCAAAAATTTTATAGTATATACTTAAATATATGTATAAAATATTCTCAAAGTTTCAATAAATTATATTCATTTTTAATACTATAAAAAAATTCATGAAAATCATTGAGAAAACGCTGTCCTAACCCTATTTGCCCCCTTAATGGCTTATAACAATAGAACGAGTCGGAATTTTCATTTAAAATGTTGGGAACATATTTTTCAATAGTTTTACTAACAATTTATGAAATTAAAAAAAATTCGATTTTTTTAACCGTCTAACCCTATTTCCCCCCTTAAGGGCTATGACCACGGTAGACTCTTCAAAAAAATCGATGATTCTTTTTGCTTAAACGATGCTCTATCATCGTAAAAATAAATTACTATTCGATTTATAGCGAGAAAAATTTGTTTGCACCAACTTTGAGCGTATAACGTAAGCCTATCTCTTGCGCGGCCATAGAGTACCCGAGCGCGCCGCGCGATAAATAATTTTGACAATTTTTACTCGATTGACTTGAAATTTAAAAATTATGTTTCTAATTCCCGTTCGCAGAGACGTACGTACGGAATTTCTGATTAATTAAAAACTTCCCTTTTTATGAGCAGTTTTATACGAAATGTTTTCACTGGAAATGCACCTTTCAAGTTCAAATGCCTACAATATTCGAATAAAACAATATTTATCAAATTCCGTACGTACTTCTCTAGGTATTCTGATGTAGATTAAGGGAAGGTTCCCGTCCAAATCGATGAAAAAATCGGAAAATTTTTTTTCCGTAATTTTCATCTTTATGTTGTCGAGAATACGTGGGAGGAAGAATATTTCGATATATGATGTACTCGTAGTTCTCGAGATATACGGGGTCGGGCGGAGCTGTCTGACCTGATGGGTGAGTCTACGGTAGGTAGCATAAAACTTTAAACGCGTTTTTCTCGAAACAACGTTTTTTTTCAAAGTTTCACCGCTCAAATTAAAGCTAATTAAATTTGGGGGGCCCTGACGGAGTGTTTTTTTCGAAAAAATTATTGTAAATATTTCTTTTTTAACGTTAAAGCCCAAAAAAAACATGAAAGAATGAGTTTTCTTTTAAACGGCCGCCATTTTGTTTTAAAGGGCTTTTTTAAAAATCGGAAACCGATAGGGCCCCACAAATTTCATCTATTTCAAGAATCTTTTTGATTTTTGGATTTCAGACCACTTGGTGAGGCTGTAGAAGGTACCGCGCACATCACTTCGCTCCGGGAGCGGCTTCTTTGGCGGAAGCTGGAGCCGCCATTTTGAATTATTTTATTGTGAAAAAACTCAGTACAATACTTCTTTTATATACAAATAAAACCCACAACAAAATTTTCGCAGAATAATTGATTTTGTATTGAAAAAAAATTCCTCAAATTGAGGTATTTTTGGGGTCTTTGAACGGGAACCTTCCCTTAACGAAAATTTTTGTTTTTTGTTCTAGGCCAAAAATTGTGAATGCCAAATGTCACGCCGCGGAGCGCCTCAACAAAAAAAAAAGATACCAAAAGCGAATGGCAGTAGTCGGCCATTTTGTGTAACAAAAAAAACCAACAAAGATATCTTTCATTAGCTTGATATTTATACTAAATAGATGTGTAATTACTTTTGTAAATAAATCACTTTTTCATACAAAAAAAAAAAAATTGTTAAATGTGCACATGATTTTATACCCGCTACCGTGGCCATACCCTTTAATACGTCACATCGCTGCCTCACGTTCCAGCAATAAATCTCTTTAATTCACGTTGCTCAATGGGAAAGCATTTTCACGCTCGTTTGAAATGTTCGCACATCACTGACAGGTCCTGCGATTAGTTTTCCAGCAACTTTGACGAATTTGCACGCAATTTATTGCGAGTTAATGACTTATCGGACGAGATATAGCTGAGAGGAGAGGAAAACGTGATTCCCGATGGCACGAGTCAGTTGTCGAATGTGGTGGGGAAATTTTCGTTGCCGACAAACAGTTTATAAAGATGCGAGTGCCTGTGTCTGTGTGTGAGTATTCCTGATGAGAGGTTGCGCTGGCTCGAGGACAGTGTGCATACACATCTCGCCACACTTGCCAATGACTAATACTACTGTATCGAGAGTCAATGCGGTCGCGGAGGGGAGAGAGCTGATATAGTGTTTGCTTATGTACGATATGATAAAGTGTGTATGTGCGTATGTACGGGCGCAGTGCTGCGCGGACTCTCTCCGCTTGTACTCTCCGCAGCGTTGTAACTTTGAGTTGGTTGACCCGAAGCGAGAGAGCGCCGAGCGCGCCTTTCCTCGGCGAACACGGTATATGTATACTAAACCATACTATATACATATATATCAAAAACTACCAACCAGCCTCTCTTTTGCCAAGAGACCCTTCAACTTCATTTCTGACTCTTCTCGCTCTCAGCTGTTTTTTTCTCTCGTTCCTGAATTTGTTATTTTTTTATTATTTCTGCGCCAACGTCGAATTTCGGTCGGCATGACATATCCAAACGAGCAATTGGGTACGTCCAAGCTCCAAGTGGACTAAAATTTCATTTCGTTCGAATTTTTCCGTAATACGCTGACATCGCACACGGTACCCGAGACAATAAAATGTCTCGCGTCACGATAGTCAGCGAGAGAACATTTTTTCGATAATTCGAAAATTACTTCCGACATCTGGATGTGTATTGAAACGGGGGAGGACGGTTGGAATAGCGCGTTCGCACTGTACACTATGTATACATATAACTTTTATAAATCTGGATTGGAGGTTCGGTGGAGATCGTCGTGTATTACGAGGTAGCGGATCGGCGAGATCGTTCGTAAAGGAGATGGGAGGAAGAATATAGGACGAGAGGAAGAACGCAAGAAGACGGTGAAGAAGACAATCGGCCGGGTAGTAAGGAAGCAGAAATGAGGAGCAGCATCGGACAGCGAAAGAGGAACGGGAATTCGGAAAAAAAAAGAAAAAAAGTAATAAAGAAATGAGCAAGAAAAAGCAGAGAGAGAGAGAGAATCGCGAATCGTACGCCTCTGGCGTGATGTTTGAGTTCGCGGAGGATTACTACCTTTAGAAATGTGTGAATGTGTGTGTGTGTGTCCGGAGAACGAGAGAGAAATCGACACGAGGGGAACAGTGAAGTAAGCGAAAGAGAGAAGAGGCGAGAAAGAGGCGGATCGGAAAGTAAGATAAAGAGTGAGATGGAACGATATAAATAAGAGAACGAAGAAAAACGAAGCATCACGTCGTCAATCATGGTCCAGTTGCTCCCATGTATTCAACTTCATATTCCCGTCTATATACATATACACATTACAGCTTGTTTCATGAGCAAAAATGAGCGAGCAAGCATTACGTACACAGTGGACTAGCGCGTATATACAGTGAACATGTCACCGTATAATGTAGCTGACAACGTTTCTTCCACGGATCTATTTTTCTTGGGACATGGCCACGGTAGAATTTCCAAAAAAATCGATGTTTTTTTTTGCCTAAACGATGCTTTATCATAAAAATAATTTACTAATTGTTAGTAAGTATTCGCAAGTTACTCTTCAACGACTTTGATCGTATAACGTAAGCCCATCTCTGGAACGACCAAAGAGTATCAAAGAGATTGACTTCAAATTTGTCAATTACCTTTCTAATTGCATTTTATAATTACGTACGCAATTCTTGATTAATCTAAAACTTTCCATTTTATGAGCAGTTTTATACGAAATGTTTTCACTGGAAATTCACCGTTTAAGTTCAAACGCCTACGGTATCCGAACAAAACAATATTTTTCAAATTCCGTACGTACTTCTCTAGGTATTTTGATGTAGATTAGCGAGAATTTATTTATTTTTGTTTTAAGTCTAAAATTGTGGATGTCAAATGTCACGGCGCGTGAAAAAGATACCAAAAGCAAACAGCAGGGGTCGGCTATTTTGTATGACAAACAAGTACAGAAAAAAATTATTTTTTATTAGCTTGATATTTATACTGAATAGATGTATAATTAGTTTTATAAATAAATCACTTTTTCATACAAGAAAAAAAATTGTTAAATGTGCATATGATTTTATACCCGCTACCATGGCCATACTCCTTGAAAAAAAAAAGAAAAGATTTTTAGTAAATAAATTTCAATTATTTGTGACTTACAAAAAAAAAACAAAACAACAATTGCAACATCATATCGTTTTCGTTCTCGATGACTTTTCTCCTTGGCGGGGGGGGGGGTCAAAAAATCGAACAAGAGTTGTACAGAAAACAGTGGTACACGTTCGTCGCGAGCCGGAAGGGAACCGGGAGAAATGAAAGTGGAAGAGGAATAAGAAGCGCGCGCGGGGGTGTCGTTGACCTCGCGACGACGATATTGTGTACCACTTCAGTTTTTTAAGTCCAATGGTCGGGAGGTCGCGAGAGAGGGAAGGGAGAGAAGGGAGGAAGAGGCAAAAAAAGAAAAGAAAGTGGGCAAAAGACGATGAGGGAAGAGGGAGAAGCAGAACGTGAAAAAAAAAAGTTGGGTCGGCAAGGAATAAGGACGCCCTCAGCCACACTCAGCCTAGGTCCTTGGGGGCCATGGATCATTAACCGTGAGCTCGTGAAAACTGCTCTCACTGGTTGGCAGTTCTTGCCTCTCTGACGCTAGCTTTGAGACTTTTCGGCCGGAGTAGAGGAGTACCGAAATCTCGGAAATATATACAGGTACATCGAATACCCTTGACGAACAAACGAAAGGACGTAAATCATACGATTTAACACGTAAATTCATGTTGGCTAGGCCCTTTAGTTTTCTATATAACAATCGATATATATATAAATTTTGTGATGTATAAAATCGCGATACGAATATCACGATCTTTTGCAACGAAACGTCTGATCCCACCCTGTCTCGGGTTTTCATACCCTCGAAGGAAGAGGAAGAGACGCGATACTTTGGTCGATTCGAGAGGGAGAGAGTAAACTCTGGGGTTTGGGTTGAGAGAGAAAAAGCGAGAATGAGGGCGAGAAAGCGACTCGAGAACGAGAGAATTACCGGCGTCTCGTGTACCACGGCTCGGTGAACCCTCAATCTACCCCTTGCGAACTATACCACCATATTACAGAGAACGAGAGAGAGAGGGACGAAGTAGGAAGCCGCGACAAAATCCCACCAATTTGTCGCGGACTTCAAGGTTATCGATTCTGGTCATGGAAGGGCTTTTCAAGCGGCGGAGTGAAAATATACAAGAATGAAAGAGAGAGAGAGAGAGAGAGAGATAAGAAGGACGTGCGATTCGAAAAGAACCGTGCTTTTGCGGTGCACCAGGCGTATTCTCATTTCTTACTCCGCGGTAGTCTAAAAAAGCAAATGTACAAAACCTCAAACTATTGAATTCATTCCTAATTAAAATATTCGTCGAGACTCATAAGAGACCCTTCCACTCTGACTCTTCTTCTCCTCCCTTATTTTTCTGGAACCACAGTTTTTTTTTCCCTTCGCTCCGTTTTCACTCGTTATCGTTCGACAATTCCTACGAAACGTGAACCAAGCGATAACGATTCGTTGTCGATTTAAAATCACGGCTACTTTATCGAAAAATAGCGCAAGAATAATTGAATTATAATGTGACAGAAAAGTGTGACGTTACCAGTGATTAAAGACTCTTTTATGAAATGAGAGCGTCACTGACGAGACCGATAAACGTTTTCATTTGTACTCTATTTTTCTTACAATAATGCCAAACTGATTGGATCAAAATCGATGTAGATTACATCGTCCCGTTGATCGTTTGATATAATTTTTTTTAAGTGATTTAAATCATGTACTTTCTGATTAAAAACAACAAAAACAAACGATCGTCTTCCATCTGTTGCGCGTGTTTCGTCATTTTATAAATCGTGGCAAAATGTCCATGATTCAGAATCATTTTGTTTTCCCTGCCAACGTTAACCCTTGCCCGTTCACAGATTGGTGAAACTGCACCCTACGAGTAACACTTTTGCGAAACAACAACAGGACTCGTCTATACATGTGGCGTCGTGCATCGTATTATACATACAAAAACCTATATAACGTGTATGATATCAGTATATACATGAGGCGGTACGTAGGGTTGGTGCCCTCCGGTTATGGTAAACTCCGATGATCCGTAGACGAGAAGGGTAAGTTGAGACATTGCTCGGATGCTCGGGTTACAAAACACAAGAGCGTGTATATCAGTCCGCGAGAGTGCAAGAGCTCGGGCACCGGTAATTAGCTTGGGATTCCGCGGAGATATAGGTACACCGTGTATATAAACACACTTTGTATCTATACTTGCTTATATATAAGCTTGTCGGCTCGGGAGGGGCGGAGGAGGGAGGGAGGGTTGCATTTCGATGCGTTCGAAATTCACCTCGTCCAGATTTTCCTCTATACTATACGTACATGATGAATATATATATTATATATATTAGAGCGATTTTTTTTTCGACTATTTGTTTATTTTTCAGTCCCCACACGAGATTTTGTTGAATATGTCGAAAAAGAAATTCCCTGAAAGTTACAGCCCTTAATATTATTTCTAAATACTTTCCCAAAGGATGAGAAGATTTTCCATCTAAAATACACGTAAATCGAATTTTTATTTTATTCAAATTCCTATAACTCAGTCGCGTTTTATGCTATCATATTGTTCTTGGTTTCCATTTACTCAGAATGAAACAATCTCAAAAAGTGCCCTTTGCGGCGAAAGTCTAAATTGTACGGGTGAGTTGGTACGGGTCACTGAAGTTGATTTTTATCCAAAATTCTCGTTTTTTTGCTGTTATCTCTGAAACAATTAACTTTACGAAAAAAATGTAAATGAAAAATTTGTTGGAAATTTAGTTTCCTACAAAAAATGTCCCATCGACCCAATTGCTCAGATTAATATTTCTTGAGATATTGAACTTTAACTTATGAGTAGTATAAAATTTATAAAATATGAAATACTAAATAATAAAAAAAACCAAACAATAAAAAAAGTTCAATATCTCAAGAAATATTAGTCTAAGCAATTGGGTCGATAGGACCTTTTTTGTAGGTAATTAAATTTCCAACAAATTTATCGTTTAAATTTTTTTCGTAAAGTTAATTGTTTCGGAGATAACAGCAAAAAAACGAGATTTTTGGGTAAAATTCAACTTCAGTGACCCGTACCAACTCGCCAGTACAATTTACACTTTCGCCGCAAAAGGCACTTTTTTAGATTATTTTATTCCGAGTAAATCGAAACCAAGAACAATATGATAGCATACGGCGGATATGCGGCTGAGTTATAGAAATTAAAAAAAAAAAAAAAGTTCGATTTACGTGTATTTTAGATGGAAAATTTCTCAGGCTTTGGGAAAGTACTTAGAATTAATATTAAGGGCTGTAACTTTCAGGGAATTTCTTTTTGAGACATATCCAACAAAATTTCGGGCGGGGGAAAAAAAAAAGTCGAAAAGAAAAAATCGCCCTAACATATATAGGAATATAAATAGTGAAAGGGGACAGAGAGGGAATTGCATGCTAAAGAGAATAGGAAGCCGAACAGCACGAGTATGAGATACCAAATATGGAGGATCATATCGTATTAAACAACGTATAGCCATAACCACCACAGATCTTTGCCATGAACCTCTCGAATGTTAGTAAACCATATACCAGCATTGCCTAGACGACTAGTTCCTCATATATACGTGTATTCTACGGGGAATATACATCTATAACAAGTAGTCGTAAAGCAGCGGGGTAAAACAGAAGCCTTTAAAGTTCAGCAGACCATTATTCCTCTCTCTCTCTCTATCTCTCGCTCCTTCTTACCCTTTTTCTTTTTTCGTGATCCCGTTGCGCGTTTAACGAGACAACGGTGCTGCATAGGTATAGTCGTATCGATAATTACGAATAACCAATAAAACTTGACGTGAATAGTCCAGTTTGAGCACCGACATCTGGTAATCTCGTGCATACAATACAGATATAATATATATGTATATCTACAGAATTTTCTATGTTTTCTTTTATTCCTCGTCTCTGTACTATAAAATCATTGTAAAAGTTACAAAACCCATCTCGTTGGGACTTTAAAATACACAAAGCGTGCGTATATACACACACGCGCGCACACACATACACACACATAAAAATCTGTGGGCTATCAAGAAAATAGTAGGTTTCTAGTCAATTTTTTTCTTATACCTCGTTTGCGAACTCTCATCAGTTCTATTTCTTTCGAGAAAATGACGAATGGAAGAAAAAAAACAAAAAAATTGAGGGCGAGTACATTTTTGTTCCCCCGCCCCCGCGAGATGTTATTGCCGTCGTTGTACACGCACACATCTCTCTGTGATAATGTGTGTTACACAAGATGTGTGTCGTCGCCCTCAGGTTAGTACGTTTATATATATATATATATATATATATATATATATACATATATATCTATGGGTGTATGTGTATGTGTAGGGATATATGTATATATGTGTTTAATACAAGATGCACGCCCGGTACAAGCTTTACGGCGTTTCCTTTGGGGTCGTTGGGCGCGATTATAGTATATATACCCGTTGCAACGGGACGGCGAGTGGAACTTGTTGCATGCGCGAGGAACGCTCGCGGGGTTTCGCGAAGACGCTGCACACACACACACAGGTTTTGCTTGCTGCAAAGCGAAAGAGAAGAGAGCAAGTGAGCGCACCAAACGTACCTCGCCGAGTAAAAGGGAGAGAGCGAGGGTGAGAGAGAGAGAGGGGCGGGGGAGAAGATCTCCGGTAATGCACGCTGGCTCGATCACGAAGTCACCTTGAACCCCGAGAGACTGGTCCGCGGACCACGCTGTATGGAGAACACACACTCGATCGTTCT
Source organism: Oxytorus armatus (assembly GCA_958009045.1). Taxonomy (NCBI): domain Eukaryota; kingdom Metazoa; phylum Arthropoda; class Insecta; order Hymenoptera; family Ichneumonidae; genus Oxytorus; species Oxytorus armatus. The sequence goes on from OY253752.1 coordinate 16,664,968, forward strand.
GCGTGCTCGAAACAGCATCCTTTACTTCATATATCTCTCTTTCTCTCGCTCTCTTCTCTCCACCTCGGATATAAACCCTTTTCCATCGATGCCACCCCTCTCCCGCCCCTCTTTCTTCGGGGTTTCTCGATGATATGTATATGTACGCTTTTCCGTCACGAAATCTTACAATGGAACGTTAACAAAAAAAAAAAAAAAACAACAAATCCTCTAACCATCAGTTAACGAGGGGCAGGACGTTTTTTTTTCTTGCTTGAGAATGATAAATTACCGTGATTTATTAAACAGGACGGTTAAATAACTGGCGCGAAATGAAATTGACGCAAAACTTCAAAAATTCCCCGGTAATTACCGCGTCCGATTTTGACGGAAAACATGAAAATAAAAAATATCTAACATATTTCGAACTCACGCGCTACTGTCTCAAGTTTAAGGTAGTAGTCTGGTAACTTAAGCCGAATTTCATGTCTTTTTTGGAGGGCGTTTTTTTGTAGGAAAAGTAAAAATGAATCGTTTTGGATATTTAGGATGTTTTTATTGACCTATTAAAGATACAAAAAAAATTTGTTTGAAAAAATTTAATAGTTTATTATTATTATTATTATTGATCGAAGTTGGTACCTCGAAAAAAAAGCGCGTGGGTGGCCCCGGTGATTTTGGCTCTTGATGTTATCTGAAATCAAAAATTCTTGATAATTCTTAATCTATAGACATGTCATTCTGGTCGGAACTACTGAAGTTAAATTCTTTGGAAAAAAAAACTTTTTTCCAAAGTCCGCCATTTTGTTATTTCTCCATGAAATTTAACTTCAGTAGTTCCGACCAGAATGACATGTCTATAGATTAAGAATTATCAAGAATTTTTGATTTCAGATAACACCAAGAGCCAAAATCACCGGGGCCACCCACGCGCTTTTTTTTCTAGGTGCCAACTTCGATCAATAATAATAATAATAATAATAATAAACTATTACATTTTTTCAAACAATTTTTTTTTGTATCTTTAATATGTAAATAAAAACATCCTAAATATCCAAAATGATTCATTTTTATTTTCCTACAAAAAAACGCCCTCCAAAAAAGACATGAAAATTGGCTTAAGTTACCAGACTACTACCTTAAAGCGATGGTTTCATTTTTTTTTCAAGTCTGACGCACACGCGACGATGTTTTTTTTTTAAAACGAAAAACGCTCTCTCTATCAACGAAATGAAAATAATATTGCACATAGGAGGGTTGTTAAAAAAGAAATTTCACATGTATTACGAAAAGTGAGCCGTACACGACGAAAGCTTTTCGCGTTCATCCTTCAAAAGTCTATAATTTTGATATTGATGATGAAAACGTTTCGAGTTCCTCCGTACGTTCGTACGTTTGGGGAGGCTTCCCCCCGAACGTACAAAACATTACGGAAAAATAATGTAATTTCTCAATGATATAAGGGAGAAAATAACAGAGAATCGTACCGATAAAATCGCTCGATGATATGTGTACTTAGATGGGCGTCTACATACACCACATTACGTTTGAAGCGACAAATTGAGACGGGATTACAGAGGTGGATTTTTTTATCTGTTCTCACTCTCTCTCTCTCCCTTTGTCTCTCTCTCTCTCTCTCTCTCTCTCTCTCTCTCTCTCTCTCTCTCTCTCTCTCTCTCTACGTGTATGCATAGAGTATCGAGAAAAAGAAGCGAAAAAAAAGTCAAAGGATTCTTTGTCAGGGCAGTTCGAGAGGTCGACGAGAAACCGCAGATATATTTATGCATAATATTTTTATACCGTGCAATTTTCTCGAAGCATCGCCGCACCGCCACGCAAACCCCGCCATCGGGAATCGTAGACGCGAGGGCGGAGAGAAAGAGAGAGAGAGAGTGAGAAAAAAAAACTATACTTAACTAGCGAAAGAACCGACAAAATTACGTATTTCGTGTTATAAAGGTCGACGCACCATATATACGCCCAGGGAATTCGCGAGGTGCCTGCTGGTTGGCGGCAAAACCGAGAGAAGCACGGATAGCGAGGAGCAGACACCGCGATATGGCGTTGGCGACTGCGAATCCTTGTGTTTATCTCGGAAAATAGAGTTCTCAATGCCACTCACGAATAAAACTGTGTTGGGCGGTAGACATTCGTGCATTTTTAATACGCGTAAATACAGAAAGAAAATTGCATTCGCGAACGTACCGATCTGCGGCACACGCGCGTTGACGCACGCGCGAAGAATGGGGCGAAGAGAAAAAAAAAATGGAGCTCAAATATTTTATTCCCTGCATATTATATCGCGGCGAGGTCACGCATAACTTTTGCTCACATGTGCGTACGAACTCGAGCGTATCAATTCACCAGATACCACGATATGTTAACGATAATAATAACAACTATCGTTTATTGTATACTAGCACAAGTTTCCTATAGAACCACATCGGATCTCTTACACGATGTCAAAGAATAAATACAATTGCACGTAGTTTCGGTATACAAAAAGTAAATAGAGGCCGACGAAAAATTCCTCGAAGAATAAACGGAAATGCGAATTGCCATGAAAATCAAAAGTGCGTGAAGTACAAAGAAAAACAAGAAAAAATGGAGCATCGAATTAACACTAAACGTATCAAGCGAGGTTTGAAAGGGGCGAGACGACCCCTTTCAAAATTTACTTCAAATTCGTACATCCATTCTTATTTCTTTCGACAGTCTGACTTTCTATAAAGTTATTTGATTATTTTATCGAAAATCAGAAGTTATGTTACGAATTGTTTCCTTTAAGGCAGGAAATAGGGTTAGACGGTTCAAAAAATCGATTTTTTTTTAATTTCATAAATTGTTGTTAAAACTATTGAAAAATATGTTCCCAAAATTTTAAATGAAAATTCCGACTCGTTCTATTGTTATAAGCCATTAAAGTGAGTAGCTCTCCTTCAGGCCCCAAGCGCGCTATTTTTTCAAACGCGTTTTTCTGAAAACGACTTTTTTTGAACTTGCGTACCCGGTAGTTCGAAAAGTTTTCAACCAATCGTTTTGAAAATTGGCAGTTACTTTCTTCATAGTATTGCGCTCTATACGAACCTAAAATCGGAATATTAACATTATTTAAAATAATTTTTTTTTGCACATAAAGTTGTAAAAAATGGCAAAAAATCATGCTTTTTTGTTTTGACCCCTGTAAAAAATTCAATTTTCTATTTTTTTGATAGCATTTAGGTTCATATAGAAGAGAGATATATAATATAAATAAATTCCAACCTCGTTTGATTTCAGGTGAAAATTGCGGCTTCCAGAATGTACGGAAAATGCTGAGTCTGATTGTGACCTGCAATATGGGGTCGCTAATATCCCCGGTGTTTTTCAAGAAAATTCTTCAAAAATTTTATAGTATATACTTAAATATATGTATAAAATATTCTCAAAGTTTCAATCAATTATATTCATTTTTTATACTATACAAAAATTCATGAAAATTATTGAGAAAACGCTGTCCTAACCCTATTTCCTCCCTTAATAATTCGGAATTTCTTTATAAAAATCAGCGTTTATTTCATAAGGGATCAAATTGAAGACTTATGTGCCGGTGCGTTTAGTGTTAATAAGCAACGAATAATGTTGATATTTTAACGAGCAACATGCGTGACGAAACGGACTGTACAACGCCGCGGTCACTTTCATCGTACTGTCTTAACGGGTTATACGCAGTTGGAAATTTCAAAAAATCGATTTGTTTTATTTCATTTTCGGAATGTACATGTATTTGAGTATATTCTCTGAAAATTTCAAATCGATCCGGCAAATATTCTTGGAGATACATGCATATTTATAAGGATTTTTAACGATGTGTAAACGACTGTCGAAACTTTGAACGCATTTTTCTCAAAACGGTGTTTTCAAAGTCGGTGAGCACGATTTCTCAAACACGGCCTGACCGATCGGTCTGCAATTTCAACACAACCTTCTCAGATATATTCTTCAGGTATTGATTGAAGGAATAAGATTTCCGATAATTATTACTATTTTTTTTCAACAATTCAACGAAAAAATTTTGGTCGAAAATTGGAATTTTTTATTCTTGGAGCCGTCATTTTGTCAAAAATCAAAATTCCGCCTATTCCTTCGATCAATACCTAGATTTATCTATCCACTAATAGAATCTTTTTGGTTTTTGTATTTTGGATAATCCAAACCGGAGATATCGTGCTCACAGTCAGACACCTTTTTTTTTTTAGAGGAGCTCCCGGATATCGGCTATAGCAGCTTTAAAAATCATTATTTTTACAAATAAAAATTATGAAAATAAAGTTAAAAGTTACCACAATACGCATATAAATTTTTACGTTAATAAACTAAATCGTCTTTCCAGGAAAAATTCTTGACAAATCGCCTTTTTTCGGTCCCCTGACTGCGTATAATTCCTCAATGCTGTATCAAGGCTGATGCACCCTACAAACGTTTGTAACGTTCCAACAACAGGGTGTTGTTGTTATTGCTGCTGTTGCTGTTGTTAGAACACTAACAAGAACAGTAACGCTAATGATTCCTGTTATACAAATGCATCGTTATTTTATATTATCTTCGTTACTGTACATATAGTTTTAACAAAATGTGTATCTACAATGATTTGCGATGTACAGAGGCTCAAAGGTGCGTGCACGTTTTTCTCTCTCTCTCGTTCGTGTGCGCGCATCGTAATCGTATGCACGAGCGAGTACCGTTACTTCTTTTGCGTATTACAGCATCGGACGAGGTGAGAAAACAGCAAGAGAGAGAGAGAGAGAGAGAGAAAGAGGGAGGGAGAAGGTGGCTCAGAATTACGTCTGGTGGTTGTTGAGCTTACGCATCAGGTCAACGGGAAACGATCGCGAAAGAGCGAAATTAAAATAACGCGGATAAATCGCGTGCATCATAAGTCAAGCTACCAACAGTTATATCATAATAATATCAACAAGAATCAATAAATAAAAAAAAAACAAAAGAATTAATAACAAGCAATTAACCGCGATTCCGCGGATTTATTCATTAAAAATTACTGTTTATGATTCACGAAGCTTCCTCCTTATTTTCCCTTATCGTTAGTTTATTTCTCTTATTCGTTCACGCTCGCCGCAAGTTGGTGCCCGCGGCCCCTCGCGCTCGGGACCCGCGATAAAGTGGCCTGCAGAGATTGGACAGTGATAGTAGAGGAGAAAATGCTGCTGGGCTATTGCTGCTGAGCGCGCGAGGTCCTGCACACAAGATAGTCCAGGAAAGAGGGTACGAGAGTGACGAGGAGGTGGAGTGCGGAGGAAGAGGAAAGAGAAAAGAGAGAGAGAGAGACGAACGAGAGAGCGTACGGATAGGGAGAAAGAGATGAAGCGAAGAAAACGAGGGATAGAAGACGATGTGGCGTCACGCTGTCGGGTACACCGGTTTCTTCCAAGTCCCCCTTTTGCCCCTTCGCTCCATCGTTCCCAACACCGATACCATACACTCTCCGGTCAAGCCTACTCTCTCGTACTACATAGTACTCGTAATATTATCATTATTATCATTATTATTATACTGTACAGGTATCCGGCGCACGTGTACACCTACGGAAAAACACACCTATCCGGTGCCTCTCGTAGTACTACGCGAACCTTCGCCGAGAGGATACGAAGAGAAACAAAAGTATTTGAAGAACAGAAAGAAGAAAAAAAAACAATGAGATGAAAACTATACTACTTTGAGGATCGCAAGAGAAAAGCATGCATTACAATTAGCGCGTATGTATACCGCGAGATCTTGTATTTTAACGCTCGCCGACCATTAAAAACCCGCGGTTCCGCGAGAAAATTAGCGGAAAACTCGAGCACATTCGACGTACACGCCAGACCGATAATATATTTCGTCGAGAGCACGGAGAACTAAACGGAAGGAAAGAAAGAGAAAAAAAAACAACAAATAACTTTCGCGAGAATGACCGAGAGTGCGGTTTGACCGGAACTCGAGATTGTTTGTGTGTCCCTTCTCCCTCTTTCCTCTCTCTCTCTCTCTCTCTCTCTCGTAGCGTACCGTCTTACGTACACGTGCAAGAGAAGGCTGTTGCTGTCTTGATGCTCGTGCGTGTCGGATAATTGTATGTAATTGTAGGGTGAGATAATTAGCGCGCGATCAACAATACGAGCTTCACTCCTCCCTTCATCCCTCACGACTACCTCTCTCGTTCGTCCATACAGTTGTGTATCAGTTGCTCAAACTTTGCTGGTTACAACGGAGGATTCTGTTTGTGTGTAACTTCACTGTCCGCGAGTCAATTCGCGGTAGGGTGAACTCGCCAGCCTTGCATAAATCTACCTTGCATACTCCGATGAATGAACAGTTTTTGAAAAGCAAACTAAAACAGCCCGGACGTATATTTGACGGAGATGATGACGAGAGTTCATGCTCTTTTGCTTCTTATAAATCGATATAACGGATACTTATAATATCGGCAAACGTTACGATGCTATACGAACCTTGTACCATTGCTCTTCAACTTCTGTTCGTTTCGATGCTACGTTAACTATGGATATATCAACTGTATGCGTTATACAAGATGGGCAAATCATCTGTATGTATTAGGGCGATATTTATTTTTTTTCGACTATTTTTTTTTTCAGTCCCCGGCCGAAATTTTGTTGGATATGTCGAAAAAATAAATTCCCTGAAAGTTACAGCCGTTAATATTAATTCTAAGTACTTTCCCAAAGCCTGAGAAGATTTTCCATCTAAAATACACGTAAATCGAATTTTTTTTTTCTCAAATTTCTATAACTCAGCCGCATTTTATGCTATCATATTGTTCTTGGTTTCGATTTACTCGGAATAAAATAATCTAAAAAAGTGCCTTTGGCGGCGAAAGTGTAAATTGTACTGGCGAGTTAGTACGGGTCACTGAAGTTGAATTTTACCCAAAATTCTCGTTTTTTTGCTGTTATCTCCGAAACAATTAACTTTACGAAAAAAATGAAAACGAAAAATTTGTTGGAAATTTGATTTCCTATAAAAAAAGATCCTATCGACCCAATTGCTTAGATTAATATTACTTGAGATATTGAACTTTTTTTATTGTTTATTTTTTTTATTATTCAATATTTCATATTTTATAAATTTTATACTACGCATAAGTTAAAGTTCAATATCTCGAGAAATATTAATCTAAGCAATTGGGTCGATAGGACCTTTTTTGTAGGAAATTAAATTTCCAACAAATTGTTCATTTACATTTTTTTCGTTAAGTTAAATGTTTTAGAGATAACAGCAAAAAAACGAGAATTTTGAGTAAAAATCAACTTCAGTGACCCGTACCAACTGTTACTTTTATCCGGGTTAGCCGGATACCCGAAAGTATCCGGATATCCGGGAAATCGGATCCAACACTTCAGATTCGAATACTCGAATATCCGGGTATCCGGATATCCGGATATCCGAATAATCACGGATCCGGGTAACCGGGTAATAACGAATAATGTCGGGTGATTACCCGATTTTTCGCGTACAGGCTCAAATACGACCGCCGGCGTAAAAAAAATTATGATATTGTATTAGTCTGGTCATCAAATAAGCCGAAATATAGGGCGTTAATAGTTACCATTGAAAAAAGTTGGAAAATAACTTGTATCAAATTTGCTCTGTTCAAAGAAATTGTGCAAAACTACGGTAAAAATGAAAACTTAGTGTTGACGAATCAGACGTCACGGTTTTCCAATTTATAATAATTGTGTATTTACTCGGGAAAACATTTTACATGTGACTCCCACAATTTTTGACAATCTGCTGTTACGATCACAATTGCTTGCCTGCGCATATTAAGAATAGCCGAGATCTGCTTCTTCAGATTCTATATTTTCTCTCCAACTCTAAAGTTCGTAAAAACTGCACACACGCCCATAAAGCAAATATACATTTCAGAAACTAAGGATATTTATTAAATAATAATAAATCGTGATGAAAAAATAATATTAAAGATGCAAATAGTGCAGGTCAATGTTGATTACGTTCTTATGAAATGATCATGTATTTCCCTAACATTGTATAGAAGATTATGTCATTGCTTTTTTAATCTACACAAGAATGTTTTATTGAAATTGTAGTTTTTGTCGGATGTGAATTACAGTAAAGAAATAGTTTGGTAATAATAGTAAATATGCCTGCAAGATTCTTTCCAAGAATCTTCGTTATAATGATAATCTAATTTGTTTAATATTGATATCAGTCGGTAAAAATAAAAAATGGTAAACTAAATGATCGGACATGAACACCGATATAATCCCGGTTTCTCAATCTTCCGGTAATGATTTATTATTCTTCTTATAAATGTACTTCGCAAACATTGTTCTTGGCAACATCTACGCATGCCTCACAAATAGTGTAAATTGAACAATTATTTTCAGCATTTTCGGCATCAATTATCGGCGGTAATTGCCCGATATTATCCGTTATTATCCGAGTACCCGGTTACCCGGATATCCCGAAACTATCCGTATACCCGAATCCGTTATTACCCGGATATTATCGAGTTATCAGGATATACGGATTTGAAGCGTCGGATCCGTGAAACCCGAATAACTCGGGTATCCGGATACCCGGAAAAGTTCAAGCTCTAGTACCAACTCACCAGTACAATTTACACTTTCACCGCAAAAGGCATTTTTTTAGATTGTTTTATTCCGAGTAAATCGAAACCAAGAACAATATGATAGCATAAAGTGCGGCTGAGTTATAGAAATTTGAAAAAAAAAAAAATCCGATTTACGTGTATTTTAGATGGAAAATCTTCTCACGCTTTGGTAAAGTACTTAGAATTAATATTAAGGGTTGTAACTTTCAGGGAATTTCTTTTTCGACATATCCAACAAAATTTCGGGTGGGGACTGAAAAAAAAATAGTCAAAAAAAAAAAATCACCCTAGTATGTACATGTATATTGTACGATAGTGGGTGCATTACGTTCTAGTTCGGGAGAGGAAGAAGAACGAGTGTTAAAACAAGATGGAGAGAGAGAAGGAGAACAAACAGTTTGCTCTTGTTTCTCTTCTCCTGCCTCGCTCTGCAAAATCCAGCAGGACCGGAGTACTCATGATCCGGAGCCCGGAGGCGAGCGAAGGTACTCACGAACGATGAGTCTCTTCTCTCTCCTCCTCTTCCTCCTCCTCGACGAGCCATCGGCCGGTGCATCAGCCCCGGACGACGCGTCTCGACGAGGCGCGGCACGGTAGCCCAGAGGGCAACAAACAGAAACACATACACATACCACATAAACATACATCCACACAATATATACATGCAGACACACAACTCGGCCGGAGAATCATCTCACTGTTGCAGGGATGCTCCTCTTGCTGCTGTTTGAGTATATCTCGCTGCCTCTACCGCTAATAACACGGACGGCTTATACCAATGCGCGTTGCATTATGCCCTCTCCCGCTTCATCTTCCTGCGGTTCGGCTACCGCAACTCTCGCTCGGAGAGTTGCCCGACCGATGCGGATTAGCTGATGCTGCACGGTAGCCCCCGGGAGCGGCGAGGGAAAGGAGGGGTGGGCACGACTGCAGGACCATAGGAGGAATACGACGAAGGGGAGAAAAAGGATAAACAAAAGGAGCGAGAGAAGGAGAGGTGAGAGGGAAGAAAGGGGCAACGCACTACAACGGTTATGAGGCAAAAAAAAAAAATAAATAAAGAGGAAAAACGTTTTATGGGCATCGACCCAGTTCGGAGCTGTTGAAGGGACACTGACATTGAGAGTACGAATTAAAGATGGGGAGAATTCCAGGGGGTGTAAATGCGGGACACAATGTCACACGGATCGTATCGTTACGTTGCGATTTTTATTTTATTTTTTCTAAACCTCGTATCTAACGAAATATCGAAATTTCATCGACTCGATGAAATGACGCTTCCATGATTTGACGAAAATTTTGCTCCCGTCAAAAATAATTACTAACCCGATGGTGTTTTTTGTTGTCTTTTTCACCATGTAAAGATTTTACTTCCAACCGGAATTCGCGGCAATCTTTTACCGCACAACAGCCCCACGAGGACTCAGTGGTGCAGTATGCGCGAACAAGTGGTTAAGGCTTTAGAGTTGTCAGACGGATATCGTCGTGTCTTTTAGAAAATACCGGGTACATTGTCCGGGTGTGACTAATCTACGAGGCGAGATCCTGTATTGACAAATCGAGTCATGACATTTTTATTTTTATTTTTTTTTTGTTTGCCCCTCGGCGTTTTAGCCAAACGTCGTGGACAGCCGGGTTGTGCGTGTTCACGAGAGAGAACGAGCATACATTACAAGCGGTATTACCGGGGTAAAGCAGTTTGCAACGACGATTATACGATTCTCGTTCATTTTACCTTCTCGTTCGCGAGACGCGTCATCCGAGAGCGCAGGTGCGCAACCCGGGTCCCGATCATCTAATTACGAGGCTCAAAGCCTTTTAAGACCCAACCTATATAAGTGTTACAACGCTATTCTTGCGTTCACTCCATTAGTTTTTCTATACTTCTTTTATAACACACGCAAACACACACACTTCGTAATCTTGTTCAATTGTTTCCGTTTCATTTGTCGCAACTGCGAAGTTACGTGTGACATTCTTAAACGACAATAGTGCATTTTCATTGTGACACTCGATGTTAAACCGAATGATCGTTGTTGTAGTGATGGAATTTCTGAAATGCCGATATACGAGAGGGGACAGAAAAAAAACGGGAATTTCGTCAAAATTTCTTTATTTTTAAATATTTTTACACCAAATTTTGATCACCTTCAAAGTATTCTCCTGTGACCACAAACGCACCTCTGCAAACGATCCTTCCAATGTTCAAAACATTTTTTTACATTCACTTATCGGGATGTTTTTTGGGCCTTCCAGCGATTTTTGTTTTATCTCCTCTACAGTGGCAAAACGCTTGATTGCTGCTTTGTTTCGGGGTCGTATCCATAGCACCACGATTCATCACCAGTAATCACCTTGGAAAAAAGTTCAGGATCCTCTTCGAGCTGATTTTGAAGTTCAAAACGTGCCTGAAGTCGACGCTCCCTTTGCTCGTCTGTGCGAAGGCGAGGGACAAATTTGGCTGCAACTCTGCTCATGTGCAAATCTTTGGATAAAATCCTCTGAATTGAACTCTATGATATCCCAAACATCTCACATAGTTGATCAATGGTTCGGCGACGGTCTTCATGAATGAGAGCATTGATTTTGTCGACGTTTTCGTCACTTCTTGACGTTGAGGGGCGTCCCGAACGGGGTTGGTCTTCAATTGACATTTCTCCATTTTTAAAACGTGAAAACCACTCGAAGACTCTGGTTTTACTTAGGGCAGCGTCTCCATAAGCAGTCTTAAGCATTACAGTAGTTTCCGCGGCCGATTTTCCCAACAGGAAACAAAATTTCACAGCCGCGCGTTACTCTCCCTCCGCGCCGCAGCGCAATTCTCGTTTTTTTTGGGTCCTCCCTCGTACTGTATAATCTGCAATTGGATTTTTATTCATCGGGGTCGTTGCCTTCTCAGGACACGAATTTAAGATATGAATCATTCGACAAAAGTCTCGCCGGAGAGCCGCGAAAAAGTTTCACTGATAATTCGTTCGCAAGCTCAATCTGCGAACGTCGAGATACAAACTGCCTCGACATAATTCCCCCGCAGGACAACACACCGTTTGACTTATATACAGGAAACTTTTTCCGAATTCTCAGCTCCGGTAAAGAAAATTATTATCTTTCGTATATGGACCATCCTTATCGTTTCGTTCCACTCCCCGACATCAGACTCCTCCCGGCCGTCTCACTGCGAAACTTTACAATCGAAAACTTTTGTACCCAGATACCTAATGCTCTCCACTATTTTCACTCCAACAAGAGCCATATCGACGATATTTCTTTGCTGTCCCCATCCCCAGCTCTTCACCAGCTCCTCGCCATTTAATCGTCCGAAAGCAGATACGTTTTGCAGTCTCGGATAATTCTCAACTCGTTCTCACTCGAAACTCTTCGGTTCGAGTTTGTACGAAACGTTTGTGAAAAGGGCGATTGATATATATATATATATCAAAGCCATCGATGACGATGCACTTCTCTGGGACAAAATACATATACTATTTCACAATAGAAATGCTCTATAGATATTCATACATAACTCCCTCGAACCACTCCATCAACGACAATATACATACATATCTATATATTTTTTTATCGTCTTCTTTTGAACATGACAAGCCCATTATTCGAAACTTTTCTACCTGCAGCCCATAATCCAGCGAAGGGTAAACCGTGTATAATGACACTTTTGAGGATAACCAACTGACACCGATCATTGGCACTGTGTATCCATCGGCTCCTCAACTATCATTCCCAATACGTCACAGACACTGACATCGAGGACGTCAGTGTCGTTGGTTGAAGTGCCAAAAGGCTTTCGGTAATAATCGAGAACGAGCCTTTTAAAGGAACGAAACGACATTGAGAAGGAGAAAAAGAAGAGCGTCGAGAAGAAGACTCGATGAATTTTCTTTTGTCAATAGTTTCCGTGAGGATAAGTCTCTCGCGAGGGCATTAGGGACGAAGAGGAGAATTTTAGAAGTGAGGATGGTTCGGCGAGCTGAGCAAGAGGTTTCTGGCGCGGCGGCGGGTCGGTAGCACCCGCGAGAGAGCCTGCAGCGAATACTCGCGAGTGTGCAAGAAGAAGAGGAAGAATAAAGAGGAGGAGGAGGAGGATGAGGAGGGTGGGGAGTGAGCTCCGAGCGCGCGGCGTCGTTCCGCACAACGTCAAGGACCTCGGGACAATAAGACCACTCTCTGGTCGCGCTCGCCCGATCGGATCTGCTGCTGTGTGTTAGCCACCGGGGACCTGCCAACCTCCGGTTTTGCTTGTACATATACACGCGCCGTATGTAACACGTACATCTACCGTACGTATCGTACAATATACAGATATATGTAGCAAAGATATACGTGTAATAGGTAAAGCCAGTCTTGTATAGAAAACGTTGGAGCTTTCGTGAGATACGACGAAGTCCGTGGTCCAAGCTTTTCCAAAGTGTCTCTCGTTGTCTCGCCACGGTTTTTTTTTATTATCGTTGGCCTCTTATCTCCGAGCAACCCTCTCACAAATGTACATGTATCCGAGGCGGATTGTACGCATTGCGATTGTTCGAATAACAAAAGGGATAACCGCGGGAGTTGAGAGCGCTAAAACCCGACGGTTTGGCGAATCGCCGAAAGAAAAATCAGGAGTCGAACGTTGTATATCCCCGGTGAAACGCCGAGCAATACGAAACGAGGGTCAAAATCCTTGGTGGTTCGCTGGATGGAAAAGCATAGGCTGTTGGTGAACGACGAAGAAGAAGAAGAAGATGAAGAAGAAGAAGCAGAAGAAGGAAGAGGAACGATGGTGCTCAGTGAACCAGGTGGATAAAGGACACTGAATGTCCAAGAACAAGACAAAGAGAGGATCCAGCGAAACATTTGAGTCTCGCGAGATGGAGAGAGAGCGAGAGAGAAAGAGAATGAGGGAGACGATGCCAGAGGTGTACGTTTGTGGGATGTATACGTTCACGTATAAAGTCAGAGTGTGTTGGCCGTTGAGAGGGAAAAAGATTGCATGTATATAGGCTGTTGGCGAGGTAAGGAAGCCAGAGGGAAAGAGATGAAACTATAGAGAAGGGCAGACTGCGGACAGAGTGAGAGAGTAAAAGAGTCGTGGACGGAATGGAGCAAGTAAGGCTGTGTGGCATCGAGTCGGAAAGCGAAAGAGAGAGAGAAAGATTCGATGAAGAGGTGGAGGAAAGGAGCTGTGTTGCAGAGCGGGTGCGGGCGGGTTGAATAAGTTTAGCGATGGGGAGGGATGGCGAGAACGAGGTAAAAGGGGAGTGTAAGGCTACTGCGCGTTAGCACTGCCTGTGTACTACTCATTCGTTCTCTCTCTCTCTCTCTCTATGCCAGGACATATATCGATAGTTAACAGTGAAAAGGGCGGTTAAACATGATTTTACGTGTTAAATCTCGCCAAGTTTTGCCATTTTGTTCGCCACCAGTCGCTATAGCATATATGCACTGTACAGTGGTTGGCGCAAGCGATCGAGCTGGTACAGCATCAGCTCCGTATGTGCCCCGCTGCCACCTCCACATTCATATCGGTGACCGCGCGCGCGGCTCACCTGAAGACAAGTTACCCCGCAATAAAAACACCGAGAAAATTATATGCCTCGGGCGCAGAGCGCGCGCCGAAGGCAGTAGCGAAAGAACTACTCGGCTTTTCTAGTGTACCTACTACCACTATTACTAACGCTACTAAAACTATAATCTTACTGTAGTGTAGGGATGTATACCGGTGTACCAGGACATCAGGATTTTGCCTGTCTCAGCTGTAGGAGAACAGACGGATGAGGGACGCGAAGCTGAAGGAGTAGCGTAGACACGAGAGGGACTTTGGAAGTGAGGAAACGAGAGTATCTATGCACGCCGAGGGTAAAAGAAGACGGTGAAAGAGCGGAAGGGACGACAAAGTCGTGGAATAAAAAACCGCGACGCTTCGCCGGATCGCTCTCGAATCACGTCGAGTGGTTCGCGAGGATGCACAACGGCAGAAAAGAGATGCTTCTGGTAATACAGGGGAACTTCTCGATGAGAGTCCAAGACTCTTCAAGGCCTAGAGCTCCGATCATCCGCATCAGCTACCAGAGAACCTTCTCGCCAATGGACTTTTGTATTATACTTGTACCAAACCACCTTCCTCTCTCTCTCTCTCTATTCTCTTTTCATCTCACTCGTTGGCCATCGCCACTGGTCACGTAATTGAGAAGGGTGAAAAGGGATCAGCGATCCGATTCGACCAACATCGTCACCGTTATTATCTTCGTTTTTTTTTTCCATCGTCATCATCATCATTATTATGATTACGATATATATATAGATGTATATATTCTTTTTATTCTCCAGTTTCTCTCATCCGTGAAACTTTATTATATACCGTATTTCGTTAAACTTCTGTTTTGATTTGGATTAACGCTCGCTCGGATGCACGACGATACTGTCTCATACGATTTTCGTCTTCTATGACCCACTTTTTGTTACACGAGTGTTCGGGAGCTTGTGGGAAAAAGGAAAAATCGAAAAAGACCGGGGAACTTGAGGGAAAAAGACAAAAATTCACGCTGGTAGGTGACGTCGTAAAGTTGAGAGGAAAACGAGAGGCCCGGGAACCCTGAAACTATCTTTGGACTATCTCGTAAATTGTCGTGATAGATGAGCGAACGACCCACGTAGAAAAATTGTAACGGCCGAGCGTTGGGCCAATACTGGTTGCCGTAGTGCCGGTACTGGCTGCCAGTATTGGGCTAGTACAGATTCGGTACAGGAGTGTAATAGCCGGCCGTTATACTGGCACGAACGGTCGAGCCAGTACCGGTTATTTAGTTGGCTCGAACTTTGGCCCGGACTTTGGCTCTGACTTTGGACCAGACTTTGGCCCGGACTTTGGCCCGGAATTTGGCCCAGATCTGGCAAACTTCTGGCTTACTACTGGCACCAACGGTCGTACCAATGCTGGTTATTTCATTGGGCCGGATCTTGGCAGACGATTTTGCCGACGGTGCAAATTACATCTCAGCGAGAAATGGCAAATTAAATAGACATCGAATCGACGTCTTTTAGACACTTTTGGCATCTAGTGGACGCCGATCCAATGTCTATTCGAATTCTATTTCTCTCTGGGAGTAATTTATATTTCTTTTTACCACGTTACCAGATGTTTCCCAAGCAGCACACGTACGTCCAAAGGATGTACTTTGGACGTAAGGACGTTTTTCGGATGTTGTTAGGACGTCCTTTGGATGTCTGTGTTGTCTAGGTTGTTTATGCATAAATGTTTTATAATTAAATGCATTTGATATATACTAAATACTAGGAGTAGTTTTTATTAATAAGAGACTAAGTACATGTACAGGTCTAAAATACGTACGTTAAATGTTTATAGAACAGTGTTTATAAAATAAAGGCTACATGAAGCAAATATTACATTAAAAAATATTGTATTAATCGTGCAATTTCAAGTTCGGGGCAAATTTTAATTCAACAATTTGGTTGTTTGCAAAATAATGGACTTTTGATCAGAATAACCTAATCTACAATTACATTACAGAACGCAACTGTTAAAGTGAAATACTCTCAGTATTGGCGTTTTCTATAGCCCAGTACTAAGCCTGTATCGGAGCCAGAGCTTTGCCGTACTTTATAGCCTATTTTGGCCCAGATCTGGTTATTATACCGGCCCGTAGTGCGGCCAGATTGACAATCAGTACTGGCAAGACGATATTTTATACTGACCCAAAGCTTGGCCAGATTGTCAGCCAGTATTGAAACAATACTGGCTGCCAAAGTTTGGCCGTCAATACTGGCCCAAAGCTTGGCCAGTGAAATTCAACCAGTACTGGCATAAGACTGTATTTTATACTGGCCCGCAGTATGGCCTATAGTATGACCAGATAGTCAGCCAGTACGGGGCCAGTACTGGCGGCCAAAGTTTGGCCGCCAATATTGGCCCAAAGCTTGGACAGTAGAATTATACTGGCAATTTCTACGTGGGGAGAGAGAGAAAGGGGGACAGAGAGAAACAGTGGTGAACGAGGAGACACGGAGAAAGGCCAGCATTTAACTATCGTTCGTATTACCTGA
Source organism: Oxytorus armatus (assembly GCA_958009045.1). Lineage (NCBI taxonomy): Eukaryota > Metazoa > Arthropoda > Insecta > Hymenoptera > Ichneumonidae > Oxytorus > Oxytorus armatus. The sequence continues at coordinate 16,681,634 of OY253752.1, forward strand.
AGGAAATTGCGTCGAGGAGCTCTCTCATCTCTTGAAGAGCGATTTTCATGCAGCTACGGGTGAGGACACACAGGCAAATATGCCGTGCGGCGCTACCCAGATGCTGTCGTCCGCAGCCGCGCACGATATCCAAATGGGTTAGGCGTCTATATGGTCTCTTGTGGAACCCTCGGCATGACGCTGCGAAATCGATTACCGCGTGGACGACACAAACCACCTCGCGGTAAGACGATAGAATTGAAATTCGTAGTTAATGGAGAAGTGCGAGACGAAGCACAGCAGGGCTTTATCGTGCCACCACCACCCTTTGTTCCTCACGAATCTTGGCGAACGTCGAGTTGGAGAAGATCAAATGAATCTGGTGGGGAAACCCATCTCTCTCTGTGAGTACAGCCTTTCATCGTCTGTCCTAGAAGCAATATTGAAATTGTCTTGTCTGCGAAAGGGCGCGCGTCAGATTGCTCCTTCGGGGACACAGAAAACTTTTCATCGGTATATGTCGCGGTTTTATTCCCCGACAGGTTACGATAGAAAAAGGGATAATCCGGTTAGAACTCGGCCGAAAAGCGTTACATATTCATTGCAGGGAGGATGAAAAAAATTTCCCACGATCCGTGGAAGTGTTTAAAACGAAGGCCATCGAGTGGTAGAGAGAACAGTTAGCGGGATAATCAGATAGACGGCTCGTCGATCTCTTCCAGGTCGATGATAAAATGATCGGCCATATCGCGATAGACGCAAAAGCAGCAGTGGTGTTATCAACGTGTCTAAGTGTGTATGTACAGCTCGTTCGCGCGCGCCGGGCAATGAGATCATTGCCTGGAATAAACGAGGGAATAATTTTATACCGAGCAGGCCAGTATCTGCGCGCGGAATAAAGCAGCACCCTCGCCTCGACCGAGAGTCAGCCAGTCGGCCAAAGCACAGTCAGCTTGCCTCCAGCTAATCTGTGAGCATTTAATACATATATACGTGTATTCTTGCATATAGGAATCTTGGAGTGGCGCGCGAGCGAGCGCGCGCCCGCTCTCTCGCGAATGGTGACTGATGCTGTGCCCCGGTGGTTGTGCGTTGCGCAACAATTTATTTTCCGCTTGCGATACGTGTGTACGCCGCGATCTCGACGTAGCCAGGACTGTAGTACAACTGGCCTTGAGTGAGATAGGCATTACGCGATGGCATAATGCACCCGGGGGGGGAAGAGAGAGATAGAGAGACAGAGAGAGAGATAAAACGACTCGCGCGTCGAACCCAGCTGCGCGTATATTCTTCGAGAGTCTGCAATCCTTTCGTGTGTATATATTAGGGTGGGTCAAATAAAATGACTAATTTTTTTTTCCACGATATAATGAAAAATGTATTGTTTGGCATCTCAAAAAAAAACCCTCGGCAAATATGAGCCCTTCATATTTAAATTAAGAGGTCCCTCATCGCGAATTTTCATTTCCCATTTAAATAACGTGGAAACATTTTTTTTTTACTTTGGAATTTTATTAGACTAAAATCGTTGATGTTACGAGAGTTTTTGTAGCACGTTTTTGTAGAACATTTGATGCTCTACAAAAAAAGCTCTCTTGTGTCTAATCGATAAAAGTAACCGTACAAAAAATGATCGGTGATAACTAGCTCTGGATTCTACTTATCTCGTTTGTTAGTACATGAATTTCAAATTTTTTTTAATGTACGTTATCAATATGAATAAATATACTACTAATATATACTACTAATATATTACTATTATACTAATATACTACTAATATATTACTAATTGTTTTCAAACAAATATGAGAGAATCCAGAGCTAATTATCACCGATTATTTTTTGTACGGTTACTTTTATCGATTAGACACAAGAGAACTTTTTTGTAGAGCATCAAATGTTCTACAAAAATGTGCTAAAAAACTCTCGTAACATCAACGGTTTAAGTCTAATAAAATTTCAAAGTTAAAAAAAAATGTTTCCATGTTATTTAAATGGGAAAAGAAAATTCGCGACGAGGGGACTCTTAATTTAAATATAAAGGGGTATATACTTGCAGACGGTTTTTTTGAGATGCCAAACAATACGCTTTTCATTATATCGAGGAAAAAAAAAATTAATCATTTTATTTGACCCACCCTAATATATATATTATTTGTGTGCATGAGACATTCCACTCGAATTCGACCCACGTCCGATCCTCATCCTCTCGGATTAGGACCATGATTTTTCATATCATTTGTATCACTTTTGAGAACATTGAGAAAGATTTTTCCTCTAGCTCCTATTTAATACTAATTTTTTTTTAAACATCTTTTCAATAACAGACATTTCGAATCGTAAAGTCTGTAAAAATCCTGTCAGATATTAATACTTTTGAGCCACAGTGTGTGCCAGTGTTTGAGTTTATTTTTGTGAAATTTTTTTGTGTTTGAAATGAAACAAAAGAAAAATTTGGAGCCAGCTCCTACATTGTGCCGTAGATTTAAAAGAATGTCGATGCTTCACGGAGTTTGAGATTTTTCAATGGCGGACATGTCGAATCGTAAAATCTGTAAAAATCCTGTCAGATATTATTTTTTTTGTATTCAATATGAAACAAAAGAAAAATTTGGAGCAAGCTCCTACATTGTGCCGTAGATTTTAAAAAATGTCAATACTTCACCGAGTTTGAGATTTTTTAATGACAGACATGTCGAATCGTAATATCTGTAAAAATCCTTTCAGATATTAACAATTTTGAGCCACAATGTGTTCCAGTGTTTCAGTTTATTTTTGTGGAATTTTTTCATGTTCGAAATGAAGCAAAAGAAAAATTTGGAGCAAGTTCCTACATTGTGCCGTAGATTTAAAAAAAAGGCCAATACTTCACGGAATTTCAGATTTTTCAATGACAGACATGTGGAATTTTTTCGTGTTCGAAATGAAACAAGAGAAAAATTTGGAGCAAGCTCCTACGAAAAGATCGAAAGAAAAATGTCGATACTTCACGGAGTTTAAGATGTTTCAGAGATCGCATGTTATCTCATTGTGTCGTCTAAAGTGTGTATAAAAGAAATATTATCAAACAACTGTTTACGCAGAATATCACGAAAAATTAAATATTATTTTGAATCGAAAGAATACAAAAAAAATCACGTACGAAAATCCCGAGGGTGAGAGCCCAGACGTATTGGTCGATTTAGCGTGAAATGCCTCATATAACCGTATAGATTCTGTACCTACTATCCGCATCTTTATCTTTCTTCGTGCTACAGCCTCATTCTCCTTATCCTCATTCTACCTCCTCTTACTCCTAGCGCACTCACTTCGCTTCTCATTGCTCGTTTCTCTTTTCTTTATCTCCGTGTGGTTCTTTCGGCGAGCACGCGCTCGTGAGCCTACTGGCTACCGCACAATATACAAATATATATAAAACAAGAGGCGCGCAAGCCAGCGAACTCTTCGACGCTCTTTCAGCGCGGTGGCTACCGTTATCATTGATGGCCGGGAAACACAGAGCTGAAATTATTTTCTTTGCTCGAAGAAATCGATGAAAACAACTAGCTTGATGAGGTACCGTCACGAAATCTACGACAGGTGTTAATGTGATGTTAAAAACGGAATTCTACCGTTCGTCAGTTTTTCCGTGGAACGTGACCGAAGAATTGTTTTCAATTGTTTCATTATTTCGTGGAATCAAAAGCTGGATACGGAAATTTCGACACAATCAACGAGCATCTCTTTTCGATCGTAGCAAATTCTTCTCGGCTTTGAGAGAGGAGAAACGCGAATGTCAAGAAACCAACAATTCAAGATCTGTCTCTCTCGGGGTTTATGGATTCAGGGGCTTCGGTAACAACAGCCAGAAATTACTCTGCTTGCACCGCTAATTAGTTGAGTAGATATCGACTCGAGTAATGTCGATGTTGCCGTACCTCACACACGTATACATTTGGTATTGGCGAGACTGAGATACCAACTAGTTGAACGCGTATATGCACTGGATGAAACGGGAGCACCGTGCGGTTCCTGTGGCTCCGGGTACACAGGAAATTCGTGCACGCCTTGTTGGTATTACTAATCTGGAGATGAAGGATCAACGGGGGAGAACGATTATGTCGACCTGCTAATCCAACAATGCGCGCGTCAACAATACTTGTCATCCACGCTGTCAACCGTTATTGCAGTATTATAGACACGTACACTGTGTTTTGCCGTTTAGTTTGCCAGGGAACATTTCCAGAAAAGAAAACGAACACCGAGAGCAAATAATGAGAACAATCTTCGGACTAGTGATGGTGATTGTGGGACAAGTGGAAAAGTGACATTAATAACGAATTAATTACTAATTCCCGTCCGAACAGTCGCAATTCCTGGAGTTTGAGTACAAATGCCATTTGTCCACTCGTCCTTCAACAGCAGTTTATTCGTGATCGCATCGCTGTGATCCTTTTTTCGCAAGTTTTGAAATCTACTACGAAAACAACCGCGCGTTACTACTTTTTTTTTGATACCGCGATTGTGTTCCGGGGTTATAATTTGTTGAAAAGCAAAATCACGTCCGGGAATTGTGAAATTTCATTCATACCGGAAGCGTTCTAGAAACACTGGTCCAATAAACAAATGCTAAAAAGCACGATGTATATTTGTTCGAAAACAACGCGCGGACATCTGATGAACACAAAAATCACGTGGTTCATTGAATTTAAGGGAGGAAATAGGGTTAGGACAGCGTTTCCTCAATGATTTTCATGAATTTTTTTGTAGTATAAAAAATCAATATAATTTATTGAAACTTTGAGAATATTTTGTACATATATTTAAGTATATACTATAAAATTTTTATACATATATTTAAGTATATACTATAAAATATTAGCGACCCCATATTGAAGGTCACAATCACACTTAGCATTTTGCGTACATTCTGGAAGCGGCCATTTTCATCTAAAATCAAACGAGGTTGGAATTTACTTTTATTATATGTCTCTCTTCTATATGAACCTAAATGCTGTCAAAAAAATAGAAAATTGAATTTTTTACAGGGGTCAAAACAAAAAAGCATGATTTTTTGCCGTCTTGTACAACTTTATTTGCAAAAAAAAATTATTTACATAATGATAATATTCCGATTTTAGGTTCATATAGAGCGCAATACTATGAAGAAAGTAATTGCCAATTTTCAAAACGATTTGTTAAAAACTTTTCAAACTAGCGTGTACGCAAGTTAAAAAAAAGTCGTTTTCAGAAAAGCGCATTTGAAAAAATATTACCAAGAAAAACAAGCAATATGGGGTCGCTAATATTTTATAGTATATAAAAGGCTTGAGGCCGTCATCTGGTCTAGAAATTTGAAAAAATCGATTTTTTTTTGTTTTTCATTTTCTTATTCCTTAGACCTTTCTTCATACGCTCCTGAAAACCGTTTATTGGTATTTCAAAAATTAGCCGAGAAATAAAAATTCTAAGCAAGCGTGGCTTGCTTAGAATTTAAACGCTCACGTAGCGCGGTCGGGAAGCAACTTTGAACGCGTTTATCTCACAAGGAAAGTACTCGAGGTGTCCCCCTCCGATTTTGTTGAAACTCAAGTATGTTATAGAGCATTGAAAACTAAGCGACACGCATTTTTTTTATCGGCGGAAAAACGGTTTCAAGGGGTTAAACCACCCCCTAAAGTTACACATGTCAAGGGGCGATTTTGCAGTTTCACATAAAAGCAGTGAATCGATTTTGATGAAATAAAGAATAAAATGTTTCTTGTGCGAAGAAATGAAGAACCCACCAGATAATGAAAAACAAAAAATATTTTAAGGGGTTGAAACATCCTCGAACATCCACTTTTTGCTCCCTACATTGCAAACTTGCGAATCGATTGGAATGAAAATTATGCTATTGTGTAGCGGAAATAAAATTAAAGTTGACGTGTTTTTGTATTATATTTGTTTTCAATGCTCTATAACATACTTGAGTTTCAACAAAATCGGAGGGGGACACCTCGAGTACTTTCCTTGTCAGAACTGTGTTTTTCAGATCGGCGCCCACGATATCTCGATAACTAATGGACGGATCGATCTCAAATTTTGCACGTACCTTAGGTAGCCTGTTTCTGAGGACTGGTAGCAGAATTCAGTCGAACAATAATTTTGCCGACATTTTATAACTCGTCGAATACCCGAAAATGTATGAAATATCATTAATGAAAGTTCAACAGGCCGCTATTTTGTCAAAATTTTTTTTTTAAGTACCAATTCTGCTACCAGTGCTCAGAATACTCATACAGATTGAGAATATATATATTTTTTTTTCAGATGCATACAACATCGTCCAGAGTGGGCGCCGATTGAGGCGCACCATGTTGCAACAAGGCAAAAAACTACATGAAAATATTTAAAATAATTTTTTTTTTTATGTACAAGTATTCTCTAAGGATCAATAAATGCACGTGTAAATTTTCATCAAGACAACTTCAACGGTTTAAACGTTATTGCACATTAGAAATGACGTCAAAAAATTTTATAGTATATACTTAAATATATGTATAAAATATTCTCAAAGTTTCAATAAATTATATTCATTTTTTATACTATAAAAAAATTCATGAAAATTATTGAGAAAACGCTGTCCCAACCCTATTTCCCCCCTTAATGGCTTGTAACAATAGAACGAGTCGGAATTTTCATTTAAAATTTTCGGAACATATTTTTCAATAGTTTTACTAACAATTTATGAAATAAAAAAAAAATCGATTTTTTGAACCGTCTAACCCTATTTCCCCCCTTAATTGATTTCACGTACAATCTCGGGGCCGATCGACCTTGAGCACGGTATATTCCTCGGAATGAGACACCTGCGAAATTAACTTCGCGGTATGTATACTTTTCTCTTCCGTGAGAACCGCGGTGTGTGACATTCATCATTGAAGAATCGGTATTTCAACGTCAGCGACGATTCTCGTCTCGCGCGCGGCTTGAAAATCTCTCTCTGTCGTTAACAACGAACGATGGGAAGATTGTGTGGTGTACGGGAAACGGAGACGGAGAGAATCCAAGCGCGGATTCATGCAATTTCGCAATATTGTTTTCCTCAAAAGGATACCACCTTCGTTGTTCTTATGAGGACGAGAGCATGACGTACAACGCTCATAACACTGGAATGCAATTTCCCGGCCAATTCCTCAATCTTTTCATTCAGTTTCGCTTGGTTCTCGTTTCGCAATTGCTTTTTTTTTTTCTTTCATAATGACGATTCAGCGTGTTGGTTCGGGGTTTGTTTTTCAATCGAGATGGATTTTTAGCGTGCGTACTCGAGAAAAAAAAAACAATGGTGATGAGTGCAAGCAAACTCGTTTGTGGCACGAGTCCGGGACAAGACGAGGGTCTTGGCTGTCGCTGCAAGAGCTCTTGTACGAGAGACACACAAATACATAAACACAACACACATACACACACACACAGAGACCGGCGTTGGCTTTCTCGAGTTTCCTCGGACTCGTCCTCTTAGCACGCGTTCTCTTCGCAGAGTACAGAGTACAAGACTCTACCACCGCAGTGATTTATTTTCACTGTGGCACACACACACACAGACACCCACCCGATGAAACACGTGTTGCGATCTTTTTTGTCATTCTGTCTCACTTCCTCGTTCCTCCCTTGAGAACGAGAGAGAGACACACAGAGAGAGAGAGAGAGAGAGAGAGAGATGGAGAATTAAGAAACGTGAAGATGAAAAAAAAGAGTGATAAAGGAAGACACGTGGTCATGCTTACGTTACGGAGCTGCTGGTATATAACTGCCGGGTAAAGAAGAAGAAGAGGATGAAGAAAAAAAAAAGAAAAAAGGACGATCCATGGATCATACGTTCGCTCATGCTCGCGTCATCGCTGCGCAACGAGCAAACCACAGCCCGAGGGCAATCCATACACCGGCGCATCATCGGGCAGAAGCATCGTCACGTTCGATGTATTGTTTCAACGAAGAAACGACAACGCGGACGAAGACGAAGCGTGAAAGGAGCGCGCGCAGAGACCACTCTACGCGCGCCCAGAGTTACAATACAGGCTACTTAGCAATCCGTCACGCGGTGACAAGGATCTTTGCATTATCTTCTCACCCGAGTATGTACCACCGGTGTCCTTTGAATGGGGGGGGGGGGGGGGGGAGAGAAACGAGGAGAAAAAACAAAAAGGAACCTTCGAGTGTCTCAGAGTTTTGTAAGTTCAGAAATATTACGAATACAGTGACACGAGAGTTAGATTGCCTCAGGACTTATCAGAATAAACAAATATGACCTCGGTAAAGGTCTAATAGTTTTCGCGAAGAATCGTGTTTTTTGATTTTTCGAAAAATCGCTACCTAACACTTGTCTGCCACCATTGCTATGAATCACTTTTGGGTTTGAACAAAAGGCACTAAAGCAGACAAAGTAAGTGCCTAAGGCGGTAAAGCAAACTGGTTATAAGAAGGAAAAAAATAGTACCCTTGTGCGAGTAAAAGGAAACAACAAAAATATTTAATGATTTATTTAATTTTTACAACATGTGTTCAAATTGTCAACCTCCAACCCTAAAACACAAACGGCACATACTTCAGGAACAAAGTATGAATAAAACCAAAGTAAACCAAAGAGACAATTTAATCTCCGTGTCACTCTGACGTGATAGTTTTCGAACAATCTGTATATATATATATATGGATATTAGGGTGGGTCAAATAAAATGACTAATTTCTTTTTTCCTCGATATAATGAAAAATGTATTGTTTGGCATCTCAAAAAAAAACCCTCTGCAAGTATGGGCCCTTCATATTTAAATTAAGAGGTCCCTCATCGCGAATTTTCATTTCCCATTTAAATAACATGGAAACATTTTTTTTTAACTTTGGAATTTTATTAGACTTAAACCGTTGATGTTACGAGAGTTTTTTAGAACATTTTTGTAGAACATTTGATGCTCTACAAAAAAGCTCTCTTGTGTCTAATCGATAAAAGTAACCGTACAAAAAATAATCGGTGATAATTAGCTCTGGATTCTCTCATATTTGTTTGAAAACCATTAGTAATATATTAGTAATATATTAGTATATTAGTAATATATTAATAGTATATATTAGTAGTATATTTATTCATATTGATTTACTAAAATTTTTAATAAATTGAAATTTATGTACTAATAAACGAGATAAGTAGAATCCAGAGCTAATTATCCCCGATTATTTTTTTGTACGGTTACTTTCATCGATTAGACACAAGAGAGCTTTTTTGTAGAGCATCAAATGTTCTACAAAAATGTGCTAAAAGACTCTCCTAACATCAACGGTTTGAGTCTAATAAATTTCCAAAGTTAAAAAAAAATGCTTCCATGTTATTTAAATGGGAAATGAAAATTCGCGATGAGGGACCTCTTAATTTAAATATGAAGGGCTCATACTTGCAGAGGGTTTTTTTAAGATACCAAACAATACATTTTTCATTATATCGAGGAAAAAAAAAAATTAGTCATTTTATTTGACCCACCCTAATGGATATAAACAATCGTCCATACATTTAGATTTTTGTTCGTTATCGCGAAATATTTCTCGAATTATCGGAAATTGTATTATCTGCAATTATTTTCGAGCGCAATGGAATATCGTAGTAAACAAAAGAAGGCGAGGAGAAAAAAAAATATCCGAGCTCGATACTCGATAACGGTAAATTCACCCTGTATGCATTTATACACACATCAATGCGGTAAAATCATTGATAGAGCAATTAGCTTATGGCAAAGTGACGTCGATACCTTGAATCGATACCCCTCTCTCTCTTTCTCTCTCTGTTCGTCACGATCGCAGGACACGTCGAGTTATATTCGCTAGAGCACAATTATTAGCTTCACTTGAGAAGCAACAATTACCGCGAATCAAAGCGACAATGAAGAAATATCGAGACATAAAGGGGAGAAAGATCCGACATGAAGATATCGGTGGATAAATGAGAGGTAGAAAAAAAAAATCTTGAATATGAGAGGAAAGAAAAAATAGTAATAATCAACGAGAGTGCCGGTAACGAGAGGTGCGCTCGGTGGCTGTGTCATTCTCCATTGGCATATCTCTCTCTCTCTCTCTTTCTGCGCATCGTTACGCTTTTATATACATATATATGTACATCTGTGTTATACACAGGAGGAGATTACAAAGGAGCAAAAGTACTGCTATAATCGACGAATAAATCCTTCTCGTTGCGAGAACACAATCATTGAATAATGAAAGTGTATATTCGCGATTCTATAAACCCGTCACGGAATTGACGATGATCTAAACTTGGCCTTGCTGTATCCCTCATAAATCGCCGAGAGGAGAGCAGGAGGGTTCGGCCACACGTCTCGGGAATTCTCTAACGCTCAGAGCACTAGCACTCTCACGTGGAACTGGAAAATCCTGTGGATTACATTAACGCATGTATATATATAGGTTTATAATTTGCCGTATTAGTCCGCGATGAAGATGATCGTGATATACACACAGTATACTTCAGAGACAGGGTTGCAGAAAATTCATGGCGATACGGTCAATTCTATCGCGATAAAACTCTGCTAGTAGTTACTTGTTATTATTATTCGAGCAAATTATAATAATGTCCTGCCGAAAAAAAATCCGAGTCCTTAACGAAAAATCCGGCATCCTCGATTTTCTCGATGCATCAAAACTCGTAACCGTATAAATGCAACATAAGTGTATTTTTATTAAGCATTCTTAAAACTCTATTTTCATCCCCAGACCGAGCGTCGCGTCATTTTTTCCTCTCTCTCCCTATCTTTCTCTCGCATATTACAAGTTTTTGCTCACGTTATATACGAGACCGTGTAGTGTAACGTTAACACAATGCAAACAACTTCGACCGTGACACCTTAACCTTACACAACGATTGATTACCTGGAGAGCGAAGCGATAGTGAAGGAGAGACAGAGAGAAACAGCAACAGCAGCTAAACGAGCAACGAGCTCTCACGGATCATTAGCCATTCGCGTGTCATTAGACTTCATTGTCCGGAGTTTGCCGCGCGATCGATGATCGCCTATACCCGCGAGTGACCACACGCTATTTTGCATAATTAGCCGACGATTTATTTATCTGGAGTATGCGATATACGTCGAGAGCAGTAAAACTCATGACTATATGTTCTTCGCCTCTCTCTTTTGTGTATTTTTATTTTACGTCTTGACAATTAGTCGACTGTCGAACGAGGAATTATCCAGTGATTCATTCGTCACTGTTTCATCACTCTTCATTACGACGAGCATCATTATTATTTCTCAACCTGTTCGGTGGATTAAGGACTGATTTGTCGATTAGTGTTTGTATTATTCAATCTGTCGACCGTATGTGCATCAAGCAATATACATGGATACATTTTACGTATGAAAGTTATTTGGCAAAAGGGGGGTGGGTACCGCCATTCCAATTCTATACTAGTTTAAATACTTTTTTTCATTAAATGGTTATGGATTACTGATAAAAATATTTAAATTCATTACGAAAGAATAATTACAATGAATTATTCGTAATTCTTGTAGAGAATATAAAATGTTTCTTCGTAACATCAAGTCACCATTAAACAAATAAAGGAAAACCGCAGATATCGAAAAAACCAATTTTTCGCCGATTTTCAATGAAATTTCGAGTTTCGCGAAGAAATGGCTACTGAATTAGTAATCAGCGAGTAAAAATACATCGATATAGCGTCCTAAAAGAAAATTTAAAAATTCATCATTTTTTTGCATTTCGGCCAATCAGAAGTGGCTTCACAAAAATCGCTGTAACGTTGCTTCCCGATGGAGTTGGAACCCCACTCGGTGCTCATTCTTTTCGTGATCGAAAACCCTTTAGAATGGCGCTTGAATCATTGTGCTATCATTATTTTTCGATTTTTCACAGATTTTTAAAGTCGGACCATCGATTTTTGCGAATTTTTCCATACATACCCCTTCTCATTTTTTCGTCGATTTTCAACCTGCTCTCACGGCTACAATAATTGAGATATCGGAATGATCCAAAATGCATTCTCTAAGTCTACTCGAGACGTTTTGAAAACGCTCGTTAAAACCCAAAATCGATGAAACGGGAGCCAAGTTATGACCATTTGAAATTTCGAGATTTTTAGGTTTCCGAAAAGGTGGGCAAAAAATTACAACATTTTTTTTTTCTTTTTATTCAATGTTTCGATACCCTTTTCGATCGGAAATTTTCCGCTGATTACGAATAACACCGAGTTTTTGTCGAAAACTCAAAAAATCAATGGAAAAAATGTGAAAATCGGAAAATTCAATTGTGGCCGACATTGCGGCTACAATAATTGGGATGTCGGCAGACTGATTCCCCAAGTGAAGCGAAGGTTTCACTCGGAGTATCAGGCAGCCAGACACACTTAGCGTTCCAATCTTGGATCCCCGTCGAAATCCATTTTACGACCGTTTCATTTCGATTATGGGATCCAGTCGAATGTCTAGACGGATCCTTACCGGTGACCATCGATAATTACGAGAATCCAGCAGGATCCCCACCAAAATTTCTACACGGGCATGCCCGTTTGGCAAAGTTGGCAAATTGTGTAATTTGTTGGAAATATATAAATAAGTAAAAATATGAATTTATCGTCCATGTACTGTTGCATTTGTTTGTTTAATTTATTTTTGCTCAAGGGGATTTGAATATTTAAGCTCGTGCGGGGTCTTCCCACAATGCGGAAGACCGAAGACTAAATGAGATTGAATATACGTTTCATCTTATTATGCACGGACTGCAAGTAAAAAGGAAGAAAAAAAAGAAGAAAAAAAAGGCAAAACAAGACGAGATAAAAGAAAAAAAACTGTGACAGTGAGATGCGCTGGCGGGAATATCTCGTTCGCAGGTATATATCCGCGTGTCGAGAATAGCTTTGAATACGTTTGAATGAATTTGCTGCTTTTGCTCGCTTGTTGGCGATGGCAAGCCCAAGAGGACGCTTTACAGTGAGTTGAGTCCAATGCGCGCGCGCGCGCGGATCTAAACATACAGCGCAAAGCAGCAAAGATTCACAAGGTCCATCTGGAAGCGGGCCAGAGACCTTCTCGATTCCGGATGTAAATCTCATTCAAAGGCATTCGCGTTACACATATATACAACGCTCTATTATTCTCCGAGGATTCTCTCGTACCGAGATTGCATCGTTCATCGGAGTCGGACAAAAAAAAAGAGGAAAATATAAAGAAAAAGGACGATCAACGGATTCTAAGGTCGAAACGTAAAGGAATATATGCTACACACCAATCTCTGGCACACCGTACCTACAACAGTGACAAGATGTTTTCAGCATGGATGGAAAATAGCTTGAAAGAATTTCGATGGAAATTCGGGGATTTCCAATGGATAAATTCGGCTCTTGATTCGAGTGAAATTTCATTTCGATGGAAATACCAAAGAAATCGACAAAAGGATAGTGAGGATATTTTGTAAAACAAACGACAGAATTGAACAGATTTTACGAAAATATTAATTACTCGTTCGAATCAAATAAACATCATCCCTTCGAATGAACCGTTTTAATGGAAACCGTTATTTTTTTTTTCGATTTCTATCTCATAAAAAATTCACAGTGTCACGATCAGTTGAAGTTTCGTTGAAGTGTCAACCGCAAATGTTATCTTTTTCTTTTCTTTAATCTTTCTTCAATTTTCATTCAACGATTATATTGAATTGTCGCAAAGGGATGATGAGACGAGGATGGAAAGAAAGAAAAAAAAATTGTATAGTCATCATCCGCTTGTCCGTTGACTTAACTCGGGATCGATCGGGTCTCGAGGATCTTGCTGGCAGATAGGATCGATTTAAAATGCGCCAGGAGAGCAAGCAAGAGAAAGAGAGAGAGAGAGAGAGAGAGAGAGAGAGAGAATCGACGAAGGGGAGAGATCGAGAAGAGGTCCCTAACCCCTGAGGACTGAGCACAAATAAAGAATTAAAGAACGGGGCTCTGAGCTTGATGCGCTTGCTCACACGTACGATGTATGTGTGTGAATATATATATATATAAACCAACTTTGCTTTTTTGCTTCTCGCACACGGTGTGGGACTATACGGGGGTTGGGTGTATAGTTTAAAAACATCTTCGGATGGGGTCTCTCTCGTGTGGGCGCAGAGAGAGACCCGAGTCGGGTATATGTACGACGTTCAGGTTAGTCAACAGGTGGCTAACCTGCCAGAGGGTTGGGTAGGAGGGGGAGAGAGAGGGATCCAAAACCTACACAAACAATACGTCCAATGCACAAATACAAATCTCTCGCTCTCTCTCTCTTCTTGCCATACCCCCTCCCGTGGCAACTTGTTTTTTTTTTCTACGATTTTTATTTCCTCTCTCGAATATATAACTTAGGAAGTCGGGGTGAAGGCTCCTATATCTCAACTCACACAGCGATGGAACAGAGAGAGAAAGAATAAGAGAACAAGATCTTGGTTCGCTAAGAAGTGGGAGAAGAGTGTGTTACACCGAGCCGGGTACGGTATATACGTACTCGTTTGCGAGAGATTCACAGACGCGACACGAACACACCAAGAGCCAAACAGGCAAGAGAGAAATAGAGAGAGAGAGAAAGAGGTATATAAAAGGAGAAAAGAGAGAGAATCGAGGCAAAAGAGCCCAGCAGCAAGGAGAGTCCCGTCCGAACGCGAACACGTTTACAGCATGAGTGCGACGGGGGGAGGAGGGGACCCTGGACCGTTCTCCGAGACTGCACGTGTTCCCTAACGTACCCAAACCCCTGCCATCGTGAAAAAGGTTCTCAAGCTGCAACGATATTCTTCGACTCTTTAGTTACGATATATGTATATATATATAACTATATATATGTGTGTATTTGTATGTATGTACGAGCAAACGTGAATCCATCGTCTTTCCACTGGTCGAAAAGCCAATTACTAGGCACTAAAAGTGGATATATTCACGATAAATTATACCATGAATAACTGGCCATTACGGAACGTAAAGATTTACCAATTTTTTAAATGGATCTCAATGAAATTTGCAAATTCAATTGGCATAATTTGCATACGAGAATATTAACATATTAAAGATACTTTTAATTGAATAATAGGTAAAGTTTGATTTCTATAATTATTGTCTTTTTTGTTGTTGTAGTTCTTAATTACCAAAAGTACGTTTAACATATCATGTATTAATAAAAATAAATGTTTACCTCGGAAAAAATAAATAAAAGGCAAAAATTGTGATTGAGATTTATGAAAAGATTGAGGTTCAATCGGTAATATATCGGAGGGGGAGAGGATTGAAAGATACGGAACGTAAAAATTTACCAATTTTTTAAATAGATTTCAATGAAATTTGCAAATTCAATTGGCATAATTTGCATACGAGAATATTAACACATTAAAGATAGTTTTAATTGAATAATAGGTGAAGCTTGATTTCTATAATTATTGTCTTTTTTTTGTTGTAGTTCTTAATCACCAAAAGTACATTTAACATTTCATGTATTAATGAAAATAAATGTTTACCTCGAATAAAAATAAAAGGCAAAAATTGTGATTGAGATTTATGAAAAGATTTAGGTCTGATCGGTAATATATCGGAGGGGGAGAGGATTGAAAGATACGGAACGTAAAAATTTACCAATTTTTTAAATGGATTTCAATGAAATTTGCAAATTCAATTGGCATAATTTGCATACGAGAATATTAACACATTAAAGATAGTTTTAATTGAATAATAGGTGAAGCTTGATTTCTATAATTATTGTCTTTTTTTTGTTGTAGTTCTTAATCATCAAAAGTACATTTAACATTTCATGTATTAATGAAAATAAATGTTTACCTCGAATAAAAATAAAAGGCAAAAATTGTGATTGAGATTTATGAAAAGATTGAGGTTCGATCGGTAATATATCGGTGGGGGAGAGGATTGAAAGATGCATCAAGGACGATGTCGACGATGGGAGCCACTGGTCCCTCGCCGCGGGGCACCGTCCGTGACTCATCAGGCCCCTCGATTCCCTCTTGTACGGGAGCAGGGCCCACAAAACGAACAAAACATCCGAGATCCCAGAACACACTCTTATAAACACACGCGGGCAACGGGTTCGCGTCTATTTACATCGGAGGACAGAGAGGACACATACGGAACACGAACGCAAGCGAGAAGGGCAAAAGCCGAAAGAGGCAGTGTCTGATCGATTTACGTCCCACACGCGCTTTCGGGGGAAACCTTTAACAACGGAAAACGCGCGTGGTGATCTGACCATCCACCCTGCGTGCGCGAACCACGACAATGTCGATCAGGGATTGCCAACATTTTATTTTTTTCGTCCTCCACGTTCTTTGTTACCCTTTCTTTGGTCGTGTGTCCTCCTCGCGCATGATCGCACACGGACTTTGCGCATACGAATAGGGGAAAAGAGAGAGAGAGATTTCCGATCGTACGAACGTGGTCATCGGTCTTGACCCTTTCAAGGTTAAGATCTTTCTCCTTTCGAGAATCCGTATGAATCCCCGATATAACTCTTTCTTCCGCCTCTTTCTCGTTATCCAATCCTCTCGTTCGTCGCCTCGCTCGGTCTCTACGCCGAGAGATTTTCGCTTTGCACTTGAGAGAGAAGAGTGGTCAAGGTCGAGATCGCGAGGAAAGATCAAACGGAGTCCAGGCCACGTGTGTGTGTGTGTGTGTGTACGCGCGCCCTCCTTGAAATCCCCTCTGTCGTAACGTCGTACGATCGATAATAGTCCGATCATAACTGGTGAAAAAATGCTAAATATTGCAAATTAACAATTTTTTGGTCCCTGGACACTTTTGTCCGAGAGCTTCAACAATAAAATCATTTGTCAAGATGACAACTAACGAGAAAGATGGTCATCTACCACACCTCCTCGGCGTATCCCCCGAGCGGAAATTTGGTCCGGCTTAAATCCGGCCCATGTCAGGCTGCCCTATCAGCCTGGCACAGCCCCGATCAGGATCCGTATCAGGCCCACATCCGGCATGTAACGGAGTTGCGGATCCAGGCCTGATCCGGCCGTGATCCGGCACCGATCTGGCCTCGATCTGGCACTGAATTCCAATTTTCAAATTTCAAATGAATAAAATCTATTTATCTTCTGAGAATTAGGTTATTGGCCATCGTATGTTGCTAGCTGGCCCATATAATAATCTTTAACAAAAAAAAAAAAACGGCCTCCACCCACGTAGAAATTGCCAGTATAATTCTACTGGCCAAGCTTTGGGCCAATATTGGCGGCCAAACTTTGGCCGCCAGTAATGGCCTCGTACAGGCTGACTAGCTGGCCATACTATGGGCCATACTGCGGGCCATACTACGGGCCGTACTACGGGCCAGTATAAAATGCAGTCTTATGCCAGTACCGGTTGAATTCTACTGGCCAAGCTTTGTGCCAGTATTGTTTCAGTACTGGCTGACAATCTGGCCAAGCTTCGGGTCAGTATAAAACATCGTCTTGTGCCAGTACTGGTTGTCAATCTGGCCGCACTATGGACCGGTATAATAACCAGATCTGGGCCAAAATAGGCTATAAAATACGGCCAAGCTCTGGCTTCGATACAGGCTTAGTACTGGGCTATAGAAAATGTCAATACTGAGAGTATTTCACTTTAACAGTTGCGTTCTGTAATGTAATTGTAGATTAGGTTATTCTGATCAAAAGTCCATTATTTTTCAAACAATCAAATTGTTGAATTATAATTTGCCCCGAACTTGAAATTGCACGATTAATACAATATCTTTTAGTGTAATATTTGCTTCATATAGCCTATATTTTATAAACACTGTTCTATAAACATTTAAGTACGTATTGTAGACCTGTATATGTACTTAGTCTCTTAATAATAAAAACTACTCCGAGTATTTAGTATGTATCAAGTGCATTTAATTATCAATCATTTATGCATAAACAACCCGGACAACACAGACATCCAAAGGATGACCAAAAAACATCCGGAGAACGTCCAAAGTACATCCTTTGGACGTACGTGTGCTGTTTGGGAAACATCTGGTAATGTGGTAAAAAGAAATATAAATTACTCCCAGAGAGAAATAGAATTTGAATAGACATTGGATCGGCGTCCACTAGACGCCAAAAGTGTCTAAAAGACGTCGATTCGATATCTATTTAATTTGCCATTTCTCGCTGAGATGTAATTTGCACCGTCGGCAAAATCGTCTGCCAAGATCCGGCCCAATGAAATAACCAGTGTTGGTACGACCGTTGGTGCCAGTAGTAAGCCAGAAGTTTGCCAGATCTGGGCCAAAGTCCGGTCCAAAGTCAGAGCCAAAGTCCGGGCCAAAGTTCGGGCCAATTAAATAACCGGTACTGGCCCGACCGTTGGTGCCAGTATAACGGCCGGCTATTACACTCCTGTACCGAATCTGTATTGACCCAATACTGGCAGCCAGTACCGGCACTACGGCAACCAGTATTGGCCCAACGCTCGGCCGTTACAATTTTTCTACGTGGGCACCGGAGTTCGAACCTGCAATCTCTCTCGCCTGATAATTCACGCAGTACCAGAATATGATTCGGCCCTGATGTGGGGCTCATCCGGTTAACCTGATCAGGATTTGGCACGGATGCCTTAGCCGCACCTGATCCGGCCCTGATATATGTAATGTAAGGCTAGCCTGATAATCCACGCCATATCAGAACATGATCCGCCCCTGATCTGGGCGTGATCCGGTTAGCCTGATCAGGCTAACCTTATCGATTCCTGAATAGGGACTGATCCTATATCAGGCCAGCCGGAACAAATTTCTGCTCGGGCCGTTCGCCGTCCATAGAGTTCAACCGGATCCACGAATTATTCAAAACTGATGTAACCAAAGTATAACCCCTCCCCGCCCTTCTTTCTCAAGACCCACGAACGTTCTCCTTTCAGGAGAGAGAAATAACCCACCTGTAATCCACGGTGATTCGAACGAGAGACGAGAAAGAGAGGCAACGAGAATCCGCATATATCGAATCTCCTGACGCACGAAGAGACCGCAACTTCACTGTCACTTTAAGCGTTATAATCGTAGGATATACGCCCTTTTGTTTGTGAGCAGTCAATATACACGTGTGTGTGTATATATGCGTGAATAAAAAAAAAGAGGTCGAAGAGGATCAATCCCTCGGGAATATATCGTATAAAGAAAAGAAAAAGATCGATCAACTTCTTTCTTGCGCATCTCGCTTACTCCCATACGATAAAAACGAGGCATTGAAGGTACAGAAGGGGCTCCTGTTTCACGATGACGATCACGAGGAGCGTGATCCCCGCGCGCCACGACCCGTGGGACTTTAACATGCGTTATTATACATAGTTATGTATATACATATATGTACTAAACTCGGTTGACCCGGGGTGGGGTTTTTCTTCGGGGTCGTCTCGGGGATATCGAATTCCCATGCACGTGCATTCTAGCAGTGTCATCACCTCAAAAACGCGTTAGTTTCTATACCGCGTCTGTCACGTGTGTAGCCACCAAACACACACACACTAACGCACACACACAACAGAGATTGAAATAGTATTAAGGCATTAGATATACACGTGTATACGCGCCCACCCTATTTCTTTTTTCCCTTTCGTTTTATATTGTGTTTTAATGTCGTCACCGCTAACACTACCACCGGAGGAATAGCAATTTTTTTTTTTTCGCTCCCTCGATTCCCACCCCCGATTATGAGAAGACTCTCGGGAGGGGGAGGATTTATGAACGTTATACACAGGACCGTGCAGTATGTGCAACGGAGCGCTGGACGAGCAAAAGGGAACTCAAAAGTTTCTCTTTTCTCTCCTTCAATCTCACTCTCTCCCTCTTGCGGCTCTCGTTTTCGAAAGCCGTACACCTGTGAGATTCCCATACACGGCAGTGGCAGCAGAGTTTCTCCCCTAAGTGTCTATTCTTCCTCTTTTGCCCCGATCCCCTTCACCCCCGCCTCCCTTCATGATCTTCTGTACCCCTCCAAAGAGCATAAAGCTTCGAGCTCGCGAACGTTGGTGATTGAGAGAGAGCGAAAAAAATATGAGAGAGAGAGAGTGAGTGAGATCACTGGTATAAGGGAGAAATATAAAATAGCCGAGCGTGGAACGAGAGAGACAGAGGGACAAATGAATTACATACGACAGAGGGAGAGGAGAAAAAAAAATCATGGTGTAACCGTTTCTCCGAGGAGCAAACCGGCAAGCACTTCGTAACAACACACTTGTCCTACCGGCTTCCCTCGTCTGGCTCCTATATACCTATTATACACGTTTGTTATGTATATATATATACATGAACACGTATACACACGCACCTTTTTGATGGGCTGTACAACCTGAATGCGGGGTTGTACACCTGCGAACTTTGTAGGGTGAAGGCATCACAGCCATCTATTGATATGCAGATATATCCTCGGTTACGTTACACCCCTGTTCGCGCTCTTTATATATACACACAGTGAGCGCCGGGTGAGCACGTTAGAAAATAACGAGACGGAGAGAAATAAGGATGAAAAAAAAAAAAAAAAAGAAAAAAAAACAGCGTCGAAAGGGTTGCCTAGAGATTATAGTGTACATATGGGAGAACATTGAGGATCTTTTTTTTTAATCGTAACGGTGGCATAGGCTGTGTGTCCTGACCCGGAGATGTGATATTCGACGGTAATGTTGAATGTAATGCAATACAGAGAAGGGGTGGCTCCGAGATATCACGTTTCCCGCGGTGGAAACTATACTGTAATATATTTTGGGCCAATTGTGTCCGAAGTGATTTTTTTTTTCAAGTTTTTTTTTTTGCCGCAGTTTTTAATAATCCTCACGATGGATACAGATTTTCATTTTTTTTTTTTTTCTTTCACAGAGGAATGTTCGGATTGTCCTGGTCGCGACGATGAGACCAGTGAGAATGAAGGTAACGGGGACAAACATACGCGTGTTGTCGCGAACAAAAGAAAGCTGCGAGCGCGCTTATGAAGAAAAGAGGGAAGTAGGAGTGAAAGGAGATGAGTGACTCAGATGGTGTAACCTCGAAGTTTGCCGTGTGTATAATTATGTCACTGTGTATAGTCACCGGTTTATTCCGGTGGGACCGCAAACCCGATGTGTATACCGGGGAAAGAAACGGGTGGAGTCTGGACTAAGAGAGAAAGAGAGAGAGAGAGAGAAGGAAGAGAAACTATGAGAGAATCGTGAGGACCAGGTCGAGTGGTACGACGGTGAAACGCGGATCATAAACGAGGTAGAGGGAAAGAAGAAAAGAAGAAGCGAACTGAAGATGTCGAGGACTCATCGTTCTCCGGTCTGCAAATACTATGAATCACACCGGGGTTGCTCTCGTCAGTTGAGTTATATACAGAAGAGATTGAGTGCGAGAGACAGAGAGAGAAAGAGAGAGGGAAGCTCTTTCGTAATCCAACACCGTTCGACACACGTTGGTTCCGTCGTCGTTGCTCTCTAATACGCACGGGGGAGAAATGTAGAGAAGGAAAAAAAAGAGAAAAAAAAACAAGCGAAAAGGGAGAAGATAATGAGGGTCGAAATATAAAAAAAAAAAAAATCTCAAGAGACGGAATGAAGACGGGAAATAAGAGGCTTCTTTCGCCCCTCGGAGGGTTGAGAGCAACGGTATATAGAAACAAAGGAGAATTTCCGATTGTACGATAATATCGCGAATGTATATTTGTCAATTAATCAGCTAATTAGAGAAAAATTCGTCGAGCTGTCCGTTGAAAAACGATGATAAATTTAGATTTCGGGGGGGGTGGTGAAACAAAAGGAATGAATCAACACCTGTGACGATATTACATCGAGGCTTGCTGCAATATAATGAGGCCATAGACAATTTTTTTTGTTTGTCTTCTTTCGCTTTCCACGTGCTGTGTTATTTTTTTTCTATCGAAGTGGATATGTATGAGAAAAGGGAAAAAAAAGCGAGGAGAGGAGAATGTTGCGAGAGCAAAGAGGCGATTGAGTACGCGACCCTTTTGCTCTCGTATCTATCACATTATCCCGGGAGACCTTAATCCTCGCGCTTGATGCGCGAACACAGAGTGTCTATCACATACGAGACCATTATTCTTTGCTCTTAATTCTCTCGTTTGAATTCGTATGTGGCTCGCAACGCGACAAGCAGAAGATGCTCCAACAACGTGTTTCTATGACGTATAGCTGATCCAGTCAGAATAGTTTCATGTATGGCATTGTCCATTTCTTCTTTTAAATACCTTTCCTCGTTTTTTTTTTTCCCTCTATCTTCATCTTCGACTTTCAATATCGCACAGTGTGTGGATATAAACATATATATACAGAGTATCTCTCAAAACTAACACGTCAGAGTGACACAGAGCGTCAGATTAGCTCCGAACCTTTCGGAATAAACAAATATGACCTCGGTAAGAGTCCAATGGTTGTCGAGAAAAATAGTATTTCGATTTTTCATAAAATCGCTACCTAGTACTTGTTATTGTGCTACCATTGCCAAAAGGCACTAAAGCGGACAAAGTAGATACCTAAGGCGGTAAACAAACTGGTTCTAAGAAAGAAAGAAAAATAGTACCTTTGTGGGAGTATAAGGAAACAGAAGAAACATAATACTTAATGATTTATTTAATTTTTACAACATGTGTTCAAATTGTCGACCGCCAACCCTAATGCACAAACGGCAAATATTTTAAGAACAAAATATGAATAAACCCAAAGTAATTCATAACAGTGGTAGCAGAATACCAAGCACTAGATACGGGATTTTCCGAAAAATCAAAAAAGACACTTTTTCTCGAAAACCGTTAGACTTTTACCGAGGTCATATTTGTTTATTCCGATAGGTTCGGAGCTAATCTAACCCCCGGTGTCACTCTGACGTGCTAGTTTTTGGGACACCGTGTATATATATTAGGGCGATTTTTTTTTTCGACTATTTTTTTTTCCAGTCCCCACCCGAAATTTTGTTGGATATGTCAAAAGAAATTCCCTGAAAGTTACAGCCCTTAATATTAATTTTAAGTACTTTCCCTTAGCGTGAAAAGATTTTCCATCTAAAATACAAGTGAATCGAATTTTTTTTTTTCAAATTTCTATAACTCAGCCGCATTTTATGCTATCATATTGTTCTTGGTTTCGATTTACTCAGAATAAAACAATCTAAAAAAGTACCGTTTGCGGCGAAAGTGTAAATTGTACTGGTGAGCTGGTACGGGTCACTGAAGTTGATTTTTACCCAAAATTTTCATTTTTTTGCTGTTATCTCCGAAACAATTAACTTTACGAAAAAAATGTAAATAAAAAATTTGTTGGTAATTTAATTTCCGAAAAAAAAGTCTCAATGACTCAATTGCTTAGATTAATATTTCTTGAGATATTGAACTTTAACTTATGAGTAGTATAAAATTTATAAAATATTAAATATTAAATAATAAAAAAAATAAAAAATAAAAAAAGTTCAATATCTCAAGAAATATTAATCTAAGCAATTGGGTCGATAGGACCTTTTTTTATAGGAAATTAAATTTCCAACAAATTTTTCATTAGATTTTTTTTTGTAAAGTTAATTGTTTCGGAGATAACAGCAAAAAAACGAGAATTTTGGGTAAAAATCAACTTCAGTGACCCGTACCAACTCACCAATACAATTTACACTTTAGCCGAAATAGGCACTTTTCTAGATTGTTTTATTCTGAGTAAATCGAAACCAAGAACAATATGATAGCATAAAATGCGGCTGAGTTATAGAATTTTGAAAAAAAAAAAAAAAAAAAAAATTCGATTCACGTGTATTTTACATTGAAAATCTTTTCACGCTAAGGGAAAGTACTTAGAATTAATATTGAGGGCTGTAACTTTCAGGGAATTTGTTTTTTCGACATATCCAATAAAATTTCAGGTGGGGACTGAGAAAAAAAAATGGTCGAAAAAAAAAATCGCCCTAATACATATATATATTTGGCTCAATAGCTCGGGAGTCCCGTCCCGTTTATGTTGACTGTAATTATCAGCCACTTCAGATCTGGGTCAGCGGCGGCATCGATGTCGTTGAAGATCGAGAGGAACGAGTATATATAGTTATCACATTTTATATACACAGTGTATATGTATTCGTACAGTTAAAGAGTGAACCAACAAGAGAGATAAAAGAGAAGTGTACGAGCGAGCGCGACAACTCGATTTCGTTTTTTCTCTAGACGAGAAAAGACGAGAAGGATATTCTCGTCTACCGTCGATCGTATAATCGTGTGTTACATTATATTGGTACGTGCATCGAAAACCAAACGAGTTCGATTGCAACGCGATCGCTCGTCGTCGTGAAACGGACGAGTGGAAAGAGCGTGTATACGCCGTGTGTGTTTGCAAGAGAAAGAGAGCGAGAGAAATCAGCGAGAGTAAAACGGAACGAAGTGAAGATTCCCATCGGATACGAGTAAGGAGCGATGAGCGAGAATGAACGATGTCGTCAATTGATGCTCTCGAACCCGGATCAACAATGTGCTGTACGGGATTTTCAGGGCCTCGTAAAACGACCAACGAGTGTCTTTCTCGCGACACGTGCAAACGCGCACTCTCACTTACAATATACAATCACCGCGAGAGATCCGGAAACTCCTTTAATTCGCTCCCTGGAATTTTTTTCCATCGTTTATGGCGATCATTATAAAGCCAGGATTCCACGATTCGATCCTCAATGCTTTCCTATTACAAAAATTACACGTCGAACATTTCTTAATAATACAATTGACACAGCGATTGTAATCAATTGTTTAGAGGTACCGGACCGAATATCGTTGAAAACAGCGAACGAATCGCGCCGTTAATTCAACCATTTTTTATCAAAAAATTAATATTTTGTAAAATACAAAAATAGAACAAAAAACACAAGCCTTTACTGTGTCTATGAGTACCGCATAGAAAATGCAAGCGAGCGTCGGGGTCTTTGTGCGCGCTGATGCATTACTCACGTATCGCGGTCTATGACTATTTTATGCCTTTGCTCTCCAGTGAGTCATACACGCCGGAGAACCCGGAGACAATATAGCTCACACGGGTTGAGCCCTTCATCATACGCCCAGGGCAATACGAGAGACTCCCGTGCTGTGCACAGCAACGTATATATAGTTACGTGTGCGTTCACACTTGGGTATTATATCCGCGTACACGAGGAGAGTAAATCTGTATGGATATGTATGTATACGAGGCTGTGTGTACCAGTTTAGGTACCAGTTACGTGGGCAGGGTGGTCCCTATGGTCGCTTAACGCGAGTACCTGTTGAGCACAAGGGCTGCCCTTGTGGCACACCATCCATAATATGAACTAACGACAGATGGCCATACGCTCATACACACTCTGTACGCCCTTCTGCACTTTAATTCATCGATTATATTGCATGTTACAGCGACGAAGCACTTCGGGCAACCGGTCACGCGGATTACGATAGTTTATTTAAGGTAGTAGCCTGGTAACTTAAGCCGATTTTCATGTCTTTTTTGGAGGGCGTTTTATTGTAGGAAAATGAAAATTAATCGTTTTGGATATTTAGGATGTTTTTATTTACATATTAAAGAAACAAAAAAAAATGTCTATGAAAAAATTTAATAGTTTATTATTATTATTATTATTTATCGAAGTTGGCACCTCGAAAAAAAAGCGCGTGGGTGGCCCCGGTGATTTTGGCTCTCGATGTTATCTGAAATCAAAAATTCTTGATAATTCTTAATTTATAGACATGTCATTCTGGTCGGAACTACTGAAGTTAAATTTCATGGATAAATAACAAAATGGCGGACTTTGGAAAAAAGTTTTTTTTTCCAAAGTCCGCCATTTTGTTATTTATTCATGAAATCAAAAATTCTTGATAATTCTTAATCTATAGACATGTCATTCTGGTCGGAACTACTGAAGTTAAATTTCATGGATAAATACCGCTATTTTGTTATTTATCCATGAAATTTAACTTCAATAGTTCCGACCAGAATGACATGTCTATAGATTAAGAATTATCAAGAATCTTTTATTTCAGATAACATCAAGAGCCAAAATCACCGGGGCTACCGACGCGCATTCTTTTTCGAGGTGCCAACTTCGATCAATAATAATAATAATAATAAACTATTAAATTTTTTCAAACAAATTTTTTTTGTATCTTCAATATGTAAATAAAAACATCCTAAATATCCAAAACGATTCATTTTTATTTTCCTACAAAAAAACGCCCTCCAAAAAAGACATGAAAATCGGCTTAAGTAACCAGACTACTACCTTAACACTACCTGCACCGTTGCTCGGTGAAAAAAAAACGGAATGATACATTTTCACGTGTTTTTATTTTTGTAAGAGGTGCAAGGTTTTTCTTAGAGATTTGAGGGTTTTTTTTAAATCAAATAACGCGCGCGAGATTTCCCGTCCGGAGAAACACAAACGATTTACGTGGAGCTAAATACCATGAAAATTTCAGACTTTGTGATATTTTGAAATGGATACCTCCAAGAGTCGAGTTTATTTAACACTATTCCCTGTACCGTTGCTCGGTGAGGAAAAATAAAATGATACAATTGCACGTTTTTTTTTTGTAAGGGTTGCATGCGTTTCTTTTTTCAGATTTAGTTTTTCGAAAAAATTACATAACGAGCGCGAGATTTCCCATCGTGCGAAATCCAAACGATTCACGTGGAGCTAAAAAAAAATGAAAATTTCGGACTGTATCAAATTTTGAAATGGA
This sequence comes from Oxytorus armatus, assembly GCA_958009045.1. Taxonomy (NCBI): domain Eukaryota; kingdom Metazoa; phylum Arthropoda; class Insecta; order Hymenoptera; family Ichneumonidae; genus Oxytorus; species Oxytorus armatus. Next base: position 16,708,295 of record OY253752.1, read on the forward strand.
TACCTCTAAAAGTCGGGTTTATTTAACAGTATACCTTGTACCGTTGCTCGATGAGGAAAAATGAAATGATATATTTCACGTTTTTTTTTATAAGGGGTGCAAGATGTTCTTCTTTCAGATTTTAATTTATTCTAAAATTAATTAACGACAAATTTTAGAAATTAAATGATATTGGCGTTAAGGGGCGAAATAGGGTTAGACGGTTGAAAAAATCGATTTTTTTTTAGTTTCATAAAATGTTAGTAGAACTATTGAAAAATATGTTCCCAAAATTTTCAATGAAATTTCCGACTCGTTCTATTGTTATAAGCTATTAAAGTGAGTAGCTCACCTTCAGACCCCGAGCGCGCCACGTGTATAACCGAGCGGTCACTATTTTTTCAAACGCGTTTTTCTGAAAACGACTTTTTTTTAACAAAAGTTTTAAAAGTTTTCAACCAATCGTTTTGAAAATTGCCAGTTACTTTCTTCATAGTATTTCGCTCTATATGAACCTAAAATCGGAATATTATCATTATTTGAAATAATTTTTTTTTGCAAATAAAGTTGTAAAAAATGGCAGAAAATCATGCTTTTTTGTTTTGACCCCCGTAAAAAATTCAATTTTCTATTTTTTTGACAGCATTTAGGTTCATATAGAAGAGAGACGTATAATAAAAGTAAATTCCAACCTCGTTTGATTTTAGATGAAAATTGCGGCTTGCAGAATGTACGCAAAATGCTGAGTCTGATTGTGACCTGCAATATGGGGTCGCTAATATTTTCGGTGTTTTTCAAGGAAATTCTTCAAAAATTTTATAGTATATACTTGAATATATGTATAAAATATTCTCAAAGTTCCAATAAATTATATTCATTTTTTATACTATAAAAAAATTCATGAAAATCATTGAGAATACGCTGTCCTAACCCTATTTCAACTCTTAATCAAACGGCATTCTCTTGATAAAAATAAATTGACTAGAATTAACGAAGGGAAAGAAGTTAAAGAACAACGACTCGAATATTTGATATTTTAGATTTTTTTAGAAAATGCTATAAAATGGCTGCGTGCGAGATCCCAGTTGGTATATACAATCCGATCTTTCGGTACATATGCCTCCGACACGAGCAACACCTCTGATGATTCATGTCAAACAAAAGGCGAAACATTGTGTGTGTGTGTGTGTGTGCGTGCGTCTGACACCGCGCGGGTTGAACACGTGTATATTACGTATTATAATGCATAAGTACATACGATAGTGGAATTCCAGATACGCCCGCCACTCTTTTACATAAACGATAGACGCCTGCGGTATTTACACACGTTTCGACGTCAATTTAGGATCGTGGATCATGCGACAAGAATCTCGTAAGAAAACACGAAACGCGCGACTGCTCGTCCGTATCACATCTCGTAGACAATTAGAAGGGATATCATATGAGTTTATCTGTACCGTGATTGATTAACCCTCAGTTGACACACATGGGTCTGTGATGTCCGGCTCGTTTCTCGAAATCGATAGGTCCCAACGGTCAGTCCATATTTCGGGTTTTTACCACCACCAAAAAAATTGTACTTGGGCGTACAATTTTTAGCGCTCTCTTTCCATAGATCTCAAACTACTCTCATGAATTTTTTCAGATGGTTTTAAGGTAGTAGTCTGGTAACTTAAGGCGATTTTCATGTCTTTTTTGGAGGGCGTTTTTTTCTAGGAAAATAAAAATGAATCGTTTTGGATATTTAGGATGTTTTTATTTACATATTAAAGATACAAAAAAAAATTTTGTTGAAAAAATTTAATAGTTTATTATTATTATTATTATTGATCGAAGTTGGCACCTCGAAAAAACAGCGCGTGGGTGGCCCCGGTGATTTTGTCTCTTGATGTTATCTGAAATCAAAAATTCTTGATAATTCTCAATCTATAGATATGTCATTCTGGTCGGAACTACTGAAGTTAAATTTCATCGATAAATAACAAAATGGCGGACTTTGGAACGAAAAACCTTTTTTCCAAAGTCCGCCATTTTGTTATCTGAAATCAAAAATTCTTGATAATTCTTAATCTATAGACATGTCATTCTGGTCGGAACTACTGAAGTTAAATTTCATGGATAAATAACAAAATGGCGGACTTTGGAAAAAAAAGTCCTTTTATTTTAGCAAAGAAGGGGTTGTAAAATAAAAAGAAATTTAACTTCAGTAGTTCCGACCAGAATGACATGTCTATAGATTAAGAATTATCAAGAATTTTTTATTTCAGATAACATCGAGAGCCAAAATCACCGGGGCCACCCACGCGCTTTTTTTTCGATGTGCCAACTTCGATCAATAATAATAATAATAATAATAAACTATTAAATTTTTTCAAACAAATTTTTTTTTGTATCTTTAATATGTAAATAAAAATATCCTAAATATCCAAAACGATTCATTTTTATTTTCCTACAAAAAAACGCTCTCCAAAAAATACATTAAAACCGGCTTAAGTTACCAGACTACTACCTTAATCGAGTCCAAGTACGGTAAAAAACGGTAGCACACCGTAGTGCCCATGTGTATCTAGGGAGGTTGGCAAATTGTAGTGTGTACACCGAGGTTTAATTGTGAATCAAAAACGTTGATGGAGAAAAAAAAGTATTGACAATCCATAGAACTGATGGATAAAATATAAACACAAAAAAAAATCAATCCCACGTTTAATCTCAATTGATGTTTGCGCGTAGATTACACGTTGAAAAGTTTGTGATCTAATATGTGTGATGAAGGGATGTGATTTTTCGACAAACAACGAGCACACGCGAGGCCACATCGACAACCCGATGATTTGTTGAATATTACAAATCGGCGTTATAAATAAGCATCGTAATTGATATTAACACCGGCGCGAACGGAGAGGCGAGAGGAAGGGGGGCAAGAGCAGTTTTCACGATTCTTTATTGTAATGAATCTCAAGATTTTGCCCGGTGGCTAATAATGATTGGATTTCACGCTACTCAAAACGACCGCAGGCTCTCGCGAGGCATATGTTCCCCGCTCCCCAGGAGCTTTTTGCCACAGAGTTCACGACATTGGCTCGCGATTATTATATACACTTTCCGCGTGCACGGATGCGATTACGGGAGCGGTTAATATCGCGTTGTAACTGGCAGTACGAATAAACCAGAGAGAAAGAGAGAAAAAGAGCGAGCGAATAGGGGGGAGTGAGCAAAGGGATAAGGAAAAATAAAACATACGCGGAAACGAGAGTGGAAGGAGGAAGAGAAAAATTATCAGTCTAACCTATATATATATCCATCCCATATATATATATATATATATATTAACACACGAATGCTTTTTCTTCGAGGGGGAGGGTGGAGAGACGCTGTGCATACTTGTGGCGAAAACTTTACGCCCCGATGTCGACAATAATTTTCATTTCACGGTACGATGAATCTCTCTGGCACATACGAGGCGCAGAGAGAGGGAAAGAGGGCAAAGCGAAAAAAGACGAAAACGATGGAAAAAAAAAAGAAAAGAAAATCAAGCAAAAAAAGTAAGAGATCGAGGAAGAGAAGGAGAGGGGAGTATCAAAATTTTTACGACTTATTTGCACGCGATGCAACGTCGATGTGCGCGCAGCTCGCGCGAGTTCCTACGTACAGTCCCTCACACACTCTCTCTGTCTTGCGTTACCTTTTGTAATGGCTGTTTGCGACATAACTACGGACAACGAGAGATGTACCCGCTCTCTGTCAGGGGACTTTATCATACAATTTTTACCCGAGTTTCAATTCAACCCCGGGTAGAATAAAGAAACAAAAAAACAAAAAAGACGACCGAGCCACATAAAGACGGAGTATAAACGTCGTCGATAATTGGTCGGTACGTCCTCTTTTATCTCGTTCTACCTTTGTACACAATATAGATACATAAGCACGCATATATTTTTGTATAAAATATACTGCATAGCGAGCGGTGCACTCGGGTTGAAGATCGGGGCGTTTCATTACGAGTAATTGCCGTGGTTCTGACGCTGCGGTCTTTTCTGCTCCTCTGCTCTCCCCCGACTCCCATCGTCCCTCTTAACCCTTCGCAGGTATCATGGAGATATACACAGTATCATTTTCATAATGACGCCCTCGTCTCTCGACTCGATGGCGAACGAGAAGTCGAAACGGGAGAGCGAGCGAGAGAGATTGAGTTGAAGATTGGGCGGGAGAGGCGATAAGGAAGAGAAAGAAGAAGAAAAAACGGAAAAAAAGTGATACAGAAGAAAAAGAACAAGGTATCATCCGGTACGGTTCCTTGTGCGTCGTAGGACCCAGTTTAAGGGGCCTCATGCACGTTGCAGAGCGCGCGAGAGAGAGAAAGAGTGGGAAGGTCGGGAGGGAGTGGGAGAATGATGCGCTTCCAAGCCAGTTTTCACTGATGTGGGTTGCTGGTGATGCCGCTTCTGGTAGCCTGGACGTCGCCACGTGAGCTCTTGAGCACGAAGGATCAAGGGGGGAGATGGGGAGGGGGAGCAACCCAGCCAGTAGCCAGAGTTAACCGGGAATCGCCAGTGTATATACTTTAGTATACACCTTAATATGTAGGTGAATACCCCCACAGATGCGACGGAGTGAGTCTCTGCGCGGGCGAATGGAAAAAAAAAAAAAAAAACAGGAATACAATCAACTACTTCGGTGTGACCCACTTCACCGCTGGCACGAAGAGATGGGAAACGACGATCGAGCGTGAGGAACCGTTTTTCGTGTCCTCGCCCCTCGCACCGTAATACAAACGCGCCATCACGAACCGAGCTACCGTGTTCCTCGTATTTTTCCGAACCCTCCGGGGCACACACACACGGGTCCATCCGCGATCGCCGTTGAAAAACGTGATGCGCACACCTCAGGTAGCACAATGCATCCAGTGAATTTAATATACACCACACAGTCGTGTATCGGTCATTTCCTGCAAAATCAAATCGATCACAATTCAATCCGTCAATACGAAAGTTTCTAACGATTGACACGAACGCCATAACGGCTTTTTCACAGAAAAACTTGCGATCTGTCGTCGTTTATGACCGTTTATTTAGTCAATTAACGAACATTAACGGGAAACAATTGAATAACCAACCGTGCAATTCCCAGTGTACGCGATATTCGCAAAGTCGTGTCTTCAATAACTTTTAGAGGATAAAAAAAATTGTCTAATTGAAGAAAAAAACATGAATTTAACGTGACAGCGGATTTTCGTGATTGTTCCTGAAAATACCGTGCTGCGGAGCACGGTATTTTCTTAAAGCAGTCTGGTCTAGAGCGAGATTTTTGACGTCATTTCTAATGTGCAATAACGTTTAAACCGTTGAAGTTGTCTTGATGAAAATTTACCCGTGCATTTATTGATCCTTAGAGAATACTTGTACATTAAAAAAAAAAAATTATTTTAAATATTTTCAAGTAGTTTGTTGCCTCGTCGCAACATGGTGCGCCTCAATCGGCGCCCACTCTGGACGATGTTGTATGCATCTGAAAAAAAATATATATATATATACTAGCTGACCCGACAGACGTTGTCCTGTCTGAGCTATGAATACTCAATTCGAACTGGAATAAATAATTTAAAACAAAATTATTTCAAAAACATAGTGTTTATTGTAACTGAAAATAAAAAATTGACTCCCTTAGTGTTTCTGTATAAGCATGTATACCACGTGTTAGTCTATCAAAACTTACCAAAAATCGATATTGAATTAAACTTTTAATATAAGCCGTGATTGCGGTGAACTAATTGCGATGAACAAACACTTCTCAAAAAACTCACTCAACAAACTCAAAACTGGATAAACGTTCAGATCGAATGGACTGTGCACTAAGAAATGAATAAATGAATTTTTTGATCGATAGATGCCGACCGATGCATCTATTAAATCACATTTGCTTCGCGGGAACTGTCAAAACCGCGAAGGTTAAATAGTCGTTAAGTTTTCTGAAATTTTCCAATTTTCTGCGCGGTTTTTTTAATTTTTCTCCCCGTAAGAACCTTCCTACACAGTAAACTTGAAAAAAAAAAGATGAATGATATCGGTAAAGTCGTTCTCAAGTTATGGCGTGACCAAGGAAAATAGGGATTCATTTATATATATATAGATTAGGGCGTTTTTTTTTCGACTATTGTTTTTTTTTTCAGTCCCCACCCGAAATTTTGTTGGATATGTCGAAAAATAAATTCCCTGAAGGTTACAGCCCTTAACATTAATTCTAAGTACTTTCCCAAAGCGTGAGAAGATTTTCCATCTAAAAGACACGTAAATCGATTTTTTTTTTTTTTTTTTTCAAATTTCTATAACTCAGCCGCATTTTATGCTATCATATTGTTCTTGTTTTCGATTTACTCAGAATAAAACAATCTAAAAAAGTGCTTTTTTCGACGGAAGTGTAAATTGTACAGATATCCAATTTTTTTTTTCAGATGCATACAACATCGTCCAGAGTGGGCGCCGATTGATGCGCACCATGTTGCAACAAGGCAAAAAACTACATGAAAATATTTAAAATAATTTTTTTTTAAATGTACAAGTATTCTCTAAGGATCAATGAATGCACGTGTAAATTTTCATCAAGACAACTTCAACGGTTTAAACGTTATTGCAACATTAGAAATGACGTCAAAAATCTCGCTCTAGACCAGGCGACTGCCTTAATTGATTTTTGTACTTTCGTTAAATTTATCGCGGATTAAACGTCGTGGGATTGGCGCGACAGGGAACGTCCCATATGTAAATAGAAAGAGAGGCAGAGCGAGAGTGAGAAGAGAGCGACAACCCACGGGAGTGTTTTCTCTATTGAAAACTGACTTGCAACCCGGGGGCACAATGGCACCTTCGCGCTCGTTCGACACCGTTTTGCCGTCGTAGGTGTACAAGGATCATCGAGAGAGAAAGAGAGAGACGAGAAAAGCGAGAGGGAAAAAAAGGGTCCGTCATTTACAAAAGCCCTCTGCCTACTTCAGACTTTGGATGAAGAAAAGAAAAAACAGGGTCTAGACTTGTTTTCTTCCTTTCGTTACCCCATTATTTTTCGAACTGGCAATCTAGCAAATGCTGTTCTACCTACTAAAGAGAATCATTGTCAAATGGGAGGGAGGGATTGATTTAACGACAAGGTGACCCTGTTCCGCGGGTGGTGAAAGAAACAAAAAGAAAAGCTTCCTCGTAAAATCTTGCTTTCTTTTCAAGGTAAACAAAAACTTTTGTAGTATTTTTTATTTCAATCGTCCGCCCGTGTGTGTGATTTTAATTTGCTTGTTTGTAACATACTGGGAAAAGGGATAGATCATGTTATGATTAGGGAAAGAAAATCATATGCAATTCGGGGTGCGAGAGTATACGAGAGCGTACACGCGGAGAGAGAGAGAATCTTATATAGCCCACGGCATCGAAGATATCAGCTGAGCTGCATTGGTCGTTCGCCAGAGACCTTGCTCTCCGTCTCTGCTGTAATGTACAACTGTACATATATATCTGTATGGATTTGAACGCTCGTAGAGCGAACCAGCGCTTATGGGGCCTCACGGGCCCCTAAGGGGTTCTACGCTACTGGGAGAGAGACTCGAGAGCCGTGCTCAGCTGCACTTTACTTCTCTCCTCCGCCCTCTCTTTCTCGCACACAGACGCACACACGCACTGCTCGTTCGCGCGTCCGTGTTTTACGTTTTTCGCTTTGCCCTCTCGCTCTTACTCTCCTCTCTCTTACTCTTCGTTGTCCGCCATTTCGTGTCAACCTATCTTTCTCCCTCTCCGTCTTTCATTGCTTCGCGGTCCGGTTTCCCCTCGAGGAGTTTCTCCGCTCGATCGTCCAACGGACTCTCCTCTCCAGCTCTCACTCCTCTTTATCTCTCTCGGCCCGGTTTCTCCATTCGTCGTCGCTTCTCTCTTCGACTCCTTTGCTCCCTTCGATCTTTACTACACTCCCGTTCGGCGAGATCTGGCTATCGGGTGGGGAGGGAGGGGTCCGTCTGCGGGGCCCTACGGCTATCAGCCACCCGTGTTTACATCGGAGAAGAAGCAAAAGCAGTGGCGGCGGTGCAACCGGGAAGAGTAGGGCAAAAGCTGCTGAGCACTGCCACAGAAACACACCAGAAAGGAGGGGGACCACCTTCGACACAAAATACGACGAACAAAACTCCATCGGTGAAGACGAGAACCTCTGTACAAGTATCGAGGGGAGCGAGAGGGGGAAGGGGAGACCAGTCTCATATACACAATGGGGTAATGTTGCGACACCAATTCACGTTGGAGGACGGAAGGGAGTTTCTATGAGCTTGTACACCTATGTCACTGGATGGTTTTCAATATGTATACAGACATGCACCTCACAGTGGAGCAACAGAATGGTGCGCAACACCGAACCCTGAAGATTTGTCAAAACAAAACGAGGCAGCCCGTCTTTCGTCGAGTCACGTTTTGAGGGCGTAGAGCGCGGGATCGAAAGAAAAAAACAAACCACCGCCGGGGAACACAGCAACGACGAAGAGACGAAGAAGACGAAGAGGAAGGACCAGAAGGGTGTTGTGGTCACGGCAAAAACCTACTCAGAAGATAGACCAGCTGGACGAATAGCCAGAGTTCTCGTGTACTCTGATCCGCGCTCTCTCACTCGCGTTCTCCTTCCAAGAAATAAATTAGAAGAAAAAAAAAACAGCCGGGTAGGGAACGAGCCGCGACCGCCATCGGCCATCTCCCTCGATTCTTTCACTTCTCCCCGGGACTGTCGAGAAAAGGATCAAAATACAAAGTAATTACGACCCAGGAGATTTCTGACACCGCAAGAGAGTGCGCGGCAGCTCTCGATCGAGGAGAGAAGAATCGAGACGAGACGACTCGCTTCTCTCGTGTATATCCCGGATCCGCTATTCCGGATTACTCGTTATCCTTGAGAAATCCTCGGGGAGGGGTAGGGAGCTGGTATTGTAGTGCGGGGATTCAGAGGACGAGACTGAAACCGCGACAATCGGGAGACGCACGGGACATTAACGCTCGAAGGAAACACGTCTCGTAATAATTGACAGCGTTAAGTTCAATTGTAGAATTCAATTGTTCGCATTGAAATAAATTTGATTGATACCACTATTGAGGCAAATTATTGCACATCCGAAAGTGCGTGTATATATTAGGAGCTCAATTAGGAATTGGAATATCTTGATTGAGATTGTAATATGCCGTCAATTTTTATGATAAATTGATCAAAAATACATTTCTAATGTTTATGACGTAAAAATTCAACGAAAAGTTAATGGACGAAGTATATTTGACAGAATAGACGTGGGTTGCTACCTCACTAGGGCCCCCGAGGGAACGTTGAATATATATAGAAAACGAATGTCTAATATCGGCTGACCGGACGATTAATCTTGCAGTCCGGGATAACCGAGTGATAGATAGAGATGGGAGGTTGATGCTGGAGATGGAGGGAGAGAGAGAGAGAGAGAGAGAGAGAGAAAGAACATACGCGTTATCGATCATTCAGGGTGAAAAGGTCGAAAAGGCAATAAATGTCCGCTACGTCTATCGCGACTCAAATAATGATTTTCCGGATTCAAGACGCCCATTCAATGAGCTTCCTTCCATCTTCTTTTTTTTTGTACTGATGTCTCACTTGATCATAATCAGAGGTTAAGAAAATCATTGAAATCCTGACGTACTGTATATATATATATATACATATATATATATATATATATATATATACATATATCGGACGATTCTTGACTTTTTGTTTTACCGTCAATTTCAACGAAAGGTGCAGGCGATATTTGTAAGATCGCATATAAAATCTTTCGGGCATTGTATCGTCTGTGCGATACCTCAACCGCGGGCATATATATATATATATAAGGTTCAAGGAACTCGATTGCCGCACAGCTTTCAGCAAACGCGGTTTTTGCCTCGTTTCGCACCCCGGTCGAAATATAAAGTGTAATAATGCCTCACCGGAGCAACCGACCACAGGTCTCTTGGAAAAAAAGAGAGAGAGAGAAAAAAACAAAAGAAGGAAAAAATGCAGTAGCAACGAAACGGCGAACATTTGCCAAGATCGAAAAGAAAAATACACAAGAGACACCTGACTGAAACTACGAATTATAGCTCTAATGGTAATAACCTTCTAAGAGAAAAAGTTACAATTGCACGAGATTAACGAGAGTAGTCGGAGAAGGAAAAACAATAATGAGTTATAAACGATCAGATAGAGCGATAAACGAAACTATCGAACGGAGAAACTCTGAGCGTGAACGTTTGTGTGGGAAGAAAGAGAGAGAGAGAGAGAGATCGTGTATACGTACAGAAAAACCAAATCTGCGGTCAACTCGAAAACCGCAAAGATCTTTCTCTCTCTCTCTCTCCAAGCCTTTGGGAGAATTCATTCTGTCCACTGCGTGATTGGTTTTTGAAGGGAAAAAAAGGAGAAGATTGGCGAGTCCTTCCGCCCTTCCGCAATGAAACGGAAAAGTTTGCTCAAGCTTCTCGGAGCCGGTTTCAGACCCATAAAAATTCTGCTGGTTTAAGAGGTTTTGGTGTAACAATAAAAATTGGTAAACTAACGCGATTGAAAAAGACTTAAAGAGAATTTAGGTACGATTATATTTTCCGTTTTATCGGCCCTTTTTTCTCCGGCAAAAGACTGGCTATCACCGAATATTAAGGGGGGAAATAGGGTTAGACGGTTCAAAAAATCGATTTTTTTTAAATTTCATAAATTGTTAGTAAAACTATTGAAAAATATGTTCCCAAAATTAAAAATGAAAATTCCGACTCGTTCTATTGTTATAAGCCATTAAGGTAGTAGTCTGGTAACTTAAGCCGATTTTCATGTTTTTTTTGGAGGGCGTTTTTTTGTAGAAAAATAAAAATGAATCGTTTTGGATATTTAGGATGTTTTTAGTTACATATTAAAGATACAAAAAAAAATTTGTTTGAAAAAATTTAATATTTTATTATTATTATTATTATTGAACGAAGTTGGCACCTCGAAGTTGGCAGCCCTGGTCCTAACTTTTTTTCTACCGAACCGATTGCTTTGAAATTTTAACAGGCTACTCTACACACTTATAGTTCTGGTCGGAACTACTGAAGTTAAATTTCATGAATAAATAACAAAATGGCGGACTTTGGAAAAAAAGTCCTTTTATTTTAGCAAAGAAGGGGTTGTAAGATAAAAAGTTAGGGGTGAAAAAATGTCTCGGTAGTTCCGACGAGAACTATAAGTGTGTAGAGTAGCCTGTTAAAATTTGAAAGCAATCGGTTCGGTAGAAAAAAAGTTAGGACCCGGGCTGCCAACTTCGAGGTGCCAACTTCGATCAATAATAATAATAATAATAATAAACTATTACATTTTTTCAAACAAATTTTTTTTTGTATCTTTAATATGTAAATAAAAACATTCTAAATATCCAAAACGATTCATTTTTATTTTCCTACAAAAAAACGCCCTCCAAAAAAGAGATGATAATCGGCTTCCCGAGCAGAAATTTGTTCCGGCTGGCCTGATGTAGGATCAGGCCCTGAACAGGTATCGATAAGGTTAGCCTGATCAGGCTAACCGGATCACGCCCATATCAGGGGCGGATCATATTCTGATACGGCGTGGATGATCAGGCTAGCCTTAGATCACATATATCAGGGCCGGATCAGGTGAGGCTAAGGCGTCCGTGGCAAATCCTGATCAGGTTAACCGGATCACTCCCAGATCACGGCCGGATCATATTCTGATACGGCGTGAATTACCGGGCTAGCCTCACATCACATATATCAGGGCCGGATCAGGTGTGGCGAAGGCGTCCGTGGCAAAAATATTTTCGTTGTGATGTGGCTAGTCTGACATTGTTCTTATCCGAGACGAAGCAAGTGCTCATAAGGCATGCCCGATAAAATAACGGAGCCAGATTAATGAAACTGGCCTAATATTTCGTGAAGGGGTGCTGATTCAGGTTCCACTAAACATTTTCATAGAAAGGAATTACATAGGGAGATAAAACGGGTCACTTGTGAAATATGCCTAAATATATATATCATGTGCATGTTGTATAAATTCCTTGCCATGCATGGTTGTGGCGTATGTTACTATATAGCAACAACTGGCATACATTTTCCATTTTTCACAATAATAAAACAAATAACAATTTTATTCAATATATTATACTATGAATAAATACAATTATTTTTTTAAATTCAATTATTTGAAAATATAACTTCAATTTGAAAAACTTTTAACAGAATCATTTTTGAAAGTTTTTTTCTAAATAACGTAAATAGATGTTCTCTCTAATATTGTATTTAAATTACGTTGAAACTTTTTTTTAAATGTTTTCGTTTATTATTTTTCCAATTGTGGTTCTTTAAATTTCCTTATAAGCGTTAACAAATAGTTTTTTTAATCATTAATAAAATTAATTGGAATTCTTCAAAAATTATTGTAAAAATATTAACAATAACCATGTCAGTTGCCGTTGCAACGTAAGTGTGACAACGACCTAACGATTTACAAGGTACACATATAAAATAATATAATTATATTTCAAAAGTGGCCCGTTTTACATCGTATTTCTCTAACTGTGAATATCTTCGTCGGTCACTTTTATTGCACAATAACCGAATGTAAACGAATGCATTTAACTCCGGACCACCGAAACTACACCTGTCGGATAAATTAAGCGAACACAAGAATTCCGAAATATCTTTCTAATATATATAAAACTGTATTTATTATGAGATATACAATGAGGTTTCATTTTTGTCTCATAATGTAACCAGTCTTGACTTGTCCCATATAATACATATATCTATCCCCATCCTATGTATTATTACAAATGAATCAGAGAAATGCAATATACTTTTTGACCAGGTAAGTTACCGATATCAAAAAGTACCATCTTTTTATAAATAGATTTTAGGGTATACGTTTTAACATTTCGCGTTTCCTTTACTTGCCACATCGAAAAAATCGATGAATCGCATGGATAGGTGAAAACAGACCTCTTGATACTAAATACTTTTCCTTGTAGTTTAATTTCATCGTCACCGTGCTGCTTGTATATAGCATTGAGCTGCAATATTCTTCCATTACGGAATAGAACTGTGTTATTCGGTGGCTTTGTTGCAACGATGAAACCTTTATATTTAGCCAAAAAAAGAATAAGGCGACGACCTATGCCATTCGCTCCTACACCATCCATATAGAAATACACTAACACCTCTGTGCACATACTGACTAACACGACGTTAGTATCTAGTGCGTACGCCCGCGTCCCAAGTCCCGCCAAAAACCGGCACAGGCGCGTACTCTCATTATCAGTATCGTGTTGCTTGTACGTATAAAATATACACTACTACAAAGTATCTTTCAATATATACTACATGCCCCTACAAGGCGCTAGCCAGCAGAATAAGAAGAAGAAGGCGGCGACCTATGTCACTCGCTTCTACACCATCCATATAGGTATACACCAACACCTCTCTACACATACTCACTAACACGACGTCAGTATCTAGACGCGTATGCTCGCATCCCGGGTCCCGCCAAAAACCGGCACAGACGCGTATTCTCAGCGTCGTATTCCTTGTAAGTTTGTGCTAACAATACGTATTACACAAAGCCGAAATCGTGTAAGCAAGTGTTCTCTGCATTTCGCTAATATATATAAAATAACCTGAGACGAGGATCCGTTAGTGTATTGTGTATTATTGTGTAAAAATCCATCAAAGCTTCTCACCGAAATAAACATAACCTAACGAGGAAAAAACGTGGATTTCACGAAGAACACAACAGTGCGAGATATTTAGATCTACATTTATCACTTCTATCGACTACAGCAAAACACAAAGGTGAGAATTAATTCTATTCGTAATATCATAATAGATTATTCATTCCTAATGCCATAAATTTATGCGAACAAATTTTGCCAGGAAGTTAATAAATTCCTGTTTGCGAGGGACATTTTTTGGGGTTAGTCCGCGAAGATTCTGTTTAATATACGGGCCATACAAGTGGAATTTTTATTTGTATTTGTATTCATAGTGCGGTTAAAAACAAGTTTTTTTTCTTGATTTCATTGTTCATCGAAATTGTTACACCTATTCACTAGAAAATAACTCTCACGCAAGTTGGTTTTAATTTATTACTGCCGCATATATGTGGCTTGGAAACTTGGAAAAAAAAATCGTTTTCGAGAATTCATTCAAATATATATCGTGAATCCCTTTGATATGTATATTGTTTACGACGAAATAAAAGGTTTTGTCAAACCGGACTCTTGTAAGATTATTTTTTACCACGTTATTAAAGTTGAATGTTTTGGAATCTGAAACTTGAAAATTTCAGTAATATTTATATATTTTTTATTACTTTTTACCTATTTGTTTGTTTCTTTCTATTAAGCGATAGTGCTAAATATTTACTTATTTCCAAACTGGACGGGAAAATGTAGTTAACGAAAACTATATACTAAATATTGTCGAATATTCCTCAATTTTCACATCACTGAGCGGTTAGTAAACAGAAGTAAAATAATAGACAAATTGCAAAAATGTTAACACTGATAACTCTGTTGAAAAAAATCACAAATGATTTTGGTTTCATAAAAACTATTTATTTTTTTACAAACATTATACCCACTAAAGGGTTTTGTGTGGTATGAATTTTGATATTGCCAAACAAGGACCATTGTCAATATTTTTTTGAAATCTCAACATCAACGTGGTTTTACTATATGATAATTGTTGCACCGCAGTTTCTGCCTGAGTTATTTTTCTAATGAAAAGGTGCAAAAGTTTCTATAAGCAGCTAAAACTCAAGAGAAACCCTTTTTTTGAACGGCCGTGGTGTTCATATTAATTTCTTAATGGCATTAAAATATGGTATTATTTCTATTTAACATGTTTTCTGGAATGCATTGATATTTTCGTTCTAGAGATGAATATTACCACGGACGAAAAATATATGCTCGTCGAGTTTGTGGATGACGTTGGAGAGCAACGAAGCATAGACTTTGTGCCAGCAAGTTGGATTCTCTTTGACGAGGAAAAACAGCACTTAGTCACACCATTTATATCTACATTTTCAAAAGCCAATTTTCAAATCTTAGCCGGTCTTGTCAAATCTGAAAGTGAACCGCTACAGTCATGGCCAGTACACCGTATATCAATTAGAGGCTATGCACGTATGTACTACATTATGTGACTTACAGTGATCTGTTTAGATATGAATTACTCCAACTACATATATCTGTCGTAGACTCTTATGTTGAGGCTGAAAAAAAAGTGAAGGCCCTCGAGTGCAAGGCTAATGTGTTTAGTACGGACAACGAGGAACATGTGACAGCTAAACAAAATGAAATCATAAAAAAATATAAACTCAAGGGAAAGAAATATGATGAACAAGAAGTTCAAGCGTTATTTACAGCAGCTGCGGTGGACGTTGGAAACCATATGAAACAAATTCAAAATATCTCTACAGGTAAGAACACAATACGTGGACCTCTGGTAGGAACACTCATTGATTCAAAGTTTTCACATCTAATCAACAGCTAAAAATCCGACAAAGAAACCATCAGTCGCCAAGAAAAAGAAACCAACAGTGATGTGTCGAAAGGTCTATGTTTCTCCGCGGCTGACAAAGAAAAATGAACAAGGATATAAACGTCGATCGTCTCGCAATCTTCATAAAAAATCATTGCAGCCAGAGACAGAAGAATCTGACTCGCAAGATACAGCGAGTGAACAATTTGAAAACTCAAACGGAGAGTCAAATGGATGTTACGAATCATTCGACTCAAGCTTATTGGAAAAAGATAAAAACGAAAATGTCGATCCTGAGAATTATACAGCCCGATTCGGTACGTACGAATGGTTTCGTCGTAGTAGCTGCTGGATAATATTAATTGGTTTTGTAGTAATTTTTATTATATATTTTTCTTTGGTCTGTCCCGCAAGATACAAATAATAATGGTACGCCTTCGAGTACGCCTGCTTTCAGTTACCATACTCAAACCACCAAAAAAGACACGGTTATGCAAATAAGCGACCGTAGAAAAAGTGAGGACATCATCTCATGTAAGGTTAATGAGGGCGATAAGAATCGGTCATCAACAGTCCTCGGTGTCGATGGTGAGTGTGCTTTAATTATTCCGATAGCTTAAGCATCTGTACGAACAGCTTTTGCAAGGTACCGCTTGATTTTTCTTAGCAGACCAATGAAAGGAAGCGCGGTCGAGACTAACATAGACTGTTAACAAAAAATTATATGAAGCATAATCGAAGATATCGCGTTGAATGAAAAATTGTTTTTTTTTAAATCACGCATACAACAATTGAAATATTATTTCGTATTGTAAAGTCAAGACAAAAACTCAACTTTTTTTTATCTTTGCATTTTATTTCGCATCATTCACGATTTCCAAAATATAAAATTGTATAGACGAAATGAAAATTCTGATGCCGAAATGGATAGATGATTTATTTTTAATTCATATAAATTACTGTCAAATCAAACTACAAACTGGCAAATAATCACAAAAATTTAAGAAGTTTGACAAAAAAGTGGGTAAGTAGACAGAATATGCTTTAAACAAAGATCTTTTTTATATTTATAATATTTACAGATGCTGGTGATGTAAAGTCATTGCTGTTGAAATGCTACCGCTGTTTATCTGCCCAAATTGGACAGGTCCAAAGTCAGCTTTTAGACTTAAAATTGTGCCAGATTGAAGCCACTTCTATGGCAAATGTTAAAACAGCTCAGGGAATCGACAGCACTCTCGAAAAACATGATGTCGGGACTCTGCCGTTCACTACGTTAAAGGAGCTCATGGAGTTCGATAAAAAACTAGAAAAGGATAATTTTCTGAAAAGGGACATTGTAAATGAAATTTCTTCAGGCACTGTGTATCATTAGGTCTACGTACAATAGGCAATAATTTTTTAATCTCTTAATAGATAAACAGTATGTTAGGACTCATTCATAGAGACCCAAAAAAGTTAGCGAAGTCTATACGAGATGTAGTGAAAAAATTCATGAAACGAGATGTGCTGATGAATTTCACTGCAGTGAAAAAAACCGGTGACAAAATCGTTTTCAAGGACAACACTTCACTCTATATTTGCATACGAGGTACGAACATTATATCTTTGATATCTATATATTTACAAATTTATTAGATATTGTGAAGACTAAGGTTTGACTCTTACATATATACTTTTCCAAAATTCCAGATGCCGTTCTTGCCGAATTTTCTGACAAACCGGGCGATTCAATAAAAGAAAAAGAGATAACGGATGCCCTTGGAGCCATCATCGATAATGCCAAAGATTGGGGCGGTCGTGAAGATAGGCGGCGTAAAATATGAGAAAACCAAATTCAGATCATTACTTCCTTTAAGGAGGGTGGATACGTTCGAGCGCAAGCGGAAGAGCGAGGAAAGGTTCAGTGCGTGAGAGAGAGGTCCAAATGTTAAGAATTAGTTCAAATTTATTGAGGATATTCGTCTGTGGGAACCATGTAGATAATAGACTTGAAATTTTGCATAGAGACGTGTCTCGCACAAAGGAATATCGTCAATAAATTTGAACCAATTGTTACCATTTGGACGAAAATATCCACACTCCTTAAATATCATCAAAGTTGCCAAAAATATCTCTTTAAATGTTTCTTTAAAATGCTCCTTCAAATATGTCAAATGTGTGTTCATTGCTATTATCAAAGCTTCATCTCTATTATAGAGCCGATAATGCAAAAATTAATATACTAATTAATGTAAATCGTGCCGTTTCTTGTATTAAGATAGTTCGTACGTATGACCCTTCCCAATGCCATTTTTTATAGTTTTCCCCTTATCGCTCTCTTAGCTACACTGTATCGCATTTTCCATGAACTCAGAGAAACCGCGGAAGCACGGGTAGGTGACCGCTTAGCACGGCGAAGCGATCACCTATCCAAGTAGTGACCTCGATCCAAATCCGTGCCGGATCACTGCCGTATTGCGGCCGGATCACGGCCGGATTGCGGCCGGATTGCAGCCGGATCACGGCCGGATCACGGCCGGATTGGTGCCGGATCACGGCCGGATTGGTGCCGGATCACGGCCGGATTGGTGCCGGATCGGGGCCGGATCCGCAACTCCGTTACAAGCCGGACGTGAACCTGATACGGATCCTGATCAGGGCCGTGTTGGGCTGGCAGGGCAGCCTGACATGGGCCGGATTTAAGCCGGACCAAATTTCTGCTCGGGTTAAGTTACCAGACTACTATCTTAAAGTGATAATGGCCTTAATGGCTTCAGGCCCCGAGCGCGCCACGTGTATAACCGAGAGGTCACTATTTTTTCAAACGCGTTTTTCTGAAAACGACTTTTTTTTAACTTGCGTACACGCTAGTTTGAAAAGTTTTCAACCAAGCGTTTTGAAAATTGGCAGTTACTTTCTTCATAGTATTGCGCTCTATATGAACCTAAAATCGCAATATTATCATTATTTAAAATAATTTTTTTTTTCCAAATAAAGTTGTAAAAAATGGCAAAAAATCATGCTTTTTTGTTTTGACCCCTGTGAAAAATTCAATTCTCTATTTTTTCGATAGCATTTAGGTTCATATAGAAGAGAGACATATAATAAAAGTAAATTCCAATCTCGTTTGATTTCAGATGAAAATTGAGGCTTCCAGAATGTACGCAAAATGCTGAGTCTGATTGTGACCTGCAATATGGCAAAAAATGGCAAAAAATCATGCTTTTTTGTTTTGACCCCTGTAAAAAATTCAATTTTCTATTTTTTTGATAGCATTTAGGTTCATGTTGAAGAGAGACATATAATAAAAGTAAATTCCAATCTCGTTTGATTTCAGATGAAAATTGAGGCTTCCAGAATGTATGCAAAATGCTGAGTCCGATTGTGACCTGCAATATGGGGTCGCTAATATCCCCGGTGTTTTTCAAGAAAATTCTTCAAAAATTGTATAGTATATACTTAAATATATGTATAAAATATTCTCAAAGTTTCAATGAATTATATTCATTTTTTATACTATAAAAAAATTCATGAAAATCCTTGAGAAAACGCTGTCCTAATCCTATTTCCCCCCTTAAATATTGAAATGATAACCGTTTCGATAAAGTGATCACTAGTCAATCGCGGTTCGTCGATTTCGTCAAAGACGAAGAGACGAATCAATCGAATTCGTCACGGCCGAAATCTACTCGGAAATAATCATTATCGCGGCTCTTTCTTTATCATCATCTTTCTCCCGCAGTCGATAAACATTAAAGTTTGTCTAATCTCTCGTGTCAACGATGATACAATTTTTGTCATACGCACGCGCGACCAGCATCGCGTTCCCCGCTCGATCAAGCCACGCACATAAGCGCACATGGGTGACGAGTACGACGAACCAAATGAAACCGGTGCTCTCGGTCGGGACCGAAGAGAGGATAGACGAGCGATCGAACGAACGGAAAGAGGAAGAGAGAGATAAGGAATGGAGAGAAGCGCGTAGAGACAGTGCGAGGAGAGCGATAAGAGGGTTAAAAAAAAAAGGGGTAAGAGGATAGGAGAGCGCGGAGAGATAGTGGAAAAGAGAAGCGAGAGCAACAAACCCGCCTCCAATGCGCACAAACACACACCAAACCGCTAAAACATGAGCTTAACACACATTAACGCGCGAATGGAACGAGTACGATGGAGGGAGGATGAAAAGAAGAAAAGAAAAAAAAAACAAAACAAAAAGAAAGGAGAAAGACGAAGAGTATATAGTTTTGCGCGATTCTCTCTCACTCGCGAGCCACACTCTCCCTTTCTCGGGATCTCTCCCCACCCCCCACTCCAAATCGCCTTCGCACATGCGATAAATTTACGCGCGTGTGTGCGCGCACACACTTAACCGCGGTTCTACTCCGCGCCACACGAACGTGATAGAATATACGAGAAACTGGCAAAAGTTTCTCGCACACGTACACGTTCGCGGAGTTTCGCGAGAAACGTTCAATCCAACGACGATAGTGTGTACACGAGGAACTGGTCTCGCAGTCGTTCAACAAATACACTCAAAACATGCGTGTGTGCCTGTGTATGTGGCCGGGAGAAGTCCGCTGTGGCTGCTGGCGAACCACGAAAGAGACGGAAAACATTTTGTTACGCGGTGCTCGTTCAAAAATCGCGTCGAAATACCGACGAAACGAAAGAAGAAAAAAAGAAGTTAAATCTAACAAAATATTCGTTCGGGCAATTTTACATTAAAACCAATAAAACATGATTCCAATATGGAAGGGAAAACGCCGGCTCGAGATAACCCAAACGCGTTTTGTGCCGTTCATTCCAGAAACATGAAAATATTACAAAACGTATACGGGCCCCGAATCGTGCGGGAGCGTAATAAAAAAAAATGAAACGAATACTAAGAGTGCGCGAGAAGGAGACACTCATCCAATGGGAAGACCGAAAACTTGGCTGATAAGACGCCCGAAGAGTATGAGTGACGGAGTGCGCCGTACAGTCGAGCTCTCCTCCCCCTGGAATCAGAAAGAAATACAAGATTAAGTATACGAACGAGGGAGCAAGAGATATAGAGAGAACGGTGAAAACGGAGGGGAGTAAAGATGAAAAAAAAAATACAAAAACGAAAAAAAAAAGCGATAAAGTTGAGGTCTCTCCGCTCGCAAGAGCTCGATGCAGTTCGACGCGATGCAGTTGAGGGGGGTGGGGAGGAGGAGGAGAGAAAGACGCGAGAAGTCTTGGGCAGAGTTTCGTCGAGGGCGGAGGAGCGGGGAGGGTTTACAGTCGAAAGAGTAAAAGAGCAAGTGAGTAAGAGGGAAAACAAGCAAATGCACGAATGTGAAAAAGACAGAGATGGAGCGCAAGCTAGAAGAGAGCGCGAGAGGGAGGTAGAGAGGAGTGGAGGGAGTGAGCTGCACGTTTCACGCACACGCGTGCCCAAACCGGTTTAACCACCTCATCACGAACAATCTCCTCGCGTTACTCGTTTTTTCCTCTCCCCTCCCTGCGGCCCCTCCTCCCGTCCTTCCCCACCAATTTCGCTCTCTCTCTCTCTCTCTCCCCCTTCGAGATCTTGCTGTCCTCGTCGTTTGCTCTAAGTCACACGAGACACTCTCTTTGTTCACGAGGAGGCAATCAGCGGACCCCTTGCCGACGATAACGGGCCTCACTACTACTCTTTCGTAACCCCAAGAAAACGAATATACACGAGGCGAGTTGAGACACTCCACCATGATGTATATGCACGAGCGTTGGAGGGGCATGAAATTTTGAATGTCGTTGTGTTTGCTGTTTCTGTCCGTATGCGTTTTTTAAAACGGACACGGGGAGAGACCGAGAGAAGCTTCGCGCTCAAATGAAATAATGTGGCGAGCGGCGGTTTACGGGTGAGGGGTGGAAATCGGAAGATAAGTTTTATTTTGTTCTAAATTTTTTTTTTCCGGACGCAAAAGTCGGCCACTTATTGCTCGGATCATCGTCGATGCCGTCCGGCTCGGTACTCGATGGATACAAGAGAGGCTGAAGTGGTTTTCGAGCAGCTAATATTTTTATACAACGTTAATTACGCGACGTACACTTGTACAATACGTGGCTCTCGAGAATTGGCGAAATTGTGAATTCGCTAATGCAACTATTTCTAGCGACGAGGCGACATTTTCCGCATGACGCATCAAAGAGGGGAGAAATCAGGTCGCGTTAAAATGTTATAATTGGTCGAATTAATCATGGTCTTTTCAATCATAAAGACAAATGAAAAATACACAGGAAAAGAGCATTCATTATTTCACTGTTAAATCTATGTACTGTGCTTTTTGTTTGTTTGTTTGTTTTTTTTTTTTTGACTAATTTTTACAACAATTCAACTTCGGCGCGTGTGCTTTGTCCGTATAATAATCGTGAGGAAACGCGCGAAATGATCGGGGCAACGTGGCTCAAGATTTTTTTTTTTTTTATAAGTCACGAGATGAAGCGAGTCGCGTTTGTCTTTTTCATTACCTAATATCGGGGTGGAGCGTGCAAAAGTGAGGTGTTCCCCGAGGGGTTTTATGTATGCGCACAAAGATTCAGGTCGTGGCACGCATGAGCGCACACTGCGCGCACGGAATTATTACGAAATGTCTCTCTTTTATGTTTGTATATATATATATATATATATATATATATATATATATATATATATATATATATATTATAATGCAGTATACCCGCTGTAAAAGAGACGATAGAGGCGTAGATAGTTACGTGGAGAACGCCACAAACTGCAGAGAGAGAGAATGAGCGAGAGAGAGAGCCCCGCGCCCCGATGGACCGACTCGAGAGATCGCATGCAAAGACTTATTACGATATACCGCGTTTGTGTAGATGTGTGTACTGTAAATCTAGCCGGTTTACGATTAACAGAGAGGGAGATCTCTTGTCGTAGAGTCGTTGACGTCTATATATATATATATAGAGACTCTCTCGGGTCGTTTGTAGGACGATGCGATCGCAAAACGGCGAATTATTAATGGTAAAATGGTACTTTGTCGATAATAATCGTTGCTCCGAGCGGTATATCCTTGCTTTGGTAAAGGGTCACGTTTTTTCAATATATATTTCACACAAGAGCACTAAACACTAAACTAGATGACTGATGAATCGAGAGAGAAAAAACTAGAGTTTGACTAGAAAAAAAAAAAACAATAACGGTGTGTACTCGATACACATAGGCAATGTGTTAGTACATCAATGTACTTTCCTGCAACCGACAATAAAAAAAATTATGATACCGTGTAGTAAACATGTTGATTTTTTTTTGCTCAACCGCTAGTGATTTGGCATTGACCTACTCATCTAACGCTGCATGTTCATTTTTGCAGGGAAAACTGGGAGCATAAAATTTGAAATTGCAACATAATACCCCTCCCCCAATTGCTCTTAATTGAGCTCTCAATTATTTCAACGGTTGAGTCACAAAATCCAAAGATCAATGAGAAAATGAAAGTTTGATTCGCTCGTGCGAGGCTCGATTACCGTTCAGAATAAATACATAATATTTCAGCAATTTGACAATAATTTACATGTCGATGTAAATCAGTGGTACTTTCTCGATAATAATCTTTGCTCCGGGCGATATATCCTAGCTTTAGTAAAGGGTCACGGTTTTTTAAATATATATTTCACATAAGAGCACTAAACACTAAACTAGATGACTGACGAATCGAGAGAGAAAAAAGTAGAGTTTTACTAGAAAAAAAAACCGTAACGGTGTGTACTCGATACACATAGACCATGTGTTAGTACAGCAATGTACTTTCCTGCAACTGACAATAAAAAAAAATTACAATACCGTGTAGCAAACATGTTGATTTTTTTTTTGCTCATTCGCTAGTGATTTGGCATTGACCTACTTATCTAACGCTGCATGTTCATTTTTTCAGGGAAAACTAGAAGCATAAAATTTGAAATTGCAACATAATACCCCTCCCCCAATTGCTCTTAATTGAGCTCTCAATTATTTCAACGGGTGAGTCACAAAATCCAAAGATCAATGAGAAAATGAAAGTTTGATTCGCTCGTGCGAGGCTCGATTACCGTTCGGAATAAATACATATTATTTCAGCAATTTGACAATAATTTACATGTCAATGTGAATCAGTGGTACTTTGTCGATAATTATCTTTGCTCCGGGCGATATATCGTAGCTTTGGTAAAGGGTCACGGTTTTTTAAATATATATTTCACATAAGAGCACTAAACACTAAACTAGATGACTGATGAGAGAAACAAGTAGAGTTTGACTAGAAAAAAAAAACACAATAACGGTGTGTACTTGATACACATAGGCCATGTGTTAGTACAGCAATGTACTTTCCTGCAAACGAGAATAAAAAAAAATTACGATACCGTGTAGTAAACATGTCGATTTTTTTTTTACTCAATCGCCAGTGTTTTGGCATTGGCCTACTTATCTAACGCTGCATGTTCATTTTTATTTTACATAGAAATCTAGGAGCGTTAAATTCGAAATTGCAACATAACATCCCTCCGCAATCGCTCTTAATTGAGCCTTTAATTATTTCAGAATGATCAATGAGAAAATAAAAGTTTGTTTCGCTTGAGCGAGGCTTGATCACCGTCCAGAATAAATATACATTATTTCAGCAATTTAACAATAATTAACATGTCAGTGGTAATCAAAAGATTTCCGGCAAAATGTTGTCAAATTTTATTTTACTGTTACAAGTGTCGATGTAGGATAGTTAATATTTCACGCTACTTTTGTTTAAATCATTTCTATCCTCATAATAGAGCAGACAAAAAAATCCTCACGCTACCGGGTTTACGCATACGCATCGACGGCAACAAGTTAACTCGTCGAGTGTCGGTAGTAACCTAGAAACGGTCTACGAGCGTCAAGTATACACGCAAACTGGCGTAATGTGTGACCGAGACGTGTCGAATGAAATGTACGTTCTCTGCGTGATATGCAACAGATATAAACGTTAAGATCGCGATATGAAAAGGAAGAGAGAGAGAGAGAGTGAGCTACAGCGAGAGGAGTTCAGAGAGGGGTGTAGGAGATGCAGAGGCGTTGCATTTACTACAGTGTTGCACTACTTTCGCCGTTTCTCGACGTTTGCACTCTCGTAGCGTCAATGCCATCGTTTCTCTCTCTCTCACCCTTGTACACAGCCGGTTTTTGCAGCCGGCTGAATCTCTCGCGCGATCACCTCCTGTTTTTCCCTCCCGTTGCATCTCTCACGCACAGATCCCACACACACACACACTGTTCGGTTGTCTCTTTACTGTACAGTACGGTGAATTATAGCTCTCGGTGAACTCGGTGGAGCGAGAGAGAGAGAGAGAGACGACGACTGTAACTCGAAGAAACTGGTCCGGTGTAACCGGTGTGCGCTACCGGTGAAACGCGGGGGCGTAACAGAGTTTACACTCTCGTTGATGCACCCCGTACGCACATTGGGTGCACACTAGTTTGCATATCTTAACAGGTAAGGTTAATTCGATGAAAAAAAAAGCATACTTTCAAGATTTTTTTTAGACGATACAGGTAATGCTGGTTTGTTTATTTACTTTCCATATAATAATACAACATCTGAACTATACTTTCCTAAATTTTCATTGCAAAATATTGATAAATAAGCCGTTGGCAGCAAATCTCCGCAGGCGCCTCGAAAAAAAGTTGTTTTGCGGTGTACGCCATATCTCGTCAGTGGATCATCCGAAACAAAAAAAAATCAAAATGCGTTTATTAGATGAGATGTTTCTCGAGATAACGCTGTCGAGCTTTTTTTTTGTCGATTTTTTCATTTTTGGTAGCACTTGGAAGTGAAAAACGCGATTTTCGCTAAAAAAAAATCGGCACATTTGTTATTGTGCAATCAAAAATAATTAGAAAAAAAAATCGGCAACGTTACCTGGTGATTTGTGTGTAGAAATAGTGTACAAAAATTCAAAAGAATCGGTGCATTAGATTTTGAGTTACGGCGTACACCGTCTTCAAAAATGTGAAGTTTCGGAAAAACGCTTTAAAGTTTTGCACACTAGGAAAGCGATCGGGAGCAACGAACGCTCAAATGCTCGTAACTCTGTTAATTTTGCTCCGAGCAACTTGAAATTTTGACACAATATTCTTGAGATGTTAGACGTTCATTTTAAAAAATTAAAAAAATGCAAAAAAAAAAGTTTAAATGCCTTACTCCGTATGGAGTAAATGTACATAGACTCTAAATATATTACTCCTCAAGTTACTCGTTCAAATTTATTTTGTCATCGATGTTCTCTTGTTTCGTTGAATTTGTTTTTTATATTCAAAGAGGATGAATGTCTCGTCGGCGAGGAAAAAAGAATCGCGGAACACACTGGAGAGAAACGGTAGTGCGAACAAAATAATAATAACCGTTCGCAATAAGACTGCAATCATTTTGAATAAATGAATAATTATGAAAAAAAAAGAAGAAAAAAAGCAAACTACATATATGGAATAAAAATGGCCATAATGAAATTCCAGCTATTCTCGTAAACGAGAAAAAAAAGCACAGTTATATGATGACATGCATATGCCAAGAGTCTAAAATCCTTGCGTCAGCGAGTATCAACGCCGGAGCAGCCTCGCGGAGAATTGCCTCGGCATCTATACACACATATATATCAACCGGCCGTTGCTTGTTTGTCATTTTTCTTTTCCTTCATTTTCTCAATAATAAACGTCGCGATGCAAATATCGCGAACGATCACCTTTTTTTTTTTCTTCTCATTATATTCTCGGTTGGGTGTACCGTTACACGCGCGATTCATTGAACTGCGTCGATAATCGTCGTCGGAGAACTCTCTGGTCATTCAATACAAACACGCGCGTATTAACCTGACGTCACGAGACGGCGCGCGTATTCATTATATACCCAGGAGAAACAGAAGGCTGGAGTTTAATCGACCGGGGGCATTAGCATAGTAGCTTTTTTTCGCGTGGGCGTCCAACCGAGAATACAAATCTCTAAACGATTATCTGCATTTGATTGACCGAATGCTAGGTGATTACTATTATCATCATAACGGTGGTCGTTGTCGATGGTTGAAATATGAAATAATTGAACCAAGAAGCTGTAATTACTCGGGGAGAGTAGAGCGGGGAAAGACCTGGTTCCATTTTAATTATTAGTTTTTTTTTCTCTCATGTATAGTCAATTTTAATCAAGTGGCAACGACATTCGAGACGTTTTTTTAGATGCAACATTTGTGATGTCGACGTAATTGAATTCTATCGAATCACGGTTGTAAAAATTGTAATGTACAATAAATGCATTATTCATTTAAAAAAATATGTAATAATGATTCACCGTCAAATTCCCCAATATCAAAATAATCGATAATGAATCGTTTATTAAAATGATGATATTTTCTTTTGCTCATCTGACTTTCTGTAAATTTGGTTGATTATATCAGATAAAAATCAGAAGTTATGTTACGAATTATTTCCTTTAAGGGCGGAAATAGGGTTAGACGGTTCAAAAAATCGATTTTTTTAAATTCTATAAATTGTTAGTAAAACTATTGAACAATATGTTCCCGAAATTTTAAATGAAAATTCCGACTCGTTCTATTATTATAAGCCATTAAAGTGAGTAGCTCTCCTTCAGGCCCCGAGCACGCCACGTGTATAACCGAGCGGTCACTATTTTTTCAAACGCGTTTTTCTGAAAACGACTTTTTTTTAACTTGCGTACACGCTAGTTTGAAAAGTTTTCAGCCAATCGTCTTGAAAATCGGCTGTGACTTTCTTCATAGTGTTGCGCTCTATATGAACCTAAAATCGGAATATTATCATTATTTAAAATAATTTTTTTTTTGCAAATAAAGTTGTAAAAAATGGCAAAAAATCATGCTTTTTTGTTTTAACCCCTGTAAAAAATTCAATTTTGTATTTTTTTGATAGCATTTAGGTTCATATAGAAGAGAGACATATTATAAAAGTAAATTCCAACCTCGTTTGATTTCAGATGAAAATTGCGGCTTTCAGAATGTACGCAAAATGCTGAGTGTGATTGTGACCTGCAATATGGGGTCGCCAATATCTTCGGTGTTTTTCAAGAAAATTCTTCAAAAATTTTATAATATATACTTAAATATGTGTATAAAATATTCTCAAAGTTTCAATAAATTATATTCATTTTTTATAATATAAAAAAATTCATGAAAATCATTGAGAAAACGCTGTCCTAACCCTATTTCCCCCCTTAATAATTAAGAATATCTTTATAAAAATCAACGTTCATTTCATAAGGGGTCAAAAATGACGTTTTATGTGCCGGTACGTTTAGTGTTAAAACAATGGAATTTTAATAATGGTGCCATTAATAATTCTCCAAAATAACGGATAATGAGAATCGTTGCTGTACTATTGAAACAATGCATTATTTGTAATTCCCGAATCAAACAATCTGAAGCATGGCAACAAACAAGAAGAAGCAGAATCAATCTCAATAAGTCGATCGATACCAAATTCAGGGTTTCGACATATTTTTATATGTTTCGATATCACCGCGACCGTTTATCAAGAGAAGATTCCTCTTTTGTCGAAAAAAATGCCTCAGAATGTTCTTTTAATTACCTACGGTAAAACGCTGCCTCTTCGTTATACAGTCAATATTCGGAGAGGAGACGCGGCAGCAATGACAGACGATGAAAAAAAATAAAAATATATATATAAATAATGAAGAGAAAAAAAAATCTCAAGGGGGGAAAGAGTGGTACAATTCTGTCCCGGGGAGTGTTGCACATAGGTGCATATAAGACTATATACACACACGTCTCAACGACGTCGCTGCACTCTTGCTATATGATGCCGAGAATATTGCGGTGGGGATTCGATGCAGGTGCTGGCCTTGGGCTGCCTAACACACCAAGAGACCACAATCTCTCTCTCTCTCTCTCTTTCTCTCTCTCTCTCTCCGTGCCTTACCAAAGAGTAGGGACCAGCACGTAGTATAAAATCTCTCAGTGGGTTCAGGATTGTACAGATATACACCTATGTACACGAGTGGGGATACACAGCCTTTATAGCTGTAAGGACTGTGGTAAACGTGCACGAACGTTTCGAGTATTGGTTTTTCACTACTATCCAATCACGTATACGTATATATATATTTAATAGCATTCAGATTTTTCTTTAACTCTGTGAGGGAGACAACTCTACACATCTCTATCCACGAATCTACGATACACACGAGATTTTAAACCCCATTGCCAATATATATACATATATACATGCGCCAATGCAGTCCTTTGTTTAGGAGGCATTCCGAGAGTGTTATTGGGATAGTAGAAGCGATTTTACGCTATATACGAGACTTTACCATTGTCGTACCCTAGCGTCAAATTTAATTTGCCAAAAAAAAAAACAAAAATCCTGCTCAAACAAATAATGATAATTTGATAAAATCAATCGAACCAATAATATCGTTTTGTTCAAATAAAATTCCCTTCCATCGAGATTAATCGATGTTTTTTCATGTATATAATTTTTTAAGGGCTCACGTACCCCTGAAATTTTCTAAAAATCGATTTTTTTTAGATTGTTAATTTTTATACTTTAAAGAATAAAAAATAATAATATTTAAACAATTTCCACTCCGTTACAAAGTTACAGCAATAAACATGACCGGACGTCGGGTTGAGATGGCTACCTACCAGAAACTTGAAACGCGTTTTTGTCGAAACTATGTTTTTTAGACAGTGTCAGCGCGATAACTCAATCAATTTTTTATATTTTTTTAACTATTTTTTTTTAAATCTTGATAATTATTTTCTCTAAAGTCTGACGAGAAGTGTTTTCAATTTTTTGGTTGGACAATTTTTTATGAATTATTAAAAACTAATTTGTTTTTTACATCGCATACTCAAGTTTGAAATACTGTAATTTCTTCATTTGTGAAAAAAAAAAAAAAAATTCCCTCCGTCAGACTATTACCACTACATTGTTTTACTAGATTCTTTTTTATTTTTGCAGATTGGATAATTTCTGGTGAAGTTACGACGTCGACAAGGAGGCGCCATGGTTTTCATCAGTAGTCCATTCATACCCGTAAAAAATAATGTTAATATTTATTAAAAAATGAAAAAAAATTTTTTTCTCATAGTTGAAAAGTTAATCAGATATGTGAAATCACTAATTTAATTTTTTTTTCCACCATATAACGATTATAATAATTTTTCAAATTTACTCGGTTTTCAGCGCGCGCAACGGTATGTGAGTCCCCTCGAATCGACATTTTTTTTAATCAACCTTTCCTCTTTGTCTCCAGCGAGAATTTGGGTTAAGTGAGAAAGGAAATTGATTTGCCTTCGAGGATTGAATAAAATTGATACGTATCTAATGTGTATTCGAGTCATTTGTATAATGTCAACGTGAGAGTTACGGGGGGGGGGGGAATGATCCACGGGGGTTAAAGATCGAATGATTTACGTTCGCGCTTGCCCCCACCCCATCCCAACAACGGAGCATCGACAAACGGTCAGAAAATCGACAAAGGGTGTATATGTGTGCGAGAGGCTACCACACAGTCTATTTCCACCTTCCCCGTTTAACACCGCGAGAACTCGATAATATATATCCAGGTAGCAATAAAAAGTAACGGGCCGCTCCCCGAGACCTCTACCACGATTACCACACACATCTGATTTGAGATTCTATTGCGAGGTGGATACATAAACTCGGTGAGTGATGATAGAGAGAGGGAGAGAGAGAGCGAGAGAGATTAGAGACGGAGACGCTCGATCTCTTGAACGAAACGGGGACTTTTATCCAGAGAACCATGGGGAAGAACAAGCGTAGAGTAAAAATGACGGATTAATACATGTGTTTATATTACCAGACGGTTAGCTAAATGCAATAAACTTTATCAGAGCCCAGCATCGGTTAAATTCATTAAAATGAAAACAAAGGCATTAAAAATTATCGGAGTGCAAAATGATTTAAAATAATTATTGTAAAAAATGTATATTTATATTATCTTTATTCCAATAATTACGATTTGTATAGAATTTTTATTTTATTTTTATTATTTTCATAATGTTAATCTCGTTCGAAACAATGAATCGTAATTAATTAATTAGAAAAGTGCATTCAACGTTTCAAAGGCTTAAGATCCTTTTGCAACGTTTTTTTTAAATCATGATAATTGTCAAAACAATATTGTTATTGATCGAAATTGATTGTTCGTCGCTGAACCCCGTTCAGCGACGAATTCTGAGGGCAAAAAGTCAAAATGGGTTAAGATTGCACATGGAGGAAAGTAAAATAATTGTTTGTAGTCTGGAGTTGTTATATTTTTTGTTTCTTCGTTACAGAAAGAAATGGCATACTTTTCAACGATCGCAGTTTTTATTTCTGCAGCAACTACTGTGCAAAGTTTTATTCGAGGAAGTCGTATATTTATCCTTCCCGTCGAAAGAAACTCACTGTATTTATTTCAATACACGCGTGAATACGAGATTTCAAATGTTAAGTCTTTTTTTTTCCTCCGATTTCTTTGTGTGTGCCCCGCGTTTGTCCCTGTGTGAGATTTCTTCGTGCGTTACAGGAGAGAGAAAACGATGCAAGCGCGCGAACGAGAGACCCACTGGGCACTCTCTCGTACGTATTTTCGTATCTCTCGGTATAATACGAGCATAAATACAGTGGACATACACACCATGAGGGGAAGACTATGTAACGCACGAGTAGAAGTGTACGGTGCTTGGATGCATGTACCCGGAGAAATATAACATTTAGTAGATGTATACCGTGTATGGGGTATTCCAGATAAAATCACCAAAATCTCTGTCACCTTACCAATTTCTAATTTTTCTTCTTTTTAATGATTTTAGGGCAACGCAAGCACAGTTCGGCCATGTCAGGTTCAGATTTTTTCAAAAATTACTTACATCATTATAGAAATGTCGACGAACCACCTTATCGGTTTATCTGACATTTTGACGGTTAATTCTCGATAAATAAATAAATAAAAATTTTCACCTATTTACTCTATTTCATTATTTTCGTTATTGCATATTTGCAACGGGATTTTATAACAAGAAAATAATTAAGAGCTTTAATAGTCTGTTGTGTTCAATTAAAAAATGTTAATAAGTAAATAAATGTTTTCCAACGCGAATCATCATTTTTCTGCAGCATATAAATTGAGACCAAGCCCATCATCTTAAGAGTTTCAAAAAATGTAATTTTTTAGTCACAAATTTACCGTGAAAATGTTAGAAAAATCGATAACGTCTGGGGTGTGGCTGTGGTACAATTTTTAAAAAATCGGTGTTTTTTTTGCTGAACGATGCATTATCATCGTAACAATAAGTTGAGTTAAGTTAAGATAGTAGTTAGTATTTTTTTTCGCCGACTTTGAGCGTATAACGTAAGCCTACCTCTGGCACGGCCAGAGAGTACATAGATTGCGCCAATTTTTATCGGATTTACTTCAAACTTTTTAAATTATGTTTCTAATTGCACTTTGCAGAGAAGTACGTACGGAATTACTGATTAATTAAAAACTTTCCATTTTATGAGCAGTTTTAAACGAAATTTTTCACTGGAAATTCAAGTTCAAGTGCCTACAATATTCGTATGAAACAATATTTTTCGAAATTCCGTACGTACTTCTCTCGGTATTCCGATGTAGATTAACGAGAATTTTTATTTTTTTTCTAGGTAAAAAATTGTGTATGCCAAATGTCACGCCCGAAAAAAAAAGATACCAAAAGCAAATAGCAGTAATCGGCCATTTTGCATAACAAAAAAAACAAAGAAAAGTATTTTTTATTAGCTTGATATTTATACTAAATAGATGTGTAATTAGTTTTATAAATAAATCAATTTTTCATACAAAAAAAAATTGTTGAATGTGCCCGTGATTATACACCCGCTACCGTGACCATAACAACCTCTTAATTGAACACTTTCATTGATAACTATCGAGGCAGACATTTGTAACAATTCGAGATTTGATGTTAAATGCTTTTACGAATTATCGTACGACATAGGCGCTATAAAAAAAAATGTAAACACCGACTGTCAGGGATTTGTCGATTTGCCTCGGAATTGCCCATATACACAGATATATGAATGTTCAGGACGTAGGTGCTGTCTAGGGATGGCGTCAGCGAGACTGGCGCGGATTTATCCTGTGCTTAGCGCGTTCACCGAGGCCACCTATTAGCGTTATTGTGTACATCATTATTATTATTATTACGCGGAAAGTTAGAGACCGCGCGAGTTTTATGCAAAGCAGGCTGGACCCTGCATCTCGCGTGTACGTACGCGCGAAGAAGACAGTGAGAGAGAACGAAAGAAAATATATTGTAAAAGAAAAAAAAGGGAGAGCGCAAAGAGGAAGCCCACAAGAAATATTGTACAAAAAGAACGAGCATAATAGCTATTTATGTAAATTGAGGCAATTGTTATTTGTGCTTCAAGAATATCTTACGATCGACTCGGAATCACCGGGTTATTAGAAATTTTACAAATTATCATCGTTAAATTGTCAAATTAATTGTATCCATTAGAAAATTCCAAATATTAAATCGCGAAAAAATTATCAAATGTACAACTACAACTTTCAAAAAATGAAATATTCCTCCCCTCTAATATTACAATCGTCAGTGGTAATAGGGGACAAAAAAAAATCACTGTTGCACTGTGTATACGAACAGTGCCATTTTTTTTGCCGTAACTTTCAGAACAATTGCCGTAAGATTTACATGAGTAAGTACAAAAATTACAGTTTGTCAGTTTAATTCCATTTGTTGTAAACATTATTCCAAACTCTCTATATATTGATCATTGAAATAGTAAAATTGACGAAAAAAAGCCTTTTGTTCCCTAGTAAAATAACGCGAATAAATGTTAAACGAGGAAAAAAACATGTCCGTTGCAATTGTGAGAGAACCTTAAGCATCTCTCTTTCTCTCTTTCACTCTTTCTCTCTTTCTCTCTTTCTCTCTCCCTCTCTCTCTCGAGATAAATCGAGAGTGAGACTCGTGACGTCATTGGTGACCACGTGTATCACGTAGTACTACGACGACGACGAGGCTGCACGATCATCTCTCTCTCTTTCTCTCTCTTCTCCGCCGTACTCTGTAGTGTGGTTCATACACACACAAGGGTACATGCGGTAAATCGAGTTAACTTGAAACTGTACCATGCAATCGAAGAAAACAAAAACGAATCCAATAAACGAAATGATTTTCAATTATAATTGACGAATTTTACGCATTGGTCGTGATTTTTCAAAATAACAAATTGGTAGAAATCCGTGAAATATCAAATGACTTGTCGCGTGGCGAACAACTGAGAGATTGTGTCAACCATCGTACAAATTTCCGCGACTAAAGCGGAGATAAAGAGAGAAAGAGATTAATCACGTGGAGTATAAGAGAGAGCGAGACAAAACGACCAGCGCGGTTACAGGGTTGTGTATATAGAGAAGCTGTTTTGTGGTGCGAGGGTGGGGCGACGTCGCACCATCGACATATCGCGACCCCCTGTGGCGGGCTGCGGGGAAGGGGAGGAGGGCAAAGAGATAGAGTCGACAGAGGGAAAGAAGCAAGAGGAGATGAAGACAAGCTTGAACCTCTGATGCTGGTGTGCGTTAGTTTTTTTTTTTTTTTTATACTCCCTGGCTTGAAACAGCCGAGTAAAAACCAACACCAGTTTGCGGGAGCGCGTGTTGGAGTGGAAAGTAGGAAGGGGGAGAGGGCAAACCTAAGGCAGTGAAGTTATAATGCAAGTAGCGTCCACTAGCTGGCGTACTATCGTGTGGAAAGGGAGAACCTCTGCTGGCCTCTCCCGCTCCACTCCCCTCCTGAGACCTAATCTTTTTTTTTTCTTTCAAGTCTTTTTCTCCTCCCCGCCGTCGCTTTCGCTCTTCGATGACTTTTTTATTTTGCCGTTTCTTTTTTCCCTCCTTCACGTTTAACTCTTTCCCTCTCCCTCCGTCTGTATCAGTTCGCGAATTTGTTTTCTTCCTTCCACATGCTACACACTTATCTGACCGGTCGCTCCTCCACTCCCTCTTTCTCGCTCCTTTGCCCTCTCCTCACGGCCCCCGCTCTTGTCGTGGCGGGTAGATAAGGACGGGAATACGGCGAACGACCCCACTCCTCCTCGCCGCCCCACACTAGTTCTGTCTCCTCTCTCTCTCCCGCTCCCTCGGTGGAGGAGAGCGACGAGCTAAGGATTGTGTGTATGTGTGTTTGTGTGCGCGCGTGAAATGTTGGAGCGGTCGGAGGGAGACGGTTCTCTTCTCGAAGAGAGGTCTTCGGAAAAACGTGTCCCAGCCTGGGCACGATCCTTGTACAGTCGAAACAACGAGTTTCGATCATAACATTAGGGTTCCGACGTGCTAACGCTCTTGGGTTACGAGACTCCGCGAGACCTGGTTGTACTTTTACCTGGAGCGAGTCTCCAACACCAAGTCATGAAAGCTGGCAAATGCGTATGTACGTGTGGGAAGTAGGAGGTACCTGCGAGCGACCTGTCGAGCGTTCAAAGTCGCCCCCAGGTGTATAATAGGCTTTGAGAAAGTCGTCTTTTTGTTTTGAACGTTTTATCTTGTTTTTTTTTCTTTTTTTATTTCATAAAAATTTTCGACCGTGGATCATTTTACGAACTACCGAGAGGCACTTTTATGTAATCTGATGTTTGTCCTTGTCCTAAAATAATTGTGGGTCCATAATTGAAAAAAGTTTGTCTATTGCAGAGAAAATTTGGGTGGATGGTTGGAGCTGAAACTTGTTACTCGCACCGACTAGAAATTTTACGCTTAACATTTTTTTTATTTTTTTTTTTAAGACGTTCTCGTCGGTGCTCGATACCTTTCAAACAGGCGAGAAATGGCAAAATAATCGAAAGAAGCAACGACAGAAAATCCTCGTTCGCGAAGAATCGTGGCGCAGGAACGTTGGCCGCTGCGAACACGATGGTTTTTTTTTTCTTTTTTTTTTCCCTCCCGTCGTTAATTTCTCGACGAAGGGAAGTAGGAACGAGAGATTGTTGGTTAAAACGTGTCTCAACTTGCACACGACTCCGACGGGTACAGTCCGAGTTCGAAGTAACGGACAACAACACACATCGCGGCGTGAGCGAGGGTTTGAAGAAAAAAAATGAGAAAAAACAACGAACACGAATTTGTACAGTATATGACGAAAATAATTTTGCTCCGGGAGTATAACGATCGGTGGTGAGGAGGTCGAGAATCACGGCGATACACCGGGACACGTACAACGGATTGCGAAAAGAAGAGTTTCCGTGAAATTAATTTTCGACTCGCGTGCGAATGTAGAAAACGAAAAAATTGGGAGATATACATTTTGGAATTTCTCCTTATAGTCACGGAAAATTGAGGTTCGATTATTTTTTTTGCAATTACAACTTAATTCAATTAAACGTTACGACGTAGCCGGACAATACCCCTTTTTTTTCTTATGAATGATTGCAAAAGGAAAAGTATCCGTGAAATTAATTTTCGACTCGCGTGCGAATGTAGAAAATACAAAAATTGGGAGATATCAATTTTGGAATTATTCTTTAGAGTCACGGAGAATTAAGGTTCAATTAATTTGTTTACAATTACAACTTAATTCAATTAAACGTTACGATTGTAGCCGGACAATACCCCTTTTTTTCTTACGAATGATTGCAAAGAGAAAAGTATCCGTGAAATTAATTTTCGACTCGCGTGCGAATGTATACAACACAAAAATTGGGAGAAACCAATTTTGGAATTTCTCTTTGTAGTCACGAAAAATTGAGGTTCAATTAATTTTTTTGCAATTACAACTTAATTCAATTAAACGTTACGATTGTAGCCGGACAATACCCCTTTTTCTTCTTATGAATAATTGCAAAGGGAAAATTATTCGTGAAATTAATTTCCGACTCACGTGCGAATGTAGAATACACAAAAATTGGGACATATACATTTTTGAATTTCTCTTTATGCGTGGGACATATAAATTTTGGATTTTTTTTTATAGTCACGGAAAATTGAGGTTCAATTTTTTTTTTTGCAATTACAACTTAATTCAATTAAACGTTACGATTGTAGCCGGACAAATACCCCTTTTTTTTCTTATGAATGATTGCAAAAGGAAAAGTAACCGTGAAATTAATTTTCGACTCGCGTGCGAATGTATGCAACACAAAAATTGGGAGAAACCAATTTTGGAATTTCTCTTTGTAGTCACGAAAAATGGAGGTTCAATTAATTTTTTTGCAATTACAACTTAATTCAATTAAACGTTACGATTGTAGCCGGACAATACCCCTTTTTCTTCTTATGAATAATTGCAAAGGGAAAAGTATTCGTGAAATTAATTTCCGACTAACGTGCGAATGTAGAATACACAAAAATTGGGACATATACATTTTTGAATTTCTCTTTATAGTCACGGAAAATTGAGGTTCAATTATATTTTTTGCAATTACAACTTAATTCAATTAAACGTTACGATTGTAGCCGGACAATACTCCTGTTTTTTCTTATGAATGATTGCAAAAGGAAAAGTAACTGTGAAATTAATTTTCGACTCGCGTGCGAATGTAGAAAACACAAAAACTGGGAGATATCAATTTTGGAATTTTTCTTTACAGTCACGGAAAATTGAGGTTCAATACATTTTTTTGCAATTACAACTTAATTCAATTAAACGTTACGATTGTAGCCGGACAAATACCCCTTTTTTTCTTATGAATGATTGCAAAAGGAAAAGTAACTGTGAAATTAATTTTCGACTCGCGTGCGAATGTAGAAAACACAAAAATTGGGACATATAAGTTTTGGAATTTCTCTTTGTAGTCACGGAAAATTGAGATTCAATTAATTTTTTTTTTCGCAATTACAACTTAATTCAATTAAACGTTACGATTGTAACCGGACAATACTCCTTTTTTTTCTGGTAAATGAATGAAAAAAAAAACAAAGTTGGGAGATACAAATTTTCGAATTTCCTCTTATAGTCACGAAAAATTGAGGTTTAATAAATTTTTCTCTTCAATTACAACTTAATTTAATTAAACGTTACGATTGTGGCCCGACAATATTTTTTTTTCTTGTGAATTAATGGGGGAAAAAAATATATTAAGTACGCCTAATTGTGTACTGGCTTTTAATGGCCAGTCGAAGAAAGCCAGTCGGGCAAAAATACCTATAATCCACCCGTAATTTCGACAAAACGTGCGCGCAAAATCCCCGTTATAACGGCCAAAGACGAGGAAAAGAAAAAAAGACAAAAAAAAGGCCTAAAGACGGGGCTCGCAACCAGAGTCGTCGGCGTTATTTCGCATTAGCGGACCAACTATAAAAAATCATTCGTTATGCTCGAGCGAACGATGGAGATGATTGCAGTGACCTTGGAAGTTTCGCGCCGCTGCACCGACAGTAGCTAACTAACTAACCGAGAGAACACACTCGGGTCCTATTTCCTTTTCAATCCATTATTTATTTCATTGCCATATTCGTGCTCTATGTTGTTATACTCCACGATTTTTTAGCCCTATCGTCGTATCATTTTCCGACGAAAAATACCGAGGCCCCGCAAATATGAGAATTGGTGTAATATTACACTTACTATGTAAAGCAAGAGAAAGTGAGCGGACGAAACACCATCGACGAATCGATCACTCGTTAAATTTAACAAAAAACTTCGACACATTACGTTCGCGGACAATACACGTTTTCTTGTATCGCTGGTTATGTCGAACGAGATACGAATCGTGCGTTCCTATACCACGTGGAAATGTTCATTTCAGGAAATCCAACGCCTAAACTTTCACGAAATCGTGCAATTTATCGTTAGCGAAAGAAAAAAAAGAGAAAAATAAATCCTCAATTCAAATTGACTGCAACGTGTATAGTGTAACCTATCATGTACTTTAATAACAAGCAATTTCATGCTAGTCGCGCGTTCATAGGGCGTGATCAACGTGTGATAAGATCCCCTGCAACTCGGACAGAAAATCCCGTCTCCTTTGGAGTCGGGGGAAAGAAAAAAAAAACAAATCTTAACTACAGTGGGTCAAAAAAGTATTCATACACCTTGTTTTTTTGCGATAACTTTATAGACATAAGCGATACGCAAAGAAAGCCAATTTTATTTAATAGTACATCAGGTGCAGAGATAAACTGCAAATGGAGAATTTTTTCCCAGGAATGATAGAAGAATTATGCCAAAAAAACGAAAATTTTCGGCCAAAAAAAGTATTCGTACACTTACGATTGAGCTGCTAAACCTCGATATTCACTGACGGACGGTCTGACCTCTGCGTACAATGTAAACGAGTCTTCGTTTACACAATGGTTTTGACCTATTCCACGCGGTAGTAGATCTTCAAGCTCTGAACAGACATTATGGCAAAGAAAAGCGAAATATCAATATCCATGCGAGATAGAGTGATTTTTCTTCGGAAACGCGGTGAATGTTATCGAAAAATTAGTAAAGAACTAAATCTAATTTTCGCAACAGTGCAATATATAATAAAAAAATACGAAAGAACAAACAGCACAGAAAATAAGCCACGAACCGGTCGACCGAGAATACTAACGGTACGAGAACGTCGGAGTATCGTTACAGAGGCTACAAAAAAATCGTTCACAAGTGCTCGCAGTTTAGCGAATGATGTCGCGTCAACATCGGGGAAGAGCGTGTGTCCCCAGACTATTCGAAACGTTTTGCATTCTGCTCAAATATACGGCGTAACTGCCCGCAAAAAACCATTAATTAATAATATAAATCGAGAAAAACGTTTAGGTTTCGCAAAAACCTACGTAAAAAAATCTATAGAATTTTGGAAACGTGTCGTATTCTCGGATGAATCGAAGTTTAACATCTTCGGGTCCGTTGGAAAAAAATTCGTCTGGCGGAAACCAAATACCGAGCTCCAGCAGAAAAATTTAATACCGACTGTAAAGCACGGCGGAGGAAGCGTCATACTTTGGGGCTGTATGGGATATTATGGCGTTGGTAATCTGGCTTTTATAGATGGTACAATGAATGCCCAGAAGTATATCGACGTGTTGCGCAGCCATTTGAAAGCAAGTGTAGATAAAATGGGCCTGGATGGAAATTTCTACTTCCAACAAGATAACGACCCGAAACATACTGCCATGAAAACGAGGGAATGGTTACTCTATAATGTCCGCAAACAATTTCTTACACCACCACAATCTCCGGACATCAATCCTATTGAAAATTTATGGCACTTGGTGAATGTAGAAACTAGAAAAAGAAAAATAACAAACAAATCCGATCTCCAAACAGTGCTTTTAGAAGAACGGACGAAAATAGCAAAAGAAACAACGCAAAAGCTAGTAAAATCCATGCCTAAGAGACTCGAGGCGATAATTGAAGCAAAAGGGATGCACACCAAATATTAGTTACAATTAACAACTACGATGATGGAGGTTTTCACTATAATCTTAAGTGTATGAATACTTTTGTTGCCCGAAAATTTTCGTTTTTTTCGCATAATTCTTCTATTATTCCTGGGAAAAAATTCTCCATTTGCAGTTTATCTCTGCACCTGATGTACTATTGAATAAAATAGGCTTTCTTTACGTATCGCTTATGTCTATAAAGTTATCGCAAAAAAACGAGGTGTATGAATACTTTTTTGACCCACTGTATATCAATTTTTCTTCGTTATTCTTCGTCGTGTAAAACACGAGAGAAAAATAGAAAGAGAGGTCGGGACTCGCGTCGTTGTTGGTACAGGTCGGGAAAAGTGATTGGAAAAACTCGTAACGATGAACAGAGTGGTTTGTCGGTATGACATGGACAAATTTCCCAACAATCCGTTCTGTCCTTTGCTATTTTTTTTCAGGCACTTTTCCATTGTCTCCAAGTTCTACATCATCTTCGTTCCTATTATTATTATTATTACTATTTATTTTACAGACCTGTTAGATCATGAAGTTTTCTCTTTTTCCTGGAAACAAGTTTTTCACAAGTATGTTAAATTTCGGTTAGATTTTGTTTGTACGACCATTCGTCAAGATTTAAGATTGATTCGAACGAATCTCTCCCGTCGAAAACTCACGTATTCCGAAGATTGTTGTGAAAAATTCATTTCACTCGAGTGTCAGAGCGTATATCCCGGTTACAGTAAGAGAAAAATCATTTATCCCAGAGTCTCGACCGTGTATAGCGTTAGTATTCTCTGTTTCCTCCTCTCTCTCCGCCGCTCTCTCGCGAATTTTGAAAAATAGCCCGAAAGTATACAGACGCAAAGTTCGATAGTCGAGGGGAATTCACGAGAAAGGAGACACGGAATGGGAGTGGTAACCGTTCTACCGGTGTCTCGAGACAGGAACCCAAAAGAGCGTAGAAGAAAAGGAAAGAAGAAACTCGGTATTATAGTGCTCGAGAGATAAGACATTGAGAGAGGTCAGGATCGCGGGAGAGTCTGCACGTGAAGAACCATCCGAAGCGTCATTATTATACTCTACCTACGCTCTCATTCTCTCTTCTGATATTCAACATAAAGGGTCGGAAAAAATTGGCGCAAAGTGAATAACAAAGACACCTCACCCCGCCGCCCCACAAACAAGCATACAGCAAGCACCCAAAGGCAAGAACGACGAAGAAATAAAGCGAGATAATGAGAGAGAACGGAGAGGAGGGTTCGTAGGAGATAAAAGAAAGAACACAAGTACGATTGCCGTAGCAGTTATCAAAAGAACGGTAAAAGTGCATGGCCAGTGCGTTGGTGAACACACGGGGCCCATTTCCGAACGATCGTCGGGACTCATCGCGGTAACAAAAATATACCGGGATGGCAGGTGGGGGGGCTGTTTCTATGTGTCTTCCTTTCTCGTCAACGGCAAGTTCTCTTCGATACAGTTTCGCGCGGAGGTATAAAGAGGAGAGGGGAGGGGTAGGAGCAGGCGAGAGACATACTTTGGCTCGATAGAATTTTAGTCTTGTTGTCTGCGGGCTGCGAATCGTTTTATACTGTAAGAGCGGAACGGGGGGAGGGGAGAGAAGGAGGACAT
This sequence comes from Oxytorus armatus, assembly GCA_958009045.1. Classification (NCBI taxonomy): domain Eukaryota; kingdom Metazoa; phylum Arthropoda; class Insecta; order Hymenoptera; family Ichneumonidae; genus Oxytorus; species Oxytorus armatus. The sequence goes on from OY253752.1 coordinate 16,749,822, forward strand.
TGCCATTCGGGACCTGCCAGAACATTGTCCTCGTTGAGCTGGTCGGGGGCGTCTCGTCGTCGCGCTGTACATATACAATCGTCACCGGTTACGGTGCTATATAAAATGTATATATACATACATGCTTATGTATATACTATGTAGATACTATACAGCAATTTCGTGTTGCTACTCATGCTCCCGGCTGGCTTTCGTTTACGTCGCATGGTTGTACAATACATTTATATATGCATGTATAGGTACATGGAGGACAGGGTATAAGTTGCATTGGACGTACAAGCGGTCTCGGTGTTACAGGACCTTAGGATTACCAAGTCAAATACGTGTGTACGTTGAAGGGGAGAAAGAGAAAGAGAGAAAAAGGTAGTACGGAAAAATGCAACAACGACGATCCGAGCACGGAGTCAAGGAACTCGTCGTCGCTGCCGACACACATGCAATTTTCCATACACTACTCGTGTGTATATATGCGTTTTGGTATACGACATTGGTGTCGCCAGCCGCGAGTTTCCCGACGAGTGATCCCTGCAGACACAACGAAAAATGGTTCGGTGTCCCGTGTGTGAGTTTGTGTGCGTTGGTGAATCTTCAAATCTCGAGAAAACGTGTAAAAACTGCACGTCTCACAACCCTCCCACCTTCCCTCACAGGATTTTGTGCATGCATAGGAAAAATGGCAGGAAATTTACTTGAATTTTCTTACTCACTCTTCGGCATATGAATTCAAATGAGTTTGCCAAACCCGATTTTCATATCGCCGTGTTTTTTTCTTCTTCTTTTCATTTGTATATACATCTATATTTATGTCCATATTTCCGATAGGGTCACAGCGCGAACGGTATAAACAGGGTAGCAAGTGTTTCGAGTTTTTCCCGGAATGAAGAATCGGGAACTGACTGTCGGGTGGTTGAAAAGTGAAAAGGAGACAAAATTAAACTTCACACATATATTTGACCGTTCGAAAACTTGAAGATTTTCAAATGCACCGTAACTTTAGGAATGCGATGTGAAAAAAAACGTTATTCACAAAGTACGTACCACATCAGTCTAGTTAGTTTCAATATTGATTACGATATTGAAAAAAAAAAAAAACAAAATTTGCTCAACAAGAGAAGAAAAATAATTATTTTTATTGCCGCATTTTTTTTATTCTTTATTTTCCCACGACATCCCCATTTTCTCCGAGTGACTTTTCGTTCGTCCGTAGATGGCTAATAGACTCGACGATTTGCACTCTACTGCCAGTAAAGATGAAAGGGAAAAAAAGAAGAGAGAAAAAAAAAGGAAAAAAACTTGACTTTCGCGTGCAACGATGATTCACCTGCAATCAAAGGCTCTCCCCATCCCCCACTTTCTCGCTGAAACACACATTTAGCGAGGAACGAGTTCGTCGGGGGACTTCTCTCTCCACACGAACAATGGCTACAAATATAACGACGTTCCATTATATTCCCGATACTTTTTTTTTCTTTCCTTTTTTTTTCCTTGTCGTACAAGATCGATCGTTCTCGAGGTGCACTTCTGCGTATTATTTCAACTGTTATAGCTCCTTGCATGTTTCTCTTACTTTTGCGAGCGTTGTCCGGGATGACTATATAGTCGGTGGAGAGACTCAATTAGTCGGGCGGGGAGGGTTTTGTTGCTGACACACAGTGCTACGTTGAAAAATGTTTTTAACATCTATTTATATTGTATATATGTATATAGCTCGTTGGATACATTAAGTTCAGGTATGTAGTATATAGGTGAGTTATAGTTTAACCAAGACTATATAATATATAATAAACCGAGGGCATCGACTCTATGGGTACTCGGTGGCGGGCGTAAAATTTCGCAATTCTCCGAGTTATATGCTCTTTTTTTCTCTCTCTCTCGCTCTGAGAGAGTGGCTACAAAAGCGAGACATAGTCACCCGGAGTGGCGAACGTGCTCCGTTCTATACGAAACGAAGACAGCATTCAGCACTGTTCTGTTGTTCAATAGGGAGGTTATATGTGCGGACACGTGCTCCAAACCCAAAGCAAACCTAACCTACATCCAATATGTACACAAACATATAGATTTGCATGTATAACTTTATAAATATACTTAAGGGCGGAGCAAGGTATTTAAACGTTTTTTATTGCATTTTTTTTCTATTTCTTTACATAAAATAGCAAAATTTTCATTCCAATCGATTCGCAAGTTTTCAATGTAGGGTGCAAGAAATACATGTTCAAGGATGTCTCGACCTCTTAAAATAAAAAAAAACGGTAAATCTTTCATTTTCGCTTAATGAAAAGAGTTCGTACCGGCAAACACATTTGGAATAACAAGGACACAACTGGAATGTAAAAACTCAAATAGGGGTAGCTTGCCCCCTTAAAACTGTTTTCTTACACAAATACAAAAAGGAGTGAACTTTAATTTTATTTCCGCTATAAAATAGCATAATTTTCATTCCAATCGATTCGCAAGTTTTCAATGTAGGGTGCAAGAAGTACGTGTTCAAGGGTGTTTCGACCCCGTGAAATATTTTTCTCTATCATTATCTGGTGGGTTCTTCATTCCTTCGTATAAGAAACATTTTAATGTTTCTTATGCGAAGAGTTTCTCTTATCGAGAAACTCGAAGTTTCATAAAAAAACGTCTAAAAAGTGATTTTTTTCGACTTTAGCGTTTTTCCCATTGATATTTTGAGATTTCGACTAAAAATCGGTGTTATTTGTAATCAGCGGACATTTTCCGATCGACTAGGCTATCGAAACATTGAAAAAAAAAAAAAATTTCATTTTTTGACCACGTTTTCGGATACCTAAAAATGTCAAAATTTCAAATGGTCATAACTTGCCTCCCGTTTCATGGGTTTTGGGTTTTGACGGGCGTTTTCAAAACGTCACGAGTAGACTTAGAGAATGCATTTTGGATCATCCCGATATCTCAATTATTGTAGCCGTGAGAGCAGGTTGAAAATCGGCGAAAAAATGAGAAGGGGTATGTATGGAAAAATTCGCAGATATCGATGGTCCGACTTTAAAAATTTGTGAAAAATCGAAAAATAATGATAGCACAATGATCCAAGCGCCATTTTTAAGGGTGATCGATCACGAAAAGAATGAGCACAGAGTGGGGTTTCAACTCCATCGGGAAGCAACGTTACAGCGATTTTAGTGAAGCCACTTCTGTTTCGCCGAAATACAGAAAAATTTTGAATGTTTTAATTTTCTTTTAGGACGCTATATCGATGTATTTTGACTCGCTGATTACTAATTCAGTATCCATTCCTTTGAAAAACTCGAAATTTCATTGAAAATCGTCCAAAAAGTGATTTTTTTCGTTTTTCGCCTTTTTCACATTGATATTTTGAGATTTCGACTAAAACTCGGTGTTATTCGTAATCAGCGGAAAATTTCCGATCAAATAGGGTATTGAAACATTAAAAAAAGAGAAAAAAAATGTTTTGAAATTTTTTGCCCCCCCTTTTCGGAAACCTAAAAATCTCGGAATTTCAAATGGCCATAACTTGGCTCCCGTTTCATCGATTTTGGGTTTTGACGGGCGTTTTCAAATCGTCTCAAGTAGACTTAGAGAATGCATTTTGGATCATCCCGATATCTCAATTATTGTAGCCGTGAGAGCAGGTTGAAAATCGGCGAAAAAAATGAGAAGGGGTATGTATGGAAAAATTCGCAAAAATCGATGGTCCGACTTTAAAAATCTGTGAAAAATCGAAAAATAATGACAGCACAATAATCCAAGCGCCATTTTTAAGGGTGTTCGATCACGAAAAGAATGAGCACAGAGTGGGGTTTCAATTCCATCGGGAAACAACGTTACAGCGATTTTAGTGAAGCCACTTCTTTTTGGCCGAAAGGCAAAAAATTTTGAATTTTTAAATTTTCCTTTAGAATGCTATATCGATGTATTTTGACTCACTGATTACTAATTCAGTGGCCATTTCTTTGAGAAACTCGACATTTCATTGAAAATCGTCCAAAAAGTGATTTTTTTCGTTTTTCGCCTTTTTCACATTGATATTTTGAGATTTCGACTGAAACTCGGTGTTATTCGTAATCAGCGGAAAATTTCCGATCAAATAGGGTATTGAAACATTAAAAAAAGAGAAAAAAAATGTTTTGAAATTTTTTGCCCCCCCTTTTCGGAAACCTAAAAATCTCGGAATTTCAAATGGCCATAACTTGGCTCCCGTTTCATCGATTTTAGGTTTTGACGGGCGTTTTCAGAACGTCTCGAGTAGACTTAGAGAATGCATTTTGGATCATCCCGATATCTCAATTATTGTATCCGTGAGAGCAGGTTGAAAATCGGCGAAAAAAATGAGAAGGGGTATGTATGGAAAAATTCGCAAAAATCGATGGTCCGACTTTAAAAATCTGTGAAAAATCGAAAAATAATGACAGCACAATAATCCAAGCGCCATTTTTAAGGGTGTTCGATCACGAAAAGAATGAGCACAGAGTGGGGTTTCAATTCCATCGGGAAACAACGTTACAGCGATTTTAGTGAAGCCACTTCTTTTTGGCCGAAAGGCAAAAAAATTTTGAATTTTTAAATTTTCTTTTAGGATGCTATATCGATGTATTTTGACTCACTGATTACTAATTCAGTGGCCATTTCTTTGAGAAACTCGACATTTCATTGAAAATCGTCCAAAAAGTGATTTTTTTCGTTTTTCGCCTTTTTCACATTGATATTTTGAGATTTCGACTAAAACTCGGTGTTATTCGTAATCAGCGGAAAATTTCCGATCAAATAGGGTATTGAAACATTAAAAAAAGAGAAAAAAAATGTTTTGAAATTTTTTGCCCCCCCTTTTCGGAAACCTAAAAATCTCGGAATTTCAAATGGCCATAACTTGGCTCCCGTTTCATCGATTTTAGGTTTTGACGGGCGTTTTCAGAACGTCTCGAGTAGACTTAGAGAATGCATTTTGGATCATCCCGATATCTCAATTATTGTAGCCGTGAGAGCAGGTTGAAAATCGGCGAAAAAAATGAGAAGGGGTATGTATGGAAAAATTCGCAAAAATCGATGGTCCGACTTTAAAAATCTGTGAAAAATCGAAAAATAATGATAGCACAATAATCCAAGCGCCATTTTTAAGGGTGTTCGATCACGAAAAGAATGAGCACAGAGTGGGGTTTCAACTCCATCGGGAAACAACGTTACAGCGATTTTAGTGGAGCCACTTCTTTTTGGCCGAAATGCAAAAAAATTTTGAATTTTTAAATTTTCTTTTAGGATGCTATATCGATGTATTTTGACTCACTGATTACTAATTCAGTAGCCATTTCTTTGAGAAACTCGACATTTCATTGAAAATCGTCCAAAAAGTGATTTTTTTCGTTTTTCGCCTTTTTCACATTGATATTTTGAGATTTCGACTAAAACTCGGTGTCATTCGTAATCAGTGGAAAATTTTCGATCAAATCGGGTATTGAAACATTGAAAAAAGAGAAAAAAAAATTTTGTAATCTTTTGCCCCCACTTTTCGGAAACCTAAAAATCTCGAAATTTTAAATGGTCATAACTTGGCTCCCGTTTCATCGATTTTGGGTTTTGACGGGGGTTTTCAAAACATCTCTAGGAGATTTACAATCAGTGCAACGCCACATCGGAGATGCATCATCGCGAGTGTGTAATTTTGAGCGCTAAGATTTTGCTCCTTGGCCTTAATTAACATCTGACAAACAAACACGCACGCACGAGAATAAATCGGCAATATTACGAGTGTCGTGATTGAATTTGATCGAAATTTACTTGTGATCATAAAGATTTGACGAAAAGCCATAGAAAATGATGAAAAGTTACGATAAAGATTATGAAAAATAACGTTCTATTCGTGCTCCTCATACTACTCGTTCAAAGTCCAAGAAAAAAAATAACGAGCGGCTCGGAATCAGCGAAAGTAAAAAAAAACAGAAACCCTTCTCGACCTAGTTCAGCAACCTATAATTAAATCCGTGTTAAATTGATTTAAAACGAGTGTGTTTCGAGCAAAAAATTCACGATAATCTGCGAATTGAAAAATTCAATTTCCCTATCCCCTCAAAATGTTCTCTGATTTGTGTAAAAGCAATTACAGCCTCTGTATTATGAATTTTACGAATTACCAAGATCATTTTACGGAAGATCTTCAAGAACAAATCAAACGGGGATTCAATCATAATTGCCCTCTCTCAATATATATATGTCGTTGAGAGACATACGTGTATACGATCGCGACAATTTGCAACGCGACGTCGAGGGTGATTAGTCTCTCATTCGCCATAGCGAGGACAACGTTGAGCAACGGAACATATTATGAGCTCCTGCAGATTTACCTCATCGATTTATATATACATATATTGACAATCCAAAGCACAACAGGAAAATTCGTACGGTATAAATTTGCATTTCGTTATTAAAACTTTTTTTTTTCGTTTCATTTTATTTATCAAACAAAATGTTATTTTCAATGAGACATAATTTCATTTTTATTTGGGTATATCTGTATGTCACTCTACTTAAGATATCGACGAAGAATGTCGCCAGTAATCTCAAATGATGTTACATATACAATATATAAAAATGTAACGGAATGATATGGAAAAGCTCGTATCACCAAATTCCGGTGATCAATGTCGACTCATGAATTAAGCGTCGAGATTATAACGAGAGAAGGTAGAGTCGTGATTGTTGAAGAAAGTTTCAACTCATTGAAGATAAGTGTGCGAACGAGAGGGACATTATCGTTTCTCAAAACCGTTACTATATTCCCCGGTTGCATTTGTATTTGTATGTGTGTGATTTGGCGCGTTTCCTGCCGCTGCGTTGTACACTGAATTGTCTCGTCGGGCAGAAAGGTATGAAATTAATTATCGCGATTGTCTCGACTATTGTACATTATTATTTCTCATAATATTACCGATATCATTGTCTCTGATATCGTCGTGAATTAAGGGGGGAAATAGGGTTAGACGGTTCAAAAAATCGATTTTTTTTTAATTTCATAAATTGTGAGTAAAACTATTGAAAAATATGTTCCCAGAATTTTAAATGAAAATTCCGACTCGTTCTATTGTTATAAGCCATTAAAGTGAGTAACTCTCATTCAGGCCCCGAGCGCGCTATTTTTTCAAACGTGTTTTTCTGAAAACGACTTTTTTTAACTTGCGTACACGCTAGTTTGAAAAATTTTCAACCAATCGTTTTGAAAATTGGCAGTTACTTTCTTCATAGTATCGCGCTCTATATGAACCTAAAATCGGAATATTATCATTATTCGAAATAATTTTTTTTTGCAAATAAAGTTGTAAAAAATGGCAAAAAATCGTGCTTTTTTGTTTTGACCCGTGTAAAAAATTAATTTTTCAATTTTTTTGATAGCATTTAGGTTCATACAGAAGACAGACATATAATAAAAGTAAATTCCAACCTCGTTTGATTTCAGAAGAAAATTGCGGCTTCCAAAATGTACGCAAAATGCTGAGTCTGATTGTGACCTGCAATATGGGGTCGCTAATATCTTCGGTGTTTTTCAAGGAAATTCTTCAAAAATTGTATAGTATATACTTAAATATATGTATAAAATATTCTCAAAGTTTCAATAAATTATATTCATTTTTTATACTATAAAAAAATTCATGAAAATCATTGAGAAAACGCTGTTCTAACCCTATTTCCCCCCTTAAAGGGATTATGGTCGCGAATCGAAGAGGTAGAAAGATGAGGAATCCGTGTATTCGTCGGTGATCAGGACTGCGATTTTTAACTCAAAAAGAGTTTGTATCCGATTAGTACGCGGGACAGTAAATGATCGAGCGGTTTGTTACAACATACACACATACACACACACATATACAGAGCATTAATTTGTCACGAGATAGGGTAACCTCACGCTAAAGTCAATTATAATTTATGAGTTTTCCAGTGTAACGCGAACACTCCTTCGAACACTTCAACGCGATCGCCATTACGCGCTTTTGCCCTCTCGTTGAAGTATTATAATTACCATAATGAATTTAATGATCCTTGATTAGTTATGGATTTGTGAACATTGTGCATCGATGGCATTGACTCGAATTATCATAAAGCCAACGTCTATATATATCTCGGAGAGCAGAGTTTGTAATAATTAGCCGTCGCTCTTGTTAGCTCGAAATGTGAAAATTAAATCAAATAAAAATACTCGCGAGAATAACGCTCTCGGCTGATTATTTCAACGACGGAATAGATCTGCATAGAAGATTTTCTTGTTTCCGTTGTGCTAACTACATATACTTTTTCTGCGATTATAAGAAAACTCGCGAGAACATTGACTCGAGAGCGGCGCACACGTCGAATCGTATATAACAGTTACATACGATCACACAAAGATATAAATTATTCTAAAAGTACATAATTATATACTTGTATGCTAAACAGGAATCGTTATTCACGAAAATATATTTATGACAAACAATTTGTCACAAGAGATAAGATGAATAACATTTTTGTAAACAGTACGGATTACAGATTATAGCGAGGATGAAAAAAGCACGAACGTAAATTTGTGAATTCTTTTTGTTCGTTTGCTAAATAGAGATTTAACCACAGCGGGGTGATGATCGAAAGTGAGAAAAGTTAACTCAACGAGAGTCCAAAGTGGCGAACGCAATTTTGAGATGATTAATATATCGCTAATGTTGGGATGACTCGTGAGAAGCGGAAACGCTCAAACGAGCCTCTCCTTGCGCTCGTGCGCGTCCATGAACGTTTGCCGTCTCCGCGGTACGTAAAACAATAAACGTAAACGTGAAAATCGTACATAAAGATGCCTACCCACTTGTCCACATGTAGGTATGTGTTTGTACGTAGATATATGTGCGTTAGGAGAAAAAAAAAACACAAATCGCGAGGCCGTGATAGTCGGGGCTTACGTGCTCCGCGGAACGGAACAATGGCCTCGCGTGAAAAATTAACATTTTTAAATGCAGAAAACCGGCGCAATGATTATATCGAGGTGCGAGAGTGTATCTCTATGTATGTGCTACTATATCGTCAGGGCGTCACAGAGTAAAGAACCCGGAGTATTCGCATAAATTTCATTGTTTCCCCCGAGATCCGAGCTACAGGACTGCGCTTCTTTCTCTCACTCTCGCCTTCTCTATCACTGCCAAGTTTCATACACTATATACGGTGCAACGTCATGTAGTAACCTTGGCCCCAATATTATTTGCTAATCCGCCTCTTAAGGAGTTGTCAGCCATTTTTGTTATCTTCTCTCTCCGAAACGTTACGCCGAAAACTGAAAGAAAGAAAAATTCACGGAACTCGGATAATACATCTTTTGTTCAACGATTTTGCATCTTGCTGAGTGCACTTGTATGAAAAAAAAAACCCCCGTTTTCTTTCTTATTCAAGAAAGAAACAAAAAGCAATTCTACTTGCACTTTTTATTCGTCGCAACAGAAACTTTTTGTTTCACTGTTTTTATACATTACATTAGAATTGTTTAAGTTCGAAATTCCCCGAAATAGCACAATCGGGGCTTTTTTTAGCTCCTATGGTATTTTCCAACGTCCCCTTTTGCTTGAGGAAATTCCGCACGAAAATTCAGATCAGAAATTCCAAAATCAAGGAAAAATACGCCATCAACGATTGATACGAGGTCTGTTAAAAAAGTATCGCGATTTTTGGATTTCCGCGGGCTACGTATAGTCGATTTTCGATTTTTTTGTGGCGTTCGGTTGGTACTCATGTCCCTCACTTATGCTGAAAAAATCGGCCATTTTTAATGTTTAGTTAATTGTTGACAGCTGTTTTGGTTAGACGTGTTTTGGCTTGTCTTCGATTTTTGCCTATTCCAAAAAATGGATCAAAGAATCTGTATAAAATTTTGTGTGAAAAACAAAATTAAGTGCGCGGACGCATTCCGAATGTTGACTGTGGCATATGGTGAAGCTACCTTGGACCAAAGCAACGTTTATCGGTGGTACAAAATGTTCTCAGAGGGCCGAGAAGATGCGAACAACGAAATGCGTTCCGGACGCCCGAGCACATCAACAACAGACGAAAACATTGATGAAGTGAAGGAAATATTATTGGCCAATCGTCGAATCACCGTTAGAGAAGTCGCTGAGGAACTAAACATCGATTGGCTCGTGCTATTCGATTTTTACCAATGATTTGGGCATGAGACGGGTCGCCGTGAAATTCGTGCCAAAATTGCTCAATTTCGAAGAAAAACAGTGTCGCGTTAACATTGCTAAGGAGCTGTTGGACTCGGTCCGCGACGACCCAAATCTGCTCCAGAGGGTCATAACCGGTGACGAATCATGGGTTTATGGTTGTGACGTGAAAATAAAAGCTCAATCATCGCAATGGAAGCTGCTTTTTTGGAATAGGCAAAAATCGAAGACAAGCCAAAAAACGTCTAACAAAAACAGCTGTCAACAATTAATTAAACATTCAAAATGGCCGATTTTTTCAGCATAAGTGAGGGACATGAGTACCAACCTAACGCCACAAAAATCGAAAATCGAATATACGTAGCCCGCGGAAATTCAAAATTCGCGATACTTTTTGAACAGACCTCGTATTTTCTTTTTGCTCTCTCTCTCTCTCTCTCACTATATATATTTCAAATATATACATTTCCAAAACCAAACATAACGGTGATGATATAGGGAGAATAACGGAAGCAATAATTTTTCGCTGCTGTTAAAAAGCGAACGTTTTGAAATTTCCAAATAAGGTTCGAATATGGAATTACGCGTAATTTTATTCAGGCAACCTAGGTCTCGCAATTTAGAACGTATTACGTCGTACCTATTTCATCGTTTTACTGTACGTTGTTACGGTCGCAATAATAATGTATTGCGTATTACGAGCCAAATCGACATTCGTCCATTCTCAAGAAATTGTAATAAAGTATCATCATAGAAATTGTTCAGGCTGATGGACGAAATGAAATTATTTGAAGAAACATAAAAAAAGAAGCCATCTCTCTATATAAAGTAATAAAAAGTACTTTCAATTTGCAAATTTTTCAATTAACAATCGGACCACGTACATTTAATTCAAATGAAATATTTCTTAAAAATGTCAAATTGTCTTTTTTGAATTACTTCTCTGTCCTCAATAATGCCCGGCGAGTCGTACTTTAGCTGTTCGAAAATCGTTATCATTGCTCTACAATATTTCTCGATGCTACATCCCCGTTAATTCCGCTGTGCAATTCCCTCCCTATTTTTCATCCTTCATCGCGAGGCATTTAAACCTTTTGTCCAGTCATGATACAGTTTGCGCGCGCGCGACCGTGACATTTTGTGTTTTCTCGGGAAAACCGAAAAAAAAATCACAACTTCTATCGGACCGTTCTGTTTGCAGCATCATACAGAGTGTGTGTGTGTGTGTTGGGGTCGTGAACGCAAAACCGCTGAAGAGAGGAGAACCTCGAACGAGGTTCTGATGCAATTAGTTTTACGATAGAGAGAGAAGAGTACAACAGTTACGTTGTAATGTACGGTGAAACGTCGCGCATTAAAATTTGCCATACCGAAGAGTGAAGATACAAGAGGGCAAAAAGAGAGCCCTGTAACCGACAATTTCGCGCAACTTTGGAGTCGTAACATATGCTCGCTAAGTGCAACACATCTCCGTAGGAGATATACACATATGTACACACAGAAGGTGCAGACACGGCCCGATAAAAAAAAAAGAGACGTGTGGGAAAAGGACGAGAGAACGAGACGGAAAATTGGTACTTTGCGTATTAGTAGGAAAAGACGAAAAAAAAAAAAAAAAAATCGGTACATTAGTGATTGTTAAACGAAGAAATCGCGATGAAAACAGTCATTGGCACTCCCGTGTGTCTCTCGTCAACTATATTTTACCGGCTGTATACAAGGCAGGGTGGCTGAGCTACAGGGAGGTCAACGAATGCACCTGTAATCTGCCTTATTCGCTCGGGTTTTTTTTTTCTTCATTTTCCCCTATACGCTAACACGTAACTACGGTTTTACGTCGTAAGTGCAACACCACAGCGTGTGCACCAACGCTCTATAATTGCGAGTGTCTATTCCAGCTACCTCTGTAACGCATACGCGCCAGAGTGTCTACCAACTGTGGGTAATAACGTCGAGGAATATTTAGCTCAGGGCTAAGGGAAAGTCTTCATCGATGATGGACATACATAGTGTCTCGCGCTGCAAGGGCTGATTTACGATACAATAGACGTGTAATTATATCGGTCGAGTGATTTATATTGGAAAAATGATGGATTCGTCGTTCGGACATTGAATTTTAGTTAGAATCAAATGAAAGTTTTGGACAATCCGCGCGAAATTTACAATTCTTTCGTGTCATTCAATCTTAAGGTAGTAGTCTGGTAACTTAAGCCGATTTTCATGTCTTTTTTGGAGGGCGTTTTTTTGTAGGAAAATAAAAATGAATCGTTTTGGATATTTAGGATGTTTTTATTTACATATTAAAGATACAAAAAAACATTTTGTTGAAAAAATTTTATAATTTATTATTATTATTATTATTGATCGAAGTTGGTACTTCGAAAAAAAAGCGCGTGGGTGGCCCCGGTGATTTTGGCTCTTGATGTTATCTGAAATCAAAAATTCTTGATAATTCTTAATCTGTAGACATGTCATTCTGGTCGGAACTACTGAAGTTAAATTTCATGGATAAATAAGAAAATGGCGGACTTTGGAAAAAAAACAGTTTTTTCCAAAGTCAAATAAAAAATTCTTGATAATTCTTAATCTATAGACATGTCATTCTGGTCAGAACTACTGAAATTAAATTTCATGGATAAATAACAAAATGGCGGACTTTGGAAAAAAAAACTTTTTTTTCCAAAGTCCGCCATTTTGTTATTTATCCATGAAATTTAACTTCAGTAGTTCCGACCAGAAAGACATGTCTGTAGGTTAAGAATTATCAAGAATTTTTTATTTCAGATAACATCAAGAGCCAAAATCACCGGGGCCACCCACGCGCTTTTTTTTTTTCGAGATTCCAACTTCGATCAATAATAATAATAATAATAATAAACTATTAAATTTTTTTTGTATCTTTGATATGTAAATAAAAACATCCTAAATATCCAAAACGATTCATTTTTATTTTCCTACAAAAAAACGCCCTCCAAAAAAGACATGAAAATCGGCTTAAGTTACCAGACTACTACCTTAAGAAACATTTGTTTTTCACTCGTGTACTCGTTTGATCGCGATCTCGGATGAAATGAATATTTACAACCGTGTTACTCGAGGTACGAGGTTATACAATAGTTCGAAAGATGGAAGAGAAAACAGTACATTTTTCATTTTTCGAGGATTTGTTAGACTGCATCAAGTTTGATGGAGTCTACAGATCGAAAAGATTATTAAAAATGTATACTTCATTGAAGATAAATAAATCCATTCTTATTGTTTGCGTTTCAAAAAGAAAGAATGAGTGTATAGACAACGTTGTGATATGGTACGTATGATCTTAACGTTGGTCAAAGTCGACCAAGAGCCTGTGAGTGTTAACTATCGTTTACATTGCTTATACACAGTATATATTAAACAGTATACGTATATATATGCAATAGGTACATATATATGTATAGAATGAGAGAGAGAGAGAGAGAGAGAGAGAGAGAGAGAGAGAGAGAGAAAGAGTCGTTTCTCTCGAGCAGACTGCGCAGTTTTCCACGGATTTTTAGCTTTCCCGGTCGTCCTCGAGAAGCTGCGAGCCTCGCGACTCGATCCAGGTTATCCAGCAGCGGGAGCTCTCGAGTACCGCGCTCCCGCACATACACACACACACACGCACACATACGGACAAGCATTTCGCGAAGGTCTCAACAGCCGAGCGTTGTATATCGCGTACATGTACTTAATAATGGCAGGAATGGGGCGGGGGGGTCGAGAGGGAGGAGGTGGAAATCGCTAATACGAGATTTACTGGGTAGTTTGCGTGTGTGATCGAGATGGCAAGAGTGTACACAACGACGATCTCGCGGACGCGTGCCCGCGGAGCCTTGAAGATTGCTCTCGCGCGTAATGAAAGGACACGGGGGAGTTTTACGCTTAGAATCGAGAATCTCATCGAGTCTCGTCTCTCTTTTTTTCACTCTTTCACAGGACAACTCTTTACGCTTCGTGTGCAAATATCTTTCCATTTTTCGGCATACAAGACTTTTAGCCACGTTTCGAATTGTCGCGGGTGAAACTTCGATTTTCGCAATTCTGAGAAGAATATTGAGGATTTTTCTCGAAATACGATTTTCTTAGTCGTTGAAATTTTGTTTTCCTTTTTGATGATTCAATTAGAATGAATCTAAGAAAGTTCAAATTCCTATACCGACAACACCCTCCCACTCCGCGTTTCTTGAAAGTGATTTGTTTCGAAATACGTTTTTCACAATCGTGCGATTCAACTGTTATTTATTTTTTTTTTTAAATCTTTCATTCCAATTAATTATTGCAGCGACAATTTTTATCGCAACAGTTGGCTCTCTGTTCGTTGAAACTTTGCGCAAAATATTGGCAATTTATCTCGATAAATGCTTTTTAAATTTTTTCACTCGTTTTTTATCCTCAATTCAAATGAATTCTCGCTGTATTTTTTATTTTTTTATTTTTTCCACTCGACTCTCTATTCCGGCAACATTGCTCACAGTATCGTTGATTTATCTCGTAATATAACCTTTTTTTTTAATCGTGTTAATCCACTCGTGATGTGGTTGTACGTAAAATTTACGTATGTAGAAGAGAGAGAAAGAGAGAGAGTAATAAAGAGGTGCGACTGTTATTGGAAAATTACGAAATCCTTTAGAAACGTCGAAGGAGGTCCCATATCCGACGTCGTCATACCAGACACGTTGTACATATGCAGTCGAGACTTTACGGCAGCAAAGCAATAGACCGTCGGGCACGTCTCTTTTATTTTCTCTTTCTCTCTCTCTCTCTCTCTTTCTCGGCTTATTGGCCATTGCTTATGCGGAGATCTAATGCGAAATTGTGAATACGCCTCGTTTAGAATATTCTAACGTGCATGTGTTACACGCGGTATTTGTAGAGTATTCATATGTAACACGCGAATTCAATACCTCGTCCGAGCGCAGACCATTCGCTTATATACATATATGATAAATCTGCTAGTGAAAAGGAAAGGGCACGTAACAAACCAATTTTCGAGATTAAAAAATCGTGAAATATAATGGCAAACGAGGGGAGAGTTTAGATCGGCTTTACCGAGTGATCTCGCAAAATTTCGTAACACCAATTTCTTATATACTATATATATGTATACATGGCAATTTTACTAAACATATTTGCAAATACTATATATTACAGAAAGTAACCGCGCGCAGCTACCTGTTTCGTACTTTTTCCGCTTTTTCTTTTCTCCTCTTGTTCATTTAACTCGCTCCCTATCTCTCGTGAACTCTAACTCTGCCATCTTGCTCGTAAACTATACTGCATTTCGCGAATGTCGCTGTACGCTTTAGCGTTCCATTATTCCCGTCTCGTTAAGGAGAACCCGAGTGACTCTGCGCGTCGCCAGAGTCTTTTGTCTCTCGAGTCTTCGGCACGCGAACGCGAAAGGATTCTATCGCCGCGTATGCAAAACGCGCGTCTCTGTCGCTCGCTCTCTTCCCCACGTAGTCTCCATTTTCTTGCTCGTCTATGTACTGCTTTTTTTTTCCTTTTTTAGTTTTACTTCTTATTCCATCGTTCGAGAAATACGGAGGAACATTGTTAGACGATATTTTCTCGATGTTTAACGAGCACGGGGAGACTTTTGATAAAAAAAAAAAAAAGAACGTTCGACGTTTCATCACAAGGGTTTGAATATAATATATAAAAACAAGAAAGTGTGACTCGAGATAAGTGATCGAAGAATTTGAAACTAATTAAAAAAAAAAAAAAAACGTGCATCCGCAAATTAAATCAGAACTACCCTTACGCGCGTTCTGCAAACTCTTTAAGATAGTAGTCTGGTAACTTAAGCCGATTTTCATGTCTTTTTTGGAGAGCGTTTTTTTGTAGGAAAATAAAAATGAATTGTTTTGGATATTTAGGATGTTCTTATTTACATATTAAAGATACAAAAAAAAAATTTGTTTGAAAAAATTTAATAGTTTAATATTATTATTATTGGCTCTTGATGTTATCTGAAAGAAAAAATTCTTGACAATTCTTAATCTATAGACGTGTCATTCTGGTCGGAACTACTAAAGTTAAATTTCTTTTTATTTTACAACCCCTTCTTTGCTAAAATAAAAGGACTTTTTTTTCCAAAGTCCGCCATTTTGTTATTTATCCATGAAATTTAACTTCAGTAGTTCCGACCAGAATGACATGTCTATAGATTAAGAATTATCAAGAATTTTTTATTTCAGATAACATCAAGAGCCAAAATCACCGGGGCCACCCACGCGCTTTTTTTTCGAGGTGCCAACTTCGATCAATAATAATAATAATAAACTATTAAATTTTATCAAAAAAATCAGTGTTTATAGAAAGGTAAATATGGAGCATTTCCGATGACCTTGTCCTTCAAATATGATATCAAGGGAGTCTTCCTGAACAACTTTTTCCTATGACAAAATTGGGGGCCGTTATTTATTTAAAAGTTATTAACAAATAGAGTTCATAATTCATAACGCTATTTCCCTTATATGTCAGTCCCAAGTATCTTGTCCTTCACATACGTTATTAAGAATAACCGCCTAAGTAACATACAAAAAATTTTATCCGTTGCTCATTGTTTGTTAAAAAATTATTAACAAAAGAAGTTTCATAAATCGAACATGAAATACATTTACTAGTGGCGAACAGTACATTTTTAACAATCATTTTTAGTAATAATTTTTTAACAAACAATGAGCGACGGATAAAACTTTTTGTATGTTACTCATGGGGGTATTCTTAACAACACATGTGAAGGGCAAGATGATTAGGACTGACTGGTATAAGGAAAATAGCTATATGAATTATTAACTTTATTTGTTAATAACTTTTAAATAAATAACGACCCCCAATTTTGTCAGAGGAAAAAGTTGTCTTTCGTGCAAAAATGCGTCGAATGGGCCTATTCCAAAGGTCATCGGAAGTGGGTCCCCTTTGCTCCATATTTACCTAGAATTCACCACAACCCTTATAAACCACCCTTAAAATGATAAAAAACAAGGAAAAAATCCGGACAATTGAAAATCTTTCAAATTTTTTCTGCAGGCATTCGACAGCCGATAAATAGTCTATATAATTTACATAAAGGCGAAATATTTTTTAGGCCCGTTAGGTAAAAACAATTAATTGAAAAATAAATGAATCGCACAAATAATATTTGGATTAATAAATTATGAAATTTGTTGAATAAATTTATAATTGGCTATTCATGCGTCAATTCAACCCTCATTTTCGTCGTTTACGCTGTATTACCTCACCGTATATAGACAGACAGGTCGTATACATATGTATATCTAGACTCTAATCAATTCCATTGATCCGTAACGCTGCCTCGGGAGAGGAAGCCCGCGAACTATATATACTCGCTTGTCCCAATGGCAATGTGCCCAAGACACCTGAGACTAAACAGAGGTGATGGGGATGGGCATGAAATTTGGCGAGCGAGCGAGAGAGAGAGAGGAGGAGAGAGGATCGAGACAGAAGCTAAGTAGGTCGTGTGTATGATAATGCCCCCATTATTGCGGATAGCATTCTCCGGAGGGTCGAACGCAAGGAGGGGTTGCGGAAGATGGTAAAGGGGAACGGACGCTTGTTCGTGCATCCCCTTGCTCAGATTTCGCACCACCTGAGTCTTTGTTAAGGACTTAATTAATTAAGGTCCCTCTCTCGGGTTCTCTCCATCTAGACACTCGGCGAAGGCCGATTCGTTTCATCCTCGGGGTCGAAAGGGTGCGCGGCGGCGGCGTCGGCGTTTCCTTCTCAAACTCGTCTCGCTCCACAGCTGATGCCACCTCTCATAGAGCCGTTAAAAAATTCATCACCCCGAGCCAATTCGCCTTGGACACTTAATATTTTGTTGCCTCACAAAAAATACGAGAACCCAAAAAGGAAAAAAATCCGAACAATAGATTGAAAAAAAGAAGAGAAAAAAAAAAAATTCAGTGAAATCGCGGTACATTGTGAGAAGTACAATTGAGGGTGATCAGGCACGTTTTGCATATGCATTCGTCCGTTATTGATAATGCGGTGCAAAAAAACAAAACTAAACAAAAAAAATGGTGCAAGGAAAACATTGAGTGCGACGCAGTTCCATCGCGACATTTAATTATTAGGATGAGCAACTATGATTATTAACTACCCTTTGATTATCAAAACATTGATGGAAATGTTATAAATTTAATTAAAAATAATTATCTATGTTATTCGCGACGATATCACGTGTTTTGTATGTAAATCGATAATCACCGATTCCCGTTATATCGATTAGCGTTGCATCTATCATACCATAATATACGTTCGCTTATTATCCGTTCATTAACACTTGCGACTTAATTATCGAATCGTACACTCTCTCTCTTTCTCCCCGCCGTACGAGAAGAAATTCTGCTTGATACGGCGAGCCTCGGGGCGAATATATGGATGAGAGCAATACATCACAGTTTTTCACCATCGATATACATATTCGCTCGCATAGCGAATTCACCATATATGTACTCGTGCGATAGCTATATGTATGACGCTCCCGGGAACGTTGATTTATGAGTTTTTTAAGTGGCTCGAAGTGGTTCTCGTTTAGTCAATCGCGTGTGTACGTCTGTTCCTCGTAACATCGAGCACAGACACACACACACATATTTATAGATGAGAGGGTGGCATACACGTGTATATTGGAGCTGTTATCTGTGGCATACGCGTACGCGAATGTAACGTCGGTGTTATGGCGATGCGAGAAAACGGCGAGAAATTCAAACCCGTCTTCGATTCATGAGCTCTCGCTTGCGATATTCGAGCTTTCAAACGCGATTGTAAATACATAAGCGTGTATACATTGTGAGAGAGTCATCCGTTAGTCTAATGAATAATTCTCTCGGTGCTACCGGTCATTAATAACGGAGACGTATCCATTCTGATAATAAAGGAATCGCGTTTCTACCGTGAGATGAATCTTTTTCTATTTTCCTTTCTTTTTTTTTTTCATTCGTCAAACCACCTCAACGCTATTCAGACGCCGTTGAAGGCTGCGACGAGAGATGATCGTGGTAAAAAAAAAAAAAAAGCGCACAAGATAATCAAAAGTATTGTAACATGTTGACTAGTAGATTACCGTGTCCCAGTGCTTCGCGCGCCCTCGCATTTTCTCACGCAATGAATAAGACATAAAAAATGACACGATCGACATTTTTTTTTCCCCATTTTCACAACGACTTTTTGAGCTCACGAGAAAAATTAGTGACTGACAATCATGGCGGAAAATTTTCCATCTGATGCAGACTTGGAGGGTTTTAAAAAGATGAAAATACGTTTTGTTTTTGCACTTTCTCAGACAACTGAGAAATATCGAAATCTCGTTCGTTTCCTTCGCTCTCGTTTCATCAAATTAGGCTTATTTGGAGTTTTTGAAAATTTAAGTACATTCAAAAAATGTCGTTTGACTTGTCCCGAAAGTTCGATTGTTTTTCAACCCCGCAAAGGACATTTTAAAAATCCATCAAAACGCAAGAACGAAACGGTTTTATTTTCTCTCGAAATTCAATGATCCTACTTTAAGAAGCTGTAAAAAAAAATCGAATAAACATCGTGGCTCGCTGAATCAACCGCCATTTTGAAGCTTCAACTGGCACGAAGGGAATGAGCACAAAATGGAGTACCAACTCCGTCGGAATGCAAAATTATAGCAAAAAATAGAAATAGTAAAAAAAAACAAGTTTCACAACAAAGTATCATCCACGAGGAAGCGGAATTTTAATCGTTATCATTGACAAGGATATTTTTTGAATATTTAAAATTGTAGCATTGAGAACCTCATGTTTAAACTATCGTAGATTTATTCTCCCACTAATCATTACATTTATTAATAATCAATGTTTCCCATCCAAAAGCTTATCTCGGTCCATTAAATTCACGGTCATTTCCCACTAGATATAGCGACAACGCGACGTAACGGTTTTATAGATTCTCTCTCGTCGAGATTTCCATTCGATAAAATCGCAGTGCGGTTCAATGAGGGGAGGATGAAGAAATGTTGCACAGATCGTGCCTATGAACGGAAGGGCATACATATAAAACGCGTCTCTTGATACGAACCGCGTTGACAAACAAGGTTGCGAGAAATACACTCGTGACACACGAAGCGAGAGTTGCCGACTCTCTCGCCGCGGTATACCACACAAACACACGACAACATCGCTCTCTGTACGGTGGCTTATCACGTTGTAAGACACGCAACGACACGACGGATAATATGTACGCGATGCCGCTCGGTTAGAGAGCGTGTACCGAATTACGCGACGTACGACGAGTCACCTGTACGGAAATAGAAATGAGCGATCGTATGTAGAGATGGTGTGAGCCTTCAATGAGGCGCCATTAGACGTCTATGGTAAATACAAAATCGGCGAATCGACAAAGTTTCGTTGCCAATGTTTCGTTCGCGTATTAACGCCCCGTTTACGTTAAGGGTGGAAATAGGGTTAGACGGTTCAAAAAATCGATTTTTTTTTTATTTCACAAATTGTTAGTAAAACTATTGAAGAATATGTTCCCAAAATTTTAAATGAAAATTCCGGCTCGTTCTATTGTTATAAGCCATTAAAGTGAGTAGTTCTCCTTCAGGCCCCGAGCGCGCCACGTGTATAACCGAGCGGTCACTATTTTTTCAAACGCGTTTTTCTGAAAACGACTTTTTTTTAACTTGCGTACACGCTAGTTTGAAAAGTTTTCAACCGATCGTTTTGAAAATTGGCAGTTACTTTCTTCATAGTATTGCGCTCTATATGAACCTAAAATCGGTATATTATCATTATTTAGAATAATTTTTTTTTCGCAAATAAAGTTGTAAAAAATGGCAAAAAATCATGCTTTTTTGTTTTGACCCCTGTAAAAAATTCAATTTTCTATTTTTTTGATAGCATTTAGGTTCATATAGAAGAGAGACGTATAATAAACGTAAATTCCAACCTCGTTTGGTTTCAGATGAAAATTGCGGCTTCCAGAATGTACGCAAAATGCTGAGTCTGATTGTGACCTGCAATATGGGGTCGCTAATATCTTCGGTGTTTTTCAAGGAAATTCTTCAAAAATTTTATAGTATATACTTAAATATATGTATAAAATATTCTCAAAGTTTCAATAAATTATATTCATTTTTTATATTATAAAAAAATTCATGAAAGTCATGGGGAAAACGCTGTCCTAACCCTATTTCCCCACTTATGAGCTCACATGCCCCTGAAATTTTCAAAAAAATCGATTTTTTTTACAGATTTTTATTCTTTATGCTTTTAAGAATTTGAACAAAAAAAAAAACTTTGTGACCGGATATCGGGTTGAAACAGCTACCTACCAGAAACTTGAAACGCGATTTTCTCGAAACTATGTTTTTAGACAGTGTCAGCACGACAACTCAGTCGAATTTAATATTTTTTAACTTTTTTTATTTTAAATCTTGATAATTATTTTCTCTATAGTCTGACGAAAGGTTTTTTTAATTTTTTGGTTGGACAATTTTTTATAAATGATTAAAAACTAATTTTTTTTTACATTGCATACTAAAGTTTGAAATACTGTAATTTCTTTATTTTGTGAAAAAAAAAACATCCCTCGGTCGGACTATTACTACCTCATTATTTTACTAGATTCTTTTGTATTTTTGTAGATTTGATAATTTTTGGTGAAGCTATGATATCGATAAGGAGGCGCCGTGGTTTTCATCAATAGTCCATTTATACCCGTAAAAAATAATGTTAATATTAAAAAAAAAAATTAAAACATTATTTTTCCTATAGTTGAAAAGTTAATGAAAAATGTGAAATCAAAAATTTAATTTTTTTTTCACCATATAACATTTATAATAATTTTTCAAATTTACTCGGATTTCAGCGCGCGCAGCGGTATGTAACGATTGAGAATTTTATGTTAAATTATAATCAGTCATTAACTAAAATCATTACAAATCATTGAAAATGACCATAGATGATTAAAAATTATTATAAGTCATTGGAAATGATTATAAATCATTAAAAACAATCTAAAATCATGAAAAATCGTTAAAAATCATCAAAAATATTTTGCCATGGAGCACGATTATAAATTCTTGAAGAAGCAAGAAAGTTCTAAAAAATCACTGCAAACAAAAACGACGTAATTAATTGTGATTGTTTCATACTACGCCACAAGACCGCTTTCGGCTTCTCTTTCCCCCAAATGTGATCTTTGTTTGTGGCTGGACAGTAACGCTCTACCGTATAATGCAATTTATATGGGGTTCACAAAGTTTTACGATCGAAGCCAAGAGTGATCTAATTCGAGGGATGGATATGTGCGCGTATACACAAACGCGTAGAAGTTTTAGACGAAACTCGGACGATGTGGTCACCCTAGGCACACGCCAGCACCTCGTTCAGCGCGATGGCCCATTGAGACACTTCAATCTCTGTCTCTGTCGACGTCTATCGTGACCAGAGTGTTCACATTTGACGTTTACTTTATCTACAGTACACGTATATATATATACGTAGTAGGGCTATGAAGGGTCTGTTAGGTTTACGAGTTTACTGTAGGTATATATATAACATCGTGTCCCGTCATTCTCGTCATCGTCGTCGCGTCTCTCGTCCCGACGAAAATCACTGGCGACGCGATAATAAAATAATCTGGGTCTTTCCAGTCATTAGGCTGGCCCTTGTTACTTAGCGAAGACCACTTAACGTCAACGCTATGCTCCCGTTCGTTTGCCCTGACTCTCTATCCCTGTTACCACCGTTTCTACTAGTTATTACCGCTGTTCGGCGTAGCGAAGTACTTTATTTAAAAACAATAATAATAAGAACGTCAAAAGATGGTAAAATATATTTTTTCTACTTTCACTGAATGTTTTAAATTATCAATAAAGAGATAATTCATCACTAATCAGCAGAAAATATTGAAAGAGTGTTGAACAAAAAACGAAATTTTTCATTTTACCCCAGGACCTTCCCCGAGTGCGTCAAGGATCTCGCGATCTCAACAGTATTGAAAGAATTACGAACTTTGAACGACTCAACAAATTTTGAAATTCATGTCCAATCTAATTCAGACAAAACGTTATCGATGTACCAACTTACTTTTACTATCGAATTTATATCAGTCGCTATTGAATTTTCCATTTTTTTTTAAATGTGAAATAGTCGCCTAAATTTTGTCGAAACATCGCAAAAAAAAAAACAAAAAATACGAAAACAAAATGAATGAATTACTTACAAACTTGTACGAAATTTCTAATGTTACAAGATTGTCAACTAATGGTAATTGAACTTTTGGAGGCGCAAAAGTTTGCGAGTCGTTTCGTTCCATCGCAAACACTATAAACGCGGTTAACGACGAAGCGGGTGTATAGTAGCGCGGGTTTTGCGGCGCGGTAGCGAAACGCACCAGAGAGGAAGAGGAGAGACACGTAGAGGAGGACTTTGCCATACACCATAGAGCAGTAATGTCGCATGGCGTATACCCCGTTAAGTGGATCCAATCAGCCCGGGTGGCAAGGGTATACAGCGAGGCGGCGTACAAGTGTATGGAGAACGAGAGATGGAGCCACTGAGGATTTCTCTGTGACGACGAAGATAAAGAGCCAGCGGGGCAGGAGGAGGGGATGGAAGGAGGGAACACGATCGAACATTGAAGCTCAACAGCATTGAGTGTATAATAGCAACGCATGGAGAGACGCAAACGAGAAGAGAGAAAGGCCAATGTAGGGAAAAGGGATTGTCCGGGGCTGGGAGGAAGGGAGGGGTTCGAGAATGAGGAGGAAGAGAGTGAGATGACACAGTTATTATGTTACGGGGCAGCATCCCAGTAACATGCGGCGATAGTGCAATGTAACGCCCCTGGGCGATTGTCCGACTGTGTCGCCCTCGCGCTCTTCCTCGCTCTTCCTCTCTCTCTCTCTCTTTCTCGCTGATTCACGTTTTCCCTCTCTGATAAACCCCTTTGTCACGCATCGTTGATTTTCACGAATCTACCAATTCTCCGTGCAACTCTGCTACCGCTACTATAATGTAATATGTACGTGTGGTCGTTTGGTACGAAAGCACGGCCATTTTAACCGAGAGTTTGTTCGACTGCGACGCGGAAATGAAATTTCTAACCTCCAATATGTATCGCAGGCTCTTGATATCATATTACGTTAATCAGTGAACCGTTATTTAATCTGTTCTCGATAAATTTTCCTCTTTCATTGTCCCTCGATTACATTGTTCAAGATGGCATTATTCTTTATTTTTTATTTCATAAATTGTTAGTAAGACTATTGAAAAATATGTTCCCAAAATTTTCAATGAAAATTCCGACTCGTTCTATTGTTATAAGCCATTAAAGTGAGCGGCTCTCCTTCAGGCCCCGAGCGCGCCACGTGTATAACCGAGCGGTCACTATTTTTTCAAACGCGTTTTTCTGAAAACGACTTTTTTTTAACTTGCGTACACACTAGTTTGAAAAGTTTTCAACCAATCGTTTTGAAAATTGGCAGTTACTTTCTTCATAGTATTGCGCTCTATATGAACCTAAAATCGGAATATTATCATTATTTAAAATAATTTTTTTTTTGCAAATAAAGTTGTAAAAGATGGCAAAAAATCATGCTTTTTTCTTTTGACCCCTGTAAAAAATTCAATTTTCTATTCTTTTGATAGCATTTAGGTTCATATAGAAGAGAGACATATAATAAAAATAAATTCCAACCTCGTTTGATTTCAGATGAAAATTGCGGCTTTCAGAATGTACGCAAAATGCTGAGTCTGATTGTGACCTGCAATATGGAGTCGCTAATATCTTCGGTGTTTTTCAAGGACATTCTTCAAAAATTTTATAGTATATGCTTAAATATATGTATAAAATATTCTCAAAGTTTCAATAAATTATATTCATTTTTTATACTATAAAAAAATTCATGAAAATCATTGAGAAAACGCTGTCCTAACCCTATTTCCCCCTTTAAAGCACGAACGATTATTCGATGGAATGTTACGATAAAATTGTTATAAAATAACGTGTAGATAATCCGAAAGATCTTTTTCCTTCCTTATTTTCAAATTAATATTTACGAAAAATTCGAAGAAACGTACATTTCCACTTACGCGTTCGTCTTACCATTTTTTGTCGCCTATAGAAATTAATTGCATCTAAAATGACCAAATTTACCGCGAATGGAGTGGCAAAATCTTTGAATCAACGTAAAAGAAAAAATATATATATTATTTCGCAATTCATTCCCCGTCTTCGAGTGCGATAGACACTGAGGAGTGAAAGTCTAATCACAAAGTGTCGGCGTGTCTACAACGAAGAGGTTACCATTACAGAGTATACGACTACCTCCCTCTCGTTTTATCCTTCTCTCACGCGCGCGCGGTTAACGGAACTGATTTGCGACTTTGCTACCGCGTTTCTCGCCTTCGGTATGTACGCGGAGAAATTAATTTTCTCGTTGGGACATTGCGAAAAATAAAATAAAATAAATAAATAAAAAATTCATTTTAAGTGAGGCAGTTACAGCTATCTCGTAAATCGAACACATCGTGCATATGAGTAAATTATTTTAGGAAACGGAAATCAATTTAAAATTCGTATACATTCTTTTTTTTCCAAATACATGAACGTTACGTTTGATTGTAAAAAAAATTTGTACGTGTTCAATATTGTAATGACATTTTTAGTTAATTGATTTTTTCCGTAAAGACAACAACATTTTGTTTGTACAAAATATTCGGCAGTTAATGTTCGTTCGAATCAGTTAAATCGGACTACTCTGCTTTTTCTCACTGTTACGATAATGCATCATTGTTGTCCGCGCGAAATGTGTTTGAGCCGCAAAAAGCTGAAGAATTTCCTGTACCGATCGTCAGATTTATCAAGTGAACAAAACGCGCGATTTCCACGGATAATAATTCCGCGCAGCTGTAGATTCTACACTCCTGCGCCGAGGCTCTCGATTGTATGTAATATATTTCTAACCTGTGTTTTATCCCATCCAACGCTCGTTCGAGCACATTATAACCAGCGGCGTTATAGATCTTATCGTTGGAAAATCTCTGTATCCGAGCCGCGTTGACTCTAATGGTTTTATAATATCGCGGAAGATAAGATCCGCCTGCTGGGGTCTCTTGATTCGCGATAAACAACGCTTCGAGCTATTCCCGATCTGTGTATATTTCATATATCTATATACACGCTGTCGTTGGACTTGGAATTGAAAGGAAACGAGATCGCGGTAGTATAGAGTGGAGGAGGAGGAGGAAAATTATCAGTAAAAGGTTTGCGTTTCTAAGAGCAATTTTACAAACAGTTTTATCGTTTGAAATGGACGATTGAGTAACGAGCTCAGTCTGACCAATGATAAACCGGCAAATTGTTCGTCCGTCGCGAACGAAAGTACGACGAAAAATCCGAACAAAGGCACATTCTTCAATCTAAATTATATTCTTTACTCGAAAAGTAGAATTTTCGTATTAAAAATATTGTATACACATTGAAAATTAATTGATTATTGGTACGAAGATGCGCGTCATGAATATGAGCAACAAGGATATAAAGAAAACGATGGTTCGGTGGGTTAAAAATTATCAATGAATGCCCAAAACGACATATCACACGAAAACTACATATGCAATGTCGTACGATTAGAAAAACCTGAATTATCGAGTTAAAAAGTTTAAAAAGTAATGGAAGACTAAAAAAAAAACTTCCATCTCGCACGGATTATTTTTCATCGGAATTTTAATGAAAAATTCCGACGAAAAACTTTAATGATAATTTGCCAATGAAAAATCGGCGGAATTTTCCGAAGAATTAATAACCGAAAGGCAAATACGAGAAGTAACGATCGACAGCGATAAAAATTAAAGAATAGTCAAAAGTCAATTCATAGCCGTTCTCTGATTAAATAACAATTAACGTTTCTCGTCAATGTAAAATAATTCATCGCGCAGCGAATCATTAAGGGGGGAAATAGGATTAGACGGTTCAAAAAATCGATTTTTTTAAATTTCATAAATTGTTAGTAAAACTATTGGAAAATATGTTCCCAAAATTTTAAATGAAAATTCCGACTCGTTCTATTGTTATAAGCCATTAAGGGGGGAAATAGGGTTAGGACAGCGCTTTCTCAATGATTTTCATGAATTTTTTTATAGTATAAAAAATGACTATAATTTATTGAAACTTTGAGAATATTTCATACATATATTTAAGTATATACTATAAAATTTTTACACATATATTTGAGTATATACTATAAAATATTAGCGACTCCATATTGCTTGTTTTTCTTGGTACTATTTTTTCAAACGCGTTTTTCTGAAAACGACTTTTTTTAAACTTGCGTAGACGCTAGTTTGAAAAGGTTTCAACCAATCGTTTTGAAAATTGGCAGTTACTTTCTTCATAGTATTGCGCTCTATATGAACCTAAAATCGGAATATTATCATTATTTGAAATAATTTTTTTTTTGCAAATAAAGTTGTAAAAAATGGCAAAAAATCATGCTTATTTGTTTTGACCTCTGTAAAAAATTCAATTTCCTATTTTTTTGATAACATTTAGGTTCATATAGAAGAGAGACATATAATAAAGGTAAATTCCAACCTCGTTTGATTTCAGATGAAAATTGCGGCTTAGTGAATGTACTCAAAATGCTGAGATTGATTGTGACCTGCAATATGGGGTCGCTAATATTTTATAGTATATACTTAAATATATGTATAAAAAATGTATAGTATATACTTAAATATATGTATGAAATATTCTCAAAGTTTCAATGAATTATATTCATTTTTATACTATAAAAAAATGTATGAAAATCATTGACAAAACGTTTTCCTAACCCTATTTCCCCCTTAACCGTTGACCCGAACGGAATAGCGGGTTTGTGTAAAATACGTTAAATATCGCGATGACCTAATGACAGAGCTCGTTCGAGAATTTCGAGTATAATCGTGTGTAGCACTTAAGAATATTCGTCCGTTATATACGCGTGGCAGCTTGCTTAAAATCCCGAAAAAAAAGGAGGCCTTTTTTTTATGACCAATACGTATCGTCGATAAGCCGCGAACGAGCGATAACGTCATGTCCACGTGCCCAAGCTCCCGTTCTCTCTTTCCATGCATAGAAACATCACGCATAAACAGCTATATAAAAAATATATATATGGAGATAGTCCAGTTGTCATAATTTTCAGTAGTGGTCACCCTTTTTCCCCCCTTGTGGTCTAACTGTTATACCCGTGTAAAAGCTGATTTGGAACGATATATATAGAGGTCCCGACGTAGCGAGGCTAAAGTGCCACTAATCCTAATGGTTTGGGGGGGGAGTAAAGAAGAAAAAAACCGTTCAACGTTTCTCGCTGGTCGAGATAAAACAATGAAAACAAAAAAAAAATGGAACAGAGTATCTGTCTCTATGGTGATAACTTTACGAAGAATTGAGAGCTAATAGGAATTGAAAGCGCAAACACGTAGACGGCAGCATATAGTCGTCAATTTGTCTTTCTTGATTATCTTGTCAAGTGTCGCTGTGTAAAAACTCCGAGCCATGTGAAAAAAAAACAGAAATTACCCTTTTCGAACATTCCTATTTTGAAAATTTCGTAAGATCGTATATTTCACGTACTTATAATTTCCCAATGATAAATTAAGAATCCGTAACAATTTTTGGCGAAAAATATTGTAAATCGACGAACTATTTTACACTTTCCAGTATGAACTGTTGGCATTTCCTTGGGTCTGATTATGTCGCAGCATTTTTTTTGTCCGAAAACTTCAGGAAATTTTATGTTAAGAAAAAACGTTGAAATGAGAATTTTCAAATGTACGATTGGTCAAATATCCAAACATTCGGAGGGCACCCTTCAACATCGTTTCAGAACGCAGTATTTTTTTTCTCGGAAACTTTAGGAAATTTTACGTTAAAAAATATCGAACAGCAATAATACCTACGACAACTAACGTTGAAAATGAGAATTTTCAAATGTACGATTGGTCAAATATCCAAACATTCGGACGGCACCCTTCAACACCGTTTCAGAACGCAGTATTTTTTTCTCGGAAACTTTAGGAAATTTTACGTTAAAAAATATCAAACAGCAATAATACCTACGACAACTAACGTTGAAAATGAGAATTTTCAAATGTACGATTGGTCAAATATCCAAACATTCGGACGGCACCCTTCAACATCGTTTCAGAACGCAGTATTTTTTTTCTCGGAAACTTTAGGAAATTTTACGTTAAAAAATATCGAACAGCAATAACACCTACGAGAACTAACGTTGAAAATGAGAATATTCAAATGTACGATTGGTCAAATATCCAAACATTCGGACGGCACCCTTCAACACCGTTTCAGAACGCAGTATTTTTTTCTCGGAAACTTTAGGAAATTTTACGTTAAAAAATATCAAACAGCAATAATACCTACGACAACTAACGTTGAAAATGAGAATTTTCAAATGTACGATTGGTCAAATATCCAAACATTCGGACGGCACCCTTCAACATCGTTTCAGAACGCAGTATTTTTTTTCTCGGAAACTTTAGGAAATTTTACGTTAAAAAATATCGAACAGCAATAACACCTACGAGAACTAACGTTGAAAATGAGAATATTCAAATGTACGATTGGTCAAATATCCAAACATTCGGACGGCACCCTTCAACATCCTTTCAGAACGCAGTATTTTTCTTCTCAGAAACTTTAGGAAATTTTACGTTAAAAAATATCGAACAGCAATAATACTTACGACAACTAACGTTGAAAATGAGAATTTTCAAATGTACGATTGGTCAAGTGTCCAAACATTCAAACGGCACCCTCCAACATCGTTTCAGAACGCAGTATTATTTTTCTCGGAAACTTTAGGAAATTTTACGTTAAAAAATATCGAACAGCAATAACACCTACGAGAACTAACGTTGAAAATGAGAATATTCAAATGTACGATTGGTCAAATATCCAAACATTCGGACGGCACCCTTCAACATCCTTTCAGAACGCAGTATTTTTCTTCTCAGAAACTTTAGGAAATTTTACGTTAAAAAATATCGAACAGCAATAATACTTACGACAACTAACGTTGAAAATGAGAATTTTCAAATGTACGATTGGTCAAGTGTCCAAACATTCAAACGGCACCCTCCAACATCGTTTCAGAACGCAGTATTATTTTTCTCGGAAACTTTAGGAAATTTTACGTTAAAAAATATCGAACGGCAATAACACCTACGAGAACTAACGTTGAAAATGAGAATATTCAAATGTACGATTGGTCAAATATCCAAACATTCGGACGGCGCCCTTCAACATCCTTTCAAAACGCAGTATTTTTCTTCTCAGAAACTTTAGGAAATTTTACGTTTAAAAATATCGAACAGCAATAATACTTACGACAACTAACGTTGAAAATGAGAATTTTCAAATGTACGATTGGTCAAGTGTCCAAACATTCAAACGGCACCCTCCAACATTGTTTCAGAACGCAGTATTATTTTTCTCGGAAACTTTAGGAAATTTTACGTTAAAAAATATCGAACGGCAATGATACCTACGACAACTAACGTTGAAAATGAGAATTTTTAAATGTACGATTGGTCAAATATCCAAACATTCGGACGGCACCCTTCAACATCGTTTCAGAACGCAGTATTTTTTTTCTCGGAAACTTTAGGAAATTTTACGTTAAAAAATATCGAACGGCAATGATACCTACGACAACTAACGTTGAAAATGAGAATTTTTAAATGTACGATTGGTCAAATATCCAAACATTCGGACGGCACCCTTCAACATCGTTTCAGAACGCAGTATTTTTTTTCTCGGAAACTTTAGGAAATTTTACGTTAAAAAATATCGAACAGCAATAATACCTACGAGAACTAACGTTGAAAATGAGAATTTTCAAATGTACGATTGGTCAAATGTCCAAACATTCGGACAACACTCCTCAACATCGTTTCAGAACGCAGTGTTTTTTTTCTCGGAAACTTTAGGAAATTTTACGTTAAAAAATATCGAACAACAATAATACCTACGACAACTAACATTGAAAATGAGAATTTTCAAATGTACGACTGGTCAAATTTCCAAAAATTAGCCACACACCGTTTCACATGTTAAACGGTGTTGAAGGGTGCTTAGCTTTTAGCTTTCGATATATATATCGAACGGAGGGATTGACGCAAGAGTCATCGAACCTTTTAATCAGAGGATCGAATACGCGCATAGGAGACAAACACAAACGTGCTTTCCTGAAGGACGATAATCAGGATTATGGGCGGGGGGGGGGGGGGAGGAGGGAGGGATTATGGGTTCCCGATTGAATTAACCTCCCGCGCGTCAGCGCTCGTAAACTCTTGCTAAAAGTCAAGAGCTGCTCCTCCCGTACCGTGTTAGTTGCATTTGTATACAGTACCGTGCGAGCGACGAAAAGCGATCGGTAACCAAGGGGAGGCTATCTCGTTACTTCGTTTCCGGCGAAGCGTTATTCTACGGGCTGGTATATATATATCTAAACGTTTCTGTCTCGTTAATCCGGAGTGTGCCTTATTGACGGGCTCGAGAACGCGATATTTATTGAATTGTCCAATTCCCGATTTTTCCATGATTTTATCAATTCAGACGATATTCTCGTACGAATGATCCCAAACTATATACAACGCTTGCGCGTATGTTTGTGTATTTAATCGTGAGGAATTGTAATCGCATTATTATGCAGCTTGGGGCGAGGCGTGAATAGTAGACAAAAAACAATGAAAGCAGACAATATAACGAGAAAAGAAGAAAGTGTTATTTGTCCCAACATTATACGCACATACGTCGAAGAATATTTAATCGTTCGACTCCGTTACAATCGAGAAAAGTTTTCCCTTTCGGATTACGGAAACTCTCGATACAATGCCAATATATGCATCGTTTGTAACAAAAATTATTTCCAGTCAATTACATTAATGAACTTTGTTATTGGAATTTACTTCCTTAAAGAAGGGAGTTTCGTATGGGGAAAGCAACAAATTACGAGGAAGCAGCAGAGTGTACAAATTTCTCGTTTGCACGTTTTTCCGCCGATAAAAAAAAATACGTGTCGCTTAGTTTTTAATGCTCTATAACATACACGAGTTTCAACAAAATCGGAGGGCGACACCTCGGGTACTTTCCTTGTAAGTCAACAATTGTGGGTGCCAAATGTCACGCCGCTGAGCGCCTCGAAAAACAACACCAAAAGCAAATAGCTGTAGTCGGCCATTTTCTATAGCAAAAAAAAACAAATAAAAATATTTTTTATTAGCTTGATATTTATACTAAGTAGATGGGTAAATAGTTTTATAAATAAATCACTATTTCATACGAAAAAAAATTGTCAAATGTGCACATGATGTTATACCCGCTACCGTGGCCATATCCCTTAAGTCATTATTGGAGGAATTTTAAAAAATTGCGATACTGATCGATGAATTTCCCGTTGGGACATTTTTGCTAATACGAATACGATCGAAAAAACACTAGAAGAGAAAAATGTGGGTACATAAATGAAAAACAAGAGTAAGAATATACTGGCGAACGTGAAAAGTGCGATATTGCGTCGTGAAGAATATATAATTTCCCTATAAAGTATAAACATCATACTGCAATACTTGTAGTGGATAGAATTGTCGGTGATGGATATAATGGTACGCGTTCGACGCACTCCAATATATATATATATATATATATACAGGGTTTTATATTATTCGCGCAGCAGGTATAGAACGCTAAACATTATACGCTACGTACGTATCACGATTTTACACCGTTGACTCTATAATGGAACCGAATGCGAATGGATATTACGCGGATCCATTACTACGCGTATGTTTATCTACTTAATTCTTACGTATGTACGACCACGAGGTGTACCCTCTCATGCCACCTGAACCTCGCCGAGAGAGAAAGCTGTTTTTCCATATTCGATGCCTCTCGTCATATGCACTCGACGTTTGCGCTCGTACATACGAAACGTTCCACGCAAAATTCACGTCCGCCACTCAAATCTTTCGATTCCATTGATAATTTTTTTTTATTATTACGTGCCTCAGGACGGTTCGAGTATTGAGAATTTTTTTTCGGATTTTTATCTCAGATGGTTATGTACTTTTTTTCAATGTCACAGACATTTCACTGATCATCGTATATATCCAATTAGCTACATCTGTTTATTGGAAAGAGCGATAATAAATGTTCGCTCTATCAAAAATCCTTGCCTTGAAAATGCAAAGTTTGAAGGGAAAGAAGGAAAAATAAATTAAAAAATTCCAGACATTCAACAACGAAATATTTTCTCGTTCAATTATTCATTCGAAATCGATACATTTTCCATTCTACTCAACATTGTCTCATTTCGTTTATTCCCACCGTTATTCGAGATGCTTGAATTCAAAGGCTTAAAAATTTCATAAAAATTAATAAAGGATTCAATTGCTGCTCAAAATGTGTTTATTTTCATGCGAAGAATTTCCCATCGAATTTTGTTTAAAACGTAAAGCGATATCGTAATTTGCTAAAACTCGAAATTCTCCTCGGTCCAAGTCCCGAATTTCATCGACCTGAGGTCTGTTACGTCTCTAACGTTTTTTTTTTTTCCCTCCAATGACAGTGAATCGCGAGACGAAAAAAC
Source organism: Oxytorus armatus (assembly GCA_958009045.1). Lineage (NCBI taxonomy): Eukaryota > Metazoa > Arthropoda > Insecta > Hymenoptera > Ichneumonidae > Oxytorus > Oxytorus armatus. The sequence goes on from OY253752.1 coordinate 16,783,653, forward strand.
TTTGATCAGGCAAAATTGTATCATTAAAAGGATATACCAAATTGAAAATATTCTAGATACGTATAACGGAACCTCGATGTTAAATAATTTTATATTACGAAAATTATTGGTTATAAAAATTCCCAAAAAATACTCAACACTCACTTCAGTCTACGGCATGAAATTAAAAAAAATCGACAAAGAAATCGAAGCGACGAGGGTGAGGGATTAAAAAGATATAGCAAATTGAAAATATTCTAGATTCATATAACGAAACCTCGGCGTTAAATAATTAATATTACGAAAATGATTGGCTATAAAAATTCCCAAAAAATACTAAACACACACTTCACTCTGTGAAATGAGATGTAAAAAAAAAGTCAACAAACAGATCGAAGTGACAAGGGTGAGTCGGCCGGTCGTTTTGACGTTAAACGCCTAATGTGTGTACAAAGCCACATGTATACATATTATAGCATGCTCGTACGTAGGATATTCATATTAGTACTGTATTCTCTCTTGTAAAGCGTTATAATATCATAGTTGTAATACTCCCATCCTCTCGCTTTCTGTGCGAGGCTCCCGCCGGCAAATTCATCGTATAGATTAGCCCCGGCGTGGAAAATGGTTTTGCAGGTGCTGACCTACACGAGAGTCGATTCAACGAGAAGTTGTAAAAGTTAAAAAGAAACGGGAGAAAAAAAAAATTATAGCCTCGGTGTGAAACGAATAAACGTTATATATATATATATATATATATGGGCGTATGGGTACACACAAACATTAACCATTCACGCTATTCGACATACACGCGGGCGTGTGTGTTTGCCAACGACGTGAAATTGCCCTATTCAGTATATATATATATATATTACGCAGTACTTGCATATGATCAAGAAGGTGTATCTCGCTAATGATTTTTCTCCGCAGTAGCTGGTACGAAAAGCGAGAGAGAGAAAGAGAGAAAATGCACACAGCAAACCTCGAGTGAATATTATTCGTTTCTTTTATTAACTCTCTTTCTCTCTCTCTCTCTCTCTCTCTCTCTCTCGATTACTTTCACTTTTACGCTATATATAATATTCCCTGTAAATATATATATCGCCGGAACACACCTCTAGTTTGATAAATTTTCACTCTGTTTGTTCACGCCACACTATATCATTCGACAGTGGCAATCGAATAAATTGAATTTTCTCACCTGGAAAAATCCTCGAATCCCCACGCCCTCCCCCAAGTCACCGCCTCGCGAGAATGTTTGACGCGCGTGCCAGGTATTGTAAATCAATCGTGAATTTTACAATCCAAGCGATATATAGATTATATATATAAGAGTAAAAAGTGAAGGTGTATTTTATGATGTGATTGTCCATTAGTAGCAAAGAGGCGTCAAGTCCGAGGCTCAGAAAATTCTCGACAGGCCCTTTTTACATTAAGTCATCGATTAATGCCTTATGATCGATATATATATATGGTCTTGTATCGCATATCGGAAAATGCCATTATCAGTAACACGATTATTTTATATTGCCCCGTTCGTACCGAAGGATTACGTCACTATTGTTATCATTATATTGTCAGATGTAGTGTACTACTGTGCGGTTGTAACGAGCGTGAACAAAAAAATCTAAGAATTATCCTTTAGAATTTATCCGACATCCAAGGGGTCGAGCGTAATCCCTCTCATTGTATAATACTATCACGTTTTTTTTTAATCTTTACCACGAATTATCACGTGTTCGGGCCTACAATAAACCGCGCTACTATATACTGTTTTTTTTCTCTTTTTTTTCTTCAAATATAAACGCATATGCGTTTCAGACCGTTGATAAAGGTGTTTGTACACTTTTTTTTATTACTGTTATTAGCGTTTCCATCGTATAGAATTTTCAAGCTGGCGCGCACCCTCACGGACAAAAATTGTTCGTTTTTATTAAAATTAGACTCTTTATCCGCTCCAGTTTCAGCCTTTGCGACCATATTCATTCCATTCTCCCCACCGCCCGATTGTTATCGACCCTTTCCAAATGCACTACCGTATGGAATTTACGCGAAGGCACAGGGGAAACCGCGAAAAACCTGACCGGCACGGCACGACCAAATTTCACTAAATTCCAGTTCTATAGCCATCGAAAAATTTGGAGAACATAAAAAGTTCCTCGTGGTACAGTATAGTGCAAAAGAGCGAGTGCACGGCTAAACGGTCACCCATCCGAGTATATTGAATTACGCGGCGAAAACTGCTTGTGAGAAGAGCGCCGTAGTCGTGTGTTCTGTATGTAAAACAAATTAAGGGGGGAAATGGGGTTAGACGGTTCAAAAAATCGATTTTTTTTTCATTTCCTAAATTATTAGTAAAACTATTGAAAAATATGTTTCCAAAATTTGAAATGAAAATTCCGACTCGTTCTATTGTTATAAGCCATTAAAGTGAGTAGCTCTCCTTCAGGCCCCGAGCGCGCCACGTGTATAACCGAGCGGTACTATTTTTTCAAACGCGTTTTTCTGAAAACGACTTTTTTTGAACTTGCGTACACACTAGTTTGAAAAGTTTTCGATCAATCGTTTTGAAAATTGGCGGGTACTTTCTTCATAGTATTGCGCTCTATATGAACCTAAAATCGGAATATTATCATTATTAAAAATAATTTTTTTTTGCAAATAAAGTTGTAAAAAATGGCAAAAAAATCATCCGTTTTTGTTTTGACCCCTGTAAAAAATTCAATTTTCTATTTTTTTGATAGTATTTAGGTTCATATAGAAGAGAGACATATAATAAAAGTAAATTCCAACATCGTTTGATGTCAGATGAAAATTGCAGCTTCCAGAATGTACGCAAAATGCTGAGTCTGATTGTGACCTGCAATAAGGGGTCGCTAATATCTTCGGTGTTTTTCAAGGAAATTCTTCAACAATTTTATGGTATATACTTAAATATATGTACAAAATATTCTCAAAGTTTCAATAAATTATATTCATTTTTTATACTATAAAAAAATTCATGAAAATCATTGAGAAAACGCTGTCCTATTTCCCCCCTTAAGATTACGAGACTGACTGATTCGATGTGCGTAGAACTACAACGAAAAATTGATTCCACGATAATTTCGCGTGTGACGCAGCATTCTCAATTCAGCAACGTATTGTAAACACCTGCTAAACCTGATTTTGATATGGATCGTCGTAAAAAGGTACGATAAATAATTGTACTGCACTGCATTGATCCCTTTAAGGACTCGCGTACCCCTGAAACTTTCAAAAAATCGACTTTGTTTCACAGATTTTTATTCTTTATACTTTTAAGAATTAAAAAAAAAACTTTTGAGAAAATTTCACTCCGTTACAAAGTTTTAGCAATAAATGTGACCGGACATCGGGTTGGGACGGTTACCTACCAGAAACTTTAAACGCGTTTTTCTCGAAACTATGTTTTTAGCCAGTGTCAGCACGATAACTCAGTCAACTTTTAATATTTTTTAATTTTTTATTTTTTTTCAAATTTTGATAATTATTTTCTCTATAGTCTGACGAGAGGTTTTTTTAATCTTTTCGTTGGACAATTTTGTATAAATCATTAAACACTAATTTTTTTTTTTTAATTGCTTACTAAAGTTTGAAATACTGTGACTTCTTTATTTTTGGAAAAAAAAATCCCTCCGCCCGACGATTACTACTACTACTACATTATTTTAGTAGATTCTTTTTTATTTTTACAGATTGGATGATTTTTCGTGAAGTTATGACGTCGAAAAGGAGGCGCCATGGTTTCCATCAGTAGTCCATTTATACCCGTGAAAAATAATGTTAATTTATTTTTTTTAAATAAAAAAAAAATGTTCTCTTATAGTTGAAAAGTTTATAAAAAATGTGCAATCAACAATTAAATTTTTTTTTTCGCCATATAACCGTTATAATAATTTTTTTAAATTTACTCGATTTTCAGCGCGCGCAGTGGTATGTGAGCCCTTAAGGGGGGAAATAGGGTTAGACGGTTCAAAAAATCGATTTTTTTTTAATTTCATAAATTGTTATTGAAACTATTGAAAAATATGTTCCCAAAATTTTAAATGAAAATTCCGACTCGTTCTATTGTCTATATGCCTATATGTTCTATATGCCATTAAGGGGGAAAATAGGGTTAGGACAGCGTTTTCTCAATGATTTTCATGAATTTTTTTATAGTATAAAAAATGAATATAATTTATTGAAACTTTGAGAATATTTTATACATATATTTAAGTATATACTATAAAAATTTTATACATATATACTATATAGTATAAAATATTGGCGACCCCATATTGCTTGTTTTTCTTGGTACTATTTTTTCAAACGCGTTTTTCTGAAAACGCCTTTTTTTGAACTTGCGCACACGCTAGTTTGAAAAGTTTTCGACCAATCGTTTTGAAAATTGGCAGTTACTTGCTTCATAGTATTGCGCTCTATATGAATCTAAAATTGGAATATTATCATTATTTAAAATAATTTTTTTTTTGCTAATAAAGTTGTAAAAAATGGCAAAAAATCATGCTTGTTTGTTTTGACCCCTGTAAAAAATTCAATTTTCTATTTTTTTCATAGCATTTAGGTTCATATAGTAGAGAGACATATAATAAAAGTAAATTCCAACCTCGTTTGATTTCAGATGAAAATTGCGGCTTCCAGAATGTACGCAAAATGCTGAGTCCGATTGTGACCTGCAATATGGGGTCGCTAATATTTCATAGTATATACTTAAACATATGTATAAAATATTTTCAAAGTTTCAATAAATTATATTCATTTTTTATACTATAAAAAAATTCATGAACATCATTGAGAAAACGCTGTCCTAACCCCATTTCCCCCCCTTAAATCCATAAAAAAGTCGTGAAATGCATGTGCATATGGACTTTTCCATGTCGACTTGATCAACACTCTCGATTTGTGACTCTCGTGCATTTCGTTATTAATTGTTTATTTCATCGTACTCCCGGCAACTCACTCGTACATCACTCAGAGTGCCTGCCGCTCGCGCTCATCACATCGTCTGTAAACCTGGGTCGTTCGTGTCCGAGCGAAAAAGACCCTTGGTTTGTGCCTGGGAAAAAGGGGGAAGGGCGGACGCCCTCGAAAATTAAATTTTCGCGAATTTTACAATTGGTACTTCGAAATTAATATTTCAAACAGTAGCATGAATTTATTTCAGAATGTTCGAGTGCAATTTAAGGGGATGAAATAATGGCCGGACGCGAAAGACCCACTTTACAGACTGGAGGTACGGAAAAAACGTTTACAAACGAAGTGTTATTCATGCAAGGACGCGGTAATGCATACCGTAATGCGTATACCCACGAGTGTACATATTCTAATACGGTTATTAGCCGCGCAGTAGGTCATTGAATGAGGGGTAGCTTTTTGTTGAATAATATATATTCCGGAGTAACAGCGGGTGTTCGAACGTGTGTCGCGAGTTTCGCCGGGCAAAATAGCGAAGACCCCATTGATCGGGGAGAAAATCGCGAGAGCGCGCGCGTTCTTGGAAAACGAGACGTTCGATATGTAACAGGGGATCCGGTCAAGTGACCACACTGATCGTGTGCGCGCGAGCGCGGACCCGCGCAAAAACACGAGAAAACCGAAGGTGGTATTGGAAAAGGCGCAGAAACGTGGCAAGGAGGGTACATATATATATATATCATATATATATATACGAAAGGGTTCCGCAACTCGGAACGAAGGATTGGTGAACTGTACGGTCGGCCTAATATGGCGAACACGAGTTTTTACGCGCGGTACGACACGCTGTCGCCGCGCCGCCTGCTCTGACAAACTAGAATCGATGAATGAAAACGATATATCGATATACGCGTGTATATAAACATATAAACGCTTACATACTCGTATGAACGGGGTACATACGTCCACTTTGTACGTGTACACGTGCATTATATTATTTACGAATAGTCACGGACCAGCGTTCACCGTCGTGTGCCCAGTGTGGGACGTCGTCCCACTGAGACACATTCGCAGAGTTTCCACACTTGACTCGTATATACCGTCTCGCGTGTTATTGTTTTTTTTTCTCCTCCGTCTCCGTCAAAACACGGCTATTTTTTTCTTTCCCGCTCGAGCACGCACCGCCTTTTTCGCCATTTGTAATTACCCGATGTTTCCTTATGCGTTTGGGCATTGAATACTCTTTATTCTCGATACGTATGCCGTGAGTGTGTATCTCGCGAGGACGACGAGAGAGCTTCCTCGTCCGGGACGACCACGTCGACGACCTATCGTCGCGTGGGTACCCCGACGATAATAAACGATCACGCTTCGTTTACGCAATGCAACGTGTATTTCCCATCGCGTTAATTCCAATGAACCAATTGTATAGCGATTTTTCTACCGTCAGAACGGTCGCAACGTTTCGCGTGACAGAACGCCGACGCAATTTTCCATTTGCTAATTCTCATTAATACGTTGAAAACTACACGCTACGTGACTCAGCTTCGGGTGACTTGATCGAAGAATTATCTGCTCGTAAATTCTCTCTTACAAGTCGAAGAAAATTTTGTTTCTTGTTTTTTTCTTTCCTTTTTCGAATAACAATAACGCGTCGAAAATATCGGGATGGGCGGGTCGAAATAGCGAAACACCAAAAAAGTTCGCCACAGCGAAAATCGAGAAAAAAAAAATTAGAATCGTCAACGGTCAGACGAATTAAGATCTGAAGATTCACGAGAAACCCAACGGAGAATCGACCGGAAGTAAGTAAGTAAAGAAAAGAAAGAAGGAGAAAAAAAACAATTTTTCACGCTTTCCCATTAGAATTTTCGTTCATGTGAACCGAAAAGTGAACTGAGCGCCCAAGTTGGTCAAACAATTATCGCCTCGATGAGAATAGCCGTTCGGAAGCGGTCCAAGGGTTACAAGGTCGAACAGCGTGGGTGGTCAGTTTAACCGAAGAAAAAAAAAAAACAGGCACCACAATTTTATACAAAGGTATGTGTATATAGGTGTTCACGTAGGATCCGGTATCGTCCTCTGGTGTCTCTTGCAGGACACGCCAGTACCTTAACGCGTTTTGTTCGTTGAAAATCGCGCAACGTCCCTCTGATCCCTCGCTCGCCACTTCGTGGCCGGTTGCCCATCAAAGGCGATAATCCACGGGCCGAAAGCGTGGACGAATGGCTTTTGCAACGGCCCCCGCGTGGGCCGTAAAATTCTAAAGGGGAGGGCAAGAGAGTGAAAGAGAGAGAGAGAGAGAGAGAGAGAAAGATGAACCTTGAGAAAGGACGAAAAGTCTTGAGATGGCGTTATGCCCTGGAAAAAAACCGACAATGCCGCCCTGTTCGCCACATACCGCTCTTTTCGACCATCGTTCTACTCGCTCGTGTCTTTCGTTCTCTTTCCACCACGGACTTTGTGCCACTTTATGTAACTTTGAAACGCCCTAAGTACGCTTAAGGGCTTTTAAAACGAATACGACCACGACTGTTATATACATAGTAAAGAAAACTATATAAATATATATATACATATGTAGGAATAAGAAGGAAACGAGGAACGAGAGGGCTGTTAAATTTCTTAGGACCCGTGTCCGAGGCATTGTATAGGCAAAATACTTTTGCTCCGCTATATCCTAACGTCGTAATCTCGACGAAACGACGTGACAAGAGAGAGAGAGAGAGAGATGAAGAACGAAGAGTCTTGATTTTTGCCTCCGAAATGAAAGAAAAAAATAAAATAAAATCTTTCATTTTACTCCTCGTTCCTCGCTACTTCTTTCTCTCTTCATTGGGGAGGCCACCATTGTAACAATGATATTGAAAGAGGATGGCAAGTTAGTAAGATGGTTGGGAGGGCTTAGGTCTCGAGAGAGTACGAGTCACGCTTATGAAAAAAAATCATACAAACATGATCGTTATTCCTCGAACTTCAATATAATTTCCACCCAATGGGTTGGTAACTACGATATATATAATGTCTTCGCGGAGTTAAAACCTTGCAACAACGTTACGATCTTCGTAAGTATCTATATATATATATATATATATATATATATATATATATATATGCGTATGTATGTGCGCTATATAATAAACGTTTTGTGTGTCGCGTGGAATTTCAGCTCCTCTCGCCCATCAATCTCGTATTATATGTTTATTTTTATTTTCTATTTTACTGTCTTCGATTTTTTTTCTTCACTATCTCTCTTAAGACGAGAGAGAGAGAGAGAGAGAGCGTGTGTGTTCCCCGATCTTTTGGAGACTTTACGAGGCTCTGCCGGAACCGTTAAAACGACGTGAGAAGTGCCTCTACGGCGAGAACGAGTCAATAAGTCTCGTTACAATGTAACGATGTAAGCGGCGTCTAGTTTCGTACGCGTGTAAACGTAAAATCGGCGGTCCGTTAAAAGTTTATATTGACGAATGACGAACGAGCACCGAATGACGACATGCGAGGAGCTAAAAACGATCCGACAAAGCCGATCTCGCGTTCTTTGTATTCAATATTCAGCTATTAAATGTTTAAGTATGATTTGATTCGGATTTCTTTTTTTTTTCCATTCAATCACAAATCAATTTTAACTCGAAATATTGAACGATTATTATGGCAATATTATTTGAAAAGTCTCGAACCCTCTTCCGGCCTCGCGTCGATAATCACAATTTAGTGTGAAATAAAAATTGAAAATGCATTATCTAAATTTAAGTTGACGAAGGTACAATCCCTATTTCCACAATTCGAGCATCTTAAAATAAGAGGGGGTAAACCCGTTGAGGGATGAAAACAAATCCCCCGCGTTTGCGCACTACCTCTAATTCAGGTTCTTCTAAAAAGGAAAAACGCGAGGCCAAAAAAAAATGACGAATCGACGTTCGTTCGACGGTTATGCAAAAGAAAAAGAAAAAAAAATACTGTCAACGTTCACATGACGGATGTACCGTGACAAAATTGCGGTCATACTTTGGCAGTTGCACTGCCGCACAACAAATACTGCATTTTTCATCTCTGACTCTCGGAGAAACATCGTCCCAATCGAAGCGACATTGAGAATGAAAGAAGATGGAAAAAAAAAAAAACAAACAAACCATGAGATAGAAAAAAAATTGAGCGTCACTAAAGAGGATGGCGGGGACGCCCCAAGGCAAAAAGCATTGTGATGCATATGCGTGTGAAGAAGTTGCGCTCGCGCGGGCGCATTTATATCGTCACTACAATGAAGGCTAACTAACGGGCATTATGCAATGCGTCACGAGTTGAGCGAGACAAGTTATATATATATATATATATATATATATATATATATATATATATATATATATATATAAGATACGAAGTTTTCACCCCTATCGAGAGTACGGGTGAGCGATACGTTTCTGATTTTTTTTTCCTTTTCTCTTCTTTCTCATCTACCGCGTGCGCACACAAGAAATTTATTCGGGAATGTCGGCGCGCACTCGTGCTTCTTATCCAACTTTCCGATCTCAAAATCTCAATATCAATTCTCTTGTTGTTTTTACGCATCTGAGCTCGGAATATAAATACCAGTATTTTCTCTATCAATTGCATTCCAACTGACACTATCGAATGTTTACTCAACGGCTCAACTTGTCACTTGTAGCCGCGCGCGTATCTATAGTCCCGCGTTTCCTCGAAAAGAGCGTCGAATGACGTGAAACTTATTCGTCGAGTGAATCACCAAGAACGCAACCTCGGTCATTTTTATCATTTTTTTTTTTTTCATAAGCCCTTTCGCGGCGGTCGTGTTCTTCGAGTCCGTTTTTTTTTTTCATCTCGCATGGTCTGAAAAAAATTATAAAACATATCATGAACATTGTAGATTGCGGAACGAGAGCGTTTGCGCGAAGAAAATAAAACAAACGATAAAATGTTCAAAAAAATTCTTAGAAAAAAAAAGAATTTTTTTCACAACAAAAAATCATACATTTTTCATTTTTCGATTTTTTTTTGAATAAAATTTACGAACGATACTCGCGAGTTTCAGTGCTTTGAGAGGGAAAAAAACCAAACAAATAGTTCCATAGTGAGCGTTCCAAAAAAACGTATTGACCCTAAGGGGTGGTTCCATAACGAGAGAACTATGAACCACCGATAGATGAGATGAAGGGTGAGAGAGGACACGAACCCCGACTGGACACTAAGAACGTAGTTATTTATTTAGGTTCAAAGTTACAGTTGGGGTTAATTTGACGGCCAGTGATCATCCGAGGGTTAAAATTGTAAAATAAATTGCGTTCATTTACGAATGTGCTTCCTAAATATGCACGAAAAAAAAGAAGTAGGTAAGAGATGTGAGAAAAGGAAAAAAAATGTGGAAAGTGCCTCAAGTAGCTGCGGTCTCTCCCACGCGAGTGTAACAACCACCCTTGATATCAAGAACACGTAAATTTTCCACCTGACGACGTTATTAAAACGTTTATTACATTTTCATTATTCCTTCCGTCCTCTTCAATTACACGGCATCAGAGATATATTCCGGATTTTCTCACGGTACCATCGTCACTATAGGACAATAGTTCGTGGAACATGCGGAACCGTTGGGCTTTCCGGTCGTTCCGATAAAGGAAAAATAAGAGGGAGGTCTTTTGCTAAACAAACCGCAACTCGACTTACCGGAGGGTTGAACCTTTGCGAAAAATTGACGCACACACACATAAACACGTGAGAGCCTTGAGGGCACAAAAGTTTTAATGACAGACTCTCACATGAGAATCTAAAACCATGGAATTTCCGATAGGAGACCAGGTTGTACTCGTTCCAGGTTGCTAACAGCGAGTATATATACGAAAGACAATGAGGAATTGTCGGAGCGGCGCAAAGAAGACGAGAAGTAGGAGAAATAAGAAGAAGAAGAAGAAGAAGAAGAAAAAGAGAGTGTACATATGAGTAGAACATTAAGAGACAATACACTTGCCCGTACTTGTCGGACATATGGCGCCTTTTCCGGCTATACCGGGGCTAAAGAACCCTCTTCAATAACTACACACACACACACACACACGCACATAAATATTTGATCGCAAATTCTCGGCGTTGTTCAACGTGCACGTCTCAAACTGTGACGCTAGTTGGTGAGAAGGGAAAAGCAAGTTTGTCGAGCAACGCGACGTGACGACGCGGGTCTACAATTATTACAATTACCGATAACGTCCTGCTATTTGTACATTTAATCGTCTGCCCCCCCCCCCCCCCCCCCCCCCCACCCTCTCGCCGCCAAGAAAACGTCCAAAGTCGCTGATCGCGTACGTGAAAGACTCTCGGTTAGACTTTCGCGCCACGTCAAACCCCTAATAGCCAGTAAAGAGTCACGAGGGAACGCTTTCAAGAGTGGCGGCTGGTAATTGAAACGACGTAGACAGAGTAAAAGCGCGTCACGAGATGAAGCGAGAGAAGATATTCTCAAAGTCGGCGTTGCCAAAGGAAAAATCTATAAAATCGAGAGAAAAATATTCTTCCCGCGCCCGACCTTCGGCTCTCGTGTTTCGATGTCTCTTTCATCCTGGCGCCCACCGTCAACGATAAACGATCGAAATTCCACAAAAGTTTAGACGTTCAACGCTGATTATTCACGCTCGAAAATTAGTACATTTCGAGATTCTATTTTTCCGAAGGTCGAGCTTTCGCGAAAAAAATAATAATAAATGAAAGAATGAACGAGAGAAAAACCGCTCCTGATAGAGACACCGCGCGAGGAAGCGCGACGAATGATGAAAATAAAGAAGAAAAGAGATCGGGGGAAAAAGGTAACGCGCAAAGGTATAACTTCCTGTTGCGCGAAGACAAACATTTTTCCATCGAAACGTCCTACTCGCAAAGTCATAAATCTCTCAGTAGCGTGACGAACAAAACCCGAGCGTGCCAAGCGTGGAAAGAGGGAAGGGGCGAAATATTGAGCCACGCAGACGAGGCGCGTGTCTCAATATTTCCAAAACTTTGGTCCACTCCGTGGCGAATTTGTCTCTTCCGGATCTTCCATCCGCGCGCAGGCTTTTGAAAACGGTAGATAAACGCGGACCCACAACAAGAAGAAAAAAGAAATAAAAATAAACGGTTTCGTCTCTGGGCCTCTACGAGGAGGACTTGTTCCAAGAGAACGTATGCATTGGTAGATGTGTGGCTATTGGCTCGTTTATACTTTCGGAAAACGCGTTTGTCAAGGCGTGAGAGACAGAAGTTTCGGGCTAGTCTCTTTGTCGGCTGACTTATGTCCTCTGCCATAAGTCCAGTGTACGTATTGTCCGTTTGTTTGTATCAACGGGCGGAGAAAGAAAAAGAGACGTCTCCAAGAGTCTCTGAGAACCGAGAGATAAAAAAAAAAAAAAAAAAAAAGCGACACACAAGATGTGCAACGAGAATAAGGAATTTTTTCCGCTCTCTTTCTTACCTTCTCGTTACACCGACGTATATACTGTCGGTGTAACGAGACAAGCGTTTATAAACGCGGGTATATATATACTCGCGTTATAAACGCTTGTCTCAAGTATTAATGGAAGACACACGGATACACGAGAAAAACTTGGGGGGCGAATAAAGAAAAAAAAAAAAAATCACCGAGATGAACGCGTGGGAAACAATTTGACGTGACTGAATTCCAAGGAAATATTACATTGAAGCGATACAAAAGCTGCGACCGATAGAGCTGACGGTAGACAAAAAAAATATTTCGGCCTTGATTGTACGCATACATCGATCCTTTTTTTTTTTTCTTTCGCTTATTCGACGCATTCGTTCTTTCGTCAGGGGATCGTGTTGTTTTTTTCTTCTCTTTTTTCTTTACTTCAGCATAATTTGATTGTTGGAACAGCGGGGAATATGCTATCACCCTCCGACCTGTAGCTCTGCGAGGAGGGAAGGCGGAGACAATATACCGGACAGTCGAGAGAGAGCGAGTTCCGAATCTCGTGCACTATCAGAGTATGGAATTTTTTTGTACTACTACAAATGTTGAAGGGTCTTCTTTTCCTGCTGCTCTCTATCTGACACAAGTCGATTCACCCAGAGACAAATTTGGGGATAACGAGAAAACTGCCTGACGACTTGTGTGTCTGCCCTCTTCGCTATTTTTTTTTCACTCTAATTCTTTTACCTAAACCGGAACGCATCGTCTAATCGACAATTCAATTATCCGAAAGATTTGAAGTTTCTCAAAAGAATTTCCTTTCATGACATTTTCATCCAGTTTCGTAACTAAGTATCCAGTAAAAAAAATAAGCGACGCTTATAGTAGTCGCATATGATGTGTATCTGACATCTTGTAATTCGTTATTGGAGACAGTTAATTTTTTTCAATTTGGGGGAGAGCAGAGACATTTCATCGAAGTATTACATGCAGCCGCTGCTGATGTAGACGAAGTAGGAGAAAATGGCAACGATGGCAATCGTAAAGTTGCATGACTGACAACCAGATTTGTTAAAGCGGTAGTTGGGTCGGCCGTTGATGTCTGTGAGAGAATTAAGTTCGCTGCACGTGCCCGAAAATCCCTGCTACGCTGAGTCGAATTATGCGCATTTTTTTTGGGTCTACCTTTCCAGTTTTTCATTTTTCCTCACGTTTTTTCTGCCGATAATCTCGCATATATTCTGCTCTGGATTTACCCATCTCTGCAACTCACGAAATCATTAGAATTAAATTAGAATTATAAGTATTTAAGAAATTATTAATATCAAATAAATTATCCGTGTAATTAATTAATTTGTTTTTTTTTTATCAAAATAAAAAATATCAATTGAGCAGCGACATAAATTCATCTCAAAAGTTAAAAAAGCTACTTGCTTTTTTTTAATCGAAATTAAAAATATCAATTCAGCAGCGACAGAAATCAACCTCAAAATTCAAAAAAGCTAAATATTCAAATATTTATTAGAATAATTATTCATTATTACTCACTTGCATTTTTTATTCATGATCTGCACTTTTTTCAGATGCATTATCAATAGTAAATACATTTATTAATATAGTTTACACATATAAATTAGTTTATATAACAGCACACTTTATACACAACACTGTATTTTAAGCGCACAGCTGATGCGTTCTCCTCTATTTCCCTACCGCGCGCGCTCATTGGTCAAATCAAATAGCGCGCGCTTCTCGGGCTTCCTGTTACACACTTCCGTCTCTGTTCACGAAATCAGTGCCACAGAAACCGAGCGGAAAGATATGACACATGAAAAAATTGGTTTCTCGTAAATGTTAGTTTTTACTGCAATTAATAATCATTTTGATTTCTAATAGTGCGTGGAAGCTTTTTCGCGAATATTTCTCTTTTCCAGAAATACTCGTGCGTTAGATCATTAAAAAAATGTTACCAACAGTTATAAGCATCAGTTTCATGAACCGAACGAAGAAATATCTTCAAAATTGATTTACTAACGTAGGAAAATTTGATTGCGCAGTGGTTACAGTACAATATATATGTTTTGTACTTACCGCCGGATCAGCATTTCCAGTTCCACGTCCTTCCCATTGTGCTGCGTTCTCCCATCGACAAATGCACTTTGTTTTGTCCTCGACATTGAGCTATCGCCAGTTGGACTCCTGTAAAAGCTTTGAATCTTTTTTTTCGCCAACGGTAGCGGTACACGTCAGCGAGGTATTCTACGGGATTAAATCCAAGGGGTTCGGCAGGTCCCATCCCTGTGGTCGTGGTCTTCTCTCAGCTGTATTCTCGGCGCACGAGAGTTTCTCATATGGTTTCTGCCCAGTTGAAAAATTGAATTAAATAGAATCGTGGTCGTGACACGAGAGGGAACATCTCACGACGTCGATACGAAGACAAATTGTTTTTGCGTACACTAACGTTTCTGTTATAAAAAAAAAAAAAAAAAAAAAAAACGAACACAAATCAAATTTATTCGGATTTTGCTGAAAACTTAGCGGTTACAGTGAATTCGCCTTCTATTTTGTTTCGTAAAGTGCTGAAAAAGAAGAGGAAACATTTTTTTGGCTTTTTATCGATTATACCGATAAAAATAATAATAAAATACCGGTCTCTACACGGTCGGATATTTTCCCGATTTAACGACAAATCGACTGTTAATTTAAATTCCTTACCGACTTTCGCGAGACTAGGCGCCGCGACGCTTATCGCCGCGCACATTTCATTGGATTTTACGACTGAAAACTTCAAGACAACTGTCCCCATTGACCAGCCCCGTGTACATACTATGGGCCTCTCTCACTGTTCATTCTCTCTCTCTCTCTCTTTCATTGAGTTTCTTCGATGTATACAGCGTGTAAAGTATCGCGATTCCGCGTTTACGAACAAGTCATGGTGGTCGATTGAAATGAGCGGATCGGATTACAAGTGCATTCGCTCGAGTAATCATCGACTTTAACCGTTTTGTTTTTTTGGTTCTTTTTCTTTGTATTTCTCGCGACGTAACCATAACGTTCGTGCAACCGTTCGACTCGACTCCGGTCGAGTGACGCCAACGCCGGATACAAAGTTTATTTCGTCTTCTGTTTTTCGTGAAAATTGAACGTGCAACGAATTTGGAGACGTTAAAACGTACCATTTTCATCGTTTATCGTTACCGATTAATTACGAATAGCCTTTTGTAAAACGGTAATTTTACAATTGCACTTGCGTCGCTCGTGATTGCGTCGGACTGATCAGCACCAACGCTACCACGCTACGCCACCCGACGCCCCTAGTTGCACATTGTTAGTTCCAGATGGCGTGACAATCGAAAAAAGGGCTGCGTTCACTCACAAAGTTTAAGGAAATTTTTTTCTCGCTAGCTACGCCACTGTCGTTTTTGAATCGCATTATTTTTTAGCGAATTATCAAATTTAATATCGTTTATTTCAGTAGCTACTGTTATTTTTCGCGGCGTGCTTATCAGAAACATTAATTGTTGTTTATGCGTGTTTTCTTCTCAAGGGTGACTCTACGATCCTTTTCAACTTGCCGAAAAAAAAATCTTACCGGGAATCCCAAATGAGCGATTCTGGCAAATGCTTTTACGATCTCGTTAGAAAAATATTCAGTTTTGAATCTAAAAAATTGTGACAGAACGAATTTTCCTTCGAAATAAATCGAATATCGAAAAAAATACAAATCTCTTTGAAATTTCTCCTATAACGATCTGTACATTTTTTTACATTTCCCGAAGACCATCTCTATACAATGCGCCCAATTATTGTTCACTCTCATACTTCTTAATGAGTCTATAAAAATATAAATTTACATGGGGCTTTGGGCATAGAAACTATTTTGAATTTCCGTTAGTACTATATTTCGCCACGGGCGCTAACGAAGTTCTCTCGTGAGCACGCGAGTGGGACACGCTCTTCCACTCTTCTATGCTCTATGCTACAATCAGTTTTCGTCGTAGCACCGAGGCATTGAGAATGAAGATTCGTGGGACACGTTTCGCGCCTTTTTGCCTCTGCGGTCGGTGCATAAGTATACATTTCGATCATTCATGGTCTCGACGTTGAGACAAAGCGAAAGGAGGGAGCACAGGCTAACCATTGCCGACAGAAAAACGCTGAAGAGGTAACGACAAGACGAAAGGTACTTTTTTTTTTCTTCATTATCGTCTCCGTCGCTGCTACACCGATATTTTTCTAACACACGTTAACTGTCCCTCAGAATTTACATCGACATATCGTGGAGAGCACGCTCATAGCATATCATCATGTACGAGAGAAGTAAGAAAAAGAAAAACGATAGTATCAAACGGTCCTCGCGGTTACTAGGGAACATAGCAGAGAACAGAAGTAGACACACTACGCATAAACACACAGTCGCAGAGTCATACGCACGAAGCAAGTAGGTATAACATCCCATTCCCGCACCCCCTCGCGTATTTTTCCCTCGAGCTCTCTTCCTCCCCCCTTGACGATCTCCACGTGTATATTCATTTTTATTAACCGACGTTTCTTCCGTAATAAAATCCCGCGCGCAATCTTCATAGAATCTTTGTTGAAACACGCGGTTATATTGAGCGTGTGCGTGTGCTCAATGTCGTATACACGTTAGTATCGAGTATTGGACGAGCGGCTTCATCTCTTTTCCCTCTTCACCCCGACCCTTCCTCGCCCAATTCCCATATACGTAGCTCGTTTCCTCACTTCTCGTGTGGCCGCGTGAGTGCGGGGTGTAACGACGCCCACCCCCTCGTCATCCTATGTGTTACCCGTATATACGGTAAGATACTCTCGCGTATTCATTCGACGAACGGGGAGCCAACGCGTTTCGCACACTTGTGGAGAAACGTAAGGATATCGTTCATCGATGGTACATACATATCGATAGTCGGCATAGAAAAGGGCATAAAGTATTTTAACGTTACGCGTTAAATTATTTCACTTATGCCCTTTTGCTTGTCAGCCGGTTGATATACTGATACATAATGTGTGTGAGAGGGAGAGTGAGCTATATATATATAGGAGAATTTTTGAGAGAGAAAGAACGTAGTGGTTCGGCAGGATATAAAACCTGATGGCCGATAACAACCACTCGCTCGCCCCTCTCACAAGAGGCAGAAGCGTTATATATGTGTATATCTCGCCAGAGCTACCCGCTACTGTATCTCCCCCGCCGCAACCCCACAACGCTGCAATTCACTCCCTTCTCTGGACACAAAAGCTGTGAGTGGTTCCCGTTTTATTGGAACCATACACGGATATGGATAGGGGCCGATATACGAATGAATATATATCTATAACCGTACGAGAGAACTCTGCCATGTATTATACACTTTTGTATATATAGAATCCTCTAGTTATGTTGTATGGGGCATTCGACAAAAATTGAAACGATTTTTCGGTCCCAAGAATTTTTCGGATCATTCAGTAATTAGCAGTGACTGTAAAGATCTGGCGTTAACAGAAAAATAGTCGTGAAGTCTTGAATTTTTTTTTTTTTTTGCGATTCAGTTTGGAATCTTGAAAGTTGACCAGCTTCACAGATCTATCAAACAATGTCAAGGGACTTCTGGATAATTTTTTATTCATGCTAATCGGTGAAATTTATTAAAATTTGCCAAAGATCATTTTCGTTGTAAACTATGCTTGGAGCGGAAGAAAAAAAAAAAGTTGATTCCCCTATTTTTTCGAAAAAAAATTGTAATTTAATAATAACAATTTTGAATATTGTCTAAGCTCAATGTTTCGAACGTCTCGAGTATGAAAGAATTTTGTATCTTAAACTTTCAATTCATCGCGACGCACTAGAGTCCCTTGAGAAAAACAGTGTCTCGAATCATGACAATAAGGAGACGTTTTTATAAATTTTCCCCTTCTGCAGCCACCAGGTTCGCGACTTAAGGTAGTAGTCTGGTAACTTAAGCCAATTTTCATGTCTTTTTTCGAGGGCGTTTTTTTCTACCAAAATAAAAATGAATCGTTTTGGATATTGAGGATGTTTTTATTTACATATTAAAGATACAAAAAAAAAAATGTTTGAAAAAATTTAATAGTTTATTATTATTATTATTGATCGAAGTTGGCACTCGAAAAAAAAGCGCGTGAGTGGCCCCGGTGATTTTGGCTCTTGACGTTATCTGAAATAAAAAATTCTTGATAATTCTTAATCTATAGACATGTCATTCTGGTCGGAACTACTGAAGTTAAATTTCTTTTTATTTTACAACCCCTTCTTTGCTAAAATAAAAGGACTTTTTTTCCAAAGTTCGCCATTTTGTTATTTATCTATGAAATTTAACTTCAGTAGTTCCGACCAGAATGACATGTCTACAGATTAAGAATTATCAAGAATTTTTTATTTCAGATAACATCAAGAGCCAAAATCACCGGGGCCACCCACGCGCTTTTTTTTCGAGGTGCCAACTTCGATCAATAATAATAATAATAAACTATTACATTTTTTCAAAAGATTTTTTATTTGTATCTTTAATATGTAAATAAAAACATCCTAAGTATCCAAAACGATTCATTTTTATTTTCCTAAAAAAAAAAGCCCTCCAAAAAAGACATAAAAATCGGCTTAAGTTACCAGACCTTAAACGTATCCCAACAAATTTCTCGGACCGCAAAACCGTACCACTTTATGTAAAATACCCCATATATAGGATCTAGACTGCTAGAAACCAAAAAAAGCATAATTCCCCATGAAATTACCTATTGGATCGGTGTGATTTACGTCCTTTTGTTTGTCAACAGTCGATTCTATCCTCGTGTACGTTACATACAGTATAGTATTCAATATCCAAGTATATATCTATAGATAAAAGCGATGTGGATGTTTTTATAGGATTTCTGGGTATATAAAGAAAGTGAGGACTCCAAGAGACAAGATGTGTCTCTCGAGGACGGTGGAAGAAGCTTTTTCGGCCGGATGTGGAGTGAGTATTTCTCCGATAGCTCGACAATATGCGATCTTTCACTATCCCCGTTCGCATCACGACGATTCTTGTATTATTATTCTTTTTTTTTCTTCTTTCCTCCCCCCCTCTATTCTCTCTAGTCTCGGTGAATTTTCTTATCCCCTTTGTTCCCGCAATACTCTTGTGATTCTAGGTCGCGAAGAAGCGCGATGTTGAAGGAAAAGGTGAAGTGCTCTCTGGTCGCTACGATCGTAAAAGAGGAATACGGAGGGGTTGGAAAAGCGAGAGAGAGAGAGAAAGAGAACGTAACCGATCGTCTCATTTGCCTCGCATCACTCCATCATCAGTCTGTAATATACCGAGCGGAGAACGGATATGAACGATCGATCGATCGATCGATCTATATCGTTACTTATTACGGTCTTTTTCATAGAGAAAACCCGCGCGATGAGGGGTAAATCCGTGGTAAACGACTTAACGGTACGCATCCATGTGTTGGTGGTTTCCTGGAGAGAAATATCTCAATCTCTGTGAACCAGTCTTCGTCGTTCTGATTTTTTTTTCTTTTTTTTTCTCCCCCTAACTACGTACATCCTCTCGTTGCATGTATATAAACGTTCGTGTGTACGTTCAAACGTTCGATCACACATAGACGCGATGTTCATATATATGTATATATAGACATCTCGTCGTTACTCAATTCGACGAAGCGGCAGAATTTTTCGCTACACGAGAAAATTGAACAAAGTCCGACGACGCGCGAATTCTCTATCTCGAAACGAGGCAAAATTGTTCTGCCATCTTTTATCGTCCTTTATTTTCTCTTTTTTTTTTCATACGCAACGAGTCTCGAGTATCTCCGTACAATGTCTCTTTCCCGACTGTCTCCCAAAGGTGCGACTGTCGAGCTATTGGTCACAGTTCCAAATAACTACGAACTGCACAACGGGGCATTTCACGTCAAAGCGACCCTCACCCACTGAGACTTCCGTCCGCATGTTTTTTTTTTATTTTTGCGACAATCTTAAAAGGATTGCAAATTCGTTTGTAGGTTTTTTTTTAATTCTCGCCAAACTTCTATTTAACAACGATTTTTTCGCAATTTCGATAATAGAAAGAAGACAAAAATTAGAAGCAAACGTCGGCTGACTCTGCGATACGTCGAAAATTGATTTTTTGTGATTCTTTTGCAAATTTTCACAAACTGCCAAATCTTTTGTTTCACTTACGTTAAAAAAATCGTGTTTTTCTTAAAAATAAAAAATAGATATTAAGCTGCACGGGTTTTAGGTTTGTAAAAAATCGTGGCTCAAATATCCGAGGGTGAGGGAGTAGTAGCCAGATCGATTTGACGCGGAATGCTCCCATACATATATGTATTGTATATACATTTATTTTTCCTTTTCTATTACAGTAGTATTGTTACCAGCGGACACTCTTATCTCTACTCAATCATTTTCGATAATACAGTTCGGATATCGAAAGAATGGAACAGAGGGGCGAGACAGAAAACACGATGGGAATTGAGAGAAGAGAAAAATCAAGAGAGTTCTCGATATTTATGCGCTATAAAAGTCCGGTACACATTCGAGTACAAGGGACCCACGAGTCAAGGGTGATGACCGGACATAGCTTTTCAGAGGCACGGGAAAGAGAGCGAGAGAGAGAGATGCAACGAACTGACCAAAACGCAAACACCCCCGACTACCGTGCTATTCTATACTGTATAATATACAGTCCTCTATAATAGTTTTCTCTCTTTCTCCTTCATCGCGCCTCTCTGTTTCACCCTCGTTCAATAATCTGTACCGCTTTTCGGGGCCCGCTTCTTTTTTCTATCTCAAATGGCATTTATGAGCGTCCAAGTGACCGATTTACTTACAATGGACACGTGGTAAACCCGGGGGAGGCGGGATTTTATGTATATATATATATATATATATATATATATATATATATTTATTCATATATATATGTATATATATATAGCGATCCCCCTGGGAAAACTAGTCACATCAAAGAATTGAGCAAGACTCTCATCTCTCGCGTCTCGAGATACTCGAGTCCTTTCTTTGCTCGAGATCAAAGATGTACTTTTTATTTATTTCGCCCCTTCCCCCGCGGACCTTTTTTCAAGACGGTAGGTACAACCGTTAGGACCGCTAATTAATGCAACTGCGAACTGGGCGTTCCGTTTTGAAAAATCAAAATATAATAAACGTCCTATAAGAATTAATTTGATCACACGATAATTCAAATTTTCCAAGTTGGAACTTGAATGAAAATTAAAAAAAAAAGTAAAAGTAATTCAATTAAAACTAACAACGAAAAATCGACGATTTCACCGATTATTTGCAAAACAATTTTTCTCCAACAGCTTTATTGTTATATTTTCGATATTTTTCTTAGGAGAAAAAAAAAACAACGTTGACAGACAGACGCCCGAAGGACTCGCGTATCATTCGTTCGGTCATACAGAACGAGGATGCTTTGATTCCTGTGGGATTCTATCGAGCAATCACGATAAAAACTCTCGCTGGCAGCGAGAGGAGGATCTGCGAGGTAAAAAACCCCGAGAGAAAGTATATCCGGGAGACTGTGGGACAAAAAGAAAGGAGAGAAGAAAACCGACAAAATCGAAGGAGGAGTGAATTTCGTGAGGGTGGACGAAAAGTGCGTTTGCTCAACTCGTACGTGAATATTTGCGGATACACTTCAAAGATATTTCGACGTTTCGCGCGGTAAAGTATCTCGTGAAAGCCCGCTGAGAGAGTTGAATTGATAACAAACAATTCTAAGATCATACGAGTGGAGAAAGGAGAATAAGGGGAAAAAAAAAGAAAAAAAAAGGAAGATTCTTTTTGGCTTTAACCTCAAGTTTATATATCTATAAAATATTTATATACATACAACTCTCTATATATATGTACAAAGTTTTCTTCGCTTTCAGGACAAAAAGCTGCATCCACCCTGTATTTCCCGACGCCACTTCGCCTGCGGGTAAGACTGAGAGAGAGAAAGAGTCCCGAGATCGTAGTCAAGAAGAGAGAAATATATAGGAAACAGAGGGAGAGCACCGACGAATTCAGGGGAGAATTTGAAGAGAAACAGTGAGATGTTCTCTATGAAGAGAGCAAGAGAGAGAGAGAGAAATAGTGAGAGGGGTTGGAGGTCGAGTGGCGAGGCGGCCACGGCTGAAAGGTAAAGATTTAAATGCCCTCTCGCAAAAAGCATTTAGCTATTCCCCGTGGCAAACGACCATGGCGAAACTGCTACGAACATATTTTAAACAGATTCCCTTTTCCGCTCTGGATGTATTTATGTGCCGTGCACGGGCGACTCGGGGTCGCGTGTGCTTTATACACCCCTCTGTCCCTTCAACGAAAAAGAAAAAAAAAAAAAAGAACGAACCAGTACAAATCCATCCGCCATATCGCGGCACTTGTAACATTGGAGAAAGATCGCGAAACGGAAATACAAACACGAGTGCAAATAAATGCCGAGAATATCGTGGAATCGCTCCCTACACGCGTAAATAATGATACATCAACGTGCTATATATATATATGCATATATACACAAGAATAAAGAAGGAAAGGGGAAAAAAAAAGAAGAAAATTCACGAACCGATACTTTATACTCTCGTTCGAGTGCCATCGGTTATAGAGCATCTCGGCGTTTTTTTTTTCTTCTCTTTCGGGGGTTTAGAATTTAAAAGGTTTAGAGCGATTTCCCTCGAGAGGGTGCGTAACAGCAGCCAGCGGTTCGATATCTCGGCTAGAGCGTCTCGCTCCAGCTAGAGAGAAATATAGATGAAAAACGAAATAATGCCCGTGAAAGAGAGAGAGACTTATTTTTCCCTCTCACTTTAAGCCGTTCTCGCCAATTCGTAAAAAAACCGCCTGACTTATTGCCAACTTTGCCGTTCCATAGCGTCTGCCACTGCCACGTTATAACCATCAACGTTGAGTAAAATCCAGCTTTTCTCGCGTTATTGCACGTCGCGAATATCATACTGCACACGCTCCGAAAAATTTTGCGGTTCCTCGTTTCTTCTCCCTTTCCTCTATGGCCCTGTCCAACCCCTTCGGCGCCTTCGTTCCCGCGAACGACAACGCGTTTTCTTCGTGGAAAGTGGGCGGGGGGGTAGGTAGAAACTGCGACGACTCGACGTGAAAAATGACACGTGAAAAGTGAGCGAGCACAAAATTTAATAATACTCGCGGTATTAAATCGGGGCGGGTAGCGGAGGGACGGGGGAGCAAATGTTTTCGTATGTATATCCGGTTTAAGCGCGAGTCTACTCACTCACGGGATTGTACGGTATTTTTCTACCTTCCAGCGGTAAAAAAAAAGCTTCATCATTCGAGGCAAGCGATTTTCTAAGATTCTCCAGTTACCGATTTTCATATCAAGTATTGTTTTTTTTTTGTTTTCCCCAATCGTCGGCCATGTTGAATCGGCCAACTGCGATAATTATTCGACATTCGTAATTCACGAGTTCTGAAATACGATTTATTATAATTATTGCAGGGTTTTGTGAAGCTGATGAAGAAAAAAAAGAAATTACACACGAGAGGGTTGAGATTTCCCACGAAGAGGCTTCTCGTTGTGTCTATTTGAGAGAGAGAGAGGGGTTCGCGAGGAGAACGCGGAGTATCCCGAGAGAATACAAATTCGTGAACGCGCCGAGGATGGATATACATCGATGGAGGATGTCCTTGGAAAGCGGGATATACGAGTATGTATAAGCGACGAAACGCGAGTGAAACGAAACGTTTGGTAAAAGGCGACACGACGATAGCGTGAGAGCACGGAGGAGCCGAGGGTGCGAGTGGAAAAAAAAAGCGTAAGATCCTTCTCGTAGCGTCCGTGAAGGAGTAGCAGAGAGGGAGAGAGGAAAGAAAAAAATAGAAAAAGAAAAGAGCGAACACAACTTCTTTCTAATGGAATTAATATGGTCCTTATAACCCGCCCGGAGCACAAGATTTGCTTTTCATACCGGGGAATATGTGATCAGGGTATTAGTGCCCTCTGTATTATTAAGAGATGGAAACTTCGACGTTGAGAACGAGACGAGCGCGAACAGCGGCTCGGTAAACGAACGAGTGAACGGTTGGGCGTGGAGAGAGATAAAGAGTGAAGAGGAAGAGGAAAGAATGAAAAAAAAAAGCAATGATAGTCCTCGTCGCGAGCGCAAAGAAGACGTTTTTTCCCCGATTTCAATGCGCGCGCCTGATTTAAAATTCATCAGGCTCTTTAAGGGCTTATTTTTCTGCTCTCGCTCCGGGGTATTTATTTCTTTTTTCTCTTCGTCTCCCTCCACCCAACACAGCGGCCCAACTTCTCGTCAATGACTCTCTTTCTCTCTTTATCCCCTTTCCCCCGCCCGCGCCCGCTCTATTTATACAAGAGGCCCAGAGACGCGAAAAGATGAAGTCGAGGAGGAGGTACAAGCTCGCGTAATCCTGTATTCTCGTTGCCGAAAGTACCGCGGACCTCCCTTTTCTTTTCGTTTTTTTTTAATGCTCCAGAGATAAGAAGACTCGCGACTACGGTAGTTATTTATTTTTATTTTTTCAATTTTGCTGGTATACTCATGCGCGAGCTCAAGGATGTTCGGGGCGTATAACGTTCGATCGAAAAGTTAGATATTCTATGTCGTTTCGTTAAATATTTAAATTACAATTGCAAAGTTGCTAAGGGATTGCCCGTGCGGCTAAACGGAATTTTTCAAATATACTTGAAAAAAAATACCGATTCCAGATTTTTTTTTTCAAAATATTCGACAATCGTAAGATATTTTGACAAATTCGTTGACCGGTGGGAAAATTTCTATTAACAATGTAACGAATCGAGAAATGGCATTGAAAAAATAGTCATTAGATGATAAAAAAATAAAAATTCAAGTTTTTTTTGTTTTTTCAAGTATAATTGGAAAATTACATTTTTCCGATCTCCGGCTAGTTCCAATTTCCTGATTATATCAAAGCTATTAATATTGTTAATTTATTATCTTCCGATAATCTTTACGTTATCAAAAGCTTTTTTTTCGTGCCGTAACCATGATCCGATCGCACAATTAAGAAATTATAATTTGCTTATATTTGTCTTACGTACTGTTTTTTTTTTAATTATATGACGTGTGTCTTTTACTCGTTTTCCAAATCATTTCCACAAAATTCGAAAAGTCGTCAATTCACTGCCGTTCATTTAAAAATCGTGACGGAAAAAACATAATTTTAAATAAAATTATTCATTGAATATCGGCATGCCTAGCTCGCTGGGGATTTGAATAAAATAAAGACGAGTCCCGAGAAGGGCGTTGTGACGGTAATTTTTTTTTTTTTCTTCACGTCTCCAGTGAAGCGAGAGACACAGTTTACAGATTGCATTAAGTGATATCCCTGTGAAATTACAATACGCTACATTTGACTCGGAATTTATAATATCCAACTGTTTGGGTGTTATAGAGCGTCGATTCACGATACCAAGCTTGTGCATACGCAATATATATAGTACACATACATAACATTACGACATTGGCACCCTGGGACCTATATTGTGTATAAGTCGACTCGCTAATGCGTCCCCTTTGCCCGACCCTCTCCTGGAGCTCGCGCCCTTACACAAATAAGGGTCGCGAAGCCTATTTTTTCTTCCAAACTCTACACCCCCCCCCCCCCCCCCCCACTGCGACATGGACGGTAACCAGAGGCATTTTTTTTTCGTTCCTCGAGAGTGTATCCATATTTTGTTTTCTCTACGCAGTACTTTGCGCTATTTCTTTCGAGGCAACGGTTGACCCCACTGTGACGGGTATAAAGTTACCCCTAGAAACTTGTTTCCGCATGATCTAGGCTTGCGGGTATAGAATTGAAAAAAAAAAATTCACACCTAGGGAAATACGAAACTCGTTATAATGTTACTCGAATGAGTCCATCGAGTTGAATCGTCGAACGGAAATTCGATGACGGTTTATAATCCACAGTCCAGCCCAGCCCCCCCCCCCCCCCCTCCCCAAGGATAATTTGCCTCGTTTGCAACCCGCGTGAGTTTGCCAATACCAAAGGGGATGGGCGCGCGGGGAATATAAATCAGTGTGAAAATCGATGAAAGTAGAAAATTATCGTATCGCGATTGGATGATACTGTGTCGAACCGAGGCTCTACCGTTCAGAGTGGCGAAACCATTGTTGCGCGGTACAAACTACATAGATCGGGTGTACAACATATACGCGGGTCCTCGAACCATTCGTTATTATCGTCGTTAACCCGAGGCACTGCAGGGCCATACATTAAAACGAGTGTCAAGCGTGAACATCGTGCACGCGCGTATCGAGACAAAACTTCGTGTACGTACATCACGCGAATGTTAAAAGTCAGAAGAGCGTAAATGCCACGGCCGTGCGACACGTGAAAACATTGTGATATTCGTCTTTTTGACTCTTAGGCAGTCCGTATACATACAATGACACCCACGAGTACATCACTCCGTGTTACACGGATAAATCCAATGACACGCGAGATATTCAACAATTTTCCCTCGTTATCCACAGCGGTTATGGAAGCGTTGCATAATTATGACACGTCGACAGGTTGGACGGCCGTGTGGATATAAGCCCGTTAGGATCGGCATCAGCGATTGAGGGGGCGCGATGGGAAGGAATCGCAATGACCAGAGTCAACTAGTCCTCTGCTATGAGGGAGGAGTGTCTTTTAGACCAATACACACAATGTACATTAATATATACATGTACACAGAGAACCAGGGGAACTCTTGTTCCATTTTGCCCTGGCTGCGTACCCAGAATCGAGAGGTTCGAGAAGGATGGGAGGCGGCGTAAAATAGACCGGTGAGAGATATCGAGCGTTGGAGGGATGAGATTATGCGAAGCGAGAGAGGACCTACGGGAGTCAGAGACGAATCGACGTTATTCGAAATATTAGCAGAACCCTCCTCCGTCCCTCTCCCCAGAGCAGGCACAATGTATGCCCTATTACCGTGATTAGCATACGCTGACAGGCGCGTCGACCAAAATCCCCATACCCCTTTTCATCCAACAGTTTCATCCCCGTACACCCCTTTCTCTTCGTACAAACCCAACTATTGTATATCCGGGGATATATATATATGTGTATATATATATATATATATATATATAAATTTCGAACACCCACTCTATACAGGCGACATCCCCTTGATTCTCTATACCAACCCCCCCTCTCGCCAGTGCCGCCCAACGTGTTCACTCGCGCTAACCCATCGGCTGCAGCTAGTCGCTGACGAGCATTTCTCTCGGCGTTCACGTCCTCTCTCATACCTACACCATACACGAGTATTCCGTATGAATTTCGCGCATATATCTATACAGTAGAGCAACTATTGGTCGAGTCAATTGGAATTGCGTGAATTGATGAGATTGAAGAAGAGAAAGAAAAAAAAATTCAAATTCTTTATGTTGCTCGCTCGTTATTTTCGGTTTTCATGAAGCTTCGGTTTTCGCGCTCTGCGCGAATGTGTCACGAGTTGACTTTCTTCTAATTCTCATATATAATAGTATCCAATAGTTTTTTTTTTTTGCTGATGCGTTCGAGAAAACGATTTCAACTGTTGTAAAAGATCTACTGGCAAGGAAAGTACACGAGGTGTGCCCCTCCGATTTTTTTGAAACCCATGTATGTTATAGAGCATTAAAAACTAAGCGACACGTTTTTTTTTTATCGGCGGAAAAATGGTTTCAAGGAGTGAAACCACCCCCTTGAGTTGCACAGGTCAAGGGGCGATTTTGCAGTCTCACATACAAGCAGTACATCGATTTTGATGAACAAAAATTAGAATGTTTCTTATGCAAGGGAATGAAGAACCCACCAGATAATGAAAAAAATATATATATTTTAAGGGGTCGAAACACCCTTGAACATCTACTTCTTGCACCCTACATTGAAAACTTAGGAATCGATCGGAATGAAAATTATGCTGTTTTATAGCGGAAATAAAATTAAAGTTCACGCATTTTTGTATTTCTAAAAGAAAACAGTTTTAAGGGAGTAAGCTACCCCTATTTGAGTTTTTACATTCCAGTTGACTCCTTGTCATTCCAAATGTGTTTGCCCATATGCATTCTTCTCATTAAGCTAAAATTAATAATTCACCGTCTTTCTTTATTTTAAGGGGTCGAAAGACCCTTGAACATCTACTTCTTCCACAGAGCGGGGCTCCAAAAAGTGATTTTTTTCGATTTTCGCGTTTTTCCTATTGATTTTTTGAGTTTTCGACGAAAACTCGGTGTTATTTGAAATCAGCGGAAACTTTCCGATCGACTAGGGTATCGAAACATTGCAAAAAAGAGAAAAAAATTTTTTTTGAAATTTTTGGCCCACCTTTTCGGAAACCTAAAATCTCGAAACTTCAAATGGTCATAACTTGGCTCCCGTTCCATCAATTTTGGGTTTTGACGGGCGTTTTCAAAACGTCTCGAGTACACATTCCGAATGACAAGGAGACAACTGGAATGTAAAAACTCAAATAGTGGCAGCTTGCCCCCTTAAAACTGTTTTGTTGCACAAATACAAAAATACTTCAACTTCAATTTTATTTCCGCTATAAAACAACATAATTTTCATTCCGATCGATACGCAAGTTTTCAATGAAGGGTGGAAGAAATAGATGTTTAAGGGTGTTTCAACCCCTTGAAATATATATTTTTTCATTATCTGGTGGGTTCTTCATTCTTTTGCATAAAAAACATTTTAATGTTTGTTTCATCAAAATTGATGCACCCCTTGTACGTGAAACTGCAAAATCGGCCTTTGACCTGTGCAACTTTAGGGGGTGGTTTCACCTCTTAAAACCGATTTAACGCTGATAAAAAAAAATACGTGTCGCTTAGTTTTTAATGCTCTATAACATACATGAGTTTCAACGAAATCGGAGGGGGACACCTCGGGTACTTTCCTTGTGAGACACTTGAACTTGGCGTTTACTCAAAATTCCATCCTAATTCCACTGACGCGGTTTAAACGGGGTTCTCCAAATTTTAAAAATTTTAAAATTTGATTTTTTTTTGTATACTTTGGAGACAGGCTGAACCGAGTTTAAACGTCGATTAACGTCGAAGGGAATCGGGCGTTAATGTTTATGTTTAATTGAACTATTCGATAAAATGAATTTTCGTTTCGGAATACCGACGTTCGATTAATCGAAGCTCTACTGTATAAACGTGATACGGAACTAATACAGCTCTGTCCCTTGCGATACACGACGACGTATCTCTCGCGCATGAGTATCAACGTCTAAACGTCATTCGGTTGTGCATACAGACGGCATACCGAGCAACACGAAATCCGAGTCCAGGGTTAACATATTGCGACAAGCTATCCTAAACATTACACTAGCACGAGAGACAGACAGAGAGAGAGAATCAGCCTGGACGACGAAGTCGACCCCCAGTTCGCTAATACCCTCCCACATCTCATTTGGGTCTGATGCGTCCTCACGTTGATGCCGTTCCCGCAATGAAGGATACATATAGATCCTTGAAATACATATATATCTATACATATATATGTATATTATACATCTCCGAGGATGGTCGGACGATGATGGGCTGATATTCATGCGGATATGTGTTGCGGACCTTAGGGGAGGATTAGGGTGGCCCAGTCAAACCACCCCTTTTCGTCCCCGTTTATTATATCCCCGGAATATATATATCTCACCGTGCGGTAGAATAATTATCACGTGCACTATGTACACACATACACATATAGTGCCCTCTCGCTCTCTTGAAATGGGACCTTTTCGCGCTGTCACATCGTTGTTCCATCTCGTTTTCGTTCGTCAATGACTCTATTCTCCCCGCGATATATATTTATATATATTGTACCGATGGATGTGTGTTTGGTCGTACCCTATGACGCGTTTTGAAATACCAATGCGAGCGAGTGTGTTACTCTCGGACACGTTCGTTTGTCCGAAAATGTTATCACCCTACTTCGATTACGTTGAGTAACTTCGACCGGGTCACGTCGCCGTGGAGGGCTTTTTTTTCTTCTTCGTTTCAATTTTTTTTTTCCCTTTTGCGTTTCGCAAAAAATACTTTACGCCTGCGTTTCAATGACACGGGGACAGGGAACGCACATTTCGGGCGAAGCGAAATGCCGGAGGGTGTATTTACGCGACCAAATGTCAGACATGCTTGCATAATTACGCTGGATATAGGGGTGTCGGAAGGACGCAATTAAAAGGGGGATTGAAAAAGGTGGAATCAAGAGTTTTGGATTCCGTTTGGCCTGTTTTCGCGATAATGCCGATTCATTTGTTTATCTTGTTTGAAGTTTCACAAAATACGATCATTAGTTCAGTCTAAACGGTGTAAAATAAGAGAAAAAAAAAAATTTTCGCAACGATCTCAAAGTTCAGATTTAACGAATTGTCTTGAAAAAATACGTTACGATTCGTTAAATTCAGAGCAAGCTCTACAACTTGGAAGAAACGGGCATTCGTTTTTGCACAATTGTATGACATTTCAGTACACTCAATGAACGTATTGCATTTAATTAAAAATAAAGTACTAAAGAATGTTATTTTAACAAACAAACAAAAAAACAGCACTGGTAATATTGGTCAAACTTTCGCGCAAGCGTCAATTATTAGTTAAGAAAAAAAAAAGGTACTTCTTAAATAGATTTGAGGTAATAATGATATTGGTAAAGTTCAAGCAAACGTGATCGTACTTTGTGAAATTGTCCACAAATTTATGAAACCCCTGACCTCTGTATTACATATTTACAGATCTCGAATTGGACGTGCGCGTCGAGTAAAGTACGCGGCATTTCAAATTCGTTCGCACATGACGACACGAATGGTGAAAAGCTTTGGGAAACGTCTGCGGTCACGGAAATTCAATGGCGCACAGAGAAATTAATCAAATCGCGTAGATGGACCAACGTGTACCACGGGATTTAGGTACTCTCCTCGTGATTCACGAATGTCTGTTTTGCGAGAAATGGAAATTTTGCATTCAGGACGAGGATAAACCGAAGGATCCGGTGGAAATACCCGTACGCAAACGAGGAATTGCTCCGCCCTCGAGCTCCCTAAGTGCAAGGATAGCGCGGTACAAACGTCGTTACGAGGGGGGTGGCAGCGGGAGGGTTGACGGACTCATTACGAGTGGTTTGCATATAGACGCGGGGTTTGCTAGCAAGCTCGTCGACCGTTGACTGGGCAAGACCCGTGGCTAAAATCGAGAGAGGAGCCAGAATTGACCAGGCACTGACCGACTACTAGCCAAGTAATATGGATTCGAGAGGCGGGGAGGGGTTTGCAGACACAATACTGCCGTTAATGCACACAACCAGTCCTTGCATACAACAGACCCCTTCCGGCAAACTATCTGTACAATATTGGTCAGTGCCTCCCCGTATCATCTGTCTTTCTCTCTCTCTCTCTCTCTCTCTCACGTGAACGATTCGAATTCTACGTTAGGGAGTAACCGCAGTTGGCCTATCTGAGCTTAATGGTCTTATTAAAATCGTCGTAATGCGAAAAGAGTAACGTCACAATATCAGCAATTTTCTTCGTACATGAAACCGAAGATTAATCATCAAATTTCTCTTAACAATCGCCCGAATTTCTTCAATTTAATATCCCGTTATCGATTTTTTTTCCATACGTCGATCATTTTAATAACGTTATCAATTATTTTCAAATTTTTAACGTTCGGTCTATCTACTTTGTAAAATTGTTCATCGAGTAACGAGTCACGATTCAACGAATCAATCTCTTCCAGCTAAACATTTTCGCAAGTTTATCATTTCGAATTACGTGGAATCAAGTTTAATCATACTTTTTAATTTCTCTTTACACTATTCGTTCGTTCAACTCTCGGTTCCGCTATGGCGCCACGATAAAAACGTCCGATGAATTAACGTCACGTACGACTTTTTTAAAAATGTATCCTTGATATCGTGACAAAAGCTTCATTAATTCTTAAAAAAAAAAAAAAAATGTTTAAATGAAATTGCGAAATTTTCCAAATCTCATTTACTCATTGTCACCGAGCGCCAATATTTTCACGCCAAGTTTTCGTTAAATCATATTCCAATCTATCTTTAAATCATTTTCTTCTAGCCCCGTTCTATTTCACAAAAGTTTTTGTTATCCTCAAAGGGGCTAAATGCTCTTATCCACGTAATCGGTTCGAGTATAGCGAACCCAGAGAGCACAGTTACGATCTATAGAGTGAGATTTGGTTACATATACATACGAGAAAGTCGGAGAGATACCCGAAGCGACGTTTGGGTCAAACGTACCGTTGGCCACTCGACAGGCAGTATCAGCACGGCCCATTGCCCGCGAATCCGGCCAATTTCCTGCTGCCGAGTCCTGATCTGATCGTCACTTTACGACGCGCCGTATA
Source organism: Oxytorus armatus (assembly GCA_958009045.1). Lineage (NCBI taxonomy): Eukaryota > Metazoa > Arthropoda > Insecta > Hymenoptera > Ichneumonidae > Oxytorus > Oxytorus armatus. The sequence goes on from OY253752.1 coordinate 16,816,360, forward strand.
TACACACGCACACCAACGGTTGACGGTGTTTCCCCTCTCTCTCGACCGTTCGTCGCCAAAATACCGACAACGTCGCGTCGGCGAGCGCACACACATGAATTTCTACCATTTCGGTTAGTCCTATGAGTGGACACGTCACCCGTATACACATACCTTTGGGTTCACGGTGCCATAATGAACATACATGTTCATCATGGCTGCGTGTATGTGTATGGCTTCTCTGCAAACCGCCCATCAAGTCTGTATACGAGGTACTGTCCACCGTTCGGTTTCTCCATACCCCACAGTCCTACGCTACGTACCACGCACGGTAGACCAGATAACGTAGTGGCTTTCCGCGATTCCTCTCGTCTAACCACGGGGGTACGTGGCCACCCTCGTAGAATAATCCGTAGGATATCGTTCGAGTAATCGTTGACGCTAGGAGCTCCGCGTTTTCGGATCTTCCGGCACGCTCGCTAGAACAACCTTCTACGGGATATCTAACACAATTGACGTGTCGTTAATTTCGAGACTTAAAACGTTCGAATGATTTTGAAAAAATAACCCTTTGCTATTTCTTTTTATTGTAGCGTGAATAATTATTAGAAAAATATTAGTCTCTTTAGGGGTTTTTGGAAAGTTCATCGTCAATGTCAATTTCATTTTTTTGGTTTTTTTTTGCTTTCTTGAATTATGATTCGTGCCTCGTTTCGCGTATTTTGAAAATCTACAATTCAATTCTTTTCTCCGTGTGGCGCGTATTCCCCGAACGATCGTCGTTCGAAACAATTGAAAGGGGTTGAGAGAGAGATTTATGTTGTGATGTGTAATGATGGAACAAAATAATGGGGTTTTTAAAAACTCCAATATGATACACGAGCGAAATTTAACGGTGATTAATGTTCAATAGGAAAAAATAATTATTTTTCATCTTTCAAAAATAATACCACGTCGAACTCGTCCGTTCGATGCACCCTTGAAATAAATGCAAACAAAGTAATTGTTTGATGAACAATACGGTATGGGTTAGGAAAATGTTCATAATCACCAGAAAATAATAATTATTCATTAATACTTGGTCATAAAATCATGTTCAAGGATTTTTTAAAATTATACTCGCAGCAAAATCGCGTGCCTCGAACTGCAATCAAGTCATTGGGAAATTTCATGCGTCAAGTATAGAAAAAATTCAATGTTAAACGTCGATTATTTTTTGAACAACATAGTTTTAAGTTCCCTTAAGTTAAGCATAGTTCCCCTCGTGAGAACGTTGTCCGGAGCATGTACGACCATCGTTCGACCGAAAAACCATTGAAAATACTCTTATAATAAATAATTATGACTGTTGCAAGGAAATTAAAAAAAATGTACATTTCCACGTCATAATTATAATTAATTTAGATTAATTATAATCGCATAACGAAGATCAATATTTTTCGGAGCAATAATGATTTAGTTAAAAAAAGTATCCAAAATATTTTTTTCATACGAACGGCGTAACTTGCTTTGTAGTCGACCGTGTGATATAATTATGTTAACAATTTCAATGTTTTCATTAAAAAAAACAATCACCTCTGCAAAGATTTTTCTAAATCCTTTCGTTTTTCATTTGGGGAAAACGTAAAAGAGAATTGAGAATCTCACGCGAGACAATGTTGCGAAAAAGTCAGCAAATTTTTCCCACGAGGAGTGAGACCCAACAGCAGGAAAACGATTGAGCGTCTGGGATGTTCGTGAGGTGGTGTTTATGAAATACGTGTCTCGCCTTGGTATATTGTCGCGAGTGAGCAAGACAATTCAGTTGTGATAGAAAAATGTACACTGGTATATATATATATATATATATATATATATATATACCTATATATATATTAATTTGAGTGGGATAGAGTGTGCACCGACTACGAGTGCGAAACATTGCTATTCAACCCGCGACTACGTACATTGTCACATTGTGCCTGCTAATACGCTAAAAGCCTATCGGTGTTTGCGATCTCGCTTCTAACAGTAGAGGGGAGAATGTGTCTTTGGCATTGCCGTAATTCTCTTCGTCGAGGAATTCAAATTCGTGCGTAACGAAATTTCTATTCTCGCCCTCAATAGCTGATGAACGAGACGACAATTCGTCGTTCAATTATACAAAGTTGCCCTCGCGCGTTTGTGTGTGCAGGCTCGCTCGTCGTTGAGCTTGAAAATGTTTGTGAAAATGTATGAAAATCAATGATTTTTCAATTTTTCTTGGATTTAAGGGGGGAAATAGGGTTAGACGGTTCAAAAAATCGATTTTTTTTAAATTCCATAAATTGTTAGTAAAACTATTGAAAAATATGTTCGCAAAATTTTTAATGAAAATTCCGACTCGTTCTATTGTTATAAGCCATTAAAGTGAGTAGCTCTCCTTCAGGCCCCAAGCGCGCCACGTGTTTGAAACGCGTTTATCTGAAAACGACTTTTTTTTAACTTGCGTACACGCTAGTTTGAAAAGTTTTCAACCAATCGTTTTGAAAATTGGCAGTTACTTTCTCATAGTATTGCGCTCTATATGAACCTAACATCGGAATATTATCATTATTTAAAAGAATTTTTTTTTTGCAAATAAAGTTATAAAAAATGGCGAAAAATCATGCTTTTTTCTTTTGACGCCTGTAAAAAATTCAATTTTCTATTTTTTTTATAGCATTTAGGTTCATATGGAAGAGAGACATATAATAAAAGTAAATTCCAGCCTCGTTTGATTTCAGATGAAAATTGCGGCTTCCAGAATGTAGTCAAAATGCTGAGTCTGATTGTGACCTGCAATATGGGGTCGCTAATATTTTCTGTGTTTTTCAAGGAAATTCTTCAAAAATTTTATAGTATATACTTAAATATATGTATGAAATATTCTCAAAGTTTCAATAAATTATATTCATTTTTTATACTATAAAAAATGTCTTGAAAATCATTGAGGAAACGCTGTCTTAACCCTATTTCACCCCTTAATGACGAAAGTGGCTGAAAGTGGTAGAGAAAAAACAAAATGTTGAGGTTGGAAATTTTGGAGCATTTTTCAGAAAAATCGCAAACTACCTGCTTAAAATTCATTTTATTTGATTTAAGATTCGTTTCAATAACTCAATTAAAATGAACGGGAATATTTGAATGACGATATTATATTTTATATGAATAGAATTTTAATTAATTCAAACGATTGTTTAAATTGAGAGGTTACCCTCTCTCTTACTCTCGCGCGAATCCTATCGTGCTGTCTCTCTTACGTTCGAGCGATAACCTGAGACTGTGAGAGTCACGAGTGTGGAAGAGATAGGCGCCATTAGCCTCACGAAAGAGACGCGCGTCCTCGGTGCATCTCACACTTTTCGAGCGCCTTTTGTATTGAAGCAATTTTCGCAAAATCGAAAAATAGAATAATTCACATACGACGTATTATTTTATATTTTACCACGTACCTTTCTTGCCCTCGGCGATACGTCCTTCAAGGGGAGACCGAATGATTTTCCTTTTCGAATGAACCGCATCGCTGCTCCACGCTTTGTCTCTGCAAAATTGACTGGTCGAACTCGTTTTCCGTTAGGGATCTTGAGGATTCTGATCGGGAACAAGGGAAAAATACAGGCTTGAGAAAAACAAATTTTGCATCATGGCCGTCATCTTAGTAGAGTTGGCGTCGGTTTTTTTTTTTCGTTTCGTCGAGTCTCGATTGATCGGTGATAAACATTTTATTTTATAGAAAAACACAAGTGAATTTACCAGCTCCAACATTGCAGAACCGGTTGCTGCTTTGTTTTAGTCAAGTAACATCGATGCTCCAATATTTCCATTGTCCGCTGCGTAAAAAAAAAACATCCGTTCGCGTCCGGTTCTCCGCAGCGAGTGACGACGATTGACGTCACAGACAGAACGAAAAACACATTCCCCTTCTCCTGCGACGGCGAGAGGGAGGAGGAAAAGCGCGCGCGCTTTTCCGCTCTTCCGACATCTTGTTACATGTAGATATCGCGACGGCATTACGTGTCGCGCACTGACAACGAAAATTTTCCTCTGAACGATGGTGAGTTAAGATTTTGACAACGTCTTCTCTCATATGCCTATATTCGCTTGTACGTGTATAAATTAATATTTTGTTTTCCGAATCTTGATTTACCCACACATTCCAAGCAATTTGGACGATCCAACGTTCGGACGTACGATTTCGTCAGAGACCGTCGCGTGCGTCGTCGATGGGCATTTGGACCCGAAAGCATCTCCAATCAACGGAATCGGCGAAAACGTAAGTCGAAATTTGATTCTTTGGTCTTTTATTTCATTTTGATGTATTCCTTACGATTTCTGAAGTCGCCGCATACGCGATTTCCTGTAGAGGGCGCATAGGGTAAAATGCAATGAAAAGGTGTTTCATGCTTTTTTTTCATATGCGTCACCATTGTTTTTGTGCGATTAATGCTAAGTTTCCATCAGCGCGACAGCGACACATGCGGTAAGTAAAGGCGGATACAAGAATTTCTTCACAATCCCCACAAGCGTCGTGTCCGTCGTCGACAGGAATTTAGACCCGAAAGCTTCTCCAATCTCCGGAAACAGAAAAAAAGTGAGTCGAAAATTGATGCGTTCGTCTTTTATTTCATTTTGAGGTATTTCTTATGATTTCTGCAATTGTCGCATACGCGATTTGTCGGAGAGGGCGCATAGGGTAAAATGCAATGAAAAGGTGTTTTATGCTTTTTTTTTTTCATATATGTCGCCATTGTTTTTGTGCGATTAATGCTAAGTTTCCATGAGCGCGACAGCACACATGCGGTCAGTAAAGGCGGATACAACAATTTCCCCACCATCCCCACTAATTTTTTATGTCATGGTTGATACGAAACATTTCATTATTCGATGAATATATCGATTGTGGCAAAGGCGAGAACGACCCTTTTCGCCAGTATTTCCGCCGCCGCCCAAATTGATATCAACCATTTCACTTCTTTGGGTTTCGTCAGCAGCGATTTTTCTGTTACAAGTTTTTCTTAACCTCTTGGCATCGCGGGAAAAGTAAATGCGAAAATAAAAAACATTTTCACATCAAAGCTTTGCGATTTCCGTGTTGAGGATGAAACAGCTCGTTTTCCCGCTTCGGTGAGTGTATCTACTGTTTTTTCGTTGTTTATTCTACACATTGTCAATACTGCACAGTGACAATGGGCAATTCGTTTGTCTTTTGTCGAGTCGGAAAGACCGTTATCTTAGTTTTCATAAAAGCGGGAGAAAAATCAGTTCTCAAAGAAATTTGAGTTCAGGAATTGTAGAGAAAAAGAAATAAAAATTGTCGTTGAATTTTTTACTGTCAACTTTTACGTACTCACAAGCGTCGTCTTCGTTCGCAAAAATCTCGAGGGTTTCACGAACTCTCGTCACAAGAGTGAAGATTTATCAGCTGAGCGAAATTGATGGATGGTGGAAATCCTGTTTTTCATACATCGCTGATAGGAAGTAAAACGATTCTTGGTATATGCAGACTAAGAAATGAGCGACGTAAGCAGCGACGCTGGCTGCGAGACAGTGAACAAGAATTACAATTTCAATATGTTTGTGTGATTCCTTCCGTTTTAGGTGAGAGTTTATCATTTTTGCAAGTTTATTTACAGATCTTTGGTTTCCTTGAACTCATTGCGCTATGTAATTTGATGAGAGTACAGTTTTTACTTGACCGTTGCTATAAAATATGAATTCCCATTATTTCTATAGATGAAAATTGAGATTATATAGTATTTACTTATCTAGTCACACAGGTACATGGTTTAGATAGTACAGAGATTGTAGAAGTTTCAATTTAATTTTCTAGTTTTCTCTAATATCACTTGGAAGTATTGAAGTGTTTGAATTTAGAATTTACTGCAAAATTTTGCACGGAATTAACAATGAAATTTCAATATAATTAACAAAATTTGCATAGGTTTTTCCCGGTAGAACGAAATAATCAAGAATTTAAAAAAAAAAACAATATTTCTCAAATTTTGCATAGATTTTCGTGATAAAATTTAGTTTTGACAATTTAAAAACAAATTTGTTCTCAAACATTGCACCAAAGCAACGATTAGTTCAATTTTTCCTTCTACATGTTGTTTTTCTGCTACTCAGGTAAATCCCAAAAAATGCACCAATAGTTTGGTACTACATCCAGGGTGGATCCAGAGACTTTATCAACTTTATCGCTTCTTCATGAAGAACGGTTCCTTCGAGATCACCTAGAAGAAGAATATCAGAAGAATATGAAGTATTTAGGAAGAACAGAGGTAGACCACTTCTCGCAATATCATCTTTATGAGCAATTTTGCTTGTGCCAGCGTAAAGTTTCACAGACGTGGAAACTACGATTACGCTTACTAACGAGTAGCAATGAGTCTGCTGTCAAGCAGTGACAAATTTAATTTCTGATTGAAGTTGCTCGATCACGAATTACAGATATAATTCTGAAACAACCGAGCCACAAAAAATGCCATAACGAGACTGAATTAGTTTGATAGTAGGCACACTAGGGTGGGTCAAATAAAATGACTAATTTTTTTTTTCCTCGATATAATGAAAAATGTATTGTTTGGCATCTCAAAAAAAAAGGTCTGCAAGTATTAGCCCTTGATATTTAAATTAAGAGGTCCCTCATCGCAAATTTTTATTTTCCATTTAAATAACATGGGAAATTTTTTCTTTTGACTTTGGAATTTTATTAAACTCTAACCGTTAAGGTTAGAAGAGTTTTTTTAGCACATTCTTGTAGAAAATTTGATGCTCTACAAAAAAGCTCTCTTGTTTCTAATCGATAAAAGTAACCGTACAAAAAATAATCGGTGATAATTAGCTCTGGATTCTCTCATATTTGTTTGAAAACAATTATTAATATATTAGTAGTATATTAGTAATATATTAGTAGTATATTTATTCCTATTGATAACTAAAATGTTAACAAATTTGAAATTTATGTACTAATAAACGAGATAAGTAGAATCCAGAGCTAATTACCACCGATTATTTTTTGTACGGTTATTTTTATCGATTAGACACAAGAGAGCTTTTTTGTAAAGCATCAAATGTTCTACAAAAAGGTGCTAAAAGATTCTCCTAACATCAACGGTTTGAGTCTAATAAAATTCCAAAGTTAAAAAAAAAAATGTTTCCATGTTATTTAAATGGGAAATGAAAATTCGCGATGAGGGACCTCTTAATTTAAATACGAAGGGCTCATACTTGCAGAGCTTTTTTTTTTTGAGATGCCAAACAATACATTTTTCATTATATCGAGGAAAAAAAAAATTAGTCGTTTTATTTGACCCACCCTAAGGCACACTGTATCTGATTACAATTTTTCCAACTATTGACTAAAGCTTCGAACAACAAATTTGTTCGTCACAGCATACTTTTGAGAATTTTATCGAGGGTCCAAGATCGCGTGCAGGGTTTAACCGCAAACTGTCCCGAATATATTTCCCTTGATAGAAATGACGAGCTGCCTTTACAACGATCGGTTATTACAACCTGGCGATAATAAAGAGCACACGTGATTCGATATCACGCTCATGAGCACGAATTCTATACATATAACGGGTGTGTTTCCTGGCCACAAGATAGGTGAACAAAAACGTAATATGTACGTACTGGGGAAGGGAAAAGGTGGGCTCTCGTCATTATTGCGGGATTGTTTTTTTTCTCCGCTTTTTTTTTTGCTAAAATCTGGAAAAGGGGCGATTGCCACTACATCAGGGACGGAGGGGAAGGGGGGGAGCGATCAATACATAAAAAAAAAGATGAAAAAAACGGGAAACAGCGAGTTGCAAAGCCCCGTCGAGTTCTTAGCGCGAATTTCGGTCTGGTATACTCACGGATGAACGAATCTCTGACGAGAGACCGTGCAAATTCTTTTAACGACGAGCAAAGCTCCGAAAAAAAGCAAACTCCCGGTCTTCAATATCTCTCTTCCATCTCTCTTTATCCCTGCAGAGAAGCCATTGCAAAAAAAAAAAAAAATTCACCAAGCGATTACCGAATCTTCTTTGATACCAGTTTTCTCTATGTACCTCAATCCCTCTGCTCAGCCCCCCCCCCCCTCTCCGGACAATTTCTCTTTTCTGACGTGCTCGAGGAGAAAAACAAAAAGTAATTGGAACTTTTTGTACTTCGCGTAACAGATGGACGTTTGGAAAATAATTGTGCTATATAATAATCGAGAGAAAAAAAAATTGCTTCCATTACAATATCGAGTCATACCAATTAATTGCTTTAGCCAAACTTAAAGAAAAAATATATTAAAGGTATTTCCATGAAGAAAATTTGATGACGTTCTCGTCTATCTTAAATGTTTTTGTACTAGGATCGTAAAATTAAAAATTGCGATAAAATCAAACCTAGTGAGGACCTACTATTATTTTCAACTTGGCGAAAAAAAGACTTATAGAAAATCCCCCAATAATCAGCATTGGAAATGTCTCAATGATCGTGTTAAAAAAATATTTAGATCCAAATTTTAAAAGATTTCGGGAGATGCATTTTTTTTTTTAGATTTAACAAATATAAAAAATGTTATTTCACTTACAATTTTTCATGTACCGCTTTGAATATTTTTTAACACGCCCCATAACGGCATCTCGAACAGTCTCTCGTTTGAGCTTTTCCGAACGATTTTTATTTGCCGTAGTACAAGAAAAACGTAACCGCGATTTTTCCGACACTCAATCGTTTCGCCCCTTAATAATTTTTCATTCATTTCCACCGAATATTCGAATCAAGCCGTTGTTTTTTACTTCGATACGATAAAAAAAAAATGTCATCCTCGCGTCTTTCTCTCCCGAGAGGGTCTTGTTCGTCCAACGAGAAGTAGAATTGCGCACTAAAATCGAGTACTTTGCGGGACGAGAATGGTAGTTGATACACGGCAATAGAGATCGTAGAGATGACGAGTGTTCGGTAAAGTGCAGAGAGAGACATACGTACAGGCTGCAAGGGAGGGATGGGAGAAGAAGTCGTAAGGTTGGGGGAGTAGGGGTGGGGGCACAAAGTTGGATTGTCGTCGAGAATTCGTCGTTAATATATATATATATTTATATATCGAGACGGGGATATCACTGCGGCTTTATCATGAACAATACTGCGAGATAAAGCAGGTCGAACTCGAGAGCAATAAATTCGTAGCGGGTTCCGAGATATTTCATAAGGGAGGAATCCATCAATAACGCGGTTTCCTCGATGCCAACTCACATGCACATACACCCCGACGATATTGTGGGCAGTATAAGCATTTTTTTTTTCTTTTTTTTCGCGGATATACGTGTACGTACGTTCGGAACGAGTGAGAGACCTAACACAAGTTTATGGGTTTTTGTCTTTATATATATGTGTGTATATATATTAATAGTTGTGTGTGGAGGCGATTCTTGGATCCCTGTGAGTGAGCGTACGAACGAGGGTTTCTCCCTACATATATATCCACCCAGAGAAGCAATAAATAATGCGATAAAACACGAGTTTGTCGGGCTATCACGAGGGAGGTGGATTTCTCTCGTTCTCCCTGTTTCGAGAGAGGGACAGACAGAGAGAGAGAGAGAGAGATATCTCCAGCATCGGTAGTTGACGAGCTCTGTGGACATTTTATCCATTGGAAATATTTCTCGCGTCTCTCCCCCATGAAGGATAAAAATAAAAAATCCTCTGGTCACTAACGATTTTTAATTTCTCATGATCAAACGTGTACACGGTTAACAAATAGTCGAGACATTTTTTTCATTGTTAAAACAAAATATTGTCGTTATTTCACGTAATTCCCTGGTCAATTTAACAAACGCGCTCGTTACTTTTCCATTTTACTTTTTAAATCTCGGAATACGAAAAATCGTTTGTCATTGTGAGAAATTTGTCACGTCAACACCCTATCAATTGGGGGAAAACTTTCGGAAATACAATTTTGTCAACGTTCTGGTGTTGTGGTGTTTAAATTCATTCGTTCGAATATTAGAAATTAAAATTTTGCTGATGGAGTTTGGGGATTTTTGACATGACCTCTTTTTTTTTACGGTTAGTTAAAACAGATCGCAATGCAGCAAAGTCTAAAACGTCGCTCTGAAAATTCTAACGACAAATTTAATGTTTTTTTTATGTATATTAATTTTAACCGATTTTGACATCTTTTTCTTTTTTTTTTTTTAATCCTTTTCGAAAAAGGCGATCACGCGAGATTTAATCTAACCTTTTGCACAAGTAGATCAATATTTAAAAAAATAGGAAAACAAGGATTTTCAAAATTGAAATGGAAAATTTAGTACAGCCACGATACATTCTCCGTGTCTCGAGATTCACGAGATTTGGGGGTGACTGAAAGAGGCAAACGCGTATATATTCATAAAATCATCGAACCAAAACCGCTTTATATTTCTCGAGTCTTCGACATCAATTTTCTCACCCCTCGCTAAACTACCCTCACATATAGATATACACACACACACACACATATGATATAAAACACATCGGTTCGCGAAGGACTTGTCAGCAGTGTTACGAATTTATTAGCACTAAGCCGAGAAATTGCCGTCTGCCAATCACGAATTGTTCCCATTGGTAGATATTACCCAAAATTGTAAATGGATCGTTCGACACTGAATCGTATTCGGTTAGTATTGTCCCTTCAGCGTTTATCCGTTATTCGCGTTACGGGGTTGCAATATAAACACGCACGGAATTAAAGTGAATCGGTTCTCGGTCGTGTACCATTAACATTTTGCTGGACAGTATTGTTTGACGACTTGAAGGGTCGAACGTGTAGAGTTGAATCGAAATATTCGAATACTCTATATATATATATATATATATATATATATATATATATATATATATATATATATATATACATACATATGGCGATTTCGTACAACCGTGAATAACATCCGGTCGAACGTTATCTCACCCTGTTAAACGTTAATAATACGAAGTGGGCGCTCGAACCGCTTTGACAATGCGCAGAATCATTATACGACAGTGTTGTATTATATGCTCTCTTGTTCAATGAGGGGGTAATCTTTTCGGGGCTCTATCGTACTATATACTGCTATATACAACATGCAGCGCGTACTCGCAAGATGTAATGCAACCATTTGTTTATTACCGTGACACGCGCTCATATAACTCTGCTCCGGCGGTTCGTATTCTCATATATATATGACATGTACGTCATAGTTTATGTTCGTCGCATAAAAATGTGGGACGTTAACTATTTTCCGTGGCTCGTCAAACACGCGTGTGCACTCTCTGCTTTTTTTTTTCCTTCTCCCTTCCTCGTCTCTTTATCTCTTCCCACCAACTCCATTCCGTTCTTTCGATTAACTACGACTTCCGAATTAAATCCGCGAATACTTTACGATAATGTTCAATCGGTATAGCGCCTTCCGGTGGGTTCTGACGAAATTTCGTACGGATGGAAGTGTCCTTTACGCGTAATAACGAGATTTCATTGGGACATCGGGTTTCTTTTTTTTTTTCACTCCAATTACGATACTTTGTGTTTCGTTTTTCGGTACAAGCTTTTATACCACGCAAGGGACATTCGATCGATAAAAAAAACAAGATTGAGAGAACGTAGATGGGGGGGGGGGTAAATGGAATTTCTCCCTCTTTGGGGCCTTTCTCGTAGAAGCGTTTGGTAATGTACGAGAAAATTAGATAAAGATTACGAATGTTACGCAATATTTTGTTTCCACAAGCATTTACAATTCGGAGTAAAAATTTAATTGACAAAAATTGCTTTTGTTCGGGAAAGCTTGGAAAAAGTCGATTGAGGTCGGAGAATCGGAGAAAAGAAAAATATTTTCAATAGCTCTTTCGCGGAATTAGCACAAAAAAATTTGTTAAAAATGCATTGAAATGCCGAGGAAAAAAAGCAATCATTAATATCGAAAAAACAATTGCACATTAATGATCCCTCTCGACAGATGTGTAAAAATAATGGTCGATACTTGACGTCCGTCTTATTATTATTGTCATCGATACAATTCTTCCTCCTACGTTTCATTTTTTATTCGAGTGTTTTGTCGAGATTACATACGAGAAGTACAAACGTATCACTCGGCACAAGTGCATTTGGGTGTAGAGAAAGAAAAAAAAAAAAAGTACGACAAACAAACAAAAAAAAAAGAACAATGCCCGGTTTTTACGATTTTTAGCTTTCGCTGATTTAACGGCAGAGCCTTTAACGACCTCCCCCCCCCCGTCCAACCCCTTCGCTCTTTGCCAACATACTGCTGTCTCCCTTTGTCCCTGACTCTCGCTCTTTTTCTCACGTATATATCGTTAATCTCTCATCCTTCATCCATAACGCAGAGAGCTACCAGAAGCTCTGGCCAACCGTCGGGCGTATTATCGAGTTACATCTAATCATCATAACGTCTCTTGTCCGACGAGTTGCGGCCAAAAGAGCAACGAGCAGGCTGTGTCCCGGAGATGGTTTGGCGCGGCGAGGGCCGCGAGGGGGCGGGACGGGGAGAGGGTTGTAAAAGTTTAATATCTACCGGTTTACGATTCCGCATGACACATCGAAGTGTACACGAATGCTCGCCCTGTTCCGTTTTCCATTTCTATACATGCAAACACTAAATCTGCACTGTACATACGCGCATACATACTTTATACGCAGTTGCAGCGCAGTATATTGAGAAAGAGACGAGCGATACATTGTCCCGTATGGCTCGAAATATTTTTCGAAAAATCTCAAAATTTCGAACCTCAGAATTTCAACGGGATTCACCCAAAACGAAATATCCAACCGTCTGTTGTCGTCGAATTTGTCGAAATTTAGGGTATAGCGGAAAGTGGCGAACCGATTGAGTACCCGGGTCATTTTCGTATTAAGGGGCCACGGTAGCGGGTATAAAAACATGTGCACATTTAACAATTTTTTGTTAAGGTAGTAGTCTGGTAACTTAAGCCAATTTTCATGTCTTTTTTGGACGGCGTTTTTTTGTAGGAAAATAAAAATGAATCGTTATGGATATTTAGGATGTTTTTATTTGCATATTAAAGATACAAAAAAAAAAATTTTTTTTTTAATTTAATAGTTTATTATTATTATTATTATTATTGATCGAAGTTGGCACCTCGAAAAAAAACGCGTGGGTGGCCCCGGTGATTTTGGCTCTTGGTGTTATCCGAAATCAAAAATTCTTGATAATTCTTAATCTATAGACATGTCATTCTGGTCGGAACTACTGAAGCTAAATTTCATGGATAAATAACAAAATGGCGGTCTTTGGAAAAATGACATGTCTATAGATTAAGAATTATCAAGAATCTTTTATTTCAGATAACATCAAGAGCCAAAATCACCGGGGCCACCCACGCTCTTTTTTTTCGAGGTGCCAACTTCGATCAATAATAATAATAATAATAAAATATTAAATTTTTTCAAACAAATTTTTTTTTCTATCTTTAATATGTAAATAAAAACATCCTAAATATCCAAAACGATTCATTTTTATTTTCCTACAAAAAAAACGCCCTTCAAAAAAGAGATGAAAATCGGCTCAAGTTACCAGACTACTACCTTAATGAAGAAGTGATTTATTTATAAAACTAATTACACATCTATTTAGTACTAGCCGTGCCCCGCGGTTTCACCTGCGTTAAATTTCCGTCCTCCGATTCAACGTGCCACCACCGCTCCTTAGGGTCACAGCATGAAGTTATATGGCGTAAAGCCTTCCCGAATAAACGGGCTATCTGATGCAAAAAGAATTTTTCAAATCGGATTAGTATTTCCTGAGATAAGAACACTTCACAGAACACTTCTCTCTGCTATAGGGTTACCTCTGTGTAGCCTATAAGTTGGTAGTCTCATAGGGGCGAATGTTTGAATTTTAATTTATCGCTTACACAATGAATTTTTTGATCGATAGATGCCGACCGATGCATCTATTAAATCACATTTGCCTCGCGCGAAGGTTAAATAGTCGTTAAGTTTTCTGAAATTTTCCAATATTCTGCGCAATTTTCTTAATTTTTCTTTCCGTAAGAACCTTCTATAAAGTATTAGAAAACTTAAAAAAAAAGAGGAATGAAATCAGTAAAGTCGTTCTCAAGTTATGGCGTGACCAAGGGAAATAGGGATTAATTTTTATATATATAGATAAATATCAGGCTAATAAAAATTTTTTTTTTCTTTTTTTTTGTTGTACAAAATGGCCGACAACTGCTATTTGCTTTTAGTATCTTTTGATTCCGATAATATTTGGCATCCACAATTTTTGACTCAGAAAAAAAAAAAAATTCTCGTTAATTTACGTCAGAATACCTAGAGAAGTACGTACGGAGTTTGAAAAATATTGTTTTATTCGAATATCGTAGGCATTTGAACTTAAAAGATGAATTTCCAGTGAAAAATTTCGTATAAAACTGCTCATAAAATGGAAATTTTTTAATTAATTAGAAATTCCGTACGTACTTCTCTTCGAAATGCAATTAGAAACGTCATTTTTAAATTTGAAGTCAATCGGATAAAAATTGTCGAAGTTATTTATCACGCGGCGCGCTCGGGTACTCCATGGCCGTGCCAGAGGTAGGGTTACGTTATACGCTCAAAGCCGGTGAAAAAAAATACTTACTACTACCTTCACTTATTTTTATGATGATAAAGCATCGTTTAAGCAAAAAAAAACATCGATTTTTTGAAAATTCTACCGTAGCCATACTCTTTAACGGAAAACATTGTCAGTTTGAAACCAATTTTCGCGGCTTAGAATTGAATAAAAAGATGTAAGAACAATTCGAGTTTTTAGTGTTATTCGATTTTTATTCGTTTTTTTTTTGAGCATCAATATTTTTATTTCTCGAAAACTCGTCATAATCTCGTGTAAAGAAGCGCCCTTCCACAAAATGTCACGATGAAACATTTGGGGGGTGGGGGCGGGGGGGGGGGGGGGGATTTTTCTTTGTACACAACTCGTTATCATTGCTCCAGTTGATCAATGTCATTTTAGCGATAAGTTCGTAATGTACAGTCGTTCGGCTAATTAATGGACAAGACCTTAGTGTGGGATATGGAACTTTTGAGTGGTTTGGGGGATGATGAGCCAGGGGGGTGGGGCGCGGTTGCCCGGCAATCCGATAGAACATTGATGCAGCTTGTACTTGCGCGGATACATCCATACGTATTATGTGTACCGTGTAAGCAATGGAAAACGAGAGAGCACGAAGAGCCGATGTATAAACGGGAGTGGGCACGAAACATGATACCTCGTATACCGATAGACACGCGATAACGTTAGCCCTCGTTTAGTAATACACGCGGTAACCGTCTACGACGGAGAGAATTTTCGTTGCTCGAGTTAAATCATGGATCGTGAATGCTAGCCGAGCGTACGGGTAACAACTTGGTAGAGAGAGGTACGTACCGTGATATTTCTGTTACGCGTAGTATTACGGTACGTAACAGTAGTATATATGTATATAGTAGTGTACATCGAGTTAGAGCACCTACTACTGGGAATAATAGTACGAGCCCGGGATGTTCGGGTCTCGGATTTAGTTTTGCCTGGGTTTATGACTTTGAGTTCGCGCGGGGTTTCTCTCTGGCTGGGTTAACCGTCCACGTAAACGGCTCTCTCCGTTCACCCGATCGTCTCTCGTTTCGTCGTTTCCACTATAACCCCCCCCCCCCCCCCCCCCCGTTATACACCGATATACACTCGTTTGATATTCTATTAAGCGATAAATATTAAAGTTAAATATATATGATCGAGGATGGCGGAATGATAGGGGCGAGGGGGTGGTTCGTAGACAACGACGACCGAGAAATCGCACGGTTAACTTATCGGCTAGTCGATAGGGTTATGTTTCCCGTTCCCGAGTTAGATATACAAACGGAGTTTCGAACGGAGGACTGCATTTTGTTGAGATATATATATATACTGGGGTGGAGTTTTCAGGACTCGAGGGAACGAATTAGTGTCGGATTTCAACCCTTTCCGACGAACTTCCCGCGCGACCACGTTCGGTACCTTCTACTAGCTGGTAACTCTCGTTTTTTTTTTTTTTTTCGACCGATCCCACTACCGTTTAATTGGGAAATTAATTAGTCGGTATTACAATGATTGTGGCAGTTCAGGGGGAGGCGACGCGGGCTGCTATGTTTTGAATATCCTTCGGTCAATTAAATTGTACGGGATTATGCTGCTTCATTTTCATGGAGATTTGTGTTGTACACCAAGGGAATTATTCCTGGACAGGGATCAGTCTGACTTCAGTCAAGTGTAGCTTGCTTTGGAACTTTTCTTTCGTCTTTTAATTACATGGCGACAGGACGCTGCTGCGCCTCTTAAGGGAAGGTTCCCGTCCAAAGACCCCAAAAATACCTCAATTTGAGGAATTTTTTCTTCAATGCAAAATCAATTATTCTGCGAAAATTTTGTTGTGGGTTTTATTTGTATATAAAAGAAGTATTGTAATGAGTTTTTTCACAATAAAATAATTGAAAATGGCGACTCCAGCTTCCGCCGAAGAAGCCGCTCCCGGCGCGAAGTGATGTGCGCGGTACCTCCTGCAGCCTCACCAAGCGGTCTGAAATCCAAAAACCAAAAAGATTCTTGAAATAGATGAAATTTGTGGGGCCCTGTCGGTTTCCGATTTTTAAAAAAGCCCTTTAAAACAAAATGGCGGCCGTTTAAAAAATAATAACTTTTTCATGCTTTTTATGGGCTTTAACGTTAAAAAAGAAATATTTACAGTACTTTTTTCGAAAAAAAAACACTCCGTCAGAGCCCGCCAAATTTAATTAGCTTTAATTTGAGCGATGAAACTTTGAAATCGATGCATTCCTCGAACCTGTAGAGCGTACCGCGCGTCGAAAAACGTTGTTTCGAGAAAAATGCGTTTAAGGTAGTAGTCTGGTAACTTAAACCGATTTTCATGCCTTTTTTGGAGGGCGTTTTTTTGTAGGAAAATAAAAATGAATCGTTTTGGATATTTAGGATGTTTTTATTTACATATTAAAGATACAAAAAAAAACTTTCTGAACAAATTTAATAGTTTATGATTATTAAATTTGAAGTTGGCACCTCGAAAAAAGAGCGCGTGTGTGGCCCCGGTGATTTTGGCTCTTGATGTTATCTGAAATCAAAAATTCTTGATAATTCTTAATCTATAGACATGTCATTCTGGTCGGAACTACTGAAGTTAAATTTCATGGATAAATAACAAAATGGCGGACTTTGGAAAAAAAAGTTTTTTTTTAACAAAATGACGGACTCTGGAAAAAAATTTTGTCGATTTTTTCATCGATTTGGACGGGAACCTTCCCTTGATATTTTGGATACTTCGAGTTTTTGTTTTTTATTTTTTTGACACGAAGCGTTGAATGCTTTTAAGACAGAAAATAGCCTTGTTTCAAGCTCAAAAATACCTCATTCCTGCACGCAAATGTGTGGATCAAGAAATAATGAAAAATCGATGAATAATGGTGACCGCTCATTTTTCCTCGCTAATCGCAATATGGAAAAGTGTTGCAGGATCTTCACTAGACACCTAATTGTTTTTTTTTAAATAATCGTTACCTTTAACTGATAATTTTCCCAACCCGTTACCATTTTTGATCGTTATTTACCATTTTCGTTCGAAGATTCTGAAAGTGAAAAATAAGTTTCTTAGTTCATTTTTTCCCTAGATGCTATATCCCGGGGGAGGGGCTAGATATATCTCGATTATGGAAGAGAAGAAAAAAATGACAAAACGGTACTTTGAATACGAAAGATCGATAGTGATAGCCACTATCGATCTGTCGTATTGACAGTGCCAATTTGTCGGAGTCTTTTTTTCTTCTTTTGTTTCATAATCTTCGTTCCGCGGAAAGACAATAAAGAGGACAAACAGGAAAAAGGTGGATGTGACGTCTCTGATGAGGACTCGGAGGGTGAAGAGACACAGAGAGGGAAAATAGTGAGGGAAAAGGGGGTTTAGGTGTAAGATTACGCCCTTATCGTTAGTAGCAGTCGATCTAGAGGTGGAGATTGACTCGTGAGGAGGATAGTATTACTACGTATATAGCGGAGACAAAAAAAAAGACCCTTAACCTCCATCCTCGCGAGTTTGTCACACACGCATGTGGTTATTTGTCCCTGTGCCGTTCGATTGCTTCACTCACGTTTTTTTTTCTTTTTTTCTGTCTTCTTTCCCTTCATCCGTGTCGTCGGGTATTTCTATCGCGCGCGACCCCTTATGGTACGCCCCTCGTTTGCCTCCCAGCGATCGCGAACAACACGATCCCCGTTGACCCAATTTCCCCGTCAAATTGAGCCTAAATAAATGAACAGGCAAACATTAAATGAATGAAGACGGTCTATTTGGTCACGAGAAGGAGAAAAACGGAAAAAAAAAAAAAACATGCGCAATTCCAACTCGTCGTTGGTCTTCGTGACGTTTTTCGGTTCTCGAAAAATTCGTTACCACTCTCTGCGTTATCGTATCGACGATTGGTCGTGCTGTATATACACATATCATTATTATATACCACTACGATCTCGTGATATTATATTGTATATCCATAATTCATGGTGTGGTTGTTATTGGTGTATCAGATGGGTGATCGCACGTGTCACGCGAGTATTATCACGACCCAGTTCCATATCCCATCGTTTACCGTTTATTCTTGGTTTTTTCCGTTCGTTTTTTTCCCCCTCTCAACTTCCGGTCGGATTGTCATTACACGACGATTTTTTTTCTCGTTTTTTGGACGCTCACTCACGGGTGAAAATGCGAGGTGTGTTCACACGTGGTTAATTTTTTGTTTCCGTCACCTATAAACGCGTTTTCCGAGAGTTATGAATTATTAAGGGCTGACATACCTCTGCGTTCAAAACCGAGTGAATTTGAAAAATTATTATAAAGGTTATATGGTGAAAAAAAAATGTAATTGTTGATTCCACATTTTTTATCAACTTCTCAACTATAAGAAACAAAATTGAAAAATTGTTTTTTTTAAATTTTAACATTATTTTTTACGGGTATAAATGGACTACGGATGAAAACCATGGCGCCACCTCGTCGACACCATAACTTCACCAAAAATTATCCAATCTGCAAAAATAAAAAAGAATCTAGTAAAATAATGTAGGAGTAATAGTCTGACGGAGGGAATTTTTATTCTTTTTTTTTTCGAAAATAAAGAAATTGCAGTATTTCAAAGTTTAGTGTGCAATTAAGAATAAAAAAAAAACTAGTGTTTAACAATTTATGAAAAAATTGTCCAACCAAACAATTAAAAACACCTCTCGTCAGACTATAGAGAAAGTAATTGTCAAGATTTATGAAAAAAAGTTGAAAAATATTAAAAATTGACTGAGTTATCGTGCTGACACTGTCTAAAAACATAGTTTCGAGAAAAACGCGCTTGAAGTGTGTGGTAGGTAGCCGTCCCAACCCGATGTCCGGTCACATTTACCATATTGCTATAACTGTGTAACGGAGTGGAATTTTCTTAAGTTATTTTTTTTAATTCTTAAATGCACAAAGAATAAAATTCTGTAAAAAACATCGATTTTTTGAAAATGTCAGGGATCTGTGAGCCCTTAAGGACGTTGTCTCCTTCCTAACGCGTGCGAATGTGAAATATATTCGGAATTAAGGGTCCGATTCGACGATTAAAAGTCGACATCGGGACGTAGGTTATGTTTTAAACAATTATCTACTCGATAAGTATTTTCGCTATGTAGAAAATTGGGCATACATTGAGTAGATGGTGAGAAATCGAAATTTTTCTCACGAAACCGAGAAATACTACAAAATGTTGTATATATACATACGAGGTCTGTTAAAAAAGTATCGCGAATTTTGAATTTCCGCGGGCTACGTATATTCGATTTTCGATTTTTTTGTGTCGTTAGGTTGGTACTCATGTCCTTCACTTATGCTGAAAAAATCAGCCATTTTGAATGTTTAGTTAATTGTTGACAGCTGTTTTGGTTTGACGTGTTTTGGCTTGTCTTCGATTTTTGCCTATTCCAAAAAATGGATCGAAGAATCTGTATGAAATTTTGTGTGAAAAATAAAATTAAGTGCGCGGACGCATTCCGAATGTTGACTGTGGTATATGGTGAAGCTACCTTGGACCAAAGCAACGTTTATCGGTGGTACAAAATGTTCTCAGAGGGCCGAGAAGATGCGAACAACGAAATGCATTCCGGACGCCCGAGCACATCAACAACAGACGAAAACATTGATGAAGTGAAGAAAATAATATTGGCCAATCGTCGAATCACCGTTAGAGAAGTTGCCGAGGAACTGAACATACTGATTGGCTCGAGCCATTCGATTTTTACCAATGATTTGGGCATCAGACGGGTCGCCGCGAAATTCGCGCAAAATTGCTCAATATCGAACAAAAACAGTGTCGCGTTAACATTGCTAAGGAGCTGTTGGACTCGGTCCGCGACGACCCAAATTTGCTCCAGACGGTCATAACTGGTGACGAATCATGGGTTTATGGTTATGACGTGGAAACCAAAGGTGAATCATCGTAATGGAAGCTGCTTTTTTGGAATAGGCAAAAATCGTAGACAAGCCAAAACACGTCTAACTAAAACAGCTGTCAACAATTAACTAAACATTAAAAATGGCTGATTTCTTCAGCATAAGTGAGGGACATGAGTACCAACCTGCGCCATAAAAAAAATCGAAAATCAAATATACGTAGCCCGCGAAAATTCAAAATTCGCGATACTTTCTAAACAGACCTCATATATATATACATATATATATATATATTACAAAGTTCGCGCAATTGTCTCATTCTTATTCAAAATTGCTTTTTCAAAACTGCTCCATTCGCAAATTCGAATTCGTGCTCTGGCGCGTCTCGTGTTCAATTCGCTTTCCATATACGCGGTATACGCAGACGTAGAAAAGAGTGGAGAAACGCGAGGCTCCATAGAATAACGAGCGAACGAAAGAGAGAATCCATTTTCAGTGTTTGGTACATACGTATATGTATAGACAGGCACTGGCAAAGTGATACGACTCGTTTTGCATTCGAATGGGTTGCAGTCGCGGAGCTTTCGGTGTGCCCGTGTATAAGCATCGCGAGAAATCCGGTGAGAGTCAGTGAATGAGCTTCGCGTCATGGTAACCGAAAAAGAGAGACGGAAATACAGCAGAGGGTGTACAGCCCGAGGGACGTACATAGGGAAGGCAAAGAAAAAACGAATGAAAGAAACGAAGAGAAAAGTGTGGAAGGAAAAGCTGCTGAAGGGACGACGGGGAAGGAGAAAATTGGTCTCGACGATTTACGCCCTCGGTAGATATATATTGGGGATCGTCATTAGACCTTTCAGTTACGAATTTGCATTCTTTGCTTTTACAATATCAATATATATATATATACATTTATCTATGTGGTGGAAGAATGAAAAGAGAGTGGAAGGTTACGTTTCGACTTTTCGCTAGAGCGTTCGGAATCTCGTAGATTTTAGCATATTCAGAGAAATCGGAGTTGTTCTCATCTTCGTAGTTCTTCCACTCTATCTCCCTCTCGTTCTCTCTCGCACTTTCACGCTGCACGCAGACGCTCGAATTGGAAAATAGAGTCGTAAAACTCGGGACTCGCTATTATACCGTTATACATACATATCGAAATTTGCATTGTCCCCCAAAAGATTCGACGATTATATGAGAATTACGTGCGTCATTTTTAAATCTCGGATTGCACCAGTTTTCTACTGTTCTTTTTTTTCTTCTTCTTTTATCTCAATTCCCTAAAGAACCATTCGCAATCCATTGAAATCGTACAACGATAAAATTCCAGCAGGAGTTTTCGTCGAAATTATTTTTCCCCTCCGGGGTCGAGATTGTTGAACTTTAGTTTTCGCTCTCGGTCACTTCTTTTTACATTTTTTTTTCCCGCGTCTTGGTTTTTGTTTTCTCGCTTCTTTCTTTTTTTTCTTCTCTTCATTCCCTCGGAATTCTCGTTTCACCGAACGACCGAGTGGGATGTTGACCCAGTGAGAGAAAACCCTTTGCCTCGTTTTTACGCGGTATAGGAGAGAGGGAGAGAGTGAGTTGCATATATCGTCCCTTCGTTCATTATTTACACCCCTTGAGCGAGCGTGAGCACGGGTGAGGACGGTTTTCAACGTTTTTATACACGTATGCATACATATCTATATACATTTTTATACTGTATAGCACACCTAGAACACTCTACACGTGAAACGACGAAACCCTTCGCGAGAGTGAAGAGAGGAGAGAGAAAGAAGAAGCCAAGAGTGGTAAAGGGGTTGGCCGTTGATGCTGGATGCACTTGGTGAACTCTCATGCACCCGCACAGTTTTTTCAAACTCAGGCATTTTTTCCCTTACCAATTCACCTTTTTTTTTCTCCCCCCCCCCCCCCCCCCCCCCCGGTTCGTTGCAAGTGGGCCACTGGGCTAGCCGAACGCATAATAATCGAGAGTTGCACTTTACCTTTTCTGCCTTTATACCCTTCTCTTTCTCTCTTCATTCTTTTTATTCATTCTTGTGCTATTTAACTCAAATCTTTCTCTGGCAGCTTGAGTTCTTGTTTTTTTTTTTTTCATTTCGCAAAACGAGTAATAGAAATTCACGAAGAAAGAAATTTGAAACGGAGAGAGAAATTTTACATATTTCATTATCTGTTTTGGCTACTTTTTTAACTTAAAAATTGTCGTTTTAAACTAGCACGGAACAAAATCGGAACTAATGAAATTTGGAATGTTGTTTTTAATTTGTTTGAGTTGTTTGAGTTAGATCATTTATCTCGGGTTTAAAAAAAAAATGCAAATTTTCACAAATATCACGAGCACTCAAAACGATTCTCGTCAAATGCAATAAATCCCGGTACCCGAGTTTATGTATGCACAAAGCTTCAAGACTCGATAGCTCAAAGTTTGTTTCATTGAAATCGGAAAAGGTTATTTTTCGGAAAAAAAAAAAAAATGACAATCCTTCAATACACGAAAATTAAATTTACCCTATAACCAAAAAACACTATGATTAAATTGACAAAATACTAAGTTTTAAAGTAGGGAGCGCCGAAACACAAGTTTAATAATTATTATCCCCAAAACTCCGATAACACGTTAATTAATCATGGGAAATTAAAATCGTTGAGCTCAACAACGTTCATGAAAATTTAATTCACCAATGGGTACACGCACGTACAGCATTTTCACTGGGATGAATAGGATCCGAGGGTATTTTAGATGAAGAGTCGACATTGGGGGGGGGGCTCGAAACTTTGGTAAAAGCATATTTCCCGAAGTATAAAAGCCCGCGAGGCAGATAGGATGCACCCCATAATATACACACTTGTATAATAACAACGTGCGGCAAAGTAACTCACGCTCCGGGCTCAGTCAAGTAAACTTGGACTAATTTAAATATCACTACGAGTTTGTAGTACATGTATATATGCGTCCGTGCCTGTGTGTGCCTAAATACACGGTTTTACTCCACGCAGCATGTAAATCTATCAGCTGGTGTGCGGATATAAATTTATGGGTGAGAGGCGCGCGTATATGGATGTTTTATTTAGTAGCTTCGACTCACTCCTCCGCTATAGTTTTGCCCTCATTCGCTGTCTCTCTCGCTTGCTCGAGCAAACGACGAGCTAACAGGGATGCTGCTCGGCACACACAAAGAGTGACGCCACGAGAGATTCACATGTTTTCGTAGTATATTTGCGTGTGTGTGTGTGCGTGTGCATTGTTCATGAATAAAATATCACTGCTAATGCCCCGGAGGTTGGGCGACGCGTTTTTTTCCCTCTACATAAGAGAAAAAAAGAGAAGAAAAGAAAAACCGATGCGTGAAGCTCCTTCGCGACTACGGTCCAAGGGAGGTCAGGCAAAAGTGAGAAAGTGACGGGTGCGCGGGAGGGGTCAGAAAAAAAAAAAACGTGAGCGATTGCAGTCGTTGCATTTGGAAAAACGGCTCGTAAATAATATCGCGGCTCTCTGAGAAAATATCTCTCATTCGACAATTTTTTTACGACTTCTCTCTCGAGACATTTTCTCTCTGCTCACGATTCATCCCCTTCGTGATCCGTAACTCGCGGGGTCGGTTAAGATGCACTTTCGTCACGATATAATCGACGATCGATTTCCATATTTCAACGGGGATACAACAACAAAAATGTGTACCGTTTTTTCCCTCGTCGTTTCGACGGCCTCTCGTTTTATATCGAAAGCCAGCGGAAGAGAAAAAAAAAGTACCGGTGTCTCCCGATCAAAGCACTCTCCGCGATTATTTACCATTTTCACGAACGCCTTTATCGAATTTTTCAGGTAGTTCATTTTTATTTTGTAATTTTTTTTTTCCTTTTTTCTTTCTTTTCAAACACCCGAGCACATACACCTCGTAATGTTGTGGTTATACGTGCGTTTATATAACGACGCGCGAAAAGCTCGTTAAAAAAAATGGTAAAGCTAACCGCGCGTAACGATGCAACGCAAAAGTTCCGTAGGAAAAAATAATATAAATAAAGAACTTCAAGTAAAGTTTGAATCCACGCGAGTGGATGCTCGTTTGAAAATTCGAAGGAGCAAAGTACGCGAATCAAGGGGCGTTAGCTTGTGCCGAGAGCGAGGAAAAAAGAGTGACGAAGGGGGAGGTTGAAAGAGTAAAAGTCGTACGGGAGAAAGAGGCTGCGCGATGCGACTTTCGAGGGGTCGGGCGAGGGGGGCACGAAAAGATCCGGTAGCGAAAATCTGCATTTTATTATTTCTGGCAGGGTAGTTAAGCGAAACGTCGAAAAGTCACCCCACCATCTGTCTCTTTTTCACTCTTCCCGTTTCCTTCGATATTCGCGTCTCTCTCTCTCGAAGAATTTTCCAGTCTCGGTTGTCTCGAAAAGCGCCGGGCGCGCGCGCGTGTGCAATCCCTTTTTCGTACCGCTTGGTACAGGAAGTGGAGTGGCCAGACCGGATACGAGCGCTATTTGCATTCGCGGTTGTAAAAGAGGAGCGAAACTCACGAAGTAACGATAGAGAGTGATCTCGATCTTTCTCACTCTTTTTCTTTTCTATTCTACCTTACGGTCTTTCTTCACTTTTCCCTACCGCGATATAAAAGAGGGATAACGTATATAAGATCGAAGTTGAAGAAAGGGGATGAGGTTGATTCAAAGCTCTTCTTGGCGTTTCTCCTCGGCGAAAGGTCCCGCCATTTAGAGCTTATGTCACGAATAAACTCTTTGACTCGAGTTATCCGACGATTCTTATAGAGAAAATATCGAGTTAGAAAGTCGACAGAATACTGGATTTAAAAAAAATGGAATTAAAATCGGATTAAAACTCTTGAATGGGATTTTAGCGTAGTATATTCCCATCAGGAATTGGCTTTAAATTATGAAAATACAATCATTAAAAATGATTATACCGTCGATAAACATCGAAATGTTTATAGAACGAATGATAAGGAATAATTGTTATAACTGCTATTTTGTAATGAATATTAATATCTCTTGAAACAATTGACCATAATTATTTTCTGACAAAACTGTCATAAGTGCTCGTACAGATTATTGTTAGGGAATTCCGGTTTCCTGCAAAATTCCAATCGGGATTTGTTAGGGATGCCCTAATAACAGAGTCCTTGCTGGGTCCGGAGTGGGTTCCGGACTGTTTCTTGATGCGGTCTGACACAAAAATGACAAAACATTTTTTCAATCGGAAATTTTCCGCTGATTACGAATAACATAGAGTTTTCACCGTAAACTCAAAAAAACAATGTAAAAAACGCGAAAATCGAAAAAAAATGACTTCTTGGACGATTTTCGAGAGAATTTTGAGTTTCTCAAGGAAACAGTTACTGAATTAGTAATCAGCGAGTCAAAATACATCGATATAGCGTGCTAAAATTAAATTAAAAAATTAAATTTTTTTTTGCATTTCGGCCAAACCGAAGTGTCTTCACTAAAATCGCTGTAACGTTGCTTCCCGATGGAGTTGAAACCCCACTCTGTGCTCATTCTTTTCGTGATCGAAAACCCTTTAAAATGGCGCTTGAATCATTGTGCTATCATTATGTTTCGATTTTCCACAGATTTTTAAAGTCGTACCATCGATTTTTGCGAATTTCTCCATACATACCCCTTCTCATTTTTTTCGCCGATTTTCAACCTGCTCTAACGGCTACAATAATTGAGATATCGGGATGATCCCAAATGCATTCTCTAAGTCTACTTGGGACGTTTTGAAAACGGTCGTCAAAACCCAAAATCGATGAAACGGGAGCCAAGTTATGACCATTCGAAATTTCGAGATTTTTAAGTTTCCGAA
The DNA here is from genome assembly GCA_958009045.1 of Oxytorus armatus. Classification (NCBI taxonomy): domain Eukaryota; kingdom Metazoa; phylum Arthropoda; class Insecta; order Hymenoptera; family Ichneumonidae; genus Oxytorus; species Oxytorus armatus. The sequence goes on from OY253752.1 coordinate 16,842,638, forward strand.
AAGGTGGGCAAAAAATGAAAAAAAAATTGCTTCTTTTTTTTTGAATGTTTCGATAAACTATTCGATCGGAAATTCTCCGCTGATTTCAAATAACACCGAGTTTTTGTCGAAAACTCGAAAAATCAATGGGAAAAACGCGAAAATCGAAAAAAAAAGCATAAAAAGAGTTACGTACTTTTTTCTCTCGTCTCTCAGCCTTTTTCCAAACGCGAAACTTTGCTCGTACAAGGCGCACGATCTTTCTTATCTTTATGCGAGCTCTCGCCGTGTATAATGGATGGACCGTTAAAAAGCAAAAGACCGTAATCCCACGTTACTTTACGCGTTAAACGCTGTCAGTTACGACCTTTTGCTTCTAAAGACTCGACATATATAGATATTGCAGCGTGGGAGGTTGAGTTGAGTAGTGATGGTAGCCGCGGAAGCTAATTTCCTTTTCTCATTCGATTTTTCACGCGCAAAACTTTAAAGCTTCGCGATCTTCAGCCACACGGCATTAACCGCATATCGCCTTCGTCGCTCTCACTGCCGCAATAACTTATTGCAAAGATGGTGTGTGCTATGGATTTTATATTGTAATGTCAATGATATTCTATATATATATATACATGCTCGAGTATCAGATACATACGTATGCATACCAAGAGCCATGCGACCAATCCAGTCGAGGAGCTTTATGTATCTGCCACTCTCGACGAATAAACCTCTTCTTTCCTCCTCGCCGCCCCGCAAAAAGATCCTTTTTACGTATTTTTATTTCGTAACCGTATAATATTTATTTCACTACTCTCTGGTAACACGCGAACTCTTTATAACTTGTGTGCGAATGGCGCGAGAGGAGAGGAGAGAAAGAGAGGGGTCCTTCAAGTCCTCGACGCACTTGACGACGATACTTTATACGCCCATCTTTTTGTGAGTTTCTTTATACGAGAAAATCGTGTTTGTCCTCGAACGAGCACTCTAACATTATCTCATACTTGCTCTATCACTTGCCGCTCGTAATTTTTTTGTTTTTTTTTCTCAAATTTAACAATACACGGGATTGCACAAAAATTAATGATATGTCTTTTAAACACGATGATTTTTTTAGACACAGGAGCTTAAAGTTTCCGAACCAGTACAAAAGCAAATCGCCCAAAAGTTAAACAGTAAAATCTCTGAGCGAGGTGCCCGAAGATTTTTCAACATTTTGTGTCAATCGAAAAAGTCACGTGGCCATTGGAATTATTTCGTATTCACGTTTTTTTTTCTTCAGATATTTCGTTAAAATTAGGAAAAACATGCGAATGCTCGAATTAGTTCGTAATATTATGGAGTAATAATTAATTGCAGTACAATTTTTATATTTTCCTTTTTTTCTTGTTGATTTCAGAGTGAATTTTTTCAACAATAACGACCATTGACGTGAACGAACCGGAAAATTCAACCGACGCGAAAAAAAAAGCCTGCATTTTATGTCATCTTCGGTGAATGCTTTTCTTTTTATTTCTCTCTTCGATATGTCGTACAACCCCCCGAATTCGGGATGGCGAAGCTTGTTCACGTCGAATAGTGAGAGCCACGCGTACAAGCATCTGCTGTGAGTGACAGGGGTCTCACCCTTTTTTTCTTTTCGATCTAAATATACTATTGATATATATATACATATTTATATATATATATAAGGAGAAATAAATATCGTAAAATATGCCGAATAAATGCAAACAATTCGTGGCAGGAGCTCTCTCCCAGCTCGAGGGTTTTTCAGTCTTTCTTGGTCCCGTGCCGGGGTGGGGTGAGTTTTTTTTTTCTTGCGATCTTGGTGGTTGCTCGATCCAATAGCTCGCGTCGAGGTGCCTGTACAACCCTCCCAAGAATAGCGAAACCAGAAGCAAGCTCTCTGTCTTTCTCTGGTTATTATTTCCCATTTTTATTGGTTCGGATACGCGGTCGCGTATATATATAACGTCACATAAAACTTTTCTCTCGCTTCTTTCTTCGCCCGACCCCTCGATACACCACCGATCCACAGGGCCTTTTATGCCCGTCGACCGAACGCAATTTGCAAACTGGTGCATACGAATTTCGTGACGAAGAGCCGTCGCGAAAGATTAAGAACGGATCGGTGTCGTAAACAAAGAAAAAAAAAAATCACAAAATCTCAACGATTCAAGCAAATAAATCCTGATTGAATGTGGTTAATTATCGTATATTTTATGCTCTGAGTGATGGAGAAAAGGACATGAATTTCCAATAAACTTTTGATGCGATGGATATATAAATTGATAGGATATACTTTATCTTTTTTTTTTGGAGCAAAGCTGTTCTTTTTTCGTAGCAGATGTTACCCATTAGTTTTTCAGCGAAAAATATTAACGCTAATGTTTGATGGGTAATGGAAAAAAAATATATACGAGGGGGGACCCAATAAAAACGGGAATTTCGTCATAATTTCTTTATTTTTAAATATTTTTACACCAAATTTTGATCATCTTCAAAGTATTCTCCTTTGATCACAACGCGCCTCTGCAAACGATCCATCCAATGTTCAAAACATTTTTTAAATTCACTTATCGGGATGTTCTTTAGGCCTCCCAGCGATTTTTGTTTTACCTCCTTCACAGTGGCAACACGCTTTCCTTTCATGTCCTTTTTGAGTTTGGGGAACAAAAAAAATCACAGGGGGCTAGATCCGGTGAGTAGGGGGGGGGGGGGGGGGGGGGTGGACTATTGGTGTCATGCAGTTTTTTGGTCAAAAACTGCTTTACGGAGAGAGCGGCGTCGGCCGGCGCGTTGTCATGATGGAGGAACCAGTCACTTGTGCGCCGAAGATCTGTCCTTTTCTTCCGGATACTCTCCCCAAATCTTTTCAAAACCTCCAAGTAGAACTTCTGGTTGACAGTTTGACCCGGGGGAACGAACTCCGCGTGCACAACACCTCTGCAATCGAAGAAACAAATGAGCATTGTCTTGATGTTTGACTTCACTTGGCGAGCTTTTTTCGGACGAGGAGAGCGAGGTGTCTTCCACTGACTTCATTGCTGCTTTGTTTCGGGGTCGTATCCATAGCACCACGACTCATCACCAGTAATCACCTTGGAAAAAAGTTCAGGGTCCTCTTCGAGCTGATTTTGAAGTTCAAAACATGCCTGAAGTCGATGCTCCCTTTGCTCGTCTGTGAGAAGGCGAGGGACAAATTTGGCTGCAACTCTGCTCATATGCAAATCTCTGGATAAAATCCGCTGAATTAAACTCCATGATATCCCAGACATCTCACGGAGTTGATCAATGGTTCGGCGACGGTCTTCATGAATGAGAGCATTGATTTTGTCGACATTTTCGTCACTTCTTGACGTTGAGGGACGTCCCGAACGGGGTTGGTCTTCAATTGACATTTCTCCATTTTTTAAAACGTGAAAACCACTCGTAGACTCTGGTTTTACTTAGGGCAGCATCTCCATAAGCAGTCTTAAGCATTACAGTAGTTTCCGCGGCCGATTTCCCCAACAGGAAACAAATTTCACAGCCGCGAGTTGCGCTCGACAATCGGCCATCACGTTTTCGCCGAAATGGAAAAAAGTTGTGTCACTACAAAAATTCCCACGGGCGAACCGATGCACTCACGGCGACAGAACGTCGCACACTAACTCAGGAGACGTGTCCCCAATGGACACCTGGTCGAGCAATGGGTTCCCCCACTCTCCCTCCCCGCCGCAGCGCAATTCCCGTTTTTTTTGGGTCCCCCCTCGTATATATTTTCACGTATTTTCATTCGGGGATGGAAATTGGCAGTACACAAAGTTAATCGAGTAACAAAAAATCTGTTATTACTCGGGAAAAAGATAAGTTTAGTTTCATTAACGTTTGTAAATTTATTTGAGCGAAAATAAATTGTTGTTTCATTGAAACAATTTTTCTTTCCTGTCTCGATAAATAAAATTCAACGACATAGATAGTTATCGGCTTCAAAACACACGATATTATTGGGCATGTACTAAAGTCAGTCCGTCGTAACGAAACGACGACCAACTTAAGATGGGTAATGGGCGAGTGCTCTTAAAACTGGTGGTGAAGAGAATGGAAAGAAATGAAATTCTCGCATTGAGAAATATAACACCCTGATAGTTACGTTTTTTTTTTCTTTTTCGTATCGCTATTATCCTCGAAAGTCTGTACAAATATATATATGTATATATATGAGGGATGGCCACTTCGTTGCGCCCTCTGACGGTAGCGTCCGATACCAACGCCCGTACCTTTTGTATGTAGGCTCCTCTGACTCAGCGTAAGAATAAAACGGATTGCCATCAAGCCGCGCGTTACTGCCAACATTAAATAAAGAAATATAGCCGGGGCTCTTTTGGTCGGGAAGTATGGCAGATCGGGGCCTAAGCATTCGTGCGTTAGCACTAAACTATATTACAACCGCAAACTCTCGACTCTATACACGCCGCGCTAGCGCGAAAGTGCGACCAGCATCGGAAACGTTTCGGAATCCTTCCGATACTCGCTTTATATATATGTTTATGTGTTTGTAACATGTATATATGTATTTAGAGCTTCTGCTTGTCGTGCGAGAGTAAGAAAACGAGTCGCATGACGGATGGTCTTTACGACGCAGTGATTTATTTTATCGACGATTATTATTTTTTCCTCTCCTTTCTCTTTATCTCACTCTCCCCTCTCTCTCTCTCTTTCTAGTCCTTTCGCCGATGTTATAGTATCGAGGACTGCGAAATTAAGCGATTATACGAGGGGTGAACAGTGTTCAACCTCCTCCAACTGTGATTCTTAAAAATTGCCCCCTTTGTTTTTCATTTCTCTCGCGAAAGCAACGGAGATTGAAACGAAAATTTTATTTTATTTCATACAAATGTTTAAAAATATGATTCTATCTATTAATCGGAGGGTTACAAAAAGAAACTGAAGTTCAAAAGGAGAGGATATTAAATTTTATAAATAATTCATTATAATCGGTTATAATTTACGTTCTTTTTCTTTCTAATTTCACTTCCTGTTAATCTTTATTCGCGTATTTGAAAAATTAAAACAAATGTTTGACAAAGCGTCGAGCCTGTGCTTTGCGGATGAACGAAGTAAATGTGACTCGGGCTAGCACTCCCAAGATATTTGCTCTCGGAAGGAAGATAAAGCAAAATGTCTTTCTCCGTCTCTTTCGACGGAGTGAAAGAAAACAAGAAAAGTACAAAAAAAAATTGCGGAGAGTTCTCGTTACGGAAATTGGTACAGCCCGTGCGGACAATGAGCAACGTCTCTCTCGTATACGCATAAACCCGAAAGTATGAGAGCGAAAAATACGAGATTTATCCTGAACAGAGTGCGGAATGAAGCGGAGAGCAAAAGTTGCGGTGTTGAAGGGAGAAAAATGCAGCGAAGTGGAGTGGAGAAAGAAAGAGAGATAGAATGAAAATAAAGGAGAGAGAGAGATAACGCGAAATTTTTACGGCGCCAATGCGTCGGAAAGAAATTCTTCGTCGTAGGGTGTTATATGTATACATATTTGTATTATGTATATATAGATGATGGAAAAAAAAGTGCGAGTATCCTTATGGACTCGAGCGTTGAAGAGTTTGCCACAGCGCGCACTGGCGAGAGACTTCAGCTTGGCCTCACACTTTCTATTCACTCGCGCGCGAGAGAGAGAGAGAGAAAGACAGAAAGACGTATCCTTCGGTTTGCTTCGTTTTAATTTTCTTCGCGGCTTGATTTCACCCCTCGCCATCTCGCGACTTGGTTGTCGAGCCGATCTTCTTCTTTTTTTTTTCTTGCTTTCCCATCTCGCTCCTCTTTCATCGCTCGGGACCGCATAACACCCCCTTGGTAACATTCTCCCTCTCGCTCCATCTCTCCTTCGTCGACAAAACTCATCTCGCCTCTTTCTATCGTTCCTTCGTTCGCCGGGACTTTTCTCTGTCGCCTTTCTCAAGGAGAGTGTAAAGTCTCCGCTGGCACCCTCGGCTTAAAAAATTGATCCGATATCTCGCCCGGCGTGTTGCCCCTACCACGGGCTGAATCCCTCGGGAACTGAAAGGGACAATACCTCGCGTTATAGAACCGTGATAGAGAGAGAGAGAGAGAGAAAGAGGGAGACAAATGTACGATAGAGAAGCAAACGCGCTCGCGACAAAATCGAGAATGGAAGAGGGGAAAAAAAAGGGCGAGCGAGAAAGTATGAGATTCAAGCCTCTACATTGGCAAAAAAAAAAAACGAGAAAGAGAGGGTAGGGAAAATAGGAGGTGATGGTCTTGCGCTTCCTGGAAGCAAGATGTCGAAGGAAAAAACGAGAATGTTGCCAAAAGTGCGAGAGAGAAAGAGAGAGAGGTGGATAAGACACGCGAATGTAGAAGGTCGAAGGGATTCGCCGCAGTGATTATATCCGACAACCCTCCCCCTCTGCCCGCCCCTCGAAAAACTTCACGATCCCCCTGGCCACAAGCAAAAGTCTTTTCTCGCAACCCCCGCGCGCGAGCTCTCACACTCTCGCAGTTCCTCTTCTCCTTTTCGCGTGGAAACGTGCGTGGCCCTTGTAACTCCGGCAGTGCCGAAAAAAAAAAAAAGTTTTAAACCATCTCCCCTTCTTATCCGAGCACTTATATTTACTACGACGAGATATCCTTTATGCCTTTTTTTCTCTTCCTCGCTCTGTCTTGGCCAACCGCGATTTTACCACACTCCGAGGATACTGAAACGCGAGAAAAAAAATGTACGACATTGTTTCCGGGAGTGTTGTTCGTTGAAAGTTAGACGCGATGCTAGCGGCTCATTATTACTTTATGTCAATCCATTATTGATGACAATTTTTCTGTTCTTTGCATTTTTATGATAATTCGTTAAATCCATTTTGACGAACAAAATCGAATTACGAAATGGACGGAGCATATTTTAACGCGTATGAATGTTAATCATTTACGATTAACTCTTGGTTGGCATCTAGTGAATTTTAGGCCATATGCCGCCAAAAAAAAATTACCCTTAATGATCATACGCTATATTTTTTTTAAATTTCTTCCGACCCTATTTTCTAATGACTTCATTAGTCAAAATTCTGAAATTAACAAATAATCATTTTACGGAAATAATAATGGATAAGTTAAAAAAGTAATTGAGAAAAATGAAGGATTGAATCAAGTTCTGCGAAAATTTTTAGTGTCCTTTTGTCTGAAAATTCTTTAGCAATATTCACTTTTAAACTATCTCACGAAATAATAATAAAAATAATAATTGTAAGCAATCGGTGAGCTCGAGAACATCCCCGTATATCGGAGAAATTTTCATTCCTCTTTTATTTCTAAATATTTCAGTAATAATATTAATTTGCAACTTATGAAATTAATTACCAGTAATTACTCATTTTTTTTTATCAATATTATCTCACAAAATTTTGACACTTTTAAATACCCATCATGCATTTTTCCAAAATCATTCGAAGTAAAGTTGAATAATTTAACTCTCGTTACCGATAACTTCAGTGTTTGTAAACAAAATTCTCAAGTCATCAGAACGTTGAAAGGCTTTCGCCTTTCTTCAGGGACAAAGTTTCGAGCGTTACACATCCGGTCACGATGAGGTGCGGATCTGGCTACAAGGATCTCAGTGAAGGATCGTATGTGATTTTCGAAATTTTCACTAGCGTTCTCGACTTTGTTTTTTTCAAACATCAGAATTTTTTTGTGGATATTTTTCCCCAGTTGAGAAATCAACCCTCTACGGTATAAGAGATCGTCCCTCTATTCCTCACAGCTCTATTATTATTATTATTACCATTATTATTAAATATAATGATAATATAACGACATGACAGCTGACAAGCAGGTTATAAATTGAGAGAAAATGACTTCTTGCAAATTACGAAACCTTTTTAAATATCACTTAGAAAAATTCGGGAATTAAAAAAACATTCATTTTACGAAAACAATAGTGAATAATTTAAAGAAGTAATTAACAAAAACACCAGATTGAAGTAAACTCCGCGAAAATTTTTAATGTCCTGAAAATTCTTTAGCAATATTCACTTTTTAATTATCTCACGAAATAATAATAAAAATAATAATCGTAACCAATGAGATCGGTGAGCTCGAGAACAGCCCTGTATATCGGAGACATTTTCATTCCTTTTTTTATTTCAAAATATTTCAGTAATAATATTAATTTTTAACATACGAAATTAATAACCAGTAATTACTCATTTTTTTTATTAATCTTATCTTACCATATTTTGACACTTTTAAATACCCATCAAGCATTTTTCCAAAATGATTCGAAGAAAAAGTCAAATAATTTAACCCTCGTTAGCGACAACTTCAGTTTTTGTAAAAAAAATTTCAAGTCATCAGAACGTTGAAAGACTTTCGCCTCTCTTCAGGGACAAAGTTTCGAGCGTTACACATCCGGTCACGATGAGGTACGGATATGGCTACAAGGATCTCAATGAAGGATCGGATGTGATTTTCGAAATTTTCACTAGCGTTCGCGACTTTGTTTTTTTCAAACATCAGCATTTTTTTGTGTATTTTTTTCCCCAGTCGCGAAATCGACCCTCTTCGATATAGGAGATCGTCCCTCTATTCCTCACAGCTCTATTATTATTATTATTATTATTGTTGTTGTTGTTGTTGTTAAATTATTATTATGAATAATTATTATTATGCTAATATAACAACATGAGAGTTCACAAGCAGGTGATGAATTGAGAGGGAAGGACTTCGTGCAAATTATGAAACCTTTTTGAATTACACTTTAGAAGAAATTCCGGAATTAAGGTAGCAGTCTGGTAACTTAAGCCGATTTTCATGTCTGGTAACTTAAGCCGATTTACACTTTAGAAGAAATTCCGGAATTAAGGTAGCAGTCTGGTAACTTAAGCCGATTTTCATGTCTTTTTTGGAGGGCGTTTTTTTGTAGGAAAATAAAAATGAATCGTTTTGGATATTTAGGATGTTTTTATTTACATATTAAAGATACAAAAAAAAAATTGTTTGAAAAAATTTAATAGTTTATTATTATTATTATTATTATTGATCGAAGTTGGCACCTCGAAAAAAAAGCGCCTGGCTGGCCCCGGTGATTCTGGCTCTTGATGTTATCGGAAATAAAAAATTCTTGATAATTCTTAATGTATAGACATGTCATTCTGGTCGGAACTACTGAAGTTTAATTTCATGGATAAATAACAAAATGGCGGACTTTGGAAAAAAAACGTCCTTTTCCATTTTGTTATTTATTCATGAAATTTAACTTCAGTAGTTCCGGCCAGAATGACATGTCTATAGATTAAGAATTATCAAGAATTTTTTATTTCAGATAACAGCAAGAGCCAAAATCACCGGGGCCACCCACGCGCTTTTTTTTTCGAGGTGCCAACTTCGATCAATAATGTTAATAATAATAAACTATTAAATCTTTTTCAAACTAATTTTTTTTTGTATCTTTAATATGTAAATAAAAACATCCTAAATATTCAAAACGATTCATTTTTATTTTTCTACAGAAAAACGCCCTCCAAAAAAGACATAAAAATTGGCTTAAGTTACCAGACAACTACCTTAAGAAAAGCAAAGGATGGAAGGAAATTGTACGAAAATGTTTAATGTCATGTTAGCCGAAAAAATTTTAGCAATATTCACTCTTCAATTATCTCACGAAATAATAATAAATTTAAGCTAATTCATTCGTAACAATAGACGGGCAATCGAGTTGCACAAATTTTCTCGAATCGTTACTCGTCTTATATTTCTCGTCATAAAATGCAAGTAAGCAAGCAAATTGACCGGACATGTTGTAGCCATTTGCTTAAAGGTCGGTGGACGTTTATCGGGTAGTGAAAAAGGGGGTGAAAAAGCAAAGTTGCCAGTAGATTTCCAGCGAAGGAACTCTCCGAGGTCGGTAACCTCGCGCCTCTGGCTCTTTTCATCGGTTCCTAACCTAAGCCAACAAAGTAATATCATCGAGTATTTTCTTTTTCCATTCTCTTTTTCCTCATTCATTCGACTCTTTTACCTCGCCCACACAACCCCTCTCACTCGCTCTCACGGAGTCTCTTGTTCGTACCCGCTATCTTTCGACTCTTCTTTTCCATCGCAGTATATATCCCGAACCACACAGGATAGAACAAGCGCAAGCTCGTAAGTTATCCCGGCGCAAAAGCGCCTGTAAAACTGGCAGTCTTGGCTATATCAACCCCCCTCCCCCTTTACCCTTTACTCCTTCACAACCGCGACGTATTCCACGCTAGGCGAAACTTTTCGCGGTCTCTTTACCCGTTTTCACTCGAAGTTGTCTCGCCAGCTCGTACACACACATACACAAACACTTGTAATACGTGAAATGTTCTCGTCGACCCATCTTTGCCGCTGTGAGAGGTCGTTCCCCGCGATTTCTCCAAGAGACCGCCACTGAAAATGGAAACGCTTTAAATATAGACCGTGCCGTGTGTGGGTTCTTTTGACGCTTCTCGATGGTTACGACGACGAAGAATTCAATGTTGTTGGTGGTATCGTGTAGAATTTCCCCACAGTTCGAGTGATGACTAATACCGTAAGATTATACGCCGACTATTGTAACGTTCGTTGTTTTTTTTGTCGAGCCAAACTCTGTATGACGTTTCAACGATGCGGGAGACATTAGTTGACCCACATACGAGGAATTTTTCGTTGAGCTTATTTTAAACGAACGAGAAGTGGCAACGTGACTTGTTTACGTGTGAAATATACATTTTTTTTTTCGTGCGAATACTAATCGTTTACATTGATGTTATTCATAAATTACGGTAATTGACGATAATTAACTGCGGGAAAAATGTCGCGATTAGTTAAGTTAATTGTTCAATTGTAGAGACTTTGATATTTATTCGTTTCAACGTGGTTGGTGATGGTAGCAGTCTGGTAACTTAAGCCGATTTTCATGTCTTTTTTGGAGCGCGTTTTTTTGTAGGAAAATAATAATAAACTAGTAAATTTTTTCAATAAAATTTTTTTTTGTATCTTTAATATGTAAATAAAAAAATCCTAAATATCCAAAACGATTCATTTTTATTTTCCTACAAAAAAACCGCCTCCAAAAAAGACATGAAAATCGGCTTAAGTTACCAGACCACTACCTTAAACGTTCCTTCGACCTCGATGTCACGAGACAACATCCTGAAAGTATCAAATACTATCGGTCTTGACGTATTAATTGAATTTTTTTATAAAATGTGACGAAATAGTTTGTAAGCTTTGAATAAATTCCATGGACAAAACACAAGAAAGCTATAGAATGGCAAGGATTCGAGAGAAAAAAAAGACTAGAGATTGCATACCCCTCTGAACACGTCTATTGCAATGGCGCCACGCGAGAACAGACACTTGGCCTTAACTTCTCCTTAGCGCGCTCACGCGCACCTTATTTTCCATACGATTACAAGCCACGACGAGAAATAGACTGAAAGAAAAAAAAGTGTTTGGTCCTTCGGCATCGCGTTATAACACACGCGCGCGTAAGAGACTGTGGGATTATATCTCGTGGGCGCGACTTAATGGCGCAAAAGTCGCGTTGTAACTCAGTCTGGTTTTTCTTCTCGTGAGCGTTTCGCGCCGATTGTTGGGTGACTTTTGTACCCGTTATTTCGATGGGGTCTCTTCCTCTCTCTCTCTCTCTCTCTCTCTCTCTCTCTCTCTCTCTCTCTCTCTCTCTCTCTCTCTCTCTCTCCGTGACTCTCTGTTGCCAGCGAGGGGATGGTCTCGAGGAAATCTAATACTCGCTAGTGTGCAAATGCCATTTTTACATTTCTATAAAACGCAACGAAGCGTTTTACACGAATGCTTTGCACCATTGGTGCAGAATCTTCGTACATAAACGCGATCGTTACTATAAAAAAATAATCGTAGATTCACCTGTATTTCATTTTGAAAACAATATTACCGTCGAGAATGAATGGTTCCTTTTGTTTGCTGTTCGAGCGAAAACGCGTCCTTTTATTTCATTTTTTTCTTAACAAAAAAAGAACAAACGAATATCTTCGTCCTCTAGACACCGTTTACAATGATGATATTCGCGACTCGTTCAGTTGAGAACTCAAAGTATTTGCGATGCACACACGACCACACGCTTTGCCAGGAGTATAACATTCTGATTAGTCAGATATTCTTCTCAAACGAGGGAGGCATCTCCCTCCTACAAGATCATACAATGTACATATACAGTGGGTCCAAAAAGTATTCATGCACCTTGTTTTTTTGCGATAACTTTATAGACACAAGCGATACGCAAAGAAAGCCAATTTTATATAATAGTACATCAGGTACAGAGATAAACTGCAAATGGAGAATTTTTTTCCCAGGAATAATAGAAGAATTATGCAAAAAAAACGAAAATTTTCGGGCCAAAAAAGTATTTGTACACTTACGATTGAGCTGCTAAACCTCGATATTCACTCACGGACGGTCCGACCTCCGCGTACAATGTAAACGAGTCTTCGTTTACACAATGGTTTTGACCTATTCCATGCGGTAGTAGATCTTCAAGCTCTGAACAGACATAATGGCAAAGCAAAGCGGAATATCAATATCCATGCGAGATAGAGTGATTTTTCTTCGGAAACGCGGTGAAAGTTATCGAAAAATTAGTAAAGAACTAAATCTAAGTTTCGCAACAGTGCAATATATAATAAAAAAATACGAAAGAACAAACGGCACAGAAAATAAGCCACGAACCGGTCGACCGAGAATACTAACGGTACGAGAGCGTCGGAGTATCGTTACAGAGGTTACAAAAAAACCGTTCACAAGTGCTCGCAGTTTAGCGAATGATGTCGCGTCAACATCGGGGAAGAGCGTGTGTCCCCAGACTATTCGAAACGTTTTGCATTCTGCCCAAATATACGGCAGAACTGCCCGCAAAAAAACCATTAATTAATAATATAAATCGAGAAAAACGTTTAGGTTTCGCAAAAACCTACGTAAAAAAATCTATAGAATTTTGGAAACGTGTCGTATTCTCGGATGAATCGAAGTTTAACATCTTCGGGTCCGATGGAAAAAAATTCGTCTGGCGGAAACCAAATACCGAGCTGCAGCAAAAAAATTTTATACCGACTGTAAAGCACGGCGGAGGAAGCGTCATGGTTTGGGGCTCTATGGGATATTATGGCGTTGGTAATCTGGCTTTTATAGATGGTACAATGAATGACCAGAAGTATATCGACGTGTTGCGCAGCAATTTGAAAGCGAGTGTAGATAAAATGGGCCGGGATGGAAATTTCTACTTCCAACAAGATAACGACCCGAAACATACTGCCATGAAAACGAGTGAATGGTTACTCTATAATGTCCGCAAACAATTGATTACACCACCACAATCTCCGGACATCAATCCTATTGAAAATTTATGGCACTTGGTGGATGTAGAAATTAGAAAAAGAAAAATAACAAACAAATCCGATCTCCAAAGAGTGCTTTTAGAAGAATGGACGAAAATATCAAAAGAAACAACGCAAAAGCTAGTAGAATCCATGCCTAAGAGACTCGAGGCGATAATTGAAGCAAATGGGATGCACACCAAATATTAGTTATAATTAACAACTATGATGTAGGTTTTCACTATAATCGTAAGTGTACGAATACTTTTTTTGCCCGAAAATTTTCGTTTTTTTCGCATAATTCTTCTATTATTCCGGGGAAAAAATTCTCCATTTGCAGTTTATCGCTGCACCTGATGTACTCTTAAATAAAATTGGCTTTCTTTGGGTATCGCTCATGTCTATAAAGTTATAGCAAAAAAACAAGGTGTATGAATACTTTTTTAACCCAGTGTATATATGCAGTACATAGTGTATTCAGACAAGCGGAAAATACAAGAGCCTCGAACGTGCGAGATGGCTCGTCGGGTGTAAGGATCTCTGTCAAAACGAATACGCCTTATTATTATATCAGATTGAGAGCGATGAAATGGTGCGGACATAAAAAAAAAAAAAAAAAAAAAAAAGAAGAAAAGAAAATCGTAATTACAATAGCTCAGGGGGGGTTGCTACGGAACGACTCTCGCGTTACAATATATATACGCCAGAAGTGCCCCATGGGACCCCCTGTTGTGTTTATACCTACACACACACATAGACAGATATTGTAGTACTATGGAGAATTAGAGGGAGCTGTGGGTTCCGAACTTCTGCTACTGAAAAAGAAGAGAGAGAAAGAGAGAATGTGAGGCAAAGCATCGAAGCCCCTAATACGATGTATCGTTTAATTTAATAACCTATTAGAAAATATCACGTTCACGATTTTTTTTCCGCTTGATCGTGATCTTGCTTCGATGAAATTGATATCAGCTTTAGAAGCCGGGAATTTTTTTTGTTACACTAAAGTACCAGTGAATTAAACGTAATTCTAAAGTCTAAACGATTGCGACAAACGCGATCATAGAGTCACAACTCTTCCGGGAAGCAATGTTACAGTTATTTTTATGAAATAACTTTCTTTTTTTGGTCAAATTACAAGAAAGATGGACTTAATGATATTTCTTCGAAACTAAATCAATAAAAGATTAAAAAAAAACGTTTCATATGTCCTGAGTTTAACACTGAGACTGTCATGGTAATTGAGATCCTGACAAACAATTCTGTCTTTTGATTTAAAAGAAACCGCTATCTTATCTCTCCCCGATCGGAGTATCGCTCGTCTCTGTCTATATTTATCGCGGAGCAGAGAAAATTGAGATCTGAAAGATTTCAAGGATGTCAACGATGGCCAATTATTTTGGAAAGTGCGCGAGCAGTGGAAAGCGCTGACGCGCGGAAAGCTCCATCGACTCCGGCTACTCGGAAACAAAAACCCTCCGTTGCACACTCCTCCACCGAAGAACCTCTCTGTCTAAAGTGTATATATCTCCGGTGGAGATTTTCGATCGACGAAGAAAAGTCGACGGTGTTTTATGGACGAGAGTCTCGAGGGTCTTGTAAAGAAGATGTTCGGTCAATTCCAACGAAAAATTCGCGATATACCGTGCAACGATTGTGTTATAATTGTAAGAAGCTTTGGACGATTGAGCAGATGAAGAATATCGATGAAAAATTATCGTAGGCAATTAGACTCGCATTAAAAATCGGATATCTCGTAAATTAATGCTCAATCACTTTCATTACCGCGCAGTGATGATTTAAAAGATTGTAAAAGATAAATCTTTAGGAAATTTTTTGGTTCATTCGTGATTCATAACGTGAATACATTTTTTTTAAATTTTTATTATTTGAAAGTTCGAAATTTTCTTAATCTGTCGATTGCCATATCGCCTAATATTTTGTATATAATAAGTTAACAACGATGGACTAAAATCACACACTATAAAAACGTGTTTCTCGTGGCTCGCGACGGGTTAATTAAAATTCGCTAATTAACACTGGGTTTTCAATTTAATTAAGTTCACCGTTCGTTGGTGCATTATATATATATCGCGCGACAGGATGACGAGTACAGGGGCGGGGGTGGTAGGTTGCGCTCAATTAAAAAAATCCGAGGACACAGTGTCAAAGTGCACGAGTCGCAGGATCGATGGCAAAAGGAGAGTGAGTGCCTCTCGGGAAAACGACGACGACGATGACGAGTTTTCTGACTTTTTCACGCGCGCATTCGCCTAACGAAAGGAGTACTTTCCTTCGTTTCGCGATAGATGAAAGACAACAAAAAAATTGTCGCGTTCCACCTGGCACCCAAAGAGAGAAAAGAGAGGGTGAACGCGCGCGAGCGCGGGCGGAACGGGGTGCAGGTTTAACGAGCAGATTTAGAATTTTCTTCGCGGTCTGGCGATAAGGGTGAAAGCTCTCGGTATATATATATACATATATATATATATATATATATATATATAGCCTCGTGCGCGGCTTGCTCTGAAAACCTCTCTTTTTAAAACCGAAATATAATCCTTGTAATTATCAAATCCCGCGGGTTCTCTATAGGGCAGATCCTTGAAAGGATCCTGTCTCCTCATTACGAGAGCTCGAGCATCAAAAGGACTCGCGCCCAAGCATTCTCTCTCTTTCTCTCACTCTCATTTCCCGAAATCCGTTTCATCCATATAACTGTATAGAATATGGCTCTCATTCTTTTTTTCTTCTCGCCTCTGACGCTTTGCCTTTCCGCCGGCGATTCTGTACTTACTTTTTGTATGCATTACCATTGAGAAAGGAAAAGTCAGACGCGTTTAAATTTTCGCTTTTTTTTTTTTTCGAACAAAAAAATGGTGCGCGTAATGATAAATTGTGTAGATCGCACACTTTTCATTTATTCTCGATGCTGAATGTAAATTTACGAAGGTATTACGTTGTGTCGCCCTTTATTGTAACTCTTGAGAGTTAATAATGATTTGAAAAAGAAAGAAAAACACCCCCCCCGCCCCTCCGAATAGCTTCGAACGAGCAGCTTAAAAATCTTTCGGTACAGCAACGAGGTAATAATATTATACGTTCGTTTGAAATAAAATTAAAAAAAAACGAGGCGATGACAGGGATAGTCTATATCACCCTGAATTTAGCTTCTTCGCGGTCGACGAGAACGGTTAATTACCGAAGTTTACGAGCGCTCTGCCTCGTCACGAGGAAAAGCCAAATTAGAATGCTAATTCTCGAGCCACGACGACGGTCTCCCGTCTTCGAAACTCCGGACTATAAGATTCTTGACGTTTCACGGTAGCAATCATTATCCACCCGTGTGCGGCCTACGTCGTTTACAAATTTGCCGGAAGGGGTCGTCTTTCGATTTAAAAAAAACGGGCAATTTCAATGTTGAATGAAAATTACGAATCCGATAAATTAAATCTAGGAATAAGTAAACCTTGTTGGCCATTAAATGGCAATTTTCACAGAAATCACAAACAAGATAATAATTGGGCTCGGCAATAATTGAGAAATTTTTATAAAC
Source organism: Oxytorus armatus (assembly GCA_958009045.1). Lineage (NCBI taxonomy): Eukaryota > Metazoa > Arthropoda > Insecta > Hymenoptera > Ichneumonidae > Oxytorus > Oxytorus armatus. The sequence goes on from OY253752.1 coordinate 16,859,525, forward strand.
CACATGACAATAAAACAATGATTCGTTGCATATCGAGAGTAGTAAACACGATGTAATAAATTACAAAGGGGAATCTCTCTCTATCGCTTTTTCTCTCTCTCTCTGCTCAACGGTGGGCGACGTCGGACGGTCGAGTAGATGAAGCGCATGCTTAACCCTCGCTTTCGTTTTGTGCCATCTATTGTTTCTACCATATATACACCCGCATATCCACGACGATATATCTCTTCGACCCTTATTGCTGGGGGTAGTTTGTCATGTTAATTTCGGTCTCGCGAATACGAGAAGAGGGAATGGAGTAGTATGACCAGGGCTTTTAACGCACTGCCACCGTCCCGCGATTCATCCACTCTCTACAGGATATACGAGTTTTCTACTATAACCATCTCTCTCTCTCTCTCTTTCTCCCTTGGTTGTACACTTCAATTTCGTTCTCTCGCGCGTTTACGATGAACGAGACGCGACCGCGGTGCTGCGATCCCCGAGAGATGCAAATCTGGCCCAACGCCGATGAAAGGGTTAACTGAACTGCCGGCCATTAATATGCTAATAGTTTTCCGAGTTTCGTAGATTCTGGCTTATGAGAGTTATTATCGGCGCGTAATGACCCGAGAAGTGCCTTTTTCCGGAAGGGTTCATCTGTGGTTCGGTCCTACGGCCTCCCGCCCCATCTTCGTGAAGGAAAAAAAAAAAAACCGACAAAAAAAATCCTCCCAGCTCTCGTGACAAAACAGTCTATCGTGTGACACATCCCGTTTAAAAGGTCCCCGATAATGCCCTCCGTTCCCTCAGACTGACTCCGAGCTTCTCTAATGACTCGATGGAGAACAAAAAAAAACCTGCGGCGTATTCTAATAAAGTCGATTCTCGAGAATACAGTTAGGGGGCGGGAAGGGTTGAGAATCTGCCCGGTGAAATGTCGAAGGGTTTTATTACCATCCCGCAACGCTATCTACATACATACGTATAACGGGCATCTTGAAAACTCGTGAAACCAAATGAAATACATCCGCTAATCCGACGGATGATTAAACTTTGGCTCCTGACTTCTCGATGAACAGGATGTTTGTTGTTCGAGACTCTAGGCGCACTAAAATCTCTCCATCGCCCGTGAAAGTCGTTAAGTATACATATATATACCGACGTAGCTCCGAGAAGATTCTCCCGAGAATTCTCATCGTTTTAATTGCCCCATCCACTTTTCTCAATCAACATTTTTCTTACCAAAAATGTATTCCTGCCTTCGTATTTCCACACGATATTTTCTTAGCTTACTTCGTGTGAACAGAGAGGGAGAGAGGGAGATTAGAAGTCGTCGCTGTGAATGACTGGCAGGACGATTAAAAATTAACTGCCCGTCAAGTTTCAAGGTGTGATTCATGTAGTATTAGCCACGAGAGTTGTTACTTTTGTGATATGTATATGTACGATACATATATACGAGAGATATGTGTAACGGATAATGGATGAAACTAAACGGAGAGTCTGAGAAAGAGATGAGCTGCCTGGAAACTAGCAAGTTTCCCTATCTCACCGTGAACAGTCAACGGTTTTCTTAAGCTTTATGCCTGACGGTAATAAACCCCGAATTAATTTCAATCGGGCCTATATACCTCTACGTACCTATCCTCTAAACTTTACGTATGTATATATACACCTACCCGCGTACAAATAGACGACAATCCCCGCTGTGGCGAACGTTGATGTAAAACATATAGTAAAACGGCGTACACCGGGATTCTGTATTACAGTCCTTTTCGTAAACACACACACACACATATACATAAATACACGTTACAATTCACGTAAAGGTGGGCGTTCATTTTGTCCCGTAGCGACAAAACACGTATCTCGCGTTTTGAGCTCATACACGCAAACCTGGCGCACATACACTCGTTTCGTATATAGCGGATAAATGACGCGAGAAGGACCGTGGGGCGTCGAAAACATAAAACAATAATGGCGAAACATAAACGACAGAGCACTTAACACTTGGCACTTAAACAACTGGCAAATTGCTCCCTTGTCAGTCGAGCGGCGGGCGCGTTCGAGGTCGGTGATGGGTCGGGCGAAAGGGTGCGCTAGCGGGGCGGGCGGGAGGGGGCGGGGCAGGAGGACAGAGAGGTAAAGGTGGAGGAAGTTAGTGGGGCTTAAGGGGCGAGAATTTAGGTGCCGGAACTGACGTACGATGCTCGACAATTGCGTATCTCATCGTTCGGCAGGCGAACCTCACTGTGTGACGATGACGTGTTTTCCGCGCGTCTGTTGGGACTCCGGTTTAACGAGAAACACACATATTCGAATGTCTCGGGGCTGTATCTTTGAGACTTTATATTGCAACTCTTCGTGGACAAAAGGTCTTTGAGCAAAGGTCGCGGTTTTTGTTGCGTTGGCACGTGTACTTGGCGAAGTTTACGGAAGGTTTACGGTAGGGGCGGAAAAAATGGAAAAGTATACGAGGTCTGTTCAATAAGTATCGCGAATTTTGAATTTCCGTGGGCTACGTATATTAGGGTGGTTCTTAATTTGGTGATGTTGGAAAATCTTTGGTATTGTTCCTTGAAAGTAATCAACATATCCGGAAAAAAAATTGGCCGCAAGCGGAACTTTGTCCAATAATTCTAACCCACCCCACCGAGCTGTCGAATTTTTATATGAAAAAATGCATGCATTCAAAATTTTGTTGAGAAAATTGTTTATTATTTCAAAACTATTCATGATAAAAAAATTTTGTATTGTGTTTTTATAGGAAATTGAATGCTCTACAAAAAAGGTATCTTGTAAAATTCTTGTGTATCTAATATTTATCACGTTATTAGCAAAAAAAACTGTCTTCATTTGTCCCAAAAGTCCATTATTATGGCCAAAACAGGAGTTTGACGTCGAAAAACTGCAATGTATTCTTCATATGCAATTAGAAATATGAAGAGATACGTAGTGCACTCAATAACAGTATGTGAACGATATTTGAATTTTCAATTCTATCAATTTTATTATCATTCATGATAAATTTTTCTTCTTTGATCGATAAGGACATTGATTTCTTTATCAGTTCCAAATCGATGGCTTTTTTCGAAAGATTTGAAATCAACTCCTCACTTTTTGATATCGATGTGAGCGAGTGGATTTCTAATGAAAATTATTTACAAGGCTTAAAAATAGTTAAAGGAATTAAAGTGGTTAACGATGTTGCAGAAAGGGGAGTGAAACTTATTACAGAGTACAATGATCGTCTCACTTATGATGAAGATCAGAAACAATTCATTGTACAAATAATTGAAGAATATAAAAAAAAATATCCTGATATTAACAAAGCAACTTTGCTCCAACCGATGTAATTCATTATTGTAAGTTGATTTTTAAAATATATGACATCATTCATTATAATTCACAATAAAATTGATAAAATTCAAATTTTGAATATTGTTTACATTTCATTGTTGAGTGCGCTACGTATTTCTTCATAATCTTATATACATACGAAAAATAAATTGCAGCTATTGGACGTCAAACTCCTGTTTTGACCATAATGATCGACTTTTGGAATAAATGATGACAGTTTTTTGCTAATTACGTGATAAATATTAGATTCACGAGAATTTCACAAAATACCTTTTTTGTAGAGCATTATATTTCCTACAAAAACGTTATATAAAATTCTTTTATCATAAATAGTTTTGAAATAATGAACAATTTTCTCAACAAAATTTTGAATGCATGCATTTTTTCATATAAAAATTCGACAGCTCGGTGGGGTGGGTCAAATTATTGGACAAAGTTCCGCTTGCGCCCAATTTTTTTTCTAGATATGTTGATTACTTTTGAGGAACAATACCAAAGAATTTCCAACATCACCAAATTAAGAACCACCCTAACGTATATTCGATTTTCGATTTTTTTTTGTGGCGTTATGTTGGTACTCGTGTACCTCACTTATGCTGAAAAAATGGGCCATTTCGAATGTTTAGTTAATTATTGACAGCTGTTTTGGTTAGACGTGTTTTGGCTTGTCTTCGATTTTTGCCTGTTCCAAAAAAGAAGCTTCCATTGCGATGATTGAGCTTTGGTTTCCACGTCACAACCATAAACCCATGATTCATCACCAGTTATGACCCTCCGGAGCAAATTTGGGTCGTCGCGGACCGAGTCCAACAGCTCCTTGGCAATGTTAACGCGACACTGTTTTTGTTCGAAATTGCGCAATTTCGGCACGAATTTCGCGGCGACCCGTCTCATGCCCAAATCATTGGTAAGAATCGAATAGCACGAGCCAATCGATATGTTTAGTTCCTCAGCAACTTCTCTAACGGTGATTCGACGATTGGCCAATATTATCTTCTTCACTTCATCAATGTTCTCGTCTGTTGTTGATGTGCTCGGGCGTCCGGACCGCATTTCGTTGTTCGCATCTTCTCGGCCCTCTGAGAACATTTTATACCACCGATAAACATTGCTTTGGGGCATGGTAGCTTCACCATATGTCACAGTTAACATTCGGAATGCGTCCGCGCACTTAATTTTGTTTTTTCACACAAAATTTCATACAGATTCTTTGATCCATTTTTTGGAATAGGCAAAAATCGAAGGCAAGCCAAAACACGTCGAACCAAAACAGCTGTCAACAATTAACTAAACATTCAAAATGGCCGATTTTTTCAGCATAAGTGAGGGACACGAGTACCAACCTAACGCCACGAAAAAAACGAAAATCGTATATACGTAGCTCGCGGAAATTCAAAATTCGCGATACTTTTTGAACACACCTCGTATTGCGAGTGTTACTTCCGGTTCTGATGAGGCGGGATTTCATTTGCGGCGAATGTAACGATCGAAATTTCGTGCATCAAGGGATTCAAAAAAATCGCACGGTATTTCAATGATAGACGATTTAAAAAGTCTTCAGAAGTTTGAGAAAAAGTAACTGGAGAGAAATAAAATGCTAATGAGAAATTAGCACATTTATTGCTACATGAAAAAGCTTCTGAAATCCTTGCGTTTTGGGTTTTCGGTAAAAGAAGTTTTTTACGAACGAGGACGAATTATGCGATAACAAAGTGCTTCTCGTTTGGCAGGATTTTTTTCGCGCCGAAATTAGAGTCATTCGTTTTAGTATCCACAGTTTTAACTTGATCAACAAAATGTCGGAGAAGCATGACGTTTAATTAGTTTAAAAATTCAAAGTTCTACGAAATCTTAACCACTTCTCAACATCTTAACCTCTTTATGCATTTTTCGACAAATTCAATAACAGTGATCGGCACTGTATGCCATTGTAACAAGTTTTAGATCTGAAATTTTAGATTTTGAAATTTTTACGTACACAACGGATTCATCGATTTTTGTAAATTTGATTTTTTTTTCTTGCTATATGTTGCACTACCTTCAAATTATTGTACCTTTTAGCAATTTGTTGCAAACCTTCAATAATACATTTTATCAACAAATCGATCTGAAACAATCCGAAAAGTCCCATACACATATGACAATCGAATCGACAGGTCTATTGGTGTCCGGGAAAAATATTTATTTGATTCTATAATGTAATTCAACCTAAAATATTGCAGCAGGTTGCACGTGGGTTCATTCGTTCGACGATAATTCCTAATCTGCTAATCTCAGACGTCGAGTGAGGATAAAAATAAAGTAAAAGAGAAGAATAGAAAGGACGAACGAAATACGAAGCGAGGAGAGTTGGCGGGGATAAATTTTTCAGCGCGTCTGATTTACGAGCTGTGGGGTGAAGCCCACCCTGATTCTCTCTCTCTCTCTCTTTTTCTCTCTCTATTTCTCTCTCTCTTCTGTGGGCTTTTTCTCGGTCTCCGGCTTACGGGAACGATATAGTATCTATATACTGCTATTAGTCGATCCCGTTGTGGCAACAGCGAGAGGGAGAACGGATTGGAAAATTCGTAAAATCCTGCGGGGTAGTAAGCACCCCGCCTGTTAGCCTATATCTATATATACATTTATACACATGACAGACCCTTCTATCAAGGATCGTCATCGGAGAGAAAAAAAAAAAGAAAAAGAAGATGATCTGCCCGATAAATTTCTCGCCATTCCGCGCACACGCACACGAGAGACACGTAATGAAAGTCAAATAGTGGTTTTTCGTTTACCCAGCCACCAGGGAGAGTCACGACGTACGTTTGACTGAAAAATTCGACGAGGAAATATACAAACGATTTTGAGGACGACAATATATATACATATATATATATACGCTTTTTACAGAAGGGGGGTTTTCCTCCATGGCCTTCTGAAAATTAACAGGGCGCAACTCAAACCGTTTAACTGGTAATCTCATATTAGTTACGCCTTTTTGCCTCTTAACAATCGATGTTATATATGGTACAGGCATACGGTTCGTCTACTTGTAGTAAATACATAACCAATCCCCTTTATAAAGGCTCTGACACACAGAAAAAAAAACTCTTGTTTGTGTATTAAACTACAAAATGCCCGACTATGGTTAGCCGGGCTCGTAGACGCGTGAAAGGGAGATTCAAAGAGTCTGGTAGGTGTGAGTTGAATCTGGAGCATTATAGTGCAAAGCGATTCAAAGTCTTGATATATATGTATACACACAGAAAAAGCTATAGAGACCCCGCTTATTATCACTGGGGGACATCGAAAGGACCCACCCAAACACTTTGGCTGCTGTAGAGCGAGGGTTTGAGGGACGCTTTTTAATTTTACAATATAACCATAAAATATTCGCCATAACAGTAAAAGTTTTGCGGGTAATAGTATACAGAAGGGCAAAACGGTCGTTGGAGTGTGTGTTGCGGCTAAGCCGTGATTTGCGAGCCGAGCGATATTGCCACGATGCTCTTTTCCCCGCTGTTATATATACGGCACACGTATATATAGTCGGTTGGTTACTGCCCGGTTGGAAAGGAACGTCGCGACGATCGTCCTCCTGAAAAACATTTTCGTCTCGCGTTTAATGTACGTATTGTTTGGGATATTCCGTGCGGTTTAGGACGATTTTGTAGGATAAAAATCATTCGGCGTACGATTGTATCGTGTATTTATCGATTTCTGGCAAATAAGAGAGCACGAGAATTTCTCGTAAGGCGATATCGGATTACGCCCCCTTTTTTTTCCTATCCATGTACCTTGTATAGAGGGGTGCGAATTTAAAACATCATTTTGGATCACCTGTTTTCTCTAAGAAAGATATCGGCCGTATCGTGAAGTGGAAAAGATTTTTTTTCTGACTTCTGAAAGATTCCTTTCCTTCTCATACAAACCTATTATCGTGCTCCCAAAGGTACATCCAACGATAATATCGACGCTGCTTACGAAAACTAGCATGTTTCAGATTTCTTACGAAAACAAGCACGCTTGATATCTGCGCGAAAACTAGCGTGTTTCGGCTTTTACCACGAGAACTAGCAGGTTTCGACTTTCACCGCGAAAATTAGCACGTTTCACTATCACTGGAAGTGTTTCTCATTTTTTACTCCACGTTTTTTGAACATCCTTGTTTTACTCTAAATTGACGAAATATTTATGCTTGTCATTTTATACTGTTTTATTTTTTGTTTGAATTTATTTCATATATTTTTTACTGTTTAAATTTTGGTCTGCTAGGCTTATCATAAGATGGCAAACGGCAAATGCCTCGTCATTTTGGTGTAAAAAACCATGGTCAAAAAAATTTGAGAAAAGAATATCGAAAGCAATTGCAGTGTATGCAAAGTTAACAATGTCAGTTTTTTCCCCTCTTGCTACTTCGTCCAAGACCTGACATTTCTCGAGATATCTCAATCGATTGTTTCGAAAATTTTGTCAACTGTACTTTATACTTATACTGTACTTTATACTTTAGTCGTTGATCACTCCAAGATTGTGTTTTTTTTAATGAAATAAAAACACAACGAACGATTCTTCAGACTGTAAGTAGAATATACTTTTTATAAACAATAATTTTGTTCAATTCCATCGCTGACTCCGAAACTTGAAGTCATGAAAAATATCATTGATGAACAATTTTAGTTTTTGAGTGGTGGAATATTGCGTCTCGTATTCGCGAATCGTATTTTCAATAATGTTATTATTTTTTAAACACCCTTAATGTTTTTCATTTATTCCTTATAGTGCTCCCGAAAAATTGATTAAAACATTTGTGAAAGTTCTGAATCTTATTCGATTTAGTTCGGCAAATATACTACTTTTTCCAGTGCAAATCGAAATATGCTATTTTTCGCGACGGAAGCCGAAACATGCCACTTTTCGCGGCAGAAGCCGAAACATGCCACTTTTCGCGGCAGAAGCCGAATCATGCTAGTTTTCGCGATGAAAGCCGAAACATGCTAGTTTTCGCGTCGAATATCGAAACGTGCTGATTTTCGTAGTGGAATTCGAAACGTGTTAGTTTTCGTAAGAAATTTGAATCGTGCTACTTTTCGTAAGCAGCGTCGATATAATATTCGCTCTGCTCGCGCAAAAGGCCTCCTGGTATTTAATATGAAATTTCTGAGGGTTATTTACGAGGCTTATTTTCGTCTTGCTCGCCAGGGTATAGAGATATGGAAACGCGTATGGAACAATTTTCCGCGAGCACAAGAAATTTCTCCCCTTTTACCACATCATCATTCGCGATACGGACTTTTTAATCATGTTAATTCGCGTGAATTCCGTTCGTAATTGAAATATGTCTATCTTCCTTTCATACGAAGAGGATGCGCGATGCCACATTTCCTGCACCATATAATAATGAAAATTTGACGAAATATTTCGATTATTGAAAAACCGCGTCGAGTCTTTCCGCGAACAAAATTTTCCGCGGGCACAAGAATTTTCTCCCTTTTACCATCATCATTCGCGATACGTTCTTTTTAATCATATTATTCACGTGAATTCCGTTCGTAATTAAAATATGTCTCTCTCTCTCTCTCTCTCTCTTTGTCTCTCTTTCATTCGAAGAGGATACGCATTTCCACAATTTGCTGAACGATAATAATGAAAATTTGACGAAATATTTCGAGCATCGAAAAACCGCGCCGGGTTTTTGTGAGTTTAACGTAAAATTTGATGAATTCCATGAGACATTATTTTCGCACGAAGTTACGCTTTAAATTCGGTTTAATAATTTCATTTTACGTGGTTCACGACTCTCGGAGTACGGAAACGCGGATTTCGAGCAGCGTCTTTTGGAGTAAAAAATATTCGAAAAATTGTGTGAAGAGTGATAAACAATAATCATTGCGAGAGTTTGATAATCATTCATTTTTTACGCTTAAACAACATTTCTCTTCATTCTAAAAACATTAACTTGTCGTATTCACTACAGTGACAAATTAATTTCGTAAATTCACTTTCTCTTTTCTATCATCAACAAAAAAACGGTACCGACAGATTGAATTAAGGGGGGAAATAGGGTTAGACGGTTAAAAAAATCGATTTTTTTTTCATTTCATAAATTGTTAGTAAAACTATTGAAAAATATGTTCCCAAAATTTTAAATGAAAATTCCTACTCGTTCTATTGTTATAAGCCATTAAGGAAGGAAATAGGGTTAGGACAGCGTTTTCTCAATGATTTTCATGAATTTTTTTATAGTATAAAAAATGAATATAATTTATTGAAACTTTGAGAATATTTTATACATACATTTAAGTATATACTACAAAATGTTTATACATATATTGAAGTATATACTATGAAATATTAGCGACCCCATATTGCTTGTTTTTCTCGGGACTATTTTTTCAAACGCGTTTTTCTCAAAACGACTTTTTTTTAACTTGCGTACACGCTAGTTTGAAAAGTTTTCAACCAATCGTTTTGAAAATTGGCAGTTACTTTTCTTCATAGTATTGCGCTCTATATGAACCTAAAATCGGAATATTATCATTATTTAAAATAATTTTTTTTTTGCAAATAAAGTTGTAAAAGATGGCAAAAAATCATGCTTTTTTCTTTTGACCCCTGTAAAAAATTCAATTTTCTATTCTTTTGATAGCATTTAGGTTCATATAGAAGAGAGACATATAATAAAAATAAATTCCAACCTCGTTTGATTTCAGATGAAAATTGCGGCTTTCAGAATGTACGCAAAATGCTGAGTCTGATTGTGACCTGCAATATGGAGTCGCTAATATCTTCGGTGTTTTTCAAGGACATTCTTCAAAAATTTTATAGTATATGCTTAAATATATGTATAAAATATTCTCAAAGTTTCAATAAATTATATTCATTTTTTATACTATAAAAAAATTCATGAAAATCATTGAGAAAACGCTGTCCTAACCCTATTTCGCCCGTTAACTAATCACTTTTGTTCCAAGTTCAGCGTAACTAGTTCACTGATACAAATTTCTCAATTTCGTAAAATTTTCAACGCACACTTACACACCGGAATACGAAGAAATGGTTCGGAAAGTATTGTAATAAAATGCAGCGGGATAAATAAAAATGGGGTAAAAAAGAGGTTTAATGGAGTTTTGCGCCAGCGTAAAACCGTGAGCAATAATACCCGTCTGCGAAATACCGAATTTGCGTTCTAGGAACGACCAACACAATTCTTTTTATCTTCTTATACACACATATAAAACAATATCGATCTCTGTATCGAGAATTGTGTTTACCGTGACTACAAAAACGTTTCGGAGTGTTTGTCGGTGAAAAAAAAAAGAAGAAGAGCTTTAAAAGAAGTGAAAAATGCAGTGTCAAAGCGGAACTAAGAGCTCTGGCAGGTTTCAAAATCGTAGCTGATAAATGCACGTGATAACGTGGGGGAGTGAGGAGTGTCTATAACACTCTGTAATTATCGTGACTGGTTCAGTGCCAAAGTATCGAGGTTATTTCGTAACTCTCGGGTGTATGGCCGTATAACGTGGAACGTTGTAACGGTAAACTGCTGTTTGTTGCTTCTCTCAATTTCGACATTCGGCACATCCCCGTCCATCTCCGCTTTCAGCCTGAAAAATCACGCACGCGAAGAAATTATTAATTTTTATTTGCCCAGCGTGTTTACGAGCCCTTTCGCTTAATGCCTCGAGCATTTTTTTTTTCGGCTCGCGACAATTTACCAAGATTTTTATCACGCAGACACGATATATTTTGTTTTTGTGCGAGAGCTTTGCATTGCTTTCTCTTTTTCTTTTCAACGGTCTATAAAATTATACTCGAGTGTAATTGCGCGACTCAAAATCTCAATTTATCAAACGAGTATTACGTATTTTCATTGTCATAAAAGTTGAAAAAATCTTTTTTTTTTTTTTTTTATAACGTCGATGAGATTTAGATCGAGATTAAAATATATTCGTCCAGGAAGAATGCATGTTGCTGAAATTAAACAACATCATGTTCCACTCTCAACTTTGAATCGCTTTGTAAATTTTTAATGCGAATACATAATCCTTATCACGCGGAGATTTGTCCGCAGACCATGTGTCGTATAATATATAACGTGTATATTATTATTATTTACATGCGCGCACGATGAGGATAAGAGGACGATGTATACATATTTTCACGTGATAAATAAGCTCGTTGTCATTTTCATATCCCGCAGCTCGAGCATTATGCGCATTATGCACACACAGTCGAACACACATAGAGAGAAAGACGAGGGGGCGGCCAACAGCGCTATTAAAACCACGGCTGTAAACCGACCTTTTAGACTTTACGATCTTTTATGGAAACGCGTAAGTAACTTGCTGACGTCGGTACTTTTGCGCGCAGGGCGCGAGCGTTCTCTCATTTTGTTTTGTGTGCCACGGCACAGAGCTCTCTCGCGCGCGCGATGGTGACTGGTTATAGAGTAATGTCCGGGAATATGGAATCATGATGATGAGCCAGAAACTAACGTCCGGTGCTTTTTACTCACTTCGTTTTTTTTTTTTTTTTTTTCACTTTGACGAGACTCGCTCGTAAAAAGTAGGGAACATTGCACCGAGTAGACGAGGAAAAAAGTATAAATTAGAAGGATTACGACATGATTGAACTAACAATAAGGTGAGACAAAAAAATTATTGCCCCCACGCGAGACCGAGATCCACTTATGGACTTAATTTTTAAGCTTTAATAACGAAAGATGCGAACAATGAACGAACGTGAAACACCCCGTGTAGAAATTCTGGTGGGGATTCAGCTGGATTCCCACATTTCCCACTGGCCACCGGTAAGGATCCGTCTAAAGATCCGATCAGGGTTCCCGGACTGGATCCCTAACTATCTCCAGCTGTCTAATTCACCGAGAGAACGTTTCACTCGAGGAATCAGTCTGACGACATTGCAATTATTTTAGCCGCATGTCGGCCAGAATAATTGAATTTTTCGATTTTCGCCATTGATCTTGTGAATTTTCGACAAAAATTCGGTGTTATTCGTAATCAGCGGAAAATTTCCGATCGATTAGGGTATAGAAACATGAAAAAAAAAAAAAATCGTAATTTTTTGCCCACTTTTTCAGGAACCTTAAAATGTCGAAATTTCAAATGGCCATAACTTGGCTCCCGTTTGATCGATTTTGAATTTTTAGGGGAGTTTTGTAAACGTCTCGAGTAGACCTAGAGAATGCATTTTGGATCATCCCGATATCTCAATTATTGTAGCCGCGAGAGCAGGTTGAAAATCGGCGAAAAAATGAGAAGGGGTATGTATGGAAAAATTCGCAAAAATCGATGGTCCGACTTTAAAAATCTGTGAAAAATCGAAAAACAATGATAGTATAATGATTCAAGCGCCATTTTAAAGGGTGTTCGATCGCGAAAAGAATGAGCACATAGTGGGGTTTCAACTCCATCGGGAAGCAACGTTACAGCGATTTTAGTGAAGCCACTTCTGTTTGGCCGAAATGCCAAAAAATTTTGAATCTTTAAATTTCCTTTTAGGACGCTATATTGATGTATTTTGACTCGCTGATTACTAATTCAGTAGCCATTTCTTTGAAAAACTCGAAATTTCATTGAAAATTATCCAAAAAGTGATTTTTTTCGTTTTTCGCCTTTTTCACCTTGATATTTTGAGATTTCGACTAAAACTCGGTATTATTCGTAATCAGCGGAAAATTTCCCATTGAATAGGGTATCGAAACATTGAAAAAGAGAAAAAAAATTTTTTTGTAATTTTTTGCCCACGTTTTCGGAAACCTAAAAATGTCGAAATTTCAAATGGTCATAACTTGGCTCCCGTTTCATCGATTTTGGGTTTTGACGGACGTTTTCAAAACGTCTCGAATAGACTTAGAGAATGCATTTTGGATCATCCCGATATCTCAATTATTGTAGCCGCGAGAGCAGGTTGAAAATCGGCGAAAAAATGAGAAGGGGTATGTATGGAAAAATTCGCAAAAATCGATGGTCCGACTTTAAAAATCTGTGAAAAATCGAAAAACAATGATAGTATAATGATTCAAGCGCCATTTTAAAGGGTGTTCGATCACGAAAAGAATGAGCACATAGTGGGGTTTCAACTCCATCGGGAAGCAACGTTACAGCGATTTTAGTGAAGCCACTTCTGTTTGGCCGAAATGCCAAAAAATTTTGAATCTTTAAATTTCCTTTTAGGACGCTATATTGATGTATTTTGACTCGCTGATTACTAATTCAGTAGCCATTTCTTTGAAAAACTCGAAATTTCATTGAAAATTATCCAAAAAGTGATTTTTTTCGTTTTTCGCCTTTTTCACCTTGATATTTTGAGATTTCGACTAAAACTCGGTATTATTCGTAATCAGCGGAAAATTTCCCATTGAATAGGGTATCGAAACATTGAAAAAGAGAAAAAAAATTTGTTTGTAATTTTTTGCCCACGTTTTCGGAAACCTAAAAATGTCGAAATTTCAAATGGTCATAACTTGGCTCCCGTTTCATCGATTTTGGGTTTTGACGGACGTTTTCAAAACGTCTCGAATAGACTTAGAGAATGCATTTTGGATCATCCCGATATCTCAATTATTGTAGCCGCGAGAGCAGGTTGAAAGTCGGCGAGAAAATGAGAAGGGGTATGTATGGAAAAATTCGCAAAAATCGATGGTCCGACTTTAAAAATCTGTGAAAAATCGAAAAACAATGATAGTATAATGATTCAAGCGCCATTTTAAAGGGTGTTCGATCACGAAAAGAATGAGCACATAGTGGGGTTTCAACTCCATCGGGAAGCAACGTTACAGCGATTTTAGTGAAGCCACTTCTGTTTGGCCGAAACGCCAAAAAATTTTGAATCTTTAAATTTCCTTTTAGGACGCTATATTGATGTATTTTGACTCGCTGATTACTAATTCAGTAGCCATTTCTTTGAAAAACTCGAAATTTCATTGAAAATTATCCAAAAAGTGATTTTTTTCGTTTTTCGCCTTTTTCACCTTGATATTTTGAGATTTCGACTAAAACTCGGTATTATTCGTAATCAGCGGAAAATTTCCCATTGAATAGGGTATCGAAACATTGAAAAAGAGAAAAAAAATTTTTTTGTAATTTTTTGCCCACGTTTTCGGAAACCTAAAAATGTCGAAATTTCAAATGGTCATAACTTGGCTCCCGTTTCATCGATTTTGGGTTTTGACGGACGTTTTCAAAACGTCTCGAATAGACTTAGAGAATGCATTTTGGATCATCCCGATATCTCAATTATTGTAGCCGTGAGAGCAGGTTGAACATCGGCGAAAAAAATGAGAAGGGGTATGTATGGAAAAGTTCGCAAAAATCGATGGTCCGACTTTAAAAATCTGTGAAAAATCGAAAAACAATGATAGTATAATGATTCAAGCGCCATTTTAAAGGGTGTTCGATCACGAAAAGAATGAGCACATAGTGGGGTTTCAACTCCATCAGGAAGCAACGTTACAGCGATTTTAGTGAAGCCACTTCTGTTTGGCCGAAATGCCAAAAAATTTTGAATCTTTAAATTTCCTTTTAGGACGCTATATTGATGTATTTTGACTCGCTGATTACTAATTCAGTAGCCATTTCTTCGAAAAACTCGAAATTTCATTGAAAATTATCCAAAAAGTGATTTATTTCGTTTTTCGCCTTTTTCACCTTGATATTTTGAGATTTCGACTAAAACTCGGTATTATTCGTAATCAGCGGAAAATTTCCCATTGAATAAGGTATCGAAACATTGAAAAAGAGAAAAAAATTTTTTTTGTAATTTTTTGCCCACGTTTTCGGAAACCTAAAAATGTCGAAATTTCAAATGGTCATAACTTGGCTCCCGTTTCATCGATTTTGGGTTTTGACGGACGTT
The DNA here is from genome assembly GCA_958009045.1 of Oxytorus armatus. NCBI lineage: Eukaryota > Metazoa > Arthropoda > Insecta > Hymenoptera > Ichneumonidae > Oxytorus > Oxytorus armatus. The sequence continues at coordinate 16,874,729 of OY253752.1, forward strand.
TTCAAAACGTCTCGAATAGACTTAGAGAATGCATTTTGGATCATCCCGATATCTCAATTATTGTAGCCGTGAGAGCAGGTTGAAAATCGGCGAAAAAAATGAGAAGGGGTATGTATGGAAAAATTCGCAAAAATCGATGGTCCGACTTTAAAAATCTGTGAAAAATCGAAAAACAATGATAGTATAATGATTCAAGCGCCATTTTAAAGGGTGTTCGATCACGAAAAGAATGAGCACATAGTGGGGTTTCAACTCCATCGGGAAGCAACGTTACAGCGATTTTAGTGAAGCTACTTCTGTTTGGCCGAAATGCCAAAAAATTTTGAATCTTTAAATTTCCTTTTAGGACGCTACATTGATGTATTTTGACTCGCTGATTACTAATGCAGTAGCCATTTCTTTGAAAAACTCGAAATTTCATTGAAAATTATCCAAAAAGTGATTTTTTTCGTTTTTCGCCTTTTTCACCTTGATATTTTGAGATTTCGACTAAAACTCGGTATTATTCGTAATCAGCGGAAAATTTCCCATTGAATAGGGTATCGAAACATTGAAAAAGAGAAAAAAATTTTTTTTGTAATTTTTTGCCCACGTTTTCGGAAACCTAAAAATGTCGAAATTTCAAATGGTCATAACTTGGCTCCCGTTTCATCAATTTTGGGTTTTGACGGACGTTTTCAAAACGTCTCGAATAGACTTAGAGAATGCATTTTGGATCATCCCGATATCTCAATTATTGTAGCCGCGAGAGCAGGTTGAAAATCGGCGAAAAAATGAGAAGGGGTATGTATGGAAAAATTCGCAAAAATCGATGGTCCGACTTTAAAAATCTGTGAAAAATCAAAAAATAATGATAGCACAATGATTGAAGTGCCATTTTAAAGGGTTTTCGATCACGAAAAGAATGAGCATAGAGTGGGGTTTCAACTCCATCGGGAAGCGACGTTACGGCGATTTCAGTGAAGCCACTTCTGTTTGGCCGAAATGTAAAAAAATTTTTTATTTTTAAACTTTCTTTTAGGACGCTATATCGATGTATTTTGACTCGCTGATTACTAATTCAGAAGCCATTTCCTTGAGAAACTCAAAATTCCGTTGAAAATCGTCCAAAAAGTGATTCTTTTGATTTTCGATGATAATCATCGAAGCAACTAGCTCGGTAATTCCATCAAATCATCTTGTCCGGGAGAGAATTAACATAATTTTTTTCACATTTCCAAACAACGAAGTAACATCAATTTTATCTTTCATTTAATTAATTAAGTGTGCAATTCGCAGTTAGGTGAAAGAAAAAAATTCAAGCTTCAGCATATTCCGAGATTTCCGTTCAAATGTCATTGGCGCGCAGTCTTTTCTTTTTAATTTCTCCATCTCCGCTATTCTCTCATTCTCATAATCAGTCACTAATTGATTTACCGTCAGATTAGCCATTTAGTGCTATCTCCTCGCGACGTATAACTCGATAAAATGTCCCCCGACCCGCCTCCCGTGGTAGGTTAAATCTTGATCTCGTCAGCGAAAAATCACGTCTCGAGCGCTCGACGTGCATCTGGAGCTAAACTCTCGAGTCGTTTCCGAGATATCCCCAAGGGTTCGTGTCCCGTAGATATATAGCATCAAGGATGTATAACGTGAGTGGAGGGGGTTGCAGGGGTATGTGCGAGTGAACCCTCGAGGTTTGTGCAGTGTGGTGTGTGTCTGACTCGTCCCCGAACCGCAGGAACCTCGTCGTCGTCGTCGTCGACGACGACGACGAGAGACATAATTAATCGTACTCCTTTAATAACCCTCCGTTGCCCTTCGCTCTTTCGCGCGCGCGCGCGCGATGAGCACGAATGCAGAGCATTTATTAACCGACGAACGAGAGCCGCCGGACCGGTCGGACCGTATAAGATTTCATCAGCATACATCTTCCCTGTTAATCCTACGAGAACGTATATAGCACCCCTCCTGGTTTATTTAGCCCTATATCAACGGGACCATTAAATCTCAATGGAATAATACGAGATGAGTATTTAAAACCTATGCGCGACAATTTCACATACGGTTTAACAGTTTATATCATACGCGATGATGATACGGAATAATACGAATGAAATTCATAGGGTGAAAAAGGATTGCGATCATTTTTTGTTCACTATGTTCTGTTTTTTCTCATGGGAATCCACTGGAATGTAATCATTTACATTGTCGAGTGTACTAAAAATGGAGAATATAACTAATGGCGAAAAAAAAGAACGGACAACAATTACCACCAAAGCAAAGAATGTCATTGTTTAGATGATGATTTTTTTTCTTTTGTAGATCAAAAAATTCCAGGACAATGGCTCACGCGTCGTGTCCCCACAGTCCACAGTATATAACCGTACTTGCGATGAATAAATCATCACGTCTTAGCGAAGTACGTTTGCTCAATAGCTCTTCTCTTCGTGGCACTGTGTAATCGTACATAGCGAGGAAAAAAAAAACAGAAAAAAAAATGCGCATACAACCTACGAGGAAATCTGACTTGCAACAGTTGCGGCGAAACGCGTCAAATTGCCCGCGTTATCGATGGGCACGTTGCAGCCCCGAGATATACTAATGCCAATATCGCGTTATAATTACAGACGGAAAAGCTACTCGGCGATAAAATATTATACATATTCGCTGCTGGCGAACAAAAGGGCGTAAAAGACGTTAATTCGTGTATTAAGGTAGTAGTCTGGTAACTTAAGCCGATTTTCATGTCTTTTTTTGGAGGGCGTTTTTTTGTAGGAAAATAAAAATGCATCGTTTTGGATATTTAGGATGTTCTTATTTACATATTAAAGATACAAAAAAAAATTAGTTTGAACAAATTTAATAGTTTATTATTATTATTATTATTATTATTATTGATCGAAGTTGGCACCTCGAAGTTGGCAGCCCGGGTCCTAACTTTTTTTCTACCGAACCGATTGCCTTCAAATTTTAACAGGCTACTCTACACACTTATAGTTCTCGTCGGAACTACCGAGACATTTTTTCACCCCTAACTTTTTATTTTACAACCCCTACTTTACTAAAATAAAAGGACTTTAGCAAAGAAGTGGTTGTAAAATAAAAAGTTAGGGGTGAAAAAATTTCTCGATAGTTCCGACGAGAACTATAAGTGTGTAGAGTAGCCTGTTAAAATTTGAAAGCAATCGGTTCGGTAGAAAAAAAGTTAGGACACGGGCTGCCAACTTCGATCAATAATAATAACAACAATAAACTATAAAAGTTTTTCAAACAAAAATTTGTTTGTATCTTTAATATGTAAATAAAAACATCCGAAATATCCAAAACGATTCATTTTTATTTTCCTACAAAAAAACGCCCTCCAAAAAAGACATGGAAGTCGGCTTAAGTTACCAGACTACTACCTTAAATTGTCTATGGTTTTACGCCCTTTTTGCTTGACAGTTGTCGATATATGCGTGTATGTGTGGCCCTGGTGTTTCTCCGACACGACGATCTATCAGATAATAATATTGCCGCGAGAACACTCGTTGCAACCAAGAGAAAAGGAGGCAGAAAAAAAAACCGCGAATGGCGCTGTGTGATGAGGTAAAAGAAAAAAGGGTCGAGATTATTACAACAGAGTATATCGCGAAGGTGTGTGTTGTTGTGTGTCTCGCCTCGGAAAAAAGCGTTACGCCACTACGTCGCACGAGGAGACTTAATATATCGCTAATAATCGTTTGCTAGGTGGCCGCGCGAACACCTGTGCGCTTCCCACACGATGAAATCGCGCTCGAGTCTCGCTTTCGTGAAACTAATACTTTTTTCCTTTGGTTATTATGCATATATAATCGATGACGATATATACGATACAGGATTACGTGTTTATTTTAATATATATATATATATCTATATAGGCGTACGAAAGTGGCCATTAACGCGACGAGCCATAATGGTGATTTAATTTCAATGGTCCCCGTGACGCGCGGGGGTGGGACAGCGTGACGACGAGAGATCGAGATCGAAATCGTTATTATTTCGCGAGGGCCTTAATGTCCACTTGACACACACCACAGGAGCGAGTCAAGGGTGGCCAGGTGTCATGTACGTACATGGCAGTTTTTTTTTTTTTAAGGATCTTAAACCACGCGACCCTCTGCCGTGCACGCTCGCGGAAGAGACAACCGTGTTATACAAAAAAATGTACACAGGGGTTGCTGTGTGGATGGACGAAACTATGTTCGATCCTTCAAAAGGTGCACCATTACAGGAACCCTGAAAATGACATTTGTAACAGTGGCTTCCTGATTCCTTTTTTTTTTTTTTTTTTCGACTCGTATAAAACGCGACACGTGCTCGAATCTGCTGCGATAAGGTCGAAAGGGTTGGTTAGTTCGGGGAAAAGAAAAAACACATTTTGTTCGAGGGATCAAATGGTAGACGGGGTTACTTTTGTTCGCGATCGTATAAGTCACATATCGGGTCAAATTTGCGGCGCAATCTTGTCGGGACGACGGGGGGTTCGTTACTATTGCGAAAAAGAATAAAAAATGAAAATTACGATCTTGCGAGTCATTATTTCCGACAAATTGATCACCGATCATCGGATAATTTTCCGAAGATATCGCGCTCTGTCAAATAATTCAAAGTATTTTAACGAACGAAATAAAAGAGAGAAAAAAAATGAATGAAACGTTCAGCTCATTGTGCAATTTATTGTAGGAAATAGAATAACGGAATTACTTCTGCAACGTTGAGTAAAGAATGTATAACTCAGATCCTCGTCTCGGCTCCTGGAGACTTGAACCAAATTTATGGCAATAGAGAGAGAGAGAGAAAGAGAGACTGAGATGTTTTCTCTCTCGCGCTCTTTCTCCATTATACCGTAGCTTTGAGAAAAGTGCTCGTTGACTCGAGGAAAAATCGGATATCCCTGCGTTCGGTTTTTCCTCTCTCAGACGAAGAAATCGAGATTGAGAGAGACGGAGAAAGAGAGAGAGCAATGGAGAGAAGTTATAGGGTAGGAAAAAAAAGGATATATCCCCGGAAGCTTTTATTCAGGGGCAGACACAATATAATCGCGGTGCTCTTGGTGTATGAAACTCCGTAACGGGAGAAAACGAGTACGGAGAGGATGGCAACAAAAACTCCGAGCTTTCGCCTCGGAGGGAAAAAAAAAAATGGTTGGATACGGCGACGTGGAGCGAAGAAAAAAAAATGCAGAGAAATTGGGCGGGTCGGTGAGGGGGAGGTGGTTGAAACAGAAGACCGAAACAAGACTGTATATTCGTACATACATATACATTTATATACGGGTTAGTACGAGGGTTTTCGGGAGAGAAGTGATTATGAGTGATTCCTGGCAATATCAACCCCTCCGATATATAGAAGCGAGAGGGATGGGCACTCACGTTCACCGATAGACAGAAACGTAACGCGACAATGTAAATGCCTCTGCCGGTGTGAGCGAGACGGATAATGGGAGAAGTGGAGAATAGAAAGAGATTGAGAATGGTTTTACGGAGTACGGTGGGACGCGGGAGGAAATTCACTTCGCGAGGAAATTAAAAACAGTCGTTCGTAGTGAGTGCGTGCGAGAGAGAAAGGTCTCTCCCTCGAATTGCCGGCATCGTTCATGTCAATATGGGCCATTGCCCGTATTACCATATTACGTTCCAGCCACTGGTAGAATATCGTGTCGGAGGGGCTGAAAATGTCGAGTCGAGCTTCACACAGAAATATATACATACATACAAAAGAGAAAAGACCAGCGAGATGCGACACCCCCGCGCGTCAGGCTATCGCTTATAAATACCAGCAATTACCAGAGAAAAAGCGAGAGAGGACTGGCTCATCTGACGGGCTGCAGCAAAATGCCAAAATGGAAGGCACAATTATACGTATATGTATAACAGAAGCGTGTTTTGTTTTTTTTCCAAGGGTCGCGACAGAACCGACAGTTTTCTCATCGAACTGTATACGCGTGACAGAGAGAGCGTTCGCATTATTTTTAACGCTTTTACCCTCCCATCTACGTGAGCTTTATCCGCTTAGTTTTTATATTTTTTCATTTATGAATTTTCCCTCGGCAGGCTCACGACGCTGTGTATCGCGCGGGCCCAATGCGCGACCCGTTCCCTCATGGGGTTGTGATTCGATAAAACGAGACGCGGTTGAGATAAAAAATTTGCGTTTTTTCTTTTATCCCAACGATAATTGAGTACAATTTTTTATAAGCGAAATCCGCGGCTCTGTATATGTTTCATGGTAGTATTGTTCCGTACATTTGGGATTCAAGCGAGCGGCAAAACTGAAAGCATCGACGAGCGCGTCGCGGTGATAGTGGTGGATCGAGATCCGCGCGACACAATCTGCGGTTCATTGATGAATGGAAAATATATTTTCGAGGACTTTTAACGAATATATCGGGCACTAAACGATCGTTACTGTGTTACAGGATGAGGAGAGTCTCTCTTTTGGCTCGACAGATTCTTCAAGTACCCTCGTACGGTTGTATACGCACCGGGAGCAATGATGCACGCGTTTTATTTATTCTCGATATGTCAGAGTGAAGAGGTCATGAAGTGTCTCCCCCCGGTTTTCGTGCACGCGTTCTACATATGTACAATTTACACTGTTGTGTGCTGCCTGTGTGTGTATAGTAATACGCGATATATATGGGATGCGAACGAACGTCAAAGCACCGTCAAATTTTCACTAGCCCGGTTACAATGCAAAAATGGCACGTGCAGCCTCAAGACTTCCGATCAATTAACTCCACTTTTCAATGCTTGCAGGGTGTGCGTCACAGCGAGGGTTTTTGCGCCGGAGATAGAGAAGAGAAAAAAAACACTGTTGTCCTACGGAACGATGGTGTCTCGCGTCGAAAGGTCGTAACTATACGCTCCTAAGGGTGGACTTGACGCTCTACTCGCGACACAGCATCAATGTATTTACGCAGTCGGAGCAGCTCTCTCTTTCTCTTTCTCTCTAGTTTTGCTACACTTAGCCTACCCTCCGGGCATTCCCCATACCACCCACCTCTATATATCATACAGATATATGTGCTACAAACGAAATACATTGCTCTTCCAGCGCAACCCTCAAACGATCGAAGCATATTGACGCGCGCGCTGGCGGGTGTTCGAGCGTGCGCTACACGTACTCGATGGCGCGTACCCGTCTATACTTGTACATTACCCACTCGAGAGATGAGAGAATTGTAAATATTAAGCGTGGTCGAGTCACTCTCGTTTTGTTACACATGTAGAACAAAAGTTTTAACGTCGTGCTCTCGTTTCTCCCTCGCTCACTCTTTCGTCGATCGGGAACTCTTTTTGGATGGCTCGGAGAGCGGGGTAATAGTTGTCGTCGATTTTTATGTCGAGACTCTTCAGTCTCTCTCGCATGTATATTATACATGTATATACCCGAGTGTACCTGATTGGAAGGAAATATTGTGCGCTACCGCAGAAGCGCGAGCACGCTTATCGAGGCCTGCGGCAACGGAGTACAGAGAGAAGTGGAGGAGCATAATGGAAGTTTTTTACGATCATGGGAAGCACTCGAGATGTAACTTGGATCACCCCAACGCGCACACCACGATTCTATATTATCGATACACAAGTCGAATTGTGTATAAAGTTTTTCTAAGCTGGTACACACGTAATACCGAACCCCTAGCCCCTGTTACGTCGTAACGACGTTTTTTTTTTCTTTTTTTTTTTTTTCTACGCCTCGTCGAGTATTTAACGAACCCTTCTATGATTTACACGCGACCAAAGATCGTGTGGGCGGAAATCCCTCGTAATAGTATTTTGATAATGAAGTTAATGCTGTTGGAATTAATTGTGGAAAATTGTACAGGATTACAGTAGGTTTTGGGTATTTCGTTATCCACTAGTATCGTTAGAAACATAATAGAGATTGTCTTATATACGTTCCGGTTGATCCAAGGGAATGTGAAAAAAGTCAGTTTTACGCGGCAAAAGTTTTCCTTTAAAAACTTTTTTTCCAACCACTGTACGCAAAGCACGAGAAGGAATAGTGGTTTTCCTTGAAAATTTTATAGAAAAAAAAATCTATTTTATCAGTGAACCATGTATTTCGAAATTTCATCACTTTTACGAACGGCACATACCGACGTACGTTCAGAATATTTTTTAGCCCGTATTCTCACGGTATTCGTTTAATACCTATTTCTACAATAATCTCATAATAGATTTTTCTCAGAATTACAATACTTTTACTTCACCATAATCCCTATGTGCCAAAAACCAGGCTTTCGTCGTGTGGAATCATTAGTAATTTTTTTTTGCTATTTTATACCTAGAAGACGTTCTTTAGTCCATCGTTATTATAACTTAAAATAGACTGTAAATAACTGTTGCAAAGAATTTTTTAAATATTTTACTGCCCAACTGTTTTGATTGCTCTGTCGTAGTTCCCATAATTGGTTTACAAAAATTTATTATTATTTTTTCACCTAATATTAGTCCAAACCAAAGTTGCGAGGTTACATTGTGAATTGACAAACAAAAACATTGACGAAAAATTATTTTAAAAAACGTTGAAAATTATAGTGCTCCCCGCAAGTATGTTATTTCATTTTCATCGTAATTCTATTGTTCCAGGCTCTCGAACGGGGTGATGGTCATCGCAGAAAATGTATTCGAATCGTTCTTCATTTTCATTTTACATAATTATAGGATCAATTCGATTTTGATTGGACGATGAATATATTGACACGGCGCACATTTGCGAGTCACAAACGTGCGAGTTGTAGGCTGTGAAACCTTTCATTACGAGAATTCTATAGCATAACAGAAAGATTAGAAAGAGGAGGGAGAGAGGGAGAAGCAACTTCAATAATGAGCCGTTTGCTAAGCATTACAAACAGAAAAATGAGCACACCACGTCGATTAGTGGCGGGATGTGCATGTGTGTTGCTCCAAGTCTCCCAGCGGGGTGAATTTAGTTGCGTGCAGAGGCGTACGTCCGTCAGGTCGACGAGACGTGCGCACGTTCGAGTTAATAACGGCATACGTTTCACACGCATCGATGGAAGGAAGAAGCCCGTGCAAAAGTGCGAAGGAGATAGAGAGAGATAGAGAAAGAGAGAGAGAGAGAGAGGATTGGTAAAACTTACCAAAGTATCACACCGGGTGGGAAATATCGAGGGTGCGAAAAGAGTCAGAGGGCTTTGTTGCTTTTTCTGTTTTGCCAATGCTGATACATATATTTACAGGCTGATTCAAATGTGACACAAAAGTTAGAGTAACGACAGATTGTCCATAAAGCTTTCAGAATGATGAATAGATTTTCTTTTTTTTTTTGCTCGAAAAACATTGTGCGAATTTTGAGTCTCTATAAATCTATCTGTATAAAAATGAATCCCTATTTCCCTTTGTCACGCCATAACTTGAGAACGACTTTACCGATTTCATTCATCTTTATTTTTTTTAAGTTTTCTAATACTTCGTAGAAGGTTCTTACGGAAAGAAAAATTAAGAAAATTGCGCAGAAAATTGGAAAATTTTAGAAAACTTAACGGCTATTTAACCTTCCCGCGTTTGACAGTTCGCACGAAGCAAATGTGATTTAATAGATGCATCGGTCGGCATCTATCGATCAAAAAATCCATTTATTCATTTCTTAGTGCACAGTCCATTCGATCTGAACGTTTATCCAGTTTTGAGTTTGTTGAGTGAGTTTTTTGAGAAGCGTTTGTTCATCGCAGTTATAGTTCACCGCAATCACGCCTTATATTAAAAGTTTAATTTAATATCGATTTTTGGTAAGTTTTGATAGATTAACACGTGGTATACATGGTTATACAGAAACACTAAGGGAGGCAATTTTTTATTTTCAGTTACAATAAACACTATTAACTGAAATAATTTTTTTTTATTATTTATTCCAGTTTGAATTGAATATTCATAGCTCACAACGTCCGTCGGGTCAGGTAGTTATTTATAAAAATGAATCATAGTGCTGATTGATCATTACTCCCTTAGTCCCACACCAACTTAAGAGCTTACATACCGCTGCGCGCGCTAAAAACCGAGCAAATTTGAAAAATTATTATAAAGGTTATATGGTGAAAAAAAATTAAACTGTTGACTTCACATTTTTATTAACTTTTCAGCTATAAGATAAAAAATGTAAAAAAAAAATATATTAACATTATTTTTTACGGGTACTACTGATGAAAATCATGGCGCCTCCCTGTCGACATCATAACTTCGCCAAAAATGATTCAATCTGCAAAAATAAAAAAGAATTTAATAAAATAATGTAGTAGTCTAACGGAGGATTTTTTTTTCTTTTTTTTTTTTCAAAATAAAGAAATTACAGTATTTCAAACTTTAAAATGCAATTTAAAAGAAAAATCTAGAGTTTACTAACTTATAAAAAATTATCCAACCAAAAAGTTAAAAAAACCTCTTGTCAGACTATAGAGAAAATAATTATCAAGATTTAAAAGTTAAAAAATATTAAAAATTGACTGAGTTATCGTGCTGACACTGTCTAAAAAGCATAGTCTCGAGAAAAACGCGTTTAAAGTTTCCGGTAGGTACAGCGTGAACCCGATGTCCGGTCACATTTATCGCCATAACTTTGGTAACGGAGTGGAAGTTTCTTAGAAGTTTTTTTTTTAAGTCTCAAAAGTATTATAAAGAATGAAAATCCGTAAAAAAAATCGATTTTTTGAAAATTTCACGGGTACGTCAGCCCTTAACGTGAAACGTGTAAAGAAAAAAAGGTGAAGCACTTGATTCCTCATTCCAAACCGTTGTACCCTGAATAATGAAACAGTCGCTAAATCATCCTATACACATAATTCTCTGATAAATTCACTCTTATTTTCTCGGCACTTCATAATATTACACATCCATACATTACCCCGCGTTCCTTTTATCATCTCACGATGTTTGGTACGTTTGCTCGCTATACCGTGCGGATATAAATGAATCAGAAAATAGCGGCGGGAGTGTTTGTTCCACACGTGACCGGTCACGTGTTAGATAATTAGATATTCTTTAGGGTGGGCTTTGCATTAGGTGCTACAAGCCGGCCGGAGCAAAAAAGTTGATGCTCGCCCAATGGAGTCCGCCGACTTCCTCGTCTTCCCCACTTAGGATAGATCTGCTCGTGTGTGTTTGTTAGAGAGGGCGCCGCGCGTCGACGCGTTCAACCAAACCCCCGAAAGTTTTCGTTTTTTTTTCAGCCCTCTTTCCACGACGCGCGACTTGCCCCCCTCCCCGTACCCCATACACCCCCTACGAATCTTCTGCCTTAGCTTTTATTAATCGTCGATAGATCTAACGGCGGGATAGCGTGCTGAACTTGTATGTGTATACGGACAATACACCGTTGAAGAACATGCGGAACATAATGGGTGGTAAAGTGAGAGGGACTTGACTCACCGGCACGTTCAACCGGTTGATCGGAAGTCGAGAAAAATTGTGCTCTTGGATATATATATAGATTTTTTTTTTTTTTCACACACCCACCGGATATCATAATGATCGTAATATCGTATAAATATATACACACAGGTATTTGTGGGAACATGGATCGTGAAAGAATACGAGGATGCGTGAATCAATTTTTTTGTATTTTTTTTGTTGTTTCTTTATTGCCCACAAAATCGTGTGAATTTAATTCCACACGCTATACATATTGCACTGTCATTAGTCAATTTTTCATTTGCGGTCGGGATGCAAATGTGATTGGACGAATTGTGCCGGGAGATCGGGTGTATTTCTTTATTCAATTTTTTTTTTCTTCCTTGTAACATTAATTTGTTTTTTTTTTTTACGAGAAATTCACGCTCTCCCCATTGCATTTTCCAACCGCAGCCTCGTTTGTTGTTTTTATTATTTCCGTTTTTCTCATAAACTCATAAGTGTTGAATGGCTGAGGGCCGAGTGGTGCCTCGGTGAACGGACGACATCGTGATAATTTCTCGCGCTCACGCCGTATAACGCCAGTGTTTGTCAGCTTTTTTTATTATTTTAATGTTTCTTTTTTTTTCACGAGTCTCGTTGCTAATATAATGTCGGTTATAATACTTTGCACAGCCGCTCGGATCTCACAGTGTGAAACTTTGACGATCCTTTTTGCGGCGACCTCGCGGGTGTAGATTTTTTAATTTTCATTTTACAATGCCACTGATTACCGGTGAGACAGAGGACACAATGTGTAGGTGAATGCGCTCTGAAAACCTGTAATTTAAGAAAGAAAGGTGCTTGAGGTGCATCTTCATCAATGTTGTTGTTTTTTTTTTTAAATTATTTTACCGAGAAAGATCGTAACTATTTGCGTTAAAACGATTTTTGTGACGAACTGTAAGGGTTCTTTTATGTGCCCATGTGTACATGTTTCGACCACGTTGAAATTTATCATTTCCTTTCAACTTAAATTTAACCCTGTGACAACAATAAATTTAGGTTGAAATTGTAGGTACAAATTGTGAGGCTCCTTTCAAAAGACATTCAAAATTTCAACTCGAAATCCGAGAATCTCGTTTCGGCTGACATTGATTCAATAAAGTTTAGCCGAAAAGAAAATATTGAAAATCTCAACTTGAGCATTCCGAATATTCTTTGAGCTTGCATTTGTTAAACAATAATTTTGGTTGAATGGCGATTCAAAGTGTCAACTTCTCGATTCTCGTAGGTGAACGGTCAGATATTTATATAATATATAGAAACACGGTGACAGGACCCTCCCATATAATCGATGTTGGTAACGCATTTGAGTAACGTAAACAGGAACGCATGCACGCGTACGCCGCGACGCGTAAACGACGCGTGGCAGTGCGTATAAAAACAAACGTATAATACCAACATGATGATAGGATAGGAAAATTGCGTTTACTCTCTCTCTGTGTGTCGCGTTATCTCTTTTTCTCTCGTTCTTTATAACTATCTGAGCCGCCGCGTGAACGTATTATCGTAACGCGGGGAAACGCGTTTTATATCTCTCTCTTTCTCTCTCTCCCTCTCGCTGAATTACAAATACAAATGATGCGTTTTCCGCGTGTGCCCTCATATGCCCCGTGTGTTCTTCTCTGTCGTTGAGCTCTTGACAAAATAAATGCAAACACACGAGCGGCTGAGTACGTAAATATTTTCCACGTTCATTACTCATACGTGCTCGTAGCGCCTCTGCTTGATCCATCGGGAATTAACGTAGGACAATCAAAATAATTCCCAAACATGTTAATGTCACATCGTAAAATGATTGCCAACGGTTTTTAAGGTAGTAGTCTGGTAACTTACGCCGATTTTCATGTCTTTTTTGGAGGACGTTTTTTTGTAGGGAAATAAAAATGAATCGTTTTGGATATTTAGGATGTTTTTATTTACATACTAAAGATACAAAAAAAAATTTCTTTGATAAAATTTAATAGTTTATTATTATTATTATTATTGATCGAAGTTGGCAACTCGAAAAAAAGCGCGTGGGTGGCCCCGGTGATTTTGGCTCTTGATGTTATCTGAAATCGAAAATTCTTGATAATTCTTAATCTATAGACATGTCATTCTGGTCGGAACTACTGAAGTTAAATTTCATGGATAAATAACAAAATGGCGGACTTTGGAAAAAAAAGTCTTTTTATTCTAGCAAAGAAGGGGTTGTAAAATAAAAAGTTAGGGGTGAAAAAATTTCTCGGTAGTTCCGACGAGAGCTATAAGTGTGTAGAGTAGCCTGTTAAAATTTCAAAACAATCGGTTCGGTAGAAAAAAAGTTAGGACCCGGGCTGACCAGAAAAACACTGTTTTGAGAAAAACGCATTTAAAATTCGAAATCTCATTATAACTCCGGAAGTATTTCGAATTTCGGTCTGAAATTTTCACAGTATATTCTCAAGACATTGTACTTTCAAATTAAGCAAAAAAAAAATTTTCGATTTTTTGAACCCAAGTTACCAGACTACTACCTTAATGTCACATCGTAAAATGATTGCCAACGGTTTTTAACAAAACATTTATATCGTTAATACGGAAATTTCATTGGAATCATGTTTTTCAATTTTTAACTTGATATTTATTATTTTCAAGATTTTAATCTCTCGTATCATTCGTCGCACAAAGTATTCCGGACTTTCGAGGTTTTCTGGAAGTTCTTCTCGGCAAGATATTCGTGAAAAGAAAGCGACGAAAGAAGAATAGTTGTTGGGAAGGTTAAACGTATTGTCCGACGAAACCAAATCCCTTTTCGACTCATCTAGCGATGGATTTTTCATCCCCTTGGATAGCGAGAGAAACGGCTCGGGAGTTCGAGTGATTAAAAACAATTACCGTTTCGACACAGCCATCGGAGTTTGGGTTCAACACCGAGGACCCGAAACATCTCTTCGTTTTTTTCAATCCCTTCCTTCCTGCAGGACGACGAGTAATGAGCAGCAGAGAGGGTAGGTTTGTGTGTGCGAGCGTTTGATAGTCGAGAGGCAAGGACAAGAACGAGAGGTTTTCAGGATAGAATGCAAAACGATGGAGAAAGAGCGAGAGAAAGACATTCACGGTTAGGGGATGGCTCGAGAAAAAAAAAACGAAATAGCCGAGCATCTGAGCCCTGCGGGTTATGTGGTCGGATTCGGGCCTCTTGTCTCTCACAAACGGGTCTCCGCTCCACTGTCATTTTCGCGAAACATTTGTATGAAAATATTCTGCGTGCTCGTGAGCACAGCGGAATGAGGGGTCGGTGCGTTTCTGTGTGTGTGTGTTGGCAGTTCGCGCAGGGGTTGAGGGTCGAATCGAGCGCTTTGGTAGGGTATATCTCGACGACCGGTAGATACGTATATACGTATGTACATAGGTAACGCTCTAGTACTGTGTACTTTATATCGACTGTTTAGAAACAAAAGGGCATAAGTTATGCGGTTTAAAACGCGAAGTAATGTGAATTGGATCCTTATACTTGTTATCAGTCGATATATGTATGTTACCAATGTACGTGGGTACCATTATACCCCAGTGGCGGGAAGGGTTTGTTCTCACGTCGACCAGCAGCACAACAGGAATAGAAGCAGCGCTCTAGCATATACGATCTCATGCAATAAGAGAGAGAGAGACAGAGAGTGATTAAACTGCGAGACTTCTACGTGGCTGTCGCATTCTTCGACTTCTAAATCACGAAATAACTGCGCCTCGCTCTCGCCTACTGCGTTTCCCCACGGTCCACAAGGGTGGGTTTAGAAGGGGCGGGGAGTAGAAACGAACGCTCTTCTCGGTTAAATGGGCTTCCCCGTACTATCAACGCGAAAATATATATATTATACGTGTACCAAGTCCGGTGAAACTACCGACCAACCGGATTCCTTCTAGTCACCGTGACGGTCATTATCCGCTCTTTCTCCTTTCTCCCGCTAATTAACAATTAAACGATACCGGAGGGACACGGACGAGTCGGGCGCTGGAAGGAAATTCATTATCGCGAAAATTGCTTACGGGTTGAAAATTGTCGAAGTTGCGACTTAGTCGATGATCTCGTTATTTAAAAACTTGAAAATTCATCGTACGTAATAAACGGTATAACTCATAAAATGTTTACAATATTCGCTATGGAAAAATTGAATGTTTACTGCACGTGAGGCGTAATTTGGAAAATGTCTCTGTCAGGTTACAGAATTGTGTTTTCTTTGTCGAACGAATTTTGTTTTTTTTTTATATTCACTTTTTTCGTCAATGGAACATTCGTTCATAGACGATGATGCCTTTTGTCCTTGCGCGAGCGTCTCATTTCACCCGCTAGAAGAAATATTCTCACCGCAAGTGTAATTAAACAATTTGCCTACAGATGGAGTTTTTAACGGAAGCATTTGGCTTTAGTCGGTGTGCTTATTACGGTGCGCCGAAGTCGCGGTAGGCACACCGAGTACTCTTTGTATATGTAGTCGCGACAAACCGGGATATAGTCTCATCACTATGCATAAACCGCATAGCTCCTATATTAAAGTCAGCGCCGGAGAGAGCGCGTTAAATGCTCGCGTGATTAAAAATGCTGTCGACCGAAATTCCTACACAGACGGGAGTCCGCGGAATGCCACTCAGGACTGTCTCTCTCTCTTTCGCTCTTCCCCGTTTCTCTCTTTGCGTGACGAAAAAAAAAAAAAAAAAAATCCCCTCGGAAAAAGCAAGGGTTAAGCCTGTTTCACGTTCGAGCATAATGTCGCAATTGATCATGCTGCAGTTACTTTGATTCAACGAAAAGAAGTGTATTATTTTCTTATCAAAGAGCTTGGACTTGTTTTTTTTAGGGACGAGGAGAAATGTGATATGCTTGGTGGCGAACTTTTTACGAGATTTACACTTTTACGTGTGAATAAAATGTGGTCTCGGCGTTATCTGTACCGAGAAATATCAGCATATAGTACGGGGTGTTGGTCGCCAAGTTGACGGGTCCGTGACCCTTGTACTTTTTTTTTTAGGGTGTTGGGTGGCCCGATAAGTATACACCTTACATACATTTTTATGGTTTATCAAAAAATTGCGCGGTCGATAACAATACAAAAGTTGAGATGAAACTGTTGGTAGTTATCGACTTTATTTTTATTTTTTTTGTACAGTACATTTAGTGCGGGTGCTACAAAAAATATATTTAAAGGGATCAATTTTAAGGTAGTAATCTGGTTACTTAAGCCGATTTTCATGTTTTTTTTGGAGGGCGTTTTTTTGTAGGAAAATAAAAATGAATCGTTTTGGAGATTTAGGATGTTTTTATTTACATATTAAAGATACAAAAAAAAAAATTTTCTGAAAAAATTTAATAGTTTATTATTATTATTATTATTGATCGAAATTGGCACATCGAAAAAAAAATGTGTGGGTGGCCCCGGTGATTTTGGCTTTTGATGTTATCTGAAATAAAAAATTCTTGATAATTCTTAATCTATAGACATGTCATTCTGGTCGGAACTACTGAAGTTAAATTTCATGGATAAATAACAAAATGGCGGACTTTGGAGAAAAAAAGTTATTTTATTTTAGCAAAGAAGGGGTTGTAAAATAAAAAGTTAGGGGTGATAAAATTTCTCAGTAGTTCCGACCAGAATGACATGTCTATAGATTAAGAATTATCAAGAATTTTTGATTTCAGGTAACATCAAGAGCCAAAATCACCGGGGCCACCCACGAGCTTTTTTTTCGAGATGCCAACTTCGATCAATAATGATAATAATAATAAACTAGTAAATTTTTTCAAAGAAATTTTTTTTTGTATCTATAATATGTAAATAAAAACATCCTAAATATCCAAAACGATTCATTTTTATTTTTCTACAAAAAAACGCTCAAGTTATCAGACTACTACCTTAAGAATCATGTTTGCACATTGATCTGGGATTAATGATCGGCATCACGTGAATAAATCGATCTCGCAATTAATCGATTTGCAGGACGATATTATTTATTCAGGAATTAATTTTAATCGCGAAAGGAAGAGTTAGATTCGACGAGTCTGTTCTTAGAATAGTTTTAACGCGATTATTCTTGCCACATATTTTTCTTGCGGCCACTGTTTCAAGAGGAAAATATTCCATTCACTTGCTAAATAAACGCGAAGGCTTTTGCCGAGCGACAAAATATTGCAACTCGCTCCGACGCGTCCATTAAGGGTGGTGAGAGACCGCTTTCACGTTTTTTTTTTGTTCCCTTTTTCGTGCCCATACTTCGACGTTCCGCACAACCTGGCGCGTCGTGCGACGCAAGTTATATAGCAAAAATAGCGCAAAGCCAACACCGACAATATCGTCGTTCTCGAGAAAGGGGTTGGTTGCGCGACGATGAGAAAAAGTCATAGGTGTCACTGCCGGCTTTCACCCGTTATCTCGATCTTTATGAGGGTAGCTTTTAACAACGCGCTAGAGTACGTTCTTTCTCGAAACTTGCGGTACAATCGTCGGTGAGGCATAACAATCTCTCATTTTGCTTTACGAAATTTCTCACGTTCTCGAATCTTTATCGCAAAAATATCAACGTACATTTCCGGTCATTCCTTTGGAAATTTAATAAATATAAATTTAACGAATATATTCGTCGGACGAGGAGTAAAAAATAAAAAGTTTAACGAGGACAAGAAAAAAAAAAACATACCGAATTGTCGAGAACAATGGGAACGTAAAAGGAAATTGTGGTTGGAAATGCCCCCGGATAGAAAATATTTATATGACCGATAGCGCGTTGAGTGCACGTGTAACTAATATATTTGATCAGACAACAATGGGAGCTACGATATAATTCGATCTCCCGACTATATATCGATAATACACACTGGCATACATCTATGTTTTTATATCTACTTGCCGAGTGAAAATAAGTGAGGGCGAGGAAAAAGGGGCACGAAAATCGTGAAACACGCTTATACATATATATTGAAAAGGCCGGGGAAATAAAAGGGTCGCGTGGCGCAAACGTTCGAGAATCTACTCGTGATCGAGCGTTAACGAGAGAATTGTAAGTGTTCTTCCTTAGTATCACGAATCACGCGCGTTATGTGCTATGTATGTATCGATTACCCATCAATCGAACTTTGCGCGTACTCGAGCCTCGACTCGCGCGTTTTCCCCAATTCTCTCACTCACTTCCTCTCTCTCTCTCTCTCTCTCTCTCTCTCTCTCTCTCTCTCTCTTTATCTTTATCTATCTCTGTTATTTCGTTCCATTCTACGCGTTGAATTATATTCAAAGATTCAATATGTATGGCTCGGATCCTAATTCCGGTAATTGGGAATTTCCTTCAATCTCCTCGGGTCGTCACGCTGTATGCATAATATATGTATACATATAGTAGAGTATAGCCGAGTAAAATGAGATTTTTCAGCATTGAGCGAACTCGATCAGGACCGCAGCTCAGAAACGACACTGTCACAAAGCATATATATTAAATATATATATATATATATGTATATAGTACACCTTATAACTTCAATAAAGAATTCTGAATTTGCAAACATCAAAGGAACTTTGTTCAATGGACCCGACTCGAAATACTGCGCTTTCGCATATTACGTATCTCGTCAGTCGTGAGATGAGACTCGTACCCAGCCCGCTTCCGTTATGAGACGTTTCTTTTCCCTTTCTTTCTTTCGTTTCTTTTTTTTTCCGCCAAAGGAAAACAGAAAGCGGAGAATAAAACAGGGAAGATTGAGAAGCTCGCGGAGGCTACGAGTCCGGGCCCATCAGTCAGGAATCCCAAGTTTTCGTGCTTTCTAATCAATGTACCGTGCGCCAGGACATTTTTTTTTTTTTTTTGTTACCTCTTTTTGTGAGTCTTCTCATTTCCCTAACCATCTCTCGTCTCGTCGCTTTATCATTTTTTTCTGCTTCCCTTTTTTCTTCTGGCTAATGCGCGCACTGAGCGTAAGAGCGGATCCCTGGTAATACGAGAAAGGAATTATATTAATAAATAGCGATTTTTAATTAAAGAACGCGTTCGATCTGTTAGCAGCGGAAAATTTCATATCTTTGCAAGACCCTTCGTTGAGGGGGGAAACAGGGTTAGGACAGCGTTTTCTCAATGATTTTCATGAATTTTTTTATTGTATAAAAGATGAATATAATTTATTGAAACTTTGAGAATATTTTATGCATATATTTAAGTATAAACTATAAAATTTTTGAAGAATTTCCTTGAAAAACACCGACGATATTAGCGACCCCACATTGCAGGTCAAAATCAGACTCAGCATTTTGCGTACATTCTGGAAGCCGCAATTTTCATCTGAAATCAAACGAGGTTGGAATTTACTTTTATTATATGTCTCTATTCTCTATGAACCTAAATGGTATAAAAAAAATAGAAAATTGAATTCTTTACAGGGCTCAAAACAAAAAAGCATGATTTTTCGCCATTTTTTACAACTTTATTTGCAAAAAAAAATTATTTTAAATCGTAATAATATTCCGATTTTAAGTTCATATAGAGCGCAATACTATGAAGAAAGTAATTGCCAATTTTCAAAACGATTGGTTGAAAACTTTTCAAACTAGCGTGTACGCAAGTTCAAAAAAAGTCGTTTCCAGAAAAACGCGTTTGAAAAAATAGTACCAAAAAAAAACAAGCAATATGGGGTCGCTAATATTTTATAGTATATACTTAAATATATGTATACAAATTTTATAATATATACTTAAATATATGTATGAAATAGTCTCGAAGTTTCAATAAATTATATTCATTTTAATCAATATTCATCAAAATTTTTGAAAATGAAAAATGCCGATATACAGTTAAAAGCTACCACAACATTTATTAATACTTCTTGTATTTGTCAAATAAAATCCCTTTTCAGAAAAAAATTCGTAAAAAAACGACTTTTTTAGCCGTGCAACTGCGTATAACCTGTTAACTTAACTTACCTTATTTTCACGATGATAAAGCATGGTTTAAGCAATAAAAACACTGATTTTTTGAAAATTCTACCGTGGCCATAGCCCTTAAGGGGGGAAACAGGGTTAGGACAGCGTTTTCTCAATGATTTTCATGAATTTTTTTATTGTATAAAAAATGAATATAATTTATTGAAACTTTGAGAATATTTTATGCATATATTTAAGTATAAACTATAAAATTTTTGAAGAATTTCCTTGAAAAACACTGACGATATTAGCGACCCCACATTGCAGGTCAAAATCAGACTCAGCATTTTGCATACATTCTGGAAGCCTCAATTTTCATCTGAAATCAAACGAGATTGGAATTTACTTTTATTATATGTCTCTCTTCAACATGAACCTAAATGCTATCAAAAAAATAGAAAATTGAATTTTTTACAGGGGTCAAAACAAAAAAGCATGATTTTTTGCCATTTTTTACAACTTTATTTGCAAAAAAAAATTATTTTAAATCGTAATAATATTCCGATTTTAAGTTCATATAGAGCGCAATACTATGAAGAAAGTAATTGCCAAATTTCAAAACGATTGGTTGAAAACTTTTCAAACTAGCGTGTACGCAAGTTTAAAAAAAGTCGTTTCCAGAAAAACGCGTTTGAAAAAATAGTACCAAAAAAAAACAAGCAATATGGGGTCGCTATTATTTTATAGTATATACTTAAATATATGTATACAAATTTTATAGTATATACTTAAATATATGTATGAAATAGTCTCAAAGTTTCAATAAATTATATTCATTTTAATCAATATTCATCAAAATTTTTGAAAATGAAAAATGCCGATATACAGTTAAAAGCTACCACAACATTTATTAATACTTCTTGTATTTGTCAAATAAAATCCCTTTTCAGAAAAAAATTCGTAAAAAAACGACTTTTTTAGCCGTGCAACTGCGTATAACCTGTTAACTTAACTTACCTTATTTTCACGATGATAAAGCATGGTTTAAGCAATAAAAACACTGATTTTTTGAAAATTCTACCGTGGCCATAGCCCTTAAGGGGGGAAACAGGGTTAGGACAGCGTTTTCTCAATGATTTTCATGAATTTTTTTATTGTATAAAAAATGAATATAATTTATTGAAACTTTGAGAATATTTTATGCATATATTTAAGTATAAACTATAAAATTTTTGAAGAATTTCCTTCAAAAACACTGACGATATTAGCGACCCCATATTGCAGGTCACAATCGGACTCAGCATTTTGCATACATTCTGGAAGCCTCAATTTTCATCTGAAATCAAACGAGATTGGAATTTACTTTTATTATATGTCTCTCTTCAACATGAACCTAAATGCTATCAAAAAAATAGAAAATTGAATTTTTTACAGGGGTCAAAACAAAAAAGCATGATTTTTTGCCATTTTTTACAACTTTATTTGCAAAAAAAAATTATTTTAAATCGTAATAATATTCCGATTTTAAGTTCATATAGAGCGCAATACTATGAAGAAAGTAATTGCCAATTTTCAAAACGATTGGTTGAAAACTTTTCAAACTAGCGTGTACGCAAGTTTAAAAAAAGTCGTTTCCAGAAAAACGCGTTTGAAAAAATAGTACCAAAAAAAAACAAGCAATATGGGGTCGCTATTATTTTATAGTATATACTTAAATATATGTATACAAATTTTATAGTATATACTTAAATATATGTATGAAATAGTCTCAAAGTTTCAATAAATTATATTCATTTTAATCAATATTCATCAAAATTTTTGAAAATGAAAAATGCCGATATACAGTTAAAAGCTACCACAACATTTATTAATACTTCTTGTATTTGTCAAATAAAATCCCTTTTCAGAAAAAAATTCGTAAAAAAACGACTTTTTTAGCCGTGCAACTGCGTATAACCTGTTAACTTAACTTACCTTATTTTCACGATGATAAAGCATGGTTTAAGCAATAAAAACACTGATTTTTTGAAAATTCTACCGTGGCCATAGCCCTTAAGGGGGGAAATAGGGTTAGGACAGCGTTTTCTCAATGATTTTCATGAATTTTTTTATAGTATAAAAAATGAATATAATTTATTCAAACTTTGAGAATATTTTATACATATATTTAAGTATATACTATAATATTTTTGAAGAATTTCCTTGAAAAACACCGAAGATATTAGCGACCCCATATTGCAGGTCACAATCAGACTCAGCATTTTGCGTACATTCTGGAAGCCGCAATTTTCATCTGAAATCAAACGAGGTCGGAATTTACTTTTATTATATGTCTCTCTTCTATATGAACCTAAATGCTATCAAAAAAATAGAAAATTGAATTTTTTACAGGGGTCAAAACAAAAAAGCATGATTTTTCACCATTTTTTACAACTTTATTTGTAAAAAAAAATTATTTTAAATAATGATAATATTCCGATTTTAGGTTCATATAGAGTGCAATACTATGAAGAAAGTAACTGCTTATTTTCAAAACGATTGGTTGTAAATTTTTCAAACTAGCGTGTACGCAAGTTAAAAAAGAGCTACTCACTTTAATGGCTTATAACAATAGAACAAGTCGGAATTTTCATTTAAAATTTTGGGAAAATATTTTTTAATAGTTTTACTAACAATTTATGAAATAAAAAAAAAATCGATTTTTCGAACCGTCCAACCCTATTTCCCCCCTTAAGTTAGCGATCCGTTAAAGTCGAAACAAGTCTCTTTACGTTCCTGAAGGTTGGAATCGTTTGAAATCGATCGACTTTTACTCAACTCGGTGGGGGCGTTTTGTTTCACGCTTTGACACTTTCTCTCATTTATTCCGACAAAGATTTTTCTCATTATCGAAACTCCGAGTGCGCGGGAACGCGGTAACACAGAGGACAGGAGAGATTCGTAAGATCTGAGAGAATGGATTATAACACGGAATTGGTAGTTCATTCGCGATTTCTATGAGGCCCGAGCGCTACGTTCCTCCCTTTCTCTCTCGCTAAAGTCTTCTGTGGATATCGCAGTAAGAGCATAATGATTATGCATATAGAGAGAGAGAAAGACGGAAAGATATCGAGTGTGTTTTGCCCACGGCTGTATATACGAGGAAGCCAGACAGACAGACAGACAAACGGACAGACCGTGAGGGCAGAGAACAGAGAGATAGATATCCTTCCGGGACGAGCGACATTCGGCATTCGCAAACAGAGGAGTTTAATTTCGCATGCAAATATAACGTATATGAGATGGATACATAGGAGAAGGGTCCGTTGCGCGACGTTAAAGCAGTCGGGATACCGCCGCACATATATCTATAATATGTCCGTGTCTTTTGGTACACATCGGCCCCCTAGATCCCACCCTCCTTGTATCGCACAGACGCTCGGTCATGATTTTTTTATACCAAAATCGCGACCCTCCTCGAAACGATTTTACCGCGTGTAGAAACATGACTTTCGATATACACAACAAACGGTATCAAGTTACTTGTCGGCTCGATTATGTGTGTTCTCATATACTATTGGATCACTCCCTTCTTTTCGTAAAATATCAAGTTACTAATCAATGAGAGCAAACTTTTCGATCGAATGTTCATAAAAATCCTGTGAAATAAAATAAGAAAGCCCCTAAAACCTTGAAAAATCGCGCGCCATTGTATTCAAATGTCTCGAAACTGCAAATGTTACGACATCTTATGTTCGACAAGTCGGGGGGGTGTATAGAATACCGATAATTCGATGACGATTGTTTGCTAAAAAAAAAACATTATGATACGAGGAATAATTCATTTCAATTATTCACATCGATAAGCAGGAACGTGTTTTATGATATCGAAGTGAATTTTCCCGTAGAAATCGAGGGTAGCTGACACGCTCGATCGGCTTTCCAGCATCATACACACTTATTATCGTCGTTATATCGTTCTTTTGTATTCGCCGCAACGTTTGGCCGTGAGACAGCATAAAAAAAAAGCGTCATGGCCCGTCGGTCGCCGGGGGAAAAAAAAAAAATGAGAAAAACGAATACCATCTTCCGGGTATAATCGATGATTGTGCCAACGGCGGTGCAAGTCTCTCTCTCTTTTTCTCTCTCCTTTTCTCTCGCATATGTGCACATATCCAAGAGTCACTGCGCAGCTTCCGCCTGACGTCACATCACACACAAACACAAACACGCAAACGCATTGCCTCCTTCCATCTTTCCACGATCCGGTGAGAGTTCGGTGTACCCTATTTTTTTTCTGTCCTCTTTTTTTCGTTTCGTTGTTCCTTCAACGATCGCGCAATCCGCTCGAGCAAAGTGGCAAATACAATTTATCAGAACAGCGACACAGTAGCCGGCACCTTTCTATACGCTCGCGTATATATAAGTACGTAATAAGAGTGTGTATGGGAACGCATCGGAGCGTATCTGACTTGCAAAAGTGAGGGAAACGGTTCGCGACGCTTCCTCTCGGTATGGAGAACGATATATTTTCCGGAAAAAAAATGCAAATCATCGTCCGCCCCGTGTTTTTTTCTTTTCTTTTTTTTTTTCCTTCCTTTCCGAGCTAGTTCTCTCGCAACCCGACGGTATTGCGTATATGCTCTCTTGTATATATGGTTATATGTGCGCTGTAATACTGCCGCGAAAAGTCCCGAATAAATTGAGAAGGATGCGGGATGTAAATGACATTCAAATTGTGACGCGTTGCAAAATGACAAAAATATTACATGCATATATCGTATATATACAACGGTTTATGTATATAAAAATGTTATGGATATATAGGTAGCGCCCGAGTATGATGCACAGAGTCACCCTTCTCGCGTACGTCACGCGACGTAATTGGCTGATATTCAGATGTGTTATGTTGGCGTTGCCGTTGCGGCGAATTGAATTTTCGAAACAATTTCGTGGTGACGCC
The DNA here is from genome assembly GCA_958009045.1 of Oxytorus armatus. Lineage (NCBI taxonomy): Eukaryota > Metazoa > Arthropoda > Insecta > Hymenoptera > Ichneumonidae > Oxytorus > Oxytorus armatus. Next base: position 16,899,943 of record OY253752.1, read on the forward strand.
CGGCAGACACATACGATTTTTCCTTTATTCCTTTATAACGGCCCACCCCTACTCGCAGAATCCTCGAAACATTCATTCGTCTTCCTTTTCCTATAAGCTTCAGCGTAGAAAGCTCTCTAACCCCCTCCTGGCGCGGTTTCTCTTGTCCAAAATCGATGAAATGCTCGTGAGACCGTAATTATAATTTACAAACGATCGTACCCTTAGAGACACGTGGAATGTTCTCCGATACGGATCAAAGTCCGCGCATAGAATCGGCACCATGTTTTGCACGGAGAATTTCCAGTGAGTCTGGATACAGGAGAGGATGTGAGGGGCGGTGATACAGACAGATCGGGATGCCCGAGGCTTTCAGATTGAGGTACACGACTCCGAACGAGAATATATATACATAAGTGTATATACAGCCACTCTCTGTGCTACTCGTGTATAATCCAGGTATACGTCGGTATACTATGAACAAAGATGGACAAGGCGCATCGATTTCTATGTTCAGCTTGTTAAACAGGCCCGTCAATGTCGGATCAACGATGACCACCCTCTACCCCGAAATGACCCCGAGTGGTCGATTTCCCATATACTAATACATTCATACAGACACAATTGCACTTACATGTATGAAATGACCAGCGGTCACTATTCCCATATCGTACACGTATATATGTTTCTACGTATCAACTACTTCTATCGAACAAAAGAGCGTAACGCACGTCACTTTACGTGGTAAATCGCGTGGGCAGCGACCTTTTGTTCGTAAGAAATTGATATATATGTATCATCATTAGGTTGGTTCTTAATTTGGTGATGTTGGAAATTCTTTGGTATTGTTCCTCAAAAGTAATCAACATATCTAGAAAAAAAATTGGGCGCAAGCGGAACTTTGTCCAATAATTCTAACCCACCCCACCGAGCTGTCGAATTTTTATATGAAAAATGCATGCATTCAAAATTTTGTTGAGAAAATTGTTTATTATTTCAAAACTATTTATGATAAAAGAATTTTATATAACGTTTCTGTAGGAAATATAATGCTCTACAAAAAAGGTATCTTGTGAAATTCTCGTGAATCTAATATTTATCACGTAATTGGCAAAAAACTGTCATCATTTATTCCAAAAGTCGATCATTATGGTCAAAACAGGAGTTTGACGTCGAATAGCTGCAATTTATTTTTCGTATGTATATAAGATTATGAAGAAATACGTAGCGCACTCAACAATGAAATGTAAACAATATTCAAATTTTCAATTTTATCAATTTTATTGTGAATTATAATGAATGATGTCATATATCTTAAAAATCAACTTATAATATTGAATTACATCGGTTGGAGCAAAGTTGCTTTGTTGATATCAGGATATTTTTTTTAATTTTCTTCAATTATTTGTACAATGAATTGTTTCTGATCTTCATCATAAGTGAGACGATCATTGTACTCTATAATAAGTTTCACTCCTCTTTCTGCAACATCGTTAACCACTTTAATTCCTTTAACTATTTTTAAGCCTTGTAAATAATTTTCATTAGAAATCCACTCGCTCACATCGATATCAAAAAATGAGGAGTTGATTTCAAACCTTTCGAAAAAAGTCATCGATTTGGAACAGATAAAGAAATCAATGTCCTTATCGATCAAAGAAGAAAAATGTATCATGAATGATAATAAAATTGATAAAATTGAAAATTTAAATATCGTTCACATACTGTTATTGAGTGCACTACGTATATTTCTCACTCTTCATATTTCTAATTGCATATGAAGAATACATTGCAGTTTCTCGACGTCAAACTCCTGTTTTGGCCATAATGATGAACTTTTGGAATAAATGATGACAGTTTTTTGCTAATAACGTGATAAATATTAGATTCACAAGAATTTTACAAGATACCTTTTTTGTAGAGCATTAAATAAATTTCCTATAAAAAAACAATATAAAATTTTTTTATCACAAATAGTTTTGAAATAATAAACAATTTTCTTAACAAAATTTTGAATGCATGCATTTTTTCATATAAAAATTCGACAGCTCGGTGGGGTGGGTTAGAATTATTGGACAAAGTTCCGCTTGCGACCAATTTTTTTTCTGGATATGTTGATTACTTCCAAGGAACAATACCAAAGAATTTCCAACATCACCAAATTAAGAACCACCCTAATGTACATATACATTCGATTCTCAGCTTCGAGTTCACCCAAATGCCAGCATCAGAGTTTCCCTCTCAGCCTTTGGGCACTCGTGTCTATCTCCATAATAGTGTCCAAGCCTGGAGAGGCCGTCGTTCATCGACAAAAGGACCCTGTGGCCAACTCCCTCGCGCTCCCTCTGTCTCTCTCCCTCGTGGCTTGTTTGTCGTGACCGCAAAAGCGAGAGAACATCAACGAGTGACCGAGAGAGAGAGAGAGAGAGAGATTTCGCTCGATAAGCCAGCCACTCAGGGATGAACAATCGAAACAATTCTAAGTACCGTGAGACGCGAGTGTGGTCGTTCCTGTACGCGTGAGCTTCTGACTGTTAACAGTGGTCAGTTGCAACTGACCATCACACCGTTAACGCGGCACACCCGGTGTTCGCTTCGATAGATTTTCCATTCTTGACCGGAACGTGCGGATGATTGGCGCTCGGGGCTTTGACGAGAGCTTTGACAGCAACCCCTAACGACGACAAGCATTTATATACACGTATATATATATATACGGCAGTCATGTCCGCGGCTAATCGAAGCGTCCGCTATAATAATGCCCTGCGATGTCCCATTTGGAATTGAACTTCGTGAAAAGGGTCAAGCTTGTCGGGTTCACGATTTGTGGAAAGCAGATTGTTTGATGTCCGGGTAGGGTCGGTCAAGGGGTTTAACACGAAATCGTGACTCGTTTCGGGATAACCGAATATCTTCGCTGGTCCATTCACATCTATACACACACGTATACTAAATACTATCTGTACTTCAATCGCTATTATTATTATTATATTGTTATTGTCATTATCGTGGTAAATGCGAGGAAAAATCGTGTGACGCGAGACGAATTAAAGCGGCACGTGGTAGCTGTCCATCTTCATATTTCTCAATCTCGTGCCACGGGTCCTTGCAACACTAGGATCCACTTATATAGAGGTGGTTGGCTCATGGTTGGTTAGCGAATAGAATGGGATCGCGAAGAAGTGAAACGCAAGGGGGTGCGGTCAAAGAGCGAAGCTCCGCGAACAGGGGGATGTTATAGAGAGATATATGTGCAGAGGGATAGACAGCGGCGGACCGAGAGAGCGTTGTCGGGAAGAAGTGGTTCCCAGGTGAAACCTGAGACCGGAAGTAGCCATAGACCCTTCGCTACGATCATTACTGTCGTATATAACGAATAACGTACGGCATATTGTTACATAGAGTAGTTTTAGCGAGATGGGACGAGTAATAAAATGAGAGCATGTGTTTGTATGTATACAATACTGATGAGAAAAGACGAATGAAAAAGATTGATTTTTTTCTTCTAAGAATTTTGGGATTTTTCTTTCACTTCTCCCCCGACAGTGTCTCGTAAATTGACCGGTGTCTGCTGCCCTTTTTGTACGTACACACTAGATGTATCTTCGTCAAAGATCAAAACCGTAATATCGACTAGCGCAATCTTCCAAAGGGATGTCGGACGTACGGGAGAAGAAAGAGAGACATGTGTGTACGTACAATATATACATAGAATATAAAATAATACGACGACTTCGGCGAGATGCCAGTGAACGTATCGGCTTACCCCAATTTCACCCCAATCATTTTGAAACCGAAAACCCGAACCGTCTCGCGATTCCTCCCCTCGTTCCTCCTGTCGCGCGCCTTTTTCTATTTCGTCCGTCCGTTGCTACGGATATTGATATATAAAAAAAAAATCCAATGAACGATACCGGGATACTGTTATATATACGTAGATGTGTCTATATGTCGGAGAACATTGAGGGGGCGCGATGGTCTGGCCCTGTCCCCAAGGTTCTCGGCTAGTGTCGTTTTCTCTTATGAATACCTATCATGAGTACGACGAACGAAAACCAGAGGATCCGCGAACGGACACGACAACGAGAGAATTGATAAATCGTTTCACGTCGGATTTTTCCTCGAACCAATTTTTCAAATATCTCTCGCTACGACACTCAAGAACAAGCGGGGGGGAAAAACGCCAAGTCCGAGTGTGTTTGGCTATGTATGCATTTCTTTTCTTTCTTTTCTTTTTTTTTTGTATGTGATATAATGCCGGAATCTGATGACATTTTTCAAGCAGTCGAACGGAACGAAAAAGATTCTTCGACAGCATATAGTATTAAAGCTCGGTTTACTTTGTGTGGATATATATCGATTCGTGGGTAATTTTCAAGCACGTGGAAATTATATCGATTTATTAAGGGGGGAAATAGGGTTAGACGGATCAAAAAATCGATTTTTTTTATTTCATAAATTGTTAGTAAAACTATTGAAAAATATGTTCCCAAAATTTTTAATGAAAATTCCGACTCGTTCTATTGTTATAAGCCATTAAGGGGGGAAATAGCGGTTAGGGCAGCGTTTTCTCAATGATTTTCATGAATTTTTTTATAATATAAAAATGAATATAATTTATTGAAACTTTGAGAATATTTTATACACATATATTTAAGTATATACTATAAAACTTTTGAAGAATTTCTTTGAAAAACACCGAAGAAAATGTATGACTGCCTTGACTTTGTTTTTCTTGGTACTATTTTTTCAAACGCGTTTTTTTGAAAACAACTTTTTTTGAACTTGCGTACACGCTAGTTTGAAAAGTTTTCAACCAATCGTTTTGAAAATTGGCAGTTACTTTCTTCATAGTATTGCGCTCTATATGAACCTAAAATCGGGATATTATCATTATTTAAAATAATTTTTTTTTTGCAAATAAAGTTGTAAAAAATGGCAAAAAATCATGCTTTTTTGTTTTGACCCCTGTAAAAAATTCAATTTTCTATTTTTTTGATAGCATTTAGGTTCATATAGAAGAGAGACATATAATAAAAGTAAATTCCAACCTCGTTTGATTGTAGATGAAAATTGCGGCTTCCAGAATGTACGCAAAATGCTGAGTCTGATTGTGACCTGCACTATGGGGTCGCTAATATCTTCGGTGTTTTTCAAGGGAATTCTTCAAAAAATGTATAGTATATACTTGAATATATGTATAAAATATTCTCAAAGTTTCGGTAAATTATATTCATTTTTTATATCATAAAAAAATTTATGAAAATCTTTGAGAAAACGCTGTCCGAACCCTATTTCCCCCCTTAAATCGATACCTCCCCCGGAGCAGGGGTGCGAATTACGTACATATCTGTACAGACTTTTACGTGCTTTTACGAGAAATGAGAATCCATTTCCCACGAGTGTGTATGCGGTAGAGAGTAGAGGATTCTCGTACAAACGGTAGTTTTCTCGCCGCAAGAATCCTCGGGAATAGCTGCGACGCCGGCTAATCGGAAGTCAATCACGGAAAGGAGTCAGTCTATAGGGAATATAATTATCAAAATTAAAAAAAAAAGTTAAAAATATTAAAAATTGACTGAGTTATCGTGCTGTCACTGTTGAAAAACATAGTTTCAAGAAAAACGCGTTTAAACTTTCTCGTAGGTACACCGTAAACAAGGATGTCCGGTCACAATTATTGCTATAACTTTGTAACGGAGTCGAATTTTTTTAATAGTTTTTTTTTTAATTCCGAAAGGCATAAAGAATAAAAAACTGTTAAAAAAATGAATTTTTTGAAAAATTCGGAGGTACGTGAGCCCTTAAGGGAGGAAATAGGGTTAGGACAGCGTTTTCTCAACGATTTTCATGAATTTTTTTATACTATAAAAAATGAATATAATTTATTGAAACTTTGAGAATATTTTATACATATATTTAAGTATATACTATAAAATTTTTATACATATATTTAAGTATATACTATAAAATATTAGCGACCCCATATTGCAGGTTACAATCAGACTCAGCATTTTGCATACATTCTGGAAGCCGCAATTTTCATCTGAAATCAAACGAGGTTGGAGTTTACTTTTATTATATGTCTCTCTTCTATATGAACCTAAATGCTATCAAAAAAATAGAGAATTGAATTTTTTACAGGGGTCAAAACAAAAAAGCATGATTTTTTGCCATTCTTTACAACTTTATTTGCAAAAAAAAATTATTTTAAATAATGATAATATTCCGATTTGAGGTTCATACAGAGCGCAATACTATGAAGAAAGTAACTGCCAATTTTCAAAACGATTGGTTGAATACTTTCCAAACCAGCGTGTACGCAAGTTCAAAAAAAGTCGTTTTCAGAAAAACGCGTTTGAAAAAATAGTACCAAGAAAAACAAGCAATATGGGGTCGCTAATATTTTATGTATATAAAATATAAATATATGTATAAAAATGTTATAGTATATACTTAAATATATGTATAAAATATTCTCAAAGTTTCAATCAATTATATTCATTTTTTATACTATAAAAAAATTCATGAAAATCATTGTGAAAACGCTGCCCTAAGCCTATTTCCCCCCTTAAATCGATACCTCCCCCGGAGCAGGGGTGTGAATAACGTACATATCTGTACAGACTTTTACGTGCTTTTACGAGAAATGAGAATCCATTTCTCACGAGTGTGTACGCGGTAGAGAGTGGAGGATTCGTACAAACGGTAGTTTTCTCGCCGCAAGAAACCTCGGGAATAGCTGTGACGCCGGCTGATCGGAAGTCAATCACGGAAAGGAGTCAGGTCGTTGTGCATGAGAAAATTCGATGTGTGATATATACGAGGCGCGGCTGTATGGCGAAGGAAAAATAGAAATAGAAGAAACAGGAGAATGGGAAAAAGTGACGAGGATTAAGTTACCAGATGGGAAATTGATTTTCCGGTGACGAAAAGAAAAATTGCACGACACTTAACGGAGATCGGGGACATCGTGATTCACGCGCGAGTTGCCGAACGGCGTCAATGGAATATGGCAGCAATATATGCCTGTATATTTATCGTTCCACGTCGTTGATGCTGGCAAAGAGGTCCAGTAAATCACTCGTCGCTTTTCGAGATGTCATTTCAAAATTAAAAAGGGGAAACGAGCTTAATTTTTTGTTGAATTGATTATCATTTATTGGTGTGGTCATTGATAATTTTCTTTTTCAATGCATTTGAGTCGAAAAAATGTATGTTTCATTGGATTTTTCGTGCGGGAGGACATCCGGATAACTGCGGAGCCTGTGAACTTAGTTTCCCTCGATACAACAATATTTTTTTAATTCACTGTAACGAAATTCGTTATTCGTTAATGAACGGTGGTTTCTAGTCGAACTGATGCGCGTCACGCATCACGTGATAGAGGTGAGGGGGGGAGTGATTATTATCGAGATAGAGAACGATAGAAATGCAGTGTGTGAGAGAGAGAGAGAAAGTTGCGGATGAGATCCCTTCGATTCCCGGGGAACCCCATCGTGAGACCATCCATGTTCCGAAACACCATATATACAGACCATTCACGATGAACCCTCATATATACGTACGAGCGCAACGGGGACACGTGACTGCTTTATAGCAAAAAGCGAGAGAGCGAGAAGGGTCGAGAGCCCTATCCGTGATCGTAGGGCATACACTGACATACAACATTTAATCTACGCGGTTTTACTTCTGACCCTCTGGCGTTAAAGCGTGCAAGTCGGATGGAGGGCTCCATGACAAAACTAAAACTGCACGCCCCCCACCCCTCCCGCCGCCCCGAAACATATTTATACTTGCCGAAGTGTGTATTGTTTCATCGGGCGCTTAGCGACAAACATTAGTCGTACCGAATGGATGCCTCTCTCAGATTGACCGTCGTGCAGAGTCTATTTAATTTTTTCACTCATTTAGTTTTTTTTCTTTTCTAGTTCATCGTGGACAATCAGTTGCCCACGGGTACGCTGGTAGTTGGTATTGTTTTTAATTAACGAAAAACATATTTATCGACACAGCGACAAGTTCTACCGTTTCTATATTTCATACGAATATTCGTAACAACGCCGAAGCGTATACGAGAAAAGGAGATGTATGTTTTGCCGTTGGAATTCGCTTGATTAAATCAAATCAAATATATCGAGGGTCGTGAGTCTCGTCCGTAACTCAGCAATGAATAAGCTACGGAATCTTTCGTACAATCTGATGGAGTTATATATTTTTTTGTCAGTCCGACAAATTGACCCATCCATATTCTCCCGTACGGAAAAGTGGACGGAAAAACAGAGCGCAATAACATGACGTGCTTCCTGTCTTGGTTAGATGGCAAATTGAGAGAATTTATCGTGATATCACGTAATGCCATTGCTCAAATTCTACTTCATGCTTATGCGAAGGGCTCTGGCTGAGCCAACAATTTTCCAATGTTGTTTAACAATTTATTGTATTTTTCGATTGACACTTTGAGTTTTTGGCAAAAACTTGATGATTATTCGTAATCGGCGGAAAATTTCCGATCGAATGGGCATATTGGAACATTCCAAAAAACGAAAAAACATTTTTTTGTCATTTTTTGCCCATTTTGTCGGAAACCTAAAAAATGTCGAAATTTCAAACGACCATATCTTGGCGTCTGTTTGGCCGATTTGAGTTTGTAGAGGGTGTTTTTAAAACGTCGTGAGTAGACTTAGAGATTGCGGTTTGGTTCATTCCAATATCTCAATTATTGGGGCTGTAAGGGCAGGATGAAAATCAACCACAACAAACATGAGAAGGGAGAAGTATGTATGGAGTAATTCGCAAAAATCGATGGTCCGATTTTAAAAATCTGTGAAAAATCGAAAAATACTGATAGCGCAATGATTGAAACGCCATTTTAAAGGGTGTTCGATCACGAAAAGAATGAGCATAGAGTGGGGTTTCAACTCCATCGGGAAGCAACGTTACAGCGATTTTAGTGAAGCCACTTCTTTTTGGCCGAAATGCAAGAAAATGTTGAATTTTTTAAATTTTCTTTTAGGACGCTATATCGATGTATTTTGATTACTAATTCGCTGATTACTAATTCAGTATGTCTTTGGAAAACTCAAAATTTCATTGAAAATCGTCCAAAAAGTGATTTTTTACGTTTTTCGCCTTTTTCTCATTGATATTTTGAGAATGCGACTAAAATCGGTGTTATTCGTAATCAGCGGAAATCTTGCGATCGAATAGGGTATCGAAACATTGAAAAAAGAGAAAACAATTTTTTTGTAATTTTTTGCCCACCTTTTCGGAAATCCAAAAATCTCGAAATTTCAAATGGTCATAACTTGACTCCCGTTTCATCGATTTTGGGTTTTGACGAGCGTTTTCAAAACGTCTCGAGTAGACTTAGAGAATACATTTTGGATCATCCCGACATCTCAATTATTGTAACCGTGAGAGCAGGTTGAAAATCGGCGAAAAAAATGAGAAGGGGTATGGAAAAATTGGCAAAAATCGATAGTTCGACTTCAAAAATCTGTCAAAAATTGAAGAATATTGGTAGCGCCATAAATCAAGCGTCATTTTAAATGTTGAACGATTACGAAAAGAATGAGCGCAGAGCGGAGTTCCAAGTATATCGGAAATCAAAATGACAACGATTACACCAATTAATTTTTGGTCAAAACCCGAAAAATATTTGGAAATGTTTAGTTTCCCTTGGGGATCTATATTTTTTATTTTGCGTCGCTGATTAGTAATTCAGTAGGCAATTTATCGGCAAAGTGAACATTCTATGAAAAATCGTAAATAAATGTGATTGTTACGGATGATGTTAATGACACCGATAGAGTGAACGTTGCATCAACGATATCAAGCATTGGGGAGGGGTTTAGAGAAGGGCATGAGGACAGTCGACGAAGCTTTCCTCTCTCGCTGAAGGGTTGAGTTAGGGTGAGCTCGAGCACTGTGAGTTATGGGCATCGTGGGTGTGCCACACTGCTATACGCGATACGTTGCAACTACCGACCATCATATATATACACTTATGCACATAAATATATCTATATTCCTAGTTTGCCGCAATTCCGTACGAAAGAATAATAAAATAAAAATACAGCAAACTATAATGGGCTTGGAACCGTCGCGCCGCGCTCGTACACACATAGATCCTCTCTCCGTCCGCGAAGCTATCGATCCCTCTCAACGTGCAATCCGCGCGATTGGCTGTAAATCTTGGATGCTTCGCAGTCGTTAGTCGTTGCACACACTTAATACCTTCTCTTTTGTATCTCATACTTTGGCCATTTTTATCCGCGAACAATCGCGCGCTTTTCACGTGAGTAACCTCGCTCGCGATGCCATCCGGAACTTTTAGTGATTAATAAACTCTGAAATATCCGCTGTATATATATTAAAGAGATGATACACTATGGTGATGATTTACGCCTTTGTCAAGAGCTTTAAAAAGTTCTATCTAACTTTTGATTTTTCTCTAAATTTAAGAACAATTATATTTACCATTAATAATTGTTATCCAATTAAATCATGACGTGGCAGGAAAAATTGCCTTAACGCGATATATCCCGATCTCTCGTTGTCAATGGATTGTGAAATTGTATGTCTGCGCGTCCCCCCCGGTTAATTCGAGGGGCTAGTTGCGAATGGAATCTGAAGGACAAGATTTATTATCTTACCCGTATAGCTAACGTTAATACGGTTCATATCGATTAAATAATCGGTGACGCAAGGTGTGCAAGAGGCAATCGTGAATCGAATTAATTACGTCACGCGTTACAGGAAAAATTGCCCTTATGTATAGATCGCAGGTGACACCAATAAAAAAAAAGGAGGAGTGTCGTTATAATGGTTTGATAAAAAAAGAGGAAAATTGTGTATAATAAAGCGGTGTAGTATCCGGAAACGTTGGCCCATTGAATTTTCATCCCTCCCTCCGCCCCCTTAGTGATCCGGCGAAAAGACAGGGAACACCACACGAGGAAGTATTTATTAGATTGGAATCTAAACGCCCCTGCTACAAAACCCGCCGTAAGGCCTGAAAGCGTATTTCCTTTCGCCGTAGGTGGTGGCCTTTCGGTTGTGTTCGAGAACGAGAGCGAGAAAAGCTTCGCCGAGGGCTCTTCCCCCTTGATCGTTTTCTCTACCACTCAAACCTCGTATATATGTGTATATCGATCTATAGTAAACAGTCCTAATATAATGTGGCTGTGTGCGTATAGTCGGTAGACTTTTGGAGGGTTGTGGAAATTAGTGGGTGCAACTTTATTAGCCGGTGTCACGAAACCTTTCGACCCCGTGGACTCGCAGTTCATCCACTGCTGAATCATTTTTCATTATCTCATTCCTCGACCAAGTGTGCATGTTTTTTGCTTTAAAAAAAAAATATTAACTCCGTGTGGATGAGGCTCGAAGAAATTTCGTATATTTTGAAGGGTGTACACCTGTAATTATGCGAGGTCTGTTTAAAAAGTATGGGCTACGTATATTCGATTTTCGATTTTTTTTTTGTGGCGTTAGGTTGGTACTCGTGTCCCTCACTTATGCTGAAAAAATCGGCCATTTTGAATGTTTAGTTAATTGTTGACAGCTGTTTTGGTTAGACGTGTTTTGGCTTGTCTTCGAATTTTGCCTATTCTAAAAAAGCAGCTTCCATCGCGATGATTGAGCTTTGGTTTCCACGTCATAACCATAAACCCACGATTCGTCACTAGTTACGACCCTCTGGAGCAAAATTTGGGTCGTCGCGGACCGAGTCCAACAGCTCCTTAGCAATGTTAACGCGACACTGTTTTTGTTCGATATTGAGCAATTTTGGCACGAATTTCCCGGCGACCCGTCTCACGCCCAAATCATTGGTAAAAATCGAATAGCACGAGTCAATCGAAATGTTTAGTTCCTCAGCAACTTCTCTAACGGGTGATTCGACGATTGGCCAATATTATTTTCTTCACTTCATCAATGTTTTCGTCTGTTGTTGTTGTGCTCGGGCGTCCGGAACGCACTTCGTTGTTCGCATCTTCCCGGCATTCTGAGAACATTTTGTACCACCGATAAACGTTGCTTTGGTTCAAGGTAGCTTCACCATATGCCACGGTCAACATTCGGAATGCGTCCGCGCACTTAATTTTGTTTTTCACACAAAATTTGATACAGATTCTTCGATCCATTTTTTGGAATAGGCAAAAATCGAAGACAAGCCAAAACACGTCTAACCAAAACAGCTGTCAACAATTAACTAAACATTCAGAATGGCCGATTTTTCCAGCATAAGTGAGGGACACGAGTACCAACGTAACGCCACAAAAAAATCGAAAATCGAATATACGTAGCCCGCGGAAATTCAAAATTCGCGATACTTTTTGAACAGACCTCGTATAATGTGGCTGAATAATTGGTCGACATTTAAACACACCGAGTATTCCAGACAAAAGTCAATTATCATTGTCAACGAACGGACGGTACACCTGCAACGGGCACACCGTTTCAATAAACGTTGAGGGGGTGAAAGTAACTAAAGAAAAATAATGCGGAGTTGTTATTCTTTTGTAATTAATGTCAATGTGTTTTGGAATAATTCAAATTTTTTAATTAGAAAATTGAAGAAAAAAAAGACACTTTCCAGTCGACAATAATGAATCTAACAGCGTGAACTTCCGTCTCGAACGGATTAACTCTCTCGTCCCACAATCATAAACCGTCATTTTCCATCATTAATGTTTCAGATTCGATGGAGTTCCTGAAGCGCGTCGAGTCTACCGGAAACACGCACTAACACACGTGGATTTATCGAGACTGTAGGACAACTGGTTTATAGTCGACGAGTGGCAGTAATCGTTGTACTAGTAGTACTATTATAGCGACATTTATATGAAAAGGTACGTTCGAAAAAAAAAATATATATATCTGATTTTATAGGCTGCCCATTTCATTTTTCACTTCTTCGTTCTGCTCAATTTCACCGATTTTCACGGCTTTCTTTTTTCCTCCGCCCCATTGTATCGGTTTATCGTTCTCGAGGCGTACGGCTTACCGAAGCGTCATTAGTGTTAGTGTCAAACATCGAGCATTGTTCGGATATTTATGACATTTTACCTGCAAGCCCGTCATATAAACTCTTATATACGCGTCCGGATTCACGACGCCGGTTTTTGTAGTTTCATAAGGGTGTTCATTGAGGTCTCTCCTACAGGAGGACGGGGTGACGTAAGGGTGTCTCTCTCTCTCACTCTCGCAACCCCCGAATACACCGTACCAAAAAACCCTCGGCGTTGCGCTCATTCACGCATTTATTATTTATCGCCTCGCATCATTCACCGAAACCTTCAAATCGCGTCTACGAAACGTTTATCGTCTCGTTTGCAACTAATACTCGCGTTGACAAACGGGAGTTTCGCACCTTCCCGTGATAAAGTACGGACAAAGATTTTCATTATCTTGCGCATTGACAAAAAAAAAAAAACCAAAAAATCTACACCTTTTGATGGAATCAAAACTCTTTCGTCCAAATTCCCGTGAGAAAATGAGAGAAAAAATGTGAATTGATAGAGAGCCAAAAATGGTGTTCGATTAATCAGTCAAGCCAGGCAGGCACTCCTGCTGGCACACTGCGGAGTGGTCTATTGCCGATGGTTCTCGAGAGCCTATATAACCGCACGGGTACTTGACGTCTGGGGTGCGCTTGCCAAAGACCAGGTGGCGTCGTATTTAACTCTTTTTTGGCCTGTGTATGCCGAGATATCATCGATACTTCAAAAGATCCGATAGCGGAGTATACGAGCGTTTCTGTGCGCGCACTTGTATACACACGATTCTTCTACGCAACTATACGTACACACGAAAGAGTTGAACGGGGGCTTGAGATAGTGCATAATAGCTCATAGCGTGTGAACCTCCTCATCGTTCTCGGCGTTTTCGTCTACTTCGGTCGTCCGTCGTCGTGGAACACATCGTAAAGACGTATTGCTCGAACGGTAACTGTTTGTACAAGCACACATCCCGGTATTTTTATCCGAATTGAACAGAGGGCCCTGTGACTCACGGAGATGAGAGAGAGAGAGAGGAGAATAGCTAGGATGGACAATGAAAAAAGATGAGCAAGAGTTTCTCTCTCTGGCCTTCTTTCCTATATAGTCCCTATTTCTCCTTTCCCCGCTGCTTTTTCATCTTCCCTCATTTTTCTCTTCAACGTTTCTCGTTGCCCACACCCGCTTACACACTTATGTTGTGCACCACTTCTTCTCTCAGCCCTCTGTCGTACCGAAGGTAAAAAACAAGATCTTCACAGTCACCGGCAACCCACCAGTCATCGCCGGTCCTCGTATTAAATATTTCAACACACAAAGACACGAAACTATCCCCAATAACTAACCGTTGGACATTTCTCAAGGTGTCAATCACTGTGTCTGCGTCCCTACGTGTGTTTATCTATATCTCCGTTTTGTTCGTCGTGTCTGTGACACATTACCATCGACCGCGCGTATAAAGGGATCACCTACACAAAACCGTGGAGAGTTTCTAACGCTTATGTATATAATACGTAACTCCTCTGTGTATTTAGCGGCGATCGGAAAAGAGAGAAGAGTACACTCGGGATCCTTTGGTGCCCTCGACAGAGATTACGTTTTAGTAGAGACCCCCCGAGAAAGCGGTCTATGGTTAGTTAGGGTTACCTTTCTTCGCGGCTTGTCGCCCAACCGGCTATGTGTTTTATACTCGCACACCACGCATATGCTCTCTATGACGATCGAAAACTGAGAAGTGAAAGTTTACACAGATCCGAGCCAACAATTAGATATTAATTCTATTCATGTTATTAGCTACGGTTCGCTCGCTTCCAACCTCACATTGCTCAAAGTGTCTATCGGCTCTCGGGGCCATTTTTTCTCTTCTTCCAGATGCTCGTATTTTTTATTTTTTTTTCTTACGTCACGACGGAACTCAAATTATAAATGGATTTATTTCTCACCCGGCGGGGGGGCTCACTTATGGTAATATCATATTTATACGTACATGTTTTATCCATCTTCTTTATAACACCCTTTCGACCCTTTCGTATTGAGGAGAAGGAAAAAAAAAACAGTACGAGAATGCAAAAATGTCATCCGGGAAGAACTCGCATACACTCGCGTCATATAATATCGCGTCTGTATCTATACATATAGGTTGTGTGTGTGTGCAAAGTCAATGAGGGGAACTCTGGTGATCGAGGTGGTCCTTTTCCAGATATTTTCATTCGTTCATGGCCCTCATCGGAAATCTAATGAGGTCGAACGAGTCGCGAGGGGATATCGAGGCAATTTTTTATTTTCTCGTTGTTTTTTTTCTCTTTTTTTTTTTTTCGCTCTTTCTTTTCTTGTGAAAAAGCCAGAGGTCAGCCGAGGGTCCTGTGGGATTTGGCGTATCCTCATAGGCCACAGTGACTACTATATTGCTGTCCATCCTTTCCCATTCTCGTCTTTCACTTCCCTGTAAACTGCCGGCGTTATGTACCCACCGAATGAGAGGGAGATGAGTGAATCTATATGCTTTATGGTTTTATAATGCGAAAGGTTGACCAAGGGTCCGCGAGCAGGGATACACGCTGTATAAACCCACTACCAACAACCATTGCTCTACACGAATCTACACTCTGGCGCCTCTCCGCGCGTCTACCACGAGGATATATGATACACGATTGTACCAGCAACACATGGCTTTCCGGGATATTTTCAACCCTCCCCCCCCGACGACGAGCTCCGTTCATCAAAATATAGGGTGACTACGCGCAGTCCAATGTCCACCACCGAACTGGGTAATGAGCCGTCACCGTTCTCCGGACTTTGGGGACTACCAATAAAATCTATATCAGGATTTAGAGGGTCCGGGGAATTCAGCGCTCATCTCTTATACCCTTCATGACGGTTTTTTTTTTGTTCGTTCAACTGGCTCGTTTTTTTCGTACGCCACCGGCACACGGCGATACATCATTTTCTAGCTTTTTTATATATATATTTTTTTTTTTCAGTTGCGGGGGAACATAGAAAAGGGAAGTTCGAGAGAGTAATCGTTCCGAGTGGACGTCAACGCTCGGTGCAGCTGACCAGATAATGCGAATGCTTTGGGCGACGATGTTACGATTCTCGGATATTATACGACCCCGACAGCGGGACAAATAAATGAATTATGATAATATATCTCACGATATATGTATAGATAATGATGTTATGGGATATTAGTTTTCTCGTACGAGGCTTCTCGGCTCGTTGTGTGTTGGCCTCTGTCGCACAAAACCCGGGCAAAAGGTGCTGATAGAGACGTTTGAGTGTGGATTACGTTGAGCTTTGGGTAGCGGAGAGATGCTCTTAGATTGATTGGATCTTTCGTGTAAACGCCCGCCAAGGGTCAGTTTATCCGTTGGTATTAACGCGATAGATATCCGAGCGGCTCTAAGCTCGCACGATAGACCTGTACTTTGTGCTTCGCAGATAACGGAGACTGGTCGAAACGCGCGCGGATGTGATTAACGACTCGTTACAAATAATCCATTAGAACTTCACGATTAATCTACATTGATTTTTCGACCTACTCGTCGAGATGCTTGTGGAATAATTTAGGGAAAAACGGTCGCGTTGGTTCGAAAGTTGTCTTTTAGTTACGAAAAAATCGTTTAAATGATATTTTTACGCGTACATTGATTACGGCATTACTTATAAAAAATTATTACAGTAAAAGACACTTTCTTTAAAAAAATATCGTTAGGATATCTGGTACGTGACCTTTTATACCGATTTGTCATCGGTGGGAACGGTGGTTCGGTTTTTAGGAAGCGAGAAAATGCATATCAACGTCGGGAGTGTAACGGTGTTGCACAGAGTGCAACGTGGGAGACGCTCTATTTCCGTATGCTCGTTCAACGTTTTTCACGTAGCAATGAGTGCCCGTGTTATATTTAGTCATCGCGCATCTCGCCCAGCGACAACGACGGTATCTCGTATGCTCGTAGTAGCTTTGCCACTAATATGTTACGGTGAAACGTCACGCTGCCACTCTGTCTTCTCAAAACTCTTTATCTTGCGACTATAGGTGACCCTTAACCACGTCTATTTCGGGCCTCGTGGGAAAGCCCTGCGTCAGGTGCCTCCCCGTGCATATAAATAATATCGAGAGAGAGAGAGAGAGAGAAAACAGTAACCGCTCGTTCTACGACATGTCTCTGGTTTTTTTTTTTTTTGGAACGCACAGTCCAATGGGATTATTGGAAAATAGTTTACATATTGTTTCCGTAAAATATCGCTATTATCTCACTAACATTTTTTTCTAATTCTTAATCAGTAAACACCGATCAAATTAATTGCGTCAAACTTCATCCATTGGGTTCTGAAGTTAACGCGATATTCTTTTATCGTTGTATTTTAACGTTAACTCGATTTAAATAAAAAAAGTTTAACGATGCTGCCAAGTTTGCGAGTACATTTCTCGCAAACTTTTCTGCAAAGTTAAACTCCTTAGGAGATTGGCTGCACCCAAAGAAAACGCGCTCTGTCTGAAAAAAACTTGGGCGAAATGGATTTTGTTGAAACTCGCTCGTGTCAACAGGTGATCCCTCCTCCCTCGTTGTCGCTAACAGTCCCCCACACCTCGAAGTATGCAGGTATGCGAGCATAAAGAAGCACACCAAGCCCTCGAGTAGAAACAACCCTTTGGGGCTTTGCTACAGTGTTTCGTTCACTTGAACAAAGTGTCGCCCGTATGTTTCTACTTTTTCTTTCTTCCAAGCTTGGCTGTAGAAGAACTCGACGCGGCTTGACAAAAGTGGACCATAGTTTCAAGCACCTATATGCATTCCGTTACGTCCAACACTCTTTCCCGATACTTTTTGTCGCCGCAGTTCATCCAATTCCACACGATCTCCTTTTGATAATGGGTGTTTTACTGCGGTTAATTCGATGTTTCTATTCAACGTCTCGAGTCATGCCGGTCATTAGAGTCCCTCGAACGATTTTGCTATAGGTGTACAACCAAACGGAACGTGCCAACAGTAACGCGGGTCGCGCAAATATTTTATTTCTCTCGTTGAGCCTCTCTTGTGAAATTTTGCGGGTAGAGGAGAACCACCCCTCCTCGTGTAACCGAGTACGCGACTGTAACACGAGGGACCATTTTGAGTGTCATTCGAGAGTGGTTTTGTGGCCAATTATAAACGTAGGCAAAACATGATGGTCATTATATTGAGATGAAATGTGGTAACGTGCCACGTAAGTGTGGAAACTACATTTCGCTAAGGGCACGCATATGTAAAGATGCCGGGTTTCAAAATGGTGAGGTTTCTTAAGTGGAAAACTATCGATTCCGTTGTAATCCATTGTGATTCATGTTCGAATTAACTTTATTAACAATATATTACATAAATGCATTTTTTCTCGATGAATTTTCATAGACCCCAATGAACCGTATGCCTTGTAGTATCTTTACCTATATTGCCGTTGAATCAGCTCGAGAATCAAGGCCTATTCTCTCGGATACTCGAGAAGATTAGACTGTCACAAGCTTTTTCTTTCCGCGTTTCGAAATAAGCCAGCGAGTTGAAACGAAGGAGAAAGAACGTGGGTACTGGAACAATATATATATATATATATAGGGAATATATCAGAGAGGCGCATACGATGAACCACCCAACGAAAGGGAAGAAGAGCCAGAGGGGGCATCGAGTGACCGTATCCACTCGTAACAAAAATAATTCTGTCCCTACGGTAGAGCAGGGAGAACTGAGAGACGGAATAGCGAGAGTTGATGGTTGTGCCAGGGCTAAGCCCCTCGACAATGGGGAAGATATTTTCTCTAATGAACCAAGACGAGTGCTCCTCTCCAGTGCCAATTACACTTCAGACGGCGTTTCTTTTTTTTCTTCTTTCGTATATAGCGCGCTACTCCACAGCTTTCTGTCCTCCTGTGCGCCGTCCACTTGACTTCTGTCGTTTCAAAGCTCGAAACGGAACGTCACCCTGAAAGATATATATATATACATATATATAGAGACAATTGAAGTGCCCCCGAGCGAGGTCTTCTTTCCGCGTGTCCTTCTTATCTACTACGATTGATCAAGGGCCTCGACCTCCAACTATTTATCCTCTCTCTCTATTCTTTTTTCATTCTTGTTTTCACCCTCGCGTGTTAGGCAGCCTCGGGCTCTGCAAAATGTAAGTTCCAAACAAGTATTACGAGGAAGGCAATTGTCCCAGTTTCCGATTGAAATTGTAATCAAGCCTTTGGTACCTGTTGGATCTTTTCAAGGGGTTGGATCATTTACAAAATTGATCGAAGGATAGCAATCGTACGATCATTAAATATCTTTGGCTTACCAGCGAAGAATGGTCAAGTGTTCGTGCCGATGATACGGAAACTTCGACACTCAGTTTACCTCAAAGTTCACGATTAACGATCGTTACACGACGAATTGGGGCAAACGGTGAACGAAACAGCATTGCCCGGCGTCGTAAACCGAGTATCAACACATCCAACTGGCTCCTCGACGTCGGAATCCTCATTGCACGCTAAACCCCTGGTTCGTTGCTCGGTGGTAAGCCTCATCGAAAATCGGCTCAACCTGCAGTACCGTTACACACAGTAATACAATGTTGATGGTGTGGTACGCTGAGGGCGCGGTCGACGCAGCATTGCTCGCAAGCTCAGAGCACGAAATAACAGTGTATACGTATGTGCGCGGAGAGTAGAGAGGCTTCGGTTCGTCTTAATTTAGCATAGATTACGCAGATCACAATAAACCAAGTTGATAGGGTCACTTCGAAGCAGTAAGCCTTGATTAACGGATTTAATTATAGGATTGTATGGATGAGGGTGTAAGCGTACGTATATTCATACATACACACACACACACTCATGCTTGCGGGTGCTCATAGGAAGGAGTCGCTCCTGCCAGGATTGCATGCAGTGTGATGGTCATTACGGTGAAGGGAGACCTCGGTATAACCCGTATATCGTACGTGCCCACGAAATATATACATCTATACACACATATACCTAATACTAACTAAAGAGCGAGAGAGTGAGAGAGAGTGGGGCGGTGGAGATAGCATATACATATATCTCCATACGCACAGACTTGAGTACATGGCAACAACCCCATGGATTCTCGTGGAACGCAAACAGACTCCAGTATTAGTCTATCGGCTGCGAGAGACTCTCTGCGCTTCTGTTTCTGTGTGTGTGTGTGTGTGTCTATGTACAAATGTAATCGCTGTAAATGCGGAGATCCCGACGGAGGATCGACGCAATATTATAACCCATTGCTCGTGGGATTCGGGGGTGGTTAAAATCAGACGTGTACAACACACAGCAGAGACTGCTGGTACGTTTCTCTAGGGAATGAGACTTTAAACTCTCTCAAGTTTAAATTTAAACTCCGCTGGCCAACTCCCAATTGGATATACAATCGTGTATATATCATCCCGGTTTCATTCAGTGTTCATTAGTAAATGTCGTATACAGTACATAATTCCTATAATGTATAATACCAATCCGGGATCCATTAAACGCGATAGATAATTGAGTTTGTAATTAAAAGGCACAGTCGCAAAGACCCGAAGAAAGAGCTTCGCGTATACGTAGATAGAATGATGATGGTAGAATGCGCGAAAGACGGCGACTGAGGGATGAGTGATACAAGGGAGGTGAGACGAGAGGAGGGTTGGCGGCGAGGGGGGTTGGAAGGCTTTCACGCTGAGCCAAGTGACAAAAGTAATCGATCAAAGAGGAGACAACCGCTTATCCAAACTCAGTCACGGTTCTGCGAGCCCGATACCGCGTCCAGAACCATTAAGGGGGTTCGGGGAGCTGCTACTGCTGCTGCTGCTGCCGTGCTCGCGCGTATTCCAGGATCATTTGTTACAATCGCGAAACCGCGCTGGTGTGCAATACCCGAGTGAAGCATCGTGTCGCTTAATGCCCACGATGTGTTTCACGGTTGCCGCGAATATATCGTGCGAGGAATGTAAGCGTATTAACGTTTGTATTCTTTTTTTCCTTCTCATCCCCCGTACGATCCGCGAAGAGGGGTTGTCGATGTTTTTTTTTTTTTATATGATGGAAAGACCCGATTGTAGATTTGTCATACGTCGGAGCTCGACTTTGATGAAATTGGACAACGGATTTTGTTTAGCAAGGGATGCGAACGGAAGGGATTGGACAATTCGAATCATACTTAAGGGCGGAAATAGGGTTAGACGGTTCAAAAAGTCGATTTTTTTTTCTTTTCATAAATTGTTGGTAAAATTATTGAAAAATATGTTCCCAAAATTTTAAATGAAAATTCCGACTCGTTCTATTGTTATAAGCCATTATAGGGGGAAATAGGGTTACGACAGCGTTTTCTCAATGATTTTCATGAATTTTTTTATAGTATAAAAAATGAATATAATTTATTGAAACTTTGAGAATATTTTATACATATATTTAAGTATATACTATAAAATTTTTGAAGAATTTCCTTGAAAAACACCGAAGATATTAGCGACCCCATATTGCAGGTCACAATCAGACTCAGATTTTTTCGAACGCGTTTTTCTGAAAACGACTTTTTTTTAACTTGCGTACACGCTAGTTTGAAAAGTTTCCAACCAATCGTTTTGAAAATTGGCAGTTACTTTCTTCATAGTATTGCGCTCTATATGAACCTAAAATCGCAATATTATCGTTATTTTAAATAATTTTGTTTTGCAAATAAAGTTGTAAAAAACGGCAAAAAATCATGCTTTTTTGTTTTGACCCCTGTAAAAAATTCAATTTTCTATTTTTTTGATAGCATTTAGGATCATATAGAAGAGAGACATATAATAAAAGTAAATTCCAACCTCGTTTGATTTCAGATGAAAATTGCGGCTTCCAGAATGTACGCAAAATGCTGAGTCTGATTGTGACCTGCAATATGGGGTCGCTAATATCTTCGGTGTTTTTCAAGGAAATTCTTCAAAAATTTTATAGTATATACTTAAATATATGAATAAAATATTCTCAAAGTTTCAATAAATTATATTTATTTTTTATACTATAAAAAAATTCGTGAAAATCATTGAGAAAACGCTGTCCTAATCCTATTCCCCCCACGAAGTTAAGGAATTATAGCGCTGAAGAATCTTGACGTTCGGCCTCCTGTTATAATTGTTTCGGACGGGCAATCGAGAGAATGAGAAAAAAAATCATTTATCATCCGCAGAGAGAGAGAGAGAGAGAGAGAGCAAGACGGTTTAGTGTAATCCAAAAAATCTATCAAGAAATATCATAATTATTATGCTTTTTTTTCTTCGTAAGAACTCGTACTTTTATATAAATCAATTATTAAAATTAATCCAGCACGCTTTAGCTCGAGTAGCTTTAAATGGGAATTTTGATTTATTGCTTATTGCTCTGGGAACTATGAATAATATGAATAATACGCGATACAAGCGTGACTCTCGCGATATCTACGGATATATGTATAACCATGAAGTTTCGGTAGATCGTTGGGCAGCTACTCGAGAGTACTTCCCCATCTAGAATGACCGAAAGTCCTTCTAGGAGCCGAGAAACAGGGGTACACGCTTGAGGTATTCTCCCTCGAAATTCACTCGTCGCGCTTTGTACCGAAGGTTCGTCGGCAAATCACCCTCGTGGAATAGAACTCGCGGAGTCTCTCGCGAAATCACGCTGGGTGAATCTAACGTTATGCAAATTTCGCGGTCACTATCCCGGTCCGGTTTTGCATATGAATGCTTCGCCCCACCGGCCTCCGGTTACTTGACTCTCGTTGCTCACTCCGCCAGCCTCTACGACTATTCTCATTCCTATCCTCAAGCAATAACGACTATGTCTATATACGATCTTAAGATGATGCTAATCGGAGCTCACTATACACTCGCACTCTCGCTGTGCCCCTGGTATCTCTATCTTATCCCGGAGTAGCGAAGTGGCCGAAACCGAGGACCATCCATGGTTCGTTTGGTTTAGTGCTTTAGAGAGCCAGAATTCTTGCTGGCTCGTGTTGTATATCCTTCCCAGTAACAACCCCCCCCCCCCCCCCCCCCTGGACCCTTATATAGGCTTCCTTAGAGTTAAACGAAGGAGAACAGTGCATCGGGATTCGCCAATGCTCGAGGGGACGAGGGTAGCTTCCCTGGATTCCCTTAAATAACTCGAGGTCCCTTGACAACAAAAAAAAAGTGACTTTGTCGTTCAAAGTTCGATAGAGGCGAATCATTTTTCTTTTCCTTCTTTGATCCTCCCTTTAGAGCATGATTATTCGTGTGCATCGAGAAAAATAGATTTTCTTTTGGCTATTATGGAATTTTGTTTTGTTTGATTCGAATAAAAATTACGTGAATATAAAAGAAACATTTTTCTCCATCTGTAAGCCTATAGTGTTAAGTCGGAATTACCCGCGTAAAAAAAGTTGAGTCTACATTAAGTCTTTCACGTGGTCTACGAAAAGTCTCCCTATTGGAACAAATGCAGCCTTGAATGTAGATTTTCAACTCAGTGATTAAATCCATTATAAGTCTACGAAAGTCTATATCTCTCGATAGTGTATGATACGTTCCACATTGAGTTTACTGTAAGTCTACAGGATGTCTATGTCCGATTCTTCGAGCAAGATTACCAAGAGTTGGCCCGAGGTAATGAGTAAGTGTGCCCGATGTATTTATTATGTATTGAAATGTAGACTTTGTATCCGGAAAAGTCCATTATAAGTTCACACCAGGTCTACTATCGTTTTTATAGCTAGTTTATCTGAAGTCTAAAAATTACAGCGATTATGGACCTTAATGGAGACCTAATTGTCTGCGGTGGAAGGGGACACGAAAACTGTATATCAAGCCTACAAACGGTTTGCGATCGATTTATTAAGTATGTCAAAAGTCTGCATATTCTAACGATTATAGATTTTAATATAAAATTGGTAGTTTGTAGGAGAACGCTGCTAGAAGTCTTTCGTGAGGTCTATCAGGTCTATATTCAAATCTATACTCATTATCGCGGGCCAACTGTTGGTAATCCTGCTCGAAGAGTCGGACATAGACATCCTGTAGACTTACAGTAAATTCAATGTGAAACGTATCGACTCTATCACTATCGTGAGATAAAGACTCTCGTAGACTTATAATGGATTTAATCACTGAGTCAGAAATCTACATTCAAGGCTGTATTTGTTCCAATGGGCGACTTTTCGTAGACCACGTGAAAGACTTAATTTTTTGTAGGAAAATAAAAATGAATTGTTTTGGATATTTAGGATGTTTTTATTGACATATTAAATATACAAAAAAAAATTAGTTTGAAAAAATTTAATAGTTTATTATTATTATTATCGATCGAAGTTGGCACCTCGAAAAAAAAGCGCGTGGGTGGCCCCGGTGATTTTGGCTCTTGATGTTATCTGAAATCAAAAATTCTTGATAATTCTTAATCTATAGACATGTCATTCTGGTCGGAACTACTGAAGTTAAATTTTATGGATAAATAACAAAATGGAAAAGGACGGTTTTTTTCCAAAGCCCGCCATTTTGTTATTTATCCATGAAATTTAACTTCAGTAGTTCCGACCAGAATGACATGTCTATAGATTAAGAATTATCAAGAATTTTTGATTTCAGATAACATGAAGAGCCACAATCACCAGGGCCACCCACGCGCTTTTTTTCGAGGTGTCAACTTCGATCAATAATAATAATAATAATAAACTATTAAATTTTTTCAAACAAATTTTTTTTCGCATCTTTAATATGTAAATAAAAACGTCCTAAATATCCAAAACGATTCATTTTTATTTTCCGACAAAAAAACGCCCTCCAAAAAAGACATGAAAATCGGCTTAAGTTACCAGACTACTATCTTAATGTAGACTCAATTTTTCAACTAATTCCAACTTCCAACACGGGGCGGGGGGTGGTGGTGGTTGCGATACTCTCGCTCAAACAAGGGAGAACACGTGGTTTCGATGACTGGCATATAACGAATAATCCTGTACGAGATTGCACCCACCACCCTTGTAACAGTATAGGCATGCTATATATTATCGCATTTCCGAAGTTGACGAAGCAACGTTGAAGCTTCGAAACTATTGTCCCAGATGGGTCTGGCTTGATTCGCAAATTAAATACAACCCACGTGACAATTTATGTTCCTATATGTATGGGTTTGTTATACATACATATATATATATGCATTATATATGACATGGTATATCTATCGACATTGGTGTGGCAACGGTATTAACCAGCACCGGCAACAGAAGAGCGACGAAGGGGTGCGCACCCTCTGATTAAAAATTCTCGCGTGGTTAAGCCTCCGATAATGATCTTCCCTAACCCCTTCGTCCTACCCGGCTGCCCCTCTCTACACCCGGATCCCCGAGGCTTTATATTTGACTGTACTCCGGCTTTATACTGTAAATGTATATGTACAGTATGGTCTGAGAGCGATTGTACAAACTCGGTGAGCGTGCCGACCGACGAGAGACGACGCCGGCTAAAGGAGGAAATGGCTCGAGGTCATCGGGCGCGCAAGAGTTAACGATCGTCCGGTTACTCGCTTCGACCCCTTCTTTATTTTATTTTTTTAATTGCTTTTTTTTTTCCTATCGATTCAACCGGTCCAAGGGAATTCGAATTCTTCATAATTGACTCTAATCGATACATTGTTTTTGTACCGATCCTCCTTATTTTTCGTTATAATTCTAAGAAATATGCAAAGTCGTTTTGAGATTCGACGCGGTGAAGTCAATCGCGCGGAAGGGTCTTACGAATGCACAATTATCCAATTTCGTACATTCACCATCACATAGCTAATTAGTTTAACGGCAATATTAATATTCGCGATTGCGACCGAATGAGAATTCCAACGAGGCGTGAGCTATGAGTGGCGATCCGTCACACAATCGGACCGTGAACAAGCGCACCGTGCGCATACCTACGAAATTTTGTAATAAACTTAACGACCCTCGGCAATGAAAAGTAACGTTTCAGTGAACTTCTCGTAGGGCGCGCGAGCGATGCTCCTGTATACGCGGGAGTAGGGTGGTCAGAGGGGTGGTATGAGAGTAGGGGAGTGCTCAAGAGAGATGTTCAGACACCCGACAAATCAGAGTAATTGCCAGCCAGTCCTGCGAGCGAAATTAATCAGTCTTTCCTACCTCCCGAGCCACGGTTTCGCTCCCTTGAAGACGACGAAATCGGACTCTCCTCCATTTCGCGCGACTAAATTCATGAGACTCGAATCGATAAGCGCATAACATTGTCGCTATATACCGTCCGCGATTGTCGTGTGAATGAAGCAGTAAAAGAAAAAGAACACGAGACTTAGATATTCAAAATGATCGCTAGTAATCCTGTTGACTGTGACTCCATCGGTGTGACGAATTGTCTCTAAACTGTTTAAAAGTCGAACGATCCGTTGAACAAACGAGCGCTCACAGAGCTCCGTCAGAACTTATGCAAACACAATTTTTTAATGCGAAACCGTCTCGTTCGGTTTCACAGGATAATAAATATTGTTCTGTTACGACGTGTGTGACTAACGATCGTGGGGATTACCTGACAAACGAAACCTCACGGAAGCTTTGGCGATAACATTTACGATATTCATCGCGGAACATTATAATTTCTAACGTTTAAATGTCGCTAACGATGCTCTCGTGGTTCTACCACAAAGACAAAATGAGACAGACAGACGTGTATATAGATATATAACGGCAATGGTACCACGACGAATTCCGATCGTTAATCGATCAAAGGACAGCCCTCTTCTCTTTTATACGAGGATGATTTGCCCGACCAACTAATACCTACCTGTTTCTAAGCTCGTTCGAATCCCATTCACATTCAAATTCGTAGTTAACGAACAAGGTGGTTTCGTAATCTGGCACAACGCGCTTTTGCTGCCCCCCTCTCAGTCAGCCCCGAAGGTTAATTATTCAAGCTAAGGGGGTTGTAAGCAGACTGGTTTCACCCTAAGCCCTCCGTTGCTCCTACTGCAAAAGTCGCATTCTCTCTATTTCTCTCTCTCTCTCTATATATATATTTATCAATCCATCTATCTCTCTTCGTACGCCAAGATCACGGTGTCGTTTACAATGATGGCGATATGCGTATGACGGTGGTGGTCGCTCTGCCGTTGATGGTGTGCGGTTGTTGCAGTGACGTACAACATACGAAAGGGCGAAACCCCGTAACTTAACGCCGCCCCTCTTTTCAACTCCCAGACACTATGAAAGTGACTGTGGAATGGTGACTGTGATTAGAACCAGAAATATGCTAAGCACCCCTTCCAATTATCCTACCCGCTGGCTTCACTATTCGAGGGCACAGCTCGAGTGGCAAAACTTTGTAACGAGATATCAACTATTAACTAATCACCGTGGTGCGAAGGCAATGCACCTGATAAAACTTGTTGCAACTAATTTCCCCCCTTATCCCATACAATCACACCACACAAATGACGATAATAATACTATTTATATCATTTTACATGTTTTACTTTTTTGTTATCAGTAATTTGTCATCGACTCAAGTATTTCTAAAACTATAACGCAATCGGTTTTTTTTTTTTTCAGTCGTGATACACACATTATTTCGGAAAAGAATATTCTTCACAACGTGAATCCGATAAAACCACGTTGTCCCCGATAGTTATTTCTTTTTCGTTTGGTATCGAGAAAGTGAATGGTCGAGTCGCGATCCACCAGACAAATCCATGGGAAGCACCGTCGGACGCCCACGAAATTAATTCCACGTCCGAGCCACTAATTTAGGACGTGGCATAGAAACGCCGGTTTTCGCTACCAGCAACGAGACGCCGGTATAGTCTCTCTTTCTTTCTCACTCTCTCGGCTGTTAGAAATCCCGAGAGTTCTAGCTTCCGCCGATAGTACACGGATATTCTCGCGGGTGGCCACCAGAGCAAGGGGTTGTCGCCGGTGAAACGTAAGAGGACATTGTCGTTAACTTTTACGAGGCCATTAACGTGTACGTCTTCCGCGATTCCGAAGAATCGTATATATACGTACGATAGAGAACTGGCCAACGAGAGACTGGACGCTCTGACGTCACCCAACTGCGAACCGACCCGAAGCATCAACCGTGCGAGAAAAGAAAGGAAAAAGGATTCCTATCGGGAGGGAAGAGTATTGCGAAAGAGTGAGTAAGGAAAAAGAATTAGCTGGCGAGGACACCGACCGACGGCAGTCCTCGTTCGAACCAGCAATCTTGGCTCTATACCGCATTTTAGAAGAATACCATCGCTTCCTCTCTCAATCCCCCAACCTCTTCGTCTTTCGATCCAAGAAACTTTCCGAGATCGTTGTCCTCTCGCTCCCTCTACCGCTCTTTCTCTATAGTCTGGCCGATCCAATCGCGAGTACATCCCATGGTTATACGACCCTTCCTCACAATTTCCTATAAAATAACGGGACAAAAAGACTTATGAGCTGCCGGGAGAGAACTCTATGTGCAACATCGAATAGACAAAAAAAGAGGCAGCGGAGATTCAATCGATAATAGTATGTGGTCCGATGATATGACAGACGTAGCTAGTGATCAGTTACGATGGGTCGGAACGACTAAAAAGAAATGGGTATCAAGCAAAACATAACGAGCCAGCACTGCCTATGCTTCTAGAATCCACTCTCTCCTGTCGCTAAAAAAATTGTCGTCTATCGGAAGATGATGATAGCCACAAAAAAGCTATCGTCAATGCCCGTACAAGCCGGATAAAAAAGACGAAGTAAAAAGTAAAATACCGTATAGAAGGGAGGAAAAGTGAGAAAGGGAAAACGAGTGAACTGGAGTTTTAGGATTTGACACGCGGGATCGCAAACACCGAGAAATCGAGAGGCCGTGTGGGTCACGTGCCGGTTTCCCGTCACATCGCCGTCACTGCTGTCGCGTTTCTGCCCGTCAAACAGGTCACGTGACCGTATAAAAGGGTTGAGATTTTCCGCGACGCGCATCACCCCTCTGTCGATCCTCCAGGACCCAACTATACCTATAATATACGTATATTGTTAATCGTGTACGATGGTATGGTGGGCATGCATAGTTGACGGATCGAGCAGCTCTAAGTCTGAATGATATTCTCGCGACGCGTCAGCCGCCACAGAGGCATCCACGGGGCTTCCCTTTGATTTTGTTCGAGATGAATTATATTATTCGCACGTCTCGCACGCCCCTGTGATCGTCGAGCGAAGAAACGACGGTGCTCGATGTTTAATGGCTTTTTGAATGGAAATGATCGCTGTGCCGCGCACGAATCAGCCTTCAAACGCTCTCGAATACGAACCCTTCCGCGCAAATTAAAATTCGTCCTGGACGACTGACGACGATGAATTACTATATTAATTACCCGCAGTGTGTGGCAAGCGACAATCGAACGGTGTAACGTTTTCCCTACCGAAATTTCGTTGGTTTCGAGGATCATTTCATAACGTGAATTACCTAATTCAATTTCCGTCGGTTATTATATACAGATTAATGTGCGTTTAGTCAAAGCTTCCATCTGGTGGTACGAAATCCGTAAAAATCGCGATACCTACCTTGCCTTGAATAACAGCGATCCCTCGTAATACCCCGATCGTCATGCTAATTTGTCCTAGACAAATTCTGGCTATGACTAACTTTACGATACCTAATTTTCTATTAATGATTACCAGTGATATGGCTTACTAAATGATTTGATATTTTCATTCGCCAACGTAATTTTTATTGCATCACCATTCAATCTATCAGACTCCATCAAAGATTGTCACTTCGCCGCTTCGTTCAGCGTTCAAACGTGAAATATCCGTTTGGCCGCGGAGGATCGACGGTTTCGCGTGAGCTCCTTAAAATCGGCCCCCTAATCCCTTCGAACACCCATATGGCAGCATCAAGCAATACGGAAGACCCACGAGAATCCGCTACGCCATATACACAGAATCTATCTAGACGGCACTTTACCACTACAAGTCTGATACCTCCCGCGGATAACGGAGAGTGAGAAGCTCACCGATACAACCAAACGGGACCCCACCTCCACGAGGCGAATGTCGAGAGTCGAATAAAACGAGTGATGGATGCCCGCGGTAATCCGCGCTAACTTCCTACGGGATTTTGGCTTCCCGGAGTCTTGGAGTCCCCGTGGCATCGCTCGAGGCTCTTCCTTGCGAGTTTCCACACCGATATATACGACGGTCTCAGCCAAGAGCAGACTCACTCTTCTCTACCCCTCTCATATTCTGTGAAAAGCTCGGCTGCCTGTGTTTCGCTCTAAAACCTCGAAATCAAGTCGGGTCACTAAGTCTCCCCGTTGCGGCGTTTCCGAGACGCGTCGTTCTAATTAACATCGTGTCGGTCGGCTTAAGGTTTCGACGTCGTGCGAGCGCGTGTTACGGCACGTCGTCTTCCAAAAATCATTAGGATATACCAATGGCGATAAAGGGGAACGAAAGTGTATATAGAGGAAGGCCCTTGCCAGTAGGAGAGTGTCACGACGGAGGAAGGGTGATCGAGGAAGGAAAATTTTAAGCGGGGAAAGAAGCAGACTCCCGTCGAGACACGCGAATGAGAAACAGATAGGGAAGCGAGAGTCGGAAAACGAGGGGTTCGAATTCGTGGTAAATAGGAAAACAGGGGTGATTTTAGGAATTTACGGGTGAGCGTGTTGGCCTACACTTTCGTTGTGCACGGGAATGAATTTCTACCGATTTTTACTCGACGTAAAAGCACTACAGCCCCACAGGGGTGGGGCAAAGAGAGGATTCAAATTTTCGCAAATCGTTCGTGAAGACCGAAACACGGAGAATTGGAGACGGGGCGGTGTTGTTCAAGGGGGTTTGACGGTAACCCCTTCTGGGATTAGCGAGTCCCATGTGGTCGGGCTCGCTGATGGCTCGTTACCGAACGACGAGTTCTCCGAGACTACCGACAGATATTGCTATTTATGATACGCTCTGTTTTGCCAAGCGATTCGCTGGAAACTTGTTCGAAGCCAGTCAGGATCAGCAACCGCCATGGTTCTCGCCGTCCGTTGGGAATAGACGGGCGTGTCAGAATGATCGTCATATTTTTTTTTTTTTTTTTTACAAGCACCGCGATGACATTGCCACCGGTGGATTCAAAGTCGGGGTACACGAAATTTTGTTGTTGTGATTATTTTTTGATAACTGTAACGAGAGCTTATACATTGAAATTATTTTGATACAGCTGTGGAAATGGTCAATGGGCCAGATGTTCCAAGGATAAAGCTGTTATTTTGCTTTAAGGGAGGAAATAGGGTTTGGACAGCGTTTTCCCAATGATTTTCATGAATTTTTTTATAGTATAAAAAATGAATATAATTTATTGAAACTTTGAGAATATTTTATACATATATTTAAGTTTATACTATAAAATTTTTGAAGAATTTTCTTGAAAAACACCGGGGATATTAGCGACCCCATATTGCAGGTCACAATCGAACTCAGCATTTTGCGTACATTCTGGAAGCCGCAATTTTCATCTGAAATCAAACGAGGTTGGAATTTACTTTTATTATATGTCTCTCTTCTATATGAACCTAAGTGCTATCAATAAAATAGAAAATTGAATTTTTTACAGGGGTCAAAACAAAAAAAGCATGATTTTTTGCCATTTTTTAGGACTTTATTTGCAAAAAAAAGTTATTTTAAATAATGATAATATTCCGATTTTAGGTTCATATAGAGCGCAATACTATGAAGAAAGTAACTGCCAATTTTCAAAACGATTGGTTGAAAACTTTTCAAACTAGCGTGTACGCAAGTTCAAAAAAAGTCGTTTTTAGAAAAACGCGTTTGAAAAAATAATGACCGCTCGGTTATAAACGTGGCGCGCTCGAGGCCTGAAGGAGAGCTACTCACTTTAAGCTACTAGTCTGGTAACTTAAGCCGATTTTCATGTCTTTTTTGGAGGGCGTTTTTTTTGTAGGAAAATAAAAATGAATCGTTTTGAATATTTAGGATGTTTTTATTTACATATTAAAGATACAAAAAAAAAAATTTTTTTTAAATTTAATAGTTTATTATTATTATTATTATTATTGATCGAAGTTGGCACCTCGAAGTTGGCAGCCCGGATCCTAACTTTTTTTCTACCGAACCGATTGCTTTCAAATTTTAACAGGCTACTCTACACACTTATAGTTCTCGTCGGAACTACCGAGAAATTTTTTCACATCTAACTTTTTATTTTACAACCCCTTCTTTGCTAAAATAAAAAGACTTTAGCAAGGAAGGGGTTGTAAAATAAAAAGTGAGGGGTGAAAAAATTTCTCGGTAGTTTCGACGAGAACTATAAATGTGTAGAGTAGCCTGTTAAAATTTGAAAGCAATCGGTTCGGTAGAAAAATAGTTAGGACCCGGGCTGCCAACTTCGAGGTCCCAACTTCGATCAATAATAATAATAATAATAAACTATTAAATTTTTTCAAACAAATTTTTTTTTGTATCTTTAATATGTAAATAAAAATATCCTAAATATCCAAAACGATTCATTTTTATTTTCCTACAAAAAAACGCCCTCCAAAAAAGACATGAAAATCGGCTTAAGTTACCAGACTAGTACCTTAATGGCTTATAACAATAGAACGAGTCGGAATTTTCATTTAAAATTTTGGGAACATATTTTTCAATAGTTTTAGTAACATTTTATGAAATTGAAAAAAAATCGATTTTTTGAACCGTCTAACCCTATTTCCTCCCTTAATGAGGATCATCCGTAAAGCAATGTAATTCTAGAATCGGGTTGGTTTGAATATTGTCTATTCGCGCTCTGCAAGGACTTTGTCATGAACATTGCGAATATGATCATCAATTATACCGATATTACGATTGCAAATCGTCGTAAGTACGAGAAGTACCTTGGACAGAATTACACTTATAATCTTATATATAGTACAGCGCCATGCCGAAAGATAAATGATTATACTGACAAAATCTTAGGAACGATAGTGCGCGCCTACGTCTGATTAATGAGAAAAGCGTGCTCCGGCACTCCTAATTATCGCAGTGCTTGGCAATTTCGTTTCGAGAGAGGGATGTTCGTATATATCTACGGGGGGATAGCAGCCGGTCGTAGGATGTATAGCGGGTAATAGTATAGGACGAAGGAACAATCGGTCGTTTCCTTAAACGGCGATGGTGCCCTCTTAAATGCGACCCTTGGTCACCGTAAGGTTAGAAGGCTAGGATATCCAGTGGATTCGGCAGTTTCTCTCACTCATCCCTCCTTCTCTCTCTCTCGGTCGCTATCCAAACGGGAGACGTAACTGATGTCCGGCTTAAGTCAACGGAGCGCCCCGTAGCTCTACGACCCTCTCACACATATTCTCTATATGTGTATACATATAGTGCATGTAACGAAGCAAAGCAAGATATTTGTCACTTCATTGTTCCCAACAGAAGTTTGTTCGCGCGCCAAGTTTCCCAAGCGATCTCAGCGAGTGGTTAATGTTACGCAATTCCTGAACTACTATATACATATCACTAAAGTACAGTAATATGTATATCAAAAACAATGCCGAAATAATTATTCTCATCCGCGAATTCTGGCATTAGTGGACGGATATATAACATACATATATACACGCCCACGAAAATGCATAGCCATTCTACGATAGTATTCTTGAGCAGTTTGCAACGAACGATCTCATTCTAAAGACACGAAATGGCCTCAGCTCGGTTCGACCAAAGTTTAAACTGCGACTGAATCGGGCAAGACGAGAGTGAGTTTGAGCGAGGAAACGTAATAGGAATAGAGAGGAATCTAGGAGTTTGTACTTGTTTCCCTCGCTGCGAATCACCCGAATACGACTACCTCTCTTAATTAGTTGGTCCAAGGAGACGAGTCTTCACGAGCAAGATGACCAGCAGTGGCATTACCGCCACCAGGCGAAACGGGATATTACTTCCGGCCACGAACGATCTTGAAACTTGCTCGGTACGATTCATAGAAGACATTGAACGAGACACTCGAGAACAGATGAAATTATACTGAGCATTTTGATGTCTGTATACCTTAACTCATTTCACCTTCGAGACGTACAATATAGATGTGGTTTAACCAACTTGAGATAGATACTCGAGAGATATAAATTCTTCAGTAAATAGAGACGTATGCAATCACCAAATCCCAGACACTTTCACCGTCTACCATTTTCCGCAGCCGATGGAGATTTAACATCATTCTTTTTTTGTTTTCTGGTGATATACAGAGAGAATCGTAGTATATTGGATAGACTAGCAAAGGATTCTGTTAACGGTTGCGCGCTGACGATAAATCTTACACTTTGAGTCTATAAATTCCGTTCGCGCACTTTTAGACTTTATTGCTTGTGTTGCCTCGACGTCGCGAAGGGAAAAGTAACCAAATGGTTCTTGATGGGGTGTCAGACCGGATGCTAGATCGAGCCGTGGGCAAGCTGGAGAGGGTCAAAGTCGATTTTGGTTTAGCACCCTGTATGTCTGGACACGAAAATAATTATTCTTACCGTCGTTCGGAGATTCGATCCATCGTGTGGGCGCTTGTCGCTCTTCTTTTTCCTCGTGTCAGACACGAGAGACTCCTGTCTCGGTGAAAATGCCGTTAATTTTTATCTAAATTTACGCGTTAAACTCGGAGAAAAACGTCGGTCGATCAAGGCTTTTCACCCTTCTCTCCGTTGCTTCCTATGCTGATGAATTTTACCGCACTCAAGAGCGTAACGAGCGACAACGAGAGCTATCTTTCACACACACCATTTGTCTTCTCGCACACGCCGACTAGCCGAAAACGTTGTGGGTCCTTGTGCCCACTGAATCTCCTGACGTTTCAGCGTATGTTCCAGAGGGGTTGAAAGATGAGAGTAGGTATGTATGAATGCCTGAAGCATAAGAGGCCGCGCCATCGCTCGACGAAAAAGCATAAGGCCAACAAATACACACAGCGGCGCGTATCTGAAAATGTCTGTGCGGGTTGACGGTTCGAGGGATGAGAAATGTCCCTGTGGGACGTCATCAGGGAAATTGGATGCGCCACTTTTCGTGCACGTATACATTTTTACTTTTATATGCTGTTGAACGTATTTGAGAAGAAATATTTGTAACAAGCGTGTGACTAACGCGGATCCCAAAGTTAGAGACAATGAACTTTATTGTTAAGAATAGGGAAACAAAAATAATTATCTTTGCTCGAACGAGATATGTCTCGGTTTTGGTTTATTATCATCTTTTTAAAGGAAACAGATAATACTTAATTGAGTATTATAATTAATCATCATTGTCAAGGAGCCTCCCTTTGTTTACGCGAAATAGGGGCTGAAGATAGGGCTTGGCGGATGCGAGATTTGTATAGAACGAAAGCACAGTCACCGTAACAAGGGATGAAACAGTCCTTTTGGGTTTTGGTGCTGCTACTGCTGAACCCTGCCGTCCGCGACCTCTCTCGGTGATCGCTCACTTCGTGTCTCCGCACTTCGCGATTCTGATCTACCCTTGAATCGTCGAGAACCTCGAGGGCTTGCTCGTTCCATCGTGATGTATATAAAAACGGAACGATACAACTCTCGCAATACTATATATGTGTATATCTACATATACAATTGTATAACTCGTCGACGCGGTTTTCCGGATAAAGCAACGTGACGTATCGCTTGGCTTCTGGCGAATCCTCAAACTTCATTCTGCCCCCCCCCCCCCCCCCCCCCGCACTCGCAAACTCTCTCCCTTCGCGATTATTCATACAACTCGGCTATCGTTTTCATATCGAGCTTGCGCGCGATTTCCGTTGGGAATCGAAGACGAATTCGCGCCTTCACCGTTCTATTTCACCGCTTGGTTCCATTTTGCGTTATGGCTAAAAATAAAAGCTATTTTGTCTCGTTGACATTTCTCATTTTCTTCCATCCACGCTATCCCTCTGTCCTTTTCTATGAACTTGCCGAAATACAAATGGATAAAATTCGTTATCCAGAGGAGGGGGCAAACGAAAGTCGCAGACATCCTTTAATAAATGACAACGCCACGATAACGACAGATATGGGATGAGCTTGCTCTCGGGAATTTTCGTGCACGTAACAAATTGGCCAACGACGTTGATTGTCGATATATCGCGAGGAGAGGGGTATTCGAGGACGATCAGGTTATCTGGGGAAATGATTAAAAGTACCTAAAATCGAATAATATTACGGATAAAATTATACGAGGGGGGACCCAAAAAAAAAACGGGAATTGCGCTGCGGCGGAGAGGAAGAGTGGGGAAACCCATTACTCGACCAGGTGTCCGTTGGGGACACGTCTCCTGAGTTAGTGTGCGAAGTTCTGTCGCCGTGAGTGCATCGGTTCGCCCGTGGGAATTTTTGTAGTGAAACAACTTTTCCATTTCGGCGAAAACGTGATGGCCGATTGTCGAGAGCAACGCGCGTCTGTGAAATTTTGTTTCCCATTGGGGAAATCGGCAGCGGAAACTACTGTAATGCTTAAGACTGCTTATGGAGATGCTGCCCTAAGTAAAACCAGAGTCTACGAGTGGTTTTTACGTTTTAAAAATGGAGAAATGTCAATTGAAGACCAACCCCGTTCAGGACGCCCCTCAACGTCAAGAAGTGACGAAAACGTCGACAAAATCAATGCTCTCATTCATG
Source organism: Oxytorus armatus (assembly GCA_958009045.1). Lineage (NCBI taxonomy): Eukaryota > Metazoa > Arthropoda > Insecta > Hymenoptera > Ichneumonidae > Oxytorus > Oxytorus armatus. Next base: position 16,936,537 of record OY253752.1, read on the forward strand.
AAAACCGTCGCCGAACCATCGATCAACTCTGTGAGATGTCTGGGATATCATGGAGTTCAATTCAGAGGATTTTATCCAAAGATTTGCACATGAGCAGAGTTGCAGCCAAATTTGTCCCTCGCCTTCTCACAGACGAGCAAAGGGAGCGTCGACTTCAGGTATGTTTTGAACTTCAAAATCAGCTCGAAAAGGACCCTGAACTTTTTTCCAAGGTGATTACTGGTGATGAATCGTGGTGCTATGGATACGATCCCGAAACAAAGCAGCAATCAAGCCAGTGGAAGACACCTCGCTCTCCTCACCCGAAAAAAGCTCGCTAAGTGAAGTCAAACGTCAAGACAACGCTCATTTGTTTCTTCGATTGCTGAGGTGTTGTGCACGCGGAGTTCGTTCGCCCGGGCCAAACTGTCAACCAGAAGTTCTACTTGGGGGTTTTGAAAAGATTGAGGGAGAGTATCCGGAAGAAAAGGGCAGATTATTGGCGCACAAGTGACTGGTTCCTCCATCATGACAATGCGCCGGCCCACGCCGCTCTCTCCGTAAAGCAGTTTTTGATAAAAAAATGCATGACACGAATTGTCCACCCCCCCTTCCTCACCGGGTCTAGCCCCCTGTGATTTTTTTTTGTTCCCCAGACTCAAAAGGGACATGAGAGGAAAGCGTTTTGCCACTGTGGAGGAGGTAAAACAAAAATCGACGGAAGGCCTAAAGAACATCCCGATAAGTGAATTTAAAAAATGTTTTGAACATTGAAAGGATCGTTTGCAGAGGTGCGTTGTGGTCTAAGGAGAATACTTTGAAGGTGATCAAAATTTGGTGTAAAAATATTAAAAAATAAAGAAATTATGACGAAATTCCCGTTTTTTTTTGGGTCCCCCCTCGTATTTCGATGAGAACGAGAATTAAGGGAGGTTGCAATACCACAAGATGAACACAGGAAATCAAAGCATAGCGTAGAAGTGTGGGGAAGAGGCATTGCGTGCCTATATATAGTTGAACGGAGATCCGTTTCGTATATATTTGCAAACTGTTTGGCAGTCGAGGGCACTTCCGTCTAGTGTGTAGTCGACGGGGACCATAGCGACGTCTACAGACTCGGTGCGGAGGATAATTTCGCAACAACAATGCAGTAATCGACGCGGAACGTCGCAAAGAGGCGCCACAGAGCAGAGTCCTCTATCTATACTCTTCGTACGCTTCTATACTCTCTCCTCGTGAGAAATTCTCGACGACGAAACAGAGGGAAAAGCTAGAGTTTAGAGCCACAGTCTCGGGTTGTTTCCTCGGGATAGTCTCGTGAAACTAGCTCGCAAGCACTCCCTCTCCCCTCCCTCTTCCATCATGATAGAGTCTCTTCCGTGCACCGCTGAGATTCGCCAAGAGAATCTTTAGAAACTCCTCTCATTCGCTATCTCTCCTTCTGTCTCTGTCCTGGCCGTGTCAATTTCGGAAAACGAATTGGCGAGTGGCGTATAGGTATATAGCATGTACTCGAAAGCTCTTACTCTTGAAAGGAAGGCACAAGAGGAGGATTTTATTTCATACGATTTATTTTATATCATTTTTTTTTGTCCTCGAGATTCTCCTCTGAAATCTTAGACATAACGGACATTTTGTTTTATACTCGAGACTCCATCACTTTCGAGCCAAACAGAATCGAGAATGTTCTTAAGTTTTTGGGGTTTTTTTTCGTCTAGCGGACACTCCGCTCGAGAGTTCTCGTAAAGATAGAACTTTAGACAAACCCGCCGGGCTCTCTTGGGCTAATCTCTCGGACTAATCCCGCATAAACGACGTATTATCATCTAGGTCTCGTGAGAACCGTGAAAAGCGATTTTCACCCGGAAGTCTCGGGCTTCCCCCCCCCCCCCCCCCCGAATCGTCGCTATCATCTCGCGGGAATAGAGCGCTGAGTTTCCATGAAAACGAGCGGACACGGTCGTACACCTGGTTGAATCCGGCGAAGCTTCAAAACCGGTACGGCCAAATTGCGAGTGTGGATTAGCCGTTGGCTTCCATCTTGCCGCTACGACGATCTCGCTGGCCTGAAAGCTTTTCGCAAACTCGGGCACGCGAGCCCCACCCGTTTATGTCGTCCCGAGAGTAGAAACACCCATCAGTAATCGTGTATAGTTAGTTCGTTTAGGAGAATTCGCGCTATACGAAGGCTCTCGGTGGTCGTCGATTTGCTTAAGGGGCGAGAGACCGACAAGAGAGAGGGAGAGAGAGAGAGCGAGAGGGAAATAGGGTGGATCACATCGCATTGCATTCACCCTTCCTACTCGTAAAACGTAACGCACCAAAGATATTTTCCAAGTGTGAAATATTTTCGGTCTAATCCTGCAATATCATAAAGAAAGGCCTGGCATTTGCTCGTACAGCCACACTGCGAAGCATCGAGGTCGTAACCAGGCATTAGGGCTGTTTACAAAAAGACCTTATACCCGTCGACATCGTTGTTCTCTCTTGTTGCACGCGAATCGTCCCTCAACGACGAATCCTTGAGATTCGCCAGGCTTCGGGGTGACTATGTCGTTGTTCTGCATTTGAGAACTCGGCACCTGCGCCTCACCCTCGTCTTATTATCAACAATCGTAAAATGCTAAATTGAAAGTCTTCCGGGAGAAACGTGAACGCGATGAATCCCGTCTCGAGGGGACCAAGGGTTTCAATAAAAAAGAAACATATATTCAACTAACGTGCGTCTTCTTCAGTAAAACGTGGGCTATCAAAAGTACATCTGTTGTGAAATTGTATTTCACGATTTTTTTTTTATACTTCAAATTTTATCATCCCTGGGAATATAACCTATTTTGTAGATTTTTATTATTACTAATCTAAAGATACTGCGACTGTAAGAGTGACTCGGACGTTATGCTGTAACTATCTCTATCTCATTCATTAGTGATTGTATGGTTAACGAAAAGTGGATGAATGAGATGAGAAATATTGGCAAAGGGACGTTGAGTAGGCCCCGAAAATTGCTGAAATCCAGTCTAGAGGGTTAAGATACAACCAAATTCAATCTTGCCTCACGACAAGACAAATGTTCTTTTCTGGCGAGATAAGTTCTATTATTCCTCCGCGTCTTTACCCTACATCGTCAATGACGAGTCAGTTACGTTGATACCGTCAGGGAAGAGCATTGTGCTGCGAAAGGTCAATTAGGCAAAAAATTGGGTCGCTAAGAACGTCGCAGTGAATACGTAGAAAAAGTAATTCGATTGAGATGGAGGAAAAGAAAAAGAGATTCTCACTCTACTATCCTTTTTCTTTCTGGGCACGAGGGGTTATAGAGATAAGTGAGAGAAGATGCCAGTCATCCCCTGGTAATTAGTTAAGGGTGTAAGAGAGAGACTCTTTTCGAGTGAGACGCAGATAGATCGAAGAAGCTTGCCAGTGCTACCAGAAATTCCACGCTGGTATCATCCCTATAGCGCATTGTGGAGGGTCAATCCGAGCTATACGCTCATTCGCCTTACAAGTGGAGAGTTAAGCCGATGGTTGCCGCGATATACAGTCAGCGATATCAGCGGGGAAAAAGTTTCGCTTCTTCGCTGCTCACGGATTTGATTGATTAGTGGTCCATGTGGACGAGCGGAAGCGCGCTGTTTTCTGAATCCCCATGCTCTTCCAGCATAAAGCGGTACATTGCATATACGATATAGCATTTCTGTGTCACCCAACGTCCAGTGGATCAACCCTCACGAATTCGCTGACCCATTCTCGTCCAATACATATATTTATATATTAACCGCATTGGGTTTATTACGCTTTTCCTAGTATGGCAGTGCTAACCAATGGAATTGCGCAGATATGTTTTTTTTCTGCTCGTCACAGATTTTTCAAATGTAGGGTAAATATGTGCATTAATTCGTTTTGTTGAAACGCTCACAAGGAAAGTACCCGAGGTACTTTCCTTGTGTTTTCAATGTAGGGTGCACAAAGTAAATGTTCAAGGGTGTTTCGACCCCTTAAGGGGCGAAATAGGGTTAGGACAGCGTTTTCTCAAAGATTTTCATGAATTTTTTTATAGTTTAAAAAATGAATATAATTTATTGAAACTTTGAGAATATTTTATACATATATTTAAGTATATACTATAAAATATTAGCGACTCCATATTGCAGACTCAGCATTTTGCGTACATTCTGGAAGCCGCAATTTTCATCTGAAATCAAACGGGGTTGGAATTTATTTTTATTATATGTCTCTCTTCTATATGAACCTAAATGCTATCAAAAAAATAGAAAATTGAATTTTTTACAAAACAAAAAAGCATGATTTTTTGCCGTTTTTTACAACTTTATTTGCAAAAAAAAAATTATTTTAAATAAAGATAATATCGGAGTTTAGGTTCATATAGAGCGCAATACTATGAAGAAAGTAACTGCCAATTTTCAAAACGATTGGTTGAAGACTTTTCAAACTAGCGTGTACGCAAGTTAAAAAAAAGTCGTTTTCAGAAAAACGCGTTTGAAAAAATAGTACCAAGAAAAACAAGCACTATGGGGTCGCTAATATTTTATAGTATATACTTAAATATATGCATACAAATTTTATAGTATATACTTAAATATATGTATAAAATATTCTCAAAGTTTCAATAAATTATATTAATTTTTTATACTATAAAAAAATTCATGAAAATCATTGAGAAAACGCTGTCCTAACCCTATTTCCCCCCTTAATGGCTTATAACAATAGAACGAGTCAGAATTTTCATTTAATATTTTGGGAACATATTTTTCAATAGTTTTACTAACAATTTATGAAATAAAAAAATCGATTTTTTAACCGTCTAACCCTATTTCCACCCTTATAATATTTTTTTTTCAATTATCCGGTGGGTTTTTCATTCCTTCGCATAAGAAACATTTTAATTTTTGTTTCATCAAAATCGATGCACTGCTTGTATGTGAAACTGCAAAATCGCCCCATGACCTGTGCAACTTTAGGGGGTGGTTTCACCCCTTGAAACCGTTTTTCCGCCGATAAAAAAAATACGTGTCGTTTAGTTTTTAATGCTCTATAACATACATGAGTTTCGACAAAATCGGAGGGGGACACCTCGGGTACTTTCCTTGTCAGTACTGTCCCAAAGTTCTAGCAACCATCGTGCAAAGGGAAAATGTTGAAGGACTTTGTACCTTATACGGTTTTCGGGTTAAATTAAAGTGGTAAATTGAACACGGCACAGCGCGTCCATAACTTCTATCTGTGCACGTTATCGGAAGTTAGATAGGTGACATTTTGCGGTAAATTCGCGGTTGCGACATCGAATCACCAATGTAGTACGATGGACACGCCGGGTTTCAGCAGGAATGTTGTCCTCCGTTACGCACTCCCTCAAACACCCTTCCACACCTCTCTTCATCACATCTGTATAGACGTATATATATATATATATATATATGTATTGAGTATTCGGCGACGATGCTGTGGACTGATGTCTGCCGGACTACTGTGTATCGCTGCTGTTAGGGTTATGTACGCATTGGACTCTGGACAGTGGTCATCTGTCACTGTCAAACATCCCCTCTCGCCCCTACGGCCGCTAACACCCCTTTGCCCTCCTCCCGCCATCCCTTCGAAGTGGTTTCACTGGGCACACGCTGAAGGGAGGATGAATCTTTGGGCTCTCCTAACAGCACCCCAGTAGCACGTGCCGGTATCTGTCTCCACCGGACTATAGTATATGTCTCACGTCGAGATATACATAGGTACATAATGTACTATTGTTGTTACACTATAGATGATGGCGTACGTATAGATAACTATTGATGAACTACGTTTCGATACTCGTTGAATTTGAAAAAAACACGATAATATAATTTAAGAAATAATTACTAGAAAAAGGGATGATCTATTCAACATAGTGTTGAACCGTAAAATTATTATTATGAAAAGCTTGAGAATGTGGTGGCTATATAACTCGGAGTTCTTTATAGTGGTAGTAACACGCTCTCTTGCCCCATCTTCTTCTTCTTTCGACCCGCATCCTCGAGTCGTGATTAATAACTGGTCATTCACGTCGCATTACTCATCGATGGCTGATCGACTGGTTAGGGCCTCGTCCCAACTGTCGAGCGCTCTAACTTACACTTTCGTCGTTTATTCACAGGCCAAGCGTTGCTTACTGGTCTGCGACATCGACGACTAGACGGCAAGGCGAACGACACCGTTTACCATTCGTGGTCTTTCAAAGACGCAATGCGCGGACAATGTTTACGCCCGGGTGATAGAACGACCGAACCTAATGCATCATATATGCGACTGGAAACTCGGCGAATGAGTTCACCGAAATACATAGAATGAAACCTTCGACGAAAACCCTTTCGGAGAAGAGACCGGTGAAACTATTCGAGGTTGAGTCGGATGAGAATCTCCTAGGGATCCTCAATTGGTACAGCATACGATGTACTATAATGCGCGAAGATTGATACCTGACCGAGCACTAAAGAATAATTTATGAAACGCTTTATACCCCGATAAATGGTCATCCGAGACGTCTCTCTTTCTTTGGTATTCGTGCATTCAACAAATATTTGATGAGTCAACGATATTCGTGTTTGGGAACGAAGATGTGCGTTTATACGTATGTATTATATATACTTTACGTTCTTACATATCGATAGGATAAGATCAATGGGCTGCTATTTGGATAGATGTAATATATCGAGCGATGCATCACATATGTTTTTCTATTTAGTGTGATCTCGTGTGGGAATTAAGGGACATATTTTATTAAGAAGAAATTCAACGCAAGTAAAGTTTTGTTTTTTCTTATTTCAATCTTTCTTGGCATCTTATTGGGGACATGTAAGATCTCTGGTGTTTTTTTGCGATAACTTTATAGACATAAGCGATACGCAAAGAAAGCCAATTTTATTTAATAGTACATCAGGTGCAGAGATAAACTGCAAATGGAGAATTTTTTTCCCAGGACTAATAGAAGAATTATGCCAAAAAAACGAAAATTTTCGAGCAAAAAAAGTATTCATACACTTACGATTATAGTGAAAACCTACATCATCATAGTTGTTAATTATAACTAATATTTGGTGAGCATCCCTTTTGCTTCAATTATCGCCTCGAGTCTCTTAGGCATGGATTCTACTAGCTTTTGCGTTGTTTCTTTTGCTATTTTCGTCCATTCTTCTAAAAGCACTCTTTGGAGATCGGATTTGTTTGTTATTTTTCTTTTTCTAATTTCTACAGCCACCAAGTGCCATAAATTTTCAATAGGATTGATGTCCGGAGATTGTGGTGGTGTAATCAATTGTTTGCGGGCATTATGGAGTAACCATTCCCTCGTTTTCATGGCAGTATGTTTCGGGTCGTTATCTTGTTGGAAGTAAAAATTTCCATCCAGGCCCATTTTATCTACACTTGCTTTCAAATTGCTGCGCAACACGTCGATATACTTCTGGGCATTCATTGTACCATCTATAAAAGCCAGATTACCAACGCCATAATATCCCATACAGCCCCAAACCGTGACGCTTCCTCCGCCGTGCTTTACAGTCGGTATTAAATTTTTCTGCTGGAGCTCGGTATTTGGTTTCCGCCAGACGAATTTTTTTCCATCGGACCCGAAGATGTTAAACTTCGATTCATCCGAGAATACGACACGTTTCCAAAATTCTGTAGATTTTTTTACGTAGGTTTTTGCGAAACCTAAACGTTTTTCTCGATTTATATTATTAATTAATGGTTTTTTGCGGGCAGTTCTACCGTATATTTGAGCAGAATTCAAAACGTTTTGAATAGTCTGGGGACACACGCTCTTCCCCGATGTTGACGCGACATCATTCGCTAAACTGCGAGCACTTGTGAACGGTTTTTTTTGTAGCCTCTGTAACAATACTCCGACGCTCTCGTACCGTTAGTATTCTCGGTCGACCGGTTCGTGGATTATTTTCTGTGCTGTTTGTTCTTTCGTATTTTTTTATTATATATTACACTGTTGCGAAACTTAGATTTAGTTCTTTACTAATTTTTCGATAACTTTCACCGCGTTTCCGAAGGAAAATCACTCTATCTCGCATGGATATTGATATTTCGCTTTTCTTTGCCATCATGTCTGTTCAGAGCTTGAAGATCTACTACCGCATGGAATAGGTCAAAACCATTGTGTGAGCAAAGACTCGTTTACATTGTACGCGGAGGTCAGACCGTCCGTAAGTGAATATCGAGGTTTAGCAGCTCAATCGTAAGTGTACGAATACTTTTTTGGCCCGAAAATTTTCGTTTTTTTTTGCATAATTCTTCTATTATTCCTGGGAAAAAATTCTCCATTTGCAGTTTATCTCTGTACCTGATGTACTATTAAATAAAATTGGCTTTCTTTGCGGATCGCTTATGTCTATAAAGTTATCGCAAAAAACCAAGGTGTATGAATACTTTTTTGACCCATGGTATATCGTTCCGCGAATGATCCAAAACGCTAGGTCATTCGATTCCTCGCAACAATATTTTACAATCTAACCAAAGTTTACGAGCAAATCTCACCAACGACACCAAGGGTCCGTGGAGACAGGGCGCGCGGTAACTTCTCTTCAATCTTCCTCAACGGCACATACGAATATAAATATGAGAATGGTTGTGATTTATGCCGACCGAAGAAGAGGGAAGCATCGTAGCCTCCCATCTACCCGCGTGACAGAGCCGAGGTGAGAGCGCATTATGGGAGCAGCGGGAGGCTAAGACCCATCTCGTACTTCCTAACTTAACGTGTGTGTATTCAATACCGCAGTCGCGCTACACGAGGCCCTTCTATTTTACACCGCGGTCAACGTTTACGCCCCAGATTTTAGGAGCCCTTCGAGACCGCTCGACGATCAGCTCCGCGTGCTTGGCTCATTCGTTCATATCGTTTTTTTTTCTTTCCTTCCTGGCATTTTGCCGATTTCCACTACTTGTAAAACCCGTCGAACACTGTCTACTCTCCTAATCCGCATACACTCTTTTTATCTGAGCATTTTTACGTTAGAGGGTCCGTGGTCCCCGTGGTCCAGCCATTTTATGACGGGCGATATACATCAACTAGATTCACATAGCGGCGGGTTAGGTTGCCCACGTCATTAAGTTTTGATCCTGGAACATGAATCGGTGAAGGTCTATTGTTCAGTGCAAATCTGATGTACGAGTACGCGCGATCATCGATCGCGCTTGAAACTGTTGGACCGCCGTCCTGTTTCTTTGATCGACAGGTAATGACAGTTTAAACCGTACGCCGTGTGCCATTCGCGTAGAGAACGTACTGTCGGATCGTTGCAAATCTCATGGCTGCCTCAGAATGCCAATAATTTCACCGGCCCACCCAACGCTACCTCTCTTAATCCCTTTTGCATACAGTCATAAGCTCCGTGTATGCCAGCCGGTCTATGTTTCTCTCTCCCGTACTGTGTGCTCTTCAAGCCCCCACGCCGCTTTTGCTCTGTACACGCACAGAGGCTTTCCCGGAGAGGATAATGCATTTGATCCGCGCTAAAATGCATTCGGATGCACCGCGAATACTTTTAGCCTGTGCCTTCACTGTACGAACCGCGGTCCCTCAGCCATTCATGAGCTTACGGCAAAAACCGATGTGCCAGCTCACTCACTCAAATCTGTACATCCCTCGCCCTCTGTACAGCCCTCACCCCTCTCACACTCTTCCTCGTTACAGCTTCAATGTTTCGTGCGGTTTCGGTGTATGATAAAAAAACCCTGACAAGCTTTTGCCAAATATTGCAGTATACCGGTTTTATAGTACCGTATTGAAACGGTTGAACGTAAACAGTGTTCCACGAAATATTATGCCAGCGTAGCTGGATTGATGTGCATCATCCTGTCGCGGTATGGGATTACGATTATTCTTTCTTTTTGCAATACTTCTCGTTGAAAAGTTAAAATTCTGCTACTCGTACTATTTCGTAGAAACAGTGAACAAAATTAATGAAAGCAAAGTGTTTCTGTATGACGATCACGTGCATGTATACTGTGCACCCTTTACCCTTATTCAATGTGATTCCGAGATCGATATTCGGTGACGAGTGTTTGCCCTTTATACAAATTGCACGTGAAAAGCAGACGCGACGAGATGAAAATGCGGGAGAAAACTACGCGAGAGGGACAGCGAGAGAGAAAGAACGTTGGATACGATGGGTTTTGATAAATGATGTGCGGGAGTTTATTTCGCGAGGGTGTGAGTGTGCACGATGTAATCAAGCGTTGTATTATATAACAGGGTGAGTTACGGATTATAGGGGATGAGACTTAGCTTTCATAGCACCGTTTCCATTATTTCTCCGCATCTACACGACCTCAATGTGAAAATATGACTACTTTAGATATAAAGTAATAATTTCATATTTGCACTTAACATTTTTCGCGATATTCGAATTCTCTTGGTCGTAAGAGATACTTCATCAAATTGAGTATGTCGTATAGTTCAGAGAATACTAAATTCGTCGATGTGCTAAGAAAAAATCGTGACCAACTCAATAAATTGTTTTCGAACCCGAAGTAGGGTGTTCTTTGTGAGAGTGTTCCAGCTGCAAATTCTTGTCGAGAAATTCGATGCTCAAAGTGAGATTAGGCGATTTGAGAAAAGTTAATCTTAATAAACGAGGGCAATCAACGAAGCGAATGTCCAGGAAGAACCGTAGCGACGACGGGGTGTAGTAGGCGGTCACCGCAAATGCTCGGTCCATGCAAATGGACATCCCGATATTCTCGTCTCCTCGTTCTGTGCTATACAATACAGAACCACCCCCAACACACAATCGCCATCTCACTCGATATCTCTCTACACCGAGGACTCTCTCGTATTCCCAAGAATTTGCATACTACTCACTCGATGCGAGGTCTCTTTTGTCCCGGGAATGTCCATCAACTTTTTGTTCGGACGCGGTCCAAAGCGCACCCAGCCTCCGAGTAAATAGGCTAGCATAAGCGAGGGCAGGGGAAGATAGAACGTGAAAGAGAAAACGAGTCAAATGACCAGCGGGGCTTAAGGGTCGGTCGTCGCGCACGGTAGCAGCCAAGTGGGCGCGCAGGGTGAAATAGGGCAGCCTTTTATTTGCTGATTGCGTTCGGATTGTTTCGTGATTTAGCATAAATGTTTGATTAGATTACGCCGAGCCCCTGCTTCGGGCTATTCGAAATGTGTTCACTATGTAGGGCTCTCGGCGTTTCTCTGTTTGTTCAAAGTATCGACGTGGATGGGCGACAAACGGACCGGCACCGTCGTAATTATTTAACGAGCAAACTTTAGCTGTTCACCGACGGCTTGCACGGGATTTTCGTAGAAAATCCTATCGATTGTGACCTGAAATTCAGGATACAATGTAAATCAAAATGCAGCGATAATTAATCCGTCATATCGTTTAACGAAGGCTTCATTAAAATAGATTTAATAATATTTTATCATTGTTTGCATCGAATTTATTGATTGACAATTGAATTATCATCAAGATTATTCGTCCTACTGTTACGTATTCCACGCGAAGTTTGACATGATTAAGGCCACAGTTGTACGTCGAGAAGGATACTAGCCAGAGTAGCATCCCCAAATGTAGCAAGTAGCGACAGAGTGGATTCGGTTAGAGCCTCGGAGGTCCCTTGGATTGGGTCATCAGTTTTAGACAATGGGACCTGTTTGTGCGTTTAAGGTAATCCCCTCGTGAATGGTGTATGAGTCCTCGTTCTAGCCAGTGTGCCGTTGGTCCTGGGTACCTAATACATTGCCATATCCCGAGAGCCAGGGACGCCTTTCGTCCGTAACAACCTCGTTGCATGCCAGTGCTACAGCCAAGCTTTCACCCTCCTCTCAGCGCGAGCTTACCCGTTTCAAGATGGCCTCGCATTAACACCTATTTAACTTGCTCCTCCTGTTCGACCATCGAGGACGCAGTCACGCGCGTCTATGTGTCTCTCCTTAGCCGAGGACTTAAGGCTAACCTATACCAACATTGTCGTTCATGCGGTGGCGTTAGTTTCATGGGAGAATCGGAGATTCCATAGCATCTACGCCGCCGTCTTCGGGGATCTCTCCTTCTGTCTTTCGTTGCACACAGCTTTTGCTACATCATATACAGAGGCCACTATTGTTTCGGTCTCGCCTCGCAGAGTTCTGGTCCAGTTGAGATAATGGAGAGCTCTTTAGCTCTGATTCTCAACCCGGATCCTAAATATCAACGAAAACTTATTGAACCTGTTTGGCTTGTAAGCGAACTCCATGGATGAAATTCTCGAATGAAAGGAAGGTCCCAGTGGTGCCAGGGGCTTGCAGATACCTTCTGTAGAATATCCCCAAAGTGATTCGATACGCTTTGCTGAGAACATTTACAAACAAGAAGACGAAGTCACGTAGAGACGTCGGGTTGACCGATCTACAGGAACGATACACTAAATCAGCATCGTCTTCGGCAATTACGATCCTGTCCAGTGTGTCCAAGTGAAGCGACGGCAGTGAGGGTCCCACGGCCAATGTGCCACCAAGGAGACACCGTCCGCGCTCACAGGAGCAGAGCTAAGGAGTGGGAAACGCACGTGAAACGTATTGAAGCCTTCGGGCGATTCTTGCGACGGACGTGTGTTTTTGTGTGTACGTGTGCGTGTCCCTCGGGTGCGATAAGGTAAGGACAAATGACCATAGCATCGAGAGCAGCGATCCCCGCCAGTTCTGGCCTATACAAGAGTATAGGCTCGAAGGGCAGAAAAATACTGTCCAGGAAATCAGCCCTCTAAGTAAATTCGTATCAATCCCTGGAGACACGCGCCGCGGGGTGATCCGTCATACGAGATTACCGCGGTAAATAAAGCGCGTTCGTGGCAACCGAGCGAGATGAAAGTTACTGAGAGAGACGGGCAAGAGTGGGATCAAATCGATGAGTTGAATGGAAGAAGAAAAAAAAAAACTAGTATATTACAGCACAGATAGATCAATCGAATTTCCGGCATGTATAACCAAATTTCTCTGTATATAATCGTTTTGCCTCGTTCGCTCATCCTCTCGATCATTCACGCTCTTCTGGCTTCGAGACTTTAGCCTCATTTTCCCATAGCATTGAACTTTTATCATGAGACTCGTACGATGCCTCGGGACGTCCACTCTCTTCACTGCGAATTGACCATTTTCCACGTCATCCAACTTGCATTTTTTATGCTCTGGTCAGACGCGTGGAAAGTTGCCGACCGTACGAAAAAAGAAAAAAAAACGCAATTCTCGTAGATTGAGCGATTTTTTTCCCTCCCTTATAGACTCGTCGACGTTTCAATTTCGGAGGAAAAGTTCACGCCGATTAAGGCGTATATAGCGTGTCTTATGTACACGGCTGGCAGATGAAGGAAAAAGGAGGGAGTGAGGGAGAAAAAGAGAAAAACAGTTTCCGCTCGATCTGCTTGAAGGATTAGATAGATTACCAGCTCTATTATACTGTTGGCCGGAAGAGACGAAATGCAACCCAAGACGGCGATATGTCTCTCGTTTTCATGGGATTGAGACGAGTTTGATGTCGGGACCACCATTTTTGCAAAGGCCCTCCTCGCTCTGAACCCTCTCAGAAAAGAGAGTGGATTGGCGACGATACGATGAAGGAAGAAAAGTTACCCACGTATCTTCGTGATAAAGCTCTATCGACCCTTCCACGAGTCACAAAATCATTCTTCCTGATCGTCGATTCGAATAACACAATTGCAACGCGAATGAGTCGAGGTAAATTATATAAATTATACATTTGTATAAGTGACGCAATATATATTACTTAAGATTTGGCTTTCTGTGACAATCGAAAGATCGATTGGGTATTAGAGAGCTTTTCCGCAATATCTTCGATATAATTTGGTTGGTATGTACCAATCAATCCTCCGCACCACCAGTATATATACATTCATGTATATAATACACATTACACCAGCAACAACTACTTTCCAAACCGTTTTATTCGCGATACTGTGGGCTTGTCCAAAATAAGCATTTGAATGGTCCAATCAATCACGCGAATTCTCTTCCTTCTGGTGACGTCACTGCAGTCATTCCCCCTATTAGTGGGGTGTGATACCGAGGCTTGTTGCGCGCGGGGGTGGATGAGAAACCAGAGAGGGTTGGGCTATACGGTTGGATTCGAAGCCGACGCCGCGACGCCTGGCGTTCGTATATATACGGCTCTCGCGGTAATTATATATTCCAAGGGTGTCTCGCCGATCAGTCAATGCTTCCGCTGCAGCGCGCACACGCGACAATGGACCCGGAGATATAGAAAAAGCTTATCTGTCACCGGGCGTGCCTCTTCGTTACTTCCTCTGGGGCTAGTCGAGTTTTTCATTGGGTGGGGTACGAAAAGAATAGCGAGGCGTTTTTAATTCACTGCCACCCCTCTGGTTCCGCTTTGCTGGCAATGAAAAATTAAATAGGCAAAAGTACTTTATATGATCGCGTCTCGGGATGCTCGTTATGTCTTGCTCTTTTTGACGATGAACAGAATCCAAGTATAGTTTTACACTGACATCTAATCTCATCATTCGGCGGGAAAGATAAAATGATAAATTGGCTATCACGAATGTAACGTTAAAATAATGCCCGACCAACCGGAAGCTTTATGCTGTCGAAGTATTTTCTAGAATCCCTGGAAATCGGTGAGGCACGATGTCAAGTTGAAACTGAGACAGAGAGAAAGACAGGGAACAAGCGTGATATCGGGTCGCGTTACCTCGCAGAGCAAACGCTCCCGATAATGGTATTTGATGTTGACCGCCCTTTGAGTCGTCCCTCTGTTCTCTCGCTTTCTGCATAGTCGTTCCTCTATTCAAGGGGTTATACGGCTTCGAGGATACAGATATAGATCGCGAACGAAGTGGGAATGGGGTGGGAAAAGTGGGATGAGGAGGAGAAAGCGCGTGAAGCTCTCGCGCGCATGAACGAGTTGATTAAATTCAAACACCTCGTAGAGCACGGAATCCAGAATGCGCGGTGATCACACGGACTCTCTCGTTGGTTAGCAGGTCGGGGTTTCCTACCGAGAGAAAGAGACAGGAAGAGGGAGAAATATGCTCATATCGGTTCGTACCGGGGTGAGGAGCGAGAACTCAAAGGATGAGAGACTCTGGAACGGTTGTGTCAGAGAGGGCGAAGCGTATACAGATCGTGGAGGACTTTTGACCATCCCCGCGATCGCGTCATCCCTCTCCCGAAGCATGCACATAGCGCCCCTTTCCCTCAGCCATTGACGCCGACAACGCGGTAGTTGACAATGGTCACGCATTATAATGGCTGTGGAGTCGTCGACCGGACGCTCGCGTATATACGATTTCTACCCCCGCTTATAAGCCTCCATTGCGCGGAACGTACCACGCGTTACCCTATACATATATTCGTGATACTCGCGCTCGTACGTCGAGCACAGAGGACGCGTTCATTTATTTGATCCGAGGAGAGAGCGGAGGGTTCGAAGGCCAACGCCGACGATTATCCACTTTGTATGGGAAGAACAAATACGACAAAAAAAAAGGGAAGGAAAAAAAAACACGAACGACAAAACACATAGGCACAGGGAGAGAACGTACAGAATGAAACGGAAATTAACGGAGTCACGGTGTGTGATACGTTTGTACGATGATATGTATATGCATATGCATATATATTGCACATGTGGCTTACGGAAAGACCGGAAGAGCCCGGGCATTCAATCGATTAATCGTCCAGCAGGTTTTTACTTGTTTGTAGATTTATGCGTCTACATATAGGATATTAAAGCTGATCAGAATTTGGAAAAAACAATGAAAAATACACAGTTATGCGCGAATACATTTTCATTGAATTTTAACTACTTGAAAAAAATTATTTAAACCGCGCGGGGCTGTGGCGATGTGGGGGGTAATAATTGTGGGCAGGAGATGAAATCGAAATAAACCTCGAAAATCGCCACGGGTCGAAATTGCCTCGTGCGACGTCGCGAGGCCAATCTAAAATCTGTCAGACACTTTGATCGATGCGCCTCGTCGTCATTTTAACGCTCGTCTCTCGCGTGAAATATACGAAGAGTCGAAGGAGTGTGGAGAAAGAAAAAAAAACGCGTCACAAGCTAAAACTACCCCTCTCAACGCTGCGGGGTATATAGCGGAGCCGGGGTTGCAAACACCCGCCCTTCCTCTCATCAAAGTCCAATCATCCCTCGAGGAATTCAAAACTGTTCTGGGTGTTGTACGGACGTGTGTGAAAAATGTTAAAAACTTGAGGGCAAGAGCCATGTCGATGCGCCTCGATTCTCCGTCGGGCCTATCGGCTCTCCGCAAGTCATTATCGAACGTATATTCATGGGAGTGTTCTTGTAAGCACACCATCATCCTCATCTTTATCGTATCAACCATGATCGATAATCACACTTTCTTTTTTCAATCAATTTCAGATTGAATTTCACGATAAAAAATATTTCTCACGGTTTTTAATAGATTCTGCACTTGCTTAACGATTCCGAAAAAAAAAAAAATGAACAGATTTTCGTTTGGAGCGAAAATCCCGTTAATAAAAATTTGATGACAAGGATGCCTCTGTTGTTAGAGAAAAGATGAAGAAAATACGAGAAGAATATTGAGGGTCGATGCGAAAGTAGAGTAAAAAAATTGTTTTCAAGTCCTCTTCGCTTTCGGTTATTAGTCCGACACGTTTATTCGATTTTCCCGGGGGTGGATTGTCCAGCGAGCATACGTGATACGTGAGGAAAATCCTGGAATCTGACCGACCCAGCTAAATATATAGGTATACACAATGATAGAAGGGAACAAAAAACGGATCAGGGTAATAGGAAAAATATTATGATAACTCGATCGAGCAATCTGCTAGAAGCGATAGAAGATCCGGCTGTGTATCGAATCATCGTTATCGGATCTAGATAGGATACGGGCTCTCGGAATGTCGAGTGTACGACGAGACTTCGCGGGGATGGAAAAAAAAAGCAGCAGCTTTCGCAAGGGTGGTCCAGAGGTCCTCGAGAAGCGCGTTAGCCCGCGTGCTATAATCCTAAGTGAATATCGTATAGCTTTTTCGTGGGGTGAGTTTTCCGAGGGCGGAAAATGTAACGCGTAAAATTCGCTCCAGGCTGGTTTAATGACAATTTCATTCGATCCCGGAGGATTAACCACGCGAATTTTTCGGTACGTGCGTGAAAATCGAGACCAAGCCCAGCGCAGTGACCAGCGTATCAGGGTAGTGGATGGATTTTTTTTTTCACCCCATCCTCGTTTACGAAATTACGAGGGGGACCCACCCGGAGGTGGTGAATATTTTCGTTGAATATAACCAACGTGTCTCGACCACATATCGTACCAATACAAAAACCGTTCACCCATCACGTTATATTTCGGGCAATCGATGCTTGAATAATTTGTTGGAGAGTTACAGATGCGCCAATTAATCACGTGTAGAGCACAGCATAGTGTGTGCATATAGATATATAACTGGATGGCAAACGGTTCGTCGAATTTATTCGCGGAACGTCGAGAGGACATCGAGTATGTGGTGTGCAGAGCGGTGAACGGCCAACGGTAAAATACACAAAATTGTTATTTCATAACCGGGTAAAACCATCGGGGATACATGCCCTCTGGCGATTCCAGGAATCGAGGAGATCGATAATGCGTTGGATACCGGAAAATATTCAGCCATAGCAATTGAACTGGTATGGGGGATGAAAAAAAAAACAACGAAAGAATATTAATTGAACGAAAATAATTAATCGTGGCAAAAGCGAGATTGCCGAGTGTTTACTTATGAGACCATCGTTCGCCGTTTCAAATCATACATATGGAAATAATACGAATGAAAATATTAATTCCTGTTGACGGACTCGTTTGTTTTTTCTTTTTTTTTCACATTTTATACTCGCAAAGTATATAACATATGTATAAATCGATCCACAAGAGTGGATGCGTATACATTGGAAAATAAAAATGAAGAACGACAAAGGAGGCTGGAAAGACAGCTCCGAGATTTGATGGTGAGAATGCTCGCGGTATGCTCGTAAAAGATGGGTCGAGATATATTTATATCTATGTATACCGGAGCATAAAATTAGAAGAATGGTCTCGGGAAAGATTTGAAAGGATTGCTCCTCCGAATCGCCGAAGGCGAACGCGTCTCGTCTCCTCAGCTCCCTATACAGAACACAAATATATATATCATCATCCATGTCTGCCTATATCTTGGATTTTCACGTTCGTACAGTCCGCCCGATGTGTTTCAAGTTTCCAGGGAATTGTGAAGTACCCGAGACGATTCGAGAGTATTTGAGAAAGTGAGATGGAAAAACACGAGAGGGTGTAGTATAATCCCAGTGAGATGAGAGATACACCGAGAGACTCCGAACACCCTTGACGCTCTGTCGCAAAATTCCTTCGTTGTTTAATTCCTATAGAGATCCGGTAGACCGAGGGAAAATTCGTGGAAGACGCGTGAAATTAATCCTTTGCCACTGGTGGCCGTGATGATAAATCAAATTCAGATCATATCGCGGTATTAACTTTTTTCATTGGATACGTAAAGTATGAAGGGTTGTGTTTAAGTCTATCCGGAGCTCGCGGCTACGTATACAATCTAAATAAGTGCTGCTGATAATAATAATGCACATGCTCCAACAAAATCATAAAAATAATTTATCTTCTTTTGCTCAGCACGCAGCGAAAAATATAGTAATCATTTCTTTGTTATTAGGCGTCACTATCTGGCTTCTAACACTATGCACGTACTGGAATGTTTTCTATACGAAATTGTTATTTCGTATAGAAATACCGAAGTTGTTAAGTAAAATTGACTAATAATACTTTTTTCCGTTCAAATATCAAAAAATCTTTTGGACATGATGACTACTGACACGACGATTAATAATTTTCGTCCCTCTAATAGACGACATCCATACTGTAATTATCGTTGCTCGTTCTGAGCGCTACCAGGAAATGGAAGTGAGTGGACGAGCGATAAAGCAAGGCGTTGTAAGTTAATGACCAGCACTCTAGAGTGAGAGTGTGGGTACAAAGATATAATGAAAAGAAAGCGAGTTCCGTCCGTGAAGGGGGGAAAAAAAATCAAGTGGGTCGGAAGTATCAAGCGTCATGATTATCATTTGTAACCTTACGCTTCGTGCTTCTTTGCCCTCGTATTAATCGTCCCTTAATTGATTAACCCTCGGGTGGGGAAACACTTTTATACGTCACTGAGATTAATCCCCAAAGGTATCCGGCAACACGAGCCGAGTGTGCACAAGCAAGAATTCGTTCCGAACCGCGTCCCCCTTTTTCTTTCTTCATTTTCTTCGTTAAGACAAAGATCCGACATACAGAGGGAAAAGGATTTATTTTTAATTCTCTCGACTGTCAGTTTGGGAAAACGGATGGAAGTTGCGTGGTAAAAATATCAATGAGTCTCAAGATATTTGGTCTCTCATACTCATGAGAGACAAATACTATCCGCGCTTGGAACAAGTGCCATTTTATTTAATAACAATAATAATTCTACATAATTTCAATTTCCATAGCAATTTAATGATCATTAGTTAAATTATCGTGAATCATCATTTAATGACGATGACTCTCGACTCAAGTGAAAATGGCGAAGTATCATTATTAGTAATCAATAATAATTATCATTTTATTATGACCAAGTGTTTCACTCTTTAGACCCTTGATTTGTGATACAAATCTTTTTTCCGTAAATGACTTTAAATAGGAGAGTTTACCCAACTTCTACAAGGCTAACATGGCACAGATAAACAAAGAAATCAACACTCTATTAGACGTTTTTGAGAACTGTCATATGAACGAAACACATATTGAGTCATTCAACAAGAATGTGTCCAAGATTGTCCAAAAGTACACGCCTAAAGCCAGAAGAGATTTCTTCGCGCACCAACTTCCACCATTCATCATCCAACAAATAAAAATAAAAATAAAACTTTACCGCGAATATCAGGCTAACCAATTCAGACAATTCAAAGCCAAACTCAATATCTAAAACCAAAATATCAAAAAAATGATTCTGGCATACCGAACCCACACGTGGCTGAAGGCGTGCGATGAAATCTCGAAAGCTAAGGGAAAAAACTACTGGCACATCATAAAAAGACTATCGAAATACAACCCAGCGAAGTAGATATCAAATCTTTCGGTCAATGGTAATACCGTTGAGTCAAACACAGAGAAAGCCAACGCGTTCGCGGATCACTACGCAAATTGCTATCAACACTCCCTCGACGACAACTTTAACACCGACAACTTCAGGAGAATTTCTGCCTGGTATGAAGAATACTTCAATCAAAGAAGAGCTCCAGATGAAGAAATAGAGACGGTCACACTACAGGAATTTAAAAGTGTCTTAAGCAAATGCAAGAATACATCACCAGGCTTCGATAACATCTCGGTTCTAATTATCAAAAACCTAAACCAAAGAGCGCACAACTTTATCACAAAAGCATTGAACTACTGTCTTAAAAACTTCACGTTCCCCCACATATGGAAAATAGGAACTATCATAACTATTCCAAAACCGAACCAAGATCATAGCGCAGCTAGCAATTATAGGCCGATAACTCTTCTTTCCTCCATAGGCAAACTATTTGAAAGAATAATCAAGGTTCGACCCGAAAAAAACAATAGACCGCGGTATACCAGAATACCAGTTTGGCTTTAGAACAAAAAAATCTGCTCTTAACGCCTTGACAACTTTAAGCTCAAACATTGAAACAAGCAAACTATCCAACAAAAGATCAGCTGTACTTTTCCTCGATATCGCCAAAGCGTTCGACAGCGTCTGGCATATAGGCCTCCTATATAAACTTGATACCATCGACTGCCCGGATTACCTGATACAAATTGTAAACAAATATCTCGACTCACGCAAACTAACAGTACGAATAGGAAATGATATATCTCGAATTTTTACACCGCTCCAACGAGTTCCGCAAGGCTCCCCTTTATCGCCGCTGCTATACAACGTACTCTGCTACGACATATACAACCACTCGTACGAAGACAAAAGCTACTTTAATCTTAGTCAATATATACTCCAGTTTGCCGATGCGCAGCCCTAGTAACACACCAACACAACCTAGAGGAAATAATAAATACACTTCAACAATCAGCAAATCGTATAACTGCATGGTTCAATAACTGGCGCCTTAAACCAAACCCGCAAAAATCACAACTTCTCATCTTCAACCACCAAATCACCTCCGACTCACCTAGAATACATTTATTCAACGTAGAAATCTCCCATAGCAAAATACCTAGGAATACGAATAGACCACAAGCTAAACTTCAACCACCATCTCCAACAATCCAAGATCAAACTAACAAACAGAGCCTCCCATTTCAGAAGCATCACATTTTCTAAGCAAAAAATTCGTACAAAACAAGTCGGGAAAATATATAAATGTATGTGTCAAGCAATTATTGAATACGGGCATCCAATCTTTGTTAACTGCAAAGAAAACGCACTGAAAAAAATTAGAACGGCAGAAACCAGTGCACTCCGACGTCTCACACGTATCAGAAACCCGACAAACCCTCTCTACAACCCGCGCAATTCACTTATATATGAAAAAACAGGCATCACACCAATAACAACCAGAATACAGACCCTCACCGCAAAGTTTTCAATAGAACAACTGGATCATCTTAAACCCTTATGTACACAACGACTACCGGACACCACACCGAAACACGAATTTCCGAAGCGTACTATTTTCCAAAACCTACAATACAAGCACAACGTCAACCGATAATGCGCTCATTCAAAGTATAATACAAAAACCAAACTTTTATACACTTTGGACAATAAAAATTCCTAACCGCACCTAAGAATATCATAGGCTGAAGGACTTCGGTCGATGGCCTATTGGCATTTTATGTTTGTAACCATGTTTATATTTGTAACCGTGTTATATAACATTATGCCAATAAACACATTTTACTGCTACTACTAGGAGAGTTTTTACAATGACAAGATTCCCAATTATTTAACTGAATTTCGTCTGTAAACTATTTATTGCATATATGAATACGTTGCTCAATTAAGAACAGTATTCGTCCTCTGCGACAGCGATAAAACATTCCAGATTAATTCAAAAGTAGACGGAACATTTTCCGCCACAAGATTTATCGTCAGTAAATGCGGTTCCGTTGTTCCGGACAGAATTCTACGTCGTGAAATCTCTCACACGATCTCGCGAGGTATAGAGAGAGCCGTCGACGGCAGGTATTTACGGATTGAGAGAGTAAGGAGAGAGGGAGAGAGAATTCATTAATTTATTCGAGCGTGGAAATGGCAATTAACTCGGACACCAGTGACAGGAGCAGGCTTGCCCGGCGGGCACCAGCGGCAAAATCGAGAGATCCGGCTCTATCGGTGCGTGTATATACTATACACACACACACACATATATGCATCGCTGAGGTACACGCGACCACGACGCGGTTATAGGGAAGCCCTTAGGGCCCTGGTGTCCACGCCAAGCTCTTTAAGCCCCCTGTCCATCCTCGATCGTTCGATATATACACCATAATACATATACATATATATATTATATAATACTCATACTACCGTATGTATACAGTAAACGACTTTATATGTACGATTTGGACGTGTTGCGGGTATGCTGCGTTTGAAAATTACCACCAAAGTTTCGCCGCCGGAGACAGTTCTTACTCTAGCGTGAAAATAAATTTCATCGGCAGAGATTGAGTCCGGAACACACGTAATGTGTGTTACGTTGCTTTTTTTTTTCCTGTTGATGCCTCGAAAAAATTACCCAACAAATATGTACCGGGGAAACATGGGGAATGACGATTAATGGGCATTGAGGGTCACAAACCCTCAATTACAAAGAATTTGGTATTTACAGGCCAAATTGATTATGCAAGTTTATAATCAAAATCGTAACGAAATTATTCAAATACGAAACGTTCTTTGATCGTTCGTACGTTCCTTTAGATTTGACGACAAAGTAAAATAGGAAATGAGTAATGGTTCGTTAAAATCTTTTCCATCATTCAGTAAATTTATCTCATCTACTTGTGACAAAACTTGAAAATGATTTAAATTTTCGGACACTCACACTTAATCATCGTGATCTCATTTAATTAGACTAGACTATTGGACAAATCGTCGGTGGAGTGAGCCATGAATATTTAATTCTAATCAAGGTTAAGGGCGCGTCGAGTCCGCAATAATCGTAGCAGCTAGTGTAGAACCGAGAGAACAATCAGACCCATTGGACGAGATGAGAGGACTAGGAAGATGGAATCGCACGTTGCGGGTGCAATCGAGTGAGAATTCTATACCCCTCCTTCTCTCGCTTCACTATTTCACCGAGTATCCTTTCTCTCCCGCTAGCGAATTAACAATGTTGTTAACAAGCGTGGGAGAAAGCCCCTCTGGTGAGTTGGTCGTATGGTGTCTGTGTGTGTGTGCGTGTGTGTGTTTGTTTCTATGGCAATCCGCGGTGAAGAGCTGTTCGTGACTAAACCCTGGTCCCTATTCTACACGCGAAATATCCTGTATATATACACATATCTAGCAATTGGAAGGGGTGGCAACAGCAACAGAGATAAGTGTGACGACCTGTCCAACGACTAAGGGAGATGGGAGGGGATGGTGGTACACGGTATAGAGGGAAAGGGTTGACGCAATCAACGTAAAACGTAACGTCGACGGTAACGGGGATTAGTTTATCTTCGGTGAGTCTCTCTTGCGTCACAGCGTACCCGCGCGCTTAAATCCACCCCCCCCTATTTGTATATAGCTCCGAGAGATATTCCACCTCCCTTGCCAAAAACTCCTACTTCTCTTCTACTCGGCTGATATCCGGGTAGTCGGTTTGGCGCGAGGAGCAGGAGGAGGGCGCGGGACAGCCGCGAAATCGTCCCGACACCGTTCACGATAATTACCGGGAAGAAAACCATCCCCTCCTGAAGTAGACGGGTATGTGTTTCACGTTGGATACAGAGGGCACTAGCGCCGGTGGTTCTTGTCACGCTGTTAACACCCGCTGAAAACATTAGGTAATACGGTGGATAAACAGTGAGAGGAGAGAATGAGCTTTGGAGAGGAAAATTGTCGGTTACACGAGCGACGAAAGAGGACCAGTTCGGGGTTACCTATGTAGTGCTTTTGGACTATTTGCCTGGGTCAATTCCCCCGGTCGGGAATAGAGACTCTTGGACCCCGAACCCTTTGCTCTCTCGTCCGCAAACATCGCCCTTTTCAAATCCCTTACTGCATCGCCGTCTATGGCCGTAATACAAGAGATTGCTACGGGATATATTTGTGCAAGATAAAATATAAACGAGTTTACGTAATCGTTTGGATGGGCATTAAAGGAATACGGAATGAGCAAAGAGATAGCGGGATTTCTTTGATAAAAAAAAAAAATCTGGCGGAATAAGATATACAGTGGGTCAAAAAAGTATTCATACACCTTGTTTTTTTGCGATGACTTTATCGACATAAGCGATACGCAAAGAAAGCCAATTTTATTTAATAGTACACCAGGTACAGAGATAAACTGCAAATGGAGATTTTTTTCCCAGGAATAATAGAAGAATTATGCAAAAAAAACGAAAATTTTCGGGCCAAAAAAGTATTCGTACACTTACGATTGAGCTGCGTACAATGTAAAAAAGTCTTCGTTTACACAATGGTTTTCACCTATTCCATGCGGTAGTAGATCTTCAAGCTCTGAACAGACATGATGTCAAAGAAAAGCGAAATATCAATATCCACGCGAGATAAAGTGATTTTTCTTCGGAAACGCGGTGAAAGTTATCGAAAAATTAGTAAAGAACTAAATCTAAGTTTCGCAACAGTGCAATATATAATAAAAAAATACGAAAGAAAAAAAAGCACAGAAAATAAGCCACGAACCGGTCGACCGAGAATACTAACGGTACGAGAGCGTCGGAGTATTGTTACAGAGGCTACAAAAAAACCGTTCACAAGTGCTCGCAGTTTAGCGAATGATGTCGCGTCAACATCGGGGAAGAGCGTGTGTCCCCAAACTATTCGAATCGTTTTGCATTCTGCCCAAATATACGGCAGAACTGCCCGCAAAAAACCATTAATTAATAATATAAATCGAGAAAAACGTTTAGGTTTCGCAAAAACCTACGTAAAAAAATCTATAGAATTTTGGAAACGTGTCGTATTCTCGGATAAATCGAAGTTTAACATCTTCGGGTCCGATGGAAAAAAATTCGTCTGGCGGAAACCAAATACCGAGCTGCAGCAGAAAAATTTAATACCGACTGTAAAACACGGCGGAGGAAGCGTCATGGTTTGGGGCTGTATGGGATATTATGGCGTTGGTAATCTGGCTTTTATAGATGGTACAATGAATGCCCAGAAGTATATCGACGTGCTGCGCAGCAATTTGCAAGTGTTGATAAAATGGGCCTGGATGGAAATTTCTACTTCCAACGAGATAACGACCGGAAACATACTGCCATGAAAATGAGGGAATGGTTACTCTATAATGTCCGCAAACAATTGATTACAATTGATTATGGCACTTGGTGGATGTAGAAATTAGAAAAAGAAAAATAACAAACAAATCCGATCTCCAAAGAGTGCTTTTAGAAGAATGGACGAAAATAGCAAAAGAAACAACGGAAAAGCTAGTAGAATCCATGTCTAAGAGACGCGATAATTGAAGCAAAAGGGATGCACGCCAAATATTACTTATAATTAACAACTATGATGATGTAGGTTTTCACTATAATCGTAAGTGTATGAATACTTTTATTGACCGAAAATTTTCGTTTTTTTGACATAATTCTTCTGTTATTCCTGGGAAAAAATTCTCCATTTGCAGTTTATCTCTGCACCTGATGTACTATTAAATAAAATTGGCTTTCTTTGCGTATCGCTTATGTCTATAAAGTTATCGCAAAAAAACAAGGTGTATGAATACTTTTTTGACCCACTGTAAACGATAAAAAAAGGTTTAGCTTTTTTGCCGTGTATAAACGAAAGCATTTGAGAGGAGCTATGTTTGGATTTGTTCGTAAATAAAATTTCATTTGATCAACGAATCATAAATGTTCTCTTGGTGACAATGACAAGCTACTACAGACTGGATTCGTCACGGTCACCAGGCTTTTTCGCCCTTATTACCGGACGATAACTGTATGGAAATGAGGGAAAAATGCCGAAAACAATTTGTTATATGACGATCATCTATCTATACACATGTACAAATGCGAGAATGTCCGAGAGACATACTGATCTCTCGCTTCTTTTGGATTTGCTCGGTTAACCACCCGGTCGCGGTGGCGTGGTTCCATGGAGGAGACGGAGAGAATTTAATAATGACCGGAGAGAGCGAGAGACAGAGGAGATAGGCGATAATCCCTTTCGGAGTGGAACAGCAGCGTCGTTGCTCGTGCGTAGAGCCGAGCAGCAGCCAAATAACACGCGTCCCTTTGACGCTGAATATTAACGCCCACTATATGTCGCTGCTGCAGAAATGAGAGAAGCGCGCGCGCGTTTTCCA
The DNA here is from genome assembly GCA_958009045.1 of Oxytorus armatus. Lineage (NCBI taxonomy): Eukaryota > Metazoa > Arthropoda > Insecta > Hymenoptera > Ichneumonidae > Oxytorus > Oxytorus armatus. Next base: position 16,963,062 of record OY253752.1, read on the forward strand.
GGACCGGGCAGTGTCCAGTTTGGCGTGACGCGTTGGCGCGTCCGCGAGCCAATATATAACATCTCGTGTCTATACATACGTAACAGGCTTTCTCATAGAATATATAACTGGATCGGGCATTCCACGTCGATTCGGCCTGGCTGCTACGATCCCCATCGTCTGAAATTTAATTCACAATTTTTCACATCGTCGTTACAACCCTAAAAGCCACGCAACTTTTTTTTCACATTTTCTTTGACATTCCCTATTTAACAACGATTTTTTTCTTCAAATTATCTACAAAAGATTGCTCTCTTTTTTGCATATTTCCAAAAATTCACATAAATCCTGTGTTGGATATGAACAAAAAAATTCTGGAAACAAAATGTCATGACTCCTAGGGTTGTGACAATTGGATACAAAATTGCGTGGGTTAAATGTCAGTGAGGGCGTCGCGGACAGTTCGATTTAACGCGAAATATCCGATATACGAGTAGATATAGACCGAAGATGGGTAATACACATCGGGCATTCAAGTATTACGTATAGATACAGAGTGGACAGGACTAGTGATGCATTGCCCCGAATTTGCCTATGCGACTACCATACACGAGCGTGTATAGTGGACATGCTCGAGCGATGCCCACTGGCCACGTTTGTTACACCATGGTCTATACATACTATAAATAATAGACACGCGAAATCGCTTTTGTATTCATATTAAAGGCACCCGTTCAACATATATACCATATAACACGTACGGTGGTCGTTTTGTTGCATCGGAGAAATCGCCGGAATATTTTCATTTCCTTTCGGGATTAATGGCTCGGACGTATTTTATTAGCGGAGAGGGAGGAGATACCCTTCTTCTCTACCGATATCCCATTTTTTTCCTCCTTCAAGACTAGCCGGACGCGCGATATCTATATGCACGAACTGACCGCTGCCACGGAGATTTGATATATTGTCGGAAGTTTAAAAAGTATAATAAACCATGTGACTGTATAGGAGTTTAATATATACACGGTATCGTTGGGAGAATATTCGAGATGTAGGCCGAGAGAATATTTCTCCGGAGAGTACATCGTTTCTTCTTTTCTCGTCTCCTCTGGGACATTTAAATTCTCAATTCGACCATTCTTTTCTGTTCTTATTCGTCCTTCGCCCGCGAGAGTTACGTGCCCGCGTGCTAGCCGATCGAGAATGAAAAAAATAAGGGTAGGAGAGATTACATCCCTTCGATATGTATGTACTTGTGTATGCGTCTACACGGATGGCTTATCGGACACACGGATACAGCCCGATTACGTCCAGTTGAACGATGATCGTGGGTTCTAAAGATCGAACGAATTGCTGTGGGAATAAGCGAGATCTCGCGAGAGGGTTATCGCTCCTTACTCCCTGCTCGGTGATATCACAATTTCGTTGGCGCACGTGGGTCATCCCCGGATAAATGTCATTAACATATTATTCAGTGAAATAAAAGATAAAACATATAGATGGTAGGGAGGTAATCAAAATGACAATTCGTACAATGCGATAACAAAATAGGATCGTCAAATATCATCACGTTCTTCTTCCCTCCTAGAGATACGAAAGAAAAAAAAACGGAATAAAATACGCACGCAAATACCGCACAGAACAAAATGAAAGGCAAACTGTGTTACAGGTAAAAAAGTATCTATTGAAAAATCCGAGAAGTCTGATACACGTCGGTGTCCTGTGTGCCGGTGTATCGAGTTAAGGGGATGCACACGAAGAATGTGCTGCCTTTGAAGATTCGCGGAAAATTTTATTTCGCGAACGATAGCGTCGAGAGTGTTGTGTAGGATTCGTGTGGAGTCGATGGGGGTGGAAGGGTCGGAACGCGGTTTTTCTTTATCCAACGCATGTACGAACCCCTCGTCGTACAGACGCGCCGTGTGCTGGGTTTTTCGGTCCCGTGACCATTATAGCGTAGCCGTAGGGGGTGTGACGATGATATAGATTTCGGCTTCGGCGCATCATTGTGAACACGAGAGGGGAAGCGAGACAAACATATATACACATATAAATATATATGGTTCCAGTTAGATCGAGGTGCGGGGTGCGAGAGTTCTACTTGTACCGTTCGGTGGCCAACCGACCTTCCGGAAGGGTCGATTGTTGACCGAAAAGTCGCCAATTTAAAAGGACCCCCGGCGTTTTTTTCTCTTCGTGACTCGCAGAGAGAAAGAGAGAGAGAGAGAGTGAGAAAAAAAAGCAAAGCCGGAGGCTGCGCTCTCTACCCCGATCTCGTTCGTTCGCTCTGCTCGGGCAAAATGTGTCTGGGCCACGCGGCTTTTGCGCTCTCCTTCCTACTCTCGTCTCTTCGGCATCTATCTATCTCTTGCACTCTCACTTCTTTTTTTTTCGGCAGTCCCGGGGACCACACGAACTCACCGAACAAGCAATTATGTTGTTACGAGCTGTTTACAACGGGATTATTGTCGGTAGCATCTTGCGCCTCGGGTGGTTGTAGCCATGGCATCTCGGCGAAGGGTACTCGAATTTTCCTCTTATTATCAATTTTATTTGAGACGCTTCTCAACGCCGTATATATGTGGCTTTGGTGTGGTCGTGGGTGAAAGTAAGATAGAGCTATGGGAGGTACAAAACCCTCGAGCGTAAGGGGATGATGAACATCGAAGAGATTCACGTTTTCGTGCTCTACAAGTTAAGAGGGATTTAAAGAAAAACAGAAAAACTTCTGGTAGATCGAGTTTCGATTGAATATTATAGAATTAACTTAAATTTATACAAATATATACGTCTACTCGTATCTCTCTGTATAATACAAAATATTTAACGATTTAACCCGAGGCTTTTACTAAAAATATCATATTTCCATGGATACGTACAGTGGGTCAAAAAAGTATTCATACACCTTGGTTTTTTTGCGATAACTTTATAGACATAAGCGATACGCAAAAAAAGCCAATTTTATTTAAGGGTGAACACCACTGTGACCCCCTGTTTTTTTTCACATTTTTCAAGAATTTTTTTTTGTGGGAAAAAAAAGAGATATTCGAAAAATTTGTTTGGGTTTTGTTCCTTGTTTATTAATGTATCAAAAAACATTTTTTTCACATTTTTCACGCCGCATGGTGGCGCTGGGGAAGCTCTCGCGTCGGGTGCTGTCATCTCTGCGGCGCTCAGCAGAACTCTCTTCAACGTCGATCTGAAAAAAAATACCGAGTGTTTTCGTTAATAATATGATATTTTGAAGAGAAGTACACAGGGATTTGGAAAAATATTGTTTTAAAAAAAATAGGCACGCCTTTGAAATTAAAGTTAATTTCAAAGGCGTGCCTATTTTTTTTAAAACAATATTTTTCCAAATCCCTATGTAGTTCTCTTCAAAATATCATATTATTAACGAAAACACTCGGTATTTTTTTTTAGATCGACGTTGAAGAGAGTTCTGCTGCGTGCCGCGGAGATGACAGCACCCGACGCGAGAGCTTCCCCAGCGCCACCATGCGGCGTGAAAAATGTGAAAAAAATGTTTTTTGGTACATTAATAAACAAGGAACAAAACTCAAAAAAATTTTTCGAATATCTCTTTTTTTTCCCACAAAAAAAAATTCTTGCAAAATATGAAAAAAACAGGGGGTCACAGTGGTGTTCACCCTTAATAGTACATCAGGTACAGAGATAAACTGCAAATGGAGAATTTTTTCCCAGGAATAATAGAAGAATTATGCAAAAAAAACGAAAATTTTCGGGCCAAAAAAGTATTCGTATACTTACGATTGAGTCGCTAAACCTCGATATTCACTCACGGACGGTCTGACTTCTGCGTACAATGTAAACAAGTCTTCGTTTACACAATGGTTTTGACCTATTCCATGCGGTAGTAGATCTCCAAGTTCTGAACGGACATGATGGCAAAGAAAAGCGAAATATCAATATCCATGCGAGATAGACTGATTTTTCTTCGGAAACGCGGTGAAAGTTATCAAACAATTAGTAAAGAACTAAATCTAAGTTTCGCAACAGTGCAATATATAATAAAAAAATACGAAAGAACAAATAGCAGAGAAAATAAGTCACGAACCGGTCAACCGAGAATACTAACGGTACGAGGGCGTCGGAGAATTGTTAGAGAGGCTACAAAAAAAACCGTTCACAAGTGCTCGCAGTTTAGCGAATGATGTCGCGTCAACATCGGGGAAGAGCGTGTGTCCCCAGACTATTCGAAATGTTTTGCATTCTGCCCAAATATACGGCAGAACTGCCCGCAAAAAACCATTAATTAATAATATAAATCGAGAAAAACGTTTAGGTTTCGCAAAAACCTACGTAAAAAAATCTATAGAATTTTGGAAACGTGTCGTATTCTCGGATGAATCGAAGTTTAACATCTTCGGGTCCGATGGAAAAAAATTCGTCTGGCGCAAACCAAACATCGAGCTCAAGCAGAAAAATTTAATACCGACTGTAAAGCACGGCGGAGGAAGCGTCATGGTTTGGGGCCGTATGGGATATTATGGCGTTGGTCGTCTGGCTTTTATAGATGGTACAATGAATGCCCAAAAGTATATCGACGTGTTGCGCAGCAATTTGAAAGCAAGTGTAGATAAAATGGGCCTGGATGGAAATTTCTACTTCCAACAAGATAACGACCCGAAACATACTGCCATGAAAACGAGGGAATGATTACTCTACAATGTCCGCAAACAATTGATTGCACCACCAGAATCTCCGGACATCAATCCTATTGAAAATGTATGGCACTTGGTGGATGTAGAAATTAGAAAAAGAAAAATAACAAACAAATCCGATCTTCAAAGAGTGCTTTTAGAAGAATGGACAAAAATAACAAACGAAACAACGCAAAAGCTAGTAGAATCCATGCCTAAGAGACTCGAGGCGATAATTGAAACAAAAGGGATGCACACCAAATATTAGTTATAATTAACAACTATGATGATGTAGGTTTTCACTATAATCGTAAGTGTATGAGTACTTTTCTTGCCCGAAAATTTTCGTTTTTTCGCCATAATTCTTCTATTATTCCTGGGAAAAAATTCTCCATTTGCAGTTTACCTCTGCACCTGATGTACTATTAAATAAAATCGGCTTTCTTTGCGTATCGCTTATGTCTAAAAAGTTATCGGAATAAAACAAGGTGTATGAATACTTTTTTGACCCACTGTATATGCACGTAGGAAAAACGGGCTATAATTTAATCAGGTGTATTCCCCATAAAGTTAATAATCCGAAATGAAAGCTTCGTTCACGTAAATAAAAGTTTTATTTACATTCCACCGTGTCTGGCCATTCTCGATTTTAATTTGACACGGTTTCGTTAATATATACATATATATGTTTATGCCAGTACCCGCAGTAAGGTCGCGTCCGAAAAGGGCGGATGCACGAACCTAAAAGAAAAAAAAACAATGTATTTGCATACAAATGCGCTCTCTCCCGGGGTCCACTCTTGATGCGCTCGCGCGCAATCACTTTTGCGGTTAGCGGCAGCGTAATTGAATGTAGCGTAAATAAATAAATAATGTCGCGCTCCGGGTCTCTCGTCGCGCCCGGCGACTTCTTCGCCGGTCATCATGGGAAATATCCATTAAACGGACGGTTGTTATATTTGGCGCTTCGAAGGTGCGAGGAATAAGGTTCCCAAGCGCGGGGTTCTTCTCTACACAAGCGTGTATAACGGTCGGGGGATCGACCGCGCGCGCGCTTACAATTCGCAAAGGTCGGGACTTCGATTAAGGGTACCTTCCTTGCCGTGCATACTTTCGTCGCGCCGTGCAGGAGTAAGCTTTTGCGCTCTCTTCGTCGCTCGAACATTTCTGACTGTGTATTACGGCGGACATACCTCTCTCGTACAACTCGCGGATATATGTACAACTGCACGTATATTACGTCGTTGCGGCGCAAAGCGTGCCGAAAGGAATTGCCGCGCGCGGTAGCCGACCATTTTTTTTTTCTACTTCCTCTTCTTTCCTCTTTTCTTTCTCCCCTCCTCGGAGGATTAATTTGCGGTCGGACACGGGGGTAAAGGACTCGGCTACTACCTACCGTATACACGTCGCTACCGGTATATATGCATCCTCACGGGTTTATCCTTTTGAGCACTCGTCTCTGTCCTGCAAATCCGTGGCTGTTAAAAGCTGCCGGGCTACCGGCATAACACAAATGGTGCGCGGCGTCTTGATAAACCGCCCGCACCCATCAAGCCCATACTCGTCATCAGCCCTAAGGAAATGCCTCGGCGATTATAATATTGTTCGCACACTCTCGCGTACCCGCTTCACGCGCGTTTATGTTTATATATGTATATATATAGATATATACGGATAGATCACGACAAAGAAACATTCTTTGAGAAGAGCCGAGACGCATTCTCGCGGTTACGAGTTCCCGAAAGCCATCGCGTATATACACTTCATTATAAGTCAGGGAAAATATTTACTTCGCGGTAATCGTATAAACGCGGGTATGTACGAGGTTATATGTTATAATCATTTATTACAATGTTAACATAACTTGGTTTTAAGTAAGAAATATTCTCGATTGTTTGACAACCGGTATTTTCTCCCCTGATTGCATATTATCCGCACATCCCGTAGATTATTTTTAAAAAAATGATTCGAAAATGAACCGACAGCAGTGAACACGTGGTCGCAGCTTCGGTGATCCTTCCATGTTAAAGGGGGAAATAGGGTTAGACGGTTCAAATAATCGTTTTTTTTTTTTATTTCATAAATTGTTAGTGAAACTATTGAAAAATATGTTCCCAAAATTTTAAATGAAAATTCCGACTCGTTCTATTATTGGAAGTCATTAAGTGGGGAAATAGGGTTAGGACAGCGTTTTCTCAATGATTTTCATGAATTTTTTTATAGTATAAAAAATGAATATAATTTATTGAAACTTTAGGAATATTTTATACATATATTTAAGTATATACTATAAAAATTTTGAAGAATTTCCGTGAAAAACACCGCAGATATTAGCGACCCCATATTGCAGGTCACAATCAGACTCTGCATTTTGTTATTTTTTCAAACGCGTTTTTCTGAAAACGACTTTTTTTAAACTTGCGTACACGCTAGTTTGAGAAGTTTTCAACCAATCGTTTTGGAAATTAGCAGTTACTTTCTTCATAGTATTGCGCTCTATATGAACCTAAAATCGGAATATTATCATTATTTAAAATAATTTTTTTTTGCAAATAAAGTTGTAAAAAATGGCAAAAAATCATGCTTTTTTGTTTTGACCTCTGTAAAAAATTCAATTTTCTATTTTTTTTATAGCATTTAGGTTCATATAGAAGTGAGACATATAATAAAAGTAAATTCTAATCTCGTTTGATTTCAGATGAAAATTGCGGCTTCCAGAATGTACGCAAAATGCTGAGTCTGATTGTGACCTGCAATATGGGGTCGCTAATATCTTCGGTGTTTTTCAAGGAAATTTTTCAAAAATTTTATAGTATATACCTAAATATATGTATAAAATATTCTCAAAGTTTCAATAAATTATATTCATTTTTTATACTATAAAAAAATTCATGAAAATCATTGAGAAAACGCTTTCCTAACCCTATTTCCCCCCTTAAGCAGTATCTGCAGCGGTTTGTACAGAGATGGGTGACTGTTTAGTCGTGCACTGGCTTGCAAATTCAGTACAAATAAAAGCCGTCTGTAACGGCACAGGTTTTCCGCAGTTTCCCTGTGTCGACAATGAATGCGATGCAGTTTAGATGAAAAAGCAGCTGCGGATGCTCTGGCAAGTTCGGTTAGCTCAGCATAGTGCGAATAGGGAGCGATAGGAAAGAAAAAAATTGGGAATGGTCATACATGGAAACTCGCAAGGGTTACACGTTGGAACACACATTAATAAAATGATTCGTAAATGTGGAGTACAATCATAGCGTGATCCTTCAAGATTTTTTAGAACTTTCACGATCATCGACGTGCTTTACGGTACCGCGCCCCTAACGATTAAACTTTTTACAATAATTCAACTGCACACGTTGTACATACTCCTCGTTATTCGTTCGGTAGTGAACATAACACCAGTTGTTACGGGTGAGAAAATGAAACATCGGTTTGACCCCGGTACGATATTTCAAGAAGTGACCCGAGGAAGAGAGAATATGTGTCTCTCAGCGCGTACACACTCTCGGCAGCTTAAAACCGTCACAGAACCGCAGAAGGGGTGGAGGTCAAAGGAGTAAAATCGCTACGCACCAACATATGCAATATACTGATCGCACAACTCGCGTTTGCATATGTTGCAACATATTAGGTACGCGGAGGAAGGAGGGGGTTTGAGTAATTTATTGCATGAAAAAGTGTCGAGCTGGGCACGCACATTCGTGTCTGTCGCACCTTTCACTTCGCCGTCTCTCTGTTGCTTCTTCCCGTGAGATGTCTCACGAGGTGTGCGCTAGTGTGACCGTACTAAAATCTGTGGATGCACGAGCGGCAGTAATATCGAGATATAGGTACATCCACAGTGGACAGCCAATAGGAGCGAGATATGTGAAAATCCTTCGAAGATATTCACCTCCCAAGGCACTGAAACAACATAAATATTTGAAGGCTTTGAGGTAACGCGCACCGCCGAATATCTGTTATATGGTTTACGCCCTAACATTTCATCTTTATGCGATTTTTCGCACATTTTTTGCCTCTCGCCAGACTCGGCGGGGGTGCGATCGAGAATTCATCTTTCGCTAGGACGTGCATTTTAGTTTTAGAACAATATGTATAACGGATTTTAATGTCAGGAAAAGTTTAATTGCATCTTCTAGCGGATGCTACATCTAGTTAAGGAGGGAAATAGGGTTAGGACAGCGTTTTCTCAATGATTCTCATGAATTTTTTTATAGTATAAAAAATGAATATAATTTATTGGAACTTTGAGAATATTTTATACATATATTTAAGTATATACTATAAAAATTTTGAAGAATTTCCTTGAAAAACACCGAAGATATTAGCGACCCCATATTGCAGGTCACAATCAGACTCAGCATTTTGCGTACATTCTGGAAGCCGCAATTTTCATCTGAAATCAAACGAGGTTGGAATTTACTTTTATTATATGTCTCTCTTTTATATGAACCTAAATGCTATCAAAAAAATATAAAATTGAATTTTTTACAGGGGCCAAAACAAAAAAGCATGATTTTTTGCCATTTTTTACAATTTTATTTGCAAAAAAAATTATTTTAAATAATGATAATATTCCGATTTTAGGTTCATATAGAGCGGAATACTATGAAGAAAGTAACTGCCAATTTTCAAAACGATTGGTTGAAAACTTTTCAAACTAGTGTGTACGCAAGTTAAAAAAAAGTCGTTTTCAGAAAAACGCGTTTGAAAAAATAGTACTAAGAAAAACAAAGTCAAGGCAGTCATACATTTTCTTCGGTGTTTTTCAAGGAAATTCTTCAAAAATTTTATAGTATATACTTAAATATATGTATAAAATATTCTCAAAGTTTCAATAAATTATATTCATTTTTTATACTATAAAAAAATTCATGAAAATCATTGAGAAAACGCTGTTCTAACCCTATTTCTCCCGTTAATGGCTTATAACAATAGAACGAGTCGGAATTTTCATTAAAAATTTTGGCAACATATTTTTCAATAGTTTTACTAACAATTTATGAAATTAAAAAAAAATCGATTTTTTGAACCGTCTAACCCTATTTCCCCCCTTAAGGGCTCACATACCGCGACGCGCGCTGAATACCGAGTGAATTTGAAAAACTATTATAAAGGTTATATGGTGAAAAAAAAATTAAATTGTTGATTTCACAGTTTTTATTTAAATATTAACATTATTTTCACGGGTGTAAATGGACCACTAATGAAAACCGCGGCGCCTCCTTGTCGACATCATAACTTTACTAAAAATTAAATAATCTGCAAAAATAGAAAAAATCTAGTTAAATAATGTAGTAGCAATAGTCTGACGGAGGGAATTTTTTTTTTTTAATCAAAGAATTTACAGTATTTGAAACTTTAGTATGAAATTCGAAAAAAAAAGTGTTTAATAATTTATAAAAAATTGTCCAATCAAAAAATAAAAAAACCCTCCCGTCAGACTATAGAGAAAATAATTATAAAGATTTAAAAAAAGTACAGTTAAAAAATATTAAAAATTGACTGAGTTATCGTGCTGACGCTGTCTAAAAACATAATTTCGAGAAAAACGCGTTTGAAGTTTCTGCCAGCTAGCCGTCCCACCCCGATGTCCGATAACATTTATTGCTATAACTTTGGAACGGACTGGAATTTTCTTAAAAGGTTTTCATTTAAATTCTTAAAAGTACAAAGAATAAAAATCTGTAAAACAAAAATCGATTTTTTGAAAATTTCAGGGATATGTGAGCCCTTAATGTGGCGAATGTGATTGGCGAAGAATTGTCAAATATGGCAGGCTTGGAACAATCACTGATCAGGCAATTCTGTTATTGAACGATTCCCTTCTTACGTCTCATCTTCAGCCGCTTAAACTTTAACTATCTATTGACGATCCCGATTCTGTGCTTGTTTTCCTGTTGCTCAGCGCTATTTCCACTGCGCATTCACCAAATTGCTATATACACAGTGCCCCACGGCGGACACTCGACATTGGGATACGCGTTTTACCATCGACCTGGACTCTCGTTATACGAGGATGCGGTCGATGCTTCGACGAATTCGCCGAAGTAAACGCGATAAACCCGCGAAAATTATTGCCTCACTTCGCGGTCGAGGCTAAACTCTTGGTCCTTCCCACTACCAGCGGTCTTTGCGGCCGGCGTATAGAAAAGTTCCCGGAGCTACGTCGCTAGCTCGCCTCAAGTTCTGTTCTCTCTCTTCTCTCTTCTCTCTCTTTATCTTCCCGTATAAGTACTATATATACTGTCGATGCACATGTGAGGTATGCGCCCGTGCCGTGTAATAAGGTACGGTATAAGCGTCGCGAGCAATTTGTTACGTGTCGTGTAACAACCCCCGTGACACCCACGACCTTACCAAGGCGACTCCGGGACTGGAAGGGGTGCGCGAGCCTGTACGAGTCTGGAATTCAATGAGCGTCGCTTCTCGACCATTCCGTACGTCCCTCAAAAACAGCCTCAAGTCCAACACTCAAAGTACCTCGTGGTGTCGTTTCGCGACCGCAAAACTATTGGGTAAAAAGATTTGAAGAAAACAAAACGACAACATTCAATCGTTTTCGGTTTACGATGCAGCGCCGCTCGTCCAGACACTCGTAATATATGGGTACATCTCGTGTGAAACAACGTTAATAGCACGTGCACACGTGTCCGGGATAACTTGAGGACGAGTCCTTCCACAAAAGTATTCAAGAGTCATTGCAATTTTTTTTCTTACCTGATTTCCAGTATCGCATCAGGTAAATTTTTGCAACGATGAGAAATTGCTTTTTTTCCATTAGCTCGAATATCGTTTTTATGGGTTGCAAAGAAGTATAGTTGTTTTTTTTGTATTCTTAATGAATTCAATTCGATCACAGACACGGCATTTAATCAATTCAATTCCAATTGCTCGATTTTTTTTTTCATCCCTTAATTTGTCTCGAGCCTCCACGATGAGGGATCCTCGGTAACGTTTTTCCAAATAGTCGCGAAATCATTAGGGAAGTGCCTGGGAGGGTTAACTCGGGCGTGACTTTTGACGGAAGCACATGGGGACCCGTAAGAAAAGAATGGATAAAAGAAAAGCGCGATAGAGGGGATGAGAAAAGGGAGAAGAAGAAAAAAAACGTTATAGAAGCGTGAAGATTGATGCCTCGGTCATCCGGGGCATCTTGTCGAGTCACCGGACTTTAGGGGTGGTCACGAGAATGTTCCCTTCGGCGTGGCTGAGGCTCTCGTGGCGGGCGTCGGACGTAGCCGGGTGTAAAATGGACTTAATTCGGCGTCTCACGAGGTGAGTGACGAGGGTCGCAACCGCACTATCCGTTCTGTACATGTGTGCCTGTATATTCACATATCCAACTTACACTATCGCGAGTATCATTACAGCTTTTAGGCCTTTCGATCCAGAGTCTTATCGTGAAATCTCAATTTTTTCGACAGATACGCCTTTGAATGTTTTCCGACATCGATGAAACGAGAATTTTTGTACTGCAACTTTATAATTTGTTTTTTAACAATAAATGACACTAATCATTCATTTATTACTCGAATTAATTGAATTTTAATGTAGATATAATGTGGCAGTGAAATTCGTAATTTTACGCTTCAATTGAGGTATTTAATAATACATTCAATTTATTTTCATGAAATTTATCCGTCGGTAATGCGCGTGTACCGTATTCATAAATGCGAATATTCGGACGCATTTGAGAAATTCAGAACGCAGCAGCGTTAATAAACGGCATCTGTCACCAATGGTCGCTGTGGATAGTAGAACGCCCGAGCGTTTCTCGTTGCATTTCGCGTTTTATGCTTTACCACCGCGTCCGACCACCCTCCCTCGCCCTCTCTTTGTCTTTTTCTTTCTCTCTCTCTCTCTCTCTCTCTCTGGTTTATGCTCCGATTTATGCTTCACACCAAGCGTGCGCGTTTTACATATATCCACTATCCACCTTCCATACACACATGTGCATAATGTCGTACGGGTTGAATTCTTTTTGTTTTGTTTTTTTTAACATTCTTCCATATTTCATACTCCTCACCGGAGTAATCGAGTCCCTTTCATTACGGAGGCTGCATACATCGTTTTTCTCTCTGCTCTTCTCCGGACTCGTAGATTTTATAGCATAAAGCGTCAAGCTCCTGAATAGAAAACAAAAAGATTTTATATTGTATTTTACCGGTCGCTATATTCTTCACGTTACTTCCGGTTAATATTACTTTTTTTGTCCGAGTTTCGAGGTCGATTCATTTTTATGATGCCGATGATTCGATCTCAATAATCAATGAAGAATTATCATTGTTAACATTGTAACAAAACGATCAAACCAGGAATTTGTCATTGTCAATATCGTCAATTGTTAAAATCGTAAGAAAATTAATTCTTTTCTTCGGAAATTAAACTGTGAGGTGTTGTTTAACCACAAAAATTCCGTTAAGGACTCAGAAATCGCTGCGCGCGCTGAAAACCGAGTGAATTTGAAAGGACATTATAATGGTTATATGGTGAAAAAAAATTAAATTGTTGATTTCACATATTTTTTCGTTTGTTTTTTAACACTCTTCCATTTTTCATGCTCGTCACCGAAGTAATCGAGTCCCTTTCATTACGGAGGCTGCATACATCGTTTTTCTCTCTGCTCTTCTCCGGCCTCGTAGATTTTAGAGCATGAAGTGTCAAGCTCCTGAATAGAAAACAAAAAGATTTTGTATTGTATTTTGCCGGTCGCTACATTCTTCACGTTACTTCCGGTTAATATTACTTTTTTTGTCCGAGTTTCGAGGTCCATTCATTTTGTTAACATTGTTAACATAGTAACAAAACGATCAAACCAGGAATTTGTCATTGTCAATATCCTCAATTGTTAAAATCGTAAGAGAATTACGTTCTTTCCATTAGAAATTAAAGAGCGAGGGATTGTTCGACCACAAAAATTCTGTTAAGATGAAAGAAAGATTCGTACGTTGACATATAAATCGTCACGATACTGCAGAATGAAAAAAAAGACGGAAGTTTACCAAGTGCAATCGCTCGTCGACAATTAAATAAAATGAAAAAAGAACTGTGACAGAGCGAACGCTCGTTATAATGTAACAAGTGTTGCGTTCACCGCAATTATGGTCACACGAAAAGTCGGTCGAGTTTGAATAGTGAGTCAATCGTGTGGTCGGAGAGTTGTATCGATTAAATCGTTGAATTTTTCCTTCTGCCAGCTGTCGAGAGAGGCAAACGCGTCATACAGAGAGATATCGGTGCATCGAGCACGATCAATTCGTACGTGAAATCGGATCAGATACGTCGTATGTGTATATGTACGCTGCACTTCACTAAACCCCGTGTCTGTTCACCCTAAATCCTCATCGTACGGCAAACGTTTATTGTATTATATACAAAAAATTTGCTCGCCAGAGAACTATCGACGAGTTGTTATAAAGCACACACCCTCGCTTTTCGTGAGTAACTATTCTATGTTAATCCTCGAATAATATCTACCCTCGCGCGGATATACTTGTCGAGATAATGAAAATTATTAATGGAAAATTCGTGTACTAAGAGTGATGATTGACCATCCAAGGGGGATGATGTTAAAAGTTCTAAAAATTAATGATTTATTCTGAAATAAATCTAAATCTTTTGATTGTTACAAATACGCTAAAAGAAAATTCATCCGAATTTTATTCAACATCGTATATAATAAAAAAATTATTTCTCATTATTTATTTACACAAAAAATGTAACATTACCAATGACTCTAAATTAACGATTTGTTAAATATTAACGAAGTATATTAGAGACAACTGTTAGAAAAATGATTCTCGGTGATGATTTTAAAAGGGGGATGATTTTATAAGTTCTAAAAATTAAGGATTTATTGTGGAATAAATCTAAAAGAAAATTCATCTGAATTTTATTTAACATCGTATATAATTAAAAAATTATTTCTCATTATTTATTTACACAAAAAATGTAACATTACCAATGACTCCGAATTAACGATTTGTTGAATATTAACGAAATATATTAGAGACAACTGTTCGAAAAATGATTGTCGGTGGCTGGTTGAGATTCGATTTTCTCTCGTTATTTCTTCATGAACGAAAAAAAAAACCGAGAGACTACGGAAACCGACGCGATTGTGTACGGGTGTATGTGACTATATATATATATATATATATATTAGGTATCCCAGTGAATCAGAGGGCGAAGCTCAGCGAGTCGTAAAAAAAACGTCCAAGCTACCCTCTCTCGTATTCGCTTCTCGTTTTCACGCTCTCCGCGGCCCTATCTGTATATATATCCTCAACCCCCTCCCGGTAACTAGTTTCGTCGCGGTAGTTGCTTCACCTTTTTTTTCATTGCCTTTTTATCGATGTAATTTTGTAAACCATGGTGGCACTCTCGCAGAGACATCCACAAAAGCGCGCCCAATATTACATTTTACCGTGCGGGAAAAAAGAGTTACGTGAAAAAGGAAAAAAACAACAAAAAAAAGCGAAACTTGTTCCACGAGTGAGAGCCAATCGAACGACTTTTGCCGGTATACCAGAACATTTCGTAGCCGTGTTGCAACGATCGTCGAACGCGAACGAAACAATGAAGCCAGTGAAATGCGGCAGAAGGAAAACAAAAAGAAACATAGGTATATGCATTAAATTTCATACGAAATAGTACACACATATATATCTATAGAACTGTTGAACGCAGAGCATTTAATAATTCTGGTGTATAGAGAAAAAAAGAGCGGGATCTCTCAACGGTCTCTGCGCGTTTTTCAGGCACAAACGGGAAAGAGTGCGGTGAGAGAGCGAATGAAAAAAAAAATAAAAAAATGTATATAAATCGGAACGAATAACGGGGTGGAAAAAGAGCGCTGGGACATGGTAGCAAACAAATATGGTTCACAAAATGAGAGTACAGAGAGAAAATGAAAAGCATGTTCCGTCGTTCTATCGCTCTCTTTCTCGCTGTGTTGCTGAAAATTGGACGGTATAAAAAAGAATGTTATTGCTAAAAAAAAAAAAAGCTATCGCTGAAATACTACCACGCCCAAATGTATCTAGCATAGCCGGCACACATATAAACTCTCGGCAACTCCGTACAATCGTTGACATTTCTTTTTTTTTTGTCCACTTTTATTAACGAACGACGCAAGATGCAAATTAAATAACGAGACGAAAGAAAAGTCGGGCACGAAGTCGATATTGTCCTCGAGTTAAATCGAGTTGAATCACGTGGAGATTCACGAAAATTAATCCGTCGGATGGTTATTTACTATGTATAAATATTCGGACGAGCCTTTAACGGGATTGCCAGACTTATAGCGTAACATTTTATACGTAGGAGCGTGCGCAATAACGTTTGAATTCGAGTGTCGAAGAGATTCCGTAACGAGGCGCAGGTGGAGATACGTGTTGTATTGCGGATAGGAGAAAAGCTCGCGACGAGAGAGGCAACGAACGAGAAACGTGACCGTGCATTCGATTCTCTGATAAACCGGGGCGCGGATGGCTTTTCGTGCTAGCGTGAAGGGAGAGCGAACAAGTAGAGCTCGGGATTTAAAAAAAAAAACGAGAGATAAAAAGAACTAAGAAATTGAGCATCGTTGCTGCTCGTTTCAGAAATATGCAACATTGTATACAAACCTTCGTTTTTTAAATCCATAAAAAAAAAACAAAATCAAGTACTTTGACCCAAATTTCCACACCCTCCATCCATAAAAAAAAAGAGATAAAAGGAAATAAGAGTTGAGCCTCGTTGCTCATTTCAGAACTATGGATCATTGTATACAAACCTTCGTTTCCTAAATACTTGAAAAAAAAAAAATTTAAGTACTCTCCCTCAAATTTTCACCCTCCCCGGTCCATAAAAGAAACGAGATGAAAAGAACTAAGAAATTGAGCATCGTTGCTGCTCATTTCAGAAATATGCAACAATGTATACAAATCTTCGTTTCTTAAATCCATGAAAAAAAAACAAAATCAAGTACTTTGACCCATATTTCCACCCCCTCTGCCCATAAAAAAAATATATAAAAAGAACTAAGAGTTGAGCCTCGTTGCTCATTTCAGAAATATGCAACATTGTACATAGAGCTTCGTGTCTTAAATACTTGAAAAGAAAAAATGAAGTTCTTTGACCTAAATTTCCACCCCCTCCGTCCATAAAAAAAAGGAGATAAAAAGATCCAACAAGTTGAGCATTGTTGCTCATTTCAGAAATATGCAACATTATATACAAATCTTCGTTTCTTAAATACTTGAAAAAGAAAAAAATTAACTACTTTGATCCAAATTTCCGCCCTCTCCGTCCATGAAAAAAAATGGATAAAAGGAACTAAGAGTTGAGCGTCGTTGCTGATTTCAGAACTATGGAACATTGTATACAAACCTTCGTTTCCTAAATACTTGAAAAAGAATAAAAATTAAGTACTTTGCCTCAAATTTTCATCCTCCCCGGTCCATAAAAAAAACGAGATGAAAAAAACTAAGAAATTGAGCATCGTTGCTGCTTATTTCAGAAATATGCAACAATGTATACAAATCTTCGTTTCTTAAATCCATGAAAAAAAAACAAAATCAAGTACTTTGACCCAAATTTTCACCCCCTCTGACCATAAAAAAAGAGATAAATAGAACTAAGAGTTAAGCATCGTTGCTCATTTCAGAAATATGCAACATTGTACATAAAGGTTCGTTTCTTAAATACTTGAAAAGAAAAAATGAAGTTCTTTGACCCAAATTTTCACCCCCTCCGTTCATAAAAAAGAGATAAAAAGAACTAAGAAGTTGAGCATTGTTGCTCATTTCAGAAATATGCAACATTGTACATAGAGGTTCGTTTCTTAAATACTTGAAAAGAAAAAATGAAGTTCTTGGACCCGAATTTCCACCCCCTCCGTCCATAAAGAAAAGAAATTAAAAAAACTAAGAAGTTGAGCATTGTTGCTCATTTCAGAAATATGCAACATTGTACATAGAGGTTCGTTTCTTAAATACTTGAAAAGAAAAAATGAAGTTCTTGGACCCGAATTTCCACCCCCTCCGTCCATAAAGAAAAGAAATAAAAAGAACTAAGAAGTTGAGCATTGTTGCTCATTTCAGAAATATGCAACATCGTACATAGAGGTTCGTTTCTTAAATACTTGAAAAGAAAAAATGAAGTTTTTGGACCCGAATTTCCACCCCCTCCGTCCATAAAGAAAAGAAATAAAAAGAACTAAGAAGTTGAGCATTGTTGCTCATTTCAGAAATATGCAAAATTGTATACAAACCTTCGTTTCTTAAATACTTGAAAAAAAAAAAAAAAAAAAAGTACTCTGACCCAAATTTTCACCCCCTCGGTCGATAAAAAAAAACGAGATAAAAAGAACTAAGAAGTTGAGCCTCGTTACTGCTCCTTTCAGAAATATGCAACATTGTACACAAACCTTCGTTTCTTAAATCCTTGAAAAAAAAAAAAAATGTATACGCACGCAAACGCCTTACAATACAATCGTATTAATAATACAAATAGTACCTATGTACCGTACGTAAATCGACAGATAAAAAGTCATAATCACGAAGATTCAACGCCGTAAAATGTTGTTGATCACGCCCTTTCGTTTGCTAGCACAGTCGTATTACAAAATCCATCGTAGAATCCACAAGTGAATATCTCACTCTTTAAACAGCATATGCTCACATATACAACTGCACTGCACATATGTACATCATCGACGCATTATCCGCACGCATCTATACATCGTGGCACATCGTGAAAGCACGCATGGCACACCTATATGTATATACAGAAAATGTTATGTATTGTATATGGTGCACCGGGAGGCGCACGATATCGCGCGCGATACGCGCGTTCTCATACGTTCGCCAGAGCACGTGTACTGTGGGAATCGAGGCCACGAGAGGGTGGCTCGAGTGACAGACACACACGTGTATATAGAAACGAGGAGATGTAATCGAATGGGATATGAGGTGAGCGAGAGATGAACGTAGAGGAACAGATGTACATCACGGCCATGACCACAGGAGCGTGAGCTAAGACGTTGGGATATGCCAAGAGTACCTATAACGCTCTGTGTGTAATAGAGAGAGAGAGTGAGAGAGAGAGAGAGAGAGAGAGAGAGAGAGAGAGAGAGGTATAAGCGAAGAGCAAGACCCCCCTTAAACACAAGTCCACTAAATCAATCTATTGTCACGTGTGGCTCCGATTCCTCTCCTCTCACAGGCAGGTTGACTCACCTTGTTGTACCGCGACGCGACGACAAAGGGTCGCCCCATACTGCTTTTCGACCCTTCCCTTCATCCATACAGATATTGTACATATATACAGTGTATTTCAAAATGAAGTGGCAAAATTTCACCGAGTACATCATTGACATCGAACGGTGGCATGAAAAAAGAGAATTTGGAAAAAAAAAACATGTAGCGGGGGAGGCTTTGTGATCCTCGACTTGCCGAAAGTAATCATATCGAAAATTCCCAACGGGCAATTGTTAGAAATATTTTCACGTTCGTGTAAACCAATATTCCTATGCGAATAGTAAAAATTCTAGAAGCTGCATTTTGTTCAAAGTAATGTAACTACGTAAAAAAATAGATTACCTAAAAAAATGTTATACAGAGATCGGAATTTTTGTTTGTATGACCAGAAAGGAACCTCGAACAATCTCTCCTTTCGGATCTTCGATGAGAATCATTTTGCGAAATGAAAAAACAAAAATGTTGCGGTTTTTCTAACTGAATCGCGGAGGTCCTGGTTAAAAGGAACAATTTCTTCATTTTTTGTTTGTGCAGCCCATTAATTGAGAAGGACATATGGTTGTCGTTGATTGTGAACAAAACATCGATTCACTTTACGTCAAATATTCGATATGTTTATATTAGAGCTTGAACTTTTCCGGGTATCCGGATACCCGAGTAATTCGGGTTTCACGTATCCGACGCTTCAAATCCGTATATCCCGATAACTCGATCAATATCCGGATATTAACGGATTCGGGTATACGGATAGTTTCGGGGTATCCGGGTAACCGGGTACTCGGATAATAGCGGATAATATCGGGCAATTACCGCCGATAATTGATGCCGAAAATGCTGAAAATAATTGTTCAATTTACACAATTTGTGAGGCATGCGTAGATGTTGCCAAGAACAATGTTTGCGAAGTACATTTATAAGACGAATAATAAATCATTACCGGAAGATTGAGAAACCGGGATTATATCGGTGTTCATGTCCGATCATTTAGTTGACCATTTTTTATTTTTACCGACTGATATCAATATTAAACAAATTAGATTATCATTATAACGAAGATTCTTGGAAAGAATCTTGCAGGCATATTTACTATTATTACCAAACTATTTCTTTACCGTAATTTACATCCGACAAAAACTACAATTTCAATAAAACATTCTTGTGTAGATTAAAAAAGCAATGGCATAATCTTCTATACAATGTTAGGGAAACACATGATCATTTCATAAGAACGTAATCAACATCGGACCTGCACTATTTGCATCTTTAATATTATTTTTTCATCACGATTTATTATTATTTAATAAATATTCTTAGTTTCTGAAATGTATACGGAAATTCAAAATTCGCGATACTTTTTGAACAGTCCTCGTATATATTATTTCTAGGATCTTTACCCGCGTTAGAAAGGCACATTGATTTCTTTGTACGTTTTTCATTTTGACGGATAGTCCACTATCGGTCAAGCTCCACGATGCATCGCCAGAGATCTCTCGAATTCTTCACGTACTTTTATTTATTCTTTTACATCTACACTATTCTCTTCTCGCTTACCTGGCACTCTTAATATCATATCCTCTGTAACGAGACGAGGGAGATGGTAAAATCTGGCGAGAAATGTCTTTTCCATCGTGCGTTATGTGCCAGCCAGTTCTTTTTTTTTTTTTTTTAAATGGATTCAGAAGTGGCTATGATTTCTATGAGACGTAATAACGTTACGCTGATTTATCACCGGTTTAACCCGACCCGATGAAGATTCCGAACAACGCATCGAACGAGGGGATATATGAAGTGAGAGATGGAGAGAGAAAGAGAGAGAAAGAGAAAGAGATGAAAATGGAAAATAGAGAGGGAGAGCAAAAACGAACGGTACGAGGCCTCTTCGTAATATCGTTTAACCCGGGCATTGTCGAGGTTCAAACGTATGTAAAGCTGGCGTGACGATCGTTGACGGACACGGGTCGTGTGCCTTCTTATTTTCTATATATGTATATCTGTATATCGAATTCCATGCTTCTTTCGATGTGGAACGTACAAAATGAAGGATGAGATAGAGGACCTCTCGCGAGGTCGTTTCCTTATTGTGTTTTCACGAACTGTCGATGCACTCTCCGCGCCAGTGCTTTAGGTTATAATCGAGAAAGGAGACGCACGAAGGAATTCGATGGCACGTCTCGTTGCCGGTAAGGAGACACCGGTAACAGCTAGGGCTAAACGTTTCATTTGACTGCTTCCGGGATTGGGATGGATAACAGATGGCCCTTTCAGGATTATATTGCCGCCATTATTATCCTTCGAATATTCGTGTTTGTCACATTTTTTAAAATGTCACTTTACGACATTGATGCAGTCAGAAATAATTAGTTTTATAATTGAAAAAAAAACAAGCGCTTAGGTATGTCCGTAGTTTATCATTATCGCCATTATTATTATTGCGATTATTGTTATTATTATAATATTTTAACGACGAAGAAAGAATTAATGCAGAGTGAGCTAGATTGACGGGGCTATAAAGCAGAGCTTTTTTTTTTTTCTTCTCAAATACAGCCCACGATCGTAAACTCTTCCCCGTCCGGTTTTCCTGCTTTCTCGTTCGCGCTGCGCGCTACTATCTCTTAAATGAGGACCTCTCGGTTTATCTTCTCCTATTATTTCGAGGCTCGAACTTTATTTGTCGCTACTGGTTTTTTTTTTCCTGGCTGTTTTATCCGTCGCGCACCAGGCGAAATTCTTTCCTCGTGCCCTCGACGCGGTCACGCAGTCGGGCTCGCGCGTCCTTCTTTTTTAATGGATGACAATTAAAAAGTCGCGACGATGAAAAATAAAGCTTCAACGAAACTAATTGCCTGGAGGAGATTCTTTTTATTGGCTTATCGTACGGGAATTTTATCGCCGAGGTTCCTCCCTCTACTGACGAATTCATTATTTATTTATAACGTAATCTCCGCAATCGGCATTAACGTTGTGAGTGACGAAATAAGGCTTTGAATATACGCGCCTAAACACCGTTCAATCGCGCAGTGATTTATAAAAGACGAACGATAGCGCAGGCGAATAGCGCACATAATTTAACGCGCATGAATATCGATAAATAGAGGAATAGAGAGAGAATTTTGTCCGTACTCTTTTTCTTTTGCGCCGGGACCGTCGCAGGTGCCACACGATAAGAACGCTCAATCCCTTGACCGTGAGTCTATCATATCGGAACCGTTTCGCCATCATCTTGATACGAAGAGGCGTACGTTACCACAAAACTGGATATATTGAAGTGGACTTCGAATTATCGTCTGAACGATCTGTATTCGTGGAAAAATCGTCCAATACACCGAGGTCGCGGAGCAAGAGAAAGAGCCAACGCGGGATCTACTGTCATCGACACTAAATTAAAAGATGAGTAGAAATATAATTTGATTGGGGTGGGGTCGAAGTTTCGAACCGTAAAAGCTTCGTCGGTTCAAAACTCCCAATTTATGTGGAACGATCTTGGACTTTTCGAAATTTTTAAAATCCGTCTTTTTTAAAACAGGAATGTCATTGCGAAGAATAGTTATACATCGAGGATTAAATGACAAAAATAATTATGGGATCGACCTGCAAAAGTATCGAAAATCAAAAATTCTACTACTTAAAAAATCGTATTTTAATGATTAGAAAACGTAAAGTTCCGAAAAATTGTGGTGTTAGAAACTCCATTTGCCGAAAGGTCAAGTTTTATACCTGAAAAGGTTCAGAAAAAAAATATTCGAAGCCAAATATATTAGAATTTGTATGTCCCGAAAAGGGTAAACAGACGACAGTGTATTAATTCGACGGGGCAAAATTCCGACAGGGCAAAATTTCGAAAGAGAGTAAAAGTAGCGCTACTTGTGGGCTCTGACGCTCGCTCGTGAAAAAAGATCCATAGGACATAACACCAGTGGTGCTGCCATCGAAACGCACGAATTGGAAATTTTCGAAATTTGGCCCCTTCGGAACTTTTATTTTCGGAATACCGCATCGTCGACGCCG
Source organism: Oxytorus armatus (assembly GCA_958009045.1). Lineage (NCBI taxonomy): Eukaryota > Metazoa > Arthropoda > Insecta > Hymenoptera > Ichneumonidae > Oxytorus > Oxytorus armatus. The sequence goes on from OY253752.1 coordinate 16,985,956, forward strand.
TAATTTTCGGAGTCCGAAAAATTCGTATACCCGAGAATTCTTTTCTTCAATTTTATTACGTTCGCACTTTCCGATAGTTGCTTGTTCGATAATATAATTTTCGGAACTTTGCGGATCTCTAAAAATCACCAATTCGGAATTTTTCAAGTAGTATTACTGACCGTTCGATAAATTGCTCTGTCATTTGCGTAATCTTTCGAAAAAATATTTACTCGACGATATTAAATTCGTATCAATTTTGGTATCGATTCATACCCGTTCGATGTTATTTACAGTCGATTATTCAAACTGTCGTCGGAATGAACCATTTAATTCGTACTATTAAAATTCGGAGTTTTGCACCGTCGAAGCTTTTACGGTTCGAAACTTCGACCCAGCTCCATTTGATTCTAATATAAATCCATCGCCCATTGGACGAGAGGACGTCTTTGACGTGTCGATAGGAATTTGACGTTACTGTGTATCATCGGTGTGCGTCCGTGACTGCAAGAGTTTGTGGAAATCATTGTTACGAGAGAAAAACGTGTAATATGTGCTGAAAAACTTAATTTATGATTGTACAGGTGATGATGAGGTACGAAAAGCCACGAGAGTCACTGAAAATCGCCATCGTTTCCCCTCGACGATTTTCGTGGATTCTCGGTCTCACGTTAAGTAGTATCTCGGACACCACAAGAGAGTTATCATCGATCCGCCGTTGCGATCGCAAGCTTAGGCAAGACGCGATTATCAGTCATATATTTATATACGTATTTTTATCCCACGCTGAATAACTGACATCGATCATATTATCGTCGGTTCAGCGTTGCTCTTTTCGAGCCTTAAAAGGATAAAGCGTCAACCGCCCAGATCTGCCAGAAAAAACCCAGATCTGGTTCAACATCATCGGTTCTGCGGATTGACATCGATTTCCATAGAAAAAGTTAAGTCCGAACATTTGTTTAATTGTACGCGTTCATGCGGGATTGCGATCACCAAGCTGCGGTGGATATATTTCTTTAAATACACAGTTTATATCAAATTTAATTTCTGAAATGCGAATGGCAAACACGTCTCCCTGTACATAATGTTTGACCAATTTTATATCATTCTACCAGATATCATTGTAATTATAATAACTGTCTCGGCATTGTTCATACCCGGGAAAACTTTGTGGGTGAATATATAATAATTCCAACTGCGATATCGATGATAATTACGACGCTCTTTGTCATATATACACAACAATATATTGTATTCGAAATATCAATTTTTATTAAATCGCGATCTGAAGATCCTCGAGTATAATTTCATATCACTTTTGTTTAACGAATTATTTCATTCCCTAATGACCATAAAATAATATACAACCTTTGAAATTGATACAATAAATAAGTAACGAATTATAAATAAAAAAAATAATGAAAAAAAAATCATTACAAATATTACTATATTCATACAACGGGTTAGTCGCACCGAAATCCTAAAATATAATCGTTCCGAATTATTTTAATATATCGATTGTGTTTAATTATTATTTTTATATCCGACGGGTCCTCCATCAGTCAAATATAACCCTTATCTTACAACGTTCGAACAAACAAAAAATGCCATTTTGTATTTGTCGTCAATTTATTTGTTGATGCAAAATATTACTTTTGCCCGCGTACAATATCTTTGATGAAACGGTCAAACCGGAAGTGATACGTATAAAACTATTTTTTTAATCCCATTACGATCGATAAAAATCTCGTTATTCCTTCTTCACTCGTTTTTTTTTTTTTTTTTCCCGAACGATCTTATCTCGATTTGTTACTCATCCTCGTCGGCGTATATAACGCGAGAACTCATTCACGATGGGATTCACACATACAATTAAAAATAAAAGGGGGAACGACGCTTAATTAGCATATTATCTCTCGTAACGCCTGGATGTAATTATATATACATATAGATATGTATGCTCGTGACTGGTGGGGGGGTCCTTGCACACAGTGGTCACAACCAGTGCTCCACAGACGCGTGCCATAGCTGGAGGGGGGGGCTTGTAGTGTTGGAGCGAGGATAAAGTTCAGGTTCTTTATCGGATAAAGTTCAGAGCTCGAAGTGACGTATTTCTCCATGTGGGTAAATTTGCGTTAGCCAAGCGTCCATTGAAAAAATAAAAATAAATTACATCCAGATAGGAAAAGAGATTTTAACGGTATTCGCTTGTCCGTATTCCCAACAATATTTTTATACGTTAAAAAAAAACAAAAACGCAGTGAAAACGGCTTACTTTTCGACCAGCCGCTGCTCGTTACAACGTCAAACGGAGACGTTACTCGGAATTCGTTAAAACACGATACAAGGGGCGATGTAGAAGTGAAAACAAATTTTTTTTTAAGAGAAATCAGTGGAGAGGTGCAACGAGAGCGATGTATGACGGGTTTTTCGAACGCGAGAAAATTTGCGTTAATCGAGCGTTCGTTGAACAAATTTCATTGCCTCCATATCTGGAGGCAATGAAATCCTATCGGAATCGAGAATTTAACCGTATTTTTTTCCCTTATTCCCAATAACATTTTTACACGTGAAAGAAAAAAAAACAAAAACGCAGTGAAAACTGCTCACTCTTCGATTAGCCGCCGCTCGTTACAACGTCAAACGCAGACGTTACTCGGAATTCGTTAAAAACACGATGTCAGGGGTGTTCTACAAGGGGAGAAAAAATATTTTGAAATAAATCAGTGCAGAGGTGCAACGAGAGCGATGCACGACGGGTTTTTCTATGGGGGAACATTTGCGTTAATCGAGCGTGTTCGTTGAAAATAATTTAATTGCCTCCGGATAGGAATCGAGAGTTTAAACGTATTTTTTTCCCCTTATTGCCAATAACACTTTTTAAACTGCTCATTTTTTTGATTGGCTCGTTACAACGTCAAACGCAGACGTATCTTGGAATTCGTTGAAAGCACGATAGTAGGGGTGATTGTAAAAATAGCACTATAGCGACCAGGCCGAATAAACTATATTTAGAGAGACCGCTATAGGCACGTTTCTCCAAAGAACGGACTGGTCGAATATAACGTCGAATATAATATATTGTGATTATGATCGGAATACTGGCGATTAGATTCACGGACTGCGTCTCGCACGCTTCCAGCGACCGCGAAGTGACATGGTCTTATATCTATTGTGCGTCGATTATATTGTAAGGAACAAGTGTCTGTGTCTCTATATGTACCCATGTATCGGATTTTTAAGGTAGTAGTCTGGTAACTTAAACCGATTAACATGTCTTTTTTGGAGGGCGCTTTTTTGTAGGAAAATAAAAATGAATCGTTTTGGTTACTTAGGATGTTTTTATTTACATATTAAAGTTACAAAAAAAAATTGTTTCAAAAAATTTTATAGTTTATTATTATTGTTATTATTGATCGAAGTTGGCACCTCGAAAATAAAGCGCGTGGGTGGCCCCGGTGATTTTGGCTCTTGATGTTATCTGAAATAAAAAATTCTTGATAATTCTTAATCTATAGACATGTCATTCTGGTCGGCACTACTGAAGTTAAATTTCATGGATAAATAATAAAATGGCGGACTTTGGAAAAAAAAAAAATTTTCCCAAAGTCCGCCATTTTGTTATTTATCCATGAAATTTAACTTACTTAACTTGTTATTTATCCATGAAATTTAACGATTCATTTTTATTTTCCTACAAAAAAACGCCCTCCAAAAAAGACATGAAAATCGGCTTAAGTTACCAGACTACTACCTCAACGTGTTACATACGTGTTGGGAATAAGCCCTGTAAAGAAGTGTAATATTAAGTGTCGACTGCACAACGAGCGAACTATTGGCTGGGAGAGGTAAGATCTTGCGAATTTCTGTGTATATCGAGAATGATAATGAGAGATAAAATATGATTAAGAATATTCCAATAATTTGTGTTTTAGAGAGAGAGAGAACTTAAATTAAGGAACAAAAGAAATCGGACGATTAAGCGAATCCAGTACGGACATCTGACGTGAAGCACTAAAAGGAATTGTTCGACGTCTCAACGGACCCAATGCACCTCAATAAAGAAAAAAGAAAAAAATCGAATCTAAGATAAGCGAAAGAATTTTCTATGTTAAATATATGTTTGTTAAGGGAAGGTTCCCGTCCAAAGACCCCAAGAATACCTCAATTTGAGGAATTTTTTTTCAATACAAAATAAATTATTCTGCGAAAATTTTGTTGTGGGTTTTATTTGTATATAAAAGAAGTATTGTACTGAGTTTTTTCACAATAAAATAATTCAAAATGGCGGCTCCAGCTTCCGCCAAAGAAGCCGCTCCCGATGCGAAGTGATGTGTCCGGTACCTTCTACAGCCTCACCAAGTGGTCTGAAATCCAAAAACCAAAAAGATTCTTGAAATAGATGAAATTTGTGGGGCCCTATCGGTTTCCGATTTTTAAAAAAGCCCTTTAGAACAAAATGGCGGCCGTTTAAAAAAAAACTCATTTTTTCATGCTTTTTTGGGCTTTAACGTTAAATAGAAATATTTGGAATAATTTTTTGGAAAAAAACATTCGGTCAGGGCCCCCCAAATTTAATTATCTTTAATTTGAGCGGTGAAACTTTGAAATCGGTGCATTCCTCGAACCTGTAGGGCGTACCGCGTGTCGAAAAACGTTGTTTCGAGAAAAACGCGTTTAAGGGGGGAAATAGGGTTAGGACAACGTTTTCTCAATGATTTTCATGAATTTTTTATAGTATAAAAAATGAATATAATTTATTGAAACTTTAAAAATATTTTATACATATATTTAAGTATATACTATAAAATTGGTATATACTATATACTATAAAATTTAAATATATTTGAATTTATAAAATTTGAAAAAAATCGATTTTTTGAACCGTCTAACCCTATTTCCCCCCTTAAAGTTTTATGCTACCTACCGTAGACTCACCCATCAGGTCAGACTGCTCCGCCCGACCCCGTACATCTCGAGAACTACATCATATATCGAAATATCCTTTCTCCCACGTATTCTCGACAACATAAAGATGAAAATTAAGCAAAAAAAAGTTTTTCGATTTTTTCATCGATTCGGACGGGAACCTTCCCCTAATGTGTGAATGATCACGGCATTGTTGAAGTATGAAGAATATTAAACGATCTCGAGTCGACAAGAATTAAAAAATAAAATTATAATCAAATATTACTAATTATCACTGATACTCTAATTTAATACTCTAATACTCTCACTAATACTCTAATCTACTAATTATCGATAATAATAATAATTCAACGAGAAAAAAATTTACTACATGATTGTACAAGGGAGAAAAAATATTTTGAAATAGATCAGTGCATCGAGAGCGATGCACGAAGGGTTTTTCTATGGGGAAAAATTTGCGTTAACCGAGCGTTTGTTGAGAAAATTTCATTGCCTCCAGACAGGAATCGAGAGTATAACTGTATTTTTTTCCCTTATTCCCAATAACATTTTTACACGTAAAAGAAAAAAAAAACAAAAACGCGGTGAAAACTGCTCACTTTTCGATTGGCCGCTACCCGTTACAACGTCAAACGCAGACGTTACGCGAAATTCGTTAAAAACACGATACCAGGGGCAATGTACAAGGGAAAAAAAAATATTTTGAAATAAATCAACGCGCAGAGGTTCAATTCGTTGCACCTCTCCACTGATTTATTTCTCAATATTTTTTTCGAATTGAAAAAATTAAATTGCATGCAGATAGGAAATGGCAGATTAACCGTCTCTGTTTTGCGTTATTCCCAATAACATTTTTACACGTGAAAAAAAATGCGGTAAAAACTGTTCACTTTTCGATCGGCCGCTGCTTGCTACAACGTCTAACGCGGACGTTACTCGAAATTCATTAAAAACACGATACCAGGGGTGATGTACAAGGGGAAAAAAAAATATTTTGAAATAAATCAGTGCAGAGGTGCAACGAGAGCGATGCGCGTATTCGTTCTACGATGAAAAGAAGAACAAAATGTCACATGCGAAAATGTCAATTAACACGTCCTCCTCTTTCTGTCACCGTTCGACTTCTCATTTTCACGTCATTCGCACTTTCCGAGAGTAGCCGTGGCTTTGTAACGCGTTCCAATATAAATTCGTTCATTGTGAAGTGCATTTTTTTTAATCAACAAAAAAGAGAGCAAACAAAGAGACATTGAAAAAGAAAGAAACGAGCATAACGATAGCCCTTTTTGACGCCGTCAGCGTGTTTCGTCGTTTTCGCGTAAAAAAAAAAACGCGTATACTCGTTTCATTTTCAACAGACTGCCAAAAACAATTTTTCTTTATACACCCATGTTCGCCCTGATTGATCGTCGTAGTATTGGTGCGTCGCAGTCCCGAAAAAAATATTTCTCGTCAATAATCGATCAGAGTCGTTATCGTGCGATTCCAATTTGACGAAAGTCGTTACGCTTTTCTCTCTCTCCCTCTGTCGATACGAAGTAGTAGTGGGAACCGTACCAAAGTGCGCTAGTACACCATAAACGAGAAAATTGAATTCTCGTACCGGTGGAGTCCTCTCCTCTGTCTCTCACTTATATTCCCGCTCTCGGTTCACTCGGCCATTTGCCATGTCTATGTATATATATATATGCACGAGGGACAAAAGAGAAGTACCATCGTCGTAGTTCAACGACGACGGCATCAGATGGTTCATCTCCCGTAGGCGCGAAATGAAATCGCAGGAATGTAACGAGTGGGACATTTCGCGACGCTCGCCAACGAAAGTCTTTTACTCGGCTTGTTGGTTGAACATGGGGCGGGGGGACAATATGTATGTATGTGTGTAGGAAGAAAGACGAGACGAAGAAAAGAATGACGAGAGTTGGATATGGGAATTTCGGATGCTGTGATGATCGTACAGTACTGTATACGGTATGTATATGTAGTCACGTGAACGAGCAAAGGAGAACGAATTTGACGGGAATCAACGGGGCATCTATCTATAGAGGGGGGTGGGGTGGGGGGGTAGTTTTACCAACCCCTATGCACCATTTCCCGGCTAGAGAGGCCAATGTGTTTTCCTTTTCTCTCAATCGTTTTCCCGTCTCCCTCCAGCCACGATAGTTCGCTCTCGGTTTCCCAACGAAAATCATCCCCCCTTCTCTCTCTCCACGAGACACAGAGTAGAGCTGCTTGCTCTTTCTCTCTTTCGCTTGGATAAACCATCAGTCACACCCTGCGACTTTTATTTCTCGCAATCATCCCCGGTGTGTCTCTCGGCGAGCCCACTCTCGTTTCGACTCTGTACACTTCTCTTTCTCGTCTATTCCGTCTGTACAGACACTGTCTATATACTTATCTATGTATATACATACTTTGGTACGTTCACTTGCTCATTCTTTCGTTCATACGGTTATATATATAGCGACGCAAGTGCTATGAGAAAAGAAAATCGTGTGATACGACCGAAAAGATCGCGTGTGTCTTCTATCTCTCGCCCTCTCGTGTCATAGCTCGACGCCTTCTTCACGGTAGAGACCCGAGGGGGTTTATTGCGCGACGTAAATGGCGACTCTTCGTCGACGACGACACTGAGAGTGCACACCGTCTTGCCCTACTGATTGAAAGGAAATCGTATTCTATCTTTTGTCCTACACACACACAGAGAGCACCAAAAACTTGATCCTTTCCGCGAGACACCATTTGATCCCTCGCACCATTTATCGGATAGACGAGAAAGTAATCATATCCATAGTTTTTTTTTGTGGGCAATTTTTAGGGTTATTTTTCTTTATGAAATTCTAAAGAAAAATTCAACTTTTTTCTCGATATAAAATTTAACTGAGCCTTAAGGTAGTAGTCTGGTAACTTAAGCCGATTTTCGTGTCTTTTTTGGAGGGCGTTTTTTTGTAGGAAAATAAAAATGAATTGTTTTGGATATTTTGGTAGGATGTTTTTATCTATATACTAAAGATACAAAAAAAAATTTGTTTGAAAAAATTTAATAGTTTATTATTATTATTATTATTGATCGAAGTTGGCACCTCGAAAAAAAAGCGCGTGGGTGGCCCCGGTGATTTTGGCTCTTGATGTTATCTGAAATAAAAAATTCATGATAATTCTTAATCTATAGACATGTCATTCTGGTCGGAACTACTGAAGTTAAATTTCATGGATAAATAACAAAACTACTGAAAGTAAATTTCATGGATAAATAACCAGAATGACATATCTATAGATTAAGAATTATCAAGAATTTTTTATTTCAGATAACATCAAGAGCCAAAATCACCGGGGCCACCCATGCGCTTTTTTTTCGAGGTGCCAACTTCGATCAATAATATTAATAATAATAAACTATTAAATTTTTTCAAACAAATTTTTTTTTGTATCTTTAATATGTAAATAAGAATATCCTAAATATCCAAAATGATTCATTTTTATTTTCCTACAAAAAAACGCCCTCCAAAAAAGACATGAAAATCGGCTTAAGTTACCAGACTACTACCTTAATAAGTCATACTGTAAGAAGAGCACTATAGCGACCAGAGAGGATAGACTATAGAGAGGTCGTTAGAGAGGCCGTTATAGTCACGTTTCTCCCGAACAACGGACCGACGAAAATAATGTCTAATATCATTGATTATCATTATGATCGGAATACGAGCGAATAGATTGACGAACGGCGTCTCGCACTCTCCCAGCGACCACGAAGTGAGATGGTCTTACATTTGTTGTGCGTCAAGCATATCGCAAGACACGGGTGCCTATATCTTTACATCTAGCTACATACCAGATCTTAGCGTATTATAGACGCGTCGTAAATAGCGCGTGTGAAGAAGCGTCATTATAAGTGTCGACTGCACAACGAGCAAATCATTGGCTGGGAGAGGTAAGATCGGCAAATTTATGATCATATAAAGAATAATAATGCGAGATAAATTATGATCATGAGTATTTCCGATAATTAGTGTTTTAGAGAGAGAGAGCCTGTTAAGGAACCAAAAATAAAAAATGGAATCGTTCGAGGGATCAAGTGACGCAACGCCCTCGAAACAAAAAAAGAAAAGAAAGAAAAGATAAGCGAAAGAATTTTCTATTATCAATATATGTGTGTGAATGTGTGAATTTATTATGTATGTATCTTGCGGCACCTTCAAATTATAACGAATTTCAAACGATCTCGAGTCTCCAAAACTAATAATAATAAATAAATAAAATTTACAATCAAATATTACTAATTTCAAACAAACAACAAACAGAAAAATAAATTATAAAAGAAATAACGTAAATTGTTGTTATTTCCTCGAAAAATAATCGTAATAATTTTAATAAAGAAAAGAAATTATTACAATACGGTGAATAAAAAAAAGTCATATTCATTTGAATGTGCTGAACGAGAATCGTATCCATGCACACTTGTTGTAAGATTGATTGGGGAAAACTCCCCAGGCATCTAGTTTCGTATTCCAAAGTCCGAGAGGAATGGACCTACTTCCGTTTGGTCATTCCTCTCGTTCGCGAGAATACAGCTTAGTCCAGTCAAGCGATCCGCTATCATTTTTCTGAACTTACTATTTCCTCTCCTCGCGTTTATTCCCCCTTTCTTTTTCCGTCATTTGCCCCCCTTTTATTCCAACCAAAATGATCGATGCAAGTGTCCTATCTATCTGGTCACATTAGAATTTCAATGGGCTGGGGACCAGAGCAGTCGCGATGGTTATGGACCTTGGCCAGCAGGAAAAGGGATTTTACTCGTGATCGTGGGAGACGAAAGGATGCTGGGTGAAAAAAAAAGTCAAACGACGAGAGAGTGTGAGGAGGAGCAAAGAAAAAAATTCGTAAAAGAACCGACAAACGCATCTCGAACCACGATTATCATTCTTATACACACACACACACACACTTTTACTCTCACTGGACGACGGAGAGGATAAAAAATTGAACGATATCCTTCCGGGACTGTTTTCTTTTTCAAAGAGCTTTGTCTGTCGAAGCGCATGCTCGAGCGTACACCGAAAATGAAAGAGAGACCCGGCGAGGCAATGGCGAAACTGGGCATTGATGGATACCATACTATTTCCCGGCGAATGGGGAGATTATGCGCGGCATAAATACGCAATTTCGTCGCGAATACCCAGAGATCTCTCTAGTTCCTATTTCCCTCTCGATTTATCACGGATCTCTCTAGTCTATCTTTCTGGGTTGCCCTCTCTCTCTTTCTCTCTCTCTCTTTTCAATCAATAGCCACAACAGTCAAATTACCCATTCAGTCACACGAAATTAACAAATAGCTCGCTATCAACGGCGAATGCATACACGCCAAGAGCAAAACTGATAAATTTTCGCTCTCGATTGGCCCGGAATATTTTCCCTTCTATATTAATAAATAGAGAATGTACATTTCGATGGAAACTCTGACAAATAGCCAATATCGTTCACGAAAAAAAAAAACAAAACCAAACAAACTGCATCCGTCGTTTATTCGTTTGTTAGATTATTGAATTTTTCTTCTTAATTCTCGTTCGCTTTTCCAATAATTCTTTTATTTTCGTATTTACTTGTTTTGCTTTTGTTTCATTTTATTTTATTCGATTTTCTCAATTGTCTCCTCTCTCGTTGAAAAGAATTCGTCGATGCGACGGATCGAGCGAACGAAAGAGTGCGCGGGAGCTTGCTCGCGCGAGGTCTTATTTGCATCGATGGGAAGGGTGAGGAAAAAAGTAGATCGAAAGGATAGGGGTGAAGTAGAAAGAAAAAAAAAGTAATGCATGCTCGAGAGTGCAGAGAAAATACACGAGGATGCTCCGCGAGAGAATCCACGATATCCGAGACATCGGAATTTCACTTCCGGTGAGCGAGTTCTGGCCACCTGGTAAGCGCGATGACGATGCTGACCGTCGATGTGTGACGATGAGACGGCGACCACTCGCGAGCGAGGGTTAAATGCGCTGTATATGTATGAACGTTTATAAAGTGACTATTAGATGTACGTATACTCATCAATTCGAGCATTTTGTCTTTCTCCGACATCCCCTCAGCGCTTTTTTTTTCCCGTACTCCCTATCCGTGGTTAGCACTATTACCGGTCTTTCTCTTTCAACCAATTCATTTTTATTAACCGTGCGTGGAAACACGTGCTGCGATCATTATATAGGTGGCGTTTTATTATTATTATTATATACGAGTAGAGGAAGAGAGAAATAAACGGGCTCTCGCTCGACTTAATTACGCATCAACGACGCGAACGACTCACACCATGAACCCTCGACGTTACGCTCTTCCACGCTTTATGACTGTCGAAGTGTCATTTTTTTATATTTTTTTCTCGAATCAAGATTCTCTTTTTTTCAGTTCCATTTCAATACGTTTGACGCTCTGTTTGGGAAACAAAGACATCATAATGGGAATTAATATTCCACCCTTGTGTACGAAGAAGTGAAGATCAACGCGAAGAAAAATAATCGACGTGATTTTTCAATATTTTTATTTAAGAGTGGCTTAAAAAAAATCGTATCGAAAGTTCCCAATGAAAGAATGTTCGAAATGCTTTTATCGTCGTGTAGAAAAATATTAATATCAGTAGAAAAAAAATTGCGAGAGAAATTTTACTTATTAAACATTTATGTTTTAAAAAAATTCCATCACCTCTGAAAAATTTTTAGAAACGGATGCCATTCGATTTTCGTAAAACGTGTTTTTTTTTTCCTACTTCAAAACGTACCAACTGATCAGGGAATATTCCATTAGTTGAACATAATAAAAACAAAGCAGGGGGGTAGAAAAAAAAATTCGATTCGAAGCCGAAACATGGTCCGATGTCTTCGCACCCGCGCGGAAATCGCCGTTTATTATGAGGGGCTTTTTCTACTTACACTCGCACCAGAGAGAAATAAAGAAATATACGGAAACGAAGAGAGATGAAGATGTTGAACTGCAACGCCGATATCTCCCGGCCCGCGGATTTATGTCCGGATAGACGTTTTATATGGCCGATGACTCTGGCTCAACGGGAAAAGCTCAGGAAAAGCACACCATCGGAATATAGCTAGTCCCGGGCCGTAAACTCGAGATAATTAAATTATGGAAATAAAAAAATATAAAAAACGATGAAAAAGAAAAATCTCCCTCTCAAGAAAAGGACGAAGTGCAAGTGAGTATGGGAATAAGGCTGGAGAGAGAGATTCGAGGAGACGCGAGAGAGCGTTATAGACGCGAGGAAGAAAAATCGTAAAAGCAATCCGACCGACAAATCTGTATAATGTCCCGTGATCTTTATCGCCTCGCCCGGATGCCTGGGTAAACGAAATATAGATATAAATGTCACTATATAGATTATATATAGATATGTAGTACTCACCCCGAAACAATTTCGCACGCACTGTGCATCTATATATATGTATATGCCAAAATCCACGACGAGACACATTTCGTGCAGGGATATACGAATGAAGGATTTTATAACCCACGGGCTTCGATGCATCGAGCAATATATCTGCGTTCAGCGGATATGTACACGTGTTACGCATGAAGATGTGTGGAAAAATCACATTTATCCAGAGAAATATACACGCGGAAGCCCCAAATTTAATGGAATAAATATGATGAAAAAGCGGCAATAAAAATTTCGATAAAACATTGCGAAAGGGTCATTCGTGTTTTCCGGAGCCAGTCAGTATTGTATGAAACCACAAATATAGGTATAAATAAAATAAAAATGACATTAATCAATATATTTTTGAGAAATATTGAAGGTATCCTTCGTGGAATAACATTAATAAAAAATATCCTCTGAATGCGAAATTCGGGTTAATGCACACGAAAATGTATGACTTGAATGTCTTGAAATTTCGATACAGAAATTTGTTATGAAATCTCGATTTTCGGCAAAATCCCGACCGCGATTTATTTGGGATGCCCCAAAATGAGTATCTCCTTGCATCTGGTTCTCAGACCGTGCCCCAAAATCAAATTTCGACATTTTATGTTTCTGGGATAGTGGGCAAAAAATAATAAATTTTTTTTTCTCATTTTTCAATGTTTCGATACCCTATTCGATCGGAAATTTTCCGCTGATTACGAATAACGCCGAGTTTTTGCCGAGAACTCAAGAAATCCATAGGAAAAACGCGAAAATCGAAGAAAATCACTTTTCGAACGATTTTCGACGGAATTTTGAGTTTCTCAAGGAAGCAGCTACCGAATTAGTAATCAGCAAGACAAAATACATCGATTTTCAATGCAATTTCGAGTTTCTCAAGGAAACGGGTACTGAATTAGTAATGAGCGAGTCAAAATACATCGATATAGCGTCCTAAAAGAAAATTTAAAGAATTCAAAATTTTTGTGCATTTCTGCGAAAAAGAAGTGGCTTCACTAAAATCGCTGTAACGTTGCTTCCCGATGGAGTAGGAACCCCACTCTATGCTCATTCTTTTCGTGATCGAACATCCTTTAAAATGGCGCTTGAATCATTGTGCTATCATTATTTTTCGATTTTTCACAGATTTTAAAAGTCGGACCATCGATTTTTGCGAATTCTTCCATACATACCCCTTCTCATTTTTTCCCCCGATTTCCAACCTGCTCTCACGGCTAAAATAATTGAGATATCGGGATGATCCAAAATGCATTCTCTAAGTCTACTCGAGACGTTTTGAAAACGCCCGTCAAAACCCAAAATCAATGAAACGGGAGTCAAGTTATAACCATTTGAAATTTCGAGATTTTTAGGTTTCCGAAAAGGTGGGCCAAAAATAACAAAAAATTTTTTTCCTTTTTTTCCAATATTTCAAACCCTAATCGATCGGAATTTTTTCGCTGATTGGGAATAACACCGAGTTTTTGTCGAAAGCACAAAAAATCAATGGGAAAAACGCAAAAATCGGAAAAATCCACTCATTGTAGTGTCGACATTGCGGTCACATAGTTCGGGATCCAGTCCGGGATCCATTTGACGACCATTTTCTTTCGGTCACGAAATCTGATCGGATCTCTAAACGGATCCTTACCGGTGGCCAGTGTTAATTACTAGAATCCAGCCGGATCCCCACCACTAGTTCTACACGGATATCGTCGTTTATTCGTTCGAACGCTCAGAGCTTGAAAGCGATTCTTTTAGATTGCAAATTTCCCGCTGATGAAAAACCCAATATTTAGGTTAACTTTGTATTATATGAAAAAGAAGTAGACAAGCTAGATAAAAATTATATGATCGCAATACGAAAATATTTTGCCATCCGATATAATTTGTGACAAAGCTTTCAACGTATATAATAATCACGAAGCAAACAGAAACGACTAATTTCACGCGCGATAATCGTCGTCCCATCACCCACATTAACATTGCCTCTGATAGCGTTGAATGTTAATCAAGTTTCGAAAATACGAGACTGGCTTGTGGATTGTGAGGGCGAGAGCTTACTGGCTCGCGATGAGAGCGATAATTTCGGCTTTCACAGACAAGCATAAATACGCGGTTGGGTACAATACGTATAACCGATGGAAATACCCGCGGGATGAATTGCGCTCTGGCTTTTAGACATATATATACACACACACTGTATATGTATTCTAATGCACGGTTTGCATAGAATCTGAAACTAGCTCTCCCATTGCCCTGCTGTATATTATTCACGTAAATGTATGAGGGTGTTAAAGCGCGCCGAAACGGCGTCCCATGCATAACGTTCAACGTTATATACATACATATATATTCCCTTTTCCCATATATATTAGTACATACTTCTCTCCGTGCGAACAGCTATCCTTTCTCGCACGTTACTTATGTACACTGGTAGACACAAAATTTTCTACAAAATACTATGTACATAAATCTTCATTCGAATGAGACGTTCCAGGGAACTTTAGCCAGTCACAAAAAAAATTAAAACTATAGCCAAAAAATGTCTAAAAACTGTACTGCATCAATTATGTTTTCGAATTTTTATTTAACAATTAAAAAAATCACGTGTATATCTAATCGCCAAGATCATTGAAAAACTCTTTTTAGAATCTCAATACGATACCTCCCCCCCTGTTTCCTGTTTAAAGAATTGAACGAGCACACTTATTTCATGTTGAAACTTGGGTTGAAAGTTGGCAAAATTGTTGAATCACTGAAGCAGCCTGATTTTCAGTAAATTTTTGTGTGGCTTATGGACACTTTTTGAGTGGCCGAAGTGCCGGTGAAACGTTTCGTATGCATATATAAACAGTGAATACACCAAAGTATATAATTTTATGCATGTAGAAGTTCGTGCTATGTTAACGTTCACGAATACACACTTGAGTTCAAATACAGCAGCGGTGTGGGTGGGCGAGAGCATCGTAAACTACGTAGTGGAAGGGTTAAATCTTCCGCGTTAAATGGGACAGGACAAACTTTCCCGGAAACTTGGGAAAATCGTAACGTTTCATAGCCGTTCGCATCCTCAGAGTGCGGTATCTATGTAATACCACACTATATGCTGTAGATATACACATATATATTTTTATATACAATACACTATACTGCAATGTTAAGCGCATATGTATATATGATACCTATCCGCCATTGTACTTTGCGATATCACGCACGATATACCAACACTCGAGAGACCCATCTTACATATACGGGGTCTATTCAAAAAGTATCGCGAATTTTGAATTTCCGCGGGCTACGTATATTTGATTTTCGATTTTTTTGTCGCGTTAGGTTGGTACTCATGTCCCTCGCTTATGCTGAAAAAATCGGCCATTTTGAATGTTTAGTTAATTGTCGACAGCTGTTTTGGTTAGACGTGTTTTGGCTTGTCTTCGATTTTTGCCTATTCCAAAAAATGGATCAAAGAATCTGTATCAAATTTTGTGTGAAAAACAAAATTCAGTGCGCGGACGCATTGCGAATGTTGACGGTGGCGTATGGTGAAGCTACTTTGGACCAAAGCAACGTTTATCGGTGGTACAAAATGTTCTCAGAGGGCCGAGAAGATGCGAACAACGAAATGCGTTCCCGACGCTCGAGCACATCAACAACAGACGAAAACATTGATAAAGGGAAGAAAATAATATTGGCCAATCGTCGAATCATCGTTAGAGAAGTTGCCGAGGAACTAAACATATCGATTGGCTCGTGCTATTCGATTTTTACCAATGATTTGGGCGTGAGACGGGTCGTGGCGAAATTCGTGCACAAAATTGCTCAATTTCGAACAAAAACAGTGTCGCGTTAACATTGCTAAGGAGCTGTTGGACTCGGTCCGCGACGACCCAAATTTGCTACAGAGGGTCATAACTGGTGACGAGTCATGGGTTTATGGTTATGACGTGGAAACCAAAGCTCAATCATCGCAATGGAAGCTGCTTTTTTGGAATAGGCAAAAATCGAAGACGAGCCAAAACACGTCTAACCAAAACAGCTGTCAACAATTAACTAAACATTCAAAGTGGCCGATTTTTTTCAGCATAAGTGAGGGACACGAGTACCAACATAACGCCAAAAAAAAATCGAATATCGAATATACGTAGCCCGCGGAAATTCAAAATTCGCGATACTTTTTGAACGGACCTCGTATATATTCTTTATTTATATACAGATGTATAAAATGAAGGAAAAAGCATTTCACGACGGGATAAGAAGAACGTTGAAACTAAATCCTGCGGGAATGAGAGTAGAAGAGAATAACGAGAACGAGGAGAGAAAATGGAGATCCCCGGAAGAGAGGACATTTGCATTGTTAATAAGAAATACTGGTTGGCGTTTTTGGGATTACTGCTTTACTCAGTCGAGAGTTTCAAATGGCTTTTTTGCTGATTCATTGGAATATATACGGAGGAGTGCGCGTTTAGCGGGAATATCATTTTTATGATCTCGCGCGCGACAGACTTTGCTTGTTTACTTTGAAAATGCAATGAACTAACGCGAAGAAAAATGATGTGGAGTTCAGAGAGAATGGTACGAATGATCATTAATATTATTATTTTTTTATCCTCCGTCGATGGTTAGTTTCTCGTGTCGTCTAATGCATTGTAACGATCAAACCCCTTTTTTTTTCACAATCGCTTTCGACTAACAATATCTCTTACGCACGATCGACTCGTAATAATTGGCGTTGCGACTCACCCTTTCAATTTTTTTTTCATAGCCTCTCTCTCTCGCCCTCGAGTTACCGAAAAGTTTAAATTCATTTCGCGGGCTTCGGCATCATTGTCCACGCATCTGTTGCGAGGTCTGTCTCGAGGTCGGGCCAACACGCTACGAGGCTCAAGAATTATATATATCTGGGCAGGGGTTAAAGGGAAAGAGAGAAGGGTAGAAAGCGCGAAGAGGGGCTCAATTTCATTATCAGTGTAATTTTAAAGTGGCTGTCAAATCTCCGTCTCTCTCTCTCTCTCTCTCTCTTTCCCTCTTTCTGGTGGCTGTGTGGTGAAGGGTGAGACGGCGTTTTGACGCTTTCTTGAATGACATCCCTTCGTGGCACGGATTCACGCGCTCAATTTATTTATATATAACTACATGTATGGTGCTTGTAACAGGAAGGTACGTGTGTGTATTTACAAGCTGAATCATCCCTCAAAGCGTTTCTCTCGAGAACAGTTTTTTTTTTTTTTTTATTCACAGACGAACGAGCTTTCCCCCCTCCGAACAAAAAAGTATGAGAAGCGTACATGCACGCTGTAATTCGAATTCAAAACGATACGAAATTCGTTCGCCGTCGGGGAGAGAGCCGATGAAATTTCATCGGGACCAAAACGTGATTCTCGATGTGGCAAAATAAGTTTATTCTCATTTAATTATGTCCCGCCCTCTTTTTCGATATCATTCTTGAACATCCCACGGTCCATCTGTGAACGTGCATGCCGATTTTAACCGTGGTATTTCGAGAGCACTACGGTCGTGAGTTATTGAAGCGCGTTAAACGATTACAACGCTCTCTGTAACTCGACACAGTGTCCACGCGCGTTTGTGTACATTGGTATTGGAAAATCAATTGGTGGCATTTTGGCTTTAAACCCGAGAATATTTAATGCGTGTAATGCACACAATGGCATTGCGAAAAACAGATTGAGTGCAAGAGAGAGAGCGAAAGGAGAGACAGAAATATTGGTTACAGAACGGGAATGAGCTTATCAATCGGTGTAATACCCGGAAGGATTAAAATGGTTCAGCGATTGTCCGTGTGACTCCGGTCACGTATACGTGATATTGTAAATTTATGAAGCAATTTGCTCCCTCTCGATACAGTGAACGTTGGGAAAATTCATGTAAAATCGCTCTTTGCATTACTCGCTTACGCGAAACAAAAAAATCGTAATTATTACGTATTAATTGATCAATTTGTAATAATAGATATGATAATTTTCGTTAAAATTTCCCTAAAATTCGAACGATCGTCACTAAATTTTTAACAATTTTTTTTCTTCGACTCACTGTCCCTTACTTAATTAAGGTAGTAGTCTGGTAACTTAAGCCGATTTTCATGTCTTTTTTGGAGGGCGTTTTTTTGTACGAAAATAAAAATGAATCGTTTTGGATACCCGTGTAAAAAAAAGTTGAGTCTACATTAAGTCTTTCACGTGGTCTACGAAAAGTCTCCATATTGGAACAAATGCATCCTTGAATGTAGATTTTTAACTCAGTGATTAAGTCCATTATAAGTCTACGAAAGTCTATATCTCTCTATAGTATACGATACGTTCCACATTGAGTTTATTGTAAGTCTACAGGATGTCTATGTCCGATTCTTTGAGCAGGATTACCAAGAGTTGGCCCGAGGTAATGAGTATAGATTTAAATATAGACCTGATAGACCTCACGTTTACGATCGCAACTCGCAAGTAAATGTATGGTAAGTTTGCCCGATGTATTTATTATGTATTGAAATATAGACTTTGTATCCGGAAAAGTCCACACCAGGTCTACTATCGTTTTTTAAAGCTAGTTTATCTGAAGTTTAAAAATTACAGCGATTATGGACCTTAATGTAGTCCTAATTGTCTGCAGTAGAAGGGGACATGAAAAATGTATATCAAGCCTACAAACGGTGTGCGATTGATTTATTAAGTATGTCAAAAGTCTGCATATTCTAACGATTATAGACTTTAATATAAAATTGGTAGTTTGTAGGAGAACGCTGATAGAAGTCTTTCGTGAGGTCTATCAGGTCTATGCTCAAATCTATACTCATTATCTCGGGCCAACTGTTAGTAATCCTGATCGAAGAGTCGGACATAGACATCCCGTAGACTTACAGTAAATTCAATGTCGAACGTATCATACACTATTGAGAGATATAGACTTTCGTAGACTTATAATGTATTTAATCACTGAGTCAGAAATCTACATTCAAGGCTGCATTTGTTCCAATAGGGAGACTTTTCGTAGACCACGTGAAAGACTTAATGTAGACTCAATTTTTTTTACACGGATATTTAGGATGTTTTTATTTACATATTAAAGGTACAAAAAAAAATTTGTTTGAAAAAATTTAATAGTTTATTACTATTATTATTATTGATCGAAGTTGGCACCTCGAAGGTGCCAGCCCGGGTCCTAACTTTTTTTCTACCGAACCGATTGCGTTCTAATTTCAACAGGCTACTCTACACACTTATAGTTCTCGTCGGAACTACCGAGAAATTTTTTCACCCCTAACTTTCTATTTTACAACCCCTTCTTTGCTAAAATAAAAGGACTTTAGCAAAGAAGGGGTTGTAAAATAAAAAAGTTAGGGGTGAAAAAATTTCTCGGTGGTTCCGACGAAAACTATAAGTGTGTAGAGTAGCCTGTTAAAATTTGAAAGCAAACGGTTCAGTAGAAAAAAATTAGGACCCGGGCTGCCAACTTCGAGGTGCCAACTTCGATCAATAATAATAATAATAATAATAAACTATTAAATTTGTTCAAAAAAAATTTTTTTGTACCTTTAATATGTAAATTAAAACATCCTAAATATCCAAAACGATTCATTTTTATTTTCCTACAAAAAAACGCACTCCAAAAAAGACATGAAAATCGGCTTAAGTTACCAGACTACTACCTTAAACGACGTCATGCTTATCAGCTTGGGATCATTAATAATTATTTTTTTATATTATTACGACCGATCGCATTTTATAAAATGAATCGACGCGTTATTTATATAGTATACGATGCGCCGTTTACGCTATAAATAAATTTGTGAACGGCGCGTTCACGGAGCTTGTTATTTTCACACTCGTGGATGTCTGAGCGTGTCGCTGGGTAAGAAGACGAGAAGGAAATATGGATAGGACGAAGGGTGAAGAGGAAGATCAGACCGCAAGCAAGAAGAAGACGACAGGGAATAAAAACGGGAATCCATTGAGAGAAGCCACCCTAGGCCGCGCGCGCTGACATAACAAGGAGGGTGCTGGTTCTGTAGAGGCAACACACACTTCGTATATAACCTCGTGGTTCCTTCTGCTGGTGGATAAAGTGAGGGCAAAAGAAGGGGCGGGTTCGCCCTAGCGTGGCAATCTTCCTTTGAGGTTTTACGTCTGGTGGAGAGTTGCCTGTATATACACATGTATATAATCACCATGGAAAAATGGTCGTCGTTGGGGTATGGGGGAATAAAAAAAGAAGAAAAAAACGAAGTAAAGCAAGAGATCGACAAAGTGGAGTGGTTGTGTCACCGGTGAATCGACACAAAAGTGACCATCGTCAGGGTAACCGATAGGAAAAAAAACGAGACCCTCTCGGACCGGCTTAACTTTTCATCCCTTTCTTCGTGTATTTTTTATCACAAACCCAAATGTTACACGCCAATCCCGGCTGCAATAACATAAAGATAAAACGAACAGACGGAAGGTAAAGAAGGAGAGAGCGAGATATGTCGGATTTTGTTTTTTTTTTCTCTTTTTTTGAAGCAACGAGATGAAAACGAAATCGATCCGGACTCTTCTAATGTCTAGACAATATTTGTCTTGACCAGGGAACAAGAAAATAATAAATGAAATTGGGTACTAAGGTCATAACGGGGTTATGAGCTGTAAGGTAGTTAAACTTTTCAGCTATATATGTATCTGTGCTCCTCTTCGCCACTCTCGGCTTCCAAGCTTTTCCTCCCTCTCCATATCTCTCTCTCTCTCTTTCTCTCTCTCTCTCTCTCTCTCTCTCTCTCTCTCTCTCTCTCTCTCTCTCTCTATCTATCTCTATCTCTATCTCTGTCTATCGTAGTTCGTTTCTTGTTTCGCGCTAAATTTGTTCGATACGAACCGAAGAGTGCGAGGAGACACGAGAAAGGGATGTCGCGTTGGATCATATATGTGTATATATGCATGTTCACGGTCATAATAGCGTTGGTGGGCCATGAGAGAGCTCGTAAATCCGCGTTCCGAGCGAAATTGCCGTCGACACTTCATCATCGCTGTTACTCCCCCACCCGCACCACTTTTTCCATTCCTGCCCAATCGCGAATAATATAATAATCGTGAAATTATTAACGTCGACCAGTACCAACGGATTGAGAGATTCATTATTCAGTCCCTCGCGAGATGTGATTATTCATTTTTTTTTGTTTCTTTTAATTTCACGATCGAAATGAATTATTCGCGAAAACGTGATAAGCATTTGCATGATTAATGAAAAACAGAACATAACTGACTGATTAAATCGTGGAAAATTAAATAAAAAAATTTCATCGAAAAATGATTTTTTTTTATGGCGTTCGTCGGGGGGCTTAATTTGTTTTATTGAAATATTTTTGGGCACAATTATAAACGATTATGGAACATTTTTGTTTAAGGGGAGAAATATGGTTAGGACAGCGTTTTCTCAATGATTTTCATGAATTTTTTTATAGTATTAAAAATAAATATAATTTATTGAAACTTTGAGAATATTTTATACATATATTTAAGTATATACTATAAAATTTTTGAAGAATTTCCTTGAAAAACACCGAAGATATTAGCGACCCCATATTGCAGGTCACAGTCAGACTCAGCATTTTGCGTACATTCTGGAAGCTGCAATTTTCATCTGAAATCAAACGAGGTTGGAATTTACTTTTATTATATGTCTCTCTTCTATATGAACCTAAATGCTATCAAAAAGTAGAAAATTGAATTTTTTACCGGGGTCAAAACAAACAAGCATGATTTTTTGCCATTTCTTACAACTATATTTGCAAAAAAAAATTATTTTAAATAATGATAATATTCCGATTTTAGGTTCATATAGAGCGCAATACTATGAAGAAAGTAACTGCCAATTTTCAAAATGATTGGTTGAAAACTTTTCAAACTAGTTTGTACGCAAGTTCAAAAACAGTCGTTTTCAGATAAACGCGTTTGAAAAAATAGCAAAATGCTGAGTTTGATTGTGACCTGCAATATGGGGTCGCTAATATCTTCGGTGTTATTCAAAGAAACTCTTCAAAATTTTTATAGTATATACTTAAATATATGTATAAAATATTCTCAAAGTTTCAATAAATTATATTCATTTTTTATACTATAAAAAAATGCATGAAAATCATTGAGAAAACGCTGTCCTAACCCTATTTCCCCCCTTAATGGCTTATAACCATAGAACGAGTCGGAATTTTTATTTAAAATTTTGGGAACATATTTTTCAATAGTTTTACTAACAATTTATGAAATAAAAAAAAAATCGATTTATGAACCGTCTAACCCTATTTCCCCCCTTAACGCAAACCCCCGATTACAAACTGTATTTGGAATATTTATAATTCGAAAATTTATTTTCGTAGATTTGTCAGATCGATCGTAGACCTACAATCAAATGTCTCTTAAATTTTTTTTTATCACGTGCTCGACGTCTGATTCTGCCAACTCCAACGTAATTCCACGTGGATTAGAGAACATAATGGTGACACGATATATATAAAGAGGTACGTGTGTGGCTGAGGAGATCGTAGGCTCTCGAAGGAGAGACAATCATTAGGGCAAAACGTTCCCTTTGATCCCGTCACGATCGAATGACGACGAAATGTCCCGCGGGAATGCTTTCCTATATATAGTCTCTTACACTAGAATATTGTGCTGATATATGTATATGTTTGGAGCCGAAAATCCACCAGAAACGTTTGAGCGTGACGATCCAACGTCCATACCGAAGTATCTCTCGTCCATTGATATTACGAGGACTTGGTCACGAATCTGTTCTGCTCTCGTTGTTGCCATTCGTTTGCTCTCTCGATGGCGCTGGGGCTTTTGCGGTAAGGCGCCCGCATTGTGTCAACAGCCCTCGAGAACGGTCACACTAAGAGAAACACCGAGGAAGTTCGTGAAGAAGGGCGAGATAGATAGAGAGAGAGAGAAAGCATCAACAGAGAGAAAAGCAGAAGCTGCGAATTATGATAGGGGTTGAAGAAGAATTAAGGGGGGAAAGAAAACATAAGCGCAAGTGAGAGCCAGAAATAGAAGAGGGAGAAAGAGATTCCCCGGGTGTTGTCATTAGTGTAAGGCCACAGGAAACACACCGAGAGAATCATCAGTAAAATAGAAGGGACGAATCTATCCACAAAGCACGTTCCTTTTCATCTAAAACCAAAAACATATATGTATTTCACAGTATATTTTATATAACACACTGTAACACAGAAGAGGTTACCCGAATTTATTTGGGTTGGTTACGGCACCCTCAATAAACGGCAAACATCGAACACTAAATCAACAATGAGACCGTAGCGAAGAAAATTGAAGTATCCCTCGAGCCCATTTCATAATGACACTGCATATTAAATTTCTCGATGCACAATTGCAAGAAAATTCAATGATTTCTCTCCAATTGCTGCACCCGCGCTTTATAATTTCTGAAATTCTCGATAAAACCACAGGAGCCATCAACACGACCCCATCACAAAATCTACATTCCTCCGTTACGAAATATATTATTATACATAATAATAACGATAATCAATAGAAAATCTCTCGATGCACAATTGCAAGAAAATTCAATGATTTCTCTCCAATTGCTGCACCCGCACTTTATAATTTCTGAAATTCTCGATAAAACCACAGGAGCCATCAACACGACCCCATCACAAAATCTACATTTCTCCGTTACGAAATATATTATTATACATAATAATAACGATAATGAATAGAAAATCTTTCGATGCACAATTGCAAGGAAATTCAATAATTTCTCTGCAATTACTGCACTCGCGCTTTATAATTTCTGAAATTCTCGATTAAACCACAGGAGCCATCAACACGACCCCATCACAAAATCTACATTTCTCCGTTACGAAATATATTATTATACATAATAATAACGATAATGAATAGAAAATCTTTCGATGCAAAATTGCAAGGAAATTCAATAATTTCTCTCCAATTGCTGCACTCGCGCTTTATAATTTCTGAAATTCTCGATAAAACCACAGGAGCCAACAACACGACCCCATCACAAAATCTACATTTCTCCGTTACGAAATATATTATTATACATAATAATAACGATAATGAATAGAAAATCTTTCGATGCACAATTGCAAGAAAATTCAATGATTTCTCTCCAATTGCCGCACCCGCGCTTTATAATTTCTAAAATTCTCGATAAAACCACAGGAGCCATCAACACGACCCCACCACAAAATCTACATTTCTCCATTACGAAATATATTATTATACATAATAATAACGATAATGAATAGAAAATCTCTCGATGCACAATTGCAAGAAAATTCAATAATTTCTCTCCAATTGCGGCACCCGCGCTTTATAATTTCTGAAATTCTCCATAAAACCACAGGAGCCATCAACACGACCCCATCACAAAATCTACATTTCTCCGTTACGAAATATATTATTATACATAATAATAACGATAATGAATAGAAAATCTTTCGATGCACAATTGCAAGGAAATTCAATAATTTCTCTCCAATTGCTGCACTCGCGCTTTATAATTTCTGAAATTCTCGATAAAACCACAGGAGCCATCAACACGACCCCATCACAAAATCTACATTTCTCCGTTACGAAATATATTATTATACATAATAATAACGATAATGAATAGAAAATCTTTCGATGCACAATTGCAAGGAAATTCAATAATTTCTCTCCAATTGCTGCACTCGCGCTTTATAATTTCTGAAATTCTCGATAAAACCACAGGAGCCATCAACACGACCCCATCACAAAATCTACATTTCTCCGTTACGAAATATATTATTATACATAATAATAACGATAATGAATAGAAAATCTCTCGATGCACAATCGCAAGAAAATTCAATGATTTCTCTCCAATTGCTGCACCCGCGCTTTATAATTTCTGAAATTCTCGATTAAACCACAGGAGTCATCAACACGACCCCATCACAAAATCTACATTTCTCCGTTACGAAATATATTATTATACATAATAATAACGATAATGAATATAAAATCTCTCGATGCACAATTGCAAGAAAATTCAATAATTTCTCTCCAATTGCTGCACCCGCGCTTTATAATTTCTAAAATTATCGATAAAACCACAGGAGCCATCAACACGACCCCATCACAAAATCTAGATTTCCCCGTTACGAAATATATTATTATACATAATAATAACGATAATGAATATTAAATCTCTCGATGCACAATTGCAAGAAAATTCAATAATTTCTCTCCAATTGCTGCACCCGCGCTTTATAATTTCTGAAATTCTCCATAAAACCACAGGAGCCATCAACACGACCCCATCACAAAATCTACATTTCTCCGTTACGAAATATATTATTATATATAATAATAACGATAATGAATAGAAAATCTCTCGATGCACAATTGCAAGAAAATTCAATGATTTTTCGCCAATTGCTGTACCCGCGCTTTATCATTTGTGAAATTCTCGGAAAACCACAGAAGCCATCAACACAACCCCGTTACAAAAAATCTACATTTCTCCGCAACGAAATATATTATTATACATAATAGTATCGGTAATGAATATAAAATACCTCGATGCACAATTGCAAGAAAATTCAATGATTTCTCTCCAAACCAAACACAACCCCATTATAAAAAATCTACATTTCTCCGCAACGAAATATATTATTATACATAATAAAATGTGCGACGAATACGTAATATGAAATAGCTAGTGTCTGTTGTTACAGAGCGAGTTTATTGTCGTATCAAATGTCGCGTTGATGGAACATCACGCTCGTGGGACGCCGATGGGAGAGGGATAGGGCAATCGATAATTTCAATCCCGCACGAAAACAGAAGCAAAAGAGCATGATATAGATGAGAAAGGGACTTGTGTATATGTATTTGTGTGCGTGTGTGTGTGTTTATATCATAGTTCGCCCGAGCGCTCGGTAACGAACAATTAATCTAACTGTCATGGGGAAGTTAATTTATACGGGCGATGGTCGACCGTTCATCACCGCACGCGTTCGCGCGTTTTCTCCGCGTGTGCTTTCGCTCTTCTGGGTCCTATCTTCTTCCTAAAACACATCCATACTATATACACATCTTCCACGTATATATCCTCTGTTTAACACTAACATCAACCAGGGATTATCTGTACACATATATAAACTAGTACACAATGCGCCGATTTCTCTCTCCGCCACCCGTTAACCCCGACCGAAACTCTCTCGAAGGCTTTATCGCGCAACCCCTTCAACGTCGCGACGACGGCAACGACGACGACGACGACAACGACAACGCGCACAACGGGGGTGGGTTGTGTTCACGATCGTTCTCTTCCGAACCCCTTTTACACGTTACTCGCTTCATATATATATATGCACGCACACGCTATCGCGTATCCTCGAAGCCTTTTCACGCCACTACGAATTCGGGTTTTGTACTCCATCAACCCTCTCGCGATAACCTCACCCACAATTCCCATCGTCCTCTCTGTATCAACAGCCATTCATCATTACCAACAATATTATCGTTCGTCACCTCCAGGTAAGAAGTTATAATTGCCAGAGAGCGAGCTCTCGCGAGCTAGGATATATCTTGATTCGAATGTTCAATTCACAAGGGACGTGTCATTCTTGCCGGTTAAATTTCAACCCTGAATAACGGGGAAAAAAAAAACAGAGATAAACAGTTCACGCGTCATTCGACGCAAATTTCGTCGGTCATATCATTTTCATTGACGTTACTTTTACTTGAATTTTAACCGAGGAAATAGGGTTAGGACAGCATTTTCTCAATGATTTTCATGAATTTTTGTATAGTATAAAAAATGAATATAATTTATTGAAACTTTGAGAATATTTTATACATATATTTGAGTATATACTATAAAATTTTTGAAGAATTTCCTTGAAAAACACCGAAGATATTAGCGACCCCATATTGCAGGTCACGATCGAAATGAATTATTCGCGAAAACGTGATAAGCATTTGCATGATTAATGAAAAACAGAACATAACTGACTGATTAAATCGTGGAAAATTAAATAAAAAAATTTCATCGAAAAATGATTTTTTTTTATGGCGTTCGTCGGGGGGCTAAATTTGTTTTATTGAAATATTTTTGGGCACAATTATAAACGATTATGGAACATTTTTGTTTAAGGGGAGAAATATGGTTAGGACAGCGTTTTCTCAATGATTTTCATGAATTTTTTTATAGTATTAAAAATAAATATAATTTATTGAAACTTTGAGAATATTTTATACATATATTTAAGTATATACTATAAAATTTTTGAAGAATTTCCTTGAAAAACACCGAAGATATTAGCGACCCCATATTGCAGGTCACAGTCAGACTCAGCATTTTGCGTACATTCTGGAAGCTGCAATTTTCATCTGAAATCAAACGAGGTTGGAATTTACTTTTATTATATGAACCCTAAATGCTATCAAAAAAATAGAAAATTGAATTTTTTACAGGGGTCAAAACAAAAAAGCATGATTTTTTGCCAATTTTTACAATTTTATTTGCAAAAAAAATTATTTTAAATAATGATAATATTCCGATTTGAGATTCATATAGAGCGCAATACTATGATAAAAGTGACTGCCAATTTTCAAAACGATTGGTTGAAAACTTTGCAAACTAGCGTGTACGCAAGTTCAAAAAAAGTCGTTTTCAGAAAAACGCGTTTGAAAAAATACCGTACCTGAGTGACCGCTCGGTAATACACGTGGCCAGCTCGGGACCTGAAGGAGAGCTACTCACTTTAATGGCTTATAACAATAGAACGAGTGGGAATTTTCATTTAAAATTTTGGGAACATATTTTTCAATAGTTTTACTAACAATTTATGAAATTAAAAAAAAATCGATTTTTTGAACCGTCTAACCCTATTTCCTCCCTTAAGGTAGTAGTCTGGTAACTTAAGCCGATTTTCATGTCTTTTTTGGAGGGCGTTTTTTTGTAGGAAAATAAAAATGAATCGTTTTGGATATTTAGGATGTTTTTATTTACATATTAAAGATACAAAAAAAAATTTGTTTGAAAAAATGTAATAGTTTATTATTATTATTATTATTATTATTATTGATCGAAGTTGGCACCTCGAAAAAAAAAGCGCGTGGGTGGCCCCGGTGATTTTGGCTCTTGATGTTATCTGAAATAAAAAATTCTTGATAATTTTTAATCTATAGACATGTCATTCTGGTCGGAACTACTGAAGTTAAATTTCATGGATAAATAACAAAATGGAAAAGGACGTTTTTTTCCAAAGTCCGCCATTTTGTTATTTATCCATGAAATTTAACTTCAGTAGTTCCGACCAGAATGACATGTCTATAGATTAAAAATTATCAAGAATTTTTGATTTCAGATAACATCAAGAGCCAAAATCACCGGGGCCACCCACGCACTTTTTTTTCGAGGTGCCAACTTCAATCAATAATAATAATAATAATAAACTATTAAATTTTTTCAAACTAATTTTCTTTTGTACCTTTAATATGTAAATAAAAACAGCCTAAATATCCAAAACGATTCATTTTTATTTTCCTACAAAAAAACGCCCTCCAAAAAAGATATGAAAATCGGCTTAAGTTACCAGACTACTACCTTAAGGGAAGAGGCCACGGTAGCGGGTATAAAACTATGTGCCCATTTAACATTTTTTTTTTGTATGAAAAAGTGATTTATTTATAAAACTAATTACACATCTATTTAGTATAAATATGAAGCTAATAAGAAATATTTTATTTTTATTTTTTTGTTATACAAAATGGCTGACTAGCGCTAATTGATTTTGGTATCTTTTTTTTCGGGCGTAACATTTTGCATTTTTTATCCAGACCAAAAAAGAAAAATTGTCGTTAATCTACATCAGAATACCTAGAGAAGTGCCTACGGAATTTGAAAAAAAATTGTTTTATTCGAATACTGTAGGCGTTTGAACTTAAAAGGTGAATTTTCAGTGAAAAATTTCGTATAAAACTGCTCATCAAATGGAAAGTTTTTAATTAATCATAAATTCCGTACGTACTTCCCTGCGAAATGCAATTAGAAACATAATTTTTTAATTTGAAGTCATTCGGGTAAAAATTATCAAAGTTATTTATCATGCAGCCCCCTCGGGTACTCTATGGCCGTGCCAGAGGTACGATTACGTTATAAGTTCAAAATCTGTGAAAAAAAATACTAACTACTACCTCAACTCAACTTAACTTATTTTTGTAACGATAACGGAACGTTTAAGCAAAAAAAAAACGATTTTTTGAAAATTCCACCGTGGCCATACCCTTTAATAAAATTTTATTTACAATTTTTTGTCACAATTTTCGCAATATATCTTCCGGCGAGTTTATCACAAATTCATGGAAAACGAGCTGGAAGATCAGAGTTGAACAAGAAAATGGAATAAAAATGGTAAAAAAAAATAAGAGGACATGAATTTTGATAAACAGAGGCTTCTCTTCGTAGAGCATTAACTCGATTTCGAGCGATACGGTCTGACGTGAAATCGCGAGTAGACGTTGGTATATAAAATAACTATTGTTATGGTACACTGGCTCCTTCTATTGCTACCTAGTTCTCTCGTTACTTTTATTCTCGGCTACTTTTATTCCGTTTGATTGATTCCGAGCGATAAAAGTCGCGTAAAATCCGTTCGGAATCGCGTCCGGATGGTTTTATCCAAGTGAAGTGAAAAGTCGTACGAGGGAATTGTACTCGAGGCTTTATACACAAACACACTCAATATCTGTTTAGCTGTATGTGTATGTGAACAAAGTAGTGATGCACGTCGACGTAAAGATTGAAAGATGCTACTTCGGCTGCTGTTACGCATCGCCGTTACATTGTCGAAAGAGCCGATCTAAAGAGTCTGTTTGAGACGATCGGAACTTCCGGTTTGCTTGCTGCTTCTCCCTAGAGTTCTACGTCTCGTCGAACTCCAGCGTCTGCCTATGTTTGTTCGCCTAAGAAAAGAGATGGAACGTCGAAAGATAAGCTCGTAATTTTAACGGTGTTCGCGTCTTTCGCATTCCGATAGGAGCTTAAGCACGCGCGGTAAGAAAAATTTTCTCGGAAATTTCTTTCGTCTCTCTCTCTCTCTCCCTCCTTCCACCATATTGTCATCATTTTTCTGGGATTCTCATGTTTTTTTTTTGCCCTCGTAGCTGGAATCCCCTTAACCTTTTACCTCCCTTCGGAGGCCTCTCACCACGACAACCAACGAGACGATAAAACTCTCGGTATGCTCCTGTTCCGTAGCCTACGACGAACGAACCCAATGAAGATATTAACTGTCGCTCCGAACCCCTGAACAAATATTTCTAATTGCCACACACGCGAGCGCGAAATACTGTCTACATATAAATAAATCTATATGTCTACCATATCTATATAAAGATCTTTGTGCCTCCCCTCCGCGCACTATGCGGGCGTGTCCTTTAATAAAAATCTTTTATTGTTCGACGATACACGCGGATGTTTCATGGCTGTATTACCAAACGTTCACTCCTCTATCTCTCTTTGTCTCGCGAATACGGATACGAGTATCACGCTGCGAGGTCGTAATCGCGTTAACGGGATTTTTTTTTTTTTTCCCGAATACCGGTAGCAAAACTCCGATCCATGAACACACATAATACGTATATACGAATGCAGGAACATTTAAGTACAGAATATAATATAGAATATCGGTATATCCTAGGATTTACGGGGTTGCAACTGAAAGATGTCGGAAAATACCCTGCTAACTCAATTAATTAATATCCCCGGTCATATACCTGAATTTTCCATTAGCAATATTGATCGTGAAAATTTTATGGCTCTTGATTCACGTATGCGTCACGCGGAACTATAAAATATCCGTGATTAATTAATCAATGTGTTCTGCTCGATGGATAAAACAAGTTTATCTTAAAGTATACAAAGTTTTGTATTGTTACGATTTTTTGCAGAATTTTACGAACAGCCAGAAACATTCGTATTTTTGATTATGACAAACGAGCTGTGCCCCGCGGTTTCATCAGCGTTAAATTTCCGTCCCCTGATTCAACGTGCTACCGCTGTGTCTAGCATAAAGTTGTATAGTGTAAAGCCTTCCTGAATAAACGGGCTATCTAGTGCAAAAAGAATTTTCTAAATCGGATTAGTATTTCCTGAGATTAGCGCGTTCAAACAAACGGACTCTCCAGGTATAGTATAGTATCGATATAGTACTATAGTAGTAAAATAGTAAGATTAGAGTCATAGCATGAAGTTATATAGCCTAGAGCCTTCCTGAGTAAAGGGGCTATTTAGTGTAAAAAGAATTTTCCAAATCGGATTAGTATTTCCTGAGATTAGCGCGTTCATACAAACAAACTCTCCAGTTATAGTATGGTATCGATATAGTACTATAGTAGTAAAATAGTAAGATTAGAGTCATAGCATGAAGTTATATGGCCTAGAGCCTTCCTCAATAAAGGGGCTATCTAGTGTGAAAAGAATTTTCCAAATCGGATTAGTATTTCCTGAGATTAGCGCGTTCGAACAAACATACAAACATACAAACTCTCCATCTTTGTTATGCGAGGTCTGTTCAAAAAGTATCGCGAATTTTGAATTTCCGCGGGCTACATATATTCGATTTTCGATTTTTTTTGTGGCGTTAGGTTGGTACTCGTGTCCCTCACTTATGCTGAAAAAATCGGGTATTTTGAATGTTTAGTTAATTGTTGACAGCTGTTTTGGTTAGACGTGTTTTGGGTTGTCTTCGATTTTTGCCTATTCCAAAAAAGCAGCTTCCATCGCGATGATTGAGCTTTGGTTTCCACGTCATAACCATAAACCCATGATTCGTCACTAGTTATGACCCTCTGGAGCAAATTTGGATCGTCGCGGACCAAGTCCAACAGCTCCATAGCAATGTTAACGCGAATTTTGGCACGAATTTCGCGGCGACACGTCCCATGCCCAAATCATTGGTAAAAATCAAATAGCACGAGCCAATCGATATGTTTAGTTCCTCAGCAACTTCTCTAACGGTGATTCGACGATTGACCAATATTATTTTCTTCACTTCATCAATGTTTTCGTCCGTTGTTGATGTGCTCGGGCGTCCGGAACGCATTTCGTTGTTTGCATCTTCTCGGCCCTCTGAGAACATTTTGTACCACCGATAAACGTTGCTTTGGTCCAAGGTAGCTTCACCATATGCCACAGTCAACATTCGGAATGCGTCCGCGCACTTAATTTTGTTTTTCACACAAAATTTGATACAGATTCTTCGATCCATTTTTTGGAATAGGCAAAAATCGAAGACAAGCCAAAACACGTATAACCAAAACAGCTGCCAACAATTAACTAAACATTCAAAATGGCCGTTTTTTTCAGCATAGGTGAGGGACATGAGTACCAACCTAACGCCACAAAAAAAATCGAAAATCGAATATACGTAGCCCGCGGAAATTCAAAATTCGCGATACTTTTTTAACAGACCTCGTAGTAGTAAGATTCAATGACTGAATATTCTTTTTCACCGTCTTCATTAACAATTTGACTCTTCAAATTATCAGTAAAAATTCCGTTAAATATTCAAATATTAGATTTGATTTCTGTATAAAAATGGAGTAAAGCAGATTTTTGAAAAATCCTGTTTATTGACACTTTCGCCTACAACTTGAAACATAAAATAGAATAGAAGCAACGAGATGTTCGATTTTCATTTATTTTTTCGTAATTGCAGATAAACAAAACGTTTTATTTCATCGGCGTTGATAGTAGCTCGAAAATACGGTCAACCTCAACCAAAAATCTTATTCCAACGAGTAATATTCACGCTCGATTAACTATACGATATACTGTATATAGTTGAAACGTATTAAGTAATGCCGTAGCGTTGAGTGGTATGAAATAATTATTACCGCGGAACTCTGACATTAATGACTCTAACGGTTAAAGATGCTGCAGCATGTAGAAAGAAAATATCTCCTAGAGATAATATATAAATATATATATATGTGTGTATATGTATGATCGTAAATAGTTTTGCGTTAGTCATCTCTAAACCGAGTTCGAAAAAGCGCCTCTCGAACGCGCTTAACTATATCTGAACGCGATGGGCGAGCACACGCTCTGCCAGTTTCTCTCTTTCTTTCTCGCTCTCTCTCTCTCTCTCTCTCTCTCTCTCTCTCTCTCTCTCTCTCTCTCTCTCTCTCTCTCTCTCTCTCTCTCTCTCTCTCTCTCTCTTTCTCTCTGCGACGAAAGGGGGTTTATTTCACGTATCAGTCCGACGGAACAGAAGTGTCAGCTGTAACTTTTATTGGTTATAAAGCTTCGCGATATTATGCTGAGCCAGTGTAAATACGTTTATGCTCTTCCCTCATCTTCTCTCTCTCTCGCGTTTCCCCTTGCCGCCCAACGCCCTCGATCACTCTTTCTCTCTTTTACTCTTTCTCACTCATTCTCGTTTTTATTCTCCGTGTCTCGCGGGTTTTCTTACTCCCGCGATGTTCTTCAAGCCGCGAATGCATATAGCAGCGCGAGAGAAGATCCGTAGTAAACGGGGAGGGACGAAGAGAGACGCCACGAGGAGTCTTATCAATCTAATACATTTCATATTTTATGGTTCGCTGGGGCGTGTACCCCGCTCCGCTTTTCTCTCCGTCTGTTTATACGGCAACACCAGAGTACAGACACTGTAATATTACACACGCAAACACCGTACGCGCTTTACATTTAAGTATGAAAAATAAAGCATTTGTATGAAAGAAAATGTTAGATAAAAATAGGGGAGGAGCAAGAAAATAGTGTATCGTATGGTAAAAAAAAACCTCACTATGAATTGAATCACGCGATGTGTCTTGGCGAACGCGATTTATCACTAACCATTTACCTACACTCATCGTTGTACTCGCAATCTTTTTCTATCGGATATTTATCTTGTGCTGAGAAAAATTCGAGGAGGAATATGATTTTCTTTTACTCAACTAGAGTTTATTGCAATCATATTTTTTTTTTAATTAAATTTGTTTGCATGAAATTGATACATTTCTTCTCAATTTTGTTGATGGATAATTTTCACAGGGATTCCCATGGGGTGTAAAATTATAATTTTTAAAAATAGAGCATCAACAGTATGAGAAAAAACATCGTTCTCAAATTAGAAAAATCTTTTCGCTAAAACAATCTTTGAACTATTTGATAAATGTTTTTTTTTAACAGGTACAAGCAAAGGCAAATTCGTTTCTGGTTATTTTCCCCCCATTCGCAATTTTGCCTTAATTTCTCGATGGAAAATCTTGAAAGGAATTCCCATGGGGTGTAAAATTATAATTTTAAAAATAGAGAATCAACAGGATGAGAAAAAACATCGTAGTCAAATTAGAAAAATCTTTTCGCTAAAATAATTTGAACTATTTAATAAATGTTTTTTTTTTAACAGGTCCAAGCAAAAGCAAATTCGTTTCTGGTTATTGTACCCCCATTCGAAATTTTGCCTTAATTTCTCGATGGAAAATCTTCAAAGGAATTCCCATGGGGTGTACAATTATAATTTTTAATATAGAGAATCAACAGGATGAGAAAAAACATCGTTCTCAAATTAGAAAAATCTTTTCGCTAAAATAATCTATGAACTATTCAATAAATGTTTTTTTTAACAGGTACAAGCAAAAGCAAATTCGTTTCTGGTTATTGTACCCCCATTCGAAATTTTGCCTTAATTTCTCGATGGATAATCTTCACAGGAATTCCCATGGGGTGTAAAATTATAATTTAAAAAAGAGAGAATCAACAGGATGAGAAAAATCATCGTTCTCAAATTAGAAAAATCTTTTCGCTAAAATAATCTATGAACTATTTAATAAATGTTTTTTTTTTAACAGGTACAAGCAAAGGCAAATTAATTTCTGGTTATTTTCTCCCCCATTGGAAATTTTGCCTTAATTTCTCGATGGATAAACTTCACAGGAATTCCCATGGGGTGGAAAATTATAATTTTTAATATAGAAAATGAACGGGATGAGAAAAAACATCGCTCTCAAATTAGAAAAATCTTTTCGCTAAAATAATCTATGAACTATTAAATAAATGTTATTTTTTTTAGGAGGTACAAGCAAAGGCAAATTCGTTTCTGGTTATTTTCCCCCTATTCGCAATTTTGCCTTATCCGGAGAGAAGCTTTGTAAATGAGGATTAAAATGGATTAAGAAGCAATTTGCACAGAGTTCTCTAACACTGAAATCACAAAGAACAACTTTTTTGTTGTACGAACACACAGCGTTCTATGAGAAAGCAAAATGGGATGTAAAATTCACACGTTGCTGTTAAGTACAAAAAGAAAAAAATTACACTTCCATTTCCGGATTAATGAGCTCCTCTTTATTTCAATTAATTAATAACGTGGTAAAGCTGTCTCGGCACTTATACCAAAAGAGCAATGAATTTCTACAACCGAACATTATAGGAAGGAATTGCGTTATACGAGCCACTCCATACATACATTTTCGGATTACTCTCTCTACATTTATACTCATACATATATATGTATGTATATTCTATTTGTGCTCGCTATCACATATGCATCTTTCGCGTAAAATCGAACACGAATGTGTTCGACACATGGAACTCTGCTTATCACTCGAATATGTATATATATATATATATATGCGTGTGTGTGTGTGTGTGTGATATGAATGTGGTATTCGAGCGATTCAGCTTTGCGACCAAAGCACCAAATTCGTCTGGTCGTCTGGCTCGCGGCCCGATCGAACCAGACGGCCCAATAAATCGGATGACAGGTCTCGCGTCGCTTCCCCACTATATAACGAACGAAGGTATACTATTGCCTCCAGGTGCTCGTACCCACAGTTATGACGTAATAACCCCAAAGCAAACGCTCGTGTACTAATTCGCAGACGCGTGTATATCCACGTATAGATATGTTATATACACGAAAGGTGTATAGTTCTGTGTCTGGGTCGTACGTGCTATATAATACCGGCGAGATAAAATCAAGTTTGAATCCCGACGTAATCCGGAATTCAATACAACTTCACCGCCCTAAGACAAAAAAATATTATGAAATGTTACGAAAAATGTATACACGACATAAATACTCGTACAGTTTGCTTCTATCGGTAAGGACTACCAGTCAAATACATTTTTGTCAAGTATAAAAACAATACAAATGACCATTAGTAATTATCGATAATTTCGAACAATTTTTACTTTATAAGGACTTGATATTCCTTTTTTTTTTTTGGTATAATCCCAATTGTTTTGTTGGGAAATCATTTTTAGTTTTCTTTTTACCATGGAATAATGAAGATCTTTCATCATCTCGATGAAGGATTGTTTGTTCACATTTATTTGTTACAGGATCGCGAAAAAAAAACGATCATAATGATAATCGAAAAGGTGTTAGTGCACGTTACGGCACATCCATGTGGGAACAAGTTCTCTGATGCATCCAGGCAGGTTGATGGTTCATTTCGATGCACCTGACGCCTTTTAACGTGCACCAGACACATCGAGGTACCATAATCCATAAATATATAGAGATACAGAGCGGGGGTGTGTTAATATAAAGAAACTATAATCATCCCCGATATACGAGGTCTGTTCAAAAGGTATCTCAAATTTTGAATTTCCGCGGGCAAAGTATATTCGATTTTCGATTTTTTTGTGGCGTTAGGTTGGTACTCATATCCCTCACTTATGCTGAAAAAATCGGCCATTTTTTAGTTCATTGTTGACAGCTGTTTTGGCTAGACGTGTTTTGGCTTGTCTTCGATTTTTGCCTATTCCAAAAAATGGATCGAAGAATCTGTATGAAATTTTGTGTGAAAAACAAAATTATGTGCGCGGACGCATTCCGAATGTTGACATGAGGTGAAGCTACCTTGGACCAAAGCAACGTTTATCGGTGGTACAAAATGTTCTCAGAGGGCCGAGAAGATTGGAACAACGAAATGCGTTCCGGACGCCCGGGCACATCAACAACAGACGAAAACATTGATGAAGTGAAGAAAATAACATTGGCCAATCGTCGAATCACCGTTAGAGAAGTTGCCGAGGAACTAAACATATCGATTGGCTCGTGCTATTCGATTTTTACCAATAATTTGGGCATGAGACATGTCGCCGCGAAATTCGAGCCAAAATTGCTCAATTTCGAACAAAAACAGTGTCCCGTTAACATTCCCAAGGAGCTGTTGAACTCGGTCCGCGACGATCCAAATTTGCTCCAGAGGGTCATAACTGGTGACGAATCATGGGTTTATGGTTATGACGTGGAAATCAAAGCTCAATCATCGCAATGGAAGCTGCTTTTTTGGAATAGGCAAAAATCGAAGACAAGCCAAAACACGTCTAACCAAAACAGCTGTCAACAATTAACTAAACATTCAAAATGGGCAATTTTTTCAGCATAAGTGAGGGACACGAGTACGAACCTAACGCCACAAAAAACTCGAAAATCGAATAGACGTAGCCCGCGGAAATTCAAAATTCGCGATACTTTTTGAACAGACCTCGTATATGACTAGCTGTGCCCCGCGCTTTCATCCGCGTTAAATTTTGATTAGATATCTGTTTCATACGTATTATGAGTTCGTAACCAAGTGTATCTCATTAACTATAAATACCATACGGAAATTATGTGGAAAAATAATAAGAACCAATCACTAAAAAAATAAACCGAAGCCGCCGCCGCTCCTTAGGATTATAGCATAAAGTTATACTTGCCTAGAGCCGTCCCGAATAAATGGGCTATCTAATGCAAAAAGAATTTTTTAAATCGGATTA
This sequence comes from Oxytorus armatus, assembly GCA_958009045.1. Classification (NCBI taxonomy): domain Eukaryota; kingdom Metazoa; phylum Arthropoda; class Insecta; order Hymenoptera; family Ichneumonidae; genus Oxytorus; species Oxytorus armatus. The sequence goes on from OY253752.1 coordinate 17,024,045, forward strand.
GTAGTTCCTGAGATTAGCGAGTTCGAACGAACATACAAACTCTTCAGCTTTATTATAGTAGTCAGATGTAATTTCAAACATTTATGCATTTTGTTTGAGTTTGATATTGTAAACAAATGCTTTTTCGATTTTTGACTCTTGAAGGAATCGAGCTTTTGAGCATTGAATACCTAATATAAATCTATGAGGTATTCCACCTTTGTATACACACACAGTGTGTATACTTTTTTTAAATAATGTAATGAAGCCAGATATTTCTTTTTTTGTGTAATGATAGTTCGATAGTTAAATAATCACTCAACGTATTTTGAATAAGTTCCGTCCATTTTAAGCAGTCCGTAGAAGCCTTCAAAAACCCTGGATTTTCACCAAAATCGGATTTTTTATTTCAATAACAAATGAAAAACAAAAATATAAACAAAACTTCATTATGTTCATTGATGTTTTATAAACAACTTCCAAAAGAAGAACATAAATAATCTCAATAATTATATCGCCAAATTTTAATTAAAAAATTCATTACCCTCATCGTGGGCTAAAGTTCATAAAGAATTAAAATCATTAGCGTAGATTCATATTTGAGTTTAAAAATCTGAAAAAAATCATAACGTCTTTTTTTATAGTCAACTATTATTTGAAAATATGTGAACACGAAAATTTGAAAATTTTTTTAAAGTGGGCCACCCTAACACCCACACATACATTTCTGTAGTGTAATTCAGATCCGCGATCCCCCATTCGCTGTATTATCGCTCGCGAACCGTATCAAGTATGCCGCTGGCCACGCGCTAATTGTTCGAACGCGCAGACAATGGCTCAGCATAAATGTAAATCGCGTTGCGTGCTAGGGAAGCACTCTGTTCGAATCTGAATAAATCTGACAGCGGTCCATATTCTCGATCTGATCGATTGCACGGTTTCGCTCAATCGCTACATGTCAACCGGGGAGAAAAAAAAACTTATTTGTGCAGTAAGAAATTTCGCAAATTCGACGACAGAAAAAAAAAGTTCTCGGACATCTATGCAGTCTTTCGTAATTCATATAATACCGATAAAACTACAAAGATTCATTTTTCATTTCAATCTGTTAAACGCATTAAATTCTACCGTGAAATAGGCAGGTAACAATAATAATAATCGTAGTTCTATAGTGACCAGTGACCAACGTCACTCGTGCGCGACCGCTTAGAGTACGAACAATAATAATGGGTACATATCACGATCGATCGAATGCCCGGTGCTGATCTAATCGATATCTATATACCTTGCAACCTCCCTCCCGTTGTACCTCTGTAAAAGGGGCTCGTGACGAGAGAATGGATTGTGCGGAAAATTCGACTCTTGTCGTGCATCGATATCTATGGGGCATTAAGTGCCAAGTTTTACTCCAATCATACATTATTTATATTCTAATCCAAGTGAGCTTAACGTACTTAATTTTTTTGTTTTAAGGTAGTAGTCTGGTAACTTGAGTCGATTTTCAAGTCTTTTTTGGAGGGCGTTTTTTTGTAGGAAAATAAAAATGAATCGTTTTGGATATTTAGGATGTTTTTATTTACATATTAAAGATACAAAAAAAATTCCTTTGAAAAAATTTAATAGTTTATTATTATTATTATTATTGATCGAAGTTGGCAATCCGGGTCCTAACTTTTTTTCTACCGAACCGATTGCTTTCAGATTTTAACAGGCTACTCTACACACTTATAGTTCTCGTCGGATCTACCGGGAAATTTTTTCACCGCTAACTTTTTATCTTACAACCCCTTCTTTGCTAAAATAAAAGGATTTTTTTTTCAAAGTCCGCCATTTTGTTATTTATCCATGAAATTTAACTTCAGTAGTTCCGACCAGAACTATAAGTGTGAAGAGTAGCCTGTTAAAATTTGAAAGCAATCGGTTGGGTAGAAAAAAAGTTAGGAACCGGGCTGCCAACTTCGAGGTGCCAACTTCGATCAATAATAATAATAATAATAAACTATTAAATTCTTTAAAAAAAATTTTTTTAAATCTTTAATATGTAAATAAAAACATCCTAAATATCCAAAACGCTTCATTTTTATATTCCTACAAAAAAACGCCCTCCAAAAAAGACATGAAAATCGGCTTAAGTTACCAGACTACTACCTTAAAACCTCTCATTATTCAGATTTCAGAATTACGATTAGTGTCAAAATTTTGAGTAACATTGCGTCTCCCTTTCTAACAGTTGGTTTCTTAGACATTTTAAATCCTATTGGCCAAAGTTACCAGGTAAAATTAATCGTCTTGTACCTTCATGTGCGTACAATGAAAAAAAACAGGTTACGCCATTAGAATTATTGTTTTATGACAAAATATAAAAAAAATCACACTATTCGAAATAAATAGTATTTTTTAAATTGAAAAAAAATCACAAAATTGCACGTGAAAAAAGGAACATTCGGTCGAGACATCGAATGTCCCATGTACAGGCGTTATATCTATAATCGTTAAGACTTTGCCTTTTGTTCAGTTTGAGTTGCATGAACCGTGTTGCAATATCATCGATTATTGTTATTTCGCACTATTTCCTAGCGCGAGCATTCTTTTTTTTTTCTTCGTAAATCGTAAACGTGATATACAAGTAAAGTAAAAAAACGAGGTGTGCAAAAGCATTCGCTACGTATCGATACCGACACGCGAGACAGAGCAACACCACACGAAGAGTTAGAAACTTATAACTATACATCAAGGCCACTGAACTTGCTACTTGAACCCACGGCAAGAGTACAAATGTAACCCCCCCGCTCTTGTCCCGCTGCCATTGCGCAAGAGTTAGCACGAGAGAACTGTCTCGCGAGTTTTGTGCGGTTTTTGCGGTCTCTTAAGATTTTATAACAACGTACAACCGAGGTACGCGGGCGCACAATCTACTATATATCGCTCTGGTCTCTTGTTCAATCTCTCCCTCTCCTTTCTATCCTCGTTGTTCTTATTAATGCGCTCGGACTCGCGGGTAAAAGGGGAGTTACTCACCCAACGACTCTAAGCCTGTCGGGAAATCTTTTTAGTGTCTCTCTCTTCGACTTTTATCCTACTTCCACAGATGGTAATGATAGCTCGCGTTTATTTCCTGGTGCGGTTCGCCACATCAGGGCACGAGCCAATGTGTGCGGCACACGCGGCTCGGCAAATCTCTATTTTATTATTTATACTATTTATATATATATTTTATCTGTCCGTCTCTGTTTTCTTTATATTGCGCATTTTCGTACTGTATAATTATACACACCAGTTCACTAGCTACGACACGAAATCCAAGTTGTTTCGCCTCGTATCTATCGTGTAGCTCGCACCAATGTGGCATGGCAGAAGTGAGAGAGTGTGAGAGAGATGAAAAAAAAAAAAAAATAATAATAGTTGATATATAATATATAGTGTAGTGGACACGCCCTTGGCCACGGGGCTAAAGCTTCCGAGAAAACGATCATAATTACCGTCCACCGCAGATCGCGTATGAGTTTTATGTAGTACCGTAATGTACGCAGATACGTGGAGTGTAAATTAAATAATGAGACTGGCAAAGTAGCGTTCGATCTGGCAACACTTGAGGCGCTGGGCTTGGAGGGGCGGCAGGGGAACATGTGATACGTCTTCAGTACGGGTTTGAACTCGCTCGAGTCATTTGGTTGTCCGTAGCGATTTTTTTTGTCAAACAGTTTTTTCTATTGTTTGCTAGAAATGAGTGACATCAATTTCGAGCAACGGTGTGCTATCAGGTTTTGCTTCAGACTTGGGCACACTGCAACGGAAACTCTTGCTAAACTTCAGCAGACCTACGGAGACAGTGTTTTGTCAAGAGCCCAAGTTTTCCGGTAGTTTAAGGCATTTTCAGAAGGAAGAGAGTCGATTGAAGATGAACCACGAAGCGGAAGGCCTTCATCTTCAAGAACCGATGAAAATGTCGACAGAATCCGGTATCTTGTACGTTCGGATCGTCGGTTGACAGTCAGAATGATCGGGGAAGAGTTGAATTTTACTCACACCACGGTTCATCAGATTTTGACCAATGAATTGGGGATGAGAAGAATCACGATAATGCTCCTTGTCACACAGCAATTTCAATAAACGAGTTTTTGGCCAGTAAAAACATTCTTGTGGCTCCTCAGCCTCCTTATTCGCCTGACTCGAGTCCTTGTGACTTTTTTCTCTTCCCGAAATTGAAAAATCACCTCAAGGGAACTCATTTTGGGACACCCGAAAACATTCAAACGGTTGTAACCGACCAGCTGAAGGCTATTCCAGTATTGGAGTTCCAGCACTGCTATGAGGATTGGAAAAACCGTCTCCAGCGCTGTGTGGCTTCAGAAGGAAGTTATTTTGAGGGTGACAATATAAAATTGTAATTATTGTAAATCTATTAGAATAAAAAACATGAAAAAAATCAGTCTCATTACTTAATTTACACACCTCGGATATATATGCGAATGTAAATATCGATATATCTACATAGGTTCGTAAATATATTGAAATGTTTCGATAATTTGATAACATTATTTCATCAAGTTGATCTCAGGATTTTTTAGATGCCCTTATACGAGTGGTACAGATGTTCCTCTAGTGAGAGATACTTCACTAAAGGCCACCTGGCGGAGCGCCGACGAAGCGGCGTACTTAAAAAATCCTGCAGCCTAAAATCGTTTTACTTCACGTTCAATACATCATGGCGAGTGGTACGTGTATTTCTTTACCACAAGACATTTGATGATTATGATTATTATCACAATGAAAATATGGCGAGAAGGAGAGAGAGAGAGAGAGAGAGACACGGTTCGTTGACGTTTTATTCATGCATATCAGAGAGTTCCGATAAAGGTATATCTAGAGGAAGGTCTTTTGTGGCTTGAATTGCGGGGATAGAGAAAATGTGAAGTATCTCGCACCCTCCAAAAAAAAAAAGAAAAAAAGGCAACTTGGGTCACGCTACACAGCATCGAAATCACCGGCGTCAATTTCAGGAAGGACGATATATACATGTAAAAAATATACTCTTCGCGATCGTCTGCCTTCTCTATTTTATTTCCTTTTCACTCACTGTCAAAACGCGTTCGTTAGTTTCCCCAGCGCAAGCATAACTATAGATATACATGAAAATATTTAATTCACCATCCCTTTTCACTGTGTATTTCCCGTTCTCTCTTCTTCTTTCCCGGCGTGCGCACGCCGCGACAATTCGTTTCTCGCGCGCTTCATTTACCCCGGGCGTAACATCAGCGAAGCCACCCCCTTTCGCCCCCGTCTCTCTTTATACAGACTGCGATGCGAGCTGTCGGAAGAGACGCGAGTGAGAAAAAAAAGTTTTCAACCCCCTGCAGAGACAATCGACGATGGGGGGGAGGAATGAACGCGAAGAGATGTAAGAGAGAGAGAGAGATCCTTGAACTCGCCGATGATGCTCGGTGAAATTTTGGCAGAATCTCTCGACGCCTCATTTGAGCCTTCACACAAAAAAAAACGACATAAGCATTACCAATATATATACACACACATACATATTTGTGTGTGTATGTTTGCAGTTACGCGAGCGCGTGCTGCACGCCGGGAAAACGACCGAGTTTTGCGTCGTTTGAACGTGCCCCTGATGAATTTCCATCGTCTAGATATACAATACCGTGTCGTATCGGCGGGTATTACTCTCAGAACTCGCTTGAAAAATCGTTTCTTCCACTCGATTGTCGATGAATCGTAAATCCAGCGCTCTACACTATTTATCCATATATATATATTTTTTTTTTTTTGCGAATGAAAAATGAATTCACTCAGGAAACTCGAGTCCATAGAAAATAAATGGAAAATTTGATAGGAAGAGAGAAAATTATTCGTGCAATACGAAGCATTTTATATTATTATATAGAATTCTTGATTTATCACGACTAATTTTCAATGGACAATAATAAATAATGCGAAAAAGATGAACATTATTTTTATCCCAAAGACTTATCCAACGTTGATTTACAAATATTGAATAACGATGATTTAATCTTTTTTGTTTGTCACAACAAAAGCGTGCGCCACATACATTTTCCCTCTTTGTTTCACCCCGATAATTCTCATTCCAACTCCGTAGTCTCATTTCTCGTTGATATCCCGGTGTCCCACACAGATGAAGCATCTACATTATGGCCGAGCATCCGCGATAGCGTGTTCCACTCGAGAAGTTCCTCTCGTACGAGGCAAAAGTAACCGGAGAGTTCGACAGTACCAAAGCGATTTTTGTGCCATTCTCAAAGCAAAAAGCTGGCGCGCGCGCGCGTGCAGGGAGGCACAGAGAAACAAACAGAATGTATATAATGTACATACGGAGATCGTAGAGATACAGACACGCACAGTGCAATAAGCGCAATGAGAAAGGGCGCGCATCAAGCGAGCGCGCACGCTTGTAATTAACGATTACAAAGTATTTCGTTCAGATGATTATCAGTCTGGGCCGGATACGCCGAGAGTTCGCTCGTTTCCAACCACCCCAACCTCCCCCTCCGGCCCATAACTTCCGGTACTTTGATGTACCAGAGCCTTCCCTTGTTTTCTGCCCCATTGTGCCCGCGAATCCTCTGGGCGAACGCCAAGTACATAGATATACACGAGAAAAGAGAGAAGAGAATCAGAGAGAGCCCAACAGTTGGCACACAGAGAATTTTAACCGGCAAAACAGCGACGGAGATTCTTTTTTGTATTGTTTTTTTTCCTCTTCTTTTCTCGCAGCCTCTCTCGATCCCTTTGCGCAGCTTTTTTTTTTTTTAATCTACGTACCTATACAGCTATTAGAACCACAAAATACTCGCGAAAGCTTCGGTGTACAGAGTACAATCGTTGATAGGACGAACGGAGAGTATACGTCGAGTGCATTTGAACCTTTAAACTTTGCCGATCAAACGGTGAATTGTGAAGCTGCGAGATGTGCGTGTGTTTTAATGCGTACAGCCATTTCTAGGGTTTATTTTTATTCACGAATCTTTGCTTATACATAGTTTGTGATTTGCGTTTTATGCGAGAGAGATAAACGTGCCCGTGAGTGGAACACGTTAATTGACGCCTCGGGTTAAAACTCTTTTCACATTCTTCTCTCATTGTTGCTGACGCGAGACCAACGAAAGATGGGATGCTTTGATTCGCGAGGTACGAGGATTCCTTCCAGTTCTTTCACCGCGTATCACCGCTGTGCTTCTTATTCTCGTAGTCTCTTTTTTTTTGCCGTTTTTATTCTTTTTCGCGAATGACGACGTTTCGCGAGTTTACATTTCTTCGTCGTTTATAAATATATACGTGCGTATGTATGTATATATGTTTATAGTTGTACATCAGGAAAGATCTCGTAGAAGCCCAAGGCTATAGTCATTATTTCCTAACGTTAACGCGCAACATCAGACCGCGAGATTATGGTCAAGTTGAAGGCTCCAAGAGCTAACTCTACACATGCAGTTATACAAAAACATATAAACGATGCCAATGTTAATGCTCGCGTTTTCCTAGAATGTGCGAATGTGCTTGAGTAAAAACTTGCATTCGTAACGTAATCATTTTTGGCATGAAAAAACTTATATGAAAAAAAAGTTAAAACAAATAAATTACGCACCAGTTATATTCTACTTGTAACATCTCTGTTTCATCGATTGTTTTCATGCGGGATTAGTCAATGGGACAATTGAAATAAATAATGAAAATGCTTAATTTAGAACTTTCACGTTTTATTGAAAAAGAGATGGCGATAAGGGTAGCGTTGTCAGTTTTACGTTGAAATGTGTTTTTGACAATTAAATTCATTAAAAGCAAACAAAGTGTGTAATGGAAAATGAGCTTTCGAGACATACTACGAGGAAGCTGATTTCAATTGAAATTTTACATTCGTTTAAATCAAAGAAATTCATTTTTCTCGCGTACTTTCACTCAAATGAGTGGCAGTTTATAACAGTATGCAAGGGTACCTTTGGCTTCGAATATACAGCTCGACGAAGATTTTATTGCAAACGATGTCTTTTACAAGTAACGTTTTCGTATTAATTCGCCATTTAAATGGCAAATGAGCTTTCGCTCGTTGGTAGTACTGTAACTGAACTAACCGTCGTTTGTTTCAGCTTTTACAACCGCGTTACACTGGCAGAGCAGGATATAGAAGACTTCGAAACTCCAGTTGATCCAGGGTTAAAGACAGACAGACAGAGGGAGAGAGAGAGAGAATTGCGAAAGGTTTAAAGGGTTCGTGGCTGCTTGACTGGCCGCGCGGTGGAGAATTAAACCGACCAAACAACATTTTATCGCAGTTCCTATATAACGAACCAACGGGGTCCTACCGTTTTTGGTTTAGGACTTTCGTTCGACGTTAAAATCCCCCGATATGGTAACCGGGAGCAATAGAGAGAGAGAAAGAGAGAAAGAGAGATGCAGATGCAGAGATGGAGATTTCGACCGTTTCCGTGCAAAGTTAATGACGTGTCGACGATAATAATGGCGCATCATCGTTTTTGGCTCCTCTGCCGCGACGAGAGGTGTCCTCGGCATATGTTTTAAAGCCTCTCTCTCTCTCTCTCTCTTGCTGGCTTTCGGAGTAATTGTCCATTAAAATACGAAAGTGCGCGCAAACGCATCAGGATATATCACATGCTTGCCAGGCACTTTATATACGTATCTGTTAATATACATATATACACATATATATACTAGATAAAATGGACAGAGAGAAATCGTCAAAGGGTTGGGCTCGATTAAATTTCATTATCAAACTTTACGATTATTCGTAACCGGTGGACCCATTCGCGATGCCTACCGGCTTCCCCCGTTCATACGCTATTGCAAATGAACGTAATGAGAAACGTTTCACAAAGCGAGTCACCGGACTGCCGTGAGGAAAAGAAAAAAAACTCTTTTTAATTTCAGACCTCAAACTTCCATAACGGCCGCCAATAAAATCATAAAAATACATAATATACATATATTTATATACATGTACATTGTCCGTAACGTTTACCATGTTAGAAAGAAAAAACCGGAAGCTGCGCAGTTTCGAACAGCGTGTAATCAAAAACCTGTAGTGGAAAACGTGTATGAGGATAAAAAAAAATCGGAGGGGGCTGGGAAAGGTATGCAACTCTCGCGTCCCTCCTAAATCATCTTTTTTTTCCCTCGGTTAATTGTCACTAAAGTTTCACGCTTGACAATTAACTTTTGGTCTCGAGTTAACGACCTTCGGACCTGTTACTGTCCATCATAAAATGTTTTCTCTATATGGTATGTTCCTTATATATATATATATATATATATATATATATATATATATATATATATATATATATGTATATAGCATATGCACAGTATATAGAGGCTGCGATCACTCCCAAGAGTGAGTCGATAAAACCGTGGAATTTAAAATATCTCGAAGATATTCGGTCGCACCGAGACTATCGAGGGTGAACGTATATATACAGAGACGAATTAAACGAGTGACCTCTTTACGAGGAGCTTTGGTCCCATGAGAAATTCACCCTTGCATATACAGGGATATACGTTCACAGGGGATAAGGATTATTGCATCATGAATCCTATTGGAATCAGGGATATTATAAATGAATAATGAAATAAATTATCAACAACAATTGTTCATTCTTATTCGCTACATAATGAATGATTATTGTATTTGTAATCACGGGGGATGGGCATTGTTGCATCATAAATCCTATTGGAATCAGGGATATTATAAATGAATAATAAAATAAATTATGAACAATAATTCTTTATTCTTACTCGCTGTGATTATTGTAGTTGTAAATATGAACAAACAATAATTCATTATAATTCAGTTTATTAGACATTTGTCGTTGTAATTCCAATGGAACTCATAATTCAAATCATTCCTTTATATAAATTCTAATCTTGTGGAGCTTTTTTTTAGAGGTCTATTCAAATATGCAATTTTTTGTGGGTGTAAATACGGTGCTTTTCAGGACGGTCGCGTCTAAACAACTGTCCGAGTCAAGGAACTAAAACAATGTTTGAACGATAAAAAAATTTTCACGTTCGTTGAGTTATTGCTACAAGCAATTCGTCAATTATATAATTAACGACACTTTATGAAGTTTCGTAGGAAATTTCTAGATTCCTTGCAATTAATTTTAAATAAGGGCTTTTATTTAAATTGTCTCTTAGAAGACAGCGAGATATATACTAAAAGATTGGTATTACGGACAATAATACTTTATAGTAGAAACAGAAAATAATAGTAGTTTTTACACGAACTATAAACTAAATGTGTGCCCTCAAGGAACTCTAATGTTTATTTCCACCATAATTTCTTTGAGAGCACCCTTACACACATCAGGTATCTACATATGCACTGACTGAAGTTCGTCTGACTCGGCTGCAGCACTGACAAGATCAGCCTCTTTTCCTCATCGTTCTCAGGACAAAGGGCTGGATCGTCAAGACTGTGGGATCTGAACGGAGAAAAAAAAAATTGTATTTACCGTACGGCATTACTGCCGTACGTATTACCAACGGGCATTCAGCGAAATGATATAGGCTGAGAGGGAAACGAAACGAGGGAAGTAACGCCGAGGACATCAACTGTACGTTTTCACTGCCACAGCTTGGCAATAAAGCTCCCGGGCTCTCTCTAGCAGAAGCCCGAGCGAGAGTTTATCGTTCTTGCAATCGGGAATGGAGCAAACAGCGGAGAATGTGAACTATATGAGAGAAATTCGGGAACAAGGATATCGAGGCTTTCTCTGTCTCTCTGTCTCTTGCGTAACAGAGTGTATGGAGTATGTGTTCTCAAGCAATTCGACGACAATCGCTCCTGGACATTACAGAGTGAAAGAGAGAGAGGCTTTGCCCGGGAGAGGGTCCACGAGATGAGACAACTCGATGAATTTCCGGTTTATAAGGGCGCTTGGTACAGGAACGTTGCGTTTGCTACGAGCAGTTAACGATTAACGATTCATTTAGGAACGTTTAGTGTGCACTAGTCTGCAATGACACGATCGGGGTTGATTTTAACGCTGAGAAATATATATATATACTTGTATATAAAATATAGCACAGAGTAGAAACGGAATCGAGCGTTTATTTCGCTCTGGCGTTAAGTTCCCAAGTCGTAGGCGATAAGAGGATCGCGGATAAAGAACTTTTCATCCTGATTCGACGTTCTGCGATTTCAACCAGATGTATATATATGACCGGTACATAAGGAATTCAGGCTTCTTCACGGTTAACTATACCTCTCAAAATCTCCTCTCTCTCTTTGTTCCTGTTCCATCTGTATATGTTTGTTACTCTTACTTTTTCCCCAACTATATATCTCTCGCTCCCGTCTCGTTATATTCGTTGGCGAAAGGGACCGCGGGGATACGCGTTAGTGCCACGTTAAACGTCCCTCTAAAACTGTGTCTCGGAGCGATGCCGATGACGACGACGATCCGATAATGTTCGCTCGTACTATTCTTTATTTTTTTTGTTCTTCTCGCTGGAGTGTAATAACGAGAATCGCACGAATTCACGGTGGCCTTTTCTCACCATCCTTTCGTCTCTCGAACTTCCATGACCATTTGGCCCCGAGTGAGAGGTATATATAAACGAACGAAGAGATATACTTGGAGTGAGAGTGTAAAAAAAAAGAAACGATTGCGAAATATGTGTAGCACAGTCATTTTGCTCTTTCGTATTTTTCGTAAACTTCCAAATACCTTCTGGCACCTCAAACGCGTTCTACTTTGCCCCGGGGTCGGGGGCTATAAAAATAATAATTCTGAGATATACAATACGATTTATGTGTGTAAACTCGTTTGTTTAATTTTTTTCTTTTCAAATTGCCTTCTGGTGAACTCGAATATGATTTCGGATTCTTCAAGCTCTCCATTACGAGTCTTCACGTGTGTGGCACGTTATATATTCCGGTATTACACTTATATATCGAATCTGAAGAATGTCGGTTTGAGAGTAGCAATAAGCGACGAGGTCCTTTAAAACCAGACAGAGAGAGAGTCACCGGTACAAACGGTTCACGAGAGATACGGTCCATAACGTATACGTATCCCCATCGTCTCTGAGCGATATTCCAAGAACGCGTCTTCCTCCAGCACGTGTCGAGCCCGCGACCTGTACACACTTTTATAATATCGATGTCTCAAAAAATGCAGAGAGTCGTGAAATCAATTTTTATACATACTCGATACGCCCTTACCAAACCGAATCATCGAAGTATACAGGGTGTCCTAAAACTAACACGTCAGAGTGACACGCGGGGTTAAATTGGCTCCGGACTTATCAGAATAAACAAATATGACCCCAGTAAAAGTCTAATGGTTTTCGAGGAAAATCGTCTTTGTTGATTTTTCAGAAAATAGTACTTGTTATTCCGCTACCATTGCTATGAATTGTTTTGGGTTTCTTCATATTTTGTTCCTAAAGTACGAGGTCTGTTCAAAAGGTATCGCGAATTTTGTATTTCCGCGGGCTACGTATATTCGATTTTCGATTTTTTTGTGGCGTTAGGTTGGTACTCATGTCCCTCACTTATGCTGAAATAATCGGCCATTTTTAATGTTTAGTTAATTGTTGACAGCTGTTTTGGTTAGACGTGTTTTGGCCTGTCTTCGATTTTTGCCTATTCCAAAAAATGGATCAAAGAATCCGTATCAAACTTTGTGTGAAAAACAAAATTAAGTGCGCGGGAGCATTCCGAATGTTGACTGTGGCATATGGTGGAGCTACCTTGGACCAAAGCAACGTTTATCGGTGGTACAAAATGTTCTCAGAGGGCCGAGAAGATGCGAACAACGAAATGCATTCTGGACGCCCGAGCACATCAACAACAGACGAAAACATTGATGAAATGAAGAAAATAATATTGGCCAATCGTCGAATCACCGTTAGAGAAGTTGCCGAGGACATATCGATTGGCTCGTGCTATTCGATTTTTACCAATGATTTGGGCATGAGACGGGTCACCGCGAAATTCGTGCACAAAATTGCTCAATTTCGAACAAAAACAGTGTCGCGTTAACATTGCTAAGGAGCTGTTGGACTCGGTCCGCGACGACCCAAATTTGCTCCAGAGGGTCATAACTGGTGACGAATCATGGATTTATGGTTATGACGTGTAAATCAAAGCTGTATCATCGCAATGGAAGCTGCTTTTTTGGAATAGGCAAAAATCGAAGACAAGCCAAAACACGTCTAACCAAAACAGCTGTCAACAATTAACTGAACATTCAAAATAGCCGATTTTTTCAGCATAAGTGAGGGACACGAGTACCAACCTAACGCCACAAAAAAATCGAAAATCAAATATACGTAGCCCGCGGAAATTCAAATTTCGCGATACTTTTTGAACAGACCTCGTATGTTCCGTTTGTATATAAGGGTTTGAGGTAGACACTTTGAACGCAAGTTGTAAAAATTTAATATATCATCAAATATTTTTTTTTTGTTTTCTTATACTTCAAAAAAGGTTCTATTTTTTTTGCCTTCTATTCAAACACAAAATAATTCATAGCAATGGTAGCAGAATAACAAGTACTAGGTGGCGATTTTCATAAAAAATTAAGAAAGAGAATTTTTCTTGAAAACCATTAGACTTTTACTGAGGTCATATTTGTTTATTCTGATAGGTCCGGATCCAATCTAACCCTCGCGTCACTCTGACGTGCTACTTTTGGGACACTCTGTATATTGTATATAGATATAGAAGAGCGTTCAGAACTTAAAACCATTTCACAGTTTCATAAATCGTAAGCATTTAGCATTACGCGTTTTTACAACATCTTCGAGACACTCTCGGTGGCTGTTTTTAATGGGCTCTGTCTTGCCGCACCAAAGAATCATATCTTTTGGTGAGCGGACGCATGACATTTAGTCGTACGAATCTTAAAGCATTTTGAGAGGCTACGGGTGGGTAAATGATAACAGCTACTTTAAAAGTAGCCAATGTGTATACGAATTATTACATTCGGTAGATAATGAACGTTTCAATTTTACGAAATTTTTGTGCGTACGTTTTTTTTTCATATAATTGACGATCAAAGTCTAACGGCTTTTTGGAGTAAAAACAGAAAATGATCAAGAGTATGGGAGACATCGAAGAATTTGGTGTAAAAAGTGATGAACAATATTTTCCCAATGATGCATTTAGATTTTGGTCAAAGAGCAAAATCACAGAACGTTGACGTGGCTTTGCACTTTGTTGAAATCTACAAGCATGCTTGTAATTCATTGTTCCGAAAATTGCACCTATCCTCGTACCCCGCACATATTTCACAACCTGTTGAGCACCAAAAAACGAATGAAAAGACGTTGAGATACAAATTCTTATGAGAAAGAAAAAAAAGTCTTTCTGCATCGCTGTTTTTTGGGCTATCATGGAAAAAAAATGGAAAATACTTTTGACGAGACTTTCACACATCTCGAAGACGTGTTATGATGCCCAAGGGAATCTCTCGGGTATCGATGCTTCTTTCATTCCTTTCTTCTCTTCTCGCTTTTACACTCCTCGAACGCGTTATGAGCTTTATCGTGAATAGAGTACAGTGAAGCGACCAGTTCACTCAACACCTTTCTCTCTCTCTCTCTCTCTCTCTCTCTCTCTCTCTCTCTCTCTCTCTCTCTCTCTCTCTCTCTCTCTCTCTCTCTCTCTCTCTCTCTCTCTCTTTCTCATAGTTATTAGCTGACGTTGGCACTCATCCAACGAGCTTCACGACCGATTTCCGAACGAGCACATACACTACTTTGTCTAAGTACACGCACTCTCGTGCCCGAATCGTTTTCTCGCGGGAGAGAGAGCGCGTAAGTGCACGTCGAGATATCGTCGTCTCGTGTATGAAGTTTCTCGCCGGCATAACCATCGTTCGGTCAATCTTTGCATTATTAGTCTTTTTTTTTTTTAATATAATTATCTCCTTCCTTCTCCGTCGTTATTACACATCAATGCGAGTTTCTCTCTTCTCTCGCTTGCAAATTCTCCAGCGAGAGAGATGATCAGGAGATGGGTTCGAGGGGGGGGGGTTAAATAATCCCACCACCGATGACCATTTATCGGTTCCAATGGACGCGAGAGTTCAGGTATATTCTTTAACGTCAACTTAGAAATCTAGTGTAGATACGCGCGCACTTAGTGAGGTTGCGCTGGTTGAAATAACGAGTTGTTGGACAGGTCAGTTCTTCCAGAGGCTATGCACGACAGAGAGATTGTAAATGAGAAGTTGTATGTTATAAACAGATGTTGAAAAGTTCGATTGAAATATTATTCGAAATGATTTTACGACGAAGTGATTAATATTCATATTGTTTTTTTTTTAACAAATATTTGGCATCCTTTTGCTAAACAGTATCCTTTGCCGAACAATTTTTCGACAAAACCGAAAAATTAGAACGAATGAAGGGCTCAGATACCGCTGCGCGCGCTTCGAGCAAATTTGAAAAATTATTATAAACGTTATATGGTGAAAAAAAAATTAAATTGTTGATTTCACATGTTTTATTAACTTTTCAAATATAAGAAAAAAAATTGACAATTTTGTTTTTCGTATATTAACATTATTTTTTACGGGTATGAATGGTCTACTGATGAAAACCATGGCGCCTCCTTGTCGACATCATAACTTCACCAAAAATTATCCAATTTGCAAAAATAATAAAGAATTTAGTAAAATAATGTAGTACTAATAGTCTGACAGGCGAATTTTTTTTTTATTTTTTTTTTTTTGAAATAAAGAAATTACAGTATTGCAAACTTTAGTATGCAATTTAAAAAAAAAATTTGTGTTTTACTATGTATATATGAATGGATCCCTGTTTCCTTTGGTCACGCCATAACTTGAGAACGACTTTACTGATTTCATTCATCTTTTTTTTCAAGTTTTCTAATACTTTGTAGAAGGTTCTTACGGAAAAAAAAATTAAGAAAATTGTGCAGAAAATTGAAAAATTTCAGAAAACTTAACGACTATTTAACCTTTGCGCGTTCGACAGTTCGCGCGAAGCAAATGTGATTTGATAGATGCATCGGTCGGCATCTATCGATCAAAAAATTCATTGTGTAAGCGATAAATTAAAATTCAAACATTCGCGCCTATGAGACTACCAACTTATAGATGTTTTGATTCCACGCGTCCCTATGATTCCGAACGACATGCCATTCGAGTTTAAACGGTTGCAATTTCCAGTGCGGCTCGCATTTGCAATGTCGATAAAATAAATAGCAAGGGCGGTCGTTAAGTGTTTGTGGCATCAATCTTGAAAATCCATGTTTTTCACATGGCCAATTGTATGTCGCCTGTTCCCGTGTCGGAAACCCATCAACATTATTTATTTACGCGCCAAAAAACAAAACTAACAATGTTGTGTATCAAAAATCATTACAATAAACACTATGTTTTTGAAATCATTTTTTTTTTTATTATTTATTCCAGTTCGAATTGAATATTCATAGGTCAGACAGAACAACGTCTGTCGGGTCAGCTAGTAATTCATCAAAAATTGTCCAACCAAAAAAATTAAAAAGAACCTCTCGTCAGACTTTAGAGAAAATAATTATCAAGATTAAAAACAAAAGTTAAAAAAGATTAAAAACTGACCGAGTTATCGTGCTGACACTCTCTAAAAAAATAGTTTCGAGAAAAACGCGTTTATAGTTTCTGGCAGGTACAACGTGAACTCGATGTCCGTTCACATTTATTGCAATAACTTGGAAACGGAGTGGAATTTTCTTAAAAGTGTTTTTTTGAAAAATTCTTAAAAGAAAAAAAGGATAAAAATCTGTAAAAAAAATCGATTCTTTGAAAATTTCAGGGGTATGTGAGCTCTGAATAAGTAGAAACAAATGTATCGTTATATACATATATATAAAATGGCATGGTCGTTTTGACGGCGAGTTAAATTTTTTTTCGCCACGTCTCTGGTACGGGAGAAATTAGTACGAACGTGCGACGTCCGTTCGGAATAACCGTGAGAAAATGTTTGACTCTGCAGAGTAACTACCCACTTTTTGTTTTCTCTTCTCGTTTTCTCAAGTAACGTTAAACGCGCGTGGGGGGAGTGTAATGATACAAAAACCTGTTACTCGTTTTATTTTTTGTCAGATGCCCATTGAGCTTTTGGATAAAAAATCAAACTCCTATGAACTTTATGAATTAGTCCTGCCGTTCATAATATTTTGATTTTTCCCCGCAATCTCGAGGAACCTTTGAGACAAAAGAGTCGCGGAAATTTTTGCGAATCTCTCGTTGCCGCGTGCGTTGTTGCTAACCGCGGAATTCTTTGCCCGAGAGTGTTCGAAAAAAAACCGGCATTGAAGTTCCTTTTTGTTTTTCTTCGCCTCGCCCTTTACATCTTTCCGCGTTGCCGTGTGCATGTGCAAAGCGCACGAAATTTGTTTTTTTTCCTCGCTCTCGTTGCAACGCTCGAGTTGTTCCAACGAATAGTCGCGAGAATTTCTCCTTTTTTTTTCGCTTCTCTCATTCATTCTATTTCCCATTTTTTTTTCACATTATCTCTTTTGGTCTCTCTATCCGTCGTTATGCATTCGGTCGTGCTGTGTCGTGTTTTTTTTTTTTACTTCTGTTCACCAACCAAGTCCCATCTGTTCCCCGGGGACGCGCGTCACGGGTAAAAGCTAAACCAGCCGTATAAAACATCCCGTAGGATAATTAACCCTTTGAGGGACTTCGAGGCTTTGGCGGATTTTAATAATCTTAAAAGACAGCGGCGAGCTCTTGATTAGTACTTCAACGTGGATGCTCCGATGACAATGCCGCGCATAGACACTCGACCGCATATCTACCGGAGGCTGTGCCTTTTTTCTCGCTCTCTCTCTCTCCCTCTCTTTTCCATCCATATCTCTCTCTCGTTTACAAGCTTCCGAGATGCGTGTCCCTTTCGCCATTCAGTCCCTTACGGTACCCTAACATTTTCCAGCTGGTTTCTCGAAACCCACACATTTTCATGTACATATACTTTGCTTATCCTGTACAGATATTATATATTCAACAGCACGTATGCAGTTGCACTCTCCTCCAGGTTTATGTACATTGGAACGAAAAAGTTTGATAAAAACAATGAACAAAACTGTTTCTGCGCGTTCCCTCCTTACAATTTGTTCGTGATTGTTTTTTAATGTCCAATTTTTAACTGTGAATTTATTGAAGAAATAACCGAAATATTGCTACGATTATTGGGAAAAGTTTGTGACAAATGATAGTCAGAAAATAACATTGCTGGTTCTGTCAATTTGTAAAACATTCAACTCGATATCAAAAAGTAACGTAATAAGACTACTGTAAAAATAATTGAACAAATACGCGTTCCCTCCTTATAATTTTTTTACGATTGTTTTTGAATGTACAATTTTTAACTGTGAATTTATTGAAGAAATAACCGAAATATTGCTACGATTATTGGGAAAAGTTTGTGACAAATGATAGTCAAAAAATAACATTGCTGATTCTGTCAATTTGTAAAAAATCGAACTAGATATAAAAAAGTAATGTAATAAGACTATTATAAAAATAATTGAACAAGTACGCGTTCCCTCCTTATAATGTGTTTATGATTGTTTTTTAATGTCCAATTTTTAACTGTGAATTTATTGAAGAAATAACCGAAAGATTGCTAAGATTATTGGGAAAAGTTTGTGACAAATGATAGTCAGAAAATAACATTACTGATTCTGTCAATTTGTAAAACATTCAACTAGATATAAAAAAGTAACGTAACAAGACTATTATAAAAATAATTGAACAAATACGCGTTCCCTCCTTACAACTTGTTTATGATTTTTTTTAATGTCCAATTTTTAACTGTGAATTTATTGAAGTAATAACCGAAATATTGCTAAGATTATTGGGAAAAGTTTGTGACAAATGATAGTCAGAAAATAACATTGCTGATTCTGTCAATTTGTAAAAAATCGAACTAGATATAAAAAAGTAATGTAATAAGACTATTATAAAAATAATTGAACAAGTACGCGTTCCCTCCTTATAATGTGTTTATGATTGTTTTTTAATGTACAATTTTTAACTGTGAATTTATTGAAGAAATAACCGAAATATTGCTAAGATTATTGGGAAAAGTTTGTGACAAATGATAGTCAGAAAATAACATTGCTGATTCTGTCAATATGTAAAACATTCAACTCGATATCAAAAAGTAAAGTAATAAGACTATTGTAAAAATAATTGAACAAATACTCGTTCCCTCCTGATAATTTGTTTACGATTGTTTTTTATGTACAATTTTTAATTGCGAATTTATTGAAGAAATAACCGAAATATTGCTAAGATTATTGGGAAAAGTTCGTGACAAATGATAGTCAAAGAGTAACATTGCTGATTCTGTCAATTTACTATAGTAAAAATAATTGAACAAATACGAGGATCGTAAAATATCGTATCCGTTGTAGGAATGAAAGAAAAGTCACTACGACCAGTGATAAATATAATTGACAAATGGGAGTATTAAAAAAAAAAACTATTCTGAAGCCCGCAGCTAATACATATATAGAGATCACCTTTGGCCCGAGCGATAACTTTTGCTCGGCACGGTACCCCAGCAACGTCGATGTATGGTGACCACTTTGATGTATCGGCATAAAGGCATACACGTATAACGGTATATATAGCTCAGGCCGCGGTCGCGAGCGTGGCACAGCGACAAAACAATGGGCGGTGAACATGAAACGACCCTTAGTAGCTAATAACACACGTGGATTATTTCAAAAAGCTAATTTTTTTTTCCTTCTTTTTTTTCCCTTCTCTTTCTCTCGCTCAACCTCCGCCGATGGTACATGTACTCGCGTCCGGACAAAGTCAAAGGGTTGTCGCGACACTGCGGATTTTTGCAGTTGAAAATTTCTTCTTTTGTCCTCTATTTCAATTTTTTCTTTTTTGCTTACATTTTCTTGTTCGCATGTTTCTCCTTCTCTACTCTTTTTTATTTATTTTTTTTACGTTCTTCAAAATATACCTCCACATTTCGGTAACACAATGTTTCTGCGTGGAAGCCAATCAGCAAACCCACCCCTTTGACGCACAATTTTTTTATATTCCGTTCTTCAATGTTTCCATTAGTCTTTGACGTGCACACAGCAGGAAAAAATGTATGCAGGGAAAAGTGAAGGAAAAAGAATAAGCCGAATGACAAAATAACATCCACGATAATGCACGATATCGCATTATCGTGGAAATTTAATTAATTCAATCCGGACTCATTATTTATTCGGCAAATAAAATATTGATTCAATGTCGATTCAAATTAATCTTTACCGGAAGTAATGTAATATTACAATGAAAAAAAAATCATAACGCGTGAAAGAGAATTTTTGAGTGAATTCGTCTTGTAATTAAGATGTGTTTGCCTTCTCGATGGGCAATATTTTATATCATCGCGCCGTGAGGGAGATAAGGGATCAAGGTTAAAAAGTTGCTCGATTATGAGAATTGTGAACAATGAAGGGACTGTTCGTTGATCGTACGATAGCGATAACCCTCTGTACAGAGCGAGACTTCGCGGACTATTAAATTTCATTGATAATTAAGACATGTTTATAAACAAATTGGCACGATAAGTCGTCGAGGTATATACAGAGCGACGGGATTTATCGTGTGTTTTATACGAGAATTTCTTCATCTTTACTTTCCCTTTTCATATATTTCCTCATATATTCATCACTCGCGATCGTTTAACTTTTTTTTTTTCACATTTTTTATCGGGCCAATCGTAATCGTTTCTCCTCTTTCACGCGAGTTCGCCTCTAAACTGCCTCACCCGAGTCTCAACAGCTCGAGATACAATTTTTTTGCCCCGACTCGTGAAAGCCGTGTTACCATAAACTTCTCTCTCTCTCTCTCGAGAGAGAGAGAGAGAGAGAAAGAAAGAGAAGGGCTGGGCGAAGGGAAAAGGAAGAGTAAGGGTTAAAGTTCAGAATCTGGCTCGATGCTCGTTGAGAGATAGCGAGGACAGAGAGATGAATGAGTATTCGGGCAACCCTTTTGAGTACGACTTTTTGGCTTCCTCGCGGGATAAATCAAGTTCGCCACAATAAAGCTTTCGCGCGCACTTCCGGAAACGGAAGTTGTCCGTATATCAGTGAAAACGTACTCGAAACTTTCGCAGTTACGCGTATGAACTTCTGCGACAATATTTCGCTCGACGTGAACAGCACAAAATTGTTTTGAATTATGTTTTGGAGTAACCTTTACTCGTGCCCTTATTAATAAAAACATTTGTATCGCGATAAATTAAGAATTCAAATATTCATAGCATTGTTAAACAGATAACGGGTATTTAAAAATTATTCTCAGCGTTAAAATTGCTTAAATAATTTATTAATACATCACAATTGTATGTAGTGCCGGTATTGTCATCGATTATTAAAGTATGATCAATTAATCAAGGTGACTGCAAAGTGGGAATTGAACCTGGCCCTTAAGGGCCATTTCGTGTCAGAGACAACGTTTCTCTACTTTGCGGTATCAGTAAATATTCCTTGAGGGGCGAGGGGGCCATTTTCTCGATTCCGGTTGGCGTTTTACAGGCCGCAGGGCTTTCACGGTAATCGCTTCTGCGATACATCCTCGAGTTTCTCTCCACTATATATACACGATTTATTTATGGGCCAAGCAATTTGAGAAAACGATGAATTTTCACCCTATCTCCGTTTCTCCGCTTGCATTTCGTCGCGCCCGGCGTGCGTCCTGCCAAAGAGGGCTCGGCATTAAACACGTGTTAAGTTTAACCAAGGGGGAGATTGGTACAATACACACCTACGTTGTACCAAGTAGCAACCGTAGTACGAAGGTTGAAACATACTTGTGAACATTTTACTCCCTCAGTGAGAGATGGAGCCAAGCAATGGACGTTGCATGTGGTACTCCTGTCACACCGAAAGTTGGGATAATTAGTCTTGCGGTTGAGCTTGACGGTAATATCGAGACATTTCGTACGAACAAACGAGGAAAACGCTTTTCACATCATTATCGGCCGCATTATGTGCGGTTGGAAAATATCACGAGATAACGAAGCCATTTACGTATTCCAAAAATAAATACGTCCCAATCAACACTGTAGTGAGAGGGGTTAAAATGTTCATTTTTCACTTTTCTCGATATTTCAAGGTTTTAGCAGCGCTATACACTTACTAGTAAAATTGTGGCTGCTCGGGAATAACGTGAGAAAATAAGGATATTTTCAATAATCCAATTTTCGTTAATAGCTTCAAGAGTGTCCAAGGAGCCCTTTGGGAAATTCTCATGGGTATATGTGAGGATATCCCAAAGGGTCGGTAGCAAGAAAGAAAGGGGAGAGACATTCGCGCTGAAATCGTTCAATAAAGTCCGTACTTTTTTCCTTATCCGAGATTCAACCACAAAGTCCCCGTATACATACTAAAATTTATACATATATGTGGACATATACTACGGATAATACATAAGAAGAGCGATCATCGGCGGGAGAAAAACGTCGAATTTCCATCGTTCCTCGAAGATCGTGCATTCTGTTGTTTGGTCCAATCGCAACGTTTCCTCCTCGTTCGCAAAAGAAAAAAAAGCATCGACGACCAAAGATAAGGAAAGAAAAAAAAAAAGGAAAGAGAGTGTCTGTGCATTTCGTAGCGGCTGGATCTCGAAGGGGGTCGTATAACGCGCGCAAGTCCCGACGCTTTTTTTCTGAGGGCAGGGAAAAATCCAGGATGGTCGTAAAACCTCGTGAGACGCTTTTCATCCTGGTCTCGCAATACTACAAAGCGAGGGCGGAGCCACGGAAGAACGAGGGGCCGGGGGTAGCTTGGCGTGTCGCGAAATCGTGGAAATCAATTTTATCCTCTCTCGCTGTCATTCTCGGGAAAGGGGATGAAGGACGATTTCTCATGGGCAAAACCGCGGAAAAACCGAGAGCGAGAGACCCCGCCGTTTCGAAAGGCTTTCGCGGGTTAATCGCAATGGCAAAAGGTACAAAACTAACGACGAAGAAGTGTAGGAGTGCGGAAGAACGTCGAGTTGGGCAAGAAATGAGATTTAAATTCAGGGACGTTGTTATAGACGTTATCCGGGATATTTATCGTCTCAGTGAGACCAAAAAATATCTTATTAACTGTTAAGGTAGTAGTCTGGTAATTTAAGCCGATTTTCATATCTTTTTTGGAGGGCGTTTTTTTGTAGGAAAATAAAAATGAATCGTTTTGGATATTTAGGATGTTTTTATTTACATATTAAAGGTACAATAAAAATTTTGTTGGAAAAATTTAAAAGTCTATTATTATTAATAATAACAAAATGGCGGACTTTGGATAAAAACTTTTTTTTCCAAAGTCCGCCATTTTGTTATTTATCCATGAAATTTAACTTCAGTAGTTCCGACCAGAATGACATGTCTATAGATTAAGAATTATCAAGAATTTTTTATTTCAGATAACATCAAGAGCCAAAATCACCGGGGCCACCCACGCGCTTTTTTTTCGAGGTGCCAACTTCGATCAATAATAATAATAATAAAAAACTATTAAATTTTTTCAAAAAATTTTTTTTTGTATCTTTAATATGTAAATAAAAACATCCTAAATATCTAAAACGATTCATTTTTATTTTCCTGAAAAAAAAACGCCCTCCAAAAAAGACATGAATATCGGCTTAAGTTACCAGACTACTACCTTAATCGCACAGGAGTCAACCTGTGTGTTTCAATGGATTAGATCAAAAGTATAACTTTACGTTGTACGCCCTTTAATCCGAATTAATAATTCGCCCAATTCCGTAATAATCATTAATGTTTTTTTTGAACGGATTATACGCAGTCAGGAGACCGAAGTAAGTTCGTTTTTTCAAGAATTTTTCCTGGGAAGACATTTTTGTTTATTAACATCAAAATTTATATACATATTGCGGTGACTTTTAACTTTATTTTCATATTTTTTATTTGTAAAAATAATGATTTTTAAAGCTGCTATTCCTGTAAAAAACAGGCGTCTTGCGATGAGCACGATATCTCTAGTTTGGATCATCCAAAATGAAAAAATAAAAAAGATTTCGTAAATATAAAGTATTATCTA
Organism: Oxytorus armatus; assembly: GCA_958009045.1. NCBI lineage: Eukaryota > Metazoa > Arthropoda > Insecta > Hymenoptera > Ichneumonidae > Oxytorus > Oxytorus armatus. The sequence goes on from OY253752.1 coordinate 17,048,094, forward strand.
GTATTTAATCGAAGGAATAAGCAAAATATTAATTTTTAACAAAATGGTGGCTTGTCAAAAAAACATTTCCATTTTCGATACAAATTTTGGCCATAAATTGTTTATAAAATAGAAAATATTTATCGGCGAGAAAAAACCTTCGATTAATCACTAAAAAAACGAATCTATAAAGCTTGTGTAGAAATTTGACACTGATCGGGTTAACCGTTACCGAGGAATCTTACTCTCCGACTTTAAAAACACAGTTTTGAGAAAAATGCATTCAAACCTTCAAAATCACTTTCAAACGCTCCGAGGCGTCTTTACAAATATTCGTGTAACTTCGAGAATATTTGTCGGATTGACATGAAATTACGAAAATGAAATAATAAGAGAACAATTTTTTTTCGAAAATTCTGACTGCGTACGACCTCTTAATATGAAAAGAAACACGGGGGGCAGTGTAAATATATGAAAACTAACAATGACTTTTCATTAACAAACCCCTTTAAATCAGGCATTAAAAAAAAGTGAGAAACAAGCATTACATTGTAATCAAATAATTCTCGTTACTTCATTGAATTAAAAAAATTCAAAGTCGTTACAACTAACCTGTTAATCATTTTTGTAAATTGATTCCAGTAACACCAAGATAAAGAACGAACCGTCTACTTTCCACTCATCGTCGAAGGATTAAACGTATCAATCAAAGTACGTTATCAATGTATAGCCACCGGTATATACTTGACGAAGGATTTCGATCGGGAGTGTGTCTCGCGGCGGACAACGTCGAGCGATATCTCCAAAGTTCCTCTCCCGCGTGTTCTCTCTAATAGAACCGAGAACGCGAAGAAGCGAAGGACGCCGATATGGGAATAACAAAGGGAGTCTTTGTGTGCCGGATAGATCGTAGATTAACCCGTTCGTTAATCTGCATAATTAATTAACGACGAGAGAGAAAGAAAGAGAGAGAGAGAGAGAGAGAGAGAGAGAGAGAACGAGAGAACGCCGAAGAGTAGAGTAACGAGCTGTTGTATCCCTTTTCTCTGATATCTCCTCTCTACCTCCTATTCGCTTTCACACAGATCCCATCGAACGAAAATTAGAAACGATGAGGTTAAAGCCGTCGGTGAACGTGAAACCAGCAAATGAGTGCTTTTTGACGATACTCGAGAGACAGAATGGACGGAGGGTGGAGCAAAAAAAAAAACAACAAAGAATAGAAGAATAAGAGAAAGGAGAGTGCATCGAGTGGGTATTCGGTTGGTCACGAAGACGAGAGAGTCCTCTAAGTGACTGAGAATGATTACGCTAATGACGTTCGCGGGAAACGCGACGACGACGACGACGACGGTATATCGCTAGAGGTGCAGACTGGTACGAGCAACTTAACACAGAATACTACCCATATATATATATATATATATATATATATATATATCATTCTGACGCGACACGCGATATCGGCATCAAGAGCGGCATCAACAATGCGCTTTGTACATGTATAGCCACATAAATAGTACGCTATGCACGCCACAGTTACGCCATCAACGCGGGGACGCCGATAGAGAACCCTGTCGTAACAGCGAATACATTCGTGGTATGTGTTTCCATATCTAAACGTTATTACTATAGTTATTCTCGTGCACATTTATATGTCAACTTTGCTGGCAAACGTAAAGACCAATTTATCATTATTTAACCGGTAAAGTAACCTCGGTTACGTCGTTTTGTTTAATACCACAAATATGTGTATATGCTCGAACTCCTTTATCGGCTTTTCCCTCTTTACGACGTCCAACACACGCAAACACACCCACGATGCTCTCTTCTCGCGTTCACGTACTGCACGTTACGTCGTCCGGTTTTATTGCACTCGGGCTGTGGGGTGATGACTCGCCGTTTACTGGCCTGTGAAATTGTCACGAACGCTGTACCCTCCACCCCCACCCGCCCCCGCCGTCAGTGTGTGTGTCTCACGTGCACCGGGTGCTCCAATCGTCAAAAGTAACGAGTTCACGATTTTGATACAGAAATACACAACGATACGACGTTCTTTGGATGAAATTTGACATTGCTTCAGGAGTAACATGGTTTTTTTTGGGTTCGATAATGTTTAACAAACGACCAATTGTTTTTATGTGATCATCTGAACGTTCTAATTCGTGGAATCTAATGAACAGTGGACAGTTTTTAAAATTGTACTAATTCTTAGCTCCAGGTATGTAAATACTTTAATTGGAGCATGAAATTGTTGAGATTAATTGAAGTTTCTAGATTTTTTTTAACGTGATTTAGTTACGTTGCAATTTCGCACATTTTTCTTTAAGGGCTCACATACCACTGCGCCCGCTAAAAACCGAGTACATTTGAAAAATTATTATAAAGGTTATACGAGGTCTGTTCAAAAAGTATCGCAAATTTTGAATTTCCGTGGGCTACGTATATTCGATTTTCGATTTTTTTTTTGTGGCGTTAGGTTGGTACTCGTGTCCCTCACTTATGCTGAAAAAATCGGCCATTTTGAATGTTTAGTTAATTGTTGACAGCTGTTTTGGTTAGACGTGTTTTGGCTCGTCTTCGATTTTTGCCTATTCCAAAAAAGCAGCTTCCATTGCGATGATTGAGCTTTGGTTTCCACGTCATAACCATAAACCCATGATTCGTCACCAGTTATGACCTTCTGGAGCAAATTTGGGTCGTCGCGGACCGAGTACAACAGTTCCTTGGCAATGTTAACGCGACACTGTTTTTCTTCGAAATTGAGCAGTTTTGGCACGAATTTCGCGGCGACCCGTCTCACGCCCAAATCATCGGTAAAAATCGAATAGCACGAGCCAATCGATATGTTTAGTTCCTCAGCAACTTCTCTAACGGTGATTCGACGATTGGCCAATATTATTTTCTTCATTTCATCAATGTTTTCGTCTGTTGTTGATGTGCTCGGTCGTCCGGAACGCATTTCGTTGTTCGCATCTTCTCGGCCCTCTGAGAACATTTTGTACCACCGATAAACATTGCTTTGGTTCAAGCTAGCTTCACCATATGCCACGGTCAACATTCGGAATGCGTCCGCCCACTTAATTTTGTTTTTCACACAAAATTTGATACAGATTCTTTGATCCATTTTTTGGAATAGGCAAAAATCAAAGACAAGCCAAAACACGTCTAACCAAAACAGCTGTCAACAATCAACTGAACATTCAAAATGGCCGATTTTTTCAGCATAAGTGAGGGACATGAGTACCAACCTAACGCCACAAAAAAAACGAAAACTCCACCAAAAATTATCCAATCGGCAAAAATAAAAAAGAATCTACTCAAATAATGTAGTAGTAATAGTCTGACGGAGAGATTTTTATTTTTATTCAAAAATAAAGAAATTACAGTATTTCAAAATTTAGTATGCGATTTAAAAAAAAATTAGTCAACAATTAACTAAACATTCAAAATGGCCGATTTTTTCGGCCTAAGTGAGGGACATGAGTACCAACCTAACGCCACAAAAAAATCGAAAATCGAATATACGTAGCCCGCGGAAATTCAAAATTCGCGATACTTTTTGAACAGACCTCGTATGGTGAAAAAAAAATTTAATTGTTGATTTCACATTTTTTAGTAAGTTTTCAACTATGAGAAAAATTAATTAAAATTTTTTTTTAAATTAGCATTATTTTTTACGGGTATAAATGGATTACTGATGAAAACCATGGCGCATCCCCTTGTCGACATCATAACTACACCAAAAATTATCCAATCTGCAAAAATAAAACAGAATCTACTAAGATAATGTAGTAGTAATAGTCTGACGGAGAGATTTATATTTTTATTCAAAAATAAAGAAATTACAGTATTTCAAACTCTAGTATGCAATTTAAAAAAAAAATTAGTCAACAATTAACTAAACATTCAAAATGGCCGATTTTTTCAGCATAATTGAGGGACATGAGTACCAACCTAACGCCACAAAAAAATCGAAATTCGAATATACGTAGCCCGCGGAAATTCAAAATTCGCGATACTTTTTGAACAGACCTCGTATGGTGAAAAAAAAATTAAATTGTTGATTTCACATTTTTTAGTAAGTTTTCAACTATGAGAAAAATTAATTAAAATTTTTTTTTAAATTAGCATTATTTTTTACGGGTATAAATGGATTACTGATGAAAACCATGGCGCATCCCCTTGTCGACATCATAACTACACCAAAAATTATCCAATCTGCAAAAATAAAACAGAATCTACTAAGATAATGTAGTAGTAATAGTCTGACGGAGAGATTTTTATTTTTATTCAAAAATAAAGAAATTACAGTATTTCAAACTTTAGTATGCAATTTAAAAAAAAAATTAGTCAACAATTAACTAAACATTCAAAATGGCCGATTTTTTCAGCATAATTGAGGGACATGAGTACCAACCTAACGCCACAAAAAAATCGAAATTCGAATATACGTAGCCCGCGGAAATTCAAAATTCGCGATACTTTTTGAACAGACCTCGTATGGTAAAAAAAAAAATTACATTGTTGATTTCACATTTTTTATTAAGTTTTCAACTATGAGAAAAATTAATTAAAATTTTTTAAATTAGCATTATTTTTTACGGGTATAAATGGATTACTGATGAAAACCATGGTGCCTCCCCTTGTCGACATCATAACTCCACCAAAAATTATCCAATCGGCAAAAATAAAAAAGAATCTACAAAAATAATATAGTAGTAATAGTCTGACAAAATGAATTTTTTTTTTTTTTTTTTTTTTTTTTTTCAAAAATAAAGAAATTACAGTATTTCAAACTTTAGTATGCAATTTAAAAAAAAAATTAGTGTTTAATAATTTATAAAAAATTGTCCAACCAAAAAATTGAAAGAACCTCTCGTCAGACTATAAAGAAAATAATTATCAAGATTCGAAAATAAAAAAAGTGAAAAAATATTCTAAATTGACTGAGCCATCGTGCTGACACTGTCTAAAAACATAGTTTCGACAAAAACGCGTTTAAATAATGTTAACATTTTATTTATTTTATTTTAACATTTTTTTTCTTATAGTAGAAAAGTTAATAAAAATTGTTGAATCAACAATTTAATTTAATTTTCACCATATAACCCTTATAATAATTTTTCAAATTTACTCGGCTTTCAGAGCGCGCAGGGGTATGTGAGCCTTTAAATTGGAGTATGAAATTGTTCAGATTAATGGTAGATTCTAAATTGTTTCTTAACATGATTTAGCTACGTTGCAATTTCGTACATTTTTTCTTTAATCTGTAAGCAAGATATGAATGCGATGGCGTATATGGAACGAACTATTTTGTAATAGAAAAAAAAAGAGAGAATAGTCAATCAAGAATTGATTGATAATACAAATCTCATAAGAGCGTTCAATTTTTTATGCACCAGGCGAAACCAATGTCCTCCGCGAGACTCCATTAGTCATAGTACCATGGATATTGAAACGAACGTGATCCAAACGTTGAGTAATGACTGCATTATTCAAATTGCGGTGATTTCATTTTCTTTCCCTCTCGTTTCTCGCTTTATTAAAATAATATTGAAGTCACAAGTGACTACCGTTATTTTATTATCGATGTTCCCATACTTTGTAACTGATTGAGTGATTTATCAGAGAGACAATCGCCTTTCTCTCCTGATAACAAAAAAAAAATCAATTTATCACAATTACGTGCCTGTGTAAAAATATGATAATCTTATCTAGCATCGATCAGAATCAATATTTGTTGATCATTGATCCAATGAGATTTGTCAATCGTAACCTGCATCGAACAATCGTTCGATATATCGTCGTTTAAACCAGACGATTTACGAGAAAATATATGTTGGAGCGCCGGTTAAAATATAAGTAGAATATAGCGAATCTTTCAACATATGCTAGGTTGGCCGAGCGGTCTAAGGCGCCAGATTTAAGCTCTGGTTCCCGAATGGGAGCGTGGGTTCGAACCCCACACTTAGCAAATTTTTTTTTTTTTCTTCCAAACGCAAATGCACACGTCAAAGGGTGAATTACTTATAAATGTTAATTAGTTCGTTGATAGAAGCAATATTTGCTTCGCTATTAACTGGATAATTGATAATCGTGAGAAAGGTATTTTCATTAATAGCGAATCTTTTCTCAGAATGAATTTTTTATAATGTGTTTTTAAAGGAAAAACAATTATTTAACATATTTTTCAACAAAGTATTTTTTTTATTCATTGCCCAAAAATTCATTACCATCTAATCCACCCCCAATGCCTTTTGGGAGGGTAGAATTAAAAAGGGATGAAACGATCAATTATTCGGCAAATCTGATGAGAGAAATTCTTCAGGGTGGACGTCGTGTTTTTTTTCTTTCGTACGCCATAGATAAAATAACAGATAACTCTGTTGATCCAGATAGTTTGATTATCTTGACAAGTAGAGAGAAATATTAATTTATTTCTTCGAAACGCAAATTCAAACGACAATGGTCGAATTGTTCATTAATGTTAATTAGTCCATTGATAGAAGCAATATTTGCGTCACTATTAACTGAATTATTGATAATCGTGAGAAATACATTTTCATTAATACCGAATCTTTTCTCACAATGAATCAATTTTTTATAATGTATTTTTCAAGGAAAAACAATAATTGAACATACTTTTCAACAAAGTATTTTTTTTCATTCGTTGCCAAAAATTCATCCCCATCTAATCCACCCCCAAAGTCTTTTGGGGGCGGAGAATTAAAATTTCTTCAGTGTGGACGCCGTGTTCATTTCGTACTTCATAGATAAAATAAGAGATAACTCAGTTGATCCAGCTAGTTTGATAATCTTGACAAGTAGAGAGAACTATATATTTTTTTATTCCAAACGCAAATTCAAACGTCAAAGGGTGAATTATTTATTAATGTTAATTAGTTCGTTGATAGAAGCAATATTTGCCTCACTATTAACTGAATTATTGATAATCGTGAGAAAGGTATTTTCATTAATAACGAATCTTTTCTCAGAATGAATTTTTTATAATGTGTTTTTAAAGGAAAAACAATTATTTAACATATTTTTCAACAAAGTATTTTTTTAATTTATTGCCCAAAAATTCATTCCCATCTAATCCACCTCCAATGCCTTATGGGAGGGTAGAATTAAAAGGGGATGAAACGATCAATTATTCGGCAAATCTGATGAGGGAATTTCTTTAGGGTGGACGCCGTGTTTTTTTTCGTACGTCATAGATAAAATAAGAGATAACTCAGTTGATCCAGATAATTTGATTATCTTGACAAGTAGAGAGAACTATAAATTTTTCCTTCCAAACGCAAATCCAAACGTCAAAGGGTGAATTATTGATTAATGTTAATTAGTCCATTGATAGAAGCAATATTTGCGTGACTATGAACTGAATTATTGATAATCGTGAGAAAGGCATTTTCATTAATACCGAATCTTTTCTCACAATGAATTAATTTTTTATAATGTGTTTTCAAAGGAAAAACAATAATTAAACATATTTTTCAACAAAGTATTTGTTTTTATTCATTGCCAAAAATGCATTCCCATCCAATCCATCCCCAAAGCCTTTTGGGGGCGGAGAATTAAAAGGGGATGAAACGATCAATTATTCGGTAAATCTGATGAGAGAATTTCTTCAGTCGTGGACGTCGTGCTCTTTTTTTTTTCCTACGTCATAGATAAAACAAGAGATAACTCAGTTGATCCAGCTAGTTTGATACTCTTGACAAGTAGATAGAGAAGATTGAGGATAGCGAATTGGTGGTGTTTATCTCGATCACGAAAATGCTTCTGGTCTCTCGTCCATACTGACGAGCGAATATTTTCTCTCGTCGAGCTCGAGACAAATGACTGAAGCTTTCAGACTCCGATTGTATATCGTTGCCGATGTGTGTGTGTTTGTGTGTGTGCAAGTGTGCGAGAGCCGATGGTGGAGGTTTGTGGAGGGAGGACGCGCAAATGCGCGAACGAAAGCGGTAATTTGCGAGGACTAACGGGGCTCTCTCGCTGGGTACAAATGACTCACGATGAATAGTCATGGACCGATTAGGCAATGTCCGGAGCAGTAATACACGAGAGATACTGCGGCTACCGAGTGGAGGTTTGAGCTTAACTAATTTCACGACATCGATCGTTCGTTTTCATTCATGTTCAAAAGGTCTCGGGTACCAATTATCTCTCCCCACCGGACGGGGGAGGAGAGAGAAAAATCTCGAAAAATCATTCGTACTATCCATCGTGCGGTATGAACGTTTTACCAGATTTTTCTCATCCTCGTCGTCCGGTCGTTCTACGGTAAAAAAATAAAATTATTATTATCATCGCTTATAGGAAATTCTTATTCTTATTGTCATTATTTTCTACGATTCAATCACGATTCGGTGAATTAGTTTAGAAAACAGACCGCTTTTCCCCAAAGACACACGGGAGAGAGGACGTTGTCAAAAAAAAGTGCCAATACACCCCGCGAATACGATCGGTACTTTACGTCACAAAATGACAGACAGGCACATGTAGTTTCGTGTACTATTGTATTATGGTTAGTGTGTATATATATAAATATAATTCAGAAGGAAATCCGTTGAAACGGCTGTCACAACAATTTTGCCAAAAGAAAAAAAGTACAACAGAATGGTCCGCGACCCCGCACACTTGTAATTTCGTTCCGTCGCATCTGTTGTAATTCTCACGTTACCGCATTTAATGCGCGTTACGTATCTCGACTTTTCTTTCTCACTATGGTCCGCACCGACTGAAGGAATAAAAAAAAGTGAGAGAGAGAGAGAGAGACAGAAATCACGCGGACATATTTCAGACAACCCTTGTATATAGTTTTAGTGATGTATATACATATATATAGGTATAACGTATAAAATAGAGGAGATACAATGGCCGGGGTTATATGCGCCCAAAACGACCACCCCAGAGTCAAGGGGTGCCACGCTCTCTAGTGACGGAAGAGCCCACGATTCGAGAGAGAGAGAGAGAGAAAAAGAGCGAGGCCAGGGTCGACGAGTATTCGGAAGGGGAGAGCAGCGCATCTTTTCAGAGGGAGACCGAGAGCCTCTCTGTTCGATAGGGTGAAGAAAAAAAATGAACTGATAGAGAGTTTTTTTCGATGCTTGACATTTTTTTTTTTTTTTCTACGAATTTTATATGAGAATGTATATTTCAATGAGTATTTTTTCTCCACTTGACTTCACCCCGAAAGTTCGAAATCTTGTTAGAAATCGACTATTAACGTAACGTTAAAAAATGTCGAGAAAATTTCTCGTTAATTGCAAATATCACCGAAAAAAGTTCTCATATCAAATGGCCAAACGCAAAAATTTCGTATGTTTTTCATTCTTCCCTCAATTTTTTAAAACAATTGATCGCAATGTTCCGTCGAATTTTTAGAATCAACGAAAAATTTCCAATCACTACATTTCAACTTTTCTATTTTTTTTCTTGTCCTCCTCCTAATCGCTCGGTGGTCGGAAGAAAAAAAACATTATAATGTGGCCATTTTTCAAATACAACGATTATATTCGTTGTCTCGATTGCCGGTGAAGAGCTGTACATGTCGAGCACGAAAATTGAGTAAGGCAAATCCGCACGACGGACTTATAACTCGATATTGTAGTTCGCGCGATCGTGACGGAGATTTGAGGGTGCGGGGGGAGCGTGAAAAAACTGGAAAAGAGATGTATATCCGGTTAAAGTGCTTTTCGGCTCAAATTCACTACTCGACCGGAGAAAGAGAGAGACCCCTTCTCGCGAATCTCGCCGACTCCACGAGAAAATCGTATTTGTAATGCTTAGGCGTTCGAACGCGACGTTCCGTGAAATCGCGTTACCCCCGCGGATTCCGAATATTAAATTCATCTCGAGACCGTTGTCTCGTTCATAAATGCATATACATCGGTTCGCGTCACTCTTGACGGATGGCCGCGACGAGGAGTTTCTAAATTCGTGTATGACAAGTATTTGGGAACGGGGGGAAAAAAAACTGTAAAGTGCTTCTCTCTTCGGGGTTTCTGTTCGTCCATTTCTATTTCTATCGAGAAATCTCATTATCCTCAAACAATTTATCACGTATTCGTTGCACCGTGATATGGCGATATATTGTATTAAAAAAAAAACGTGTTATTTATTGTGTTACAAAGAATATTCTTGTATCCCAATCGTTTATCCCTCGTCTTCTCCTAATCTCGAACGTGTCAGATTCACGAATGACCCCTCCTCGGGTTTTTAACGTTTTAGCGAAAAGTCATTTTTTATTCTAACTGGTCAGCGCACAACGGGAGCACTGTTTTCGAATTCGCTGGAAGGAAAGAGAAAAAAAAAACCGAATCTGACGATTTTCCGGTTGACAAAATTCGCACTTTCGAAAAATACGATTTGTTATGTGACCGGAGCACTCGAGTCAAAGTGATGTAAGAGAGACTATGGATACATATAGCTTTTTCATATTTACAGGGTGTCCCAAAACTAGCACTTCAGAGTGACACAGGCGGTTAGATTGGATCCGGACCTATCAGAATAAACGAATATGACCTCAGTAAAAGTGTCATGGTTTTCGAGAAAAATCGTCTTTTTTTATTTCTCGGAAAATCGCTACTTAGTACTTGTTATTCCGCTATCATTGCTATTAAAGTCCAAATTAACGTCAGAATCTAACGTGGTCAGAAACAGCAACGAATACAGCGAGATAACAAGAATAGCCATTGTCCGATAAATTACAGAAGACAATTTTTCTGAAAATCGATATTCTTGTTATCTCGCTGTGTTTTCATTTGTGTTTCTGACCACTTTAGCATTTGGTAGAAATTTGGACTTTGATTTGCTTACGATTTGGACTTTCACAGCAATGATAGCAGAACAAGTACTAGGTAGCCATTGTCCAAAAAATTAAAAAAGACGATTTTTCTGAAAATCGCTATTCTTGGAATCTTGCTGTTTCATTTGTGTTTCTGATCACTTTAGCATTTGATGTGAATTTGGACTTTGATTTGCTTACGATTTGGACTTTGACAGCAATGATAGCAGAACAAGTACTCGGTAGCCATTGTCCGAAAAATTAAAAAAGACCATTTTTCTGAAAATCGCTATTCTTGGAATCTTGCAGTTTTCATTTGTGTTTCTGACCACTTTAGCATTTGGTGGGAATTTGGACTTTGATTTGCTCACTATTTGGACTTTCATAGTAATGGGGTAGCAGAACAAGTACTAGGTAGCCATTGTCCTAAAAATTAAAAAAGACGATTTTTCTGAAAATCGCTATTCTTGGAATCTTGCTGTTTCATTTGTGTTTCTGACCACTTTAGCATTTGGTGTGAATTTGGACTTTGATTTGCTTACGATTTGGACTTTCACAGCAATGATAGCAGAACAAGTACTAGGTAGCAATTATCCGAAAAATTAAAAAAGACGATTTTTCTGGAAATCGCTATTCTTGGAATCTTTCTGTTTTCATTTGGGTCTCTGACCACTTTAGCATTTGGTGTGAATTTCGACTTTGATTTGCTCAAGATTTGAACTTTCACAGCAATGATAGCAGAACAAGTACTAGGTAGCCATTGTCCGAAAAATTAAAAAAGACGATTTTTCTAAAAATCGCTATTCTGGAAATCTTGCTGTTTTCATTTGTGCTTCTGACCACTTTAGCATTTGGCGTAAATTTGGGCTTTGATTTGCTTGAGATTTGGACTTTCATAGTAATGGTAGCAGAACAAGTACTAGGTAGCGATTGTCCAAAAAATTAAAAAAGACGATTTTTCTGAAAACCACTATTCTTGTTATCTTGCTGTTTTCATTTGTGTTTCTGACCACTTTAGCATTTGGTGTGAATTTGAACTTTGATTTGTTTTACGATTTGAACTTTCACAGCAATGGTAGCAGAATAGCAAGTACGAGGTAGTGAATTTCCGAGAAATCAGAAAAGACGTTTTTTTCTCGAAAACCATTAGACTTTTACTGAGATGATATTTGTTTATTCTGATAGGTCCAGAGCCAATCTAACCCCCGTGTCACTCTGAAGTGCTAGTTTTAGGGCACCCTGTATATGTGAATGGGGAGGTGTCAACTATTTTGAAGTATCGTTCGCCGAGAATCACGCGCGAGAGGGGTTGGATAGGAAAAGAAAAAAAAGAAAATTATTAATCAACCAACTTCGAAATCGTAAATAACGCTTAGCACGGATGAGAGATTCTGGAATGGCGCGCGAGAGGACTCTTCGCTTGTCTGGCATGTGTGTATGTGTGGCTTGACAGAGACAATGGATGACAAATTGTGGTGGAGGCGAAACAAACGGGACGAGAACTCGATTGAGGCTGGTCCGAGTGTACGCACGGATTTTCGTTATATCTAACGGAGTACAGAATGTATGGATGGTCTATGGTACACACGGTTCACGCGGATCATCATCAATATAACTGCATGGCGACATAATCTCGCGATAACAAAATGTCCGGGTGACCGAGAAAAATAGTCGTTCATTCGTGGATCTCCCCGTAAACTTTGTCATTCTCAAATGAATTTCATCTCCAAGAAATTCAATGACATATAAATGACAATAAATCACTGAAAAAAAAATTATATTATCATTTGTGCGAAATTAATTATTGGCAAAATATGTCAAACACATGCTCCGCCGGTAATGAAATTAACGAAGTTGAAGTAATGATTGGAAAAGTATCATTGAAGAGCTTTCCTTTTTTTTCTCTTCATCCAATATTTTTAAGTGTCTAGCACATTTGACGATTGGCATTCTTTTTTTTTCTCTCGTTTTTCATTTTCTTCCTATTATTTTTTTTATTGTCGCAACGGAGTACCTTCGATGAAAGGTTCCACGGCGAATGCTCATACACAAACGATAAACGCAAAGCATAAATAAGATGGGAGTACATAGCAAGAGAGTTCTCTGTGCGCAAAAGAAGGGCGGGGGGTTAGGGGTGGCGACAGAAAAGAAAAAGAGAAAAAGAGATCAGATCGGAGCCGCGTGAAAAGTCTCAAGTCTCACTCGCTCGTGGCTCGCGCTTCTCTCCTCAACGTTGGGCAATCGTAAATGTTTAATATCGTGATTAAAGGGCGCTGGGCGCCTCTCATTATTATTTCAGTCTGGAGGACATTTCAACCCCTCCCTCCCTCTCCCCCCGACGTCAGGTCCCACACCTACATCACTTTTCTCCGGGTTTTCTTTACAATTCTCGCTCTCTGGTGACGGAGGCTGTAGAAAAATAACGAAAAAGAAGAAGAAAAAACTTCGGTGAAAATTAGCCGGCTAAATATTTAAGGCTTTGCGAGCGTGGCTTTTGGACCTCGTCTTTCGGACCTCGTCAACAAAAATCCGAAGGGAACAACACACAAAAATAATATCTCAAAGCGTTCTCTCGTCTCTCCTCGTACACAATAAATGACTGCCCCCCACTCTCATGTACGTAATATACAAGTTTTCGACATTTTCACGTTCTTTTGTATTAAGCACAAAAGGACTTTAGGGTTTTCCGCGAAAATTCCAATTAATTTTGTACAATTAATAATACTTTTGTTCAAAGAACATTTAAGGGTGGCGGCCACGGTGGCGGGTATAAAATCATGTGCATATTTAACGATTTTTTTTTGTATGATAAAGTGATTTATTTATAAAACTAATTACACATCTATTAAGTATAAATATCAAGCTAATAACAAATATTTTTTTTGTTTTTTTTTTGTGATACACAATGGCCGCCTACTGCTATCTGCTTTTGATATCTTTTTTTTGGGCGTGACATTTGGTATCCACAATTTTTTACCTAGGACAAAAAAAATCATGTGCACATTTAACAATTTTTTTTTGTATGAAATAGTGATTTTTTTATAAAACGAATTACACATCTATTTAGTATAAATATCAAGCTATTGGAAAATATTTTTTAATTGTTTTTTTGTTATACAAAATGGCCGACTGCTGCTATTTGCTTCTATCTTTTTTTTTCGGCCGTGACATATTTGGCATCCACAATTTTTACCTAGAACAAAAAAAAATTGTCAATCTACGTCTGAATACCTAGAAAAGTACGTACGGAATTTGAAAAATATTGTTTTATTCGAATATTGTAGGCATTTGAACTTAAAAGTAGAATTCCCAATGAAAAATTTCGTATAAAACTGCTCCTGAAATGGAAAGTTTTTAATGAATCATAAATTCCGTACGTACTTCTCTGCGAAATGCAATTAGAAACATAATTAAAAAATTTGAAGTCAATCGGGTAAAAATTGTCAAAGTTATTTATTACGCGGCGCGCTCGGGTACTCTATGGCCGTGCCAGAGGTAGGCTTATGTTATACGCTCAAAGTCAATGAAAAAAAAAACTAACTCCTACCTTTACTTCAGTTAATTTATTTTTATGATGATATAACATCGTTTGAGCAATAAAAAAAATATCGATTTTTTGAAAATTCTACCATGGCCATACCCCTTAACCCCCCTTAAGGGGTGGGGATAACCCTTAAGGGGGGAAATAGGGTTAGGACAGCGTTTTCTCAATGATTTTCATGAATTTTTTTATAGTACAAAAAATGAATATAATTTATTGAAACTTTGAGAATATTTTATACATACATTTAAGTATATACTATACAATTTTTGAAGAATTTCCTTGAAAAACACCGAAGATATTAGCGACCCCATATTGCAGTTCACGATCAGACTCAGCATTTTGCGTACATTCTGGAAGCCGCAATTTTCATCTGAAATCAAACGAGGTTGGAATTTACTTTTATTATATGTCTCTCTTCTATATGAACCTAAATACTATCAAAAAAATAGAAAATTTAATATTTTAGAGGGGTCAAAACAAAAAAGCATGATTTTTCGCCATTTTTTACAACTTTATTTGCAAAAACAAAATTTTTTTAAATAATGATAATATTCTGATTTTAGGTTAATATAGAGCGCAATACTATGAAGAAAGTAACTGCCAATTTTCAAACGATTGGCTGAAAATTTTCCAAACTAGCGTGTACGCAAGTTTAAAAAAAGTCGTTTGCAGAAAATCGCGTTTGAAAAAATAGTATCAAGAAAAACAAGCAATATGGGGTCGCCTATATTGTATATACTTAAATATATGTATAAAAATTTTATAGTATATACTTAAATATATGTATAAAATATTCTCAAAGTTTCAATAAATTCTATTCATTTTTTATACTATAAAAAAATTCATGAAAATCATTGAGAAAACGCTGTCCTAACCCTATTGCCCCCCTTAATGGCTTATAACAATAGAACGAATCGGAATTTTCATTTGAAATTTTGGGAACATATTTTTTAATAGTTTTACTAACAATTTATGAAATTTAAAAAAAATCGATTTTTTGAACCGTCTAACCCTATTTCCGCCCTTAAGTAAAAAAAAATCCTTAAATTCGTATAAATTGTTGTTTTTGTTCAAATCGAACAAATTCATACTTTTCGTTCACGGTATCTCGTGGATCTGTATAAAGTTTCTTTTCACGTTTTGGAATTGACTCTGACGTCTCTCGATATAATATAAAATATCTTGGGTAGTAGATGAAAAAAAAGCGTTGTCGGCCAAACGATTTTTATATTTCGTCCTCATAGGCGCGTATATTTGCATGTA
The DNA here is from genome assembly GCA_958009045.1 of Oxytorus armatus. Classification (NCBI taxonomy): domain Eukaryota; kingdom Metazoa; phylum Arthropoda; class Insecta; order Hymenoptera; family Ichneumonidae; genus Oxytorus; species Oxytorus armatus. The sequence goes on from OY253752.1 coordinate 17,063,681, forward strand.
ATTCTATAAACATTCGACGTAGTTACCGCTGACACACGTAAAGAAATATAACAATGAAATATATTCGTAAATAAAATTGTCGTTCCATTCCATGCGCGGGTGTGAGAGACAAAAATGGTCACACGCTTCAGTGCTGACCCCAGAGGCCGTTTTTACCGTGGGTCGAAAATTCGATATTTCCAAATATATATATACATATATCCATATATTTAACACATACTTTACTACAGACATACCTAAATATATCAATGGAAGCACGAGTCGAGATTTCTTTATGTTGTTTTCGCATTGTTACGCCTTTTTTTTCCCTTTCGTCCAGAAGATCGGAATAAAATAATATAAAATCTGGGGACACTGAAAGTATGCATGACGAAAAAGAAAAAAAAAAAAAAAATTTCTACAGCCTCGAACGCTGGACGGAATATCATAACGGTCGACTGACAGGGGATACAACCGTCTTACAACCCTCTAGATATATACACCGGATATAACCCCCAAATACCGCAGGTCCAAGTGAAAGAGAGAGCGAGAGGAAGAGAGAGGCTTTCGAATAGTAATGCCGAGGAGACTCTATTAGATTTCGAAGTGCGAGACGAATTTACGATTTTTTTTACATAAATCTCGATATCCCAGTGTCCCGTGCTCGGACAGCATTATGGGTATCTTATTGGACTGTTTTTACGACACGCACGGACACCCGTGACGAAAAATAAAATATTTTTCAAGTGCTTCACGAATCTGCAGCTCGTTTTTTTCTTCTCTTTCTTCCATCTTTCCCCTTTCTCACAAAAAAAAGCCCCGTGAGGAACGAGCAATTTTTTTAAATTTTTCCCGTCGAAGCTATATCGCACCGTTGACTGGACAATTGGACATCGGCATTGTTAATAGTATTAGACTCCGCATGAACCATACGATAGAAAATATATATTTTATTATATTCGAGCTTCGTGTATGTATATGCACGCAATATATTTCTATCGAATTTCTTTTCTCTCCCCTTTTATCATTCGCTAAGATTAATACGACGAAATGACGCGATACCGTACGTAGAAAGGGGACAGTCTTCACGGGATATCACACGCTATCATTCTTCTTGTATTTGATCGATGTATATTTATATACATATGAGGAATTCCAGGTCAAATCGACCAAGATGACTGTTATCCTCATCCGGAATTTATTCAACGATTTTTTCCATCCCGTTCATACAACTCCAAAAGTAAGGAGTTTTTTTTTAAGCGCTAAATTTGAAAAATTATTATAAGGGTTATATGGCGAAAAAAAAATAAATTGTTGATTTCACATTTTTTATTAACCTTTCGACTATAAGAAATAAAATTTAAAAAAATGTTCCGTTAATATTAAGATTATTTTTTACGGGTATAAATGGACTACTGATGAAAACCATGGCGCGTCCTTGTCGGCAACATAACTTCACCAAAAATTATCCAATCTGCAAAAATAAAAAAGAATCTAGTAAAGTAATGTAGTAGTGATAGTCTAACGGAGGGAATTTTTTGTTTTTTCAAAAATAAAGAAATTACAGTATTTCAAACAACGTTACAGTGATTTTAGTTAAGCCACTTCTTTGTGGCCAAAATGCAAACAAATTTTGAATTTTTAAATTTCCTTTAAGACGCTATTTCGATAAAAAAAAAAAAAATTTTTTTATTTTAGCCCACCTTTTCGGAAACCTAAAAATGTCGAAATTTCAAATGGTCATAACTTCGCTCACGTTTCATCGATTTTGGGTTTTGACGAGCGTTTTCAAAACTTCTCGAGTAGACTTAGAGAATGCATTTTGGATCATCCCGATATCTCAATTATTGTACCAGTGAGAGCGGGTTGAAAATCGGCGGAAAGAATGAGAAGGGGTATGTATGGAGAAATTCGCAAAAATCGATGGTCCGACTTTAAAAGTCTGTGAAAAATCGAGAAATGATGATAGCACAATGATTCAAACGCCATTTTAAAGGGTTTTCGATCACGAAAATAATGAGCACAGAGTGGGGTTCCAACTCCATCGGGAAGCAACGTTACAGCGATTTTAGTGAAGCCACTTCTTTTCGGCCGGAATGCAAAAAAAATTTGAATTTTTAAATTTTCTTTTAGGATGCTATATCCATGGATTTTGACTCGCTGATTACTAATTCAGTACCCATTTATTTGAAAAACTCGAAATTTCATTGAAAATCGTCCAAAAAATGATTTTTTTCGTTTTTCGCCTTTTTCACGTTGATATTTTGAGATTTCGACTAAAACTCGGTGTTATTCGTAATCAGCGGAAAATTTCCGATCGAATAGGGTATCGAAACATCGAAAAAAGAGAAAAAAAATTTTTTGTAATTTTTTGCCCGCCTTTTCGAAAACCTAAAAATCTCGAAATTTCAAATGGTCATAACTTGGCTCACGTTTCATCGATTTTGGGTTTTGAAGAGCGTTTTCAAAACTTCTCGAGTAGACTTAGAGAATGCATTTTGGATCATCCCGATATCTCAATTATTGTAGCCGTGAGAGCGGGTTGAAAATCGGCGAAAAAAATGAGAAGGGGTATGTATGGAGAAATTCGCAAAAATCGATGGTCCGACTTTAAAAGTCTGTGAAAAATCGAGAAATGATGATAGCACAATGATTCAAACGCCATTTTAAAGGGTTTTCGATCACGAAAATAATGAGCACAGAGTGGGGTTCCAACTCCATCGGGAAGCAACGTTACAGCGATTTTAGTGAAGCCACTTCTTTTCGGCCGGAATGCAAAAAAAATTTGAATTTTTAAATTTTCTTTTAGGATGCTATATCCATGGATTTTGACTCGCTGATTACTAATTCAGTACCCATTTATTTGAAAAACTCGAAATTTCATTGAAAATCGTCCAAAAAATGATTTTTTTCGTTTTTCGCCTTTTTCACGTTGATATTTTGAGATTTCGACTAAAACTCGGTGTTATTCGTAATCAGCGGAAAATTTCCGATCGAATAGGGTATCGAAACATCGAAAAAAGAGAAAAAAAATTTTTTGTAATTTTTTGCCCGCCTTTTCGAAAACCTAAAAATCTCGAAATTTCAAATGGTCATAACTTGGCTCACGTTTCATCGATTTTGGGTTTTGAAGAGCGTTTTCAAAACTTCTCGAGTAGACTTAGAGAATGCATTTTGGATCATCCCGATATCTCAATTATTGTAGCCGTGAGAGCGGGTTGAAAATCGGCGAAAAAAATGAGAAGGGGTATGTATGGAAAAAATCGCAAAAATCAATGGTCCGACTTTAAAAATCTGTGAAAAATCGAGAAATAACGATAGCACAATGATTCAAGCGCCATTTTGAAGGGTGTGCGATCACGAAAAGAATGAGCACAGAGTCGGGTTCCAACTCCATCGGGAAGCAACTTTACAGCGATTTTAGTAAAGCCACTTCTTTGTGGCCAAAATGCAAAAAAATTTTGAATTTTTAAATTTTCTTTTAGGAAGCTATGTCGATGTATTTTGACTCGCTGATTACTAATTCAGTAGCCATTTCTTTGAGAAACTCGAAATTTCATTGAAAATCGTCCAAAAAGTGATTTTTTCAATTTTCGCGTTTTTCCCATTGATTTTTTTATTTTTCGACAAAAACGTGGTGTTATTCCTAATCAGCGGAAAATTTCCGATCGAATAGGGTATCGAAAAATTGAAAAAAAATGGGTCGGGTCAGGTTCCGTCTGGCGACGTCTGAGGGGGTTAGCGCGCAGAGGGCCGCAGCCCCCTATTATATTAATATTATTTATTTACATTATTATTTTTATTGCAATATATGTATATTGGAGAAAAAATAATAATGTAATTTTCACGCACCTGTTAATCTGACCTAGAATGGTCCATATATGCATATGTATATATTATATTGTATATTACACGTAGATTGGTCGTCGTATGATCGCGAGAGGAACGGTGGAAGCTTAAATGATACCATCTTTCTTTCGAGCGAGCCGACAAAATTTTCGCTCTCGCGGCGTTGACAAGTGGGCGTTTGGCCTTCGTTCTATTTTCGTATCTCTCACTTTTATCTCCGTTTCTCTCTTTGCCACACGACACCACCAAAACGTTTTTTTTTTTCCTCTTTGCACATGACGAATCGATTACTATTACCATTCAATCTCTTTGGTCGCGTGTGTGCTCCGCTCATCTCTCGTTTGCATACATCACACAGCATCGTTCTTTTTTTCCTCTCGCCCTTTTCTTCTACCCGCTGCTGATTTCGATGCATATTTCACTTTACATACGGAGACGCGCATGGTCTCGGCCGTTTTCCAGACCCGCAAATAATACTGTCGGGGAACATTCGTACGCTTCACTTTTATTCCGTCAAACGCGTCAGTCATGGTCGACTATGTGCCCAGGATGATGTATTTCAAGAATAAAATGAAAATTCTGTAGCGTATGAATTTTATTGGGTGTGTAGGTGGGTTTCTGAAGTTTCTTTTGGGGTAAAGTTTTAGTTAGCAATGAAAAATGACGGTCACTTCTATAGTACGTTAAATTATGATGAAATAATAATCATTTGAAGATTTCATGACGTTATGAATCAATTATCATTTGATAATCGTAAAAAATTATCAAATTATCACTTATATAGTTGCGAAATCGTAGTTATGTTGTTAAGTCTTTAAATCATCATGGTACAATCTTGTGACGGTCATTTGACTTGTCATTCGTCTTGTCATTCGACGCCCCCACATCGAGAGATATGTCAACACGTTCTGGTTACTCTATTTCATCATTTTCATCACTATTCAATCATTCGTATTTTTTATTGTAAATTAGAAGATGATTTTTTTTCCCCAATATCATTAATTATTTAATGAGAAAAAAAGTCACAAAAAAATCTGGAGATGCCGGGGATCGAACCCGGGGCCTTTCACATGCAAAGCGAACGCTCTACCACTGAGCTACATCCCCTCAGACGAGATGAGTTATACTGAAACCTGTACAGAAAATCTAGAAGTGAAAGAAACAGATTTTAAAATTCAACGAAAACAAAAATAGTTAACAATAAGTACGATATTCTATGTCATAATGTTCTTTGTTTAGTTGTTGACATAATATTCTTGTCAATGTTTAAATTATTATTTTCATACTTATAGTTTTGTGTCACAATCATATTTAATAATTATGTATTACTAATTACTAAAAATAATAATTATCAAGAGATTAAAAATCACAATCATATATGTAAGATTTTCAATGAATTACGGTTTAAAAAGATAGATATAGTTTCATTAGCAAGACTGAGATTATCGATGATACGTAATGGATTGTAAAGATGTTGAAAAAATCAACTAACAAGTGATCTATGATTAAAACAAATATCGTTCTCATTGTCACTGTTAATGGTCATTCTCGTATTATTTTTTCGAAGGTTCCATGGTGTAATGGTTAGCACTCTGGACTCTGAATCCAGCGATCCGAGTTCAAATCTCGGTGGGACCTTTGTTTTTTATCCCCTCCTTCTCCAATTAGTCAATTTAAATTACAAACTCGAAAATTCAAGGCTTTTTTTTTTACAGGCTTGCATGGAGAAGAATCGTGTGATGGAAAAAGAAAAAATTATTCTGACAGCGGTGGGATTCGAACCCACGCCCTTTCGGACTGGTGCCTAAAACCAGCGCCTTAGACCGCTCGGCCACGCTGCCTCACTGGCCTCTTTCAAGATAGTTGCCTAAATATGTTACAGCCCGAGAGTAATGAATTATATGACCTGAAAACACAAATTAATTCGATACAAAGAAAACAAAAACAAAAAAACTAAACCATTATTTATGGTACAAACGATTAAGTCAATGATAATAGTTCCAATGAGGAATTACTAGTCAGTCACCAGTTATTGGCAATCTGTCCGTTACATCCCTTTGGATAGAACGAGATACAAGCATGGCAATGACTGAGCCTTCCATTGGATTGAATTGCCAATAACTGTAACGCGTCGAATAATATAGGTAAATGGGTACGGCAAAGTTCGTTTTATTTGTTTTTAACTCCCAACTGAAGAATAGTGATCTTATGAATTTGTCATTAAACGTTGTTGTGTACGTGGAAACACTAGAAAATCAGTTTAACGAGTGAAAATTCATTTGTGAACCGATATATTTTTATGTTTAAAACTTCGAAGTATTGCATTCGTTAGAAAGTAGCTCGGAGACCGAATGGCCCTAAAAAAGTATTAACCACCACATGGCAAAAAAATACATGGAAAATAAATAGACATTGATATAGCGAGTGAGGTAATTTAAAAAATCTAAACCATTATTTATGTTTCAAACGATTAAGTCAATGATAATAGTTCCAATGAGAAATTGCCAATAACTATAACGTGTTCAATAACAGACATAAGTGGGTATGGCGTACGGTACGAGAGTGTATTTTTCATAATTTTTTTCGAGCAAACGATGAATGGTTTTTCTTTTATTCATACTAATATTCAATATATACATTGGGGCAATTTTTTTTTCGATTATTTTTTTTTGTTCAGCCCCCACCCGAAATTTGGTTGGATATGTCGAAAAAGAAATTCCCTGAAAGTTACGGCCCTTAATATTAATTCTAAGTACTTTCCCTTAGCGTGAGAAGATTTTCCATCTAATATACACGTAAATCGAATTTTTTTTTTTTTCATCATATTGTTCTTGGTTTCGATTTACTCAGAATAAAACAATCTAAAAAAGTGCCTTTTGCGGCGAAAGTGTAAATTGTACTGGTGAGTCGGTGCGGGTCACTGAAGTTGATTTTTACCCAAAATTCTCGTTTTTTTTGCTGTTATCTCCGAAACAATTAACTTTACGAAAAAAATGTTAATGAAAAATTTGTTGGAAATTTAAGGGATAACACCACTGTGACCCCCTGTTTTTTTTTCACATTTTTCAAGAATTTTTTTTTGTAGGAAAAAAAAGAGATATTCGAAAAAATTCTTTGGGTTTTGTTCCAAAGCTCCTCAGCATCCAGAGACTCATCATTTTTTTCCGTGTTTTGCACGCAGACGACCCTCTGCGTTTTTTTTTTTGGCTTCGTGCTCGGCGTCGCATATTCGCTTCTCATCAATGTTTAGACAATATTGGTAGAGTCCTTCACCAATTTTTATTTTCAATATCTCCAATATATTAATGAGGCCAATATGACCCATGTTGAAAAGTATCGAAGCAATATTAGGGAGGATAAGGGTTCATAGGGGCCAACAAAGGATGGCCAGGTAGCAAACCCGTTCAATAGCCGCACGTCTGCCTTTCGGCGCGGTCGTGCGCTTGGAACGGTTTCACATAAAATGCTGTATCTCCGTCAATTTTACGAATTTCTTTACAAAATTTGGTGAGAGCATTCTCAACAAATGCATCTTTCAGAAAATGAAAGTTCGGTGCCTTAACTCCCAACTAAAGAAAAGAGATCTCATAAACGTGACATTAAACTTTATTGTGTAAAGTACATGGACACTCTAGAAAATCATTGAAATGCGTGAAAATTCATTCGTGAACCGATATACTTTTATGTTTAAAACCTCAAAATATTGCATTCGTTAAAAAGTGGCTCGTAGACCGAGTGGCCTTAAAAAAATATTAACTACCACATGGCAAAAGAAAATGCATAGACATCGATATAGCGAGCAATGTAATTTGTCCTTTTGGGATCTCCTCTCTCGCATTCTCACTCTCGGGGTGACGTTCACAAAGAGAGAACCCATTTCCACGGGTAGCGCGCGTATATTTTCCTCTCTCGATTACATTACTCGCGATAAGATCGAGTTATAAAAATTCATACTTGGTTATAGACCGCGAGACCAGTCGTGTACCTTTTCTTTATCCTTATCTCTCTCTCTCAATCTCCCGGGGACCACTCGAATATAAAACTGACTGTAATGCTCCTCTGCTTTTCAGGGTTTCGCGACACGAACGTTTGGGCGTCTCTGCAGCGAGACACAGATCGATAAATTCGCGTGAACATTCGTGAAAGATACGAAAACCCCACGAAATATGCATTTGTGAGCCGGAAATAAGTTATGTAACTTCGTGCACGTCAGAACGAAAGTATCAGGCAGAGATGGCCATTCGAATAATTGAAAATGGCTCTATGGAAAAAGTTATTGTACAAAATAAAAAATAACGTTCACAACAGTCAATCTTCTAGTGAATCTGCCCCCGTACACTAAATCGAAAGTTTATATAAAATATTGATCCCGTTAAATATGAAATAGAATAGATTGAATTACAATTATTTCCATAACGAGGATACGAGGTATTAAAAGGTGCGTTGATTTATAAATTTATTCTCTTTTTACTGTACAAACAGCCATCATTTTACTTTCAAAGTATAACGTTACCCCGATGCACTATAAAAACATCATATATCCTCTCGTGTATCGTGTTACGCGTCATTTTAAAACGACACGAAGTTTGGAAACTCCGTCGAAAAGTATTTTCATTCTTCATTCAGTGGCGGATTTTATTTTATTTTTTCAAGCCTCGTCCCCTTTCACCGCTCGCTGAACTAAACTCTGTGTTTTCAGCATCGAGTTCAGCAGAATCACGCCACCACTTTGGCCTAATACTCGTGGCTGTCGTATCCCGGAGAATGATGGATCGTATCATTGGACTATGGCCACGAGTGAGTCGTGATCATCCCGATGACTTGCACACCATCGAATTACACCCTCGCATATCACGTTTCTGAACATCTACGTGGATTTAATATCCATACACACACACATACACGCAAACATATTTGTATATGTATAAAGTCATTGAATATATGTTTCGCAACGATCGTTCATTTTCTCTCGTGAAATGCACGAGTTGATGTATTTCGCGTTGAGATGATGATCCACGTGTGCTAGTCATGTCTCGTTATAACCCGAGATGAACTTCTGTCCGGAGCCCAATTGGGGGATGATAAATTTATTATAATTTTTTTTCTTTCTTCTTCTCTTTTTCCATGTGTCATTCTCTGTATGACAATTCCGTAAACAATGTGTGGTAATTGTGCACACGAGAGCAAGGGATTGAATCGAAAAATCTGTTGATGTAAAACTGTTTGCAAATTTTACGATTTTTCTTTAATTCAATTGAGGATTGGAATTTTAATTTGATTGTAACGTTTTTGATGATTCTAACAAAATCCAGACATATCGACTTTTCATTATCGTAACGAAACACAGGTTTATAATGAAAATTGCGATGCTATACGTTGTCTCATCACGGTGTCCTCGTTGCAACACAATGTGCGAGCCATTAACGAAATTTCTCAAACGACAACGAGGACATGTATCGGCGTCGTGTGTGCATCAGAGGATCGATCATTATTCGCGTAACGGTTGGATTTTCACGTTAATGGTCTACTCGAGTAATAATCGTCGTCGTTGCTCCCTCTCTCTCTCTCTCACTCTCTTTCTCTGTCTCTCGTTGGCCTTTCGCAATGGTTCCAGCTCCAATAATCATTGCCGTTTAATAACAATTGATGCGGTAACGCGAGGCAGGAAGTACGGCGCTTTACGTCCGAATACTCGGCGAATCGCTGGGTTAGGCCCCGAGGCCGGGTATCGAGTCATCTATAACTAACACTATATGGCCAGACCTCTGTACAATGGCAGGCAGATAGGAGTACGTAGGGTTGTGCGAGATATAACCCTTCGGGGCTTGGATACATATATGTAGAAAGCAAGACCATACAGACGCCTATTGTCTATCCAGGAACGTCGGGTTTCACATGTTATAACGCGGGAGGACGTCATTACGCGTGATTGATCAATATTTTGCCGCAAACCTCCCCATCAAGCAGATGCAGTATCGTCCATGAATCCATTTATTCGTATTGTGGCGTCAATGAGCGATTTTATGTGGATTCGCGTGGTATTGTAACTTCGTGACATGCAGAAGACGTTGTCCCTTGGAAATGGATAGGGAATTATTGATGAAAAATTATCCCTCCACCCTCAATCCTCTATTCAGCCTCGCACGGTGTCCAAAAAAGTAAACATCAGAGAAAAAAAACCACACAGAAAGCAATTAAAACAATATCTAATGATGCAACGACATTGATAGGTTGATCATCACGAAATCAGGCATATCAGTACAGGACACGATTCGACAAATTCACTATTTGCAACTCAACACAATGAACTATTTATTTAGTAAATTCTTATCGCGAGGTTAAAGGGGTATGGCCACGGTAGCGGGTATAAAATCATGTGCACATTTAAAAAATTTTTTTTTGTATGAAAAAGTTACTTATTTATAAAACTAATTACACATCTATTTAGTATCAATATCAAGCTGATAGAAAATATTTTTTTTGTTTTTTTCTTGTTATACAGAATGGCCGACTACCGCTATTTGCTTTTGGTATCTTTTTTTTTTGAGGAGCTTCGCGGCGTGACATTTGCCATCCACAATTTTTGACTCAAAACAAAAGAAAAAAATTCTCATTAATCTACATCAGAATACCCAGAGAAGTACGTACGGAATTTGAAAAGTTTTGTTTTATCCGAATATTGTAGGCATTTGAACTTAAAAGGTAGAATTTCCAGTGAAAACATTTCGTATAAAACTACTCATAAAATGGAAAGTTTTTAATCAATCAGAAATTCCGTAGGTAGTTCTCTGCGAAATGCAATTGGAAACATAATTTGAAAATTTCAAGTCAATCGGGCAAAAATTGTCGACGTTATTTGTCACGCGGCACGCTCGGGTACTCTATGGACGTGCCAGAGTATCCGAGTTGTAGGCTTACGTTTATACGCTCAAAGTCGGTGAAAAAAAAATTTTCTCGCTATAAATCGAATAGTATATTATTTATATGATTAACTTTAAATTAACTTTAATTTCAAAGGCGTGCCTATTTTTTTTTAAACAATATTTTTCCAAATCCCTATGTACTTCTCTTCAAAATATCATATTATTAACGATAACACTCGGTATTTATTTTCAGATCGACGTTGAAGAGAGTTCTGCTGCGTGCCGCGGAGATGACAGCACCTGACGCGAGAGCTTCCCCAGCGCCACCATGCGGCGTGAAAAATGTGAAAAAAATGTTTTTTGATACATTAATAAACAAGGAACAAAACCCAAACAAATTTTTCGAATATCTCTTTTTTTTCCCACAAAAAAAAATTCTTGAAAAATGTGAAAAAAAACAGGGGGTCACAGTGGTGTTCACCCTTAAGCCATCTTTGAGAAAAATGGGTTACCAAGTTTTTCCTCCATCTCTCTCGCAATGTCCGGTGCGAAAATAAGGAGGGTAGAGACCCGCACGGCTAATGTGCGGCCCGCGCGGCTGATGTGCGGGCTGCACCTCAGCCGTACGGGTGTAGTTTCATTTTTGTTACATTTAAAAGGGAAGTACCCTTTTAAATGCAACAAAAATGAAACTACACGTTTGACCTGTAAGAGTGTCGAATAGCAGTGGCCCGCACATCAGTCGTGCTGGTCGCACATCAGCCGTACGGGTCTCTACACTCCGTATTTTCGCACCGGTCATTGCGAGAAAGATGGAGTAAAAACTTGCTAACCCATTTTTCTCAAAGGTGGCTTAATCGAGTGGAAAAATGCGTTAGAAATTTATTGAGGGTATGTTGGTCTTTAGCCAACTCTTAGACTGAATTGGCGAGACCGGTAACAGTTCGCTGCAAGATACAACTTATCAGAAAACTTGTACTTTGTTTACAATGCAAAGTCTATCAACAGTATGTACCCTATGTCGCACGGACTCTCGAGCGACTTCCCTTTTAAATGCAACAAAAATGAAACTACACGTTTGACCTGTGAGAGTGTCGAATAGCAGCGGACTTTATTATCTTACTTGTACTAGTATCCATTTCGAATAAGCCAAAGCAACGCGTGGGTGTGATATTTTTTCTTGTCTCTTTTTTTTTAATCCCCGAGAGATATTCGTAGACATCGATGTGCACGATGAGATCAGGTTGGATCTGAGCGTTTGATCGTTCGGGGAATGAGAACTACTTTTTCCGGTTTTGCCGATCATTGGCCTCGGCCGATAAAGTATGCTAAGAGAATTTTTACGGCTAAAAACTGTCCATTTGCTTCGTTCACTCGTAGAAGGGTTCGTTGACGTTCTATATATACGTATATTCTATATATATACAATATATATTAGACCGTGACATTTTTGGGCAAATTTTTTTTTCCGAACACATTGTATACTCTCAAAAAGGGAAAAAAAAGAAGTCTGTCAAAATTTTAGCCTTCAATATTAATATTCAAAGATCGTTCATCACGATTTCCTATTTCCCATCTAAATAACATGGCCAATTTTTTTGTATATCTGCAAAATTGATGGGCATCCTCTGAATATAAAAAAGAAGTCTGTCAAAATTTTCGCCCTTAATATTAATATTCAGAGATTGCTCATCAATTTTGCAGATACAAAGAAAAATTTCCCATGTTATTTCGATGGGAAATAGGCAATTGTGATGAGCGACTTTTGAATATTAATATTAGGCGCTAAATTTTTGGCAGACTTCTTTGTTTCCCTTTTTGAGAGTAGACGATCTACTCGGAAAGAAAAAAAATAGTTGCTCAAAATGGCACGGTCTCATATATGTATATATATAGTGGGATATATTACTAAACATATTATTAATATTATGTTGACACACGCCATATATCGAGAGTTTAAATATGTGTATTACATACTGAAGCTTCTTTTCGTTTCCTTCTCTACGTAAAGAGCGTTTGACCATATCGTCTACCCCTAAGTATTGTAAAAAGTGCAATCGCACTTGGCTATCGGGTGTTATATAACAATTTTAGACACAGACACAAACACACGCACACACGTGTACGTTTCTCGATGTTTCATGCTCGGCATTTATTATGAAAAGTGTGACTTACAAACGAAATTTACAAACGAAATTTTATACAATTACTCTTTCGAAGCCTTTCAAACCTTTAGGATGAAAAATAACATTGGTTTGCAATCCTTTGCTTTTTTGTTTGCAGTAATAATAAAAATCTTACATGAACAATCGTTATTTTGGAGTAAAATTAATTATGACGGAGTAAACAAATATTTTAATTAAGGCGTATGGCCACGGTAGAATTGGCAAAAAATAAGTTACTATTCGATTTATAGCGAGAAAAATTGTTTTTCACCCAATTTGAGCGTATATGCATATATAAATGAATCCCTGTTTCCTTTGGTCACGCTATAACTTGAGAACGACTTTACCCATTTCATTCTTCTTTTTTTTTAAGTTTTCTAATACTTTGCAGAAGGTTCTTAAGGAAAGAAAAATTAAGAAAATTGTGCAGAAAATTGGAAAATTTCAGAAAACTTAACGACTATTTAACCTTTGCGCGTTTGACAGTTCGCGCGAAGCAAATGTCATTTAATAAATGCATCGGTCGGCATCTATCGATCAAAAAATTCATTGTGTAAGCGATAAATTCAAATTCAAACATTCGCGCCTATGAGACTACCAACTTATAGATGTTTTGATTCCACGCATCCCTATGATTCCGAACGACATGCCATTCGAGTTTAAACGATTGCAATTTCCAGTGCGGCTTGCATTTGCAATGTCGATAAATAAATAGCAAGAGCTAACAATGTTGTGTATCAAAAATCATTACAATAAACACTATGTTTTTGGAATCATTTTTTTTAAATTATTTATTCCAGTTCGAATTGAATATTCATAGCTCAGACGGGACACCGTCTGTCGGGTCAGCTAGTAATTTATAAAAAATTGTCAAACCAAAAAAATTAAACGGAACCTCTCGTCAGACTATAGAGAAAATAATTAACAAGATTAAAAACAAAAGTTAAAAATCATAATAAATTAACTGAGTTATGGCAGTCGTCTGGTCTAGAGCGAGATTTTTGACGTCATTTCTAATGTGCAATAACGTTTAAACCGTTGAAGTTGTCTTGATGAAAATTTACACGTGCATTTATTGATCCTTAGAGAATACTTGTACATTAAAAAAAAAAAATTATTTTAAATATTTTCATGTAGTTTTTTGCCTTGTTGCAACATAGTGCGCCGACATCAGCGCCCACTCTGGACGATGTTGTATGCATCTAAAAAAAAAATATATATATATATTCTCAATCTGTATGAGTATACCGAGCACTGGTAGCAGAATTGGTACTTAAAAAATTTTTTTGACAAAAACAGGCGGCCTGTTGAACTTTCATTAATGATATTTCATTACTCGACGAGTTTTAAAATGTCGGCAAAATTATTGTTCGACTCAATAAAAAAATTTTTCAAGTACCAATTCTGCTACCAGTGCTCAGAACACTCATACAGATTAAAAATATATATATATATTTTTTTTTCAGATGCATACAACATCGTCCAGAGTGGGCACCGATTTCGGCGCACCATGTTGCAACAAGGCAAAAAACTACATGAAAATATTTAAAATAATTTTTTTTTTTAATATACAAGTATTCTCTAAGGATCAATGAATGCACGTGTAAATTTTCATCAAGACAACTTCAACGGTTTAAACGTTATTGCACATTAGAAATGACGTCAAAAATCTCGCTCTAGACCAGACTACGGCCTTAAGCTAAAAAAAACATCGATTTTTTGGAAATTCTACCGTGGCCACCGCCCCTCAAAGACCAGAAGGGAAGTCACTCGCAAGTAGAAAGCATCGATACCCTTTTTATAAATCTCGAATCTACTGATTAAGAAAATTCATAATTTCCTAACGATCGCCGCCATGTTTTCCGTCGGTAGAATTTACCACGCGGTAGATAATACATAAAACTAGCGTTATCGGGAAATTCTCCAATGCCCTCCGGTGAAAAAAAAAATACGAACGTAATACCATTTCGGGGAAATCGATCGGGGAGCGAACAGAGCGAGTGTACGCGTTGCTAGAGAGTATCGAGTCTCGAGCGATTAATCGGAGGTAATTTTCCGAGGGCAATTTCCAACGGGATATTAAAAACCAAAAATTTTACCAACCGGAAAAGCCAGCACATGTGTATACATACTTTGTATGCGTGTATGAGACGAAAAAAAAAAAAAACGATCGCGAAACCCGTTCGCATCATCGAACGGCTAACCCTGTTTACTCCTCTAATTCCATTTTCGCGCGAACCATATCCTTCCCCCCTTCGCCATTCTACCCCTGTAACTTTTAAACGTACGGGAGAGCTCATCCGACCGATCGTATGACTCGATTTTTCGACAAATTTAGGGACTGGAATTCCCGTCCAGCATCGACGTCCCAGATTTCGATTGAATTACAGCCGTAGGGGATGAAAAAAAAAAAAAACAGAAGAGAAAAAAATACTGGCATCATCCACGGATATACGGGCAACATCCCAGTCGACGAGAATTTCCGTTCTCGAGCTATGGCAATTTCACACGGGGACACAGCAATGGCGCGTTATTCGTTACATCCGCAAGCCAAACCCCCCCAAATCCCTTGCCCACAGCAGTGACAGACTTTTCCTCGTTTTTCCGGCTAATGACGCGCGGTCCTGTACATCGAGAGAGAAGCCCGGAACGCCGTTGCTTTCATGAGATCGGCCACCGCGATAAATCAGCCGGACCTCTCGAACACTCATTTTCAGAGACACTAGCCCCTTCGGCGTGGATGGGGTCAAGGGTCCCTCGTGCTCTCGCCTTCACCATCAGACACCGCTCGCAACCCTTTACCCTTGTACGAACGAAAAAACCCTTGCAACGGAATTTTTATCTCCCTCGCGCGATGATTAAAGTCCACGCGGGCACCCGCAATGATTAAATATAAATGAGTGGAAGGCTTTCCTCGAGATATTTCGTGGGTGATATTTTTTTCACCATTTTTCGACTAGTTATTACGAATTATTATTATTTTTTATTTATTATCTTTTATTTTATTATTTTTTTATTATTATTATTTTCTTTATAAATAGGACAAAACTTTATCGAGGCAAAGAAATATTATTTAAGGGGGGAAATATGGTTAGACGGTTCAAAAAACCGATTTTTTTTTATTTCATGAATTGTTAGTAAAACTATTAAAAAATATGTTCCCCCGGCTGGAGTATGGTCACCCGCTTTGGCTCAACTGCAAAAACCGAAGCCTAAAAAATATCGCAACAACAGAAACAATATCTCTCCGCCTGCTCACCGAATTACGGCACCCGAACAACCCACTGCACAACCCATCGAACCGACTCTTATACGACATCACCAAAATACAGCCAATTATCAGCGGGACAGAAAAGCTAAGCACGAACTTTGCACGTCAACACCTCGATACAATTGCACCGATGTGCAGAACAATACCAATAGGAAATACACCAAAGCACAAACGTCCAACGCACACAATCTTGGAAATTATGGAAGCCCTAACAACGTAAACCGAGCAAACTTAATAGTTTTTTTTATTTTCTATTCTACGTTTTTATTCTACGTTTTTCATTTATCCGCCCTACACAAATGAGCATCAGACATAAGTGCACCACAACTCGCATCCCGCTAAACTGATAGAAAGGGAACAAATAAATAAATAAAGAAAGAAAAAATAAAAACCATGAATTCACCAACCGATTACTTGGATGCATGGGCTGAAGGACTTCGGTCAATGGACCAGGCCCCCCCCAAAAAAAAAAAAAAACGAGATGATAAAAAAAAGTGTAAATTTGGAGGCCAATAAAAACATTTACTACTACTATTTTCCCAAAATTTCAAATGAAAATTCCGACTCGTTCTATTGTTATAAGCCATTGAAGTGAGTAGCTCTCCTTCAGGCCCCGAGCACGCCACGTGTATAACCGAGCGGTCACTATTTTTTCAAACGCGTTTTTCTAAAAACGACTTTTTTTGAACTTGCGTACACGCCAGTTTGAAAAGTTTTCAACCAATCGTTTTGAAAATTGGCAGTTACTTTCTTCATAGTATTGCGCTCTATATGAACCTAAAATCCGGAATATTATCATTATTTAAAATAATTTTTTTTTGCAAATAAAGTTGTAAAAAATGCCAAAAAATCATGCTTGTTCGTTTTGACCCCTGTAAAAAATTCGATTTTCTATTTTTTAGATAGCATTTAGGTTCATATAGAAGAGAGACATATAATAAAAGTAAATTCCAATCTTGTTTGATTTCAGATGAAAATTGCGGCTTCCAGAATGTACGCAAAATGCTGAGTCTGATTGTGACCTGCAATATGGGGTCGCTAATATCTTCGGTGTTTTTCAAGGAAATTCTTCAACAATTTTATAGTATATACTTAAATATATGTATAAAATATTCTCAAAGTTTCAATAAATTATATTCATTTTTTATACTATAAAAAAATTCATGAAAATCATTGAGAAAACGCTGTCCTAACCCTATTTCCCCCCTTAAGCTTGTATAGAATTTATTCGAGTTCAACAAAATTTTTTAATCAAATTAACAGATTTTTAGCGTCAACAATTCTCATTGAAATCTTAGACACATTTACTGGCAAGTTTTGGAAAAACATCTGCGACAACTTTTGAACGATTAAAAATTTTCTTTTAAATAAAATCGTATGAACTGAAAATTTTTTTTTCTTCGCGTCGTTATTGTTTTATCGCCGTATACTAAAATGTTCGTCGGATGAAATTTTTGAATGGGACTTTCTATAGGCTTGAAAGCATTCTCAAATAAAATTTATTGAATTTTAAACGAGAAGATATATTGCAGTGAAATAAAATTAATTCGTGTCATAATTCCACGAATCCATTTTTTCCGGATAACCGTGGAGGATGACGTTTACAGCAAGAATGCAGAGCCTCTAGAGTCATCAATAATGCACGCGATACATTCATCGTTCGAGGTTCACGACCCAGAAATATCGCGGTAAAATAGTAAAAGGTGGTAGTGTACCAGGCATATTAGACGTACAAACTGTGCTGGGCTTTTGACGTCGCGGGATTCCCTGGGGAATTGACATGGATGACGTAATGCCAGAGAAATTGCTATAGCAGCGAGTCGTTCTCATATTTGTACACTAACTGTATGCATATATATACAAATATACATGCAACTATACGGATAAAATGAGTCAAGTTCTGGAGAACCCTCTCGCAATTCTCTCGGACTTGGATCGATGTCCAGGGTGTTACGGTTGACGGTTGAGCCGTGTGGCCTAACGACGGGGTTGATTGTGATGTTTTTTTTTTTCGGTAGACTTAAAATTACAGATTTTCCGTTGCTTTCTACCACGACTGGAATACCATTCCAATGAAAATGTGTTGCTTCAATTAAGGGGGGAAATAGGGTTAGGACAGCGTTTTCTTAATGATTTTCATGAATTTTTTTATAGTATAAAAAATGAATATAATTTATTGAAACTTTGAGAATATTTTATACATATATTTAAGTATATACTATAAAATTTTTGAACAATTTCTTCGAAAAACACCGAAAATATTAGCGACTCCATATTGCAGGTCACAATCAGACTCAACATTTTGCGTACATTCTGGAAGCCGCAATTTTCATCTGAAATCAAACGAGGTTGGAATTTACTTTTATTATATGTCTCTCTTCTATATGAACCTAAATGCTATCAAAAAAATAGAAAATTGAATTTTTCACAGAGGTCATAACAAAAAAGCATGATTTTTTGCCATTTTTACAACTTTATTTGCAAAAAAAAATTATTTTAAATAATGATAATATTCCGATTTTAGGTTCGTATAGAGCGCAATACTATAAAGAAAGTAACTGCCAATTTTCAAAACGATTGGTTCAAAACTTTTCAAACTAGCGTGTACGTAAATTTAAAAAAAGTCGTTTTCAGAAAAACGCGTTTGAAAAAATAGTACCCTCGGTTATACACGTGGCGCGGTCGGGGCCTGAAGGAGAGCTACTCGCTTTAATGGCTTATAACAATAGAACAAGTCGGAATTTTCATTTAAAATTTTGGGAACATTTTTCAATAGTTTTACTAACAATTTATGAAATTAAAAAAAAATCGATTTTTTGTACCGTCTAACCCTATTTGCTCCCTTAATTGAATCGTTGAAGAAGTTCGATACTTTCGTCTCCAAACTTGATTCAATTGCTTCTTTCAGTAAAGTAATATTTCCTTAGTTTTAAGGGTGGGGTAAGGTACTTAAACTTTTTTGTGGCATTTTTTTAATGAATGTATAACATCTCAAGAATATTGT
This sequence comes from Oxytorus armatus, assembly GCA_958009045.1. NCBI lineage: Eukaryota > Metazoa > Arthropoda > Insecta > Hymenoptera > Ichneumonidae > Oxytorus > Oxytorus armatus. Next base: position 17,082,812 of record OY253752.1, read on the forward strand.
GTCAAAATTTCAAGTCCATCGGAGCAAGATTAACGGAGTTATGAGCATTTGAGCGTCCGTTGGTTCAGACCGGTTTAAAGCGTCATTTCTGAAACTTGTCATTTTTGAAGTCGGTTTGCGCTGTAACTCAAAATCTAATGCACCGATTCTTTAAAAATGTTGTACACTATTTCTACACATAAATCACCAGGTAAAGCTACCGAGTTTTGTTTTTTTTTATAATTATTTTTTATTTTACAATAACAAATTTGCCGATTTTTTTAGCGAAAATCGCGTTTTTGACTTTCAAGTGCTACCAAAAATGAAAAAATCGATTGAAAAAAAACTCGGCAGCGTTACCTCGAGAAACATCTCACCTAATAAACGCATTTTGATTTTTTTGTTTCGTATGATCCAGTGACGAGTCGTAGCGTGCACCGCAAAACAACTTTTTTTCGAGGCGCCTGCGGAGATCTGCTGCCAACGGCTTATTTATCAATATTTTGCAATGAAAATTTAGGAAACTATAGTTCAGATGTTGTTTTATTATATGAAAAGTAATTAAATAAACCAGCATTACCTGTATCGTCTCAAAAAAATTCTTGATAATATGCTTTTTTTCTCACCGAATTAACCTTACCCCCCCACCCGTTAATCTCTTTGATCAAAAAACGGCGCGATTAACCAAACTTATTGTTTTTCCTGTTGAACGGAAAACAACGATAAAATAATGATCCAACAGTTTTTACTTCAACATTCAAATTCTTTTGAAAATTAGCTTTTCAGGCTGTCAGAAAATTGCTTTAAATGCATTTTTTATTGATGCATACTTCGATTCATCACACAGGCGTACCGGTTCATCAACCGATGCACTCATCGGTTCTGAGGATACGTATGGGGTGAAAAAAAAAAAAAAACCAAGTTTGAACGGTGTGCCTCACAGTGGGATTATAAAGTTGCCTGTGGCGAGTCCTCGTTTATACGTGCTCTCTGATTTCCTACCTCTCTCTCTCTCTCGCCCCTTCTGTCTTTCTCTCTGTGTGCGCTCGTCAGTCGCTGCGAATGCATCAGTGGATAAATGCATTTGTGCCAACGGAAAGTGCAACGAGTGAACGACTACTCAGTCCCCCATCGTCATAAACACTGTACGTATAAAAATAAACTGGTGCAATTTACAAGGGCGTATCTGACATTGTTTTACATGTTAAATGATCTGCGATACGTTCTATTCACTTTTAACATTCGATATATATATATATATATATATATATATATATATATATATATATATATGTGTATGTCGTTCGTTAATTTGATATATATATCGTTCACTGCAGTTTTTTTCCTGTCGAATTTTTATTTTTTATTTTACGCACAGCCATACACGCCCAGTAGAGAAAAAGTGAGAGAGAGAAAAAAAAGAGAGTTACGTGCAGTCGGTTGCAGTTTAAACCTGAGTGGATTATAAACGCGATGAGCCTCGAATCCCCCTTCTTTTTTCCTTTTCCCCTTAGACGTGAGCCCCGTTATTCCGCTGCAGTCAACACACGATTTCTGCAGAAACGTGAACTTTTACAATTCCTGGCGGCCAGCCCTACGAGAGTTACGCGAGTTCGGTATCGACTCTCTTTCTCCATCTCCCTCGTCATATTTTTTTCCATGCCTCTGCAGTTCTCGCGAATCAGCTCGCGAGCCCTTTTCCAGCATCTCTACAGGGACAACGGATCACCGAGTTTTAAGCCTTTCACCCGTGTTACACACGCTCGATTGACGCCTAACTCTCGCGATTCTCATTTCTTCTTTTCCCCTTATCCATACGTTCTTTTTTTTTCAACGTTCGGTCCTTTGTCACAAACCTACTGTATCTGTGGCACAATCTGCTCAATTATATTTAGTTTTTGTTGTTTCAGTCAGTCGGAAATGTAATGAGATGTCGGACGATGATAACTCATTCAATATTCGACACTCGACGAAAGGATCGAAGAGCTGTTGTCTGATTTAGATTTCATTATTCATCACGCTGTCTCGTCACCTGTATCGATGATTTTTTTTTTTTCCTTCGGGAGAGAGATATCGTTCGATGGAAACTTGGGGTTTCAACGGTTGACTGGAGCGATGGAAAAAAAAAGAAGATGTAGGTCGGTCAGAGAATAATACAGGTGGAGGCACTCGACGCCACACAGGGAAGACCGCGGAGAAGAGAAATGGGGAGCAGCGTCCTGTAAAAGAGACGAAACCCACGGCAATTCGTTTAGAATTTTCGCAGATTTTTCCGGCTTCGGACGAACATAAAACGAGGAAAATGAGAAACTGACCGTTGTCCAGACGTTGAACGTTTGATTTTTTTAGGTTTCCCGATGTAATAATAACGAGAAAAAAAAAGAGCAAAACTCGACGCGCAACGGGCAAACTATATTTACCCTGAACAATAATCGCTGACACTTCCAAGACTTCGTCTCGTTCCAGGATCGTTTTTTGTAGAAAAAACAAACATTTGTATTGAAAAAAGCCGAGCCCAGAGCGGTTATGTACTGGTACAGGCGTTTCAGTCTGATTGAACGTGAGGCTGGAATGATTAATGTTCCAAAAGTATTGGAGATGCCGGGGATCGAACCCGGGGCCTTTCACATGCAAAGCGAACGCTCTACCACTGAGCTACATCCCCGCGTTGAAACAAGTGTCCTCGACGCTGATCCAGATCGAAAAAAACAAAATCGATCGTTACGGTGTGTATCGGTTAGCCGGTAATGAAGAAATCTCTAATAAAAATTTAATAAAACGAAAGAATCGAGACAGTGATGAAAATACTGAAATGTTTGGCTATCAATGGCAAGTTCATTGTTTATGAGAATTTCGTTTCGTTCAAATTTAATTCCGGCATCAATTTGATTTTTAGGAAATTTCATTTTGATAACAATCTTATTTTCAAGCAGTGTTCAGGGACATTTCACCTGCGTTAAATTTCCGTCCATCGATTTAACGCGCCGCCGCTGCTTCTTAGGGTCATAGCATAAAGTTATATGACGTAAAGCCTTCCTGAATAAACAGGCTATCTAATGCAAAAAGAATTTTTCAAATGGGATTAGTATTTCTTGAGATTAGCGCGTTCGAACAAACATACAAACGTACAAACAAACTCTTTAGCTTTGTTATAGTAGTAAGATAGGGTCATAACATAAAGTTATATAGCGTAAAGCCTTCCCGAATAAACGGGCTATCTAATGCAAAAAGAATTTTTCAAATCGGATTAGTATTTCTTGAGATTAGCGCGTTCGAACAAACATACAAACATACAAACAAACGCTTTAGCTTTGTTATAGTAGTAAGATAGGGTCATAACATAAAGGTATACAGCGTAAAGCCTTCCTACATAAACGGGCTATCTAATGCAAAAAGAATTTTCCAAATGGGATTAGTATTTCTTGAGATTAGCGCGTTCGAACAAACATACAAACATACAAAGAAACTCTTTAGCTTTGTTATAGTAGTAAGATGGGGTCATAACATAAAGTTATATAGCGTAAAGCCTTCCCGAATAAACGGGCTGTCTAATGCAAAAAGAATTTTTCAAATCGGATTAGTATTTCTTGAGATTGGCGGGTTCGAACAAACATACAAACATACAAACTCTTTTGCTTTGTTATAGTAGTAAGATAGGGTCATAACATAAAGTTATATAGCTCAAAGCCTTCCTGAATAAACGGGCTATCTAATGCAAAAAGAATTTTCCAAATGGGATTAGTATTTCCTGAGATTAGCGCGTTCGAACAAACATACAAACAAACTCTCCAGCTTTATTATAGTACTAAGATGACTGATGTGATCGTTCGAAGAGAATTTATTTGAACTTCGAGGCAACGTTTTATCGAGGTGAATTCTTAAGGGATCGACGAGTAGATCGTTTTTATATGAAATGACTGATGTGATCATTTGAAGAAAATGTATTTAAACTTCGAGGATACCTTTTATCGAGGTAAATTCTTCAAGGATCTATGAAGAGTTCGTATTCATATGAAATTTACGGTTCGAGTTGCCGGATAAAAATCAAAAGTCATCGGACGCAATTGCCGAGTTATTATGACCCGTCGATACACCATTATGAGACTCCCTTTGTATATATATGTATATGTGCTATCTAGCTGTAATACGTGCTCGAGTATCGCGAGGGTGGCTTAGACGACTCCCCGTTGCGTGACTTACGTACATGTATATATATGCACCGAATGTGCTCTCCCTTAATGAAGATCTATCGTCGAACGTCGTCAGTAGCCATTAACCATTATCTCTATATCTAATTTCTTCGCAATCCGTGCTCGCCGGGTATTATCATTATTCTAATCTATACTTCATTGGCAATCGTCTGACAAACAAATCGTACATTGTGTTTGTCTAATATTTACAACACATTTAATTCTATATATATTATAAATATTGCATCGGACGAGTGATGCTGTTGCAACTTCGTTATTCCAGCAATGTTCTCGATGGTGCGCAATCATAAAACACAGGCAGCGCCGTGAAAGATAATATAATTCCAAGAAATGAGAGTAAAATGTGTGCTGTATGCCGAAGGATTTCCCAATACATTGCACTTTGCGGTCGACTCGTGAACGCGCAACTTTTAACTCGAACGCGTGAATCAGGTGAACTGCGCACTTATACCTAGTTATTTGCTACGAATACCAGGTTGAATGGGGGGAAAAAACAGAGGTGGCGAGAAGGTGGAGGGAGTTTCAAACTCCTGCAAGATTCATCATTTGCGGAGAGAAGCTGTGAGAGTGATCGATGCGATCGTCGAAGGAAACGCGCGACAAAAGGTCCTCGTTCCATTTCGTGAGAGACGACGAACGGCGTTTTGTCTTTTACGCGGTAGTTGACCTGTTTTTTTTTTTTTCGCTTTTAACGGTCGACGCATTGGCCGCGTAACGACTTTGCGTGGTGGACTTCGTCATTCGGATTTTTTTGCCGAAAGTTTTATTGTCGCCGTTACCGACGCAATAATTAACGAGAAAAGCAATGAATAAATCAGTAAAATACAACTAAAGTTCTTATGGACATTGAAAAACGATTGGTTTCTCGGTTTCCAATAACTTTGGATTGAACAAAAAAAGTTAAAACATATTTAAATGAAATTTGTTTGAATTATATGATAATTAGTTAATGACAGGATATTATGTTTAAAAAATAAAGAGGATTCAAATGTATTTGGATGAAATTGGAATTTTTAACGAATCTGCTAATTGTGATGGGAGGAAAAGGATTCGTACGAAAAGTTACGAGGAAAAAGGCTCAGTGGAATGGGTGTGTTAATCCTTAATTTTCCAGGTCGCGAGTGAGTGCTCGTTTCTCGGTATCTCTCTCGTTGAATCCTTTTGAGAATAACAATTAGCGATCTTAATCCTTCGGCTCTCCTCATCCATATAAGAAATGCTAACCCCTCCGGGCATTATATCCTCCCCACTGCCTACCGGCGACTTTGGCTATACATTTATTCCCCGTTATATTTTCGGCACTGAAAACGTGTATACCGCTCCTAGCTCGTAAACATTCTTTCAGTGCTTCTCGGTACACAAGAGCAAAATACACATCGACCCCCATGTGCGACGATAGAGAAATGCTCGTGGGAGTGAGAAAGTAAAAGTATTTGAAAAAAAGAAGGAAAGAAGGATAGAACGAGAGAAAAAAGGATGCTTCCTATAGCAATTAACAGTGTAATTACCGGGAAACAGGTCTTCGGTTCTAAAGACTTCGTCGTTGACGTCGTTCACCCCTGTAAACGAGCTTGCATATTTCATCCTTAGGATTCGCGCGAGAAGGGCAAGAAGGAGGGAGATTTTAAAATGATCCTTCGAGGATAGCATCTGGCTGAGGAAAAAAAAGGGTGAAATTTTGTTGTTTCCAACGATAATGAAATTAACTATTTAAAAAAATATAAAAAATGATTTATCGTACATTGAAAATATTGCTCCTTAAGGTAGTAGTCTCGTAACTTAAGCCGATTTTCATGTCTTTTTTGGAGGGCGTTTTTTTGTAGGAAAATCAAAATGAATCGTTTTGGATATTTATGATGTTTTTATTTACATATTAAAGATACAAAAAAAAAATTTTTTTTTTTTATTTAATAGTTTATTATTATTATTATTATTGATCGAAGTTGGCACCTCGAAAAAAAAAGCGCGTGGGTGGCCCCGGTGATTTTGGCTCTTGATGTTATCTGAAATGAAAAATTCTTGATAATTCTTAATCTATAGACATGTCATTCTGGTCGGAACTACTGAAGTTAAATTTCATGGATAAATAACAAAATGGCGGTTTGGAAAAAAAAAATTTTTCCAAGTAGTTCCGACCAGAATGACATGTCTATAGATTAAGAATTATCAAGAATTTTTTATTCCAGATAACATCAAGAGCCAAAATCACCGGGGCCACCCACGCGCTTTTTTTTCCAGGTGCCAACTTCGATCAATAATAATAATAATAATAATAAACTATTCGACACGTGGAACCGTGAAAGAATGCGTATTTTCACGATTCCCGAGCGAAGATAAGAGATATCTCGAACGCCAGACGTGACACACATCCGATTTCACGATTGGCCACGCTTTATGCAAATTTACCCGGTTATTTTGCTTTTTTTTACGATCGCCGAGCCAATACTCTCCGCGAACTCCGAAGCTCTCGGGGATAGAGACCTCCCGTGCGGTTACGACTTTTTTTTTCCCCTCCCCGTTCAGCCGTCACTCGCAATTACTTCACGCTTTTTATCGCTTATCGATTTCTTATCGGATAAAAAAAAAAAGTCTGACTCCCCTGGACCATTTTCACGCTCGAGCAGTCTCTTGTGAAAATACAGCGCTTAATAAAAAATGCGGTTAAAAATATCGTGAATGTTAAAGGAGATTCTTGAAAACGTCAAGTCCAATGAAAACGTTAAATAAAAATTTCGATAATAATTCGGAATTTCTGAGCTGTAACTGTGGAGTTTCAGGAAATCCCGTTTGGGAGGCTTCGGAAGCTAAAACCTTTTTTACCTGGAAACCCAATGGCCCACATAGTTTCGTCGATAAACCGCAAACTATCGAGAGTTGAATCCCTTTGGGGGATGGTTCGCGTTATATCCAACATGCACCGAACCCACATCGGCTTCTGGATCTACCAACTTTCGCAATCCGAAAGTTATTGATTTGGACATTGCCCGCACGTATCGCACGTTTTCCAATCATATACGTCCATATATATTAGGGTGGTTCTTAATTTGGCGATGTTGGAAATTCTTTGATATTGTTCCTCAAAAGTAATCAACATATCTAGAAAAAAAATTGGGCGCAAGCGGAACGTTGTCCAATAATTCTAACCCACCCCACCGAGCTGTCGAATTTTTATACGAAAAAATGCATGCATTCAAAATTTTGTTAAGAAAATTGTTTATTATTTCAAAACTATTTGTGATAAAAGAATTTTATATAACGTTTTTATAGGAAATATAATGCTCTACAAAAAAGGTATCTTGTGAAATTCTCGTGAATCTAATATTTATCACGTAATTAGCAAAAAACTGTCATCATTCATTGCAAAAGTCGATCATTATGGTCAAAACAGGAGTTTGACGTCGAATAGCTGCAATTTATTTTTCGTATGTATATAAGATTATGAAGAAATACGTAGCGCACTCAACAATGAAATGTAAACAATATTCAAATTTTCAATTTTATCAATTTTATTGTGAATTATAATGAATGATGTCATATATTTTCAAAATCTACTTACAATAATGAATTACATCGGTTGGAGCAAAGTTGCTTTGTTAATATCAGGATATTTTTTTTTATATTCTTCAATTATTTGTACAATGAATTGTTTCTGATCTTCATCATAAGTGAGACGATCATTGTACTCTGTAATAAGTTTCACTCCTCTTTCTGCAACATCGTTAACAACTTCAATTCCTTTAAATATTTTTAAGCCTTGTAAACAATTTTCATTAGAAATCCACTCGCTCACATCGATATCAAAAAATGAGGAGTTGATTTCAAAGTACAAAATGTTCTCAGAGGGCCGAGAAGATGCGAACAACGAAATGCGTTCCTGGACACCCGAGCACATCAACAACAGACGAAAACATCGATGAAGCGAAGAAAATAATATTGGCCAATCGTCGAATCACCGTTAAAGAAGTTGCTGAGGAACTAAACATATCGATTGGCTCGTGCTATTCGATTTCTACCAATCATTTGGGCATGAGACGGGTCGCCGCGAAATTCGTGCCAAAATTGCTGAATTTCGAACGAAAACAGTGTCGCGTTAACATTGCCAAGGAGCTGTTGGACTCGGTCCGCGACGACCCAAATTTGCTCCAGAGGGTCATAACTGGTGACGAATCATGGGTTTATGGTTATGACGTGGAAACCAAAGCTCAATCATCGCAATGGAAGCTGCTTTTTTGGAATAGGCAAAAATCGAAGACAAGCCAAAACACGTCTAACCAAAACAGCTGTCAACAATTAACTAAACATTCAAAATGACCGATTTTTTCAGCATAAGTGAGGGATACGAGTACCAACCTAACGCCACAAAAAAATCGAAAATCGAATATACGTAGTCCGCGGAAATTCAAAAGGTCCGGAGTAAATCCCCCAAAGAGCCTATATCGTAACGCTTCAAACTTCGACTGAAAATTAAACCCTTGGCGCCCTTCCTCTCTCTGGCCCTTTTCACGCTGATGGCAAAATCTATCCGTGTAAAATTTCACGTGAGCGTGTGTACGGCAACCCCTTTAACCTCACAGGGTTGTGCGAATATGAGATGGAGTGAGAGACGAAGAGTAAACGAATGAAACACAGCGTGTCGAATCCCCTAAATCTCATTCCCAGAAATCCGTTTCCGTCGCGTGTGCTGGTTGTAAAATCAGTACATCCGGGTGTCAGAGCGATGTCAAGAGGAGGACTCTCTCGTAGACAACGTACATCGTCGTCGTCGTTGTTGGTCGCGGCGGAGAGCATCACTTTTAAATTCGATCAATGGGTTAGGCCAACCGTAAAACACTTTTAGGGTTCGAAAGTTTAAAAGGACCGCGGAGTGTCGCGCGCGAGGACGACGGGCAAATCGCTGTTACAACCGTGAAAAAAGGACAGGGTTCTCTGGCAAAAGAGAAAGAGAGAGAGAGAGAAAGAAAAAAGATAAAGAATTAAATGGCGGGAGAGCAAGTGACAGAGAGAGAGAGAGAGAGAGAACGCGAGAAAGAGGTGGAGGAGCGATGAACGACTGGTGGGAAACTGGTGACGAGTCCGTTCGCTCGAGTGAAAGTAAATTCGTCTCGAGGTCTCTCGTATCACTCACACATTTTACATGTCATCCATTTATACACATTACACGCTCGGTCATTTTTATTTTTTTCAATTTCATATTAATAAGAGCAAAAATGAATTGAGAGAAAATTCATGAAATATGGCAAGTGGCTAATGTGAACATAAGAAAATTCGAATGTTAGAAAAGCATGACCAACAAAATTGTTGGAGATGCCGGGGATCGAACCCGGGGCCTTTCACATGCAAAGCGAACGCTCTACCACTGAGCTACATCCCCTTTTTATATTGATCATTTATAATCGAAAAATCATCGATTATCGTGATCTAGATCCCGGACAAGGCGAGCACGAAAGCCCAAAGCAGTTTTAGTTCGAAATTTCGTAGTTTCGTAAACACGATGACCCGTTTGAGTTTGGGGCAGAGACAAATTCGTCCCTTTTACATGAAACTACAATCTTTTTACCGAATCTCCTCCTCTCCCCTCTCGCAACAATCCCATCAATTAATCCTCTTATCCTTCTCGACTTTTTTTTTCCGTCATTCTCCTCTCATTCTCACGAAACAAACGCATTTTTATTTCTCCCGCGTGTTGCTCTCACGATAATCCCAGGAGGATTTTGCGAATCGTGAGAGAGAAAGAGAGAATATCAAGGGAGAATGTCATCAAGAGTCTCAGGCTCGATACTTGGATAAATGAATGGTACTTGGGGAATGACGTAGAGGGAGAAGATTGTATGGTGCATCGTAGAAGGGAGAAAAACGCATGTTTTGCAGCAAGTGCATCGGGTACAAGGGTGGAGGATGCAATCGCAAGAGAGAGAGAGAGTACGAGAGGGTAGGTGGAGGGTTGCCAGGCAACCCATGTATATCGTCCTCGCTCGCGAGTAATTCATTTTAGAGACCTCGATCTAGTCGGAGTTTGGCCCCCGTTGGAAATTCGTGATCGTACCGGGGCGCACAGACGTTCGGGTACGTGCAACAACACCCCCTTTACCACCCTCTCATACCGACTGAATGCAACGGGAGATGCAACGGCGAGTGATGGATGCACCGGGCTCACGAAACAGCAGCGCTCCGCAGCGGTGATCTGATTTTAAACCAATCAACGGCGGCTTCGCGCTCAATTTACCCACAGTTTGAACTCGACTCTGTAGATCTACATATACATATCTCGTTACAGAGAGAAAGAGAGAGGACACCCGTGGATACCGTCCGGTTCTCTTGAGGCCGTCGTCTGGTCTAGAGCGAGATTTTTGACGTCATTTCTAATGTGCAATAACGTTTAAACCGTTGAAGTTGTCTTGATGAAAATTTACACGTGCATTTATTGATCCTTAAAGAATACTTGTACGTTAAAAAAAAAATTAATTTAAATATTTTCATGTAGTTTTTTGCCTTGTTGCAACATGGTGCGCCTCAATCGGCGCCCACTCTGGACGATGTTGTATGCATCTGAAAAAAAAAATATATATATATTCTCAATCTTTATGAGTATTCTAAGCACTGGTAGCAGAATTGGTACTTAAAAAAAAATTTTGACAAAATGACGGGCTGTTGAACTTTCATTAATGATATTTCATACATACATTTCATACATTTTCGTATTCGACGAGTTATATAATGTCGGCAAAATTATTGTTCGACTCAATTCTGCTACCAGTGCTCAGAACACTCATACAGATTGAGAATATATATGTTTTTTTTTTCAGATGCATACAACATCGTCCAGAGTGGGCGCCGATTTCGGCGCACCATGTTACAACAAGGCAAAAAACTACATGAAAATATTTGAAATAATTTTTTTTTTAATGTACAAGTATCCTCTAAGGAACAATAAATGCACGTGTAAATGTTCATCGAGACAACTTCAACCGTTTAAATGTTATTGCACATTAAAAATGACGTCAAAAATCTCGCTCTAGACCAAACGACTGCCTTAAGACTGCTTATGGAGATGCTGCCCTAAGTAAAACCAGAGTCTACGAGTGGTTTTCACGTTTTAAAAATGGAGAAATGTCAATTGAAAACCAACCCCGTTCAGGACGCTCCTCAACGTCAAGAAGTGACGAAAACGTCGACAAAATCAATGCTCTCGTTCATGAAGACCGTCGCCGAACCATCGATCAACTCTGTGAGATGTCTGGGATATCATGGAATTCAATTCAGAGGATTTTATCCAAAGATTTGCACATGAGCAGAGTTGCAGCCAAATTTGTCCCTCGCCTTCTCACAGACGAGCACAGGGAGCGTCGACTTCAGGCATGTTTTCAACTTCAAAATCAGCTCGAAGAGGACCCTGAACGTTTTTCCAAGGTGATTACTCGTGATGAATCGTGGTGCTATGGATACGACCCCGAAACAAAGCAGCAATCGAGCGTTTTGCCACTGTGGAGGAGGTGAAACAAAAATCGCTGGAAGGCCTAAAGAACATCCCGATAAGTGAAATTAAAAAATGTTTTGAACATTGGAAGGATCGTTTGCAGAGGTGCGTTGTGGTCAAAGGAGAATATTTTGAAGGTTATCAAAATTTGGTGTAAAAATATTAAAAAATAAAGAAATTATGACGAAATTCCCGTTTTTTTTGGGTCCCCCCTCGTACATCGCGTCATACCGCGCTTACAGAGAAGATATTTTAATCGATCTGTACCAATCTACTCGCGCGCACTCTCATTGAACATCGTTATGGGTACTTGTCAAATTTTCATTGGGAGAGCGGGGAGACTCGGATGAATTGGCGATCAACAAATTTTACGATGAATTTTCAAGGGTGGAGCGCACAAATTGTTCACATCCGCAGATCATCGTGTGTACAATGCATTCGTATCTGGTACCCGGTATCTTTGAGTAAAAGGAACGAAAGAAATTTCTAATTTTGTGGTATTTTTGCGAATAATCATTGTTCCAAAAGTTTGACAATATATTGTCCGTCTATTTTTCTGATTTTATTTTTTGTTCCGGCAGTATTTATAATTTTTTTTTCTTTTATACGATAAGTTCCCGTATCCTGCGATGTGTGATCGAATGGCGTGCTGGCTCGCGCTTTAATTTACCAAAGTATCCTTATCCGTTCCGCTCGGCGAAAAGTATGGTACAGAGGGGGGCAAAACATGTCTGGGGCATGTCTGATGCAGGACCTCCGTAAACATATACATCCGCATTATATATATACAGAGACGCGGCCGCGAGCAAGTTGGAAGCACGCACACCCGTCGTCGCGTATAATTTCGCCTCCAGGTGTAAGTTGGCACGCGTGCGCGCACCCCTGTGTCGCACACTCGGTCGCGTCTGCTCCATATTTCCAGATGGGAGAAGGGATACCTTAGAGAATGCGAAATTCACGATAAAAGACAAAGAAAATTGTTGTCGAACTCTCGAAAAATCTACGTGAAAATGAAAAAAACATTTGACCCGAGGTTTTCTGTCGTTTTTTTGTCTAAATGTTAAAGGGCCAAGAGTTTTTATGATCTAATACCTGATAAACGACAGATTTGATTATCTGTTGTGCATCGAATAATCGCAGCGAATTTTTACAATCAAACCTCGTAAAATAAAATAAACGAAAGGCTCTTAATTGCTCGTCAATTACCGTAATGGGCCCGTTAATAAATTAATCAATATTGACACTATGAATCCACCAATTCCCCTCCTGTTATAACGCTAATGTATACTTCGATCCTCAATGCTAACGTACCGTGAATTCACGATCCAACAGACGTTGACACAAGTGTGTGCATACTAAGCGATCGCTATCCTGCCGATCGGGCTCTTCGACGATCCGCAGGCTCAATACGATTTTGCGGGCAACAAAAAGCTAATGGCTTGTCGCGGGTATACCAAGCCTCGGCAAGCTTCGAGAGAGCTGAAAGCTTCTCATCGATCCGAATCCACTATTCCGTCTGTGCGAATTTCGTCTACGCCATATTGCGATATAGCGTTTAAGGACACGTATAGATATATACGAATGTCCATCCTTTCCTCATATACCATAGACACGAATTCGTAATGCAATTTCGCGGTCGAGGATCGATCGAAGATTAGCATCTGGACGTAGGCAAAGGGAGATTAGCCAGATCGATCACACGTGCTGAACCAATTCCTATGGTCAGCTGCTCATCAATACCTGGTAATGGTGAGTTATCTATATACATATGAGGAAACGTAGTATATGAATTGATAACTACCAAAAGGGCGTAAATTTTGCCCGTTAAAGAGATTGATCTGCGCCCTTTTGTTTGCTAGCGGACAGTACGCACGTATATGCGTGCGTGTATATCGCAGAGAGGCTGCAAACTCTCCCAGCAGGCCTGAAACAGTTCTACGGCTAGATCAGAGCCTGGTGCAGAGTCTATTGGTATATATACGACAATCTCGACCCCTGAACCTAAACACAAAGTTATATACATAGGTATATATGTATATCTACATCTATATAGCTGTAGTTCCTCTAATAGGCATATAATCGTTATGCATATAGCGCAACGTCGACCGTAGCGAACCCACTCGTACTAATTCCTCTCCGAGCGCCTCCTGGCGGTTTAGTACAACGGCGAATACTGCACACACGCACTCGTGTATATAGATAGACGAGACGCTTCGAGTAACACCGCGATGTATACGTGTGCTGAGCATATCTATCGGGGTAACATCACCGGCCAAATACATACTGTATATATAATATTGCTCTCGCATCAACAGGAGTGAAATCAACGTGGTGCGCGTACTTAGATATATGTATTACATGGTCAAGCAAGCAGCTCTCGCGCCGCGACATACGGTAACCCCTTTCACGATTACATATGCAGCATGACTACTGCAGCAGACCGCGATCACGGAACGGGGTTTCTCTTCAACGAGAAGACGATAGGATCACGACGAGAAGGGGAGGAGACGGACGATGTAAATTTCAAGATTCACCGCAAATCGACGTGTATACTATTTAAAAGTCACGCTCTATCAAAACATTAGTTCCATCGAGATTTCTCACGCAGAGAGTTTTGGAAGAACGTAGTGAATTTCTGGGACTGTGCACGAAGAGAAAAAAAAGTAGGAACAGCTTAATGACGAATTGTGGTAGAGATAGAGGACAAGTCGGAAATTTGACCAAAAACGATATCAACAAACAGTTAGTTTCGCCTAGCTTGTTCAAGGGTTTTAGCACTACCTAGGAAATTCCGAAATTTTTATACGAATTGTTTCTATGATCTAAAACGATTTGCTACAACGATTCACCACAATGTGCGAGCCAATATGTCGAGCAACATTGCAAAAATGAAGCGTTCTACCGTGCGTGCTGTTTCCTATCTTTTACATATTTTGCCGTCACTTTCCACGCACGTGTTACTTCTTTTTACGTGCGAATAGGAAACAGCACGGTTCATTTTACAGGCTGGCAATTACAAGACATTTTCCAGCGCACAAGGTGTTTATAATCATACGATATTGTATTTATAATCATATGGCGCGTGCCTAGAAAACTAACAAGCTGTTACAACTGTCTCGCACACGCGTCCGCATAATTCATGAATGTCCGATATTATTACTATAATACTATGTAGAATACAGCATCGAAGCGCATATGCATCATCATTTGCATAATGCATTGCCTTTTTACCGGACACCCGGTTGGCCTTCTATCATTATAAAACGGAAGTGAGTGTGCAAGAAGGAGAAAGAGTGAGAGCGAACGAGCTTGAAAACGGAAAATTGTTGAATTCCGGAACTATGTTCTGTTCGAGGATAGCTCACAGTTACCCCCCAAGCAGAGTAAAACCTTCTATGTGAGCGGTCACTCCCTTTTAAACTACCAAACATCACCGGTCAGAGAACGACAGTTGGTTTCTTCACCTCGTTAATAGAAATTCCCCGGCTCCAATGTTAACGGTGTACGTACATTTACGTCTTGCCGATAATTACGAACCCTTGTATAGCGTTTTTCCGTGCTCTTGTCCGGACGCTATTCCACTTAGAACGATAATCGCGGTTATGCGAATAAAATATACAGTTATATTGTAACATACGTTCTATTATGAATAAATTGATATAGGGCTATGTGGTACATTATTTATAAATGTATATTATATTGCGCGCCATATTTCATCCCCTGTTACGTATGAAATTCAAGTCAGCAAATATCGCCATTAAATTGACGTTGACCTTAATGTTTCTTCGTTGACTTAGAAATTTATCGTCACCGGAAGATTCGTCGTTTGTGAAAGTAGGTTAAAAGTATTTTGCGAATATGTAGAACGATCGTACAGTTGGGACGAAAGAAACGAATGAAAGTTTGCAACCATAGGGTGTGCCGTTTTCGGGGCATGTCGTGACATTTTCATGTCCTCCCGGAAAACGAATTGTTGATATACATCCAAAGTTTGTAAATGTGTTCCCTTTTTCTAGTCATGTACTATTATATGCACACACACACACACGTAGAATTCGTTGCATCATGAGACCCTCCAAATCATTCGTCGAACTAGCTGCCATATAAATATTCGACCATTTGCATTTTTCCCTCGTATCACGGACCGTAGTCTGTCCCTATATCTTGCATACCCTTAGACACAATTCTCCCCACCCCCACACGGGCTTAAACCATTTCCAAGATGGATGCCGCCACTTTGCCGAGGATATATGCCGAAAGTTTTAGTACCCAGTAAATTTCAACTAGCTCAGTATATATTCCAGTTCTCACCGTGGCAAACATCCAGTGATAAATAAGAGAAAAAACGTTTCGGACGACACTTGTTGCATGAATATAAAAATATTCGCTAAAAAGCTTTTCAACTTAAAACAAAAATATCTATGTGTATTCTCAAACATAGGAAAGCAATCAAATATAGCGAAGAGATTGAAATCTGTGCAAAATAAAAAGAATCCGTAGCCCCTCTCTTTCGATTCTTCATATTTCGTCGATTCCCCCTTTGTGCCAGCACTTTCGGAGAGCAGCTTCCGAAAGCAAAAGTTCCCGAAGAGTGTGGCAGCTAGATTTTCTTTAAATGATTACGTTCGCATTCGTCGATAAATTCTCGACAAGTGAAAGCCATTTTTTTTCTAAAGTTATCGGCAAATTTAAAAAATGTGATTGCATTGTTGCAAATGCGGGCTTGCTTTGATGCAATTTTTTGAAGTTACTTCCTAGAATGATCCAGAATTTTTGGGAAAGCCGAAGATATGGAATAATTGTTATAATTTAACAGATTAAAAGTAATGAGTATAGAGACTAATTCGTTTTACACTGGTAAACTTACCATTGCTAATAAACTTTTGTTACTAACATTAGACACGAAAAGATTCCGGAAAGAATAGCACAGGTTCGGGATTTCCCGACATTTTGTGAATTCGTGATTGTCGGAATGGAAACGAAAATTAAAATATTCTGTTTCATCAACGCTGTCGCGAATGATATAAAATTTAAATACCCTGTTTCATCAACGTTGCATCGAGGGTCTTCAATCAACCTAGAGTGATCTTTACTTCTCTCTCTCTCTCTTTCGGTCCTCGATACACATATATGAATGGAAGGGGGTGCAACGATGGTATGCAATTTCGACACAAACGAGACAATGGGCATTCGCGTGGGCGAAAGGGCGACTATATTGTTATATATATGCGCGAATTCGCGAGGCTTCCCTCGCCCAACGGGTGTGATTGTCGTCCCATCAAAGTGGACAGTTTACGAATGGATTGAACGTCGTTCTCTCGAACGAACTTCTCTCGCTCTCTCTCTCGATGAAATGCAGAGAGAATGCTGCATCGAGAGAGAAGGAAATCGTATTGCTGAACGCACAATGCTATTCACTGTTCAACTACTACCATCAACAGCGTTCGTCCAACCATTCCCACTTCTCTTCCCTCATACCTCGGCTCAATCTCATGTAACCGGTGAACTGTTGGCCTCGCGCTCGCTATTACTCAGGTGCAATTGCATTCGGGTCGACAACGGTATGAAAAAGTAAATGAAAAAAGAACGAAACGAAACCAACGAAAAATAACGTGAGCTGGTGTAACGCGTATATCCTGAAATGCCCCTCGTGGACTTGCGTCCCCGTTGACTTGTTGTTCATACTCGCGAACGAAAAAAGCGGGATTTTGGTGATACTCATATAGCACGATACAGTCCAATACCTCGAACTTTTTCAATAATAACTTTGCACAGTTTTGCAAGAGATTGAATGGAGAACGACTTCATCGATAAATCGAGTTAAGGGTGGTTAATCATTTTTTTTACAATTCATTGGTGTAATTAAAAATGTTAATGGAGAATCATAACGAGTGATAAAGACCTCTTAATAAAATGTTCATCCACAGTGATTCCGTTCAAGAGATATTTTATCCTGAGAACAAATTTCGAAGGATTCTTTCAGATTTTTGGAAAGGGTATTAAGGGCTCACATTAGGGCGATTATTTTTTTTCGACTATTTTTTTTTCTCCGTCCCCACTTGAAATTTTGTTGGATATGTCGAAAAACAAATTCCCTGAAAGTTACAGCGCTTAATATTAATTCTAAGTACTTTCCCTTAGCGTCAAAAGATTTTCCATCTAAAATACACGTAAATCGAATTTTTTTGTTTCCAAAATTCTGTAACTCAGCCGCATTTTATGCTATCATATTGTTCTTGGTTTCGATTTACTCAGAATAAAACAATCTAGAAAAGTGCCTATTGCGGCGAAAGTGTAAATTATACTGGTGAGTTGGTACGGGTCACTAAAGTTGATTATTACCCAAAATTCTCGTTTTTTTGCTGTTATCTCTGAAACAATTAACATTACGCAAAAAATGTAAATGAAAAATTTGTTGCAAATTTATTTTCCTACACAAAAGGTCCTATCGATCCAATTGCTTAGATTAATATTTCTTGAGATATTGAACTTTAACTTATGAGTAGTATAAAATTTTTATGGTAATATAAGCCGTAAAAATTGTAAATTATAAATTATTACAAAGGTTATATGGTGAAAAAAAAATGTAATTCTTGATTTCACATTTTTATCAAATTTTCAACTATAAGAAAAAAATGTGAACCTTTTTTTTCAATATTAACATAATTTTTTACGGATATGAATGAACTACTGATGAAAACCATGGTGACTACTTGTCGACATCATAACTTCACCAAAAATTCTCCAATACGCAAAAATAAAGAAGAATCTAGTAAAATAGTTTAGTAGTAATAGTCTGACAGAGGGATTTTTTTTTGTTCAAAAATAAAGAAATTACAGGATTCCAAACTTTAGTATACAATTGAAGAAAAAAAATTAGTGTTTAATAATTTATAAAAAATTGTCCAACCAAAAAATGAAAAGAACCTCTCGTCAAACTATACAGAAAATAATTATTAACATTTAAAAAAGAGAAAAAGTTCAAAAATATTGAAAATTGACTGAGTTATCGTGCTGACACTGTCTGAAAACATAGTTGCGAGAAAAACGAAATAGTTTAAAGTTTCTGGTAGGTACAACGTGAACTCACGGCTAGTCTCCCATTTATTGCTATAACTTTGTAACGAAGTGGAATTTTCTTAAAAGTTTTTTTGCTAATTCTTGAAAGTATAAAGAATAAAAATTTGTAAAAACAATCGATTTTTTGAAAATTTCAGGGGTATGTAAGCCCTTAAGTGTGAGGAGGATCATTCAATTTAATGATATTCAGGAAAGTATCGAGATGAATTTTTGATAATAATATATTGATAATTCTATAGAATAAAAACACATATATTATTAATTACTAATTAATTAGTAGTATTCAACTGAGCTGTAACAAAATTAACAATCCAGAATAAAAAAACTTCATATAATCTTTCAATTTATAATTTTTAATCATTTTGGAGTTTCGACTGTACAAGACGAGTTGACAATAAAACACTATGGTTGGAGCGTTGCAACGCGGGCATTTGCCAGTTTCCACCTATACCCATCACGAGATCTCTATTTCTCTCGGTATATCTCTTTCGCTCTCTCTCTCTATCTCTTTCTCGAAGGGTATATCTATAGAAGAGCTTCACTCGGGCACCCTCGATTCAATTCAATGCCACTCAATCAGTCAATGTAACGCCCGCGTGGATGGAACACTCGCTGCGTGTTCGAAGCTCGCGCCACCCTGGTGGATGTTATTCGCATAGTTCTGGCATTCGCGTTTCCATGCCTCAATGGAATATCCACCACTTCCCACTTGCCTACCCCGAGAAGTGAGGATCACTCTCATCGCGGCCATCTCTCGTTGCACTCACGCTGGTTTTTTCACGTTTTTTTGCTTTTATTTCCATACCTCTAGCATCGTGTATAATATGCACATCGTGTATAATGTCGCTGTCGAAGCTTGCACACACTCCAGTCACTCCGTGGTTGTGTTGACGTGGTGAAAACAAAAAAGAAACAAAAAATTATCACACGTCCGCGTGGGAGGGCTGTCGAGTGTCGAATTGTTTTTTTTTTGCGCTTGTAAGTGACAGCTAGCTGGCCCGATCACACTCTCGACAATATTTTTGTCAAATTGCATTTCCTTGTTCCCCTCGATATGTGCTTTTGAAATGATGAATTTTTAGTTAGTAATCATTTATATGAATATCGTGTACCTGTCAATTCGTTCCTATCCCGTAATTCATGTAAATCGTAAAATAATTCAATCGTTCGCAGGCGACGAACCGAACGAACAGTCCGAAAGTTTCTTGAACCCGAAATAATTATCAAATTTGAATGTTTCATCGAAC
Source organism: Oxytorus armatus (assembly GCA_958009045.1). NCBI lineage: Eukaryota > Metazoa > Arthropoda > Insecta > Hymenoptera > Ichneumonidae > Oxytorus > Oxytorus armatus. The sequence goes on from OY253752.1 coordinate 17,102,803, forward strand.
AAATGAAAAAGGTTTAATGGTTTCAGAAGAAAATTACTTAAATTCGGAAGTTTTTTTGATTGATTAATTTAATAAAATGAGGGTGAAATCCCGAAGGGGTGTAAGTTGGAACGAAGAAAAAAATAAGTGAGTTAGTTTTGAAAGTAAAATTTTACGATGAAACTATAACGAATATTTTTTTATAAATATCGTATCAAGAATACTAGATAAAAAAAATTCCAATGACGTTCAATCGCGAATAAATTACATTCGATCGCCTCATTTTTTTAAACTACGATAAAGTCGTCAAACGATATAGACGTATGATATGTGACGATGAGAATAAGAGCCGTGGCGGATTAATAATCCCCGCGAACGACTTAAACTAAACGTACCCGGGCGAACCAGAAACGTCCCGTGTCAAATCGGAGAATCGTCAAGCCGTGTGTCGAAAGTCTCCAACCCCCCTCGGAGAGACCCGTTGTCGAGAGAGATCTGTACCCGTTATTTTCCCATCTGTATTCCCGTTGGCTCGACGATCGTCATCCACGTAACACATTATGTGTATATAGGTATATATGATATATAATATAGTATCGTAAACCACACGAAACCGCGTTGAGCTTTTGCGGGGGTGAAATAGAGAATCCGGTCGTTCTATGTCGGTTTACCACTTTCATACAAAATATATATATACATGTGTGTGTATTTAGTATATATATGTTATATACATTGTGCGAATGTGCCTACCATAGCTATATGCATATATAAACATTTATATATATATGGACCATTCCAACAGAAATCGACAGGATGTAAATAGTGGGGTTATTCGAGTAAAAAAAAAACATGAAAAATAGGGTTTCTTAAAAAATTAATCTTGGTACTATAATAAAGCTGGAGAGTTTGTATGTTTGTTAAAACGCGCTAATCTCAGGAAATACTAATCCGATTTGAAAAATTATTTTTGCGTTAGATAGCCCGTTTATTCAGGAACGCTCTAGACCATATAACTTCATACTATGTCCTCAAGGGGGGAAATAGGGTTAGGACAGCGTTTTCTCAATAATTTTCATGAATTTTTCTATAGTATAAAAAATGAATATAATTTATTGTAACTTTGAGAATATTTTATACATATATTTAAGTATATACTATAAAATTTTTGAAGAATTTCATTGAAAAACACCGAAAATATTAGCGACCCCATATTGCAGGTCACAATCAGACTCAGCATTTTGCGTACATTCTGGAAGCCGCAATTTTCATCTGAAAACAAACGAGGTTGGAATTTACTTTTATTATATGTCTCTCTTCTATATAAACCTAAATGCTATCAAAAAAATAGAAAATTGAATTTTTTACAGGGGTCAAAACAAAAAAGCATGATTTTTTGCCATTTTTTACTAATTTATTTGCAAAAAAAAATTATTTTAAATAATGATAATATTCCGATTTTAGATTCATATAGCGCGCAATACTATGAAGAAAGTAACTGCCAATTTTCAAAACGATTGGTTGAAAACTTTTCAAACTACCGTGTACGCAAGTTCGAAAAAAGTCGTTTTCAGAAAAACGCGTTTGAAAAAATAGTACCAAGAGGGGCCTGAAGGAGTGCTACTCATTTTAATGGCTTATAACAATAGAACGAGTCGGAATTTCCATTTAAAATTTTAGGAACATTTTTGTCAATAGTTTTACTAACAATTTATGAAATTAAAAAAAAAAACGATTTTTTGAACCGGCTAACCCTATTTCCTCCCTTAATCTTACTACTATACTATATACTATTTGTAACCCTATTCCCCCCTTAATCTTACTACTACACTATTTACTATTTATTACTACTATAATAAAGCTGGAGAGTTTGTATGTTTGTTCGAACGCGCTAATCTCAAAAAAAACTAATCCGATTTGAAAAATTCTTTTTGCAGCAGATAGCCCGTCTATTCAGGAAAGCTCTAGGCTATATAACTTTATGCTATGACCCTAATCTTACTATCTTACTACTATACTACTATATGTATCTTACTACAATACTATAATAAACCTGGAGAGTTTGTATGTTTGTTCGTACGCGCTAATCTCAGGAAATACTAATCGGATTTGAAAAATTCTTTTTGCGATGGCGGCGTCGGTTCATTTTTTAGTGATCAGTCCTTTTATTTTTCCCCATAAATTCCGGATGGTATTTATATGAAATACACTTGTTTATATACTCATAATGCGTGTGAAACAGATATATAATCCAAATTTAATGCAGGTGAAACCGCGGGGCACAGCTAGTGTTTTATAAAATTATCAATTGTTCTGATCATTAAACGATTTGTAATGATTTTTTAATTAAATAATGATCATTATTTATGTCCAGTTTTAAAGTATTTCTTTAAATACGTGAAATAACGGATTTATCGAAACAACTAGAAAAAAATATTCTTCTCCACGTTTCCATGGCACCCCCTTTTATAACCATGCTCATCTTTGCCCAGATCTCAAAGATGTTATTTTTTAATAATGAAAAAAAGATGTTTCAATGTCAGAAATATTCAATGACGTCAAAGATTATTAATTCAGTATTTTCATTAATAACGACTAAATTGCTTTTCGAGAAGATATAAAAATTGATGTAGTTGTTTGTTTTTTTGTGACAATCTGTAACCTACCAAATTGGAGAAAAATAGAAAAATGTCGAGGGTCGTGAATCTGTCATTTTGGCCTGAGGTGTCCCATATATAACTGCGATAGGCGCAATCGCAGGGATCACGAATTTTCCTCCCAGTGGGGTTGCGTGCGTATTACAGTATACATACTGTACGTGATATACAGAGCCGTCTCTCTCCCTCTCTCTCATATTCTGCATGCTCGCAAACGACCCTTGGTCCTCGCCAACAACTCGTCCAAGTTTACATACGAATGCTCAATTTTCGTGGTCGAACACTAGGACACTCGAATTCTACCATACTACTATGTATATGTACACGAATATACAGGATCATCCCCCAGTTTGACCCATCGCAATAATTAACCCCTCTCCTGCCAATTAACCAAAATGAGTTCAATGCTGTTACGCCGTTCTCTGTACAGTGTATGTTATCTCGCCAACAATGAAGTATCGTTCGCATGATAATGTTGGCAACGAAATCACTAACAAGGGAATGTCGAATTTTTCGAAATTAAATAATTCCATGAAAAAAAGAAATATGAAAATAATTTTCATGTAATTTTAGATTCGACAAAATGTGAAAGGAATTAACTACAATGAGTTCAATGCCGTTACGCTGTTTTCTGTACCAATGTATCTGGCCAACAATGAAATTTCGTTCGCATGATAATGTTGGCAACGAAATCACTAACAAGGTAATGTCAGATTTTTCGAAATTAAATAACTGCACGAGAAAAAGCAATATGAAAATAATTTTCATGTAATTTTAGATTCGACAAAATGTGAAAGGAATTAACCAAAATAAGTTCAATGCGGCTACGCTGTTCTCTGCACCAGTGTATCTGGCCAACAATGAAGTTTCGTTCGCGTGATAATGTTGGCAACGAAATCACTAACAAGGTAATGTCGGATTTTCGAAATTAAATAATTGCACGAGAAAAAGAAATATGAAAATAATTTTCATGTAATTTTAGATTCGACAAAATGTGAAAGGAATTAACCAAAATAACTTCAATGCGGTTACGCTGTTCTCTGCACCAGTGTATCTGGCCAACAATGAAATTTCGCTCGCATGATAATGTTGGCAACGAAATCACTAACAAGGTAATGTCGGATTTTTCGAAATTAAATAATACCATGAGAAAAAGAAATACGAAAATAGTTTTCATGTAATTTTAGATTCGACAAAATGTAAAAGAAATTAACCAAAATGAGTTCAATGATCTCTGTACCAGTGTATCTGACCAACAATGAAGTTTCGCTCGCATGACAATATTAGTAACGAAATGATTGACAAGATAATGACGAAATTTTTCGAAATAAAATAATTCCACGAGACAAAGAAATATGAAAATAATTTGTATGTAATCTTAGACTCGACAAAATGTGAAAGGAATAACTGACGCATTTTATATTGTAATCGAAGTACATTATATAAATTTCATAAGAGTAATTGGAAAATACAATAGGTTCAAAGTGATTTTATGAAAGAACGTATGTAAATAATTTTTCAGACGATAAATCGTAACCCCTGCGCGGTTTATTCAACGTCTATGCTCATATACTTGATTTCAGCATAAGAGAACATATCGAGGGTGAAAAAAAAAAAAGCACAGAACATTTGTTCACATTATCGAGACACCCTTCTGTCCTCAATTTTTCAGCAGGTATAAATGACGATGTAATTGTGGTATCGGGGCTTACCCGAGGGAAACAAAGTTTTGTAGTCATTTAGTACCGTTACATATTGCACCACAAGCAACCCCGACGCCATTATATACTGTGATGTGGTATCTTTTGCCTGATGTCAAAAAAAAAAAAAATTAGTATACAGATATATCCTATCCGCAGAAACGAATTTCTACCGGTCTTCGTGACTTCCATTACACAAAGAAAAATACGAGACAGCAACTATTACTATCGTGGACAAAAGGGTCGAAAATCCTCAGTTAGCAAGAGTGATAACTCGGAGTCGTTCGAGTTGAAAAAAAAAAAAACAAAAAGGGAGAAAGATATCGTCGTGGATATGGCTTGTGTGCTAGAGACGAGTCCGGGTAAATCCACTTCCTATGCTAATTGTCGTCAATTAGCATACCGAGTGCAGTTACGTAGAGAGAGAGGGGAGAAATTCGTGGTGTATTTGACGGCGACGCGACGTGCGTTTCCTCGTAAATTCGTCGATATTTCGTTCGTGAATTGCCAACGGCGCGTCCTTCGTTATACTATTACGTATATAGGATATAGATATACAACGGTACACTCAACTGTATACACAGTGAAATCTAATAGTTATCCATGTACGAGCGCACATATCGATGACTGACAAACAAAAGATCGTAAACCACAGGATCTGACGGCACAAACAAACGTGAGTTACGCCCTTTTGTCTGACAATAGTCGATGGATATGTGTGAATGCATGTAAAGTACATAGTGCGAAAGGGTAGTGCGAGCTTACACGTCGGACGTTCGAGTCAAATTAACATAAAAGGGAAGAGTCAATATCGTAAACAATCTCTCGGGTTACAACAATGGGTCCAGAAACGTATCAACGTCCCGGGGGTTGTAGTAGAGTGGCGCACACGAAAATCCGTGAGTACCGCGGAGAGAGAAAGAGAGATCTCTCGACGACGATAAATTCGTCGATATTACGGGGAGAGAATACAAGGGAGAAAAAGGGGGCGGCGAGAGGGAGCAAAGGGAGATAGATGAATTTTTGGTGTCGAGACGGTTATACACACGTGGAACGAATTTGTTGCACTTATCAACTAAAGCTTTACATTCGAAAGAAATCTTTAGATTCGAAAAAAAAATTCTTTCTTTTATTCCAAAGAGTAGGCAATTAATAAATAATGGATAAAGTTAATTTTAGAGCAAGATATTTGGGTTTTAACCGATGGAGTTTATTGAATTGAAAATCGTTTGATTAATTTAATTAAAGGAAGAAAAAGGGGGCGGCGAGAGGGAGCAAAGGGAGATAGATGAATTTTTGGTGTCGAGACGGTTATACACACGTGCAACGAATTTGTTGCACTTATCAACTAAAGCTTTACATTTGAAAAAATCTTTCGATTCGAAAAAAAATTTCCTTTCATTCCAAACAGTAGGCAATTAATAAATAATGGATAAAGTTAATTTTAGAGCAAGATATTTGGGTTTTAACCGATGGAGTTTATTGAATTGATAATCGTTTGATTAATTTAATTAAAGGGAGAAAAAGGGGGCGGCGAGAGGGAGCAAAGAGAGATAGATGAATTTTTGGTGTCGAGGCGGTTATACACACGTGGAACGAATTTGTTGCACTTATCAACTAAAGCTTTACATTCGAAAAAAATCTTTAGATTCGAAAAAAAAATTCCTTCTTTTATTCCAAAGAGTATGCAATTAATAAATAGTGGAAAAAGCGAATTCTAGAGCAAGATATTTGGACTTCAATCTATGGAGTTAATTGAATTGATAATCGTTTGATTAATTTACGTCATACGAAAAAATCAATTCCTCAATGAGAAATTTTATTTCGGTAGCAACGACATTTCCGTGTTAGTAAGTAATAATCAATTAATTTATGTCGAACGTATAAGAAACAATTTGTATGCTGTGATGATGAAAAAAAAAAAAATATCCAAGGAAAGATTTCACTGTAATCTAAGAAATTATTTGCTGCATATTACCGTCACTGTAAAGTAGATAATACAGTATTAATAACTTGTACGCGATAATGAGGATATTTATAAATGTTTATATACATCCACCTTTATCCTCAATTTACCATAAAATAATATTGCATTTGGAGTGAATAAAATAGTAGTAAATAAAATGGCATGTGGCCGGGAGAATTTGCTATAAATTTGTCTGTCGTGTAATTTTCCAAAAGGTCGGTTGGGAATTACAAGCCTCGTTGGAACGAGAATTTCTCTCTCTTTCTCGCGTAAGACCGGAACGACGACTTTTTTTTTCTTTCTCTTGCCTCGTACTAGAATATTATTATTAGCATCAAAATATGTAATAGTCAATATCGTAAAGTATCCGTGGGGATGGGGGAAACTTTTTGTTACACAATGAATGTTCCGGGGTTGAGAAGAGGTGCACGATAAATTCGTCGATACGAAAAACACGCTGTGCAATGTCGACGAAAGTGACATGACGAGTTCGAACGTCTCGTAAATTCGTCGATACAAAGTCGTGATATACTTTCACCGATACCCTTTCTCTACACTCCTTTCTTGCTCCCTTTCCGGTCCTTCTGGAAGATTTCTTTTTTTTCCTCGTCCTTCAACTCTCCTCGACGACATAAATAATCGTCGATAACAATGAGATCCAACCCCTATTTTCTCCCTATTTTCTCCCTACTTTCATATCTCTCTCTCTTTCTCTCTTTTGCTTTCTCCGTTTCCTTTTATTTTTTGCTCGTCGAACTTCGAGCCTTAAATACCCATCTATTGCGGCTTTGAGCATTGTTATTGACGATGGTCGTGGCTAGAAAATCGTTTCCGAGTCACTCGTTTCGTGAATTCATAGAACGTTTTGATCCGTGGGTCACAGCAGTGACGAACACTTTTGGGGTGTCTTGACGACGATAGAGAGGGCAGGTAGAATCAGGAGAGAGTGTTGCAAAGAAAAGGGGTTAAAGTGAAACCAGAAAACGTTCAATGTAAAATTTGCATAGTAACTGTGAGACACTTCGTTACACGGTATCTTGTGCAAATAAGAACTCATTTTTATTTCCCTTAGCATCGATCGTTGGTCTTCGGAACTTCGTTGACGGACATTTCGGATTTCGTTCTTACTCATTAAGGTAGTAGTCTGATAACTTAAGCCGATTTTCATGTCTTTTTTGGAGGGCGTTTTTTTGTAGGAAAATAAAAATGAATCGTTTTGGATATCTAGGATGTTTTTATTTACATATTAAAGATACAAAAAAAAAATTTGTTGAAAAAATTTAATAGTTTATTATTATTATTATTATTGATCGAAGTTGGCACCTCGAAAAAAAAAGCGCGTGGGTGGCCCCGGTGATTTTGGCTCTTGATGTTATCTGAAATAAAAAATTCTTGATAATTCTTAATCTATAGACATGTCATTCTGGTCGGAACTACTGAAGTTAAATTTCATGGATAAATAACAAGTGAAGTTAAATTTCATGGATAAATAACAAAATGGCGGACTTTGGAAAAAGACTTTTTTTTCCAAAGTCCGCCATTTTGTTATTTATCCATGAAATTTAACTTCAGTAGTTCCGACCAGAATGACATGTCTATAGATTAAGAATTATCAAGAATTTTTTATTTCAGATAACATCAAGAGCCAAAATCACCGGGGCCACCCACGCGCTTTTTTTCGAGATGCCAACTTCGATCAATAATAATAAGAATAATAAACTATTAAATTTTTTCAAAAAAATTTTTTTTTGTATCTTTAATATGTAAATAAAAACATCCTAAATATCGAAAACGATTCATTTTTATTTTCCTACAAAAAAAACGCCCTCTAAAAAAGACATGAAAATCGGCTTAAGTTACCAGACTACTAGCAAAAAAGCGAAAATTGTCTTTCCAGAATCGACGTTTCGCTTATCTTGTAATTTCGTTTAGACTTGTGTTTGACTTTGTTGCAATTAACTTTTCGATCTTTACTCTATTACTGAAGTTATGATAATGAAATAACACTTTTCGAAAGTGTACATGTCTCGTATCGGGACTCTCGGGTTTCTTCGATACGTTAATTCTTAGAACGACATAAAAGTAAAACAGAAAGTTGGTAATGGAAAAGTTTCGTCATATTTGAATTGGAATTTTCGTACAGACGGATCGTTGAGTTCGAGACGAGGGATAATGTGCTTGGGAGTTTCGATTATGTATCAAAGAGTCTTGGTTTGGCTAACCACATTGACGAGCAAGAGAGAGGGCAATGGATAATAATTCAGTTTATTACGTAAAGTCATAATATAAATATCGAAGATTAATCGACTAATAATGCGCTCGTTAAGGGATGATAAACTGTATTATGCCTGTCTCGAAGCTATTGCCGGGCTGTATTATATTATAGAAAAGATAAGGGCCGAGTCACTGTCCATCAATATTATACTTCGTCGCTACCCTGAGATCGTCTCCCACGCTCCGCAACCCCTGTTTATTATATAGCCTGTCTCGGTGTCTCGACCTCGAGACTCAAACTCACTCGAGGCTCTCCAACAAAGTAAATCGTTCGTCCTCTAGCTTTTTGCGAGAACACAAAAAAAATCAAGTCCACTGGGAGTAATTTTGGGGGGAAAAAACGTCGACGAAAACATTTAATTTTCATGGACAACATTTCTCTGATCATCCATCTACCAATGATGAAATTTTAATGAATTTGAAGTTATCATTAAACTCGAGCTGTGCCCCGCGGTTTCAACCTCATTAAATTTCCGTCCTCAGATTCAACGCGCTGCCGCCGCCGCTACTTAAGGTCATAGCATAAAGTTATATGGTGTAAAGCCTTCCTGAATAAATGGGCTATCTAATGCAAAAAATATTTTTGAAATCGGATTAGTATTTCCTGAGATCAGCGCGTTCGAACAAACATACAAACATACAAACTCTCCAGCTTTATTATAGTAGTGAGATTAATGACAAAATGAATGAATCCCAACAAATTAGAGGAACGATTGCGAAAGGTGTTTTGGTGAGTCAAAGATTTTTTGCAGTATGAACAAAAAGATCCATATCAGTTATCAAAAATTTTCACGTATTTTCACGTCTACATAAAATTTGAAAATCGAAATTGTCATAAAAAAATGAATGTTAAATCTCTCAAATGACAATGAGTTCAAGCAAATGTTATCAACGGCATTTATTTTTATTCCGCCAATATACTTGGTACGAAATTTTCTCCCTACGACATATTCCTAAATATTCCAATCACCTCGACGGGAAATATCGAAACGAGGAGAAGCGAGAGTAACAGCGGAAAAATAAAGCTCCACGACTCGAGAAACATTTTACATATGCTTCGTCTGGCAAGTACGACGTCTACTATATTATGCTATACGGAAAATATATAGCGGCATGGCACAAGTATACTCGACGTAAAAGATCCTCTCCAGGAGCTTTCGATTTGTACTTACTCTTCGGAACTTCCGGTGAATTTTACCCCGCCTCGTTACGCGTCTCTCGCATCGAGAATTTGGGATTATGCATGAGCATTCTCTCGTCTGGTTGGTATATATATATGTATACACGTAACTATCACTTTGTCCCGGGGGTTTCACGTTTCCCCGACGATTAGGCAACCCTCTGGCGCGTTTCGTGCACGACTGTAGACGGTACATAACGACCATACAGCGCAGGCCTATATAACCGTAACGCGACGCAAAAAGCTCTTGTATATGTGTAACTATGTACAGTGTAATTCCATGGATTGATGAGACGTCATGGGGAAATGGGAGAGTGACATTTTTTTTTCGAACGATTTGCAAAAACGATGTTTAGGAACGCTTCATTATTTCAACATTCGTTTTCATGGAAAACATGGAATGCACGTCGAGAAACAAAAGTTACCAGTTTGCTTTTATACACGTTTGAAATTGATTTTGATTCTCCTGTAAACTCGATATCGACGCTGCTTACTAAAAGTAGCACGATTCAAATTTCTTACGAAAACTAACACGTTTCGAATTCCACCACGAAAATCAACACGTTTCGATATTCGATGGGAAAACTAGCATGATTCGGTTTCCATCGCGAAAACTAGCACGATTCGGCTTCTGCCGCGAAAAGTGGCATGTTTCAGCTTCCGCCGCGAAAACTAGCATATTTCGATTTGCACTGGAAAAAGTAGTATATTTGCCGAACTAAATCGAATAAGATTCAGAACTTTCACAAATGTTTTAATAATTCTTTCGGGAGCACTGTAAGCAATAAATGAAAAACATTAAGGGTGTATCGCCCGTACACCCTTGAACATTTATATTCGTTTTCTATTAAAAAAATAATAACATTACTGAAAATACGATTCGCAAATACGATACGCAATATTCCAACACTCAAAAACTAAAATTGTTCATCAATAATATTTTTCATGACTTCAAGTTTCGGAGTTGGCGATGGAATTGAACAAAACTATTGTTTATAAAACGTATATTCTACTTACAGTCTGAAGAATCGTTCATTGTGTTTTTATTTCATTAAAAAAAAACACAATCTTGGAGCGATCAACGACTAAAGTATAAAGTACAGTATAAGTATAAAGTACAGTTGACAAAATCTTCAAAACAATCGATTGAGATATCTCGAGCAATGTCAGGTCCTGGACGAAGTAGCAAGAGGGGAAAAAACTGACATTGTTAAACTTGCATACACTGCAATTGTTTTCGATTTTCTTTTCTCTAATTTTTTTTTACCATGGTTTTTTTACTCCAAAATGACGAGGCATTTGCTGTTTGCCATCTTATGATAAGCCTAGCAGACCAAAATTCAAACAGTAAAATATGTATGAAATAAATTGAAACAAAAAATAAAACGGTATAAAATGACAAGCATAAATATTTTGTCAATTTGGAGTAAAACAGGATGTTCAAAAAACGTGGAGTAAAAAATGAGAAACACTTCCAGTGATACTGAAACGTGCTAATTTTCGCGGTGAAAGTCGAAACCTGCTAGTTCTCGTGGTAAAAGCCGAAACATGCTAGTTTTCGCGCAGATATCAAGCGTGCTTGTTCTCGTAAGAAATCTGAAACATGCTAGTTTTCGTAAGCAGCGTCGATATACCGAGCTAACTAAAACACCTTATAGAAAGACCCGATAAATTAAAATGAAGAGTTTCAAAAAGCACTTCCGGCAATAACATAGTTGATCAGCAAGAGGCTTATTTGTGTGTGTGTGTGTGTGTGTGTGTGTGTGTGTGTGTGTGTGTGTGTGTGTGTGTGTGTGTGTGTGTGTGTGTGTGTGTGTGTGTGTGTGCGGTGTGTAGTACCGGGGAGAACGGAAAATGGTAAAAGGGGTTGAGACGAAACACTAAAATGGTTGTCTCTCGTTCAACAGTTTCCCGCTACTCGAAGCTCTCTTCCGCTTTTGAAAGTGAATTTACGAATAAGGAAACTCTCAGACTGCCGTTAATGCCAGAAAATTGGTTTGAAACAAAAAATATTATTATAATGAAATCTCGTGAAATCGAATTTTTCAACGGAATATTGTACACCGACGGAAACATTTCAATCAGGCATTGAATTCATTGTCGAAAAAAATATCCTATCCCTCGGAGCTTCCTGTTTGGAGCTTACGAAGTTAAACAAGAGCTAGAAGCTTCGCTCGCGAGTGGAAAAAAATATAATTAATGCGATTATAATGTTGAAGCTTCGAGTCGAGAAAATAATTAATTTATTGGATACAGTGGAAACGCCGCAATTTTTTTAAACGAGTAACTACATTTTTCTACCCTAAATCATTTAACATGCACCCTCACAGAATTCTCCATTACTAAAAAGAAGAAAAAAAACGATATATCTACGACCAAGCAAGATTTCGCGATAAAATAAACAGCACCGAGAAAATTGATATCCTGTACGAAGAAAAAAAAATCCTAAACTTTGATACTCGCAAATTGCGATTGTCAAGTTCATCCAAGGAAATTCGAAACCCTCAGGAAAAGCTCTTCTCACGGGTCTGGCTTAAATTCCGAGGTTCGGATCTACCAAAAGGAACTTGAGACACGCGGAGACTCTCTTCGAGTCTGAGTGTGAAACGGTGAAAAGCGTGAAAATGCCATCACTTCGTCGTATACACAAACACAATAAAATAGCAATAAAGGAGAGAATTCGCAAGAGAATTGAAGTTTGAATCAACGTGTGGCCGGAGTAAAGCTTTGTTGCGTGAGATATGCGAGAATATGAAGTGATCGCGTCGAACCGCAGGTTAAAATACGATATACGAGGTCTGTTCAAAAAGTATCGCGAATTTTGAATTTCCGCGGGCTACGTATATTCGATTTTCGATTTTTTTGTGTCGTTAGGTTGATACTCATGTCCCTCACTTATGCTGAAAAAATCGGTCATTTTGAATGTTTAGTTAATTGTTGACAGCTGTTTTTGTTAGACGTTTTTTGGCTTGTCTTCGATTTTTGCCTATTCCAAAAAATGGATCAAAGAATCCGTATCAAATTTTGTGTGAAAAACAAAATTAAGTGGGCGGACGCATTCCGAATGTTGACTGTGGCATATGGTGAAGCTACCTTGGACCAAAGCAACGTTTATCGGTGGTACAAAATGTTCTCAGAGGGCCGAGAAGATGCGAACAACAAAATGGGTTCCGGACGCCCGAGCACATCAACAACAGACGAAAACATTGATGAAATGAAGAAAATAATATTGGCCAATCGTCGAATCACCGTTAGAGAAGTTGCCGAGGAACTAAACATATCGATTGGCTCGTGCTATTCGATTTTTACCAATGATTTGGGCATGAGACGGGTCGCCGCGAAATTCGTGCCAAAATTGATCAATTTCGAACAAAAACAGTATCGCGTTAACGCGGTAGTCTGGTCTAGAGCGACATTTTTGACGTCATTTCTAATGTGCAATAACGTTTAAACCGTTGAAGTTGTCTTGATGAAAATTTACACGTGCATTTACTGATCCTTAGAGAATACTTGTACATTAAAAAAAAAAATTATTTTAAATATTTTCATGTAGTTTTTTGCCTTGTGGCAACATGGTGCGCCGAAAGCCGCCTCAATCGGCGCCCACTCTGAACGATGTTGTATGCATCTGAAGAAAAAAAAAATATATATATTCTCAATCTGTATGAGTATTCTGAGCACTGGTAGCAGAATTGGTACTCGAAAAAATTTGTTGACCGAATGGCGGCCTGTTGAACTTTCATTAATGATATTTCATACATTTTCGGGTATTCGACGAGTTATAAAATGTCGGCAAAATTATTGTTCGACTCAATTCTGCTACCAGTCCTCGGAAACAGGCTACCTAAGGTACGTGCGAAATTTGAGCTCGATCGGTCCATTAGTTATCGAGATATCGTGGGCGCCGATTTGAAAAACATAGTTCTGAGATAAACGCGTTCAAAGTTTTGACACCGTCGCGCGCGCGCCGCGCTACCTGAGCGCGCGGCTTGCTTAGAATTTTTATTTCTCGGCTAATTTTTGAAATATCGATAAACGGTTCTCAGGAGCGTATGAAGAAAGGTCTAAGGAATAAGAAAATGAAAAAAAAAATCGATTTTTTCAAATTTCTAGACCAGACTATCGCCTTAACATTGCTAAGGAGCTGTTGGACTCGGTCCGCGACGACCCAAATTTGCTCCAGAGGGTCATAACTGGTGACGAATCATGGGTTTATGGTTATGACGTGGAAACCAAAGCTCAATCATCGCGATGGAAGCTGCTTTTTTGGAATAGGCAAAAATCGAAGACAAGCCAAAACACGTCTAACCAAAACAGCTGTCAATAATTAACTAAACATTCGAAATGGCCGATTTTTTCAGCATAAGTGAGGGACACGAGTACCAACCTAACGCCATAAAAAAAATCGAAAATCGAATATACGTAGCTCGCGGAAATTCCAAATTCGCGATACTTTTTGAACAAACCTCGTACAGAAAGGCTATAACTATAATAGCAAGCGCGTGGAAAAGCGTCGGATGGCAAAGCACGAATATTTCAAGCGAGATGAGAAGAAAGCTCTCTAGCGTCATCTTCTATTATCGTTCCGTTGTCGTCTCATAGAAAGTGATGGTGCTTAATTAAACTCGACGGGATACGTGAACGAGTATATCGCAAAGGGGTTCCATACGAGTACCGCGGTTTTCTCCTCACGAAACATCGACTTAATCTCAAGGAGGACCGTTCACAAAGCTCTCCGGGCGAAAGCTTCAGTAAACGAACCTGAGAGATATTTCTCATCAAACGTGCGGTAATTGAATACGAAATTATTTTCAAGCCTCATTTCAGGACGTTAATAAAGCAACGGTGTTATTGTCAATAAAGATTTGATTAACCGAGAATCGTGAAAATTGTCGAAGGACAAAAAAAGCACCGAGCTAATTCAGCGTTTTACGAACGCGTTGAATCGATCTTTTTTCTTTCGTTACTGTATGATCGCGGAGAACGTAAATCATGAAAAGTCGTTTGGCTCGCGGAAGGAGGAAATAAAGCGAGGTTCGCGAAAGCTCGTTAAGGAGTGCGACCGGTTGACGTACAGTTTTGCGATTATATAGGGATTGTAAAAAAAAAATTCAAATTTACTTGTGCTTATGTACATATGATGGGAAGGATTTCTTTTTTTCTTAATCTCGCGGCTCTCGATGATATATAATATCACGAGTACTGTACGATATGTATACAACATACGCTGTCATCGACAGTTTTTTACCATTAATTTCAATCGTCCGCGAGAACCCGAGCTCTCACTTTTTAATTACCAATAAAACGCCGGCCTGATGAAGGAAAAATTATCACTTCCCGTTCGCTCGACTGTCTCACCCCTATTTTCATCTCACAGTCTCTCTCATCATCTCTCGTACGTTCGATGTTCAATATATATTCTTTGAGGTAGTAGTCTGGTAACTTGAGCCGATTTTCATGTCTTTTTTGGAGGGCGTTTTTTTGTAGGAAAATAAAAATGAATCGTTTTGGATATTTAGGATGTTTTTATTTATATATTAAAGATACAAAAAAAATTTTTTTTGAAAAAAATTTAATAGTTTATTATTTCTATTGTTATTGATCGAAGTTGGCACCTCGAAAAAATAACGCGTGGGTGGCCAATAAATAACAAAATGGCGGACTTTGGAAAAAAAAGTTTTTTTTTTCAAAGTCCGCCATTTTGTTATTTATCCATGAAATTTAACTTCAGTAGTTCCGACTAGAATGACATGTCTCTAGATTAAAAATTATCAAGAATTTTTGATTTCAGATAACATCAAGAGCCAAAATCACCGGGGCCACCCACGCGCTTTTTTTTCGAGGTGCCAACTTCGATCAATAATAATAATAATAATAACCTATTACATTTTTTCAAAAACATTTTTTTTTGTATCTTTAATATGTAAATAAAAACATCCTAAATATCCAAAACGATTCATTTTTATTTTCCTACTAAAAAACGCCCTCCAAAAATGACATGAAAATCGGCTTAAGTTACCAGACTTCTACCTTAATAATAGCTAAATATCATGGCAAAATATCATGTCTCGTGATTTTAAATAACAATAATAAAACACAACTATAATTTGCAAAAAGTCATTGAATCTGTACCGTTAGTTCCTTCTCAAAATGATTTTCTGATTGGTTTAAGTAATTTTTTCATAATTGAATTATAGTTATATTTGAACCGATAGAAAAATCATTTTGAGAAACAACTAACGGTACAGATTCAATGACTTCTTGGCAAATTATAGTTGTGTTTTATTATTGTTATTTACAATTGGAAGACATTCATCGACCATG